>CM073572.1:13955466-16590466 GCA_037074715.1 Magnolia kwangsiensis | reverse complement strand
TCCTCTAGCTAAATGCTAGAGATCACAAATACAAGACTATGAGCAAGCTCAACAGTTCTCTAGTCTTGAACTAGAGACCACTTTCCTTCCCTTCAACAACCACCTAAAGAAAACAAGAAATTTTCATAAAGAGAATATTAATCAACTTGTCTGATTCCATAGGCCATAGGTTCTATTTATAATCAACCTTACAATCTTTAATAAAGGATATGGAATCTAAAAATCTACAAAAATAGGAAAGCACCTAAATAACAAAGCATTCTAATTAAGAAAATGCCTAAAATAAGAAGATACTTAGATAAGAAAATATTTAAAATTATTCCCTGCCTAAAATAAAGATATGAAAGAAAGAGTATATTTTATAATATAGAGATTTGAAAGAAATAGGAAGTGGTGATGGGCTAAAAAAGGAAGGTGGTTCTTTTGTTGTACACACGTGCGAAGCGTGCTTGCATGAGATGCGAGTCTTTTCTTCAAATCTTGATTAATCAGCATGTGTGGCCATTTGGTTGCATCACTTAATATGGTGGAAGCTTGCCAAGGGCAAATGCAGGTTGACTGATATCCGACCCAAGTAAGTGGACAATTTTCCCACTTGATGCATCATTCCTGCATTCATACTCATCTCTACATTCATACACATTGCTACATTTCTGTACTTTAATTGTTGTTCTCTGCTATCTCAATTGTGTCATGCATGAACCATGATGGGCTCACTCACTGGGCTTGGCCAGTTGGAATTTGTTGAATGATAACCATACAGAGGTGATCGAGACTGGAAATGTAAATTAGGTACTAGAAAATGAAGCCAAGATGGTGTATGACCCACAGGATCAGTGGCACTATTTATCTAAAGACAAACTTACTGCGATGAATTAATTGGATGAATTATCTAACATGAACTGTCGTTTATAAAATTCTAATTTCTTTATTTTATTCATTGATGATCAAACATTATTATAGTATTTGTTACTAGACATTTTGTGCCAAATGGTTACTGACATTTATGGTTGAATAAAGTCTCAAATGGGTGGACTGCATTGAGTTATTAATTAGTATGATGTGATTGGAGGATGTGTGGGTTGTGGATAATGAAAGTGTGTGGAATTGTTTGACATGTGTGGAAGTGTAATTATTAGGATTTAGAACGAACTTAGATTGCATTTGAACTATGCCTCCAAGCAGCTGTATGATTTGTCAATTAAGTACACTTAGTGTACGAATCATGGACCGTAACTCGGGTCTGAGGGTGCACACTCTGTGTCTGAATTGCGGGGCGTGACACATTTTGGTTATGTTGAGAATCATATGCTCCTCATTACATTATTAATACTAGCTTTGAAACTGATGGTAATGCCAAGTGCTAAATTGCTAATGCTAGTCATATTAATCAAAGAAACATTGAACATTCAAGAATTAATCAAGGGAGACACCCTTCTTTTTGTACTTTTAATACATCATAACAAAATTGTACCGTCATCTGTCATATTATTGGAAGTAAACAAAGGGCGTACTATCCAATGAGGCTTGCTCAACACATGCACCCCCTCTCCCACTCACATTTCACATGTAGGACACCTCACAAAATGGCATGCTTAGGACATATAAGGGGTGTATGAGGTGGGCTCCACCATGAATGTGACTTGAAATGAAAATTAAGCTGGTCAACTCATCTTGCAACCCACACCTGTATGTTGAATGTGGACCATCAACAAGTTCTTTTAAAGCACCCATTGTTTAAAGACAAGGGTGGTCATTGGCCAGCCTGATAAGTGGACCAACCTGATTTTGTGTAAGGTCGTCTTTGTGGTTGAGCCCACCTCAGTCACTGCTCATGTGTGTTGAATAATGCGTTAAGGGTAGTAGACCTCTCATCAGGAAGGGTGGATATAAATACAAGTTCCCTTTTAAAGAAATGCAAAGCATTCAAGAAAAACTCATCTTGCATAAAACCACAAAGAGGCGAAAATTACCAATCACAGTCCGCTGCTACTACAAGGTACAAGTGGTTGTATACTTGTACTGTTGGTGAATCAGGACAGCCCACTTAGCAGGCCCTACTATGGATGACCCATTGCAGAAAAAGCACCCCAAACCCGCAATCCTAGCTGTCAATTTGTGGCCAATAAATGGACAGCAAAAACTATAGAGATTCAAAAAGAAGAAGTTGATTGGCAGATGCTAATGTATTCAATCAGAGTGATTTTCCTATGATGGGCCATCCATACAATCCCCACCAGTTGGACAATCCAGATTCAACGAACTAAGCAACATGTACTACAAAGTGGCAATGAACCATACTTGTCCACTGCACAATGAACTGGAATGCTCCCCAATCAAGAAATGACCAACAGAATCGTAATCTTACACAAGTGAATTGAATTATGAACATTTAGGGCCAGTTTGGTTAGCTGTAAATGGATGTAAACAGTGGCAAACAAGTAATGATGATTTACTGTGGTATTTGTTGTATGTTGACAGGTGCGGTTTTTTGAAAGAGGCTCAGATTGCTCAAGCAAACTCTGTGGGCCCCACAATGATGTATGTGTTTCATCCATGCCATCCATTCATTTTTTTTCAGATCATTTTCGGGCATGAGCCAAAAAATGAGGCAGATCCAAAACTTCTGTAACCCCCAAGAAGTTTTCCTTGGTCGGCGTTCAATCATCACAGTTTTCTGTGGTGTGATCCACTAGAGCTTTGGATCTGCCTCATCTTTGGGCTCATGCCCTAAAATGATCTTAAAATGATCTGAGAAAATGAATGGACGGCGTGCATATAACATATACATCATGGTGGGGTCCACCTGTTACAAGGTTAAGTTTTGCTGGATTTTCGAGGCGAAATTCCCACTCTCAACTAAAGAGCCAGCACTTGTTATGATTACTTATTTACCATCCATTACATGCATTTACGACTAACTTCTTCAAAAACCAATGATACTTTCCCAGTATTAGTACCGATGGAGACCTACATTTCTTCAAAGTCCAACTGCCAAGCAAGGCAATTGCAATTTGGTGCACGTATGAATGCCAAGGTAGGAAATCGCAATTCAATTCTGTAGTGCATCCAAACGCACCATTAAAGTTCGCTCGACTTCAACAGATGAATCTAGGCATAGATCGAGCTAAGGAACTAGTTGCGATTACAAAGAAATGAAAGAGATGAAGAGATAAGAAGCTGGCCATAGTTACCCTGCTTCGCTGGGCCGAGATTCGACCCAGAGGAGGCGGCCAGCTCCATCGACGGCGATGCCGCCCAAGCGCTTCTCCGCACCTGAGACCACGTCGGCCGTGATCGGGGATTTCCAGGAGCCGTAGGGAGCCTTAACCTTCTCTTCTCCACCTGCAGCAGAGGCAGAAGCCATTCTTCTACAGAAGATGGGAATCTTCTCCTGCTGCTGCTGTAAACGTCGGATTGAAACCCTAGATTTCTGGGAATGAGAGAGGCAGAGCAGGTTTAGTAGGACTGACGATGATGTTCGATTTGCCACTGCCATTGACACAGGGCTGGCAGGAAGCAGATTACGTACCGAGTAACACAGTACACTATAGTGTATCGAGTAAACTGTGTGGGGCCTACTGTGGATGTATTCCATCCGTTTTTTCAGATCATTTTAAGATCTGTGGAGAAAATTTAAGAATGTCTAAATCTCAAGTGAACCACACCACGGAAAACAGTGGAGATAATGACGTCTACCGTTGAAACAATCCTAGGGCCTACAGTGATGTTTCTATGTCATCCAACCTGTTCATAAGTTGATACAGGACATGGATGAAGGTAAAACAAAAATATTAGCTTGATTCCAAAACTTCTGTGGCCCGAAGGAAGTTTTCAACGATGAGTGTGGTCCACTTAAGATTTGGATATGCTTCGATTTTATTTCTCTACCCTAAAATGATCTTTTAAAACGGATGGACAGTGTGGATAAGATACATATATCCAAAGTGGGCCCCACAGTTTACTCAGCACGCTATAGTGTACTGAGTTACTCCGTACGCAATCCGCTTCCGGGCCGGCAACCGTCGGGTCTCGGGTTTGTGTCGGGCTGGAGACCCGGACTTTGAACTAGTGGGCCGAGCCTGGACCATTGCCTGCCCAGCCAATCTATTATGATTATGCATGCATGTATACATGGGATACCATGCCATACACACCATCTATGGTTATACCCATGCATGTCTGTGTATGCTTTGTGGGACATGAATTCCCTATTCTTCAGATATGTTGTAGGATAGAAATCTAGACAAAGATTCCACCCTTTGATTTTGTATTTACATTGTTATCGTCTTCTCCACATTTTTGTTTATTGTTTTGATTTTGCATCACCCCCTGATAAACTCTGATATTCTCATTTTCTATCCACCGTCGGACATATCGTACATATGATCATGAACAACTCTTCAAATAGGCCTCGCATGTTATGGCTATCTTATCACATGGTCGCAATGCAGGTCCTGCCTTTTGTTTTAAAATGCGGTGATTCAACTCGAAATTTGGCTGAATCAACACTTGGTGGGATCTTGAGCCTACTCATTAGGATACTGGCTCTCGTTCCTGCAGCTGACTCGGCCTTGACTCGACGAGACTCATACTCGTGCGTGGCTTTACTCCCTCTCAACGCATCTTTATGCATGTTAAAAAATGATTTTTGTTACGGTGGATAGTGTTTCATTCACCTCCTGCAAGCATACACGGACGTGAACATGCATAAACTTCAATTGTGTGTATTGCTCATGTCTTTCTCATTTTAAGCCCTTATTTTCTTGTACCCCTATGCATCCTGGGTCCCACTAGTTTATAGCAAGTGTACTAAGTTAGCCCGATGGTATACATTCAGATCCTTTGATCAGATGGTTTCAATTTGTCTATTGAGAAGGTTCAGCATTTCCACTGTTAAGGCCCGCTGATAGGCATGTGTTTTTCAGAGTCTATGTAAAATGTCTTTTAAAGAAAAAAGAAAAAAGTTATTTTATCAAATGGGTTCTCAAATGGCTCAAATATACGTAATCTTACAAATAAATGAAAGAAAAATCTAACTTCTTCCTAAATCTTTTCTAGTCTAAAATGGTCTATTTTTGCTTCTTCTTCTTCTTTATCGTTTTTTTTTTTTTTAAATAATAATAATTTTCCGAAATAAAGGTTCTTAAAGTGTGCAGAAACCCTTGCCATCCATTTTGTTGTGCGACAGAGAGTATTCTAGCAGTTGAATGCATGTTGGAGGATGTGGAATGCTTTCTATGAGTCCATGTGCTGCTGCTTTTTTTGTCCCTTGGAAGAAGGGTATTCATAACCTTATAGAGAGGAAAGAATCATGATTAAGAAACTCAGAAAGGGGTATTTATAACCTTATGGAGAGGAGAGAACCATGATTAAGAAACTCAGAAAGTAATATTAATAGCCGTATGGAGAGGAAGGAACCCTGATTAAGAAACTCAAAAAGGGATATTTATAACCTTATGGATAAGAAAAAACCCTTGATTAAGAAACTCGGAAAGGGGTGTTTATAACCTTATGGAGAGGACAAAAACCATGATAAAGAAACTCAGAAAGGGGTATTTATAACCTTATGGAGAGGAAAGAACCATGATTAAGAAACTCAGAAAGGGGTATTCATAACCTTATGGAGATTAAAAAAACCTTGATTAAGAAACTCAGAAAGGGGTATTTATAACCTCATGGAGAGGAAAGAACCATGATTAAGAAACTCAGCGACCACTCTATTTACAACTTGCTCTAGTCTGAGTGTGACTCGTGGTGTTGTACTGGATCAGGTCCAGCCAAGTCCAAGTCAACTCAGAGGCATGACCACTCACCCAAGCTGACTAATCCAAGTCTTAAAACCAGGAAAGAATGATGCAACAATGCCCAGGCAATTGCAAATTTGAATAGAAAGCAGAGATGCAGCAGCTATAACTGCCACTATCAGCCACTGGAATCTTATACCGGTTTGTTGTGTTTTCTGTTTGTATTCCTTTGATGATACTTTTGATCTCCGAAGCTTGATCAGATGATGATCACTGGCCCAAACACAGGGCCATTATAATCAGGGAAAACAACAAGCCTCGGTCTTTGGATGTACTCTGCCAAAATAGCCACTGATGAATGGATTTTGGTTATAAATGTTCAGAATGGAACTTTATTATTCTTAGTGATGTGATTATTGTTCTCACACTTACTAGTCATCATCCAACATACAAAGCTTGATGGGCCACACCTTTCTGTGACTGGGGCCACACATCTCGCCAGTCCTTGGATAGGCAATGGATCAAAAGTCTCCACAAGAAATCCTAGCCATTTGAATGGTGAACCATCACCAGGTGCATTTGGACCGTTGGTTCTATTTCTGTAACCATCCATTTGGAAGCCAATATCTGGAGGGCTAGGATTGTCCACTTCCGAATTCTCCAGAGCATTGCCCATTTACAGTGGAACACCAGATGAATGATTCTGACAATAGAAATGCACCTAACCTGTACCAAAAATGCAGTAATTGGGCAGCGCATTGTATTATCATCAGAGGAATGAGGGTGCTAATGGGTCAGGTTAGGCTGTGGGTCAACTGGCCCAAAACTGCTTTTGAGGTGGGTTCGAGCCAAGCTAAATGGAAAGTGGGTCAGATTCAGCTCAGAAAGTATGGCCCATTTAAGCAAACAGGTCGGGCTTGGGTTTTACCCTACCCACCTGGCTCACCCAATAGCTTATCAATTGGCTGGACCACATGACCCAACCTAGCCCAGCCCAGACCAAAACCCAAGACAAGTTAAAATACCATAAGAATTCCATTCTTAAAACCAAGTGTGGCTATGCCAGGTTGGGTCAGGTCAGTCGAGCATTGATCCATTGACAAATAATAGGTCGGGTCAGGTTGGGCTTGGGGGTCATAAATTTTAAATGAGTCAAGTTGGGCGACAGGGTAATGGGACATGGGTCAGATTTGGGCTGGAATTCTTAGCCCATCTAGTAAACAGGTCAGGCTTGGGCTGACCTGAACCCAATCCATTGCCACCCTATGCGGGCCGACCTTTTGTCCAGCTAAAATGGCATACGGATGTGGCATGTGTGCAGGGAAACATTAACCGTCCATTGTCATCATCATTGTACATTGCAATCAGGATTGAAAATTTGTAAATAATAATGGAGACTAGATATAAATTGTCTAACTGCTTGGATTTGTTAAAAAAACACACGATAGTTATAAATGTGGCAGATGGCATCCATTCACATAAACAATCAACTAATCAAAGTTATCAATTCTGACAGGACTGATTTCATCTGCAACTTGGAAGTGTCCGACCATACGAGCAAAGAACAGCATCTGTTGCTCCAAGGTGAACTTGATGTTCTCAGCCTGTGCAATGCTTCAATTCAGTGCTGAAATCTTCATAAGATCTTACACTAAAAGAGGGAGAGGGGGGAAAGAAAGTAATATGGAAAATACCTTGCGGAATCCATGTTGCTCTCCTTCAAACACAACCAGTGCAGCCGGTAAACCTTTCTTCTTCAAGGCTAGATGGATTTTACGAGCTTGATCCGGCAGTACAATCTGTGACATATCAAATTATCAACTTCAAATCATATGTCGTTGATCTGGTCATGGGCCACCTTCCCTATTCACCGGACTTTCTGATTTCTAATGTGTTGATGTTGACATCATTGGGCCTTAACCTCTGAGCGTGGGACCAGTGCCCCTTCTTTCCCTTTCATGAGTTCTATTTTATTTTTGTTCCTTTTTTACCATTTTCTCCTAAGGTAGTTTATGTAATTTTGTCATTCACTTAATATATAAAGCGAGAGGATTGGACATTGAGTTTCCTTTCTTATGAAGTTCTTTCTTTCTTCTGACATGGTATCAGAGCAAAATCAAGAACGAAGGGCCTGCTTCAAGCCATATATCGCCTTTTTAAGACAACAGACTTTCTTTTCCTCCCCTTTTTTAAAGACAACAAACCTTCAGCCATAAGAACACCCCTCCACCTTTTTTTCCTTTTTTGTTTCTTGGTGATTTGTTGATTCGAATATTTATTCTTTAAAATTTATTACCTTTTGAGTATTTATTTTGGTTCTTGAGTATTCCTTTTGAGATTATTGCATGTTATATTTGCCTATAGCATCCTTTGGATTTTGATTAGTGAATTTTCTTTAGACCTTAAATGTCTTCTGTCTACATCTAACAGATACAATCAACTCTAAGATTGAATGGTTGATTGCTCATTCTGAGAACCCCATGCTGTGGATTACAACCTTAAGCTTTAAGTCCACCAATTATCTTCAATGGTTGAAAGAAATTTAAATCTTTATTGGAGAAAAAACAAAAGCTGGATTATATAGATTATAGTATATCAGAACCTACCATGTCAGATGTTTCTTATGAAGATTGGAAATCAAATAACCTGCTTGTCATGTCCTGACTTCTGAATTCTATGGAACTAGAAGTTAGTGAATGACTTTTTTCTGTTATCTATTGCACATGAGATTTGGTTGACTGTACATGAATTGTATGCTGATCAGAATACTATGGCCCATAGGGATATGACCCAATTCTGTCAACAGTTAAGAACAGGAACAAGAACTACAACAACAACAGTAGCAACAACAACAACAACGATAGTTGAATCACTTCATGCCCAATGACTCTAATCTAGATATGCATGATCTCATCTGCTTCCGAAACTTTGTCCTGAGTTCTTGTGATGTGAACCATTACTGTCATTTTGGGAATGCAATGCCCCAGTTTAGGGACTCAGGCTTAACATCGATTTCTGAAGGAGAATGTTCATGACTACCTACAGACACTATATAGTCTAGCTCCAGTAAATGTGTCAAGTCAGCTTGTGATGAGAAGCAAGTCAATGCCATTCTGGATAGAATGATTTGGGTAATCAATCAAAACCTTTTAACTTTTCTATTAATACCATTCTACACTGAAGTGGATTTGCTCTAGCACATATTGATTCTCAACTATATAAGTTATTTCTCCCCATCATTCTGTTTCACAACCCTTTTTGGCCTATTCTGCTTTTTGTGTTCTATATGATTTTCTAAAATTCAGACCAGTCGTAGATCAGAAAAAGGTGAAAACTGGTTTGACATGCAAACTGGACAGCTCAGACGGATTTCATTTAAAGCCTGTTTGGATATGAGGAATCCATGGTGTGTACATGGATAACTGTAACGATTACCTTTTCCCACTGTAGTCCAGTGGATTACAAAAAAGGGTGTGCTCTTTAATAGCAAGCGGAATCCCATTTTTATTAGACAATGGTCACCCTCCAGAAGATAAAAACTATGGATAAGTGTAATTACTACATTGTGATATTGATAGTTTTCATTGCAACCCAAACATCAAGAAACATCAAACCAGAGGAAACAGAATGTTTTCCTGTGGATCCTCATATCCAGACATGCCCTAAATGAACAGAGATGGCACCAATTCCAGTTGAACTCAGTCCAACTGGAAATCTGGTGCGGTTTTTAAAAGATCTGTTTTATCACCATGCCCAACCCATGAACTGGGATTATGTTTTCTTATGTAATGATGTTTAAAGTCGCCCCTCTGAAGCTTATGGTTTCAATTAGCACAAAACTTTGTCCATGGAACTCACTGAGCTGATTTGGGACTGAAACAAGTGGATTGTGGATGTTGCTTGCTTGTTTCTCATAGAAGTGTCGCAAGATGCTATGATCTCTGATTTCGGGCTCAAGAGGCTAAGCTTGTCAAGATGGAGATGCACATAAATCTAAATAGGAAGCATACCTATAGTGTATATACATACGCTGACCTGAAATAGCTGGGACATGGCTATGGTGATGAAGATGATGATTTGCCACATATATAAATTGATTTACTTTGAATGATAGAAAACGGAATGAGAATTTCAATGTGCTGAGGGAAGGGAATCTGCGTGTTCCAAAATTAGGGTTTTGGTTTGACTCCAATATTTACAAAAGCGAGCCAGTAGCATTTTGACTCTGAATAAATATATTCATGGCGACTAAGACAAGTAAACGCAAGAAGAAATGGTCTCAGATTGCAGAGATCCCGTCAGTCTACATCAATAATTTGTGGAGACTGCCCAAACATGTATCATTCTGCAACTCTTTTTACATTGGAACTTCCAACTCTCTTTGTTTTTTTTTTTTTTTTCTTTTGAAGTCTTAATGAAAATCAACAAAAGGCAAAGGCAAAAACAAGATTCTGGCCCAAAAATTAGGCAGATCCATTAAGTAGGGATATTCTCAGGGGCCCCAACTTGAACAACACCACGGTTTTGGAGAACAGTTACATTACAAGTTACAACCATATCGATATCAGTCATCACATCATTAGGGGTGGCAATGGTCTGGGCCCTGGCCCAAGCTCTAATGGGCTAAAACAGGTTCCAGCCTTTGACCCTCACCCTAAAGGGCTGGCCCTATAAGTTAAAAGATAAATTACATAGATGCCATGTGTACAATTGGTGAGCGCGTGTTTGTGAAACATCATGCTCTTCCAGATAATCAAAGTTTTTTTGTGGCACACCTGTGTCAAGTAAGATCATTCATCAACCAAGCGTATGCCCCATGCAATTATTCACCATATGCATGGAATTAATAAGTGCATCAATATCTTTCACCATCCAAAGTGGGGTTCAAAATTTTGGACAGTTTATAAGTGCTTATATATCATCCATCAGACTCTAGTAGTAAAGTTCTTCATATTACTATATATACTAGTATATGACCTCTAGTCTTATGTTACAAATATCAATGTACCATGTAGCATACACTAGGGAAACATCGCCCAACCAGGCTATTCATCATTGGCCTTGGCCCAGCCCAACCTGAATAGCAGGCCTAGATTTCAAGCCCTAGCCTAACCCTTGGACCAAGTAGAGTGGCCCTAGACCTAGCCCTTTAAGGCTGGGTCATCCGGGCAGGGCCAAGCCGCCTGGCCGATTGCCACCCCTACACATAATCTTGTCACTCCCCCCATTACTCAATATGAGGTTGAACTGGTGCATTATGAAAAAGATCTGTTTCAGTCACATCAGTCGATACAAGCCAAAGAACCCCATATTGACATTGTTACAAGGCCAATATAGGCATTACACCCCCATTTTGAAAATTCTCTCATTTTATTTACTTCTTTCTTCATTTCAACCATGAAGGAAGCTTAGGAATTAGTTCTAAACTAGATCCAGGCTTATTTTGAGGATCAAAACACAGTATTTAAGTGGGATTCGATGAACATCAAAGTGGAGTGGAGCATTTTAGGAAATATTAGAAGAATAGGTAAACAACCACTTCTTCATTTTCTTACATATTTCTGTTGCATTTATATATAGCCTACCCTAATCAAGGTGTTCCAAAACAGTTAATGGTGGCTGTAACGGCCACCACCGTTGCAGTTATGATACGAGCCGTAACGGCTGTTACGGCCCTTGTATCCACCATTACGACCCTTTTTTATTTTTTTAAAAAACTGTTACATGACTGTTACGGTCCGTTACAGGACTGTTACATGGCCTTTACAGCCTGTTTTTCTATAACGACCGTTACGGACGTTTTGACCCCGTAACGCGTAACCGTTATGACCGTTATCGTTCCGTAATGGCCATTACGGACGTTATGTAACCGATTTTAAATACCTTGGCCCTAATCCACCAAATCATGCTTGATTTGTGTTCAATTAAGGCCTAGGTCAGGTTGACACTGCCCAATAAACAACATTCTCACAAAATAATGGCCCATCCATCAAATACATGTCCAAAACACACAACAACAAAAAACAAAAAGAACAAAAAGAAAAAGAAAAAAAAAAAAAAAAAAAGGAAAAAAGAAAAAACTTCGGGATCCACTCAAAATTTAAAAATTTCCAACATTTTTTGGGAATTTTTCAGCCAAAAAATCGGCTGTTATGGGACCATATCAATTGATGCAGCCTTGTTGATAAGGCCCATTTCGTATCGGCTAGCAAGCTAGCTGATGCAGAGGCCAGTACTGATACTAAAACCTCGTACGCATTTAGCATACCTCCAGACCAACAAGGCCCATTATTATTTTAAAATTTTTTTATAATATATTTATATTTTTCTAAGTAATTATTGATTAACAACTATTGACTTTTAAGTCAACTCCAATTTTGGTGGTCAACTTTTGACTCAACCTTGTGGACTTCTAACTTGAGTTTTTAGGTTTCAAAACTATGATTTATTTATTTATTTATTAGTTATTATTTTTTACTTTTTATTTATTTATTTACTTATTTTTTGAAGAATTTCAAATACCATGATTTGGAATGCAAATTTAGTAGAGGTAGATAAGAACTAAGTTAGCATTTAGAAAAGAATAGGAGATCCCTTAAAGTGATTTATTTTCGTACCTTGTCTCTATAATTCAAACTGATGAAGTCAATAAGGATATTTTTAAGAGGATTAGAGCTGGGCCAAGGAAGTTAGCACAACCAATGCATGCCAATGAAACCAAAGGACAAGGTCTATAAGATACCTAATGGACCAGCTAAACTACATGGCACAGACTGTCGGCTAAATAGAAAGCATCACGAACAAAGGGTGAGCAACGCCGATATGAGGATATGAAGATGGATGTGTTGGACTTGGAAGACTGATGGGAAAAATTAACATGCAGTGATAACATGCTAGTAGCCCCAATGAGAGAGAAGAAAATGATAGAGAACCAATTGTGATAGTTCAGGTATGTGATGCAGAACCCAAAGATGTCCCCAGTTGGGAGGAATACTTTGATTGCGGTCATAGGCATGAAAGAAGGATGAGCAGAAACCCAATGAAGTACTTAGATCAAAGTAGCTAGGAGGGTTATGCCAGCTTCTTCACATATGGAGGATAATGCTTTCAATAGGAATGATTGGCAAAACACTATTCCTAAATAACCCCAATGAGTTTGGACAAGGACAATGTGATGATGATGATGATGATGGCACTGCTCTGATTTCTTTACAAAGTTAAGATAATCTTCTAGCAACTAGAATCTAAGTTTATAAATTTGGATACCTTGTCATCTAATCCTTGGAATAGAATAACTGGACAAGAAAATTTATCAACAAAGTTGATAGGTGACCTCTCAAAGAATGACCTTTCACTTCCTGGAAACAGTGGAAAGAAAAAATATTGTCAGTTAATAAATTTGATTAAACAAACTACACACACATGCACGCACACGTGCTCACACACTTACCAACAAGATTATCGATGTAGTGAGACTCAAGTTTAGGAATGTCTGCTCTCAGCAAGGACAAGTCAGCTATCTGTTCATCACAATAAAATGTATCAGTTTGTTAGACTTAATAGTCTGGTGCAGATAAGTCAAAATAAAGAACTTTCCACCAAAATCACATAAGCAAATTGAGTCAAATGGAACCAAGTTCCCTACTGCTACAAGACATTGAAAGGAAGTTGTAGACCAAATAGAAACAAACCAACAGATTTCAATCTTCAATTTTGGCAGTTAAAATCCAAATTTTTAGAAATTTTACATACACCACACTACTCACATTATGCTGATATCATGTTGCATTCATCTAGAAAGCTAATAGCAACGTCTAAAAGAAAACATTATTTAATAGAGAAAATAGGAATTGAATCATTTTTGCAGTATGTCATATTCATGGAAGTACAGTATTGGCTACTTACACCATACAAGGAAGCACCAGCCTTGAAAGTCTGTCGGAAAGCAAGAGTCGCTAATGTTGTATAACCACCAGCAGATTCCCCAGTGATACAAAGTCGCTCGCCATCTACCTTTCCACTTTCCACCTTAAAAATGAAAAATGATGCTTTCATTACCATCTCTTGCCATGTCTTAGCAGATCAGCTCTGTTCGAACTTACAGAAAGAAGACAGGATAATAAAAGTAGTTACCAGGAATCTAGCACAACTGCAACAATCATTAACATCAACAACACCCCAATTTCCCAAAAGCCGTTCTCGATACTCCCTGCCATAACCTTCACATTTATGGCCAATAGTAAATAGTAAAACACATGCCATTGAATCACTCTGTATACAAGATATAATGCCCAAGTACCAATAATCTTAAAATTCTGCATGCGTAAAGCTAACGGCAGTAAGGACCCAATATATGTCTACATGGAAAGGATGGAAACATAGTAAATGCAGTAATTTTACCAAGCTAAACTCTCTGTACAACGATGAACTCGCTGTTTCAACAATCTGGAATAAGGTTCGATTTATGCTAGAGACATGGTAGTAATCCAAGACATGTATAGCAATCAATCTAAGGACCCAAAAATCAAAATAATTGTGTAACATCAAAGATGTTGGCATTGCCCAGGGACCATAATGTCAGATCAACCTAACCAACCTCAATTCTATGCTCGACTTCATCAACTGAATCATAGGATAAATAATTTATTCCGCAAAATTGCCAGTTATTCCACATCAGTAAAGGCCTGCAATATGTGTATATGGAAAAGACAGAAATGTTGCACCACATGCACAATGAGGAGGAAACTTTACCAAGCTAAACACCCTGAAGGAAGATAAACTAGCTGTTTCATCAATCTGGAATAATGTCTAATTTTTGCCTAGATAGTACTAGTCCAAGTCATACGTATAGAGCATAATCTAAGGACCAAATTGATTGCATACACATAAAAGATGTTTGCATTGCCCAGGAATAACTAAGAGGGATCAATCTAACCAACCTGAACTCTATGCTTGATTTCATCAACCCAATGTTTGGATAAATAATTTATTAAAAATATATGACAGTTACCAAAATCATGTACAAACTTGTTCAAGGCCAAACCTGTACTTCCACCATAATTAACATCAGCAAAAGCCCATCCTCGACTAGTCCAATACTGGATGCCAAGATCCAATGTTGCACATGCTTCACATGTAGGCCCACCTGTAACATTTACGCAAAAGTGAATTCTACTATAGTCTTAATTTTCAACATTAATACATACATGCTTTCTTAAGTGTAGCAACTAGCAACTAGAACAAACTCGCTGCAGTTTTAGCTAGCTAATTGTTGATGGGTCCTCAAGCAAGTGGATGTTATCCTTTCTTCCATATTTTCAATCACTCTCACCACAATTTCATAAGTTAAATCTGTTCTTCAGAGCCTTTCATTCTCATGTTTACGTTGTGAAAATGTTGGCACTTGTGTCAAAGCTTAACATAAAAAGTAAATTATTCATCTCAGGTTTATCAGTCATGAACTGCATATTGAGACAACAGAATGACAAGTAGATGACATCACACGGGCTGAATTAGCACGACAGAGATAAGTGAATTCTATAAAGATAAACAAATTGACAGCAATTCCGTTATATGAAAGTATCCAGTAATTCTGTTATGTGAAAGCATCATCATATACCATGGCTTCTCAATAACAAGGGAGGCTTTTCTTCCAGGCTAGCTTGATAAGTGTGGTTAGATGGTGGATAAAAATTTGCATAGGCATTTTGACCCGGGATTTCTGTGGGAAACTCAATTATCTCTGGCAAGCTGAAATATGGTTTATACTTTATGCTATCCGGAGAAGAAGACCAAACAATCGAGAATTCGACTGCTTTTGATTGATTCCCATTTATCGTAACCTGATGACACACAAACAGTAGTATCATGAAGCAGGACAGGCCAACAAAAGATTAATGCCTGAATTGTATCTGCCATTTTCGTAGTACTTATCATGCCACAACGAACCTTCAGAATATATACAGAATATTATGAGACGACAAACCTTAGCTATTGATAATGGATGGACAGAAGATGCTCCCTCAATGTATAGGCAAGAAGGTCCTGCAATCTGTGCAAACCCAACCAAAAAAAAAAAAAAAGATTTGACTTCAAAATTTCATTCCAATTTGAATCTTTTACAAAATATTTTCAATTTTGCTTACGTTGAGGCATTCTAATTCCAAGGGAACTAATTCAACAACTTTACATGCTGTAGAAAGCGCAAACAAGATTGCAAACTTACAATGTTACTTATATCAGTGAAAGGAACATCAAGCAAAGATAAAGTGTTTTGAACATCATCCAGGATTCCCAAATATGACCGCCCATTCTGCCTGCATGTCATAAGCCACGGCCTTAATCATATGCAATTGAATGATTGGCTTGACCCCAAATGGCATGAGACAATTACAATGGTAGCATAGAGTAGCTGAACATTTTTGGCAAGTTTCTAGATATACCTGTAACTGCAAGCAATGTAGTTGTCTTTTCCAGTGTTCTGCACAAAATCATAAGACCGGATACCAAAAACCCACAGTGGTCTAGTAAACTCAGCATCCAAGGAAGAAAGTGCTAGTAACTCATTACTATGCTCTTTCTGTCAAACAAGAAAAGCATACATGAATCCAAGTCAGATTGAATTGTCATTTACTAACACTTTTCTTAAACAAGAAAGTAAAGCGGAAATGGTAGTTATCGAGAGGATGCCCTTGATTTATTGTAAACCATTCGATTGAAATCATTATCCAGAATTCCAATCTAAGCTATTTCTATAGCTTTAGTGGAGCTCACCACAAGATGCAAACCAAGAAAAATCATGGCTGTGTAGAGAAAATCTACGGCCAACCAGCTCAATTTGGTGGTGCAACAACAGCTGTAATAGTTGGGCCTAGTGTCCTCAATCTCCTGATTGAATCTTCTTGACAGAGTGGAGTTGTGGTTTCAAATCCAATAACTATATCTATATTAAAGAAACAATCGATCTAATAATATCCATATTTACTAATTGCAAAATGGAGTGTACAAATCAATTAATTCAATGTGGCAGGACAGGAAAATAAGTAGATATTGAATATAACAACCAACAAGATTTATGCATAAAAGAATCACCAGTTTTCACTATAAAGTTCAATGAACTTTCACATTAATCATGTAAAAAGAGACATGCTGGTTAAACATAAGTTAGCTAGCTAGAAATGTCAACTAAATCAATCACTCTCATGTTACCAAAAGAAAGAACCAGCTAGGTTCCCAGTGAAGGCAGCGGATGTAGCTGAAGAAGTTTAGGATTTATGTAGATGCTTGGAGATACCTTTTATCCCCATGCATGGTGAAGAAAAATATGAAAGTGGATAGATTAGTGAAATTTAATCTGTGGGGAATCTCAGAATGGTGTGATTTTGTTTTCTATCATTTCATTATTGCTCCTGCACTCATTTTCTTTAAAATTTCCATTAGACAATATATGTTATTTCTGTTTTTCCTTTTTGGCATATGAGCTATTTCAGTGCATGAGAGAATATTGAAAGTAGGGCAAGCATTTAAGATTTACCCATTTATAAAGATTCCAAAATCCACTTTTCCTATCTGTAATGAAAAATAGCTCCCCTGCATAAATCCAAACAATGTAAAATCTCAGCTGGGCAGTGATGAGGAGATCAAAAACACCCAAGGAGATCATTCTGTTTAATGCAGAGAACTACACTATTATAACAGCCAATCATGTCTGGTGGGGTAAAACATGAATCATGTATGTTCAATCAAATTCAATACATCATCAACATCATAAGCACCAAAGAAATTCCTTGATGAAATAAAAGAATACAATCCATACACATAGAGGCCCCGACACATAACTTGAGTAACACCCTAGCAAAATGAAAGGTAACTCCACCCTTTAAAATTTATGTAATGCAATGGATCAGCCATAGAATTCACACCCAATGAGCATGAGTGGTTTAAGCACAGGAAAAAAAAAAAGAAGAAAAAGAATAAGAACCCACACACACACACACACACACACACACACATATATATAGTGCTGAGAATACTAAGAAGCAATTAGTATCCTATTTGACCACCTAATTATGTATAGGAGTCCATCAACAATAGGGTTGTGAAGGGGAACCGGACATGGGCATACCTGACCTATGGTCAAATTTGATTGGATCCAACTCCATTTTTTTTTAATCCCGTTTGAAAATCAGGTTGGATTTGGGTCCAGAGGTGTAGATACAATTATGCTCAACTTGGGTACCCATCAAATACTTATTTACTAATAACAGTTTTAGAGTTTTACCATTATGTGGATTAGTAAACATTAAATGATAACTTGGCAACAGATTGAGGGGTAACTTTGTGAATATGGATGATATATATGGGAAATTACCTAGTGCAAATGTTTTCGCCACCATGTGGAGCAAATGGTTGTTGTGGGCCCCACCATGATGTGTTGATAACATCCACTCCGACCATTATGCACGCCTTCCCTCATTTGGCCACGGGCCTAAAAATCAGGCCAATAAATGACTCATGTAGGCCACACGAGTAAGAACGGTTGGAGGGGATGCCCACCCTTGAATTCGGGCCCCACCCAAATCTTAGAATAGACTGATTTCT
The DNA here is from genome assembly GCA_037074715.1 of Magnolia kwangsiensis. NCBI lineage: Eukaryota > Viridiplantae > Streptophyta > Magnoliopsida > Magnoliales > Magnoliaceae > Magnolia > Magnolia kwangsiensis. Next base: position 16,572,119 of record CM073572.1, on the reverse strand, counting down.
TGAGGTGTGCCATCATCTGGGGAAGATGTTTCATAGCAATGGATTGGACAACACATACACAACATGGTGGGCCTACTAGGAGAATCGGTTAGTGTCCACTCTCAACTGCTCTTAATGGTGCGGCCCATCTAAGTCTTGGATTGACCTGATTTTTGGTTGTTTGACCAAATGACGGATGGTGTGTCTCATGGTCGGAGTGGATTTCATCAACACCTGACAGTGAGGCCGACAAAAAACCATCTGCACCACATTACAGTGAAACGTCTGCACTAGATAATTTCCGTGTGTGTGTGTGTCTCACTCACATCCCCAAACCTTTTGAATGACATGTGGGACATCCAATCATCGAGCAGGATGGTTCATTCAATAGTACCAATGGGAGCAAGCCATGGTGGAAAATTTACATTGATCGGGTGATCCTAACCCTTTAAATGGGGCAAAGTAGCTACCACCAGCCATTTTTCATGAGCCATAGATCACATGCATAGAATTAGAGCTATCAATGGACCAGGCTGGCCCAACAAGCTTTCAAGTCTGGCCCACCTTAGGCAGGGTTTAGGCTAGAGTATAAGGCCTAAGGGTCGGGTTAGGGCATAAAAATCGAGCCCATTTCTCAAGCGAGCCGGGCTTGGACTTAACTGTCCAAAAGCTCATCAGACCGACCCCCCCCCCCCCTATAGCATACCATAGCTATCGACATAACCACACCACACCCCTTCATTCCTTCCTAATACACTCCTTCCACTAACATGCCTCTTGTTATTGCAGTTTTTGTATGCCTTCTCTTCTTTATATAGATTCGGGTGGGTCTTGATGGGAATGTATCAACGGTTGGATTTCAAGGAGGTATTGTAACCAATTCTGCATGGGGCCCAACCCATGGATGGCTAGATTTCCTCGCCAATCTGCTAGCATGGGCGGTTCGTGACCATGGGCATAAGGCGCTCTCTCTCTAGGAATTGTCGGGTTCTGGCTCAGGCCAGGTCCTATATACTCGGGCTGCCGTTGGACTATTTTGACCCGTCACAAGCCCGATCCGGATTTGGGCATACTTTGAAGAATACACGCCGGCTTGGACAGAGACTAGCCCCACCCTAACCGGCCCATTGATAGCCCTACTTAGAATAATCAAACAAAGTGCTACTTTGGAATCATAAGCAATATATTGTGTGATCTATATGGTAGATGTTTCAAGGTGATGATTGGAGCTATTTTGTTTCTTTCTCAATCTTGGTTGTTTGTTTTCCATGATACTGATCGGACACTTAAGATCATCCCAGTGGCATGTTTACACCATGGCTTACTCCTAGTTCTATGAATGAATGAATGGTTCAAATCAATGATGGGTTATTCCATGTGCCACTTAACAAGCTTCAAGGATGTAGCTAATATCCCCATGAAGGTGGGGACGCTAGTAGTTAGTGTGTGTGTGTGTGTGTTAGGGGGGGGGGGGGGAGGGGTACCTCATGGAAGCTTCCCATGAGGTCGAGTTTTGTGGGCCCCACTATGACGTGCGTCAAATATCGACCCCATCAGTCAGATGCACCGATCCATGATGGGCCATGTGCCTAAAAATCAGGTCAATCCATGACTTAGGTGGGCCACACCATAAACAACAATTAGGAGTGGTTACCCACCCATTGAAACCATCATGATCATTTATAGGGCCAACTGAGATGTGGTTCAGATATCCAACCCATCCATTGTATGTGTCCCACTTGGATGAGGGGTCACACCTAGTTTCAGTCATATAAAAAACTCGACTGGGCCCCACTAAATGGTTTTAGATGTTTTAGGCACAATTTCACATGGTTTCGAATGATATGGCCCACTTGAGTTCCAAATACGGCTGATTTTTGGGATATCCCATAAGCTAGGTGTGGATGTCCAACATACATCATAGTAGGGCCCACATAGCTCAACCTCATGGTACCATTTCCCTATATATATATATATATATATATATATATATATATATATATATATATATATATATATATATATATATATATATATATATCCACTCATCCTCCCATCTAAGGTTGTGCATCAGCCTAGCCCCACCACCTCATCATCATCATCATCATCTAAGCCTTATCCAAATTCAATGAGGTCGGCTACATGAATCATGTTCCGTCATTCCACTCTATCAAGGGGAGTTTGGAATGTTACATTGCTCAGATTCATGATGAAAGTGCATAAAATGCTTGGAAGATCACAGTAGGAGGGCTAAAAACTCTATCATCACTCCATCCCTTTCTACTACAATAAAGATTCCAACTCTAAAAGTCTGTACCATTCCATCAGTGGTAAGATCAAACAATTGTCAGTATTTAAAATGATTTTAAATAATAAGTATTAAGAATTTCAAATATTGGTTTTAAGAGCTATACATCATTCATATTTAGAGCTTATACTTTCTGATTTTATTTTCAAAAAGAATTTAGGTTTTGGAAAATGGTAATGACATAATTAAATTTCAATCAATGGAAACGGAGGTTAATTATAAAGCTTTTACTTCATAAGAATGGGTTTATAACCTCTCGCCTCAAGAGAGTCTCAAAATATTCTTCCTTTTCTTTTTCCTTTTTTTTTTTTTTGACAAAAGAAGACTACAAAAGAAAAGTGTGAACAGGATAGACTGTGGCTGTTTCCACAGAAAGCAAGTGGTGTGAGCAGTTTAATATTTGAAAATTGGAAATCTAGATTCAAGGGGAGCAAACCAGACGGAAAAGCTCAACTAGTTGGAAGAGAGAGAGAGAGTGAGAGAGAAAGAGAGAGAGAAAGACAGATGGCAGTGGTGAGACCTGTTTGCTCCGGTTTCTATAACTCTAGCATCAATACCAATCCATGTAAGTCACATGGAAGGGAGGGATCTTTCACAATCATCTTAAGATAAAATCAACTGCCACGCTTGGTCAACATTAGTGTATTCATTACCCTCATCATTGCCACCAGAGGAGTTTACATAATCCAAGATATGCTGGAGGTAAAGAAAAGAAAAGGTGGGAAATGAAAAGGGTTTTCCTTTTATGTGTTGTGTTTCTTGGACAGCAAAACATGGGTCAATTCCACAAAGCAATCATTAGACTTTTCCACATTAGGATTCTTTGGTGCAAGAAACTAAGTGAACTTTGTGAGAGAAATATGAGATTTCCACTTGCTATCCAAACAAGACCCTTAAAAATGGAACCCATGGGAATCGATGTTTCAACAAATCTCATATTCCTCTTAGAAAGGTCATCTAGCTTCTTGTGCCAAAGAATCCTAATATGGAAAGTTGTAATGAATAATGATTGCTATGTGGAATCCACACATGCGTTGCTATCCACACAACACCCCTAAAAATGGAATCCATGGGAATCCATATTTCAATAGTACTCTTGGAAATAAGCATTAATTTTTCTTTTCTTACAAGTTACAATCCAAAAGGGCCCTAAAGGGAACTCCTGAACAACCCTTGTGATACTTAAAACTCAGCCACAGCCCCTGTGATGTTCTTCCAAATAGAAATGGCTGAGAAAAAAATTCTTTAAAAAAAGAAAAGAAAAATAAAATGCAAAAATACCTTTAGAGGACCATCTGGGTTCAGTTGGAGACTCTACCATTGTAGGATCACCACCAGCAATACAAATGCGCTTGTATACTTCCCTACATAAGTATGCAGATCAGATTAGCACATTTTACAGAACAAAATGGGCTAAATGAAGGGAAAATATCGAGATTTACATCTCCGTAGAAAACCATAAAGATACATTTTAATAATATTTACAGATATGAACTCAGTGATGAAATAGTTGAAAAATTAGACAAGTTGCTCCAAAATTCAGCTCGGTAAGCTCGACTATGTCACCAAGATATTTAAAATCTCACGAAATTTTGACAGAACATTGATCAAGTGATATAATCACAAGATTTTCATAAATCTCCTCAATTTTAAACTCGTAGTTTTTTTTTTTTGTTGAAGGGTGATGAGATTTATTTAAAAGCCTAAAAAGCAAAAAGCTATGCAAAAAACACGAGCCGAAGCAAGAAAGTAAAAAATAAAAAATAAAGAAACAATCATAAAACCCACTCCATTACACGATCATTCACCTTCCTAAAAACTTCCAAAGGGAACCTGCTCCGGTTCCAAAAACAACAGTTGTTCCTTTCCCTCCTAAGGGCCCACAAGCCAGCCAACAAAGCAAGCCTCCATCCTGAACTTTTAGAGATTTTATTGCAAAACATAGCTCAAATTCAATGCAAAATGTATTTAGAAGTTAAAATAAATCATTTTATACCTATATATTTAAAAATTCACATCATGTTTTTTAATATTTACTTTCAGCAAAAGTTTTCTGATAATATCACGAGAAGAACATCAAAATTTAAAAATCTACCGAGAAATTCTCAGACCGAGAAATTGTTGAGAAAGGGATATGTCACTAAGGACTAAATCAAGACTAGAATTGAGTTCTCCTTTCAACTCAATTTTTATTTTTTCTTTTATTTTATTTATTTATTTTGGAAGGTAAAACTACCAGGGATTGAACCCTACATCACTCACACACACTACACTGTCTCCAACAGCTCAGCTAACAAGCAGGAGACCTCAATTTGATTTTATCCAGCCAAAAACTCAAAAGAAGGGCCCAACATTCAAACCAGGAACTTGGAAAAAAAAAAAACATTTTTAACTTGAAATACTGTAGGAAGATTGCGTGAATGTTTCCCAAAACAAACCAAAAACTCAAAAGACCCAGTCAAGTGAATTCATGATTTGAACCACTGTACTCAAGACCAATTTGAATTCAAGTCAATTTCCAAGACTTTAAAGAGAAGATTTTTACATCAGGGACTCATGGTCCCTAGTCTGATGTATTACTTCACTTTTTTCTTTCAATAAATTGACCATTATTCCTCAAAAAGCAAAACTTTGTTTATAGCATATGATGTTTGCTGTCATGTGTAATGCACGGATGTAGAGAAAGCTAATGAAAATGCCAATGAAATGATGAATAGTGGCAATGGAAATCAAAACTTTCTTTTATAAGCACTTGGAGAAAACTTGTAAAAACACAGTCCTGATTTATGAAGAACAGAACTCCAACAGAAAATATGAAATGAATATGACCTTTTGCCTCATCAAAGTACAGAGTGGAATATGAAATTTGCATAAAGGAGAATAATAAGAGAGGAAGAAATATACCAGTGTAAGAGAAGTATTCTACTCACCCATTCTCAGAGATATAACCAACAAAAAGTTCCGCTTTATCCCAATGCATGTTTGGGTGACCCCATTCGATCCATGCCATCCTCTTTCCATTTGGGTCGACACGTGGAAAGGCGTAGAAGTCATTGCCACTAACCAATATTTTTGGTTCTAAAAGTTACAGGATTCAAAAGAAAAGAGTCAATGGCAGCACAATTGTTGATAAAATCAGAGGTGTATGTTATCAACAGAACACCTAACAAAGATCCTACATCCTACAGACTAATCAGTACCTAATCTTCAAACATCATAATTTACCTATCTTTACCTTGAGGATTCCCATCCGTGAGGTCTATAGATACAATTGTGGTGGCTGGATATTTCGTACTTTGGCGATGATCTGCTAAAAGATATGTTAATTATGTAAGGGACCAACTTCAGCAGGCCCAAGGAACAATGATGCTCTTAGTATGCATGGGGCTTTTAGACATGTGAGCAATCAAATCATTGATATGGACCTTCCATTTGGTTCAGCACACTTTTTGAGAGCCACAATGAAAATTGTGACATTTCCACCCAATAATGCCATATAAAAAATGGACAGTTTGGATAAAAGAAGGTCCAATAATCAATATGAATAGTCCATTCGATCGAGTCAACTTTGGATAACATTTGTCTCCAAGGAACTATTTTGATCAGATGATCTTAACCATCCCATTAGCGGCTTGGCAAGTGTAAGTTTAGAAGGTTAATATCCTCCAATCAGTATTGGGGTTTCATGGTGGACGATGAAAGTGGGAAAAACATAATGGATGGTCGAGATCAATGATTTGACCATCCACATCTCTAATGCACCAGGACTCAATAAGAGCGTCAGTGTGCCTTGGGCGCACATGTTCCTTAATAATAATCAAGTTAAGTACTTTCTTAACTAGGAGCATAATGTTATAAAAATAACATGAAAATAAAAAATTGAAGCATATTGCAGATTTTGTTCCACATTTATCAATGACCCACCTTCCCTTACAGTTATATACCGGTTAAAGCGTGAATCAACCACTCCATCTGCATAACAAACTTTAGGTCCACCACCATAATCTGGGGTGATTGGTACAAGAGATCGATCTGCCACCAATAACAAAATTTCATCTCAATTCCCAGCTGAATACTTCTGTGGATGGGATAGACACACACACGCACGCATACACACACACATGCACACAATCTCTATCACCAACAACAGAATATCAGCTCAGTTGACTACTTCCATCGATGGGCCACATGTTAAACCACAAGAGACTACATTGTAGAAAATGTCACTTGTAGATTTCATTGAGAATAGTAGGAATATATAAAAGAGATGAGAGATTTATGAAAGATAGAGATCATAACAGATGCTCATCTTTATATATATATATATATATTCTAATCTACCAATATTACCCTAATCTACTCTAATATTCTCCCCAAACTCAAGGTGCTCTAAAATGAGTAATTTGCATTTGAAAAGCAAGGTGAATGTGTATTCAAAAGCAAAAGAAAAATTCAACTTAGAGACAAAACAATGAGTAGCATGAGGCGAGCAAGTACTTTTGATTAGTGTTTTTAGTATCTTGTGATATCACCGATACATCCCATGATATATCTGTTATCCCAGTTGGGCGATACGAAACCCGGCTTTAATATCCATTTTTCATAGTATCATGGAATATATTGCACGATATCGTGATATATCGTGGATATTGCAATATCGTGCGATGCGATATATCCACACTCCCCCTTTATAAATTCATAATATATCGTGAGATATATCGATATTGAGTGCGATATCGAAAGGGACAAAAGGAAATCAGCGTTTTTTTGTTTAGAAAACTCTAAAAAATTCACAGAAATCGATTTTCTTGAAAATAAAAAAATTAAAAAAAAAAAATCCTAGTGTTGAGGTGATTTCAACCAATCCACTCAAGTTTGTTGGAAGAAAATCTTCGAAATTTCTTCAAAATCGCGATTGGAAGCTTCCCGGGTTTGGATTATAAATAATACTTAGTTTTTAGTTTTTGTTCTTTTTTTTTTTTTCCGTTTCTATATGTTGTAAATACTGTTAAATGGTAAGAAATCCATTATTTTTCATGTTTTACATAAAAATTATGAATTTAGATATTTGATTTCAAGATTTGGGGAAGATGGGACAAGTTGTGGAAAATTGGTAAAAGATCAATTTTTTTCTAATTTTCCCAAATTGGTTACCAAAAAAAAAAAAAAAAAAATCAAAATCCACAGGTATTTTTTTAGTTTTCTACTTCTTTTACTTTTGAATGTAATTATGTTTTCATATATTTCTTCTTACATTTATAAATTTTATGAATGGACTTTGAGTGTAGTTGCATCAGTTTAGTTAGACAACACAATATATTAAGACCCTATACAAAAGAAACCTATTATGTACACTTGTTTTTTGTGATTTTTTTTTAAAATTATTATTATAAGTGTGTATTATTGTCTTTTTAAACAATCCTTGAAGTTTCTTTGAAAAATTCGACCAAATTCCCAATGTTTCCCAACAACAGCGATAAATTACGCGATAGAACCCACATATCCCATGTGATAACCGATATGTATTTGTATCCCAAGGGTGTGATACATACGCGATAAAAATAAGGAAAACATTGCTTTTGATAACTTCTAAGATGTGAACCAATAGCACTTCCAACAATTGGCAAATGATCTAGTCTCGCTTCCAATAGCCAGGATTTCAACCATTGCTCTTCCATTGGCTCTAGATATTCCGACAACAAAGAAAAGAACGGGTTCAGTCACAAAGCCGACAAAGGTAACAAGGTGCAGTCCATACCCCCAGCACAATAACGAGCCCGATCCATATGCCGGGCACGATAACAAGTCTGGTCCAAAACACCTAGCACAATACTGGGTCCAGTCCAAGCACTCGACACAAAAACAAGTACAATCCAAAATGCAGGCACAAAACAAGTCCGATCCAAACACCCAACTCATAAATGAAACACATCTTATCAAAAGGCCCGATACAGGGAAGATAAATCGTCAAAGATGTACAGTGGAGATTATTGATGGCTAGCATAGTCGAGACCAAGCTCATCGAGCCGTCATCCTCGGGGCGGCTCAGCTTGCTGCTCTCTTAATAAAACCAGTGCACGAGCTCGAGCAATTGGTGCAATATATTATAGTATTGATGCACGAGCGCATTCCCAACCACTTGAGCAATTGGGAGAGATCCGACCCTAGGTTGTTGCTGCAATTGTCATTCCTAAATAAGATAAAAATAAGTTTAAAAAAAGTAGAGAGAGCTAAGGAAACGAATGAGGAGAGACGAAACCCTAGAAAGAGGGTTTGGACAGGTGAACACAACAGGGGGTAGTAGGGGGTTGGGCACTGATGAACAAGACAGAGTGATTTCGCTATTGCCTTGTTACAAGCAGGTTTAGGAAAGTCCACAAGCCCACTTCTAAAAAGATGCAACCTCTGTAACCATTATAGTACCACAACGGAAGCATGGTGTGCCCATAATCCACAGGTCCTAGGATTAAAACTTGGCTCTAATACCATGTTGAACTACAAGAAACTACATCATGGAAATGGCAACTTGATTATTTCATTGAGAATAACAAGAATATATGGAAGAGGTGAGAGATTTATGCGAGATAGAGATCTCAACAGATCAACTTCTTAGTAAAAAAGAAAATACCCTAATCTACTCTAACAGCATGCATGTGCGTGTGCACACAAAATCTTTGCCACCAACAACAGATTATCAGCTCAACCGACTACTTCCATGGATGGGGGACACAACCACACACACGTCTGCCCACACTCACACGCATGCATGCACTCCCCACAGGCCCACACACAATTCAGCCCAGTTGCAATGCATGGTCGGTTGAGAGAGTAGTCATCTGAAACAAGTTCCTAATTTCGTAAGTTACAGATGTTTGCTTGAGACAAACAAGGTACTAAGAGGCTAAAAATAAAATAAGAGGGATGGGGACAATGATTCACACCACTTGTCTTGGAGACTCGAAAAATTGAGCTAGTATTACACTCATCATCATGTAGCCTTGTCCCAGCTATTTGAAGCAGTAATAAACTAACAGCCATTATTTTATTTTATTTTATTTTATTTTATGCCGACAGGGTGTCCCTGCCCCTTATTAAATAATAAAAGCTGACATTAAAAGAATGAAACTATGGTCCTGCAAATTTAACTGGCACATTACCTACACAAGAGTAAGAACATGAACACCATGAGAAGCTTTATAAATAATAGCATAACATCATTGGAATTTGGAAACTGAGAATGACCATGCAACTCATTGTTGCATATAATCAAAATACTGGAGAGTTGTTATGGAATGCAGCTGAAAAGGGTTCTAATTCTAAGTTTCTCATGGGAATCTAGGAGAACCGGTGTATCAACTAGTAAAGTACTAATAAAATTAGGTTCTCAATTGTATCTTAAATTGCACAAAAATCAACAAGCAATAAGAATTTACCTCCAATAGATTGCTTATAGAGTCGCTGATCTTCGTAATTTGAAAATATGACTGTATTCTGAGACACTGTAAAAGCACCACCTCCATAATCTTGGGCCAGTGTCCGTACAGCATACCCTTCAGGGGTAATGTCTGTAGGTTCATCTCCTGGTTTTTCTGGTTCCTTAACAAGAACAGACCGCCTGAATGTATTTGCATCATGACATAAAAACAAGCATGTTCAATATAAAAAATAGAGTGATTGGGAAACAACGAGCGAAGAAAATGATAGGTAATTCCCGATCAAAGTTCGTACTTTTTATATTGCAAGTGGTTGAACAACTATAATGAGTAATAAGAAGTGTCTTAAGCAGGCTCCGAACCTGCATAATTTTATGCATGCTATGATGAGGGAGTATGCCAAGGTTCAAAATATTGGAATGTATCATATCCAAGGTTACCTGGATCATGGGATCGTGGTTCACTCCAACATGTGGTACAGGACGGGTACGTGGAAGTCTACTTTGATATGTGGGTATGCTAGGGGTAGGATCATGTTGGTCGCTCCAGTATATACAACAGGTACATACAGTATAGCTTAATATACACATTGATATCATAATTTATATATGAAATGATGAATATTATTATTGTGGTCCCACGTGCATAACATTATGTGTATCATCATCATCTAAGCCTTGTACCAATTAATTGGGGTCAACTACATTAATCTTGTTCCGCCATTCCACTCTATCAAGGACAATAACTTCAGTTAAACCATAGGTCATCAAGTCTTTTCTTAATTCTTACTACCCCGCCCGTGTCCTTTTGGGCCTTCCCCTTGCCCTTTTAGAGCCTTCAACTTGTACCCATTCACTCCCAACTAGTGCAATTCTTGGTCTCCATTACAAACGACCAAACCATCTAAGTTTACTTTCCCTCATCTTATTACCTATCAGTGCTACAAAGTTTCCTATGAACATTTCAGCTACACTCATCCTACGAACATTTGGTTCCTTAACTGCCTGACATTGTCCCATAAAGCATGGCTGGAGTTATAGCAATCCTATAAAATTTCCCTTTCAATTTAAGTAGAACATGATGACAGTCACATAAAACTCTACAAGCACATGTTCATTTCTCCCACCCAACTTGAATTCAATGGGCAACATCCTTCCCAATCTCTCCACTCTCTTGAATTATCAACCCAAAATATCAAAAGTGGTCATTTTGGGAAACTTCTTGGTCAGCAATCTTAATTAATTCCTCATTTCCACTCCTATTGATATTAACATTCCACTTGATATATTACTACGTTTTAATCTAACAAATTTATATCCTTTAGATTCTACAACACCCTTCCATAAATCTAGCTCTATGTTTACACCCTCCCATCATCTTGTCAACCAAAATAATAAATATGTATGTTGTTGCATAAATCAAAGTATTAATCTTGTAAACAGATATTTCAAGTTAATCTACGCTAGGAATGTGTGTTTTTTTTTTTTTTTTTTTTTTTTTTTGGGGGGGGGGGGGGGGGTTGTTCTCATGCCAAGAATGCATCATTATAAATTCATTGGGTTGTATGATAAATCGTTTATTTCACAATCTGCTAATTTATTGGAAAGTGTCATTTGTATCATTTAGAATCTTCAATACATTCCAATACAAATGCATGGTATTGGAGTGTATAGATACATCCTGGTACAAACACAGAATTGAAATTGTACTGCCAATACATCCCCCCCACACAAATGCATGTTGTTGAACTGTTTCACAAGTATATTCCTCCACAAATAGTTTAATGAATTCAATACCATCCAAAATCAATAACATAGGGATATATTCCTCTTGTTTCTGGAATGTATCGCAATAAATTCATATTGTGATACGATATACTTAAACGATATTTTCAACTTATGGATACACAATATGCAACCGAAAAATGGCTTCTTTCCTAGCCATCTATTCTGCATGCGGACTTCACCTTCCTGAGACCCGTTCGAGCATTTTGGTTGTACCAATCATGAATGGGTAAATCCCCAACATTCTCTCCCATTGGAAAATCTCACCCATACAATGGTTTTCTTTTCCTGATTGAATGGGGACTATTGGCTAAGCTTTCCATTAGAAGGCCACACGTGCGCGTGCACACACATATATATTTATAGATAACTGAAATTTTTATTAGAGAAGCACGAAAGTGTAAAAAGAATACAACCTAGCTCTACAACTCAGAAAAGAGGAGAGACCCCCACAAAATAATACAATCCAACTCTACAACTCCAAGAAAGAGGAGATGCTGACAAGACTAATTGCCTTTACATAAGAAGCCCACCCCACCCACCATATTACAATTAATCTCCCTAATCACCTCTTAGGACAAAAGACTCCTATTATGAAAGCAACACATATTGCGCTCCCCACAAATAGACCACCAAGATCACCCCCCCCCCCCCCCCCCCCCCCCCCGGGGTGCCAAGCCCACAATAGATCCGGCACCAACTTTAGCATTACCCAATCAATATGGAAGGCTTGAAGAAAGTGATCCCAAACCGAACAAGGAAACGTGCAATGACTAAATAGGTGGTCAATCGATGCAGCATCTGCCATACAGATCAAGCATACATTAGGAAGAATCAGGAATCTTCTTTGCAAGTTGTCGATAGTAAGCACTTTCTTTCTTCCCGCAAGCCAAGCAAACACCACAAGCCAAGGAGAAGCTCCATAAGACCACAAATGGGATGGGAAAAGATGAGGTTAAGAAAGCGGAAAATCAAATTGAAGGATCGAACCTATAACCAACCTGAGCTATGAGCTTTCCTCACTAAGGAATCCATAATATGAATTGAGGGAGTCACTTTCTCCAGATGAGACAACAATTCCAACTGCATAAGCTCCTTGAAAAGGATTCGACAGCACAGAGGAGTCCACACGAAAGTCCCTCCAACTATGGAATAGCATCCCTCCACAATGATGAATCTGTATAAAGCAACCCTGGCCAAATTAGGGAACTCTTCTTGGAGCGGTCGATCACCATACCAAGCATCTGTCCAAAAGCACATGCAGATTCCAATACCTAAGGAAAAGGAGATTCCCCTATTGAAAAGATACCCAACCGCTACAATCGCTTTCCAAATGCTAGAAGCACAGTATAGAGAAGACCCCTTCACTTATCAACCCCTCTCCTTCACTACTAAAGCGCCATAACCATTTCCCAAGCAAAGCCAAATTAGTGACTCCAACGTCCTTGATCCCTACTCCTACAATCAACTTGCAAACTTCCTCCCACTTTAGAAGATGAAACTTCATTTTCTCCTCTGATCCTTGCCATAAGAAATCTCTTCTCAACTTTTCTAATCTAACCAACACTAATTTAGAGCATTTGAACAAGGATAAAAAGTACACCATCATATTAGAGAAAGCAACTTTGATGAGGATTTGGCGCCCTCCCAAAGACAAATAATGATGCTTGCATCTTGAAAGCTTCTTTTCAATCCTCTCAATAACTTTGTCCCACAAGTGCTTGGCCGGCTAACCGATGCAAAGAGGCAGACCGAAGTCAAAGGAAAAGATCCAACTTTACAACCAAAGATAGCAGCTAACAAACCAGTTCCTTCATACTCATATGGATACCAAGCATTTTTTTACATAGTTGCATTTACACGAAGCCCAGAAACTACCTCAAAGCAAACGATAATTTCCGAAGATTGTCAATCGAAACCACATCCGCATTGCAAAACTATAAGGTGTCATCAACATATTGGAGGTGACTAATGCACAGCCCACTACAAACCACTCAAAATCTTTCAAATAAGACCATATTCCCCTCCTCTAAGGAGCATCCTACTCAAAGCTTCCCAACTGCAACAAATAAATAAAGAGACAAAGGATCACCTTGCCTAATGCCCCTAGATGCCTTAAAGAACCTCCTTGGCAACCTTTTAATTAGAATGGAGACAGAAGCCAAGTGAACATAGGCCCACATCCAACTCCTCCATTTCTGTCCACAATCTAACCTGGCCAACCTAGAAAGCATATAATTGAGGAACCCCCAATCAACATGATTCTGGGCTTTTTCAATGTCAAGCTTGCAAGCCACCCTATGCTTTCCCTCCCTCTCTCTGCAATCGATACATTCATGAGCAATTAGAGCACCATCTAGAATTTGTCCCCCCATCATGAGCACCCCCTGATTCTCAGAAAATAACCTACTTCAATACCTTCTGGAACCTCAAAGCCGAGGCCTTAACTATGATTTTATGGGGGCCGCCTATCAAGCTAATGGGGCAAAAATCTTTGATCCTTTCTGCCCCTTCAATCTTTGGAATGAGAGCAATGAAGATCACCCCCAACTCATTGGAAAGGCACCTACGGTTGAAAAACTCAAGGATGAAATCCATAACATCCCCTTTAATGAGCTGCAAAAATCCTTTAAAGAAAGCCATTGGGTAACCATCAGGACCTGAGGCCTTCTCACCACACAGAATCCAACACAATTTTCACCTCTTCCTCGGAGATGGGAATTTCGAGGGAACCTGCCGCCTCACTCAATAATTGAGGAAACTCAAGGTAATCCAAAGGCGGTCTACTCCACTGATCTTGAGATAGAAGATCCTTATAGAACTGCACTATCAAGCCACATATCTTATCCTTATCCAAGGTTAGACTGCCATCAACCTCCAAACTGCTAATTCTATTAACCAGGGCCCTCGCACTGGCTATATTGTGAAAAACCTCATATTCTTGTCCCCTTCTTTTGGCCATAACACTCTAGATCATTGTCTCCAATTGATTTCTTCTTCTTTAATACGAGTATACGACTAGCATAACTCAAGGATAAAGAGGTGCTTTTATTTCTCTCTTCTGAAGACAAATGGCCAGCACATTGGAAGGCCACATACCCGACAATTAAGATCATCCGATGGATATCTTTGGGGTGTGGCATATCCATAATGGCGCCCACATGTCTGGATCAGCAAAAGGTGGGCCCCACCTGTATATTTGCTTTGCCAAACTAAAACTCCATTTGGCTCTAGTGAGCATCATATGCTACCTCATTAGTCATTATTAATACTAGCTATGAAAACAATGGTACTGGGAAGTGCTAATACTAGTTATTCATGTTAATCAAAACATGAAAGTATTTGATGAAGGGACTCACCCTTCTTCTATATTTTTGGTAATACATCGGAACAAAATTGTATTGTTGTCTCTAAAATTACTAATCAAGGTTCACCCTTATTGCATGGTACACGTTATGGGAACGTCAGAGGACCTACTCGGGTGTACCAGAGATGTTGACAACCACCCACATCGGTACAACTCTCTTTGTGGATGGGAGACGAGTTACAGATGGGACCCGCCAGGCCATTTTAAAGACCCTACTTTGAGATTATGCATGTGAGTTGTTTAGGAGATCAATTTAGTCATATGATTTCTATTTCGTGTCGATCCGATTGTTGGATCTTGTCGATCAGGCTATCGGGCCACCAGATCTTTTAGATCTAGGCCCCTTGGAATCTGATCATGCTTTCTTTATATTTTTTTGTTATTTTTAGGAGTTATTTGATGGTTGTGATTAATAATAAATGTTTTAGTTTTTGGATAATGGACTACTTCACTTAAGTGAGTAGCATAATTGTAATTATGCTACTTTTTAATTTCAATTTTTTTATTATAAAAGCACAGGGGGGTGGAGTTCCAACCCTATTGGAGATTTGAGAAAAAAAAAGAAGAAGAGAGAAGCTATCTTGTGTGAAGAAATTTTCCTACTTATTTTTTAAGGTTTTTTGAAAAACCCTCCCTTTCAATTAAATGGTGAAAGAGTGGAAGCTCGTTTGGTGGTGGATTCCTCAAGGTACATCCTTCTTCTTTCTCTTCTTCGAAAGGCATTATTATTATTATTATTATTATTCTCTTGTCTTCCTCTTTTCCCTTCCATTATAACCTTCTGAACCCTATATCTTCAATTTCCTATTTTTTTCAATTTCTAAAAAACCCTAATTCCAAAATCCCCAATTCTCATGAATCATAATTTTTTAAAATTTTTCCTTCTTAACCCTAATCATAAAACCTACAAATATGTTCATTGAGTGTAGAATGTGCCTATAATAAATTGGAAGTTTTATCCTTTCATCGGGTCTAGTTTTAATTGATTTATGTGATTTCTTAGCATGCGGACATATGATTTAGGTTAAATCAGATTTTATTTCCTATTGTTTACTCTTAATTACTTGATTGGTTAGCATCTTCTATTAATTGAATTACTTTATAAACTCTTTCATAATTTCCATGTTGCATGCTAGCACTAAATCATGTGTCCTGCATCAATATGGGGCCGCAGTGTTGGTAAATCATGACTTTCCACCTGGTGGGACCTACTATGGACAACCTACGGCAGAAAAGGCACACTAAACCCACAACCCTAGCTGTCAATTTGTGGCCATCAAATGGATGGTGGAAGCCAAAGAAAGAAAGAAAGAAAGAAAATACTCAATGATCCAAATTAAAAAAGAAAAAAATTGATCATCAGATGCTAGTGTATTTAGCCAGAGTGATTTTCCTAAAACAGGGCATCCATAGAATCCCCACCAGCTGGACGGTCCAGATTCAACAAATGCATGGTGAGATGTACTGCAACATGGTGATGAACCATACTTGTCTACTGCATATTGAACTGGAAAGCTACTCAATCATTAAGGAATGACCAGTGGAATCATAAACTTAGGCTGCGCTTGGATGCACAAGTGAATTGAACTGCAAACTTTTAGTTTATGTTGCATTTAGTTGCACCAATTATCATGAAATTTAATGATATTTCATGATCAATAAGTCTAATTTGGTGCAAAAGATCATGAAATTTCATGATATTTGGTACAACCAAACGCAGCCTTAATCAAGAGGAAATCACAAAAAGCCATGATGCTTTCCCAGTGTTACTGATGATCAAGATATATGTTTCTTTCAAGTCCAACTGGTAAGTAAGGCAGTAAGGCAATTGCAATTTGGCGCATGTATTCTCAATATGGAAGTCGCAAAATTCGCTTATCTCTACTTAAACTAAAATAAATGCAATACATTCTATGGTAAATCCAAACGGTCTGGAATGAGCTCAGTGGTTGGTTGCAATTACAAGGAAATGAAAGAAATGAGAGATGAGAAGCTAGCAATGGTTACCCTGCTTCGTTGGGCCGAGATTCGACCCAGAGAAGGTGGCCGGCTCCATCGACAGCGATGCCGTCCAAACGCTTCTCCGCACCCGAGACCACGTCGGCCGTGATCGGGGATTTCCAGGAGCCGTAGGGAGCCATTATCTTCTCTTCTCCATCTCCAGTAGAGGCAGAAGCCATTCTCGTACAGAAAATAGGAATCTTCTGCTGCTGTTGCTGCAGATGTCGGATTCAAACCCTAGATTTCTGGGAATGAGAGAGGTCAATTAGATTTCATGCCTGATATTCTTCTCATTTTTTTGGTAACAGGATTCATTTCTGCGTTGTTTTCAAAATACGAGGGAATCGCACGGCCCCAAGGAAGGTGCACATGGCAAGTCGATCCATCAATGGTCAGTTACAACCATCTAATAGAATCATCGAAGTACCTTTTTACTCTCGATAAGGTTACCATGTTGCATACATGCAATCGAATCCATCATCGTTGGAAGCGAATCGCGTACTGAATAACCCAATACGCTGTTATGTACGGAGTAAACTCAGTTGGCCCACCTTGAATGTATGCGGTATATCCACGCCGTCAATACGTTTTAACATGTAGTGTAAGGGGTTGAGCCCAAAATCGAAGCAAATCTAAAGATCAAGTGGATCATACCACTGGAAACCAACAGTAGGGATAATGATTCCACCGTTGAAACCTTTCTAGGCCCTACAGTGATGTTTATTTGTCATCCACCTGTTCATGAGATCATATAAACATGGAGGGAACACAAATATAAGCTTGATCCAAAACTTATTAGCCACTAAGAATTTTTCAACAGTATAAGTTTTATTCAACTGTTTCTTATGGTGTGGTCTATTCGAATATTGTATATACCTCATTTCTGGGCTATAGCCTTAAAATTATCTAGAAAAATGGATGGATGGAGAGGATAGAATACATAAATCATGGTGGACCTCGTTGAGTTTCCTATATGGGCCCACTGTGATTTATGTATTTTATCCACTCCGTCCATCCATTTTAACTGATAATTTCAGGGCTTGAGCTAAAAAATGAAGCAGGTCCAAAGATTAAATGAACCACACAGTAAATAGTTTAAATTGGAAGTGCTCATCTAGCAGGCGACAGTAGACAACTCAAGCCATCGAAGCGACCACTGATAAAGAACGAGTAAGGGGTGAGAGAGAGAACTGAGGTTAATAAAAACGCTAATGCACGAGGCTTTCTTAACAAAGTTGGAAAATGGCAGTCGGTATTTAATCTTAAAAAAAGGAGGTGTTTTTTCTTGTTTAGCCAAAAAAGGAAGGCTGTGTATGAAAAACAAAAAAACAAAAAAACAAAAAACATATGAGAGAGATGATCCTCCACCTGGTTGTATTTGTACTTGGTGACATCCACGTCATCTATCGAGACCATCTATAAGGTCCAGTCTACTCTTAGTCCATTACTTTGTTAAAAAAATATAGACATCTAATGGCCCTAAACATTCGTGACCGGACCTCTTGTTCGTCCATTTCTTCACGCTTGTTTGCATGGTTTGGATCATCAGATCTTATGATCTTTCCAATGCGGCAGAAGAAGAGTGGACTGAACCTAATGGACAGTCCAGATAGATTATATTGATGGCAACAGGTGCAAAACCAACTAGATGGATGGAAGGGTTTCCACACACTCAGCGCACTAGATCATTTCTCATCTCATCCATGGCTTTTATTTTCATTATTTATATACTGCCATTGTTTGATGAATCTGAATTTTCTGCTTGACATAAATGGGAAAAAAAAAGAAGAAAAAGTATCTGTTGCAATGTAAGTAGCCACCTGGCCACGTCATCATTTAATGCAGGCAATCTTTATTATGATGTGGACCAATGACAATGCAATTACATGCAGATGCAGTCAGATTTGCTATCAAATTAGGTCACCAAGTTATGTAAGCTCCTTCATGACACATGTTTTACGATACGCACGGAAGGATAAGCTAGATCCATAGCTCCAAAGATTATGAACCATAGCATGTAAAATGGTGGAGAGTTCAACGCCCATCTTTAAAAACTTCTAAAGGTCATGAAAGTTTTGGGTTACGCTCATACTTGTGTTTCCCTTCTTTCATGCCAGTGTTACTTGTGAATAGATTGGATTTCAAATAATACCACGGTGGGCCTTAGTAAGGTTTCATCAGTGGTCATTACTCTCCCACTGTTTTCTGTGAAGGGGTCTAGTATATTTTTGAATCTGCCTAATTAATTTGCTCATGTGTTAAAATAATATCCCGAGATGAATGGAGGATGTGGATACAACACATACATCATGGTGGGCCCACATAACTAGGTGAGGTCACTTCAGGAGCAAGTCTCGCTACTCAACGGCTAATCCGCATCGGGATCCAGGTTTTTGAACTTGACATAAATGTCTCATGCGTGTAAATTCAGATACATACGCAAGCTATGCTTGAGGCCAAATGCATGAATAGGCCCTATTGGCACGAAACCTGTCACGTGCACGGGGAAGTACACCCCACGTGATGTATTCAAAATATTCAACGGTCGTGTCACGCTACCCAGAGCGAAAAATCAACCCAAGGCCAAAAATCAGCCTAAACGGAAACTCATGTGAGCGAACCAAACAAGTTGCAAGGGGACACCCGTTCTCGATTTGCATGGACGGATATCATGTTGTGTATACGGAATCCAGGGGCTCTACACCCTGTATCTGTCCCGGATGGAGGATCAAGACAAAAGTAAGGCAGCTCAGATGGGGCCCGGTCACAATCAAGGGTGGGCATTCCCTCCCACCTTATTCCCTATACTGTGGCTCCTCAAAGTTTTAAATAGAGCTGCGGGTAACCTGTGGGGGCACATCTGATGGACGTGTTGGATGTGATAAATACACCACGTGGCCCCCACTTCTGCCCGTTACCCCCATGAGATTACCGTGGTACCACTGGAGAAAACCCCTTGTTAGAAATTAGAATATATCCTGACGTATTACTGTGTAATATCCTTTGATTTTAGCCTTCGGATCTGCGGATCCTTTGATTTTAGCCTTCGGATCTGCGGTTACATCTCGATTATTCATGCGTGTCCCTTCATCTAGATTGGGCATTCCCATTGAATGGATTGGATGTCATATACACGACAAGGTGGACCCTACAAACAGTCTGGAAGGTTTCCCAACTGTTCGCTACGGTGTATTCCACTTCAGTTTCCGATCGAGCTGATTCTCGGTCCCATAACCAAACTTCAGAAGGCGCACCTCACGAACTGGTTGGATCTGATGCACACATGCGGTGGGAACCACAGTGGTCTCATTCCCCTTTGAAGACGGAAATGACATTTTCGACCATAGATATGGGGGGATCGCCTATCCTTATGATTTGTAGATGGATAGAGGTCTCATTTTCGTAGTATCACTCGTGTCTCACCTATTTTCAAAACCCTTCTTCTCTCATCCTCTACACTGCTTGTGTCCCCCAGTGGTACAAATAGATCCTTTTGACTAAATGGTATAGATTTGCCTGTTGAGAAGGCTCGGCATTTCCATTGCAAGGTCCACCAGCTAAACGGTCCAGATTGTATTGGCATACCAAGGATTAGACCATCTCTACATGGTGGCACTCAATATTTGAATGAACGCTCCCAATCACGTTGACATCACATGGTGGCAGATAACGCAGCATCCTTTGTTATCATTGACTTTGGGCTGTACATCATCCCCAGGGGCAGTTGGGCCCAGTTGATGGAAGTAAGATCCCATCTTATTTCATGCCTATGAATCAAATGCAAAGCTTCCACAGGCGCTGGTTCATTAGGCACAGTCCATCTATAAACTAAGTGGGCCACAGAACTTACGCTAGGTGATAATAGCAGACCTATAAAAAAAAAAACGCCCATTCGCATCCAAGGCATGCTGCAGTCTGCAGCCAGCTCTGCCCCTTTGCACATATAAACGGGTAGATGGGTGATCTTGCAAGGTTTAGGGCCTGTTTGGATGTACACATTATTGGAATATGATGCTAATGGGTGGACCGCATCTGCCCACACTCTGCAAGTGGTGGGCAAACGGGTCTGCCACATTTTATTTCAAAGGCAGGCTGTCGTGTGCTTTGATATTCATCCGATTCATGTCCTTGATATCTAAGGATGCATATCATCATATGGTACTCCAATAAAATAAACAGATGGGATCGACCCGGCTTTGATTGACCCATAAATGGTAATAGTACGGGTAGGGTCCACATTTCAGTAATCTAATATATTTATTCAGCAGTTCATCGTGGGATGAGCTATTGCCCAATATCCTCATCAGATAATTCATCCTCATCAGATAATTCTAGCCATCCAATCATTGGCTTGCAAATGAACAATTACAACGGCAGTGCATGTTGTACAGGGAAAAGGATGGGCCCAATGGAATGGCTAGAATAATCGGGTGAGTGAGATTTTGGAGTATGCCCCATCTGCAGTGGACCCACTGATTTTGGAGTATGCCCCATCTGCAGTGTACTAAATCTCCTCCCCAAACACATTCAGCTCAGAGGTTCAATGCAGACCGTTGGCGATTTAATTCAAACCACCTGAGGAATGGTCTTTAAGCATTTCACAATGTAACTATATTCAGCATTTATCTTAGGCTGCATTTGGTTGAATCAAATATCATGATATTTCATGATTAATCGGTCTAATTTTTTGCAACCAAACACACCCTTAGTTAAAAAGTAATGCAAGCAACTATATCTTATTGCTGCTCAACTTACAAATAAGGCCTGAATGGACCACATATTCTGTAATCGTATAGTTGGAAGAATATGCTAGAAAAGTAAGAACTAGCCAGAATTCTTGTCGCCACCAAAGCCGCTCTCCAGAAATCCGGTTTTGCTATGATGGCTGACATTGCCCCACACTTTGATGATCCAATCATCACTGTCGGACAGATGAAATATGTTCACTGATGTATTCATTACCTTCCCTTTAGATGATCCCTTTGGGGCAGCTCGCTTGAAGAGTGCTTCTAACGCGCCCCCATGGGTGACTACAACCACTCGCTCTCCTGCAGAGTCACATGCAATGACAGGGAAGAACAGTTAAACAGGCATTTCCATTTTCCACAAATGACATTGCAATTGCATGATAGCCCAAAAATCAAATATTGTTAAGATTACTTCAAAAACAGAACATCCTTTTCTTCCATGGTGTCTTAAAGCTTTGATCCATGTGCATGCATGTCATGAAGACATGTGCAGGGGGTGAATGTGACAGTGAGTGGATGGGCATGTTTAAGTTCTTTTAGGCCATGTTTGGAAACCATGGATTTCACGACAAACAATGGAGAAGGAAAAAGGTTTTCCTTCGATGTGATGATTGTGTTGTTTGGATTGCAAAGAAAATGGTGGATTCCACCAAGCAATCATTACGTTTTTTGATAATTTAGGTTCTAGGTGCAAGAAACTAGGTGAGGGTTATGAAAGGAATATAAGATTTCTACCTGTTATCCAAACAGCAACTCAAAATGGGAATCCATGATCTGATAGTTCTCATGGAAATCATCATTGGATACTTTTTGTTTTCTCCTTTCTTTTGCCATAGATTCCATGTATCAAAACATGCCCCAAGGGGTAGTTTTAAAGTATCATCTGAAACCAGTGCATATTGCACGATATGTACCAGTATTGTACATAAACAATACAGCAGTATCAGCCCGAAACAGCTCGATATGGGGTGATAATCAGACCATACCGGTGGTGAATGATATGACACCTGATACCCCAATTTTAAACATCGGTGGGTTAGGATCTTTACTTCGAAACAGCTCGATGTGGGGTGATACTCAGACCATACCGGTGGTGAATGATATGACACCTGATACACCAATTTTAAACATCAGTAGGTTAGGATCTTTACTGGTCCCAACACTGCCAGAATGCAGTACTGATAAATCATGGTTGAGAAAAGAACAGGAAAGTCTGATTATTTATCTCAATCGCAATTTGGAGCTAAACACCTCCTTAGTAAAGGTTCAATGCATTTTTTCTAACCAATGCCTCAAACACCAACTGCATGAGGCATTAGGAATGCTTGGGAAGCCCTATAATCTAGAAATACACAAAGGCTACTTTGAACAACATGGTATACCATTTTCCCCGCGTAACTCATTTTAAACAAGACATCTGAAAACCTGACATCAATTATAACATCCAAAAATATAAATTTTATGTGATTTTAGATATCTGCACCCATCTGCAGTTGCCACCAATGTATATTCAATAATCTTATCAGTGAAAATGACATATGATGAAGTGATGCATTTCATAGTTTTCAGAAAAAAAGGAAGGAAAATCATCAAGCCATCTCTAAGAAACCACACCTTTGTGCTTCCTAGCAATTCTTTCCAGGGAAGATGTCATTCGCTGATATAGTTGATCAAAACTTTCTCCACCACCCTAAATTTCCAAAAACAAATAAGGAAAGAAAAAGGCAAAGATTATATGAGAAAATTTAGGAGGCTTTCTGATTATCAGAATATGTAACCAAAAAAGTTTCTCTTGGTTTCCTCGCATCTTTTCCTGCTAATCGACTGTAGCCAAAAGGTTCTCACTATAAACTGAAGTAGCAGGTATAAAGAAACATAACAGACAACTACCAGAAAATGCATTTTTTTAATTTAGAGAGAGAGAGAGAGAGAGAGAGAGAGAGAGAGAGATTTCTTCAATAACTCTTATCTATTATTTACAGTTACAAAGTACTAATTCTCTTGATATGCTTTTCAACATCATACACTTACACAAACTAAAATTTATGAAATGTTAAAATATCATTACATAATTGAAGGGATGCTTCGGCAAGGCTGGTTTTACCAAAGTTAGTGTGTCATGGATGTGATTTTAAATATTGGTTACCCTACATTAGCATCGGTCATATCATCACCGCATCAGCCACTCCCATTATGTGATGTATGGGCCGAACCAGTCTGTTACAAGAAAAGGGTCGTGTCAGTCAATATGGTCCATTGGTGTTGACACAGCCATGAATGCCCCATTTGATTGATTGATTGATTGAATTTTTTTTTTTTTTTGCTTTAATTTCCAATTTTCCTCTCATTTTTCACTTCTTTCTTCATACAACACTATCATTTCATACTAGATGTAGGCCTATTTTGGGATCAATACACAAGATTTGAGTGAGAT
This sequence comes from Magnolia kwangsiensis, assembly GCA_037074715.1. Taxonomy (NCBI): domain Eukaryota; kingdom Viridiplantae; phylum Streptophyta; class Magnoliopsida; order Magnoliales; family Magnoliaceae; genus Magnolia; species Magnolia kwangsiensis. The sequence continues at coordinate 16,548,065 of CM073572.1, read as the reverse complement.
TTGACAAATCAAAGTGGAACGATGGTGCAAGCTCATTTGGACCCATGATCCATGCGCAAGGCCCGGGTCTATTAAGCCCAATCCCAACAACTGGTCCATCAATAAGGAGGCCCAAGCATCCTATTTAGGTAGCTAGCTGATTTAGGTAATCAGCTAGTAAAATCAATCAATTACATATAAATAATACATTAGTCAAAGATTTTTAAATGCATTCTTATCATTTTTTATTTATTTTCTATATTTGTAATAAATCATTTTTTATTTCTTTTCTATATTTGTAATAAGTTATTGGTTGTCAATAACATTATGAGTTTTCTTTATATGTACGTTTCAAAAGGATATACAAGGGCCTACAATGAGTAGTATCAAGGCGCATTTGACTTAAAAAAATTAAATTAAATTGTTTTCTACTTTATGTGATTCTTGTGCTTTTGCTTGAAAGTGCCTACCCTTGGGTGGATCTTCTCCATTAGCCGACTACGCCAGTTTGGTATCAAAGCGGGTCCCAACGGTGGGGTTGAAATCCTAGATCAACAGCAACCTCGATATTAATGTTTTTAGATTCTTTAATCATAAAACCGCCTAATATTTTGTCTATTACTTTCTGATGTCACGATGTCTACCCATACCGGTAACTGGTAACATCTATCAAGGGAGGCTTACCAATCAACAACGAGACAATTGCATCACCAAGCTATTTGCAAGGGTAGCCAACTTGGAAACCATTATTGACCAACTACGTGGAGAACATAGTGAGCAACTTGATCCCATCAGAGATCCAAATGGTGATCCAAATCCACAACAAGGGTTCCAACCAGAACCTTTGGTGGATCAAAATGATATGGGTCCTCAGGAGTTTGTTCATGACTTCATGCAATGGCTCTTTGCAGATAGAGCTTATGACACCATGAATGAGACACCCAAGAAAGTTGATATCACCAAGAAAGTACAGGTTGAAGTTCCAAACTTCACAGGTTGCCTTGCTGCAAAGTCTTTTGTCGATTGGATTACAACGTTGGAAGATTATTTTACATGGTATAACATGGATGATGTCCAATAAACGACCTTTGACAGGGTTAAGTTGAAGTGCCCAACAAGACTCTAGTAGTGAAGCATTGACGACAACAATCTCATCATGGGTCGTCCTGCTATCACCAGGTGGGCTGACATGAGAGAGAAGCTAGAAAGAAAGTATTTGCATTCAGATTACATGGATACTCTTCTCCAGGAGCTCCTTGCGTTTAAATAAGAAACTTCATCGATGGATGACTAAACTAAGAAGTTCAACGAGCTTTTTCTCCGTTATAAGCTTGTAGAGATAGACGGTATAACAAATAATTGCTATCAAGCAGGGTTACGCCAAGATATCTGGCGTGAAATGGTCACGTATGATTTCGAGTCACTTGATGATGTTCATCAAAAGGCTCAACAAGTTGAACATTAACTATGATAGCATACTCTCCAACGCTTTGGTTCTCCAGTCGAGAACTTTCTGTGAGAAAGGGTCCAGATCCTCATCTCAATTGAACTCCACCACAGGGCTACCGACCACCTCTCTACCCTTTTCAGTCGTGCCCACAGATGTGAATTCCTCTTATAAGGCAACTGTAACCTTTGCGACGCCCTTTGCCACATGATTCATACCAAAAGCGGCCAACAGTGCACTGGACATGACACTAGGGGGTGAAGTCTTAATCCTAACCTTCCCTCAGGAGAGAACGGCGAGGTGTTAACTGTTAGCATTGCAGATAGATAAGCACTTGTATAATGAGTGGTCGCAAGCCAGGAACCTCTATTACTGCGGTAATGAGGAGAACTCCTACTACCTCAATGACCATGAGAATTATGATGAACACATCGAGATGGAACAACCCTATGTAGAACCTACATCACAGCCAAAGGACCCTCTTGCCGAAACTATAGTTGAAGCTAAAGTTAAAGGCTCTACTCTTATCATACGTCACCTCCTTACCACCATTGAGGAGGAAGAGGAAGATTGGAGACAGACTGGGTTATGTAACATAATCATTGATGGCGGCAGTACAATGAACATCATATCTCAAAATGTGATTGATAAGCTCAATTTGTCAACTGAAAGGCATCCAAAACCATACGAGGTTGCATGAGTCGACAAAAATTGTCATCCCTGTGATTCAAAAGTGTTTGGTATTATTTAAAATTAGCATATATGAGGATGATATTTGGTGTGACATAATTCCAATGAATGTCACTCACGTCCTTCTTGGTCGACCTTGGCTCTTTGACCGAAAGGTACAAGGCGACGATGAAGCTAAGATGCATACTTTTCTATGGTGATATTATCATATCCTTCTTCGACTGTTGCAACCTATGTTTCCTCTTTCATCTACACCTTCATCGTCCACATCAGCTACTCCTTCAAACTCCCGTATTCTCACCATGCGGAAATTCGAGGAAGAGAGCAGGGAGAAAGGCGTAATATTTGCTCTAGTCACAAAACAAGTGCATGAGCCTGTCACTAACCAGGATGAGCCTATTCCTGATGAAGTCAAATATACGCTACATGACTTCCAAGATTTGTCCTTGATGATCTGCCTGAGGAGTTACCTCCACTATGGGATATTCAACATGCTATAAATATGGTTCCCGAAGTATCCTCACCTAACTTACCAGCATATAGGATGAGCATCGCCAAGTATGCTGAATTGAAGCGTCAAGTTGACGAGTTGCTTAAAAAGAGCTACATCCAAGAGAGCCTAAGCCCATATGTGATGCCAACCCTTCTTACTCCCAAGAAGGATGGAAGTTGGTGTATGTGCGTAGACAGTCGAGCTATTAATAAAATCATAGTGAAGTATCGCTTCTCCATTCCTTGGCTTAATGATATGATGGACTTGATGCCAAGTGCTAGCATCTTCTCCAAGATTTATTTTCGTAGTGAATACACCACCGGATTCGCATCCGACCTGTGGACAAATAGAAGACGGCATTTAAGATGGAGGACGGTCTCTACGAGTAGTTAGTTATGCATTCGGTCTCACATACGCGCCTAGCATTTTCATGCACATCACGACCCAATTGTTGCAGCCCTTCATTGGTAAGTTTGTCGTTGTTTACTTTGACAACATCCTTATATACAGTAAGTCGAGGAAGGAGCACCTCAATCACCTGGCTTTATCTTCAGAGTTTTTTGTCGTAATCGCTTTTATATTAACCTTAAAAAGTGCACCTTCGTGAGTACGTTTGTGGTCTTGTTAGGGTACATTATCTTGTCACAAGGTGTAAAGGTGGACCCTGCCAAGGTGAAAGCCATTGTTGATTAATCGATACCTACCACTATCTCTAAAGTTTGTAATTCCCATGGCCTCGCTACATTTTATAAACATTTTTTGCGGAACTTCAGCAACATCATGGCCTTGATTGCTGATTGTATGAAATAAAGGGAATTTCGATGGACAAGTGCAACAACACGAGCTTTTAATAGGATTAAAAGTAAGATGACTGAAGTTCCAATCTTGCACCTTCCGGACTTTGAGAAGATCTTTGAGGTGAGTTGTGACGCCTCTAACGTCGGCATTGGTGGAGTTCTCAGTTAGGATGTCTATTTAATAACTTTCTTTAGCGAAAAGCTCTTTGATGTGAAGCAGCGATACTCCACTTATGACTCAAAATTTTATGTCGTTGTTCAGACTCTATGACATTGATGTCACTATTTGGTTGGCAATGAGGTTGTCCGATATTCTGATCATAAAGCACTCAAGTATTTAAACTCTCAGCAAAAAAATGAGAGCTCGCCGTGTCAAGTGGAGCGCTTACCTTCAAGAGTTTTCTTTTGTCTTTCGTCACAAGGTTGGTAAGGACAATCAAGTTGTTGATGCATAAAGTCATTGCACTCATCTATTGTCATCGATGGTGATCATTGTTTCGAGATTCAAAGAGATTCGACGTTAGTATGCCGATGACAAGGATTTCAAACATATTTATACCAGCGTTCTCCCTGGAGAGCATGTGAGACACCCACATTTCAGCATTCATGATGGCTACTTGTTCTGGGAAACGCAACTGTCTACCTAGCACGTCTATCTGTTAGTATGTTGTAAGGGAGTTACATGCTGGTGGGTGTAGTGGACACTTGGGCCATGATAAGACTTTAGCTCTTGTTGGAGATAGATATTTTTGGCCTCGCATAAAATCAGATGTTGTGAAGATCTGCTAGTTATGCAGGGTTTGCCAGGTTGCTAAGGGTCAAAAGAAAAACAATGGATTATATTAATTATTGTCGATCCCACATGCCTTGTGGGAAGATCTCATCATGGACTTTGTCTTAGGTTTGCCAAAGACCGCTCGGAAAGTTGATATAGTGTTTGTGGTAGTTAATCGATTTGAAAAAATGGCTCGTTTCATATCATTCTCGAATACAACAGACACTCTCAAAATTGCTTAATTATTCTTTCGAGAGGTTGTTCGTCTTCATGGGCTTCTGAAGATAATTGTGTCTGATCGTGATACCAAGTTCATGAGTTATTTTTGGAAAACACTTTGGGCATTAACAAAAACCAAGCTTTAATTCCCTAGTGCCTACCACCCTCAGACCGACGATCAAACGGAAGTGGTCAACCGTATCTTGGGCAAGTTATTATCGTGTCTTGCCTGCGATCATATAGCTACATGGGACTTAATAATACTCATGGCTGAATTTGGTTATAATAACTCAGTCAACAGGTCCATAGGAATGTCACCTTTTGAAGCAGTAACTGGTATACGACCATGTCTTCTAGTCAATTTGGTTCCTCTACATGTAGAGTCAAGACAAAGTGCAGAAGCCGATGACTTCATCCGCTATATGCATCAAGTGCCTGGTGAAGTTTGATGCAACATCGTCGCTAGTAATGAAAGTATAAGCAACATGCATATATAAGATGCCGCTTTGTTGAATTTGCGGAAGGTGGCATGGGTATGGCCCGTACTCGCCCTGAATGGTTACCCCTTAGTAACTTGAAGAAGCTCCATCATCGCAATGCAGGACCATTCAAAATCATAAAGAAGATTAGTGCTAGTGTTTATGTTTTAGATCTCTCACCAGACTTACCTATCAGTCCTATTTTTAATGTAGAAGATCTTTCAATCTATCATGGTCACCATACTGACGATAATATCGAAGAACAAGGCATACACTTCCAACTGTTTTGCCACCTACAAACAAGATTGTTGATGTTCTCGATGACCAAATCAATTCCACACACCAAGATGGTTACCAAAAGTTTCTCATCCGTTGGTAAAGATGACCTCTCTCTGATGCTACATGGATCACAACCACAAACTTCCAGCACCTGAATTTTGACGTTTATGAGCAATAACAGGCAATTAACTCGCTGAAGTTGAGTTCTTTCAAGTGGGGGAGGACTATGTATGCTGATATTGGCCCACGATCCATGAGCCAAGCCCAGGCCCATTAAGCCCAAACCCAACAACTGGCCATCAATGAGGAGGCCCAAGCCTCTTATTTAGGTAATTAGCCAGCAAAACCAATCACCTAGCTATGAATAATAAATTGGTCAAATATTTTTAAATGCATTATTATCATTTTTTATTTCTTTTCAATATTTGTAAAATCATTGGTTGTCAATGACATTATGAATTTTCCTCATATATACGTTTCAAAAGCTTATATAAGGGCCTAGGATGAGTAGTATCAGGACGCCTTTGAATTGAATAAACAAATTCTAGATTTTTTTTCTTCTACTCTGTGCGATTCTTGTGCTTAGCTTGGAGGTGCCTACACTTGGGCGGATCCTCTTCATCAGCAGGCTGTGCCAAATGAACCATTTTAGGAAAAATCAGTTCAACCATCACTTTTTTTTCCATTCCTTTTCATCAGTTTTTGTTGTATTTCAATGTAATGGGCCATGATCCATGAAATCATGATTGGTATGTGCTTGATAAGGGACTATTTGGTGTTGAATTTCAGCAGGTCAAGCTAAGGGACAACATTCTTATCACAGAAGGGTATGATACATCATTAATACATGTTAGAAACAAATAAACACATTTTCTGGTGTTTTACATTGTACCCTATTTTCCAAATAATTTTTTAATATTGTTAGGGGCAAAAAAAAATAAAAATCCAGCCGATATGGGTCTGATACACCCCACTTCTTATTGCTTTCACCTGGCTGATACACCCCTTGTACTGATACTCAAAACCTTGGTCTTGACACCTCATGTGCATGGCCAGTACCAAGTGCAAGTTATAATAACTTCACAGAAAGAGAGGCAAGCCAACAAATAAGAAATCGAGTTGACTAATAGCAACTCTTGTAATGAATTAGTGATGAGGAATCATCTCCTAAGGCTGCGTTTGGATGGACAGGGGAATTGAACAGCAAATGCTTTAATCAACTCAAGACTGAGATGACCAAAATTAATGATGTTTCCTTGTATTCATAACATGTAGCCCTCAAATTGCAGTTATAATTCTCTCAAATTCTACTTGTAAAGTCAAAGCAATTTGGAGCTTTGGCCTTCAATATGAAAGGTGAGAAAGGAAATCCAGCTTTGTTATTTCCATTACTAATGACAGCAATTTGACTTAGCAGTGCATCCAAATGCACCTTAGATAAATAGCTTGCTTCGGCTGATAAGAGTAATGTTGGATTTTGTTCAATATTTAAATAATTGTTATATATTCCCTTGAAACGATTGTTCTATATTCCTTAACTGTAGTGGTTTTATTCTTCAAAAAAGTTTAAAATTAATCTGGGGATAATTAATAGTAGAAAAAGAAAAGATGCTTACAGGGATTTCTTGATGTGTTTTGGGAGAAGAAAATGCTCGATAAGCCTCCGGATTAAGTCTTGCTGCATCACAGAATACTAGACCGTGAAGATCACCCATATGCCTCTCCCTTAATGCTGGATCTTGTATTACCTAAAAACACAAACAAAAGGAACTTGATGTTAGCAAAAGGAAGGCTTTAGAAAGCATAAGATCTAAAACCTTCCATCATTTGCAATTAAGAAAATCGAAAGACCTAAAATCCCATGATGCACATAGAAACTCAACAGTCACCACACTAACTTAACAAATGCTAACTCCACTCAGATAAATAAAAATGACTACCATTGGGCTTCTTCCTCCCCAAAATCCAATAGACCTTGTTCCAGATATTTGGAGCAACCTTAAGCCATTTAAACGTAAAGAAACCCCTCTTTTTTTTTAATTATTGAAACCTAAAGAACCCCTAGCCACCCTTAAAGAACTCTAATTAGGGTTGAAGGGCCTGAAAATAGTATAAGTAGAAGAGCAGAAAGAACTTGGATTGAGGTCACAAGAAGGGATGTTAAACCTAGAAAACTTACTGAGGGTAAGGCCTGAGGAATGAGAAACAGGATTCATATGGAAAACCCAGCAGGGACAAGGCTGTGATGGTGATGATGATGAATATCGCTTGCCCAATATACTCGGCACTCTTCTCTTGTTACTGCTTGCAACAGAATTCCAAGCTCGAGATGATACATCCATATCGAATGGTTAAGTAAACTCACGGATTATACTAATCTTAAAACTTGGTTGTCTTGTCTAGGGCTCAATTTCTGAGAAACCAGGAGGTACAATTTTGATATGAGAAGGTATCTGGCAAGGCAACAATCAACTTTTTTTATTATTATCTTTTACCTACTTCACAAAGTTGATTATTGCCCATATATATATATATATATATATATATATATATATATATATATATATATATATATATATATATATATATATATTAAATAGAGATTGCAAACCACAACAACTAAATCTTAAAGGTTTAGTTTCCAACGCTTTTCATCACAAGAAGCTTGAGGAAAGATGTATCTGGGCTATTAATCTAAGCTGCCTATTTATTCCGTTAACAGAAGGTAAGGCCCTCAAAACATATCTGCACTAAACCTTCTCAGTTTTCATACGATCTTTCCAATCCCTAAATTCTTTTGACCTATCTTCTTACAGAACTCTCCTTAAATCTCTCTTTTCTTTACCTAGATGTCCCCACTCATCTGATCTCTCCCTTCATTTTCTTCTTAATCTTTTCCGCTAGACTCTGGATACATCTTTCCTTGGTTCCCTAAATCTCTACCTTTAGTGTTTTGTGTTTTATTTTGTTATTATCTTCTCCCCACAAAGCTTATAAATTCTTCTATTTATTTTCCTGAAATTTTCTGTTATCTAGCTATGAAAATATTCATGCAATTGTTTCCCATCAACTATTCAATCAGTTCAGCATTGCCAAGTCCTTTAGATTATGTTCGAGCCCATTATGACCCTTCTGAAACGTAGGTAAGGCATAAGCTAATATGGTCAGGCTACAAAGGATAGGTGCCCTCCATCATAAGCACTAGACATATCCATCTAACAAAACCATAAAATGGAAACACGGATTGAAGCAGTTTTACATATAACATGCTAAGAAAAATGGAGCACTCGCTCTTGGGGAGCTTTCTAGAGGCAGCTTGTGCCTGAAGATCCCCCATCGTCCTCTCCTTCTTAGTTGGCTTTGGCTAAATAGCCCTTTTTAAGTTTTACTTCTAATAAAGTATTCCATTACATGAGAGAATTTTACTATAGCACACGAGCAATTAACAATTGGAGAATAGAAATGAATGTCAAGGGCAAGGAATTGTAAGATTATCAACCCCGATGATATGCACAGTACACTAGGGTTTCCAGTTTGTACATGTGTGGCCCCATGGCTCAGTCTTCTAGAGAATTGGGCTGTTGGGCACCACCATGGATGGACTATGCCTCCACATCTTCCTTGATAGAACAGTCCTATCCTTTCAACTTTTGGCATGCAAATAGATGGTTAAGGAGAGAAATACAACAATTGCATTCACCTTAAAAGGCCTAAGCATTGGTAGCTAGGATTTCCAAACTGGGGGACTTTTGGAGTATGGTCCATACATGGCAAGGTCACTGAAACATACGCCCATTTTGCAAACTGAAAATGTCAGTATAGTGTGCATATATCCCTGGGGCAATGATCATATAGGTCTTTGTCAATGGATAACTTTAAGTAGGAACATAAAGCATAAGAAGAACCAGACATGACATCCTCAGTTCCACAGACATCAAAGAAAATCAAGGTAAGTAAAAGAACAAAGATTGGAAGAGTATCAATTATAAGGGAACTAGAAGAAATAACTATGACAAAATATCAAACTTTGAAGACAACTTCAGAGTCTCTCTCTTTACTGCTGCAATGAGAATAGGCATCAGCAGGTATTGAGCTAGTATTTCTTTCTTTCTTTTTAAGCGATGTATTGATCTAGCATATCATTGCATCTGTATCAGAAATGCAGAAAGCAAAGCTCTAGAATATAGCTCCATGGGTCGTACCTCATTCAGATTGCAACTTTTCGCAATCATCTGTGCAGTCTCAAGAGCTCGCTTGAGATCAGATGAGTATACAGATGAAACTTTTGATTCCTTGGATAGTCAATCAGCCACCTTCGAGAAAATCAAATTACACATCAAGCAATAAATACAGATAATTCCAAGCAAAAAAGGGGGGAAAGAAAAAGGAAAGTGAAGACCAGTGACTTACTGCGGTTGCCTGTTGCCTCCCAACCTCATTTAGTTCTATATCAAGGTGCCCCTAATAAGTAGAGAGGCATATCAGTATAAATATATGCACTCAAAGTGTAAATTGAATGTTTAATGCAAGGAATACAACAGGTTGAATTTTTCATCATGAATTTACTAGTAGTGAATCAGATGAGGCTGAAAAAACAAGTCATACATAGTACCATAACTGGCAGCTTTTAGGGCCAGTCCTCTACAGAACATCGAAATGTCTGCCTAACAGTTGTGCAAAAATACTTTGAAGGTTCCAAAATATTGTGAGTATAAATGCAAATGCACAGAAACCGGTACTACCACAATCTTTGCAGGAATGCTTTGGGAGTTTTTAAGAGGGTTAAGGCGGATGTTATGGAATGGGCTGGGCTTCGATCTCGATGGTCGCGTGCACACACACACGCGTGCGCATGCACACACACACACACACGCACACACACGTGTAGGAAAATCTGCCTTGCAAAGATTGCACCAACTGATCCCCAACTCAGGTAAACAATGGTTCATACATGCAAGCACCTAATCATCGCTAAACAATTTGAGTAACCATATTTTGTATTTATCTTTGGCGAAACAAGATTCATAAAGCTGAACCCAAACAGTTGGGACAAAGCTATGATGGTGGTGGTGTTGGTGATATGGGCACAAACATGTAGTAGTTAGGTGTGAACTTCTCTCGACACAAGTTTAGAGGTATCATGGAGATAGTTCCAAGGGTCCATTTGGATGCATCAAAAGTTCAATTCCAGATAGGCCATATAGAGCAACTACATGTTGGGAGGATTACATGTCTAGACCCATGTTTGTATAGCTGCCAAGAGAAGTGAGGATTGCATATCCTTAAAAAACGTGGGACAACGTCTTGGATACATTCAATCAAGGTACACACTGGTGTATGCTGTTTAGTACACATGAATCATATATGAGATACGTATCCAATGGTGTATGTTGTTTAGTATATGCATGCACCATATGGCGATGGAGCCTTTCCTGCATGAGCCATGCATCTCCCTATTGGGAAATCCTACCCATTTGATCAGGGTAATGTTCCTTCCCAAATGTGAAACAATGACTAACCAGCTAATTGCAAGCTAGCAACCGGACAGTTAAGGACATCAGATAGGAGATGTTTCAAGCACAGCCCATTTATAATGGAGTGCACCAGATGAACCATCTAGATCACTAAAAGGCATCCCACCTTTGCAGTCACCGGTTAAAATAAAAGAAAAAACACTTGCATTCAATCCAGCACTATGTCACACCACCTCTAATAAAATACACATGTTTTGGACAAAAACGGTAAAGAAGTACAAAACCTTTTAATTTTAAAATTTTAAACAATAATCACGCAAACAAATTGGGTAATAAGACCATGTTTGGATGCACAATTAAATTACATAAGATAACTAATCCAGAAGCACTTCTCGATTACAATCTCCTCTCGACTGAACTGAACACTCACACTTAAATTCAGTTGTACTTTGTACATCCAAATACAGTCTAATGTGGACACAACAGTCCTCTTTGACCCTAAGCTCTGTGGGGTCCACCATGATATTTGTGTTATATCCACTCTGATCATCCTTTTTGCCAGCTCATTTTAGGACAAAATCCCAAACATCAGGGAGATGCAAAACTCAAGTGGGCCACACAACAGGAAACCGTGGGGATGAAAATGCACACCATTGAAACCATCCTGGGCCCGACCATGAAATTTATATGCCATCCAACCTGTTCACAAGGTGATTCCTACCTGGATAAAGGGAAAACACAAATATCAGCCCGATCCAAAACATCCGAGGCCCCTAAAAAGGTTTCAGTGATGGGCATTCAACCCCAACTGCTTCTTGTGGTGTGGCCCACTTGAATATTCAATCTCCCTCATATTTGGGATTATGCCCTATAATGAGTTGGCAAAAAGATCCCATGAATCCATCCATAGTTGCCGCCTATTTATCAAAACGAAGAAAAAAGGCAAAACAACAACAACGGCAGCAATCATGATGATGATGATATACCTGAATTCTTCCAGAGGAATTCCACGTTGTCTCCCCGTGACGGATTACGACAATTTCAGCATAATCAAAAGGAATGGGGCTTGATCCAGAATCTTCATTGGAATCTGTGTGAGAAGGGCTTCTTGTACAAGGAAAGAAGAACGATTATGACATTTGGAAGAAAAGAAAAGGTCGATTTCTAGAAAGAGATATGAGAGGTACCTTGAATTGGAGATGGACATTCTTCTGCACTTATGATAAAACGGTTTTTTTATGTTAAGAAGGAGCGATGGAAATCCACGATTCTTATTGGCGATCGGACTCGGGGAAGTGATGAAGAGTCTTACACTGCGCAGAGTGCCTACAGCGCATAGCGAATCCTCACATCCCGAGTAGTTGACCGTTGCTTGAATTATAAGATGCTTGATTGGATAACGTATGCATGGCACGATCGGGTTTTCAGTTTGTTCGAGCAGTGACGCAGACCGTTGATGTCATGCACCTAACGGTGGATGGCCCGTGCCCAAAAGACTCCCATGTCGGAATATCTCAGCCATCCAATCTTTGGCCTCTTTTTTTTTATTCGGTTGCCGTGTCTCGTTTGTCTTTCTTTTCGGAGTCGTTTGGTTTGACCAAGCTGGCGTAAAACACCCGAGCTATGTGGGGTCCACCATGTTTTATATGTAAATCCACTCTGTCCATCAGAGAGTTTTTTCCTACTGTCCACCTTACTTAGAGAAATTTGCGACTGTACGACCATTCATGGGCCATTTAGGAGACCAAGCCCACCTTATTTTATCCTGCAAAAATAAGCCCCAGCTGTACGGACGCCTTCCCAAAGGTCGAAAATGCCCCCCTGCTTTTTCCTTCAAGCGGATCGGCCGCTGCTCGAAGACGAGCGCTGACGCTCCTCGAACTCTGAGTTTTACGGACGTTTCAAAAGAGATCAACGTTACATGGGCCCCACAGTTATGTATTTATTATATCCACAACGTTCATCCATATTTCGAGATCATTTCGGACCATTATCCAAAAAAAAAAATCATATCCAAAGATCAACAGGACCACACCACAAAGAGCAGCAAAAAATTGATTTTCACCGTTGAAACTTTTGTAGGGCCCACCATAACATTTATTTTCCATCCAATCTATTCATAAGGTCACAAAGACCTAGATGAAGAGTAAAAACAAATTTAGTAATGATCCAAAACTTCCGTGACCCGTAAAAGGGTTTCAACGGTAGACGCTCAATCCTCCACTGCCTTTTACAGTGAGGTCTACTTGATAACTAAATCTGTCTTATTTTTTTTCTCAAGACTTATTATGAGTTTTGCAAAATAGATAGACAATTTGGATAAAACACATACCTCATGAAAGGACCCACAAAGGCGGTGGGGATAACAAGGAAAAAAAGGAAAAAAAAAAAAAAAAGAAGAAGCTGGAATCTATGGCTACGGATTATGACCGTAGCCATAACTGCAGCCCATGCTTTTTTAATATATTCTTTGCTATGTATCGAAGGTCTTTTGATTAATTAAAAAAAGTCCAAAACTGTCCAATGACTTTACATAAAAAATTCTACAATTTTCGATATATATCAAAGTGTACTGGATATTATCGAAGATTTAGCTATGGATTACAGCCGTAGCCATAACTGTAGTCCGTAAAAGTCTATGCAATTTTTTAAAATTTTAAATTTTTTACTTTTAATTTTTTATTTTTTACAGAGAGAACTTTATTCTACTTACAATTTTCTTTAATACATATTTATATAAATATGTATATATAAGCATATATATATAAAAAAAAATCTCTCTTTTTTCATTTATTTCTTTATTCATTTAACAAGAATATCTTTTAAACCAAAATTAGTTACTTGATGTACCCTATATGATTTTGGGGTAGGAGAAGCTACTTTAGCCAACTAACCTAGTTATTTTTCAAGATTCCATCTGGTCGATGGTCAAAAATTCATTTCATATTCACTTTGCGGTCAATTTCAATCAGTTCGCGGTCAATTTCATTCATTTCATTTACTTCACGGTCATTTTCTTGCATATCACGGTCATTTCCACCTATTCTATGTTGATTCACAGTCCTTTCGGCGCATTTCACAGTTATGCCCCTTCACTTCATGGTCATTTCCGTGCATTTCGCGGTAAAATCGCCTCACTTCAAGGTCATTTCCATGCATATCACGGTCATTCTCGCCTATTCCGTGTTGATTCACGGTCATTTCGGCACATTTCACGGTCATGCCCCTTCACTTCACGGTCATTTTTGCGCATTTCACGGTTGAATCGCTTCACTTCACGGTCATTTCCATGCATATCACGGTCATTCCGGCCTATTCCGTGTTGATTCACGGTCCTTTCGGCGCATTTCACAGTCATGCCCCTTCACTTCACGGTCATTTTCATGCATTTTGCAGTACAATCGCCTCACTTCATGGTCATTTCCATGCATATTACGGTCATTTCTGCCTATTCCGTGTTGATTCATGGTCATTTCGACGCATTTCACGGTCATGCCCCCTTCACTTCACGGTTATTTTCGCGCATTTCACAGTCTAATCGCTTCACTTCATGGTCATTTCTATGCATATCACGGACATTCCTGCCTATTCCGTGTTGATTCACGGTCCTTTCGACGCATTTTACGATCACGCCCCTTCACTTCACGGACATTTCGACGCATTTCGTGGTGCAATCACCTCACTCACAGTCATTTCCATGCATACAACGGTCATTCCCGCCTATTCCGTGTTGATTCACGGTCCTTTCGGCACATTTCACGGTCATGCCCCTTCACTTCACGGTCATTTTCACACATTTTACGGTACAATCGCCTCACTTCATGGTCATTTCCATGCATATCACAGTCATTCCCGCCTATTCCGTGTTGATTCATGATCATTTCGGTGCATTTCACGGTCATGCCCTTCACTTCATGGTCATTTTCGTGCATTTCGCGGTACAATCGCCTCACTTCACAGTCATTTTCATGCATATCACGATCATTCTCGCCTATTCCGTGTTGATTTACGGTCATTTCGGTGCATTTCACGGTCATGCCCCTTCAGTTCACTGTCATTTCCGCGTATTTCACGGTCCAATCGCTTCACTTCACGGTCATTTCCATGCATATCACAGTCATTCCCACCTATTCTGTGTTGATTCACGGTCCTTTCCGTGCATTTCACAGTCATGCCCATTCACTTCACGGTCATTTCCGCGCATTTCACAGTCCAATTGCTTCACTTCATGGTCATTTCCATACATATCATGGTCATTCCCGCCTATTCCATGTTGATTCACGGTCATATCGGCGCATTTCACAGTCATGCCCCTTCATTTCGCGGTACAATCGCCTCACTTCACGGTCATTTCCGCGCATTTCGCGGTACAATCGCCTCACTTCACGGTCATTTCCATGAATATCACAGTCTTTCCTAGCCTATTTCGTGTTGATTCACGGTCCCATCGGTGCATTTCACGGTCATGCCTCTTCACTTCATGGTCATTTTCGCGCATTTCACGGTACAATTGCCTCACTTCATGGTCATTTCCATGCATATCACGATCATTCATACCTATTCTGTGTTGATTCACGGTCATTTCGGCCCATTTCACGGTCCAATCGCCTCACTTCACGGTCATTTCCAGTCATATCACGGTCATTCCTACCTATTCCGTGTTGATTCATGGTCATTTCAGCACATTTCATAGTCATGCCCCTTCACTTCATGGTCATTTCCATGCATTTCACGGTCTAATCACTTCACTTCACGGTCATTTTCATGCATATCACGGTCATTCCCGCTTATTCCATGTTGATTCACGGTCTTTTCGGCACATTTCACGGTCATGCCCCTTCACTTCACGGTCATTTTCACGCATTTTACGGTACAATCACCTCACTTCATGGTTATTTTCATGCATATCATGGTCATTCCCGCCTATTCCGTATTAATTCACGGTCATTTCGGCGCATTTCACGGTCAGATATATGATGTTATCTTCAGGTATTCCCAAGTTATGCTCTGATACCAACTTCTGTCATGCCCCAAACCCAAAAATCAGATTCACAGGAATCCCGATCGCCGAATCCGGTGCCGACAGCCTCCATAGTACCCCATTCTCGGCTTCTAGCATTCATATGTCAGATTCCGATCCTGGGATCCTACAAGGAGAATTTTTTTTTTCAATGTACATTTAACTCGCAATAAGCATAACTACAAGATTACCCAATTCACAAAGGCAACATTATCATCACATATCCACTAATATAATCAGTTGAGTACAATGCTGAAGGGAAATATATAAATAAAAATCAAGCTCCAGAAGACCATTGTACGCTCCAAACTCAATACTGTTGCAACCTAACATCACCTGCACGCATCTATCGTGCATAAGCTTATAAAAAGCTTAGAGGGTGGTGTAAGTGTGTGCACAAGGTAAGTGTCAAGTATTCAATACAATGTCATAATCATACAATACCGAAAATACTGGTAATTCATAAATCGTACAATGTCTGAATAAGCAGAAATACTGAAAAGATCATGAATTATCAAAGTAAACAGAATACTAACAAGATCAGGAATTATCAAAATAAACAGAAATACTGACAAAGTCAAAAATCACACGATAACAGAATAAACGGAAATACTGATAAGTGCATGAGTCATATAATATGAGAATACTCAATAGAAATTAACTATATAAATGATGAGTCATAGAGAGCCAAATATCAGATTAAGAGGATGCAATACAATATACGTTCCTGATGAGTAACACAAACAGCGTTAGTCGTACCATATGTCGTGGATGTAATACAACATGCAATGCGAATGGAATGACTATGTTGGAGTGTAAAGTCGGGATGATAGTACGTAGTATCGCAGGCTATGGAGTCCATCACAAGGGACTTCTATCCAAACCAGTCTCATACCTAAATTTGGGTAGTCAGACTCAATGTGGTAAACTCCTAGTCTCAGGTTAGTCGCACGCCCCAACCAAAATCCTGGCCATTGCGAAGGTACACATAACAATTAGTTGCGCACCACCAGCCCGAGTGGATAGTGAATGAATAAATGAATGAGTATGCAACTCCTACTCAATAAGTCCATATATCAGTACGGTTCATCTCTGGGATCATCACTGGGATTTAGTACACTCCAAATGGCACTGCCCCTCTCCCGGCAGCACAGTTCAAGTGAGCGTAAGAAACCTCACTATCCGCCTGGCTAATAGTCTGCCAATACCTATCCGGCACGTCGATAGCGGACCCATTCACGAGCTGGTCAAACTCAGCCTAGCTATGCCTCCTACCCTCGGGCGGGTAAGGGCACACCCTCTCCCAACTGACCACAACACAGTAAGAGATGTGGCCTCCTGGTATTCGGCACTCGGGCACTCATGTATCCACTCGATCTTGACATTGGGGCGTCTCCTGGCCACAGAAGTTTTGAAGTTTTCACATAGGGACATCTATGACGCTCGTATGCTAGAACCAAACATTTTCGGTGTCCCATCTGACCATCTACGATATGCCTGTGGAGGCTACGGCCCTGATGTCGCTAGGGCTTACAGTAGTCATAATACACAATGCAAGATGCATGAGTCATACAATCCAGTCATGCATCAATCCTGCGCATACCGTGCTCATGTGAGATAACCTCCGCCTATCAGGGAGTCTCATAGCAACATGCCCAATAACATATGCAATGGTCAATCACATCTCATAACAAACATGCAGATGATGTGTATAGGCATGTATCATGATGCTATGCTGTCATGTACTCATAATCGATATCAACAATCGGCCTCAACAATGTACACATTTAACCAACATTGTCACCAAGGAATGACCTGCACAGAATCAAACATATAATGGGCCCACGGCCACACACAGAGGCCTAATATACGACACATTGGGCATTACTCAAGGGCCACATATACACAATAGGTGGGCCCTGTTCATGGGCCTCAAATACATGACATGTGGGCCTCGCACATGAGTCTCGAATACATTAAATAGGCCATGCATCATGGGCCTAATATACATCACAATGGGCCTTGCCCATGGGCTACGAATACATCACAATGGGCTTTAAATACATCACAATGGGCTTTGCACATAGGCCCCAAATACATCAAATTGGGCCTTATCACATATGCCTCATATACATCATATTGGGCCTTAAACACGGGAATAGCCGGAATTGACCATGAAATGCATAGAATTGACTGTGAAGTGAAGGGGATTGACTGTGAAATGCATGGAAATGACCGTGAAATGAAGGGGAATTGCTGGGATTGACTGTGAAATGCATGAAGTTGACCGTGAAGTGAAGGGAATTGACTGTGAAATGAATGGAAATGACCATGAAGTGAAGGGAATTGACCGTGAAATGCATGGAATTGACCGTGAAGGGGAATCGTCGAAATTGACCATGAAATGAATGGAAATGGCTGTGAAGTGAAGGGATTGACCGTGAAATGCATGGAATTGACCGTGAAGTGAAGGAAATTGACCATGAAATGAATGGAAATGACCGTGAAGTGAAGGGAATTGACTGTGAAATGCAGGGAATTGATCGTGAAGTGAAGGGGAATCGCCGAAATTGATCGTGAAGTGAATGAAAATGACTGTGAAGTTAAGGGAATTGACCATGAAATGCATGGAATTGACCGCGAAGTGAAGGGAATTGACCGTGAGATGCATTGAATTGACCATGAAATGCATAGAATTGATCATGAAGCAAATGGGAATCACTGGAATTGATCGTGAAATGCATGAAATTGATCGTGAAGTGAAGCGAATTGACCATGAAGTGAAGGGAATTGATCGGGAAATGAATTGAATTGACCGTGAAGTGAAGAGGAATCACTGAAATTGACCTTGAAATGCATGGAATTGACTGTGAAGTGAAGGGAATTAACTGCGAAATGCATGGAATTCACCGTAAAGTGAAGGGAATTGACCGTGAAATAAATTGAGTTGACCGTAAAGTGAAGGGGCATTGTCGGAATTGACCATGAATGAATGGAATTAACCATGACATGCACGGAATTAACCGTGAAGCGAAGGGAATTGACCGTGAAATGAAGGGAATTGACCGTGAAGTGATTGAAATTAACCCGAAGTGAATGAAATTGATCGCGAAGTTAGTGAAATTCATCACGAACTAATTGAAATTGACTGTAGAGTTAGTGAAATTCACCGCGAACTAATTGAAATTGACTGTGAAGTGAATGAAATTGACTGCTAACTGATTGAAATTGACTGCGAAGTAAATGAAATGGATTTTCAACCATCGACCTAATGGAATCTTAAAAAATAACCAAGTTGGTTGGCTAAAGTAGTTTCTCATACCTCAAAATCATATATGGTAAGTTAAGTAACTAATTTTGGTTTAGAAGATATTCTTGTTAAATGAATAAATAAAGAAATGGAAAAAAAAAAGAGAGAGAAATTTTTTTTATATGCTTATATATACATATTTATATAAATATGTATTGGAGAAAAATGTAGGTAGAATAAAGTTCTCCACGTGGAAAAAATGAAGAAGAAAAAGTTCATAGATTGCCATGACACTATGGTTATAGCTACGGTTATAATCTGTAGCCATAGGATGCCCCGGCTTTCAATAATCACATTTATGAAAAAGCAAGGGCATTTTGGTCTAGTAAATGTCCATCCGTGTAGCTGGGGCTTATTCTTGGAAGCTAAAAAATAAGTGGCCTTAAAAAGGTCCATGGGCCATAAATGGATCTTACAATAAGAAATTTTTCAATCCAATCCACCATCATTGGAAGCGATTGCATACTAACTCACCCAGTACCAAACTCTTATCGTACTGAGTAAACTCATTTGGGCCCACCTTGAATGTATGTGGTCTATCCATGCCGTTAATCTATTTTTTTTCATCTAATTTAAGGGGTTGAGCCCAAAATTGAAGCATATCCAAAGATCGAGTGAATCATACCACTTGAAACACTGGGGATAATGATTTCCATGGTTGAAACCTTTCTAGGCCCCACAATGATGTGTATTTGTCATCCAACCTGTTGATAAGATCATATAAACATGGATGAAGAGAAAACACAAATATAAGTTTGATCCAAAACTGCCGTGGCCCCTAAGAATTTTTCAACAGTATAAGTTCTATTCAACTGTTTCCCGTGGTGTGGTCCATTTGAACATTGTAATGCCTCATTTTTGGGTTATAACCCAAAAATTATCTGGAAAAATGGATGGACAGAGTGGATAGAATACATAAATCATGGTGGATCTCATGGAGTTTACTCTATGGGGCCTATCTTGATTTATGTATTTTATCCACTCTTCCATCTATTTTAACAAATAATTTTAAGACTTTAGCCCAAAAATGAAGCATATCCAAAGATCAAGTGGACCACAAACAGTACACAGTGTGAATTGAAAGTGCTCATCTAGCAGGCGACAGTGGATGACTCAAGCCGTCGAAGCGACCACTGGAAAAGAACGAGTAAAGGGTGAGAGAGAGAACTTATGTTAAACAAAAACACTAATGCATGAGGCTTTCTTAACAAAGTTGGAAAATGGAGGTTGGTATTTAATCTTTAAAAAAACCGTGTTTTTTCTTGTTTAGCCAAAAAATGAAAAAGGAAGGGTGTATATGAAAAGAAAAAACCAATGGGAGAGATGATTCTCCACCTGGCTGCGTTTGTACTTGGTGACATCCACGTTTTCTATCGATACCATTTGTAAGGTCCAGTCTACTCTTAGTCCATTACTTTGTAAAAAAATAATAGGAATCTAA
Source organism: Magnolia kwangsiensis (assembly GCA_037074715.1). Lineage (NCBI taxonomy): Eukaryota > Viridiplantae > Streptophyta > Magnoliopsida > Magnoliales > Magnoliaceae > Magnolia > Magnolia kwangsiensis. The sequence continues at coordinate 16,527,662 of CM073572.1, read as the reverse complement.
TGGCCCTAAACATTCGTGACCGGACCTATCTTCTATGAGCAATCTTGTTCGTCCATTTCTTCATGCTTCTAATTGGATGGTTGGACGGTTTGGATCATCAGACCTTATGATCTTTCCAATACGGCAGAAGAAGAGTGGACTGAACCTAATAGACAGTCCATATAGATTATATTGATAGCAAAAAGTGCAAAACCAACTAGATGGATGGAAGGGTTTCCACACACTCAGCGATCATTTCCCGTTTTATCCGTAGCTTTTATTTTGATTATTTATTTAATGCCATTGTTTTATGAATATGAATTTCCTGCTTGGCATAACAAAAAAGTATTTGTTGCAATGTAGTTAGCCACATGGCCACATCATCATTTAATGCGAACAATATTGATAATGATGTGGGCTAATCACAATGCAACTACAGCACAATATCAAAGTTAGGTCACCAAAGTTATGTTGGCTTCCTTATGGTGTATGTTTTGTATCCATGCTGTCTATCCATTTGGAGAGAGAATTTTAGTATACTACCTAAAGAATAGAGAAATTTAGGACCGTGGACCCTACCTTTTAACCAGCTATTTTTATGGAGGAATACAAACTTTGTTTTGCAACTTAGACCCACACATAAGGATTTGGAATTTCAGGACGAAAATACCCCTCCTTTCAAGGAAACGGACTGGATACTCCGCCTGCCACCAGCCAATGGCTATGTGGGCCCCACCTTGATGTGTGCTTTTCATCCATGCCGTCCATATATTTTTCCAGATCATTTTATGGTATGAGAGCAAAAATGAGATATATCCAAATCTCAAGTGTACCACATTACAGGAAACAATGTTGAATGAGCGTCAACCATTAGAAACGTTTAGGGGGCCCATTGTGATGTTTGTGAGAAATCCTCCCCGTCTAAGTTCATTCATAGGGTCAAAAAGACCTGGATGAAGAATAAAAATAAATTTCATAATGATCCAAAACTTCTGTAATCCCTGAAAGGGTTTCAATGGTAGACGTTCAATTCCCCACTGCCTTTTACAGTGTGGTCCACTTGATAGTTAGATCTGTCTTATTTTTCGTCTCAAGCCTTAATATGAGCTCGTAAAATATATGGATGGTTTGGATATAACACATACATCATGATGGGACCCACAAAAGCAACATAGCAAAAAAAAAAAATCAATTTGCCCCGCTCAAACTAAAAATTGAGCAGGGTAAACTGATTTTTTATTTTTTTTGTTATGTTGCTTTTGTGGGTCCCATCATGATGTATGTGTTATATTCAAACCATCTATATACGAGCGGGGCAAACTGGAAATTGAGCGGGGCAAACTGAAAATTAAGCGGGGTAAACTAGAAATTGAGCGGGGCAAATTAAAAATTGAGTGGGGCAAACTAGAAATTGAGCGGGGCAAATGTGAAATTGACCCTATTGTCAAAATCTAGTTTGCCCACCTTTTATCCAGCTGTTTTTATGAAAGAATATAAAGTTACTTTTGCAACTTAGACCTCCACGTGCGGAGACCCAATTTCAGGACAAAAATACCCCTCCTTTTCACTGCTGTCCACTTTTTCTCTCCCTTTTCACTATTTGATTTTCATCTCCCTTTCCACTACTGCTTTCACCTCCCTTTTCACCCTCTGGTTTTACGAGAAAGATGAAAAAAACTTATTTTGTGGGCCCCCCTTATCAGCATTTTGTCTTCTTCCGAAAATGGTCAGTTCAGGGAAGAAATCACGCATCAGTTGGGCCCACATTGAATATATGTAGTATAGGAAACGGATTGGCTAATCCCCATGACACCAGCCCTGTGGCTAGTGGTCAGTGCTCTGTGGGCCCCACTATAATGTATGTGTTTCATCCATTCCGTTCATCCATTTGTAAAGATCATTTCAGGGTTTCATCTTAAAAATAAGAGGGATATAAATCTTAGATGTACCACGTGACAGGAAAACAATAGTGATTGGATATCCATCATTTCAAGTTTCTCCCGCTCAAAATTCAAATTTTTCCTGCTCATTTTCTAGTCTGCCCTGCTCAATTTTATGTTTGCCCCACTCAATTTCATGCTTGACCCGCTCATTTCCTAGTTTGCCCACTGAATTTCTATTTTGACCCGCTCAATTTTCAGGTTGTCCTGCTGAATTTCATGTGTGCCCTGCTCAAACTGATAATGCTCCCCTCGCTCAATGGCATGATAGATAACGTCACAAAATTAAACAAGCACCACTCATTTTTCATGTTTCCCCCGCTCAATTTCTACTTTGCCCCACTCAATTTCATGTTTGCCCCACTCAATTTCATGTTCGTCCCGCTGATTTTCTAGTTTACCCCCACTCAATTTCATGTTTGCCCTTGCTTAAAACTTAAACCTAAAACCTAAATGTATTCTCAAATACCTAAACCTAAACCTTAACATATTCTCAATTCCCTAAACCTTAACCTATAATCTAACTTAAACCAAAACCTATATCGTACACTTGTAACCTAAAACCTAAATGTATTCTCAAATCTCTAAACCTAAACTTACACCTAATCCTAATATCAACTCCTTAACATAAACCTAAACTTGAAAACCTAAACCTAAACCTGGTCAAAACTAAAATAGAGTATATGGAGTGCAATTTAGTAATAATAAGAATGAGAATGAGGAATTAGTCAAGATTGCTTACTTAGATTAACAATTCATGAGAGTGGATAGATTGAGAAAGATGTTGCGCATAGAATTCAGGCGAGGTGGAAGAAATGGAGATGTGCCTCTAGAGTTTTATGTGATCGTCGTGTACTCACTTAAATTGCCCTGATCCCATTGACAAAGGATCGAGGCAAGTAAGAGCCCTGTAGCAAGGGAATAGATTGAAGAGGTACATAATCCCCCCTCCCCTCTTTCCTTACCATCATCATCAAATGAAAGTAGAGTTGTGGCTGCTCTCTACTTCTGCTTGTAGACTTATTCTCCTTCGTGCTTTAAGTGACAAAATGTGAAGCGGAGGTAGGTGAAGAACATGTGGTCCCTAGTAAAAATGGTTATGAAATAGATGTTGAACAACGAAGTTTGATTTTAGAAAAGCACCATCACTATGAGAATGTACACACGGTAAAAAAAAGTTACGTCAATCCGTTGAGATATGGTATGTTATAAGTGAATATTTGAGACAAAAAATGCATCCTAATTTAGGATGACTGATCCTTCTAATCTAGTTCACATAATGTCCTTTTAGGGAGTGTACATGTGAAGAAATGATCAAAAGGGTCATATTTGTTAGGAAATTGGGAGTTCTATACTTATAACCTAAAACTATTTCTAAATCCCAAAACCTATAACCTAAACCTAACTTTAACCTAAACCTAAACCTATAACCCATAACCTTAACCAAAACCCGAACCCATTCCCAAAGCCCAAAACCTATAACCTAAACCTAAACCTATAACCTATAACCTAAACCCGAACCCATTCCCAAATCCCAAAACCTATAACCTATAACTTAAACCAAAACCTAAACCTATAACCTAAACCCGAACCCATTCTCAAATCCCAAAACCTATAACCTATCCCTAAACCTTAACCTATAACCTAACCTAAACTTATACTTATAACCTAAAATTATTCCCAAATTCCAAAACTTATAACCTAAACCTAACCTTTTCCAAAACCTATAACCTAAACTCAATTCTCTAAAGTGAAACCTACACCTAATCCTAATCTCAACTCCCTAACCTAAACTTAAAAACCCAAACTTAAACCCAATCCCGAACCTGAACACGATTTCCTAAACCTAAACTATAACTCATTCCTAAATCCAAAAACCTATAACCTAAACCAAAACCAAAACCAAAACCTATAACCTAAACCCGAACCCATTCTAAAATCTCAAAACCTATAACATAAACCTAAACATAAACCTTATCCTAAACCTATAACTTATAACCTAAACCAAAACCTATAACCTAAACCTGAACCCATTCTTAAATGCCAAAACCTAAACCCAAATCTATAACCTAAACCTGAACCCATTCTCAAATCCCAAAACCTAAACCTAAACCTATAACCTAAACCCGAACCCATTTTCAAATCCCAAAACCTATAACCTATCCCTAAACCTTAACCTATAACCTAACCTAAACCTATACTTATAATCCAAAACTATTCCCAAATCCTAAAACCTATAGCCTAAACCTAACCTTTCTCAAAACTTATAACTTAAACTCAATTTCTTAAAGTCAAAACCTACACCTAATCCTAATCTTAACTCCCTAACCTAAACCTAAACCTAAACTTAAAAATCCAAACTTAAACCCAATCCCAAACCTGAACCTGATTTCCTAAACCTAAACCATAACTCATTCTCAAATCCAAAAACCTATAACCTAAACCAAAACGAAAACCAAAACCTATAACCTAAACCCGAACCCATTCTAAAATCTCAAAACCTATAACCTAAACCTAAACATAAACCTTATCCTAAACCTATAACCTATAACCTAAACCAAAATCAAAACCTATAACCTTAACCCGAACCCATTCTCAAATCCTAAAACCTTAACCTATAACCTAACCTAAACCTATAGTTATAACCTAAAACTATTCCCAAATCCCAAAACCTATAACCTAAACCTAATCTTTTCCTAAACCTTTAACCTAAACTCAATTCTCTAAAGCGAAATATACACCTAATCTTAATCTTAACTCCCTAACCTAAACTTAAAAATCCAAACTTAAACCTTATCCTGGAAAGGGAGAGGAAAAGTGGACGGCAGTGAAAATGAGGGGTATTTTCATTCTGGAATTGGGTCTCCGCACGTAAAGGTTTAAGTTACAAAAGTAAGTTTGTATTCTTTCATAAAAATAGCTAGATAAAAGGTGGAAAAACTAGATTTTGACAATGGAGTCAATTTCATATTTGCCCCGCTCAATTTCTAGTTTGCCCTGCTTAATTTTCAATTTGCCCCGCTCAATTTCTAGTGCAAACTAGAAATTGAGCGGGGCAAACTAGAAATTTTTTTTTTTACTATGTTGCTTTTGTGGGTCCCATCATGATGTATGTGTTATATCCAAAACGTCCATATATTTTACGAGCTCATATTAAGGCTTGAGACGAAAAATAAGATAGATCTAACTATTAAATGGACCACACTGTAAAAGGTAGTGGGGAATTGAACGTCTACCATTGAAACCCTTTTAGGGGTTATAGAAGTTTTGGATCATTATGAAATTTATTTTTCCTCTTCATCCAGGTCTTTTTGACCCTATGAATGAACTTAGACAAGGAGGATTTCTCACAAACATCACGGTGAGCCCAAATCCCAAAACCTATAACTTAAACCTTAACCTATTCTCAATTCCCTAAACCTTAACCTATAACCTAACTTAAACCTAAACCTATAACCCACACTTATAACCTAAAACTTAAATGTATTCTCAAATCCCTAAACCTAAACCTACACCTAATCCTAATATCAACTCCTTAACATAAACCTAAACCTAAACTTGAAAACCCAAACCTAAACCCGGTCCCGAACCCGATTTCCTAAACCTAAACTTTAACATATTCTCAGTTCCCTAAACCTTAACATATAACCAATACTTATAACATAAACCTAAACCTATAATTAAATATATTCTCAAATCCTTAAACCTAAACCTATATCTAATCCTAATCTGAACTCCTTAACCTAAACCTAAACAAGAAAACCCAATCCTAAACCCGGTCCCTAACCCGATTTCCTAAACCTTAACCTATTCTTAGTTCCCTAAACCTTAACCTGTAACCTAACTTAGACCTAAACCCATAACCTAAACTTATAACCTACACTTAGATGGGCCCACATTGAATGTATGTAGTATATCCACGCCATCCATCTAATTTTAATGGTTGAGCCCTAAATTGAAGCATATTAAAATATCAAGCGAATCATCTGTTTATCTGAAATCCAATCTGTTTATTAGGTCATAAAGACCTAGATGAATTCTAAAAATACAGATCATCTTGATCCAATACTTTTATGACCCCCAAAAAGTTTTAATGGTCGATGTTCATGGACCACTGTTTCGTGTAATGTGGTCCAATTGAGATCAGGATATAGCTCATTTTTTGTATAATATCAGAAAATGATCTATAAAAATAGATGGACGGCATGGATGAAACACATACATCATGATGGAGCCCACAGAGCACCGAACACAGTGGGCATAATGATTTTCTAATTTGCCCTGCTGAATTTCATGTTTTCCCTGCTCAATTTCATGTTTGCCTTGCTGCTTTCCTAGTTTGTCCCTCTGATTTTGTAGTTTGCCCTACTCAAATTTAAGTTTCCCACGCTAAATTTCATGTTTCCTCCGCTCAATTTCATATTTACCTCGTTGATTTTATAGTTTGCCCCACTGATTTTGTAGTTTGTCCACTCAAAATTCAAGTTTTCCCCGCTCAAAATTCAAATTTTCCTTGCTCATTTTCTAGTCTGCCCTGCTCAATTTCATGTTTGCTCCGCTCAATTTCATGCTTGACCCGCTCATTTTCTAATTTGCCCCGCTTAATTTTATGCTTACCTCACTCATTTCTTAGTTTGCCCCATTCGATTTCATGCTTACCCCACTTGTTTCCTAGTTTGCCCCGCTCAATTTCTTATTACTCCTGTTGAATTTCTTGTTTGCCCCACTGAATTTCTATTTTGACCTGCTCAATTTTCAGGTTGTCCTGCTCAATTTCATATGTGCCCCGCTCAAACTGATAATGATTCCCTTGCTCAATGGCATGATAGATAACGTCACAAAATTAAATAAGCACCACTCATTTTTCATGTTTCCCCCGCTCAATTTCTAGTTTGCCCCACTCAATTTCATGTTCACCCCGCTGATTTTCTAATTTACCCCCACTCAATTTCATGTTTGCCCTCGCTCAAAACTTAAACCTAAACCTAAACCTTAAACCTAAACATAAACCTAAAACCTAAATGTATTCTCAAATCTCTAAACCTAAACCTTAACTTATTCTCAATTCCCTAAACCTTAACCTATAATCTAACTTAAACCAAAATCTATATCGTTCACCTGTAACCTAAAACCTAAATGTATTCTCAAATCCCTAAACCTAAACCTTAACCTATTCTTAATTCCCTAAACTTTAATCTATAAGCTAACTTAAACCTAAACCTATAACCTACACTTATAACCTAAAACCTAAATGTATTCTCAAATCCTTAAACCTAAACCTACATCTAATCCTAATATCAACTCCTTAACCTAAACCTAAACTTGAAAACCCAAGAGAAAACACTACCAAAACATAAACCTATAACATAAACCTAAACCGTTAACCTATAACCTAAACCAAAACCAAAACCTATAACCTAAACTTGAACTATTCTCAAATCTTATAACCTATAACCTAAACCTAAACCAAAACCTAAAATGTATAACCTAAACCAAAACCAAAACCAATAACCTAAACCCAAGCTCATTCTCAAATCCCAAAACTTATAACCTAAACTTATAACTTATAACCTAAACCAAAACCTATAACCTAAACCAAAACCTATAACCTAAACCAAAACCAAAACCTATAACCTAAATCCAAACCCATTCTCAAATCCCAAAACCTAAAACCTTAAACCCAAACCTATTCGCAAATCCAAAAACCTATAACCTAAACCTAAACCGTTACCTTATAACCTAAATAAAAAACTATAACATAAACCTAAAAAAAAAAAAAAAAAACACAAATTTTTTTTTTTGCAAAAGATGCAAATGTCGATATTATCGACATAAGTTGTCGATATTATCTACATATTGTAGATATTATCGACGTAAGTTATCGATATTATCTACATATCATCGATATATTGACGTTAGTCATAGATAACAATTTTTGATACACTTTAGCTATGGATTATAACCGTAGCTATAATTGCGATAATATATCGACAATCTGTTCAGAACTATCCAGCGAGTTTGCCTTAAAAATCTGAAAATTTCGATACACTTTAGCTACGGATTATAACCGTAGCTATAATCGTAGCGGATAGGCAGCACTGTGGCCATCTTTTTTTTTTTTTTTTACTATGTTGCTTTTGTGGGTCCCATTATGATGTCTGTGTTATATCCAAACCGTCCATCTATTTTAAGAGCTCATATTAAGGCTTGAGACGAAAAATAAGATAGATCTAACTATCAAGTGGACCACACTGTAAAAGGCAGGAATTGAACGTCTACCATTGAAACCCTTTTAGGGGTTACGAAAGTTTTGGATCATTATGAAAACTTTTTTCCCCTCTTAATTCAGGCCTTTGTGACCTCATGAATAGATTGGATAGAAAATAAATGTTATGGTGGGCCCTACAAAATTTTTAACGGTGAAAATCAATTTTCCTGCTGCTCTTTGTGGTGTGGTCCAGTTGATCTTCGGATATGATTTTTTATTTTTTTTTTGGATAATGCTCCGAAATGATCTCAAAATATGGATGAAAGTTGTGGATATAATAAATACATAGCTGTGGGGCCATGTAACTTTGATCTCTTTCGAGCCGTTCGTACAACTCTCGGCTGAAGGAGCGTCAACACTCGTCTTCGAAAGGGAGGGGTATTTTTATCCTCAAAGTTTTTGTGCGTACGAGCAGGTCTAAGTTGCAAAACAAAGTTTGTCTTCTTTCATAAAACTCGGCTGGATAAAAGGTGGGGTCCACAATCCTAAATTTCTCTAAAGAATAAGTTAGATCCAGAGCTCCAATGGGCCATGCCACATGAAATAGTGGGGAGAGTAGCACCCATCATTAAAAACTTCCAAGGGTCACAAAAGTTTTGAATCAAGCTGATATTTGTGTTTCCCTTCTTTCAGGTTTGTGTTAACTTGTAAGCAGATTGGATTTCAAATAAACATTACCGTGGGCCTTAGTAAGGTTTCAACAGTAGTCATTACTCTAACACTGTTTTCTGTATTAGGGTCCACTACAGTTTTGAATCTGCCTGTTTAATTTGCTCGTGTCTTAAAATAATATTTCCAAATGGATGGACGATGTGGATACAACACATACATCATGGTGGGGCCCACATAACTGGTGAGGTCACTTTGTTAGCAAGTCTCGCTACTCAACTGCTAATCCGCGTCGGTATCCAGAATTTTGAAGTTGACATAAATGTCTCATGCGTGCAAATTTAGATACATGCGCAAGTTATGCTTGAGGCCAAATGCATGAATAGACTCTATTGGCACGAAACCTGTCACGTGCACGGGGAAGTACGCCCCACGTGATGTATTCAAAATATTAAACGGTTGTATTACGCTACCCGGAGCGAAAAATCAACCCAAGGCCAAAAATCAGCCTAAAGGGAGACTCATGTGAGCGAAAGACCACTAAACAAGTTGTGTATACGGAATCCAGGGGCTCTACCCGTTACCCCCAAGAGATTACCGTGGTACCACTGGAGAAGACCCTTGTTAGAAATTAGAATTTTTATTTATTTATTTTACACACGCACACACACCCCACACACTCACGCTGGTGGACTTTCACTACCTAAGGTACTCGAATCCTTGATCGGGAGTTGAAACTCCTGAGAGCCTACCGCCCGGGCAAGAGTGAGGACCCCTTGGCCGGCTGTTAGAAATTAGAATATATCCTGACGTATTACTGTGTAATATCCTTTGATTTTAGCCTTCGGATCTGCGGTTATATCTCGATTATTCACGCGTGTCCCTTCATCTAGGTTGGGCATTCCTATTGAATGGATTGGATGTCATATACACGACAAGGTGGACCCTACAAAGAGTCTGGAAGGTTTCCCAACTGTTCGCTACGGTGTATTCCACTTCAGTTTCCGATCGAGCTGATTCTCGGTCCCATAACCAAACTTCAGAAGGTGCACCTCACGAACTGGTTGGATCTGATGCACACATGCGGTGGGAACCACAGTGGTCTCATTCCCCTTTGAAGACGGAAATGACATTTTCGACCATAGATATGGGGGGATCGCCTATCCTTATGATTTGTAGATGGATAGAGGTCTCATTTTCGTAGTATCACTCGTGTCTCACCTATTTTCAAAACCCTTCTTCTCTCATCCTCTACACTGCTTGTGTCCCCCAGTGGTACAAATAGATCCTTTTGACTAAATGGTATAGATTTGCCTGTTGAGAAGGCTCGGCATTTCCATTGCAAGGTCCACCAGCTAAACGGTCCAGATTGTATTGGCATACCAAGGATTAGACCATCTCTACATGGTGGCACTCAATATTTGAATGAACGCTCCCAATCACGTTGACATCACATGGTGGCAGATAACGCAGCATCCTTTGTTATCATTGAAACTTACGCTAGGTGATAATAGCAGACCTATAAAAAGGCCCATTCCCATCCAAGGCATGCCGCAGTCTGCAGCCAGCTCTGCCCCTTTGCACATATAAACGGGTAGACGCGTGATCTTGCAAGGTTTAGGGCCTGTTTGGATGTACACATTATTGGAATATGATAATAATGGGTGGGCCGCATCTGCCCACACTCTGAAAGTGGTGGGCAAACAGTTCTGCCACATTTCATTTCAAAGGCACGCTGCCGGGTGCTTTGATATTCATCCGATTCATGTCCTTGATATCTAAGGATGCATATCATCATATGGGACTCCAATAAAATAGACAGATAGGATGGACCCACCTTTGATTGACCCATAAATGGTAACAGTACGGGTAGGGTCCACATTTCAGTAATCTAAGATATTTATTCAGCAGTTCATGATGGGATGGGCCATTACCCAATATCCTCATCAGATAATTCTAGCCATCCAATCATTGACTTGCAAATGAATAATTACAATGGCAGTGCATGTTCTACAGGGAAAAGGATGGGCCCAATGGAATGGTTAGGATAATCGGGTGAGGGAGATTTTGGAGTATGCCCCATCTGCAGTGGACCCACTCAATTGCCAGGACAAAGGCTCGACTTGATCTCTGTTCAGAGATGTAGTAAATCTCCTCCCCAAACACATTCAGCTCGAATGTTCAATGCAGTCTGTTGGTGATTTAATTCAAACCACCTGAGGAATGGTCTTTAAGCATTTTACATTATACTTATATTCAGCATTTATCTTAGGCTGCATTTGGTTGAACCAAATATCATGATATTTCATGATTAACTGGTCTAATTTTTTGCAACCAAACACACCCTTAGTTAAAAAGTAATGCAAGCAACTATATCTTATAGCTGCTCAACTTATAAGGCCTGAATGGACCACATATTCCGTAATCAAATAGTTGGAAGAATATGCTAGAAAGGTAAGAACTAGCCAGAATTCTTGTCGCCACCAAAGCCGCTCTCCAGAAATCCGGTTTTACGAAGATGGCTGACATCGCCCCACACTTTGATGATCCAATCATCACTGTTGGACAGATGAAATATGTTCACTGATGTATTCATTACCTTCCCTTGAGATAATCCCTTTGGGGCAGCTCGCTTGAAGAGTGCTCTTAATGCACCCCCATGGGTGACTACAACCACCCGCTCTCCTGCAGAGTCACATGCAATGACAGGGAAGAACAGTTAAACAGGCATTTCCATTTTCCACAAATGACATTGCAATTGCATGATAGCCCAAAAATCAAATATTGTTAAGATTACTTCAAGAACAGAACATCCTTTTCTTCCATGGTGTCTTAAAGCTTTGATCCATGTGCATGCATGGCATGAAGGCATGTACAGGTGGTGAATGTGACTGTGAGTGGATGGGCATGTTTAAGTTCTTTTAGGCCATGTTTGGGAAACCATGGATTTCACGAGAAACAATGGAGAAGGAAAAAGGTTTTCCTTCGATGTGATGATTTGTGTTGTTTGGATTGCAAAGAAAATGGTGGATTCCACCAAGCAATCATTACGTTTTTCGATAATTTGGATTCTAGGTGCAAGAAACAAGGTGAGTGTTTTGAAAGGAATATAAGATTTCTACCTGTTATCCAAACAGCAACTCAAAATGGGAATCCATGGTCTGATAGTTCTCATGGAAATCATCATTGGATAATTTTTGTTTTCTCCTTTCTTTTGCCATAGATTCCATGTATCAAAACATGCCCCAAGGGGTAGGTTTAAAGTATCATCTGAAACCAGTGCATATTGCACGATATGTACCAGTATTGTACATAAACAATACAGCGGTATCAGCCCAAAACAGCTCGATATGGGGTGATACTCAGACCATACCGGTGGTGAATGATATGACACCTGATACACCAATTTTAAACATCGGTAGGTTAGGATCTTTGCTGGTCCCAACACTGACAGAATGCGGTACTGATAAATCATGGTTGAGAAAGAACAGGAAAGTCTGATTATTTATCTCAATCGCAATTTGGAGCTAAACACCTCCTTAGTAAAGGTTCCATGCATTGTTTTAACCAATGCCTCAAACACCAAGCGCATTAGGCATTAGGAATGCTTGGGAAGCCCTATAATCTAGAAATACACAAAGGCTACTTTGAACAACAAGGTATACCATTTTCCGTGCATAACTAATTTTAAACAAGACATCTGAAAACCTGACATCGATTATAACATCCAAAAACATAAATTTTATGTGATTTTAGATATCTGCACCATCTGCAGTTGCCACCAAGGCATCAATAATCTTATCAGTGAAAATGACATATGATGAAGTGATGCAGTTCATAGTTTTCAGAAAAAAAAAAGGAAGGAAAATCATCAAGCCACCTCTAAGAAACCACACCTTTGTGCTTCCTAGCAATTCTTTCCAGGGAAGATGTCATTCGCTGATATAGTTGATCAAAACTTTCTCCACCACCCTAAATTTCGGAATACGTAACAAAAAAAGTTAGGAGGCTTTCTGATTATCAGAATACGTAACAACTACCAGAAACCAGAAAACGAGAAGAAACATAACAAACAACTACTAGAGAGAGAGAGAGAGAGAGAGAGAGATTAGTTATTATAGACTAGAGGGGGGAAAATGAGGAAAAGGGAAGGAACTCTCAATATAAAGGGTAGATGGAATGTTTTAGCCTCTTCAGCCAATATAAACGAGAAAACCCTCTTCAGCCAACCTATGGGCAAATCATTAGCCACCCTTTACATGGGCAGATGGAATGTTTTAAATATCGACAATATCGGCCGAATCTACTTGATCTACTTGTCATATTCTGGTTCAAACCCAGTCCCCATTACCATTGTTTTAAATAGTGACGATATCGGCCAATATATCCCACGATATATCTTGTATCCCACCAGTGCGATACGAAACATACAAGTAGTGCGATATATCCCACATGTTCGATCTAGTGAGCATTTTTGAATTTCGATGCTCTTATTTCTATAATTAATGTTAAATTAGTGTCAAATTGTTACAAATTCATGATTTTTCATGTTCTCCATGAAAAATCATGGATTGGGAGCTTCGATTTTGATATTTGGAGGAGATGGGCCGAGTTGTGAAATTTTGAAAAAGAATAAAAAAAATTTCAATTTCTCACAAATCGTTTGCAATCTTTGTGTTTACACATCACATTAAAAATGTTTATAACCTAATCTAGTGATTCTTCTTTTGCTTTTGAATGTATTGCTTGTGTTTTCACATGTCTTCTTACATTTATAAATTATATGAATAGACATCGAATATACTTGCATCAATTCAGTTAGACAACGCATAAATTAGGACCCCATACAAAGAAAACCTATTATGTGTACTTGTTTTTTGTAATGTTTTGATTTATAAGTGTATATTGATGTATTTTTTAACAATCACCGAAGTTTCATCGAAAAATTCAACCAATTTCCCAATGTTTCCCCATGTTTCCAACAACAGCGATACATTACACATTACAACCGATATATCCCATGCAATAACTGATACGTATCCATATCCCAAGAATGCGATACGTAACACGATACCGATATTTCGAACACTGCCCATTACAACCATTAACGACCCTAATCTAGCCTATTTCAATTCAATAAAGTTTAGAATCTAAGCCCATTAACAATCTTTTGTTCTAAACCAGAAACCGCCTAATATTTTGTCCATTACTTTCTGATGTCACGATGTCTACCCATAGCGGTAACTAGTAACATCTATCAAGGGAGGTTTACCAATCAACAACGAGACAATTGCATCACCAAGCTATTCACAAGGGTAGCCAACCTGGAAACCATTGTTGACCAACTACGTGGAGAACATAGTGAGCAACTTGATCCCATCGGAGATCCAAAAGGTGATCCAAATCCACAACAAGGGTTCCAACCAGAACCTTTAGTGAATCAAAATGATATGGGTACTTGGGAGTTTGTTCATGACTTCATGCAATAGCTCTTTGCAAATAGAACCTATGACACCACGATTGAGACACCCAAGAAAGTTGATATCGCAAAGAAAGTACGGGTTGAAGTTCCGGACTTCACAGGTTGCCTTGATGCAAAGTCTTTTGTTGATTGGAATACGACGTTGGAAGATTATTTTACATGGTATAATATGGATGATGTCCAATGAGTGACCTTTGACAGGGTCAAGTTGAAGGGCCCAACAAGACTTTGGTAGCGAAGCATTGACGACAACAATCTCATCATGGGTCGTCCTGCTATCACCGGGTGGGCTGACATGAGAGAGAAGCTAGAAAGAAAGTATTTGCATTCAGATTACATGGATACTCTTCTCCAGGAGCTCCTTGCATTTAACTAAGAAACCTCATCGATGGATGACTACACTAAGAAGTTCAATGAGCTTTCTGTCCATTATAAGCTTGCAGAGATAGACTGTGTAACAGATAATTGCTATTGAGCAAGGTTATGCCAAGATATCCGGCGTGAAATGGTCACGAATGATTTCGAGTCACTTGATGTTCATCAGAAGGCTCAACAAGTTAAACATTAAATACGTTAGCATACTCTCCAACGCTTTGGTTCTCCAATCGGGGAACTTTCTGTGAGAAAGGGTCCAGATCCTCATCTCAATTGAACTCCACCACAAGGCTACCAACCACCTCTCTACCCTTTTCAGTCATGCCCACAGATGTGAATTCCTCTTATAAGGCAGTCGTAACCTTCGCAATGCCCTTTGCCACATGATTCATACCAAAGTGACCAACAGTGTAGGGACATGACACTAGGGGGTGAAGTCTTAATCCTAACCTTCCCTCAGGGGAGAACGGCAAGGTGTTAACTGTTAGCATTGTAGATAGATAAGCACTTTTATAATGAGTGTTCGCAAGCCAGGAACCTCTATTACTGCGGTAATGAGGAGAACCCTTACTACCTCAATGGCCATGAGAATTACAATAAACACATCCAGATGGAACAACCCTATGTAGAACCTACATCACAACCAAAGGACCCTCTTGCCAAAACTATAGTTGAAGCTGAAGTTGAAGGCCCTACTCTTATCATACGCCACCTCCTTACCACCACTGAGGAGGAAGAGGAAGACTGGAGATAGACTAGGTTATGTAACATAATCATTGATGGCGGCGGTGCAAGGAACATCATATCTCAAAATGTGATTGATAAGCTCAATTTGTCAACTGAAAGGCATCCAAAACTATATAAGGTTGCATGAGTCGACAACATTGTCATCCCTGTGATTCAAAAGTATTTGGTATCATTTAAAATCAGCATGTATGAGGATGATTATTGGTGTGACATAATTCCAATGAATGTCACTCACATCCTTCTTGGTCGACCTTGGCTCTTTCATGAATATTTTCCTATAGTGATATTATTTGGTACAAAGCGACGATGAAGCTAACATGAATATTTTCCTATAGTGATATTATCATATCCTTCTTCGACTGTTGCAACCTATGTTTCCTCTTTCATCTACACCTTCATCATCCACATCAGCTACTCTCAAACTCTCGTATTCTCACCATGCAGAAGTTCGAGGAAGAGAGCAAGGAGAAAGGTGTAATATTTGCTCTAGTCACAAAACAAGTGCATGAGCTTGTCACTGACCAGGATGAGCCTATTCCTGATGAAGTCAAATCTACGCTACATGACTTCCAAGATTTGTCCCTGATGATCTGCCTAAGGAGTTACCTCCATTGCGGGATATTCAACATACTATAGATATGGTTCCCGAAGTATCCCTACCTAACTTACTAGCATACATGACGAGTATCGCCGAGTACGCTGAGTTGAAGCATCAAGTTGATGAGTTGCTTAAAAAGAGCTACGTCCAAGAGAGCCTAAGCCCATATGTGATGCCAACCCTCCTAACTCCCAAGAAGGATGGAAGTTGACGTATGTGCGTAGACAATCGAGCTATTAATAAAATCATAGTGAAGTACTGCTTCTCCACTCCTTGGCTTAATGATATGCTGGACTTGATGCCAAGTGCTAGCGTCTTCTCCAAGATTGATTTTCGTAGTGAATACACCACCAGATTTGCATCCGACTTGTGGATAAATAGAAGACAGCATTTAAGATGAAGGACGGTCTCTACGAGTAGTTAGTTATTCATTCGGTCTCACAAACGCGCCTAGCACTTTCATGCGCATCATGACCCAGTTGTTACAACCCTTCATTGGTAAGTTTGTCGTTGTTCATTTTAACAACATCCTTGTATACAGTAAGTCAAGGAAGGAGCACCTCAATCACCTGGGTTTATCTTCAGAGTCTTTCGTCATGATCGCTTTTATATTAACCTTAAAAAGTGTACCTTCGTGAGTACATTTGTGGTCTTGTTAGGGTACATTATCTCGTCACAAGGTGTAAAGGTGGACCCCACCAAGGTGAAAGCCATTGTTGATTAATCGATACCTACCACTATCTCTAAAGTTTGTAGTTCCCATGGCCTCACTACATTTTACAAACAAATTTTGCAGAACTTTTGCAACATCATTGATGGACAAGTGCAACAATACGAGCGTTTGATAGGATTAAAAGTAAGATGACTAAAGCTCCAATATTGCACCTTCTGGACTTTGAGAAGATATTTAAGGTGAGTTGTACCGCCTCTAACATCGGCATTGGTGGAGTTCTCAGTTAGGAGGGCTATCTAATAGCTTTCTTTAGCGAAAAGCTCTCTGATGTGAAGCAGTGATACTTCATTTATAACTCAGAATTTTATGTCATTGTTCAGACTCTTTGACATTGATGTCACTATTTGGTTGGCAATGAGGTTGTCCGATATTTTGATCATAAAGCACTCAAGTATTTAAACTCTTAGCAAAAAAATGAGAGCTCGCCGTGTCAAGTGGAGCGCTTACCTTCAAGAGTTTTCTTTTGTCTTTCGTCACAAGGCTGGTAAGGACAATCAGGTTGTTGATGCACAAAGCCATTGCACGCATCTATTGTCATCAATGGTGATCATTGTTCTGGGATTCGAAGAGATTCGATGTGAGTATGCTGATGACAAAGATTTCGAACATATTTATACCGGCATTCTTCGTGGAGAGCATGTGAGACACCCACATTTCAGCATTCATGATGGCTACTTGTTCTGGGAAACTGAACTGTCTACCTAGCACGTCTATCCGTGAGTATTTAGTAAGGAAGTTACCTGCTGGGGGGGTGTAGTAGACACTTGGGCCATGATAAGACCTTAGCTCTTGTTGGAGATAGATATTTTTGGCCTCGCATAAAATTAGATGTTATGAAGATCTGCTAGTTATGCAGGGTTTGCCAGCTTGTCAAGGGTCAAAAGAAAAACAATGGATTATATTAATTACTGTTGATCCCACATGCTCTATGGGAAGATCTCATCATGGACTTTGTCTTGGGTTTGCCAAAGACTGCTCGGAAAGTTAATTTAGTATTTGTGG
The DNA here is from genome assembly GCA_037074715.1 of Magnolia kwangsiensis. Taxonomy (NCBI): domain Eukaryota; kingdom Viridiplantae; phylum Streptophyta; class Magnoliopsida; order Magnoliales; family Magnoliaceae; genus Magnolia; species Magnolia kwangsiensis. The sequence goes on along the minus strand of CM073572.1, from coordinate 16,509,929 downwards.
TAGTTAATCGATTTTAAAAAATGGCTCGTTTCATATCATGCTCGAATACAACAGACACTCTCAAAATTGCTCAATTATTCTTTCGAGAGGTTGCTTGTCTTCATGGGCTTCTGAAGATAATTGTGTCTGATCGTGATACCAAGTTCGTGAGTTATTTTTGGAAAACACTTTGGGCATCAATAAAAACCAAGCTTTAGTTCTCTAATGCCTATCACCCTCAGATTGACGGTTAAATGGAAGTGGTCAACTGTAGCTTGGGCAAGTTATTATGGTGTCTTGCCCGCGATCATGTAGCTACATAGGACTTAATAGTACTCATGGCAATTTGGTTATAATAACTCAGTCAACAGGTCCATAGGACCACATCTTCTAGTCAATTTGGTTCCTCTACATCTAGAGTCAAGACAAAGTGCAGAGGCTGATGACTTAATCAGCTATATGCAGCAAGTGCATGGTGAAGTTTGACGCAATACGTCGCAAGTAATGAAAGTTATAAGCAATGTATATACAAGATGCCACTTTGTTGAATTTGCAGAAGGTGGCATGGGTATGGCCCGTACTCGTCCTAAATGGTAACCCCTCAGTACCTTGAAGAAGCTCCATCCTTGCAATGCAGGACCATTCAAAATCATAAAGAAGATTAGTGCTAGTGCTTATGTTTTAGATCTCTCACTAGACTTACCGATCAGTTCTACTTTTAATGTAGAAGATCTTTCAATCTATCATGGGCACCATACTGACAATATTATCGAAGAACAAGGCATACACTTCCAACTGTTTTGCCACCTACAAACAAGATTGTTGATGTTCTCAATGACAAAATCGATTCCAGACACCAAGATGATTACCAAAAGTTTCTCGTCCGTTGGTAAAGACGACCTCTCTCTGATGCTACATGGATCACAACCACAAACTTCCAACGCCTGAATTTTGACCTTTATTAGCAATATCAGGCAATTAGCTCGCTAAGGTCGAGTTCTTTCAAGTGGGGGAGGAGTATGCGGGCTGATCTTAGCCCATAATCCATGAGCCCAGGCCCATTAAGCCCAAACCCAACAACCGACCCATCAATGAGGAGGCTCAAGACTCTTATTTAGGTAATTAGCTACCAAAACCAATCACCTAGCTATGAATAATCCATTAGTCAAATATTTTTAAATGCATTATTATCATTTTTTATTTCTTTTCCATATTTGTAAAGTCATTGGTTGTCAATGACATTATGAGTTTTCCTCAAATATACGTTTCAAAAGCTCATATAAGGGCCTAGGATGAGTAGTATTAAGGCACCTTTAAATTGAATAAAAAAATTCTATATTTTTTCTTCTACTCTGTGTGATTCTTGTGCTTAGCTTGGAGGTGCCTACACTTGGGCAGATCCTCTTCATCAGCAAGCTGTGCCAAATGAACCATTTTAGGAAAAATCAGTTCATCCATCACTTTTTTTTCCCATTCATTTTCATCGTTTTTTGTTGTTATTCAATGTAACGGGCCATAATCCATGAAATTATGATTGGTATGTGCTTGATAAGGGACTATTTGGTGTTGACTTTCAACAGGTCAAGCCAAGGGACAACATTCTTATCACAGAAGGGTATGATACATCATTGATACATGTTAGAAACAAATAAACACATTTTCTGGTGTTTTACATTGTACCCTATTTTCCAAATAATTTTTTAATATTCTTAGGGGCAAAATAAAAAATAAAAAATCAGCCGATATGAGTCTGGTATGGTTTGATACACCCCACATCTTATTGCTTTCAGGCCCGGCTAATATTCAAAACCTTGGTCTTGACACCTCATGTGCATGGCCAGTACCAAGTGCAAGTTATAATAAGTTATTAACTTCACAGAAAGAGAAGCAAGCCAACAAATAAGAAATCAAGTTGACTAATAGCAACTCTTGTGATGAATTAGTGATGAGGAATCATCTCCTAAGGCTGCGTTTGGATGGACAAGGGAATTGAACAGCAACTGCTTTAATCAACTCAAGACTGACATGACCAAAATTAATGATGTTTCCTTGTATTCATAACATGTAGCCCTCAAATTGCAGTTATAATGCTCTCAAATTCTACTTGATGTAACTGCAATTTGGAGCTTTGGCCTTCAATAAGAAAGCTGAGAAAGGAAATCCAGCTTTGTTATTTCCACTACTAATAACTGCAATTTGACTTAGCAGTGCATCCAAATGCACCTTAGATATATAGCTTGCTTTGGCTGATGAGAGTAATGTTGGATTTTGTTCAATATTTAAATAATTGTTATATATTCGCTTGAAATGATTGTTCTATATTCCTTAACTGTAGTGGTTTTATTCCTCAAAAAAGTTTAAAATTAATCTGGGGATAATTAATAGTAGAAAAAGAAAAGATGTTTACAGGGATTTCTTGATTTGTTTTGGGAGAAGAAAATGCTCGATAAGCCTCCGGATTAAGTCTTGCTGCATCACGGAATACTAGACCTTGAAGATCACCCAAATGCCTCTCCCTTAATGCTGGATCTTGTATTACCTAAAAACACAAACAAAAGGAACTTGATGTTAGCAAATATATGTCGGCAAAAGGAAGGCTTTAGAAAGGATAAGATCTAAAACCTTCCGTCATTTGTAATTAAGAAAATCGAAAGACCTAAAATCCCATGATGCACATAGAAACTCAACAGTCACCACACTGTCTAACTTAACAAATGCTAACTCCACTCAGATAAAAAAAAATGACTACCATTGGGCTTCTTCCTCCCCAAAATCCAATAGACCTTGTTCCAGATATCTAGAGCAACCTTAAGCCATTTAAACCTAAAGAACCTTTTTTTAAAAAAATTTATTGAAACCTAAAGAACCCCTAGCCACCCTTAAAGAACTCTAATTAGGGTTGAAGGACCTGAAAATAGTACAAGTAGAAGAGCAAAAAGAACTTGGATTGAGGTCACAAGAAGGGATGTTAAACCTAGAAAACTTACTGAGGATAGGGGAATGAGAAACAGGATTCATATGGAAAACCCAGCAGGGACAAGGCTGTGATGGTGATGATGACGAATATACCTTGCCCAATATACTCGGCACTGTTCTCTTGTTACTGCTTGCAACAGAATTCCAAGCTTGAGATGATACATCCATATCGAATGGTTAAGTAAACTCACGGATTATACTAATCTTAAAACTTGGTTGTCTTGTCTAGGACTCAATTTCTGAGAAATCAAGAGGTACAATTTTGATATGAGAAGGTATCTGGCAAGCCAACAATAAACTTTTATTATTATTATCTTTTACCTACTTCACAAAGTTGATTATTGCCCATATAGATTTTTTAAATAGAGATTGCAAACCACAACAACTAAATCTTGAAGGTTTAGTTTCCAACGCTTTTCATCTCAAGAAGCTCGAGGAAAGATGTATCCGGGCTATTAATCTAAGCTGCCTATTTCTTCCGTTAACAGAAGGTAAGGCCCTCAAAACATATCTGCACTAAACCTTCTTGGTTTTCATACCATCTTTCCAATCCCTAAATTTTTTTGACCTATCTTCTTACAGAACTCTCCTTAAATCTCTCTCTACTTTACCTAGATGTCCCCACTCATCTGATCTCTCCCTTCATTTTCTTCTTAATCTTTTTCCACTAGACTCTGGATACATCTTTCCTTCATTCCCTAGATCTCTACCTTTAGTCTTTTGTGTTTCATTTTGTTATTATCTTCTCCCCTCAAAGCTTATAAATTCTATTTATTTTCCTGAAATTTTCTGTTATCTAGCTATGAAAGATTTCATGCAATTGTTTCCCATCAACTATTCAGTCAGTTCACGCCTTAACTCAGCTAACTAGCATTGCCAAGTCCTGTGGATTATGTTGGAGCCCATTGTGACCCTTCTGAAACATAGGTAAGGCATACGCTAATATGGTCAGACTACAAAGGATAGGTGCCCTCCATCATCTAGACATCCATCTAACAAAACCATAAAATGGAAACATGGATTGAAGCAGTTTTACATATAACATGCTAAGAAAAATCGAGCACTCCCTCTTGGGGAGCTTTCTAGAGGCAGTTTGTGCCTGAAGATCCCCCATCGTCCTCTCCTTCTTAGTCAGCTTTGGCTAAATAGCCCTTTTTTAGTTTTGCTTCTAATAAAGCATTCCGTTACATGAGAGAATTTTACCATAGCACACGAGCAACTAACAATTGGAGAATAGAAATGAATGACAAGGGCAAGGAATTGTACGATTATCAACCCCGATGATATGCACAGTAGACTAGGGTTTCCAGTTTGTACATGTGTGGCCCCATGGCTCAGTCCTCTAGAGAATTGGGCTGTTGGGCACTACCATGGATGGACTATGCCTCCAAATCTTCCTTGATAGAACAGTCCTATCCTTTCAACTTTTGGCATGCAAATAGATGGTTAAGGAGAGAAATACAATAATTGCATTCATCTTAAAAGGCCTCAGGATTGGTAGCTAGTATTTCCAAACTGGGGGACTTTTGGGGCATGGTTCATACATGGCAAGGTCACTGAAAATGTCAGTATAGTGTGCATATATCCCTGGGGCAATGATCATATAGTTCTTTGTCAATGGATAACTTTAAGTAGGAACATAAAGCATAAGAAGAACCAGACATGGCATCCTCAGTTCCACACACATCGAAGAAAATCAAGGTAAGAAAAAGAACAAAGATTGGAAGAGTATCAATTATAAGGAAACTAGCAGAAATAACTACGACAAAATATCAAACTTTAAAGACAACTTCAGAGTCTTTCTCTTTACTGCTGCAATGAGAATAGGCATTAGCAGGTATTGAGCTAGTATATCTTTCTTTCTTTTTAAGCGATGTATTGATCTAGCATATCATTGCATCTGTATCAGAAATGCAGAAAGCAAAGCTCTAGAATATAGCTCCATGGGTCGTACCTCATTCAGATTGCAACTTTTCGCTATTATCTGTGCAGTCTCAAGAGCTCGCTTGAGATCAGATGAGTATACAGCTGAAACTTTTGATTCCTCAGATAGTCGATCAGCCACCTTCGAGAAAATCAAATTACACATCAAGCAATAAATACAGATAATTCCAAGCAAAAAAGGGGGGAAAAGAAAAAGAAAAGTGAAGACCAGTGACTTACTGCAGTTGCCTGTTGCCTCCCAACCTCATTTAATTCTGCATCAAGGTGCCCCTAATAAGTAGAGAGACATATCAGTATAAATATATGCACTCAAAGTGTAAATGGAATGTTTAATGCAAGGAAAACAACAGGTTGAATTTTTCATCATGAATTTACTAGTAGTGAATCAGATGAGGCTGAAAAAATAAGTCATACATAGTAGTAGTACCATATGTGGCAGCTTTTAGGGCCAGTGCTCTACAGAACATCAAAATGTCTGCCAAACAGTTGTGCAAAAATACTTTGAAGATTCCAAAATATTGTGAGTATAAATGCACATGCACAGAAACCGGTACTACCACAATCTTTGCAGGAATGCTTTGGGAGTTTTTAAGAGGGTTAAGGCGCCCCTTCCAATAAAATCGTCACCCCTTCCAACAAAATCGCGCGCGCGCACACACACACATATGTAGGAAAATCTGCCTTGCAAAGATTGCACCAACTGATCCGCAACTCAGGTAAACAACGGTTCATACATGCAAGCAGCTAATCATCACTAAACAATTTGAGTAACCATATTGTGTATTTATCTTTGGCAAAACAAGATTCATAAAGCTGACCCCAAACAGTTGGGACAAAGCTATGATGGTGGTGGTGTTGGTGATATGGGCACAAACATGTAGTAGTAAGGTGTAAAGTTCTCTCGACACAAGTTAAGAGGTATCATGGAGATGGTTCCAAATTTGAATCCATCAAAAGTTCAATTCCAGATAGACCATATAGAGCAACTAGATGTTGGGAGGATTACATGTCTAGACCCATGTTTGTATAGTTGCCAAGAGAAGTGAGGATAGCACATCCTTAAAAAAGGTGGGACAACATCTTGGATACATTTAATCAAGGTACACACTGGTGTATGTTGTTTAGTACACATGTATCATATATGAGATACGTATCCAATGGTATATGTTGTTTACTAAGCATGCATCATATGGTGATGGAACCTGTCCCGTGTGAGCCATGCATCTCCCTATTGGGAAATCCTACCCATTTGATCAGGGTAATGTTCCTTCCCAAATGTGAAACAATGACTAACCATCTAATTGCAAGCTAGGAACCGGACAGTTAAAGGACATCAGATAGGAGGTGTTTCAAGCACGGCCCATTTATAATGGAGTGCACCAGATGAACCATCTAGATCACCAAAAGGCGTCCCACTTTTGCAGTCACCAGTTAAAATAAAAGAAAAAACACTGTTGCATTCAATCCAGCACTATGTCACACCACCTCTAATAAAATACACATGTTTTGGACAAAAACAGTAAAGAAGTACAAAACCTTTTAATTTTAAAATTTTAAACAATAATCACGCAAACAAATTGAGTAATAAGAACATGTTTGGATGTGCAATTAAATTGCATGGGATAACTAATCCAGAAGCACTTCTCAATTACAATCTCCTCTCGACTGAACTGAACACTCACACTTAAATTCAGTTGTACTTTGTACATCCAAATACAGCCTAATGTGGACACGAGAGTCCTCTTTGACCCCAAGCTCTGTGGGGTCCACCATGATGTTTGTGTTATATCCACTCTGATCATCCTTTTTGCCAGCTCATTTTAGGACATGATCCCAAACATCAGGAAGATGCAAAACTCAAGTGGGCCACACCACAGGAAACAGTGGGGATGAAAATGCACACCACTGAAACCATCCTGGGGCCGACCATGAAATTTATATGCCATCCAACCTGTTCACAATGTGATTCCTACCTGGATAAAGGGAAAACACAAATATCAGCCTGATCCTAAACATCCGAGGCCCCTAAAAAGGTTTCAGTGGTGGGCATTCAACCCCAACTGCTTCTTGTGGAGTGGCCCACTTGAATATTCAATCTCCCTCGTATTTGGGATCATGCAGTAAAATGAGTTGGCAAAAAGATCCCATCAATCCATCCATAGTCGCCGCCTATTTATCAAAAAGAAGAAAAAAGGCAAAACAACAACAACAGCAATCATGACGATGATGATGATGATGATGATGATATACCTGAATTCTTCCAGAGGAATTCCACGTTGTCTCCCCGTGACGGATTACGACAATTTCAGCATAATCAAAAGGAATGGGGCTTGATCCAGCATCTTCATTGGAATCTGTGTGAGAAGGGCTTCTTGTGCAAGGAAAGAAGAACGATTATGACATTTGGAAGAAAAGAAAAGGTCGATTTCTAGACAGAGATGTGAGAAGTACCTTGAATTGGAGATGGACATTCTTCTACACTTATGATAAAAGGGTTTTTTTATGTTAAGAAGGAGCGATGGAAATCCACGATTCTTATTGGCGATCGGACTCGCGGAAGTGAAGAAGAGTCTTACACTGCGCAGAATGCCTACAGCGCACAGCAAGTCCTCACCTCCTGAGGTGAGGACTTGACCGTTGCTTGAATTATAAGATGCTCGATTGGATAACATATGCATGGCATGATCGGGTTTTCAGTTTGTTCGTGCAGTGACGCAGACCGTTGATGTCATGCACTTGACGGTGGATGGCCCGTGCCCAACAGACTTCCAGGCTGGAATATCTTAACCATCCAATCTTTGGCCTCGTTTTTTTTTTTTTTTTTTTTTTTTTCTTCGGTTGCTGTGTGTCGTTTGTCTTTCTTTTCGGAATCGTTTGGTTTGACCAAGCTGGCGTAAAACACCCGAGCTATGTGGGGCCCACCATGTTTTATATGTAAATCCACTCTGTCCATCAGATGAGATCCATTATTTGACCTATATATACAAATTATCAGCGGAAAATAAAAAACAAAAAACAAAAACTCAATGGGCCACGACAATGGGACAATGTAAAATTGCTCCCAAAACCTCTAAACTTCACACGTTGTGGCCTGCCTGATATTTGGACCGAGGTGATTTTTGTGTTTTCACTTCATCCTGATTAATTATGCCTGATTAATGGGTTTTATGAAAGACATACACCCGACGCACAAAAATCTATGGTTGGCATCCTATCCTCATTGTTCCTGTGGTGTGGCCCACACGATTCGTGGATATAACTGATTTTTTTGCCCCAGATCCTGGAATCGAGGATAGAACTTGATAGACGTAGTTGATTTTACATATACAACATGGTGGGCCCCACAATCCCAGGTGTTCCACGCACTGCCTAAAATCGGTGTTGTACAGGATTCTGGTCCGAGTTGAGTGCCGATTGTCAGGCCAACAATGTAAGGGTCACGATTGTTGAATTGAGGTGATTATTTGGGACGAAATAGTCTCTGAACACCTTTATCAAGCGCCTAAAACACCCAAGCTATGGAGTCCACCATATACAATATGCAAATCCACTCTATCCATTAGGTGAGAAAAACCTTATTTGAACCATAACCTCTTGACCGTTCATTTAGTGTGGCCCGCCTAAGTTTAGAATCCGGCTGATTTTTGTATCTTCATTTTGGTTCGGGTGAGTTACACCTGATTAAAGGGTTTGATGAAAGATATACTTGGTGGCATTATATACAAACGATCTGTCTCCACTGGACCCAGAGTAGAGGATAGAACCTGATGGACAGGATATGCAACTTGTGCCCCACGGATCTTGGGTGTAAAACAGGCACTGTAGATGATTCCAGTTCGATCATTTGAGCCCCAGCAGGGCTGATAGGTAGGTCTGTCAACTGCCAGATTTGAAATGTCCTGATTTTTTACGCTACATCTAAATAATGCTGCCTACCTCAAAAAAAGGCTCAGGTCTTAGGCATCATGTTCCACATTGGAACGTGCGACCACATACGGCCTGACTCTCAATTAGAAAAGTTCCATTGATCTGTTTATCCATTCTTGATGATATTGATTATAGTCCATAGCTTCATTCACCTAGATAAGCCATGTGATTGACTGACTGGAAAGTTCATATCAGCATGATTGGACCACCCATGTGTCAAAATACAACTAGCTTGATTGTAGCTGATAACCTATTAGGAGGGTAGAAACTGGCGCTAGCCAGAACATGCCCATGTCCAGCCCATCAGCTACGAGTCTGAATCTGAAGCCAGCAGAGAAAGATAGTGACAAGAGCAGGACAACAATCCGTAAATTACAAGGACAAGATGTGGCAGAGCTGTTGGTTCTAAGGCATACCCAGTCGAAAACATGCAGAATTCGTTGTCAGGACTGAAAGCTCTTGATTAAACATGGCCGAACATGGTCAGGACTCGGGCCAGCCCAGCTCAATTGTCATCCACTTAATAGGTGTTTTGATATTTTGTAATGCGACTGGATTAAATAAGAAATTACCTGTGTTGACAGCAATCCCATGTAGAAGACAAATAAAGAAGAGTGAAAGAGAGAGAATCCGTAAAAAACCTGGTAAAAATAAAATCCACTTTTGATCTTCAGATAAAATCCTATCTTAAATAGTACTTACAACTAGCAGCAATAGCTGCTATTGACATAATCAAGAAGACAATGCTAAAACAGCCAACTAAAGCAATAGCTTCCATTTTCCCTTTGTTGAAGACATGTTCAGTCTCTTTCCTCCTTTTCAAGTCCTCCGTCATCATCACTCTACTCCAATAACCCCTCCAGATAGCTTTCAGCTCTGCATCAAGCACTCGAATCATCTCTTCCTCTCCCTCCTCTCCATCAAAGCCAGCAGCTCCTCTCCCTTCAATCTCTTCTTCTTCGCCTTCCAATGTCTGTACCATCCGTGCAGTGGACTTCACCATCCACAATGCTCGTTTTAACAACTCATTCTCAGTTCTTTTGTCCATACGTATCCGAACTTCATCGCCATCCTGGCCCACTGACAAATCAGATAAGATTGAATGCAAGCTATCCTTTAACAAAATCAACCGCCCCTCCCTCTCTTTCTTTTCTTCTATTAGTAAGTCGCGCTCCATCCTCAGCTGTTGAATCTCCCGTGAACTCTCCCTGTGTCTCATCTTCAATTCTTGAAATTTTGAAAACATGTCTTCTGGTTCCTCCTTTAGTATGTCTCTCTGAGAAACATCTTCACCAAGTATACGCTTAATTTCTAAAGTCTTTTCCTCTATCAATAAGCGGAAGCTCTTCTCCTGCTCTAGTTTCTCTACTAACGCTTGATGGAGATGTTTGCGGAGCTCGGCATTATTCTGTGCTAGTTCAGTAACTCTTAGTACCAGGTATTCTTTTGAATCTCTCACCATTTCTTTATCTCATTGGTTTTGAGCTTTTGAGAGAGTAGAATGAACTGCAGACAAGGAAAGAGTGAGATGAATTCAGTGTATTATTATAGAGAAAAAAAGGGTAGATAGGTGTTATTACCAATAACATACTACTGGCATTACCATCATAATAGAGTAATGCTACTGAGATTCGCTCGAGCAATTCACCCAGGCAGTTCACTTCCACAACAAAAAGCACTGCAGGGCCCTCCATGATATGTGTGTGGCACCAACTCCATCCACCACTAGTGCAAGCTCATTTTAGGATGCCACTGCAAAACTCGGGTCAATGCAAAACTCAAGTGGGCCACACCACAGGGAATAGTGAGACAGAGCACAACCACCACTGAAACCTTTCTGGGGCCTACTGTGATGTCGATATGACATTCAAGTTTCAACACATTTATAAAGTGAGTGCAACCAGGATGAAGGAAAATACAAAATATCAGCCTGATCCAAGACTTCAGTGGGCCCCAGGAAAGTCTCATTGTTTTGCATCTACATCCTCAATGTTCCCTGCGGTGTGTCTGACTTGAGTTTTGGATCTGCCTTATTTTTGGTGTCATGTCCTAACATAATCTGTCAGACTGTGCCAGATGATGGATGAACACATCATAGTAGACCCCACAGCTTTTTGATTGACACCCTCATAGTGGGATAAGGACAGTGTTGGGACTATTGAAAGTAGACAGCAAACCACCATAGTATTACTCATCATAATAACAGAGCAACCATTATATTGGTCTATGGTTCAGTGACCCAGACCACTGGTCTATTGGGTTACACCATGGATGGGAAATGACAGAAAAGTCTCATGCAGTGGAACATCCTATCCATCGATCTTGAGCCTTTTTCTAATTGATGTGGGCTATTGTCATATTACTCTTCTTGACCACCTGTTCTCAGGCTACAAATAGAAAGGTAAGAGTTATGCTAAGAAGGATATTTCTGGGGCATTGTCTCTATCTGGCTCATTAAACCATGGACCCCACTTTTGCAAACTGAAAACCTGAGTATACTTTGCATATCCTCTTATTGAATATCCAATGATTTCTCCACAGTGGCATCTAGTTGGGCCTGGCATAGATGGCCCATAGTGATCTATCAGATGATCCAAGCCATAAACCTTCCCCACCTTTCCATGCCAAACTCAACCATTGACATGTCTGTTTTCACCATCCATTTGAAATGTAAGAGTTATACTAAGAAGGATATTTCTGGGGCATTGTCTCTATCTGGCTCATTAAACCATGGACCCCACTTTTGCAAACTGAAAACCTGAGTATACTTTGCATATCCTCTTATTGAATATCCAATGATTTCTCTACAGTGGCATCTAGTTGGGCCTGGCATAGATGGCCCATAGTGATCTATCAGATGATCCAAGCCATAAACCTTCCCTTTTTCAAATGGATAGAACTGTTCTATCAGTCTCGTTTTCAAATGGTGGGAGATGCATTAGATAGATGGTCACTGTTGAACATCACCTTTTCACTTATACAGCAAAATTTACAGGAAGCATCAACAAAATAGGAAGAAAGAGGCATTGTACAATGCTTAGTTGTGAGTTTCAACTGTATGTCAATCTTCTGTTTCTGTGATCCAACTGGTTGCTTTGGTGGGCCCCATAATGGATAGTCCATGTACAAATCCCCGTAAATGCAACTACCAGCTATCGAGTCTTTGGCCTTTTCCCAGATGAATGAGAACATTGCTTTATTTCATAGTTCAAAAACCCAAAAAATCAACTTTGTTTGATGTTCACCTCAGTTGGGTTGATTCAAGACTCGATCAAGTCTTTACATGACCCAAACCGGTATTTAATAATTAAACTAAAATATAAGGGGTTATAATAAACTCTATATAATATTTGTAAAGTATACAAAATAGAAAAAATAAATATCTATAGCATGTTTAGTGCAATGGTGAAAAACATTAGTTCTTTCATAAAAGGTAGAGGATTTGAATCTTACCCATCAGCTCAATAAATTTTATTAAAAGAGAAAGATTGTTCATGAGTGACATGCTTGAATCATCGCAAGTCAAGTCAAGTCAACCAAATCAGTGAGTCAACCCATCGATTCTCCCTGAAACTTGGCTGAGTAGTTTTCGCAAGTCGCATTGAGTCAACGGAGTCAGCAAGTTGACTGATTGAGTCTCCCTGAAACTTGGCTGAGTCACACTGAAAAGCAGGTTTTCTCTTTGACTCACCTTGAAATCTCTCTCTGGTCGAGTTTACTTGACTGAGTTACAAGTCGATTCAGTGAGTTTTAGAATTATGCTCTATTTTCTCTGTCTATTTACTGAACAGTTATTTAAGGGTTGATATTTCCCATCTACAATTTTTCATGGGTCAATCTAAAATGGATCCTGTAATAGCCACAAAAATTAAACAGCTGGGGTCTTTAAATCTCAGGAATTTTTTTGGTGTATGGGCCATCCACTATGACTCCCATGATGTTAAAGGTTTGATCACTGAACCATGGGCCCCATTAATACAAATCGAAAACCCACACGTAATGTCCAAGTTTTAAACCCACCTAGTAATTGTACACTACCAAGACAAAACAGAGAAAATAATAATGATGATGATAATAATAATAATAATAATAACTGAAAAGAAATGCATTACGGTACAGTGTTCTTCCAGCATCTCGCAAGCTAGAGTTATCTAAAAGAAAGAAGAAAGGAAAGAAATAAGAGGGGAGAAGCGCTTTTTAAAACCTGTACAGGATGTAACCTGTTTTAGTGGGCACTCTGGTCCAAAATGGTCAAACTGAGCTGACCCCTGATCTCCATGGTTATAACCACCTTTTACATGGATCCCAAGATCTCCATAGTTAAGCCCACCTTTCACATGGATTGGATGTCATGTACACTTTTTTATTTGAAAGTTGACAAAAACTTTATTTCAAAGCCATTGCAAAGTGGAAAAGAATACAGCAAAAGGAAACGCTAAAAAGAAAAACATCAGACGCCCAAAAGGGCAGCAATTACAAAAGAATCCAAATCCTTAATTGATGGGGACATCACGCACACGCATGCACGCATGCCGCCCCTTATGCACGTACACCAGAAGGAGGACCCCACCGTCGATCTGGATCGATGACGACGTCCAGGGAAGGCCTCCTAGTTTAGAGACAAAGTTTTGATTCAAAAGAGTGGGTCCAACAGTCAAGAAAAGCCCACCATGAGATCTCATGATTGTGGCCCACTAGTCAGATTGATCTCATATTTAGGTCTTACTTATTGATATGATTTAGAACATCATGAACGCTTTAAATTTCTTTGTTTGATTTTTATTTTAGTTTATTTCATCGCCAAGTAATAAGTTGCGTACATGGTGCGAGTTTCGGGGTATAGGGTTTTCCTATAAATAGGCACCCCTGTAGCTCTTTTGATTGATTGAAGATTAATAAAAAAAATTCTGCGTTTTCATACTCTCTGAGTTGTGAAGCCTAATTGGGTGCGAGTGGTGCGAAGCCACATCTATCCCCTCGATTCGCCCTCATCCATCGCCATCTCTACTACCTATCTTCTACCATCCCTTCTTCTCATCTCACCCCATCATCTGCACTTCAAATCAATCATCAATTGCAACAATTCTCCGCCCTACAACAGAATTTCAGAATCTGGCCCTACAGGAGGGCTGAAACTTTGGTGGAGCACCACGCACAAACCGTACATCGGATCGAGCTAAGATTTAGGAGTTTTGGAGTCCATCCCTGGCCGACTAGGGCCAAGGTTGCTCTTTTCTGAATAGTGGGTCCCACACATGTGCGGCTAGGATCACACGTGCAGTTGTCTGGGTCATTGTTGTTGTCCACGCGTGCAGTACTTCATTGGTTCGTGTTTCTCCTCTCTTTCACTTCACTTTCACCCGAAATCCCTAAACCTAACCCTAAATTACTCAAATCTCCAATTTTATGCCCTTTTTCTTGTCTTAGGGTTCCCCGAATTGGAATTTCTGAATCCCTTGGATTAGGGACTGATTACTATACATGTGTGGATGATTATTTCTTATCTTTGAGTATCATTTTGTTCATAATTTTTTATTGATCCAGCCTTATCATGTGTAGGCCCGGACCCGCATAGATTCCCCTTAATTGAATGGTTTGGACTTTCATGTGGGATATGGAATTTGTGTAATTGGTTCTGAACTAATGTGATCTTAAGCCTGAAATCTCGCACATCATATTTGAATTTCATGTCCTGCATCATTAATCCCTGAGACCTAATCCTTAACCCATATCAAAGTGTTTTGACATACCCGATCCACTGTCTTCGCCTTCTTTTCAAAGCACCTACAGTTTCTCTCCCCCCAAATAGCCCACAAAGTTGCCATGGAAGCCCACAAAGTTGTCATTTACACTTGAAGAAGAGGAACTTTCAGCAAATACTAATCTGTATGTGTTTTTTCATTCCGCATGTGTGCTGGAGCCGGGCCTATATACAAACAGGTACACATGCCAATATAGAGCATATATGCATGATTGGAGCTTTCCATAAGGTGGGCTACATTAACTGGATCTTCTAGCTCAAAGTCAGGCTGTTTCACACCTCAGGTGGGCCACAGCAAACAAACCAAATGGATGGGTAGAAAACTATTGTTTTAACTGTCAGCTTACTTTATATATTGTGGCCCATCTGAGGAGTGAAGCCGCCCGATTCTTTAGATGGAAGACCTAAGCATTTCCAACCATATGGAAGGCTTGGATCTCACACACAATTTTCTAAACACAGTGGAATTAAAAACCTCTAGGATTATGTTTCGGTGATCTAGTTTATTCGAATGACCTAACCATGGATGGAGATACCAGAAGTTCAAAAATTCTTGTATTTTCAATTGTTTCACTCTTTTCTTTTCAATATGCACAATTTCCTTAACCATTGTTTGGTGGCCATTGAGCTTATTTATGATCATCCAATCTTGAACAGTTCCGAGGCATCCAACATCAGCTGTGTACCTAGTTAGGCCCTCAACAGTTAACCCCATCCAGATCCATGGCTAGTCCCAATGTATCTTATAACAATACGTTTGGATGTATTCTAGAAAACATCTTTGTAAATAAGTAATTTACAGTCATAAGTGCATATTAATCTAAATATCAATTTTTTTTTTCCTAAATTAGAAGACTGCAATTATTAACTATAAATTCAAATTAAAATCATTGCAAATACACAGATGGTAAATAAGCAACTGCTAATTATATTTATAGCTTTCCAATGGCAATTTCTTATTTGCATGGTAATTAATTCTTAAAAAAGAAGCCATTAACTATAAATTAGTAATTATATTGACCCACTTGTGTTGCTCAAAACTCCCTGGGTCGAAGGGCTTGGATTTTGGACCGGAAAACACCCATGACCTGGATAGACGGTTCTGTTTGCATTCCAGTACCTATTTTAAATAGCTTTTCATTAAGATACCTCATTAGTTTAGTACTTATATTCCAGTGCCTTCCATTATATTTCTATAATGGATGTCAGATTAAGCAACTCATTTTTTTTTTTGTAAATGACGAAAAATGGCCTTCTGTATACAAAAAATAAATAAATAAATAAATAAGAATAGAATTATCTTGCACCCTAACTGTCCATCAGATATCATTTAATTGACTGGTCAGGACATTGTTCTAGTATATCAATTGCTTTGAAAACATCTGAAGTGGACAACTGCCTGAACAGTCAAACATTGCCTATTGAAGGATTTCTATTAGCCTGTGTATCATCCACCACACTTTCCCAGAATATCAAACCCTTATGCAAGCCCACCAAAAGTGAGAAAAAAGATTGGATACTCTGGCTGGCTGAGTTTGATTGATGATACATTGACACTTGGGAATTGTGTGGCGTTGGTGGGATGGGGTAACTGCAGCAATAGCAGATTGATACAACATGCAGACCAACTGCGGCATAATTGTATTGATCTTCTTAGCATTATTTGAGTTGGTATACAAAAGAAATTAGATTTCAATTTCTACAATTCAAGCTCTTCATTCAATAATCCAAATCATACATGTGATGGGCTTCAACTTAGCTGGCGCATGCACCACATATCCCCAAGATTGGAATATCGTTGCTGTATAAATCATCATCATCATCATCCAAGCCTCATCCCAACTAATTGGGGTCAGCTACATGAATCATTGCCGCCATGCCACTCTATCAAGGGCCATAACTCAGACAGGTCATTAAGGCTTTTCTTAGTTCTTACTACCTGCACCCACATCCTTTTGGGAATTCCCCTGGCCCTTTTAGAGCCTTCAACTCGCACCAATTCACTCCTAACCAGCGGAGTTCTTGGCTCCATTGCACATGACCAAACCATCTAAGTCTACTTTCCCACATCTTATGACCTATTGTTGGTACCACTAAGTTCCCTCGAATGCATTCATTTTACTCCACACCATAGCTGTATATAGATGTGGCATACAAATTCACTGTCCAGAAGCACGCACTACACTGGTTTGGATTAATGTATGCGTGTTGCAAGCATGACGATTGTGATGTTAGTGGTACTCTGCCACTGTATGGAATAGCCATTTCAAAAGGAAACACAACTGGCAAATTACCATGATTTCAATAATGAGGCCCACTCTAGTGATCCAACTAATGGATATTCGTAGTCAGCCAGTTGAGCTATGTATGTTGATTGGGACCAGTCAAGAGGTAGGTCCCACTAGTATTATGTAATATGTAAAGTATGCATTGTGACAAATTGACCCACTTTCAATATACGGAACAATTAAATCCATAGAATGGTCAGTGGTTTACATTCAACAACACTTTTCAAATTCTTAGGATTATTCCTAAGGAAAAAGAGGGACTCCAAACCATACAATTGGTGGGGCCTGTGGGAGATTGAGCAGGAGTCCCAGTCACACTGGGTGGATGATCCAAATGGTCCTGGTTGGCTGTACATGTGGCATGCACAGGTTCCCAACTGTTCATTTACTACGCCGTGACATGGAGGTTGTACCTCTTAAAGCACATGGATATGATGGTCCATTGTAGGGCCTACCCCTAGATGTGAACCTCATAATATAAAAAATAGTGGTTTGATCTTCGATGTGTAAACTGCAGGAGCCACCTGACGAATGGCCATTATATTTATATAGCATGCACTTACAATATCAGCACACAGCCATGTGGGTGTGGTCTTGGGAAGCAAGGCCTAAATGAGGGTTTTGTAGTGGAAAATGGTTGGTAGATGTGGTTATACATGAGGGCATTTTTTTTCATTTACAATGAATCAGCTACAAGAGGACATTTTCATCATTTACAAAAAATAAATACTTAATGTAACAGCCCTCAGAGAAATCTAACATGAGGTACTAGAATGTAAAATGCTTAAACTAATGAAGTGTCTTAATGAAAAGATATTTAAGGTAGGTACTGGAAGGCAACTAAATCCTAGGTTAATGAGATAGCTTTTTATAAAAAACTCGTAACTTAATTAAACGGTTAAAATATAAGTTGTTTAAAAACACTAAAAACTAATAAAATGATATTAATATATCTTTATTAAAAAAAAAAAATGTCCACGATACAGCCCTAGCAAACCACACCATGTCCTTCGCTTCTCAACTTCTTTTTTATTCTTTTCCCTTTTCTGTTGTTATCAAATGAAGAGAGTCGCTGAATAAAACCATTCATGATTCACGTTCCGTGAACAGATTGTTGAATTGATGGTACCCATGAAGATCATCAAGCACCCAAGGTTGATAAAATCAAGGCAGGCCGCCATGTACTAGAAACAATCAACTGTCAAATGGTTGACTCATGGTAGGCATGTGGACCACCTGATGACAGTACCAACCTGATATTAACACCTGGTGATCTTCATTGTTGGACACCAGGACCCATCTTTTTACTCTAAGAAGAAAAAGAAGGAGAGTAAAAAGAGAAAAAGAAGAAAGAAAGAGGACATGTTGTTCCTAATCAAAGTAGCGAAAGCCTAGAAGAGGAGACGTAAATATAAGGACGCAAATTTCCTACAATTGTAGGGGGCCTATGCAACAAAAGGCTTTGTGGGGCCCACATGATGTGTGTAACATCCACTCCGTCTCATGTTAGGACTATATGCCATCCAACCTATTGATAAGGTGATCCAACCAAGATAATGAAAAACCAAATACAAACCTGATCCAAAACTTTAGCGGACCTAATGAAGGATAGGCAGATTAACATCCTTTAAAGATCGAGATGCGCAACTACACAATGCAACCGAATTGGGAAGTCCAAACAAGCATAATTGACAGCCTGCTCAAATCAACCCACCTATTTGTTCTCCTCTTTTCATCTCACTTTTATTCTTTTCTCTCTTTTCTTTTCTTCTACTCACCATTTTTCTTCTCTTTCTTGAGCTGAACAATGTTAGGAGGGGAGGTAATGCAGGGGCATTTTCACACCGAACTCGAGTGGGGTGGCCTTTGGGATGCAGGAGCATATTCAGGGTGGGCGACCCATGTGAGGCAGGTGGCTTGTGTAAAGTGGGGCCCACGAGGAGGAGGTCTTAACCCATAGGATGTGGGGCCTGGGCTATGAGATAAAGGGATTGATTCTTCATGCTCCATCAATTCAAGCTGTTAGAGTAAGTGATTAATTATCCTACATCAGTAGGTGTGAAAGGAAAGGGGAGGTGCGGAAGGAGTGGGAGGCGGCATGGCTGGTGTGGTGTGGAGTGGTCTTGTTGGTTGGCCCTAACAAGGGTTGCCCAAACAACTATCAAAATGAGCTCATAACTATTGATCTATAAATCAGATTGAGAAGGAAAACAAGGACCTCAGGCAAGAATACAAAGAAAAAATATATATATACAAGAATCATATTTTAATGAAACATGAAGCCTAGTGTATCACCATCATCATCTAAGCCTTATCCCAACTAATTGGGTCGGCTGCACAAATCCTATTCCACCATTCTACTCAATCAAGGACCATGTCCTCAATTAAACCATACGTCGTTAAACCTTTAAATACTACCTCCAACCACGTCCTTTTGCACATTCCCCTTACACTTTTAAAGCCTTTAACTTAAACCAACTTATCCTTTTAACCAATGTCGTTCTTGGTCTCCATTCCCTATTTGTGCTACTGTAACGCCCGTGAAAAATCCATACTTGGGCTCGAGTACCAACTCGACCCGAAATTGCGTAGAATTCATTCCTTTAGAAAATATGACTAGGTTAGCTAGTGCAACGTTAGAATAGCTGGGAAATGGTCCCTGATCACTTTAAATACGTTCTACAAGGCCCGAAGCGAGTGGAACCAAGGGTGCTATAATGCTCTAAAGCCTCGGATCAAACTCTAAACCGGTTTGATCTCTGGACCACTTTGAATCTTTGTATTGGATCTAGACCGCACGTTGAAAGTCCGATACCTCCTATCTTAGACCGTTAGAACCGTCTAGCTGGACTTGACACTCATTCCAAAAATCAAGTCAAACCGATAATCACAGGCTATTTCATTGAGCCCGGACCGAAGAGAGTGAGAATAGGGTTAGAATTGGAATTTGAAATTCAAATCTGGCACACAATTTGACGCATCAGTATTGAGCGTTCTGACCGTCAGAATACAGCCAAATTACATCCTGGGATCAGGAAAAATATCTATTATATATCACGAGACTTATAGGCCTGATCTTGGTGCGGTGACCGTTAAACTGAAACTGGGCCGCCACGTGCGATCTGGGAACCCAACCGGTCTGAAAACTGGATGCGTGCTAGATCCAGTATGCATGAGCTTAAGTCCGACCGCATTTGGCCTGGGGACCTTCAGAAATGCCCTTTTGGACCGAAACGGCCCCGATTTGGTTAGGCACCAAGTAAACATTGTTCCCAAGCCTATTTTGGGCATGATTTAGGCTATAAAAGGGGTTGAAACCCTCACTCCTCTCTTCCATCCGAATTTGAGAGAAGCCCTAGCTTGGGAGAGAGAAAAAGGTGGGAGATTGTGAGAGTGTGGGAGAGTTCTTCCTGCCACTTGTACTACGCATTGCACGTGCTTAAGCAACACCCCTCCACCGCTTTCCCGGCGATTCCACCGCGATCCTAGGTAAGTAAAAACCCTAAATAGTTGTTGATTTGAGATTCCCTTGTTTCCATAGCGATGTAGCTTATGGATCTTGTGTATTAGGCTCCTTACTCGCCGTAGACGAAGCGTATACACTCCGTTTCAATTTCCGAGTCTACAAGACATAAGGTGAGGATTTTAGACGCTTTGATTGACGGTTCCCAACGCTTTCAATGTCGTTTAATAGTAGATTCTTGACGGCATCGCCGTTTGACATGGACAAAATGCTCTCCGTTTCCCGTTTCGTAAGCTAACGAAGAATATGAGATTTAGGGCATTTTAGTCATTTGTAGGAAGTACTGTTTACATTCATATTTTGCTGATGTGATTGACATGGTTTGTTGTCGCATTAGGAAGTTAGGAATGCGTGCATAATTAGTTTGGCGAAGAGATTCGCCTAGTTGCGCACTTTGGGTCGACATACTATATGTAGACTTAAGTGTGTAGTGTATGTGTTTGTATAAATGCTTGTATTAGTATGTATTGAATTAAATGATGTTATTTGATAGTTTGTGATTGATTTTTCAATTATTATGCTGACCTAAATGATTATCTACATGTTGACAAAATGCATGATTTCATTACATGCATGGAATGTATGTGCTTGAGGATTTGCTTAAGTTGAATATGCATGGGAAGTATGCCTTGAAGATTTGCTTAAGTTGAATGTTATAACATGTGCTAACATGCTCACATGATGTATTTCAATTCCAATACCTTTTTACAGTGTTAATGTAATTCCATAGATGTGTGGGACTTGACTTAGTCCAGGCAGTCGGTAACCGAGCGAATTCGTGGCTGACTGGTCATAGCCACGAACGACGCGTCGATGAATGTGATTCGTGTTGAGAGTTGGCGGCAGTGGTTAGGCCACGCGAAGTGTTTTACGCACTTCATGTCGTTCAATTCGAGATGCGATCGCGCTAGTCGAGCCCGTCAAGTAACCCGACTGGCCGATGTTTGTTCACCTTGTGTGTATCATAACTGTTTGAACCTAGGGTACTGAACTTACCATTGTAAACCCTATTAACCATGGTACCTTGATCCACGAAGACTCATGAGCCGGGCATGGTGGTATGGGACACCGTGGTCGAGCTGTCGGCCTACGCTGGGGCCACAAACCTCCCCGTAGTGACCAATGAGCACCTTGACTCGTGAGCAGATTATGGTGGTATGGGACACTATATTCTAGCTGTCGGCCTACACTGATCAGGCGACGAGCCCTTTGTAGTGACCGCGAGCGTATTCTGAGTCCACGGGAGGCGACGACCCTTCCGTGCAGTAGAGTACAGTAGGCCTGTATTGATAAGGTGATGGGGGAGCGGTGCAACGAGTGCGAGCAACAGCCCTGGCAGCCCTTGCAGTGACCTACGAAATGTACATCGTATGAGATTACTAGGAGTGACGACCCTAGACAGGATCCGTGTTGGGATTGATACAAGGGAAGTACCTTAGTTTCCCAATCCTGCTGTTTGAATGGACTAATAACAACTTGGTAATCATATCACCATAGCATTGCATGTGCCTGGAAGATGTGGAGCACTCTAGGGAGTGTGGCATGCCGCGGTCGTAAGATGTTGCCGCATGAGGGTGATCGTCGGTGAGGGCATACATCACGTCATATCATCTTGCATTAACAACAGTATTAGGATTGTCTGATTTACTGCTTTACTATTATCGCGTGATTGAATTGTGAACATGCTAATCTTTGCTCTATGATTCCACTGAGTTGATCACTCATTCCCACGTTACGGGATGGTGTTTGCAACACCCACCAGACCCTGTTGTAGTTGCAGGTGAGGACGAGATCCAGGAGGTGGAGCCGGAGATTGACGAGGACCAGGATGAGTTCTCGTATATGCAGTATCACGACGGCTTCCCGTAGGCGACCTGGATCGAGGGGACATCAGTGGGACTTTTCTTTTTGAACATTATTCTTTTGTTATGTATATGTACATGAGACTCAGTGATGTAGTCATACTTTGGAGACAGATGAGATTACTTTATTTTTTATACAGTGATATATACATTGCTTAGTCTTCCGCTTGCTTTTATCACTGGATCTGAAGTATGAATTGCAGTTTTGGTATACTTTTACTCATGTGAATGCTTTAAATCAGACAACATTGAATCATAACCATTTTTGTTGCATAAGTGACGGTCTGGAACTCGGGAGTTGAGTTTATACACGACCCCCGATTTTTAAGGTGTTACAGCTACTCCTAAGTTCCCTCGAATGCATTCATTTCAAATTTTATCCTTCCTCATTTTGCCACTCAACCAACCATCTCAACATCCTTATTTCAGCTATGCTCATCATATAAACATCTTGTTCCTTAACTGGCCAACAGTCTCTCCCATAAAGCATGGTTGGTCTTATAGCTAACCTATAACATCTCCCTTCAGTTTGATTGTTATGCAGCATTCACATAGAACTCCAAAGGCACATCTCCACGTCATCCACCCAGCTCTAATTCTATAAGCAACATCCTTCTCAACATTGCAGGTTTCCAAGGATAAAAATCTCACGTATCTGTTTTGAGCACATTCTTAACACAGTGAGGAAATATGCAATGCTCGAATGAACTAACGGATTTCGAATGGGGCCAGCAACCATGGAGATCAGCATGCTTATCTGTGATCCAGGCAGTTTATATGGTAGAAGGCATCCTGAATGAGTCATGCTGCAAGAATCTCTGCATTGGGTATCCTACCAGTTTGATCGGAGTAATATTCCTTCTTAAATGTGAAACAATGACTAAACCCTCCAATTGCAAGCTAGCAATACGAGAGTTAAGGTCATTTGATAGACGATGTTTCAGGCATGGCTCATTTATAATGGAGCGCGCCAGATGAACCGTCTGGATCACCAAAAGGTGCCCCACCTATGCAGTTGCTGGTTAAAAATAAAAATTACTGCCGCATTCAATCCAGCACTATGTCACACCACATCTAATAAAATATACATGCTTCGAACAAAATACACTTGAAAAGTATACAGCCCTTAAATTTTAAATTTTCAAACTATGATTTGTCAAACAAATTGGGTATCTAAGACCGTGTTTGGATGCGCAATTAAATGACACAGCAATAACTAACCCTCTAGAGTGAAAATGATAAACTGAAAGGGATTCAAATTGCAATTACGTTACATCCAAGCCAGACTTTGAAAAGGAATTCTATGTCATTTCCCAGCCTCTTCCTCATTACGGACACCAGTAACCATCACTAACTTTGCCGCTCTCAGTCAAACCAAACACTCACACTTCGATTCAATTGTACTTTGTATATCCAAACGCAGCCTCATGTAACGGAGAATTCAGCTAGATGTTATCTAGATTATACTAATAATAACTCAACCGTTCGCATTGGTTGCTACATATGACATGAAAGATCACATTAATCTATTTATAGTCGCTGCCTATTTATTGAAAGGGAAAAAAATGGAAATGAAAAAAAATTACCTGAATTCTTCCACGGATGTTTGCGTCGTCTCGCCATGATGGGCTACGACAATGTCAGCATAATCAGAGCTTGATCCATTGTTTTCATTGCAATCGGTGTGAGAATAGCTTCTTGTAAAAGAAAATAAGGGTGATTATGAAATTTGGAGCGAAGAAAAGGTCTATTTCTTGAAAGAAATCTTAAAAATACCTTGAATCGGAGATGGACATTCTTCTGCTTATGATCAGAGGGATCTTTTTTTTCCCTTTCTGTGGAGAAGAAGCGGTGGAAATCAAAGAATTTTGATCGACGATCGGACTCGGGGGAGAGAAGAAGCGTCTTACACTGCGCAAGGGTGCGTACTGCGCACATCGTGGGATCTCTCCTGCTGACTTGTTGACGGTTACTTGAATTATATAACATGCTCGATTGGACAATATGTATTAAGGAATGATGCGGCGATTTGCGCGAATCGCCCATGACGGGTCGATTTCCGCGGACAACGGGCCGGTGGTCATATCATTTTAGAGCTTAGATCTCATAAATGAAAGGGATGTAAATCTCAGGTGGACCACACCAGAGGAAAACAATAGTGATTGGATATCCACCATTAAAATCCTCCTAAGGCCCACTGTTTATTTGACATCCAATCTGTTGATTAGGTCATACAGACCCAGATGAAGGGAAAAAACAAAGATTATCTTGATCCAAAACTTTTATGGCCCTCAAACAATGAAAGTTTTTAATGGTGGACTTTCATTCAATACTGTTTCCTATAATGTGGTACACTTGAGATTGAGATATAACTCATTTTTGGTCTCAAGTTATAAAATGATCTAAAAAAATAGATGAACGGCATGGATGAAATATATACATCATGGTGGGGCCCACAGATAACAGACCATCAGCCATTGGCTGGTGGCGGGGAGTAGCCAATCCGTTTCCGACCAGTGAGGTGCGGATTACGTATTACCCCTGCCTGTTCCGAGCTCAGGACAGGCAGAGGATCTGAGGGCAAATGAGGGACCACCATGATTTATGAGCTTTATCCTGACCGTCCATCCATGTTTTCATATCATTTTAGATAGATAAATCAAAACTACGAAAAATCTAAGGCTCAAGTGGACCACACCATAGGAAGCAGTGTTACTAAGGACTCCCACCATTAAAACCTTCTTAGGGTCCATTGGTTCAATTGTTTTCCATCGAACCTTTTGATATGGTCATATACAATTGGTTGAAGCGAAAAAACAAATATTGTCTTCATCTAAAACTTTTTTAGTTCTTAAGATATTTTCAACAATAGAAATTTAATTTCCACAATGTGGTCCATTGGGGCATTGGACATTCATTGTTTTTAGCTTCATAACCTAAAATGATATGAAAATATGGATGGATGCTGTGGATAAAACTCATAAATCACGGTACCCCTTCAGTGGCATTCCGATCCTCTGCATGTCCCAAGCTCGGAACAGGCCGGTAGTACCTAATCCGTGCCCCCGAATTGTCATCACGTGTCGTGCGAAGATGAGCGCTGACCCTCCTCGAGCTACAGTTGTACAACGGTTCGAAGTAGATCAAAGCCACAATGACGCATATATTATATCCTCACATGCATTCATTCATTTAGAGATATCATTTGAAATTATTAGACCAAAAATGGCTTATGTCTGATACCGATCCCTAGTGGGGTGTACTAACAAGCTAACAAAATTTTAAAAAAATTTAATAATTAAAAAAAAGGACTTATATCCAAATCTCAAGTGGACCACATCACAAATAACAGTGGAGATCTCTGTTGAAATATTAGTAAGCCTACGGTAACATTTATTTTCTATCAATTCTTTTCATAATGTCACACATATCTGGATGAAGAGGAAAAACAAATATCATATTGATCCAAAACTTCTATAACTCTAAAAAAGGTTTCAATGGTAGATGTTATGGAAAGATCCGAGCCCACGATAAAATGCCAGTTCGAGAGGCAGTCTGAGCCGACTCGCTGCCATGACGTCCGAGGCGCAACTTGTGCGACCTGATTCGAGCCTCATGACAATAACGAGCAGGAGGCACGACCCATCCGAGCAGGTCAACTTGGCTGAGGTGCAGTTCGGAACGGTTCTCATACTCCGATCGGATGACCTATAATTCGCTAGCCGTAGTATACTCGACACGGATAGCCTTACCGACCACAATGGATCCGACCTGACGGGTCGGGTCATATACCGCACGACTTAGAAGCCGCATCCTTTACTCCATTGTCGGATGAGCTGAGCCGAGTAGACGTGTAATGGCATACGCCGAATGCGGAAGTTGTCATTACTGGTCGTGGCTGATAACTTCGCTCGCAGATACGCACTACTCGCCTGATACGCTGCATGATCAGTAGATTGTGGGCAGTATCTCCATGATCCGGGAATCCCCTTGATCTTGCCGAGATTATCGAATACAGACCATTATACAGGCAAGTATAAATAGCACATGACACCAGGTCTACAGGTACACAACAGAAAGTGCTCCTCCTACTCTCTACTCTAGACTCCGATTCCCTTGACCTGACTTAGGCATCGGAGAGTCCCCCGGCTTAGCCAGGGTCACCTTTGCCTATTTTCTTGGTGCAGGTTCGAGAGGTGGGACGCTGAAGTGAGGGAGATGTGGAGGAAGGGCCGACCAGATTTTGTCATCAACATTTTTTGGCGCCGTCTGTGAAAATCTGAGACTAAGAGTCAGGTTCTCATTTTCTTCCTTCTAAGCAATGGCGAGGAAAAAGAAAGCTACAGTTGTGAAACCAGAACCGAACGAACGAACTCGGTTATCATCACTGCTTCACGCTGAATCCGCACCGGGGCCTTCCCAGCGTTCTCGCAATCGGTCGAGTAAATATTGAGCCATGCAGAACGAAATTCAGGCCCTACGCGACGAGATAAACGGAATGAAACAGCAGAGGGAGCCAGAGTCACGCCCGGTTCAGGAAAACCCCGTTCTCGAGCGGGCGGGTTTGTTCGTGGAGACTCGTTCTGTGCCGAGGAGTGTGAGACCTGAAGCTCCCTAGCATTCGGGGGCGTCGCATTCAGTTCAAAATCCTTCTGCGGTACGTGTTGAAGGATCAGCGCAGAATGCCACTACTCGAGCCCCTACTACCATCCATTCGGCCACCTCCGCTCTTACACCCACGGATCTCCGTCACCAACTAGAACAGAGAAGAAAAAGAAGAACTCCGGAGATCGAGGACGCCCCAGAGGTCATCGCGGAAAATAAAGACTCTTGGGAGGCACGATAAGGACCAGTTTCTGACATTGGAGAAAAAGCAACAACAATCGACGGTTTCGGCTACGATCCAGGTGATGATGGAAGAGACCGAGCCTCCCTTCACCCCTGCCATCATGGCTGAGGTGATGTTGCAAAGGTTTCGGATGCCTCTTGTCATCCAGTATTCAGGATTTGGGGACCCGTCCGAACATCTGGAAGCCTACTGATCGTGGATGCAAATCTAGACTACAACGGACGCGATGATGTGCAGAGGGTTTTCCATCACCCTTACAGGGTCCGCTCGGATTTGGTATCGTCAGCTCAAACCAAAATCCGTGGGCTCTTTCACGAAATTAAGTCGACTATTCCTTACGCAGTTCATAAGCGGTAAGAGAAGTCGGAAACCTAATACTCACCTGCTCACCATCAAGCAGGCTCCGAAAGAATCGTTAAAAGACTACATTGTTCGTTTCAAAGAGGAAGCTCTGCAGGTTGAAGACTTTGACGACAAGATGGCGCTTGTTGCCATTCTAAGTGGACTCAAGGAAGGGAAGTTCGCTTTCTCCGTCGGAAAGAATCCGTCAAAGACGTTAGCAGACTTCATGGCGAAAGCTCAGAAGTATACTAATGCCGAAGAGTTCACCAATGCTCGTAAAGGCACACAAGCAACTGACCCGACAACCAAAGGGATGAGGCCTAGGAACGAAGACTCTCAGCCGAACGGCAAAGGGGCGGACAACTGCGCTTCCCGCGATCGTCGACTGAGCCGCAGGCCAGAAGAAAAATTCCGTTCTTATACCCCTCTTAATACGTCTGCAGAGCAGATTCTGCTGGATATCCGTGGAGACAGGTTACTTAATTAGCCAGTTTGCATGAGAGCTGACCCAGAGCATCGGGACAAGCAGAAGTTCTTCCGCTTTCACCGGGATCATGGTCACAACACCGACGATTGCGTGGACCTAAAGGACGAAATTGAATCCCTCATCCGTAAGGGACATCTACGTCGGTACACCAGAAAAGAGAAGTCTGTTTAGAGAGAGAAACGACCACAAGAACCTCCAAGCAACCTCCTAGAAAAACTCGCTGAAATTCGTACCATTTTCGAGGGCTCAGCTGGGGGAGGGGATTCAAACAGGGCTCGGAAAGCCCATTCCTAAAGATCCGAGCTGGAACACCACGTTCACCTGACAGAACGTCCAAGCAAGGAACTCCGAGTCACTCCGTGCAGCCTAACATTCACGGAAGATGAAGCACGCGGGATCCAGCATTCGCACGATGACGCGCTAGTGGTCACAATGACCATAGCAAATCACAAAGTATATCGCATTCTGGTCGACACTGGAAGTTCGACTGATGTAATGTACTCCGAAGCATTTGAAAAGATGAAAATTTTACGGTCATGACTCTGACCCGTGAAGACTCCCCTACACGGCTTTGCTGGAGAGAGAGTAATCTCCGAAGGAGCCATCTTCCTCTCATTAACAACGAGAGAAGGGCAGCATCAAGTCACACTTCTGGTGAACTTTTTGGTTGTCAATGTTCCATCTGTCCACAATGTGATAATAAGCCGACCCTCCCTCAATGCGATAAGAGCAGTTGTCTCAACTTACCATTTGATGATAAAGTTTCCAGCTGAAGGTGAGATCGGTTATCTCCGAGGCGACCAACGCGAGGCTCGACAGTGTTATGCGATAGTAGTCAGAAAAGAAGCCGCCAAACAGGCACTCGTCGTGGATGCCTTGGACCCCCGAGGACTGACAAGAAGCTCATCAGTTGAAGATCTGGAAAAAGTTTTTCTCGATGAATCAGACCTGAGCAAAACTGTTCGGCTCGGGTCATCGTTGAATTCCAAGCAGAGAGACGCGTTATTGGCCTTCTTGAAGCAGCACTGAGACGTCTTCGCATGGTCACACGCAGATATGTCAAGGATTTCTCCTGACGTGTTGGTTCATAGGTTAAATGTGGACTCAGATCATAATCCAGTTAAGCAAAAAAGAAGGTCGTTCGATGTCGAACGATATGAAGTCATTGTCGAGGAGGTCTCCGTCCTGCTCGATGCAGGTTTCATAGAAGAAGTATATTACCCTGACTGGATAGCGAATGTTGTGCTCATTAGGAAATCCAATGAGAAGTAGCGGGTCTGTACAGACTACTCCGATCTGAATAAGGCGTGCCCTAAAGACAGCTTCCCGTTACCTTGGATCGATCAACTGGTGGACAGCACGGCCGGACATGAGCTACTCTTATTTTTGGACGCCTACTCCGGGTACAACCAGATAGCTATGTATCCCCCAAACAGGCAAAAGACTACCTTTATCACTGACAGAGAACTCTACTGTTATCGGGTCATGCTATTCGGCCTGAAAAATGCTGGGGCAACATATCAGAGGCTGGTAAATCAGATGTTCGCTAGACAGATTGGGCGCACCATGGAAGTATACGTCGACGATATGCTAGTGAAGAGTACCAGCGCCTACGACCATCTTGTCGACCTCGGGGAGACATTCAGCATTCTCCGAGAATATCAGATGAAGCTGAATCCCGCTAAGTGTGCGTTTGGAGTTGAGTAAGGGAAGTTTCTTAGTTTTCAAGTTAGTCAGCCAGGTATCGAGGCCAACCCAAATAAGATCAAGGCTCTCCTCAACATGAACTCACCTCGAACCATTAAGAAAATGCGGTGTCTCACGGGAAGAGTGGCAGTGCTCGGACGCTTTATATCTAGGGCTACAGATAAATGTCTTCCCTTCTTTCAGCAGCTGAAGGGCCACAAGAGGACAGAGTGGACACCGGAGTGCGAGCAATTCTTCCATCAGTTGAAATAGTACTTGGGTTCGCTGCCTCTCTTATCCAAGCCTGAAGAAGGGGAGCCCTTATTCCTCTACCTCGCAGTTTAAGCTTCAATTGTCAGCTCTGCTCTGATCAGAGAAGTCGGAAGTAAGTAATACCCCATATACTATGTGAGCAAAGTCATGGTACCAGCGGAAACAAGATACCAGTCCTTGGAAAAACTGACGCTCTGCCTCGTCATCTCGGCCAGAAGACTGCGGTTATACTTTCAGGCCCATTCCATAATTGTGTTGACCAACTCTCCTCTGAGGCAAGTCCTCCAGAGACCCGAAGTTTCGAGTCGGATGACCAAATGGGCTGTTGAGCTCGGAGAGTTTGACATGCAATTCCGCCCCAGGACAACAATCAAGGGTCAAGTTGTAGCCGACTTCATCGCCGAGTTCACAACTCTAAGTGAGGAACAAACAAGTAAGGAAGTCGAGATGACACCGCCCGCCTCGTTGGGCGACCAAGAGGCAGTGTCGAATTCGAGATAGGTCTTTTATGTTGATGGGTCGTCCAAAGTTAAAGGAGCAGGAGCCGGTGTCATCCTGGTTGCACCCGATTCAACGACAATCCAATACGCAATCAGACTTGGGTTCAAAGCTTCTAATAATGAGGCCAAATATGAAGCGTTGTTAGCCGGACTTAGGCTGGCGGCAAGCCTAGGAGTTCAGACCCTACAAGTCCGTTGCGATTCACAGCTGGTAGTGAATCACATCTCTTTGAAGTATGAGGCCAAAGAAGTCAGAATGATCGCCTACCTCGAAGAAGCGAGGAAACTGATCGAGAAATTCTAAAGTTGCACCATCCGGCAGATCCCTAAAGCCGAGAACTCATGGACCGATGCCTTAGTTAAACTCGTCTCGGCCTTTGAAGGAAAGATCCCGCGTTTTGTTCCCGTCGAATTCATTGAGCATCCGAGCATCAGCCAGTCGGAGAAGGTCAATCCTGTTCAGTCCATTCCAAGTTGGATGGACCCGACTTTTAATTATCTATCATCCGACGAAATCCCCTCGGACAACCTAGAGGCGAGGCGACTTAAGGTCAGAGCAGCCTCGTATGTCATATTGAATGAAGTATTATATAAGAAGGGGCATTCTCAGCCTTACCTTAGATGCCTCCGACCGGATGAAGCCGACTACGTGATTCGGGAGATTCATGAGGGAATCTGCGGAACCACTCTGGCAGTCGAGCCCTAGCCATGAAGATACTTCGTCAAGGGTATTTCTACCCAACTCTTAAACAAGACTCGAAGGATTTTGTTCGAAAATGCGACAAATGTCAGCGTTTTGCGGTCATGCCGAGGCAACCAGCAAAAGAGATGACTCCCATGAGTGGGCCGTGGTTGTTCGCCCAATGGGGGATCGACATCATCGGTCCTTTGCCTACAGCGAAGGGACAAGTCAAGTTTGTCATAGTTGCGATCGACTACTTCACCAAGTGGGCCGAGGCAGAGCCTGTCGCGAAGATCACCGAACAAAGAGTGATTGATTTTGTGTGAAAAAATATCATCTGCCAGTTCAGAATTCCACGAACATCGTATCTGATAACTGCCGGCAATTCGATAATGAAAAGTTTCGTGGTATGTGTCAAGGATTTGGCATCATAAATGCATATTCATCGCCTCGACACCCACAATCAAATGGACAGGTGAAAGCGGTCAACAAGATCATCAAGCACCATCTCAAAATGAAACTGGAAAAAGTAAAGGGTAACTGGGCCGATGAGCTCCCCTTCATCCTCTAGGCTTACCGGACCACAGTCCAGACCTCAACGGGTGAAACTCCATTTTTGTTATCCTACGATTAGGAGGCAATGGTGACAGTAGAAATCAGACTCCCCACGACGCGAGCGAGGAACTTCAAGAGAATCGTAATTCCGAGCAGATTGCCGCTAATCTGGATTTACTTGAGGAAGTCAGAGAAAATTTCAAGCTCCGAGTAGCGGTTCGACATCAACAAGTCGCACGTTTTTACAACTCGAAGGTCAAGATCAGGCGTTTCCGCCCTGGGGACTTGGTCCTCCGTCGAGTCTTCTAGAACAGAGCCGAACCGGGAGCAGAAGTACTCGGACCTAACTGGAAAGGACCATATCGTGTGGTCAGATCTGTCAAATCGGGCTCATATCACTTGGAAGACCTCGAAGGCCGTCAGCTTCCTCATCCTTGGAACGCTGAGCACTTGAAGATATACTACTCATGATGAACTAGCCTTTTAAGGCTCCCAATAAAGTTTACGCCTTCGAGCGACTAGTCCTTAAGGCTCTTAATAAAAGTTCAAATTCTACTTCGAATGTCTACTCAATTGCTTTATCAATACGAGCGCAGACTTAATGGTCCGATCTTTTAAGGGGTCAGAACTTAATCTTACAAAGGTTCGATAAGGCATCCCCTTTAGGGAAAAAGTCTAATAATGACCCGACTCTCCAATAGAGTACTCGGCTCATCACACGATAGAATGAAAGGTTCTAACCAGACAAGTGACGAGCCGAGTACCCTAAAAAGATCGGACCCAACTACGACTTGGGCCGAGGGGGCTCGGAGAGCCATTGAACGATAATGGAAGGGCCAGACCCGTAAAGAGGTCAGCTCGGCAACATCTCAGAACAGGTCATATAATGACAAACCCTTGAATACTAAAGAAACGCTTCTCATTAAATCTCCCTCGGAGGGGCAAAAAATACATCAACAATTTAAGGTAAAAAATATATATATAAGGTCTTCACACGGGAGAAGGCGCTTGGGCATCGAGGGCTTGATCCGAACGGGCGACTTCGGCAAGGGCCTCTTCAGGGTCCTCAGGCAGAAGAGGATCAAGATCGAGGTCTGGGTATAAATCCATTACTGCCTCGATACAAGCATCGAAGCCGCAGTTGTAAAACGTCGCAGCTTCGGCGTCCCTCTCCTTTGAGGTCTTGAAATCTTCGATCGCGGCGGCAACTGCCGCTGTCAGAAAAGCCTCGTCTTTAACCCGCTAAGCCTCCACAGCCTAAGCGATAGCTCAAGTCAGCTCTTCCACTGCCTCAGCCTTGGTGCGTTCCAAGGCCTCACCCAGCCGAGTGGTCTCCACGGCCAAGGAATCTGCGTGAGCTCTGGCGCAGGTCAGCTCGGCGGTCGCTGCATCGTTGCTAGCTTTAAGGTTATTCGTCTTCTCGTACAGTAGCAGCTCCCCGACCTCTAGGTCGACCACAACCCCCTGTAGCCGACTCCCTCTAGCTCTCTCGTCCGAAAGCTGCTGGCGCAGCTCACTCTGCTAGGACTTCGAGAGGGCCGATTCATCCCGTAAGGCCGCCATCTCAGCCTTGAGGGCCTCGAGCTCAAGCTCCCTCCTCTGATTCTCCCGTGCTCTCTCCCGAATCGAAATCAACATCGGGACAGCCAGAATAGGAAATGAGAATCAGTATCTAGGAAAACATATACAATGGTAATACGAAGGAAAGAGAGAATCCTCTCGGAGACGTACCGTGTAACACATGGCAGCTAAGTCGTTCAGAAAAGAGCTGTCCGACCTGTCGAGGTTTCGAGCTATGTCCTCTTCGGGGGCATGTTTGGCAGCCCACGAAGCCAAGCAGGCCATATGGTAGCCCGACTCGAACCTCCCACCGCTCGTCCCCAACCTGGGGCGAGACCACAGCCTCCTCAGCCCCTACTCTACTACCGGTCGAGTTCTGACCCTCGACGTAGACATCTCCTCCGACCTCGGGGGGAAAGCATGTTGTCGGCCATTCTAATGGCTGCCTCCCTTTCGAAGGAAGAAGGAATAACAATGGGGGGCTCGGAGGCTGCGATAGGAGCCTCCATGGTGAGGGGAATGGCGGTGGAAGGAGCAGAGCTCGGAATGGCTCGAGCGCGAGAAGGAACAGAGCTCGAAACGACTAGGGTGTCAGCCACGGTCGTTCGGTCAAGCACCAGGGGAGGAGCTACCACCGGGCCCCTGGTCGGACCGGACAGCACAGGACACAGGGCCGCCGGAGGAGCCATGACTGCACCAGGGAGCACCGGGGTCGGCGCTATACCCGACGTCTGTGGGTGAGTAAGCACCGCAAGAGTCAAGCCGGCGAGCCTCGGAGCGGGGGTTGCAGAGATCGACGCGACAGCAGATTCTCCCTCACGATGAGGGACCTGCTTCTTCCGAGTGATCTTCACCCGGGGAGTTTCCTTCAACAACTCCGCCGCTTTCGGAGCTGCCTTCCTCTTCCGAGCACCAGACGCCTCAGTCATGTCTGCTAGAGAAATGATAGTGTCAGCGACTAAGTAACCGAAACTTGGCCCTTCAAAAATATTGCGACAACTTACTGAAGGACGTGGACAAGGGCTGTGACTTGCAAAGCCTGGACCAATGAAGATTGTCCGCTGTGATCAGGTCAGTCCAGGAGCGAAGCGTCTCCGATCGCGCCCTAGCTTTCTCAATGCGGTTCTTCTGAGCCGAGTCGAGAAGAGGCAACCCCTTCGAAAAAGCTGCGAAAGGAAACGGAGAAGCTTTACTTCAATTGAAACAAATGGAAACAAAGGCAGCGGCATAGATACTGGTTAAAATCCAACCTGATTTTGTGAAATGGGTCAGAACCTGTGTTGTTAAGGTTCCGAGCTCCGCTGCTGGCGCCTCCCATTCGTCTGCCGCCCAGAACCATTTATTTTTCCAGTCCTTATTGGAGGATGACAGGTTCATCACCAGTCCCGACCCATTGCTGCCTCGGGTAGCGAAGTAGTACCGTGGATCGTTGCTGTCATGCTTAACCAGGTACAGACTCATCAGTTCTTTCGGGGTCAGCTCAGGGTTCCCGACTTGTCGTCCGATGATGAAGGCGGAGATCAGTACCCTCCAGGCGTTGGGAGTGAATTGCCCCGGAGCCAGCTCGAGGTAGGTCGCAACCTTCCGAATGAAGGGGTGAAGTGGGAGCCGAAGCCCGCACTGCAATGCACGGAGGAAGATTGCGACTTCCCCCTTGGCAGGAGCATCAACCGTGTCCATGGGCCCAGGGGCCCTTATCTGAACGGAGTTCAAAATTTGAAACTCCGAACGGATCCAGTCTATCTGAGATTTCGACAAAACGGAACCTTTTGGGACTACTTCCGTGGTGCGTCCACTCGCCGGCACCAGAGGTGCTGACTTGGCGGGCTCGGGTGGCCTTCTTTTTACTGGGTTGCTTGGTCTTAGCACCCATCCCCTTTTGTCTCTGAGGCGGGGGGTGTAATGGTATGGTTTCGAAGGGGCCTTCGGAAGCCTCACTTCCATATTCAGAACTTCCCAGCTCGAAGTCCTCAGCGAACTCGCGCACCATTTCGAGGTCGGAAGACATAATGAAAAGAAGGATGAAAAACAATGGAGGTGACTCACCGGGTGACTACCGAAAATCGCCTTCTACCGGAAAAGGATGATCGGTTAGAATCACCCACCGAAAACTTTGAATTCGAACAGAATCGCCTCGTCGAAAATCGTCTTCTCCGGTATGCTCTCTTGATTCACAATGCAAAGTAACAGGGAGAAAGTCGGGGATCCCTTATATAGGCTACGAAAGATCTTTGCATTAATGGCAAGCCATGATGGCCGCAGCCGAATCGGCACGAGCCGATCTTCAAGCACACGTGGCCACACCTCGTTGAGGGGATACTCAACCAGCGGTACGACTCTGACATCGGGCAGCGTGCTTCGATATGCGAAGCGACGCCCGAGTAGTGGGAGCCGTCACGTGCACATCTCCTCAGACTTGCGTGACAACCTCTCATAGGCCGGAAGGAGATTCGAAATCGTAACCGTCGCCACGCGTCGACCAAAGTGACTCGCACGCGCGTAATCTTGAGATGTGATGCTTCGAATTCAAAATCCTTCATCAATGCAGTATGGGCGGGAGATCTCTTACATGAGTACTCTCCAAGTCCGCAAGCAGACTCGAAGAGTAGGGGGCTTCTGTTATGAGAAGATCCGAGCCCACGATAAAACGCTAGTTCGAGCGGCAGTCTGAGCCGACTCGGTGCCATGACTTCCGAGGCGCGACTCGTACGACCTGATTCGAGCCTCACGACAATAACGAGCAGGAGGCACGACCCATCCAAGCCGGCCGACTTGGCTGAGGTGCAGTTCAGAACGGTTCTCATACTCCAATCGGATGACCTATAATTCGTTAGTCGTAGTATACTCAACACGGCTAGCCTTGCTGACCACAATGGATCCGACCTGACGGGTCGGGTCAGATACCGCATGACTTAGAAGCCGCATCCTTTAATCCATGGTCGGATGAGCCGAGCCGAGTAGACGTGTAATGACATACACCGAATGCGGAAGTTGTCATTACTGGTCGTGGCCGATAACTTCGCTCGTAGATACGCACTACTCACCTGATACGCTGAATGATCAGTAGATTGGGGGTAGTATCTCCATGATCCGGGAATCCCCTTGATCGTGCCGAGATTATCGGATCCAAACCATTCTAAAGGTAAGTATAAATAGCACACGACACCAGGTCTACAGGTACGCAACAGCAAGTGCTCCTCCTACTCTCTACTCTAGACCCCGATTCCCTTGACCTGACTTAGGCATCGGAGGGTACCCCGGCTTAGCCAGGGTCACCTTTGCCTGTTTTCTTGGTGCAGGTTCGAGACGTGGGATGCTAAAGTGAGGGAGACATGGAGGAAGGGCCGACCAGATTTTGTCATCAACAGTAGACATTCCATCCCCTACTAAGTTTTGCAGTGTGGTACAGTTGATATTTGGATCTAACTTATTTTTTGGCTCAAGCCTTAAGAAGAGATCGAAAAATGGATGGACAGTTTAGATATAACACATAAGGGACCCACCAAATTTGTTGATGTCAACACACCAGCCAAATCGGCAGTGTGTGGTATAGTAGCCAAGCCTTGTCGCGGGACCTCGGTACTCACTCGGACGCAGGATTTCCTGCAAAAGCCTCGGTTCCTGCAGTGCAAACCTAGGTGGGGCCCACCGTAATGTTTGTTAGAAATCCACCCCGACCATCAGTTTTGAGATCATTTTAGGACATGGAGCTAAAACTGAACCCGATCCAATACTCAAGTGGGCTGAAAACCTGATGATTGAACGTCCTCACACCCAGGCCCATAGCTCAACTGGCCGACTGAGATACCTCGTTTCAACATTGAGTTCTTGGTATCGATCCCCAGCGGGGGTGGCTAACATCGAGTGTTTATACTGACATGGGTGTGTACCACAGAGCTAATCGAAAGAAAAAAAAAGAAAAAAAAAAACCTCCACAGTTGAAATATTAATGGGACCACAGCACTTTGAATCAGGATAATATATTTTTTCACTTTATCTCAATTGGAATGATGTCATGAACGGTATGGATGGCATGTAAACATCACTGTCGGCCCATGCAAGTTTCAACTATATGAATTTACCTACCTGCCTTTTCCTTTAGTGTGGCCCACTTGAGTAATGGATGCAGCTCATTTTTGACCTATTACCTAAATTGATCTCAAAAAATGAATGGATGGAGTGGATTTCTCACAAACATAATGATGGGCCCACCTAAGTTTGCAGTGCGGGAACTTCCTGCAAAAGGAAATCGCCCGAATCCGTGTCCGCGGAAATGGAAACGGATTGGGTACTCCCTGCCACCAGCCAATGGCTGATGGTCGGTATTCTGTGACGCCACCATGATGTATGTGTTTCATCCATGCCGTCCATCTATTTTTCTAGATCAATTTATGGTACAAGATAAAAAATGAGGTATATCCCAAAATCAAGTGGACCACATTACAGGAAACAGTGTTGAATGAAAGTCCACCATTAAAAAATTTTGGGGGCCATAAAAGTTTTGGATCAAGCCGATGATTTTTTTTCCCTTCATCTGGGTATGTATGACCTAATCAACAGATTGGATGTCAAATAAACAGTACAATGGGCCTTAGGAAGATTTTAATGGTAGATATCCAATCACTATTGTTTTCCTGTGGTGTGACCCCCCTGAGATTTATATCCCTCTCATTTATGGGATCGAGCCCTAAAATGATATGTAAAAATGGATGAAACACATACATCATGGTGGGGCCCACATAGCGCCGACCACCAGCCATGGGCTAGTAGCAGGGGAGTAGCCAATCCATCTGATCGGAGCTGTGGGCTCCACAATGATTTATATGTTTTATCCATGCTGTCCATCTAGTTTTCAATCATTTTAGGATATGAGACCAAAATCTTAGGTGGGCCGGAGCATGGGAAGCTGTGCCGATTGAAGGCCAACACGAATTTTCTGTGAAAGGCTTTACCGAGAAATTCCGGCCCATAAGCTATAATGGGGCATGCTGTGATGTTTGTGAAAAATCCACTTGTTCCCTTCGTTTTGCCCGTTTGAGGACGTACAGCAAAAAGATATGCGGATACAATTCTCAAAAAGCTATGTGAGAGGAAAACTGTAGAGAAAATTTCTTGGGCTCCCATGTTGATGTTGATATGCCATCCAAACTGTTTATAAGGTTATTACCATTGGGATGAACTGAAAACACAAGAATTTTAGCTTGATACAAAATTTTTATGGCCATCCAAATGTGCCAATGATAATCCTTATTTCCTACTTTTTCTTCTCATGCGACACACTTAGTTTTGAATGTCTCATTTTTTGTCTTTTTGTCCTAAAATTAGCTTAGAAAAATAAACGGACAAGTGAATTTCTCACAAACATCATGGTGGCCCCAAGGCTTTTGCAGGAAATCTGCGTCGATTGAACACCACCACTAAAAACTTTGGACAATAAAAGTTTTGATAGCTGATATATTAATTTTCCCTTCATCCATAATGTGTGACCTAATCAAAAGGTTGGATGGATAATAAACATTAGTGGACTTCGGGAAGTTTTAATGATGAGCATTCAATCACCACTATTCCTTGTGGTGTTTTCCACTTGAGATTTTGATGTAGAACGTGTCATAGAGATATTCCCAGCATGGATGAGCCACAAGGAGATGGACCGTGAATTGACCATAACTTTTGATCCGGGTATCGTTGCGGGGCGTACAACCTATCAATCTTTATTGAAACGAGCCATCTGAGGTGAACTTTGTGGGTCACATCTGTCCGTTTCATCAGAAAATGTGCGCTTTCAGTTCAAAAATGAATTTTTAGAAAAATTTTACTATTTTTAGTAATTCTAATTTTTAAATATTTTTAGAGTTTTAGATTTTCTTTCCTTTTAGAAATAACTTTTAGTTATACTAGGACTCTTCCAGAGAAAGTTTATTTGTAATTTTTATTTTTAGAACTTAGGCCTTAGAAGAGTTTTATTAGAATTAGGATTTGTGTTCGAGTTAGAATTTTGTTATTTTTGGTAATTACGAAAGTTAGTTTTTTTTTTTTTTTTCTGTATTAATGGTGTAAGGAGATACATTAGAGAATTATCAATTATTCATTAATCAATTTCGAATTTATTAGAAATTATTCTTATTTTCTACTTCCTTTCCTCGTGGATTCAAGAAGTCTCTGTGAGGAGTCCAGAGAAGTTCCATGGATTCAGAATATTTATCATCTTGAGGAAGACGGTGCTCGACCTCACGTCCTTCCCTGCGTCAGTTTGGTATCAGAGCAAGGTTCTCCCTCGGGTTGATGGCAAACAACAAAGGTATGAATCAAAATCCTGTGAACGGTGATCAAGGGATTCGTTATCTTTTGGAAAGAATGGAAGCTTTCCACCGGGAGAGTCAGTTGACCATGCAAGGGCTGCAGACAACCCTCAACCATATTGCGGATGCGCTAATTCCGCCTCGAGTTCAAAGTGATGCTTAACCACCCATGGCCGCTGTACGACACAATTCCAATTTTTGTAAGGCACCATCAGATGATGGTTCATCACAAGCCACCACTTCGATTATGAGGAAGCCGTTATACATACCAAAGGTAGAGATAGAATTAGAGAGAGACAACATCTTTCGAACAAGGTGCACTGCATACAAAAAAGTCTGCAATGTGATCATCAATGTAAGGAGCGATAAGAATTTCGTGTCAAAAATAATGGTGGAGAAGCTACAACTGAAAATAGAAAGACACTCATCTCCATACATGATTGGATGGATCAAAGAGATCAACAAAACAGAGATAACTGAACGATGTCGTATATCTTTTTCCATTGGTAAATATTATAAGGATGAAGTAATGTGTGACGTGGTCAACATGGAAGCTTGTCACCTGTTACTTGGTCAACCCTGGCAAAATAATATTAATGCTACACATAGGGATCGAGATAACTTATTTATTTTCTTTATTAAAGATGGCAAAAAGATTATCCTCGTCCCTATGGAAAGGTTGAACCAACCCAAGACTTCTAAAGTTGAGAAACAGTCTCTCACAACTGAATAGGCTTTTGTTAAACAATCCGAGGAAATAAGAGATATATATCTATTAGTTGAAAAGAAAGAATATATGGAGCCTGTGAATATCTCAAAAGATTTGAAGCCGATGTTGCAGGAGTTTAAAGAGATTGTGCTCGATGAACCCTCTAATAAATTGCCTCTCATACGAGATATACAAAATCACGTTGATCCCATCTCAGGGCCAAGTCCGCCTAATTGCCCACATTATCAGAAAAAATATGAGATCTTAAAGACGGATGTGAAGGAACTGACCAATATTAGTCAAGTCAAGGAAAGTATGAGTACATGTATTGTGTCAAATGTGAAGGAACTGATTAATATTAGTCAAGTCAAGGAAAGCATGAGTACATGTATTGTGTTAGCTCAAGAGCTTAATGTCAAGTACGAAAAAAGGGATAATGAGCATCGGCGTCAGAAGTTATCTCAGACTCATGTGCCAAGTCTCTTGCGTAACTCGAGGACGAGTTTTTTTCAAGTGGAGGGGTCTGATATAGAACGTGTCATAGAGATATTCCCAGCATGGATGAGCCACGAGGAGATGGACCGTGAATTGACCATAACTTTTGATTCGGGTATCATTACGGGGCGTACAACCTATCAATCTTTATTGAAACGGGCCATCTGAGGTGAACTGACCCACAAAGTGGGTCACATCTGTCCGTTTCATCAGAAAATGTGCGCTTTCAGTTCAAAAATAAATTTTTAAAAAATTTTTACTATTTTTAGTAATTTCGATTTTTTAATATTTTTAGAGTTTTAGATTTTCTTTCCTTTTAAAAATAACTTTTAGTTATACTAGGACTCTTCCAGAGAAAGTTTATTTGTAATTTTTATTTTTAGAAATTAGGCCTTAGAAGAGTTTTATTAGAATTAGGATTTGTGTTCGAGTTAGAATTTTGCTATTTTTGGTAATTACGAATTTTAGTTTTTTTTTTTTTCTATATTAATTGTGTAAGGAGATACATTAGAGAATTATCAATTATTCATTAATCAATTTCGAATTTATTAGAAATTATTCTTATTTTCTACTTCCTTTCCTCGTGGATTCGAGAAGTCTCTGTGAGGAGTCCAGAGAAGTTCCGTGGATTCGGAATATTTATCATCTTGAGGAAGACAGTGCTTGACCTCACGTCCTTCCCTGCGTCAGATTTGTATCTCCCTTATTTTTTAACCATACCCTAAATCGAGCTGTAAAAATGAAGAGATAGTATGGATAAAACGCATACATTGTGGTGGGGCCCACGGAACCAACCAGTACCGAGACCGTGCTAGTCACTACCGAATCCGAGTCCGATGTCTTCCCCCATTGGGACACTTGTCTGGTTTTT
Organism: Magnolia kwangsiensis; assembly: GCA_037074715.1. Classification (NCBI taxonomy): domain Eukaryota; kingdom Viridiplantae; phylum Streptophyta; class Magnoliopsida; order Magnoliales; family Magnoliaceae; genus Magnolia; species Magnolia kwangsiensis. Next base: position 16,468,361 of record CM073572.1, on the reverse strand, counting down.
AGAAACAACACATTGCCTCTTCAATCCTTGAATGTGTTTCTCGTTAGCATTTGATTATATTCAATGTAGTACAGGAATCTTTGTAGTCTCACAATTCACCTTGCCCATAATGTGGAAATTTAAATTGGTGGTTGTGACAATTTCTTCTAGCCATCTATTTAGATTTGTTTGGGCACAATCGGCAAATGTCATTATTAAAGTAGCGTTTACAAACAGATGGAAAGCTTGGATTTCACACATGTTTCATTTTGGCACGTGTTTGTGCACATGATGGTAGTCTCTGCACAAATGTGGAATGAGCAAATTGCCCGTTGTTTTCATTTATTTATTTTTCCTACACCTAAGATGGACACTAACCCATAACCTCGGCATTGAAATACACTCTATTTCCCTTTGATTCACATACCTCAGGCTTATCTAACGACAGTATAATCGGAATGAATGATGGGCAATGATCTCCTCAGGCTTATCTAACGACAGTATAATCAGAATGAATGATGGGCAATGATCTTCTGATCACCCAAGGTCTTATTATGCCAAAATTGTGAATTTACGATGTGATTTTGGTCTGTGGTAAAAAGGGCTTGGTTTAACGACGGACATAGTCAATCGTTAACCGAAAACATTGTCTCGCACACCTTTTTTATGGAAATTGTGGTGATAAAAAAGTGGCGGGATTTAGCGACGGACGAATAGCAGTCGTTAAAATGAAATTTGCAATGGATTTGGTACATTAAAATTTAAGATTTTTGCGATGGATTTTGGTTCGTCGCAATGTACTGCCCTTATCGACGTATTTTATTTTGTGATAGACCATGATCCGCCGTAAATTGACTCTGTCCTGCATTTTTTGCAACGGATTTTGGTCCATCGTAAAATGGCTTTTGCACTTGTTTTTTTTATATAAAATAGTGGCAATTTTGCATTGGATTCGTCTTTTAAAGAAGAAATTTGTCGTTAATATGGTTTTACGACGGATCTGGTCCGTCGCAAATTCACAATTTTGGCTTAGTGATCCTAGTGGCCTGATTAGGACATGGTCTAGTCTATCTATCCATTTTGGACCTTATTCATCATATCATAACACCATTCAATTGGATGAGCCATGTAGTTGATTGGTTAGAAAGTTTATCAGTATCATTGGACAGGCCATGTAGTTTGATTGGCTAGAAAGCTCATATCAGCATAATTGGACCTTGTTGGTGTTAAAATTAGTCTTGGAAACGGTTGAGCTTTGAGCTTGGGTCAGTTCTAGCCCAGCCCTGGATTTTGAACTGATCAGGCCACACCTTTGGAACCTGTATATTCATTTTTTTATTTTTTTTTAACTTCTTACTTTAGATTTTGCCAACATCTCTACATTCATGAGTCATTGCTGGCATCTCCAAACCTTTTAAACAGTACAAAGGATAACCTATCATCAATCTAAATGATTCATTCATTCATACAACTAAGATTAAGTCATGGTACAAGAATCACACCAACGGAATTTTCCCAACTCTTTAAATGGGTCAATTTGTCATGATCATTCATTGTTTAGGAACCATAAATTACATAGCTAGAAGCAACAAAATAAAGTGTTATTTTAAAATCATAAGAAATATTAAATGGAAATAAATGCGAGATGTTTCAAGATGAGAAATATAAAGTGGATCTATATATTAGATGTTTCAAGATGATAATTGGTCCGATTTTATTTCTCTAATTAATCTGGTTTATCCATTTACCTGTTATTAATTAGAAGCTTATGATCACTCAATTGGCATGATTTTTGCATCATGGCTTGCTCATAGTTATATGAATAAATGAATGGTTCATATCAACAATAGGTCACCTCATGTGTTGTTGAAACAGTCTACAAATGTTAGCAAAACCCATTTAAATTGATTATTAAATTATCAAATCCAGTTAGTCGACAAAGACTCCATTGTGTCTTTGAGCTGATCCAACCTAACTAGACATTGAGTTGAGCCAAGTTTTCAAGCTTTTCAATTATGTTTTGCCTACTTATTGTTTGTTATTTTGATATTTTCTAGTGTAAACTAAGATTAGTTTAAGAAATTACTTTGTACTGAGATCAATCCAATGATGAAGATGAATTAAGAAGAGTGAATGACAGATTTCCTAAAAGCTTGGTACAAAAACAAAATCCACTTCTAATCTTACGTAAATCTATCATAACTAAGACCACGTACAGCTAAACAAAAACCAGACAACTACTAACCTCATCCAGGCAATAAAAAAAGCGAGTATTTCTCTCTACCAAATCATCTTGCCATTGGGGCTTTTGGTGAACATATCGGATGCATCTATCTCTACCTAGCATGCGTATCAGCATTTAAGAGGGGAGCGGATTAGGGGTTACCCTACCGTGGGGCCCACCTTGATAATATATTATATATCAATGCCGTTCGTCCATTTTTCCAGCCCATTTTATTCCTTATTCCCAAAATTTAAGCAGATCGAAATCTCAGGTGGACCACACCACAGGAAACAGTTGTAATTGAATGCTCGCCATTAAAAACCTCCCAAGGCCCATTGTAAGAAAATATGTAATGTTTATTAGCCATTCAACCGGTTGACAAAGTCAAACAGACATGGAAGGAAAAAAATTCAAACATTAGCTTGATCCCGAACTTATAGGGCCTACAAAAAGCTTTTAATGGTCATTCGCCACCTTTTACAATGGTGTGGTCCACCGGAAATTTGGAACAGTTAGAGTTTTGGAATAACAACATTAAATGAGCTGAGAAAACGGATGGTCGGCACGATATACAATGCATTCATCAAGGTGTGCCCCCACACGGTAAGGGCAACACCTTAGGTAAGAGCTAATCTACTCTCCCATTTAGAGGTGCAACCTCTGACCGGCCTTATTTATTCAGGGTAGTTCATTTGATGCAGTGGAAAAGTTATCAGATACCAGCCAGATGACACATGTCACTGATCGATGTTGGAAAAATGTGTTGGAAATATAGTAAATTAAAAATAAAGTATATTATTTTTGTTTCACCAGGGTGAATCACATAAAATTTACGATATGGGCTAGAAGCATAAGGCAAGCTTGTTGGGATCCTGCGTAGCAGACTTAAGTAGAGGATTATAGTATTCTACAATGGAGATGTTATCTAAAGGATCTGACAGGTGATAAGAGATCTGTTAGAGTTGATTGGATTTTAGACTGAAATGATCCAATTTATATAAGCACTAGGGAGGTGGACAGTTTTTAGGTGGACATCAATAGTTCAGAACATTTGAAAAATGTTTCTGATCGTTGATCATTAATTTGAGTCGTTTTCGATCATCAGATCGAAAGATCTGACCATTGGATCATTATAGCCCGTCTGTTTTCGAACCATTATAGCTTTTAAGGTTGTTTGTAGTTCTAAAAAATAGCTGACCGTTTTAGATTAATAATCTCACTGTTCTCAGTCACCTATAAAACACTGGCTCATTTTAAATCCATCACATTGTCACCATCTAACGACGGTTCACGTGAAGTTGCACATGATGCACGCATGTAAAGTGCAAAGTGCAACAACTAGTGCCACTAAAGCCACATTGCCCAAGCCCTCACCCGAGCTCGCACGTGTGCACTAGAACATGCAAACCCGAGCGTGTCACAATCTCACTACACACCACTACATATAAACCATAATTTTTCTCTTTTCATTTTCAATGTGGGACAAAAGCACACGTTGCACTTTTCATTTGAAATTTTCAAAAAGAGTTTTGGAGGCAAAATGAAATTCCTAAAACTTTTGAATATTTTGATTTTCAAAACCACAAATTTCAACAATCCAGACCAACCAACAGCATCAGGTAAGACACAATATGAACATAGCCGTACCAACTTAAGTAGTATACTCATCAGTTGAGCCACATGCACATAAATATTGAATTTGGAATATTCAACTTTTTTATCTAACTGCCTATTTGCTCATAGAAGTTTTAGCAGACATTTGCACATGAATCAAAGGCTAGGTCTGTCTAAACAATCTGATTATCGATCTGTGATTCATAGGCATCAGGCCCAGCAATTTAGACGGTTTAGATTGTGTCATTGCGTACCACATGCACTAATTCAAAGTGAACAGTGTATCAAGCTCACAAGCTACTGGTCTATACGTAATGTGTATAGTATGAGGATGTGGATCCGTGTATCATGTAAGACCCAAATTTCATGTATCATATAAGACCCAAATTTCAGGGCGCAACATCTAACCGTTCAAAACAAGGCCCAACATGGTAGGTAGTATGGGCCACCAGTGACAATTAGCATTAGATGAAAGGTTTGGATCACCCAACAAATCTGAGGCATAAAAATTGATTTCCATACATAATTTATTTTCTCAGACGAGAAAAGTAGTATCCATGAAAATCGAATTTATTTTCCGAAGTCTTTCGCATTCCTCAATTTTAAAGCTAAAAAACTGAGGAATGAGAGAGACTTTGGAAAATAAATCGATTTTCATGAATACTATTTTTCTCTTGTTCGAGAAAACAAGAAGTATATACAGAAATCAATTTTCATTCCTCAGTTTTACTTAGAAAATGTGGATTTTAATTTATTTAGGAAACCAGTTGAATGTAGAGCCCAACTATATAAGAAATACTTCCATTATTTAACTATTAGTCTTTTAACATTTCTATATAAAACTGCACTTTAAACCAAATGAAGATAAAGGTTTCAAATGTCCACATTTTTATTCTCTCTATCTAAATAACACCAAAGACTACCTAGAAGCAGCACTGCATCTTCCCTGGCTACTTGATCAACCATGACATGGACGTTTGAGAGGCGTTACAGAGAATTTCATTTGCCCAGCAGTACAATGAAGGCGCTCGTGCTCTCCACATGCAAAATAGTATGGCTTTCTCTTCTTCAAAACAAACTCGAACCCCTTCCCAATTCCTTGCACCACACTGCCCACTAACTTGGCCGTCGTGAAGTCACACGCTGACAAGCTTTTACTATCCTTTAATAAGGAGACGCTATGAGGGAAGGTGATATTGGTAGGTGGATCGTACTTGAAAACTACAATAAAATAAAAATCAAAGAATTAATAAATTTATTATAATCAAAAGGCCATTTGGTAATATTAAAAAGTTAAGCTCTTGTTAAGCTTGTCATGGCGCAACATTAAAATCAAGATAAAGGGTATTTGTTACATATCTATACCTTCCTTGCCACCAGCCGACACTTTGTTGAGTCATTTCATCAAACACTTGGTGAGCAACATAATATCAAGATAACTGAGTCACTGAACTGGTTCAATCAAAGTTCGATTCGAGTTGGGGTTCGATCCGAGTTGAGTCAAGCTCAAATTCGGCTCGAAATTTTTTCCAGCTAAAAAAATCAGCTTGACTCGGCTCGAACTCAGTTTCAAACTGAGCCGAATCGAGCTTTTTCGAGTCGAGTCAAGTGAGCTAACCAAGCTAACTCGGTCCATGTACAGATCTAGCCACAAGTAGGTTTTCTTTCTTGTTGCAATGTGATTGAGCCACATCATCACTGATTGCATTTAATGCAGCAATGCTGACAATATCTCATATAGACCAATCACATTGCAACAAGTAAGAAATCCTTGCTTGTGGCAAGAAGAGGATCTAGATTCTTGTTTCTAACATTTATGGGGGTTTCTTCTTTCTACAAATGCTTGGAACATGAATATCTCTGTATGATGCACACTAATGTAAGTCAATTCAATAAACTTGTGTAAATGCACCACAAGCAACATTATCTATCTTCAAGAGCAAGTGTCCTTTATGTGCTGCATGTGCTACATATGTTAAATTGCGAATTTGCCGTATGTACCAACTTAGGTTGTCAAGTTTCCAACATGCACCACATGTGCCACGAGACACCTTTGAGCACCCTGCTTGTCCCACATTGTTAGTATTGTGTGCCTTGGTAAGGCACCGTTTCATGTTTAAACCTTATTTATTCTATTAATGGATAGTTATTCTCTTAACTTTGTTGATTATGTATTTGGAACTTCTAAGTTGTGTGAATATTTGTGAGCTAAAGGAGAAGTTTTCTTCTGAGAATGTGAGTTTGGACATAATGCCTACAGGCTATCTGAGAGTTGTGTTTTCATATATCTCAGTGCCGTAAATTGAGTGAAAACTAATTAATAATGAATTTGGATGGAATACCTGATCCGCCATTGGGCTTAATGAAATGTTGGCCCACATGGGAGTGTAAGTATTTATAATAAGCAAGTCCTTGTGATAGGGTTAGAATTGTAGTCCGGAGAGAATTGTAGTCCATGGATCTCAATACTCTATTGAGTCATGATCAACACAGATGCTTAGAACACGTGTCTAAAGATTGATCTTTAAGATATACAGTCATCCTTTATGAGAAAATTGATAAAGGTCAGGATGGAAGCTCTCTACCAACAAGAGTTAATTTAATATTAATTATACATTTACAATTACCCTATATAAGAATGTAAGTATGCCATGTACATAGGATATTAGTATTAGACATTTAGACACTTGCATTAGAAGATTGAAATCAAGTTAGTAATCTAAGGCCCCATTAGTTTGACCATGACCATGTGTCCACAAATATGATGGTGAATAAAAGATGATCAATCCTTAGATGTGGGGGATTGTTGAAGTTTGTGATTTTTGAAAAATATTCAAAATTTCAAAATTTTGGGAATTTGCCGCCAAAACGGTTTTTGTGAATTTTAAATTAAAAAGTGTTCATATGTGGATGTGTGTGTAGTATTCTTAGTTGGATGTTTTGGAGATGGAGATGCTCGGGCTGTACACACTGGAACACGAGCGCGCTCGAGCTTAAGCGTGGACGATGGCGTGGGCGTAGGTGTGGGCATGGGCGAAGGCGTGGGCGTGGGTAGTGTGGCTATAGTGGCGCTAGTTAGTGCACTTTACACTTCCCACGTGCACGATTGTGGTGCGAGAGGTCTAGTAAGAGCCTAGGTGTGATGGGTCTGAAATGAGTCAGGGCTTTATAGGCAACTGAGAATGGGCAAATCATAAATCTAAAACGTTCAGCCGTTTCTGAAAATAGCTAGCTGCCTTGAAAGCCACAACAGTTCGAAAACGGACAGGCCATGATGATCCGACGACTAGAAACGACTGAATTAATGGTCAATAGTCAAAAACATTTTTCAAACGTTCTGAACCATTGATATCTAGCAACGGTCCACTCCCTGGTGCCCATATAAACTGGATCATTCCGGTCCAAAATCAATCATCTCAACACTATCTCTCCCATCATATACTCCAGATCTTCTTTATAGAATATTGTGAACGTTTCCACTATCTAATTCTGTCAAAACAGATCTACTGCGTTAAACTGTTCTTAAGTGGACCCATCGTGATTGCTGCACGCTGGATCCAGATAGGCTTGTCTTATCGTAGAAGCAATTCGCTTGTAACTCATCAACAATTGATAAAGGGACGAATCACGCTTTAAGGACAGCATATCGTTGTACATGATTCAACCTAGTGAAACAAAATTCATATTTTAATTTATTTTTTATTTTCGATGTATCCAACACATTAGTTTTTAACAATCTTAAAGCGTAATTATGACTATCAAAAGCATTGCATCAGTCAAACTGATGAACTATGATCTAATTCAATAAGACCAGTTCGATGCTTCAAATTTCACTAGGTAGCAGGACAAATTGAAATTCCTGTTAACTGCTCTTAAGATCTTTTATATCTTAGACCCGACTCTCCAGCCTCTACCTGAAGCGAAGGACACTGATACTCCAGAACAGGTCATTGCTAAGATCAAGCGACAAGAAGATGAACTGCTGTGTCGTGACCATATTCTCAACGCTCTCTCTAATCGGTTGTACGATCTGTACACGAGAACCACATCAGCTAAAGAAATCTAAAGCATGCTTGAATACAAGTACAAGGCTAAAGAGGAAGGTATATAGAAATTCCTAATTGTCAGACTTCATGATTATAGACAATAAGCCACTGTTGGCCCAAATCCATGAATTACAATTAATTGTAAACAAAATAAAGGCTTTAAAAATAAACCTACCTGAACTCTTTCAAGTCAAAACTATTATTACAAAATTGCCTTTGAGCTGGAAAGACCACAGGAAGAAGCTACTGCATAAATTCGAAGAATTCACCCTTAAACAAATCCAAAAGCATCTTCATATTGAAAAAGAATCCCGCAACCGAGACAAGAATAATGACGCTAATAGTGCATCCTCACCCAAGGTAAATGTAGTAGAAAGACCATCCCAAATAACAACTATGAGAAATCTGATTCCCTTAAACCTAACAAAGATCAAGAAAATCTAAAAAAAGAAAAATGGCAAACCTAAAGGATCTTGTTATGTTTGCGATAAGACCGGACCTTTCGCTCGAGTTCGTAGGGACCACAAAAGGCCTAAGAAAGATGCTAATGCAGTAGACGATGATATCATAGCAATGGTCACAGAAATAAACTTAGTTCGAGAGAAAATTCCTAGTTTGTGGTATGATACAGGTGTCACAATTCATATATGCAACAATCAATCTACCTTCAAAACCTATAAAGACGTGATCAATGGTCAAAAAGTTCAAATGAGAAATGAATGTCGATCGAAAGTTACAGGCAAAGGAACCGTGAAATTACTTTTCACCTCTGGAAAGAAGGTAAACCTCAACAACGTATTTCATGTCCCAGACATAAGGAGTAATTTAGTCTCAGGAGATCTCTTAAGCAAACCTGGAATTAGGGTTATATTTGAATCAAGCAAGATGATCTTGTCCAAGAATGAGAACTTTATGGATAAGGGTTATACTTATAATGGGATGACCAAATTTTCTTTGAATAAAAAAAATTCTTCTGCTTATATGATTGAGTCTGTTAAGTTATGACATAGTAAACTAGCACATATTGGCTACAATACCATAAAACTCATGACTAAGAACTGCCAATATCATACAATGATAGTGACAAAGATAAATGTGTAGTATGCATATGGTATAAAATAACTAAAAAATCATTCCCTAATGTTGAGAGATCATCTTAAATATTAAACCTAGTGCATACTGACATATGTGAACTAAATGACGTTCTTACTTGTAGAGGGAAGAGATACTTCATAACATTTATAGATGATTGTTTAAGATATATATATATATATATATCTGTTAAAATCAAAAGATGAAGCATTTAATACAATTAAGATCTATAAATCTGAAGTAGAAAATCACTTAGTTAAAAAGATTAAAATCATTCGTAGTGACCGAGGAGGAGAATATTTCTCTAATAAATTTTCTACCTATTGTGAAGAATACGGCATAATACATCAGTGTACAATACCCTATACACCACAACAAAATGTTGTAGCAGAGAGAAAAAATGGGACCCTAGTTGAAATAGTCAACTCAATGTAAATACAAGCAAAGTTGCCATTAAACCTATGGGGAGAAGTACTGTTAGTCATATGTCATGTTTTAAATAGAATCTCATCTAAGAAAATCAAGACTTCTTCACACGAAATATGAAAAGGAAGAAGACCAAATATAGGGTATCGTAGAGTGTGGGGGTGTCTCGCATACTGCAAAACCCCATAACTTACAAGAACTAAGGTAGGACCAAGCGCTATCAAGTGCGTCCTTGTAAGATATGCATAAAATAGTAAGGCCTATAAACTTCTAGACTTAAACTCCAATGTAATCATAGAGTCTTGAGATGTAGAGTTCTTTGAGAATTCTATATTCATGGAGAAAAAGAATACTGAGATTCAATCTTCTAATGAAACCATAAAAGAAACACAACTAGAAGTTGAAACACTAGAACCTCGTAGGAGTCAATGAGCAAGAGGAGAGAAGAGTCTTGATCTTGATCAAATAGACTTTCAGTGACTCTCTTCTCATCTAGTTGAGGGTGATAGAGAGAAGATCATTAGAAAAATACTTATGATTTTAATTATAGAAGATGAACCTAAAACTTTTAGTGAAGCTATGACTTTAAGAGACTCCGCTTTTTGAAAAGAGACCATTAATGATGAAATAGATTCAATTATATCTAACCAAACTTAGAAACTGGTGGATCTACCTCCAAGTTCTAAACCAATAGGTTGTAAGTGGATATTTAAGAAAAAATATCACAATGATGATACAATTCAAACATTTAAGGTAAGATTAATTGCTAAGGGTTTCCGACAGAAATAAGGAATCGATTATTTTGACACGTATTCACCAGTGGCTATAATAACATCGATTAGGATCTTATTCGTTGTAGCATCCATACATCATCTTCATATCCATTAACTGGACGTGAAGACAGTATTCCTGAATGGTGATCTCGATGGGGAGGTATACATGGAGCAACTATAAGGGTTTGTTCTACTAGACAATGAAAGAAAAGTGTGTAGACTTGTTAAGTCTTTATATGGATTAAAACAAACTCCAAAACAGTAACATAATAAATTTGATTCTAAAGTTCTGTCTTATGATTTTGTATATAAAATTATTGATAAATGTATATACTGTATAATGATTATGTTATAATTATATGCTTGTATGTAGATGATATGTTAATAATCAGTAACAAAATGAAAGGTGTAACTATAATAAAGAAGTTTTTCTCTTCAATTTTTAAAATGAAGGATCTTGGACAAGTGAATACTATATTAGGTATCAAAGTTAAAGAATATGGTGGGGATTATGCATTGTGTCAATCTCATTATATTGAGAAAATACTAATCAAGTTTAACCACTTGAAAATCAAAGAAGTAAAAACTTTGTTTGATCAAGTATCAAGTTGAAAGAAGACAGTGAAAAAGTAGTCGCACAACTAGAATATGCTAATGTTATAGGCAATCTTATGTGTGCGATGCAATACACAAGACCGGATATAGCATACGTTGTGAGTAAACTAATTAGATTTACTAGTAATCTAAGTATTGAATACTGGAAAGCTATAAGTAGAGTTTAATGTTATTTGAATGAAACCAAAGAATTAGGGTTATTTTACTCAGAATTTTCAGTAATGTTGGAAGGATAAACTGATGCAAGTTAAATATCGAGTGCAAGGGATAACAAGTCCACTACAGAGTGGATATTCCACTTAGGAGTTACAGCTATATCTTGAAAATCCAAGAAACAAATTTGCATAACCCACTTAACAATAGAATCTGAGTTCATAGCTTTGGCTGCTACAGGCAAAGAGGCTGAGTGGTTAAGGGATCTTCTATTAGAAATTTCATTTTATGTAAAGCCTATACCACCAACTATTTCACACCTTCATTATGATAGTAAAATTACTCTAGCGAGAGCCTACAACGGTACCTAAAATGGAAAGTATAGATACATAAGTTTGAGACATGATTATGTACGACAATTTGTTCAAGATGGAATCATTGCGATCTTATTTATGAAGTCAAGTAATAACTTGGCTGATCCTTGTACTAAACCTATGACGATAGAGGTTGTAAGGACAACATCTAGAGGGTGGGGTTGAAACTCTTTAATCAAAGTTTCACTAGTGAAAGAAACCCAACCCAAACTTAGAAAATCTCTAAAGATTGGGTTCAATGGGTAACAATAAATCACTGATAAGTGAAAAGTTTCAGCACTAAGTCTAAATAGCCTCATCCAGAATGAAAGTGTTAGTCGTTATAGAAGTGGGTTGAGTATTAAAACATTTAATAAAATTCAGTCAAATAGCACAAATGTTTTAAATAATGAAAACACTGGAACGATTTCACCTATGTGAACGTAGAAGTGATGCCACTTCTCATGAAAGTTAGAGTTATCTCGGGATCGTTCATGAAACAGGATAAGCACATGATCATTAAAAGTGCTAAGCGAGTAATATGAAGGTACACATAACGCAGAGGCTATTATATATGTAGTATTTTTGGTTATGTCATAGAGGAATAATTAATTCAATGTTGCGGCAACCAGAAATTTTAAAATAACTTTAAAATACTTATACTGAAAAAAGATTCAAATCGCAAGATATCTTTCTTTATACATAATAACTATTATTTTATCTCTGGCAGATATTTTTTTATTATTTTTTTTTAAAAAAAAAATTTTGTGCGAATTGTTGAAATTTGTGGTTTTTGAAAATTTTTCAGATTTTTAGAAATTTTAAATTAAAAGGTGCGGTGTGTGCCTTTAGTCCCACATCGAAAATGGTAGAAAAGTTTTGGGGATTTATATTTGGATATGTGTGTAGTATTCTTACTTAGATATTTTGGAGATGGAAATGCTCGGGTTGCATGTTCCAGTGCTAACACACGCATGCACGCGCGTGCTCGGGCTCAGGCACGGGCATGGACGTGAGCGAGGACGAGGGCGAGATCGAGGTCGAGGTTAAGGTCGAGGGTGAGTGCGTGGATGTGGGCAATGTAGCTATAGTGGCACTAGTTGACACACTTCGCACGTGCGCATCGTATCACAGAGTAGTCACTCCCTCGTGACCTTACATGAACCGTCGCGAGACGGTGCGATCACGGTGCAAGAGATCTGGTAGAAGCCTAGGTGCAATGGGTCTAAAATGAGCCAAGGCTTTATGGGCAACTGAGAACGGTCATATCATAAATTCAAGACGTTCAGCCATTTCTAAAAATGGCTAGCTGTCTTGAAAGTCACAATGATCTGAAAATGAACAGGCCATGATGATCCAACGGCCAGATCTTGTGATTCAATGACCAGAAATGGCTGGAATTAATAGTCAATAGTTAGAAACATTTTTCAAATGTTCTGAACCATTGATAGTCACCTAGCAATAGTCCACTCCCTGGTGCCCATATAAGCTGGACCATTCTGGTCTAAAATCAATCATCTCAACACTATCTCTCCTATCAGATACTCCAGATCTTCTTTATAGAATATCGTGAACATTTTCACTATCTGATTTTGTCAGAATAGATCTACTGCATTAAACCATTTCGAAGTGGACCCATCGTGATTATTGCACGCCGGATCTAAATAGGCTTGTCTTATCTTGGAACCAATTTTCCTGTAACCCATTAGCAATATTGATAAGGAGGTGAATCATGTTTTAAGGACAGCATATCGTTTTACGTGATTCAACCTAGTGAAACGAAATTCATATTTTATTTTATTTTTTATTTTCGGTATATCCAACACATTGTTTTCTAACAAGGACATGTCTTGGATCTTGGCTCACTTTATGAGATTTTCTATGGGCCATTGAAAGTGGATAATGCTTAATAATGTCCATCAAGATTTATTGTTTCTTTCATGGAATATGATGAGATCCACTAAATTTACATAAGAACTTGTTTTGAGCTATATTTTATTAGATCGAGGACTCGTTAAATGATTTTACCACTAGGCCCAAACACTCTAATCATTTTAAAATATTTTTAATCAACAAAGATATTTTAACCATCAAAACTGATTGTATCTCACTTAATGATGATTTGATGGCTGAGATCTGATAGTTCACTATTTGATCAAAACCAGATCTGGATCGATGATGGATGGCATAAATAATAGAAGGATAAATAATAAGTATGTGTTGTGTTTTTTAGAATAAAAATAAATTTCAAAAATAAAAATTATTTTTAGAAAATAAATAAATATATTAATTATTTAAACTTTCCATGAATAGTGTGTATAGCCAGTCGATAAGAGAGGGGGTTTTTGCTTATGCAACCAGGGTTCAAATCTTCTAGCACCGTCCGCACACGTGCGCGCGTGGCGTGGGCTGCTTGGGCGCTTTTTGGCGCTTTATTAGGCGCACTTAGCACGTTCGCATCGTCGTAAGGAGCAAAAAGAGCCTTAGTCTTTTTGGCACATGGTTCAAATTTTTTGGGCCATAGTACTGCTGGAATTGAACTAGGGTTTATCCTGATAGTTTGTTACCTTTTGTTGATTAAGAGTAATTGTGACATGATTGTACATGTGGCACCTATGCCATGTGTCGCTTGTGTGGATACAGTTTTTCCTGTTGGATAACTGCTTCCGTCTGAACGGGTATAAAATTAAGGTCCTTACTTTAAGACTAATGGGTTACTAAGTACCTGAGTCAAATAAGGTCCTTAGTTCAAGACTAATGGGTCATTAAGTACCTGACATAACTTTGATACGTATACACTAAAGTAAAGGTTCAAATCCAAAAGATACCTTTACTTATGCACCTATTTATATTAATATGTCATTCGTTTTACAATCTGATTTTATTTTTGAAATTGTGGGGGATTGTTGTGTTTTTTAGAATAAAAATAAATTTTAAAAATAAAAGTTATTTTTAGAAAGTAAATAAATATATTAATTATTTAAACTTTCCATAAATAATGTGTATAGCCAGTCGGTAAGAGAAGGAGCTTTTACTTATGCAACCAGGATTCAAATCTCTTCGAGGACGATGCGAAGCACCATCCATGCACGCGCGCGCGTAGTTTTGGCGTTTTATTAGGCACACTTAGAACGTTCGCATCATCACAAGGAGCAAAAAGAGCCTTAGTCTTTTTGGCACATGGTTCAAATTTTTTAGGCCATAGTACTGCTGAAATTTAACTAGGGTTTATCTTGATGGTTTATTACCTTTTGTTGATTAAGAGTAATTGTAACATGATTGTACATGTGACACCTATGTCATGTGTCGCTTATGTGGATACAGTTTTTCTTGTTGGATAACTGCTTCTGTATAAATGGGTACAAAAATAACTATCATAGGACAAAAAGTCATGTCATTTCATGAAAAGTAATTATTTGTTGTGAATGGGTGTGGATTTCTTAAAGAGGCTCTATAGCACCTCTTCAGGAAAAAATTCATAACCCTTCAATTAATATAAATCTTGAATTCTATAATCTAGATGAAATATTCTTATCCTTAAGATTATATCATCTTCTGTGCAATTACTCTCGATCTAATCTCTTGCTGAATTTTTCTGAACGTGTACGGCATATCAGTGTCAAAATTAAAGATCTGTTCAATACTTAAATGTACAAATTTTCGTGTTGAAAATCGGATTGAGAGTTCATTATATCCCAAAGACAATTTACAGATTTCCTTCATTTGCACTTGCTTGAAATTTCAGAAAAATGACAGCAAATCTGTCTTGAGAAATTGACTATTCAAGTCAAGCCTTGAACTCCAATAAATCTGATCGTTTTCTTATTATTTTCTTCTATCCTCCGTTGTGTACAAGTACTAAAGTTATTAACAGTATGTACATGTATGAGACGAATTAAGTTTCGTTTGTATTAAGGCACATCAAAGTTTCTAGAATAATAAAGGAGTCACACCAGTGCAATGCTTGAAATCCTAACACCTCCTTGTATATAAATCATATTATAGATACGAGAGCTTTTACACAGTGGAAAAAGACATGGAGATCTCCATTGGGCATCAACAAGAGAGGAGAAGTGATGGAGAGAATTGTGTGCATCTTCTTCTCATCACCGCCATCTTGTTCTTCTTCCCATATCTTCACACTTGTAGAACATGTGGGATCCACTTCTAGAGACTGTGCATCTCCTTCAGCCCCTACTAGAGGTGCAGACAATAGTTATCTCGGCTGATCCTTAAACTGTAGTACATCGAAAAGAATCCTCTTGGTGTAGAGGTTTGCATTGGCAACTTACATTGTGAAAATCATCTACGCCAGTCATCACGTTCAAATATGGCCTAATTGTCTTTTTAGTTTGATCATAGTGAAACATAAGGTTATCACTATGATTGCTTAAAAAATTGATTAATTGTGTTGAATTTTTGAATTTTTGATTGATTGTGTTTATTTTTTGAAAAATCCAACCTTTCTAATGCACATTAATTAAAGGTTAAAGTCCATTAGCCTAACCAAGTTGACTTAATAATGCATTAACTTTGGCTAGTCTTAAAACCTGAGGTTGTGATAGGACTTCATGGTGTTAATGTTTTTGGGCTTTGCTCACCCTACGAGGCTATACAAGGCTACATTGGTAGATGACATGTGGGTGTGTTTTGGCACAAGCATGTGGATGTAACACAAGAAGCCCATACATTCTGACAAGGGATCCACTTATTTAATGGATCAATCGCGATGTTTGGACTGTCCATTAAGTGGACTTAAGCTAGCTAGTATGTTTTAAACATTTAAAATGATTAATCAATCAATTTTAATAAGGTAGATTTAGATGCATGGATAAGGCATAGATTTTAAATTTTATGTATAGAGGGGCTCGTTAAAGTTCATGGGGTTGTGAGCTCCATAAGCGCTTTTTCCACTTAATTCCTACTAATAAATATATCTCAGGGCATGGAGAAGAAAGAAAGCCTGGACATCTTGGGCGCGGATTGGATACTGACAAGGTCAGTAGCTAAATTGCTACTGAAGTGATGTCATTAAGCTCTGTGGACCTCACCATGATGCATGTGTTGTATTCATACCGTCCAACCATTTTTAGAGATCATTTTATAGAATTACAGAGAGAATGAGATAGATCTAAATTTTAAGTGGACCCCGCCATGGAAAATAGTGGGGACAGTGACATCCGCCGTTCAAAACTTCTTAGGGGCCACAGTAGTTTCCGATGAAGCTAATATATATTTTTTTCACTTCATCTATCTCTATGTTAACTTATGAATAGGATGGATCTCAAAAATACATCACTGTAGTCCTTATAAATGTTTCAACGGTGGGTGTGACAGCTCCCACGGTTTTCTGTGGTGGGTCCACTTGAAATTTAGATCTTTCTCATTTTCTATGTAATGCCATAAAACGATCTCTAAAAATGATTGGACAGTACTGATACAACACATGCATCATGGTGGGGTCCACAGACCTTGGTGACGTCACTTCAGTAACGATTTGGCTACTGACCTTGTCAGTGTCCAATCCGCGCCTGGACATCTTTACCACTTGGGACACCTATAAGGGGGGCTCACACCCACCTGCTTCCTCCCCCTTCACGGTTGTATGCATATGCCTTTTCACACGGAGTTCTTCTCAAGAAACTTGCTTTGGGGTATTGACTTCAGAAGATCATGCGACTTGAATAGTTACGAGCATCATGTTACTAAAATCTGGAATTTTTCTTAAAAATTACTCATTTGAAAATTTACTAACACACGTCCATCATACATTTAGGAGCCCAAATGTACCAAGTTGGGAGTTTGTTCAACCACACGCTATGGATAATCCTTTCTTATATCCTGAATGCTTAATAAACAATAATTCAAATTAGTCCATGTCAACTAACCCAATTAGCCTAGTACTAATCAACTTGATTTGAAGAAAATTTTCCCTACTTCAAAATTGAAAGTAATGATAGATCATTGCAAAGTTGCATAAAGTTGTACAGATCGTGACCTTCAAAATGATAGTTGAAAACATAGTTAACAGCCAAACACTCAGTGCTGGAAAATTCTTGATGGATATCATTATCTGATAGGGATACTTTTTTTAAACAGAGTAAACCATCCATGGTCCATCCCGTCCCATGTACCATGGATGGATGGTTCAAATTCGAGAAATTATATTGGATCGGTCTTATTATGCAAAGGAATGCAAATGATGCAGACAAATGCAACAGTTTGAGTCGAATAGATATAAGCAAGATGTACAAGTGCATGTGTGTGAATCCTGACACTCCCAGGAGTCAGGAACTTCCAAACACTCCGATGATGAGTTGGACCCTTGATACCACGAGAAATTCATGGACTACATTTTAGAAACCTTGGTATTTTAAAAAATATATAAAAAATTGGGTTAGCTTGTTAGTACACACCCATGTCAGTACACACACTCCATGTTAGCCACCCCCATACTAAGACCTCAAGTGTTGAAACGAGGTATCTCTGCTCAGTCTGCCAGTTGAGCTATGGATGTGGGTGTGAAACCTTGGTATATCGTGCTGAGAATAGCCTAAATATATAGAATAGCACTATGTGTAGCAAATGCAAACTTGTGATGGACAGATCTAAGCCTAGATCACACATACCTAACCTATAACACCATAAAATTAAAACACTTACCCAATGTATCATTCTGATAAAACGGCGCATTTTTAAGAGCCCAATCGGAGTAATTGAACCCGTATCGCCAGTGGTCGGACCCTCCAACAATTTTTGTAGCAGCCCAGCTGGCCGCAGGGATGGAGGTAAACACTAGGACATGGAAGAGTAGTGCAAAACCAGACCCACGTTTCAAGCCCATTTTCAAAAGAGATGCCAAGATGAGCTGAAAATGGTGAAGAGGGTGCACGGCCTTGGGGTCCATATATATCAAAATGGAACGAAGGGAAATATCCAAAATACCCTTGCCTTCATATAATGCCCCTCTTTGTCTCTGTCAACCTTTCTTTCATAGCTTAGGACTGGCTTTGAGTCTCATTTGGACTAAAACTAGTGACGTTTGGGTGATTTTCAACTGGGAAAGTAGATGAAAGTGCTCCATTAAGCGCCAAAGACGGCATCTTGATTAGGAGAAGAGCTTTGGTACTCAGGCAGTATGGGATGGATGATACACATGCACTTGGAAATTACTTAGAAATTGCATGCGTGGAGAACAAATAATTCATTTAAACTGTCCAAATCATGGGTCTCAGTTTACATGTATCATGAACAAAGGATTAAGATTATTTTATTATCTGACTGTCAGATTGGTGGGTATAGGTATTTATTGAACGGTTCAGAATATCCTATGGTCCTATTTCAACAAGTAAGTGTCTACGAATCGGAGGTTAGGATTTTTTTTGAAGTAATATGATATTGGGACTGTGAATTAGAGTTAGTGGGTTCCAAAGTTCAGTCGGTTTAGATTTATCTAGTATACGCCAGGTGTACTATTTCCGAGTGCCGGAGTATCAAGACGATGCCAGAGTATATCAAAAATACTCCTTTGGAAAGTTTGAGTGGACGGGTTGTGACCTGAAAGAGACGGTCTCCGGCTTGTTACCATAGAGCCCCTGTTCCATCCGCACTTGTGGCATCCAATAGTGGATAACTACCATCCACTGTGTGGACCCTAATGTGGATCGACTGCAACTAGCCAAGCACGTGGCCTCTTTAATATTTCCAACACGATTGATTTATTTGCAATGGAACGGTTGGAATTCAGTTGGGAAAAGCTGAAGAAAATTGATGGCTCAGATTGTACGACCATTGAAATTTCGCATAGACAGCCATGAGCTGTCCTTTCTCTGCCGACTGTCCAAATGAAAGAATGCTTGTATCATAAGCTGGTGACTGACTTTATGGGAGGATCGGGCAGTTATGTTTCTGTATGCTTGGTAGGTACGGTGGGTTTCAGTCATTAATTTTGGGCAGAGGTAAATGGCTGGCCTCCCCATGAGAGCCGGAGTGTCCGTGTACGCCAGATCGAAACCATTCATCAAATGGGCCTCACTTGTTAGCTCCTATAAATTAAATAAAGTCTTAGATCCCATTGTCCTAATTTACTGTAAGAACCAATCAGAGTGAATTGCGTGTGATCTAAATAAATTTACGTGATGTATTTGAAAATAATTAGAGATATACATAGACCATTTTACAATAATATAACTAGAGCATATTAAACAAAACTACGAGCAATCATGTAAAAGCAGTTATACAACGGTATCAAAGAACACTAAGGACCGTTGAATAATTATAACAACAGTTAGAACATGGGAAAGATCTAGATAATCAAATTAAAGTTATAAATAATAGAAGAATTCAGTAATTCACACTAACCCGTTAAACCTAAATATTATGTTTAATTATCTTTTCAATTGCCATTAAATTATATTCTTTAGCATAATTAATTTACTTTTGTATTGTGTGAATTACATTCCTTAGTAATCATCTACTCTTTGTTTGTTGTTTACATTGCATAGTATAATTTGTAGTTTTAATGAAGTAGCTGATAATCATAACTGTAGTTTGGGCCTACGCTCATATGTTAGATTTAATTCCTCATCTAGAAAGTCATCTCACAATCATTCTCTGCAACCATCTCTTTCTCCGTAACCATTTCTTTCTCGTTCTCTTTTATCTGAACTGAAAAACTCTTCCTTGAAGAAGTCAATTGTGTAATACATTGCTAAAAAACCAAACCTACACTCTGAATATCACCTTATCATATTTTACATAATGATTGAGTGGTTGAATAGATTGGCTGATTTCAGTTATATATTGCGTGCCTATCTGCATGCCTGAGATTATAGTTGTTCGATTTCAATTGAACTACAAATTCAATTCTGACAAACCCGCATTCAAACCGGGGAAAACCAGCACCAACACCAATCATCAGATGGGCCACACGCCAATATTGATTGTGGACTATGATCAAGTTTTAACAATCAGTTTCTTTGCGAACTTGTGGCCCCACCTGACAAAAGCTAGCTTGACTTTCACATGCATGGTGGAGCCCACCACATAATCGACCTCGAAGCCGCCCACAGATGCCCTGATGTAGCTCTCGATGTCACTTGGATGTCACCACAGGGTATCAGCTATTTTGCTCGTGGAATGCGAAGCCCAGTACTTGGGCGAGTGCACTACGCACGTGGAAAAAAGGCACGCACAAGCAAGACCAGAGCCTCACTCCAATCGCTCGGCATTCAATTTTCCAGCAGGTGAATTCGGGTGATGGGCCATCATGGATCCCACTCCAAATGAAAATTCTTGCGTGACCTGCGTAGGTAAGTGGGGAGCGTGCCTACCGCTATTGTGAGGGGAATGTATTTACGTGGATGAGATCCAAACCGTCCATCAGTTAAAGCACCAGTTCTTTGTCCCCGATCCCGAAAATAGTGCTCGTTCAACACTCATATGGGCCATCCCACAGGGAATTATACATAAAAACTATATATTCACGTGTTATGGCCCACCTTAGTTTTGGAATATTGTGATTTTTGCGAAATACTTTCATTCTGTTGAGGAAAGCTAGATGAATGGAGTGGATGAAATATAGACACCATGGTGGGTCTACAGAAACCTAACGGTGACCTACATGAGTTTTGGATGGTCAGGATTTCTTGATTCCAGAGGGAATAAGAGTCAGTATACCTGATGAACGGGTTAGATCTTATGAAAGTTAGACCCGCGTGGCAGTAGGTACGCTCCTCGCGTTCCCACGCGTGTCACGCCAGCATGTTCCCATCCAAGCCCCGAACGATCAAGAAGCCAATATACTGATGAGATATCCATGACGAAGGCCCAGCTAGGATTCCTGTGCATCGAGTGTGATCGGAGACTTAGATGTGTTCGTGGGATGTGCTCTTGTCTCTTTTCATCTAATCGTCCATTTACAGGGTTTTGATTCGATGGTTCCGATTGTGGTCGTAAATGCGGAAAATCAATATATTTATGAGATATGCATGACGAAGGTCCAGCTAGGGTTCCTGGGCATCGAGTGTGAACGGAGAGTTAGATGTGTTTGCGGGATATGCTCGTCTCTTTTCATCTGATCATCCATTTACAGGGTTTTGATTCGATGGTTCCGATTGGGATTGTAAATGTGAAAAATCAATATATTGATGAGATATACATGACGAAGGTCCAGCTAGGGTTCCTGTGCATCGAGTGTGAACAGACAGATGTGTTCGTGGGATGTGCTCTTGTCTCTTTTCATCTGATCGTCCATTTACAGGGTTTTGATTGGATGGTTCCGATTGGAGCAGTACATGCAGACGTTTCAGATTTCAAGCCAATTAAATGGGAGATCTAATTCAAGTACTTGGATCTAATTTGGATCACAAGTGAAGGCCATATCATGGACTATATAAATCATGGCCGTCCATTTCTCAGTATAGTCTCTGTAGACCTCATCCTTTCTTTAACATTGATTACGAAAGTCCGATCAAAATGTTTCTGGAGAGAAACGGGTTAGCAAAAGATGGGCTCACATCATTGAGCGTCCAGATCGATCGTCCAACCTTTCTAGTATACTGAATGTGGGCCGTGGATGATCACTGACTATTATGGGATGGATTAGAACTGTTCCTTCCAACTAATTCTAGAGAGTAATCCTTGATTATAGGGTTGGGCACACATGATACGCAGAAGCCACGAGAAAGCGAGAAATAGGCTTTGAACCCACAATTTCAACGACAAGTGTTATTAATGCCTCTAATAAAGTCATCGATCATTTTATATTTAAATTTTTTATTCAAATCTTTTTAAGAACTTGTTATACTCCTGTAACATGCTTTGACTTTCTATATTTATTAAAATCTTCCTCCCTTTGTACCGAAGAATAATGAAACCTCCAAATTTCATAGAACCAGAAGAAGAAAATAACACTGACAATCAGAATCTATGTTGACCCTAACATGTTGTATTTACAAAAATGCAATTCGATCATTAATTGCATCACTTAATTTTAAAAGTAGACATAAAAAACGAATCGGTTCCTCATTTAGGTGAACCATACAATTGGAAATGGAATATACCACAATACCAACCCTCTAAACTAATTTCCTTTGAGTCTGGATCATAGATTATCCTGATTCTTATTCCTTAAGCTTAAATTTTTTTTTCCGAGAGATCTAATGGTTGGAGTGAATTTTTTATAATCTTCACAGTGGGCTTTGTTAAAATAAAAAATAAAAAATCAACGTTAGACATTTTTCGCAGTTGTTTCCTTTAACGTGACCCATTTGAATCACAAGTCAGCCTAGTTTTTTACCATAAGTATAATGTTAAATTACACAATTAATGATTGAACCAGCCAAAAAAATAGTAGTGGCGTGGCTCCTGCAGCTACTCTTGAAGAGATTTAGAAAACGGATTGAATGGTGAGCCACACACCACCAACCTTAGTAGTGTGTTAATGTCACAAGTTATGTGTGGGCCTGACCAGATGTATGTATTATGTACGCACCATTTGTCCATTTTGTGGTATCATGTTGAGGCATGGGCTAAAAAATGAGATAGATCCAAAGCTCAAGTTGACCACACCACCAAAAAAAAAAAAGAGTAGTGGGGACAATGAAGCTCACCATTAAACTTTCTTAGGCCCACCATGATGTTTATTTTCCATCCAAACAAGTCATAGACATGGGTAAAAGAAAACACAGGTATCAGTTTGATCCACTTCTATGGACTTGAAGAAGTTTTCAATGGTGAGTGTTCAATCCTCACAGCATTCTATGGCATGGTTCACTTGAGCTTTAGATCTTACTTTTTTGGCCCATATCCTAAGATGATCTTGCAAAATGGATGGACAGCATGGATATAACACATATATCACAGTGGGACCCATAGAACTAGGTGGCATCAACACAGAACTGAGTTTGGTGCACACCACGGTATTTGTTTCTAAAGATTTAGCTTTTGTACATGTAGTGGCATCCCTCACTTAACTGATGGAAGAGATCAATCGGCCATTAATGGTGTAATCCCACATTAGGCCAAGGCCAAAAAATTAGGCTTAATTACTTGTGATTCATATGGGCCTCATTAGGGAAACAATTTGGAGAGACGTCTAATGTTGATTTTTTACAATGACCACTATAAAGATTGTTGCAAAAAGATGTCTTAAATTTGATTTCCACCGTATTGATCAGCCAGTCGAGGGGCTGGCTCAACTAGTCAAGGATCCCTTTGACCAGTCGAAGCTCACTCGACTCGAAGTCCAGTAATGATGTATTTGAGATTTTTGGGTCCTTCGACCAGTCGAGGGTTGCGCAGATGCTGCGCGGACTGCATAAATTTGAGGCGATTACAGAGAAGTGTGTAAGTGGAGTTTCTTAAACTATAAATAGAGATTCCTAAGGCCTTTCTAAGTAATGCTAATATTTTCTAAAGGGGTTTCAAGTGTTCCTAAAAGGATTTTAGGGTTTCTAAAGAGTATAACAAGGGTGAAATTCAAGGTTGTTCAAATCAGATAAGTTCTCTCTCTTTGTAATTTCTATTTTCAAAGTAGAATTCTGTCGCTTTGTGTAGTGGTTTTTTCCCACAAAAGTTTTTCACGTTAAATCTGCGTGTTCTCTTGTGTGTGCTTAGTGCCATTAGATTGCTATCTTAGATCTATATTTGTGATTTCGTGTAAGACCCGTGTCCTAGTCCGTACCGTTCCGTTGGCCTTCACAGTCCTTCCGGTCAAAATCCGGCAATCCTTGACCCATTTATGACGTTTACGCGCGATCCTAAGCCGAGACCTGTATGCCAAAGTCGGCTAAAATTGAAACTTATACCTTAGCGACCGCACCGTCACCACGATTTTAACGCCGCGACTCACGCACCGAACCGATACCCAGGCTAGAAGATGTAGGCCCGCGTTCATTTCGAGGAAAACGTCGTGCGTGCGAATTCTGAGAGAATCTCTACGACCTATCCCATCAATCAATCAATGTCAAGTACAACAACCCATACCCTATCCTTACCTCTCTCTTACACAAGCTACCCAAAGTCAACCCTCACATCACTTCATCCATCACTCAACCCATCACCCATCACACCTTACCCATCCTTATCATCCCATCACTTTTCTCTCTCCCTCATTTCTCAAAAATCTCTCCTAAGCAACATCCCACATCCAAGTTTTTCCTCTCCCAAACCCCTAGTGTGGCCCACCCTCTCATCTCTCATCCACACTATCAAAACTCCATCTCAACCATTGATCCATCATCTACCTCCATCAAACTCGTAGGCAAGGAGCTAAGGAGGCTAGGGGAACAAGAAGGAGGCCTAAAGGTGGGTGATTTACTATTGATTTTCAAGTTGATGGCCCACTGTAACATCCCAAAAATCGAGGGTCGGGTAGAAACCCAACTCCCGAGTTCCAGAACGTCACTTATGCAACATAGATAATGATAGATGCATGTTGTCTATAGAATGGCATTAAACAAGATTGAGACTAAGCCAAAACAGCATATCATACTCCAGAGACAGTTAAATTAGCAAGCAGAAGACTGTGATGAATACATAAAATATATAATTAATTGTAAATCTCCAGAGTGTGAACATGTTACCAGGTTAATTAAATACATGTATACTCCAAAAATGGAAAGAAAAGAATATACATAAGTGCTCCAAAAATATAAAATGACAAGTGTCAAGGCGTCTAATCAACCTCCCTGTAATCCCGTCGATCAGAACACGCATAAAGGAGGGATCCTCCTCATCATCATCAAGTCCGGCTCCGCTTCACAAGCAGCGCCATCATCTGAAACTAAAATGGGGACTAGTGGGTGTCCGAAACACCATCCCGTAATGTGAGAATGAGTAATCAACTCAGTGGAATCATAGAGCAAAGATTAGCATGTTATCAAATCAATCACGCGATAATAGTAAAGCAGACAATCAAACATTCCTAGATACTGTTGTTAATGCAAGCATAAGATGACATGATGGATGCCCTCACCGATATTCTCCCTCATGCGGCACCATCTTACGCCCGCGGCATGCTTTCTTCCCACAGTGCTCCACATCTTGCAGGCACATGCAATGCGATGTGGATATGATTACCGAGTTATTATTAATCTTTTCATACAGCAGTATTGGGAAACTAAGGTACCTTCCTTATATCAATCTCAACACAGATCCTGTCTAGGGTTGTCACTCCTAGTAATCTCATACGATGTTATATTTGTAGGTCGCTGCAAGGGTTGTCAGGGCTGTTGCTCGCACTCATTGCACCGCTCCCCCATCACCTTATCAATAGAGGCCTAATGTACTCCTGTCGCTACGGAAGGGTCGTCGCCTCCCGCAGACTCAAAATACGCTCGAGGTCACTACAAAGGGCTCGTCACCTGATCAGTGCAGGCCGACAGCAAGAATATAGTGTCTCATACCACCATAATCCGCTCACGAGTCTGGGTTTCTCACTGGTCACTACGGGGAGGTTTGTGGCCCCAACGTAGGCCGACAGCTCGACCACGGTGTCCCATACCTCCATGCCCGGCTCATGAGTCTTTATGGATCAAAGTATCAAGGTTAACAGGATTTTCAATGGTAAGTTCAGTACCCTAAGTTTAAGCAGTTATGACTCATACAGGGTGAACATACAATAGCCAGTCGGGTTACTTGACGGGCTCGATTAGTACGAGCACATCTCAAGTTGAACGACATGAAGTGTATGAAACACTTCGTGTGGCCTAATCACTGCCGCCAACTTAAAACACGACTCGCGTTTATCGACGTGTCCTTCATGGCAAATAGAAGCCAACCACGAATTTCAATCCATTACCGACTGCCTGGACTAACGTATAGCCCCAAGCACTTGTAAATCACATCAGTAATCATATGAAAGTAACAGAAATGAAATACAATAATGGAAGCATGTTGACACATGTTATAACATACAACTTAAGCAAATCATCCAACACACGCATTTCATATATATAATGAAATCAATACATATAGCCAACATGATGGAAATCATTTACATCAGCATATTACTTGAGAATTCAATCTCAAAACTCATTCACAACACCATCTACTCAATACATACTAATACAAACATTTATACAAACACTTAGCCTACACACTTTAGTCTACATAGCATATGTCGACCCAAAGTACGCATTAGGGCAAATCTCTTTGCCAAACGGATCATGCACGCATTCCTAATATCCTAACACGATAAATAATCATGGCAAACATTTCAGCAAAATGTGGATATAAACAGTATTTTCTACAAATGACTAAAATGCCCTAAATCTCATATTTTCCATACGTTTACGAAACGGAAAACGGACAACATGTTTTACATGTCAAACGGCGTTGCCGTCGATAATCTACTATTAAACGACATTGAAAGCTTTGAAATCAGTCAATCAAAGCGTCTAAAATACGCACATTTTGCCGTAGACGTGTATCGATTCGAATAGAATGTATACGCTTCGTCAACGGCGTAAATGCGACCTAATGCACAAGTACATAAGCTACTTTGCCATTTGAATCGAGAAATTTCCTAAAACAGCAAGTGGTTAGGGTTTTCTTACCTAGACATGTGTTAGAATCACCGGGAAAATGATTTGAATGCGGTGATTAATCACAGGTAGCAGCTGTAGCAAGTGGCGGGAAAACTCTCCCACACCTCACTCACAATCTCTCACTTTTTCTCTCTCTCTCTTTCTAGGGTTTACTCCAAATTCGGATGGAAGAGATATGAAGGGGTTTAAGGCCCTTATATAGGCTAAAACCTAACCTAAATAGACTTGTGAACAAGGTATACTTGGGTTATAGCTAAATCGGGACTTTTTCGATCCAAAAGAGCGTTTCGGGAGGTCCCTTGGCCGAACGCGGTCGGACTTAAGCTCATGCGTATTAAATCCTACTCATCCGAAGTTTTCAGACCGGTAGAGTTCCCAGATCGCACGTGGCGGTCCAGTTTCAGTTCAGCGGTCGTCGTACCTAAATCAGGTCTACAAGTCTCATGATATGAAAGAGAAATTTTTCCTGATCCGAGGGTGAAATTTGGCTGAATTCTGACGGTCAGAACGCTTAATAATAACGCGCAAAGACTCGTGCCAGATTTGAATTAAAATTTCAAATCTTTATCCAATTCTCACTCTCTTCACTCCAGGCTCAATGAAATAGCCTCAGAGCATCGGTTGGGCTTGATTTTCGAAACGATTGTCAAGTCCAGCTAAGCGGTCATAACCGTCTAAGATTGTAGATATCGGACTTTCGACGCGCGGTCGAAATCAAATACGAAGTTTCAAAGGGTTCCTGAGAACAAATCGGTTTAGAGTTTGATTCTGGATTTCAGGGTATTATGGCGTCATTGATTTTACAAGTTTTGGGTCTTGCAGAACGTATTTAAAGCGATCAAGGACAATTTCACAGGTAATCTAGTGTAGCGCTAGCTAATTCACGTTAAATTTCTAAAGAAATAGGTTCTAAATGATTTCTTTAGCTTTGGAATCGAATTTTAAAGGTTACCAAGGTGCTATGGTTGACCCGTTGCCTAAGGACGTCTAACCAAGGTTGGCAAAAATCTGGGGTGTTACACCCACTTGTGATGGGACCCAGTCTAATGTATGTGTTGTAATCATATGAGGAGCCCATAGTGGCAGGGCCCCTCCACTATGCTGATCTCTCTCTCCTTCTCTCTATCAATCTCTCTTTTCCCTTTTTCTTGTTGATGGCGCACCTAATATGTGTGTGTGGCCATCATGAAACATGCATTCTATCTAGGCCGTCCACCGAGTGGTCCACATGGTCGTCCGTTTGGACGTGCCAGATCAAGTAAAATATAAACATCGGATTGATCAAGTGGGCCACGTTTATGTGGGACCCACCTTAATGTGTGGACCACGTTCAGGTGGGACCCACCACAATGATGTGTTTATCTATGTCGTCCAGCGTCCCTGGACGCTGGACGTGCTGGTGGTTAACATGGAGTGGATGTACTGACATGGGTGTGTACTAGCAGCTAACAAAAAAAAAAAAAGTATTTTAAAGTTTGGGGTGGGCCACTCATGCAAGCCCCACCTTGATGCATCTTTATAATCCACGTCGTCCATTCCATTTAGCCAACTTTAGGTGTTGAGCAAAAATTTGGGACCAATCCGATTCTCGGGCAGGCCATACCGTAAGAAATAGTAGTATTACCATTAAAACTCACATTAATTCTTCCATTGGTCAAAAATATATCGCATATTGGTCTCATTGGCTTGATCAGGGGCCATAGAACCCAATGGTTGGACTGAATTTTTCAGATGCGGGCCCCACCTATCAAAAACCACGAGATCACTGGTTTACCAAAAAAAAAAAAAAAAAACGAGTGCAACAGCTTACGCTGCTGCTGTCAGAACGCAGGCAGGCGCTGACGAGTGGATGGACGGCTCGGCCTCACGGCCCCAGCTGTGGGCCCCCATCGTGATGTGTTTCGAACATCAACACCTTGCATTTGATGGGTCCCCTTTGTCTATGGGGCGTCCCCAAAAATCAGCCGTATACAGAACTCAGGTGGGCCATACTATCTAAAATCATGTGAAGACATGCCTAAAACATATAAAATCACTTGGTGAGGCCTACCTGAAATTTGGATGTGGCTGAAACTTGGTCTGAACCCTCAGCCAGGTGAGACACACATAATGGGTGGACTGGATTTGTGGACTACATCACAGTGGGCCCCTTGGCCCACGTAACCTTATGAACAGGTTGTTTGGCAAATAAATATTATGGTGCCCCCCCGCCCCCCGACCGTGTGACCTTATAAATAGGTTAGGTGGCAAATAAACATTACAGTGGGCCCCTAGTCTACCTGACCTTATCAACAGATTGGATGTAAATAAACATCACCGTGGGCCCCCTGGTCCATGTGACCTTATGTACAGGTTGGATGATAAATAAATACTACGGTGGGCCCAAGGTCCGTGTGACCTTATGAATAGATTGGATTGCAAATAAATATTTCAATGGGCCCTAGGCCCATGTGACCCTATGACCAGTTTGGATGAAAAATAAACATCATGTTGGGCCCCAGTTTGGATGGAAAATAAACATTTTGGTGGGCCCTACTTAGGAATCACTTATGTATGTATGTGTCCACACCTTTCATCAGTGTGGACCTCCACCACGGAGTATGTGATTTATCTATGCCTTCCATCCTCATGGGACCTACCATGATGCAAGAGTTTCATCCCAACCGTCCAACCATTTTGAGGTTATTATAAGGCCATGTTTTGAGGCCCATCTTGGTGTATTTATGGGTCATCCATTGAGGCCCACCTTGATTTGCATAAGGCCATTTGTTGAGGCTCATCTTAGTGTATTTGTGGCCGCCCACTAAGGCCCACTTTAATATATATATATATATATATAAGGCCATGGTTTGGGGTCCATTTGATGTATTGAAGGCCCATAGGACGAGGCCCAATGGGATGTACATGAGGCCCATTATAATGGGATCCTACTATGGTTTATGAGTTGACTATTATAGTGGGCTATGCCTTGGGAGCAATGATGGTTTGACGCCCACATTGTAGGGATAATATTGGTTAAATGTTCGCATTGTCACTCTCCCTAAGGCCCACTGATAGGCCCATACTTATAATAAGTAGGCCGACTAGGCCCATCTTCGTTATACACAGAGCCCATGTGTATATGCATGTTTAGTATAGATCCATGATTCATGATCATACGCATCATATGTATGACTGATATGAGGAGTGACTGATCATAGCATATGCCTTCGGTGGACTGTTTATGGGCTCCTTGATAGGCGGAGTTACCCTACATGAGCGCATGGTACACGTAGGACTGTTGCATGACTGGTAGTGTGACTCATGTACTTGTATTTGTATGATTGTAGTTATTTTATGCCCTAGCGACATCAGGGCCATAGCCTCTACAGACACATCGTGGGTGGCTGGATTGGATACCGAAAATATTTAATTCTAGCATAGATGTCCCTGGGTGAAAATCTCTAAACCCGATGGTACCAGAGGATGACTCCAACGTCGGGACTGAGTGGATACATGAGTGCACGATGGCCATATACCAATAGGCCGGGTCTCCCACCGTGTCGTGGTCGGTTGGAAAGGGGTGTGACCTTACCAACCTGAGGGGGCAATTTCTAGGTTGAGTTTGACCAGCTTGAGGAATCGGTCGTCTATCGACGAGCTAGGCCCGATATTGGCAGGCGGATAGTGAGGTCTCTTCCACTCTCCCAATTGTGTGTTCGGATAGGGACGGCAAGCTGGCGTAGAGTGTACTTAACCCCAGTGATTTTCAGACTGAGAATTGTACTGATATTGATGACTTGTATGAGGATCGGTATGCTTGAGTTGCACCACGTATCGTATAGTCGTGACATGACCAATAGCATTCATATCTTGCACCGCATAGTCTTGGTACGGCTGATTGCATTCATATATTCATCAGCATGATTCTGCATTACTCTGACCTTGCTTTCTGAGCATGCTTATATTGCGCGCACACTTACACCACCGTCTAAGCTTTCTATAAGCTTATGCACGATTGATGCGTGCAGGTGACGTCAGGACGCACCCGTAGCATAGTAGCAGCAGGAGCGTGCAGTCGAGCTCGTGGAGTTTCCGTTCTTTGCATTATCTTATATTTCCCTTCAGACGTATTGTATTCAAAAGTTTTTTATCATAGTAAATTTTGTAATGGTGTTCTTGTGGTTATTGTTCGTGGGTTATGCTTGTGGTTATGCTCATTATGAATACATGGATATTAAAAATCCTCCTTGTGGGATCCCAGGATCGGAATCTGGTAAATGGGTGTCGGGAGCCGAGAATGGGGTACTACAGAGGCTGTCGGCTTTGGATTCAGCAATCAAAAATTTTGTGAGCCCGGTTTCCGAGTTCGGACCGTGACATTCCGCAGCACAAATCCCAATAACTGGTATCAGAGCAATTATTGG
Source organism: Magnolia kwangsiensis (assembly GCA_037074715.1). Lineage (NCBI taxonomy): Eukaryota > Viridiplantae > Streptophyta > Magnoliopsida > Magnoliales > Magnoliaceae > Magnolia > Magnolia kwangsiensis. The sequence continues at coordinate 16,437,129 of CM073572.1, read as the reverse complement.
GGCATAGATCTAAATCTGCAGGATTAGCAATAACGGTAAGTATTAGGTGTGATATTGAAAAGTACTCAAGGAAAAATAATTTTGAGTTATAGAAGATTAAGATGATTAATTCTTTAATCAAGCAAGGCGAAGATGGTGCTCTTGAGGAGCGAAAGTCTACTATAATTGATGATAATTGAAATACTCTTAATAAAAAGGTATTATCTTCAATCCATTTATGTCTCACGGACGATGTTCTTTACAATGTCATGAGGGAGAAAACTATAACTAAGTTATAGGCAAAGTTAAAGGATGTTTATATGAAAAAATTCTCTGAAAATTGCCTACACTTGAAGCGACAGTAGTATAACTTCAAGATGACAAAGGGTAGAGATTTGGAGGCTCACATCAGTAACTTTAATAAATTAATTTATAAATTATTGGATATGAAGGAAGTGATGAAAGATGAGGAACAAGCATGTATGTTGCTGAATTCTCTTCCGGCGTCGTATTAGTCATTCAAGGACACAATGTGCACCATGAATAAACTCTAAATGTCGACACTGTTACCTCAGCCCTTCAAGGGAAGGTCATGAGAAAGATTAACGGCGACATGGGGACATCTTCTGATGCACTGATTATAAGGGACAAGACTTCTGAGTAAGGTACAAGATCTTCAGGGTCAACATCTAAGTCCATGGGCAAAGACAAAGATAAGTTAAAGTGCTAAAATTATGGGATGGAAAGACATGTGAAAAAGAATTGTACAAATCCTAAATCTAAGAGAAAAATCTGAGGCTTCGAACAGGAAAGCCAATGCTGTCATGTTAGATGAATCAAGTGGACGTGATAGTGATGTTTTGTCTGTGTCTACAATCAGATGCTTATACGATGATCGTAAGGGCGAGTGGATTCTAGACATAGAGGCATCCTTTCACATAACTCCTCATCAGAATTGTTTCGCCAGCTACAGGGAGTGCGATGATGGATAGGTGTTTATGGGTAATGGCATTAACTGTAATGTTATGGATATTGGTATGGTGCGCATCAAAATGTTTAATAGGGTGGAGTGTACCTTGAATGATGTCAGGCACATTCTTGATTTGAAGAAGAATCTAATTTCTCTTGGTATACTTGAGGCAATGGGCTGCGAGTTCATAAGTATTGATGGTGTCCTTAAAGTATCTAAGCGGGCACGAGTAATCATGAAAGCGCAACGACTCGATAATGTTTACAGGTTGATCAGGAGCACTTCAAAAGGTGGAGCTGCAATAGCTGTAACGGATTATCGCAAGGGATCCGTCTTCTATTCAGATAGCACTAGGTGAGCCCGATGCTGAGAAGTGGAAGGTGACTATGCGTAATGTGATGGACTCGTTGTACTAGATCGACACATGTGAGCTGATGGAGCTTCCAGTGGGTCAGGAAGTGGTTGGATGCAGATGGATCTTCAGGATTATACAATATAGATACAAAGCGAGGTTAGTAGTGAAGGATTATGCTCAGAGAGAAAAGATCGGCTTCTCAGAAATATTCGCGTCGACGGTATAGCAGGTGTCTATTAAATCTGTGATTGACACTGGTTACCCAATGTGATCTTAAGCTGGAAAGGATGGATGCGGAGTTTGCACTTTTGCAAGGGAAATTGGAAGAGCAACTCTACATGAAGCAAACAGAGTGATTCAAAGCTAAGAAAAAAAGTTTGCAAGAGGTCGTGGTACGACCTGTCGCCTAGGCAGTGATTTGATTCCTTCATAGTGAGTCAAGAATTGTATGCTGCTGATATATAGATCGCCAATTATGACATGTTTGAAATTAATGTACTGAAAACTCGGTTAAGTGGGACATTCAGGATGAATGATCGAAGGCCTGCAAAGATGGTTCTCGACATTGAGACTGAAAGAAGAGTAGGCTTTGGCTATCCCTGGTAGAATACCTATAGTAGGTATTGATCAAGTATGTGATGGACCAGGCAAAGCCGAAAAATGTTCCCTATGCATCTCTCCTCAAGTTTTTCTCAGGACATGTCCCAAAACAAGTGAGGAAAAATAAAATGTCCCATGAGCTTTATTCGAATGCGGTTGGAAGTTCATGCCATAGTTTGTATTAGACCAGTTGTTTCAAAGGCAATCGGTGTTGTGAGAAAATACCCCGGCAAGCAACATTAGATGGCAGTGAGATGGTAAGAAGACCACATCTTTATTTTTGGGAAGACAGTGACAAAGTTGGTTAAGTATGTAGATTCAAATTATGCAGACTGCGTAGATTCCAAAAAGTCTACTTCAAATTACTCGTTTGTACTAGCGGGTGGAGCAATTAGTTGGATATTCATGTGTATCTGGCAGGTGCTTGAGGAAGGAGGCATAACACTAGAGAAGATTCACACTAGCGTGAATCTGGAAGACATGATCACCAAGGTCGTTCCTACGGAGAAGTTCAAGTTATGTGCAACTTCTCTGGGCTTAGTGATAGCGTAAAAGAAGGACGGAGTGTGTGCGAGAAGCTATAATATGATGCATAAATATGAGAAGAGGTCAAGAAGCTACAAAGTTAAAGATTGAAGAATTGTGGAGATTGTTGTAAGCAGATGTCTTAAATCTGATTTTCACCGCGCTACTCGACCAGTCGAGGAGCTGGCTCGACTAGTCGAGGATCCCTTCGACCAGTTGAAGCCCACTCGACTTGAAGTCCAACGATGATGTATTTGAGATTTCCGGGTCCTTCGACCAATCGAGGGTTACGCAAATGCTGCTCGAATTCTGTGCAAACTGCATAAATTTGAGGCGGTTTCAGAGAGGTGCATAAGTAGAGTTTCTTAAACTATAAATAGATGTCTCTAAGACCTTTCTATGTAATGCTAAGGTTTTCTAAAGGGATTTCAAGGGTTCATAAAAGGGTTTTAGGATTTCTAAAGGGTGTAACAATGGTGAGATTATAAGTTGTTCGAATCGGGTAAGTCCTCTCTTTTTGTAATTTCTATTTTCATAGTGGAATTCTGTCACTTTGTCCCGTGAATTTTTCTCGCAAGGGTTTTCCACGTTAAATCTACATGTTCTCTTGTATGTACTTGGTTTCATTGGATTGCTAACCTAAATCTATATTTGTGTGATTTTACAACACAAATCCTAATAAATATTATAAGAAAATCATTCCAACCATTAGATTCCACAAAATATTTAGGCCTAGGTCCCAAGAATCAGGATAATCCATGATTTAGATAGGCCATAAAGGGAAATAGTTTAGAAGGTGGGCATCACCGTGCACACTATTTTCAATCATATGGTCCACCTAATCATAGATTTGGCTCATTTTTTATGCCTATGCCTAAACTTAAGTCATGCAACTAGTGAGAAAATTTGATTTTCAAAAACATAAGTTATGGCTAACATAGCTTTTGATTTCTCAGAGCTCCCCACAGGGAAAAGATGTTTCAACTTTGCAAAAATCTCCCCATCAAGGGTAATTTTGATTTTTCATCTTTTATTCATATCCTTAGAAGAATGTTTTGGTAAATTTGAAGAGTCAAAGCATGTTATAAGAATAACATATGCTTCCATAAATTTCTAAGTAAAAATGCACGCCTATATTTTAGATGGATGTATCTATTAAAAATATTTATAAATAATATCATTTTAATTACCAAATATCGAGTCGGATCAAATGAAGAGTTGTTTGAGCCTTTGAGTCAACTCGACCCAGTTAGACTACGAGAGTTGTTTGAGCCTTTTAGTCAACTCGACCCAGTTAGACTGCGATTAAAGTAGCCTTAGAATAGACCATACATCACCTTCTTTTTCTTTCGCAAACAAATTTTGTTATCAACCAAGCGGGCGTAAAATCCAAACCCAATGTACAATAGAAGGGCACTAAGCCAAGTTAGAGCCAAAAATTAAAGAGAGCCAAAGGTTCAGTGCAAAGAGAGACAACAAAAGAAGAAGAAGAAGAAGAAGAAAAGGGGGGAAAAACAAAGCCCACAGATTAACTATCAAAACAATGGAAAAAAATGTAGACCAAAGCCTAAGAAACTAGACCGAGCAAAACAACAAAATTAATAACCCACACAGCACCAAAAGCATGGCCGATGGGTACAAGCTCACCTCTAGAGCAAGACATTTGAAGAATTTCTAAGCATAAGGATGGATTGTAGCGTGTTGATGTTCTATTAGAACCAAAGGCAAAAAAATTTCTATGGAACTGCGTAAAGGATTCATCAAATGAATTCTGCACCTATGCTGATTCGAGATAGGAATAATTGCGTGTTTTCATAACTTGGAAATCAAAGCACTTGTGATCTTTGCTTTGATAATCTTATTACTAAACGGTAATAATGTGGATTTTCTGGACCAATTCAAACTTATATCTTCAACACATGAGCTCTATAAAATCATAACTTGTCTTATGGTGCAAGGATGAAAGCCATCGTCCATTATTTAGAGTATCATATTATTTGTATCTCCACCTCAGTTATATCAATAACACTTAGTATATGAAAAAAAATTAGGTATCACCAATATATCACCATCAGATATGTATCAATATTACCAATATTTACGAATGTGTAAAATTCATGCCTTTTTTGTATTGCCAATGTATTGATATCACCAATGTATTGTTAATATATTTGACTATGTAAATTTTAAGTGTTGCTTGTATCACTAGTGCATTAGCAATATTTTGATAATATCATCAATGTATTGATGTCGTCTAAATTTTATTTACTAAAAACATGTTTAGTTGGTTAGATGGATAGGATAGGATAGGATGGATGGTTGGATGGATGTGATGGATGGATGGTTTACTGGTTTGATAGATGGATGGTTGGATGGGATAGGTTGATGGTTGGATTATCATTAGTGTGTATCGTGTTTATATGCTTATTTATATATGGATGTATTAAGTATGAATGCATTATGAATGTTTCTTTGCTTATTAATTAGTTTTACGAGATTTAAGTGATTATTATGTTATTATTGGACTAATTTCTTACAATAGCATATAGTCTTAATTAAGTCCAATTAAATAAAATTTTATTATATGTGTATCTTTTTTTCTTTTTCTTTTTTATTTTTCTTTTTCTTTTTTGTTCCTATATGTAAATATTTGTATCTTAACAGCTCTTAAAGTTCTATTAAAAAAATTCATCATTTCCCGTTTCCTTACATTTACGGAAATCAACAATATGATGTTGTTTCCACATCTTCGGCCAGCAAAACTCAAAACAATATCAATACTTCAAACAATGCCATTTTAATTAGTCAAAATCAAGCTGATTTTATTCCAAATAAAATATGTCACAAATAACATCCTCTCGAGCCATGATTTACTTCGCAGTGTCCAGCGGAACTTGGGGTGCCAGAGAATGTGAATGAAAGTTTCTCCAAAAAAAAATTTAACACCGGCAAGTGAAGTTTATCTTTGAAGACAAATGAGAGCTATGAACCTCCTTGAGCAATGGATTAATTGGACCAGGAAATACAATAGATTAATTAGATCCAAGAGTACATCATCAACCCATCTTTATCTCCGATAAGTAATGGTAAGGTTTATGGCTTTGGAGTACTAGAGAAATGAGGCAAGGCGACCCCTCTCGTGCTTTTTTACCATTGTGATTGAAATTCTCTACAACAATTAACAAATGTCACAGGCCAATGATCTCATTAATACCCAGAAGAAAAAAGGAAAAAAAAAAAAAAAAAAAACATTGCAATCTCATGTTTAATCTTTGTTGAGGATCTCCTGACTTTAATATTTAGATAGCTTTTTATCCCAAAATGTTCATTTTAGACTTCAACTATCGCGAGGGTCTAAATGTTAATCTCAAGGTCGTTTGGTTGATGGCAAACAATTGTCATTAGTAGTAAATAGATGGACATGGGCAAAAAGGATCATTTGTTGATGGGTAAACAATGATAATTGGAATCCAGCAAAATCAAGTGAATTGAAATCCTCCTAGATGGTTAAGAATCAGATACAAATGCAAAAAAAAATGATTTGATTTTCAAAAAGTGCACCCACTTTTGTAGCCCACCCAAGCTAATTTACTTATTTTACTTCTACTAATTCGGTTTATTGAATCTTACTTAATATATATTCTAATCACAGGCATCCAAATTCAATTTTTTAATTTCAATATATTTTAATTACAAATATCCAAATATAATTGAAGATTCCAATGCCCATCAATTCTACTTACCATATGATTTGGATTCCACTGTTTGGGTTCCAATTTGCATCAATTCTACTTACCATATGATTTGGATTCCACTGTATTTCAATTATAAGCATCCAAACTAACTCCAGTAAGAATGATTTTTTTTTCTTTTCTTTTCCTTTCTCTGATTTTACAATTGCCAACGTTGCAGCAATGATATTTTAGACATAAAACAAAGCTCCCTCCCACTTTAGTACATGCGTTTCCCTCTGTTTCTCGTAATTTTCGGGAGATGAAAATGAACACTAAAGAGCAAACGTGGCCCACATTACGGATGATCCGCGTCAATGATCATATCATTTTCATTGCAATCGATCTGGACCATCCATTTTCCTGCCCATTGATGGGATCGTTGAAATCATCCGAACAAAGAAGCTCTTTAGAATCACGGACAATCGGAGGTAGTGAACAATCAGGACCTTTTCCAACATAACCAATATGCATCGTCCATTTTCTTACACATCGATTGTATTTTTAGAATTTTGTGATCCAAGTGATTTTGAGGGTTGCGACCATCAAGGGTAGGTCCTGCGATGAACAATCCAGATCGATGGACGACCCTTTTTAGTTTGAGCACTATGGACCATCCATTTTCTCAACTGTCGATCAAATGGTTGTAGTCATTCGATCAAAGCAATTCTTCAAATGCTCAAGCACTAAAGTGGGCTCCACACGACGAACAGTCCAGATGAATGATCCAACATTTTCTACTATACTATAGTCAATCTAGCCCTGGGCTCAAGAATCACCCACTTTCAAAAATTCAAACAACCACAACCAACAACCGCTGTCCTCTACCCCTACCAAGCTCTCTCTGCGATCCCAGACTATTTCCAGAAGAAAACGCACTCCGACATCATTTCGCCCAGCAGCATCAGCCGTCTAACGACGGCCGGATCGAGATGGCCCCTTCCAAGACCGTCCGTACGATATCACAGGAAGCGTTCGAGGGACTGGTGAGAGAAAACATGGAGGATCTGGGCATGGATCCTTCCGAAGCCCTCGAAGATGCCATACAAACCCTAACCCTGCAAGGAGTCGACCTCTCGGGTGCGTCCTTATCTCTCCTCTTCTCAAAACCCTAATCTTGCTAAGATCCAATGCACTAGAATGAATCATCAGTTCTCATATTCTTGAATTCCGTGAAAATGGAGTCCGTTTTCGGAAGAAGATGAATGTGCATTGTCTCGTGAATGAAGATTGAATTTCTGTTAATGTGTGGTAAAACCTGTAAAAGGAAAAAAAATAAAAATAAAAATCTTCAATTCCATTAGTGGAAGTGTGATTCGTTGTGATTCAATACAACGCTTTGTACTTTAAGCTTCAGATATAACTCATGTGTCTAGATGCATATAAGTGTGGTCTAAGTGCATCCAAGTACATTGCACTTAGATTAAGTTCGATGTGCGTATGCTCACTTAGATGTGCTTAGACTTGCTTACGCTCACTTAAATTCACTTAGACGCACTTCTGTATATTGAGCTTTGCTAACCCTGCATGCCACGTGTATGCCATAAAGCTCACCTACACGCCACACATGTGCCAACATGGCATGATGGGTCTGGGATCCAAAGAAGGGCACCACTATATTGATGCCCTAGCCCAAGAATCACGTTGATCCACTGGTCAGGTGGGCCACAGTTTGCAAAACAAACCTTGCATCCCACATGCCACCTCACTTCGCTCTAATACCAATTTGACGCGGCACAATTAACCACTTGCTCTAAAAGCTCGAACTGTTAGAGCATGGCGAATTAATCCCTTTATTTCATAACCCAGGCCCCAAGTCCATAGGTTAGGTCCTCGGCCGAACCCTCCTCGTAAGCCCCAAGTCCATGGGCTCTGCTTCCGCAGGCCCCAAATCCATGGGTTATGCAGGTCATCCACCCCGAGTGTGTCACTGCATTCCACAGGCCACCCCACTCGAGCTCGGTGTGAAATATCCCCATATTAATCACCCCTTGTGAGGAGTCTCGAACACGAGACCTCTCGCTCTGATACCAATTTGATGCAAGACAATCAACCACTTGCGCTAAATGCTCTAACTGTTAGAGCATGGCAAATTAATCCATTTATCTCAGGCCCCAAGACCATGGGTTAAGTCCTCGGCTGAATCCTCCTTGTGAGCTCCAAATCCATGGGCTCTGCCCCCTCGTGGGCCCCAAATCCATGGGCTCCGCCTCACACAAGTAACCCGCCTCCACAGGCCCCAAATCCATGGGTTATGCGGGCCACCCACCTCGAGTATGCCCCTACATCCCACAGGCCACCTCACTCGAGCCCCGTGTGAAATGTCCCCACATCAATCACCCCCGGTGAGGAGTCTCAAACATGAGACCTCTTGCTCTGATATCAATTTGATGCAGGACAATTAACCACTTGCTCTAAAAGCTCGAACTGTTAGAGCATAGCGAATTAACCCCTTTATCTCATAGCTCAAGCCCCAAGTCCATGGGTTAGGTCCTCAGCCGAACCCTCCTCGTGAGCCCCAAATCCGTTGGTTCTGCCCCCTCGCGGGCCACAAACCATGGGCTCCGCCTCACACGAGTCACCCGCCTCCACAAGCCCCAAATCCATGGGTTATGCGGGCCACCCACCCTGAGTATGCCCTTGCATCCCACAGGCCACCCCACTCGAGCCCGGTGTGAAAATGCCCCTGCATTAGCAAATGCGTGTGTGTCTTTAATCCATGTACATGCCAGAAATTGAGTGTCAGTGAAAGAACAATCTATTCAATGGGCATTGGACCATAAAAGAAAGAACACTATGGATGTGTTAGGATGCCATAACAATTTGAATTGCAATCATTAGTCTAGTAAGGTGAAAATAACCAAATTGCAGTCTTCTTCATTGGTATTTATATTGAGGGTCTGGACTCCTAATTATAACTATGCTACTTCTGTATCAGACTTGAAATGACAACTGAAATGTGAGGGTTATTTTCGCATAATGAATACTGGGAAATATCCCTAGTTTTTGTCATTTCTTCTTGATTAGACTGATTGTTCACAATTTAATTCACTTGTGCATCCAAATGCATATACCATTTGTTTTTATTCCTGGAGATGTAAATTTCATTTTTGTGCTTTTGTGTCATTTTGATTTCACAGGTATTGTTACATGTGTTCCTGGAGTTACTAGCATCAAAGATTATCCTGTTATTCAGTCATTGGATGGATTGAAAGGCATAGCAGCCAACTTGGTGAGTTTGAGTTCGCAGGACAATGATAAACCATCAGCAACAAAACCCAGTAACCAAAAGGTCGAGGAGCTCAATACGATTGTAGATCTTGAACAGATGATCGAGCTACTCGACAAGCTTTGTGCTTTATGTTCAATTGAAGGATCAAGTGATGCATCTATCACGACAAGGAATGGAGGAGTTGAGCTGGTTACCTCCATATGTGCTGCACTTCAGGCCAGACATGAGCGACCTCTTGTTTCAGCGTTGAAGGCATTGAGTACTTTTATCCATGGTATGAAGACTTTATAAATGAAGGGGAAGTCAATCCTTAAGCTCTTTTCATTTCTCACAATCACTTCAACTGTAGGTGTAAATTTCTTATTTATCTTTTACTTCTATGATCACAATTGATTACTTCTGTTTTATACTGTACAACTTGTGGATCCACAGTCCATGTGTTTGTCTATGTCATGCGTGTATTGTATGCACATAAGAGCGAGACAACACGAGGAGAAAAGGAAGGATGTGTTTTATTTGATTTATAGTTGCATATCCTCTGCTTAGACTAGGGTACACACTTCAGAATAACCACTTCAGAATGTTAGTCTCAGGTGCTTCAAGTCTTGAGTTATTGTTCCTAGAAAACATGGTAACAATGTTTTTTGTAGTTAAGTCTATTGTCATTTACCGAAAAAAGAAAAATAAAACAAAACAAAAACAAAAGAAGAGAGAGAGAGAGAGAGAGAGAGAGAGAGAGAGAGAGAGAGAGAGAGAGAGAGAGAGAGACTATAAAGTAGGGTAATGAAAATTTGAATACTACGCCAATATGCCAATAGGCCAAACACAACTTTTTACAGTGCCAATTAACCCTTGCACCCAGTCTTAAGTTTGCATTACATGATAAAGCTGTTATACCTCATGCTTGCACAATCATAAGTCTCCTGCTATAGATGTTTTTAGCCTTCTATGTTAATGCCCATTTTTCATTTTACAGATCTTCAGAGTACAGAAACATTTAGGCAAAGCGGTGGACCTAAGATTGTTGTGGATATCTTAAACAACTATAGAGAAAACAAAGACATCTTGGATAGCGGTTTTTCTGTTGTTGCTGCAGCTGCAACTGGTAATGAGATCCTCAAGGAAATTTTCATGGACTTAAAAATTGATGAGCTTTTAGTCCAAATTATGAGGGAACAGACAAAAGGCAACATCCATAGTTTATATGATGCTCTACGAGTCCTGTTAACACCTGATGATAACCGTGTTTTGGCTTCTCAGGTAAGTATATGATGCATGGAAACACCACTTCATATTGTAAAGATCCTCTATTCACCTCATTACTTCGTTCACATCATTGTATTTGTTTTGTGATCTTGTTGACTGGTTCTGTATCTCAAGATTCTGTCATTCCGATATTGGCATTCAGGTTGTCTAAAATTTCATTCAAGCACATCTATATTGTTGCCTGGACTAGCAGAATGCAAGAATTGGTTGGGAATGTATTCATGTCGTTCTAGTTTAGCTTCTTCAAATATCTATATACCATTTGTAAATTAGGCAGCTGAAAGTATCTAGTCATTATCAAATGGTCCGTTTATGCCTCTGCTGATATTGTGTGACTGATCTTATGACTTCCATATAAAACACAATTAGCAAAACAGCTGTGCTTTTAGGCTTGTAGCACTGGAAAATTACACATCTGAATTTATTGAACGTGATCATTTAGATTTTTACATTGGGACCATTTCGTGGTCAGATTAGACTATGTCGACCACAGATCTCATTATATGGCCTTGATTGATGCCCGGTTGGACTAGATGGGCCCACTAATCCAGCTGTACTATGTCGACCACAGATTTCATTATATGGCCTTGATTGATGACCGGTTGGACTAGATGGGCCCACTAATCCAGCTGTAGTACCGTACAATATTATTAGCCCCATATAATGATAGCCTCTTTGGTTGGCTTGTACATATGGTACAGCCCAACAAGTCGATGTGATTGATATCAATGGGAGCCTGGTCATCCCTGGGCCCTTTTCTAGTCTCTAGAGGCTCTGTTTGTTGGTCTTTCTTTAAATGAATTTCCATTATTTTGCACGCATGTGTGTGTGTGTGTGCACGTGTGTGCATGCGTGCGGACCTTATAGGGGCAACTAGGAGATTTGTTATAAGGATCTTGTAGGACCTTCTTTCTGAAAGCTTATTATTTAGGAGGGATTGCTGAAGCCTATTAGACTTAGAAGAAGGAAATTAGCCTTAGATGGTTTGGTCATGTGCTAGGGAGACCAAGAGCTGTGCCGGTTAAAAGGAATAGTTGTTACAAGTTGAAGGCTCTAGGAGGGCAAGGGGAAGTCTCAAAGGAAGTGGGTGGAAGTAGGAAGAAAAGACTTGATGACCTATGGTCTAACTGAAGTTATAGCCCTTGATAGAGTGTAATCGCTGAAGCGGATTCGTGTAGCCAACCCAATTAGTTGGTTTAGATGATGATGGTGGTGGTGCCAATTATTGAAGCCTACAAATAGGCCTTTTGGGGCATGCATATGAACAATGAATGCTACTTTGAATACTAATTGAATGGATTTTTTTATTTAAAAAAAAAAAGGTTTTGTGCAGTGGAATTCTAGCCTAAGAGCGTGATTCTTATAGAATCTTGTGGTGAAATGTATCTAGATCCCTTCGGTGTGGCTCCATTGGTTTCCTTTGTGGTGCAACTTTCCAACTCCACATGCATATCCCTTTCCCTTCTATTTTATTTCTGATGCAAATAAAAAGTAAATTAGTTTTGTGGCATAATCTTGAAGGATTCAATCATCAAATTGGTATGTATATTCTTCTATTGTGCTACATCAGTTAAGACTCCGGGCTGGCATGTGTTTCTTTGGTGATTTCAAGGAATCTTCCCTTTTCTCTTTCAGTGGACTGTTTAGTTCTTCTTTTTAAAAAAATAAAATTATGAACAGGGTTGCACGTCATGCGCATTATACTTTTGTGAAAGTATCTTCTGGTTGAAGAATTAATAAAGCAAATGAATAGAAATGTACGGGCTTAAGCGTGAATATTTGCTAGCAAATTTATCGAATATAATTACGGCATTCTTTAGAATCAACATTGGCAATTATATACAAAATTATCATTATGATTTTCCATATCTTGTGCTGGAACCACTCCAAACTGTTTCTGTACATAAATGACATATAATTGTACTTAAACATGCCTTTTTGTAGCAATATGTTGTTTTGAGCAATAATCAGATTTCTCAATGGGTGTGTTTGGATAGGGGGAATCGAAAACATGGACTTGGAAAACCAACATGCAATCCTTTGGAAATGGAGAACTACGGTTTCCAACAGTAATTCTGTTGTTTGGTTTGGACAATTGTTTTCCATGGAAACATTAAAAGGTCGATGATCAAAGGGCAAGGGATGTCCCTTGTAACCTTAAAATTGACACTTAGTGATTTTTTAGAGCACCATTTTTTATAAAAATCTTGGAAATGGAAAACAGTCTTCATAGCTACTCTTTTTATCTCAAACAAGGGAAAACTAGGACTCCATGGAAAACTTTTTTCATTCCCATAGTATTCAATATTCCCAAACACCCCCTTGGTGATAAATTTGCCACCTGAATTCACACCCTTGACTGTTAAAAGTTTCTCTTGTTTGTATAGATTTGTTTTCCTCACATATTTCAAAGAGGTGAGTGCTATTAATATGTCTATTTTCTACGTTGGATAAACTGAAGATTGTGTGGTTTGATTTTTGTATTTTTAAGTCTAAGCATTATCAGTTGTGTCTGAATGTTCCATATATTTTACAAATTAACTGAAAAATGTAGGCAAATCCAGGTTTTTGGATATGCTCGAAGATTTGCCAAAATTGGCATTGCAGGCATCGTTGTAGATGCTCTTCGTGAAGGACTCAATTCACCTTGTTTAGCTTCAGCAAGCATTGCATTGAAGGCTGTTGCTGTTAATGTAAGTTTGTTTTGGATATGTTGAAAATGGCATCCGGCCACATTTCATAATTATTGAATATGTTATCTGATGTTGCATCAGCTTCAAATTCTTCTTTCATTTAAATGATTTCTTAGTGTGTATTTGTTTCTTGAATGAGCAAAAATCTTGTTACTTCCAAGACAAACTATTTGAGGATGCAAGTGCAACAGAACATCTATGTGTGGTATGGGTGGGGCAACGTTCTATAACCTAGATTGCACAGAACAGGCCACAATAGCACATCAAGTCATGTAAGGACTGTCTTGGTCTAGCTGTCCAGGTTTAGCAATTTTTCACCCATTATAACCAGAGGGGTAACCCTATCACCTATTTTTAATGAATAAAATATTAGATGCATTGAGTAGGGCTCAAACTTGTGCCTCCTGCTTAGGATACCGACTTCCTATTAACTTAACCACAAGTAGAGGTGTACACGAACCGGGCTAACCCGGTTAACTCACTCAACTTAACCCGAAAAAGCTCGACTCGGCCCGACCCGAAACTGAGTTCGGTCCGAGACGGGCCATTTTCTTTAGCTCGAAACTGAGTTCGGGCCGAGTTCAAACAGGTCCCAGTTTGGCCCGACTCGGTCCGAAACCCAACTCGGCCGTTTTTATATATATATATATATATAGATTCTTAAATCCTTACCCTAACCATTTGAACTTGTCAAAGCCCTCCCTATAAACTCGCTGTAAGGTCCAAAACTGGCCCGAACTCGCTCGATTGCTGACCGGACCGAGTTCAAGCTGGATATGTTGGCCCGGTAAGCTGAGTTTGGCTGGTGACCGGGCTGGGCCGGGTTGAGCCCAGTTCGACTCAATTCGGCCCGATGTGCACCCCTAATCACAAGTGTTTTTGCTACATAATCTTCTACATTAGTCTTTAATCTTTATATTTTTATACAGACAGCACAAATCAGACTGTTTGACCTGGCTCTTGCATTGGTTTGGAGTCTTTGGACCAAGTGCCGAAAAAAAACGGGTCAAGGTCAAGTCACATTTTTATGAGCTGGGTCTACAATATATTAGGGCCTGTTTGATTTTCAAATCACAAGGGTTTGCACTCTCCCTGAGCATTTATTACATGCTCAAGGAAATGCCGTGGGTTTGTCAGCTGGCATCATCACCATTTCCTATGTTTGAAAAAGTCAGGAAGGATTGCAAATGCCCTTACGCGTGTTTGTTTTTTAAGCTGACCACGGTATGGGGAAATGTTCGTGCGGCAGCAGTTGGGTTGGGCAACCACAAGTGTAATGCAGTTGTGTGCTTTCAGCATGCATCGCATGGATTGCTCTAGTCCAATTATCTGACACGTGAACAGATGGTCCTAATAATCAAATGGTGGAGTTGAAGTACAAATATAGTCAATGGTTCACATTCAATGGTCAGGATCATCTATTCAGCCTATTTCTTGGACTGTGGTCCAATCATATCGTTGGACGGTTGGGATTCTGAAGAGGTCAACGATCCAAACGCTCATTGTTCGAATGCTTTGGATTGTGCAAGTGATATGATTTTTGGACTATGCCATAACTACAAACAGGGCCAAACGAATCCGATCCGTTGATGTATTTTACTCCAATAGACCTAATGGTTACAATCAATCAACTTCTCGAAACATGAAACATCCGATTGGATTCAATCACCCAAAAGTGGGCCACGCTATATATATATATATATATATATATATATATATATATATATATATATATATATATATATATATATATATATATATCCTCTTCCCACTCGAGGACCGCAAACCATACAAGAAACTGAATCAGGACCACATTCTTCTGCTTCTTCCTCAGTCTGATTTTTGCTCAACCATCGTGAAACAGGATGGTTATCCGCTAGCTCTCCATCAGTCCGTCGGTGGATCTTTCATGAGATCTAAAGCCGTTCATCAAGCCTAATTTTATCCTCATGATTTGTAGGGTCTCTCATGGGGTTCACATGTCATCTAATCCATTCATCTGATGCGCCCCATTTGAATGAAAGGATGAAGGAAAAATCACAGTAAATCTGAAATGAGGAAGAAGCAGACCTACCTGAGTGTGTGGTGGAGCAGGAAGGAATGAGGTGGCGCGTTCTGGACGTCCCGATTGAGTTCCCGCCTCTAGCATAGTGATGAACGCAAGATGGACAGTATACCTGAAACAAGGAAGAAGCAACTTCGGTTATGGGGGAATCTCAGCAAAAGAATCAGAACAATAGGGATGGTGAAGGCACGTACCTACGAGGAAGGATGGAGAGCAACGGAGGCGTCTGTTTCTCACGGCTATGCGTTATATAGAGACTCTCGCATACATTTCCCATGCTTTTGCGGACCATGCACGGAGACGTCTTATTGCATTTCATTCTTTGGAGATCGTTTTGGATTGCTTGGGGATTTCTCAGCGAGAAATGGGAATGACGGTAGTTGCATTTCCCAGGCACTGACGCACGCCGACTTCACACCCGTCAAACGCACGAAAGGGTCATTATGACCCTTTTCACAACGAATTCATCACACACAAAAAAACAAACACGCCCTAAAAGGGCAAGGGGAAGGCCTAAAAGCATGTGGATGGAGGTAGCAAGAAAAACCTCGATGACGTATTGTCTAACTGAAGGCCTAGCCCAAGATAAAGTGGAATGGTAGAAGAGGATTCATGCAGCCGACCACAATTAATCGGGATAAGGCTTAGGTGATTATGATGACAAAGACCCATTTAGGAATCATTGTGTGGAGGGAGGGTATTTTGTCCTACCATTTCACCGCCACCACCAATAGTAGTAGTAGTAGTAGTAGTAGTAAACAAACAAATAAATAAACACAACAAAACAAAAATAAGGCATTGTTTGGGAAGGCCTTGGTTAGACATGCATTTCCTGCTCTAATGGAAAGTATGTATGTAATTTTACCTTTTGAAAGGTCTTGGTTAAGATACTGGCCACCTGCTTTGATGGAAAATGAGTAGTTTTATTACAAAAACCATAATCATGTTTGATTTGTGCATGGCATATTGGTTTGAAGGCATGTTAGTATCACTCTTGTTTGTCAAAGGCTGGATATGAAGGTGAATCTGTTGGCATGGTATGTTACTCCGCCTCAGCACCATGTCTGGTTTCCTACCACATGAAACCAAGTCCTGCCTTAAGGGGCTGTTTGGATTGGTGGAAATAAAAAGGTAACTGAGGAAATGAAATTAGTTTCCTTGTATGTGAGTTTCCCTCATTTGTGAAAGACGAGAATTGAGGAAATTGTTTTCCTTTTGTCAAATTTCCTCTATCAAAGGCCATTTCCATTTCTACTCTTGGAGCTGAAGAAAACGAAACATTTTCTTTTTCCACAGTTTTCCTCAGATGCGACTTTTTCCTTTCCTCGTCTACTTTGTAGTTTTCACCAATCCAAACAAGCCCTAAGAAGATAACCATAACCCAATTTGGACATTTTATTGATGTAGATCAACATGAGTGATGCATGTGCTTGATCACAGTAGCCAAAAAGTCCGTTATCATCTTCCTTTAACTGTAAGCTGGAGTCCTAATTAAGAGTTTTGAAACATGCAATCTTGGAGTCATGCATGTACTGACTTGATTTGCAAGTAATGTTTGACCATCAGAAATTAAGAGCGTGTTTGTTTTTCCGCGTGTGGTGAATTCGCTGCGAAAAGGGTCATAATGACCCTTTCATGCGTTTAACTGGTGCGAAGTCGACATGCGTCAGCACCTGGGAAATGCAACTGCCGTCGTTTCCATTTCTCACCGAGAAATCCCTAGGCAATCCAAAATGATCTCCAGATAATGAAATGCGAGAGGAAGTCTCTGTGCATAGTCCGCAAGAGCATGGGAATGGTATACAAGAGTCTCTATATAACGCGTAGTCGTCAGAAACAGACGCCTCCGTTCCTCTCCATCCTTCCTCGCAGGTACGTGCCTCCACCATCCCTATTGTTCTGATTCTTTTGTTGAGATTCCCCCCTAACCAAAGCCGGTTCTTCCTTGTTTCAGGTATACTATCCATCTTGCGTTCATCACTGTGCTAGAGGCCTGGAACTCGGTCGGGATGTCCAGAACGTGCTGCCTCATTCCCTCCTGCTCCACCACACACTCAAGTAGATCTGTTTCTTCCTCATTTTAGATTTACTGTGATTTCTCCTTCATCCTTTTATTCAAATGGGGCGCATCAGATGAATGGATTGGATGGCATGTGAACCCCATGAGAGACCCTACAAATCATGAGGATGAAATTAGGCCTGATGAATGGCTTTAGATCTCATGAAAGATCCGCCGACAGACTGATGGAGAGCCAACGGACAACCATCCTATTTCACGATGGCTGAGAAAAAATCAGACCGAGGAAGAAGTAGAAGAATGTGGTCCTCGGGTGGGAAGAGGATATATTTTTTTTTTAGTAGGGCCCACTTTTAGGTGATTGAATTCGATCGGATGTTTCACATTTCAAGAGGTTGGTTGATCATAACCATTAGGTCTATTGGAGTAAAATACATCAACGGATCGGATTCGTTTGGCCCTGTTTGTAGTTATGGCATAGTCCAAAAATCATATCACTTGCACAATCCAAAGCGTCCGAACAATGAGCGTTTAGATCATTGACCTCTTCAAAATCTCAACCGTCCAACGATGTGATTGGACCACAGTCCAAGAAACAGGCTGAATGGATGATCATGACCATTGAATGTGAACCATTGACCATATTTATGCTTCAACTCTACCAATCGATTATTAGGACCATCCGTTCACGCGTCAGATCATCGGACTAGAGCAATCCGTGCGATGCATGCTGAAAGCACACAACTGCATTACATTTGCGGTTGCCCAACCCAACTGCTGCCGCACGAACATTTCCCCGCACCGTGGTCAGCTTCAAAAACAAACGCGCACAAGGGCATTTGCAATCCCGCCCGACTTTTTCAAACGTAGAAAATAGTAATGATACCAGCTGACAAACCCACGGCATTTCCCTGAGCATGTAATAAATGCTTGGGGAGAGTGCAAACCCCTATGATTTGAAAAATCAAATAGGCCCTTAGTGCCTTCAACATGGGTACATGAAATGTTTAACCTAGAGGCAATACTATGGATCTCATCAAACACAAAAGAAAGCTTCCACAGTTCATCATGACCATTCCATGCCCAACAAAAACACTCATGGAGTTCCTTTGGTTAGAACCAGACCAAAGTTTTGAAGCAATTAGGTCAATGCCTCGGCTCTACAAACACTGCCCTAGTTCCACAAAATTGTCCTAATTTGTTCAGTTTCAAGAAGAAGCTTACTATTAGAGCAGGATTGTCGATGTATTTCCAGAATTAGGCACTAAAGTACGGCACTTTTATCCAAGAAAAACTCCCCATAACCTGTTGCAATTTCTTATTATGGGGCTAAAGTGCACCTGCTATGATCAACGAAGAGTGTTGGAGAGGAGAGGTTCACCATATATTGAGCACAACACAAAAATCACCATAGACATGTAATCAAAACCATACAATTGAGAGCATGCAAAATGGATGTTAAGACTATTTTATATGCAGGCCTTTGTTGGAATGGATGTGATTGTCCGATCAGGGTGATATTAAGGCCATGAGCAATTGACAATGAACTCTTATCCAATGCTCCACCGCGATGATACATGGGCTTGCCTGCGTAACGTAGGGCATTTTCACACCGGGCTCGAGTGGGGTCGCTTGTGGGATGCAGGGGCACATAGGGTAGGTCTCGTGTTCGAAACTCCTCGCCGGGGGTGATTAATGTGCATTTCACACTAGGCTCGAGTGGGGTAGCCTATGGGATGCGGGGACACACTCGCGGTGGGCGGCCCATGTAAGGCAGTACCATGTGATTTAGGGCCCACGAGGGTGGTTCGGCCGAGGTCCTAATCCATGAGATGTGGGGCCTAGGCTATGAGATAAAGAGATTAATTCGTCATGCTCTAACAGTTCGAGCTTTTAGAGCAAGTGGTTAATTGTCCTACATCAAATTGATATTAGAGCGAGAGGTCTCGTGTTCGAGACTTCTCACCGGAGATGATTAATTCAGAGAAATTTTCACACCGGGCTTGAGTGGGGTCACCTGTGGGATGCGAGGGCACACTCGGGGTGGGCGGGGCCCACGGGGGAGATCTCATATTCAAGACTCTTCACTGGGGGTGATTGATGCGCATTTCACACTGGGCTCGAGTGGGGTAGCCTATGGGATGCGTGGACACACTCAGGGTGGGCAGCCCGTGTGAGGCAGTACCCATGTGATTTGGGGCCCACAAGGAGGGTTCGGCCGAGGTCCTAACCCATGAGATGTAAGGCTTGGGCTATAAGATAAAGGGATTAATTCGCCATCTCTAACAGTTCGAGCTTTTAGAGCAAGTGGTTAATTGTACTGCATCATCACCCCCCCCCTGGTTAATTGTACTGCATCATCACCCCCCCCCCCCCCCCTTCTCTCTCTCTCTCTCTCTCTCTCTCTCTCTCTCTCTCTCTCTCATATGTGTGAAGCAATCCATGATTCAGGTGGAGCACTCGAACAAAAGATGCGTGCATGGGGACACCCACCCCCCAAACTATTTTGGTGTGGCTTACATAAATCACGAGTGAGCCTAATTTTTAGAATGTTAAGACCAATTTTACTATTTTATATGCAGGCCTTTGTTGGAATGGATGTGAAATTCCGATCAAGGTGATATTAAGGCCATGAGCAATTGACAATGAACTCTTATCCAATGCTCCACTGCAATGATACATGGGCTTGCCTGCATAACGTAGGGGCATTTTCACATCGGGCTGGAGTGGGGTTGCTTGTGGGATGCAGGAGCACATGGGGGAGGTCTCATGTTCGAGACTCCTCACCGGGGGTGAGTAATGTGCATTTCACACTGGGCTCGAGTGAGGTAGCCTATGGGATGCGGGGACACACTCGCGGTGGGCGGCCCATTTGTTGGAATGGATGTGATTGTCCGATCAAGGTGATATTAAAGCCATGAGCAATTGACAATGAACTCTTATCCAATGCTCCACCACGATGATGCATGGGCTTGCCTGCGTAACGTATGGGCATTTTTACATCGGGCTCGAGTGAGGTCGCTTGTGGGATGCAGGGGCACATGGGGGAGGTCTCATGTTCGAGACTCCTCACGTGGGGTGAGTAATGTGCATTTCACACTGGGCTCGAGTGGGGTAGCCTATGGGATGCGGGGACACACTCGCGGTGGGTGGCCCATGTGAGGCAGTACCCATGTGATTTAGGGCCCACGATGGTGATTCAGCCGAGGTCCTAATCCATGAGATGTGGGGCTTCGGCTATGAGATAGAGATTAATTCGTCATGCTCTAACAATTCGAGCTTTTAGAGCAAATGGTTAATTGTCTTACATCAAATTGATATCAGAGCGGGAGGTCTCGTGTTTGAGACTTCTCACCGGGGATGATTAATGCAGGAAAATTTTCACACCGAGCTCGAGTGGGATCGCCTGTGGGATGCGGGGGCACACTCAGGATGGGCGGGGCCCACGGGGGAGATCTCGTGTTCGAGACTCCTCACCGAGGGTGATTGATGCGCATTTCACACTGGGCTCAAGTGGGGTAGCCTATGGGATACGGGGACACACTCGGGGTGGGCGGCCCGTGTGAGGCGGTACCCATGTGATTTGGGGCCCACAAGGAGGGTTCGGCCGAGGTCCTAACCCATGAGATGTGGGGCCTGGGCTATGAGATAAAGGGATTAATTCGCCATGCTCTAACAGTTCGAGCTTTTAGAGCAAGTGGTTAAGGTTGGGCATCCCCCTCCCAACTGTTTTCCTTGGTGTAGCCCACCTGAATCGTGAATCTGCCTAGTTTTTGCGCCCTACAGCTAAATTTTCGTATGCAACTGATGGCCGAATGCAGATTGTTTCCTACCCCTGCCAGGACGGACTTGGTCCTAGCAGGTGCTTTATGGGGCCCACTGCAATGTATTTTTATCCACGCCATCCATCCGTTTTCAACGGTAGGCGTTCAATCCTGACTATTTCTTGTGGTGTGGCGCACTTGAGCCTTGGATTTGCCTCCTTTTTGGTCCCATGCCTTGAAATGATCTGTTAAAATGGATGGACAGCATGGATAAAACACATACATCATGGTGGGCCCTGCCAAGACAGTACATACTGGAAGGGTAGGACCCAATCTGCATCCCTGATGGTCAGAGTGGGTCCCGCTCAAGCTGACCCCCTGCTTGCTCGCACGTAAGGTGTCCTGCAGTCTAGTTCGCAGGAAACTGCCACATGCCCGTGTGTGTCCCCACATGCATTGAACTGTACTTGTAACATGAAAATTTATTGGTCCATTGTTCTATTTTTTATTTTTTATTTAGAAAGGCAAGAATTTTATTAAAACAAACAAAAACTGGAACAACAATGGAAGAAACCTCCCCAAAAAACAGACAAGAAAGAAGCAAAAAGGAACAAAAAAACAAAATACAAAGCCTAACTGCCAGCGGTCCATTCTTCCATTTGTCGCCAATATTGGGAAATTTTCAAACTGATATCTAGTAACCCTTTTCTTCTTTTTTCAGTTTGTTGATGCCACTCGGGTTTGTTGGCTAATTTATTTACGGATCTTCCATGCCATGTTCTCTCTGCAGGATGAAATATGCAAATCTATCGCCGAATGCGGTGGCATTGATGTGGTTCTCCAGTGTATTGATGACAGTGGTGCACAAAATAACAAAGCTGTTGCTAGTGCTTGCTGCTCTTTGTTGTCCAAGGTTTGAACTTTGAAGCCATCATTTATTTTTATTATTACTATTTCTTTGTTTTTTTGTTTGTGTGTGTGGCAGCAGGCTGTACTTTTTTTGTTGCATGGTGTCTTCTTTAAACCATCTGATTTTGTAGTGTTCCCTTGCTTAAAGTTGGCAGGAAGTGATGCTAACAAGAGTGCTATCGTTCAGAAGGGAGGACTCGATAGACTACTCAAACTTTCATCTATATTTTCTGAAGACCCATCTGTGTTACAAGAGGTACATTGAGAGATGAGTTTTACCAGACTTGAAGTTGAATACATACGATGACACGTATTGCTATGCACTTGCAAATCCATTACTTTGTTTTATGAGAAATGCAAAAGGGACCGGCCTGAGTGGCATTCCAAGGGACTCACGGCTGACAATTGCTAGTGTGATGCACACATGCGAGATCCAAGCCACTCAAGGAGGCCTTACTGTCTCAATGCCCAATGCCATCAACAAGAATCAGGCCTCTCTGCTCATCTCATGAGCCACACCTGACAAGCAGACTTGAATGTGGATCAGTTGTGTATGTTTTAAGCATCATTTTCTTTTGTGCATATGTGGCCCACCTGATGAGCCGACTTGTCTGAGTTTCGAGCTGGAACATCAATAATGAGGAACTGATGGACAGCTTGTATCTTGTGTGCATGTGCCGCATTAGTGCATCCTGATGATGGATACTGATTGAAATGAATTTTTTTATGGCACAGATTATGTCTATCATCTGGATCCTTTCACTAAGATCCCCAGAGAATGCAGCCCGCGCAATGGCAGCAGGGGCTGGGGAATTTGCAATCCAAGCGATGCAGAAGTTTCCTGCTGCGTCCCAAATGCAAAAACAATCGTGTCTCATGATCCGGAATCTTGTTGTCAGGAACTCAGAGAACAGGTTGGCCTCTGCAATTAATGGATGCATTATCTTCCGTAGTTCTAATGTCGTAAGGAGTCGTATTTTTCAGTTAATACCAGTCTGTTTAGATGATTTTTTTATTTTTCCCTTGATATTTTTCCAGAACTATTTTGCTTGGTAATGGTATTGAGAAGATCATAAGGAAGGCCAAGCAAAACCATGATAACTGCAAGGATGCTGCTGCTGCTGCATTGAGGGATCTAGGGCTCGACGACTACAACTCATAGCCATGGCTTTTACCATTTCCTTTCTGGTATGGTTCTTGTTTTTTCTCTATGCTGTTCTGGAAGGTTGCTTTGGTTGAAAAATTGAAACAATTCACCTTGAGTTCTTTACATTGAAATGGGAAAATTAATTCAGGAAATTTGTTGATATTACCAAACAGAAACAAATTTGTTTCATCGTATTTTATGAGATTTGGAATGATCATGGCAGCCACGCTGGTTCTGCTTGCTCAATAATTCATATGATTTTCAGTCCATGTAGAATGCTCACCAAAGGGAATGGAAAACCCTGGGAATTGCTTGGTACATCTAATCTGGATGCTTGGAACTCCAGTTACAAGGGAAAGTGGAGATGATTGTAAATTGGTTACAAGAAATGGACTTCGTTAAATTAGCTCATTATTATTTGAATGACAACTCAAGTGTTACATAGAACCCAAGATTGTGTTTGGATGTCAATATCCCATAAATCACAAAAGACAACTAAGTGGCAAGTCCAAATCCAATAATTGCTTACCGCGGTTAGAACGATACCTCCTTCAACCTTTTGATACCTCCTTCAACCCTTTGCTCAAGTGATGGGCAATGATGGGGCATTATGTAGAAGACACAGATTGAAGAAGATTATGGTAATTTTTTGGCTGCGATGATGGAGTGATGAAGAGGGAGAGAAGGAGAATGAGAGCAAGGAAGAGGGGTTTTGAGAGGAATGGCTAGGATGAGTAGATATGGGAGAATTTTTATTTTAAAAACAAAATTGCATTCAAATGAGCTCATGCAGGAGATTCCCACCCAAAAGTTGTTAGTCCACACTTGCAACGAAGCCCACACTTTTTGTTTGAACTTGTTCTTTTTAAGTGGGTTTCTTTGGCATAATCTTCCAGGGCATGGAACTCGTCCAAACAAGTCAAATCAACCTTTTTATGGAACCCGACTTTCAGAGCATCTGGCCTGAACCAGCCCACTTTAGACCATATTCTGCTAGGGCTCAAAGACCGTCATTGGTTGCATCCAAGCTGGAGTTTTAGGCTCGATAATTAATTCAGATCGACCCTGGCTTGCTAAAGATCCAACCAGTAGCCCAGCCTGACTTTATTTTTTCCATGTATGTGGCCGACTATTTAGCTGCTAGATCATACACGGCAACAAATGATACAATTTAATACCTGTGGATGGTGAATCCAGTCGCTGGATCAATTTATTGACAGCACATTCCCAGTATGGTGCATTTCAATATTTCCAAATTCCATGAAAGAATCTACAGAAAGATTACGTACAGACGTTTTGAACCTTGATAGCAGTTACCCGATTACCCAAGACCAACTTTCCAATTTTAATATCCAGGAAATTGGCATGGGATGATGGCCCCCAAACATGAGTAACCGACATGAATGCACCCTGGGCCCCCAAATCAGGCCAATCAACTCATCAGGTAGGCCAAGCTTGAAATTGGACAAAATCACCAAATGATTGCTTTGGAAGGGGGATAGAAGTGAAACAACCCGTTATGTAGATCCGCCAGGCTTTTGAAGAGGGCAAGTTAACATAGCCTCACCAAAAACATGACCAGAATTGCAATTGGAGCACATGTACACTAATTCACCATTAAATGCGAATCATAGCAGCAATTCACCAGATCGGTGCTCTCAATCCACTTGGAAGAGACTAAAATTTTGTCCAACATAACGTTCTGAGAAGTCTTTCATTCCACACACACACACACACCCTCCCGCTTGATTTCTGAGCATGATTCCTGAGCCTCAGACAGGCAATGGAGTCTAAAATCTAAATGATGAACAACTAGGAGCTCATTTGACCCACATTAGCATGTATGCCTGCAAATAGCACATAATCCTACTCATGCCCCAAGCAGCGGGCGAGCCAAGAAAGACAACCGTCATATGTTTGACTTCTCTACGAGACCATTACCATCACAGGCAAGAAAAACTGAATATCAAAACTGTCCACTTGACTGGGATAAGAAGATCAAAATTGTCCATTTAAAACCAAGTTCACTCATTGCATGAATGGTACAGTAGATGATTTGGCAACCAAAAGGGGATCTGGAATTCTTCCTTCGCCCCATTAAAATGACAAAACCTGCACCAATTGAAAAGATCATCAGAAACATTAAACTGATTTTTATTTCTATTTTTTTGCTACAGCCACATTCACTTATACAGGATGATGATCTACATGACAGTTCAGCAATCACGTGGCCACATGGGAATCCAAGTCATGCATCAGGTGAGCCCCACCAGTTTGCATGTGACGGCCCAAAAATCAAGCGTCTACACATCAGGAGGGCCACACGTGCACAGAAACAATGGACAGGCTTATAAAAGATGCCAATGTGGACAAATGCCAATGGTGCATGTACATGGGACAGAAGCTATGGAGTGAAGAAAAAAAAAAATTTGCTACTGGTCGATATTCATGTGGGGACCAGACTGATTTTTGAGACAATCCAGACTGGGCCCACCTGACACAGTGCAAAATAATCCCACAGACATGAACCACGTAGAAGTGAGACTTAACCGAGAAGAGTTATAATAATTTACAGACAATGAATAGTATATATGCAACAGGAAATTAAATACCTGTACTCTACTAAAGCTAGTCAATTGCCTGATATGGAGAAAGCCTGAACCATTCGACCATATAAACATTAGAGGGCAGCAGATTAGAATTTTTGACATTAGCCTGTATTCCAATTCCAAGAAGAAATCACAGTCAATATCAGTTAGTATATCCCAATTTTGCACAATGATACTGCCATAAACCTTAACAGCAGACATCAGAACAAAGACCAGTATTTTGAGTGCAAGTCTCATGTTGTGTACGCTATTTGTAGTGTAGTGTATGGTATGCAGCATATAGCCGATGCAGCATATGCAACAGTTAAGATTTTGGCTCTATACATTGGTGTTGAGCACCAATTGGAAGACGGTAGTGACTCATCCTCCACACACATTGCACTATAGCACAGCTATCCAGGCCATTCAAACTGTGAGTCATATTGTGGGTAGGCCAAATTTTTGGGGCATCCCATGATCACAGTGAATTATTTTTTTTTTGCTGTTTTTTGTACTTATTTTTTTACTATTTATTATATTTTTCTCATTATTTTAATTAAAAAATAGAAGTCCCTTTTAGCTTATGCTACACACTATAGATGGCTGAATGCTACGTTTCATGCTACATGCTATTTAAAACACTGACCAAGACATCAGCAAAACAATTTCTAGAATGGTGAACACATACCTGGCAGACCATTTGGATGCTTATTTGAACATTCTGGAATAAGCCTTTCTCTCCTGATCACGCCTATCAGCAATCTGTAACCCATTTCAAGCTTTCATAACCATGTGAAGAACTAATGTATGGTACCATAATGTTTTGCAATTGGGATAGAACAACCAACCTTCTTCCTTGCAGCAGCAAGCTCCTTCTTTATGCTTCCTGAAAAAAATGGCATAAATTAAGGCAAGTGCAGAAATAAATAGTTTAGAATTAGCAGGTGTATAACAATAGCATATTAAAGTGGAGTGCCTCTTTAGTTTTATGTGATCCTGTATACCAATCAAACTGAAGGGGAAATTTTGTAGGATAACTTTTTTTTAAGCAATTCTATAGGATCTCTATAAGACTAGCCATGCTCCATGGGTCAGAATGCACAACACATTTATAAGATGTGCGTAGCTGAAATGAGGTTGTTGGGATGGGTTTGAGGTGAGATGAGGAAAGATGGATTTAGAAATGAATGCTTTCAAGAAAACTTAGAAGTAGCACCAATAAGTAATAAGATTGGGTAAAGTAGACTTAGTTTCACAATATGCAACGGACCAAGAACTGTGCCGTTTAGGAGTGAGCCGGTTCAAGAAGAAGACCCTAAAAGGGCAAGTAGATGACCCAAAAGGACATGGGTGGAGATTATAAGAGAAGAATTGATGACCTATGGTTCAACTGAGGACATGGTCCTTGATAGAGTGGAATGGCATAACAGGATTTGTACAGCTGACTCCAATTAGTTGGGACAAGTCTTCGAAGATGAAGATGGTGATAACAATAGCATTTTGGAACACATATCAAACAACTGACCATCATTTGGCTCCAACTCTAATGCTTTCTTGAAGCTCTCCACTGCAGCATCTACATCATTAAGTGCCATGTATACCTGATGATAAAAACAAAATATAAGCATCCTGAACTCCCAATTGAAACATCTGAAACATGTTTGAACAATATAATATTAAAAAAGAAAAGGTCATATCTATTCCATTCAATTCAGATAGATGTCTTGCACATTCCCATAAACAAACCAAATTCATGAAGCCTCTAAAAAACTACAGGGTGTTAGCAGACATGCACACGCATTCATGCTGCACTGGAATTACAAAGAGAATCCTGAAAGCACCTTGGGAGAAATAACGTCACTTACAAACCATCATCTCCCACAACCCCATGGAGAGAACTTTGGCAATCAGCTTGTAAAGACTATCACCCAATTTGCCAGTGAAAAATCCTTCACCCACCTCAATCTTTAGGAATGAGATGGTACTAAACAATGGAACCTTTATTAATACGCCGACTTCATGAAACTCATAACCGCCTTGATAAACTCAAACTGACCACATCCCAGCATATTGAACAATAAGGGATAGTATTTACAGTGAAATCTGCAGCGAGTTTGCTAAATATTTGAAGCAAGAGTTCCATTACCATACAACCATCAAAGGATTCAAGTCTGAAGATACTATTACGTAAGATGCATGTCAAAAACTTCCATTGCAGTAGCTTTTTATCAAATAAGAATCCATGTATCCCACTCAGATATTCGTTAGTCAAAGTGGATGTTCCTATTTCTTTTGACAGGTAACAACAATTTCATTAAGATCCAAAGACGAGTACAAAAAATAGATGTAACTATCAACTGTAAGTTTTGCATGTATAATAATGTTACTCTGAAAGGCACTGAGTAACCATGAACTAGACCTGGCATTCAGAGTACAAGAATTCAATTAAGTGGTAGGTTCCTGTCTAATTAGGAGATACTAACCTGACCCTGGCGAAACAAGGCTTTGACATTACCCTCTCCTTCACGCATTGCAAAGTCTGTGTCCAATAATGCGCCTTTTAAATCTCCTAATTTCAACTTACAAGCCTAGACAATACATCAAGTATTAAACAGTAAGATGCGCAAAGCCCCTAACACAGAGATACAGTATATAATAGTAAATTAGCATCCTGCAGGTAAGCCAAAGCATGTGCACAAATACACATGCAACATGAAAACAGCACAAAGTTTAAAGACAACCAAAACTCCAGTTTGGAACATCCAATACTAGCTTTTGGAAGCACATCAAGTAGATAAAACATCATGCAAGATGCAATCTTAGTTGCGCAAGGCAAGAGCAAAAGCAAAGTTGAGGCAAGGGTGTGTGTGTGTGTGTGCGCGCACGTGCTAATACCAATGGTTCCCAAAAGTTCGGGAATTGAAAGAGCCTAGGAACCACCAACATAAAATAATACACACTAGTCCACATGTATGTGGGGTCTGTGAGTGTGTGCGCGCGTGCGCTAAATATAGAAATATTATACAGGGTGATTTCATATAGGATGTCTAGATTTTAAAATGATAAAAATAATATTCGAATATAAGGAAGTTGGCTAGGCCAAAAGGTTGATTAGGTTAAAGATGCCTTGGTGGAATCAAATTGGTAGTTAGCAGAAGGTCATAGGAGAGCTAGAAAGATTGGAAGTGGGAGACAGAGTAGGGAAGGGCATGAGGATGGTAGCAAGATTCCACAGGAGCAGCAGCAAAAGGTTCCTACAAGGCTGCAACTAGAGATTTATCAAATATTTTAGGTGGCATGAGCAACTATATTCATGTCCTAAAATGTTCACTTGTTTACTACCATATGATGTATTAAAGAGATTTTCCTGTCAATATTTGAAAACCATGACAAGAAAATGTGTTCCCACAAAAGGAGCTTTTATAATATAATAAAAGAGATTAACACAGTAGTGCAGGAAGAACCCAAATAAGGTAAGAGTGCCGTCTCTCTACAATACACAAGAGAAGGTTATGTATCAATCAGGGCCATCCATTTAGTATGCTCTATCATGGATGGCTTATGTTCAAAAAACACTTTTATTACACAGTTTTATCCATTAATTTTCTTTGGAGGCTACCGAGCAGACGGACACTGACTGTTTGACCACTAATGATTGTAACTATTTCTTTGGAGGCTACTGAGCAGACGGATAGGATCATCTGATCTATCTGCGTATTTTAGACCATTTTTCATCAGCAGTAGAAGAAACTTGATGGACAGTCCCAATTCATATATCGACTTTCCACGTGCGCTGGTCAGAAGGGTCAACCTTAATCATATGCCTTAACTAAGGTTGTAAAGAGAAGTGGGTGATGTGAGCTTGGGCTGTGCTTCGGAAATACCAGCATGCTTAGTTTTGGTTCAGATATAAAAGCCAATCTTGAGATTGGACAAGGCCTAGACATTGCTATCTTATGATGGATTGAATATGGGTTGACCCCAGCCATTCCCACTAACCATCTAGATTTAGGAAATGAAGTGAGACAATTAAGATTCTTGAAAACTAGGTGACACGGAGAAGTTGATGAATTCAAGAGAGACGGCGGAGAGACTTCGGAAAGAAAATTAGAGGTTGTAGAGAATTCAATGAGAGTTTTCTAGGAAAGTCGATCCGAGAGAGAGAGAGAGAGAGCGTTTGATGCGAGGGAAAGAAGAGTGGGAGAGAGGCAATTGCAACTTGATCTCTCTCTAACATGAGTTCAAAACACATTATATCCAAACTTCTTTGATTCCTATTCTCCAGAGTAGACCACCCCTTACCGCTATTTCAGATCCATTGTCTCTTATTTTCAGACATTTTAACATTCTTCAAAGTATTTTCAGAAACTAGTATGACATGGAAAGTTTCCAAGTAACTCAACTGCGTCAACTTGCTCGCACCTTAAGGCAAGTTCTGAATTGATTTTGAGAGTTTTAATATTGTTCACAAGACACATCTATTGGCAAAGAATTCCTCAATTCCACCTAGTGGTCGATGGGAAAATGCTTACAGAGCTATTTGTAAATATCTGTGACTTCGTCTTCCTCAAATGAGAACTCTTCTCTGCACAACCACAGAAATTACAAATCAAGCAGGAATAGAGACAGTCATCCGTAACAAAGCTAGTCACCGCAAATGGTTAAACCAGAAAAAGAACGAATGGAGAGATTCAATAGATCACCCTCATCAATCTCTTCTTTCTCCCAGCAAACATCCAAGTAGCGCAACGCTTTCCGATACTTTCTAAGAGCCGTTTTAAAATCTTGTTTCTGCAAACAGCCATGGTAAATAAAATAAATAAACCAAGTAGAATGACAGCCAACGATAGCAAACAGATAAAGATAGATCCAGTATTAAAGCCAGAGTAATCTTCACTGAAAGATATTATATGGTGATCAATCAGGAGGAATTGTGTTCGTTTTGTTCGACCCAGCAATGGTAAAGGCAGGACCACCTTTCAGTAACTCTATTGATATGATAACCCAGCCAATGATAAGATGAGCCATCCACTAATCTCATTCTCAAGTATTTGATAGTAATAGGTCTCTGACAAAAATGGAAAATTACAACCAATGGTCCACATTTAAAGGGGAAGAAATCAACAACAGCGATCATCTGATGGGAAAGATTTTGGATTATCAGCCATCCACCATGGGGCCCACCATATGAACATTTGGCTGGCAGGAAGGTGGGTACCACCAGTACATTCCTCGGGACAATTAAATCTCAATCAAGAATCATATACTACATCTTTATATGAATGAAAGTAGACCATGATGGTCATGGCATTTGTTGGTCAAATATCACTTCAGGGTGAAATACCATGCAGTATGTAAAAGAAAGAATAACTATAGGTTCTTGGTGGCCGAGTTGGAAATAGGAGATAAAAAACGCCATTCTGCCCAACAACTGTACATCCTGAGGTGAAGAGCCTAGCAAGCTTCATCATGGGTGGAAGATTCCCAAAATGCTCCCCAATGCCACTGATAACTGTATTTGTCGATTTGTAAGCCATCAACTGAATGAGTAGAATGAATCGTCTGATCAGGGAAATATTGAAGCACAGCTCATCCCATGGTGGGTCCTAAAAGATATATGGCATGGTTCCACATGCACCACTGCTGGGGAGCAAAACCTGTGTTTCATTGAGCATCATAGAAAACTCCCATATTGGGAAAATATTAAACAAAAATGAAAGGTAACACCAACACCACGGATCAGTCCAGTATTGCAAAACAGAATCTCACAAGGTTAAAAGCTCAAGACTGAGAGTTCCATAGTTCACCTTGTATTGCTCATTCCCTAAAGCTTTGATCAACTCTACAGCATTCATCCACCAAGATATCTCAGCCGACTTCTCATCTAGATCAGCAGGCCAATCAGGATATGTATCACCATCGTTGAAGAAATTGGTAATGCCATCATCTTCACCTTCGGGAATTTCCCCACAGTCCACAATCACAACATCAACGGCAGGACAATCACCAGGCTCAGTGGGGGTGTGCTCAATGGAACGAACAACCCCCATGCCTTTAATTATTTTCCCAAACACAACATGTTTACCATCAAGATGTGATGTCCGGGTGGTGGTAATAAAGAATTGAGACCCATTGGTATTAGGTCCAGAATTAGCCATCGATAGCATTCCTTTCCTCTCATGTTTCAACTCAAAATTCTCATCCTCAAATTTCAACCCATAAATGGATTCTCCCCCGGTGCCATCTCCGGCAGATATGTCACCACCTTGTATCATAAAACCTTTAATAACCCGGTGAAAACGGACGCCCTGAAATGAAAGTTTTGTTATTAATAGCAAGCTAAGTAAGACAAAACCCAAAACAAGTTCTAAACTAGAAGAAAGGAAACATGATTGATAATGAGCAAAATGCAGCACCAACAAATGAATTTCTTACTTCCAGCCTTATCCATGTATGAATCTACAGAAAAATATTGAAATTTCTAAACCACTAACTTTTAAGATGATTGATCTACCCTGGGCTCACAAGTTGAATTGAAACCATGAGCTAAAATAGATGGTGGATACAATTCTGAGTTGGGGAAGCTCTTCCTAAGATGTCCATACTGAATAAAATTGTGGACAACTGTACGTTGTGCTCGTCATTTTATCCGTCATCATCTAAGCCCTATCCCAACTAATTGGGGTCAGCTACACAAATAGTGGTCCACCCTTGTCAAGATTAATGATAGAAGTAGTGCTGGAAGTTTGATACCTGCTGCCATCCTGATGTGAATATCCTTATTGACGGGCCAGATGGCATATAAGCATCACAGTGGACCCTAGTAAGGTTTCAATGGTGGCATTTCCATCCCACAGTCTCTTCTGGTATGGCCCACTTGAGTTCTAAATCTGATTGATTTTCAGTCTCAAGTCCTAACATAATATGGCAAAAATGATGAACCAAGTGGATGTCACAGTGAGCCCCACATAACATTTTGTTACATCGGCTACGAAATTGGATTCATCTTTTTAACTGTGACAGCTCAAAAACACATTATCTGCATGCTTTTTGGGTAATCTTGTATTCATAGTAACAGTCACTTATTGGGACCACCTTTGTGGTTTATGTGGAATCAAAACTGTTCAAATACTCTACTACCTAATCTCCACCATAAATACCAAGTATCATCTTGATCCAAAATTCAGGTCAGAAATACCACAAGGAGAAATATTAGGATGGGATGCCCAATATTAGTTATGTGTAGGGCACACCGTAGTGTTTATAAGCCATTCAATCCATTCCTCTAACGCCCCTCATCAGGATGAAAGAATTAGCCAAAAATCACATTATTCCGACAGTCAGGTGGGCCATAGCATGTAAATTTAGAGGTTTTAGGTGGGATTTTATGGGGTGGCCCACCAGAGCATTGGATCAACCTGAATTTTGGGAGCAAGGCCAAACAAGTTGTGCATAGGTGGAAAACATGGATTTCATGCACACAGAGCTGTTTATCCTATTCTAGTGAAAGTAACCCCAATAGTTACCTAGGCAAGGTTGTGAAGTGCTTTTTTATTCACTATTACCATTTTTTTGAAAATGGTGTAGTCATTTACACATATAATTAGTTTTCTAGAACTTTTTTCTTCAAAATTTGACTTGCATAGAAATCTTCGGGGAAAAAAAAAATCAAGAGTGGCGACCAAACAGGGCCTTAGTATTTCCATATGATCCTCAGCAATGTTGCCTAAACTGCCAACATCTTGTGTTCTTTTGTTCCAAATTATGTGATACGGATTGTGTGTCATTTGTGATCCAAATTGCTCATCTTACCAGCCCGAATTTATGGTTTGCACTCTTATTATTGATTACATATTTACATTCTAATTAAAATTTATATTTGGATTTACTTTTTGATTTATGCGATATCAAACATATACAAGATGCTAAGCATGAAAGATTTGTATTGGTGACATTCGTTGTTTCATATAAAATTGTGGTACGGATGATGCCGGAAAGAGTGGAAAAGAATGAAAATCTCGCTGCTGATCAATTTGCGATACGTGAATGGGAGAAAAATCCGGTTCATTTTTTTATATTATGTATACTCGCCTACTCGGTTGTATTTCCCAGGGCGACCCGCATAATCCTACAGTCCTATGCCAACCGTACCATGTAACTGATCCCATACCATGTACCAAATTAATCCTCGATCTGGGTAACAGTGATCACAAGTATCAACAGGTCTTCAGTTTGAATAGGCAGTCGGGACCATGGTTTGATGATCCAGACAACCAAGCTCGCCCCACCATGGATGGACTGTCCCTGAAAATCTCGACGATAAAAGTCCTAGGTTTTCAGTTGAATGTGGACTGTTGCTTAACCTTTGCTTAGTTGTCTATTTGTGGGCCACCAATCTAGGGATTGGGAGTGTCCAGCCAGAATGCTTTTTGTAGCAAACTCCATTTATGCAGGGGCCACTGCTCATCAGATCAACAACATTGATCAACAAACCAAGGGATCCACTTGTATGGACTAGTGGATTATGACATTGTAAACACTGTAAATATAATATGACATCCTTTATTCACCTTAGATTGTTCTGTAATCAAATATTGTTATGTATTATTGATGAAGGAATTATATGATCCTCAACCCAAGGATGTCCAGACAGTATCCTCACGTTTTCAGTTTGTACAAGTGGGGCCCATGGTTCAGCAAACCAGAGCATAGGTCCATTCCACCCGATCCTGGATGGACCTGCCCCAAAAAACACCCAAATTAAAAGATCCTAGCTACCAATCGCGGGCCTTTTTCATGTCAATGTGGAACTATAGTCTATTTGCAGGCGACAAACTGGAAGGTTAAGATTGTCCTATCATTGAGATTTTGGGGCCATGGCCTATCAAACCAATGTTTTAGGTCAACCAACCTTGGTCCCACGTGTACAAACTGACAGCTCGAGTATGCCATGCATTTCCTCAGGTCGAGTGCCATATAATTCCCTTTCAAGTCCCATAACAAATCCAAGATTGAATCTGACGCTGAAATCTGAAAAATAAAAAAATGCAAAAAATTAAAAGAAAATATTTTCCTCGAAATCGCATAATTTCCAAAATGATATGAGGAAAAAGGACAGCAAAAACCACGCCGTAGTATTTCAAAAATCCGAAAGGCATTGCAGTCAGATGGAGAGAGAGAGAGAGATGCCTTGTAATGGAGAGGAACGCCAGTGTTAGGGCCAATGCCCTTCTCGCCCGTACAAAGAGCTCTGAAATTTTCGGCCGTTTTGGGGACCACGTCGCTGTATAGCTCCACCACTATCCGCCCTTCCAACTCTCCTCCTATGCTGATGTCGAAAAAGCACCGTGGGTTCCCCATCTCTCTCTCTCTCTCTCTCTGTAACTACGCTTCTTTGAATCCCGTTCCGTCGAGAACGGAAAACAAAACCCTAATCCCGTTGCTGACCAGTGTCCAAATCAAAAACCTCGTATTTATGACGGGCTGTCGCTAACTTGCGCCGAGGGCTTTGTTGTAACCGACCCACTTTGCTTCTGGCGGAGGTTCGCTCGAATTTGATTCGTAGCGACTTTAACCTTTTGAAGCTGGGCCGTCTTCGAATGATCCAAACCGTTTAAAGGATAAATCTCGATGTGCATGTGAAAGTAAAACTTCTCAAATTTGACTTTCTCAGCCAGTGGAAATTTGGCTCTATTGCTTTAAAAATGGACGGTTAACATTGCCTTTGTATTATAAAATAGATAATGCATTCAAACTGATTAATTTTTGTACAATACCCAATCCAATTGAAGCCCTGTCACATGAAAGGTTTGGATTATTGAAAAGAACCCTGTCCTAATGGCTAAAGTTCGGACATATCATAATTGCAAGCAAACCTCTTCTGTGACGAGTGATGACGCTTTGGAAGATGTACAGCTTTCTTTTTTTGCTTCTTTTTTTTTTTTTTTTTTTTTTTTATTAACTTCATAGTACACCCAATTGTCATCTGACGCTTCACTGTTAGCCACCCCACGGAAGATGTACAGCATTCGATCAAACTGGTATTTGTGTAAATCGCAGTGCCCACCAGGTAACTCAATACGGTCTTACTGAGTAAACTTTGTTGGGCCCACCATGAATATACGTGGTTTATTTATCCAAACCATTCTTCTATTTTTTTCATCTCATTTTAGGAGTTGATCCTAAAAATGGAGCATATCTAAAGCTCAAGTGAACCATACCAAAGGAAACAGTAGAAGTAAAGATTTCCACCATTGAATCCTTTTTTTAAGGGCTCACAGTGATGTTTATTTTTTATCCAACCGGTTCATAAGATTACGAAGATGTGAATGGATGGAAAACACAAATATAAGCTTGATTCAAAACTTTTTTCACTCCCAGTAATTTTTCAGCCGTGGTGTTTTATTTATGGGCTGAACTTCTAAAATTATATGTTAAAAGTGATGGATGGAGTTGATAAAATACACAAATCAAGATGGGCTCCACATAATTTACTCAGTGTGCAATTTGCTTCCATATTTGTGTCATACCTTCATTCATGTCTTTGTGCCCTTATCAATAGGTTAGATAGTAAATAAACATCTTGTAGCCTTTAATAACTCCTTTTCTATTTTTAGAAAACTCCTGAGATATATATTACAAAAAAGGAGCGAGATTAAAAACAAGAAGGGAAAAAAAAAAAAAAAAGGGGAGAAGAGGAAGTTCACCAAGAGAGCAGACTCCACTAGACTTCAAGAAAGAAAAAATCACAATCTTTAAGACCCAGTATATGCACAACTCATTCTAACAATAAACACTTTGCCTTGCTTGCTATAACCACTTTCAAATTAAAGATGTCCCTAAAGTATTTATTGTTTATTTCTTCCCAAGCCGACCACCAAATAGCAATAATGGCCATTCTCCATAATCGAGTCTTTTGCTTACCTAAGCTAATCCTGTGCCAAGCTTTAAGGAGACGGGACATGAAACGAAGAAAGCACCACATGATGTTGAAGCACATCAGGAATTCTAACCAAATATGGGAGATAAAAGGGCAAAAGAAGAGCAGGTGATCAATCGATTCTTCGTTCTTCAAGCAGCAAAGGCAGACATTCACAAGAGGCATCCCCCTCTTTCTCAAGTTATCCATTGTGAGAATCCTCTTATTTCCGATTAACTACCCGAACGAAGAATATTTAGGGGAACTGAGTATTTCCAGAGACGGCAAGATGGATATGGTCAACTATGGGAGTCAGCTCTTGATCCAACATAGAGTAGAGCGATCTAACTGAGTAGGAAGAGAATTTGTCCAACCTCCAGAAAATACTATCAGGATTCTAACAATCTGGCATGGCCTTGTAAATACGATCGAGGAGCCCCACATACTCGTCAACCTCCCAATCGCAGAGGTTTCTCCTGCAAACCACGTTCTTCACTATCTTCGAGGTTGAGGTAGAGAAGCATCTAGCCACAGCGATAGTTGGATCAGGGACGAGACAGAAACTATTCAGAAAATCTTCCTTAGAAGCAGCTTCTCCCACCCAAATATCTTCCAAAAATATGATGTTATTGCCCTTTCTCGAAATAAAACCAATACCAGAGAGCACTTCCTTCTTCAATGATAGGATTCCTTTCCAAAGAATCGAGGACCTATAGAAAGAGGAATCTTTGGTCCATCATCCACAAATAGACCTACCGTATTTGCCTCTGATAATCTTATCACCTTCAAAACCAAGCCTCCAAATCCACTTCCCAAGGAGAGCCTTACTCATATTTTTGAGGTCTTTTATCCCCACTCTGCCTACTTGAGTCTGCTTACAAACCTGAAATAAAATCATGTTTTAACTTTTCAAGAGTAGTCAAAACAAAGGTCGGATATCTGAAGGGAGACATATAATATAATGGCAAGTTAGGGAGGGCTGCCTTAATGAGAGTGAGGCGGCCTCCCAGAGAAATGTATCTACATTTCCATCTGGCCAGATAAGATTAAAAGCTATTAATCACCTTATTCCATGGGGATTTTGGAGGAGAGCCCAAACAAAAAAGGAGACCGACAAAAGAGACCGAGAGCGAAATTGAAGAGCACCTAAAGGATTCTGCAAATTTATTAACCTCTTTCCCCTTCAAGCTAACCCCGAACATCTCAGATTTTGCCATGTTAGCCCTTAAACCCGAAACAGCGTGTAAGCCCCGTATCATAGACCGTACCATTCCATAGACTTTCGCGGTCTTCCCGGTCGAATTTCAGCAACCTTCGACCCATAACTGGTATTTTCGCGCGACCCTGATTCACACGTCGTCAACTCGAGTCAACTCAACCCAAGGCCTTTACCATAGCGACCACGCCGTCGCCGCGGTTCCGATGCCGCGACTCGCGCGTCGAGGAGATACTCTGGTTAGGAGATGTGGGCCAGCATTTAATGCAAGTAAAACGCCGCGTGTTGCAAAACCCAAGAGAATCTGTACGACTTATCAAATCAATCCATCAATCAATCAAATCCCATCAAGTCAAGTACACATCACCTTTCACTCTTCCCCAAGCAACCCCTAAAGTAAAAAAGTCTCTTACACACTCATGCCTTTCTTACATAAAAAGCCACAAAAGTCAAAAAGTTCTTACACCCATCACTCACCACATCCATTACTCCATCACCCATCTATCTATCTCTCTCTTTACAACTCTCTCTCTCATTTTCAAACTCATTCCCAAGCAAGAGAAAGCCTCACACGTCCAAGTCCCTCCCTCTCTTCCAAGCTCCAAGTGTGGCCCACTTTTTCATCCCAAGATCTCTCATCTCAACCATTCAAACCTCATCTCCTCCGTTGAAGTCGAAGCTAAGGAGCTAAGGAACCTAAGGGAGCAAGAAGATAGAACGATGGGTGCTTGATAAGAGTAGTTTTTTATGTTTTTAAGATGGGCCAAGTGAGGCCAACCGATCAATGGTTTGGATCTCACTTGGGACCCTAAGATGTGGTCGATGACCCACTTTAATCATCATGATTATTCCATGATGGGGCTATTCTCTATGGACCCCATCATGATGTTTTTTTTTCTTGTATACCTAGGGTCATCTAGACCATCTATTTTAGTGGAGAAGGGATCTCCACCATTGGATTTTGGATTTAATGGGCCCATGTGTAATAGGACCCACTTGATGTATGTTTGGTTGCAAGGGAGGGCCCACTTGATGTAATAGGACCCACTTGATGTATGTTGGGGTCCCTCCATCACGCGTGTCCCACTCTCTATCTTTCTCTCTCTCCCCTCTTTTTTTTATGTTTTTGTATGATGATTTGGTCGTGTGGTCCACTTGAATGGAACCCATCATGAAGTAAGTATTTTACCCAAGCCGTTTATGAGTGGGGTCCACCTTATGTGTGTTGTACCCACACCATTCATCATGTGGTGGCCCACTTGAATAAAGCCCACCTCTGTTGTGAGCACCGTCTAGCGTCCAGAGACGCTAGACGTCTCTATGAAAACACAAATATTAGCTTGGTTACAAGCACATGGGGTGGCCCACTCATATACACCCTAGCTTGATTTATGTATTCAATCCACGCCATTCATCTCTTTCCTTGCCTCATTTTAGGTGTTGAACTGAAAAACATAGTCAATCCGAGGTTCTGGCCGGCCATAGCATAGCAAATGATGATTCTCACCGTTGAAATCTTTCTTGAAATTTCTATACATCGAAAAATACTCAATATTGGGCTCGTTGAATTTGTTACGAGCTGTGAAATCCTATGGCTGGAGTGGATTCACTTGGAGCAAGCCCCACACTCGAAAAACCTAAAAAACAAAGGTTTTCAAAATAAAATAAAATTATTGGTAGCAGTTGCTGCTGTTGTCAGCGCAGACAGTGCCTGTGGCCTTGTAAGTGGGCGGACGCCAAGGAACCCACGGCTCCAGCCATGGGCCCTACCTTGATGTTTATTGTCATCTGACCCGTTCATGAGGTGGGCCCCTCCCTGAAGTGGGCCCCCTTCAAGTTTTAGCCGCATTCAAACCTCAGGCGGCCCACACCACAAGGAACAGTGTTGATTGAGTGTCTACCATTGCAACCTTTTTGGGGCCCACAGAAATTTTAGATTAATATGAAATTTGTTTTTCCTTTTCATCCAGGTCTGTACGACCTTACCAACGGATTGGATGGAAAATAAACATTAGGGTGGGCCCCACGTGGGACCCACAATGATGTATGTACCTTATTCCCACCGTTCGCCCGGACGATGGAGTCCACAGAGATGTATGTGTTTACCATGCCGTCCAGCCTTCTGTTGGCTGCTGTACGGCTGGTGGGACCCACCAATGATGCATGTGCTGCATCCAAACCGTCCATCCACTTTGTAAGCTCATCTTATGGCATGTGCATAAATAATGAGTCAGATCTATAGTCCAAGTGGACCCCACCAATGATGCATGTTTTGAGGCCTTACATCCACTTTGATGTGGATGTAAGGCCCATGTCATGAGGCCATTCGATGTATTTGTGGCCCATGGGTTGAGGCCCATTTGATGTATTAGGGGCCCATTGAAAGTATTAGGGCCTATGGGTTAAGGCCCATTTGATGTACATATGGGGCCCAATGGGTGTGACCCACTTGATACACATATGGCCCATGTGATTAGGCCCATTTGATGTATTCAAGGCCCAAGGGTTATTGCCCATTGCAATGTACATAAGGCCCATTGGTGCGCCCATTGATGTGGCCCACTCGATGAATATAAGGCCCATATGATATGGCTTATTTGATGTATTTAAGGCCCAATAAGATGTAACTAAGATCCATTGCAACGTGTGATCCCAACATGGTTTATGTAATGATGTTTACGACGAGCTATACCTTGGGAGCAATGATGGTTTGACGTCCATTTTGCGAGTATAATGTTGGTTAAATGTTCGCATTACGACTCTCCTTAGGGCCCATTGATATGCCCGTACTTGTTGCGTGTAGGCCGTCTAGGCCCATTTGCGTTGTAAGGATAATTCATTACTTCATTACATGTTTAGTATAGCTCAATGACTCATAATCATACGCATCATATGTATGCTTGATACGAGAAGTGACTGATCATAACATATACCTTCGAGCAGATTACTTAAGGGCTCCCGGTTAGGCGGTGTTGCCCCCCATGAGCACATGATACACGCAGGTTTGTCGCATGACTGGATAGTATGATTCATGCATTTCGCATTGTATGACATAGTTACTGTACGCCCTAGCGACATCAGAGTCGTAGCCTTCACAGGCGTATCGTGGTTAGCAGGATTGAATACCGAAAGTCTTGTTCTACATGGGGTGCTATAGATATCCCTGGGTGAAAGTCTTTAAACCCTTATGGTACCAAGAGGTTGCTTCAACGTCTAGACCGAGCAGGTATAGGAGCGTCGAGTGCCGATTACCAGACGGTCGCGCTTTTCACTTTGTCGTGGTCGATTGGAAGGGGGTGTAGCCTTACCCACCGGAGAGTAGGGGGCAGAGCTAGGCTGAGTTTGACCAGCTTGAGGAATGGGTCCGCTATTTACGAGCCGAGCCCGATATTGGCAGGCGGATAGTGAGGTCTCTTCCACTTACCTTATTATGCACGATAGGGCGGCAATCTAGTTTAGAGTGTACTAGACCCCGGTAATATCCCAGATTTGAGCTATATTGATATGTGGACTTAGATGAGGATTGTATGCTTGAGTTACATTTCGCATCGTATGGCCTTGGTATGGCCGACATCATTCATGCTTTGCACCGCATGACATTGGTACAGCCAATAATATTCATGGATCCATCAGCATTTTCCACATTACTCTGATATTGCATGATCATATTACTACCTTGCGCACACACTTTCACCACCCTCTAAGCTTTCTATAAGCTTATGCACGACTGTTGCGTGCAGGTGACATTGGGGCATAGCAGCGCTGAGACAGGAGCCCTTTGCAGATCATTTTGGAGCTTTTGGTCTCTCATGATTGTATTTCTCTTTATGCTCATTATACTTGTAAAGTTTTTTATCATAGTGGAAATGTAATAAAGTTGTTGATTATTGTTTGTGGGTTATGCCTTTGGTTATGCTTATTACAAATCAAACTAACGTTGAAAATCCTCCCCGTAGCATCCCAGTATCGAAACCAGGCGAATGAGCGCTGAAAGCCGAGAATGGGGTTCTACGGAGGCTGTCGGCGCCAGATTCGGCGATCGAAAATTTTGTGAGCCCGGTTTCAGAGTTTGGGGCATGACACGGCGTCAAAGCATCGAATCGTAGTGCGCAAATTATCTAACTTGACTAAATTGGCTTCACAGAAAATCAAGGTGTCGTCTACATACTGGATATGAGATATCGGGGTTGGCATACCTCTCATTTCGATGCCACCAATGATCCCTGCCTCCTGACCGGTCTGGATCATTCTGGACAAAGCCTCCCCCACTATGAGGAAGAGGAAATGGGACAGTGGTTCACCTTAGCGAATGCCTTTAGAGTTTTTGAAGAAGCCTTTTAGGGACCCATCAATAAGAATAGAGAAAAATGCCAACCTACACACTCTCCAGTCAAACCCCTCCATTTCGCTCCAAAGCCCATACACCTCAACATGTATTGCAAGAACTCTCAATCCACATGGTCATAAGCCTTTTCAATGTCCAACTTACAGAAAATTGTCCTCAACCCGTCTTTGTGACTATAATCTACATATTCATTTGCAATAAGAGCACAATCAATAAATTGCCTTCCCATAATAAACACACTCTGATGGCCAGAAATGAGCTTACTGATAACTTTCTTCAACCGGGAGGCCAGGACTTTTGCCAAAATTTTATACGGGCCATCAATCAGGCTAATAGGTCTTAAATCTTTAAAAGAAGTCGCACCCGAAACTTTTGGGATTATAGCTATGAAGGAAGCCTCCCAATCTTTTGATAGTCTGCCCCTGTCATGAAACTCCTTAAAGAACTGCATGACATCATCTTTGATCACATCCTAGAAGGTAAGGAAAAAATAAATAGGAAAGCCGTCTGGCCCTAGCGCCCTATCTCTTCCTAAAGAACTGCATAACATCATCTTTGATCACATCAACTTCATTTTCTTTGAATTGTGCCCTAAAATGATCCAACAAAAGGCACAAACGACTTGATGTAAAACACATACATCACCATGTGCCCAAGGATCCACTCACATCAGTGGGATCCATCAAAGCCATGCCCACCTAAGAACTTTATCTTCGTGGAGTACCTTTTTCTCCACAATTTTCGTGGGATTTGATTCGACAGTAACCACAGTGATGTGATGTATGTGCTTTATCTATTCTTGCTCATTTTAAGCTATGAACCCAACAATGATTTACATCCGAATCTTAAGTGGACGATGCGACGGGAAGTGGTGTTTATAGCGATGCCTACTATTGAAATATTCCTTGGCCCATTGCAGGACATTTTCCATCCAACCTGTTTATAAAAGGAGCGAACTAGGTAAGACCCTAGATCTACTAAAGTGGTGGGCCCCTAACTATGAGTGTAACACCTACAAAATTTTTTTTATTATTTAATTTTAAGTTTGAATTTAAATTG
Source organism: Magnolia kwangsiensis (assembly GCA_037074715.1). Taxonomy (NCBI): domain Eukaryota; kingdom Viridiplantae; phylum Streptophyta; class Magnoliopsida; order Magnoliales; family Magnoliaceae; genus Magnolia; species Magnolia kwangsiensis. The sequence continues at coordinate 16,393,750 of CM073572.1, read as the reverse complement.
AGAGAGATTTTCTCTCACCCCATTTCCATTCTTATTCTCTTTATCTATATTTAAGTATATCTTTGTATATTTAAAATTTCTAATGGACTCTTCTTTTTAAGGAAAAGTGTTGCATTAATTGTTTTAATTAAACTACACTTGAAACCAAAAGATACCCGACATATAATTAGTAAGCGGAGTAAGAGAGTTTGTGAATATATGTATATATTTGTAAATTTAATATTCTTAATGTAATATTTGATTAGAGCAGCATAGTAGACAGTTTGAATTATACTCATGCCCCGTGCATGCTTGAATAAGAAATATATTTTTACGTCATCACCATAACATACAAAGTTAATAAAGATAAAACTTTGGTTTACCTTATATCTCTCAACTGACGGTACATGAGAATAAGCGCTGCAACCAGATATATGTAACCATGAGTAGTCAACATTATAACCACTCCACAATTCTTCAGAAATTTTACGGTCTATTAGCATGGACGATGATCTATTCACCAGATAATAAGTTGTATTCACGGCATCAGTTCATAACTCATTACATAGTCCAGTATTACTCAACATACTTCGGGCTCTCTTTAAGAGAGTCTGATGCGTACATTTTGTTATACAATTCTTTTAAGGTGTGTGTCTTATTGTATTGTGCCTTATAACTCTCTCGTCGTTACAAATTTGGTTAAATTTCTTTTAAGTGAATTCAATTCCATTGTCTTTCCTTAGAATATCCAGTTTCTACCTTGTCTGCTTCTCAACTTATTACCTTCCACGCATTCAATGTGGTAAATAGATTGAATTTATTTTTGGGGAAATAAATTCACATTTCATTTAATAGTCATTTATAAATGAGACAAAGAACGATGACCCCTTGGTGGAAATAATAAGTGATGGGCCCGAATGCACATACTTAAGTATTCATTTATATGCTTTTCTGTTTTAAAAGCTAGCCGAAATTGTTTATCATCTATAAGATGTTTACATGTATGAAAATCAACGCTTTAAAAAACACAAATTGAACTACAATCAGAAAGTACATTCATACTGTGCTCACTCATGTGGCCTAGACACGTGTGCCACAAACATGCCAATGTGGACTCCACTAAAGATGTTACAACTCCACTTGATACGACATTTTCCAGTTAGCTTGTAAAGATTTATATTCCATCGAGCTTTCATTTCCACAAGTGCCCATTTATAAACTTCAAGGACCTAATCAAAACTAACAAACTTGCACCCAAAGTTTCTTTAATGCTCCAAAAGAAATCAGATTATTCACGAGATTAGGAACTTAACTCACATCTGTTAAGATATGCTTTATCCCATCGAACATCGTGATGCACACCGAATCGATTCCAACAACCTCACAGGCAATGTCATTGCTCATCGTGAGACCCGTATCTTAGTCTGTACCGACCCGTAGACTTCCGCGGTCTTATCGGTCGAATTTCGGCAACCTTCGACCCTTAACCGATGCTTACGTACGACCCTGATTCGTATGTCGTCAACCCGAGTCGACTCAACCTGAAACCCGTACCCTAGCGATCGCGCCGTCACTGCGGTTTCAATGCCGCGACTCGCGCGCCGAGGCGATACCCTGGTCAAGAGCTGTAGGCAGACGTTCGGTGCGAGAAAAACACCGCGCGTTACGAAATCTAAGGGAATCTCTACGATGTGTCACATCAATCTCATCAATCCCATCAATCAATTAATCCATCAAGCCATCACATGTCAAGTACACATCACTTTCACCCTTTTCCAAGTAAGCCACAAAAGTCTTCCAAGCTCATACCTTTCTTACACAAAAGGCCTCAAAAGTCAAAAAGGCCTTACACACCCATCACCACCACATCCATCACTCCATCCATCCATCACTCACTCTCTCTCTCTCTTTACAACTCTCTCTTTCTCTTTCTCATTTCAAACTCAAAAAAATCCCAAGCTCCATACGTATGAGAGCTCTCCAAGCACTCCTAAAATTCTAAGTGTGGCCCACCTCCCTACCCCATGATCTCCCCATCCTAACCTTCCATTCCTCATCTCCTCCATTGAAGTCCAAGCTAAGGTGCTAAGGAACTCCTAGGAGCAAGAAGATCGGACGGTGGGTGCTAGATTTTACTAGTTTTTCATGTTTTTGAGATGGGCCAAGTGAGGCCAACCGATCAATGGTTTGGATCTCACTTGGGACCCTAAGTTGTGGCCGATGGACCACTTCGATCATCGTGATCATCCATGATGGGGCCATTCTCCATGGACCCCATCATGATGTTTATTTTATTGCAATAGGAAGGTCATCTAGACCGTCCATGTTGGTGGGGAAAGGATCTCCACCGTTGCTTTTAGATTTCGGTGGTCCCACATGCTTTAGGGCCCACTTGATGTATGATTCATTGCAAGGGAGGGCCCATAAGGTCGGGATCCCTCCATCACAAGCGTGTCCCACTTTCCATCTCTCTCTCCCTTCTTATTTCTTTTTATTTTATTTTATGTCATTGTTTGTGTTTGTGTGGCCCACTTGAATGGACCCCACCTTGAAGTATTTATTTTGTCCAAAGCTTTCTTCAAGTGGGGTCCACCTCATATGTTGCACCCACACCATCCATCAGTGGTGGCCCACCTAAACAAGGCCCACCACAATGTTTTTTGTTTAAAAGACCCAACCGTCCAGCGTCTCAGACGCTGGACGTCCCTGCCTAAGTAAAAAAAAAAAGAAGGAAAAAGAGAGAGAAAAGGGAAGGGCTGTCCTTATAGCCCACCTTGGTGTATTTGTTCAAATCCATGCCGTTCATCCCTTTTTCCAACTCATTTTAGGCGTTGAGCCGAAAAATGAGGTTGATCTGTTAATCAGATGGGCCATATCATATGAAATTATATTCCTTACCATTTAAAGCTAGTAGGACCCATCTTGGTGCATCCTCACACCCAAAAATTCCAAACTTCGAACTCATTTCGCCTGTTGCGAGCCACTGAACGCAATGGCCGGGGCGAATTTTTGTGAAGCGGGCCCCACGTGCGAAAAACCACCGAAAAATGGGTTTTTCCCGATTTTTGAAAGAGGCAGAGCCTCTGTTCTCTCTCTCTCTCTCTCTCTCTCTCTCTCTCTATCAGCGACGCTGCTGCACGCAGCAGCGTACAACGTTTGGAGCGGGCCGGCGACCAGTCCCACGGCTGCTGCCGTGGGCCCCACCATGATGTATATGTTTGATCCACGCTGTTCATGAGGTGGGTCCCCTCCTCAGGTGGGCCCCTCCAAATTTTAGCTCAATCCAAAGCTTAGGTGGCCCACAACATAGGAAATAGTGAGGGATTTAGTGGCTGCCCTCAAAATTCTTTTTGGGCCCACAGAAGTTTCGGATCAAGTTGGAATTTGTATTTACCCTTCATCCAGGTCCGAGTGACCTTACGAACAGTTTGGATGGCATTCAAATATTAGTGCGGGCCCCACATGGGAACCACAATGATGTATGTGCTTTATATCCACCGTCCAGGCGGACGGTGGAAGTCCACCATGATGTTTATATTTAATCCGTCTGCTAGACGGTGGTGCTGGGGCTCATGGTGATGTTGTGCACTGCCCAAACTCAGTGGACCCCGCCATGATGCATGAGATGCATCCAGACCGTCCACCCATTTGGAAATATCATTTAAGGCATGAGTTAAAGTTTGGGTGGGCCGCCTATGTATGGGTTAGGCCCATTTGATTTGTAAAGGCCTATGGGTTAGGCCCATTTGATTTATTTAAAGCCTAGGGGTTAGGCCCATTTGATAGTAAAAGGCCTATGGGTTAGGCCCATTTGATTTATTTAAGGTCCATGGGACTAGGCCCATTTGATATATCCCAAGGCCCGTGGGATTGGACCCATTTGATGTGTTCCAAAGCCCATGGGATTAGGCCCATTTGATGTATTTTAAAGCCCATGGGATCAGGCCCATTTGATGTATTTTAAGGCCTATGGGTTTAGGCCCATCTAACTTAAATAAGGCCTATGAGTTTAGGTCCATCTGATATGCATCGGGCCCATGTGATTAGGCCCATATTGATATACTCTGAGGCCCCCTGGATTGTGATCCATTGCAATGTACCTACGGCCCATTGGTGAAGCCCAGTAATGCGTCCCATTTGATAAACATAAGGCCCACTTGATGCATATAAGGCCCATTGAATGTGACCCATTTGATATATTTAAGGCCCAATGGGATGTACCTAAGGTCCATTGCAATGCGTGACCCCAACACAGTATGTAACGATGTTCACGACGATCGTGCCTTGGGAGCAATGTTGGTTTGACGTCCACATTGCGAGTGTAATGCTGGTTAGATGTCCACATTATGACTCTCCTTAGGGCCCATTATTAGGCCCGTACTTATTGTATATAGGCCGTCCAGGCCCATCAGCATTGTAAGGATAGTCCATTTCATTATACAATGTTTAGTATAGTTCCATGACTCATGATCATACGCATCATATGTATGCTTGATATGAGAGGTGACTGATCATAGCATATGCCTTCGGGCAGGTTGTTTATGGGCTCCCGAATAGGCGGTGTTGCCCTACATGAGCGCACGATGTGCGCAGGATTTGTTGCATGACTGGATAGCGTGATTCATGCATTTCACATCGTGTGATATGATTACTGTACGCCCTAGCGACATGGGGGCCGTAGCCTTCACAGACAGATCGTGGTTGGCAGGATTAGATACGAAAAATCTCGTTCTACATGGGGTGTTATAGATATCCCTAGGTGAAAGTTCCTAAACCCTTATGGTACCAAGAGGTTGCTCCAACATCTAGACCAAGTGGGTAGATGAGCGTTGAGTGCCGATTACCAGACGGTAGCGCTCTCCACTGTATCGTGGTCGGTTGGAAGGGGGTGCGGCCTTATCCGCCTGAGTGTAGGGGACAATGCTAGGCTGAGTTTGACCAGCTCGAGGAATGGGTCCACTATCGACGAGTTGCGCCCGATATTGGCAAACGGATAGTGAGGTCTCTTCCACTTACCTTATTGCCCGCGATGTGGCGGTAATCTGGTTTAGAGTGTACTAGACCCCGGTGATATCCCATATTTGAGCTGTATTGATGTGTGGACATAGATGAGGATCTGTATGCTTGAGTTGCATTGCACATCGCATGGCCTTGAGATGGCCGATACCGTTCATGTCTTGCATCGCATAGCCTTGGTACGACTCATGATATTATAGATCCATCTGCATATTTTGCATTACTCTGACATTGCATGTTCATATTACTACCTTGCGCACACACTTTCACCACCCTCTAAGCTTTCTATAAGCTTATGCACGACCGTTGTGTGCAGGTGACGTTGGCTCGCAGCAGGGCTAAGGCAGGAGCACGTTGCAGATCATTTTGGAGTTTTTGTTCTTTACCATTGTATTTCCCTTTATGCTCATTGTACTTGTAAAGTTTTTGATCATAGTGGAAATGTAATGGAGTTCTCGGTTGTTGTTTGTGGGTTATGCATTTGGTTATGCTTATTACGAAACAAACTGACGTTGAAAATCCTCCTCGTAGCATCCCAGGATCGGAACCTAGCGAATGGGAGCTAGGAGCCGAGAATGGGATTCTACGGAGGCTATCGGCGCCGGATTCGGCGATCGAAAATTTTGTGAGCCCGATTTCCGAGTTTGGGGCGTGACACTCATAAATGCATGTTTACTTTTGCATTCGTTGTAATTGGTGAACCAATCTCACTGAAAAGTCACGTAGCATGAGGCCCATGTATTTAAAACTCACTCGTTACCAAGATACTTATATTTGGATACAATTAGAACATCACCACCATCTACTTCCCCGTTGGATTCTACGATTACCTTCTTTCGACGTATTATCAAGTTTTTCACCATTTCGAGCCTTAAGATTCCAACAATCATTATTTATGTTTTGTCATGCCACAATTTCAGCACTTCAATTTGTCATCATCTTTCAATTTGGATCTAGATCAAGAATTCCTATTCTCCCATTCAAAATTCCTTCCCCCTGACAACCAACACACTTGTAGAGGTACCATCGTCACTTTCAATTATATCATTACCATGGCTTAGAGTGTCTATAAGATTCTTGTAAGATGGTTGAAGCAAATTCAGTTGAATCAAGGCTTAATCTTCGTCTCCGATATTAACATTCACATTTGTCGATTTATAGAGCAATTTGTTGAATGTGTTCATGTGTTCATTAATACTAGGTCCCTTTATCATATTAAGATTGTATAATTATTGCTTAAGATATAAACGACCGCTTAATGATTTATTCATATACTAATTATCAAGTTTCTTCCATACATCTCCAGCGCCCATTTGATATAGGATATTATAGAAAACGTTGTCCGCTAGATACACTTAGATCAAGGTTGTAGTCCTCTCATCAAGTTCATCCTACCACTTCATCACTCGTAGATGCAAGATGCTTCGTCTTAGCCAAGAGAGCGTGTTGAAATACTTGTCGAACTAAAAGGTCGATCATCTTTATCTCCCATAGTTCAAAAATATTTATACTGGTGAAATTCTCCATTTCACACTTCACACTAAACCATTTTTGTCGACATGTTTTACATTAGAATTCAAAACCCAAATGCTAGCTATGACACTACTTATTGGGAACTATGGAAGTAAACCCAAATTCAATTAAACAGAATGAAATAAAACATGTAAAGAAAACAAATTTTATATGATAAAACCTTATGAGAAAAATGGTTGCCTACCAATGACTAGACGAATTGGGTCAATCCCATCGGTCTGCGCAATCTATGTTAAATTGGTTGCCTTGAAAAATGTAGACCGATGGGATTGACCCAATTCGTCTAGTCATTGGTAGGCAAAAATGGAGGTACAATATCATCTTTACGAGATATGTCTAGCTATGGATGTTATGGATGACCCGGCTTATGTGGATTTCACATGGTAGGAGGAACATAAAACAGACCTAACGTAAATGTCAACGAGTCCAAATGCAGTTGTGTGCATGTGGAAGATTTACATGTGCCTAGCCCACTGTGCAATTTCTCTTCATTAAATATTAACAAGTTTTAAGCTGTTTTTAATGTTTGTTTGGTTTGGAGAAGGAGAAATTTAGGACTGTGGACCCCACCTTTTAGCCAACTGTTTTTATTGAGGAATACAAACTTTGTTTTGCAACTTAGACCCGTACGTGCAGATTTAGAATTTCAGGACGAAAATACCCCTCCTTTCAAGGAAACGGATTGGGTACTCCGCCTGCCACCAGCCAATGGCGGATGGTTGGTGGTATGTGCGCCCCACCTTGATGTGTGCTTTTCATCCATGCCGTCCATATATTTTTCCAGATCATTTTATGGTATGAGACCAAAAATGAGATATATCCAAATCTCAAGTGTACCACATTACAAGAAACAGTGTTGAATGAGCGTCAACCATTAGAAACCTTTAGGGGGCCCACTGTGATGTTTGTGAGAAATTCTCCCCGTCTAAATTCATTCATAGGGTCAAAAAGACCTGGATGAAGAGGAAAAATAAATTTCATAATGATCCAAAACTTCTGTAACCCCTAAAAGGTTTTCAATGGTAGACGTTCAATTCCCCACTGCCTTTTACAGTGTGGTCCACTTAATAGTTAGATCTATCTTATTTTTCGTCTCAAGCCTTAATATGAGCTCGTAAAATATATGGACGGTTTGGATATAACACATACATCATGATGGGACCCACAAAAGCAACATAGCAAAAAAAAAAGAAAAAATTCAGTTTTCCCCGCTCAATTGAGTGGGGCAAACTAGAAATTGAGCGGGGTAAACTAGAAATTGAGCAGGACAAACTGATTTTTTTTTTTTTTTGCTATGTTGCCTTTGTGGGTCCCATCATGATGCATGTGTTATATCCAAATCATCCATATATGAGCAGGGCAAACTGAAAATTGAGCGGGGCAAACTGAAAATTGAGCGGGGCAAACTAGAAATTGAGCGGGGCAAACTGAAAATTGAGCGGGGCAAACATGAAATTGACCCTACTGTCAAAATCTAGTTTGCCCACCTTTTATCTAGTTATTTTTATGAAAGAATACAAAGTTACTTTTGCAACTTAGACCTCCACGTGCGGAGACCCAATTTCAGGATGAAAATACCCCTCCTTTTCACTGCTGTCCACTTTTCCTCTCCCTTTTCACTATTTGATTTTCATCTCCCTTACCACTGTTGCTTTCACGTTGCTTTCACCTTCCTTTTCACCCTCTAGTTCCACGAGAGAGATGAAAAAAACTCATTTTGTGGGCTCCCCTTATCAGTATTTTGTCTTCTTCCAAAAATGGTCAGTCTAAGGAAGAAATCACGCATCAGTTGGGCCCACATTTAATGTATGTAGTATAGGAAACGGATTGGCTACTTCCCCTAACACCAACCCCGTGGCTAGTGGTCAGTGCTCTGTGGGCCCCATTATGATGTATGTGTTTCATCCATTCCGTTCATCCATTTGTAAAGATCATTTCAGGGCTTTATCCTATAAATAAGAGGGATACAAATCTTAGATGTACCATGCGACAGGAAAACAATAGTGATTGGATATCCATCATTTAAATCCATCATTTCAAATTTCTCCCGCTCAAATTTCAAATTTTCCCTGCTTATTTTATAGTTTGCCCTGCTCAATTTCATGTTTGCCCAGCTCAATTTCATGCTTGACCCACTCATTTCCTAGTTTGCCCACTGAATTTTTATTTTGACCCACTCAATTTTCAGGTTGTCCTGCTGAATTTCATGTGTGCCCCGCTCAAACTGATAATGCTCCCCTCGCTCAATAGCATGATAGATAGCGTTATAAAATTAAACAAGCACCACTCATTTTTCATGTTTTCCCCGCTCAATTTCTAGTTTGCCCCACTTAATTTCATATTTCCCACGCTCAATTTCATATTCGCCCCGCTGATTTTCTAGTTTACCCCCACTCAATTTCATGTTTACCCCTGCTCAAAACTTAAACCTAAACCTAAACCTAAAACCTAAATGTATTCTCAAATCCCTAAACCTAAACCTTAACTTATTCTTAATTCCCTAAACCTTAACCTATAATCTAACTTAAACTAAAACATATATCGTACACTTGTAACCTAAAACCTAAATGTATTCTCAAATCCTTAAACTTAAACCAACACCCAATCCTAATATCAACTCCTTAACCTAAACCTAAACTTGAAAACCTAAACCTAAACCTGATCAAGACTAAAACAAAGTATATGGAGTGCAATTTTAGTAATAATAAGAATGATAATGAGGAATTAGTCAAGATTGCTTACTTGGATTGACAATTCATGAGAATGGATAGAATGAGAAGAATGTTACGCATAGAATTCAGGCGAGGTGGAAGAAATGGAGATATACCTCTGGAGTTTTATGTGATCGTCGTGTACTCACTTAAATTACCCTGATCCCATTGACTAAGGATTGAGGCAAGCAAAAGCCCTGTAGTAAATGGATAGATTGAAGAGGTACATAATCCCCCTTCCCCTCTTTCCTTACCATCAACGTCAAATGAAAGTAGAGTTGTGGCCGCTCTCTACTTCTACTTGTAGACTTCTTCTCTTTCGTGCTTCAAGTGACAAAATATGAAGCAAAGGTAAATGAAGAACATATGGTCCCTAGCAAAAATAGTTATGAAATAAATGTTGAACAACGAAGTTTGATTTTAGAAAAGCACTTCACTATGGGAATGTACACACGGTAAAAAAAGTTACGTCAATTCGTTGAGATATGGTATGCTACAAGTGAATATTTGAGATAAAAAATGCATCCTAATTTATGATGACTGATCCTTCCAATCTAGTCCACATAATGTCCTTTTCGGGAGTGTACATGTGAAGAAATGATCAAAAGGGTCATATTTGTTAGGAAATTGGGAGTTCTGTACTTATAACCTAAAACTATTTCTAAATCCCAAAACCTATAACATTAACCTAAACTTAAACATATAACCTATAACCTTAACCAAAAACTATAACCTAAACCGAACCCATTCTCAAATCCCAAAACCTATAACCTATAATTTAACATCTCGAAAATCGGGGGTCGAGCATAAACTCCACTCCCGAGTTCCAGAACATCACTTATACAACATTTTCAATGATGGATGAATGTTGTTTATATTAGTGCAGAAAACATGAGTGAGATTAAGCCAAAACAGCATATCATACTCCAGAGACAATTAAATTTCTTAAGCGGAAGACTGTGATAAATATATAAAATATATAATTAATTGTAAGTCTCAAGAGTGTGAACATATTACCAGGTTAACTAATACATGTATACTCCAAAAATGGAAAGAAAAGAATATACATGGGTGTTTAAATAAAAGGCAAAATACCAAGTGTATTGGCATCTAATCGGTAACCCTGTAACCCCGTCGATCAGAACCTGCATATAGGAGGAATCCTCCTCATCATCATCAAGCTCGACTCTGCTTCGCAAGCATCGCCATCATCTGAAACTAAAATAGGGACTGGTTGGTGTGGCCAACACCGTCCCGTAACGTGGGAGTGAGTAGCTAACTCAGTGGAAACTATACAGCAGATGTTACATGTTATCAATTAAATCAAGCAGTAATGATAAAGCAATACAATCAAACATGTCCTAGATACTCTTGTTAATGTAAGAATGATATGAGATAATGATGCATGCCCTCACCACAAACTCCCTCATGCAACATCATCTAACGATCGCTGCATGAATCACTACCACTGTGCTCTCACACTAACGCCAATGGCACATGCAGTGCGATGTTATGAGTATGATTACTAAGTTCTTATTAGTCCTTTTCATACAGCAGGATTGAGAAGCTAAGACACCTCTCCTATATCATTTCCCAACATTGATCCATTATAGGGTCGTCAGTCCTAGGATATCTCATACGATGTTACATTTATAGGTCGCTGCAGGGGCTGTCCGGGCTGTTGTGCGCAATCGTTGCTCCTCTCCCCCATCACCTTATCGATACAGGCCTATTTATATCCTTAAGACTACATCAGGACTCGTCGCCCCTATGGAGTGTCAGGATAAACTCAAGGTCACTACAGAAGGCTCGTCATCAATCAGTGTAGGCCTACAGCAGGAATAAAGTGTCCCATACCACCATAATCTGCTCAGAGTAGGGTGCTCACTGGTCACTACGGGGAGGTTTGTGGCTCCAGCGTAGTCCGACGACTCGACCACGGTGTCCCATACCACCATGACCAGCTCATGAGTCTTAGGGGATCACGGTACCAAGGTTAACGGGAGTTTCACCGGTAAGCTCGGTGTCTTAGATTCAAACAGTTGCGACCAAACATGGTGAACAAAAATTGGTCAATCAGATTAGTTGATAAGCTCAACTAGGACAAGCGTATGTTGAGTTGATCGACATGGAATGCATAAGCATTCCGTGTGGCCTAACCACTGCCGAACATCCCAAGTACGACTCAGATTCGTTAAACTCATCTTGTGTGGCGGAAATGACCTCAACCATCATTTGGAGTACGTTTACCGATTGCTTAGACTATAGTACAGCCTCAATCATGAACAAGTTCAAATACAGGCATATGATTCATATCCTACCTTCATATGAATGTTCATGAAGTATAACTTAAATGTAAATACAATACATGGAGGAAATCATACGCACATGTAATATGATTCATCTAGGTTAATCAATCCATGGAGGAAATCATACCCACAATTAACGTGATCGGGAATCATATTTCAACAACCTTAACAATCTCATTTTACGAACTACTAACTTATTCAGGCATTTATACAAGCACTTAGATTACACATTATATCATACATATTATGTATTCATTAGCATACGTAATAGGGCAAATCCTTTCGTCAAAGGGTAGCCGCCCATACTACAATCATATATCCACGACAGATTGTCATGGCAAGCACGAATACAAAGCCTATACTCATTCAGTCATTTTCACATACACTTAGGCTATACATACTAAATATATATCATATTTTAGCATATCATGTATTTGGACTAAACCTTTAGCCCAGGAGTTGTTACACATACGTCTAGCATACATAGACGACAGTTAATCATGGCAAACCCAAATTTAAATTTTATATGTATACGGTATTTTCTACAAATACGAGGAATACAATCTATTCAACATAGTTAACGTATAACTGAAAAATAAAATGGACGGTACTTTATACATGTGAAATAGCATCTTAGGCAAGAATAAATCATTATTTAACATTGAAAGTCTTGAAAATCCTAACCTAAGCGTATATAGTCCGCACCTTAAACCAGAAAATGCGTATAAGAGGTGATTCAGACAATAAGTCTTCGTCAACAGCGGATACGCAACCTAAGGTATGAAATACGTTAGCTACAACATCACTCCAACTATCCTAGGCTGCAAAACAGGTTAGGATTAGGATTTCTTACCTAAGAATGGAGTTGGAATCGCCAGAATAGCGATGCAGGTGGATGACTTTGGTACGTGGAGCAGCAGGAAAGAATCCAAGGAGAAAACCCCAACTTCTCCCTCACTTTCTCTCTCTCTCTTCTCTCTCCTAGGGCTTTCTCAAATTCGTATGGGATGAGAGAGTGAGGGCTTAAGGCCCTTTTTATAAGTCCAAACATGACGAAAACAGACTTGAAGTCAAGGTATACTTAAGTTATAACCAAATCGGGTCTGTTCCAATCCAACGGAGCACTTCTGGAGGTCCTGTTAATAAATGCGGTCGGACTTAAGCTTTCTAAAATTGGATCTAGGTCAAGTTAAGTTTTCAGTCTGGTCGGATTTCTAAATCGACCATGGCGGACCATTTTCATTTCAGCGGTCACTGAAACTCGATCAGGGCCACAAGTGCTATGACATGTAAGGGCCACCTATCCTGATCCGAGGGTAAATTTGGGTCGAAATCTAACGGTCAGAACGCTTAAAAATAGCGCGCAAGTGACACGTACAAGATTTATTAAAATTATATTTAATTTCTTAAAAATCTTCATTTTCCCACACTCTTCACTCCGGACTTAAGAAAATCGTCCCAGAGCATCGTTTGGACTTAATTTTCGAGATGATAGTCAAGTCCAACTAGGCGGTCGTAATTGTCTAAGTTCATCGCTATCGGACTTTCGACGTGCGGTCCAGGTCCAATACGAAGTTTCAAAGTACTCCCGAAAGCAACCGGGTTTAGAGATTAATCTTAGATTTCAGGGTAAGGTAGCGTCAATGATTCTATAGGTTCTGAGTCTTACAGATCGTATTTAAAGTGGTTGATGCTAATTTTACTGGTAATCTAGTTTAGCGCTAGTTAATTCACATTAAATTTCTAAAGAATTTAGTCATAAATGATTTCTTTGGCTTTGAAATTGAGTTCTGAGAGTGATATGGTTAACCCATTGCCTAAGGACGTCTAACCCCAGGTTGACAAAAAATTCGAGGTGTTACATATAACCTATAACCTAAACCAAAACCAAAACCTATAACCTAAACCCGAACCCATTATCAAATCCCAAAACCTATAACCTAAACCTAAACCTATAACCTATAACCTTAACCAAAACTTATAACCTAAACCAATACCAAAACCTATAACTTAAACCCGAACCCATTCTCAAATCCCAAAACCTATAACTTAAACCTGAACCCATTCCCAAATCCCAAAACGTATAACCTATAATTTAAACCAAAACCAAAACCTAAACCCGAACCCATTCTCAAATTCCAAAACCTATAACCTATCCTTAAACCTTAACCTATAACCTAACCTAAACTTATACTTATAACCTAAAACTTTTTCCAAATCCCAAAACTTATAACCTAAACCTAACATTTCTCAAAACCTATAACCTAAACTCAATTCTCTAAAGTGAAACCTACACCTAATCTTAATCTCAACTCCCTAACCTAAACCTAAACTTAAAAACCCAAACTTAAACCCAATCCTGAACCTGAACACGATTTCCTAAACCAAAACTATAACTCATTCTCAAATCCAAAAACCTATAACCAAAACCAAAACCAAAACCAAAACCTATAACCTAAACCCAAACCCAAACCCATTCTAAAATCCCAAAACCTATAACCTAAACCTAAACATAAACCTTATTCTAAACCTATAACCTATAACCTAAACCAAAACCAAAACCAAAACCAAAACCTATAACCTAAACCCGAACCCACTCTCAAATCCCAAAACCTATAACCTATCCTTAAACCTTAACCTATAACCTAACTTAAACCTATACTTATAACCCAAAACTATTTCCAAATCGCAAAACTTATAACCTAAACATAACCTTTCCTAAAACCTATAACCTAAACTCAATTCCTTAAAGCGAAACCTACACCTAATCCTAATCTCAACTCCCTAACCTAAACCTAAACATAAACTTAAAAATCAAAACTTAAACCCAATCTCGAACCTGAACCCGATTTCCTAAACCTAAACCATAACTCATTCTCAAATCCAAAAACCCATAACCTAAATCAAAACGAAAACCAAAACCTATAACCTAAACCCGAACCCATTCTAAAATTCAAAAACTTATAACCTAAATCTAAACATAAACCTTATCCTAAACCTATAACCTATAACCTAAACCTAAACCTAAACCAAAACCTATAACCTTAACCCAAACTCATTCTCAAATCCCAAAACCTTAACCTATAACCTAACCTAAACCTATAGTTATAATCTAAAATTATTCCCAAATCTCAAAACCTATAACCTAAACCTAACCTTTCCCAAAACCTATAACCTAAACTCAATTCTCTAAAGCGAAATATACACCTAATCCTAATCTCAACTCCCTAACCTAAACCTAAACCTAAACTTAAACCTTATCCTGGAAAGGGAGAGAAAAAGTGGACAACAATGAAAATGAGGGGTATTTTCATCCTGGATTTGGGTCTCCACATGTGAAGGTCCAAGTTGCAAAAGTAAGTTTGTATTCTTTCATAAAAACAGCTGGATAAAAGGTGGGCAAACTAGATTTTGACAGTGGAGTCAATTTCATGTTTGCCCCGCTCAATTTTTAATTTGCCCCACTTAATTTTCAGTTTACCCCGCTCAATTTCTAGTTTGCCTCGCTTAATTTTCAATTTGCCCCGCTCAATTGAGCGGGGTAAACTAGAATTATTTTTTTTTACTATGTTGCTTTTGTGGGTCCCATATGATGTATGTGTTATATCCAAACCGTCCATATATTTTACGAGCTCATATTAAGGCTTGAGACAAAAAATAAGAGAGATCTAACTATCAAGTGGACCACACTGTAAAAGGCAGTGGGGAATTGAACGTTTACCATTGAAACCCTTTTAGGGGTTACAGAAGTTTTGGATCATTATGAAATTTTTTTTTCCTCTTCATCCAGGTCTTTTTAACCCTATGAATGAACTTAGACAGGGAGGATTTCTCACAAACATCACAGTGGGCCCAAATCCCAAAATCTATAACCTAAACCTTAACCTATTCTCAATTCCCTAAATCTTAACCTATAACCTAACTTAAACATAAACCTATAACTTACACTTATAACCTAAAACCTAAATGTATTCTCAAATCCCTAAACCTAAACCTACACATAATCTCAATATCAACTCCTTAACCTAAACCTAAACTTGAACCCAAACCTAAACCCCATCCCGAACCCAATTTCCTAAACTTAAACTTTAACCTATTCTCAGTTCCCTAAACCTTAACATTTAATCGACACTCATAACCTTAACCTAAACCTAAACCTATAACCTAAATGTATTCTCAAATCCTTAAACCTAAACCTATATCTAATCCTAATATCAACTCCTTAACCTAAACCTAAACAAGAAAACCCAAACTTAAACCCGATCCCTAACCCGATTTCCTAAACCTAAACCTAAACCTTAACCTATTCTCAATTTCCTAAACCTTAACCTATAATCTAACTTAAACCTAAACTCATAACCTACACTTATAACCTAAACTTATAACCTACACTTAGATGGGCCCACATTGAATGTATGTAGTATATCCACGCCGTCCATCTAATTTTAGCAGTTGAGCCCTAAATTGAAGCATATCAAAATATCAAGTGAATCATCTGTTTATCTGAAATCTAATCTGTTTATTAGGTCATAAAGACCCAGATGAAGTCTAAAAATAAAGATCATCTTGATCCAATACTTTTAAAAGTTTTAATGGTCGATGTTCATGAAACATTGTTTCGTGCAATGTGGTCCAATTGAGATCAGGATATACCTCATTTTTTGTATAATATCAGAAAATGATCTATAGAAATAGATGGACGGCATGGATGAAACACATACATCATGACGGGGACCATAGAGCACCGAACACAGTGGGCATAATGATTTTCTAGTTTGCCCCGCTGAATTTCATGTTTCCCCTACTCAATTTCATGTTTGTCTCGCTGCTTTCCTAGTTTGCCCCTCTAATTATGTAGTTTGCCCCACTCAAATTCAAGTTTCCCACACTAAATTTCATGTTTCCTCCGCTCAATTTCATATTTGCCTCGCTGATTTCCTAATTTGCCACATTGATTTTGTAGTTTGTCCACTCAAAATTCAAGTTTCTCCCGCTCAAAATTTAAATTTTTCTTGCTCATTTTCTAGTCTGCCTTGCTCAATTTCATGTTTGCCCCGCTTAATTTCATGCTTGACCGGCTCATTTCCTAATTTGCTCCACTTAATTTCATGCTTACCCCGCTCGTTTCTTAGTTTGCCCCACTCAATTTCATGCTTACCCCGCTCGTTTTTTAGTTTGCCCCACTCAATTTCTTGTTACTCCTGCTGAATTTATTTTTTGCCCCACTGAATTTCTATTTTGACCCACTCAATTTTCAGGTTGTCCTGCAGAATTTCATGTGTGCCCTGCTCAAACTGATAATGCTTCCCTTGCTCAATGGCATGATAGATAGCGTCACAAAATTAAACAAGCACCACTCATTTTTCATGTTTTTCCCGCTCAATTTATAGTTTACCCCACTCAATTTCATGTTTGCCCTCGCTCAAAACTTAAACCTAAACCTAAAACCTAAATATATTCTCAAATCCCTAAACCTAAACCTTAACTTATTCTCAATTCCCTAAACCTTAACCTATAATCTAACTTAAGCCAAAACCTATATCGTACACTTGTAACCTAAAACCTAAATGTATTCTTAAATGCCTAAACCTTAACCTATAACCTAAGTTAAATCTAAACCTATAACCTACACTCATAACCTAAAACCTAAATGTATTCTTAAATCTCTAAACCTAAACCTACACCTAATCCTAATATCAACTCCTTAACCTAAACCTAAACTTGAAAACCCAAGAGAAAACACTACCAAAACAGAAACTTAAACCTTAACATAAACCGTTAACCTATAACCTAAATCAAAACCTATAACCAAAACTTATAACCTAAACTCGAACCATTCTCAAATCCTATAACCTATAACCTAAACCAAAACCTATAACCTAAACCTGAACCTATTCTCAAATCCCAAAACCTATAACCTAAACCCGAGCCCATTCTCAAATCCCGAAACCTATAACCTAAACCAAAACGTATAGCCTAAACCCGAACCCATTCTCAAATCCCAAAATCTATAACCTAAACCAAAACCAAAACCTATAACTTAAACCCGAACCCATTCTCAAATCCAAAAACCTATAACCTAAACCTAAATCAAAACCTATAGCCTAAACCAAAACCAAAACCTATAACCTATAACCTATAACATAAACCAAAACCAATAACCTAAACCCGAGCCCATTCTCAAATCCCGAAACCTATAACCTATAACCATAACCAAAACCTATAACCTAAATCCGAACCCATTCTCAAATCCTAAAACCTATAACCAAAACCAAAACCAAAACCTATAACCTAAACCCAAACCCATTCTCAAATCCAAAAACCTATAACCTAAACTTAAACCGTTAACTTATAACCTAAATAAAAAACTATAACCTAAACCAAAACGAAAACAAAAACAACAAAAAAAAAAAACACAAATTTTTTTTTTTTACAAAAGATGCAAACGTCGATATTATCGACGTAAGTTGTCGATATTATCTACATATCATCGATATATCGACGTTAGTCATAGATAACAATTTTTGATACACTTTAGTTACAAATTATAACCGTAGTTATAATTACGTTGATATATCGACGATCTGTCGATATATTGACGATTTGTCGATATTATCGAAAAAGTTCAGAATTTTCCAGCGAGTTTGCCTTAAACATTTGAAATTTTCGATACACTTTAGATACGAATTATAACCGTAGTGGACAGGCAGCGCCGTGACCATCTTTTTTTTTTTTTTTGCTATGTTGTTTTTGTAAGTTCCATCATGATGTATGTGTTATATCCAAACCGTCCATCTATTTGAAGAGCTCATATTAAGGCTTGGGATGAAAAATAAGATGGAACTAACTATCAAGTGGACCACACTGTAAAAGTCAGGAATTGAACGTCCACCATTGAAACCCTTTTAGGGGTTACGAAAGTTTTGGATCATTATGAAAACTTTTTTTCCCTCTTAATCCATGCCTTTGTGGCCTCATGAATAGATCGGATGGAAAATAAATGTTATCATGGGCCTACAAAAATTTTAATGGTGAAAGTCAGTTTTGCTGCAGCTCTGTGGTATGGTCTCGTTGTTCTTTCGATATGATTTTTTTTTTGGATAATGCTCCGAAATGATCTCAAAATATGGATGCACGTTGTGGAAATAATAAATGCATAGCTGTGGGGCCATATAACCTTGATCTCTTTTGAGCCGTTCGTACAACTCTCGGCTGGAGGAGCGTCAGCGCTCGTCTTCGAAAAGGAGGGGTATTTTCGTCCTCAAATTAGCTGTCCGTACGAGGAGGTCTAAGTTGCTAAACGAAGTCCGTCTTCTTTCGTAGAACTCGGCTGGATAAAAGGTGGGGTCCACAGGCATAAATTTCCCTTGGAGACCAGGGCCATAAAAAATGCGATTGCTTGGATTTGAATACAAGAATACACGACTGTTCTGTAAAAGGTCAGTCCTGCCCAACTCAATCACGTGAACTAGAAGCGTTGATTTATACTGTTTTCACTTTTCATCTGTTGATCAAAAGAAATGAGAGCCGCAAACATGATGGTATGCCAGATCAAGGTGTCGATAAGGTTGGGCTCGATCTAGCCCGTTCTTCACAGCAGGACAGGCAGGCTACGTTTGCACGTTGAACGTGGATCCTCCTCCGCCAATAGTTTTAACCGTACATCTTTTTTTTGACCACGTAACCTTAGCATACTCGCGGGGCTTACAACGGATACGGCCCAATCTCAGGCACACGGCCATTGCGGTACGTGTGGGAGATTTTCGTACGCCGCGAGTCGTGAATCTCACGACAGCGTTTCTGGAGTCTGGACTCCCGCGACTTGCCAGTAACCCGGGTCAGTGGAAATCCTTGTAAAGTTGCTTGTGTTATATCCACTCCGTCCATCTGTTTCTTCAGCATACGTTGAATATATGATGCCAGACATGAGGCAGATCCAAAACTCAAGTGGGCCATGCCACGGGAAACAATATTGATGGAAAAGCACAATGTTGAAACCTTCCTGGGACCACCGTAGTGCTTATACGCTAATCAAACCGTTCGTAAGGTGGTTCGAACTGAGATGAACTAGAAAATTAATACGAGTCTGATCCAAAACTTCTGTAGCCCCAAGAATGTTTCAACGGTAGGCATTCAAATATTCCCAGTGTTTCTTATGGCGTGGTTCACATGAGATTTGAATCTGCGTGTTTAGTTTCATATCCTAGCACGGGATGGAGAAACGTATAGACGGATTGGATATTATACAAATCACGGTGGTCCCCACAAAATTCTTATTACAGAGATTCCTCTTATATCGGGCACAATCAAGTGGCATCCGTGCTGTACGTGCAAGCGAGGAATGCAGTCCCGAGTTGCAAGCAGTTTGCGCACTGCGTACTGCGTAAACTTTTTCTTGGGTCCCACAGTCATTCATGCATTTTATCCACTCCGTCCATACATTTTAGCAGATAATTTTAGATCCTTAGCTCAAAAATTAAGCATATTGAAAGTTCAAATGGACCACACCACCTAAAACAGTGTGAATTGAACATCTACCATTGAAATTTTCATGGGGGCCACAAAAGTTTTAGATCAATCTAAAATTTGTGTTTTCACTTAATCCATGTCTTTTTGATATTATGAACAGGTTGGATGACAAATAAACATCACTTTGAGCCATAGAAATGTTTCAACGGTGGAAATCATTATTCCCACGGTTTCCTGTGGTGTGGTCCACTTGAGCTTTATATATAACTCAATTCTGGATTCAACCACTAAATTGATCTGAAAAATGGATGGACAGAGTGGATAAGACAAATACATTCACAGTGGGCCCAACTGAGTTTTCTAAGTACGATAAGAGTATGCTGAGTTACTCAGTACGCAATCCGATTTCTCCCGAATCCATTGCTCCAAACGTTGCCAAGGTGGGCCACAGCCCATGCACCCAAAAATCCCCCAGTTGGTTTTTTTTTTTTGTAAAAGACCAATCATCAATGTCGCACGATATACAACATCGTTAGCATCCAATGGAAATTTTCAAATATTGTGTGGCGAAGTTCTCCCATTGTCGGGAACCTTTGGTGTACTAGCCATCGAAGGTGTTGCCTATTATACCGATGGTTTGGATCATTGGATTATGGGACCGCACCCACAAATTTAAATTCAAAACCCACTACAGAACGCTCCAACAGATAAAATCCCGAAACTGACCATCGCAGTTCACCACCGGTACACATGGCACCTGTATGAAATCCAGACCATCCAAAAAAAAAATCGAATTGGGAATGGAACTTAGGAAACAAATTGCTGGTAAGATGACAAGCATCACCTGATTTTACCCTTGGAATTTGTAATGCTTGCTGTTTTACTTTTAACCGTATGGCTGATGGCCGTCATATGTGATCGGAGTCCTGCATGATTATATTTAGAGGGCCAAATGCTCAGCTACACACCACTTCTCCCGGGTTGTCCTAAGAACTTTTTTTTGGAACGAGTCACGCATGATGTTAGCTCAAAATTTGAATGGTCCACGCGATGCAGCACTCCATAAAATTCCCATGACCTGACTTTTATCATGATCCAAAACTTTTGTAGGCCATTACAAAGGAAAACAATTTCCTCCCTTGATTTTCATTTTTTTTTTTGGTTGTGGCACACTAAAGTTTTGAATCATAATAAAAATTAGTACCTGACATATCATGGGGTACTGCATCACATGGACCATTCTAATTTTTGGCCCATGACACGTGTGCATCATAGGTCGCGCACAAGTAATTAATAGATAACTTTAAAAAAATTCAAAGGTAGAATAATATTTTTTTATTTTTAGATTTTTTTTATAATTTGTTTATCGGGTAATCATGATTACTGTTTGCTTTTATTGAAATTGAGTGTATATTTGGTGAGAGATCCCGACTCATAATAAAGATGGGCTGAAGTTAGAGGTGATGAGAAACTTATTGAAATTTTATTATTGATTTTTTACAAATATTATCAAAGATTGCCATGGAGATCCAGTTCAGTGTATGATTTTCAACATAAACTTTTAGCAAAAAATAGTATTCAAACAAACAAAATCTGATGAAATAAAAAAATTTCAAATGCTAAAAAAATAGTTTTACTTTTTTAGATATATATATATATATATATATATATATATATATATATATATATATATATATTGTTCCATGGGTGATCACAACCACTATTGGTTTTTATTGAATTAATGTTTAAACTTGAAAAGAGATCCCTAAATAGAATGAAGATGGGTGAATTTCATGGGCGATGAGAAACTTATTAAAACTTTATTATTATTATTTTTTTAATACTGTTGAAAAATATTGATTTTAAATAAAATATATTTTTAATAAAATATTTGAAAAAATACTTTTTTCATATTTTTAGAAATAGTCCCACATGAGAAAGGGAAGAGAAGAAAAATGTGTTTATATAAAAACAGTAGAGTACCTTAATATTTGCTCTCATAGTACATGGACCATGGGACTTGCGTGTTCGTGCTCGAACTCGGTGCAAGGGCGTGGGCATATAAGGCAGTGTGGCTGTAGAGGCGCTAGTGGCGCACTTTACACTTCGTACAGGTGCGAATCCACAAAGTGGATAAGGCAGATGGCTGGGTGATAGAGAGACTAGAGGACTGAATGAGAGTTCTCCAGAATATATAGAGAGCTGAAAAAAGAACTGTTGCAGAAAATTTGTAACAGTTATGAAATAATTGTAGGGTCCGGCTGAAACTGTTGCATGGGTAGCCCCAACAGCTAGAAAACGGTTAGCTGCTGTCTCACAACAGCCAGCATGCAGCAACTTAATGGCCCGTGCACAACAGTCAGAAAACGGTCATAAAACATCTAGTTTTCTTCAACAGACAGAAAACGATCATGAGATTTATTTCCCTATACCATAACCCTCAGCCATTATAGCCCATAAAAGGAGGGTCTGAATGGGTTTCCAAACCATCTAACAACTCATTCAGCAATACCATACGAAATTGAGACAACCCACTACTTTTCTCTCTATACTCAAGTAATTCCAGCAAGATAGCAACAATTAAATCTTTTGCAAGAATAACAAACCAACGGTGTGGTCTAAAATGGTTCAACAGAACCAGTGACTGAAGATTTGACCAGTGCAGTGGTCTAAAACACACTATTCTTCTCTTCTTTCTTATTCTGAGATTTTTTTCTTTTTTATGTATTTCTGTCAAACTGTGTAACAGAGTTCCATTTGGTGGGCCTTCGTGTTTGCTGAACGCAGACCTACACCAGGCTCATCGTATCTTATAAGTTGTTTGCCTGTAACTTATCAGTATACTCAATTCACTTGAGTAAGGGCAAATAACGCTTTAAGGACAGCGTTTTCAGACATGCTTCAGCCTATCCTTAAGTTCTGATCATAGTAATTTTTGGTTTCCACATTATACAGATATTATCTAAATCTGTATAAATTCTCAACAAATACTATCAAAATTTGCCGTGAATATTCATTTCAATGCCTGATTCTATGTTTATGGATGATTTTTGTGATCGATATGAATTTTTAGTAAAAAATAATATTTAATTGAATTATTTTTATGAAATGCTAATTTTTCTAATTTCATATTGATTCTTTTATATATTTTTTTCATTGTCAATTGATACAAAATTTTTGTATTAATGAGTGTTGGTTGTTTCTCTAATTTCCTATAATTTTTATGTATCCATATTGTATTGTTTATAAAATGAATTTGTATTATATATAGTTTTTTTTTTTGTAATAATTGTGTACATGTATAAATATATATTTTTCAACATCTCTTAAAATTTCATTGAAAATTTTACACATTTCCTAACGTTTTCCCAATGTTTTGGAAATTATACTTTTTATGAGCATCAGTAATATTGGTGCATGTTTTCATGTCCACATGTGATTTCTTTGATTTTAGTTTAAAATACATTATATGGTCGTATTTAGCTAATTGATTCTCTTTTGTTGTTACTTAATACACATTATTGACTCGTGAATACTTTTATGAAAGAAAATAAGGCTTATAGCATACTTTATGGAGACAAATAAAGTTTTGAGAAAAAAAAAAAAACAGATAAAGATAATATTAGGATTTGTTAATGAGAATTGTCATTACATGTAGCATAGCAGTAACTACAGTGGATGTTATGGCCATTGTCATGTGAAAACTAGGCAAGCAAGGATTTGTGAATTTTTAATTGATACTTACCTCGATAGATAATTACACATATAAATGTTTTTAGAATAAGAAAAGTAGTTATATACAATACAACTATTACAAAAGATGTTTATGCATAAATGGAAATGGAAAACATTCAACAGTGATAGAGATGAATAAAGGAAGCACACCCTGAAAAGATATTTAAGATGTTTATAGTAACTGATTGTCGATATACAAAATAGTCGTCGAGCCTATGCATATATGCATGTAGCTATCTTTAAGATATTTTGCGCCAATTGGTATGATGAACCAGTGCAAAAGGTGGCAATGCAGCTATCTTCTATGATACAATTCCCTAGCAAACGATTCTCTAAGGCATGCACTGATTGTGAAAAATTACAACACCAACACCATGACACCACCCTCTCTTTACCCTATAAATAATTGGAAAAAAATCTTATCTCATAAACATGAATGAGAAAATCGCATAAAAAATAAGTATTTTTTCCAGTCTTCCTTTCTCTCTCTCTTTTTGTTTTTTTCCTTCTTTCAAAATGATGCAAAACCCTAACCCTAACCCCTTACAAAGGACCCTATAACGACATCTCGACTAAAAAACCTATTAAGAGGAAATGGTCACAACATTTATACATGCTCGATAACAAAGTCACATTTCGCGGTATGGAAATGATCTTATCAAGTGGGCTATATCCAACGACCAATGGAAACAATAGATAAAGATGTTTTTAAATATGGGTAAAACCTAACTCATCAATACTCAGCTCAAAGATCCCTTCAGGCTAATCAAGGTCCAATTGCACCCCCATGCATGTGAGTACACAGGGGCATGCACGTGCGCACATGTCTAGTTTCCCCGTCGGGCCAAACTTGTCGGTGCATATAGACTTGAGCATGGTAAAACATACTTCACAGAAGTCTATAGAGTGCAAATGCTTATAAACACTTTTGCATCTCCCATTCAATTTGATATGAGACTAGAGAAACTCACCAAAAGATAAAAAATCAAACAAAGACACTTACTTTTAGGACTTTGTTTATGTTGAAATACACACAACGAACCCTCCATTCCTCACTTATTTCAAATAAGATAATTTTGGGTTTAAAAAAAGGAGTTATTGTGCATAAATGATGCTGACAAAATATCTTGAATCTTATTTAGTGAATTGTGTTTGAATTATAAGAAATTAATGAATCATGTTTTAAACCATGTATGTTTTGTGTATAGTATACTTAATATATATATATATATATATATATATATATATATATATATAGTATACCGTACACAAAACATACACAGTAGTTCATGAAATTTTCAAAGGTGTTTTAAAGCTACACGTTAAGACCATGTGCATTATCCTATTTTCATAAGTACTATAAAAAAATTGTCCAGTTTTTATATAAAGTAGGCTCATTTTTGCACTTATATACATAAGTTCACCAAGGGTGTCTTTGTAACGTCCATCGCCCTACCTTAAAACAAGGCTATAAACTCATTAATGGATTTATACAACCTCAATACATTACAAATAATCGTATCGCTAATATCGTATGGAGGGACTAATAAATAATCTCTCTCAAAATGTAATGCAGTTATACCAAAGAATCACATATATACTTAAAATTTTACATAAAACCTAGTTATTGGGATACCCAGTCCTTATGTTAGGTTACCATTTTTAGTAATTCATTTTTATATGGGCTCAAGTCGTACCTTCTTCGATATTTTATAGACATTCTCTCTAGTTAGAGCTTTAGTTAAAATATTCATAATATCTATATTGGATCTTACAAAGTTTGGAGTTGTTACATTGTTTTTTAATAGTTATCTCACGTAATTATATTCCGGACAAACTTGTCTGGATTTTTCATTATGACACAACAAAGCAATGCCAAATACGTAAGTAAAAAAGTAAAAGCATTGTTTAATTAAACATTTAACTTAAACATAATATGATCATTATTAGCATGACTTTTACTAACAAATGAGTAATTATTGGTTATTATTATTTGGTCCGACTCAATAGCCTACCTTAGATTCTGTTCAAAATGATAACTTGGAACAATGTTTATGCACATACTTGGCTTGTGAAGAATATTAACCAAAGTATTGATTTTCATTGAGATGAACACAAAATCAACCTTGCCTTGTCCAATTACATTCGCTATGACAACATTCCCCATTTGGAATTTTATGATAGAAGTAACCTTCTCCTAATACTAAAACCATGTGCAACCGTAACACATGTGTGCACTACTATCGATGTCGATCCATCAGTCGTCGCACGATTATGTGCGAATCATGTTGACTTTCATGAGCATGGGCCATGACATCAAATTCCTTGATCAATTTAACTTATGGTACAAGAGTTTTTTTTTTTTTCCTCTTCATAACACTTTTGCAAAAGCGATTTGGTTTGCCATGCATATAGCAACTGGATTATTTATCATAATCATCATTTTTATGTTTCTTCATCTTATGTTTGGATTTTTTAAATTTGTTTTTGTTCAATTTCCAGTCAGTGGATATGGGCTTTTATTTATGTTTATTTTGGTTATGGTTTTCCTTAACTGTTAAAATCTCGGATTCATCGGCTTTCTCATTTTTAAAATCCTCTAAGTGGGTGGCAGTTCATCAATAACAACACTTGGAATTACATGATTCATTTAGGCACGGTTTCACTGGATATGGGATTAGACTCATTTGTTTTGATGCACAACTAATTTAGCATAAACCATTTGGAACTTGAAGTATTGAGTAATGATATATTTTTCTACACCCACCTTTTCAGTCATGTATTTTTTTAACTAAAGTCATCCAAATCTCAACAAAGGTATCATAATCGTAATACAAATTATATAATTAGTTTGACACAATACACAAAATATGACTTTTATAGAGACGATTGTCCTCATCCCATTTTTAACAAACTATATTTAGTTTTATATCTAATGGTCAAGGTTGAATGATAATGTATGCCACTTTAAGAGTGGTAAGGTAGAATAATATCTATTGTTTTCACCGTTTAAAGTGCTAGCCATCATAATGTTTAGGGTAGATTGATTTATCATTCGAATGTTTTAAAGCAATGGGATGCAAAAATAAAATTGTTATTTATACAACAATGAAAATGGAAAATATTCGACTATAATAAAGAGGAATAAAAGAATGCCACACATGGAATTAAGATTCGAGATGTTTGTAGTAATTGATTGTCGATATATGAAACACTCGCTGAGTCCAGGTACATATGGGTTACTATCTTTAATATAGCCTACATCCCTTGAAATGTTAAACTAGTACATAAGGACGCCGACGTAACTATCTATAAGGATAAACTCCTCAACAAATGCTTTTCCATGGCGTGCTTTGGTTGCGAGAAATCCAACATCAATACCACAAACACATAAGACACCACATTCACTTGGCCTAAGAAACAATTGAAAATTTGATCTCATAAACACAAAGAAGAAAATCACATTAATGAAGAAGGATATTTTTTTCCGTTCTCTTTTCAAGAGGAAATGGCCGTGGCATTTAGATATGCTCAATAATAGAGGCACATTTACATTCAATGACCCTGAAAAAAAATATATATAAAGGTTTACAGGCCCATCGGCATCTGATTGCACTCACGTGCATGAATATACAGTGGTGTGGGCATGTACACACACTTGATTAAAGGTTTTTGGGCCAAGTTTTTTCATTGGGCCAGATTCGTGCATGCATATAGGGTGGAGCATAGTTCAATGCACTCCACGAAAAGCCAATAAATTTCAAAGGCTTTTATAAACCCATCTGTATATCCTATTCTATCCAATATATGAATGAAGAAACTTATTAAAACACAAAAAACCAAGTAAAAATATTTTTACTTTTAATGCTTTGTTTTTAACGAAATACACGTCATCAAAGATGAGAAAAAGAGTCTGATGAGGAAAGAGTAAGATGCACATAGAGTCCTAGATAATTTTAATAATGACCACAGTGAGGAATTTATTGTATAAATATTGTTGTCACTTAAGCATAAGACGACCTGGCAACTCAGATTGACTCGCTCAACCATGAGTTGAATTCGAGTGGTGTTGGTGGTGGTTGGGGGGTTGCAACTTGAGTTACCCAGCCTCATCAAAGTGAGTTGGTGGTGGCGGCGGTCGGGGTTTGCAACTAAGGTTAGCCAAACCCCCCCCAAGAGTTTCCAAATACGAGTTAGACCTTAAAACCATTGTTCGCAAAAGTAAGCCTAAGGGCCTGTTTGGCCAGTTGCATTAGAAAGGATTAAGTGGGATGAGATTGAAAAAACAACCGTGTTACCCATGGCAGGATTTGTTCCTGTTACCATGGGATAAAGTTACTTGCCTACTTTGTTAGCATTACAGTAATACCTTGAAAGGATATACCCACCATCATTTAAAGCTATTGAGAATAACACACGTGTTTTATCTAAATTGTTCATTTATTTTACAACCTCATTTTATGTCATAAGCCTACAAATGAGGCAGATCCAAAACTTATATGGCTCCAAAGAAATTTTCAACCGTAAGTATTCAATTCCCATTGCTTCCTATGGTGGGGTCCACTTGAGCTTTCGATCTACTTGAATTTTTGGCCCATGCTCTAAAATGATCTAAAAAA
This sequence comes from Magnolia kwangsiensis, assembly GCA_037074715.1. Lineage (NCBI taxonomy): Eukaryota > Viridiplantae > Streptophyta > Magnoliopsida > Magnoliales > Magnoliaceae > Magnolia > Magnolia kwangsiensis. Next base: position 16,365,379 of record CM073572.1, on the reverse strand, counting down.
ATGGTGAACGGTGTGGATATAGTCCACACATCATGGTGGAACCTACACAACTTACTAACATTGAGTAAAATTAGCACGAGACCTAATACGATTTCATCTAATCTGCTTCCGAGCTCTTCCATTCCTCCCAAACTTGGAGTGGAATTGGCATAGGATCAGATGCAATTCCATCCCACCTAAGCCCATCTAATTCAGCCGGCCAAACAGGCCCTAACGCAGTAGCTCACGTCAAGTCAAAAATCAGCACATGCAGCCCACTATCACATTGAAGCTCGTCATCCATCCAGATGCACTCCGAAAATCTCAGTTAACGGACATCTGGCACAAAGGGTCCTCTCTATTTGAATCTCAACCACCAATTCCGGACACGGAGGGGGCCATTGGCTCATCAAAACAATTCTGCTCAGCTAACTCCACGAAGCGGATGTTTCCAACCTCCAAAAGTGGGCCCCACGTAACCTGGACCTCAGATGGGCCACGTGGTCTCGCAACGTCCCACGAGTTTTGGCTTCTTTCTATTTAGGTGGTCCCAAGACAAGTAGGCATTTAGACACGATTTCATCAAGTCTACCAATCGAAAAATATGAGGACGCGAGCGAAGCGACACGTTCAAGTCCGTGTTTATCTTTAGAACCGAAAAAGTAAAAAAAGGAAAATGAGCTGAAACATGCGAGAGACCCGAATACACGTGTATCCATCGGTGGAATTCCCTACATTTAGGGTTCGTGTTTCAAGATCCAAACCGTTGATTCGTTAGAACTCACCGTGGATGGATTATTCAAGCAATGTCTCCTAAATCCGACAATCCCGTCCACGTATCCCTTATTCCTAACTGCCCATTTGCAGCCCGTCGCACGGTTGGAATTCTTCTACCTCCGAATCTCATTGTACATACCACTAGATCGAGGATAATGATCACGGGCCATGAAATCATGAACCCCACTTGCAAATGATCCAGCCGAGGATCTCACGGTACTCGAGAGGGTGGGATTTGAGAGAAGAGGGCGGGAGAAAGGTGAAAAGAGTAAAAAGACACCGATATATATATATATATATATATATATATATATATATATATAAACACGGAAAAAAGAAAAAAGAAAAAAACGGAAAAAAAGAGCTTAGTAACATCCGCAAGGAAGAGGAGAAAGAAACATCTGGCTGCAGTTTCTCGTCATCTTGAGATAAAAGAGCGAGAGAGAGAGAGTGTGGTTTTCCTCGATCTGCTTTTGTCTCATTTACCACTTCCATTTTTCTCTAAATTTCCATTTCACTCTTCGAATCCGTCATTGAGAATACTCTTCCGAGATATAGGTTTTCGATGAGATAGAAAAAGAAAAGAAAAGAAAAGAAGGAAAAAGAAGAAGGAAAATGGCAGAGCAGAAGAACAGATGGAACTGGGAGATCCCAGGATTCGAGCCCAGGAAGCTGTCTGAGCACGAAGATCAGAACTCCGCTCCGTTGCTCCGCAGGTACTCGATTTCGGCCACGTCAGTTGCATCAGCTGCATTGCCGCATTCGGAGCTTTCGAACCATGCTCTATCCGCCAAGATTCAGAAATTGAAGGAGCAAGTCAAGGTACCAACACCATCCCTATCATTTCCCATCATTTCTTCCTCTTTTCTACCTGGGATTTGGTGAAATTTCACTGATGCTTACTTCAAACCATATGCTGCCTAGGCGCGAAAGGATAACTACCATTGGAGTAACGTAAGAAACAACGCCGCAAATTCATTACTATCTACCCTCTTCTTACCATAGAGTATTCTAATTTTCTATAACATTGATATATTTTGGGCCATTTCGGTTGTCCACTTGATTATTATTATTGTTATTATTATCATTAATAATTATTATTACTGCCGAGCATCGAATCGCTAATAGAAATAGGGAATAGATTTTGGGCACACAGCATGCACCGAGAGTTGGTCCTCCACATATATCTTGCACTATCTAAAGACGGTGGACGGGAGTCCAACTGGTTTTTGGAAATCTTATTTTGAAATACATGTCGTATTCTGGCCCCCTGGTTTTGTTTCATGCTGTGTGCCAGGATCAGGGCCGTAGAAATACAATCGGGCAACATTTGAGGAACCCTGCATACTGTTTCAAACTCCTGTCTGGTATGGATATGCATTGGAATTCTCTCCTTGAAGGTACAAGTACAACATTGAGGAACCCTGCATACTGTTTCAAACTCCTGTCTGGTATGGATATGCATTGGAATTCTCTCCTTGAAGGTACAAGTACAACACTGAGGTACCAACATTGTAATGTTAGAAGGATATGATGCTGAATTGGGGTATATTTATGGTTTTACATAACGTATTGTTCAATGCATACTATATGCATCACATTTCAGGAGTTTGATACGTGCTCTAGTGAATAGTTTTTAGACCATGCTACTGGTTTTGTAAGGATTACTTGAGGGTTAGGGTATCTGCATGGGAGCATTGTTCTACATCAATATGGCTTTGTTTTCCCCCCTTAATCTTTTATTTTTTTCTTGTTGTTTGTGCATCTCACAACTTTGTGGTGTGAATTTGATAGCATGCAAGAGAAGATTACATGGACCTCAGACAGGAGGCCAGCGATCTACAAGAGTACTCTAATGCGAAACTTGATCGAGTTACACGCTATCTGGGTGTTCTCGCAGATAAGGCCCAGAAGCTAGGTAAGGCAGACAACAATGTTTGAAGCACCATAGACATCATTTTCGATGTTTCAAGTCTTAATAGTTAAAATGCATGAATGACATACTTTTCCTCCCCTTTCTCAATACTTGGGGTAAATTGGTCTTGTGCAATGGAAGGAAAAGTAACCAGGTCTAATTAAAAATTTGATACGTTTTCAGATCAAGCTGCCCTTGAAACTGAGGCCAGAATTTCCCCATTGATCAATGAGAAGAGAAGGTTATTCAATGACCTGTTGACAGCCAAAGGTACTATTTTGCAAACTTTCTGCTTGAAATCTGATAGCTGTCTTCCAGTTTTCACATAAATGTATTTATTTGTTTGCCCTGGAGTGTTTGCAATTAAGTTTTTCAAAGCCGCTGTGGTGTTTTTCCATTTGAAAAGTCAATTGAAAATTTCAGGAAACATTAAGGTATATTGCCGCGTGAGGCCCTTATTTGAAGATGAGGGTCCATCCGTTGTTGAGTTTCCTGATGACTTCACCATTCGTGTAAACACCGGTGCTGATTCTATAACCAATCCTAAGAAGGATTTTGAGTTTGATAGGGTGTATGGACCGCATGTTGGACAAGGTAAGCAAATGTAAGTTTGTTCTTATTAGTTCTTTGATTACTTGAATTTTGAAAGTGGCTCCCAGTTTTTCTTTCTAAAGAACATTGTCATTGGACGCAAATCATGACTCTGTCCTGAGATGTTTGCTTCAAAGTAGTTATCTGATCCTCTGATACTTCATACATGCAGGAGAACTTTTCCATGACGTGCAACCATTTGTACAGTCGGCTCTTGATGGATACAACGTGTCTGTGTTTGCATATGGACAAACTCGTGCTGGAAAGACACACACCATGGTCTCTCTCTCTCTCTCTCTCTCTCTCTCTCTGTGCGCGTGCGTGTGTGACACGTTCCAAAGACTTGTCCTTTTCTGCTTTGGCACGCTTCTTATTTCTCTTTCTTGGGTCTGCAAATGCAATAAAAGCCTGTTTGGATAGCAGGAAACAAAAAGAAAAGAAAACTGTAATGATTGTCCAATTCTGAATTCCTAAGATTTTTTATGAGCATGGATTCCATTTTCAGGGTATTGTTTGGATAACAAGTGGAAATCGATACAAAGTTCTCACAACAGGCTCCTCGTATTTTGTCCGTGAGAATTTGACTTTGGTGTTAGTGATTGTTTTTTGAAATCCAATGTTTTATTTGCTATCCAAACATAGTGAAATGTTCCATGGAACACGGGAAAATCCATCCATTTTCTTTTCTTTTCTTTTCTTTTCCCATTATCCAAACAGGCCCTAAATTTTTATGGTGATCTAATATGTTCAAACTATATTCTAAACCTTTCTTATGATCAAGAGTGGATATGCACTATTGAGTATTGACAATGGTTGGGAATGAATAGCTTATTTTTAATGGGAAAAATATTTGCTTGGTTATCTTTTTCTATCAGCTTGGGTGTTTACTTCTTCATTAAATTTGAATAGATATCCCTTTCTTGGAGCTTTTAACTACTCTATGTTTCTACACGTTTGTGATTTTCAATTCTTTCAGAACCAAGGTCCCTCTTGGCCAAGTTGCCATTTTCACGCGCTGCCAGTTTTGAGAAATTGCCATGCAACTAATGTTTGTAGAGTCCATACTCTTCAGCTAATCTTGGCAGAAATTAACTTACCCATTTTAACTTTAATCCTTTTACCTTTGTATATTCGAACACATGATAAGTTGTGATCATTAATATTTGGCCTCTTAAGTTGTTGCTTACGTTCTCCTTTCGCAGGAAGGCTCTAGTCATGACCGGGGTTTATATGTGAGGAGTTTTGAGGAGCTTTTTGACTTATCCAACTCAGATACAACGTCTACTTCCCAATTTAATTTTTATGTCACGGTCTTTGAGCTCTACAATGAACAGGTTTTCTTAGACATTTCTCTCTCTCTCTCTCTATGCTCAAATGTTTCCTTTATTTACCATGAACATGCTCTATTAATCGTGTGCATGCGAGTTGTTAGAATCCTAGTAGCATTTTTCACGTGAAGCAGTGGTGATTTTTCTGCTTGTTTGTTTTGGTGCATATTTTGTTGAGATCTAAAGTTATTGTCATCTGCTGATGGTGTTTTCTGCCCCTTGTTTTGTACAGGTTCGAGATTTGCTCTCCCTGTCTGCCAACAATCTATCAAAAGTTCGCCTAGGACCCCCAGATTCTTTTGTAGAATTGGTGCAAGAGAGAGTTGAGAATCCACTCGACTTCTCTAGAGTTGTAAAAGTGGGGCTTCAGAATCGGGGGACAAACATTTCAAAATTCAATGTCTCTCATCTGTAAGATCTTAATCTGATATTCCGAAATTGGGCAGTCTTGGACCCTTGGTACACATGACCTGTAACATCTGCATCTTTGGTGTCCATACTATTTATACTCCTGCCGCTAATATTATTACTTGTTCTACTTGTATTTTAATTTTCAGTTCACTGTCTTAACTTTCCTTATGAATAATACTCTATTCATTACTTTAAAATCTGATAAATTTAAGCTCATCTCAAAACTGCAGCTGTGCCTCTTTAATCTTCAATTAATGTTAGATCAATTTTACTGTCGTTATTTAAATTTTTTATCATATAATTGTCTAACTATTGCTCTTGCTTATGGAAAATTCAGGGTCACTACAATTCATATACATTATAGCAATTGGGTCACTCGAGAAAACTTGTATAGCAAGCTTTCTCTTGTGGACTTAGCTGGAAGTGAAGGTTTGATTGAGGAAGATGCTAGTGGGGAGCATGTAACCGACCTACTTCATGTGATGAAATCGCTTTCTGCGTAAGTATTGTGATTCTTGAGCATTCATTTTTCCACAATTTGGCATATTCGGCAATTATGTGATTATGCATATTGTTAGAAGTGATATGGAGAATCCTCTGATTCTTGATCATTTCTTAACTTCAAAGCCTTTTTTTTTTCCCCTATCAACCAGAAAAACTGTTTTTTGAGACAGTAGATGACTGAGTATTGAAAAGTTCGGGGTGTTACAATCTACCCCCATTAAAATAATTTCATTCTCGAAATTCAATCACTTCTACCATGTATACGGGCGAAGATATTCCAATTCACGGTGTCTAAGCTTCCTTTGTGTTCCTCGTCAGGTAGATTTGTGTGTACAAGTGTGGATAAGACACTACATGAACTCAGGTTGTTACAATATACCCTCCTTAAAATAAATCTCGCCCCTGAGATTCGAGAACATATGTATCAATTGTCAAGAGTTATGTCCATAACTCGATAAGGTCAATAATTCACAAATCTTTAATACGTTAAGACACTTGATAATGAATGATCCTTGAAACACAATAACAAGATTCGGGACGCCTTTCTTAGTTAACACATATGCTAGGGAATTCACATCCCTTGAAACTTATCCAAAAGATGTGTGCCGTGAGGATACGCTAGCCACCACCTCATAATCTCAGTAACAATGGAAACATGCTTCCACAGAGTCAAACTCTTGCTTGCCACCTAAGCAATAGCATTCTTAGGGCGGACCTCTACTATTAATGAACCTCAAAATGACTATCAAAGGCAATTTATCCAGCATTGGTCTCTAGTAGCTGCACATTATTTGAATCACCATACCCTGTTGGCTTGGAGAAAACAAAACAAATAGCCATGTTCTTGCTCTTAAGCTTGGCATCCACCTCAAAAGGACAATAGCAATGTTCCTTTGGAGCAATGACATAATTTTTTTTGTGAACTGGAACAAGAAGCATTTTGATCATTTGACTGCTCACCGAGTTTTCACCCACCTTCAAGTTAAACTTCTATACAGATTAAATTTCAAATTTAGTTATACGGGTTTGCTTGTTGTTGTGGCAACCACCTTGCATTCGCATTGCTTAGAATCACAATTCATTTAGAGAATCTTCCACATTTTCTCCAATTCTTCCCAAATATTCCTTGTATCGGGATTAATTGCCTTGCTGAATTATTCCCGAATCACAATTTTGTAGCAGGTCCCATTTTGAACCCATTCTCTGACTTCTGCTTTGTGATTCTTGATAACAAATTGCAGTAGACCATACCTGCACCTAAATCCCTTCTCACATCCCCTTATGCTATGTTTGACCAAGAAAAGTATCCTTAACACAATATCTTATCACCTACATGGGTTTCTGGAATGTAGTCATCCCTCACAATTAATATTCGTCTAAAAAAATTCAAAAGGAACCCTTGCACAACTCCATTGATGGGATGATTAGTTTCATAAGTAATATCCCTTTGAAAAGCAAATCCTTAGATCCCCCACCAATGGATCTCCCAATGTATTATGAAATCGAAACAACAAAATCTTGCTAAAGCAACTCTCTGTTTGTGTTTTTTGTTTCTTGTGGAAACCTGCTAATTGAGGTATAATTGGATGATGTCACCCATAGCCACAAAAATCTTTCTTTCAGGTAATGCGGGTTTGCTTTTGATTTCTCAAATGCTGCATATTAGTCCTAAATCCAGCATCATGAACTCCAATAGTACTTGGGTTTTGAACTTTATTTCTACTGGTCATCTAGAATTCAAAGTGAGCCTCCATGCCATCTGGGCTGCAACTAGTGATTCTTTCAGCGCATAACAATATTGTTGGAGAAGTATTTTTACATGATTATACTTAGGTACAATAAATTTTTGGTTTACCTGATCCCCACAGTTGCTTTATCTTAAGAATTTGAGTTTTACGGTGCTAGTTCCTGCATTCGTTGTAACTAGAACTTGTCTGAGAAAAGTCACATATGACTGCAATGATCCTAGGCTTTGACACCAATTTGTGTACATTGGCATTTCTGGAAAGCACTGGGTTGTCGATGGGCCGCCTATGCCAAGCAAACTCAAACTGGCCCAATAGGTCTGGCAAGACCAGTTCAAAAAATCCAGGCTGGAGGTTTGGAGGACACTTTAGTTTCACACAACCATTACTTTGTGTGGCATGATTTTGGCTGAAAATCTGGCATGACATGGAACATTAGATGAAGCCGCATCAAACATGCCAAACTTAAAAAAAGGCTGTGTATAAAATGCAGGATTTTAAACCCCCTTATTGGTTCCAAATGTTCCATGGGAAGATGTATGGATTTCGTGCTTGGATTACTAGGTACTCAAAAGTGGTATGGATTTTGTTTTTGTAGTTCTTGATAATGTCTCTAAGACAGCACGCTTCATCCCATGTAGAAGGATGATGTGTTGCTAATCTTTAGTTTTGGGGGGTGGTTAGGCATCAAGGCATGCCTAAGTTGATTACTTCTGACCAAGACACCAAATTTCTTAGTCACCTTTCTGGAGGGGTTTATGGAAGAAACTTAGGACTGGTTTACTTTGTAGTAGCACCTATCATCCTCTAGGGGATGGTCAAACCGAAGTTGTGAACTGAATTCTAAGCAATCCACTTTGAAGCCTAGTGGGATGAGCACTAAGCAATGCGATGTGGTGCTTCCCCATGCCGAGTTCTGATATAACTCCATGGTGAACACTTCACTTGAGATTGGATGAGCGTGGCCCACCGCATTATCCTGCTCTTGTACCTTTGCCAAATTCAGCCAATACAAGCAAAGAAGCTGAAGGAGAGATTCTCCCACTTAGTGAGTATTGCTCAAAAATTGGAGGAGAGATTCTCCCACTTAGTGAGTATTGCTCAAGAGGCTAATATGGTGGTTGTAAGATGTTTCTTGATCCATGGAAACTTAGTGATATGGGCCCCTCGTAGAAGAAACTTATCTGAGGTTGAGTTGGAGGAGTTTTTGAGTCTTCTGGAGATGTTAAGTAAGGTTCGACTAGCGACTTGACAAAGTGATACAATGAGGTGGTTATATGAAAAATCCAGAGTCTTCTCTGTCAAATTGGCGTAAAAAAGACTTAAAGTTGATGAGCCATACAGCTTTCGTTTGGAAATATGGAGCTCTACTGAAGGTAGCAGCATTGGAATGGCTAGTGGGCAGGAACAAGGTGCTAACAGTCGATAACTTATGCATGAGAGGGATGTCCCAAATGTACGTCTTTTGTTTTATAAAGCTGAAGAATCGGTGAATCATTTATTCATTCACTGTGAATTCGCGGTAAAGATATGGGCGGACATCATTTGTAAGCTTGGGTTCAATTGGGTAATGCTGGGCTCAATTGAAGCTTTTTTCGCATCTTGGCATGGCGGAGGCAAAGGGGATCTAGGAAATCAAGTTTCGCGTCTCTGTCTCCCTGTTGGGATTTGGGTCTAATGGCTAGAAAGAAACAGCCGATGCTTTCGAAATTGGAAAAAGTCTTCGCTGGAGGTCTGTAAACTAAGGAACTGGTAATGGAATGGGTGGTAGAAGCAATGTTTGGGCGATAGAAGCAAGGTTTATTGTGCCTGATCAGTTTTCCTAATCCTGGGTGGAGTTGTAATCGTAGTTTTCTGTGCTTTTTTTTTTTTTGGGTCCGTTCAATGGGTTGTATTCTTTAGGTTTTTGCCTTTTTCAATAAACTTGTCACTGTTCAAAAAAAAAAAAAAACCGTTTCTGTTATGTAATGGCCGTTGCGGCACATCATGGTTGGAAGACCTTCAAAGAAGAAGAGTTTGTATGAGCAAGCATACTTTAAGAAAGAAAGGTTTCTGATAGGTACCTACAAGCTGCATCAAGTTGAAAGAGAAGAAGGTAGGACCATGTTGAATCTTGGAGAAAATCAATGATAACTCCTAGATGATTTATTCCACCAGGTATATGCACTCACCCCATTTCAACTTGTAAGCCTTTTTGGAGTATTTTGGTGAATCGAATGCAAACTTGGGAGAGAGTTTGCTCCAACCTTGGGAGGATGATGTAGCACATGTGGAGGCATGCCCTTTGGATTGATGGTCTTCCAAGTGGACCCCATTTTGATACCAACAAGTCCAAAAGTCAAGTGGCTTTTTAAATTTGAATTTGCATGTAATAATTTTGTTGACCATCGAATGCACTAGGAAAATGTGTGTTTCTCGGAAATTCCTCATCTCCTGGGAGTGTAGAAATTTAGAGTTCCCAAGGGAGGTAGTAGTCTGAGACTCTGAGGCATTTAATGATGTAATTGAAAGTTTTAGTAAGAGTAAATGGTTGTAGTTGAAAGTTGTAATAGGAGTAAATGGTTAGCGTAATCAAATGATAAATTGGTGATAGGGTAGTTGCATAAAAATGAGTGATGGTAGGATCTCTTGAAGCATTGTAAATTATATCTCTTTTAGTTGGAGTAAAACTTCTCTTTTGGTAGAGCATTGCCCTCACTGTGATACACTTTTATCTTCCTCCTTAGATCCTCATGTTCTTCTCTTCTCCATCACGTATTGTTGGATTCAATTTGTAATTATTTACTTCTGAAAGTTGTGCGCATTTACTATTGTCTTAAACATGTGTGGTTTGAGGTTATGTTTCTGAAGAAACTGTGACAAAGAGGGAAGCTCTTGATACTGGGTCTTTCCACTTTCTTCTACTTTACAATTATGCTGCCTTGGTTTTCAGATAGCACCTTTTCTAGTTTAAATTGCATTAATTTAGGCATGCCTTTCTTGATCCCTTCTTATTCTCTTCATGCTCTTCTGGACTGTATGTTAGTACTTGGTACACGTGTTTCCTATATTAGTTCATTAGTTGTCAACAATTCATAGCCGTCTTCTGCTACATTCTTACTGCTTTTGCTTTTTTTTTTTTTGTAGTTTGGGAGATGTTTTAACTTCCTTGAATTCGAAGAAGGAAATCGTACCTTATGAAAACTCCAGGCTTACAAAAATACTCACGGACTCCCTAGGTAATTATTACCATTTTTTTAATAAATTGAATCTACTCCGACATTTACTTTCTGGCCATCATATTGATAGATTGATTTATGAGTTAGTAATTGTGAGTTTAATGAATGGTGGTGACCAATGACCATACTGATCACCATGATGATGATGCTGATGACAACACAGTGATGGCAAAAGTAATAGTTGTGAAATAGTAATGTTAGACAACATCTTCAGTTCGCCATGCATGATACACTTGTTAAATGCGAAAGCTGTTTTCTAACATGGCATTAGGGATATATTATTACATATCGCATTATAACCTTAGGAACCCTATTCTTCCATCTACATCTTGTTCTAGCTTCTCATGAATCTTCGCTCAGGGAGCTGTGTTGTTGATTCTGTATCTCTTCTTGTGATGGTTCAAGTCTGTCTTGACTAGAGCTGGGCATCGGTTCGAGTCGGATCGGATTGGGTCCAACCCGATCAGATCCGAAATCTCAATGGCTTGACTCGAACTCGATCCGATCCGAGACCGAGTCCGGGTCACCTGACTCGGACCGATTCGAAATTTGCATTGGCTGATCTGAGTCTGAGTCCGACTCAGTGAGAAAACCGAATCGAATCTTCAAACCAAACCCTAACCGGATTAATAGAGCCCTGAAAATGGCAAAATAATATTAATAAAATCACTGAAACAGAAACGAAATGGGGGAAAGGATCTTCACCGTAGGTGGCCACGTGGAGGCTGTCACGGATCGCTTGAGCTGAAACAAGGGTTTGGTATGATGAAGATGAAGGTGCGACAATTGGCTGATGATAGGTGTCGATGGAATAATCGGAAGGGTCTAGACGTGAATGTCAAGCACATGGCTGATCCCATGCCTATCCCTGCCAGCCATGATTTCTTCATTGCTGCGCTCCTCGCATCCTCTTGAGCCTCATCAAAAAGATGGAGCAACTTCTCTATGCATCCAAATGATGTAACGATCGGATGATTACACATGGCCTCGACTGCAATCTGGGTGCTCTGGCTCTGCGCCTTGATGAAGTTTATAGAAAGGCCTGAGAGTAGAACCATTCGAGTGTAGAAGCATAGGATTGTTAGCGGTTGGATGACGATCATGACTAGAGTGAGCTTCCATGCCATGATGAGGCCCATCGCCTTTGCGATTATCATAACGGATGAGGTTTGCACAAGCAATGAGACCCTATCTGCAACAAGTGATTTCACCATTGAAGCCTCATTGCTTAGCCTAGAGCACAGTGCACCACTCGAGTTGTGTTCTTCATCGAACCATGCGGTCTCGAACGTTAGGATCTTCTCAAGCATCCTTAGTCGGATTCTTCTTGTTAGGTGCTTTCCCATGTAGGCAAAATTGTAGTGCTGTGAGTGGTTGACGATGATGGAAAGGATTGAGAGTGAGAAGAAGATTAAGAAATAGCTGCGGATGTGGGACCGCACTTCGCTGTGGCTTGGGAGGAAGTAGGGCGAGAGAGGCGGCTGAGCAGGTTAGGGGAATTAGGGTAAAACAAAATATGTATTTATACTACCCGCTTCAGGTTGGGTCGGGTCTGGTCGGTCCGGGTCATTTCGGTTCGGATTTTTGGCTCGGATCGGTCCGGATACACCAATATCCGGACCCGACCCGAAAAATGATCGGATCTGTCCATCCAGACTTGATCAGGCCCGATCTGGGCCGTCGGTTCTGTTCGGATCGGTACCGAGTCGGGTCGGGTTGGATCCACCGAATCGGGTCCAATATGCCCACCTCTAGTCTTGACAGCAAATTCACTCTTCTTTTTCAACAGATTTGCTTACTAGTGTATGTGCTTTCATGAATTAATCTCTACACAACCCATGGATGCACAACTACCAATCATGGTCTGCTGTAACGGCCGTTACGCAAAGGTAACGGTAGCAACTGCTACATGTTATGGGTTCGTAGTGGCCATTATGGAAAAAATGACCCATAACATCCTCGTTACGTCCCCCCTAAAGTCCATTAGGGGGCTGATACAGGTTTTTCATTTTTCATTTTTTCAAGAAAAAGGGACTGTAAAGGCTGTTACAGACCATATCATAAAGGTAATGGTGGTGGCTGTTACGGCCACCATTACCGTTATGGAATACCTTGCTACCAATAGTTTTACGAGTTAGCATTGACTACTTGATGAATTCTGTCTCTGATAATTTCAACAACCAATAACTCCTTCACAGTCTTCATAAATCTACATGTGTATTAAAACATGCAAATGTAGTTTGCTGTTAGTTCATAATTATTCCAATTTCCAACCATTGGAAGGATGTGTATTCAAAACCAATATGATACATCGTGATCACCGTTCAGGAAAAAAACATTATAATCACAGCCTCGTCCCATCTATTTGTTGTATGTTTTATTAATCCCTTTCTCCCATCATTCAAGTTATAATATGAATGTTGATTTAACAAATTAGAAGATTCTTATTATTAATGGCCTATATTAATCTATTACATACTATGATTATATAAAGTTTGAGCATACATGACAATCCCTATTTGATCCTAGCCTCTGGGATTTATAAAAATTTTACATACCGTGATTATAAATTTTTTTAAGTATACACGACAATCCGTATTTGATCCTAAGCCTCTTGGCATTATCACTCCTCTTGTTCTTCTTCCTGCTGAATCCTGACTTGTAGGCAAAAATACTAAAGACATGTATGCTGATACACACAAGTAAAGTTGCAAACTATATTTAGTTATATGGGAAAATCCAAGGCCTTTATGCCTTAGGACTTGGGAGTGTGCCATGGAATGATCATATATTAATCATTTTCTTCTTTGGAATGATTTTTTTTTTTTTTTTTTTTGAAAGATACCATGGAATGAACATGACTCCACTTTATTAGCTTTGAGGGTTGGTTCACATTGTTCTTTGGACACAGCAGTGTGGAGGGGTTAGCCCTTGATGAAAATCGTGTTGCTCAGATATGAAGTGATTTCCTACCTGTGACTGTTACTTTGGTCATATATTTTATCCATACTGCTGTATCTGTGCTCTACCTTGAATTATTCAATAAACATGGGATATAGGGAACACAAGGTTCAAAATATGGGGTGCTACATATTGGTGTTTTAAAACACTATACCGGTATGTTTTTATACTTATCAGTTATATGGCACTACGTTGGTCGAAATTCACACTGATATGGTGGATATTTAGTGTGTTGCGAATGCACACTTATCATCACCATCAGCTAAGCCTCAACTAATTGGGGCCAGCCACATGAATCATATTCTGCCATTCCACTCTATCAATGGGCCATAACTTCTGTTAGACTATAGGTCATCAAGTCTTTTCTTACTACCTCTACTCACATCCTTTTGGGCCTTCCCCTTGCCCTTTAAGAGCCTTCGGATTGTACCAAACCTAACTGGCGCAGTCCTTGGTTTCCGTTTACTGAATGACCAAATCATATAAGTCTACTTTCCCTTATTTTGTTACCTATTGGCGCTACTCCTAAATTCCCTCGAATGCATTTATTTCTTGTTCTATCCTTGTCTTGCCACTAATCCATCTCAACATCCTCATTTCAGCTACACTCATCCTAAGGACATATTGTTCCTCAACTGCCCAACATTCCGTCCTATAAAGCATGGCTGGTCTTATAGCCATCCTATAAAATTTCCCTTTCAGTTTGAATGGTACGTGATGACCACATAAAACTCCAAAGCCTAGACACACTGATGTATATTGATTTTGGGGACAGCTGAAACATGCATCCGTACCAGCATTTTGGACCTCAAGGAGATATGCTGTGAGCTTGGCAAAAATGAAGCATGAGAGGAGGATGCTGTTTGGTTGTGATACAAACTGAGTCACTGCCGCATATTGGTTTTGGGGCAGCTGATGCATCTCGAGTACCAATATTTTGTACCTTGAGGGAAGATGCTATTAGCTTGATAAAAATGTAATGAGAGGAGGATGCAGTTTGGCTTGAAAAATGGTGTGACTTGGTCATATGGAATTTCTCAGATCTCTCCCCTCATTGGTCATATGGAATTTCACAGATCTCTCCCCTCATTGACGTGTTTTGGGTTCCGCCTTGCAGGAGGAATCTAGCTGATGAAGAGTTTGAGGAATTTGTTAGACTGCTGTCCGTTCTTTCTCATGTGAGGCCGGTGTTATCTGTTCCGGATTTCTTCCTGTGGCAGAAAGAGAAATCTGGAAAATTTTCGGTCAGATCCTTTTATAGGAGTCTGGAGGGGAATGGTAGCAGGGGCAGGATAAGCCCGACGGTCCATGTTTGGTGATATGGTGCTCCTTCTAAGGTGATGGCTTTTGCGTGGTTAGTAGGGGCAGCAATGTCTTCATAGTGGATAATCTCAGGAAAAGGAAGATGAATCTTCTGAATGTTTGTGTTATGTGCTTTCAAGATGGGGAGTTGGTGGATCACCTATTCATTCACTGCAAGTTTGCAAGGCAGTTGTGGCAAAAGTTTTTCAACATTTTCGGAGTCTTGTGGGTCTTGCCAAGTTCAATTGCTCAATTTTTCCTCTTATGGCACGAAGGAATGTATGCAAGCACAGGTAAAAAAGTTTGGCGTCTCACGATGTTGGCTGGGCTTTGGTTCCTATGGAAGAAAAAGTAAAAATAGGTGTTTTAGGAATTGGGCAGGTCGGGTAGAGGTCTTCAAGCTAGCAAAAATGCATGTTATTGATTGGGCGGTGGCCTCAAATGGCGTTTTTCGATTCTTGGAAAATTGGGCTGAGTTGTAAGCCTTTGCGGGCTGTTGTATGGTTTTTGTCCTTGTTTTTTCCGGCTTCAACCTTTCTAATATTCTCATCGATTCAAAAAAAAAAAGAAGAAGTTTGATTGAACCATTAGTAATTTGGAGTGTGAAGTGCAAGTAAATCAATTCCCTATTTGGTACCTCAGGCACATTCTATATTTTGTTTTTGGCCTGTTTTTCCAGATGGTAGTCGAGTCTAAATTCTATTACAAATGAACTTTCTAAACATGGGCACTTCTGATCCTTTTGTGTGGCGTGTGCACGTGTGTTTACGTGGATTATGAAACAGTCTTTCATAATTGTGCTTTGCTTGATGCCATCAGACTGTATTTTTGTTTCTTTTTTTTATTTTATTTATGGAGTCAATTTTGTTCATTTGCCAGGTCAGTAATTTTTTTCATTCTATGAATTTTATTTAATTACATCTGAAATATCAGAATGAGTTTAGCTTTTGCGCATTTGTGGAGTTCTGTTATAAGTGGCTGTGAGTTGCAATATTATATATATATATATATATATATATATATATATATTTCAATAGATTTTTCTAAAGATTTGATTATCGATGATATCCAGACCCCTGGGATCTGTGTTGGACATGGATCGTCAAACATTTTGCATGTATCTTTATTTTGAAGGTTAGGCAAACATTTTATATTAAAATTAAACATATCTAAAGTAATAACTAATAACAATGCATTTTAAGGATATTTAAAAATAAAAACATTAAAGTATTACATTTATAGTTGTGTTCTATTGCCCTGAGATTTTGGACTATTGTACCTCACGCCTGCTTGTTCACCCAGGCAGATTGTGGGAACTTGCTGAAGGGCATTCTGTACACCTCCATGCAAATTTGTAAATTTAAAAATTTCTCCTTTTTTTTTTTTTTTTTTGCAGGTGGAAGCTCTAAGACATTGCTGATTGTCAATATCTGTCCAAATGCTTTAAACTTAGCAGACACATTGTCCTCCCTTAATTTTGCTGCCAGAGCTCGGAATTCTGAACTTAGTCTTGGAAATCGAGATACAATTAAGAAATGGAGAGATGTGGTAAATTCCATTGCAATCTATTGTTTTTCTGAGGCTTGAGACTCGAGAGTAGTGTTTCTGCCTTTATTTTTTGCCATTTCTTATATTTAGTTATAAACATGTTTCCGGAGTGACTTGTAAATTCACTTTTTTTTTTTTTTTTTCAAAATTGTTATCCTTGATGTGTTCTGAAGGCAAATGATTCACGCAAGGAGTTGTACGAGAAAGAGAAGGAGATCCATGATCTAAAGCAAGAGGTTCTGGGACTGAAGCAAGCACTAAAAGATGGCAATGATCAGTGCATCCTGCTCTTCAATGAAGTCCAAAAGGCCTGGAAAGTTTCCTTTACACTGCAGGCAGATTTGAAGGTCTTTTAACTTAATTATTATTATTATTTTTTCGTACATTTTCTTTTTTCCTTCTATTTCTCAACAAAGCTGGCAATACGATATGAAGCTTTTCACCAAGTTTTAAAAACTTTTTACTGGACTTGGAATTGTAAGGCTTAGTCTAGCTTATCAAATTGGTTGTTTGTTCATTTTCTTATTTCTGTCTTTTGATGTTTTCCTTCTGTGTAATCTTATAACAAGAGAAACTCACAAATGATGTTAAAAAAAATAATTCCTTTTAGGACTTGGACTAATTTATTTCCTACTTGATTAAACAATTGAGTCTCTCACCTAGCTTTGGATCTGAGTCTGAAGTGTACCACTCTCCTGATGCAGTGTAGCCCTGGTCCATGGGCATTCGTTGAGGCGGTGGCCTCGATGCCTACCAAAAAAAAGAAGAAGAAAGATCACAGGTCCTAGCTGTTTGAATCGGCTGGGTGAGTTTGTGTTGGAGAATCACCTTGCCTTTAAAAAAAGAAAAAGAAAATAAGAGTGATAGACAATTGTTCTTTACCTCGATAATGTCATTCTCCCTTGGTTGTCCAACATGGATTTTCTTATGAGTGAGATGGGCAGCTATGTCATGGTAATCTATCCTTTTCTCAATATTAGTGATTCATTGTTGTTGTCGTTGTCGTTGTCATTGTCGTTGTCATTGCCATCATCATCGTCATGGCCTTGTTATTGAACTTTTGCCATGCAATCATGATAATTTCTATCTGTGCAAAATTTTAGTTACTTATAGAATACTGGCACACTAGAACAATCTTAATTGCAATATACCACACGTACACCACCACCACGACGACCACCACCATCGTAGCGTTGTCCCAGGGTTTTTTTTTTTTTTTTTTGGGATGAGCAAATTTGGGTAGGCTTGATGGTTCCTCTTTTGCCAATCATCTGAAAAAGGATTTCTTGTTATTACTTGGTGAAGGTTTCATCAACTGGCTCCCTACCTGGTATCAACGCTCCTTTACATGGGCTAGGGACCTGCTAGTTCATCACTATTAGGTTGAGTTTTGCGCATTACACAGGTATTCCATAATGGTAACAGTGGCCATAATGGCCACCACTGTTTCCTTTACGATATGGGTCATAACAGTTGTTACGCAGCCCCTAACGGCCATTAAGGTCTCTCTCTCTCTCACTGTTTTTATATATATATATATTTTAAAATTTATTTTTATTGAAAGAAAAACCCCAAAAAACTTGTTTCTGCCCCGTAACGTTGAAAATAATATGAAAAACCTATATTTGTTTCGTAATAGACCATTACGGGGCTGTTATGTCCTTTACAGGGGGCGTAATGGGCTGTTAACGGCAGTTACGTGTCATTTTTTTTACATGTAACCGTTACAACAATTACGACCCCGTAACAGGTAATGGTTGCCACCGTTAGCTTTGCATAACGGCATACCATAATACATAAAATACTTTTTTTATCCTTTAAATGTAACCAATGGTTTCAAGTTAATTTCATGGGTTCAACACCGCCTTACCACTTAAAAAGTATAGATCGATGGTAGGGCCCTCCTTGCGTACGGGCGTTGGGGGGCGTGCGTGTGTGCGAGATGTCTCCATCAACTATCCTTGGCTGCAAAGATTTCGCCACTGGCGAAACAAAACTCTTGAACCGCTCTAAGATATCAGGATCAATTCGTTGAAGCTCCTCAGTGAGCCACGTACTATCTGAAGCTAGGCGTGACTTCCACTTAACCATGTACTTTTGGAACCCGCCGTCTGACGTTGATATTATCTGATGGTCCAGAATATCCTATCTTCTCTCTGGGTGTGAGAAGGGTAGGTATGGAAGGTAGAAGCTGAGAAGAAGGGTCGGAAAGAGGCCATGGATCATGGGAAGGGTTTAGAGAATTAGGATGATTAGGCTAAAGGCTGAACAATGTATCAGGGGTCCTTTGAAAAGCAACTAGATCCTCCATATTGAATGCGGAACTAATTCCCATGGAAAGTGGAAGATCTACCACATATGCATTGAGACCGTTTCGTTTTATAATTTTGAATGGTCCAGCACTACGCGCATGTAATTTACAAACGACTCCCTGAGGGTACTGCTTTGGCCTGATGCGGACCATCATAGTCCCCTACATTGAATTTCTTGCAATGTTTATATTGGTCTGCAGAGTTTGTAATGTTCATTACTAGTAGCGATCTTTCGCCTAATTCCTTGATGCAATGAATGAATGTGATGTGCAAAGGATTCTGCAGACTCTAATAACCTATGAGACAGGGACAGGGACAAAATCAATAGGCTTCCTAGGAACAACATTACACCAAAGTGTGACTTTATATGATCCAAACTGAATAGGAATAAGATAACTGTG
The DNA here is from genome assembly GCA_037074715.1 of Magnolia kwangsiensis. Taxonomy (NCBI): domain Eukaryota; kingdom Viridiplantae; phylum Streptophyta; class Magnoliopsida; order Magnoliales; family Magnoliaceae; genus Magnolia; species Magnolia kwangsiensis. The sequence goes on along the minus strand of CM073572.1, from coordinate 16,346,387 downwards.
CGAGACTGGACTGAAAGTTTCATTAACCCAAGACACTCTATTGGGTTGAGGATGGGCTTCAAGCTTCAAGCCCAAACGGCTCACAGTGCCAGTTGATGCCACGTTGGTACAACTATCACTATCCACGATCATCTTGCATCTCTTATCACTACATTTTGCGTGAGTATAGAAGACTGCGGCGCCAATCGTCAGTATTCTTGGCTTGTGCAAAGGCGCAACGCACAACTACGAGGGTTGCAGACTATTACGCTTCCTCTTCCTCATCACTAGGGGTTTCTGCTGGCTCATATTCTTCCTCTTCGCTGTCACTCTCTGGGGGTACTACTTCTACTTGTCCATTAATAAGGAATACCTTGGTGCCCTCTTTTGTGCCACATTGGTGGGCAAAAGTGACCAAACTCCTGACATCTAAAACACCTAGTCGCTCACTTTTGCGCGAACTAGACCTGACAACCTCTTTACTCTTATCATCGTTGGGCCTAGACTGAGAACCGCTAGAAGGCTTGTATTGATATCCAGTGCTGGGCTTAGCCTCAGAAGAGTTGGCCTTAACGCTAGAATCACAAAACTCAAACTGCCTTCCCGCATATGCTTTGAAGTATTGCTTGACCTCTAACACTACTTGATATATTTGTGCAAGAGTGTTTGTCCTTGCCGAGCAACTCTCTTAATGTCAGAACGGAGGCCCGTCTTAAATCGAGCAACAGTGAATACGAGATCCTCATCAACTTCACACCGGGTCAAGTACTCTTCGAACTTTTCAATGTATTCAGCCACACTCATGGAACCTTGTCGAAAAGACTGCCATTCTTCAATAACCTCAAGTGATAAGAGAAAGGGAGATACTTTTCCTTAAAGAGTTTCTTTCATTTCTCCCTAATGGACTATTGGGGGTTCCCTTGACCTTTCTTTCTTTCGCTCTACAGTAGCCCAAAACTTCTTAGCTTGGCCCACAAGCTTTATTTTGGCAAATTGGACCCGACGAGCATCCGACATGTCATACCACTCACAATAGTGGTCCATATCCGCCAACCAATATAGAAAAGCCTTAGGGTCCAAGTGACCATCAAACGTAGGGGCCTCTACTCTAACTCCCTTGAGGAGTTGCGCATCTGGGTCATAATGATCATGATGCCCTCGCGGCGTGGGTGCACGGGTATGTGTCCATGACTAATTTCTTGGCCACCTCCATTCCTTGGTCTATCCTCCTGACCACCTGCTTGAGATTGAGCATCTTCCCCAATGGTGGGGTTTGCTCGGGCGGAAGTCTCTAATTGGGTAATGCGCACATTAAGCAGTTTAAAGCGTTGGTCAATACATTGTTCCAAGCGCCTACCCAAAGACTCAAACTTCCGGATTATATCGTTCATTGATTCTTGCAATTGCGCTATGTTTAGTGTAGGGTGCAAGCCAAAACCACGACCAGTACGTGTGGGCATACAACTACTCACTCAACTCAAAGTGCCCCTAACATAAATATATGTGCCTAAATGGGAGTAAATGATCCTATATGACTATATGAGGGAAACTACACAATGCTATTAAAATTCCAGCAACCTAATTGCCTAAATAATCTGTCAACAGAAAATTTAGTCAAGAAATTTGGGGATTTTCTGACAACAGAAAATTCAGCAGCCTATATTGTGAATGATGGGCCCTAAATAGCCCTATATGATGAGACTTGATGCGAAATAGACACACGAACTAAACCCTAAACATGCAATGCATACCCCTACGAGAAACCTAAGCTCCGATACCAAATTTGATGCAGGACATGAAATTTAAATATGATATGCAAGATTTCAGGCTTAAGATCATACCAATTTAAAAACAATTATAGAAATTCCACATCCCACATTAGATCAAGCATTCAACAAGGGGCATCTACGAGGGTCCAAGCCTACACATGTTAGTGCTAGATTAATTAAAAATTATGAACCAACAATGCTCAATGGAGAGTAGATTCATCCACACATGCAAAGGATTATTCCCCCAATGCAAGGGATTCACATGTTTCAATTTGGGAAAACTTAGGGTTGCAAAAGTGGAATAAAACTTGAGATTTAGGATTATCTACGATTAGGGTTAGGGAAATAAGGCAAGAGGAGTGAAATAGAGGAGAGAGATGAGCCCGATATGTACCACATGTGTGGACAACGGCCGGGTCCAGATGCACGTGTGTGGGATTCTGCTCGCACGTGTGTCGGGCCCACGAACCCAAAAAAGGCAGCTTAAGTCTGGTCTGCTAGGGGTGGGCCACACGCACCAAATCTCAGGCTGATTGGATGTCCGGTCTGCGCAAGGTGCTCCGTCGAAGTTTCAGCCATCCTGCAGGGCTTGATTCATCCAATCTACTGTAGATGAAGGATTGACTGCAAAAAGAGGGTGGATTTGAAGCGTGGATGGTTGTGGGAGATGATGAACATTGAGGGTAGGAGATGGGGCGATTTAGGATGTGTGTGGCTTCGCACCACGACAGTTAGCCCTTCAAAGAAGGGAGGGTTTTGCACCCAATTGGATTTCCACAACTCGGAGAATTAGAAAAGCAGGAAAATGCAGAATTTTATTCATAATCATCAATGATAAAAAACCTACAAGGGATTGCCTATTTATAAGAAAATCCTATACCCCAAAAGCTGCGACATGTGTGCACAATATTACTTAGAGACGAAGTAACAAAAATAACAACTAATCAAAACAATCTAATCGTTCATGATGTTCCTAATAACGATAATAAACAAAACTCAAAGTCCTAAATCATCTAGGGTAGTGGGCCCCGATTATGAGATCCAATGGTGGGATCCACATGATGATCGGGTTCACTCCAACAAACCATAGCATAACGCTCCAATCAGGAGGCCCTCTATGGATGTCATCATCGATTCAGATCGATGGTGGGGCCCTCCTTGCATACGTGCGTAGGGGGGCGCGCGTGTGCGCGAGATGTCCCCATCGGAATCATAATGTGGGACCTTTAACATTCCTGGTTTACTTCATGTCACTTTTCCGTTGTCCTATCGATGTATTTAATTACTTGTAGAAGTTGCAAAATGAATATTTATGGTAGGAACAAAGGATAATCACAAATACCTTCTAGTGGATTGCAAGGGTGCAAGCCAAAATGGGGGAGTGGGTATGAAATTGCTGAACCTTGTGAATCAAGTGCTGCTTGGGAAGAGACTAGAGATTTGGTGAGGCTGAGGACATGCTTTGGAATGTCTTATTGAGAAAATATGGTCTGCAGTATGATTTGAGGGGAACCTCTGTTAGGTCAAGGTATTGGAGCTTCTCGGTATGGAAAGCCATTCAAAATGTTGAATCGTATTAAGAATAAAAAAGGTTGAATCATATTAAGAATAAAAAAGGTTGAATCATAGGTTGGAGAGTTTGGAGAGTTATCTCGTTGAGATTGGGAATGGCATTTGTGTTCCCTTTTGAGAGGGGTGGTTGAGTGGCTGTTATGCTTGATCATTGCATTCAGTTACATGCTTGCTCCAAGAAATGGGTGGTGCTTAGGAAGTTGCCTCCAACTTTTAGGAGGAACTTCAGAGTTGAGGAGATTGAGGAGCTGGTTAGTCAATGGGAATATTGTCGGGTATTCTCGTGGTTTTAGATATTTACATTGCGGCTGTATCGATTGTATCATAACTGTATTAGTCACCTTTGTTACATGATATAGTGAACTTTTCTAACTAGAAAAGGGGCTGCATGACCAATACGAGTTGTATTGCTGCTGATAGAGCCCCCTTTCAAAAAATTGTCTGATTTTTCTCTTGTTTTTTTCCCATCTTTCGACCATGGAAGAAGCTTATAAACTCACTTTAACTTAGATCTTGTCTTAATTCACGGATCAAAACACAAGTCTTGACTGGGCTTCGACGAATTGAAGTTAAGTGGATCATTTTTGGGAAAAATCAAAAGGGATAAATAATCACTTATTTTTCATCATTTTTTTTGTTGTATTTCAATGTATTGGGCCCTAGTGCACCAAATCATGCTTGACTTATGTTCCACTAGGATCTCTAATATATATATATATATATATATATATATATATATATATATATATATATATATATATATATATATTCTAATGTTCCACTAAGGCCTATTTGGTTGACATTCGGCTGGTAAAGGCAATAGAGAACATTCTTGTCAAAGAATGGTATGGTACACCATTGAATATAATGGTTAAACAAATACGATATAGTTTGGTGTTTTATATTTTTTCTTATTTTTTCAATAATTTCCAAAATTTTTGGGCAAAAAAGGGCCAATTTGTGGGCCCCCATATATGGTTTGATTTACTGCGTATTACATCGTTTTGGGGCTTGGCGGATGTGCCCACCCATATTGATCTTTAAATCCTTGGGCGTTCTACGTAGTAAAAAATGAGATGGATAAGAGCGTTCGGAGGTGGAATACCTTGGGTCATTTGCTGTTAGGTCCTTTTAAGTGCACTTGTTGGCTGAAGATGATGGGGACATCATGTGCACATGCGCACGCACGCACGCTACCCCCCCATACACGTACGTACGAAGGAGGGCCCCACTGTTGATCTGGCTCGATGATGACGTATAGGGAGGGTCTCCTAGTTAGAAGACGAAGTTTGATTCAAAAGAGTGGACCCGATAGTCAAGAAAAACCCATCATGGGATCTCATGATCGTGGCCCACTAGTCGGATTAAGTTCATATTTTAGGTTTTGCTTATTTATATTATTTAGAATACCATGAACGCTTTAAATTTTTTTAATTGGTTTTTATTTTAGTTTACTTCATCGTCAAGTAATAGGTTGCATACATGACGCGAGTTGTGGGGTATAGGCTTTTCTTATAAATAGGCACCCGTTGTAGTTCTTTTTTTTATTGAAGTTGAATAAAAATTCCTGTGTGTTTTTCTACTCTCTAAGTTTCTGAGTTGTGGAAAAATTCAAGTGGGGGCGAAGCCCTCCCTTCTCGAAGGGCTAAATTCAAGTTGGTACGAAGCTCTCCCTTTTCGAAGGGCTAATTACCGTGATGCGAAGTCACACTTATCCCAATCCGCCTCTCCATCTTATTTCATCCATCCTACGATCACATTCGCTTCAAATCTGCTTGTTTGGCAGCTGTTTACCTCTCTACAACTAGTATCCAGATTCTGACCTTGTAGGAGGGCTGAAACTTCAGTGGAACACCATACACGGACTGCAGCTTGGATCCACGTGAAATTTGGGGGTTTTGAAGCCCAGGCCTGGTCGACCAGCCCCAAGAGGGCGATTTTTGGGTACGAGGGGCCCACACACGTGCGGTCGGCCACCAACGCAAGTGCGTCAGGCCCCACCCATGGTTCGCACGCGAAAGTTGTCCTCTAGTTCAGGTTTCCTTCTTCTTTTACTCTTTTCTACTTGTTTTTCATAAACCCTAACCCTAAATTGTCATAAATCCCCAATTTCTATTTCTTTCTCACCCCAGGGTTCCATGAATCGAAATTGGTAAATCCTTGGGATGAGGGGCTGATTGCTGTGCATGTGTGGATGATTACTGCTTATCTTTGAGCATTGTTTGGTTTATAATTTTAATAGATCCAGCCTAGCCTGTGTGGGCCTGGACCCGTGTAGATTCCCCTTGAATGTTTGAGCTTTTGTGTGGGATGTGGAATAATTGTGTGATTGTTCTGAATTAGTATGATTTAAGCCTGAAATCTTGCATATCATATTTAGATTTCATGTCCTGCATCAGAAGAGGGTGAAATTACTCTATCAACTTTAGTATGGTCAGCTAACAAGCCTTTGGGGGTGACCAATTTTGGTTGGCCAGGGGGGATGATGTGATCAGGTGTTAATGATGGACCACCTTAGGACTAGGTAGAAAATTATCATCAATGGGTTTGGGTGCAACATGTGCTTGAGGAATGTAAAAAGTGTGAACCATCTTTCTATAAACTACTCTTTCGCCAGTTGCTAGTGAGATCTGGTCATGGTGCCTCAATCAATTTGGGATGATTTCGTTGATTCTGAAACAATTGACAATCTTTTGGAGGTATGGTAACTTGGCCCTCGAGGGTGTAAAAAGTTGAAATCTGTGGAATTTGGGCTTATTGGCGGTGATCTGGTCCATTTGGAAGGAAGAAAAAAGAGAATGGTTGATAATAAAGGTGAAAGGGTTTTTCTTTTGTAGTCTTATAGGGCCTGCTTTCTTGCCTGTTTCAGGCTTTGTGCTTTTAATAAAATCTTTAACGACAATGAAAATCATACTGTCGTTATACATTATAAATGCTTATTCAATTGCATTGGTTTATGTGCTACGATATCTGGATACTTGATGTGTCATGTCATACCTGATGTTTGATAGATCATTTTTCTTTTTTTAATAGAAACATATCTATATTTGTCCTGTTTTGTATTTCATTTACATCTCCATACAAAAGTCAACCTCGTATTTCATGCGTTAAATTTTACTATGGTGCGAAGCTTTGGTTCAATGGGGCTCCCCTTAAAGTTGTGGCTTTCGCATGGCTGGCTGGGAGAAACCGAATCTTAACCGTTGACAACCTCAAAGAAAGAGGCCCTTCATTCCAAATGCTTACCGCCTTTGCTTGAGGGTGGAGTCAGTAGCCACCTTTTCATTCATTGCTCCTTCTCTAGGATTGTCTAGTCGGGTATTCTTCAATTGGCCAATGTCTATTGGGTGATGCCTCGTTTGATAGACTCTTTGTATCGAACTTGTCATTTTGGAGGGGGTTGGTTTTGTAGGATCTCGAAATGGAAGGCTGCAATGTTAGCTGTACTTTGGTCGACCTGGTTACAAAGGAACTGTCACTGTTTTTGTAATGCTAAGGGTTTTCGGAAAGGTTGTCTAAGGGAATGGATTCCCTGATTGTAGGGTAGTGTTTGTTTTGTTGTTTGGTGCTTTCTTTGTTTGCAGTTTTTGTTGTCTTCTTGTTTCCTGGCTGCTGGCCTTAATAAAATCTTCATCTTAAAAAAAAAAAGGTTCTAGATTACCAGGGGGTTAGTACTACAGGGGTGTCATCCACGTGCTTTTTAGGTCCTTCACATGTGTTGGGGAGGCTGCCGATTCCTAGGCTAAGACTCCTAGGAAGGCTTTTGGAATATTCTCTTGGAGTTCCTCTGTGGAGGATGATTGTTGAAGTGGAATCTAAGAATGCAATTTCGTGGTCCTCTTCGGCCATCTGCCTAATTCTGAGCCTTGGAAAACTCAAATATGTTTTTAATGAAATTTCCCTTATTGCCTTCAGGTTGAACATTTCATTTGCCCATGTGGCGAGAGAGGTTAATGAGATTCTTGCTAAGATCGTGTTAACCATGAGGTCCTTTGTAGTGGGAACTCCTTCCCGCTTTAATTTCCTCTCAACAAAATCTCTCTCTCTCTCTCTGAAAAGAAAACAAGTATTTATGCAATATCACGGAACACCTTTTTCTGCTCATAAATATGGAAGTATTTATGCAATATCACAGAACACCTTTTTCTGCTCATAAATATGGAAGTATTTATGCAATATCACAGAACACCTTTTTCTGCTCATTAATATGGACTGCATACACATCGAGGCACGTATTGGCATGGGATTTTATGTCGTTGGGTGGGAGAGATGGATAGAGAGACTGGGCATCATTGGTCAAGGGAAATAAAACTTTACATAACAATGACCTTTCAGTGAAGCAGTGAAGATATCTCCACTTTAGAATTTAAATAGAGATTGGCATGGTGCACATTCTATCCATATTCTGATTATCGACAGTTGGAGTGGCATTTTTCAACGCGGGACTAACCTTGTCATCTTTATCATTTTGTTGCAGTCGGAAAATATAATGCTGGCAGATAAACAAAAAATTGAGAAAGAGCAGAATGCTCAGCTTAGGAATCAAGTTGCTCAACTTTTGCAACTGGAGCAAGATCAGAAAATGCAAATACAGGAACAGGATCTGACAATTCAGGCCCTGCAGGTAGGAACTTTAGTTTCAGTACTTACGCTTTTAGATATTAGATCCTGATGTGTTACTTCTGCAATATCTTACACAATTTACTGTTAATATATTTTAATGTGCGTGGTTGAAATTTTATATTACCTGTTCTGAGTGTGGCATGTTTGCTTTTCATGGCTGGACAGATGTTCTTAAACACCCATTCTTAGCATTCATGCTCCAGTCTCAGATGTTGTAGTTATCCTAGGGCGTTAGTCATTCATCTATGGGAAGACCTTATTGTGATTAATTATGGATTGTTTAATTATTACTTCAAAAACTCCAATGTTACAAACCACCGTTTTTGGAAATGATATTATTGGTAATTTGAATGGAGCATTTTGAAGGTTATCTTTAGTAAACGCTGGTGGCTATGCCCAACATCTTAGTAATTTGCTTCAACGTACCTATGCTGTATATTACTATATTTCCAGCTTCCTGAAATTTCATTACTTTGATTTTATATGATTGCTTGTTGGGTATCTAAAGTAATGATTTCAAATTGCAGTAGCTCTATTCAAAGTGGTGGCATAGTTTTAGGTATGCTTTTCTTCGAAGTGTCAAAGACTCAAAATCTGCATGTCACTAGCATATGATTGGTTTCACCGTTCAACAATAAAATATTAAGGAACCTTAAGAAGTTCATTTACTTGAAAGTCAAGTAAATGTAATTCATGCTCTGCTATTACCGGGTGCAATGTTTATCAAATCACGATTGTTGTATCATAACGAGTTCCAGTGTTTAAATTATCGGCGACAATATCGAACTGTCGCCGATAATATCGGTATCGCTGGCTTGGCGATACCGAAACCCCATTTATTCGTTTCGGTGCCTGGTTTCGCCGATAATCTCGCCGATAATTTCGGCATCGTCGATATTTTCGAAATGTCGCCGAAATTTCACTGTTCCCACGATAATAGGGCATGTAAAATCGTCAAAAAAAAATAAATAATAAAAAAAACACAAGAAAATACCTGTTTTCACTCGGATCTGTTTGAAGACGCAAATTTTAAAAGCTTCATGGTTGTTGAGTGCAGAGCGGCAACCTTTCTGGTAAGATTCAACCCAAAAAATCGGTTTTTCCGTCGTCTCGATATCTTGTTGGAAAATTGAGGTTTTTTAAAAAAAATTTGGGATGGGGGAGAGGGATTTTCGGGATGAAAATCCGGAGATTTTGGTGGGAAGGAGAGGAATTTTGAAATTTTGGGATGAAGGGGAGGAATTTTGGAGCTTCTGCGCAATTTGGGGATCGGATTTCAGGTTTTAGAAATCGGATTGCGTGCTGTTTTACTCAGTACGCACGCTCTTATCGTACTGATTAAACTCTGTTGGGCTCACAGCGAGTGTACGTGGTTAATCCACACCGTCCATCCGTTTTTCCATCTCATTTAAGGGTGGAGACCAAAATTGAAGTATATACAAAGCTCAAGTCGACCGTACCACAGGAAACAGTGGGAATAATGATTTCTACTGTTGAAACTTGATAGGCCCCACGGTGATGTTTGTTTGTCATCCAGCCTGTTAATAAGGTTACAAAAACATGGATGAAGGGAAAACACAAATATAAGTTTGATCCAAAACTTTAGTGGCCCTCAAGAAATTTCAATGGTAGATGTTTCATTCACACTGTTTCAGGTGGTGTGGTCCATTTAAGACTTGGATATTCTTCATTTTTGGGTTCAAGTCTTAAATTTATCTGGTAAAATGGATGGAAGGGAGGGATATAATATATAAATCATGGTGGACCCCACAAGTTTACTACGTACTAAGTTACTACGCAATCCGCTTCCGTTTTAAGGGGCGCAGATTGGATATTGACGAGTTCAGTGCCCAAATCGCGACTGAAGTGACGTCACCAAGCTCTGTGGACCCCACCATGATGCATGTGTTGTATCCATACCGTCCAACCATTTGTAGAGATCGTTTTATTGCATTACAAAGAGAATGAGATTGATCTAAATTTCAAGTGAACCCACCACAGAAAATCATGGGAGCAGTCACACCCACCGTTGAAACATTTATAAGGCCCACTGTGATGTATTTTTGAGATCCAACCTATTCATAAGTTAACATAGAGATAGATGAAGTGAAAACAAAAATATCAGCTTGATTGGAAACTACTATAGCCCCCTAGAAATTTTGAATGGTGGATATCACCATCCCACTATTTTCAATGGTAGGGTCTTCTTGAACTTTAGATCTATCTCATTCACTTCATCCTAGTCTACATGACCTTATTGATAGGTTGGGTGGTAAAAAAAAAACATCACGGTGGCCCTTAGAAAGGTTTCAATGGTGGGTGTCATTATCACTACAGCTTGCTTTGATGTGGTCCACGGGAGCTGTGTATCTACTTCATTTTTTATATAACATCTTAAAATGATATTAGAAAAGTGACTAACGGTGTAGATAAAATACTTACAACATGGTGGGCCCCACAGAGCCTTGCTCGGATGAACCCGTCGAGCCGCTTTTTATAAAAATCGGATTGCAAGCAGGAAGGCAGTTTAGTTAGTGATGCTGATCGTTGCTCTGGAGGCCCATTATGATCTATGTCTTTAATCCACACCATCCATCCATTATTACACATCATTTTAATATTAAATGTAATAAAATAGATAGATCAAAGTCTCAGGTGGACCACACCATGGGAAAACAGTAGTGATTGAATTTCTACCATTAAAAACCTCCTAGGCGCTAGGGTCCACTATAATATTTATTTGACGTCTAACTTATAGATTAAGTCATACAGTCCCAGATGAAGTCAAAAAACAAATATCAAGCCAAATATCAGCTTGATCCAAAACTTTTGTAGCCCCAAGAAGTTTTTAACGGTGAGAGTTAAATTAACACTATGTGGCCCACTTGAGATTTTGATTTAACTCAGTTTTGAGTTCATACCAAAAATTATATGGAAAAATGAATTAGATAGTATGGATGAGACACATACATCATGTTGGGGTCCACATAGCACCACTTAAGCGGATTAGCTATATAACTGGTGGAAGCGAATTGCATACTGAGTAAGTCAGTACGCTTAGTGTACTAAGTAAACTCTGTGGAGCCCACCTTCATTCATGAAATTTATCCACTCCGTCCATATATTTTACCAGATGAATTTAGTATGTTAGCCCAAAAATGAAGCATATAAAAATATCAAGTGGACCACACCATTGAAAAAAATGTTAATTAAATGTCTACTGTTGAAAAGTTATTGGGGTCCACGAAAGTTTTAGATCAAGTTAATAATTGTTTTTTCACTTCATCCATGTCTGTGTGATCTTATGAGCAGGTTGGATGACAAATAAGCATCACTGGAGGCCTTGTAAAGGTTTCAACGGTGGAAATTAATATTTCCACTGTTGCCTGTGGTATGGTACACTTGAGCTTTGTATATGCTTCAAGTTTGGGCGTAAATCCTAAATGATCTGGAAAAATGGATGAACGGCGTGGATAAACCACACGCATTCACGGTGAATCTGGACAATGATTGCGAGCCACCTTGTCACTCTAGGTAGGGATGAAATATGGTAAAAAATATGTACTTTTTTTAATTCATTTACTTTTACATGTCTTAATTCTTATAAGCTTGCATTTGTATTATATAAATTGATTTTGGTTATTATTCGAGCGATTTCTTACGACAACGCATGCCTTTTGGCCCCCATTAAATGGAAACTTATCATTTAATGCATTTTTTTAATAATTTTTTCATTCATGAATATATAAATACGTGTTTTTAGGTATGTCCCGAAGTTTCATTGAAAAATTCTACCATTTTCTCCATGTTTTCCCAATTTTCCCTACATTTCCGGTTATCGGCGATATTATCGGCGATAACGATATTATATCTTTATCTCTGGCCAACGAAACTTTTAGCGATACTGACAACTCGAACACTGACGAGTTCATTAATTTTTGACAATGATCGAACCAACTCCTTGAACCCTCAACCTCAAAGTTTCTAAAGTCGTTTTACATGATCCAGCTAAGGTGAGTAGCATTGAGTTTGCAGGAAAGATGGTTGTATAGTGTATATATATTGTTCATGGGCGCATGTGTTGCTTATGATTATGCTTCTGCGGAGTTTCATTCTTTTTTGCATCAGGGCTTCATTGTATTTATAAGAAGAGGAGAGGAGGTGCCACACATGATATTGCTCTCATTTTCTTTCCATCCATCTCTCATTTCCTCTCTCTACCTTTTAAAAAAAAATAAAAATCACAGTAACCTCATTAACATAGTATCAGAGCAAAGATTGGTGTAAGATCCTTTAGTCCTACAGGGTTTATATATGATCACACACAGATAGATATGCCAAGTAATCGTATTTTGAAATGATTTTCAACATTCCATTTTTTTTTTTTTTTTTTGGATGGTTATGCTTTTCAACATATTTAACAACAACTAAGGCAAGAAATCATTCATTTATATAAATTTAGAAATCTTGTAGTTATCAAGTGATATTTGGACTTTCTGTGAGTTAGATATGGGAAGTGTGTCTAGCTTTGGCAAATGTTCGTAGATTAAAAAATGACACAAAAAAAACTAAAAAACAAATATACAATGATCAATTAAGAAGTTTTCCCAGCACAACAACTGTACTTGCAATGCACCTTTTAGGGCTCTACAACATTCACTAGCAAGCACCATCATCTATGAGAGATGCCACTAAGAGAAAACCTTGCATAAAGGCCTTATATATAAATCTCTATTCCCTAATTCTAATAATAAAATATATCTAAACTACCCTTAAATGTGTTGGAACATTTATTTGTTATGTAGGGGTTTAGCTGTAAATATGCGAAGTAGAGTCTTATGTGTAATTTTATATTTATTAGGGGGTTATGATGTAATTTGTAAATGGGGGAAACCTTACATATAAACAGAATCAGAAAAAGAGGCGGCTCACGTTTTGAGCTCTCTCTCAACTCTTCCTCCTCTTTCATCTCTCACTCTCTACAACTTCTACAAAAACTACTAAATGTATACACAATTCAATATTGATAGGCTGCGCTTAGCCATCTTTTCCGAGTTGTCTATTTAAACGTTCTACGGGAGTTTCCAAACAAAAAGTAGACCCCAAGATAACCATCCATATCCCTTTTCTTTCTCAAAATACCCAATAGATGGCGCCATCTTGCTTATGTCATTACATCAACATGATATCAACATGATGTTGCCTTCTGGAAAAAAGAAGATATCAACATGATGTTATAGGCATAGTCCCTACGTCAATTGTCTTCTGATGGCACAGGCTTTACAAATCTCATGCCAATTCATGTGGCCATGATCAGCGAACTTCTCAACTTTTACCCCCTCATAGATAATAAATTTTTTGTTGTAGTTATCAATGAAAAAGATAAAAATGCATGTTAAAGATGCATAGGATGGTAGATTCACATTGGTTTCATGCCAAATATCCTAAATCCTTTCATTCTGGGTGAATCCCAAAGGAGATGGGCTTTTCCTTCATTGCCTTGGTTCCCAAACTCGAAGGAGCTGATATCCTTAGATCCTAGCTAAAATCCTGAGCACTAGGATTAGGCAAGTGCTTCCTAAAGTTATTTCCTCCTTTTAGAGTGATTTTATCTTTGGGAGACGAATTCTGGATTGTGCTCTGCTGGCTCATGAATGCATTGATACTTACCATCATGAAGGAAAAGATGGCATCATTTGTAAACTAGATTAGGAAAAGGCTTATGATCGGGTACGCTGGAAATTCTTGGATTACATGCTGGGTAGGTTGGGCCTTGGGGAAACTTGGAGGAAATGGATTTCTTGCGTCTCCCCAACCAAGTTCCATTTTGATTAATGGGGCTCCCTCTTGGGGGCTGAGGCAGGGGGATCCCTCATCTCCTTTCCTCTTTATTGTTGTTTCTGAGGCTTTTAGTAGAATGCTTTCCGAGGGGCAGGAAATGGGGTTGTTCAGAGGTTCTTAGTAGACAACTTTCCCCTAAAGATCAATCATCTTCAATTTGTGTACGATATGCTCATATTCCGCGAACCATCTGAAACGGCTATAATCTGTCTTGCCATGGCCATATGCTGGTTCGAGGTTGTCTTTGGTCTTAAGATTAACTGAGCTAAAAGTGATTTCCTCGACATTCGTATATTGGGTGAGGATCTTTCAGCACTGGCGAGTGTGTTTGGTTGTCGCGTGGGGTCTTTTCCCTCTACATACTTAGGGCTTCTGCTGTGTATTGGTAGGCCTGTGTTACACCTTTGGGATAAGGTGCTGGAAAGCTTTATCCTCCTGGAAAGGTAATCTCCTTTCTTTGGGAGGCAGAATTAATATGATTAAATCCTCCCTATTGAGTATGCCACTTTATTTCATGTCTTTATTCTGCTGCCCTAAATTGGTTTTGTATAAGATAGACAATCTTAGGGGATCTTTTCTATGGCAAGGTGGATCCCCCATCTCCAAATTCCCTCTCCGTAGATGGGATGAAGTCTGTAAACCTGTCTCTGAAGGTGGTGCAGGTATTAAGTGTGTGGACTCTGTTAATTCTGCACTGTTAGGTAAGTGGATTTGGTGCTTTGTTTATGAGGAAGATACCCTTTGGAAAAAGGTTGTTACCGTGAAGTATGGCGTAGAGTATAGGTCTTCTTACCTCTGGAGGGAAGTCGATACGCCAGCTGCCTCAGTTTTCCCCAATCTCTCCTTTGTTGTGGGGAATGGAAAAAGAATCAGATTCTGGCTCAACACTTGGTGTGGTCCCTCGCCCCTCAAAGGCTCATTCCTGTCTTTAGCTTCACTTTATACTAATCCTAACATTCTTGTTTCCAATTGTTTCTCCTTTTCCAGAGCTGATGGAGTTTGGTTTCTCTTTTTTGGAGGGACATTAAGGATGGTGAATAGACTGATCTTCTTCTTCTGCTCTCTTCTTTGCAGAAGATCACTTTAGTCGCTGACACTCTGGGCTCCACAAGCAGGGCTCACCTATAGAACCCTTGAACAATTTCAACCCCTCTAGCAATGCCTTTGCCTCCGGTTGTTTCGGTCCTCTACTCCAATTGGATTGGAGAAGGCAAATTTAACTATATCATCCTTGAGAACAAATACAACTCGGATGCTGTAATTTGTTTTGTTTTTTGATGTGCTTGTTAAGAAATGTTTTTCATCAAGTTTGTGGATGGGCCAATCTTATGCTGTAAAACTGGTTACCAACTAATCCCTAAGAATAAATATCAAGGGATTGATTTGAAACCATTTTATTTCAATTCAAAAGAACATGTTTGTGGATGGTAATTTATTTCAGAACCCTCCAGAGGTTGATTTTTCTTTCTGAGATGAAAGTTCCACATGGACTGGATAACAACTTAACCTGAAAATTGTGAAAGTTGACATGCTGTTCTTTATTCTTGACATGATAGTTCATTATTCTTTCTTCATTCTACCTATTGGAAAATAATTTTACTTTTATTTATTTATGTATTTATATGTAGGCCAAAGTCCGGAGTGTTGAATCACAACTCAACGAAGCCATCCATTCTAGTGATGCTAGGTCAACTCTTGGGTCAGAATCTGGGTCTAATGGGGTTCTGTCAATGCCCAAGGCAACAGCAGACAGCAATGATTCTTCAGCAGTTACCAAAAAACTTGAAGAAGAACTATCAAAGCGGGATGCACTTATTGAGGTATGCTGTATATATCGATGTTTTTAAACCCAGACCGACCTCGACCTGTTTCTGTTGGTGGTTCGTCCAAACAGGTCCAACCAACTGCCTAACTGGTTCAACCAGTGACACACAAAACAAATAAATGATAGGACATAAGCAACTGGATGCTTGTCAAAAAGTTGGTAGTGTTTCGTTTGATAAAGTTGATCAATGGATTGAATCCCATTCTGAGCTGGTCCAATCGTCTGGTCCAGTTGATCCATTCATTATCAGTCAACAAATTTTTTTGGTTATGATCATGTCTTATTTATTAGTATATTAATCTTTTGGATTTCTCAGGTCATATAGTGTACTTCAATAAATATCACTTGTTGAGCTATTTGCAGCATTATTCTTTTTTTTTTTTTTTAAAATAAATAAATTTATAATGGTACTCTCTACAGCATTATTATAAACTTGAATCTGGTAGATATTCTGGGAGAAGACAAGGTGTTAGTCGTTGGTTGTCTAAAGTTGTTTAACTTGAAATGTCACAGGATTTGACTTATTAAAGCATTTGTGTAAAAAACGATTACCACATTTAGTAACACGTGCTTGAAATAGTTTTCCACCAGAATGAGGTTTCAAGGTTTTGATGCTCTTGACAGTGGCAACATTATCATTTACATACAGCTGAAATAAATGGATGTTATCAGTTGGTAGAGGAGGTTAGGGGAAAGTACCAGGCTCCAATGGCTGGGGTATGGCATTATTTCTTAGGCCCTCCTCCAATGATTTTGGCTGGCTTATCAGAAAGGTTAAGGTTTTAACCATCCATCAATTAAGGAGCAGAAAGATGATCATCACCAATGTGTGTATTCTGTATTTGTAATGAGGAATCGCTGGATCATTTCTTTATGCATTATGTTTTTTTGGGGGCCGGTGAATGTTCGTAGATCTCTTTGTGGTGACTCGGATGATGTTGGTGAAAATTGAAGCCCTCATCAAGGTATGGCACTGGGGACTTTGTGAAAGAGAAGTTCTTGTGGCTTCTTGTGTTGTTGGCTGGACCACAGTTTCAAACCAGCACTTGGCTTGGGATTTTCAGTCCTCAGGCGAAGTTGATCCATTTCGTACTGAGTAACTAAGTGGACTAGGAGAGTCAAGAAAAAAAATGTTTATTTGTTTATTAGATTTTTTATTAGGATTTTCCATTTTAAAAGATTGTTGGCCATCCCACCCCCATGGTGAAACCCATAACAAGATTTTGGGTTAGGATCATCCTCCAACCTAAAAGATTATTTTGCATCCATTGTCATGGTGAGACCCATTATTTTCGGCACTACTATGGCACCACCACCACCAACAGCATTGTCATTATCATCTTCTTTGGATTTTGGGCGTCTACCATCTGTGGTGAGGTCCATTAGATCTAGATATTTTGGGCATGCATTGTTAATTGTTATGATCATCTTCTTCTTCCTCCTCTTGTTATACCCACCACCAAAGTGCCCTTTCACTAACTTGCCTGACTCGTTGAAACCAAATCCGAGTCAACTGAATCTTGAGTCGCAGGCAAACCAGGATTCACCTAGTTTTCCCCACCCAGTAACCAGGCCTTGATTTGGCTGTGTTGACTCCAGTGATTCTCAGGTTAATCTGCTTGGTTTGAAAAGTGTGGGCTGGACTATGGCCAATTTAGAATGAGCTCTGCAACTGAACATTTTGCAACAAATTTGAATAACAAATCTAGTTCTTCCAGAGATAAGTGGCCATGGAAGCTTGATTCCACAGGGAAATTCATGATAAAGTATTTCCATTGGTTCCTTCTTTGGGGTGAAATGTGTATTATCGTGCTGCCATTGGGCTACTATATGGTGTTTCCTGGGCTCTCCGAGGGTGATTGCTTTTGGGCAGCTAGAGGCTAAGAATAAAATTCTAGCCAGTGAGCATCCAGGCTAAGAATAAAATTCTAGCCAGTGAGCATCCACACGATAGGAATGTGTTGATCACAAATGGTTGGATAATGTGCCTTAAAAAATGTGGAGACTGTTGATCATCTCTTCATTCATTGTGAGATTGTTTCTACATTCTAGAGGAAGTTCTTGGCCCATTTTGATATGTGCTGGGTCATGCCACAAGTAGTTGGTGAGATGGTGTTTGCCTGGAGTTGGGGTTCCAAGGGCAACGTGAAAAGATGAATGTGGGGTCCATCCTTACTGACTGTGATCTGATATTTATGGAAAGAATGTAACAATCATACTTTCCATAACAGATGTGGTACCATGGAGGCAGTATTCCAAAAGGCTAGGGTTGAGTTATTTCCTGAGCTCAGGGACTTAAATCATTTTGTGGTCTGGAATTGAGATGAGCCCTTAGAAGTTGGGTCAATATGATATATGCGTTACTTCTGTTTGCTTTTGATAAATTTATGTCACCACTCCCAAAAACAATGAGTCACACACACACACACAACTGTCCTTGTTTGTTTCCTTTTCTGCTTTAATAAAATTTCGGCCTAACCATTAAAAAAATAAAATAAAATTTCAGTCACTATTCAGAAAAGGAAAAGGTGTTGCGTGGAACAAATATATAACTTTCCACTCATAGGTAATGCGAATCAATGATTTCTAATTTCATTGCATGTGTAGAATTGGGGTAGAAGGAACACTACGTTGAAAATTATCATGCATGGTTGGTCTGACAGTTATGCAAGGTGACAAGTGCATGGATGAGGAGATTTATTTGATAAATTTCTTATCGTGCCTTAATTAGGTTTCTGCGGCCTACACCTAAGCTCAAGTCTTTCTATTTGATTCAATTGATTTATTTTTCTGTAATGGCTTTCTATTTATCCACGTTCTTCATCTGGATGATTCACTTAACCAAATGCTATTTCTGGCACGATGGTTATCCATAGGATGCTGCTTTCCATCCTAGGGTTCCATACAACCATGCTAAGAGGAGCCACTTTTTGGTTCTGTTGATTAATTTTTGAATTCTGCATGTGAAATTTGTGATGTATATCTTTCATTTATTTTTGGTCTTTGGCTTAACTTGCTGTATTTTCCTCAGAGGTTGCATGAAGAAAATGAGAAGCTATTTGACAGACTGACAGAGAAAGTTTCATTAAGCGGATCACCCCAGGTCATCCTCTTCACTTGAATATATATGCTCCGCCATTACCTTCATATTACATTTACTGAAGGCTACGCTATTTAGGGTTACCCAAGGATTTGTTGTACTTTAAGGTGAATTTGGAAGTTTCTTAGTTCCCAAGGCTTCCTTCACAAAAACTTGATAAAAAAAATAAAAAAAAGAAAAGAAAAGAAAAAAGAAAAGATGGGTGACATGATTCACTAGAGCCAAACCTTTGGTGATATTATTGAAATAACTTATGATACAAGCATTACCTAGAATTTACATAGTCGAAAATATTGGCGATATATTGGCGATATTGATGCATTGGCAATACAAGCAACACCTAGAATTTATATAGTTGAAAATATTGGCGATTACATTAGCGATATTGATGCATTGGCGATACTTAGTGATACATTGCTAATACTTGAAATTTTTGATATTACCACCGTTATTGGTATTGCTACCAGTGTTATTGGTATTGCCGATTTGGAGATGAAGATAATCTCAGAGATATTTCGATAATATCGGAGATAATTCAAACACTGGTTGGGAACCTTCTTGTGCACTTTTTACCTGTGATTTAGGACACGCATAATCGGAGAATGGAATCCTGCTTAAGACAATTTCCATTTCCCATTCCATCCCAGACACCAGGGGCCCCACCAAATTCCAAATACCACCTTAGCCATCTCTATAGGTAACTGAAGAAGTTTATTCAAGCTAAAAGCTAAAACAACTACAAATTACAGGAGAGAGCAACAATGATCCTATACTAATCTACTGTTGCAAAATGCCTCCTTGGCAAGGCCCTTGGAACTCTCATTCGTCATTTGCCCTTTTCATAGGTTCCATAAAACATCCCTTCATTTTCAATGTCAAGGTTCTAATCTTGTCAACTATAAGAAGAAAATCTCCACATTCACTCCAAGCTCATTCAATAGTGCCTTAGATTTATGGTGTGTAAGCGTGCACGTGTGTTTAAATACACATCAATGGATGGTAAAATTAATGCACACATCCCAATGTGCCACATGTGCGGCATCTGATGGGGTCTACACTCAAAACTCCAAGCCCATTGAACCTTTCAAGAAAAAAAAAAAAACAACCTCCAAGCCCGTCGAGTGGCACTCATGGTATGCATGAGCATGCTTGTGTGTTTAAATAGATATCAACGGACGGTAAGGTTAATGCACATGTCCAAATGTGTCACATGTGCGAGATATGATGGGGTCTAAAAGGTCGGTCCCATCTTGGAGAGCAACTGGCACAAAAAGTGTTCATGTGTTTTCTCAAATACATCTCAATAGAAGGCAAGGTCACCGTATATGATACATGTGGGACTGTATATGATACATGTGGGACCAATGTTTTAAAAGTTGGTTTTGGAGTGTAACTTGTCTGGGTATCGACCGAGTCGCATCATTGACATCGAGAAAAAACCAGGAAAAAAAAAGAAGCAAAAATTTGAGAAAAATATGGAAAATTTAGAAAAATAAAAAATAAAAACACAAATAGTCAAATTAAACTTACATTCTGTTAGCCACACAAATTTAAACACACATTGAGAGAAATGTAGATGCTGACATATTTTAACCTAAATCTATAATAATTAGCCAACACATGGAACTAGAAGCTATAATTTATAAAATATAGATTAATCAAACAACCTAAGCAGGTTGACATGATGACATAAGTCCAAAATGCATAGACAACTTGATTAAATTATACAGTTTCAGAATGCCTATTTATTCATTGTGTCAATCAATACCAAATGGAGTTACATGCTGACTGTAACCCATCTCCATCTCCATCTCTATTTGATACGGATGAGGATAATGTCCTCACCCATATCTAAGATTATATCAATGTAGCCATTGCTGCTTCTGTCACCTTGAGACTTATACTGTGACTGAGAGGCTTCTCTCGGTATAGACTCAATATCCATATTGAGGCTAGCCCATACTCTGGCTATTGGGAGCATTGCTCTTAGGGTAGGTCCAGATCCATAAGGCCCATAGCCATAGTCTCCTCCATAGCCCTGTTTATAACTAGGCTAAGCCTTGCGCCCGTATGCCATTTTCTGAATTGGTGGTCTCGATCCTGTGGCTGCACTGCCACTTCCATGTCCATTTGGGCCAGAATTAGGCTATTCGTCTTATTTACCAAGCTCATTTGCATAGGTTTACCCTCAATCACCACCATTGTTTTAAATATTGACGATATTGGCCGATATATCCCATGATATATCTTGTATCCCACCAGTGCGATACGAAACGTACAAGTAGTGCGATATATCCCACATGTTCGATCTAGTGAGCATTTTCGAACTTCGATGCTCTTATTTTCTATAATTTATGTTAAATTAGTGTCAAATTGTTCATGTTCTCCATGAAAAATCTTGGATTGGGAGCTTCGATTTCGATATTTGGAGGAGATGGGCCGAGTTGTGAAAATTTGAAAAAGAATAAAAATTTTTCAATTTCTCACAAATCGGTTGTAATCTTTGTGTTGAAACATCACATTAAAAATGTTTGTAACCTAATTTAGTGATTCTTCTTTTGCTTTTGAATGTATTGCTTGTATTTCCACATGTCTTCTTAAATTTATAAATTATATGAATAGACATCGAATACACTTGCATCAATTCAGTTAGACAACGCATAAATTAGGACCCCATACAAAGAAAACCTATTATGTGTACTTGTTTTTTGTAATGTTTTGATTTATAAGTGTATGTTGATGTATTTTGTAACAATCACTGAAGTTTCATCGAAAAATTCAACCAATTTCCCAATGTTTCCCCATGTTTCCAACAACAGCGATATATTACACGTTACAACCGATATATCCCATGTGATAACCGATGCGTATCCGTATCCTAAGAATGCGATACGGAACGCGATACTGATATTTCGAACACTGATCACCACATTGACCCCCTTCCTTATCATATACGTGGATGCCTTTAGCTAGGTTAGTGCCAAGAACCTCACTTCCATCATCATTTGTGTGAGTACTGCAACTGCTACAAGCACCATGTGGATATATTTTTTTTGAACGATGATGATACATTAAAAAGGCCAAAGCCAAAGGAGATGTGCTATATAAAAAATACAAAAATACAAAAAAATATGACCCCACCCAACGGAACTCCCCCAAATGGAAAGGTAGAGAAGATTTAAAATTCTAGGCTTCCACCCATTCCTTGATAGTAAGAATTGCCCTATTGAAACTTGCACCGGCTCACTCATTTTGTTGTTGAAGCAACGCTGGTTCCTTTCCAACCATAAAGCCCTTAAAGTCGCTAATAAACTTAAACGCCACCGCCTTTTCCCTTCTTTTCCCATCCTCTCTCCATGCCAAGTTATGAGAAACTCGTCAATCGTCTTCGGGAACACCCGAAGAACCCCGAAAAATTGTAGAGGAAGATACCAAACCTCCCTGGAAAATACGCAATGGATGAATAGATGTTCCGTAGATTGTGCATCTTTGAAGCATATCAAGCAAACATTTGGGAGATACATGTTTTGCTTACAAAGGTTGTCTATTGTTTGCACTTTGTTTCCGCCTAGTAGCCAACCAAAAGCCGCCACCTTCATAGGAGCACCGTAATGCCAAAGGGAAGCCATTGCTGCAATGTCAGAATGATCCTCACCTGAGCACAAGAACCAATACAAGGATCTCACCAAGAAGGAACCTATCTTCGACTTACCATCTCAAGGAATCCACTTCTGATAAAAGTGGGGAAATCTTTGATAACATTTCAAGCAAAAGAACCATCTCTTCAAACTCCCTATCTGAAATATTCCTCCTAAAAATAGGGCTCCATGGAATCCACACCATGTGGATATCCCTGTGCGTTGTCATCAAATGATTGTGTCTGAATTGCGATTGCGAAGTATAAGCTGCACTTGACCTTTCTCCATGTTGCCATCGCTTTTGTTGTGATGTAGAAATTGGTGTCTCTATGTCATCTAAGTTCATGTTCGAATTGTTGAAAAAACTCAGACTGGTCAAAGTAGGCTATTCTCTTTTGACAGCCATTCACTTAACGGATCATCCTCCTCAAATATATAATCCAAATTCATTGAATCATAGAACTTAAACTTCTTGTTCATTACTCTTGCTTGATTTATGTCCCGCAATTTGAAATTGTAGTGGATGAAAACAAATTTCTTCTGCTTTTTAGACTTAACCATTTCTTGGCTTTGTGCCAAAGAGAAAGAATGTCTCTGGTTTATCTCATAGCCTGAGGAAGAGACAATTGGGTTCAAGATCCTCAAGGCGATTTTTTCTTTTTTCAAATTTGGAACAACCTCACCTTGGTGTCCACCATTATGCTGAAATTTGAAATACTTTAGTTATCTTGAAAACAATCAATGTTATATTACTATTTAACACTTAAATTTGAAGTGCTAATATTACCTAACTCAAATTCTTTGTGAGATGCCCTAGCTTCTCTGAAAACATTCTAACTGACCTTGTGAACACTTGAATCTAATATCATGGCAGTGTTATGTAAATGTTATATATAATTATATAAGTGTGCATTCTAGAATCTAAAGCCCAAATCCATTGATCCATTATTTGGAGGTGGTATTGAGTTGAAAACCACCAATATACATCGACAGAACACCCCCCCCCCCCTCGGATTCGAAAAGCCCCAAAAATGGGTTTTTGTTTGGAAACTTCAGATCCCCAAAACCCAAGATTTGGAAATGTTTTCCTTGTGCAGCAATCGAGTCTCATGCTTTGTTGATCACTTTTTTTTTTGGGTGAATATGCTTGTTTTGTTTAGAAGTTGTGATTAACGAGATCATGGTGATTTCTAATTGTCTTCTATCGCAACCATTTTTGATGTAGATATCTAGTCCCTCTGCTAATAGACTGGTGACTCTTCATTCTCAAGAGCTGAGCAGGTATGCAATTGTTTCTGCTTCTTGTGGTGTTTTTAGTGCATTCATAATTTCTAAGGTTGCTTTTTGGTGGTAATGTATTGGCAAGCAATTCCTAAGGGATTTTTTCTGAGGTTACATTTTTGGTGGTAATGTATTGGCAGGCAATTCTTAAAGTACTTTTGGGTGATGTGTTTGCAGGACCGAAAGTACCAAAGGGCATTCCCCTGATGTTCTTCCATTGACGTCAGCCCCTGATAAGAATGAAGGCACAGTTGCTCTAGTGAAGTCAGGTCCTGAGAAAGTAAAGACAACCCCTGCAGGAGAATATCTCACTTCTGCACTAACGGAATTTGATCCTGAACAATATGACAGTCTTGCCACCATTGCTGATGGAGCAAACAAGCTGTTGATGCTGGTATGCACATGGAATTACTCGAGTTAATGAACATGGATATTAGATTAGTAATCTGATATATTTATTGTACTTGTTTCTGTAATCTATATGTTAAGTTGGTTGAAAGGAAAGTAAATTTCCTTGAGGATTCTTTTTGCCCTCAAGCTTTTGTAGAAGAATACAAGTTGGTTGAGGTCTTAAGGTAGGTTGGCCTTTATTTAATGTCAGACCCTTAGGTGTGGAAGCCATTTTCTATCCTAGGTGATGGTCTCACTCCTACTCATTGCCTCACATTTGCATTCCCTCTCCCACTTCATACACTCCCACTTCATATATTAGAAAAATCCTATCATTATTTGGTTTGTATATGATTTGAATTAAATATCAAAATCACAGCAGAAGTCGCAAAAATCTATATTTCAAAACCCAGACAGGACCTTATCCCATTTTTCGTGGGCTGTTTAGTTCAGACTACCCAGTCCAACTGGTCTGACGCACAGTGGTCTGCTTCAGCCCAGAAACTGTTTAATTTAAGATCATAAAAAATATAGGAAATTAACAAGTTATATGCTCTTAGCACAGTGGATGGAGCCTTTGATTTAAAGTGGAAGTCATAGGTTCAAGCTTTGGCTTGCACTTTGTTACAAAACGGTTACCCGCTCAACTCAACTGAGTATTATACGCCCAGCCTGTTTTTGTAGCTGTTCTGGTCCAAACTTGCTTTGACCGTCCAGTTCAGTCTGGTTTTGAAACACTGATAAAAATTGTCATCGGGAAACCTTTTTCTCCTCACCGATGATTATGCTTTGTGCTTTGTCTCTGTCGCCAGTCTTTCGGATATCTTGGTGAAATGCTATAGCATAGAATGTGATGATGTTTCTCCTGCATGTTTGTAGCATTGTTTCTCAGCCTAATGCTATGGGTGTGACCGATGAGTTCCCAGAAACTAATGTATCCGTATTCTATAGATCTCTTATACATGATACATCAATGAATTGTAAATTTCATCCTCATGCTGTACCATTTCATCTGCATGCCGTATCTAAGTATCAAAGATTGTAAAAAATGCCCGAGTCTCCTTATAAAGATGTACATATCAGATATGTATTATTGATGAGAGGATGTCTATCATAACAGTATTATGCATAGTTTTAAGTATCAGTTACGATATGACTGTAACTATCATATTGCAATTGTATCGGCCACATTACATGATATGGGGTCAATCATTCCATTATGAAGAAAATGGGCCATATTGGCACCTAGATGGGACTGATGCTGCCAATACAGCCATAAAGGCCACATTTTGGAAGTTATACTTTCAACTCTCTCTCTCACTCTCTCTCTCTCTCTCTCTCACTTCTTTCTTCATTTCAATCATGGAGTAAGCTTAGAAACTAATTTTAGACTAGATTTTGAGGTTCAAAACACAAGGTCTAAGTGAGGTTCACCAAATCGAAGTAGAGTGAACCATTTTAAGAAATGTTGAAAGAAGGGATAAAACCACCACTTTTGTTTCATTTTTTCATCCTTTAAAAAATAATAATAATTTGTATTTGTGTAATGGGCTCTAGTCCACTAAATCATGCTTGATTTGTGTTTGATTAGGGCCGATTTGGTTGACTTTCAGAAGGTCAAGCTGACAGACAACATTCTTATCAAAGAATGGTCTGATACACCATTGTATACATGTTAAAAACACACAAAGACCCACACAAATTGGTAGATTCCAATACGGGTCTGATACGCCCCACATTGTATCTTTTTTGGGACTAGCATATACAGATTCCAATATGTGTATCATAGTTTGGTATAAAGAGTTGCAGGTTTATTCCTAACCATGGATAAGTGGGAGTTAACTTGTTTGCTGTGACTGGCGAGTGCCTTGATTTGGGGGCTACGCTCTTGTGGGGCAATACTTGTCTTGTACTGGTGTCACGCTTCTCTCTCTCTCTTGTTTGCGGTTGCTGCTTTTTTTACCAACTATTCTCTTATTATTTTGAGAAGAATATTGATTGCATAAATGTAGTTTTTAGTAACTGATTTTATCCAAAAATTATAATCCATTAGATTTTGGCAAGGATGATATATTGATGTGACAACTACATCTTCTCTAATATTGTACTATTTTGCCACTGAATGATATGTTGTGCGATTATCATATTCCTTCACCTGGGTACAGAATTCTAATCGAATGATACTTATTGTGTTATGTAGACTGAATTAATCCTAGTGGGGTTATATGGTTAGAATGTGTGGAAACTTTAGGAGTTATTTGTGATTGCTACAAAATCCTAACCCTCTATTACCTTGATGAGTTAGCTCTCTTTTCTTAATCTCTCATCATTAGCGCATCTCTTGAAAAATAAGTTTTCCATTTGCTTCTGATGTTGAAATAGAGAATTCTCATTGAATATTCAAATTGCTCCTCACTTCTGTCACTACATGCTGATTCACGTTGTATCTACTGGCAACATGAACTGGAATTAGTTGGTTCACGTTGTTGCAGGATCCTTCTAGCTAGATGCTGTTACCTCTTGGAATCCCTGCGTCAGCCTCTTGCTCTTGCTCCTGCTTCCTATCTGTTTACTTTTTTACATTTTGAAAGAGACACTTCTCCACTTCCGCACCTGAATTGGTTGCCACTTCCCTTCATGCTTCATGCAACTATAGGTTCAAAA
The DNA here is from genome assembly GCA_037074715.1 of Magnolia kwangsiensis. NCBI lineage: Eukaryota > Viridiplantae > Streptophyta > Magnoliopsida > Magnoliales > Magnoliaceae > Magnolia > Magnolia kwangsiensis. The sequence goes on along the minus strand of CM073572.1, from coordinate 16,319,705 downwards.
CAAGTGCTTTTGTATATCTAGCCAAATGTTGTACATGAGCAATTCTCAGTGCAACTTGTGCATTTTTTTTTGTTCCTAATGCATGGACAAATATTCATTTTTGACTTTAAAAAAAAATCTTATAATTTAATCTATAACAAATTTTGCTGCCCTCCTCGTCCCCCTAGCAGTTAGAAAGTGGAACTATGAAAGAGCATGAGATGGTGGATTAAAGGAAATAGTTTAAGTATGTCTTGTCAATGATATATGCTCGCTTGCCTGCCATTTTTCCGCATTCGTAATCCAGGATATGATAGGGCAGGATGTGTTATAGACTTACAGGTTTTCAATTGCTTGAAAGATAACTATGGAGTTCTTTTATTTCATTCTGGTCGTCTTTTAACATGAGTATTTTTCCTTATGCCATTTATTCTAAAAGGAACCACTCAATACCAATATTGCAGGTTTTGGCTGCGGTCATTAAAGCAGGTGCTGCACGAGAGCATGAAATACTTGCTGAAATTCGAGATGCTGTTTTCTCATTTATCCGTAAAATGGAACCTAGGAGGGTAATGGATACCATGCTTGTCTCTCGTGTTAGGATTCTGTATATAAGATCTTTGCTAGCTAGATCACCAGAACTTCAATCCATCAAGGTAAGAAGCTGAACATGCTGCTCTTTGTTTTCTTTTACTTTTTTTTCTCTTTTCTTTCTTTCCAATTTTTTTTTTTTTATATTACTTTTGTTATGTCTGTGTCTACTCACACTAGGTTTTGTGGAGGTGAATGCTGATCGTTCTGTCATGTTATAGGTTTCTCCAGTTGAACGTTTTCTAGAGAAGACTAATACAGGCCGTAGTAGAAGTTCCAGCCGTGGTAATAGCCCTGGCCGTTCTCCAGTACATTATGATCCCAGTGGGAGGAATGCTCTGGTCGATGAGCATGTTCATGGATTTAAAGTGAATATAAAACAAGAAAAGAAGTCCAAATTTTCGTCAATTGTATTGAAACTTCGAGGGATTGATCAAGTAAAATTGCCACGGCCTTTTTGTTTGGACATTTATTGGTCTTTGCCTGTGTTTTACTTGATCTTCATTTTTGGAGTGAATGGATCACAGAAGTTTATTTATGAGATTGCATGATTTAAAATGCACAGGAGATATGGAGGCAACATGTAACTGGTGGAAAGCTCAGGGAGATAACTGAGGAAGCTAAAAGTTTTTCAGTAGGAAACAAGGCGCTTGCTGCTCTCTTTGTTCATACTCCAGCTGGTGAGCTGCAACGTCAAATCAGATCCTGGCTCGCGGAAAATTTTGAATTTCTTTCTGTCACCGGTGGGGATGCTATAGGGGGAACAACTGGGCAGTTAGAACTTCTTTCAACTGCAATCATGGATGGATGGATGGCTGGTCTTGGTGCAGCACAGCCTCCCAGTACAGATGCTTTAGGCCAGCTTTTGTCTGAGTATGCTAAGCGGGTTTATACATCTCAGTTGCAACACCTGAAGGTACTTCCGTGAAATTGTTAAAATTTTATCGTCCAAGTTTACTCTTCTGAACAGGCAGATCCTTGCCTTCAAGTTTCAAGACATGGTTCTGGTGTTTTATTTATTTGTCTTAGGCTGGCACAGCTAGTTATATTGATTTGTTACAATAATCTATGCTACAAAGAATGTTCCTCTAGTTACATCTGATTGTCATAATTGAAATTGTGTTTTTTTTAAGCGATATGACTATAAGCTTGATCACCTGATGCAGGACATGAAAAATTAAATATGATATGCGAGATTTCAGGCTTAAGATCACGTTAGTTCAGAAATAATTACACAAATTCCATATCCCACATAAAAATTCAAACATTCAATTAAGGAGAATCTATGCGGGTCCAGGCCTACACATGATAAGGCTAGAACAATAAGAATTATGAACCAAACGATACTCAAAGATAAGAAATAATCACCCACACATGCATAGTAATCAGCCCTTAATCCAAGGGATTCAGAAATTCCAATTTGAGGAACCCTAGGGTGAGAAAAGAGGCAAATAAATTAAGGATAATGCGATCTACGGTTAGGGTTTATGAAAAACTGGTATGAAAGGGTAAAATAAGTAGAAAACCTGAACCGAAAGACACTTCTCATGCGCGGACAGCAACAATGGCCCAAATGCTCGTGCGTGTGATCACGGCTGTGCATGTGTGAGGCCCACTATTCAGAAAAAGGCCACCTTGGCCCTGGTCGGCCAGGGATGGATTCCAAAACCTCCAATTATCAGCTCGATCCGATGTACGGTTTGTGCGTGGTGCTCCGCCGAAGTTTTAGCTCGCCGGGGGGTCGAAATCGAAAAATCTGCTGTAATGAAGAAATTTCATGCAACAAAAGGGACGAATTCGAAGTATGGATGATGGTGAAAGATGAAAAAGAAGATGATGGAGGATGGGGGTGAATCCAGGTCGATGTGGCTTCGCACCACGGTAGTTAACCCTTCAATGAAGGGAGGGCTTCGCACCCAATTAGGCTTCACAACTCAGAGAGTAGGAAAACGTAAAATTTTTATTAATCTTCAATGAATCAAAAGAACTACAAGGAGTGTTTATTTATAGGAAAAATCCTATACCCCAAAACTCACACCATGTGCGTAACCTATTACTTAGCGGTGAAGTAAAATAAAATTTAAAACTAAACAAAGAAATCCAAAGCATTCACGATGTTATAAATAATAACAATAAGTAAAACTTAAAATATGACATCAATCCGACAAGTGGGCCACGTCATGAGATCCCATGATGGGCTTTTCTTGACTATCGGGCTCACTTTTTTTGAATCAAAATTTGTCTTCTACCTAGGAGACCCTCCCTAGACGTCGTCATCGAGCCAGATCGATGGTGGGGTCCTTTTGCGTACGTACTTGCGTAGGGGTGATGGTGTGCGGGCGTGCGTGTGCATGATGTCCTCATCAACTCTCCCAGACTGCGAAGATTTCGCCACTGGCGAAATAAAACTCCTGAACCGCTCTAGGATGTCGGCATCAAGTCTCTGAAGCTCCTCAGTGAGCCAAGTGCTGTCTGAAGCTGGGTGTGACTTCCATTTAAATAGGTATTTCTGAAACCTGCCATCCGACGTGAAAATTATCTCATGGTCTAGGATATCCTCGATTTCCTCTCTAGGTGTGTGAAGGCTAGGTATGAGAGGCAGAGGCTGGGATGTAAGGTCAGGAAGAGGCCATGGATCAAAGGGTAAGTCTGGGGAATCAGGATGGGTGGACGAAGGGCCAGACAATGTATCAGTGAGTCCCTGAAAAGCAACTAGATCCTCCACATTGAATGTGGAACTAATTCCCATGTAAGGTGGAAGATTTTTCATATACGCATTGAGACCGTTTCGTTTTATAATTTTGAATGGTCCAGCGCTATACACATGTAATTTTCGAATGGCTCCCCAAGGGTACCGCTCTAGCCTGATGCGGATCATCACAGAATCCCTTACATTGAATTCCTGGAAACATTTATGTTGGTCTGCAGAAAGTGAGTAATGTTCATTACCAGTCATGATCTTCTGCCTGATTTCTTGATGCCATGAATGAATATGATGCTCAAAAGACTCTGCAGGCTCTGACGGCCTATGAGACAGTGACATAGGGACAAGATCAATAGGTTTTTCAGGTTTATAACCAGTAACGACTTCATAAGGATTGAGATCTGTAGACCTATCGATAAAACTATTAAACACAAACTCAGCTACAGGTATTACGATGTCTCATATTCTAGTGTGCTCTATATCCCTCCTAGGGGAAGACTCATCTGGTAGATCATCAGGAACGACATCACGAAACTCATCCACTACCGGAATAGCCTTAGTGGGTAACTCTACACTAGCCACTGGTGCACTCTCTCCAGCCACAAGGCCGCACATGTTGTTTCCCTCAAAATGGTGGTCTTGATGTCCCTCATAGGGTGGTGGTACCGGTGCACGCCCATGACTGATTTCTTGGCCACCTCCATTCATTGGTTTATCCTCTTGGCCACCTACCTGAGATTGGATGCCTACCCCAATGTTGGGATTTATCCCGGCAGAGGCCTTCAGTTGGGTAACGCGCGCATCAAATTGATCAAAGCGTAGGTCTATATATTGTTCATAGCGCTTACCCAAATACTCAATCTGCTGGGACAACTTGTTCAACGACTCTAGCAGTTGCTCCATATTTAGTGTAGGGTGTGTCACGCCCCAAACTCGGAAACCGGGCTTACAAAATTTCCGATCGCCGAATCCGGCACCGACAGCCTCCGTAGAACCCCATTCTCGGCTCCTAGCTCCCATTCGCCAGGTTCCGATCCTGGGATGCTATAAGGAGGATTTTAAATATCAGTTTGATTCGTAATAAGCATAACCAAAGGCATAACCCACAAACAACAGCCAAGCACTCCATTACATTTCCACTATGATCAAAAATTTTTACAAGTACAATGAGCATAAAGGGAAATACAATGGTAAATAACAGAAAACTCCAAGATGATCAGCGACGCGCTCCTGCCTCAACGCTGCTGTAGTCCAACGTCACCTGCACGCAACGGTCGTGCATAAGCTTACAGAAAGCTTAGAGGGTGGTGAAAGTGTGTGCGCAAGGTAGTAATATGAATGCAATGTAAGAGTAATGCGGAATATGCAGATGGAACCAAAACGTCATGAGCCGTACCAAGGCTATGCAATGCAAGACATGAATGGTATCGGCCATCCCAAGGCCATGCAATGTACAATGCAACTCAAGCATACAGATACTCATCAATGTCCACATATCAGTACAGCTCAGAGTATGGAATATCACCGGGGTCTAGTACACTCTAAACCAGATTGCCGCCACATCGCGCGCAATAAGGTAAGTGGAAGAGACCTCACTATCCGTCTGCCAATATCGGGCGCGACTCGTCGATAGCGGACCCATTCCTCGAGCTGGTCAGACTCAGCCTAGCATTGCCCCCTACTCTCGGGCGGGTAAGGCCGCACCCCCTTCCAACCGACCACGACACAGTGGAGAGCGTAACCGTCTGGTAATCGGCACTCAACGCTCATCTACCCACTCGGTCTAGACGTTGGAGCAACCTCTTGGTACCATAAGGGTTTAGGGACTTTCACCCAGGGATATCTATAGTACCCCATGTAGAACAAGATTTCCGGTATCCAATCCCGCCAACCACGATGCGTCTGTGGAGGCTACAGCCCTGATGTCGCTAGGGCGTACAACAACCATATCACACAAATGCGGAATGCATGAATCACGCTATCCAGTCATGCAACCAATCCTGCGCATACCGTGCGCTCATGTAGGGCAACACCGCCTAATCGGGAGCCCATAAACAACCTGCCCGAAGGCATATGCCATGATCAGTCAATCCTCATATTAAGCATGCATATGATGCGTATGATCATGGGTCATGAAACTATACTAAACATGTTATAATAAAATGCATTATCTTACAATGCAGATGAGCCTGAACGGCCTAAATACGATAAACATGGTCCAGTAATGGGCCCTAAGGAGAGTCGTAATGTGGACATCCAACCAACATTACACTCGCAATGTGGACATCAAACCAGCATTACTTCCCAGGCACAATCTTCTTAAAACACCGCTACATAATCGGTATTGGGCTTACACATTGCAATGGACCTTATGTTCCTCCCACTGGGCCTTACATATATATCAAATGGGCCATAGCTTATGGGCTCTTATTCATCAGATGGGCCACAGAAATGGGCCAAACCAATGGGCCTTAAGTGCATTACAATGGGTTAAACCCGTGGGCCTTGGATTGCACCAATTGGACCTAGTCACATGAGTCTAATATGTATCAAATGGGCCACACCAATTGGACCCCAAATGTATATCAAATGGGCCTCAACCCAGAGGCCTTATATGAGTCGAATGGGCCTAAATCCTTAGGCCTTAAACAATTCAAATGGGCCTAATCCATGAGCTTGCATGCATATCAAAGTGGGCCTATTCCCATGGACCCTTTTATAATCAAATGGGTGTAGTCCCATGGGTCTTTCAATATAACAATGGGTTCACTTCCATGGGCTTTAAGAATGCAACAAATGGGTCCAATCTTTATGGGCCTTTGAAGTACATCAAAAGGGCCTATACCTATGGGATTGGATCATATCAAATGGGCCTAAGCCCATAGGCTCTTTTTACAGTCCAAAGGGGTTTAACCCAAAGGCCTTATATGTTATAGCGGATGGACGGTCCGGATGCATCACATGCATCAAGGGTGGGGCCCACATGGGGGCCTACCATCATATTTATTACAACAGTAATAATGCCTATAATACATATAGTATATATATAAGTATGTATGTATATGTATACATGCACACACCCACACACGCATACACACCCACACAGCACGCACACACACACTGCACGCCTGCTGTGGCGTGCATAGAACACATGCATCAAGAGGGCTCCACCGTCCAGCGGACGGTGGACGCAATACAACCGCAAGATGAGCGCCACCGTCCACTGGACGGTGGTCTTTAAGGTACACATCATGGTGGGTCCCATGTGGGGCCCATTCCGTAATGTTCATCTGGAATCTAACCCGTTCACGAGGTCCCTTGGTCCTGGATGAAGGGGAAACACAAATTTAAGCTGGATCCAACACTGCTGTGGGCCCCTAAAAGGATTTCAATGGTAGATATTTAAGCCCACTGTTTCAAGTGGTGTGGGCCATCTAAGTTTTGGATCTGGACGAAATTAGGAGGGGGCCCACCTGAGGATGGGACCCACCTCACGAACGGATTGAATGGTAAATAAACATTACAGTGGGGCCCACGGCTGGAGCCGTGGGTCCCAAACGGTCGTCCGCCGTCCCACGGCTGCACGCTGTTGCGTGCAGCGCTGTTGGCAGCAAGAGGCAGAGGCTTGCCCTGCCATTTGGTTTTTAAGAAAAAAATGAAAAAATTGTTTTCTGGGGTTTTTTGCACGTGGGGCCCACCAAAGTGAAATCCGCCCCGGCCATTACGATCAGTGGCCCGAGGCCGTCCAAATGAGTCCAGAGTTTGAATTTTTTTGATGCTTGGAAGTGAAATAAATTAAGAAAAGGATGTTTGAATGGTGAGGGTGCGATCCTTGACGCTATGGCCCACCAGGTGCTTGGATCAGCTCCAAACTTCTACCCAACGGCTAAAATGCCGTGGGTAAGAGGATGGACGGCTCGGATCGAGCGTATACATCAGGGTGGGGCCTATGCAAGGGGGCCACCCAAGTTCCTTCCTTTTTTTTTTTTTTTCTTTCTTTTTCTCCTTTACTTGTCCAGCGTCTGGACGGTATTAATTTTGTTTTTTTTTTTTTTTAAATGGAGGGCCTTGATGAAGTGGGCCCCTCCGATGGGTGGCATGGGAGTAACAGCCAAGGTGGGCCCCACTTGGATAAAATAACTACATCAAAATGGGATCTATTCAAGTGGGCCACACCATCCTATTGCAATAAAATAAAATAAAATAAAATAAAAATAAAAGAGAGAGATATGGAGAGTGGGACACGGCTTGTGATGGAGGGACCCCGTCATTATGGGCCCTCCCTTGCAATGAAACATACAAGAAATGGGTCCCTTGCACATGGGACCGTTAAAAATGTAAATCAACGGTGGAGATCCATTCTCCACCGATATGGACGGTCTAGATGACCTTTTTGCAATGAAACTAACCATCATGATGGGGTCCATGGAGAATGGCCCCATCATGGAACGATCATGATGATCCAAGTGGTCCATCGGCCACATTTAAAGGTCCCAAGTGAGATCCACACCATGGATCGGTGGGCCTCACTTGGTCCACCATAAAATTTAGAAAATCTACCCTATAGAAGCACCCACCGTCCGATCTTCTCGCTCCTAGGGGTTCCTTGGCACCTTGGCTTCAACTTCAACGGTTAGGATGAAGAATGGAGGGTTGAGATGGGAGATTTTGGGGTAGGAAGGTGGGCCACTTGAAGCTTAGAGGGACTTGGGAAATTCCATACGTGGGAGCCCTTTGGAATTTGTTGTTGTTTGGAAATTTTGAAATGAGAAAGAGAGTAAGAGAGAGAGTGATGTAAAGGGAGAGAGAGAGAGTGATGGATGGATGGGTGAGTGATGGTTGTGTAAGAAAGGTATGGGTTAGGGAGACTTTTGTGGCTTTTTGTGTAAGAAAGGTATGGGTTGAGAAGACTTTGGTGGTTGCTTGGGAAAAGGGATGGAAGTGATGTGTACTTGACCTTTGATGGGTTGATGGGTGATTGATTGATGGGATTGATGTGATTGATGTGACACATCGTTGAGATTCCCTTGGTTTTCGCAACGCGCGGCGTTTTCTCGCACCGAACGTTGGCTCATATCTCTTGATCAGGGTATCGCCTTGGCGCGCGAGTCGCGGTATCGGAACCGCAACGACAGCGCGGTCGCTATGGTATTGGTCTCGGGTTGAGTCGACTCGGGTTGTCGGTACATGAATCCAGGTCGCGCGTCGATATTGTTTAAGGGTCGAAAGTTGCCGGAATTCGACCGGTACGACCGCGGAAGTGTACGGAAAGGTACGGACCAAGATACGGGTCTCACAGGGTGCAAGCCAAAACCATGACCCGTATGTGTGGGCATACACTGGCTAACTCAACCTAAGGACTTTCTATGACGACTGTATGCGTCTAAAAACTAAATGACCATACGAGACTCTATATGAAGGAGACTACGCACCGTTATGAAAGTTCAGCTATATATATATATATATCAGGGACTACGATTTCCTAGCGGCTATATATGATGGACTGGATGCATGAAGGACTTAAACAAACTAAACCCTAAATATGTGGTGAATTCCCCTACAAGAACCCTAGGCTCTGATACCAAATTTGATGCAGGACATGGAAAATTAAATATGATATGCGAGATTTCAGGCTTAAGATCACGTTAGTTCAGAAATAATTACACAAATTCCTTATCCCATATAAAAATCCAAACATTCAATTAAGGAGAATCTATGCGGGTCCAGGCCTACACATGATAAGGCTGGAACAATAAGAATTATGAACCAAACGATATTCAAAGATAAGAAATAATCACCCACACATGCATAGTAATCAGCCCTTAATCCAAGGGATTCAGAAATTGAAATTCGAGGAACCCTAGGGTGAGAAAAGAGGCAAATAAATTAAGGATAATGCGATATAGGGTTAGGGTTTATGAAAAACTGGTATGAAAGGGTAAAATAAGAAGAAAACCTGAATCGAAAGACACTTCCCACGCGCGGACAGCAACAATGGCCCAAATGCTCGTGCGTGTGATCACGCCCGCACATGTGTGGGGCCCACTATTCAGAAAAAGGCCACCTTGGCCCTGGTCGGCCAGGGATGGACTCCAAAACTCCGAAATATTAGCTCGATCCGATGTATGGTTTGTGCGTGGTGCTCCACCGAAGTTTTAGCTCGCTGGCGGGTCGAAATCTAAAAATCTGCTATAATGAAGAAATTTGATGCAACAAAAGAGACGAATTCGAAGTATGGATGGTGGTGGAAGATGGAAAAGAAGATGATGGAGGATGGGGGTGAATCGGGGTCGATGTGGATTCGCACCACGGTAGTTAACCCTTCGATGAAGGGAGGGCTTCGCACCTAATTAGGCTTCACAACTCAGAGAATAGGAAAACGCAGAATTTTTATTAATCTTCAATGAATCAAAAGAACTACAAGGGGTGCCTATTTATAGAAAAAATTCTATACCCCAAAACTCGCACCATGTGCGTAACCTATTACTTAACGGTAAAGTAAACTAAAATTAAAACCAAACAAAGAAATTCAAAAACGTTCACGATGTTCTAAATAATAACAATAAGTAAAACCTAAAATATGACATCAATCCGACAAGTGGGTCACGATCATGAGATCCCATGATGGGCTTTTCTTGACTATCGGGCCCACTTTTTTTGAACAAAAACTTGTCTTCTACCTAGGAGACCCTCCCTAGACGTTGTCATCGAGCCAGATCGATGGTGGGGTCCTCCTTTTGCGTACGTACGTGCGTAGGGGTGGTGGTGTGCGGGCGTGCGTGTGCATGATGTCCTCATCATCACCTTAGTATCTGCCAATCATCTTTCTTATATTTAAGCCTAAATAACCTAGACAGACACATTTGTTAATGTTGGACACAGACATGGGGTATCAGAAATGGGTACCCAGAAAGACCCATCATGTTAACATGTGCTTGCAGTTATAAGGTTAAACATTATTATTACCCAAATATCACTTCAGGAAAGCATAAAACTTAGAAAAACATACCCATGTAGACAAAAAGCATTAGTACCATCAAAATGTGTATGGGATATGGCAAAAGGGAATAAAAAAGTGATAAAGGGCCTGTTTGGTAAAACTTAATTTCAATGCTTATCACTGAAACAAGCTATTTTCAGTGATTTTCCCTAATTTAGTTTGTTTGGTAAATCCAAGAAATTAAGTGCTTGATTTGGATTTTCACTGAAAAAATAGGTTTTTTTTTTTTATATAAAAAAAAAAGCTTTTCTCCCTTTACTTAACACTAAACACAGAATGCGGTAAGTGATTTTGAGTGAATTTTGTTTTTTCCTTCTGAATGACAATGCCATTTTCGAAGTAACTACCGGTCCATTCTTTCTAATTGTGTAGGTTAGAAGATGTGTTGATGTGGCAACGTTCTTTGGGCCTCATCATAATGTATGTGCTATATCCACACTGTCCATCTATTTCGCCAGACCATTTTAGGGCATGAGCTAAAAAATGAGGAAGACCCAAAGCTCAAGTGAACCACACCACAGGAATAAATGGAGGCTGTGATGCCCACCGCTGAAACCTTCCTAGGGCCCACCATGATGTCTATTTGCCATCCAATCTATTCATAAGGTCACACAGACTTGGATGAAGGGAAAAACAAGTATATGCTTTATCCAAAACTTCCGTGGCCCCAAGAAGTTTTCAATTGTAGGCATTTGTCCAGTTGAGCTTTGGATCTGCCTCATTTTTGGATCATGACCTAAAATAATCTAAAAAAATGGATGGACGGTGTGGATCTAATACATACATCATGGTGGGGCCTATAGAACTTTGCCACATCAACATGATACTGGCCTTTGGTGCCATGTTCTATACTAGGCAATCCATTATGACATGAGCAGTTTTAAGTTTTACTTGGTAATACGTTAGTGGGTGTTGCGCTAACTGTTGGGCCCACCTTGATGTATATGTTACATACCCAAGCCGTCCATCAATTTTTCTAGATCATTCTTGGGTATTCTTAAAAATGAAGTAGATTCAAATCTCAAGTGGACCACACCACAGGAAAACAACGGTGATTGAACGCCCACCATTAAAAACTTCATAGGGCCCATTGTAATGTTTATTTTCCATCCAACTTGTTGATTAGGTCACACATACAAGGATGAAGGGAAAACACAAATATGAGCTTCATCCAAAACTTTTGTTACCCGTAAGAAGTTTTTAATGGTGGGCATTCAATAATTGTAGTTTCTTATAGAGCAGTCCACCTGAGATTTGGATTTGCCTCATTTTTGGGCTTGTGCCCTAAAATAAGCTGGCAAAATGGTGGGATGGCATGGATTTCACACACATCAAGTTGGGCCATGTCATTTTTTTGATAGCCTACCTATGCAATGTTGGCGGGGATTGCATCAAGACATGGATTGCATACACATATAGGTTATGGTGCACTATTGATACAGGACAATTAACCACTTTCTCTAAAAGATCGAATTGATAGAACATGACGAATTAATACCTTTATCTCATAGCCTAGGCTCCAAATCCATGGATTAGGTCCTTGGCCGAACCCTCATCATGGACCCCAAATCCATGGGTTTCACCTCACACAAGCCACTTGCCTCACATGGGCCCCAACCCAAATCCATGGGTTCTGCAGGCCGCACACCCCGAGTGCGCCCTTGCATCCTACATGCCACCCCACTTAAGCCCGGTGTGAAAATACCTCACATTAACTATGGCCCCACATGATGTATGTGTTTTATCCACCATGATTTATGTGTTTTATCCATGTTGTCCATCCATTTTTCCAAATTATTTAGGGCATGAGCTCAAAAAAGAGGCCTATCCAAATCTTAGGTGGACCACAACATAGGAAAAGTGGTGATTGAACAATGCATTAAAAACTTCCTTGTTTCCATTGTAATGTTTATTTTCATCCAACCTGTCAAGTAGGCTAGACAGACATGGATGAAGGGAAAACACAAATATCAACTTGATCCAAAACTTTTGTGGCCCCTAAGAAATTTTTAATGGTGCGTGTTCAGTTACCATTGTTTCTTACGGTGTGGTCACAGGAGATTTGGATCTACCTCATTTTTGTGCTTGTGCCATAAAGTAAGTTGGCAAAATGGTGTGCTGATGTGGATTTCACACATACATCAATGTGGGACACTTCACTTTTAGAAAGATTCTCCTATATGCGTCTAACTTTGGCCAGTTTGGTGGATATTTGGAAGGGACTGGCATGCCTTTTAGGTCCATGGGATGAGCTTCGGCCATAATGTAAAAGCCCGAATAATTTTGGGTCAAGCTTGGGCTATCCTTGTCCCGGGCTATATATCTTCAATATATATTATATTATAGAGAAGTATTAATGTGGAATGATGGAAACTATCCTAGGATGCAAGATGAGAGATCGATTACACATTAATTTCAACAATCAATCATGTAAAATCAAGCATATCCTCTTAATAGATTCGAAAATTCAGATTTATAACTTGAATATCCTAGGTTTTCTCATATGCGGTGTGTGAAAATATAAAATAGTTCAAGAGTGGCCCACTTGGAAGTAGGGACTTCCAATCTAGCGTGGGTAGTGCAATAACCACATGGATAGATAATGATGCAAGCAAAATTCTGGTTTTGGAAGAGTTTCACAAAAATAAAAATAAAAATAATTCAGATTTTGATTAGGGTTTTTAGGGATTCAAAGGATCTAGGGTTTTGAAGGTTGTAATGGAAAGGAAAAGAGGAAGACAAGAGAAGAAGAAGAAGAAGAAGAATCGAAAAAAAGAGAGGAAGGATGTAAGAAGAAGAATACCTTTCGAAGAAGAGGAAGATGAATGATCTACCTTGGGGAATCCACCACTAAACAAACTTTTACCCTTCCACAATTCAATTGGAAGGGAGGGTTTCTCATAAGCCCTAAACACAAAGAGGAAAATTCCTTCACACAAGAGAGCTTTTCTCTTTTTCTTTCTTCTCAATAACACCATTAGGGTTGGAATTCCACCTCCCCTATGCTTTTATAATTAAAAATTCGGAATTAAAAATTAAGCATAATTACAACTATACCACTTACTTAAGTGGCCCGTTATCCAAAATAAGAAAAATAAAATATTTATTGTCAATCTCAATCATCAAATAAATCCTAAAAATAACAAAAAAACATAAAGAAAATAAGATCAGATTCCAAAGGCCCCAGATCAGGAAGATTTGGTGGCCCGATGGCCTGATCAACAAGTTCCAACAGTCGATTCGATACAAAATAGAAATCGTATGACTAAAATTATCTCCTAAGCATCCCACATGCATCATTCCAAAGCGGAGTCTTCTTGATGCACGTCCAATGCATGTGGGGTCTTCAAAATGGCCCGGTGAGCCCCATCTGGAACTTGTATGTCATCTACAAAGAAAGTTGCACTGATGTGTATGGTCATTTCTGTCTCTAGTACACCCAAGTAGGTCCTCCGATGTCTCCATCAAGTACTCCAGTACAAGTTATAGTGCACCTCGTACAGGTGAGCCCATCGGTTCCATGATCAACAATACTGTCAACATGGGGTCTGCTGTGGATGGACCATGTAAAAAGAAGAAGAAAAGATGAGCCTACCCTTCAAATCGGCCTTCATCAATTAAATGTGAGATGTTGTGTTTCTCCTATTAACTATCCAATTCAAGGATACCATTCAAATGGTTATGATTATTCTATCAAAAAGAATATAGTAAATGGTCCATCAATCAAAGGGATGTGTTTGAGAGATGTATGTGGATTGGACATAGGTGTGCCAAATTTTGTGGCATGGCGATAACAGGTTTCGTCTCATACTCTACCCAAGAGAGAAATTGAGACAATAGGGGCAAATATGACAAATTGCCAATTTTCAGACATTTGTGGTTTGTGTTTACCAAACAGATTTTTGTGAAAAAAGTTCTTATTTTCAGATATCAGGACTTTTTTTCAGACAAATTACCAAACATATATTTCAGTACTTATGAGTACTAAAATTCAGCACCTCAAGTTTTCAGCACTTCAATTAATTTTCAGACCATAATTTTCAGTTTACCAAACAGCACCAAACTGCACAGACTTTTTGATAATTATGTTGCTTTATGTCTGACATTTGTCCAGCATTGTCACATTTCCAATGCTGCAAAGTTGTAAATAGTGGGGCATCCTTGTTACAAAGATTAAGCATTTTCTGTCCCATATGGTTTCATCTACTGTATTCATTTACCATTTAAAAAAAAAAAAAAAACTATTTGTATTCATTTTCATCTGCTTCCAATTTTAATAGACCATTTAACAGTTAAAGAGAAGGTCTACATTTAACTTGCTATAAGCATTACGTGCTTAGTCATAGATTTACTTCATAGTTCCTGCAGCAGTTCTCTGTTTTCTTATTGAGAATCTAGTTAAGTCACATTGTCCTAGCATTCATGTCATGGTGGTTTCTAGGGAACATTTTAGTGGTGAAATTCTTTGACCTAATTTACTTCTGTGAAACTTCTGCTAGGGGCAGTTAATAAGATGACAGAAATGGAATGGCTAGGCCCCCCATGCTGCCAGCTTACCATTGGTAGGGTGGTAGCTGGATGGCTTATTTGTTGCACTTGAATTGATGCTTGAAGTGCTTGCATCGAAAGCGCATGTTTTTTGCACTTGGCACCTATTGTGGAATTGAGCCTTTTCCGTGCATGTCTCACATTGTCATTTGCAGAGAAGTTGCACACCTTATAATATTTCCCCTTTAAAATCAGTACCAGGAGCAGTCGTACCTTTGATTATTTATTATTATTATTTTTTTCTCTTTCTTTTTTTAAATGTGTGCTTATAAGGATGCTTATAATTGTGCCTGAATTAAGAAAGCGCGTGTACCTTTCTTTGATTTTCTGGTCTTTGATTAGGATATTGCAGGCACCTTGGCAACGGAGGAGGCAGAAGACTCGGCACAAGTAAATAAGCTACGTTCTGCTCTTGAGTCTGTTGACCACAAGAGAAGGAAGGTAGCCATCTTCTCCACATAAAATAGAAAAAAAGAAGAATAGCATTCCACACGTGTTATTTCATCCCAACTTTTTCTTTCTTGTGTGGCTGAAAGTTGCTCTAACTAAATCTGAATGTCATAAAGAATCTTTGTCCTCATTTTGATACAGTACAAAACACATTTTCTTTTTATGTATTTGAAGTAGCCTAAGGTGCGGCTCTAGGAAGTGCAGAGCTGATTAACAATAAAAACTTCCGTAAAATTTTTTATTGATTGAGAATTGCTTATGCAAAATTAAACATGTTTGGTAAACATACATGAAAAAATAAAAATAAAAATTAGCCAACCATGTTAATGCATTGGCCCAAGAATCAGGTTGGTAAACCAATCAGTTGAGCACGCTTCTGAAACAGATGTACGGCTTAGAAAAAAACTTGCTCAAACTTTTATAAGCCATCCACTTGTTTCTAACATCATGGCCCACCTGATTAGTGCACTGGCCTGAATTTTTGGATGAGAACATCTTGACAGTTGGACCCGTCTGATGGATTGCTTTGATATTGCATGTCTACCATGGTAGCACATGTGATGTGGTGTAGACAGTATGCCTGGTACATGCATGGGCTTATCAAACCTCTATAAAGCTTTGCCACTGTGTGCGTTGGATCGGATTTGGAAAGATCCTACAAAAGGGTAAAACCTTGATATTCTAGCAATATGATGGATGATATGCACGCACTTGGAAATTGCTTAGAAATTGCAGACAAGGCAATTTTCAAAGCTTATTTGACCACTTGACTATCGGATTGGGGACTCTCCTAAGATTCTATTTCAACAAACAAGTGTCCACAAATTGGAGGTTAAGATTGTTCAACCAATCTGATTTTGGGGCTGTGACTTAGACAATGAGCTTCACAATTTGATTAGTTATTTGAGTTGATGTATGCCACCTGTGCAATTTCTGTGTGCATGTGCATCAACTATCAAGCGTGATACCTTGCCAGAGTACCAAATAACTCCCTACAAAAAGAGCCATATTATTTCACAAAAGGGGTGGGTTCTCATTTGAGGTGATAGAAAATGTGTCCACATATCAGGTGGATGGCACATGTATCAGAGATTCAGGCCATTCATCATATGGTACGCTGTGAACGTGCCATGAACCAAAAATGATGATAACCTGTTGATCATGCAGATTAAACTTGTATGAGAAAAATGGGCAGTTAGAAAAAAGGTCCAACAGTCGAGATATGAATATGCATGTTTCCCTCGATGAGTAGGTCCTACCTCATGAATGGCCTTGATCTCTGATATGTGTGCTGTAAGCACGGATTTCCTACATGTGTTCCACCCCCTCACATGAGGGTCTGCAGGTTTAGTGAAAAAACTGTATTGGAAATGTCTCCAAGTTGCTAAAAGAGCAATTTTGTCATTAATTGTTTTTAACGATCACTTAATGCAGCCCCTAACCAAAGATGTTTAATTATTAACTAAATGGTTTTGTGAATATAGAATCGCCCCAAACTGCTTCTTTAATCAACACCAAATGGACCCTTGAGAGTAGCTCTGATAGGGGAGATGAGATGATGCAGATATCTTTGAGATTGCTCAGCTATGTACTATGAAAATTCGAGACGGCCCCAAAGTGGGGAACTTTGATTATGGTTGATTATGGTTCTAGGTGGTTAGAAAGGATATTAAATTTGTTCCCTTACCAAGTATGTGGCCTTAGATAGTAATGATTGGCGAAGCTGAATGTGTAAAGCTGACCCGACTAACTGTAAAACTCTATGATGACAACAATGACAACGTTCTCCTGCTATTTCTTAGTTTGCTCTCTTGAATGTCTGTATTGTTCAAAGATAACATTTTGACATCATGTATCAGATTAGCCTCATCTTAACACCTTGACAATCTATATCTCAGCAGTCAATGCTTGTTGGTAACCCATTGTTTGCCTTGTAAACAGAAGAAGTGATCACACAATTCTCTTATTGAATAGCATATGAGTCTGTTTTTCTTGGTCAGTCTCTTTTGCATGAGTAACGATGTCTCTCTCTTAGGGCCTGTTTGTTTTTCAAATTCACAGTAAATGAATTGTAAATGAGCAATTATTACTTTTTCTACCTGATTGGAAAAGAGGAAATGAGGTTGTAATTTCACGTCAAAAACCGTGGCGCAAAACAGTGTCATCTTACCAAAATTATGGTGGTAAATTTTGTGGGGCCCATCACTATACATGTGTCTGATCCACGCTGACCATATGTTATATGTGCTCACTTTAGGGCATGAGCCAAAAAATGAGGCAGATACAAAGCTCAAGTGGTCCACACCACAGAAAACATGAGGAATTGAACACCTGCCGTTGAAATTTTAAATGAACCTAGGGCCCACAGGGATGTATACCTTCCATCCAACCTGTTCATAACGTCACACAGGGATGAAGGGAAAACACTAAGCTTGATCTAAAACTTCCGTGGCCCCAAAGAAAAAAATAAGTGGTAAGTATTCATTTCCCCCTGTTTCTTGTGCTGTGGTCCACCTGAGCTTTGGATCTGTCTCATTTTTGGGCTCATGCCCTAAAATGAGAGGGAAACTTAATGGACGGTGTGGATTCAGATCATACATAACAGTGGCCCCCACATATTTTGGTGGAAAAAATCTCCGCCCTCTCAATTCCAGTGCAAGAGCTTTTCAAAGAAGATTCCTGTCAACGTCAGGTCATTGTCAAGAGGTGGCTACTGGGTGTAAATACATGTGTAAATAATAATTACCCATTTACATTGCATTTACCGTGGGATTTGAAAAACAAACTGGCCCTTAATTGCACGAAGCGGGGGCATGTTAAGTTGCAACTATGGCTATTGAGAGAAGTGATGCTTTAAAAAAAGGAACCAAGTCATGAAACACAACCATCCACGAGAGTCTGTAAATTTGTAAAACAATGCTTTGAATTTTGAAACATGTTTTAATATTATTATTAGTTTGAAAATTGGTTTATATGCCATCTGACTCATGAGTTGAATTTTCTAAATTTGATAACAAGTTCATAAATTCGATAATCAACAAGCTACTACTGTATAGAATTGGTCTGGAGGAAGATGATATTGATGGGACATGGTAGGCATGCTATTAACTATTTTTAGGTGACAGAGGTGATATTGGAGTGAGATTCCTAAGTGGGACTGAAACCTTGGTTGAAAGTTCTTGTAAGGTGTGGAGTATCTGATTCTAGTTAGAAATAAATTGCAATAGATGTGCAAATGACAAGTGAATGCATGTTAATCTATGACAAATGCCACGTAATCATTACTTATTTGCTAATTTATTTCACATAAACAATTACATCCTTGACAACATTGATTTAGTGGGCATGATGTTTTGGGTTTTTCATCTGGAGAGCAGAAGGCATTTCTTGCATCCTTCCGGATGATATTTGGACTTCCAGTACCTCCATATCTTTAATAGTATGAACTATTTTCGTTTGTCATGATTGCCTCATTTCATAAACTGGGAAACTTGAAAGATAGTTTGAGTCTGAATACTGACCATGATCAAAGGTCCTGCCGTTATTGTTATTGATGTTTGACAAAATAAGTTTGATGGCTAGAGGAACTTGTTATGAAGGTTATAGCTTATGAAGCCTTGTTGTCATTTAAGAAATGATCTGCAAAGTTGCTTTAACAGTCAATCAACAATCCTGAGCTAGATGGAAGTGCCATCTTGGCCTTTTGGTTTGGATCCCCATTTTGTTGAGTTTCCAACTTTGGTTTGGAAATTGTAGATAATTGCTTCAACAATTCTGCAGACTGTGACAAGCATGTGTTTCTATCATTCTAAGGTTATGTTCCACATGTTTCTGGATATTATCTTATTTTGCCCAACTTGAGTAGGCACCTTATTTCTTTTTACATTGTGATAAGATTTTGCAACAAATGCGAAGTGATATTGCCTTGTTGACAAAAGAAGAAGGTGGTTCGCCTATCCGCAATCCTTCTACTGCAGCTGAAGATGCACGGCTGGCATCTCTTATTTCCCTTGATGGCATCTTGAAACAAGTCAAGGTCTGCTGCTCTTTAACTCAATATTTGAATCTATCTTCATTAAATGGCAGGATTAATGTTCAAGTGAATGTCAGAAAACTTCACCCATTTCTTTATGTTCACAGGATATAATGAGGCAAGTATCTCAAGACTCACTGACCAAAACCAAGAAGAGAACATTGCTTGCCTCTCTTGATGAACTCTCGGAACGGATGCCTTCACTTCTAGGCATTGACCATCCATGTGCCCAGAGGCAGATAGCAGATGCTCGTGCTGCAGTAGAGGTATGTTCCCTTTTCTTTTAAGAGAAATGAAACGTTTTATTAAGAGAGCGCCGAGATGGCACAAGAACCAATTACAACTGAAGCAAAAAAGGAAAAATTACAATCTTCTAAAGATTTGTACAAGAAACTTCGCTTTGGACTCATACTTAGCGATACATCGCTGATACTTAGAATTTCTGATACTACCAATGTTATCGGTATCGCTAGTGTTATCAGTATCGCCGAGCTAGAGATAGGAATAATAACAGGAATATTTTGATAATATCGGGGATATTTCAAACAATGCCCTCACTGCATCTCAGGGCCTGTTTGATTTTCTAATTACAGGGGTAATTCCATGTAAATGGGTAATAATTATTTACCTCTGTGTTTCCGGTTGAATTTCCAAGGTGATTTGACCGCCACCTTTCATTTATAGCACTCCTCACGTCACCCGAGGAGAAAAAGGTTAAATTGTGGGGCCCACCTTGATGTTTGTGTATTATCCACCCCGTCCATCCATTTAGCCAACTCATTTTAGGGCATGAGCCAAAAAAAGAGGCAGATCCAAAGATCAAGTGGACCACACTATTGGAAACAATGGGAATTGAACTCCTACCATTGAAAGCTTCTTGATGACCCTGGAAGTTTTGGATCAAACTGATAAATTTTTTTTTCCACTTTATCCATGACCGTGTGACCTTATTAACGGGTTGGATGACAAATAAACATCACCGTGGGCCCTAGGGAGAAAACAACTTTCAACCATTGACATTTTAATGATCCTTAATTCCTAAGGTGTGGTCCACTTGAGCTTTTGATTTTCCTCATTTTTGGGCTCATGCCTTAAAATGTATTTTTTAAAAGGATGGATGGTGTGGATAACTCATATATATCATGGTGGGGCCCACATATTTAAATCAGTAATAAAAATGTTTGTATGGACCGATTTTCGAAACGTAATTCCAGGCAACTTCCAAACAGGTGTAGTAAGTACGGGGAATTTAAAAATCAAACAGCCCCTTAGAGAAACTATTGTGCACTACCTGCAAACGGGATTTTGTGAACCATTGATGTCTAGAGGATGCAGTGCTAAACAAGCTCGGTGAACACAATCAAACTTACGCAGATGTTGATAAGAAATTACAGTTGTAGTTTGTCATGGGAACTTACAGTCTATAATTAACAACAGGATTATTTATTCATTTATTTATTTTTGTGCACCCATCCCTCTGTATTCATGACTAATTAGAGCTGAAACTGATGTGTGAACATGGTTAATTTTTTTTGCAATTGGTAAAATCCAAAAAGTCGATAGCTGAACCCCTGTGAACATGGTTAAATTTTTGTGCACCCATTCTTGTTTTCTTTTTTAATAATGACTTTATTGAATAAAAACAAACGAGTATTGCATTCAAAGGTCAGATATTGCCGAATATGAAGATACTATGTAGGAATGCCCACGCTGGCTAATGTAGCGTTAGAGTCCATTAGCTTTGTGAGGCATGCGAATGATATAGAAACATCCATTACCTCTCAAATTTCCTCCGACTCTTGATTCATTTTGATCTCCAATGAGATTGCATTAGAATAGCCACACTCTTGCTTTGGTTCATACTTTAGACCTTTCAGAAGCTTGGCCCTGGCTGGGGGTGCAACTCGGGCGGGTTGGGTTGAATTGAGGGTCATCCCAAGCCTGACCTCAAGAGGGCCCAATCTGCAACCCGACCAGATCCGAATTCCAACCCAAGGTGACCAAGCTGACAATGACCCAACTTCCTCTGTACTTGATCGAACTTGACCTGACAAAAGTATGCATGATGAGTATTCCTAACCCGACCTAACCTGACCCAAGGACATTGACAATCCAACCTAACCTTACCCAAACTCAGGTTGGGTCAATCGGGTTCGGGTCAAGCCAAACCCAAGTAGAGCAGCCCTAGCCTTGGTGCATCTCCGGCTCAGTTAGATTTTCTAAGAAGTTTTTGGGAACTGAGCAGCATATCTTTCTCCGTTAAGTCGCAGAAACTCTTTAGGCATAATGACAGAGACGTAACACTTTTGATAGTGTTCAGTACTCATTGGCATCAGTCCTAATTTGCCACTGTGTGATGAACATGCAGGCTGTTCCTGAAAAAGAGGATCCTATGCAAGTGGAAGGGCGAAATCTCCAACAATCCACTGATTGGGCATCTGGCGGGGAGACTGAAGTGGCACAGTGGAATGTGCTGCAGTTCAACACAGGTTCGACTACTCCGTTCATCATCAAATGCGGAGCAAACTCCAATTCCGAGCTGGTCATCAAAGCAGACACACGAGTGCAGGAACCGAAAGGGGGTGAGATCATACGGGTTGTTCCAAGGCCATATGTCCTTGCCAACATGAGCTTGGAGGAGATGAAGCAGGTGTTTAGCCAGCTCCCTGAGGCTCTAAGCTTGTTGGCTCTGGCAAGGACTGCTGATGGGACACGGGCCCGGTACTCAAGGCTATACAGGACTTTGGCAATGAAAGTGCCATCACTGCGGGATGTCATTGGCGAGCTCGAAAAAGGGGGAGCACTGAAAGATGTGAGATCATGAATGTAGTGGGTATTTTGGTAAATAGCCATGTATGTTGTTTTGTAAAACAGGTTTTTTCTTTCTCCAATGTATCAAGGGGGTTTGTTGATATTGTTTTTCCAATGTATCTGTATTTTATCTTTACAGGGTTACCTTCCCATTACTTCAAGGTGATATGCTGAGGCACCCACCCATTTCAATGATGAATTGACAGATATACCCCTTATGATTCACTTTTTGACAGTTGCGAATGTTTTGCTATTGGGTATGAGTGATGCTCTTGATACGTTCAGGTGTGATGATTTCGAGTATTAAGAATAGCATAAGCCCTTTATTTAATGTGCGGTTATCAAGACGGGCAACCTTTGGAAACTTAAGAGGTCTGCTGCAAATATGCCATGCATGATCTGCACAATTCAGATCGTGGGGCCCGGTGTGGACTCGGCATAGTTTGGAAATTGGACTGATCGCATGTCTTTGACAGCTAGAGGGTTGATGGTATATGAAAAGAGGTCCATGGAACGCTGCTGCATTGATGTCTATCTTCGCCTGTTATGACGGATGTATTCAATCAGCTTTGTTATCTTTTGTTGTGGGCCTGGAAAAAAAAAGCGGCTTTATCTCTGCAGAACCTT
The DNA here is from genome assembly GCA_037074715.1 of Magnolia kwangsiensis. Classification (NCBI taxonomy): domain Eukaryota; kingdom Viridiplantae; phylum Streptophyta; class Magnoliopsida; order Magnoliales; family Magnoliaceae; genus Magnolia; species Magnolia kwangsiensis. The sequence goes on along the minus strand of CM073572.1, from coordinate 16,296,962 downwards.
GATTGTGACGCAGTGCAATTCCCTTAAGTTATCTTTCCTTTCATATGCTGCTTAGGGGGAATGCTTTGTCTCCATCAATCAAATATCCCCGAGGATTGAGAATTCATTGTGAAGGAATCCGAGGAAGCAGGTATTATCTGTAACTTTCACTAGTCTACTGAGAAACATTCTCATGAAAATCTATCCTTTGATGTTGCTTGATTTCATGACAGGAAATGCTACGTTGAGCTACATTAGTCAAGAAATGAACTCCATATCCGATCATGTCCGCCTAAGCAAACACTGCTACTGGAGGTTTCACACACACATGCACGGACGGATAATGGTGAGGCCCACAGAGCTCAACCTCATGGGAAGTTCCCATGATTTGGACCTCATAATACCATTTCCGAATATCTTTATATATTTATCTCTGGCCAAAATGGACTCCATTGGCATGACCAGCATTTTTCCCATGCGTGCAAATCCGTTAGAAATTTTTTTAACTCATTCATGATTTTCTTTAACTTTTGATTTTTTTGCCAAAGAAATGATAACTTCTGGGGCCTTTATTGATACATGCCCACACCTAACTTTTCTATTTCTACCTTGGGGACTGAACATGGTTGAAAGTTGAAAGACTGGCAACTTGGATCCACACGTTCGGCTCTGATTTGAGATGCGACTTGCTGTAGTCGGGGTGTCCTGAGGGGTAAATAGTGTCAAACCGAATCGGGTTTCACTGAGTCCGAGTCAATTCATCTCAGTCGCACCCAACTGGGTCCGAGACAAATAACAGCACTGTGTTAGTTCAATTCCCGAAAGGAGAAATGGGCGTTCTAAAACGCCTTTGGCTAATTTGATCCAACGAAGGAAATGCATTGCACGTCACACGATGGGTCCCATTCTTGTACCTTTTCTTGGGAGAGAACCGATGACATACACGCAAGATACCACAGCTTGTGGTACCTTGCCATCTTTACCGCCACCGTGTGGGATGTCAGTGCTATGAAAGTGGTAGGACCCACAATGAGATCCCTTGGCAAAAAGCCCAGGCCATCCACTCATCAGGTGGGCCACACTGCTGGAAGCAATGGAAAATGATTGTCTGACTCAACATACAGGTGTGGACCCACCAAGTCGCCACATTTTACCGTTTCTTAGTCATCCATGCAGTTTATTTGGTAGGCTACATGCACTTTTATTTTTATTTTTTGAATGTGAATGGCGGGCTAAAGCATTCATATGCACCACCAGGTCGGTAGTCTGTTGACGTGGCCAAGTTCCGTGGGCTTACGATAATGTGCGAGTCATATCCACACCCTCCATCCATTTTTCCAGACCATTTTAGGGCATAAACCCAAAAATGAGTCAGATCCAAAGCTCAGGTCGATCACAACACAGAATAGAGTGGGACAATAACACCCACCACTGAAACCTTCCTATGGTCCACCATGATGTTTATTTGCAATCCAACTTATTCATAAGTCCGCGGTGACCTGGATTAAGGAAAAAACACTAATACCAGCTTGATCTAAAACTTCAGTGGCACACAACAAGTTTTAAATGGTGGACGTTCAATCTTCAATGCTTTATGTGGCCACTTGAGCTTTGTATGTAACCCATTTTTTCGGTTGGGTCCTTACTCTTGCCCGGGTGGTAGACTCTCAGGAGTTTCAACTCCCGGTCAAGGGTTCGAATACCCATTGGTGGTGAAATTACATCAGCGTGAGTGTGTGGGGTGTGCGTGCGTGTGTTAAAAAAAAAAAAAAAAAAAAAAAAAAACCCATTTTTCGATTCATGCCCCAAAATGATGTAGAAAAATGGATGGATGGTCATGGTGGGTACCACAGAACTTTGCCACGTCAACGCAGTGCCGACGTCGGTGCAAGTCCCCGAATAGACGGTTGGATATAAAATGGTCGGCGTTAGGAGGTGGTCCCGAAAAGTAACTACAGGAAGCATATGCCAAAGGCAGTTGCTCGAGTGTACTTCTAGATGGCATCTGCCTCACACGCCAGCAAAAGATCAGAGCCGCTTATTAGGTAAATCGAGACTGTATGTATATTTATACTATGTCTAAAACTTGGGCCAATTTGATCATCAGGTGGGACACTCAGTCTACGTAGAATATGGATCGTTAGTCAATTTCTGTTCACGGCTCAGATCTTGCACATGCACTCCTTTCCAGCATCCATCTGCTGCAGTAGCTAACCATCATAGCGCCGGTTATTTCTTATGAGCAGACAGCACTTCCGGTATGACGAGTTGTTTAATACTCTGGCAGAGCGTGGTTGTTGATACTCATGCACAAATAATGGGAGCGGATTGGGTGTTACCCAGGTAACACCCGTGGGGCAGACCTTGATAATATGTTACATATCAAAGCTCTACATCAGTTTTTCCATCCCATTTCGGAAAGTGGTCCCAAAATTTAATTAGATCCAAATCTCAGGTGGATTACACCACAGGAAATATTAATGATTGAACATCCGCCATTAAAAACTTTCAAGGGTCCACTGAAACAAAAGTCTATAATATTTATTTTCCATATAATTCATTAATAAGGTCACACAAACTTCAATGGAGTGAAAATATAATTTTAATGGCCATTGACTACTGGAGATTTTGATCCGCTTAAATTTTAGAACAACGTTATGAAATGAAATGAGCTCAGAAAAAGGATGGATGGCGGGTTATTAATGGCCATACGCGGCAAGTGTAACACCCAGTAATAGCTGATCGACTCGCACAAATAATTGTGCACGTGCAATACTCATGTTAGACAGACTGTTCCAATAATAGGACCCACTTAGATGGGTATGTTTAAGCGAACCCAATTTCTTTGTTTCAAAACCATTCATTTGATGTCCACCCATCATCCAACGGCCTATGCAGAGTGGAGCCATCATTAGCTGAGGTAGATTTTACTTAGACGGGGTATACAACTCCTGCGTACCATCCGGGCATGGCTATGTGGGGCCCACTGTGATGTAAGTGTTTTATGCACACCTTGCTCATATCATTTTAAGGTATAACCTTAAGGGGTCGTTTGGCACCTTGGATTGGAGAGGATTGGAGGGGATTGGAGGCGGTTTCAAATCCCCTTGGTTGTTTGGCGGCAAAAAGTAACTGGGGATTGCCAATCCAGGGGTTTTCCAATCCCCATTTTGAGAGGGTTTATAATCCATTGTGGGAGCTTGGATTACACCTAAAATCATTTCAATATTTACAGGTATAAATGTATATCACTGTACACTATCATTCTACTGGGCATATGGCCCACTAACAATGATCAGCACCGTCCAAACATTATTTATGTAGATCAGTACCGTCCAAACTTTGTCCATATTAATCAGCAATTAAAAATCGTTAGTTAGTCACTCGGACATGATCTTGTGCTTGCGGTCCATCTGAGACTTAGAATTTCATCATTTTTAGGCAAAGCGCATATTTTAACGGGCTTATCACAACCATGGTGTCAAAAATTATATATCTCATTTATTGAAAATATTAAAGTTGATTTAATAATTAAATTCAAACCCCCCTAAATATACCATGTATAGGTATTTTTGAATTAACATTGATTCACACTTCAGGGTGCCAAACACACCCGAGGATTGCCAATCCGGGGGGTTTCTAATCCTGGGGGTTGTGAATCCAGGGGGTGCCAAATCCACGCTCCCAAATAGGCCCTAAAATTAAGCAGGTCCACAGCTCCAGTGGAACGTACCAAAGGAAGCTGCAGTTATAATGACATCCACCGTTGAAACCTTTCTAACGGATACCGTGATGTTTTTTTACCATCTAACCTATTCATAATGTCATTTAGACGTGGATGAGGTGAAAAAATAAATATCAGCTTGATCCGAAACTTCTCCAGCTCACAAGAAGTTTTTAATGGTGGATGTTCAATCCCCACTCTGTAGTCCACTTAAGCCCTTTACCTGCCTCAGATTTTGGCTCGTACCTTAAAACGATATGATAAAAATGACGAACGGCGTGGATAAAACACTTACATCACGTTGGGCCATACGGAGCCCTGTCCGGACGGGGGTAGGACGCAATCGGCGTCCCTCCTGCGTGGAGTGCGTATGGCAGTGTATCGAAGTTCTTTACCCGTTCAGGCCAACTGATCTAGTTGGATTTCACGCTCACGAGTGACAGATGGCAGGCAGTGTCCGACTTAAAGAACACAGGTGCATCAGAGGATCTGACCTCTTTGAGCGAAAAACTTAATACACCGGCGGAGTATGATAGATGATACGCAGGCACTCAGAACTGGTACCCGAAATGCGTTACCTTGCCGATTAGATGATATACAATGGACGGTCAAATTTAACGGCTGAAATGAACGGCCTTAAAAAAGAAGTTTTATTGTATGCCACGTGAGCAAATGTATGTGCCTGCGTACCATCCATCACACTCTCTCAAAAAACTCCTTTAAAATTACGCCTGTGAGAGACTGACTTTCCTCCACCATTTTCTCCTCTCACAAGGGGGGGAGAGAGAGAGATTGAGAGAGAGAGAGAGAGGAAAGGAAATGGAGAAGATCAGCAGCCGAGCTGAAGCAGAACGCTCACTCGGCGTGGCCGAGAAGCTTCTCACGGCCAGAGATCTCATTGGCAGTAAGAACTTCGCCCTACGGGCACACCAGTCCGACCCCACCCTCAACGGCGCAGATCAGATCCTCGCCATCATCGATGTTCTCCTCGCCTCCCAGAAGCGCATAAACAACCACATGGACTGGTACGCCATCCTCCAACTCGATCCCCATTCTGTCCCTGACCTCGCGGATGCCATGAAAACGCAATACCACAAGCTCATCCGCCTCTTACATCCCGACAAGAACCGATCCATCGGCGCTGACAACGCCTTCAAGCTCGTTGTCGATGCTTGGGCCGTCCTGTCGGACCCTGCCAGACGGGCCCTCTACGACAAGGAGCTGAACATTGCGTCGAATTCGACCTCCAGTGGTTTGAAGAATTCAAGGCGGTACCAAACACGAAAGGCTTCTGCACAAGACCCAGATGCTAGATTCTGGACCTCGTGCCCGTACTGTTGTAATCTCTATGAATATGCAAAGGAGTACGAGAACTGTAGGCTCCGATGTCAGAAATGCCAACGTGGGTTCCATGCGGAGCCAATTCCGAAACTTCCGCCCATCGTGCCTGGAATGGAAGCCTATTACTGTTCTTGGGGTTTCTTCCCTTTGGGCATTTGGGGCCCGAATTCAAGCTTAGGGTTTGAAGGATTCCCTTCTTTTATGCCTAATTTGGGAAGCGGGCAGAACATGGGTTTTCCTTCTTGGAAGCCTTTCTTTCCAATGTTCCCCGGTGGATCTCAGCTGGGGGAAATGTGGAATGCGACTGCAGCAAATAAGACGGCGGGCCCACGAGGGGGTTCATTGAACAATCCAGATTGGATTGAGGAATCAGCTGGGGAGAGTAGGAAGAAGACGAGGAATGTACCGCCCCCAAAGGTGAATATGGACGCTGGCGAGCCTTTACTTGCAGTGCCCATCAGCATGCGGCCCCCAAAGAAGAAAAAAGCAGTGAAGAAAGCAAAGAAGCAAACAGTCAGGAAGGTGAAATCTGAGAAGGTAGGAGAAGTGCCAGCCCAAGAACCAGTGTGGGAACCGGTTGGTGGTGATGGAACGAACGTAGAAACACAAAATGATGTAGAAGACCCTGCAATGGGTGTTGGCGGTTCTGATGGACTTGGGGAATCTCAAGCTGCAACTGAGAAAGCTGGGGAACCCGAGAAAGTTGGGGAACCGGTGCCGCCGCAAGATGTTAGTGTGGAACCAGATCCTGTAGATATTCCTAGTCTACTGAAGCTTTTAGGCGTGAAGGATGAAGAAATGGACATGACATTCAGTGACATGGGTGCTTGGGAAAAGTAGAACACCCCTTCATGTCGTTATGGTTATTGGGTTCGGAGAGAACCCAAGTTTTTGTTGTAACACGGTGCTTTGTACTCGAAGTTTTAATTTAATGTATGACTTGCAGCAATGAGATCTGAGCTCGCATGTGTGGTCTTTTTCTATATGAGTAGTTGTTTTGTGGCTAGAAGAATCATAGATCAACATTTAAGAACTCCATGAGCATCTCAAGATCATTGATGGGAAGGCAGGGCCAACATGGTGAGTTTTGAAACTGCTAGCTATTTACTGTAATTTTTAGTTGAACCTGGGAGAGATTGGTGAGTCAAGTTTTTTACACAAAGTCTGAGTTTTGTTGACGAAAGGTCGGTTCACCAGCCATCCCAGGTGAGTATGCTGAGTTTTGATCAAAATCTTAGTTTTCGAACAACTGATTGATGTTATTCTGGATGTATGTATATATGACCACAACCATTCCTTGTTATGGTAGCTCATTTACTTTGAAACCTGATTCTAACTTGAATTTTGTTTTAGTTTTTTGAAATGCTCAAGTCATGTCCCTTACCATGCCTATATGAATTTGTGCCGGTTAATACAAGGTGCATGATTATTTGTTGCATTTGTGCTTCTTGGATATTCTGAAGCCATCTCGCAAGCATACTCATCCTAATGTCACGGTCTATTTGTTTTATGCAGCTAGAATAACGCATGGTGCAACAATGCCCAGAAAATACAAATTAGAGGATAAGGCCTCATAATTATTTTTTTGTCTCCTTCGACTTTGAAGGAAGCTGGCGAGTGCGTGTACAAACAAAAAAAAACGCAACCAACCTCCCCACACCAAGCGAACACCTGATATGTTTTATATGCCTTCAAATCTTTAGAACTTCACTTGCGACTTATTTTCACCATTCTGCTTTCATTACAAAATGAGAATTATAGTGACTGTTTTTTTTTTTTTTTTTTTTTTTTTTGGGGGGGGGGGGGGGGGTGGGCTTGTGTGGTTTGGTTGTTCTTAATTTTCGGAACTTTCAACTTGATTTTTTTGTGAGAAAGTTCCTAAAAAACCTTTACTGGTAAGAAAACTAAGACTCTGTTTTCTTTTGTTCTTTCCTTGTTTCTTTCTTTCTTTTGAAGGGCAATGATTTTATTATAAAAGAAGAATAAAGGACAGAGCCAAGTTGGAATCCATCAACGATCTTTTGGCAGGGCTTGGGAAGGAATACTTGCTGCTTTCAAAGCCTATTAAAAGATGAATCTTTCATACCTGCACCCCCTCTCCCATAAGACTTGCCTCATCCCAATTCAACAGATAAAACTTCTGCTTCTCTTATGCTCCCTGCCATAAAAAATCACGCTTTAGCCTCTCTCCAACCTGTCTATCATGTGGATGTGTAGGGGAAGGTCTCCACCAAGGTCTTAATCAACAACGGGTGGCCCTGGCTTGTGAAGACAGGGAAGGTCTCTACCAAGGTCTTAATCAACAACGGACGACCCTGGCTTATGAAGACACCAATGGTCGAATCCTCTAATTGTTGGAATGTGACAGAGAATTCAGAATTGAACTAAAAATTCTGAAAATGACAGAGATCTGCGGAGTCAAAAAGTTAACATTTGAAATGGTCGATATCAATAAATTGTTTCACCCTCTACTCAAATATTTTTTTTGGGGTATACTCTCGTCCAATTCTTTGCAATTCGGGTGTTGAGATCTCACCAACTTGATAATCGACTTGCACCATCCCTTCTGCTCTTTTTCTTGCCTCTAGAAGAAGAACCCACCCCATGGTTAATAGAAGACACAATACTTTTTTAGTTCTCTCCTCCCCTCTGCTGCTTTGTGTATCTGTCTCTAATTGGTTACCTAAGCCTTTTGGTTCCCCCTTTCTTCCACAAATTGAAACAGGACAATAAAGTCTTCCTCACAATCCCTGAAGGAAACTCTGACCATCTTACTGATGTGCCCAATTGCCTTCTTGATCCAACATATATCCCTAGCCACATATATGGCCTGCTTACCCCCGAATAGGTGAAGCAATCTCGGTCAGGGCTATCTTCTTAACACTCCTAGCCTTCTTGCATCTAGCCATTCAGAAACATCTCCTGCATTTCCAGGGCTCTCCAATCATCTGATCTCCATGATTAATTCTGCTTCCTTGGCCTTCCGCTTCCAAACTTTGATTGTACAATGTCATAGGTCTCGCGATAGGGAGTTCCTTCTCTCGAACTTGCCTTCCTCTGGAGCTTGGGTGAAGATGACCAAGGAAGCATGTGCTCTAGAAGCCACACAGGATCCTTCCTCGTCTCTTTGCCGGTGAGCTCCAGACGAGGAAGTCTATCAAGGGGGAGAGACTTGTTGCCCGTTTCAAATAGAGGAGGTCTTGCACATGCTCGGACTATAAGAGACTCATCCACACAAATTTCGTAGCAGGTTAGTTCCACACAGGCAAATTCAGTTGCATGTGACTGGGACGTGTCACCAGGTCTGGGTTGTATTTCGCTCTCTGCACTGTCAATCTCCTTCCTTCAAATCAACTATCAGTCAACGTAGCAGCTGCCAGGCTCACCTCCTCTACCCTCTCCATTCTCACAAAAGCAAACCTACGTATTACAGCAGACCCCCTCATCCAAGGTGTGAGCACCTCCTTCACCTTCCCATTTCTGTCAAAGATCCTGAGAAGATGCATTTCCAACCACTTCTTTGGAAAGTTCTCAATGTACAAGGTTGGGAGTTCTACCAAAGCACGGTTCTCTCAACCAGCTATACTCACTCCTGCTGATTTCCCCTTCCTCTTGACCTGAACCCGACTCCCTCTCGTACCACTATCCCCTTTTTTCTGAAAGATTCTCACAACTATCGCCATTGCCAGTAGTGATGAGGACATCGTGCACACGCACGCCCGCACACCACCACCCCTACGCACGTACGTACGCAGAAGGAGGACCCTACCATCGATCTGGCCCAATGACGACGTCCATGGAGGGTCTCCTAGGTAGAAGACAAGTTTTGGTTCAAAAAAAGTGGGCCCGATAGTAAAAAAAAACCATCATGGGATCTCATGATCGTGGCCCACTCGTCGGATTGATTTCATATTTTAGATTTTGCTTATTGTTATTATTTAGAACATTGTGAACGCTTTAGATTTCTCTGTTTGGTTTTTATTTTAGTTTACTTCGTCGCCAAGTAATAGGTTGCGCACATGGTGCGAGTTTTGGGGTATAGGATTTTTCCTATAAATAGGCACCCCTTGTAGTTCTTTTGATTCATTGAAGATTAATAAAAATTATGTGTTTTCCTACTCTCTGAGTTGTGAAGCCTAATTGGGTGCGAAGACCTCCCTTCATCGAAGGGTTAACTACCGTGGTGCGAAGCCACATCGACCCCGATTCACCCTCATCCTCCATCATCTTTTTTTCCATCTTTCACCACCATCCATACTTCGAATTCGTCCCTTTTGTTGCATCAAATTTCTTCATTACAGCAGATTTTCAAATTTCGACCCGCCGGCGAGCTGAAACTTCGGCGGAGCACCACGCACAAACCGTACATCGGATCGAGCTGATATTTGGGGGTTTTGAAGTCCATCCCTGGCCGACCAGGGCCAAGGTGGGCTTTTTCTGAATAGTGGGCCCCACACACGTGCGGCCGTGATCACACGCACGAGCGTTTGGGCCATTGTTGCTGTCCGCGCGTGGGAAGTGTCTTTCGGTTCAGGTTTTCTTCTTATTTTACCCTTTCATACCAGTTTTTCATAAACCCTAACCCTAGATCGCATTATCCTTAATTTATTTGTCTCTTTTCTCACTCTAGGGTTCCCCGAATTGGAATTTCTGAATCCCTTGGATTAAGGGTTGATTACTATGCATGTGTGGGTGATTATTTCTTATCTTTGAGTGTCGTTTGGTTTATAATTTTTATTGATCCAGCCCTATCATGTGTAGGCCTGTTCCCGCATAGATCCCCCTTAGTTGAATGTTTGGACTTTCGTGTGGGATATGGAATTTGTGTAATTGTTTATGAACTAACGTGATCTTAAGCCTGAAATCTTGCATATCACATTTAATTTTCATGTCCTGCATCAAATTCGGTATCAGGGTTCTTGTAGGGGAATTCACCACATATTCAGGGTTTAGTTTGTTTGAGTCCTTCATGCATTCAGTCCATCATATATATCTGAATTTTAATAAGAGTGTAGTCTCCTTCATATAGTCTCGTAGGGTCATTTAGTTTTTAGTCGCATATAGTTGTCGTAGCAGGTCCTTAGGTTGAGCAATTCAGTGTATGCCCACACGTACGGGTCGCGGCTTTGGTTTGCACCCCACACTAAACATGGAGCAACTACAAGAAACAGTGGCCAAGTTACCTCAGCAAGTTGAGTCCTTGAATAAGCATTTGGAACAACGCATACATAAACGCCTCGAAGAAATAGAGGCCTCCTTCAGGGCAAACCCCACCACTGAGGAGGATGCCCAATCTCAGGCAGTTGGTCAGGAGGTTCGACCAAGGAATGGAGGCGGCCAAGGAGTTGGTCATGGGCGCATACCTGTGCACCCACCCCGTGAGGGACATCATGATCAATATGACCCAGATGCACAACTCCTCAAGGGAGTTAGGATAGATGCCCCTACATTTGATGGCCACTTGGACCCTAAAGCCTTCCTAGATTGGCTGGCGGATATGGACCACTATTTTGAGTGGTATGACATGTCAGATGCTCGACGAGTCTGATTCGCTAAGATGAAGCTTGTGGGTCAAGCAAAGAGGTTTTGGACGACAGTTAAGCGAAAAAAGAAAGAGCGAGGGAACTCCCAATAGTCCATTGGAGAGAAATGAAAGAAACGTTGAAAGAGAAGTACCTCCCTTTCTCTTATCGACTGCGGTTGATTGAGGAGTGACAGTCTCTTCGACAGGGTTCCATGAGTGTTGCTGACTATATTGAGAAATTCAAAGAGTACTTGACCTGTTGTGAGGTTGATGAGGAACCCGTACTCACCCTTGCTCGTTTTAAAACGGGCCTCCGTCCTGACATTAGGAGAGAATTGCTCGCCAAAGACATAGACACTATCGAACAGTTGTATCAAGTAGTGTTGGACGTCGAGCAGTATCTCAAAGCGTCTGTTGGAAGGCGGTTTGATTTTCGCGATTCTAGTGCTAAGGCCAATCCCTCTGGGGCTAGACCTAACACGGGAGTCCAAAACAGACCTTCCCCTAATGTTCAGCCCAGACCTAGAGATGATAAGGGTAAAGAGATTGTCGAGTCTAGTTCACGTGGAAGTGGGGCCACTAGGTGTTTTAGGTGTCAGGGGTTTGGTCATTTTGCTCACCAGTGCGGCACGAGAGAGGGCACCAAAGTACTCCTTTTTGATGGGCAAGTAGTAGTGCCCCCAGAGAGTGATAGTGAGGAGGAATATGAGCCAGTCGAAACCCCTAGTGATGAGGAAGAGGGAGCACAAGAGTCTGTGACTCTCGCAATTGTGTGTTGCGCCCTGGCTCAAGCCAAGAACACTGATGACTGGCATCGCAACACGATCTTCTACACTTATGCAAAATGTGGGGAGAAGAGCTGTAAGATGATCGTGGATAGTGGTAGTTGTGCCAACGTGGCTTCGACCAGCATTGTGAGTCGCTTGGGCTTGAAGTTGGAAGCCCATCCTCAGCCCTATAAAGTCTCCTGGGTTGATGAAACATCCATTCCAGTTTCGCACCGCTGTCTTGTCCCTATTCAGTTCGGATCATATAAAGACACAATTTGGTGTGATGTTGTTCCTATGGATGTAGGCCATATCATTCTGAGTAGGCCATGGCTCTATGACAGGGATGTTACCATATTTGGTAGCTCAAATGTGTACACATTCTGGTTCGAGGGCAAGAAGGTCAAGCTAAATCCTCTACCACCCAAGAATACAACTGGAAAAGAGCTTACCACACAGAGTGGTGTGAGCGGCCCAAAAGAAGCGAAGGAATCGAAGTCCAAGACCAAACCGCTCCATATTTAGAATGCCAAAGACTTTGAGCGAGAGACGGAGGCGGACTCGATGATATACGCCCTTGTGGCTAGGGAAAGTGTACCAGAGAATAGCGTAGAGTTACCCACTGAGGCCATTCAGGTAGTACATGAGTTTCGTGATGTCTTTCCTGATGATTTACCGAATGAGCTTCCTCCTATGAGGGATATACAACATGCCATTGATTTAATCCCTGGGACAACTCTACCAAACCTCCCACATTACAGAATGAACCCAAAGGAGCACGCTGAGTTGAAGAGGCAAATTGATGAACTCCTAGAGAAGGGTTTCATTCGAGAGAGCATGAGTCCGTGTGTCGTGCCCGCCCTTCTTACACCTAAGAAGGATGGCACATGGAGGATGTGTGTTGATAGTAGGGCCATCAATAAAATCACGATCAAGTATCGGTTTCCCATTCCGCGTCTTGATGACATGCTAGATATGATGGCCAATGCTACTGTCTTTTCAAAAATTGACCTCAAAAGTGGGTATCACCAAATCCATATACGCCCTGGTGATGAGTGGAAAACGGCCTTCAAGACGAAGGATGGGCTATATGAGTGGCTAGTTATGCCTTTTGGGCTAACTAATGCCCCAAGCACTTTCATGCGTGTGATGACCCAAATGTTGAGACCCTTCATGGGAAAGTTCCTGGTCGTATACTTTAATGATATCTTAATTTATAGCATGACTAAGGAGCAACACCTCAACCATTTGAGGCAAGTTTGTAGGATCCTTAGGGCCGAGAAGTTGTACGCCAACTTAAAGAAGTGTGCGTTCTTGTCTAGTAGTGTGATCTTCTTAGGTTTTATTGTGTCAGCTAAGGACGTATCGGCGGATCCCGAGAAGGTCAAGGCCATCGTTAATTGGACTAAACCCCGCAATATTCATGAGGTGCGCAACTTTCATGGCTTAGCCACTTTTTATAGGCGGTTCATTCAAGGCTTCAATTCTATTGTGGCTCCCATCACGGACTGCGTAAAAAAGAGAGAGTTTCAATGGACAAAGGCCGCCTTGAAGGCATTCAAGGAAATAAAGGTCAAGATGATCGAAGCTCCAGTCACGCGACTTTCATATTTTTCAAAAGCTTTTGAAGTCGCATGTGACGCGTCAGGAGTCGGCATAGGAGGAGTACTTAGCCAAGAAGGGCACCCTGTCGCCTTTTTTAGTGAGAAACTAAATGAGGCGAAGCAAAGATATTCCACCTACGATAAGGAATTCTACGCGGTAGTGCAATCACTACGCCATTGGCGACATTACTTGTTACCGCAAGAATTCGTCTTGTTCTCAGATCACGAGGCCTTGAGATGCTTAAACTCTCAAAAGAAATTAAGCCCCAGGCACGCTAAGTGGGTTCAATTTCTTCAAGAGTACACTTTTGTACTTAGGCACAAGGCCGGTGTAGAGAATAAGTCTGCCGACGCGTTGAGTCGTCGAGTCGCATTACTCAACTCCATGAGCGTTGAAGTTACGGGCCTTGAGTGCATCAAAGAAGAGTATTCTGAGTGCCCAGATTTTGGGGTTATGTATACGTCTTTATTAGAGGGTCCGTCAGGAGCTAATAGTGAGTATTTGATTTTGGACGGATATTTGTTTAGGAGTGACCGCTTGTGCATACCAAGCACCTCCCTTCGCGATTTTCTTGTCTGGGAGTTACATTCAGGGGGGGTCGCGGGTCATTTCGGTCGTGATAAGACCATCGCCGTAGTGGAGGATAGATTTCATTGGCCAAGCCTCAAGCGGGACGTGGCCAAAATTATAGGGCAATGCCGTACTTGTCAACTGGCAAAGCAGAGGAAACAGAATACAGGATTATATACACCTTTGTCAGTCCCATTCATTCATTGGCAGGGCATCAGTATGGACTTCGTGCTTGGACTTCCCAAGATTATTCGAAAGCATGACTCCATATTTGTTGTCGTGGACCGTTTCTCTAAAATGGCCCACTTCATTCCTTGTTCTAAGACCTCCGACGCCTCTCGTGTTGCCAAGTTGTTCTTTAGTGAGGTCATCAAATTGCATGGGTTACCAAAAACCATAGTGTCTGACCGTGATGTGAGATTCATGAGTTACTTTTGGAAGACACTATGGCACATGATGAATACTAGGCTCCAATTTTCTTCTGCCTACCACCCTCAGACCGATGGCCAGACTGAGGTGGTTAATAGGAGCCTAGGAAGTTTACTTCGATGTTTAGTGGGGGAGCATACCAGGACATGGGACGCCGTACTACCTATAGCCGAGTTTGCATACAATAGTTTTGTCAATAGGTCCACAGGTCTAAGTCCTTTTGAAGTCGTTACTGGTTACAAGCCTAGGAAGCTTATTGATCTTATCCCCATGTCATTGTCTCATAGGCCATTGGAGTCTGCAAAGTCTTTTGCGCATCACATACATTCATTGCATCAAGAAATCAGGCGAAAGATCACTACTAGCAATGAACATTACAAATTTTTTACAGACCAACATAGACATTTCAAAGAATTCAATATTGGGAACTCTGTGATGGTCCGCATCAGGCCCGAGCGGTACCCTCCAGGGGCTGTTCGTAAGTTACACGCGCGTAGCGCTAGGCCCTTCAAAATTATAAAGCGAAACGGTCTCAATGCATATGAGGTAGATCTTTAACCTTCAATGGGAATTAGTTCCACATTCAATGTGAAGGATCTAGTTGCTTTTCAGGGACCCACTGATACATTATCCGGCCCTTCGGCAACCCATCCTGATTCTCCAGACTTACCCTTTGATCCATGGCCTCTTCCTGACCTTTCATCTCAACTTTTGCCTCCCATACCTAGCCTTCACACACCCAGAGAGGAAATCGAGGATATCCTGAACCATGAGATAATTTCCACGTCGGATGGTGGGTTTCAGAAATACCTAGTTAAATGGAAGTCACGCCCAGCTTCAGACAGCACGTGGCTCACTGAGGAGGAGCTTCAGAGACTTGATCTCGACATCCTAGAGCGGTTTAGGAGTTTTATTTCGCCAGTGGCGAAATCTTCGCAGCCGGGGAGAGTTGATGAGAACATCGTGCACACGCACGCCCGCACACCACCACCCCTACGCACGTACGTACGCAGAAGGAGACCCCACCATCGATTTGGCTCGATGACGACGTCCATGGAGGGTCTCATAAGTAGAAGACAAGTTTTGGTTTAAAAAAAGTGGGCCCGATAGTCAAAAAAAGCCATCATGGGATATCAGGATCGTGGCCCACTCGTCGGATTCATTTCATATTTTAGATTTTGCTTATTGTTATTATTTAGAACATTGTAAACGCTTTAGATTTCTCTGTTTGATTTTTATTTTAGTTTACTTCGTCGCCAAGTAATAGGTTGCGCACATGGTGTGAGTTTTGGGGTATAGGATTTTTCCTATAAATAGACACCCCTTGTAGTTCTTTTGATTCATTGAAGATTAATAAAAATTCTGCGTTTTCCTACTCTCTGAGTTGTGAAGCCTAATTGGTTGCGAAGCTCTCCCTTCATTGAAGGGTTAACTACCGTGGTGCGAAGCCACATCGACCCCGATTCACCCCCATCCTCCATCATCTTCTTTTCCATCTTGCATCACCATCCATACTTCGAATTCGTCCATTTTGTTGCATCAAATTTCTTCATTACAGCAGATTTTTAGATTTCGACCCGCCGGCGAGCTGAAACTTCGGCGGAGCACCACGCACAAACCGTACATCGGATCGAGCTGATATTTGGGGGTTTTAGAGTCCATCCCTGGCCGACCAGGGCCAAGGTGGCCTTTTTATGAATAGTGGGCCCCACACATGTGCGGCCGTGATCACACGCACGAGCGTTTGGGCCATTGTTGCTGTCCGCACGTGGGAAATGTCTTTCGGTTCAGGTTTTCTTCTTATTTTGCTCTTTTATACCAGTTTTTAATAAACCCTAACCCTAGATCGCATTATCCTTAATTTATTTACCTCTTTTCTCACCATAGGGTTCCCCGAATTGGAATTTCTGAATCCCTTGGATTAAGGACTGATTACTATGCATGTGTGGGTGATTATTTCTTATCTTTAAGTGTCGTTTGGTTTATAATTTTTATTGATCCAGCCCTATCATGTGTAGGCCTGGACCCGCATAGATTCCCCTTAATTGAATGTTTGGACTTTCGTGTGGGATATGGAATTTGTGTAATTGTTTATGAACTAACGTGATCTTAAGCCTGAAATCTTGCATATCACATTTAATTTTCATGTCCTGCATCAAGTAGTTTCCAGAATCCCTTGTCGCCATTAACAACATGCATTTGTCATCGTCTCAAGTTCACCGTGTTGTTCATCTCAATCTCTCATTCGGTGTTGGACAGCTAAGATATTTGATCTCAACCTCTTGTGGAATCTCATTCTGTTTTCTTTCCATTGGTGTTTCTCTTCTGTCTTCTTTTATATGTAGTTTCTCAGTTAAAATTCTACTGCTGGACTGCTGGCAGAACTTTCTTCTAAGAGGCTCTTGGCACTTCAACTAACCAGCACTTACGTGCTTCGTGCTTCCTTTATTATCCAAGACTTGTAAATGATTTATGTAAATTTGTTAAGTCAATTTTTAGTTAGTTTATTCTCATTAGGATCTTTCTATTGTAATTTTGTTTTGGCTCTTTGTTGCATTCTTTGCCTTTGGGCAAAGGAGCCAAGGTGGGTTTCACCAATAGTAGAACCTTAGGCAATGCAGGCAAATATTGGGGAAACATGGGGAAAATGGTGGAATATTTCAATGAAACTTCAGGAGATGCTAAAATACACAGTTGCATGCTTAGGAATAATAATTTTTTGCAAAAAGAATGCATACATGATAAGTTTCCATTTAACGAGAGCCTAAAAGTATGTGTAGTAAGAAATCAGTGCAACCATCCCATCTATCCATCCAACCATCCAACCTTCCATTCAAACATCCATCGATATTTCAAAATTATCACAACATAAGATACTTTGCCAAAAAATCGTTGACAATTGGAAAGGAAACGAAAGATAGTGGTCTCAATATCGCCCACGTTGCGATAATGATAATATCGCAATATTATCGTCGACCATTTAAATATTGCATGCAGCCATGCACCCATAAAGGAAATTTGAAGTGATTTGTTTTTTTTTTTTTAATAAACAATTTTTTTTGGCAATATCGATACATTGGTGATATTCTCGAAATATCGTGATACACTGGCGACACTTGGTATTTACATGGTAAAAAATATTAGTGATACACTGGCGATACAAGTGACACCTGGAATTTACACAGTCGAGAATATCACTGATACTTAGCGATACATCGCTGGTACCTGAACTTTCTAATACTACAAGTGTTATCAGTATCGCCAAGCCAGAGATACAGATAATATCAGGGATATTTCCATAATATCGGGGACACTCTGAACAATGGGTTCATCAACCAACAAATTGGCAGTTAGAAGGCTCACAGTTAAACCATTGGGGAAAGAAAGAGCCATAGGTATATGCTTACATGGATTGCTAAGCTGGTCACATCCTGTTTTGCTTTAGATATGTGCCATTGTACCTACCATGCATGCTTATGAGCCTCCCTAGCCTTTCTTATTCATGGTTAATTGAATCGTCGTTGTAAACGCTTCAAGGTTACTCACTTTAGAAATGATCAGATACAGCAGCTGTATCATAAGTTTATGATAGATCCATTTTTTTCCTACCAAATGGCCACACATTTGGAATACACTATCCACACAAAAGGTTGGACACATGATTGTCACCTGATATGAAAATCAGGGGGATCCTTGTGTAGAGCAGGACACAGCATCAATATTAATAGACGGCCAATGATATGACTTAATGTACTGGTCTGGCCCACTCAATAAGTGGAAATGGACTGATGTTCATACCATTTGATCATTAAGTTTTGGCCACCAGGAAAATAAAATGTTAAAAGGCACCTTGTCTGATTATTTCTCATGTCATATATGCATGATGATGCACTGGAGATCATTCCTCTTTAAATAGTTAGTGATGACTTAGAAGGCACTATCATAAATTATGAGTAGAGAAATCGATTTCCATTGCCAATATTTTGCTCATGAAGCTTAGATATCTATTTCCATTTTCAATATTTTGCTCAAAAACCTTGGATATTGATTTCTTTCAAAAAAAATGTTAATTGTAAGTTTCTAATGTTATGAGAATAGTTCTTATTATTTGACCGTTGACCTTCTAACATTTCTATAGGAAATTGTACTCCAAACCAAACAATAGAATTACTCCTATTTAGATAGAGAGAATCCTATTTGACCACTGATGTAGGACCAATGCATGAACTCAAATAATATACGAGATCAATCAGCAAAATTAAATTAATTGATGAAAATCACAAAGCTTGCTACCATCATCATAAATACCAAAATTCTAAAAGGAGATCATGCATACTTTAAGCCTAGGTTGTTAAACATCATCCTACAAGACCATTAAATATGGGAAACTATAATCTAATGGATGTAGAAACATCTAAATAGCATGAAGTTAAGCTCATTTTAAAGAGGATAGTCTAATACTACCTAGGGTGAGATTAGGGTTTAGGGAGATTGGGAAAAACTTGGAAATAGGGTTAATAAGGTAAATTAGATAAATGGGTTAAAGGGCTTAGGTATTGGGAGAAAGGAATTAGGATTTTGGATGTAGGGAATGTAAGGATTTGGGTTTAATTGAAAGTTTTGAAGATATAGGGTTTGGTAATTTGAGGAAATTGGAAGATTTGAGATTTTAAGGCTTAGGGTTAGGGTTTTGTTGTATGGGTAGTGGAAGGCCAAAAGAAAAAGGGTGGGATTGTATGACCAGCCCTAAGGGTTCACATGCGTGGGCTAGGTAGGGTTGGGTTTTGGATTTTTATGGTTTGGCTTCTCGAGAAAGGTATAAAGGAGGAGAATCAGAAGGTTGTTGATGGATTTGGAGAAAGGGGAAAGAAGAAAAGAAGAAACTTTTGAAGAAATACCTTGATTGTTGATGAAGACATGTGAATGTGAGAATAAAAGGAAGCATCACACTTTTGTTGATGAAGATAGGCCTCTCACTGATCTTCGTTCCATATCACATGGAAAACATCATCGAATCAAGATTAGGGAGAAAACAAGAGAGTTCTCTTTTTTTAATCACAAAAGCAAGCACTGAGGAGGTCACCTCCCCCCATATACTTCAAGACTATTCCAAAATTACAAATTAAAGCCTGTTTAATAACTTTTGACCAAAATAACCCTAGTCTAATGAAAAATCAAATAAAATCGTTCATAAGGTGTCCAAAGCATAAATCAATCATAAACTAAATTCTAAAACATTATTATTATTATTATTATTATTTTGAGAAATAATCCTAAAACATTATTATGTCTTATGATGACAAGAATGGTCCACGATCAACAGCCTGATTGTCACGTCCCTTATATCCAACAGTCCAAATCACTCCCTAAAGCAACCCATTTGCATCTTCCCAGTGTGGGGTCTTCCAGATCCTTGCACATGCACATGGGGTCTCTAACATGAACATGGGCCTAGCCTAGCCACAGAGAAATCGATGTCGTCTGCCTCCTCTGATACGTATGCAAAGGTGTACGTGATATGATGTTCTCATCAACTACTTTCTATGGGCCAAGTGCAAGTTATTCCAGTGGAAGCTAGCGGATCTAATGGACAAATCAATGCCCTTCGGGAAAATTGTGAAATATCTCTCGCAGGTTCCAAGAGAGGCAAATGGTGGGGCAGGCGGCTATGCAAAGAGAAGTGCCTCTAGCATAGCTTTCAATTTGAAGATATGGCTGACTGAATCCCCATGGTGTCATTCTGAGTCTTTTGGCATTTTCATTTCCCCACTTGTGGTTATAGAGTTGTTGCTTGCCTCTATTGTAATGTTTGTGAGTTTTTAATCAATTCTATTTCATTCATCAAAGAGGGAGGCCAAAATATGAAAATGGAAAAACCCTATATAATCCTTAGGAAATAGAAAATTGTGGAATCCAACGGTAATCTGTTGCTTGTTTACGAGCATTGTTTTCCAGGGTCAAACAGCGAGACCTGTCACTCATAACTGTGGAAATCTACATTTACTCATCCCCCCCTCCCTCCTCTCTCCCTCTCTCTCTCTCTCTCTCTCTCTCTGGCTTCACAAACAAATGAAACCATCACATCAGGGGATTTTGTATTCTTTCCATGGTGTTCCACCTTCCCGAACAGGTAGATCCTGCAGTTTTCCATTTCCCTAAGATTCTATAGGCATTTTCCACATCCATGTTTTGAGTTCTCTCTATAAAAACAGGCCAGGTTTTTGTTGTGTATGGCTATGCTGCCCAGGTCCTTTGCTTTGTCTATTGGAGATGCTCAATGATAAAGTGAGGAGAATGAATGGTATTAAATATGGTAATTCGCTAATATGCTTTTTTTTCTTCTTTTTGAAAGATCTAATATGCCATCTTTGGCATCATATTTTTTACCTGTAAATGCCTTTGGGACTTGCACTTTTTTGGATGTATTGATATCTACTGGTGTTGCAGTTTTCTCATGTTTGTAACTAGTAAATTCCCTGCTATGATCTAAAATATGTACCTGTCTTGCCAGGTATGCCTCCTTTGTGAAGGTGTCCTGTGAGCAGCTCGCTTGGCAAAATGATTTTATTGGTATAAACAGTAAGCCCCTCTGAAATGCTTTTTGGAAAGATACTTAGATATTAACATTCAGGTGACTTCAGATGTTTATCCTTTGCGTGCTTCTGATCCATTTGAGAGAGAAATTAGAACACACTTGCCGCATCTTGTGTTTTCCCGACCCTCGATGGTAGCTGAGGCTAGGCTTGTATTTTTGAAAGAATTATAGGCTTTATTTTTACTGTTCCAATGTTTTTAGATCCAAGGTCCTTTCTTTTGGACTAGAAAAGAAATTCACAAATTACATGCTCATGGGGAAGGATTATTTCTTTCAGGAATTCAGTTACATGATGAAACAGTCAAATCTCTCTCACATAGGATGTATTGTTAGGCTGTACGAACAAGGCAATTTTTGGGCTATGTCGAAGGAAACAGCAACCTATTCTGTTCAGCTGCACAACTGCAAGGTCTGTTCAGCCTTTTTATGCTACACCTTATTAGGAATGATCTGCTTTTTCTTGTTTTACTTATTTTTTCTGTGAAGTGCATTTATGGAGTATGGCAGATTAGTACTTATCAATTTGTTCTTTTCTTTTCCCCTTTCTGTGGTGCATGTGTTAGCAATACATTCACTACTTTTGTTTTCTAAAACACACCACCCGAAAAAAGAAGAAGAAAAGAATATAGAACCACATGCTATAAAGAAAGAAGGCCAATTACAAAAAAAATGAGTACAAAAGATACATATGCTATATAACACATCCACAAATGTGAATCACAAATGTGGGGAAATCCAAGCTGTGTATTAGCGTATCATAATTTATCACTAGTCTCAATGTACTAGGCGTTGTGGCAAACACGAAAAGCCATGTGAATTTAAGGGTTAGGAGTCGAGTGAGGTGGAGAGAGGGAGATGATGGTCGGCAATGGGATTTCAGGTAGTGGTGCTACTCGGTATTTTTAGTATTGACAATATCGGCCAATATATCCCATGATACATCTTGTATCCCACGTGCGATACAAAACTCACTAGTAGTGGGATATATCTCACATGTTCGATTCGGTGAATATTTTTTATTTTCAATCCCTTTTTTAAAAAAAAAAAAATCATGTTAAATCAGTGTCTAATTGTTATAAATCCATGATTTTTATGTCTTGCATGAAAAATCATGGATTGGGAGCTATGATTTCAAGATTTAGAGGAGATCGGCTGAGTTGTAAAAAATTGAAAAAAATAAAATAAAAAATTCTAATTTCTCGCAAATTGGTTGCAATTTTTGTGTCCAAACATAAAATCAAACATGTATGTAACCTGATCTAGTGATTCTTCTTTTACTTTTGAATGTATTGCTTGTGTTTTCACACGTCTTCTTACATTTGTAAATTATATGAATAGACTTTGAATATACTTTCATCAGTTCAGTTAGACAAAACATAGATTAGGATCTCATACCAAGAAAACCTGTTATACTTGTTTTGTGTAATATTTTGATTTATAAGTGTGTATTGATGTCTTTTATAACAATCACTGAAGTTCATTGAAAAAAATTGACCAATTTCCCACATTTCCAACAACGACAATGCATTACGTGATACAACCGATATACCCCATGTGATAACCGATACATATTCGTATCCCAAGGTGCAATACATAACACGATACCGATATTTCGAACATTGGTGGTACTTCAACCTTAGGAATGGTAGGGATGGTGGGCAATTTAGGCTTGGGATAAGTGGGCACCTTAGGCAAAGGTGCTAATGTTGGCTTAGGAAAAGTCAGCACCTCGGGCAAAGGAAATGATGTGGGCTTAACAGGGTAGGCACCTCAGGCAAAGGAGGCATTGTGGGCTTTGTGAGGGTAGTTACCTTAGCCAAAGGAGGCAAGGTGAGCTTCGGCAATGTTGGCACCTCAGCCAATGGAGGCAATGTGGGTACCCAGGCAAAGGAGGCAATCTGGGCTTTGGTGATGTTGACGCCTCCATCAAATGGGCCAGTGTGGTCTTTGGCACCTTAGGCAGAAGAGGCAAGTCGGTTTCAGGCAGAGGTAGTAAGGTGGGCTTCAGCAAGGTTGGCACCTTGGGCAGTGTAGGCAATGTGGGCTTCGGCACCTTAGGCAGAGGAGGAGAGCTGGGCTTTGACAATGTTGGCACCTCAGGCAAAAGAAGCACAAGTGGGTTCCAGGAAATGGTGGCAACGTGGGTGTAAGAAGATCCGGAGTAGTGGACAATGTTAACTCTTATCTTCCCACCTAGAAGACATTTTTAACTCAATGAAGAGTTCTTAAGGTAGTATGAGGCAACTGCGACAGAGTAGAGAGAGTGCGAGTCGTTTGTAGAAGGGGATATATTGAAAGGGATTGACAGCAGTCTTTGGTGGGTGTTGATTTAGGGCGTGTTTGGATTCGCATATAGGACTGTATTGCGATGTAATACTGTACAACACGTATACTTTGGACATTGTACACTGTATCCATGAGTATTATCATTGATCAGTAGAATGTTTGGTATGGAGTGACCTTGGAAATGTAATCAACGAATATACCTAATTCAATGTTTGTTGAAGGAATAGACTCCCTAGTGCGAAAAGTCCATAACGCGTCTCTGTATTAAAGTCTATTCTCATATGCTTTTGGCTTCTGAGGGCTTCTACTTCCCTCAATCCGTCCGTCGTCTTACCATTTATTCGTTTCATCAATGGATCGGTGAGTTCTTCCTTCATTTCTATGTCAGATTCGATGGATTTGAGGCTTTCTCATGAAATCTTCATGTGTCCGCATTAGAGTTCACGTGAGCCAGGGAAAGCATCGATAATTTATCGTTAGTTCAACCTCTCTCTCTCTCTCTCATACACACACCTGAAAATTTTCATTGGTGAGGTAGCTTAGGAAAGTATGGCATAACAAGTAATTAAAGGGAAGCTACTTACTTTTGATGCAAGTCTATGAATTTGTCAATGGTGTAACCGGAACCACAGTGAGGAGTTGAGGTTATCTCAGCCACACACGTGGTGCGTCAGCCAATAAACTAGCACCAATAAACCAGCAGCGAGAAGATGGACAGTTTTTAAAAATGAGAGAAAAGAGGGAGAGCAATGACCCACATGGATTGCTAAGATACTCTTCTGACCTCCCATATCAGCATGTGATATGTACCATGCGCAACTACCCTGCATCTCCGACAATCCTCCCTAGTTTTTCTTATTCATGGTTAGCTGAGTTGTAATACATGCACTAGGATTACTCACTCCAGAAATGTGATAAGATGCAGCAGTTGTATCATAGGATTATCATACAACCATTCTTTTTCCCAACAGCTAGGGCTGTCAACAGGTCATGTTCGGGTAGGGTACGGATCCAAGGGTACTCATACTCGGCCAGATTGTTCTCTGTGTCCTGTCGGGTCGGGTCCCAATGATCTGGTACTCTATTTTGAGATTCCAGACATGGAACCAGGTGGGGTTGTGGTAGCACTCGGGTTTGGTTCCGGTTCGCAGAATCACGTTTTTTTTTTTTTTCAAACGATCTCAACATCCAGTTAGCACAATCAAGGTATTTGGACATGATATCATCTGACATAAAGAATAGCACTACTTACAAGCACGTTGCACCGTGTAATCTGTGCTGATCATCATGTGGTTCCCAAAATTGAAGCACGTGCAAAGCTCAAGTGGACCACACGGAAACAGTGAATCGAACGCCTGCCGTTGAAAAACCCTGGTGGCCACACAAATTTTGGATCAATCTGGTATTTGTGTTTTCCCTTCATCCATGTCTGCCTTACCTTATGAACCGGTTAGATGACAAATAAACATCATTGTGGGCCCTAGAAAGGTTTCAATGATGGACATCATTATTCCCACTGTTTCCTGTGGTGTGGTCCACTTGAGCTCTGGATATTATTTAATTTTGGGATCATGCCCTAAAATGATATGGAAAAACGGATATACGGCGTGTATAAGACGTGCATCGATGGTGGGCCCCACAGAGTTTACTCAGTGCGCAATCCACTTCCTTGACGGGGATGTATTCTCATGGTGGGGTCCACGTAGTAAACGGACCTTTGCAGCGGCGCTGAATGTACACGGTGGGGTCCACGTGACGAATGGCTATTTGCAAGGAAAACATACCTTGGAGAGCATGACTGATCGCCGCAGATTAGAGATGCCATGATGGCCACGAGAGAGGCCCGACTCTGTCACTGCACTCGAAGTGATGGACGGTGGTGGTTGATGTTGACTGGTGTCGATGGAAAGCGGTGGCGGAACTGCGGAAGAGAACCGACGTGAATGTCTTCTGTATGCGTGTAAGTGGGATTGAAATAGGGAAGCCGAAGAGCCGCGAGAGGCGGCGGAACCGTCACACCCAATCTGTGGGGTGCCCACCATGTTGTACGTGTAACATCCACTCCGTTCATCAGGTGAGAGCCCATATGTTCACCGAAAATCCAAAACATAGCCTGATACAATAATCTGTAGCACCATAGCACTGGGAACTTATATAAAGTTGCGCCTAAAACCTCTTTAGTTCTTGCAATGTGGCCTGCCTTAGTTTTCAATCAGGCTGATTTTTGTATATATTTTTTTTTATTTCATCCATCCTGGTAGGGCACAACTGATGAACGGGTTTGATGAAATATACACACCATGGGTGACCGTACACAAACGTATGGTTGGCATTCCATGCCCATTGTTCCCTGTGGCGTGGCCCACATAAGTTGTGGATCTGGCTGAATTCTGGATTGGGGACGGAGACAGACTTTCTTTGAAACCTTCTTGGGCCCACTGAAGTTTTGGATCAGGGCTGATATTTGGTTTTGCCCTGTCATCCTGGTGGGACTCACCTTATGAACGGGTTGGAATAAAACATCGTAGTGGGGCACAGGAAGGTTTCAATGGTGGGTATGTCCCATCCCCACTGTTCGCTGTTGGAAGGTTTCAATGGTGGGTGTTCCCATTTCCCTGTGGTGTGGCCCACTGGAGTTTTGACTTGTTTTGATTTTATGGCAGACGAAGGTGGACGTAGCATGTCATACACAGCACGTCCCATGCGTAGAAAATGTAAGGTGAGCGATGATGACCTGCTGTGAAAATCAGGACGATACACTCGTAACCATTTCTCTCTTAGCTACGTGTTGATCGGGACAATATCATCGATGTGACATGTTTAAAAAAGGAAATTGATTGAATAGGGGTGCACATGGAACAAGTAGGACCGGTGAACCGGACTGACCAAAACTGGTTAGCGGTTCGGGGTTATGCAAACCAAACCGGACCGTGAACCGAACCATACAACCGAGCCCTGGAACCGGACCCCTTGGTTAATAAATATTTGAATTTTATTTTTTTAAAAAAATAAAAAAACTATACCATTTATCAAATGGATCACAACACAAACAAACATCGGCAGCAAGATCATTTTGAAAACCCGAAAGTGTCATAAAAACAAACCATGACAAGATTACTCTATGTGAAATTTTTTAGTGGAACTTAGGCTGAATTATTTAAACAAATAAAGAAGAAAGGAATCATGCAATTGGGCTTGATTATAAGAAGCTCCGAACCATAAAACTGAACTGAATCTGAACTGGTTTTTTACGGTGAAGTTCTAATTTGGTTATTGGGTGCAAATGGTCCGGTCGAGAATGATTAGGTTCTGGTTTCACCCCATAACTGTATTGAACCGAGACGTGTACACCCCTAGCGCAGAAAAGACCATTGTATGATAGAGTTATATTTCCGCAAGCCATGCCACAAGATGATGTGTCGATCTGGTCCACCCATACTCTGGCATTGAAGGATGGCCTATAATTTAAATTAAAACCCATTAGACAATCCTACCCACTATTTTCTCTATACTTTATATATTGATTGTTAACTGTTTTTGTCATAACCAAAGGTATGACCCTTGATGGGGTTGAATGGCATAACAGAATTCATAAGCCTACCCTAATTAATTGGGACACCTGATTGAAGTCCCAGTTCATATGCCCCCTATAATGTGTGAGCCCAATAGGTGGCCTAATAATGTTCCACTGCAACCGTCTCTACCATATAACTGATCTTTAGCTAACAAGTTTTTTTTTTTTCCTGTTTTTTTTTTTTAATTTTTTAATTTTTTTTTTTTTTTTACACACTCACGCCGGTGGACTTTCACCATCCATGGGTACTCGAACCCTTGACCGGGAGTTGAAACTCCTGAAGAGTCTACCGCCCCGGGCAAGAGTAAGGACCCAACATGAGGCTGGATTCTTTACAACGGTTGTAGAAAAAATTACTCTTGTGCAGCCTACTGTAGCATGTCCATGGAATTCAATCTATTCGAAAAGGGTCACCCAACATGAAAGTGAGATGTACCAGTAAATAAATAAAACCACTCTTAGCTATCATGTACAGCACCGTGTGAATTGAGATGTGTCTCAGATGTTCGATGGGAGACCTGCCCCAGATTTTCAACCCTCTCTATCTAAGACCAATGAGAGAAGTGCCCTATGTTTTCACTGATCTCCATTTCCTCCATCACGTGTGTGTGTGGAGTTGTGCATTATCACAACCCTACAGTGTGGGCTGACGTGAAAAGTTCTTACTCTTCAAGAGAAATTGATAAGGAGAGGCTTCCTACATTGGAAGTTTATATTTTATTTCTCTAGTTTGAAAGATCGTCTTTGACAATAGTTCGGATTTTCAGATCGTGCATTTGGCTATGTAAAATTAAATTCATTATTTTAATTTTGGTTGTATAAATCTAAGATTATCAAAGATTCTAATCTTTAGATTTCAAATAAAATTTAAAAAATTTGAAAAACTTCAAATTCTGAAATCTTTTCAAATATTTCCAACATTGACTTGATTTAGAAATCCTATCATCATGATGTGCTGGCTGGATGCTGCGTTAAAAGCTTAGAATAGTAACACCAAAATTATTACGGGATTAACCATTTTTACGAGCCCATATGACTTATAGTTCACGTAAGCACAAAGTTCAATGGGCCTTTAACGAGTACTTTTGACATTTCATGAAATAGTGACTTTTATGGTAAGTTAGGTAGGAGTTAAGATGAGTCATTATTTTATAAAATGAAAAGGAGTTTTCTCTACAATATACACACATGTATTGAACACTGTGATCTTTTATTACTGAACCATATACCGTGAGCTTACAATTTGGACGGTTCTAGCTGAGCTGCATATGGATCATGTTGATGCAAAAATCTGGTCGCCTCTCCCTCAACGCTTTCAAGATCCTCCGCGTGCCGTCCCTGAAGCCTGCACCAAAAGGAGGCAAAGGTGACCCTGGCTAAGCTGGGGTTAGCCGGGGGACCCTCCGATGCCTAAGTCAGGACAAGGGAATCAGGATCTATGTCGAGTGTAGAGGAGAGCTTAATTTCGCGTACCTATAGACATAGCACTGCGGGCTATTTATACTTGCCTGTGGGGCGGTCCGGTTCCGATGATCTCGGCACGATCAGAGGGATTCTGGGATCATGGGAATACTGCCCGCAATCTATTGATTGTGCAGCGTATCTGGCGGATTGTGCGCATCTACGAGCGAAGTTATCGGCCACGTTTGGTTATGGCAGTTTTCATGTTTAGCGAGTGGGATACGCACGTCAGAAGGTCTGCTCGGCTCGGCTTGTTAGGTCATATTGAGGAACGCTCCGAGTATGACGCCATCCGACCAGTCATACCGAATCCAATTCGACTGACTTAATCGCCTCGGAGTTGGGGGGTAGCGGGTTATCTGATCTGACAATTAGGACCAACTCCGAGCTGGCTTTGACTCGAAGACATTCGTGTTGTTGTTGCGATGCTGTAGTCTTGATCAGATGGATCATGCCTCGGGCGCCTCAGCTCGGACTTCGAGTTCGATTAACGTTTTGTCACGGGCTCGAATTTCTCCATAACAGAAGCCCCCCACTCTTCGAGCTTGCTTGCGGGCTCGGAGAGTACTTATACGGAATCTCCCGCCCTTATCGCAATGATGACGGGTCTCGAATTGTGCGCGATGGTCGCTTTGGTTAACGCGTGGCGACGGTTACGATCCCGGATCTTCTTCCAGCCTATGAGAAGTTGTCACGCAGGCTTGAGGTGGCGTATTTATGATGGCTCTGACTGTTGTGGCGTCGCTTCGCGGTCGAGGCACACTGCCCGATGTAAGAGCCGTACCGACGATTCGATGCTCGTCCTATGCGATGTTGCCATGTGTGCTCGGAGGTCGACTCGTGTCGATTCGGCTGCTGCCATCAAAGCTTGTCATCAATGCGAAAATCATTCGCTGCCTATATAAGGCGCCCTGAATTTTTGTTTGCCATTTTACGTTCTGATTTATAAGAGCTCACCGGAGGAGGTGATTTTCGACGAGAGGCGATTCCTGCCAAACTCGAAGTTTTCAGTAGAAGGCGATTTCCGGCAATCACCCGGTGAGTCTCGCTGACCTTCGCCCTTCTTTCTGCTATGTCTTCCGACCTGAAAATGGTTCGTGAATATGGCGATAACTCCAAGCCGAGGACTACTGACAGTGGGAGTGGGTCTTTCAAAGGCCCTTTCGAGACCACTCTCCTGTATCCCCGCCTCGGAAGCAAAAAACATTGGCTTCTAAGACCAAGCAGCCCAGCAAGAAGGAAGCCCTCCGAGCCCGCCGAGCCGAGACCACTGCCACTACCGAGATGCTTGCAAGTCTGCGTACCGCAGAGGTAATTCTCGGAGGTTCTATCATATCAGAATCTCAGATGGAGTGGATTTTCTTAAAGTTCCAGATCCCTGACTCCGTTCAGATAAGGGCTCCCGGTCCTTTGGACGCTGCTGGCGCTCCTGCCGAAGGAGAAGTGGTCATCTTCCTCTGTACGCTTCAATGCGGGGTCCGGCTCCCCCTGCACCCCTTCATCAGGAAGGTCGCGGCTCACCTCAGATTGGCCCCTGGGCAGTTTACTCTGAATGCCTGGAGGGTGATGATCTCCGCCTACATAATCTGGAGGCAAGTTGGCAACTCCGAGCTGACCCCATAGGAGCTGCTGAGCCTGTACCTGGTCAAGCATGGTAGCAACGATCCATGGTACTACTTTGCGACTCAGGGGAACAAGGGGTCGGGATTAGTTATGAACCTTCTGTCTTCCAACAAGGATTGAAGAATAAGTGGTTCTGGGCGGCAGGTGGCTGGGAGACACCAGCGGCTGAGCTTAGGGCCTCAACGGCTCATATTCCGACCCGCTTTATGAAACCAGGTCGGACTTCATCTGGTATCTGAGTTGCTGCTTTGGTTTTCACATTTTTCCGTTTGACTAACGTTTTTTTTTTTTGCAGCTTTCGCAAAGGGGTTGCCGCTCATCGACTCGGACCAGAAGAATCAAATTGCAAAGGCCAGAGCGCAGTCGGAGACGCTTCGCTCCTGGGCTGATCTGATCACGGCAGCCAACCTCCACTGGTCTGGGCTCTGCAAATCCCAACCTTCACTTACATCCCTTAGTAAGCTGCCCTGATCTCTTTGATGAACTTTTCTTCAGTTATTTAGTAGCTGACATGATCTTCTTTTTCGCAGATATGGCCGGGGCGTCCGGGGCTGGGAAGAGAAAAGCAGCCCCGACCGCGGCGGAGTTGCTAAAGGAAGCCCCCCGAGTGAAGATCACTCGGAAGAAGGCGGCTCCCTCTGGTGTGGGGGAATCTTCCTCTGCACCGACCCCAGCAGCCCCAACACCGAGGCCAGTTGGCACGCCCTCCGTACTGCCGACTCCGGAGGGCCCCAGCACTGTCGCGGATCCCCCGACAGTCTTGCGCCCATTGATGCGTCCTCCACCAGGACTCGTCGAAACGACTGTGGTAGGCACCCCAATCTTGCTGAGCTCCGTTGCTCCTCGAGCTCCCACCGTCACCGTTCTCCCCACCACGGAGGTTCCTGCCGCAGTCCCCGAGGCCCCCATTGTTGTTTCCTCCTCCTCCGAATGGGAGGAGGCCAATAAAATGGCCGACAATACGCTCCCCCCCTCCGAAGTCGGGGGAGAGGTCCGTGCCGAGGGTCAGAACTCGGCCGGCAGCAGGGTAGGGGCCGAGGGGGCTGAGGCCTCGCCCCAGGCGGGCACAAGCAGTGGGAGGTTCGAGCCCGGCTATCATATGGCGTGCTTGGCTCCCTGGGATGCCAAGCATACAAAGGAAGATATCGCTCAGACCCTTGAGCGGTCGGAGGGCGGCTTCCTTAACAACTTCGCCTCCGTATGCTATATGGTATGTCTCCGAGAAGACTCTTTCATGTAGTTATACATTATGTAGATTCTGATCTTTGTTTCCTATTCAGGCCGTCCCGATGCTGCTCTTAGTCCGGCAGAGCGTGCGGGAGCACAAGAGTAAGGAGGCAGAGTTGGAGGCTCTTCAGGCCGAGGCAGCGACTTTGAGGTCTGAGCAGACTAATCAGCGCTAACAGCTCACGGGCGGGAGGGTCAGGGTTAGGCGACTGTAGGGAGTCGTCGTCGACTTGGAAACCATGGAGCTGCATCTGCAGGACAAGGCAGATGACTTTAAGAAGAGTGGCGATGCAGCGTCCGTTGAGCTGACCGCTCCAGGGCCCACGCGGACTCTTTAGCCATGGAGACCGCTCATCTTGGTGAAGCCCTGAACCGCGTAAAAATTGAGGCGACTGAAGAACAGGCCCGAGCCATCGCCTAGGCTGTGGAGGCTTAGCGGATCAAGGATGAGACTTCCTCGGCTGCGGCAGTTGTCGCTGCAGTTGAAGACTTCAAAACCTCTAAGGAGAGGGATGCCGAGGCAGCGACGTTTTACAACTGCGGCTTCGACGTGTGTCTCGAGACAGTTCTGGGTTTATACCCAGACCTCGATCTTGATTCCGTCCTGCCCGACGACTCCGAAAATGCCCCGGCCGAAGTCGTCTGCTCCGACCAAACTCCTGACGCCCAAGCTCCTCCTCCAGCCTAAAGACGTTTTATCATTTTGGTTATTTTTTTTTTTAGAAACCCTCGATGTATCTTAAACAATGTACTTTTGACCCTTCGAGGGAATTCAATGAAAAGGACATTTTTTTTTTACATTGTCAACTTGTTGTGAGATGTTGTCGAGCTGATTTCTTTTTACGGGCCTAGTCCCTTATTGCTTAATCCGTTTTCGGCCTAAGTCTTAGTTGGGTTCGATCTTTTGAAATGCTCGGTTCATCGCTCCTCAGGCGAGAGCTTTTCATTATCGTATGTCGAGCAAAATACTCCACTGGAGAATCGGATTATGATTAGGCTTTTTCCTCCAAAGGGATGCCTTATCGATTTTGTGGGATTAGGCTTCGACCCCTTGGGAGTCGGACCATTAGGTCATAGTTGTACTAACCAAGACAGTCGAGTAAACATCCGAGGCCGAATTGGAATATTTATTAAGAGCCTTAAAGGCTAGTCACTCGGAAGCATACACTTTATTATGAGCCTTAAAAGGCTAGTTCCTCATGGGCAGTAAATCTTCAGATGTTTAGCATTCCAGGGATGAGGGAGCTGACGGCCTTCGAGGTCTTCCAAATGGTACGAGCCCGGTTTGGTAGATCTGACCACACAATATGGTCCCTCCTAGTTGGGTCCGAGTGCTCCTGCCCCCGGCTCAGTCGTGTTCTGGAAGACCCGTCGGAGGACCAAGTCTCCTGGTCGAAAGCGCCTGACTTTGACCTTTGAATTATAGAAGTGCACTACCTGTTAGTGCCGAGCCTCCTTTCGGAGCTTGGAAACCTCTCTGAGTTCTTCGAGCAAGTCTAGATTAGCGGCGATCTCCTCGGAGTTCTGATTTTCTTTAAAGCTCCTTACCCGCGCCGTAGGGAGTCTGATTTCCACTAGCACTATTGCCTCCGAGCCATAGGATAACGAAAATGGGGTTTCACCCGTCGAAGTATGGGCTGTGGTCCTGTGGGCCCAGAGGACAAGGGGGAGCTCTTCGGCTCAGCTTCCCTTTGCTTTTTCTAGCTTTGTCTTGAGGTGATGCTTGATGATTTTATTGACGGCTTCAACCTGCCCGTTTGATTGTGGGTGCCGAGGCGATGAATAGGCGTTCACAATACCGAGTCTTTTGCACATACCGCGGAACTTATCATTATCGAACTGGCGACCGTTGTCAGAGACGATGATATGTGGGATTCCGAACCGGCAGATGATATTTTTTCACACAAAGTCAATCACTTTCTTCTCGGTGATCTTGGCAATTGGCTCGACCTCGGCCCACTTAGTGAAATAGTCGACCGCAACTATGGCAAACTTGACCTGTCCCTTCCCTGTAGGCAAAGGACAGATGATGTCGATCCCCCATTGGGCGAACTGTCAGGGCCCGCTCATGGGGGTCATTTCTTCTGCCGGTCGCCTCAGCACAGCCGCGAAGCGCTGACACTTGTCGCACCTCCGAACAAAGTCCTTTGAATCCTGCTTAAGAGTGAGCCAGAAATATCCTTGGCGAAGTATCTTCAGGGCGAGGGCTCGGCCGCCAGAATGGTTCCCGCAAATTCTCTCGTGAATTTTTCGAATCACGTAGTCGGCTTCATTCGGTCGGAGGCATCTAAGGTAAGGCTAAGAATGCCCCTTTTTGTACAGCACTCCGTCCAACTCGACGTACCGAGCTACCCTGACTCTGAGTCGCCTTGCTTCTAACTTGTCTGCGAGGATTTCGCCGAATGACAAATAATTGAAGATTGGGTCCATCCAACTAGGAATGGACTGGACGGGGTTGACCTTCTCCGACTGACCGATACTTGGATGCTCAATAAACTCGACGGGAACAAAACGTGGAATCTTTCCCTCGTAGGCCGAAGCGAGCCTCGCTAGAGCATTGACCCATGAGTTCTCGGCTCTGGGGATCTTCCAGATGGTGCAACTTCAAAATTTCTCGATCAATTTCCTCGCTTCTTCAAGATAAGCCATCATTCTGACCTCTTTAGGTTCGTACTCCGAGAAGATGTGGTTCATCACCAGCTGTGAGTCGCAACGGACCTGTAGGGTCTGAACGCCTAGGCTCGCTGCTAGCCTGAGCCCAGCTAATAATGCTTCGTACTCGGCCTCGTTGTTTGAAGCTTTCAATCCGAGTCGGATTGCATATGGGATTGTCGCTGAATCAGGTGCAACCAGGACAACACTGGCTCCTGCTCCTTTAATGTTGGAAGACCCATCAACATAAAGGATCCGACACCGCCTCCTGGTCACTCAATGGGACGGGTGGTGTCATCTCAACTTCTTTACTGATCTGCTCCTCACTCGGAACCATGAACTCGGCGATGAAATCGGCTACCTCTTGACCTTTGATCGCCACCTTAGGGCGGAACTGAATGTCGAACTCTCCGAGCTCCACGGCCCACTTAGTGATCCGACCTGACACTTCAGGCCTCTGGAGGACCTGCCTCAGAGGAGAGTCCGTTAGTACAACTATGGAGTGGGCTTGGAAGTATGGCCGTAGTCTTCTGGCCGCTACGATGAGGCAGAGCGCTAGTTTTTCCAAGGACTGATACCTTGTTTCAGCTGGTACCATGGCTTTGCTTACGTAGTACATAAGGTACTGCTTGCTTCCGACCTTTCTGATCAGAGCTGAACTGACAGCTGAAGTCGAGACTGCGAGGTAGAGGAACAGGGGCTCCCCTTCTTCTGGCTTGGACAATAGAGGCGGTGATTTCAAGTACTGTTTCAACTGCTGAAAAGCTTGCTCGCACTCTGGCGTCCACTCCGACTTCTTATGACCTTTCAGCTGCTGGAAGAAGAGAAGGCATTTATTTGTGGCCCTGGATATGAAGCGTCCGAGGGCGGCAACTCTTCCCGTGATACATTGTATCTCCTTAAGAGTCCGAGGCGAGTTCATGTCGAGGAGGGCCTTGATTTTGTCTGGGTTGGCCTCGATCCCTTGTTGGCTGACTTGAAAGCAAAGGAACTTTCCTGACTCAACTCCGAACACACACTTGGGAGGGTTAAGCTTCATCTGATACTCTCGGAGGACGTTGAAAGTTTCTTCGAGATCTGCAAGGTGATCGGAGGTTTTGATACTTTTTACCAGCATGTCGTTCACGTACACCTCCATGGTGCGCCAGATCTGTTTGGCGAACATTCGATTCACCAACCTCTGGTATGTTGCCTCAGCGTTTTTCAGGCCGAATGGCATGACCCAGTAATAGTAGAGTCCTTTGTCCATGACAAAGGTCGTCTTCTACCTGTCTGGGGGATACATAGCAATCTGGTTGTATCCGGAGTAAGCGTCCAGAAATGAGAGTAACTCGTGTCAGGCCGTGGTGTCTACCAGTTGGTCGATCCGAGGTAACGGGAAGTTGTCTTTGGGACACGCCTTATTCAGATCGGAATAGTCTACGCAGACCCGCCACTTCCTGTTGGACTTCCTGACGAACACAACATTTGCTATCCAGTCAGGCTAGTACACTTCTATGAAACTCGCATCGAGAAGGACGGAGACCTCCTCGGCAATGACTACATATCGTTCGGCGTCAAACGATCTTCTCTTTTGCTTGACCGGCTTATGATCTGGGTCCACGTTCAACATGTGAACCAGTACGTCAGGAGAGATTCCCGACATATCTGCATGCGACCATGCGAAGACATCTCGATGCTTCCTCAAGAAGGCTAGTAGTTCGTTCCTCCTTTCTGATTAATCGAGGAGAACTTTTTCCAGATCCTCAACTTATGAACTTTCTGCTAGTCCTCGAGGGTCCAAGGCGTTCAAAACGAGAGCCTGTTTAGCGGCTCCTTTCTTGACTGCTATAGCATAACATCTTCGGGCCTCGCGTTGATCTCCTCGGAGATAGCCGATCCCTCTTTCGGCTGAGAACTTCATCATCAGATGGTAAGTTGAGACGATCGCTCTCATTGCATTGAGGGAGGGTTGGCCCAGGATTACATTGTGGATAGATGAAACATTGACAACCAAAAAGTCCATCAAAAGAGTAACTTGATGTTGCCCTTCTCCCGCTGTTACTGGGAGGGAGATAGCTCCTTCGGAGATTACTCTCTCTACGAAAAAGCCGTGCAAAGGAGTCTTCACGGGTCGGAGCCGAGACCGTGGAATTCTCATTCTTTTGAATGCCTCGGAATACATGACATCAGTCGAACTCCCGGTGTCGACTAGGATACGGAACACCTTATGATTCGCTATGGTCATGGTAACCACTAGCGCGTCATCATGTGGATGCTGGATCCCGCACGCATCGTCTTCTGTGAAGGTCAGGCTGCACGGAGCGACTCGTAATTCCTTACTGGGACGTTTCGTCAGGTGAACGTGATGCTCCGACTCGGATCTCCGGGAATGGACTTTTCGAGCCCTGTTTGAATCCCCTCCCCCAGCTGATCCCCCGAAGATGGTACGAATTTCGGCGGGTTCCTCTGGGGGGTTGTTTGGCTTTTACCGCGGTTGCTCCTCTCTCCGAGCGGATCTTTCTCTTTTGGTGTAACGACGCAAATGTCCCTTGCGGATGAGGGACTCGATCTCGTCTTTCAGGTCCACGCAGTCACCCGTGTTATGGCCATGATCTTGGTGGAAGCGGCAGAATTTTCGCTTATCCCGTTGCTCGGGGTCAGCCCTCATGCAGACCGACCAATTAAGTAGGCTGTCTCCTCGGATATCTAGCAGAATCTGCTCGGTAGATGTGTTGAGAGGAGTATAGGAACGAAATTTTCCCTCCGGCCTACGGCTCGGTCGACGATCGCAGGGAGCGCGGTCATCGGTCCCTTTGCCGTTCAGCTGAGAGTCTTCGTTCCTTAGCCTCTTCCCTTTGTTCGCCGAGTCGGAGACTTGTAGTCCTTTACGGGCGTTAGTGAACTCCTCGGTGTTGGTGTACTTTTGAGCCTTCGCCATGAAGTCCGCTAGTGTTTTTGGGGAATTTTTGCCGATGGAGAAGACGAACTTTCCTTCATTCAGTCTGCTCAGGATGACAGCGAGAGACATCTTGTCATCATAGTCTTCGACATGCAACGCTTCTTCATTGAAACGGGCGATGTAGTTTTTCAACGACTCTTTCGGAGCCTGCTTGATGGTAAGCAGGTGGGTGTTAGGTTTTCGACTTCTCTTACCACTTATAAATTGTGTAAGGAATAGTCGGTTTAGTTCTGCGAAGGAGCCCACGGAGTTTGGCTTGAGTTGGCAATACCAAATTCGAGCGGATCCTGTGAGGGTGATGGAAAACTACCTTCATATCATTGCGTCCGTTGAAGTCTGGATCTGCATCCATGATCGGTAGAAGTACATGTGTTCGGATGGATCCCCAGACCCTGAATACTGGATGACGGGAGGCATCCGAAACCTCTGCGGCATCACTTCAGCCATGATGGCTGAGGTGAAGGGAGGCTCGGTCTTTTCCATTATCGCCTGGATCGTGCCTGGGACTGTAGATTGTTGTTGCTTCTTTTCTAACGTTAGGAACTTATCCTTTAACTCTGCAAATCGTGCCTCTTATGGGTCCCTATTTTCCGTACGACCTCTGGGGTATCCTCTCCCTCCGACGTTCTCCCTTCTCTCCTCCGTTCTAGCTGATGTTGGAGGTCCGTGGGCGGCAGAGTAGATGTAGCGGAATGAACGGTTGTGGGAACCTGGGTAGTGGCATTCCGTGCGGATCCCTCACCATGCACCGCAGGAGGGTTCTGTCCTGAACGCGGCACCCCTGAATGCTGGGGGGCTTCAGGTCTTGCACTCCTTGGCGAAGAGCGGGTCTCCACGAAGAGTCTCACCGGTTCGAGAACAGGCTGTTCCTGAACCGGGCGTGAATCTGGTTCCCTCTGCTGCTTCATCTTGTTGATCTCATCGCGCAGGTCATAGATCTCGTTCTGCATGGCGCGGTATTTACCCGACCGGTTATGAGAACGTTGAGAAGGTCCTGGTGCGGACTCGGCATGAAGCGTTGATGATGACCAAGCCTGCTCGCTCGGTACCGGTTCCACCACCACAACTTTCTTCTTCCTCGCCATTGCTCAGGTGAATGAGAACCTGACTTCTAGTTTGAGGTTCCCACAGACGGTGCCAAAAAATGTTGATGCAAAAATCTGATCGGCTCTCCCTCAACGCTTTCAAGATCCTCGGCTTGTTGTCCCTGAAGCCTGCACTAAGAGGAGGCAAAGGTGACCCTAGCTAAGCTGGGGGGCCCTCCGATGCCTAAGTCAGGACAAAGGAATCATGATCTATGTCGAGTGTAGAGGAGAGATTAATTTCGCGTACCTGTATACATAGCACTGTGGGGTATTTATACTTGCCTGTGGGGTGGTCCGGTTCCGATGATCTCGGCACGATAAGAGGGATTCTGGGATCATGGGGATACTGCCCGCAATCTATTGATTGTGCAGCGTATCTAGCGGATCGTGCGCATCTGCGAGCGAAGTTATGGACCACGTTTGGTTATGGCAATTTCCATGTTTAGCGAGTGGGATACGCACGTCAGAAGGTCTGCTCGGCTCGGCTTGCCAGGCCATATTGAGGAACGCTCCGACTATGACGCCATCCGACCAGTCATATCGAATCCGATCCTATCCGACTGACTTAATCGCCTCGGAGCTGGGGGGTAGTGGGTTATCTGATCTGACAATTAAGACCAACTCCGAGCTGGCTTTGACTCGAAGACATTCGTGTTGTTTTGCGATGCTATAGTCTTGATCAGATGGATCATGCCTCGGGCGCCTCAGCTCGGACATTGAGTCCGATTAACGTTTTGCCACGGGCTCGGATTTCTCCATAACAGATCACACCTAGATCACGCTCAGTTAGATATCAGAATTTGCGAGTACTCAGTCTTAAAACATTTTCCAGGGGAACCGATTCTCTAATCCGTTGTAACTTTCAAATAGCAAACCACGTTCTTTGATGTCCGATTGGCCTCCAATCAGACGGTTAGGAATCGAAACACAACAATGGTCCACGTCCAGCTGAAAAAATCGGGTACTTAGTTTTGGACGCGGATTGTGTACTACCTCTGCCCGTCCCTTGCTCCGAACGGGCAGTTCTATAGGCAGGCCCACCGTGATGTATCTGTACATCTAAGCTGTCAATCCCTTTTCTCAGATTATTTTAAGGCATGAGCACAAAAATGAGCCAGATACAACTCTCAAGTGGACCACACCAAATAATAAGCTTGGTTGCATTAAAATGCACCAAGTATTAAATGTCAGTTGCACTAAATGCAAGAGTCGCCTGTGGTGTGGTCCACTTGAGTGTTGGATATGCCTTATTTTTGTGTTCATGCCTTAAAATAATCTAAGAAAAGTGATAGACGGCTTGGATGTACAGATACATCATGGTGGGCCCGCCCACAGAACTGCCTGTTCGGAGCTAGGGACGGGCGGGGTAGTACGCAATCCGCGTCCCTTAGTTTTTTGTGTACTAATCCACGACGGTTGGTGAGCAAGATGAACGGTCTTGATGACAGATGCCATACGCGTCACTGATGCAAACTAATAAATACATGAGGATACCGTACGTTTACTCTTCTCGAGATCCGACAGTTCCAATCGAATTCGGTTTGCCTCTGACCCGACACTGGATGGAGCGAGTCGCCGCTCAGTGGCGCCCACATGCTGAGTGCTCCGATGATCGGAGCCGTCCATGATTTTGAACATCACTGTTCTAAAGAGACGATTTAAGCACGTGGACCCTAGTGGATGTCGACACCTGCTGCTCTTGGATTGCAAAAGAGGCAAAAGCAACTCATTCCAATGAGAAAGCGAGAGGTGGGAGAGAAGTCGCGCGCTTTTGAATCCACATATAAACAATGGGCGGGAAACAAAAGCAACGCCTCCACCTTTGATTGAGAGGCCTGGTCCGATCTTCCCCAGCTCCTTCTTCCCTTCTGCATCTCGGTACTCTCTCTCTCTCTCTCTCCTATTATTTTCTCGAGTAGAGATGTCGAAATTGCAGTGGTATGTATCGGTCTCTTTTCTTCTCCTCTTCTCCCTCTTTTTTTTATTTTTTACATGCATTTGAATTCATTTTGGAGTTGTGTTTTTAAGAATGATAAACGAGATGGATTTTGTGTATTGATTGATATTGAAAGAGAGAACCATTTAAAGAGTTTGAAAGATTTTGAGGCTATTGTTAGAGAGCAAACCAAGTAGTTTAATAGAATTGAGGATTTTTAGATGGATGGGCTAGTTTTGGGTTTTGATGCAGGAAAATATTCTTGACCCTAGGGTTATGTTGGGTTTGAGTAGAGGAGAAGCATTTTCCACAAGCTAATGAAAAGGCCTCCTAACCACTTGATATCTAACATGTCTCACATGCGTGAGATCCAGGCTATTTATCTTGCGGATGCATTTTTTTGCATGCTCGCGCCAAAATTGGACTATTTCACTCTTCATGTGTGCCAAACTTGAGGAAAATGGATCATTATGAGAATAAAGGTCAATGGTCCATATTTGATGCGTGTGGTGGCATAACTGATGAGTGGACGAGCCTAATTTTTGGTCCAGGTAGCTGATGCAACCAAACGGCCGTGCAAGCTGCTCCATCAAAGATCTGAAGAATCCAACCATTCAGGTTGTCTTGATTCAAGATCTGGACTAGATCTATATTCTATAGTCACCGTTGTCGCCGTCATCACCATCATCCAAGCCTTGTCCCAATTAATTGGGGGAATAGATCTAAAGTCTAATGATAAATCTAATGAGATTGACGGTCAATTTGCACCGTGGGGTCATGGGATCAATCACACACACACACACACACACACACACACACACACACACACACACACATATATATATATATATATATATATATATATGAATGGTACTATGAGGTCGACCTTATGGGAACTTTCCATGCGGTCGAGCTGTGTGGGCCCCGCCATGATGTGTGTCAAACATCTACCCCATCAATTAGATGCACCATTCCATGGTGGGCCACAGGCTCAACCACACAACAATTGAGAGGGGTTACCCTCCCTTTAGAACATTCATAATCATTTATTGGGCCCACCGAAATGTGGTTCACAAATTCAGCCCATCTATTGTGTGTCCCACTTGGATGAGGGGTCAGACCAAGTTTCAGACGCATCTAAAACTCAAGTGGGCACCACCAAGTGCTTTTATGTATTTTAGGCATGTCTTCACATGGTTTCAGATGGTATGGCCCACTTGAGTTCTGTATATGGCTGATTTTTGGGATATCCCATAACCTAAAGGGGACCCATCAAATGTACGGTATTGATGTTCGGCACACATCACAGTGGGGCCCACACAGCTCGACCTCATGGGAAGTTCCCATGAGGTTGACCTCATAGTATCATTTCCCACACACACACACATATATAGTCATAAGGTTAGATTGAGTGTTTAACAAGTTTTCTTTTGTATTTTCATCACTCCTTTGGTGGGCTACTTTTGGAGCACCAAATGATGTAAAAATGACACGAAATTGGTCCGGTTTGATTGCCTATTGAGTTAGCTCTCCATCGATCTTGATATCATGCAATTTTGATGCCGTTTGAGTGAATTTTGTCCAATTTACGTAGGGCCCATATGGTGGTGACAGGATTTTGAGGGCATTTTGGTCATTTCCTATTATATTAGGATTTTCTTTAGTTGTCATATTCTATATAAAAGAGCCTGTTACTTAAAACAGTTGATTATGATATTATGGGGTTCTCTTGGTTACATTTGGTGAAAGAGAAAAGGGGTTGTGATTTCTACTCTAGCATTTCACTAGTGGATTGCTGGGTTCTTTCTTGCAATCTTGTTTTTCTTTCTTCGATCAATTTGCATCTCGTTTCAGACTGCGTTAAGAATGCTCACAGTGAACCACAATTGATTAATGGCTTGGATCTCGCACACACATGGAATGTTGGCATGTGTATTGTGAACTCCTCGTCCATCTCTCACAAGCATGTACACCTAGCATTTGTCAAATGTGAAAGGCATATGAGAGGGCTTTTCTCTTTGGTACCTGTGGAGGGGTTCTCTGTTGTTCTTGCGGGGTGGAGAGGCTATGGAGAGTGTTTTATATAGAAGAAATTCTTCCCATGTTTGCAAGGTGGAGAAAAGAGGTGGGATTGCATGATGGAGAGAAAAGATGAAATTATTGTTGCAAGATGCAGAGAAGAGATGGGATTGCAAGATGGAGAGGAATGTCAAAGTTCTTTTTGTAAGACGTAGAGAAGAAATGTGATTGTAGGACGGAAAGAGGAGTTGAGGTTCTTGTTGCAAGGCTGAGAGGATACGTGAGGGTTTTTCTCCTCCTTGCTTCACATGATGCATGAGGATGTTTATGGCCCACCTAATGGATTGTGGATGTGGGCTGCCCTATTGTACACCCCGCCTAGCTTCTTTTGATCCTATAATTCTTTTTCCTTCTTTTACTTTTTTGGTCTCTCTCATCCCTCTTATGCTGAAAATCTTTTAAGAAATGTAAGGTTTTTTTTTTTTTTGGGTGGTGTTGGGCCTTTGTAATGGTCCATGCTTGAGAAGGGGATGAAGTGTTCATGATCATCACCTCGCATATCTGGGACATGTGGACTAGTTATTCTTTTCAAGTGTGGGGTGGCATATGTACAAGTTGGGTATTTGTGTATAGTGAAAGGTCAGCTTGTGTTTGTGTAAGCTTGTGGTATTTATTCTAATCCATTTTTTTTTAGTGGAGACGAAGAGTGATTCGAGAACTGGATTCGTAAATCCATATGGTTTTTTTAGG
The DNA here is from genome assembly GCA_037074715.1 of Magnolia kwangsiensis. Classification (NCBI taxonomy): domain Eukaryota; kingdom Viridiplantae; phylum Streptophyta; class Magnoliopsida; order Magnoliales; family Magnoliaceae; genus Magnolia; species Magnolia kwangsiensis. The sequence continues at coordinate 16,254,874 of CM073572.1, read as the reverse complement.
TGTCCAAATATCCTCTATTAAACTAAATGGAACAAACTATATTTAGTGGTCTGAATCCATCCAAGTGTTTTTAATTACCAAGGAAAAATTAAAATATTTGATGAGCGAGAAGCTTGATGAGTTAGTACTTTTGATTAATGGGTCGGGGAGAATACTCAGATAATGACGTGGTTGTGGAATAATATGAAACCATCTATTAGCGCGAATGTAATATTTTTGGATATTACAAAGTAGTTGTAAGATGCATTATGAGAGATGTATTTATTCAACAAAAATATTTCTAGTACATATCAATTATTTGAAGAAATACTTGAGCTTTAACAAGGAGATAAATTATTGGGTGAATGTTGTTTAAAACTTGAAGGAATATGTGAGGAGCTGAATGTGTATCACTGAATGTGTATCAAACCCTTACTACTGATTTAAAGAAGTAACGTCAACAACTAGAGAAGTTTTGTGCAACTACTTTTTTTTATCTAGTTTGAAATATGAATATAAACTGGTTTATATACAGATATGTTATCTTTGAATGATGTATCATGTATATGCTTGCCTCTAATATAAATTGGTTTATATACAGATGTGCTATCTTTGAATGAGGTATATGCTTGCCTCTAATATGTATATCTTGACTCTACAAGCGGAGCCAATGATAGATGTGCTTTAAGATCTTTTACTAGTTGAGCCCGAAGTGGTGATTGTGGTGATAGATGTAATCAAGGTAGTCATGGTGAAGTGGGAGGAGGTTATCGTAGATGTTGTGGACCTGGAAAGTGCATCCATTGTGGGCTTACAAATCATTCCATAAAAAATTATTGAATCTCCATAGAAAGCCAACATAAGCTAATCAATTGTTCCAAAAAAAAAAATAATAATAAAAAATAAAGCCAACGTGGGCTAATTAGACATCTCACGTTGGAGAGAGCAGTGGGCCTTATCCGGTTAGTTTTGTTGTACAAATTAACAACCACATGTCTTGTGAAACAATTATGCTTACTTAAGAAGAGTATTCCAAATTATTGAAAAGTCCATAGAGTTTGTTTGTTTGTGCTACTTGTACAACTACTTTCACTCCTACGATTACATTTGTGACCTCGGGCTTGGCTTGTTTAGGATCCAAGTTCCTTGCTTCATAGGTCATATACTCTGGAGCATTTGACCATATGGCAAATGCGTCCAGCGCGTTGCCTTTATCAATAGTGTTAACAGGTGTGCGAACTGCGCAAAACAATTTATGGGTTGAAGCAGTCACCATGTGCATGGTTTGAAAATTTTAGTAAAATTGTGTTGAACTAGGGCTTTGTTCGAAGTCATGCTGATCATTCTGTCTTTTTATGAAAATGCACCCCATGTCTTATTGTGTTAGTGGTTTATGTTGATGATATTATTGTTAGTTGTTATAAGAGGTGGTAATAGGGGGATTAAGGAGCTTAAGAAATAACTTCAAAGGCATTTTCTCACAAAAGATCTTGGTCAACTTTGATACTTTCTTAGTATCAGAAGTTGCTAGATCCAATAAAGGAATTTATGTCTCAATAGAAATACGTTTTGGATTTGCTCACAGAAGCAACTCTTCTTGTTACTAAGCCAATTGATATACCAATTGATCCGAATTACAAGCTTGTTGGTAATCAAGGATATATAGTTGAAGATCCAAGGAGGTATAAAAGATTGATTTGGGAACTTATGTATTTAACTATCACTCGGTCAAACTTATCTTATGTTGTGAGTGTGGTGATCCAGTTTATGAGCCTTTGGATGGTACCTCACATGGATTTAGTTATTCGGGTTTTGTGTTATTGATATAGGACAACTAACCACTTGCTTTAAAAGCTCAAACTGATAGAGGGTGGCGAATCAATCCCCTCACTTCACACGGGCTCTGCTTCACATGGGTCACCCACCTCGAGTGTGTCCCTGCATCCCATAGGCTACCTCACTCGAGCTCGGTGTGAAAATGCCCCTGCATTAATCACCTTCGGTGAGAAGTCTCGAACACAAGACCTCCTGCTCTGATACCAATTTGATGCAGGAGAATTAGCCACTTGCTCTAAGAGCTCGAACTGATAAAGAGTGGTGAATCAATCCCTTTATTTCATAGCCTAGGCCCCACATCACATGGGTTAGGACCTCAACCGAACTCTCTTGTGGGCCCCACTTTACATGAGTTCCGCTTCATATGGGCCACCCAATTGTGTAGACATGGGCCCCAATTTACATGAGTTCCGCTTCACATGAGTGGGGCCCATGAGTTCCGCTTCACATTTTGGGGCCCATGAGTTCTGCTTCACATGGGCCCCAATTGTGTAGACATGGGCCCCGCTTCACATGGACCCCAATTGTGTAGACATTTTTATTTGTTTTTTTAAAGCTTGCATGAATCTACTCCTTTTCAAATACCATGCTCATTTAAGGTTAGATTAGGCCGTCCTACATCACCTCACTTCACACGTGTTTCACTTCACACGGGCCACTCACCCCGAGTGTGTCCCCGCATCCCACAGGCTACCCCACTCGAGCCTGGTGTGAAAATGCTCTTGCATTAATCACCTTTGGTCTCGAACACGAGACCTCCCGCTTTGATACCACTTTGATGCAGGACAATTAGCCACATGCTTTAAAAACTCAAATTGATAGAGTGACGAATCAATCCCTTTATCTCATAGCCCAAGCCCCATATCGCATGGGTTAGGACGTCGACCGAACCCCCTCGTGGGCCCCACTTTACATGAGTTCCGCTTCACATGGGCCACCCACCTCGAGTGTGTCCTTGCATCCCACATGCTACCTCAATCGAGCTAGGTGTGAAAATGCCCCTGCATTAGATATCTTAAAGGAGCACGAGGACAAGGAATTTTGTACATACAAACAATCATCTTTAGATAATATGGTATTTTGATGCAAACTAGGTAGGCGGTCTACTATTAGGTATTGCATGCTTGTGAGAGGAAATTTAGTCGTGTGGAATAGTAGGAACCAGAGTGTTGTAGCCTAATCAATTACCGAATTAGAATGTAGAACAATGGCTTATACAACTTGTGAGTTAATGTGGATCAAGAAATTATTGCAGAAAATGGGGTTTGTAGTTAATTTACATATGTGGTTGTTTTGTGATAATTAGACAACATTCCACATTGCAAGCAATCTGGTCTATCATGAAAGAGCTAAACATATTGAAGTCAACTGTCACTTTATACATGAGAAGGTTTCTAGTGATTAAATCTCTACACCACATGTCCGAATCAACTTCCTGATGTATTCAGAAGGCCCATCCTCACAGTCAGCCTACACATATAATCCAAGCTTGGCATCAACAAGAAAAGTGGGAATTTTCCTTTGTTTGCATTTTTTGCCTTCTACTTCTACGTTATGCAACACTAGTGAAAGATACAGAATTGGAGTAGATTAAACTGAGGGTACGTACCGGATTAAGCTCCAAATTCTTCCAAAATTGCCACATGCTAAATTAATACAACAGATGGACTGTTTATATGTGCAATCAGCCTACTAGTATGCGCAAGTAAAAAAATTTGAAATTGATTGAAGAGGAGCTATGGATATAAATCCAAATATGTTCTTGTCTTAATCAACTAAAGAGTAATGCAGCACATTCTGAAGGGGGATAGAAGCAACACATGTTCAAAATTAGGGGCTTTAATGCTAAAGTAACTTTATTCAAGTCAAATAATCATCAAGTATTTGTGAAAGAGTCTTTATAGGAAACCCTAATATAATTTGACCATCCATTATTTGTAATCCTAACCATCTATTTCAATAGAATATTAAAAATAGCTAAAATATCCTTGATTCCCATCACAAGTATATATACTTTTCTTATCAGAATTGCATAATCTAAGTTAACTCACCAGACAGTCAAAGAGGACCAATTTCATGCTATTTGTTGTTTGATACCTCAAATGTGGGTCAAGACACTAGTGATGGAAATACTAAAGGAAACATTGTTTAACAAGTCATGACTAACTCTTAACTGTGGCAACTAATTAAATAATAAACCCTATGGACTTGTGGATCCCATAGTTCAATTAGATCGATGATTTGGTCCATAATACTCATTAGGATCGATTATATGATCTCGATCTTCCATCAGATCAAGCTGGACCCTTAATGTGGTCCAGATCTTCAATCAAGATGGTTGTATTTTTAATCAGGACCTTCAATGGGCTTAGTTTGGACCTATTTTGCTATCCGATGATGACTATTGACAAATCAGCAGTTGGACCATGCCGGACGACCATACCGTACTGTATCGTATCTTAATCTCCTTGACTCCGTTAGTAGATTGATATGCTGATGTTTCCCCATGGACATACCCCTAGATTAGTTACTTTTCTTAGTTTGTTTTTTGCTTATTTGGGATCAGTAAGTAATTTAGTTGGTACTTGCCTGCTTAGGAGTTAGTACCTTGATGCTCTACTTATTTGTTAGCTGTAGGTTGTTTCGTTCATAGCCGTTATTCCATACAATATATTTCATGGATTGATACCTAATTCATACTTCAACATTTTGTTAGTTGTTGTTCACAAGTTATTTAATTGTCAAGAAATTTTTTCTACTCTTTTACATTTTTCTTCATTTTATTAATAATAATTGGATGTTTACAAACTGCCACACAGGTCCAACTGTCTCCACTGGTCGTTCACCTTTTAAAACCCTGATCTCACACCATTCCACTCCTACCCTTAGCTAGTCCATGTAGTGAATTCTCAACTTCAAAGGTTCAGGATTCTAGGAATTAGTGTTACCATCATGAAATGTGAGTCAATTATTCTCAAACTAGTGGTTTTTTACTTTTGGTCTTGGTGGATTTTGAACCTTGATCCACCAAGAGGAGTTTCATGTATCAAGAGGGTTTTATTGTTTCTTGACCCGTGTCATATAAGATTAGGTGTTCTCTTTGTTGCTATGTTGTTTTTCATACCATATGCATGCTGGCAAGGACTCGTCCTTCTTATGTTTTTTCAGGGGTATGCAGGTGAAAGAACTGTATATTCTTGTTATATATTGATATTCCTATATGAATGTAGTAGATTTTTCACTTATGCAAGCTATGTTCAGGTAGGGTACTATTTTGCATTTCTACTTTCAATGTTCATTTTGGATATCTTTTGGTAGTTACATGTCACACCTGATGATTGTCTTATAGTGCCTACTACCTCGATGTTTGTGTTTTGAGCTGTTCTTTTGTTAACTAGTGCTAAATTACGTTTCTGTTGATTGGTTTGATAGTTCTGAGAATAATGTACACTTGAGGTTGATTTTTCTTCCTCTTCTTTAAACTATATGACAATTGGTGATTATTTCTTTCTGAACTTATTTAACATTTTCATTCTTCTACCAGATTTAAGTGAAAATCTATTTATTGGTTCAATAATGTATTTTTACTTTTCAGTTCAGGGAGGGTGATGTTTGCAGCACTTACTGTTGGGTGTAGGAAGTTGTCACATCAGCTGTTTTGAAGTGCAAATTCAAATATGGAAGTAAAATACCTCAAAAATGTTGGAAATCATGTTGGCAAGGATAGTGAGGCAGCCACGAAAGGTGGGGATAACAAATTGAGGAAGGAGTTCACATTGGGGGATATTGTATGGATTAAGATCTATGACTCTTCATGGTGGCCTGCACAGGTATGCAAAAGGTCTTTCCAGGTTGATAACTTTCTGATTCTTCTATCGCCTGTCATGATCTGATGATATCATTAAATGGGGAAGGATAAAAAAATAGTGGTAGGAACATCCACTGCAAAGGTGCAGTCCTTACAAAGTTTCCTTCACTTCTGTAGCCATTTAGCAATTGAACCATACGAAAATGCTAAAAAAAATTGTGGAATTTTTTTTCTTCTCATAGACATTTTCATCATTTTCAATGCTCAAGGATAGTTGGAAAAGCGTGTGTGTACATGGAAAAACATAGTGACCATCGAATTATTATTTCTCTTTGCACTATTGATATTTGGATTATGTTTTTGGGGGTTATTTGTTTACACTGAAGAAAACCCTGGTTCATTTGACAACAATCACCTCGTATGTTGTGTTAGAGAATTCTGATTGTAGATAAGGCCAATGATTACTTTGTAGGATGGTTTTCTGTTTATGTGAAAACGATTTCTTTCCCACACGGATTCCTCATATCCAAACACACCCTGAAAGACAAATGAATAAAGGAGAAATACGTAATGATTTATACCCTTTGATGCGCGCGCGCGCAGACACACATATATGTATGTATGAGAAATGCTCACACACAACTAGTTGGACCATTCAAATTAGTCCAACTAGCTTGCATTAAATAGCAAAAATACCTCTCTTTAGCCACATATAATTCCCCTTCATAAGAGACTGTGACATCAAGCCTTACATAGCTATGATGGGAAAACATGTCCTAGATCCAAACCATTCATCAAATAGTCCATTAATTAACTTTTATATGTAAAAAAGTAGTAAATGGTCATCATCACTAGAGCCACACATGCCAGTTGAATCTGGACAGTTGGAATGGATTTCTAACATCCCACTTTTCTTGTAGAAGAGTATCCTACTATTGATCATAGAAAAATAATATTTTATACTTTGCACATACTTACAAAGTACCCTACCCAATTAACGAACCAAATTTCTTACACATGGTGCATCACACGAATACATCATGTGTACAACTTCTTTTTAAAAAACAGGCCTCAACTCTCTCTCTCTCTCTCTCTTCATTATGCCCTCTCTCCTCATTTATGCTCTCCTTCTCCCTGTATGTTGGGAAACCAGGGGATTGCCTACGAAAGCAAGGTGGGGCTTGCCGTGATGTTTGTGATAAATCTAGGTTGTCCATCAGTTTTTCTAGATCAGGTTACGACATAGGCCCAAAATTTAGTTAGATCCAAAACTCTGAGTGGGCCGCACGACAGAAAAAGGTGAGCATAAAATGTCCACCGTTGAAACATTTTTGGGGTCATGGAAGCTTTTGATCAGGCTAATATTTTTGCATTTTTAGTTCATCCTAGTTGGAATGACCTTATGAACATTATGGATGGCATATAAACATCATCGTGGACCCCCGGGAGGTTTCAATGGAAGGCATTCCCCTACCCACTTTTTTCAGTCGTGCAGCCCACATGAGTTTTGGATCTACCTCTTTTTTTGGCCCATTTTCTAACATGATCTAGCATAATGTGGGCCCCACCTAGCTTCTGGTCTGGAAGTTCCAACTGAAGGCTTTGGCAGGCATTCCCTCTCTTTAGCCACATATAATTTCCCTCATAAGAGACTGTGACATCAAGCCTCACATAGCTATGATGGGAATACATATCGTAGATCCAAACCATTCATCAAATAGAGTCCATTAATTAACTTTTTATAGGTAAAAAAGTAGTAAATGGTCATCATCACTAGAGCCACACAAGCCAATTGAATCTGGACAGTTGGAATGGATTTATGACGTCCCACTTTTCTTGTAGAAGAGTATCCTACTATTGATCATAGAAAAATAATATTTTATACTCTGCGCATACTTACAAAGTACCCTACCTAATTAACGAACCAAATTTCTTACACATAGTGCATCGCATGAATACATCATATGTGTACAACTTCTACAATTACCCCATTTTTTAAAAAACAGGCTTCAACTCCTCTCTCTCTCTCTTCATTATGCCCTCTCTCATTTATGCTCTCCTTCTCCCTGTATGTTGGGAAACCGGGGGATTGCCTACGAAAGCAAGGTGGGGCTTGCCGTGATGTTTGTGATAAATCTAGGATGTCCATCAGTTTTTCTAGATCAGGTTACGACATAGGCCCAAAATTTAGTTAGATCCAAAACTCTGAGTGGGCCGCACGACAGAAAAAGGTGAGCATAAAATGTCCACCGTTGAAACATTTTTGGGGCCATGGAAGCTCTTGATCAGGCTAATATTTTTGCATTTTTTAGTTCATCCTAGTTGGAATGACCTTATGAATGGATGGCATATAAACATCATCGTGGACCCCCGGGAGGTTTCAATGGAAGGCATTCCCCTACGCACTTTTTTCAGTCGTGCAGCCCACATGAGTTTTGGTTCTACCTCTTTTTTTGGCCCATTTCCTAACATGATCTAGCAAAATGTGGGCCCCACCTAGCTTCTGGTCTGGAAGTTCCAACTGAAGGCTTTGGCAGACATTCCTCGTCCATTGGAAACTGGAGTTTTAGCCCAGTGGGGCTTGGATTTGGCGGTGACTCCTCTAGTACTGGCATAGGTACTGTTTGGTAATCGGCAGGCCTCATCATGGTGCAAGTATTTGATCCAAGTCTTCCATTCATTTTTATACCTCATGGTAGGGCATGAGCCCAAAAATGAGATAGATACAAATCCCAGTTGGACCAAACCACAAGAAATAGTGGTGATTGAATGCTCATCATTGAGAACTTCATATGCCCCACTATAATGCTTATTTGCCATCCAACCTGCTGATTAGGTCACACAAGTTTGAATGAAAGGAAAACACAAATATCAGCTTCATCTGGAACTTTTGTGGCCCCTAGGAAGTTTCCAACAGTGGGCGTTCAATCACCACTACTTTTTTACAGTTTGGTTCCTCTGAGATTTGGATGTGCCTCATTATTTTATCTTATGCTACAAAATGAGATGGATGGTGTGGATAAAACACATGAATCATGGTGGGGCCCACAGAGGACCGATCAACACCAACTGATACTAGGAAACACAGTGCTGTAAAAAACACTTTATGAGAAGGTCTCAAGAACAGGAGGATGGACTAGAATCTAAGGTCCAACTAGTCGACAACGCCTAACTTTTCATGTGTATATGACATCCAACCCGTCTAATAGATTGGCCGTCATGAGCATCACCTTTTGAAAACTGTAATAGTCACTCATTGAGTGTGTTAGACATGTTTTGCTATTTGAAATGTTTGAATGATATTTTAAATGGTGTGAACTATTTGATGTGGAGATATTACTGAGCATTTAAATAACGATCCAAATAGTGGGAGCCAACCTGTTGAAAGGGATGGATTTCACATGCACTTCATACTTTGTAAGTTGTCATGTGATGGAGTGTAGCTTTTCGTCCAACTAGTTGAATTTAAAAGCTCCTTTGGGGAATGTAATCTCAAACGGAACACCATCAGCAAAGGAACAAGTGGGAGATTGAAGCCAAGCGTTGATTTTTGACAGGCCCACCGTGATTGATATATAGTTCCAATCCGACCATTAGATGTGTAATCTCATCCTAGGCCTAGGGTTAAAAAAAAAGAAAGATTGCTTGGTGATTCAAGTAGGCTATTGTAATTGAACAGTTGAAAGTCTACTTCAACCATTAGATATCATGACAAAACTTATGCTTGGGGCCCAACAATCAGGCTCATTTGTGATGCAAGTGGGCCACACCTCTCTCTCTCTCTCTCTCTATATATATATATATATATATATATATATATATATATATATATATATATAGGCATGCTCACCTATGCACCTACGCACGTGCGCACCTTTGCACACGTGTCATGGGAGTCGAATCCGAATGGTCCATAAGATGCGGAATCCCATGAAACCCTAGGAGGTGAATTTTCACCCTGATCTAAGATTCTGGTGGGCCATAGCAAAGAGAAATGCAAATCAAGGGAAGAAACCGTTTGCATTTTGCATGGCCCACCGAAGTTTTGGTTCAAAGTAAAAATTGGTACTAGGGGGTTTCATGAGGCTCTTCTTCATGTGGACCGTTCAGATTTTCGAGAATCATCAGGTATGATGAGTTCTCAAAAAAGTTCGTAGGTAGTCCGTGCAAACTGGTTCGCAGGTGAGCGTTCTGCTATATATATATATATATATATATATATATATATATATATATTCCTACTACCAAACAGACCATTAATTGGCTTGAATACCAGTACTTTTTTGTGTTTATAGCTTTGACCACTGATATTATAGAAAATGTTCGTTGGATGCATTTCCCCCCCTTTGTTAGGTTGTAGACGAGAACACTATAGGTGGGGGTGAAAAGATCGAGAAGAAAATGGAGGGTGGAGTTCTCATTCGACTCTATGGAAGCTATGAGTAGTCAGTTGTCTTGTCTTGACTCGACTGTTTTATGTTTGCATTCATTGCTTCGTATGTATGTAATACTTATTGGATTTTGTTCTTTTTTTGTTTTTTGTTTTTTGTTGGCAGCTTGTATGTGGACCCCATGAAATACCACTCTGAGTTTGAGAATGTGGGTGCAAATAATAGCACATTGTTTTTTAGCAGTTAGTTATCCTTTTTCCCCCCTTTTCTCTTTTTTTCAAATCATCTCTAGTTTCTTTATTTGTTTTATTGCTGTTTTTTATTTTTTATTTTTTTATTTTTTTTAAAGCTAATCGTTCTATATCTTTATTTATTTATTTAATTATTGGCCATTCTATATGTTTAAATTGTCAGGTTCTTAAGCAAAATAACTGTAGTGTCAAAGAGATTCTAAATAAAGCTTTGGAGCAGGTAATATTTTGTTGCCTGTCAGTGACAAGTTTCATGAGGCCCTCTTTTGTCTCTCAGGAAACAATCTTGTGAGGAAAAAGCTGATAGTTTATTCAATGATGTCGGGTAATGCCTATAGGATCTTTCTCGAATAAAATCTGGTGCTAAATCAAAGAGGAAAGCTTCTACACGTAAAGGTTAGCCAATCATTTCACCTACCAGAGTTCAGATGTTTTGTTTTGGCTTAACCAAATTTACTCTTTGCCTCTCTGCTGCTCCCTTCTTTCTACACACTGCACTTTTGGTTCATGTGAACATGTTTTTGTGGTTTATTGTTGGTATTCTGCTTATTTTGCAGTGGCAAGAGCTATTTTCTTTCGCAATAGCCTTTATCAGTGCTTCTTGGAAATGATTTATCTACTATGATATATCACCGAAAGAATTCTAACCAGTGCTGTCATATGCGATCACATAGGTGATTATGTGACACATACCATGGCTCAAATCGCTTATGCCGTTGAATCATGGCATACTTTAGTATGCTATGGCATAATGGCCAACAGTCAAATTTCTTGTAGATTGTAATAAGTTGTAAGTTATAACTTGTATTATATGCATCAACTCATCAAGATTCAAGTTATCAATATAATTTCTATATTTGAAGTCTTCAATAATTAATTCTTTCTCATTGTAACTTGTTGATTATTTAAATTTGTTTTATCATATATAATATAATATAACTCAACATATAGATGGCCTAATAGTCAAACTACAATGAAATAGGCAAATAAATCCAATCCAATCATTTACAATAATTATACATAGTTTTTCTTAACTTTTTAGATATTTTTTTTTCTAATTTTTTCTAATCTTTACATTTAAAAAAAAAAACCCATCAACCTGAGCAATCGCTTATGCAATTATGCGATGGCATGAGCGATTAGCCCAGGCTGATGGCTTATGCGATTTGACAACATCGATTCTAACCACGCACAAGCATTTGATTGTTCAACTTTGTTATGCCTTGCTTCCGAGTGATGATTACTGTGAGTCGGTAGTCTCGGTACAATGTAAAGCTACCCATTTTCAATCAGGATGCTGGCAACTATTCTTCTGTAATGCATCACTTTTTTCTTGAACCATTCAACCTACTGTATAAAATGTTTTGCAGACCTTTATGCATGGCTTGCTACATGGATGTGTGTCCTTATGTAAATGACCATGATTGAACATTTATTTGTAGGTTATTGAATGAGATCTAGCCTCTCTAGGATAGGCAAATATGTGTGTAGATCAAGAGCACTATAAAATATCAGATCCAAAAGCAAACAGGAGAGCTAAAGATGTATACCTACTTACCTTCAAAGAGAAGCACAAAGAAGAAGATCCATAGCCACTAGTAGGGGTGCAAATGGGATGGGTTGTGTCATGTCGAGGGGGTCCCAGACCCAGCCCATTTAATAATCGGGTCAGAATTTTGGCCCCAGACCCAACCCATTAAAACTTGAGCTGCTCCAAGTCATAAAAAACCAAGCCATTTATTTAATTGATCAGGTCTAGGCCGGGTATAAAAATTACAAGTGGGTTGCACACAAATAATGTTCCAATGTGATTACCTCCGTAATCTTTCACTTTCCCTAGGTAGTATTAGTTAATCAACCAAATGCTTAGATTTTCCTATACTTATATTAACTACTTTTCCTGGGTTTGGGTTGTGTTTGGGCCTGGGTTGGGTCCATTTTATTATTAGCCCAAATTGGACTGATTTAGAAAATAGGTCCAGGTTTGGTTTATTTCGAGAGGTCTTGTGATGCAAGACAATTAACCACTTGCTCTAAAAGCTCGAATTGTTAGAGCATATCGAATTAATCCCTTTATGTCATAGCCTAGGCCCTACATCTTATAGGTTAGGACCTCGGCCGAACCCCTCTCGTGGGCCCCAAATCACATGGGTACCACTTCACACGGGCTGCCCATCCCAAGTGTGTCCCCGTATTGCACAGGCTACCCTACTCGAGCCCGGTATGAAATGCGCATTAATTACCCCCGGTGAGGAGTCTTGAAGACGAGACCTCCCCCGTGGGCCCCGCCCACCTCGAGTGTGCCCCTGCATCCTACAGGCGACCCCACTCGAGCCTAGTGTGAAAATGCTCTTGCATTATCCTGGACCTGGATCCATGTAGTAATTCAAGTTGAATTCTTGGACCCAGACCCATTAATTGCTAGCTTGGGTCTAATGGCCACAATCCACTTGTGTGTGTGCGCATGTGTGTAGTGCAAGGTGTTCCATAACAATAACGTGTGTAGTGCAAGGTGTTCCATAACAATAATGTGTGTAGTGCAAGGTGTTCCATAACGGCAACGGCGGCTATAATGGCCACCACCGTTACTGTTATGATATGGGCCGTAAAGGCAGTTACAACTCTTTTTAATTTTTAATTTTAATTTTTTTAAAAAGAATTGTTATAGGACCGTTACGGGCTGTTATGGCCATTTCGGCCTGTAACTCATAACGGTTATGACTGTTACCGTTACATAACCGATTTTGAATACCTTGGTGCAGTGGAAGTTTATGCTCTCTTGTTGAGACCAAAGAGCATTCCTTCATTGCGATCCTTGTTTGACGTGCCAAATGAACCATTCGTGCATACTCATGTACTGATGTGAGAACCCTACAAATGGCCAAGTCCTAGTCCATCACTGGTATAGCTGTCATATGGTACCATGGTGACTTTCCTGATGTGCTTCCCAAGCCCCAAGCCCATCACTAGTTGCAAACACTTTCCCGATGAGGTTTAATGGAAGGATGGTCTAGCTTGATTATTGGACCGTCCAAGTGTCCAAATCAATAATTAAACTGTAGATATATGTTACAAATGGTTATATATGATCATTCCTCTTGAAGATAGCTATTCTAGATGCGTTGACATCTTTCTGAGGAAATATTGGTTAGAAAATGACCCTTTATTTGTACAGGTTATCAAGAAAACCCTCTATGCATCTGTTTTACACATGGGGTACAGGAATCACATGTGAGCAAATTTGTTATGGTTCCTGATAATACAACAAAGTCTTTTCCCTGCTTTTCTAGAACAGTTATTGAACTTTGCCATGTTGAGTGTGCAAGTTTTGACAAGGGAAAAAACCACTAAAAAAGGAATGAGTTTCCAACACAGCCTCATAGCTTAACCCTCTACTGGCACATTGACATGCTATTTGCCTCTTTTTCTATTTGGGCAAACAAGATGTTTAGCCTAGAGCTTGTATGTCAAATATCTTTGAAAACAAGTTTTAGTCTCCAAGCTCTTGCAATTTGTTGTAGTCATCAATGAGGCTACGTTCCTAAAGCCCCCTTTGACTATGGCCGGGAGAATTACTATGAGAAAAGCCTCGGAAATTCCCCAAGGTCCCTGGCATCAGCTCTTGGCTTTCCATGCAACGCATTGTGCTTTTAGACAGTCTGGCTGCTTTATGGAATATATGCTTGGATACAAAATTGATGTGTTTTGTCCTTTCTAAACTACTCACATTGTAGCCTTGTGTAACTCCCATTTTGTCATTCTTGAAATTTCTTGACCTTTTACAGCACTTGCTCTTGAGACGTCAAGATCAGGTGCTTTTGCATTGAAGTTATGGATAATATTTTTATATACTACTAGAGCTTCGTGATTAATGAAAATTGGATCTTTATGCATAAAAAGCTACAGTTGAAGCTTCTAGAGATAAAATGCCTAAGCAAGATAGGATTGAGACAACTCAGGCAATGGGTTCTTTAGGAAAACTGCAGGATGGAGTAAAGAGTAATCTCTTGGAGGCAAAGGCTAGAGATGAATCATGCAAGGACAAAATATCAGTGCAAGATGGAGTTAAGAAAAAGAAGAAAGCAGATGGCCAGGACTCTGTGAGTGTTGTTCCTATTTTATTATTTGTGTTCCTAATAAGCTTGTCATTCGCAGTAATATAGCTCATTGAGGTTGGGCTAGACTACTATACATGTTTTCTACTTCTTAAAAGGTGTTGTTTCATCTGCTGCACATGTGGTGTACATATATGTCAATCCAGACCAGTTAAAACATGGCTCCATTGGTGGTGGTGCATATCCTAAAATTCACTTATCTGATGATCAGAACCAACCAATTGCTGGCCATCAAATGGGTTGTTAAAAGAAGAAGATCAAGAAGAAGAAAAAGAAAAATGAAAAGACAATTTCAGCAGTTCAAATTCAGTGTCAGTACCAGATGAATAACATTGTTTGATCAGTGTAATTTTCAAGGTCTTCTCCATCTACAGTGCAGCCCACAATTTAGATAGTCTAGATCAACCCTGTTGGCCGTGTTTGTGGTGGATGAGTTACCACCCTTTAAGAAATGGTGGAAAATGTACCAGTTTCTTAGCTCATTGAGGTTACTAGACTTGTTATTGCTAGGGAACTCATGCATGAAAATGCCAACAGGATATGCATGCTGGTAGAAAGAGAAAGCAAAGAGATCCCTCTGCAGAAAATGGTGTAAGTGTTGCCTCGAAAGCAGGTCGCCCAGGCTCTGTGAGTGTGGTTTCTGTTACATTATCCCATAAAAAAAATCAAATGCCATCATGGTTGGGGTTACATAATTTAATTGAGATAGTTTAGACATTTTATCAGCTAGTGGGCTCATTCGTCAAATGGCAGGATGTGCTTTTGTCGGTGAGAGTGAAGAAAAGAAATCTCTCCAAGGAAAGCACTCCAGGTGAAGCCTTGAAGAAGCCAAAGGAACGTAGTGTTGGGAAAAACCACAAGACCAATGGCCTGGATCCTATATGTTCCCACTCAAATATTCCGTGTCCCTCAATAAGCTAATGTTCTGGACTGTTGTAGCATATGACAAATGCATGCTTGCGAGCACCCATCCGCAAACACCAAACACAAGCACCCTACCAATGTGGCACACAAGTGTGAAATCTGGGCTGTCCACAAGTCAGGTGGCAGATCCCATGGGAAGGTTTCTGTAGCCCAAAAATCAGGTTGGGATGCTCATCAACCGGGGCACATGTATGTTGAAAATATGTGGCCCACTTGAAGGGTGGTGCACAAGCCTGTATGTTGGGTTGAACACCTTCGCTGCTGGACTTGATGAATGGCCCAACTCTCCCACACAAACACCATGTTGGCATGGGAGTTGCGCTATTGTTTGTCTGCTGGTAGTGTTCCTTTAAGACTCATTCAAATCTAACTAAAGACTTGCTATTAGCTTAGAAGTTCCTTTGTAATATGGCAGGATGGGGTACAGAGGTCCACCACAGAAGCTGCTGTGGTCAAAGTCTTGAAAACCCCAAAACAAGGGGATAGGAAAGACAAAAAAACAATCAGCAGCCCAATCTCTGTGAGTTTTTGCGTTCTTTTCACAATGCATGCATTTCATTCATTTTGCTTTGTACTAGTACATTGAGATAATTCCAACCTGCTAACAGGCAACCAACTCATTAAAGTGCTCACAAGATATGAGCGCAAGGCGAATGCGGGTGATGCAGAGCCTTGGCTTGATTGCCCCATGCGGGTCCCCATTTCAAAGAGTTGAGCTCTGCAAGGTTGCATTGAGTCCATGATTCCCACCACAAACTTTTTTGTCGGTTTTGCATGTTCTTGGGTTCCATTGATTTTGTTCTAGGGTTGCTGAGTTCAGCGACTAACCCATTTGATGCCGATCGAAACAAAGCAAAGGGGGTAGTTTAGTGGTCTCTCCCATGCTAGTGGTGTTGTTGTTGAAGAGAGCAGTCGACTTTCATTTGAATGGTAGGGAATGCAATGGCTGCATGGACCATGACATTTCACAGACTGGTTTCTAGCAAGACGGGTGTTGTTGTTTGGATGGTAAGCTGAATCCTATATATTTCATTAGATAAGGATATATGTAATGACTGCTTCGTGGAATCTATGGTTTTAAATACATGTGGGAATGGCAGAAAATGACACTTCAAGCAAGGATGCATAGTTTATTTGGACCACAAGATGTGGTGTATCTGAGACCCACATGTGATCTAGACTGATATATCCTAACGCTTCGATTGGCTGTTGCTTGTTCATTGATTACGATGGTGTGGCCCACCTGATAGAACATCCTGATTTTTTTTTTTCTCAGGTGATCTTCATGGTGGGCCGTACCATTTTCACAGTAATGGTGTCCTACACAAGTGGCATGTTGAGTACCACATAAGTTATGGTACCTTGCCAGTAGGTGATCAGTCTAATAGAAAAACTTGTCTAAACTAAATTCAAAACTACCTGTTCATCGGATGGTCCTGATTTTGTGAAATGGCATCTCTACGGCTTGGATGGACTGATTAGCGACTCCTTTCTGATATACGAGTCTCCTAGAATACATCCTAGACGTTGCTATTATGATAGGTCTGACTTTAGCCTTTAGATATGCGGTCATGTTTCAATTATCCAAACCACGTATATGATGGTCCTCACCCTAGGTAGTGAGTAACAAAAAAATAAAATAAAAAATGAGTTAGAATCTTCCAACCCATTGATAATTTGACTTCCATTGAATATGGACCGCTGCTTTAACCTTCGAATAATCCAACGGTTGAAGCGCTTTTTAAAGTGCACCCTAGCGTCTGTATTCATAAGACAACTTACCAATTCGAATTGCCTGACTATATTACGTATAGGGGGCGTTACCTGTGAGCGGATTAGGTGCGGCCCTGACAGTCGGGCCCACCATGATATGTAGGTGTAGTATATCCACACTGTCCATCCGTTTTTCTAGATTATTTTATGACATGAGACCAAAATTGAAGCAGATCCAAATCACAGGTGGCCTACACTACAGGAAATAGTGGCTCAACATTATTTTTATTTGCCATCAACCTGTTGATAAGGTCACACGGACTTGGATGAGGGGAAAAAACAAATACAGCTTGATCCAAAACTTTTGTGGCCTACAAAAGGTTTATAACTGTCAATCACCACTGTTTCTTAGTGTGGTCCACCTGAGATTTGAATCTATTTCAGTTTTAGTCTTATGCCCTAATATGATCTTGAAAAATGAATGGACTCTATAGATATGCTATACATACATCAAGGTGAGACCCTGCCTTCCTCAAGAAGGTGCGGCCCTCACTGTAGGGCCTATCTTGATGTAGGTTTAGTATATCCACACTGTCCATCTGATTTTTCAAATCATTTTAAGTTGTCATCCCAAAAATGAAGCGGATCCAATAATCAGTTGGACCATACCACAGGAAACAGGGGTGATTGAATGGCCTGTGGGGCTTACCATGATGTATGTGTTTTATCTCTGCCGTCCATCCGTTTTTCCAGCTCCTTTTAGGGAATTAGATCAAGATTGAAGCATATCCAAAGCTCAAGTGGACCACACCATAAAAAACAGGATAATGACGTCCCTTCCTAGGGCCCACACATAGACCTGGGTGAACGGAAAACATGATCCAAAACTTGTGTGGTTCCCATGAATTTTCTATGGTAGGCATTCGACTCCCACTATTTTTATTTATTTATTTATTTATCTGTGGTATGGTCCACTAGACCTTTACATATGCATCAATTTTGGGCTATTTCCATAAAATGAGCTGAAAAAAAAGGATGGACAGCGTTGATAAAACACATACATTACGATGGGCCCCCAGAGAGTCTTCACACTATGGTGAAGGGTGGGGAGCGCCAAACTACAAAACACAATCCGCGCCCAGTTCAACCAAAGTACGAAGGAGACGCGACAAATGGAATTTTGCTTTATGGACTAAGAATTGTTAAGTCATGACCCTTATGTCTGCACTGAGAGATTACCAAGTAGATACACATGCATGTGACATTAAATACGTGGCACGTGCATACCTTAATCCAAACCGTCCAAATAGTGGGCTCCATCATATCTGTGAGATAACAACAACAAAGATGATCGTAACTGCTCGGTCGGTATCACAAATGAACGGTTGAAATGAAAATCGCCACCAGCAAGAATTCAAGAAACAAGCGTCTACTAAGGTAGAATTTTCCAGCAAACGTTATTTTGAGGCTGACCCTCGTATTAATTGGGCCACACGATTTAGACGGTAGGGATTGATGTACATGTATTCGACGGGATCATGGCCGCTTTCTATGCGCATGGAATGGTTTGAATTTTTTAGCAACAGCTGTAACATTCTGGAGACGAGAAAGAAAATGCAGAAAAGTAAAGTCATGGAGCCTTTATCAACTTTCACTATATCCAATGAACAAGCAGGGTAAGCCGTGGGTGTCCCAATCAGTGTGGGCCCCACGTTATGTAGGGTAGGAAATGGACAACGACATAAAAGGCCTTCCCCCCACGGAAGGCAGCTTCGATTTCTTTTGGCAGAAGGTGTCCACGGAACGAGACATTGCTGCCTTTGGGACTTGGAGAGGGTGGGTGATGTGGGTCCCATCCATCCGTACACCCAAGCTCTTCCGGGCGCACCATATCGTATGTGTGAAATCCACCCCGTCAAACAGGTGATGACCATCAGGTTCACCCTGCAGATAAAAGATGAGCCTGATAAAAGACACGGATGGCCACACTCATGTGGACAATGTAAATTTGTTGAGTGAGTCACTTCAATCTGATGTAAATACAGGGATTATGATGTATGGACAGCAGCTTTGATCAAATCGAGAAAATTTTGATTTTTTTAATTAGTTCTCTGGATACTTTTCAGCATGTTCCATTTAATTGAACAAGTGGTGTTGATGTATCAATGGTTTGCGTGAATTTTGCATAAGTGCATGGTTTTGCTTTTTATTTTGTAAGAAATTGTTATAATATGTTTAATACGTGATTGGGGTATGATTATTAGGGTATGAAATCATATTATGCTGGAGAGTGCTAGATTTTGCAAAGGGATTTGCTTATAAAAGCAAGGGTTTCAAACCTGTAAGTTATTTGTATCTTGTAACTTATTGTTCACGGTGGATTCATTATCACTCAGCATCGCGGTTTTTTTTTTTTTTTTTGCAAAGATTTTTTCACGTAAAATGTTTATGTGCTTTGTAATTGTTTGAACATAACAAATTTGCACCTAAAACCTCTAAATCCATGTCTTGTGGCCCGTCTGAGTTTCATATTTGGCTGACTTTTGTATCTTTTTTGTGAGTCACACCTCATGGATGGTTTGATGAAGTATACACATCACTGGCACCCACACAAACCTATGATTGGTGTCTCTTCTCGATCATTTCCCATGGTGTGGCCCATTAGAGTTGTCCATATTATTGATTTTGGGCTAAAGGACCTGACATCAAGGAACGCACCCTTATGCATTGGAGTGGATTTCATATCACATGGTGGAATCTCACCAAATGAAATTGAGCAAGCTTAGCCAGTATGACACACAAAATTTCTTGTTTACAGTAGCCATTATCAAGATAGATACGTAGCTATATATATAAGTTTACATTAAGGTGTAAAAAAATCAAACTGAACCAAAAGTACTACTGTATTTGAGTTTTGAGTTTGATGATAAAAATAGTGGCTTAGGTTTGGGTAGTTCCTAAATCTAACTGTTTGAGTTTGGTTTATTTAGGTTTAATTAGTTATAAAAACCAAACTCAAACTCAAATTAGGGCTTTATTTGAGTTTGATTATAAATTTAATTCCAGGCCACTTATTCAGAGCTCTTTTGGCTTAAGATTTTTGTTTAAAATATGAGTTTCGTACCATTTATTATATGGCACAAGCCCTCAATGGTACACATGGATATCCATTTATAGATAGGTGAAATTATTTAAAATTATTAAATGAATAAATATTATTTATCTGACATATAAGACTTAATATTTAGATGGTCTGAGTAGCTGATCTATACATTGCCATGTGTGAGAAGGTGTAGACACCCCACCTAAATCACAAAGGCAATACTATTCCAGAACCGACTAATTGAATCTCGATAAGACTGCGCCTAGAGTTGTGCATATTATGCTATTTAAGCTTAATCCACAATTAGGGCTTAGATTTTATTATGAATGTTATCTATAAGGGCAAGGATTTCCATGAGGTGAGAGAGTTTCCGACACTTGTAAAGGCTTGGGAAGGGGTTTACAATGGTTGCGCATCGTAAGGGGTGGTTGGGGTATATTTATAATTAAAAAAGGTGAGTGTTGTATAATTTAAAAGTTTTGATTATATTGAATCTTTGTCAATTGTGTTGTGGTTTTTTTTTCTCAATAGAATTGTTCACATTAAATATTGTTGTGTTATGTATAATTACTTTATTAGTTATTCTGTTTTATTGTGATTGTTATATCTTTTGTAAAGTGTACAAATTGCCAATGATATTAGATTTGAATTTCTAATACTTATGATTGATTTGAGTTTGTTGGGAGGTTTGAATCCCAACAACATAGGAGACTATAATCCTCCCAAGGGGATGATATTGCACCAAATCCATGAGTGAACTAGAAAAGATTTGTCCTAATTAATCTCCAATAGCTTCTCTTAGATTGTTGATCTTATCATACTCAATCGAACATATTTAATTCTATAATTGCACACACACAAATCTCAATAGTTGATTGTAATACATACTTCTCTACTTTTAAGATCAAATTGATTTTATTTTTTCAAACTTTAGTGATCAAAATTCATTGAAAATATTAATATGTACATGTTTCTTTTCCAAAATAGTTCACAATAAAATTTGACTGTCCATTCAACTTAGTGCCTTAGTTAAGTCTCATGCGCATCATCACTACCATGTGATAATTTATAATTTTTCTTTATCCAATGTCTGTAACCAGATCTTGATTTTGTTGTTTTCCTATTGTGCTCCTGACTTAGCCGAATTTGTACACATGGCCTAAATAATGTACATCAAAGTATCGTCACATCATAACCTTACTGTGCGTGTAGTGTAGAGTAATAAGGACACACGAGTCGCCAAAAGGATAAGCATACTCACATAATAACTGGATTGGAATCGATCTATCACTTGTAGGAAATTAATGTCCCACCTCTTGGTGTGATGGCACATTTTGATGCACGTCTAAAATAGTTGATAGAAAGGTAGCTTCATCAAGTAATCCCGTGAAGAATTCTTCAAGAGGCTCTCATTCATCTACATATGTCCATCTTTCTTTTGCATCCACAAGAAGCACATCTTCATCCGCACAGATCCACTCTTCTTCCTATAGATTTTAATGATATCTTCAACATATGATTAGCTCAAAAGCTTCCAACTCTATGAGTTAGCTTCATCTCCTAGAATTGAGGCCTGTGATTTGGCATGAGTTTTGTACCCGTTGGACCCTAAATAGATGATTCCGAGCCCATTTCATGTTCATGGGCCATTTATTGTTAGGATTATATTTACAATCCATGGCCATGGATCGGTGAATTGATCAATCTTCTCTCATAAATCCTGCATTAAACGATTGCATTTCTGATAAAAAGTCATGAACTCTACTCTCAATAATGCTCGATTGCTGAGACACTGATTGCGGGATTGTCGTCACAATCCACAATGGAAGCCATGACTTGAGGAATGGCCTGGCTCTGATACCAAATAATGTAGCAAAAGTGTGGATAAAAAGAAAACGAGGATATCATTTGAATTCATAAGGAAAGAGAAATATCTTTAACATGAGAAGTAAAATTAATATTATCGATGAAAAGTCTACTTAAAAGTCCCCTAATGTGACTTATAAAAGTCCTAAACCCTAAATTTGTAACTTTTTCAAAATAATAAACTTTTATAAATTTACTTAAAATAGTAATAATGTCTAAACTTATTGAAACTCTTCCAGATGACTCGAAAATAACTTTTAAGCTATTACAAGATTTGTCAAACCTTAAATCACCTTAAACACTCCATGACTTACTAAAATTAATAAATTTTAACTAAAAACTCAAAATTAACACTTAAAATAACTTATAGTGCACATGTTACACCCTTAGATCGAACTTTCTAGCCTGGGTTCCTTCAATGTTAACCATCTATGAGATTGACCTTGACTTTGTCCTACATCAAAATGTCCACTAAATCAATAGTCTGAATTATCTATTTTGCCTGATTTTGAGTAAATGACCAACATATGGTGAGTCCATTATTTAGGCAGCTCTTAGTTAAAGGCAAATGCCATGTTTCAGACTGATTTCACACCAGCTAACCTTCGTGATGGGACCTGTCTCTTTCATGGCTCGGATGTCGTTCGTATGCGATCCTGGTGGGCAAACCAAATCACCTGGGTCAAACGGATTGATGGTTGGGCTGTAAAAGTCATGTGACCTTGGCATACGGTTCTATATATTGACCTTAGGCCCAATAGGCCGCCAGTTTAGTCAAGGGAGACAAATTTATTTCCGGTGGCTTTTTGGGTTCGAGAATTTTTTGAAAAGATATTAAAATTTGAGAAAAAATATAAATAAAAAAATCTATTATAAATTAATAAATTATTTAAAACTGAGGTCTCAAGTCCAATTAGTTGGACAACAAGTTATAGTCCACCCAGTAGATAACTTCCAACCTTTCATGTGTACGCTACATCCAAACTGTTCAATATGTTGGCCTTATGCAAAAATTAGCCACATCCACTCATTGAGTGGACCTTACTTGTATTTTTTTTTTATATTTTTCAATGGCTAAGCATTGTTTTCTATGGTGTGGCCCATGTGATGAGTAGATGGGGGATGATTTTTGAATTTCATGATTGTCATGTTGGAGATAATCTACTAGAAGGGTTGGATTTCACATTGACTTAACCGGTTGGAATATATCTGATGGGTGGACTGTAACTTGGGGTCCTGCAAATTGGAGTTGGACCTTCCTATACAAATTTTACATTTATAATCATATAATGAATTAGTTATGATTTTAAATGATTTTCATGTTATTATTGAGATATATTTGCAAAAAAAAGAAAGAAAAAAGAATGAATACCTACCAACGTTTTAAAAATCTCGTAATAATGTAACATTAATGGTGTTTAGTTGATTTCCATGAAAATATTACAAGACTTTTAATATATTGGCACTGTTTATTAGTGTGTTATTCCAAACCTATCCAGGGAGCCTAGCTTGTTTGGATTAGAGATTAAATGGTATAAAATTGCATTAGATGGAATTAACACCATCATTACACAAATTACATATCCAAAAATACCATGGCAATTTTAATAGTCCAATCCCACATTTGGGATCAAATTCCTCCCTTGAGAATAGGGCGGAAAGTTGGTTGGGTTGGGTTAGTGCTCAACCTTAGCCCAACTCAAGGTTTCTAGACCTTAACCCAACCCAACCTCGGGTTGGGAATTCTCAACCCAAGCCCAACCTAAGCAGGCTCGATCAAGTTGGTCAGGTTAGTCAGGTAAATATATGCTAATATTTTTGTTATTCCATTGGTCTATTATATTTTCAATATACGTCTTATTTTTTATATATACCTATGATTTTATTAATTATACATGTAGTTATTTATCGTAAAGAATTTTATTTTTTCTAAACAAAGAAGCTAAAATATAGGACAACTACTCCTTTAAAAGTCATGTTATGTAGCATGCAATCCATTTGGGGGAGAGAAACCTAGCATATCTTGTTAGCTTGTCATTGGAAATGACGTTGATCAATAAAATCCGATGGCACTAGAATTTCATGTGCTTTCAACATGAACTATCTGCACTCAATTATAATTTATAAGTAACTTATATCGGGTGGGGTCAGGCAACCCGAGACCTCAACCCGAGCCCAATCCAAGTTTTGTTGAGTTGGTGTTTGTATAGCCCAAGCTTGAGACCAAACCCGATACACCCTACTTGAGCGCAACCTAATGTCGGGTTGGTTACAGGTTGGTCTAGTTGAACCCGGCTGACTTTCAACCCTACTTGAGAAATACACTATATTAAGTGAAGCCTGTTTTTGGTGGACCATGGAACCACATTTCACAATTGATGTCAGCCATCTATACACATATGCAACTTGAATGTCGTGTAAAGGGCACATGTGGATGGGTGGCGCGAATAAAACACATGCGTCAATGTGGGACCACATATATAGTGGATTTTAAAATCTATAGAATTTATACAATATCTACTATTAGCTCTAGATGACACAATATTGGGGTTAATCCAACCTTTCCTGTCATTTCCAAACAGAAGATGAAATTTGCAGGGACCAAATGCAATTCCACACCACCTAATACCACACGCCAAACAGGCAAAGAGAAAAGATTAAGGATTGTTGGATGCACCCTCATAAGAAGGATTTGATGCTTAAATTCCATTTTGAGCCAAAATGCTCTTCAAGAGATGTCGTTTGGATGCACTTTCACAAGCCCCTCCGCTCCCCCAGTCAATAAGATATGCACTAGAAAGCCTACTCACTGGTTAGCCGACGTTATAGACCTTTTGCAGAAACTCTAGGGAGGTTGCGTCCAAACGGACCCTAAGTGATGCAACTATCGAAATCTTTCAAAACTTTTGAAAAAATAAAAAAGCTAGCTTACTAGAAGTTTAGAACATAAATGTGAAATGATTGACCATTAATCTATCATTCTATCATGTTATCTGTCCATGGACCCAATGGTTAGAATCGTCTGTTTTAAGTCGTACTTTGCGGATTCGTGATGGAATATATCTCTTTAAGGGTCCCATCATCCACATGCAACATGCATGCAAGGCCAATTACGAATTCACTTTAACTTTGTGTGTAAAGCTATGACCTGTGAGAACTGGAATAAAAAGCATGCATGCACGCATGCACGCATTCAATGGCGTGAAATTCAATTTCTAGGGCATGAGGCCGGTTCCTCTGCCAGTCCTTTTACAATAAGCTTATTTTACAAGGGTTTCACATGAAATCAACGGTGGTGTGTTTATGTTGTCCAACCTATCAAATATGATTGTCTTATTATGAAAGTTGGATGCTTCAAAAATCAATCCTATCCAACCATCACGTGGGCGATCACGTAGGCCGATTCTAAAGGTTTTAGCTAGGTTGGCTATTCATTTTATGTGGTGCGTTGGATGGGCAGGGATTGCATTCTGACAATGCCACAGTAGCAACTTGCTATTTGACAGGGATTTTTGCATCCCACCATGACGTATATGTTTTATCCATACCGTTCGTTCATTTGTCCAGCTCATTTTACGGAACGAGACCAAAAATGAGACAGATGCAAAACTCAGGTGAGCCACACCACAGGAAACAGTGGAGACTGAATGCCTACCATTAGAAACTTCTTGGGGGCCACCGTTGTTTTGGATCAAGCTGATATTTGTGTTTTCCTTGTCTGTGTGACCTAATCAACAGGCTGGATAGAAAATTAACATTCCAATATGAGCCCTAGAAAGTTTTTAATGGTGAGAAATTCATCACCACTGTTTTCCTGTGGTGTGGTCCACCTAAGATTTTGATATGCATCATTTTGGACCCATAAATTAGAATAATGATCCAAGATGGATGAATGGTGTGGATATAACACATACATCATGGTGGGGCCTACAGAGCACCATTTAAGTAGCAACATTGCTACTACAGTGTCAGCTTGCAATCTGCTGTTGGACGGTGCATACAGGACAAGGTTGCCGCGCATGTTCGACAAAAAGGCATAAGCAAGTGAATATTGACTTTTATAAGCAGATGACTGAGTTGTAGAGAAACCAAGCTCTGAGAATATTGAGTTAGGAAACATCAATAGTCCAAAAACATGCGGATGAATGAGGTCAAAAAAACCCACTTCATGAATTAATTAGTAAACATCAATAATAAGAAAACAATGTGGATGAATCTGGTCAAAAAAATCAGAGGAGGATCGAACGGTGATGGGAAACGGACCTGAAAAATCCCATCAGCAACTGCAAATGTCAAAGGAAGTGGTGGTCGCTTGCCATCACCATCAAGATTGGACAGAGTATGGTTTGTGTTGTCTGTCAGGTTGTGATTTCCCTCTTTTTAAATAACTATTTCATCACAGAAGACCGTAGAAATTATTTGGACGATCAGCCTTTGGAGGGAGTATCGTACAAGTTGAAGGTTACTCAATCATCCTTATCGTCGTGTTAGTGGGACCCACCTCGCATGGCTATGGCTCAAAAGTCTTCAAGATTAAAGAATCATAGTAAGGTTTTTATTTTGTAGATATATAATAGGTTTTTCTGTTGTAGATATATAATTATAAATGCCTCTCTCTATTTAATTACAATTGTAAATACCTCCCTTTTTTTTTTTTTTTTTGTCGTGACAAAGACCACCCCTCATTCTTTAAACGCTGGGCTTATTCAGAACGTCCGATAAGCTGGTATGGAATTGTATTTGGTCTAATGTAAATTTCATTGGGTGTTTAGAAAAGTTAGGAAGGAGTGGATTAATCCAGCTATCAATATCATCCAGTCATACTAAAGAAATATATGGAAAATTTTAGTAGATTTTGAAAGAGTGTGAATCATTTGTGTCAAGGCATTGAAAATTCCAGTGCCATTGCTTCTCATTGGTCCACATCATTTCTAGCAACTCAACTTTTTACATGAGAAAATTGTCTAGGTCTTACCATAATATTTGTATTAGAAGCACACCGTCAATCAAGTTTTCTAGATAATTCGAGAGGATGAGTCCAAAAATGGGAACATCCAAGGCTCATGTGGACAATCGTGCCACATAATAGTGGGGATTGAACAAACTATTGTCGCAACCTACCTAGGTCCAATGGCGAGGCTTATTTTGCATCTAACTTGTTCATAATGTCATGCATACCTAAATAAAGTTAAAACACAAATACTAGCTTAATCAAAGCCTTCTATAGCCCTAAGAAGCTTTTAACAATAGCATTAATTTTTACTGTTTCCTGTGGTATGGTCAAATTTAGCTTTGGATCTACTTTACTCTTGGGCTCATATCCTTAAATGATTTGGAAAATGAATAAATAGTGTGGATTTAAGAAATACAGGCATGGAAATTTCACACAACAGGAAATTCTGCGTGTGGTGCATGCAGGACATTAAGGGAGAGTTGAAAACTAGAAGAATTGGCATGTGGAACTTTTGTGGGCCCCATCATGATGTCTGTTTCAGATCCACACCATCAATCCATTTTCCATACCATTTTAAGGTATGAGACAAAAAACAAGTTAGGTCCAAAGCTCAATTGGGCCATACTACAAACAACAGTGGGAATTTGACAGCCACCATTGAAAACTTCTTGGGCCCTATAGAGGGATCTGATCAAGCTGATATTTGTGTTTTCCATTCATCTAGGTTGGCCTTATGAAGAGGTTAGATGGCAGTGGAAACCAGAAAGGTTTTAACAGTAGTCGTTCAATCACCCTTGCTTTCTATGATGTGGTCCACTTGAACTTTAGATGTGCCTCATTTTTAGCTCATGGTCTAGGATCTAATACAGAAATCATGATGAGATCCGGAGAATTTCCACACATTATAAGTCGGATTGTGTAGTACACAAACTATTTGATAGAGGAAATCAATGTATTTTGTAGCATACTGTCATCGAAGGTGACACCGACCGATGAGAAGTGATGGAACTAAGTTTTTTTGTGCGTTCAACATAGATAATTTGCACTCATTTTAAAATTCATTACATTTGTAGGTCTCATATTAGTGTATGTGTTTTATATATGTTATACATTTATATACACCCTTTACATATGACAATTGAGTTATATATGCATACAAATGACCCATATCAATTGTAAAATCTAGTTCATTAATTACAATTCAATAGTCCACCAAATATAGATTCCATATGATAGTGTTTTTTTCCAACAATTTAGATCCCAACTGGAAAATTGGACACTGAAGGTAACATCAGTATTTCTGGGCATATAACCATTGTGCAATCTAATTCTACTTGATGCAATTCAATAACATTTAATCCTGGCTTCCAAAGTTGTTGCCTTTCAAATTTTGAATTATTTTGGCAGGCTTATTAGAAATTCAATTTCACTCGATGGTGCTTGTCCATTGACAATTGTACTTTTACCTGCACGTGGGGTCCACTGTTATTGATAAATGACATTCAATTCATCTAGACACCCAAAAAATCAATCTAATCCATTATTGGATCAGGGCTCACCGTAGAAAATGATGGATAATCACCCAAAAATTGCCATTTAGACATGGTGGACCACTTGATGGTTGGATCAATCTGACTTTTGGATTGTCCAATTTGCATGGTGGGTTGACCAAGTTGAACGTTTGGATGATATCACACAATATAGTGGGCCCATGTATCTAAAACTACTGTGTATGAGATAAAAGTAACACCATCAGCCGCTCAAGGACAATGAATAAATTATTTTTTATTTTTTACACGCACGCACACACTCCCCACACACGCATGCCATGGTGGAATTTCACCACCTATGGGTACTCGAACCCTTGACCCGGTGGTGGAACTTCTTGGAGTCTACCACCCGAGTAAGAGTAAGGACCCCAAGGACAATGACTTTAAGTCTTTAATGGATGGTGCGTCGGTGCGTATTTTTTTGGGGAGTCTGATTCATTTCTTTAAAACACAAGGGGTAACCTGTAAAAATCCAAAAAAAAAGGAGGCGCGCATATATAAGTGTCATGTTACTCAATGGACGCAAGGGGTGATGGTGGGCCGACTTGGGCCCTTGAAATTTCCCGAATGTTAGGCCCAGTTTCTAGGCGGGCCGGGCTTGGCATGCCAGGGCGAGTGATGAATGGCCCGCTCTTGTTTATGTGTTGAATGTTGATTAACCCTCCATTGGCAAGCTCTAGATTATAGAATTAAGATCTTCCAATCAAATCAGGACCACAGATATTCTAACATGACCCAAATTGATCGTCCAAATCAATCAAGATGGGGCCCATGTAATTCGAACCCGTCCAAAATTTGAGGCCACGTGCCACTGGGAATAGACTAAAACCAGATTGATTGGACGACTCTACCTTTGATTTTTCTTTGAAAAAAAAAAGAAAAAAGAGGAGAGATTCTACCTTTGATTTACTGAAGGATTGTTTCTGGGACATGTCGACTGTTTATTATTCTAGCCGTCCATTTGATGGGCAATCGTCAGACAGTCAGGATCATCCCATCAGTATGACGTTTCACTGTTCTGGTCTTCACCGAGGAACGCGATTTGTATAATCTAGATTTAGGTACACATATTCCTGATGTACGGTTGATGTGTGCATGCATACGAATTGTCATTCTCTGCCGGATGATCGAGGACGTCCTCACCTGTGAAAGCAAGAGCCTGAGCAGTCTTGTACGCTAACATGCACCTCTACGCACGCGGCACGGGAAGCGGATTGCGTCTTACCCCGCCCGGACGATAATCCGTCCGGGCAGGGCTATGTGTGGCCCATCGTGATGTAAGGATTTTGTCCACGCCGTTCGTATCTTTTTAAGATCATTTTACGCCATAAAGGAAAAAATGAGGCAAGTCTATATCTCTAATGGACCACACCAAATGAAGCAGCAGTGATAATGATACTTACCGTTGAAACCTTTCTAGGGGTCACCGTGATGTTTTTTTTTTTTATAACCATCCAACCTATTCATAAGGTCATGTAGACCTGGATGAAGTAAAAATACAAATATCAGCTAGATCCAAAACTTCTGCAGCTCTTAAGAAGTTTTTAATGGTGGGAGTTCAATCCTTATTTTGTGGTCCACTTAAACCTTGGTTCTGCCTAATTTTTGGGTTCATACACTAAAATTATATGAAAAATGGAAGGATGGCGTGGATAAAATCATTACATCACAGTGGGCCCTACAGATCCCTACCCGGACGGATTATCACTGTGATGTAAGTGGAAAATCCACTCCGTCCATCATTTGAGTCAGCCCATGTTAGTGTATTAGCCTAAAATTCAGGTGAATCCAAGACTCAAGCGGCCTACACCACATGAAAGAGTAGGCACTCATAATTGAAACCTTCCTGAAGTCCATCCTGAAGTTTACATTCCATCTAACCCATTCATATGGTGAGTCCAACCAAGATGAAGGGAAAGACCAAATATCATCCTCATCAAACACTTTCGTAGCCTGAAAAAGGTTTCAACGGTAGACGTCTTTATCGCCACTTTCCCTGTAGTGTGGCCCATTTGAGTTTGGAATGGCCTTATTTTGGAATCACATACTAACATGAGATGACGGACAAGATGGATGGAATAGATGTCATACACTCATCACGGTGGCTCCACAGCTTTTTTTTTTTTCACCGGCTCGCATTGACATGTGAATTAGGTGGGACGCACCTTATAGATGACGTGGCAAATTTTTTAATCCTCTGCTGTTTCATGCATATCTGGCCCACTTGATGAGTGGTCTGGAATAATTTAGGACAGATAATATGCACAGTGGGGCCCATGTGATGCACGGCTCGTGGTCCCCCAAAATGCCTGGCTGTCGTAGTGGGCGCGCGTGTAGAGGTGGATTAGTGCACAACAAAACTTAGTACCTGCAGGGGGAGTATCAACCGGCCGGCCACGGTTAGGTCTTGGCCCGGATTTTGAACTGTTTCAGGCCATGCTGGTGCTAGTTAAAATTATGATTTTTCATGCTTGAGCCCAGCCCATTGGCTAGGATAAATGATATAGCTGAAAATCGGACGGATTCAACTCGGCCGACCCGAGATCGACTCAACATTGGGTTCGGCTCTAAGCTTGGGTTATACAAACACCAACCAAGAAAAGTTGGGTTGGGCATGGGTTAAGGTCTCAAGTTACTTGGCCTAATATAAATTATAATTAAGGGTGGATCATTTGTGTTTAGGTATAAGAAATTTTAAAAATGTCTCATTAGTCCACTTCATTTCCAATGATTTAAGCTAACGAGATATGCAGGTTCCACTCTACCAAATATAAATTTTAACAATAAATAACTACATATATAATTAATAAAATCACATATATAAAAATAAAATGTCTATTAAAATATAATAAATTAATGTAATAATAAAAATATTAGCATTTATCCACCCGACCAACATGAGCTTGGTTTAAGCTTGGGTTGAGAATTTCTGGCCTGAAGTTGGGATGGATTGAGCTAGGGTTGAGATATCCTACCTTGGGTTAGGTCAGGATTGAGCAGCAAACCACCCCACTTTCAGCACTAATAGATGATTCCGTAAAGTGGTCTCCACCAACTTCTTCTACAACCTAGCTTGATTCTACAATTTACCTTTGATGACCCACAATGGAAACCATACTACCCGAGTCATCTGAACCGTTGCCTTTAAATGGTCGACAGTAATAAATAGAAAGCTATATTTAAGATATCATTTTCAAATGGGCAAGATGGACAGTCCGGATCCATCTATTAGTTGGTTTAAGTGTCCCATGCAACTAGGAGCGCTATAACTTTGAATAATCTCTCAATGTTCACATGCAAGGTTGTATGTAATATTTGGACACGATGCTTTCTTTCCCGCCAATGGATCACTTGCATGGAAGATCTAAGCCCTGCAAGAGATGGGCCACGATCACAGGGGAAAACTACGGTGGTCCAATCATCATGCAGGCTACACCATTAATTAAAATCAATGGACAGGTTGAATAGGCGTGGCTTACCAAATGATGATTGATCCGACGCTCCAGATGAGCCACGAATGTGATTCCACCCAAGGAGATACAATCCGATACCGCCTTTTATTTCAGGCGATTGTGTCATGCGTGTGGAATATCCAATCGAAGTAAAAAGGTGGGCCACATCAGGATCATCAGGCCAATCCACTCACTCATATACACTGAGTAATACTAATGGCTGTCCATTGATTTTTAATGGTGTGTCCCGATTGATAAATGGATTTCCCTGATTTTCATACCAGGTGTCCATGATGGTGCGGCCCACCTTTTTCCTTGATGCGATTTTATACACATGCCACGTGTATGATACATACGCTGTATTGGATCATCTCTCTAGTGAAGAACATCCGACGCGGATAGGGAAAAAAAGCAATGGCTAAGATGCTCCGATCAGCATGATTTTTAATCTAAACTGGGGACCATTCCTAATACTGCCCACGACAGCTCCGATCCAAGTTCCCCATTCCACGTGTACGGTGAGAAAGCAGATAGTACGGGAGGGAGACCATGCTACTGAATGGTATGGATAGCTAGCAGAAGATTGTCGGCTAAGGATCGACCGCTCTCTCTCAAACCCATTCTCCTTCAAGAAAAGCTGGTGTAGCCGCCGTCATACGCCGGAAAATGATTGCTCCACGTTCCTCTTTTGGGAATATTCTGCCTGTTTTTCTACCCCTACCTCTGTAACTTTCATTAATTACCTTTTTACCTCGCTGTCAAATAGAGAATCGAAATCCTTCATCGTTCCCGTTCCCACCTATTTCCTCTCCTTTTCAAACTCCTCTCTCTCTCATCTCGATTTCATTACTATAAATAGAAGGATTTGCATTTGCACTTGGCCTCCGTTGCAGAATCTCTCAATCGCATATCTTTAGTTGTGATTCTCTCTGTAAAAAAGAAAGATCGCATCAGAGAAAATCCCGCATTTCCCCCTTTAAATCGCTACATTTACTCTTTCTGGTAATTTTTTCTTCTTTCTTTTCCCTTTATTATTATTATTTTTTTAAAATTTTTGAAAAATCTTCTACTCGTGTTTTTCGTTTACTTTCTCGCTTTTTGACTTCTGGACGGGTCTTTTTTTATTGGCTGATAGAGAGAGGCGGAGGAATTGAGAGAGAGAGAGAGAGAGGAGGAAAGATGCTTCCTTTCCAGAGCTACTACGGGTTTGGGAGAGGGGAAGATTTGTTCCCAGGGATTGGATCGATAGAGATGGACGGTGGAGGTTCGAGTCTGGGTTCAAGATCGACCGCCGAGATGAAAGCAATGGCGGCTTGTAAGAGCCACAGTGAGGCGGAAAGGAGGAGGAGAGAGCGAATCAACGGTCATCTCGCGACGCTTCGAACGCTTCTGCCAAACACCACGAAAGTAAGTTTCTTGACAGTAATGAACATGCATGCTTAATGATTCAGTGGTCTGAAGTGCACGGAAGGTTTCCCATGCAGATGGTTGCATTTGGACTTGGTGGCATTCACACCGACTATCTGAACCGTTCATTAGGTCCACTCCACTCTTTTTCATCTACTGTGCAATCTCAGCAGTCAGACCTATCCTTCGGAATGATCCTATTCATCCATTTTCGTATGCCACTTGATTGGATGGATTGGATCATCCGATCAACTAATTCAAGCTCTAGATACATGACGTGGATGCCAACAGAGTCCAAATGCAACTGTGTGCATGGTAAGGTTTCCGGCATACTTAGCAACAGGTGGGCCCACCATGATCATCTCCTGATATGAAAATCAAGCCTATCCATTCATTGGGCGGGCCACACCAGTACTCTCAGCTTACCATGTCCGTTCATTGATTTTCATCTTGTGTTCCCATTCCATGAAATGATGGGCGGGCCCACCTTTTTCTCCAATGGGAGATTCTGGAATGTATCGAATCATTTCTTTCTTAAAATCGCGACGGCTCACGTGCCGTGCACTACGATCTATATACGTTATTATCTCTCCGATGTTTTTATAGATGGATTTGGTACTCTGGAGTAGTACTGAATCGGTTACACCATGAAACAATGAGATCCATTATTTTATAAGCAACACATGCTGGTGGGCCCATCATTTTCAGTTTTAGCTATATATTTAACAGTTGCACATGCCTCATTGGATCACAGGCCTTCAATTTTAGACGGGCCCACATGTAGAGATGGTGCCACGATGGCAACCGTCTATTTTCTGGGTGCTAACATATGGGGAGCGGATGAATCTTACCAGTGAATATTGAATGGATATTATCAACTGTTCGTATTTATCTCTGCAAAACAATGGTCAGGATTGTCATTCTTTCGTATGTTTTGGATGCATCCCAGTCAAACAGTACCCATGAGATGGACGGTTCCTGAGTCGCGACACAGGCAAAAGGTTTTTTTACTAGACATTCCAGTTCCATCTGTACGTCATTTCCGTCATTTTCCGTCGCGTCTGCAGACAGATAAAGCGTCGTTGCTCGCGGAGGTGGTCCAACACGTCAAGGAGCTAAAACGCCACGCGGCTGACGCGGCACCGAGTAGCAGTAACAACATCTGGCCGTTCCCTGGAGAAACGGACGAGGTGACTTTGGACCCGGACCCGCGTTCGTCTCTCATAAAAGCATCCGTCTGTTGTGACGACCGGCCCGACCTGCTGTCGGATCTTAACGGTGCGATCCGCTCACTGAGGCTACGAGCTGTGAGGGCGGAGATCACGACGGTCGGGGGACGGACCAAAAGCGTATTCCTGATCGAAGGTAGGGGAGGAGACGACGAATGCTCCACCATCCGTCGCGCTCTCAAGGCAGTCCTCGAGAAGCGCGCCGCTGTTTCTACGACTTCTTTGTCCGCCTCGGGCGCGATGTTGCCGGGGAATAAACGGCCCCGTCTCTCACGCCAGCTCGGCGTTAGTGGTTTTTAGGGACAAGAGAATCAACGGATGATGTTTGTTGTCTACGGGTGGGATTTGGTGTGGAGATTTGGGTTTGACTAGGATGGTAGTCTACTACCCCTTTCAAACTGATGATGGCTTGTTAATGTACACTTCAGGGGATTTATGTATGGTGATAACGCCCGTCAACGTTGTGGATGATTGAAGAATCTCAACCGTCTGATTTTTTTTTTCAGTGTTGACCCCCTGCCTGTTTAATTTTCAACCATCCATTTCATGGCCTAATTAATTGGACCATTGGGATCGTTCAATCAGAGTGATTTTAAAACTATATTCCGTCACTTTGGACCGGCGATATGGATTTCTTAATATATTCATCGCTTACAAATTATCAAAGAAGTCTCGCCTGCTGGAAAAGTTAAGAATTTTGGTAGAGCGGATAGATGTTACCTGAGTAACGTGTTAGTGGGTCTTGTTCTGACCGTCGGGTTCACCTTGATGTATGTGTTGTATATCCACACTGCTGATCAGTTTTCCCAGCTCATTGTCGGGCATGGTCCTCAAATGAAGCAGATCCAAATATTAGGTGGACCACACCGTAGAAAAACGTGGTCATTGAATGCCCACCATTAAAAGCTTCCTAAAGCCCACGGTAATACTTATCTGCCATCCGTTCATAAGGTTACACAAACCGGGATGAAGGGTTGTTTCGTATAGGGTGGTCTACCTGATATTTGGAATGAAGCAGGACTTTGCTCTAAAATGATTTGGAAAAAATTGATATCAACCACGGATATAAAATATATAGTATGTTGGGCATGCCAGAGTCATACTTGGCTTTAATCGATGGAATGCTTGTAAAGTGTCAAATCAATCATATGATTAGACTTATAAAGGTTGATGTGGCTATCTAGTTACTAATGTGCATTAATCAGGCAATTTGAAAGGAGGAAAGTCAGACATTTTGAATGGCCATCATGGTATCCAATTTTATCAAAGAATGTAATAATTTTTGGACAATTAACAATAAATGTTAGTTAGTCAATTTTATTGATTTAAAATTAAAACCGGTATAATCACCAAGAACATAAAATAAACAGAAAAAAAAGAGAAGATAAATTACTTACGATTGTTTGTGTAAACAAACAATTAAGGTAGATAGTTAACAAGATGTGGCTGAAGTGATCTTTCAAGTATGCACTCAGTTATTCGGGAATTTGATGATAGTGGTCGACTAATTATGAATACATACACTATTCTGATGTGTACTGCAGTGATGATGATAGATAGTAGCAATCTAAGTTATGTTAAACCTTGAACTTTTTGGCAATAGAGTTGGACATAAGTGGAAGTCTTTAAGCTAAAATTAAGATAGATGACATTGTGTTGAAGGAGAGGTAATTTGTGTGATGGATCAGTTGGTATTGTTGCTTTTCATTGAGTGCTACTTTTATAGGCTTAAAAAGGCAATAGCTGTGTTAAGGTTTTTATATCATGAGAGATTTAGTTAATAGGCCATGCAAATCTCATTGATTCTCCACGTAAATATAATTAATTATATGATGCCAAGTGTACAAGAGATCATGTATGCTTCACTCTCTACATGATCATGTCACACAATTCTTATATTTATAGAGGTTTTTTTTTTTTTAAAAAATATTTTTTTATATATTTTTTTATGGGACTATAGAACTTGATTAATGCTTGCATAGACTTATTTTGATAAGATTAGCACTTAATACCGATTAATACTTTTAATAGAACTCTAGCATTTAATGTTCATATGTATATATATCTCTTACTCCTCTTGAAGTCCATCTAGACCATGTGAAGCATAACTTTCATGTGACACCTTCCGCACTGTTTAATTTAGTTATGAATAGTCAAGTGTAAATACTTGGGTAACATTTAATTTACTTTCAAAATTTGGGGTCAGTTGTGTTATTGTTATGTGGGAAGTAGATCAACAGTGGCTCTATGGGACCCACCATAATATATAGGTTTTGTCCATACTACCCATACATTTGCCTAGATTATTTTAGGGTACGAGCCTAAAAAATGAGTCAGATCCACGGCTAAGTTGACCACATCACAGGAAGCAGTGGTGATAATAATGCTTATAAATCTTCCTAGGGCCCACTATTATGTTTATTTACCATCCAACCTCTTTATAAGGTCACATAAACTAAACTAGTTAAAAGGAAAACACAAATATCAGCTTGATCAAACAAAACTTCCATGGCTCCCAAGAAGCTTTTTACGGTGGCCATTCAACCCCTAATATCCACTCCAACTTTGGATTTACCTCATTTTGTGCCTCATTTCTAAAAATGATAGGGTGCTATGGATGGACAGCATAGATATAACTCATCACTGTGGCCCCAAGGAGCCAACGAGTTTGCCCCAACAGAAGCAGGATGCAATCTGCTTCTTTTGTGGCTGCTGCATTGCTTGTACATTTATTAATAGAGAGAGTTGATTATCTACCAACACTTGTACTACCAACCAAATATCAGGAACACAGCTTAAAAGCGCACATTGCCATTTTAGGACACGAGCTCAAAAGAGAGGCAGATTGAGGGCTCAAGACTCAAGTGGACTACACCACAAGTAGGGAGTGGAAGGCTCAAGTGGACTACACCATTGGAAGCCTTTTGTTGAAAATTTTTGGGAATGCAAAAGTTTTGAATCAAGGTAATATTTTTGTTTACCCTTCATCTAGATACATGCAGCCTTTACATGACCTTTATGAATAAGTCTAATAGCAAATAAACACCATGATAGGCCAAGAAAGTTTTCAACTGCAAGATTTCAAGTCCTATTGTTTCCTATGGTGTGGTCTTGAGCCTATGATCGGCCTCCTTTTAAATTCATGTCCTAAAATGATATGTCAAAATAGACAGATGGTGTGGGTAAAACATATACATCAGAGTAGCCCTGCGGAGCCCCTAACAAGACCATCCATCTCTAGTTGAGTACTGGTGGGAGCAGTATTTAATCTCAGGTGAGAAATGACCAGGTACTACCTCCAATGCCATCAGCTCGTCCAGTTGTGCATTCTTTTCTGCAACTTCACGCATTTGAGTAGCTCGAGCGAACCAACTACAATAGGAATAGTGAGTAGTGACTTCCCTTCAGAATTTCTGAAGGCTTTCAATGACGCTTGTTTGTCATCCAACATACTTATAAGGTTATGTCGACTGGGTGAAGGAAAAACACAAATATCAAGTTTTTAAAAGTAGGTTTTTAATCCCCTCTGATTCCTCCGGTGGGTCCACCTAAGCTTCAGATATGCTTCAATTTTCAGCTCATGTTGTAAAATGAATTGGCAAAACAGATGAACGGTGTAGATAAAACACATATATCATAGGGCCCACATAGTACTGACAACGGCATAGATCTTGCAGTGCAAAAGATTGGCCCATCAGGAACAGCACGTGACATGAAAATCAGGACCGTCTATTCATGGGGTAGGCCAATGTCAGTTAGATGGTTGGGTTTTTATTGATGCTGAAGGTGTGACCCATATAATGTTTAGATTAGTATAGTTTTCATATCAGGTTATCCTCTGCAATGATCAAAGCCTTTTTAATGGCTTGGATTTCATACCCATGTGAGAAATTGACCGGAAAGAATGCTTATTAAGGTAAGCTTATGGTGCAGGAAGCAGTACCTGATCATTGGTCCAATAGGGATAGCGTCCCAACACGAAGCTAGAGTGCATGGAAAACATCTCCACCATTGAAAATTAATGTAATAAATTCCTAATCTAGTCAAGGTTTTAATTAGAAAGGGGAGCTTGGAAAATAAAATGAAGAGAGAAAAATAAAAATAAATAAAAACAGGAGACAGCTGGAATTTTCTTTTTCTAAAAGTTTCTCGACCTTGGAAAATGCTTTCCACCGGAAAAGTGAAGTCCCAATCAAAATACAAGGGCAAGTGTCATTTTCTACTCAAGTACTGTCCAAGCTTCCAATGAGGACAACGAAAAAAATGATTAAAAGATGAAAAATCAGTTTAGAATGAAAATCACACCTTAAGAGGCTTTTCACCGCTTCTTTTTCAACCCCCTTTCAAAGCTTCTACTGAAAGTAACAATTCCATGGCGGGAATCCCAATGGAAACATATTGGGTGGTCTTTAGGTGGGTCCCACGTTGGAAAGAATACATGTAGATCATGGAATCTTACAAAGCATATGATTTGGAGTTGTTGTGTTGTTTGTATTGTTCCAGTTGCACTTGGACACACTTGAACAGTTAAATAGGTCAATCCTGACCGTCCTTTCAATGCAGCAAACATTTATTGGATAATATGGCATGTATCGGATTTTCTGATCCCCAGGTAGTGCTGTACATGAGCCGAACCGAGTTGACCTTGGCGAATCTTAGCTTGGCTCGGCCAGCTAATCCAAGCTTGAAATCAGCTTGGCTTTTGGTTCGATCAATAGCCTGGGCAATTCAAGCCGAGTTCGAGCCTGTGTGACTTTTTTTTGAAGCATATAATGATGGGGTTTTTCCTCCTTAGTTCAGAGCAGAGATGGTGCAGTGTTGAAATTTTGAAGGGTTTCATCGCTCTGCTCGACCGGTCGTAGGTGGTCTTCGACCGGTTGTGGGAGGCGCTCGATCGGTCGTGGGTTTGAGCCCTGACACGACTCAAAGTCCAGCGAGTTGTTGCTAATTTTCTCCGCGGTCTACGACCAGTCCTGGATGAGCTATGACCAGTCATAGGTGGTCTACGACCAGTCGTAGGTGAGCTACGACCAGTCATAAGCAGCTAGGACCAGTCCTAGGTTACATAGTTTTTGCGAAAAATTGCGGATTTGAGTCCTTTCGCAACAGGGATGCGGAAAGAATTTTTCTAAAACTATAAAAAGGGTCTCTAGAGTTTTTCTAGGGTATGAGAAAAACACAAGAGAGTTTCCTAAAGGCTTTGCAAGGGTTTTTCTAAAGGACTTAGGGTGTAAGAGATAGAGAGAAAAGAGAGAGAGGAAGCTTGTGGAAGGGAGCCGTCGTCTCAGCGCTTCTACGTCCTCGTGATCGGTGAGATCTCTCAGTTTTCTTTTTATTCTCTTATTGTTTATCCGCTCCTGCGTGAGTAACGAAAGTTGTAAACGTTCTACTTCATAGTGGATTGTTGATCTGGACGAGGTCCCGTGGTTTTTACATCTTTGAGGGTTTTTCACGTAAAAATCTCTTGTGTGGTGTGTGATTGTGCTTTGATTGTTTTCATTGTATTATTATCCCATAATTCTAGTTTGTTCAGGAGGCTAGATCCTAAGGTTTTGTGCAAGGCTCCCAATAAAGTGGTATCAGAGCTAAGTTCATTGAATGGGTAGGATCGGTTTGAAATTATGGAAGGTAGCTCATCAAGGATGATCAGCCTCAATGGTTCCAACTGGACTATATTGAAGGCTAAGATGAAGGACTTGCTTTATTACAAGGATCTATATTATCCAATTTTAGGCATAGCAGCAAAATCCAATGATATGTCTGATGATGATTGGAAGAAATTGGACCGGAAGGCGGTAGGATTTATTAGACAATGGCTGAATGATTATGTATTCCACCATGTGTCTATGGAAACATCAACCGCTAGCCTATGACTGAAACTACAAGGGCTGTATGAGAGGAAGACAGCCGGTAATAAGATTTTTCTGATAAGGCGACTTGTGAATCTCAAGTTCAAGGATGGTGGTTCTGTGGCCGAGCACATGAATAAGGTCAGCAATATAGTGAACCAACTCTCCTGTATGAAGATGGTCCTGGATGATGAATTGCAGGCTTTGTTATTGCTTAGTTCATTGCCTGACAGTTGGGAGACATTGGTGGTATCTCTAAGTAACTTCGTGCCAGACGGAAAGATATCTATGGAACATGTTACTAGCTGTCTCTTCAATAAAGAGACAAGGAGGAAGTCTTAGGGGTCTACTCAGTAAGAGGCACTTGTGACACAGGAACGAGGGAGAGGAAAGAACAGGAAGGGCGGGAAGACCCGAGATAAATCAAGAGACAAGTCGAGTAATAGAAAAGATGTTGAATGTTGGAATTATAGCAAGAAGGGCCATTATAAGCATGAATGTCGTAAGGCTAAAAACGACAAGAAAGGAAAAGGAAAGGAGAAAGAAGATGAATCTGATTCTACTGCGGTCGCTTCATATGGGGACGTTGTTATTATTCTTTCCACAGATCATGATGTTTGTCTCACGGCTACTGTCACGCCCCAAACTCGGAAACCGGGCTCACAAAATTTTCGATCGCCGAATCCGGCGCCGACAGCCTCCGTAGAACCCCATTCTCGGCTCCTAGCTCCCATTCGCCAGGTTCCGATCCTGGGATGCTACGAGGAGGATTTTAAATATCAGTTTGATTCGTAATAGGCATAACCAAAGGCATAACCCACAAACAACAACCAAGAACTCCATTACATTTCCACTATGATCAAAAACTTTACAAGTACAATGAGCATAAAAGGAAATACAATGGTAAAGAATAAAAACTCCAAAATGCTCTGCAACGTGCTCCTACCTCAGCGCTGCTGCGATCCAACGTCGTCTGCACGCAACGGTCGTGCATAAGCTTACAGAAAGCTTAGAAGGTGGTGAAAGTGTGTACGCAAGGTAGTAATATGAACACGCAATGTCAGAGTAAAGCAAAATATACAGATGGAAGCATAATATCATGAGCCGTACCAAGGCTTATGCGATGCAAGACATGAATGGTATCGGCCACTCCAAGGCCATGCGATGTGCAATGCAACTCAAGCATACAGATCCTCATCTATGTCCACACATCATTACAGCTCAAAATATGGAATATCACCGGGGTCTAGTACACTCTAAACCAGATTGCTACCACATCGCGCGCAATAAGGTAAGTGGAAGAGACCACATTATCCGTCTGCCAATATCGGGCGCGACTCGTCGATAGCGGACCCATTCCTCGAGCTGGTCAGACTCAGCCTAGCATTGCCCCCTACACTCGGGCGAGTAAGGCCGCACCCCCTTCCAACCAACCACGACATAGTGGAGAGCGTAACCGTCTGGTAATCGGTATTCAACGCTCATCTACCCACTCGGTCTAGACGTTGGAGCAACCTCTTGGTAGCATAAGGGTTTAGGGACTTTCACCCAGGGATTTCTATAGTACCCCATGTAGAATAAGATTTTCGATATCCAATCCTGCCAACCACGATACATCTGTAGAAGTTACGACCCCAATGTCGCTAGGGCGTACCATATCCATGTCATACAAATGCGATATGCATGATTCACACTATCCAGTCATGCAACCA
Source organism: Magnolia kwangsiensis (assembly GCA_037074715.1). NCBI lineage: Eukaryota > Viridiplantae > Streptophyta > Magnoliopsida > Magnoliales > Magnoliaceae > Magnolia > Magnolia kwangsiensis. The sequence goes on along the minus strand of CM073572.1, from coordinate 16,212,735 downwards.
ATCCTGCGCATATTGTGCGCTCATGTAGGGCAACACCGCCTAACCGGGAGCCCATAAACAACCTGCCCGAAGGCAAATGCTATGATCAGATAATTCTCACGTCAAGCATACATATGATGCGTATGATCATGAGTCATGGAACTGTACTAAACATGTTATAATAAAATGAACTATCTTACAATGCAGATGGACCTGGACGGCCTATACACAATAAGTACGGCTCAGTAATGGGCCCCAAGGAGAGTCGTAATGTGGACATCCAACCAGCATTACACTCGCAATGTGGACGTCAAACCAACATTGCTCCCAAGGCACGATCGTTGTAAAACATCGTACTTAGTCTGTAATGGATTTACACATTGCAATGGACCGTAGGTTTGTCCCCATTGGACCTTACATATATATTAAATGGGCCATATCCTATGGGCTTTTATTCATCAGATGGGCCACATAAATTGGCCACACCAATGGGTCTCATGTGCATTGCAATGGGTCAAAACCCGTGGGCCTTGGATTGCATCAATTGGACCTAGTCATATGAGTCTAATATGTATCAAATGGGCCACACCAATTAGGCCCCAGATGTAGATCAAGTGGGACTCAACCCATAGAACTAACATGAGTCAAATGGGCCTAAACCCTTAGGCCTTAATCAAATAAAATGAGCCTAACTCATGGGTTTCAAATAAATCCAGTGGGCCTAATCCCATGGACCCTTTTATAATCAAATGGGTTTAGTCCCATGGGCCTTGCAATATATCAAATGTCCTACCTCCATGGGCTTTAAAACTTCAACAAAAGGGTCCAAGTACATGGGCCTTGAAGTACATCAAATGGGCCTAGTCCCATGGACTTGCAACACATCAAATGGGCCTAACTTCTTATGCCTTAAATGAATCCAATGGGCCTAGCCCATAAGCATTTCATAAACCAAATGGGCCTAGCCCATAGTCCTTTTGAAATTCAAATGGGCCTAACCCATAGGCCTAAAATGATCTTTTCAAGTGGATGGACGGTCTGGATGCATCGCCTGTGACAATGGTGGGGCCCACATGAAGACGTACAATCGTATATATTATATAATATATAAACTACATATAATATAATATATGTAATATATACAATATTATATGTAATATATATATAATATAATAATATATATATGTGGGCCTCATCGTCCAGTGGGGACGGTGAGGATACAACGCACATCACAGTGGGCGTCACCGTCCACGGACCGTGGACGGTGTGAATAAAATACATAAATCACTGTGGGTCCCACGTATGTGGCCCACCGTGATGTTTATTTGAAATCCAACCCGTTCATAAGGTTACTCAGACCTGTATGAAGGGACAATAAAATTCTCAGCTTGATCCAACACTTCTGTGGGCCCCAGAAACCTTTTAACGGTAGAATTCAATTCACACTGTTTCGCGTGGTGTGGGCCACCTGAGTTTTGGATCTGACTCATTTTTGGAAGGGGGCCCACCACTGGGGTGGCCCACCTAATGAACAAGTCGGATGACAAATAAACATTACTGTGGGGCCCACACGCAGGAGCCGTGGGCACCCTTCCCACGTCCGTCCGCCCGCCCATGCCAGGGCTGCACGCGCCTGCGTGCAGGCGCTGGGCGCTGACACAGGAGGCAGAGCCCTCTTCCTCATGAATTTCTAAATTTTGGAAAAGACTGATTTCCCGGGGTTTTTCACGTGTGGGGCCTGCTAAAATGAAATCCGCCCCGGCCATTGCGATCAGTGGCCCGAGGCTGTCCAAATGAGTCCAGAGTTTGGATTTTATTGATGCTTGGAAAGTGAAATAACATAAGAAATAGCATTTGAATGGTGAGGACGCAATATTTGGCGCTATGGCCCACCAGGTGATTGGATCAGCTCCAAACTTCTACCCAACGGCTAAAATGCCGTGGGTAAGAGGATGGACGGCTTGGATCGAACATAAACATCAGGGTGGCGCCTATGCAAGTGGACCACCCTAAAACTCTTCCTTTCTTTCCTTTTTCTTCTTTCTCCTTTGAAACGTCCAGCGTCCCAGACGCTGGACGGTTTATTTATATATATATATTTTTTAAAATGGTGGGCCCTGATGAAGTGGGCCACCACGGATATTACACGTGGGTACACATATAAGGTGGGCCCCACTTGAATAAAAATGTGAGTAAAATAATTCTCAAGGTGGGATCCATTCAAGTGGGCCACACCATCCTATTGCAATAAAAATAAAATAAAATAAAATACAATAAAATAAAATAAAATAAAAGAGAGAGAGAGAGAGAGACATGGAGAGTGGGACACGCCTTGTGATGGAGGGACCCCGACATTATGGGCCCTCCTTTAAAAGCAAATGATACAAAAAAGGGTCCCTCAACACATGAGACCATCAAGATTGAGAATCAACGGTGGAGATCCTCTCTCCACCAAAATGGACGGTCTAGATGACCTTTCTTAAAGAAATAAACATCATGATGGGGTCCATGGAGAATGGTCCCATCATGGAATGATCATGATGATCTAAGTGGTCCATCGGCCACAAATAAGGGTCCCAAGTGAGATCCACACCATTGATCGGTGGGCCTCACTTGGTCCACCATAAGAACAAGAAAAACTACCCTATAGAGGCACCCACCGTCCGATCTTCTTGCTCCTAGAGGTTCCTTGGCACCTTAGCTTCAACTTCAATAGTTAAGATGAAGAATGGAGTGTTGAGATGGGAGATTTTGGGGTAGGAAGGTGGGCCACTTGGAGTTTAGGGAAGCTTGAGAATTTTCATACGTATGGAGTTGGAATTTGCTTGGAGTTTTGAAATAAGAAAGAGAGAAAGAGAGAGAGTGATGTAAGGGAGAGAGAGAGAGAGTGATGGATGGATAGGTGAGTGATGGTTGTGTAAGAAATCTTTGACTTTTGTGGCTTTTGTGTAAGAGAGGTATGGGTGGTGAAGACTTTTGTGGCTTTTTGTGTAAGAGAGGTATGGGTGGTGAAGACTTTTGTGGTTGCTTGGGAAAAGGGATGGAAGTGATGTGTACTTGACATGTGATGGATTGATGGGTGATTGATTGATGGGATTGATGTGATTGATGTGACACATCGTAGAGATTCTCTTAGTTTTCGCAACGCCCGGCGTTTTCTCGCACCGAACGTTGGCCCATATCTCTTGACCAGGGTATCGCCTCGGCGCGCGAGTCGCGGCATCGGAACCGCAACGACGGTGCGGTCGCTATGGTATTGGTCTCGGGTTGAGTCGACTCGGGCTGTCGGCACATGAATCAGGGTCGCGCGTCGATATCGATTAAGGGTCGAAGGTTGTCGAAATTCGACTGGTACGACCGCGGAAGTGTACGGAAAGGTACGGACCAAGATACGAGTCTTATAGCTACGGGTCAGAACACCGACTGGGTGATTGACTCAGGAGCTTCTTTTCATGCGACTTCACGCAGGGACTTCTTCACAAGCTATAAGTCAGGTGACTATGGGACCGTGAAGATGGAAAATTCTGGCATATCGAAGATCGTGAGAGTTGGTGATATTTGTGTGAAGACTGATGTGGGCTGCACATTGGTTCTCAGGGATGTGAGACATATCCCAAACCTTCGCCTCAACTTGATGTCAACGGGAAGGCTGGATGATGATGGCTATAAAAGTCAGTATACTGGTGGGCGCTGGAAGCTCATAAAGGGTCCATTGATCGCAGCCAGAGGAAAGAAGTGTTGTACCCTGTACAAGGCAAGTGTCAGTGTATGCAAGGGTGGGTTGAACGCAGCGGAAGATTCAGCTATAGACATGTGGCACAGGCGTCTAGGCCACATGAGTGAAAAAGGGCTTCGGCTACTAACGAGGAAGCGACTCCTTCCAGACGTGACAGGTATACCTCTCAAAATCTGTCTTGATTGTTTATTAGGGAAACAACATAGAGTTTCATTCGTTAAAACTGCTTCTCATGTTAATAAAGTGCATGTATTAGATTTGGTTTATTCTGATGTGTGGTCCTATGAGGACAAAAACCTTGGGTGGGGCATTGTATTTTGTTACTTTTATAGATGATGGACCTAGGAGGGTTTGAGTTTATGCTTTGAAATCTAAGGACGAGGTCTTTGGTGTATTTAAGTTGTTTTATGTTATGGTCGAGAGAGAGACAGGTAGATCATTGAAGTGCATCCGCACTGATAATGGTGATGAATACATCGGCGACTTTCATGAGTACTGCAAGTCCCTGAGTATACGGCATGAACAGATGGTTCCCAAGACCCCCCAGCAGAATGGTGTAGCTGAGCGAATGAATCACACCATTGTTGAGAGAATCAGATGCATGTTATCCCATGTGAAGTTGTCCAAGATGTTCTGGGGAGAAGCAATGCACATGGCGGTGTATTAGATAAACAGGTCTCCTTCAGCCCCATTGAATGGAGAAGTACCTGAGAAAGTGTGGACTGGACAGGATCCATCGTACAGTCATCTCAGGGTGTTTGGATGCAGGGCATCCGTTCACGTACCGAAGGACGAGAGGTCCAAGCTCGATATGAAGATCAGACTGTGTGTTCTTAGGGTACGGTGATGAAAAGTTTAGTTACAGATTATGGGATCCGACTGAGAAGAAGCTCGTCAAGAGCAGAGATGTGGTTTTCTTTGAAGATCAGTGTATTGAAGACATTGGTAAGCCAGATAAGAACCAGCCTAGTTCAGGTGAGCTAGAGGACATGGATCCAGTTATTCCTCCCATGGTGCCTGATGACGGGGGAGTACAGCGAGGTGAAGAGGACGAGGGAGTTCCTACAGAAGATGAACCGAGGGAGTAGCTCCCACTTGATCCACCTGTTGAGCCACAGGTGAGGAGGTCATCTACGGACAGGCAGCCGTCCAAGAGGTACTCACTGCATGAGTACATTATGCTGACTGATGGGGGAGAGCCAGAAGATTATTTTGAGGCCCTAGCCGACGACCATAAGGAGGAGTGGTTGAAAGCTATGCAAGAGGAGATGGAATTCTTGCATAAGATCCACACCTATGACATGGTGAAACTGCCTAAGGACAAGAAAGCTCTGAGCAACAAGTGAGTGTTCAGAAAGAAGGTTGAGCAGAAGAATTCACAGATGAGGTTCAAGGCCAGACTTGTAGTAAAAGGGTTTGGTCAGAGAAAAGGCATAGACTTCGAGGACATATTCTCACCAGTGACGAAGATGACATCCATACGGGTGTTGTTTGGGTTGGCAGCTAGCATGGATCTGGAGATAGAGCAGTTGGATATTAAAACTGCTTTTCTCCATGGTGACCTGGAAGAAGAGATCTACATGCACTAATCAGAAGGGTTCGAAGTTAAGGGCAATGAGCATATGGTGTGTAGGCTGAGGAAGAGCTTGTATGGGCTGAAATAAGCTCCACGACAATGGTACAAGAAGTTCGACTCGTTCATGTTACAACATGGGTATGACAGAACGAAGTCGGACCACAGTGTGTTCACGCGCAAGTTCTCAGATGGTGATTTCTTAGTTCTGCTCTTATACGTTGATGACATGCTCATCATGGAAAAAGACATCAAGAAAATCGACATACTGAAACAGGAGTTGGGTAAGTCTTTTGCGATGAAAGACTTGGGCCCGGCTAAACAGATCCTAGGAATGGAGATAACCCATGACAGAATTAGCAGGAAACTTTGACTGTCACAAGAGCGGTATATTGAGAAAGTCATAGAGCGATTCAATATGAATGCAGCGAAGCCGGTCAGTACTCCACTGGATGGTCACTTCAGATTGAGCCACAGGAAGTGTCCGAAGACGAAGGCAGAGGTAGAAGAGATGCAGAAGATACCCTACGCGTCAGCTGTAGGAAATTTGATATATGCTATAGTGTGTATACGCCCAGACATAGCATATGCGGTTGGTGTTGTCAGCCGGTATCTTGCCAATCCTGACAAAGAGCATTGGGCAGCGGTGAAATGGATACTGCGGTATCTAAGAGGCTCATCCAGGTTGAGCCTATGCTATGGTGACGAAAAATCTATTTTAGAGGGTTACACAGATGCAGATATGACAGATGACATAGACTCCAGAAAGTCTACATCGGGGTTCATGTTTATGCTTGCAGGGGGAGCGGTTTCTTGGCAGAACAAGCTACAGAGGGTCATAGCATTGTCGACGACAGAGGCCGAGTACATTGCAGTCATAGAGGCATGTAAAGAGATGCTTTGGATGAAGAGATTCCTACAGGAACTTAGCATGAAGTAGGAGGAGCACGTGGTTTATTGCAATAGTTAGAGTGCTATACACTTGAGCAAGAATCCAAGTCAGCATTCCAAGTCGAAGCACATAAAGATTCGGTATCACTGGATCAGGGATACTTTGGAACATAAGGTGTTACAGCTTGAGAAGGTCCACACGGACGATAATGGGTCAGACATGATGACCAAGGCTTTGCTCAAGGGCAAGTTTGAGGTTTGTAGAAACCGGACTGGCTTGAAGAAGGTGAATTCCTCCTGAGTAGGAAAGGAAGAGATTTGATGGGGTTTTTCCTCCTCAGTTCAGAGGAGAGACGGTGCAGTGGTTGAAATTTCAGAGGGTTTCATCGCTCTGCTCGACCGGTCGTAGGTGGTCTTTGACCGGTCGTGGGAGGGGCTCGACCGGTTGTGGGTTTGAGTCATGACATGACTCAAAGTCTAACGAGTTGTTGCTAATTTTCTCCGCGGTCTACAACCAGTCTTGGGTGAGCTATGACCAGTCGTCGGTGAGCTACGACCAGTCATAGGCGGTTAGGACCAGTCCTGGAATTTTCAGGACCAGTCCTAGGTTACGCAGTTTTTACGAAAAATTACGAATTTGAGTCCTTTCGCAACAGGGATGCGGAAAAGAGTTTCCTAAAACTATAAAAAGGGTCTCTAGGGTTTTTCTAGGGTATAAGAAAAACACAAGAGGGTTTCTTAAAGGCTTTGCAAGGGTTTTGCTAAAGGGCTTAGGGTGTAAGAGAGAGAGAGAAAAGAGAGAGAAGAAGCTTGTGAAAGGGAACCGTCGTCTCAGCGCTTCTACGTCCTCGTGATCGGTGAGATCTCTCAGTTTTATTTTTATTTTTTTATTGTTTATCTGCTCCTGCGTGAATGACGAAGGTTGTAAACGTTTTACTTCATAGTGGATTGTTAATCTGGACGAGGTGCCGTGGTTTTTACCTCTTTGAGGGTTTTCCACGTAAAAATCTCTTGTGTGGTGTGTGTTGTGCTTTGATTGTTTTCATCGCATTATTATCCCATAATTTTGGTTTGTTCAGGAGGCTAGATCTTAAGGTTTTGTGCAAGGCCCCCAACACATAAAATACATCTTCAATTTCTCAAATAATGCAAAATAATAATGACTTTTTATAGGTATTTTATCAAATACTCGGTGAGCAAAATCAAAATAAGATGTGATGATAATTTTATAATGTAAAGTTTTTTTATTTTTTTATTTTTTTTATAATGATTTGTTTTGTATCCAATCCTTCCTCGCCACCAATTGATCTCGCGGAGAATGTACGCGCCCTGAAACAATACTTCATTGAGTCATTTCATCAAACACTTGGTGAGCGACATTAATATCAAAATAACCGAATCACTAAGCTGATTCTATCCAAGTCAATTCGAGTTAAGGTTCAATCCAAATTGAGTTGAGCTCAAGCAAGCTTGAACTCTGGCTCAAAATTTTTCGAGCTCAAAAACCAACTCAATTCGGCCTGAATCTAAGTTCAAACTGAGGCAAGTCAAGCTTTTCCAAGCCAAGCGAGCTGACCAAGGTAACTCAGCTTTGGACCACAGGTAAGTTGGCCTTATTAGTTATAGCCATTCATTAGAGATGGATCGAGTGCTTAAGATGATTTGTTAGAAATGATTCACCCATGAAATGTATGCTGCACCTAATTAACAATCCGGATCAATCAATTGCACTACTATGCATTGGGATGAAACAAATGGGTCTGGTCCATCCGTGGGTTGAATCGATTGACGTAACCCTACCCAAGGCTATCAGTGGGCTTAGTCAGATGACTGGACCGCACCCAAATCACGGAAAAAATTTAAAACATCTGAGCCATGAATCTCTTTGATGGAAAAATGTTCACATAGAATGGTATACTATATATCATGTGAACTTTTTCAGGTGCTTTTTTTTTTTTTTCCTTTCAAATGTATCACTTGTTCGGAACATACGAAACATGTAAAAGGTAGTTTAAATGATTAATATCATGTGATGAGAAATCCGCGGCGCTAAAATCATTACGTAGGCTGCACCATAGAAAATTAATAGATGTCATACGGACGACTTAGGCAATGTACAGGTATGGCCCACCTAATAAGGGGATTGACCTAGTTTTCAACTTATGCGGTTGTGATGGCACGGCCCATCTTTTTCACCAATGAAGATTCTTCAAACAATGTATGTGGACATGTCACCTCCAGAAGTAGTGATGCTCCTTTGCCACTTTTGCTGCACCACTAGCTGTTTTTAACTAAGGGCCCATTTGGATCTTGAGTTGCTTAAAATAAGTTACTTATGCTACAAGTAACTTATCTTATTTCTATTTACTAAGTACGTTTGGTGAACAAACTACTCAGCTTTTTCTCTCTTTAGTCTCTCATATTTATTTAACTGAAATGATTAAGTACTTTTAAGTAAAAAAATTTACTTATAACTAACCATAAACCAAACTCATACGAAATAAGTTACTTATTTACTGTTGTAAGTAAAAAAAAGTTACTTATTTGGTGGTATGATAATGGGCCTTAAGAAACTAGAGAGATATTCATGCATATTTTTCATTGATGACATGTGTTACAAATGACTTAGAAGCCATGCCATTGATTTTTGTTGTACTCACTACGGATGGACTGCCGCAATAGTTCTTGGTCCGTTTAATAAAATGGGTTGCCATTGATTTTGTTGTACCCATTACGGATGTACCGCAACAATATTTCTTGGCCACTTTAATGAAATGAGTCGGGCTTTGGTTTGACTCTACCTAATAAGACAGTCTGTTTGGCCGGGCGAATCCCATGGGATTAGGAGGAATGCGGTGGATTTTAAGGTAATGATGGTGGTGTCAGTGGATTGGTTTAAGATCCATGGGATTGCTATATCCCAGTACAAGTTTACTGTGCCTGTTTGGCGTGCCTGGCATATTCCTGGATTTTACCTTCCAACCTATTCAACCAAGGGATGAGATCAATTTTAAGGTAATGATGGTGATGTCAGTGGATTGTTTTAAGATCCATGGGATTGCTTATATCTCCGGACAGGTTCACTGGTCCGTTTGGCTTGTCATGCATATCCCGGGATATCATGATCCCATCCCTCCTAGTACTGTGGGATAGGTCCCGGCCAATCAGGCCCTAACATGATGTATTAAAATCCTTTTAGTGTATCAGAACCCTTTTTCTCTTTTAAAAGATCAATAAAAATTAAACAACTCTTCTACAGATTGGGTCTTTCAAGGCAGAGACTTCTTTAATGCTGTCCCTATTGCTGGGGACTTGTGAATTAAGAGTCTAAGACCATCCGTCTAGTGGGCCATACCATGGAGAGGCCAACAGCTCATGAACCACAACAATGGGATGATCCTTGCCATCTCTCGTCCACACATTTTCCCTTCAAAAACTTAATGTGGGGAGGTATGTCAACGGGCTGGGCCTGGGCTCGTTCGGACCCGGATTTTAAATTGTTTGAGCTGGGCTTATTTAAAATTTTGATTTTGTCTGGCCTAAGTCCAGCCCATGGACAGGCCTAAGTATGGACAAATGTCCAATTCTAGTGTAGCGCATTTTTCCATTCTATTTTATAGCCGATCAATGATTTGGTTGTGGGAACCTGATTTTTGAATAGGGGCTGCTGCATGGTCCCCTTTTTCTTGCATTTCTTTGGGTTTTATGGAATTTTACAAAAACTATGAATTGATATGGAATTTACATTCGGATACCTTTTTCAAACGGTCACTTCATTAATACATATAATTATCATTAAACTACCTTCCATGAAAGTCGGCTGCATACAAATGGTTGTATGGCTTGGGTGGGCCCACTGAACAAATGGTTGTATGGCTTAGGTGGGCCTCACTGTGATGCTTATACAAAATCTATTGGCCAATGGCACAAAAATCTACTCCACACTTATGATTTAGGTGGATCACATAAGTTACATATGTTTGGGCTACAGGTCTAATCTTTCCGTGGAATCTAATGGTTGAAGTGATTTTCATATAATTATCATGGTAGAGTCTATAGAAATCAAGAGAGGATGTCTATCTCTCAACTATTTTCTTGGGTGTGGTTGACCAGAATCATAATATGGGACTAAATTTCTAATAGTTAAAGTGGATATTTTGTTAAGATGGGCTCAATCACAATCAAAGATTAGGCTTTCCTTGCAATTTGTATTTTTTGTAAATTTATTTTATACATATAAAAAATTCCTTCAACAATCAACATATGTAAAAGAGGCCAACCCTTTATATTTTTTGGGAGTGCACTGTGATGTATACACGGAAACCACTCCAAACCATTAGATGTGTAATCCTTGTTTTGGTGTAAAGTAAAAAAAATAAAATAAGGTTATTGGTAATTCATGTGAGCCACGTCAAAGAAAATACTTAGGAAAGAAACGAGTTCCATAGATTTTTAGGGGGCTTACCATGATGATTATATGAAATCCATACCACTTATTAGATTCTATATCAAAACTTAAACATATTGCTTGAAATTAGGTCCACACGTGATTTAGGTTAGTCAGAGCAAGGAAATAATTTGAAGGGTGCCCGTTGCCCTTCACATTGTTTCTAATGACCTGGTCCACCCAAATCACAGATAAATGTTATTTTTTAGCCCTTGGCCTAGCATAAAGTGAAACACATGGTAATGATTTGGGTGCATTTTACATGACCCAAGTAGCCAATCCCCACAGCCTAAGGGACCATTAAATAAATATAATAAAAGGTATGGTTAACAAATAAAATAGAAGGCAAAGGAATGATAATTATCTTAAGACACTTTTTGAAAACTGTTCAAAAAAATAAAAGTAATAGAATGAAAATTTCATGTTAATTAGGTATTTATTTTTTCTGAACTTTCTCCCTCTCAGGCGGTCTCTTAACTTCCACCGTTGCTTTAACTCTCGCATCAAGAACTTGTTCCATATTTAAATCTAATCAATCTTGATAGTCTGGATGGTGAAGAGATGAAAGGCATATATAATAATCCATCCATCCATCCATAGTTTGAATGATCAAAATGATAATTCAAACTTTTTTATGCAAAGCGGTGGCTGAACCTGAGATCTATAAAGCTCACATACAAATGTTGTATGTGTAACATCCACTCCGTCTATCAGGCGACCGACTCGTTATTTGACCATCAATCCAAAAATCCAACTGATCAACAGCTAAGGTGAGTCACACCATAAGAACAATAGGAAGAGAAAGCTGACCATATATTTCCGTGGGGCTCTTTATGGTCTTTAGGTTTCATCCAGCACGTTCATCAGGTGAGTCTCACTAAAAAAATCACAATCCAAAAATCAACCTTATCCAAAACCCAAACAGGATATTCCAAAAACCATCCTGATCCAAAACTCAGGTGGGCCACACCTAAACAGATTTCCTACTAGTTTACCACCAAATACAAGGTCACACTTCACATGCCCCTTCACATCAACTGTGGAGACGGTTGCCGTATTCATGGTAGTTAATCCGAACTCCACCAAGGTTGCCTCCTTAGGACAGCCCTTGATCAGATCAATCCAAAATCATCGTGATCTACGGCAATTTCGGCCCACCTGCTTCGCGATCTACGTCCCAAATTTCCCATAGCAAATCTCCTCACGCCAGCTGAGTCGGTCGTTAAAGCAAGAACTCCTTCGGTTTCTCCGTCCTTACCTCATCTTTCCCAACAAACCAACCGTCCGCATTCAATCCTCTTCCTCATGATTAAAACCGCAACTTCCATTTCCACGCCGGCAACACGGAAATGGCAGTCCCTTTTCCAGCTCCGTACAACAACTCCGTATCCTACACACCCTCTGCGCATCCTATCAATTCCCTTGCGTCTCTTCCTAAAACAGCATTAGGAACACTCAAGGTCAGTCCTCTCTCTCTCTCTCTCTCGCATATCTCTTTTTCTTTTTCAAGAAGCTCGGCAAGCTAGGACTGTACAGGTGGGGCCCACAACTCGGTAACCTAAGCTGGGCCCACCATGGAATTGGACCATGCTCTTATGTCTCCCCTCTTGGGTGATCCATCATCCGATGAGAATAGACAATTGCTCTTATGTCTCCCCTCTTGGGTGATCCATCATCCGATGAGAATAGACAATAGCGACATATGGTCCATATTTAGCGAAAGCGAAATCAGACGGTTTGGATCATCTGATGGGGGAGAATTCTTGGGTATCACCTGGTCCCAGCAAATGTAGGCCTATATGTGTTTTGTTTATACGGGCAATGCCGAACAAATGCTTGATCTGACGTTTTGTATTATTGTCCATTTTTTTTATCTGTGGATATCATTCGGTGTGCTGCAGATCTGCGGCTGGAAATCGTCGAAAATTGAGACCCATTTGAGAATCATGGATTCTGCTGGGTGAGTGAGGTTTTTTTGTCCCCTTTTATTTTTTTACTTGTATCTGCAAAAATGAGTTGCTTGCGTGAAAATTCTATCGGATCTGTTAATCTCTCGTGTGCTAATTTGTGAATTTATGGTTTGTTTTGTGATGATATGGAGATATTGGTGCGTTTCTTGAAAATGGGTATCTGAATCTAGGCATTTGTGGTTTGGAGCTGGGGATCTGTTAATGGGTGCCGTTAATTCTGGAAAATTAACTTGTTACAGTGCATGCAATACCATTTAGCAAAGAACATCAACCCTAGAAAGTCCTGATCAATGCACTTTGGTTATGGATCTGGATTGTCCAATTTGTGGACATCTTAACAAATGAGCCATAGTCCAATATGGTCTTTAGGAACTCTGAAATTCGATGTGCTTGAAATCTTTGTTACAGTGCATGCAATTAACTTGTTACAGTGCATGCAATACCATTTAGCAAAGAACATCAACCCTAGAAAGTCCTGATCAATGCACTTTGGTTATGGATCTGGATTGTCCAATTTGTGGACATCTTAACAAATGAGCCATAGTCCCATATGGTCTTTAGGAACTCTGAAATTCGATGTGCTTGAAATCTTTGTGAGTTGAGTGGATAGGCGGCTCGTCCAAATCGACTTGCTAGTCAGTAATGGTGCATCCTAAGTAAGGAATGGCCTAGATCTTGCCCATGCGTGACTTGTTCGCACCTAAGCCATGAATTCCACACATCTGAGTGCATGCAGCATTCATCTTTCTTCATTGGTGGGTTTCCTATTTCTGAGAAGGTTGGGTATGGGGTTTCTATCTCTGAGAAGGTTGATGTGTGGGTATATCTATTTTTTAAGAAGAGAGAGTAGGGGTTGATGTGTGACAGTCTCTATTTTTGAAAATAGAGAGTTTAGGTGTAAGGGCACCTTTTTTTTTTTCCCTAAAGGAGAGAGAGGGAGAGTGTGGATTGTCCGATCTTCACAAAAAATTCACTTGAGTTTTCCGTGCCGCATGGTTGATTCGTTGTGTCAACAAGTGATCCAAAGGGGAGCACTTTTTCAGGCAATATGACTAGGAATCTGGTCAAACCCGAGTGGATCGGCTGATCTCCAAATCTGATCAGCGAGTTTTTAAACGTTGGTCCAAAATCTTGTTGATATCGAAATTCATAACTATTTGGTCCGTTGCCAATTCTTAGGGAGAAAGGGGCATATTGATTATGGAAATTCATGACTATTTGTTCCTTTGCTACTTCTTAGAGATAAAAGGGTATATTGAATAAATGGTTGGAAGTAAACCGCATACCTGTTGTGTCCCATCAGTTGGTTATTTGGACTAATTGACATTGTGGACGGATTGAGAAAGGAGAAAAGAGAATGGGACCTCACCTCTCTCAAGTCTATTAACATGTTTTCAATATTTACAAAAATGCCATTAATAACAAAAGAAAAAATATCCATTATGTCATAAACCTAGATGGGCCTAAGAATGGGACCCATATTTTCATTCGATAGTACTCTCCCTCAAGCCGGAACATATATATCATGAATGCCCAACTTGAGAAAAAGAGATTCAATTGAGTATGACACAAAGCTTTTGTAAATATATCTGGCAGTTGATCTTGGGACTTGACAAACAGCATGCAAATTTCATTAGTTGCAACTCTCTCTTGGATGAAGTGGCAGTTAGCTCTGATGTACTTGGTTCTCTCATGATAGACACAGGGTTGTTGGCAATATAAGTAGTTGTTTGATTATTACGGTATAACTTCATAAGAATCTTAACTATAAACCCAAGTTTACTCGTTAATGTTTTTAGCCAAAGAACCTCACATGTTGCATAGGTTATTGCTTTGTATTCCGCCTCAACACTTGAATGGGCTACAACATTTTGTTTCTTACTCTTCTATGTAACAAGATCAGCACCCACAAAAGTACGGTAGCCAGATTTAGAATGCCTATCATATGGAGAACTAACCCTCATAAGAATATCCTTCCACTCAAAGATGGTCGTTCCGCTTGTAGTGGATACCATGAACATGAACTCCCTTTAAATACCTGAAGATACAAAGCATGGCCTCCATATGAGGAATCCTCTGCTTAAGCTAACTTATCATGCAGATAGGATATGTAACATCAGGTCGGGTAATTGTTAGATAAACTAATTCCTACAAGTCGATGATATCTTCCTCGATCATCAATTAATTCACATTGATTCACGCTATGTTTTTGATTTGTATCCACGGGAGTTTTGGTAGGTTTGGCTGCTAAAATATTTGTATCTTCCAGTAGATCCATCACATATTTTCGTTGTGACAAGTTGATGCCCACATTGGACTTCGTCACCTCAATGCCCAAGAAATATCGAAGACGACCCAAATCTCTTGTATAAAAATGCTGTTGTAAGAATTTATTTAACTTGTCAAGACTTGTACTGTCACTGCTTGGGACAATGATGTTGTCTATATATACAACCAACACAGTAGTGCCTATCTCCCTTTGTGAAAACATAATGGTTGGCCTAGCTACGTTTCATCCCAAACTCGAACACCACTTTACTAAACTAGTCAAACTAAGCTCTTGAAGACTGTTTCAACCTATAAATTGATTTCTTGAGATGATATACCTTATCTAACTTTTCCTTTGCAATAAACCCAGGTGGTTGCTCTATATAAACTTTTTCAACTAGATATTCATGAAGAAGAGCATTCTTCATAAAGTTGATATGATGGTTAATCCAAATTAAGAGTAGTGGAAATAAATAGTTGCACTGAGTGATGTTTTGCCACAGGTGAGGTCTTTGAGTAGTCAACTTCAAAGGTTTGAGAGTATCTTTCAACAACTAACCGATCTTTTAAATGATCCACTAAACCATCAGGGTTGAATTTTATTATGTACAATCATTTGCATCCAACTGCGCGCTTTCCAGGAAGTAATTCAATTAATGTCTAAATTTAATTATGATACGGTACAACCATTTCTTCTTCCATAGCTCATCTCTATCTATCAAAACTCGGAGCTTCCTAAAGAATGATGCATACAACAAAGATAAAGCAAAATTGTCTAAATGATGTGGATAAATAACTGAACAAAATAAAGTTGGAAATAGGATGTTGTGTATATGAACGAATACCCTTATGAAGAGCAATGTGTAGATTACCTTCATTTGATGGTGGAGGCAAGGATTCAAAAGAATGATGATCTTCTGATGGATTGGGAGGATTGATAGAAGTCATGATCATATGTAATCCATCTCTGTCTCAAGAAAGATATAATCGATAGCCCTTAATTCACGTGTACACACACCACAACAAAATTGGGTAGTAGAACATATGAATCATCATTTACTTGAGGTTACTAGAGTTTTGTTATTGAAGAAGTGTTAATTGCATGCTACTTAATAAATTGGATGCCATGAGATAAAATGCATTAAGTAGATACTCTGAATGGAGAACGCAAACCTTAGAATTGAATTGAGCCTGTGCTTCCATATGAAATGCTTTAAAGCAAGAAAACACTTCTGATCGATCTTTTATCAAATATAGCCATGTCATACGAGAATAATCATCCACAAAAATAACAAAGTACTTGAAAATAGATAAATCAGTAAGATGAACTGGATCCAAAATATCAAAATGTACTAAATAAAAATGTTTATTACTTCTCTTGTCTAGATGGGGAAGAAAATATGCTCTATGTTTACTCAACTCACACGCTTCACACTCTAACCTAAACATGTGACAACAATGTGTCTGGAATCTTCAAACTACTTAAGGATGGCCAAGCCTAGAATGCCACTGATGAGGAGAGATGTATGTCCACAATACATCTCCAAGTATTCCATGATCGAGGTAATAGAGTGCATTTGCTTCATGTCCTCAACCAATTATCCAAGTATTCCATGATTGAGGTAATAGAGTGCATTCGCTTCATGTCCTCAACCAATTATCCCATTCGTCTTTAGATATAGAATTCACAATAAGAATGATAAAATGTGATAAAACAATTTAAAGAATTGGTTAGCTTTTTCACTGATAACAAACTCAAAGGAAATTTAGGAATATTAAGTACTGATGACAATAAAAGCGATGGGGGTAGGATAGGCTGTACCCAACCTGGACACACAAGTTGAGGTATCATTTACTAATGTGATAGAGATATGGATGGCGACTGTACTAACCGAGAGCACACACTATGTTTATCAATGATATGATTGAAAGCTCATGAGTCAATGACCTAGGGTACACACTATCAAATGATGCAAGACAAGCGGTACTTGAATGCGTAAGAGTAGTTGTGGACGATGATGCGTGGGTGGATCTATCCTTCAGAAGTTTGGCATATTATTCTTTGGACATGGTAATTGTATCACCTAAAGTACTGGGCTGAAAAGTGGAGGAGATAAGCTTGGAGACATAACACTCGACGCCATTATCATAGGAACAAACCTAATTTGCCCAGGCAGGCTTACTAATAAGATCCCAACATGTGTCTGCTGTGTGGTTATTGAGACCACAATGAGTGCACCATCAATTGCCATGGTTAAGTTGTTTTTTCCCGAATACATCTCCTTTAGGTTATCCCAGAGTTCCTTTGTTGTCTTGAAAGAGATAACGTTTACATTAATATAAGGCTCCATACTATTCCATAACAAAGCCCCAATTGGGGCATCCTCTAGTACCCAATCCTTGTACTCTATTTAACTTTCGTCAAGTTTGGGGGAAGTCGCATATATTAATTTCCTTTTACCTGTAAGGAATACCTCTATTGATGTTGCTGCCCACTGTAAGTAATTTGCCCCACTGAGTTCAGTTAATGTAATTTAAAAGTTCATCGACTCAGGTGGAGAAAAGGTTTTTAGCTTCATTCTTGATCTTTTTAAAAACATTTCTTGGCTTTATTCTTAATATTAATTGATTAAGGAAAAATCAAACACCCAAGGAGGAACAAATAACATTAAACTTATCTCGCGCACATTTTAGGAACCAGTGTATATCAATGAAAATTATCACTTAATGGAACCTTTTGTTTCAGCGCACACGTTGATTCTTTGACCCTTGCAATGCTCACCTTCAACACATATTTTCGATCTCCAATCTGATCACAAATCTGGCCATAAACACACGATGCCCCACTATTGTCCATCATGATGGATTTATATGGAAGTGGGCCTCACACACAATCATAAGACACGATTACATGGTACATCATATGGTGGTTGAGAGAGATTTGAGTAGATCAACCCCTAGCGACCTTAGATTTTTACCTCAAAACAATGAAAGAAAAAATAAAAGAGAAGAAACATTGAAGAAGAAGGAAGAGATCAATGCCTGGATCAATTTAGCTCAGATACCATGTGGACGGATTGAGAAAGGAGGAAAGAGAAGAAGAAAAAGAGATGAAAGGAGAGAGTGAGGATCAATGTTCAAATGTCCCCACCTCTCTCAAGTCTACTAACATGGTTTTCAATATTTACAAGAATGCCATTAATAACAAAAGTGAAAATGCCCATTACGTCCTATACCTAGATGGGCCTAAGATTGGGCTATATAACAACCCACATTCATGTTCGATAACTGACGCATTTGAAAATCTTACTAGTTATATGCTTGTTATCATTTGCTAAGTGGTATTAGTTGCATGTTGTATCCAACCCAAAATGCAATACTGACTTGTATAACTTTAGTTGGAACTTCAATTAAAGTACAATGTTGAAACATCCATCCATAGTGGTACAATATTTTGTGATCAAGTTTTGGTGTCTTGATTGTTACATTTTATTTTTCTTATTCAATTAGTTGTTTTTACTTGTTAGGTACTTGGATGAATGGAGTGTCAAGCTTGTCAGTTTTAGTGTTAGTGAATGGACTTATTGCAAAGATCTTACTGCAACGTTAAAGGCTTTTGTGAGACCTTTGGGGCTGAGTTGTCTGACCTTAGGAACTAATGGACATATTAATTGCGACCCCTTTTTCTTTATTCAATCAGTATTAAGCATCGGTTGTTGAGGTTCAAATAGGGAAGAAAGGCGATTATTTTAGTTCGGACATTCCCAACCTACAATCATAGGCTTCTGCAGTGGTATAGCAGACAATGCTTTTATGGCCTCCTTATTGCACCACATGAGGATTGTGTGGGGGGCATAGAATTGGTCCTCTTCAACAATGTCATCTTCTTCTTTTTTCTTTGAGAATTGAATTTTTTTGTGTCGAAAAAAAATACAACAAAAAGGAAGACAGAAGACAGAACTACACGAGAACAAAGAAGAGCTTCAGGAGAAACAAAGAGGATAACTAAAATTGCAACCTACCCCGGCCATTAGGAGCCCCATTCCCTAAAAAACAAAAACACCTTGCCAACAATAACTTTTAAGGGCTGACATTTATCCCTAAAGAACTGTTCATTCCTTTCCAGCCACACAATCCATAGGGTAGCCAGTAAAGCGAGAAGCCATTTCCATTTCTCCTTAGAGCTAGGGCCTCCTTCATGCGAAGATGGCAACAAAACCTCCATAGAGTTTGGCATCACCCACGAAACTCCAAAATAAGACAATGTTGCTCTGCAACCTCGAGATAAAAGGGCAGTGGATAAACATATGAACCATTGCCCTGAGATAAAAGGGCATCGCTCTTACATATGATGCATATATTGGGCAAAATCAACCCTCTCTTGCGCATGTTATCAACGGTCAATATTCTATTCCTGCCTATAAGCTAGGCACTACCTTCAGGGATGTTCAATAGGAGTATCATTTTAAGGGATTTTTCAGTTATGGTCCTTCCATGGTGTATGTCAGTATTCATTATCCCAGATCATCACAACATATGACATCTTTCATGAGGGCTGCCACTGAGGAAAGAACCTTATTAGGACATTAGTTTATAAAATAATTTGGTATCCCCTAATCTTGCCTTTTTTGTAATTGGGAATAGAGCTGGGCATTGAATTGAATCGGATTGAGTTAGGGCTGACCCGACTTGACCCGATTTTGAAATAGACCTGACCCGAACTCGACCTAACTCGGTACTGAGTCCAACATTGCTAACCCGATCCGAGTTCGGGTTTGGCCTAGACTAAACCGGACCAAGTCCGACCCGTCATTGGTACCGAGTCGGGTTTGGTGCGACGGGTATCTGCGTGCTGTAATCACATATCAAAACCTAGGTGCACCTGCTAGAATTGCAACCTCTCCATCAACTACACGACATCTCATATATGAAACGTCTAATCTAGTTTTTTTCTTTTCTTTTTATATGTACGAGTCAGGTTTCAGATTGAGTTGAGTCAATTCCGAGTTGGATTTCAGGTTAAGTTGAGTTACTAGGTGACTCAAACTTGACTCGGTTTGAGTTCGGATTGGACGAAGTCTACTCGGTTCGGATCGACTAACCCACTTGGTTTGGGTCGAGTCGTGTCGTCTCGTGCAAAGCTCTAATTGTTAAAGAAAAAATTGTTCTCCATATTCTCCTACAGAGCCAGCTTTGCCTTTTCTTCCTCTCTCTCTCTCTCTCTCTCTCTCTCCCTCTCTCTCTCTCTCTTTCACTCTCTTTCTTCTTCTTCTTCTTTTAAAACATTATTTATTTAAATTTATTTTTATTACTTTGGTATTCATTTGGATGTTTATGGTTTAATTGAAGATATGGTCCGTGATAGGGTGGAATGGCAAGATCGGATTCATGTAGCTAACCCCTATTAGTTGGGAGAAGGCCTAGATGATGATGATGATGGTGATGATTTACTTGTAACTTCAAGTTGCTAACTCTTTATATGGCATTGAGAGCATTTCCTACTTAGCATACAAATAAGAGAGTGAGATCCCTCGGGATTATATTGGGGGGGTGGGACGATGCATATGTTCTCTTGTGTGTTCTCACTTTTATTGCTTGCCATTTGATTTTTTGTTCTTGTCAATGGCTCCACCAATGGTTTCTTTTGAGCGTCATGAGGTCTAAGGTAGGGCGATCCTTTACCCCCCTTCCTTTTTGTGGTGGTGACCGAAGATTTAAAAAAAAAAATTGGAAAGGGCCTAGTCGGCTGATTAGCCCAATGGCTTTAGGGTGGAGAATGCCAACTTCAAGATTTCACTCTCCAGTTCGCCAACAATATGATTCTTTTTCGTGATGTAGATGTTGAGATGTTGGATAATCTTAGGATGATTGCGAGGTGTTTTGAGGTGGTGTCGGGATTTAAAAGTACATATTTTGAAGAGTGAGATGATGCATATCCATACATCTAAAGAAGAGGTGAAGAGGTTAGCAGAGGTCTTTGGGTGTCGGGCTGGGTCTCTTCCTTTATCTTGTCTTGGGCTTCCCTTACGCATTGGCAAGCCAACAAAACAGTTGTGGGATATGGTAATTGATAGGGTTGAGAGGAAATTATTAAGGTGGAAGAGGCATCACCTTTCTCCGGGCGGAAGACTCACACTAGTTGATTCAGTATTGTCTAACTTGCCAATTTATTCTATGTCATTGTTCAAATTTCAAAGGAGGTGGTGGAGAGGTTGTATAGATTGAGACGTAATTTTTTGTGGCAAAGCGCCGATGTCAAGAAATAATTCCACCTTTTGAGGTGGGAGGAGGTGCATATGTTGTACCCAGAAGGGGGTGTAGGGATAAAAAGTTGGAGCACAAACCTAACTTTACTTGGGAAATGACTTAGGAGATTTGGGGTGGAAGAAGGGAGGATGTGGAGGGAGGTAGTTGCTTGTTAATATGGTGCTCAGGAAGGAGGTTGGTAGGCAAGGACTTGTCTTTATGTGGAGCCTCTAGGGTGAGGAAAGCAGTTAGTATAGTGTTGAATATGTTCAAGGAGTGGGTCAGGTTTTCTTGTGTTGACGGGAGGAGCATTCTGGGTTGGTGAGAGGCTTCAGGAAGAGTTTTTGTTGATTGCTTCTCAAGCTTTAGATCAAGAAGCCTCTGTTGTGAGTTGCTTTTCCGTTTTCGGTTTTTCTATCATGTGGTCTCCCCATTGCAGGAGGAACATGATGGTTGAGGACGTGGAATGCTCGTCTATCTTTTGGAGTGGTTCCTCCAAGTCAAACTAACTGGTTGTTGAGTAGGAAGGATTTGATGGTGTGGCCCTTGGTCAAATCCGACAAGTTCTTCGTGTGATCTTTCTATAAGTTGCTCTCCGATAACTCTTTGGGTGAGTGGTGCGTGATCACATCTCATGTGTGGCCCTATGGGGTGCCTCCATAGGTGATGGTGTTTGCTTGGTTAACTGGGAGGAAAATGGTGCTTGCTTGCTATAAACAACTTGTAAAAGAAGTTGATGGTTATCCTAGTTGTTGTGTCAGGTGTATGAAGGACGTGAAGACCGTGAAACACTTGTTCATCCATTGTGTGTTTTCACGCAAGGTGTTGCATAGGTTCCTTGTCCTATTTAAGACCTCTTGGGTGATGCCAAAGTCCATTTGTTAGGAGTTAGGGAAAGATGGTGTGGAGGTTAGGTTTGTTGGTGGTCCTTCAGAAGTTATGGTGGGCGGGGTTGTATTGAAGCCTCCGACCCTAGTGATTGGTCTGTGATGGCTGGGTTGTTTTTGTAGCTGTTCAAGGGATAGTGGTGCGCCAAATTGTTCCATCCTATGACATTGCTTATCAAAACAAGTTTCACCAAAAGTATCCCTCCAGTTGAGACCCTGGGACTCTTGGTGGTGCCTCCTAGGGGCCAGGTGGCTAGCTGAAACTCAAATTGAGAAGGATAGATGGGGCATTCTCCAAATGAAGCTGATATGGCAATCTTTTGTTGCATGGGTCTGATGGGAATAACTGCTGTGGAGGCAGAGGTTATTGCTCAATTATCAGTTGCTCTACAACAATGAATTTGGACTCCTTGTTGAGTTGACTAGGGTCATAATGTGGACTGAAGGCAATTTTCAAAGCACAGTATATGGCCTCTCTTACTCATTGGAGGCACTAAAGATTTCTGGGAAATAAGGTTCTCCTTTTTTTTAAGCAATGTTGGTTGGATCTCTCACATAGAGTCTAATAGTTTAATGAATGCATACAAGTCTTGGGATTATTGGTACTTGCGACATAGCCTTCTATGCTTAGTGTGTTGGCTGGTACGCTTCAACTGTGATTGCATATGAAAACATAACGCTTTTCCTTTCCCAGAAATTATAGTTTTTTTTTTTTTTCACCTGTTTCATATGTAGTATTTTCCTCCCTTCATCCATTAAAAGAAAGATAAAAAAAAAAGAGGAATAAAAATACCTAAAAAAATTTCAATTAATTCCACTTAATACATCTGAATCTTTTGGTCATAGTGACTATGAATCAATGCGGACAGAAGAACATTATGTTTTGTCCATGTTTCTTGAACTGTGCATTTTTGCTGTTTTAGATTCGTAGAACTTTTAGTGGAAGTTCCACTTTGTGGTCCCAAGCATTTGATTTTGGTAATTCGTTTGCAATAGTTGATTGTAAAGGTTTCTCCATTTGCAGGAGAAATCCTACAATATTAGAGGCTTCAAAAGAGCCTCTGGGTCTGACCCAAGAATTTACCAACACTGAATTGGAAAGAGTAGAGAAAATTGATCGTGGTTTGGATCTTTTTGGGGAGATGAAACATCGGTTCCTGAGATTCAAAAAGCATCAATTCCTGTAAGTAGCAATCAGCATTACACTGAGGTTACTTGACAGAATGATTTTTTTGTCGGTTTATTGAAATTATGACTTGAAACAGGGAAAATTCGGTGCATTTTCAAAACCTTGCCCAATCACAGGCACCTAAGGTGATAAAACAAACTAGGTTTTCACTTTTGAGTTATTGTTGTGTTTCTATTACTGTTTGAATATATTTATTCATACTTCAGAGTTTAGACTTTAGAGGCATTATCAGGTCCTGATGCATCAGGATTTGAATGGTGTCCTGATGATGCCAGTCTGTGCAAGTGGACATCCAGACCGCAAGTAAAATGTTCCCCACCAGGCATGGGGAATGCCCAAAGTGTCTTCCAGATTTTAAGATCTTAGAGATCCATTCATGGACCTCTTCTTGGACCTTTGCTGGATTTTTTCCAATTCTAGTTATAGGCCACTGATCGAACAGTTGGGAACTTCCACTTTGGGAGATGTTTGGGGCATTCCCATCCAGTGGAGTGCATTAGATCAATGATCTGGATCACCAAATCATCAGCACCCCTTGTATGGACTGGGTGCATCAGGACAGTATTTGTGACCTCATGCATTAGGATCTGATAGATATTGACATCCTTAACCTTAGGGAGACCATTTCCATTTTGCCTTTGATTTCTTTTGATGTGTTACAATACAATTAGGGCATCATGCTTTATTTGATTTCTGCATCATTCTATTTCACATAACCTATTTTCTTGTCAACTGACGAGTTCAATTACAGTTCATGGTGATTGCATGTGCAGACTCAAGGGTCTGCCCTTCCAACATCTTGGGGTTTCAACCTGGGGAAGCCTTCACTGTCCGTAACGTGGCGAATTTGGTTCCGCCATTTGAGGTATTGCTGATGATACAAAATTTCTATCTTAGGCCCTGTTTGGTAGATGCCTAAAAAAGAACTAGTCTTATTTTAGTTAACAGTATGTATTAGAGATAGCGATCTTATACAGAATTTGGTTCCCACATTTGAGGTATTGCTGATGATACAAAATTTCTATCTTAGGCCCTGTTTGGTAGATGCCTAAAAAAGAACTAGTCTTATTTTAGTTAACAGTATGTATTAGAGATAACGATCTTATACACCATTACTGTTATCATGAACTTATTGTGTATCAGAGATCAAGATCTCTAGTACATAATTACAGTTAACTAAAATGAGATGAACTCATTTTTAGTCATCTACCAAACAGGGCCTAAGCATTTTATTTAATATGTACTTGAAACTTTGGATGCCACCAAATTGACAAATTTGTACATAGTTCAAAATTCTTGACTAGCATTGGCCTTCACCTTTTTTCTTTTTTCAGAATGGCCCTACAGAAACTAATGCAGCACTTGAGTTTGCTGTAAATACTCTTGAGGCTAGTTCTCTCTCTCTCTCTCTCACACACACACACACACACACACACACACACACACGTGCACATGCACATGCATGCACATGTTATTGGAATTTACACTAGCTTGTACACAGACAGGCTAAAGGTGGTTGTGGGGAGCCAGTTGTTGAACTTCTGCTAAGCTACCATGAGAATAAGCAACCCTAAATAGCTGGTGCAAGGCAATGATGATGATGAAATACACGTGAAGTTTGCTAAGTTAATATGCATTTCTTAGGCAGCCCCTGTACATGCTTGCACATGTGCCAACATGGTACGTGGCTACTAGACTTGAACTGTCCCTCAGGTGGGTCCATCAAGCAGATGCACTGCCGAAAAAATTTACACTGGTTGAAATATCAGGTGGGCCGCAATTTGCAAGTCAATTGCGTGGCCAGAAAAGTTTGGCCAACTTTTCATTGGACATCCTTTTAAAAAAAAATTCTAATAACATGGCTCATCCAATGACTGGAAAGACCTTAATTTTTGGACCATGGAATCTATCTTGGTTGGACCTGCCTGATGAATTGTTGGATTTCACACACGTGTCACCTCAGCACATGTGATGACGTTTAGAGGGGCTGCCTCATAAGTACATGTGGGCTTTGCAAACCTTGCACAGTGAATGGATATTTGCAGCCTGCCTCTTTGAAAGACATGGTTTATCCACAAAAAGGTCAGTATCAAATAGTGGTTCCTGACACCTGCATAAGTACTTTGTTTGAAGGATTACACACAAACATAGAGATCATCTTCATCATCATAGCCTTGTCTGAGCTAGTTGCGGTCGGTTCATTCTCATGGCAGCTTGGCAAGAGCCTGGTGATTGGCTGCCCACCTGACATCAACCCTACATCCAAGCTGGGGACAGCAGATGCAAATGCCACTGGGTGTGGTTATCAACATATCAATCTGCACTTTATTGAAAATGATAAATGTTTATTGTTTTTGTAGGTTGGAAATATTTTAATCATCGGGCACAGCTGTTGTGGAGGCATCAGGGCCCTTATGAGTATGCAAGATGAAGTTGATTCTAGGTAAATTTAAACTCATTTTCTCAAGGAGGGGTGGTTCTGTCTGCATTACTCATTTCAGTTTGTATCTGTGTGGCAGCAATAGCTTCATTAGAGAATGGGTGATAGTGGGAAAGAGTGCAAAGTTAAGGACAAAGGCTGCTACTGCAAATCTCGAATTTGAACAACAGTGCAAACACTGCGAGAAGGTGTACTCCCTACACCATGCTCATCTTTCATAGAATGTTCTCCATATCTGCTTCTTAATTATTTCCCTTCCACATGCGTCTCCATCTAAGCATTTTGGAAATACATTTTGCATTTCTCCCTGTTTGGGGTTTCTCAGTCATTATTTCTCATGTAACTGTAGTTTGGAATTATGCTCATGGAAACAATCAAATACATTTTGCACCCCCTGTGAGTTAGATGTTCACTCTTATTTTTACACAATGGCAGTAGAGAGGTTGCCTGTGTTTCCTGGGCCATTTGTAATTGAGGACCTTTTTGTATTATCACTTGTGCACTTCTGCTTGAGGTCTGTAACCCTTGGCTGCATGGATGGTTGAACCAGAGCATCCATCTGGTGTTGTCAAGTAAAGATGGGTGACTCTACAAAAGCACAGCGACTCAACAAATGTGTCCATCTGATTTCCTGTTAAATGTGGATCGTCGACACTTATATATATATATAACATATTAGTTGGACAACTATGATTGCTTGAACGATGTGATTTTTTATATACATCCATTGGGGTCCATCATGATGGATGGGCCAAACAATGGAGACAGGACATATCCTCTTTGTCACATACGGGTTCGGCACAGTCACCTGGGTTCTCACCTGCTCTACCCATACTGAAGTGCAGTTGTATGCTCTATGTTACAGGAATCAGTTACCAGGTCGTTGCTGAACTTGCTATCGTACCCATGGGTAGAGAAAAGAGTGAGTGAAGGGATTCTCTCCCTTCATGGTGGCTACTATGACTTTGTCAACTGTACTTTCGAGAAGTGGACACTCGACTATAGAGGACGGATTCAGGATGGTAGTGTGGAATACACAATCAAAGATCACTCGTTTTGGCGCTGAATCCCTCTGGGGAGTGTGTGATATCCTGATCCGACCAAGGCCTGCCATGAATATGCAACTTCCACGTCTTGGGAAATAAGGTTATCCCCACAAGGAATTTTCTGCATCCATGTTTTATGATGTATCTCTATTGTAACGTCTCCTATTCTTGTATTCCTAGCCAATAAACATAAACACAGACATATCTTATTTCATAAGTTTCCCTATGTTTGTGGTAATTGAATATAGAAAGCACTAGTGTTTGGAGAGAATCTTTTTGCTGCTCGCACTTGGTTTTTTTCTTTCCTTGATGACAATGACAATAGTTTCGACATCATATTTAGAACTCATCCCATGAACAATCACCCAGAAACAGAATAATGCCAGATGCAGTCTGTCTGGATGCCTTGGAGCCTTGCTTGATTAAATCTAGCTTCCTTCCATATGTAAATACATGCAGCAGCCATGTATTTATATAATTGGAGGGCTGCAGAAGAAATGGTATGTATTCATATTGGCCGTGGTCATTTGGGTGTCTTGAAATGGTGGGGTATTGCACAAAGCTGGGGTAGTTTGCTTGCTCTCGATTCCCATTCATTTCTGTATGAGTTGCTTTTTGAGTCCTTTCGCTGTCAATTCTGTGCAGAAATGTATTTGAGATACTTCCAAGCGGAGCCTCGTTCTCTCATGAAGGCTGCTGTCTTGCACATCCAACCTGTTTAGGTGCCACTGCGAATTGATTTTTAATGCAAATTTCTCCCCACTGGTGCTGACGACGGTGTGGTTGTTGGAAGCACACCAACGGCTAGATTGCGGCCCACTCGCGTGACCAATAGGACTGAATTTTCAGCGTGATAATGAGTTGGATGAATGGTTTCAATTTTCAGGCATAAGGCACATGTGAACACGTGTGTGAGAGATGGTCGATCATGGTTTCTGTAGGTTTAATGAGAAATGAGAAACAGGAAGCGTCCAAACACACGCTTTGTCGGAAGTAGACATTCCCGGATCGATTTTTGTTGCGTAGGACATCCAAGGATACCCTTTCCCCATGACCGCATCATTTTATGATCCAGGTGTCCCATTAGCAATGGGTCACTGTAATAAAATCACAGATTATCCTGACCTTCTCATATATGGCATTTGAACGGATGGCTCCAAGCAGTAGAAATCAATGATCCAGGTTCAACAGGAAAATATCGATTGATCAGGGTACTAAGATTGTTTGGACGGCATACTGCAGATCATACACCGTATAGCCTATCGTGTGGACAGTTTTGCTCATCCAAGAGTCTTTGCACATGTGGGCCACCCAAGCAACAAGTCTCAAGTGTGATTGGTGCAAAACAACTTCAAAAGAAGAGGTGGTTCAGGGAGCGGGTGGACTTTTGGGCCTCCATTCTTTATCGCCACCATACATGTGGGAGAAAAATAATCCTGATCGGACTATCCTAGCCGTCACAATAGTGACTGCGAATGGACACAAAAAAAAAAACACAATGGCCCACATTCAATGGCTGAAATTTCACCAGTTGGATGGTTTGGATTCTGAAATCTGCATGAGTTTTACGCAAAGGCCTATCCACTTGGTAGCCCTCTAGACCAGCTGACCTGATTAGCTTGATGGGAGAAGCCAGACTTCCTCTCATGGTCCTCATCATGTAGATCCCTGTCCCAAGTATCGGGTTGATCAGTTCATCAGTGGTTAACAATCGTACAAATCAGATGGATGGATAGAACAAAAATGGACTGACTGTGTTAGATAGTAGCCTACAGGATGAGAGGCTTATTATTATTATTATTATTATTTTTTGGTCCCTGGCATATGCGATTATTGGCCTGTGCTGATGAGTGGCTTGGATTTCGCACAGGTCGAGTGGATGCATTGCAATAAATGAATGGGCATGCATCTGACATTGGACCACTTAGTCGGATCTGGTCTGAAACACGGCCAGATGTAAGTGGAAGCTCTCAAAAATGAACTGACGCTTGGATATAAATTTAAATGGATCATGTCTTGCCTCCCTAAAGTGGATGAATCTAAACCCTATCACCTACAAATGATCACAATTAAAGTAATTCCCACAGTTTAAAGTAATATAAGTCAATCAATTTAACCATTGTTTTCTGTGGTGTGGTCCACCTGAGATTTTGATCTGCCTCATTTTTGGGCTCATGCGTTAAAATTAGTTTGCAAAGTGGATGGACGGCATGGATAAAATTGAGGACAACCCGTTATTAATGGGTCCAGGTCCAATTTCCCATGCTCGTTTTGTAATTAGGACAGATTCTGTAGAAAATCTGCGTCTAGTCGGGTTGACCCGGTTAACAATTGAGCCGGGTCATGTCCGATGGGTTTAGTTAAATTTACTAATAATATCATATTTCTCAAGTATATATCAGCTATTCTACTAATGGAATGGAATGAGTATCCAAAATCCAATCGGATAGAGGTCCAGCCGTCCAGAACTAAAAAACAACATCTCGACCCACCAAAGGATCCAACTGGGCAAACTTCGATTAGATTGGGTCAGGGAACTCTAGGACCCGACTCGAAGCCGACCCGTTGACAGCCCTACGGGCTACGTGACTCAAAACTTCGATTACATTGGGGTGAAATTTTGGACCCGATTATCAAACAGGCTGCTAACACAACCCGACCCGACACAAGACTTTTGCACGCGCACATACTCGCACGCGTGGCCAACGCTACAATGGAGGCAAGTGCACTCGCGTGAGTCGGGTCGCATTTCTCGTACTTTCCACGCATCGACACGATGCAGCAGCTCTGATTATCAACCAGATCGGAAAGAAAGAGAGAGAGAGAGAGAGGTGCTGAAGCCATGATATCGCAGTTCTTCGTGCTTTCGCAGAGAGGCGACAACATCGTCTTCCGCGACTGTAACTTCCTCTCCATATCTCATTCCCTTACTTGCATGTGGCTTTCAATTCGTTTTCTTATAAACTCCTTTCTCTGTGAATTTCAATGTCTTGTTTCTTTGCATCGATCTCATTAATCTCATCACTAATTCAGAGGCCCTGTTTGGTTTCCACTGAAAAAAGAAAAAAAATAAAAGATTTCTATCTCATTTCAGTAACAGTACTTATATATTAGAATCAAAGTTCATATAGAAGGAATCTGTAGCTAACAAAATTCCTACTCGCACTCATCTCATGATAAAAAATGACACTGTTGCTAGAGTTGCTAAGATTGAGTAGTTAACAGATAGAAGCATTCGCTTTTTGTGGTTTGGGTCCTTTTGTGATGAGTTTGTATGCATGTGAATTGGATTGCAATGGTTTACTGCGTAGAAAATGCCTCAGTTGATGATGTTTTCTTGTATTTATTATGAGGAATTTAAGCACTCAAATTGCAGTCACATTCCTTTCAGTTCTGACTTGAAAAGTCATTTTGATTTGGAGCCAAGTCCCTCAATCTGACTGCTAAGGTAGGTATCTACACTTTTGTTATACCCATTTTACTGGGCTAAGGCCTACATGTATTAGGCCTCTACTAAACATGGCCTTAGCCCAGTATTGGAGATCAAGATCTCTAATACATGATTGGTGTTGGCTAAAATGAGTTGATCTCATTTTTTTAGGTGTCTACTAAATAGGGCCTAATAATTGCAATTCAGTTTAATTCTGCATCCAATCACACCTTCGATATTTGGATCTAACATATACCCAGAGACTTGTGGTCTGCGATCATGTTATTTCTCCCTCTTACATGCACATATTCCTCAAGTGCAGTTTTCTTAGCTGTAGAATTGTCTCTTCTTCTGTGTTTGGATGCAAAAGTGAATTGAATTTCTAACATTCAATTTGGTACATTTGGACGGATGTGGAGTACCGAGGTATTCCTGCTCCTCTATTTGGTGCAAAGGTAAATGCTATATTGGGAGAAAATACCATGGAATACTGTTGTATTCTACCATTCCAAATGGTCTCTTATTGAGGAATTAGCCTAAAATCGCAATTACTTTCTCTTGGTTCCAACTTGAAGTTAAAGCCATTGATGTCTGGAGCCAAGACCCTTAAAATAACTTTCCAAGGAGATTACAATTTTGTTGCTTCCACTTCCTTTAGTGATATTTTCAATTCAATTTGATAGTGCATCCAAATGCACCCTTCGGTTTCTGAGTGCATCAGCTGTTACTCTGTTTTCATTTCTATTTTCTTTAGAATTTGATCAAGGGCTCTTGTGACATTTCTGTAAAGCTATATAATGTTTAAAGTAAAGGGCCTTTGGTCACATGAATGCAGATCGCAGTGAAGTACCAAAAGGGAGTGCGGAGATATTCTTTCGCAATGTGAAGTTTTGGAAGGGAGATGAAGGGGAAGAGGCGCCACCTGTCTTTGTAGGTATTTGTTTCCTGAATGCTGATTAGGCTGGTAGATTTTGGTTTCTGCAGGTAGCATGCTAAGTCCACTTGTGCCAGTAATATCAGTTTCCTACTTGAGGGCACTAGTGTATGAGATCAGTATCACTCATCAGGTGGGCCCCACCATGCAATTTCTATGGCCCAAAGCTTAGGCTGTTGAATGGTCAAGATCTTGGTCACATGTGCTCCACTGGCCCATGTGCCTACTTATGCGGGTAGCCTTGACGTCTCTTTACCTTGTGATACTTGTTTTTCAATGCCCCTCCTAGCAAATTGGAGATGGAGTTTCTCACTCAAAAAAAAAAAAGAAGGAAAAAAAGACCAGAAAAAAGAAAAAAGAAAAAGAAAAAGAAGAGAGAGCTATTTCTGCCTTCTTTCCCTTTGGGACATATTTTTCTTCAATCACATGTACTGGCTGTAGGAATTGAATTATAGGGCTTTGTTCCTCAGCAAATTTATAGTTTGCTGAGACAGAGGAGTTCATTCATGTGCCCATGGTTTGGTGACCTGGATCATTGATCTTATTGGTTGCACCATGGAAATGGGTGCTTCACAATCTCCCTGACTGGAAGGTCTCCTAACCCTTCCTGCAGTGGCCTACAAAAATACCATTAGGAAAAGAATTACAACAATTCAATGAAAAAAGGCCAAATGTTGAAGGATTAGGTTCTGATGGATTTCCAGGCCATCCACTGTCCACTGTGGACGGCGTCAGATCAGTGATCTGAGTCTGAACCCTAAGCCCCACATTACTGAAGCTTGCATCTGAGAACTGTGCATTTTCTTAGGATCACAACCTATAATTCCTCGTGTTTTCTGATAAATAGCAATGAATTATTAAAAGAAAAGAGCAAGGACACTGCCAATCAAGGTAATGCACAAATGTCACCAACATATGAGGACTGTCTCGCTGCACAAATCTCTCTCTCTCCCTCTCTCTCTCTCTCTTACACACACACACACAAAGTTCACTGATGCTTTTTTCCTTTGTCCATAGAATGTGGATGGTGTCAACTATATGCATGTGAAGGTTGCTGGATTGCTGTTTGTTGCAACCACAAGAGTTAATGTATCACCTTCTCTGGTTTTGGAGCTACTGCAAAGGATTGCGTGCGTCATTAAGGATTACCTCGGAGTTCTCAATGAAGATTCATTACGGAAAAACTTTGTGCTTGTATATGAGTTGCTTGATGAAGTCATTGTAAGTATTGATGCCTTTATAGAACATTGTCATCTGAAAATTCATTGGTTGTCTGAAGGAATGTAAGTTTGGATGCTTACTGACATATTAGCATAGGCCCAAGTGTGGTCTCAATGTTTAAGTATTTTTCATGGCTTTCTCAATTTTATGCTGGAAAATAATTCTGGGGGTAATTTCATCTGCTAAGACATCTTCGTTTTTGCCACATTGCTAAGATCATTTCTGCACAGTACTATGGACATGCATGTTATAATATCATTTAGGCGTAAAATATCTTATTCCACCCTTTTTAGGGCCAGTCAACATGTGCCAGGTGCAATAGCACCCTTGTCTACGAGACAAGCTATATGTCTTGAAACTGTATATATTTATGTTCATTCTGTTGTTACTATCGAGAAGTGATAGTTGAATGTGGCTTTATACTGTCACCATCAAACAGTATCATCTGACCTTTAAAAATGAAATAAAATATGATTGCTCCTTTTCTCCATTAGCCATTTTTAAATGCTATGATCATGACTCTAATGAATGTACAGTTACTACAGCATTTTTATGTAAAGCACGATGAAGCTTAATTGTCATTGTAGTAAAGTATAAGTCTTATCATTACTCATTACTGGTCAGGAAATGGTTTTCTATGAATTTCATTATCTACCTTGTGCATTTGTAGTGCGTGTAACCTGATTATCTTTATCTGTTTTTAGGACTTTGGATACCCACAAACAACATCTACTGAGGTGTTGAAGTCTTATGTATTTAATGAGCCGATAGTGGTTGATGCTGCACGTTTGCCACCCCTTGGTCCTGCTGCCATGTTTATGGTATCTGATAATCAACCATATCCAAAGCTTGTGTTTCATTGACATCTTAATTTTATTTTTGACTTGAATTTATGTTGTAATTGACTGCTGGTAATTGCATTTCTGCAGCAAGGATCGAAACGAATGCCAGGGACCGCTGTTACAAAATCTGTTGTAGCCAACGAGCCTGGAGGCAGGAAGAGAGAGGAAATCTTTGTTGATATAATTGAGAAAATAAGCGTTACGTTCAGCTCTAGTGTGAGTATTTGGGCAGGGTATTTTAATCAATATTATGAATACCTTTTACTTTAATGACATATAGTTTAGGATGTTGAGTTTTTAAATACTGCTTTGATTGGCAAGAGTGTGTTGCATATGATTTAGATGAGGATTCTGATATTGATATTGTAAATGGGATTGTCCTGGTAAAGAAACATACACATCCTTTGGGGCCTATATAGTAGAACTTGGGTTTCTATACTCTCCTTGTAAGCAGGACCAGCTACAAGAAGGCTTTTCTAGGTTCATGGTATGTCCAGGAAAGAAATTCAGTGTGATTGATCATTTCTTTCTACAGTGTGTTCAGTGGTCTCAATGTTTTAATTCACACCGTAAATTTTCCTGGTTATATGTGTAGAATTTCACCAAAAGATGCACCTTCTTGGCAGCATTCAAATGTGATTATGTCAGAAAACAACTCCTCTGTTTATAAGAATCCACCGATAAGAAACTTTAGTAAGACCACTGAACACACTGTAGAAAGAAATGATCAATCAATGACTCTGTACCATCAGAA
Organism: Magnolia kwangsiensis; assembly: GCA_037074715.1. NCBI lineage: Eukaryota > Viridiplantae > Streptophyta > Magnoliopsida > Magnoliales > Magnoliaceae > Magnolia > Magnolia kwangsiensis. Next base: position 16,178,882 of record CM073572.1, on the reverse strand, counting down.
TAGATGTTAGGGATTTTTATTTTTATTTTTCGAAAGATAAAATCTTCATTAAGGAGCTGCAACCACTATACACAAATATACAACATATACAGGAAAGGAAAACAAAAACTACTGCCACCCCACCAGGAGTTGGGATGAGATATTTGACCCCGGCACCCACTCCATTACAAAGAGTTTAACTCTCCTAAAAACATCCATAACTCTCCCATTTTTGTTTTTGAAACATCGATCATTTCTTTCTAGCCACCCTATTCATTGTTTTCCCTATATCCCCTCTATGCCATGATAAGAGAAATTTATCTATCAAACTCAGAATCACCCAATGCACTCCAAAAAGTTGGAAGAAATGACCCCACACCTCTCTTGCAAAAGAATAATGAAGGAAAAAATGATTCACCGATTTTGCATCTTTGAAGCAAAGCAGGCTCACATTTGAAAGAACCGTATTCCTCTTAGAAAGGTTGTCTATAGTTCACAACTTATTCCTCCCAACAAGCCACCCAAAAGCCACCACCTTCAATGGGGCACCATATCGCCATATGAAAGTTGTCGGAGACATCCCTACATTTACCTCATTATCACTTAGAACCCAACAAAGAGATTTCACTCGAAATTTACCAGATTTATGTTTAACCATTTGAGCAAGTTTGAGCTTGAAACTGCAGAGATGCCTTCAATAACACCTTGAGAAGATCTACCAGTTCTTGAACTTCTTCATCAATTAGATTCCTTGGAGGTCCAAATTACTTAACCATCCTTGTAAAACAACTACCCATCTTCACATCTACTTCCCTAGCTAACCCCCGCCAGCCTTGGAAACCTATCGCTTAATTTGTTATCTCCAACCCACATCCTTCCAAAATTGAATATTTTTCCTGTCTCCCAAGTTAAAACATATCCCTTCCCACACCCTATGTTTTTAAGGACACCACCGACTTCCACAAGTAAGAAACTCGATACAAGAAAGAGGATTTGTTCCACCACCTGCCATCTACCCCATATTTCCTTCCTATCAACTCCCTCCATCGAGATCCCCCTTCTATGCTAAACCTCCACACCCATTTCCTAAGTGGCTTTAAATTCATCTCCTCTAAGGCTCTAGCTTCCTAAGACTTGTTCCTCCTTGGTCACACAGTTTGCACACCTCCTCCCACTTTAGAAGATAAAACTTGTGCTTCTCTTCCAACCCTGTCCACAAAAAAAAATCCCTCAGCTTTTTCAAAACATTTAAAACTGACTTTGGGCATTTGAAAAGCGACATAAATTAAATTGGAAGGTTTGACATTGATGCTTCAATCAAAATCATTCTCCCACCCATTGATAGATATCTAGATTTTCATTTGGACATCTTGCTCTCACACCGCTCGATCACTTTGTTCCATGTGTCTTGCTGGTCCTACCAATACAAAGTGGGCGTCCAAGGTAAGTAGTCAGAAAGGACCCCTCCCTACAGCCGAAAACCAAAGAAAAATTCCAAATTTCTTCATTTGAAAGACCAACCCGTAAAATCTTGCTTTTGCTAACATTCACCTTCAAATCAGAAACCGCTTCGAAACTAATAATTATCGAACGGAGGTTTTGCACCTTGAAATCGTCTGCCTTACAGAATAGCAACGTATTGTCTGCATACTAGAGATGCGAAATCTGAAAGTTCGAATTGTCTACCCCCAAACCTTCCACCAACCCTACCTCTTCTCCTTTCTCAATCATTTTGCTAAGAGCCTCCATAACTGTTACGAATAAGGATGGAGATAGTGGATCGCCTTGAAACAACTCTCTGGAGGTTGAGAAGAAACCATTTGGCGAGCTGTTTACCAGATTCGAGAATTTACCTGACCTCATGCACATTTAGGAAATTAAATAATGAAAGGAATAAAAAAAAAAAAAAAAGAAGGATCAATGCATGAGGATTCAAGAAAAATGCTGATAAATTTCAAGTTTACTTGATACGTATAAAATTGATAGAGGTATCGTCCTTGCATTTAACATTTCCAAGCATCCAATTTCATGAAAGACCCTAATTCAAACATCTTTATGTAATTATAGTTCACCAATATAATAATGAAGTTAGAAAAGGCAATTCTTTTTTTGCGTGCATACATAAACACATGCATGCATTGGTGCACACCATGTGGTTTCATTCCAGCCAATCTTTTCTCAGCTGTCCGGTTCAAATCATGGTTTCTGTTGACTAGGGTTACATACTGACTTCTGAGATTGATGGCACCATTCAAATGAAAAGTTACCTCACTGGGAACCCAGAAATCCGTCTAGCTCTTAACGAGGACCTGAGCATTGGCAGAGGTGGAAGTTCTCTCTACGGTATCTTTCTTGGTTTACCTTATTGCATTCCATCAACATGATTGATCCAGTATAAGGATTAAAAAAATCCGAATGCGGCTATGATTCTTGTATGTTAGAAGTCCTTTTTGCATATTTTTATTCTTTTAATATTAGGTGGCTAGCCTTGTTCAGCTGTTTTTCTGAGGTTTCATGCATTTTCCAATTCTTGCAATTGTTGTTTCTTGCACATGGTTGCTCCATTTACTAGTCAATATTTATTTATAGTTCTTTGTTCTCCAGAAGTTTTGAATACTGTCAAAGGTTTCACTGGACAAGCATCCATTGAATCTTCTGAATTGCCTCCATTCAATCTTGTGAATGCTTCCCAAATTATTATTATTATTATTATTTTTGCAAAGAGTTCTCCTTTTTCCCATTAAAAAGAAGGCTAGCTGTTTTCCTTTTTCATAAATTAACTGTAACGAGTAGGCCTACGGTCTTATATTTATGAGGTGATCTCTACATCAATCATGGTTTAGCATGTCATTAGTGATCTGTGCTTTGATGGAATTTTGAATTTTATTGATGTTGGGTGATTGACAATTAATTCTATATTGGATTTTTTTGTTGGCTATCTGATGTATTAAAAAATGGTTTTCTTTATTAATTTAATTAAGAAGTTAAAAAACTCTGGCATGGTTTACAAAATCACCAAAGAGTCATGGGGTAGGATTGATTTCAATTGACAGTGGGGATTTTGTAGGAGGTTCTAGGTTAATGGGGGTTGAAAATGCATCCATGTTTCTTTGCTACAGGGCTATAACATGCAAAGTTGAGACATGAGGTTCAGAGCTTTTCTCTTGGTTCTCTATTGATTGGCTTGGTGCATGATTTTCAACTCAAAATTTGAGTCACAAATTTAAAGATCAATATAAAATGGAAAAAAAGAAAAAAAGAAAAAAGAAGAAACAATCACCTATGAAATTCAAACAATCGATGGGTGGGCAAGAGAATTCTTGTTTTGTCTTTTTCTTGTGAACAGGAATCAATTGACCAAATTCTTACACCAGATTCAAAATTCTCATTCAAAGAATTGCTTAAGCCTGAAGATCTATGCTAATTTCATGAAAAATATCTTTTATTTTTTGGAAAATATTTCATCATTTTTTTTTCTTTACAATAGATAGGTCAATATGTTTATAATCCATGTTCTGTATGCATTTTTTTATTCTGGCCCTGTTCTAAACATCATCTTGTGGATCAGCAGGAAGTTAACGTAACCATTGCATTTAGCAGTTTAGTTTCAAAAAATCTTTGTCATGATAGGATCATTGCTTTTTCATACCTTTCATGTCCATGGTAAGGGAAAGTTGGTATTGACAAGTTGGGGAGTTTTGGGTTTTCAGTGGGAACAAAAAGCATGATTCTGAAAGCCGAATGCTTAGGGGGTTGTATGTGGATCCAAGGCTGCCCCGTGCTCGTGCATTTTGATACAAATTTTGTAGTCATATGTTGTGGCTGAATGAACTTGGCTGCCATTCTTTAATGCCTGCCATGTATCCTTTATCTGCGCCACTCCCAACTCTGTCTGGTTCCATGTTTTGTGAAGCTGTGAGTTACAAGTTACAACTGATTGATATCAATAGAAGTCTGCAGTTAATGCTTCGTTGTCTATCTAGCATTGCTGTTTCTCATTTGAGCAATAGAAATATGTTGAAATCTTACCAAAATAAAATTTAAGATCCACAAGCCTGATTTTTCAGAAATCTAAAGTGCTTTAGCTGGATATACTAGCTGTTACTGGTCTGATTCCTTTGGTCATTTTGTCATCTTGATATTCTTATCTTACATCTCAAAAACGAGATGTCTAGTCTCTCTTTTGTTATTTACTGATGTAAGTTATGATGACTGCATATATAATTAAATCAATGTTTCATTTATACTAGGTTATCTTATGGAGTTTTTGTTTTGGCTATAGATTATCGTAGTTCTGCTGGAGCAGGGGCTGTTATACTAGATGATTGTAACTTTCATGAATCTGTCCATCTTGACAGTTTTGACGTGGACCGAACATTGACACTGGTAAGTGGAGATTTACCGAGTTATCGTCATTTAGGATTGGATACAAACTAAGGCCCTCTTTGGATGACAATACACAAATAAGTTTCTGAAAACTTAATTATATGAATGCAGTTCTGGGAACACAGTTTTTTAAAACTCAATGTATCTAAAATTGTTGTTTGGATGACAATTTATGTTTTTCTAATTTTCTATAATGTTGTTTGGATGTCTGAAAATCATCTTTATGAGAAGTTACTGTAGCACAATGAGTCCACGTTATGCACCTATCTGATGATTTCCACATGCACCTGGCTGTGCATAGGATGCACCTGAGCTAACAGATAATATAGAAAATATACTGGCCTAATTTAAGTTTCATAAAACAATCTATTTGATTTTGCACATGGGTGGCCAACTTGACGAGTGGACTGATATGATTGTCGGGTCATCTTTCTAGTGGGGGCCTCCTTATGCACGTGCAAGATGTCCTATTGATGCAGGACAACTAACTACTTGCTCTAAAAGCTTGAACTGATAGAGCATGGTGAATTAATCCCTTTACCTCATATCGCAGGCACCACATCCCATGGGTTAGGTCCTTGGCCGAACTCCCCTCGTGGGCCCCACATTACATGGGTTCCGCCTCACACGGGCCACCCACCCGAGTGTGCCCTTGCATCCCACATGCCACCCCACTCAAGGCTGGTGTGAAAATGCCCCTGCATTACCTATGCATGTGCCATTGCCGCAGGCAGATGGTGAGGGCTGCATTTTTGGCTAGCAAATCTTCACCTATGTTAATGCTTGGACTATACATCCATGATTGTTCACTATTTTAATAGTAGTCAAGCATTATACACATGGCATAGTTGTATGGCAATCCAAACTGTCCGAATTGCTGGCCCAATTGTGGATGGAGCTTAACCCAAAAATTATGCTAAGCAGATGATAGTAACCATAGATGCCGTTGGAATTTGAGCCACTCACTGTTTCACTTTTAACCATCCATCCATTTGATAACCATCAATAGGATGGTCAAAATCAGTTGATCAAAGTGTTTTTTGAGATATGCTTTACCCACAACTTGTACCACAATATGGATGCTCTGAATGGCTGTACAGTGAGTGCCATGCATGAGGATGAGTCAACACCTTCTTCAAAATGAAGGTAAACTATCATAGGTGTCTGCACTCTCTACAGTATCAAATCACTCTTGTTAAAAACTGTTGCTTTGCCGAGTGTATGTTCTGCTCAGTTTGCATGATTGAGATATAATCTGACACTCATGTTTGTATAAACTACGTTTAGGAAAGCGTGGCATCCAAACACACACAAAATGGATATTTCTGACCAAAATGGGCATTGAACTCTGTTCAGCGCCAATTGAGGCATCATCTAAACATGCCCTAAAGATTGTGTTTTAAGTTGTTTAGTTCATTTTCCTGTCGGCAGTTTATAATCTTTACTCCATGTTTTCTCACAGGTACCTTCAGATGGGGAATTTTCTGTCATGAATTATCGTATGACTCAGGAATTCAAGCCTCCTTTCCGTGTTAATGCATTGATTGAAGAAGCCGGAGCGTTCAAGGTGCATGCAATATGATCTTTTCATGTTTTCATGGTTGAGTGCTGCTTTGGCTTGAAAAGTGAAAACATTATCAACAATCTAAACCAATCCAATTGCTTTCACTTTACTGTGGCTGATTAGGCAGAAGTGATTCTTAAAGTACGTGCTGACTTCGCCCCAACTATCACTGCAAACACAATTGTAGTACAAATTCCACTTCCTACATATACTACAAGGTGTTCTTTTCTTCTTGGTTTTTCCCCTGCAATCATGGTTGTCTGTTAAGGCTGATTGGCAGAAATCTGTTGTATATCTGGCATTCGAATATGTCATTTTGCTTGGAATGCAGTTGTCTGTTTTTTTTTTTTTTTTCCCCCTTTCTTGTTGTTGTTTGGTTGGGGGTGAATTGTTTGTTTTTTGAGTGCCATTCTAGCCTTCCCTTAGCAATTATTAAATGTGAGTAATTGGTTTGATGTATTTCAAACCGGTTATCAACTTAGAAAGCAATACTAGAAATGACTTGCAGTTTTATCCATTTGTGTTCCAAATGGATTTTATGCTATAAGATATTTCATATTTCTATTGCTCTTACCTGCTGATTATTTAATATCTTTCCGTGGAGAAATTTGTGGTTAGCTGTTACCATTTTTCCAGAATTCTGATTGATCTGTTTGTTATCCTATAAGAACAAGAGTAATACTGACTTTTCAGGCATAGCACATTGAATACTAGCCAAACTTTCTCTAATTAATTCTTTGTTGGTTGATTTCGCACAGGGTTAGTTTTGAGCTGGAACCTGGGGCAGTCGGAAACACAACTGATTTCAAGGAAGCAAATAAGAGACTTGAATGGGGATTAAAAAAGGCATACTTTCTTACCTCCATCCTCAAGATTTTCTTTTTCTTGTGGTCCAATGGTTAATCTATTGAAGAAATTCAAGTGTGACTCGAATATATACATTGGATATCTGATTTCATCATTTGTATAGAGTTTTTATTGTTTCATGATACTAATGATTTGGCGGATGTGGAATATTTTAGATCGTTGGTGGATCTGAACATACTCTACGTGCAAAACTCACATTCTCACAAGAATCACATGGTATGACTAAGATTCCAACCTATGACTTTGTAAGAAAATATATGAGCTGCAAGCTTCCATGACACTTCTTGTTTATTTTCATATTCAGAGTACACATTGGCCTGATTAATTTATTTTTTTGTTAATATTAGGAAACATCACGAAAGAAGCTGGACCTGTAAGCATGACTTTCACCATACCAATGTATAATGCTTCAAAGCTTCAGGTGAGGTCGTCTTTTGACTATGAAGGTGAATTCTACATGTTTATTTTTTCTTCATTTCTTCTTCTTCTTCTTCTTCTTCTTCTTCTTCTTCTTCTTCTTTTTTTCTCGAGAGGTAAGCTGAGTGAACCATGATCGATGTTGAAAAACACTGTCTACCAAACACTTGAGTTACGGTCCCGAATCGTTCTCCCATGCGAATCAATCCCTTTATCTCATAGCCCAGGCCCCACTTCACATGGGTCTCACCTCACATGAGCTGCCCACCCACTTGAGCCCAATGTGAAAATGCCTTTGCATTAATCACCCCCGATGAGGAGTCTCAAACATGAGATGTCCAGCCTTGATACTACTTTGATGCAGGACAATAACCACTTGCTCTAAAAGCTCGAACTAATAGCATGGCGAATCAATCCCTTTATCTCATAGCCCATGCCCCACTTCACATGGGTCAGGCCCTCAGCTGAACCCCCCTCGTGGGCCCCACTTCACATGGGTCAGGCCCTCGGCTGAACCCTCCTCGCGGGCCCCACTTCACATGGGTCTAACCTCACACGAGCCACCCACCTCACACGGGCCGCCCACCCTGAGTGTGCCCCTGCCTCACATGGGCTACTCCACTCAAGCCCGGCATGAAAATGCCCCTACGTTACCGTCCTATTCTTATGGAACAGTATATCTATATTTTCTTGAAACTGTCCACCTATGTAGGCCATGAGTGCCGTGAAAATAGTAGGCCCACCATGAAGATTACTCTTTTCGAAAATCAGGCCGATCTGCTCACTAGGTCAGCCACATCAATATGTTGAGACCGATTGTTGGTTGTCCATTGATTCCTATGCTGTGGCCCACTCAATGAGCGGATTGGCCTGTTTTTTAGTCAAGTTGGCTTTATGACGGGGCCTGATTTTTGGGAAGGTTTCTTCAAGCTATTCAGAATTGCATGGGTTGTTTCAAGTTCAATTAGACAGTTTTTCCTGGCTTGGCATGAAGGCGACAAAAGTAAATCTGGGAAGTGGGTTTGGCACCTGTGTTTTCTAGCACGTTTATAGAATATTTGGTCGAAAAGGAACAATCGTTGTTTCAGAAACCAAACGGGTTTCATGGCGGAAGTTTTCAATTGGGCAAAATTGAATGTTAAGAAATGGGCACAAGCATCGAATGTATTTGTCTCTGATCAGTTTCCTGCATTGTGGTCAGAATTGTAGAGGGTCTTATGGATGTAATTTTATTTTTCTTTCTTTTGTATTCTTTGGCTTCGATCCTTTCTAATAAATTGATTATTGTCTCAAAAAAATAAAATAAAATGGTGGGGCCTGCCATTCTCATGGTACTGATGTTCTACACAAGTGGCATGTTGGCAGGAAAGATGTTACCTTACCACAAGTTGTGGTAACTTACCTGTAGGCGATCAGTTCTATATTTTCTTTCAAAATATTTTAACTCAAGCTTTGCTGGTTCAAATAGGCAGTCTTATGTCTCTGCAAATGGGCAGATTGGCTTTGTGAACATCCATTTATGGTGGTAATGATGTGGTCACATCACCTCCCTAATGGTACTTTGGCTTATCTTCTAGGATCTTTTTTAGCTCTCTTGTGCAACTCCATTTTTAAGCAGAGTAATCAGCGTACTTTTTGCACTTACCCTTGAGATTGGGCTTTTGTTTTGTTTTGTTTTGTTTTGTTTGGCTTTTTTTATTTTATTTTATTTTATTTTATTTTTAATTTGCATAAAATGTAATGTTTCATTTTAACCAAAATTCGTTTGGTGCTAAATTGAACTGAATTTCAAAAGATGCAATTCAATATAGAAGAAAAACCAGTCACTGGCCTGTTGGGTGAGCTGGTAGAGATGCGTTGCTGCAAGGGACTGATTTGGGCTTTGAGTCCCACATACCTTACCTTGTCTTACCACCTTGGAGGTCCCCCCGTGACATTGGTGGCACCTTTCAAATTCATTGCGATGACCACACCCTTAATTGTGATTCCATGCGTTTCAAGTTGGAACCAAATCACAATTTGGGGGCTAGTCACTCATTTCAAATGCAGGACTAGCCCCATTTTCTTTCTTTCTTTTTATTTTTCTTTTCTTTTTTCTTTTCTATATCTCTTTATTGAATTGTATTATTGCTATCCTCGCTCAACTGCAATCTAAGCATCCGACATTTCAAAGTGCGGTTTTCAAGATTTTTGAGCTCCCTGTTAAACTACATTGAGCTTTCTCATGATGAGGCTCTCCTAACCTTCTACATGAGATGTCTCTGAAGATGATCATTTGTCCTTGGATGCAGGTAAGATACTTGCAAATAGCAAAGAAATCCAAGACACACAATCCATACCGATGGGTGAGATATGTCACACAAGCAAATTCGTATGTTGCTAGGATATGATGAATTTCCAATACCCTTTTTATTGTTTCTGTTTAATTTCATCAGGAGAGTTAAAGAAACTCATTTCTTGAGACACTGTAAGTGGTCCTTGTTGTATGAATTACAATTTTATCAGTTAATCTATGTTTTGAAATGATCGACTGGGAAATTTGGATAAATGTCGAAGCTCATTCAATTGATGTGTTTGCATGGCCTAGTCATGGTTTGAAATCTGTGGCAGCTAGTGATTTTGTTTAAGTTTCCTTGAGCTTGAGCTGTCTTTCCAACCCTCTCAAATGCACTAGGACTAGTTTCCTTCACCATAGATCCTTGAGGGTGGAGCAGAGGCTGTTATTTGTCATCTAATACATAATTGGTCAGGAAGATTCAAAACCACGACATCAGCAGGCCTTTGAGCCTGATCTCCCCTCTAGAAAGCATAGCGAGTGGTAGACTAATACATCATGGGTGCATTTAGATGCACTACTGAATTGAATTGCTACTGTTAGTGTAATAAATGGAAATGACCAGATTGTAATGTCCTTTTCTAGCAATGATACTGATAGCCCTGGGCCCCAATTTGAAATTACATTGCTTTGAAGTTTGATGCAGATACAGCAACCATGCAATGCCTGAATGTTGAGAGAGGGCTGCCTGGGGGAATTGATTGATGGACCACACAAAGACGGGCATGAGTTGGGTAGGTTCCCAAGTGACGGGAATCCAATTCTCACTTGCAGGAATTTAATTCTTGCCAATTATGATATCGAATGCTGTTTTGGGAGGTTCCCTGACTGGCAAGAATCCCATTTTCGCCAGTCAGGAAACTTCCCCTGTTGGATGGTGCATATGAGACTTGTTTTCAGCAGGATCTGAAGGTGTAGTTTTGCACTTTCTCTGTGATTAGTTATAGTGCTAATTGGTCACCTCGATTAGTTGGGAATGTATGAAAACCCCTTAGCCTATTATTGTAGTTAGCTAGCTTTTTTTTATATGAGAGGGCTTTCTTTGGTGTTCGCAGGTGTGTTCTTTGGGTTGAATTCTTTCCAAATTACCTTGTTCCGGCCTGATTTCCCTTCTTCACGCTCGGGCTATGTTTGATTTGGTGTGGTTTTTGTTGAGTCGGAAAGATTGAATCTACTTCGAATTTGGACTTGAAAGAACATTTGCAGCCTAATTCCAGATTAATGGTCAGGCACTGCCTTTGTTTCAGAGCCTCCTTTGCCGGAGGTTCTAACCCTACCAAAGCCCACATTGCCTGAAACCCAGATGCCTCTGAGGTGCTGATGGTGCCAAAGCCAACATTGCTGGAAACTCACATTGATGCAGTGGGGCCAACAGCATATCAGTGGGGCCCACTGCATCAATTTTGGATTCCTGTACTATTCACGGCATATCAGTGGGGCCAACAGCTTCCCCTACAGGAACTTCATGTCTCATGTTGGCAGCTGGTGTAAAAGTGTTGCCATTTTGTGGAGAATGCTTTTATCATCTTGACAAGGCAAGTAAGATGAATGGACTGGCTGAAATATAGACCGTGGGCCCTACACAAATCCAGTGGTGGGCGTTCCATAGACTGAGCCGTTGGAATCCCAGAATTTAAATTACTATTCCATTAGAACCATATTCTTTATCTTTCTTACCATACAAATGTCTATGTACAGTGACCTGTATCTGTGCCCCCGTCCGATACCCTTTATGTAGGACATCACTTCAAAAAATTCCCCCGTGGGGTTGAATGTGTATCAGATCCATACCTTCCATCAGGTGTGCCGCCACATTTTCACTAGGAATTCTGAAAAATCATTTCAATCCAAACTTAGGTAGGCAACACCGTAGGGAATAGTGTAAAATCATGTCTAAAAACTCTAAAATCATATGATGTGGCCCACATGAGTCTTGAAATGTCCTTATTTCCAATGAATCCATTCATACTAGTGGGGCGCGTCAGATGAGTGAATTGGATGGTATTAAACTGCACAGTGGACAGTACCATAGGAAACAATGTAAAATCATATCTAAAACTCTAAAATCATGTGGTGTGGCCCACATGAGTCTTGAAATGTCCTTATTTCCGAAGAATCCATTCACAATAGTGTGGCACATCAGATGAGTGAATTGGATGGCATATACACCACATGATGGACCCCACACAAATTCTACGACCTAATTTTTGTGCCACGGTCTAAACATAGGGTGGCACGCGTGATGGACGGGGTGGATCTCATCCACATGAAGTCTTCCATCCACATCAGAAAATGGTCACGCTCCCATATGACCACCCATCTAGGCCGGGCTCAGTCCGTGGGTGTCGGGCAGAAACTGTCCCAATACCCTAAATTTTGAAAAAGAAGCACCGGAGCCGTCCATGCAGAGGCAGATGGAAGGGACAGTCCACAGCACGCGTGTGCACCATCACAATCAGATTTACTCATCATAGGGGATAATGACATGGTGAAGTAGTAAATTCATCAGGTGGACCACACGTGTAGTAGTAAATAAAATGGAATGTTGAAAAGATGAGGAATATCCCAATTGATATGTGTGGCCCACCTGATAAGTTGATTACATGGAGCGTCCCAAGTCCCACCCACATGTGCCACATTCGTAGATGCACCGGGAGTTGAGCATGCAAATAAAATCAATTTATCTTCGTAATAATTTAAGGGAAATGGTACTATGAGGTCCACCTCATTGGAACTTCCCATGAGGTTGAGATATGTGGCCCCACCGTGATATATGTCGATCATCTATATAATCAGTCATATTCACTATTCCATTGTGGGACATGGGCTTAAAAATAAAATCAATCCATGACTTGGGTGGACCACACCACATATAACAGTTTATAGGGGTTACCCTCCCATTAAAACATTCATAATCATTTATTGGGCTTACTTGATGTGTTTCAAAAATCCAGCCCATCCATTGTATGTGTCTCACTTAGAGGAGGTTTTAGACCATGTTTCAGCCGCATCCAAAACTCATGTGGGCCTGACCAAGTGCTTTTATATGTTTTAGGTATGTCTTCACGTGGCTTTAGATGGTATGGCCCACCTGAGTTCCGTACACTGTGATATGCCATAAAGTAAAGGGAACCCATCAAATTCACGGTGTTGATGATATACACACATCACGGTGGGGCCCACACAGCTCTACCTCATGGGAAGTTCCCACGGGATCGACCTTACAGTACCATTTCCAGTATTGTAATAATCTTTCCAAGCAACATCACCTACTACATGCAATGACCTTACAGTACCATTTCCAGTATTGTAATAATCTTTCTAAGCAACATCACCTACTACATGCAATGACCTTTGTACACATACGAGCCGTGGCTCGGACTAACCGAGCACCAGATAGGTAGAGTGTGCATGAAATCCATCTCATCTATCAGGTTTGTGCGTCATTTAAACCCTTGATCTAAAAAAATCAGGCAGATCCAAAACTCAGGTGGGCCACCCCATCAGAAAAAGTGTAAAAACATGACTAAAAAACTGTAAATTCACGTCCTGTGGCCACGTGAATATTAGAATATCTGATTTTTTGGGGTGTCCCTTCATCCTGGTGAGACACGTCATATTGGTTGATTGGATGGCATACACAAACCATGTTTGATCCCGCAGACAATTTGCAAGGTGTTAATGGTGTGTATCCCCATCCAAACTAATCCCTCTAGTGTGGCCCACATGATACTTAGATTAACCTGATTTTTGGGCTTATTTCCAGCCATGGGGTATCTCACCTGATGGACGGTGTGGATCTCATGTCCTTCCCTTAACTACCACAAGTCAAAGTACGTAACGTATACATTCGCTACCCATGCAACGAATTTCGTGTACTGAAACTTAGTTTGACATTTTCAGAACGTAGATAGATGAGAAGGTGACCAAACACCCCAAAAACCTCAAAAACTTCTTACTATCCCCAACCAAACTGAAATCTTGTAAACCCTTCCAACCATCATATCCTTATATAAAAACCCAACTCCACTTATTTTCCATTCACCCACAAGTCCTTTGATCAAATCATTCATAGCCCTTCATCTCATCTACCCATGGCTTCCTACCATTGCTCACTCTTAATTTTATTTCTAGCCCTATGTTCAGGGACCAATCTGGCACATGGGGCCCGCCATCTATTAGATACCCCAGCGCCAGTGGGCCCACCTACAACACCAACATTGCCTACAATTCCAACACTTCCTCAGCCCACATTGCCACAACCTCCTCCATTGCCGACCGTGCCAACCCTTCCTCAGCCCACATTGCCACAACCTCCTCCATTGCCGACCGTGCCAACCCTTCCTCAGCCCACGTTGCCTCCATTGCCCACCTTGCCCACCATCCCTACCATTCCTACTCTCCCTACACTTCCTAAGTTCACATTGCCACCTTTGCCCGCTACTTTGCCTTCTATTCCAATTACGATTCCGACGATCCCTTCGCTCAATTTCCCATCTATTCCTTTCCTCTCGCCACCTCCGTCGACCCCTGGAAGCCCATGAAAAGCCCATGTAGTGCGATTGCACCGTCCGATTGTTCTCCATCTTGATTTTTATGTCTAATAGTAGTATGGTTTGTATTTGAGGTTTTATTATGTATTTGAGTTTGATTGGGACATTGTTATTGTCTATGTATTATTTTCATTTGTATTTGTTATTGTCTATGTATTATTTTCATTTGTGTGATTAATGAATCTTCTTTTACTTGAGAATGTTTTGGAGACTTTTGGATCTGTTTTATTTTCCATTTTGTTGATGCTTTACGTTTATTTGAATTTGTTAGGCTATATGTTGCATGTGGTTGATAATGGACTGGGCTTATGGGCTTAGGCCTAGACGATTCAAAATTTTGAATGGGCTGTTGTCTGATGGAAAGATGGGCCAAGATAGCCATGGGCTCGTTATTTGCAATACTACACGCATGTAATTTCAACAGGGAACCACTTGGATAGACTGCAGTGGCAAGTTGAAAAGGGGAGGTAGATCATGCAAACGGCTTTGGTGGATCCCTGACTATGGAGCTCACCTTGATGTATATTCCTTACATCCATTCCGTTAATCCTTTTTGAAAGTTAATTTTAAGTATGATTTGAAGAATTAACTACATAAAAATATCAGGTTGACCACACCAGAGGAAACATTGATGATAGAACATTAAAAACTTCTTGTGGAACATGCAATTTTTTTTTATTGAGCTGATATTTGTGTGGTTCTTTCATCCAGGCCTTTGTGACATTATGTACAGGTTGGATGGAAAATAAACATTCCGGTGGCCCCAAAGAGGTTTTTAATGGTGTCACCACTGTTTCCTGTGGTGTGGTCCACCTAAGATTGGATATTCTTCATTTTTGGTATGATGTCCTAAAATGATCTGTAAAAAGGTATGGACGGCAAGGATTTAATGTACATACATCAAGGTAGGCTCCACAGTCAGGGATCAACTTGTCAGCGTGCAGAATGTCACGTTTTACAATAGGCCTGGCAATGGTTTGGTTTGGGTCCGGTCAGGTTCTCAGTTCTTGGGCTGTGTACTAAATGGCCCAAGAAGTCTGACCCAAATCTTATCCACGATCCATTAAAACAAGGCCCAGTTGGACCCACCTAAAAATCATCAAGCCCAAGCCCAACCCGACCTGACCCATTTGATTATAGTGGTCCGGGTTGGGTTCGACCAACCTGACCAAGCATGACCGAACTCAAATTTAAGAATGAATATGTAGCTAAATTTATGCCAGCCCAGTTAAATTAATGGATATACATATACATATACATACATATATACATCATATGTATATATCCATGGCCCAGCGACGTACGGCCGAGGCTTTCGGACCAAACTCGGCAAGAGGGTGGGGTCCAAGTGGGGTCGGCCCAGGTGAATGATGGAGGGCCTAGTTCAATCATCAACTGGGAAGCCATTGTACAAAGAGGATTGGAAGGTTTAAAGACGTTCTTGAGCAGTTGTAATTGAAATAAATGTGCAGTTTAAAAGCACTCTTGGACAGAGGGTTATTTTTGGTCCAGTTAGGGACAGGACCTAGGAAATTCGGGCCAGCTAAGGGCAAACCTGGTCCTATCCGCTCAGTTTGAGTAGATTCAACATAGGCTAGCCCAAGCCCAACCCACTAGCTATATAGCTTGGCCCAAACCAGCCTCAAAAGTGCTGTCCGCCGGACCCATCGCGACTTGACTCAGCAAACTCAACTCATCTAACTCGTTTAGATCTGACTCGATCTGAACTGAGTGGGTGAGTCGCTCCGAATCAAGTTGACTTCGTCCAATCCGAACTCAAATGAAGTCGAGTTCAAGTCACCTAGCAACTCAACTCGACCCGAAATCCAACTCGGTACTGACTCGACTTGATCGAGAATTGGATTGATATATATATATATATATATATATATATATATATATATATATATATATGGAGAGGTGGTATTTTGGCGAGTGACTCTAGATTTTGAGTTGTGATTTCATACCGTGGATACTCACTGCACCCGACTCGGTACTTGTGATCAGGTTGGACTCGGTCTGGATTAGTCCAGGTTAGACTTGGACTCGATCGGGTCAGGCATGCTGGACTCGGTACTGAGTTGGGTAGAGTTTGGATCAAGTCTATTTCAAAACCGGATCAAGTAGGGTCAGCCCTAACTCAGTCCGACTCAACTTGATGCCCACCTCTAGTCAGGACCTATGAAATTCGGGCTGAGCTAAGGGCCAACCTGGCATAACTACAAAGTTGGCAGATAGAGTGTCATTGGGCTGGCTTTGGGCCTAAAATAATTTTGTATAGGCTCGGCGACAGCCCGATCAAAACAGTTCAAAATCCGGACTGAGACTTACCCAGGCCTGGCCCGTTAAAAGACCTTACAGAGCTAAGCTTAATCAGCCAAGAAATAGATCTTGATTTCGGGTGTGCAACAGACCACGAGTCACATAAGAACTGAAATGCAATACTACCCTTGCATGCAACAATAATATCATTGGAACCCACGGTTTATTAATCCAGACCATTGATCTTATAGTCAATGGTATATATGAATGAGCCATGCCCTGCGAGAGGACAACGATACCCTTTAATCGGACTTTAAATGAGTGGTTAAGCACACATGAACAGAAAAGTGGCAAAAGTTTGGAGGGCTACTTCTTGAATAAGGGAGAAAGGCTGGGTCTAGTCAAGCCTTGGATTTGCATGCCAAGATGCACACTTCAACTCCTTATCATTCAATCAATTGATGTATATTCTTATGGGTAAAAACAGTCTGACCACTCATGGAGTCAACTTGGACTCACAAACATGCTTCTAAACCAAATGGCTCCTAAACGACCATCTATTCCAAATCGATCTGAAGGAGAGCAAACACCGAACTCCAGGCCTTGACCTCAGCACCATACTTTTCTGAGCTTCTACCAAGCTTATCTAAACCTCAGCTCAGCCTTGGCCCGATTGATTGAAAGCTTGGCTCAGCTCTACCTCAACACATATATGATCGAGGGCTCGGCTTAGGACAACCTCGACCATTCATTGCATGACCATAGAGCCAACCATATCAACACTTATCACCTACGCTAATCTCGTGTAACGGTTGAGAAACGTACACAAAGACTACTACTGAGATCGATAATTGTCTCTAGCCTATCTACACTATAAATAGGGGATTCATCCACACTAAAAGATAAGCAAAATCTCTCACCCAAAATCCCTCAATACTACTAGACCCAGATTTCTAGCCTGACTTTGACATCGGAGGGTCCCCTGCTCTAACCAGGGTCTCCTTTGTCTTCTTCCTATGCAGGTACTAAAGGGTCTAAAAAGGATGGATCAGATTTTTTACATCAGCATATATCATCCATCGTATGAATTCCAGCTTCCATAGTCCTTTTCAAAATTCACTCAATTTTAAGAAATGTATAATTTATATTTGTTATACTAAAAAATGGTCCAAATGTCCACCTCGATCATCCACCATCCATATTTTATTGCCCAACCAGCTTAAAAAATGATTTAGCTCATATGGTCCTAACTACCCAATCAATGGTTAGGAAATCACATAACTTATATGCCCTAACTACTCAACCAATGGTTACAAAAATGGATAAGTGATATTGATTAGAGAAACAATCCCATTATTGGCTTAGATCAATAGGACATCAATCTCACCCTTGGTTGCCTGTTCCTTCCAAATAATAATAATAATAATAATAATAAATCACTTTGGCCATTTTTTAGTATAATGAATATTGGACATACTAAAAACTCGCTCGAACATTGATTTAGATTATCCATGGACCCCATCTTTGATTTCCCATCCCTCTCAAGAAATCACATTGGTGGAGTGATCTAAACCCTTCAATCAATGACTAGGAAAATAGATGATCTATATCACCATAGATATTTCAATAATTGATTTAGATTATCCATCACATGGATTCCACATTTAGTAGGACAACTAAAATCACAAAATATTCACTGTGATTTTTAGCCATGGACCCTTCATATAGGTATACCCACAGAAATAAGGCACGTTTGTGCCAATCCGTCCACTAGATTGATTTGACCATGTTGATCTCCTGGTCCATAAATCAGGTTCGTCCATGTTCAGGTGGGCCACAATAATTATAAAAGATAGGCAGCTGGAGGAAAGAAAGGGAGAAAGGGAGAGGCCTTACCTTTTATGTTGTAGCTGTTCTTTTTGGCCGCTTTAGCTAGCTAGTTATGACTGTTTACTAACTAGAGGATGGTACACCACGATTTACTTCATGCTTTAATCATGCATCCCTTTGTTTTTAAAATGCAGCCCATCTGAAAAGTGAAATGAGCCTCATCTTTTGGCTTTTTTTATGCTAGCATGTGTGAAAGGTCAGAATGGGTGGGTCCATACATCTAAAGATATTTAGAAAATCTTAAAGATCTGCACACAAAGTCTAAGATGGAAAATCTGTCCAATGGTCCACCTATTACAGGAGTGAAGAGGATCTAATCACCCATCTATTTCTAAGATTAGAATGGATCTAAACATGATTAATAATGGTTTAGATCATCCAAAAACTGCCTTAGTGGATAATAAGTATTATTTCTTTTCTATTTTTTCTTTGAAAATTCTAAGTTGGGATGTCTTTAACTAGGGTGCGTCTCCGATTATAATAATTAAAGAAAAAAAAAATGAAAGGAACGAAAATATTGATGAAGATTTTGATTGCAATATGACAAAATCCCTATCTTATTCGATCTCTTTCACACATCTTCATACGCACATACACCCCCACACACATGCCCACACTCATGCCGTAGTGGGATTTCACCACCCATGAGTACTCAAACTCTTAACCTGGTGTTGAAACTCTTGTGAGTCTACCACCGAGACAAGAGTAAGCTGTTTTGGGGTGAGTGTGTGGGGGTGTGTGCGTGTGTAAAGGGTTCGACTATCCATAGGTGGTGAAATCCCACCACTGCGTGAGTGTGTGGGGGTCTGTATGTGTGTTAAAAAAAAAAAAAAAAAACCCAGAGAGATTAAGCTGTTTTGGTTTGTTTGTTTCTTTCTTCTTTTTTTTTCCATGTATTAAGCCATAAAAGTCAATTGTGATATGGCATCTCACAGGCTAATGGTGGAGGTGAACTATCAAATAATCCACCTACTTGGTTTTTGACATATAATTCAAAATATGGTAAAATTATGAACATAAAATCAATTATGAAAATATTGCAATTACACTAATAAAGGATGAATAAATATTCTTTGGTTTCTGGCCCATACAAAGATTCGGAGTTTCAAGTTTCAAAGTTAGACCTACACCTTTCCTCCTCGATGCAGACATGTGAACATAGTTAAAGAGAGCCAACCACAAACGCATACCAACAGAAAGAATGGCTCTCCAAGCATGTATCAGATTTTCTCCACACACACACACACACACATATGAAAGATACTAAGTTTAAACACCTGACTCTAAAAGGGCAATTATTGGTAACTATTAGAGTCAAGGTTGTCATGTAGGCTTGTGTATCGCATGTTCCAGTTGAGTCAATTATGCCTCCACCCTAACCTGAACCCAACTTGCATTGTGTTGCCAAAATGAAATTTATAAAATCTCAACAGATTGATCATAGGTATACTAAATTTAATTGCATAATAATAGCAGTTTTAATCTCATATTCTACAAAAGATATTAATTGAGACAATAGGAACAAATATGATAATTTGTCAATTTTAAGACATTTATAATTTGTATTTACTAAATAATTTTTGTGAAAAAATTAGTTAAGTTCAAATATCAAGAATTTTTTTAGACAAATTATCAAATTTATTTTTCAGTATTTATAAGTACTATTTCAACACTTTTAGTTTTTAATACTTAATTTAAATTTTAGATCTTATTTTTTAATTTACCAAATGACACTTCAATGACCTACGATCCATCCATCACCCTTAATAAAGTGGAATAGCAACACAAGAATCATGTAGCCGGTAACACTTAATTAGGATCGAGCTTAGATGACGACAACAATTAGAGCTGTACACGAGTTGAATCGAGTTGAGCTTGGCACAGCTCGATTCGGCTTGACTAGTAGCTGACCCCTGTGTTGAGAGTCAAATATTGCATATTATTCCCCATTTATTACTTGATTTTATGAACATGATAATGCTTAATGTTTTATTTTAATCATGTTTGTATTGCAAGGTGAATTTAAGAGCTTAAATTGAAAAGGATACTAAAAGTATGGATTTAACGCTCAGATGAATCTTATGATACCAAAAATGAAGAATTCACATGCCAAAGATCCAAAAAAATCAAGTGAGGAATAAAAAAAATTGAAAACTTAAAATGAAGAAAAGGAACCATAAAAATCTGTCTGCTTCAACTAGTCTAAGCCATCATTTAACTAGTCTAAGGCCCTTACTCGACTAGTCGAAAGTTCATCAACTCAAACTCCAATAACGTGAACTTTTAATTTCACGCGATCCTTGGCCAGTTGAAGGTTTTCCTCGATTCGTCTAAGGTTGCGCAGACAACACACGGATTACATAAATTTGAGGCAGTTTTCAGATTTTTCCAACTCGGTACGAAAGTTGGAGTTGTAAAACTATAAATAGGAATCCCTAAGATGTTCCTAGGCATCTTCTAGGGCTTGAGGAGTGAAGAAAAAGGGTGAAAAAGCCGTCGCTAGGAGTTTTTCTTCCTTTTTCTTAATTATTTTTATACTTTTCTTAAGAGATTTTAGTTCAATCACGTCTATGGTTGGCTAAACTTCTTAACTATGGCTAAGAAGTGAAACTTATAGCGTGATGGGATGTTTCTTTTATTTTGATTCATGTTTATATTGAATCTTTTTTTTTTATTGTAGTTTGATTTTAAAGGAATACTTTTAGTTCTTAATAATTTATTGTGACTTAAATTACAATAGATCTATAATAGCTTTAAGTATATTCTTGTTCTAATTTTGAGATTATGCGATTGGTAAATCTTGTTGTTAACCATCATCCCATGGGCATGGTTTGGTGATGGAGTCTCTTTCAATTATCATAATTTTCATTTATTGAGAATTAGGTCAAGAAAAGTTAAGATTGATCTTAATCGAAATATCTTCCAATTGGATAGAATAGGACTCCAATTCCAATTGTGTGACTTGAAACAAGTAAGAGAGCTTCCTAATCTCTACAAGTGGATCCTTAAAAATCCTAATTTTCGCCTTTGAATTTGTTAGTTTTAATCACTTTAATCATAATTAGTTTTTCAATTATTTAGATTTAGTTTTAGTTCTTCATCTAGTTCTAGTTCTAGTTAAATTCAAAAGACATACAAGTTCAATCCATGTGGATTCGACCTCGGTCTTACCAAGATTATTACTACATCATGACCCTACACTTAGGGTTGTGAACACCCAGTTCGAACTCGGCTCGGCTTGGTCATTGAGCCTAACTGGTCGGCTCGACTCGGTTCGGTCAGCAGCTCGGCCCAGTTCGAGCTAAGTTCGAGCCTGTGCGACATTTTCTTAAACACATGGAGCGCACCTTTAATTTATCACAGTATGCAAAATAGTAGCAGCAATTTACAGGCAAACACTTGATAGATAGTATCAAAATCAAAATACAATGATAGTTTTATCATGTAAAGTTTTTTTTTTTTTTTTTTAGTGATTTGTTTTGTATCCATACCTTCCTCACCGCCAGCCGATCTTGCGGAGAATTTATGAACCCGAAACAACACTTCGTTGAGTCATTTCATCAAACACTTGGTAAGCAATGTCAATATTAAAATAACTGAGTCACTAAACTGATTCGATCCAAGTTCGATTCAAGTTGAGGTTCAATCCGAGTCGATTCGAGCTCAAACAAACTTGAACTCAGATCGAAAATTTTTTGAGCTCAAAAAATCAGCTCGACTTAGCTCGAACTCAGTTTTGAACAGAGTAGAATTGAGCTTTTTCGAGTCGAGCAAGTTAACCGAGCTAACTCGGTTCATGTACAACTCTAACAACAATAATGACTAATGTGATGGTAAACTAGGCATGTAACCACTGGGGTGCATGTGTACATAAAACACTTATTGAGGTGGGTAAAATGAGTGATTTTATTGCGTTTACTTGAAGACATGCATGCCCAACTTTTACGTTTTAACGTGTTATACATGAGAAGAACTTATTTGTGAAGAAAACTATCATTATGATCTGTGCATGGATATGCATGAGATATGGTCCATGAAACCAATGGACACAACAAACTAAGCATTCCTCATTTCACACGAAAAAAAATTCACTCGTGTTAGTGTAATATGTGACACCTAATAGTCTTTGAACACAAGAGTTATCAGTTCTAACAAGTGGGCCACCTGATCTGAAAATCTAAACCATTGGGTTTCTGTGTCGGAGTTAGATAATGTACTGAAAAATTCTCCACAACTAGACAGTCATAACATTTGGATTTTTGGACAATAAAATGACAGTTAAGAGGACACATATCACAACAGTCCACAAAAAAAGTAACCAGATTCGGGGCTAGAATCTTACAATCTGTGGTATATATGTTTGAGACATGCCCCATATGTAGCAATGGTCTGAATCAATCAAGCAAAAAACCCACTTTTGAGAACTGAAAAACTACCTGGATTGAGGATCCTATCACTTCCAAACAGTGAGCATGAACTATGCAATGCATCAGAACGTGAGTTTCAGATGAAGGAATCACACTAGGGTCCATAAGGTGAGGTCCACTTATAGAAACTATAACCCATAATAACAATGTACATTAATACTCTCTTTTCCACGTACCGTACTAAATTAGCTGACCTTTTGTCTCTGTTTGTTTTGTTAATTTTATTTTTATTTTTTTTAATTATAATCATAGCTAATGATGTAGCTGACCGATCGACCGACTTAGTCAATCTGATCATGGTCCACTCAGCAGCGCTGGGTATGTATCATCCCACAACTAGTCGGAGAGAATTGGGAATGTGTGTACATAGATGTGCAGTGCCATCCTCGCTTATCAGACGGTCCCCACGTTATAAAAATCCCATGTTTAAATGATCAAAGTTCAAAACTGTCCGATCATAAGGTGGGCCACAAAATTTGACCAAGAGTTCAAATTCCATGTACACACGCAGCCTAACCAAGTGATCAGATTGCCCTGATCTTATACACATGGAATCAACACGGTGAGGATTGACTATTGAGTGGCACTGATAAAACACGTGTGCCTCTTTCACATGTGTGTCTCAAGCGTGTGCACTAAGCATTTATCTGCTCTCATAAGTGACATGAAACATGATTTGTGGAAGCACACGTGAAATAAAAGCACACGCCGGATTAATCGGTGCAGACACGAAAAAAGAAAAAGAAATGAGTGTGTTGGATCCAATGATTACTTACTTTCTTCGCTTGCCCTGAAAGGATGCAATTTCCACAGTGATTGTTTTACTTATGCCGGTTTCCAAAAAGAAGATTCTTTTAATCTTATCCTATATAACTCTTTTGTGTGGAGCCTATCTTGATTTTTTTTTTTTTTCAATGTCATCCAATCCGTTCAAAAAGGTTGTCGCATTATCAAATTGGAGCTTCTCAAAGATTAGTATGATACAACAATCATGTGGGCCACCATGTTGGAGGTTTTTGGTGGTTGTCCATTGACTTCTATGGTGTAGCCTTCTGTTTTTTTTTTTCTCACGTGATCCAACCTGCACAAGGTAAATCCTACCATGATGATGAAATTTCCAAAGCATCAGGCTTATAAAATCTTCAGGTGGGCCAGACCAATGGACAAACACCCAAATACCTTCAAACTGACATGGTGGCCTACACATGTGGATTATTCTGATTTTTGGAGTATTACACTTTTATAAGCTGGGTGATTCTTCTAGAAAGGTCTGATGACATACATGCACCTCAGTGGGCCCCACCTGCAATGTTTGTAGAGGTTGTAGCAGATCCTGCCTCATGCCATTTGATCCCAATGTCAAACAACAACTTGCTCTAAAAGGTCAAGTCCGTTGGAGGATGATGTATAAACGTATGTGAAGGGACTTTAACAATAGTCACACGTAAGAGGTTAGCTTAGGCCTTAGGTGATTGAAAGAGTAGATCTCACAAGGATTGGTTCAGGTTTAATTAATGGCAGTTGCAATGACTTTAGGGTAGCCACACAAAAGTATTCTTCCATCTGAAATTGACACTATTTAAGGACCATCATCGATTCCTGTGTCACACAAAGTATGAGCAGATTTGATTGTGGCTGCATCGAATGGTTAGTCTACAAATAGGCCTGGCAATGGGTTAGGCCCAGGCCTGGATTTTAAACTGATTGGGCTGGGCCTTCTAGCTTGTTGTATTCAAAATTTTGATTTTTTAGGCCCAGGGCTTGTCCATTGCTGATGCAGCGAAGGACATGAGGTCGAGCACCGTCATCCTCAAGGGTATTATTATCCCAAATCCATGGAACTTCTCTGAGAACGAGGAAAGAAACAGAAAATAGAAATAAATTCGAAATTGATTGATGAAGGAATAAAAATGAGTTCACAACCCTTTAAATAAAGGTACTAAGCAATAGGAAAGAAATCAAAATCAAACTACAACTAAAACTTTTAGAATTCGCGACATACTATAAATAGTAAGCCTACTATTTACAAACGGTCGTGATGTTTACTAGTGCGCAAGGTTTTCAGCCAAGACTTCACCAAACCATTCTCCTAATTATTCTAAGAACTTTTTATGTTGGATACAACTCTTAAAGCCCAACGGATGAAGAGTTATAATCAAATTAAAACTTACTATTTTTAGTAAAAACAAAAATAAAACAGGTCGTTCAGGGGGTATTTCACAAATTCGAGTTGTGCAACCCGGTATAGCGGGGTTGGTTCGCTAAAGTAGCTCGTTTTACTCCAAAATCATATATTTTACGTTAGATAACTTATTCCGAATTGCAAGATACGCCTGATCTAAGATCCGACGGTCCGGATCACTTTTGTTGTCGACTGGATCTTTTCTAATCCATCTTGGCCATTAAACTGCCCACGACCCGCTCTACATCAATTGACAGCCTTATCTCCTATTTCAGTAACCGTAATGTGTAATGTAAGCGAGATTCCGAAGTAGTAGCAGCTCCTTTGGTAAAGTTTGGATGAATGGATAGAAAGAGAGGTATATTTGCTCCTTTTATAGGAGAAGCTATGTAGGGCTCACACAGATGTCATGTATAAATCCACTCCATCAATCAGTTTTGAAAACTCACAATAGTATTAGAGTTCAAATATGAGATAGATCGAAAGCTGAGGAAACAGTATGAAAATGACTACCGTTGAAATCCTTCTGGAGCTCACCATAACATTTATATACCATCCAAACCGTTCATTAGGTTATTTCTATTGGAATGAACGGTAGGCACAAATATCATCCTGGTACAAAACTTTTGTGGAGCCCACAAAGTTTCCTTGTTATGTGTTCAGTCCCAGTTATTTCATGTGGCGTGGTCACTTGAGTTTCAAATCTGCATCAATTTTGGATTCATGTCTCATGTTGGCAGCTGGTGTAAAACTGTTGCCATTTTGTGGAGAATGCTTTCATCATCTTTTGACAAGGCAAGTTAGATGAATGTATCAGATCCACACCTTCTATCAGGTGTGCTGCCACATTTTTACCGGGAATTCTGAAAAATCATTTCAATCCAAGACTTAGGTAGGCAACACTTTAGGGAATAGTGTAAAATCATCTCTAAAATCTCTAAAAATTATATGGTGTGGCCCACATGAGTCTTGAAATGTCCTTATTGCCAGTGATTCCATTCATACTAGTGGGGCGCGTCAGATGAGTGAATTGGATGGCATTAAACTATGAAGTGGACCCCACCATATGAAACAGTGTAAAATCATATCTAAAACTCTAAAATTATGTGGTGTGGCCCACATGAGTCTTGAAATGTCCTTATTTCCAAAGAATCCATTCATAATAGTGTGGCACATCAGATGAGTGAATTGGATGGCATATACACCACATAGTGGACCCCACACAAATTATACAACCTAAGTTTTGAATCGGCCTAATTTTTGTGCCACGGTCTAAACATAGGGTGGCACGCCTGATGGACGGGGTGGATCTCATCCACATCAGCAAATGGTCACGCTCCCACATGACCACCCATCTAGGCCCGGGCTCAGTCCGAGGGTGTCTGCAGGCAGAAACTGTCCCAATACCCCAAACTTTGAAAAAGAAGCACTGGAGCCGTCCATGCAGAGACAGATGGAAGCGACAGTCCACAGCACGCGTGTGCACGGTCACGATCAGATTTACTCATCATAAGGGATAATGACATGGTGAAGTGGTGAATTCATCAGGTGGGCTACACGTGTAGTAGAAAAAAAATGTAATGTTGAAAAGATGAGGAATGTCCCAATTGATGTGTGCCCCACCTGATAAGTTGATTACATGGAGCGTCCCAGATCCCACCCACGTGTGCCGCATTCGTAGATGCAGAGGGAGTTGAGCATGCAAATAAAATTAATTTATTTTTATAATAATTTTTAAGGGAAATGGGTACCGGTCCGGGGACCTCCCCACCAAAAATCAAAATCGAATCGGAGTGGGCTCGCCAGTTTGGCGACCTCCCCGCCACTTGCACCGTAGCCATAGGTAACGTAAGCTGGTCTTGAAGCCTCCCCGCCCCCCTCCATTCCTCTTGTTTCAATTGCCTCGCGAGTTCCATGTGATGGCTCTCTCCTCCGATATTCATTGAAGATAATTATAAGAAGAAAAATGGATCTTTTAACTAGGCAAAATGAACAAAAAAGTACCAAGCCGGCCCATAAAAATAAGAAAAATGGATCTTGTAACTAGCACATCTTGATACTCTTTGTAAATCCTGGCAATCTTCTAGCAAGAAACAAAAATGTTTGATTGAAAAATGTTTGATTGTTGCCATCGAACATTTTCTGAAACCCTTTTGACTATGAAACATTGTGTAACGGTTTTTTATGTCCGCATTAGAAGTTGAGAAAGAGAAGGTGAGAGTACAAGTTTACTTGGAATAAGATGGTGGGATTTCAAAGGGGTAAAGGTAAGCATTACATAAGTATAAGATCCAGTTGCTTGATATCATACCAAATCATCAATGTCTTCTAGCTTACCTCGCTAATTTCTTTGTATGCTTGACTCAGTTTTCAGCTTGCCTCGCTTGATTTGTATGTTTCCTCTATTAATTTTCACCTTGCCTCACTCAACTTCATGTTTCTTTGATTCAAAATCAACCCGACTTGCTGAATTTTTAGGTTGCCTTACTCAATTATTAGGTTGCCTCGATCATGGTAAGCTTACCATCTTTTGAATTTAAGCGAGGTCTCGCTGAATTCCTTGTTTGCATAGCTCAATTTTCATCTAAGAAATTGAGCGAGGGAACCTACAAATTCAACGAGGCAAGCTTGAAATTGAGCGAAGGAACCTACAAATTCAGTAAGGATACCTAGAAATTCAGCAAGAGAATGTAGAAATTGAAAGAAGGAACTTAAAAATTCAACGAGGCAACCTACAAATTGAGCGAGAGAATGTACAAACTGAGCGAGGCAACTTAGAAATTCAACGAGGCAACCTAAAAATTGAGTGAGGGAACGTAGAAATTGAGAGAGATAACCTAGAAATTCAGCAAGACAACTTAGAAATTAAGCGAAGGAACTTAGAAATTCAGCAAGGCACCTAGGAATTGAGCGAGGCAAACTACAACTTAATCGAGGCAACCTAGGTATTGAGCGAGATAAACTACAAATTGAGCGAGACAACCTATAAATTGAACGAGGGAACCTAAAAATTCAGCAAGGCAAAGTAGAAATTCAGTGAGGGAACCTAGAAATTCATTTGATAGTCTCTAGTTTTCAGCACTTTCCCTATTACAATCAACGAGCTGATTACAATCAAGTGTCATCTAATAGTTACCTGGGTAGCAAGTGAAAATCTCATATTCCTCTCACAATGCTCACCTACTTTCTTGTGGCTGTGCAAATAATCCAAATTATGCAAGTGTAATGATTGCTTGGTGGAATTCACTATTTTCTTTGCTATCCAAACAAAACAAATATTCACATGAAAGGAAATCTATTTTCTTTTTCTGCTGTTTGGCACAAAATCCATGGTTTCCAACCATGGCCTAATGGAAAAAAGGTCAAAATAATAATTAATAAAATAATAAGATGCAGTTCTTTAAGATGAGATAGTGTTGTTGGCTTTACAGAATAGCCGAATGACCTTCATTTTCATGGCTCGCCAGATATTAAAGCACTAACTTTCATTTGAAGATGACTTTTATTGCTTGATTTTCCATGGAAAAGAATTCAACTCATGAGAACCTCTTGTATTTGAGATAATGGCTGATGTGTTGCCATTTGGATTAGTGTCAAAACAAGAATGTATGGTTATCTTGCCAATATTCTGAATCCTTTTTTCTTCTAGCTCAACTATGTCTGTCAAAAAGATTTGGCTATATGATGAAAACCTGTCTTAGTGAATAGCGATTATTACTTCATACTTTGGAATGCCTTTTGGCATTTCTTTGGGCAATAAATTTTCCAACTCTTTATCTTAAAAACAGTCCTCCAATTGCTTCTGTAGATGTGAATATTTGCTTCATTTCTTTCCTTCTAGGCAATTACTTTTTCCCCATTAGAAGAATATCTTTGTAACTAGAAGATTACCATAATTGGCACCTATATATTGATCTATTCTCAGCCCCTCTTGCATGCACATGAACTTATAAATGATTATTAGCTCAACTTTTGAATGCATTTTGCCATTTCTTTGGGCACTAAATTTCCCAACTCTTTGTTCTTAAAAACAATCTAAATGTTTGCGTAGATGTGAATATTTGCTTCAATTCTTTGCTTTGGGGGGTTTATTTTTTCCTGTTAACTTATTATCTTTGTAATTGGGGGATTACTGGTATCTGTATATTGATCTATTCCCAGTCCCTCTTACGTTTGCATGGACATATAACCTTAACACATTTATGTGCAATTAGACTCTAAGTTATGTCCACAATTGAAAAAGATAAAAAAAGAAAAGAAAAAAGAAGAAGGAAAGAAGCCTGGACAAACGTGAGAGAGGCAAACGTGAAGAAGCCCGACACAGATTTTGACTTCTACAATGGTAACCTAGGAATTGAAAGAGGTAAACTACAAATTAAGCGAGGCAACCTAGAAATTGAGCGAGGCAACCTACGAATTGAACGAGGCAAACTGAAAATTTAGTGAGGCAACCTATGAATTGAGCGAGGCAATCTAGGAATTGAGCGAGACAATATAAAATTTGAGCGAGGAAACATAGGAATTGAGTGAGGAAACCTTGAATTGAGCGAGGCAAACTATAAATTGAGCGAGGCAACCTTGGAATTGAGTGAGGCAAACTACAAATTAAGCAAGACAATGTAGAAATTCAACAAGGCAACTTAGGAATTAAGCGAGGCAAACTACAAATTATGTGAAGCAACTTAGAAATTCAGCAAAGAAACTTAGAAATTCAGCGAAGCAACCTAGGTAATGAGCGAGGCAACTGTAACACCCCGTACCTCAAGTACACGGGTGTTACCCCTTAAAACTACGTTTATGAAAAACCAAGATTGAGTAACCTGACAACTCGAACTTGATATGCAGGATAGAGCTTCCAACCATCATTGAAGTCATCCGCCTGAGCCTTCAGGAGCGGAACTGGACACTACTTCAGCTAGGAGGTATGAATAACTAAACCCTTTCGATTAATGGGACACCTGATATAAAGATATCGACGCAATACATTTATAATAGACTCTTGAGAGCTAGTATAGGGCCAACCAAGTCATTGCTACCTCCCAAACTCCTATATAACCTTTAAAAATAAATATCAAGCCAATCCAACCTGTGGACTGTGAGCATCGACCGTAAAAAGGGTATGGACATGTGGTACGGCCCACCTAGGCCTCGGTCCCACCCGAAACTGGGTCGGGACCCTTATACCTGGCCCCCAAGGAAAATGGACAATGTAGATTCACCGCAAACATCATAGTAGACCTCACGTGTGTGCATATGCACCCCATACGAATGTGCATGACGTGCACTAGAAATATGGGCTCGGTCAAACTGGCTTTAACCAAGCTCCTCACGAAATAAGAAAATAGCGGTTTTCTCCCGCCAAAATCATATTCAAAATGACGATCTTTCGGCCCCAAAGTGGCCCACCCTGGCCACTTTCGGAACCATCCGAACCGTTCAACTTCTCCGTGGGGCCCATATTATCAAAACCATATGGTATTTTAGGCTTTTTTAAAGGTAAAAGAAAGAAAGTGAGCAACCATCCAATACGTTGCACGTTGCGGATATCAGCGTGGTCGGACCCATCTGGGACCCCATGGGTGGCCTATGATCGCCCTGATCAGGCCATCCCTTCCGTCCATCGTTTAAGAGATCTGTGCTCTCTCTCTTCCAGAAATGGCCGAGCAAGACCTGTGCTTGGAAAGGCAGAAAAGAGAATTTCCACTTCGAAAAACTGCTGCTGGTGCAATTCCAGCTGTCCACGAGACCATGTGGCTCCATCCCTGCCCTTAGCTCTAGGCGAAATAAGTGAGAGAAGAGAATGCATACTATCTCACGAGAATTTCTGATTCTCGTGAGATGTTTTGTAAATGACCTTTGGGACCCGAAAAGTGGGTCCCAAACTGATCTAGGGCCTCATCTGGACCGACTAGACGGACTGAATCGTGGCCATATACATTAGATTATGATCCGCCATTAGAGGCCAGATCATCTTCCCTTGCGAAACCTCAAATGAAATGACAAGATGGGCCCCACCAGACCAGAAAAAGTGCTTTTCTGGTGGGCCTTGGGGTCAGCTTCCCATCCAAACAAGTGGATGGACCCCTCGCGTGGCTGATCTCATATCTCAGCCGTTGCTCGTTGGACCGTTCCCAGCCGTTGAAATCCTCTCCCTCTCAGCTATATAAAGAGCCCTGTAGCTCTTGGGTTTCACACCAACAAGAGGAGAAAGAGAGGAGGAAAAGGAGAGAAAAAGAGAGAGTGAGAGAGGTGAAGGCATGAGACTAGTCAGCTCAACCTAAACTCGCCCTGCTCTCAGCCTGACTCAGTCGAGTTAGGGACTGTTCCACCAAGCTCCGGACCAGGTAACGCTCTGGTCGTCGCTCGGTTCCGATTCCCAGAATTTTAGGATCGCACACCATTTTCAATCCAGCCATTTCAGTCCATAAACCAGGCCAAGAAATGCCTGTGTTTTGGATTGGAATCGCGGCAGATATCGGGTCTCCATGGGCCATGTTTCAGACTTATAGCAGGCCTAATAAAGGCTCTGTTCTGAGCTGAATCCAGGCCCAGCAACACCCGCATTCCGGCCCCAAAACCAACCTTCTTAATGGGCAGTATGGGCCGAGAAACAGGCCTTCTCTCAACTCTGTGTGGACTGAAACAATAGCCAAATGATGGTCGTGTGTTAGGCCGAAACCGAGTAATGTTGGAGCTCTGTTTTGAGCTGGAAACAGGCTTTCAATCAAGCCATATAGTGGCTTTGTTTTGAGCCAGATCGGGGCAAACAATGGTCGTAAATTGGGGTCGAAACCATGCCAAACTATGGCTGGTTTTCGGGCAAAAACACCAGGCCAAACAATGGTGGCATTCTGGACTGAATGCTAGCAGAAGCCGGTGCTCCTTCGGGCTGTATCTTGGACGGGGAAAACAACTGTCAGTGGGGCTTGATTTGAGCTCTCAGTCGAGCTTTGAAGTAGGCCCAAAACTAACCACAATTGGCTCTCATCTGGCCCTTAAACCTAACAGCAATCAGGCCTAAGGATGCAGTGAAAACCAGCCCCAACCGAGTCATGTTGGGTGCTGGAAATCGCTGGCCAGTGGTGCTAGTTTCGGGCCTGCAGATGGTCCCTGAATGGGCCTTCAAACAAAGGCTGAGATCAGCCATACTGTGACTGAGAAAGGCCCTCCATAGACGTCTCAATCAAGCCCAAGAAAAAGGAAAGAAATGGCTTGCAGCTGGGCCGTAGGCCACATTCAGCTAGGCCGTGCAGTCACCTCCACGCACAAAAGCAGTGGGCCGCACCTGAAACCAAGCCTCGGTGGGTTGCGCCATGTTTCAAGCACAGGTGGGCTGGACCACCAGTCCAGCATTGTATGCATGGATGGGCCGCACCCATTTCAAGTGGTCCATGCCACACATCACAGTAGGCCGCACTGTAAAATCACTGTGGGCCTCACCATATGTAAAGGTGGGCCACCCACTGTGTGACTGTAGACCTGCCCTATTGGGCCTATTTTTGGGCCCAATGACTAGACTAAAGCAGGCCCAAGTGGGCCTCCTCATTGGACAAGTGTATGGTGGGCCTGTCACTTAAGCTCAGGCCCAATCTCCTCCATAGCAAGCCCTATAAGCTTCATACACCTTCAATAAATTAGATTCCTTGGAAACACGTATCTAATATGGGCTTTTAAATCGGAAATGGCAACCAGGAAATCACTCGCTTAACATTAGGTGGCAAGACGCTCATGAAGACTTGGATCGAGGGACACGTTGCTATTTGTCTGGTGCTGACTTTTCTCCCCTTAAGCTTTCCATTCCCAACTAGATTAGAAATAGTTGATTTGGTGATTTAATGGTTAATTAAACTAGTGATAAATTGTGAGGAAATACACTACACTTACTTGTTATGTTTATTTAGAGTAATGACTCCCCTGCTTATTGCTTACTTAGATCTTTGAACATGTGTATTGAACTAGCTAGATGATTAAATCAGTTACTCATTATAGGTGTCATGTGTTAACTCAGTTTGTATGTATTTGTAAAAGAAATATATATATTGTTCCTTATTTCTTATTTATGATAAGATCTATATTGATGTTATGCTGTTATGACACACATTGTTGAAATCTCTTCACGGGAAGTTCTAGCGAAGGAGAGTCTGTGCTTAGGATGTAATTGGACTAGCTGTGATGTGAGTAGGCTCCTCACATGGAGGTTTTAGTTAATGGCATTTGACTATAGGATTTACCATTCATGTGTGGTTTCACTTGACTTGTGATGAACTTCACAACCTTTTAAATATCGCCGATTACTCGTCTTTGAACCATTCATGCCATCATGCTTTAATCGCCATATTCAGTGATTTCAACATTTTATTCCCAGTCAGCATTGGTGGTGGCCCTTTACATTGAATTGATTAACCACATGTTGATAGGTACTACACACACCCTAAGGCGGTAGCCTCATGGGCCGGTGATAGTTGTCATGGGACATTATGCCTGAGCCGTCGGCCTATGCTGGGCCGTGAGCTCCCCGTAGTGACCATGAACTTATTTAAATTGGCTGATTGTAATTGAACTAATAACAGGTTAGATAATCATGCATGCATAACACATACCAACATCTATTGCTATTGTACGTGACATACGTAATTTCCTGACTGGATGTTTTACTCGGGGCACAGACCAACATCTATTATTATCGTACGTGTCTACCTGACTGGATATTTTTTTCAAGGCATAGACCGTCTGGATATTTTTCCTGGAGCACAGACTGTCTGGATGTTTTTTCCAGGTCGATGATTGCATTCACGCATTCGTGCACCTAATAAGACTTCATCTGCTGTATTTTGGATTGTCTGTATGTTTTTATGTTATTCCTTGTCTAGGGCGGTAATGTGTAATCTTGAAGAGAGATCACACTGAGCTAGCCACTCATTCATCAATGTTCAACCATACAGAGGATGTAGGGACGAATAATTTTGCAATGGATCAAGAGGAGGCCGCGGTTGAGAAAGAGCCTGGAGACAAGAAGCCGTATCAAGAGGCAGCGGCGTATTATGGCCTAAATCAATAACTTTCCTTTGATAGTTTATTTGGAATTGATGCATTGAACTAAAAGTTTTGTATATTAGCCCCCAACTAAGTGAGCCAGAATATTATTCGCATGTTAGATTTGATATATGTTACACGTCATTTTCGCTATTTGCACTTTGATTCACTCGTTGATTACTATTATCATTAGTTAACTGAAATGGCCAAGCTATAAGTCCTAGAGGGGGGGTGAATAGGACTATGCCAAATTGAAACTATAACAGTGGAATAAAGAGATAGCCAAATAAATAAGAAACAATTCTTAAAGTTGAAATAAATGCAACCTCAATATATTAGTATTGAGAGGTTGATACGAATTCAGTTCTAAGGACAACCTTACACCATAAAAATTAAGGGTTTATGGCAGGACAACCTTATTTCTAGAACGTCCTTTGTATCAAAAACTTAAACCAAAGAGGAATAAATAAACAGTAAGGAATTAAAATAAAATGCAGAAATTTAAATTTAAATTTAAATTATTACACCATTCCCCACTGTGCTTGAAATGTAAAAATTACAACATTCACATCCACACATACATTTCACAGCTTTGAATGATAAAAGATAGAAATAATAAATCACACATCCACAAAACACAAAGAGTTATAATGGTTCGCTTGTGTGTACACCAACTGTTATAAAACAGCCACACAGATTGCTACTCCACTCTTAATATCCTCATACAGGGGAGATCAGCGTTCACTATCAAAATAGGTTTCAAATGTTCACCTAAAACCTTTACAATTGTGTCTTTTTGACTTGGGCTTACCCAATTCAAAAACTCTCCTGTCTGAGTTTTCTGGTTCTCCTTAGTTAACCACACAATGAGATTTTTTTGGCTCAATCTCAAAATAAAACAAAAAGAAATGTGAATTACAATAAATGTAAAATACATGAATTTTTCCTTTTGTAGTAGCCCGGAAGAACCAATCGGAGTAGATAATTGAATGTAGAAGTTCAAAGTCCAATACTCATTTTAAAATGGTTATAAGTTTTAATTGATTTTAAGTTAAACCAAATGGGCTAGCTTAATTTGATTTTGATTCCAAGAAGAAGGTTAATCACAATTCCTCTTTTCAATTGAGATTGGAATGTAGAAACAAAATCAAATAACTTAAAGCTAATAAAAGGAATATTAATTATGCACAAAGTAGCTTAAAATGAACACAAACTTATCTCAGAGTAAATCCTTAATTTTTCTTGAATTTGTATATAAAACTCTGAAATTCGTGCTCAATTTATAGTAGTAGAAACCTCGTCTACGACTGATCTTGAGGACATTACGACTGGTCATAGCAGAACGAATTTTTGAATATTTGGGCGCGATCAGATAAGACCGTTCTACGACTGGTCGTAGGGTGTCTACGACTGGTCGTAGGACTTTCATGACCGGTCGAAGGAACCCCAATTTCATCGCTGGAGTTTGAATTGTAGACTTAGGTCTGGTCGACACTGTTCACATGACCGGTCGAACAATCTCTAGGACTGGTCGTAGCTTAACCAGAAATTTCTGAAATTTTGCAATAACTTACGATTGGTCTTGAAATTTCTAGGAGTGGTCGAGGCAATGCTAGGACTAGTCGAACAAGGTACAAGACTAGTCTTAGAACAGACCAAAATCAAGTATAAACATATAGTTTGAATTACGTATTCAAAATGACCTACCCTAAGGTCAATCTAAGTCTATCATACCTTGAATAGTGAGATATGAACTTCGAGACTTCATATCTTCAGATGATTGATGACCTTTGATCATTGTGAAGCTTGAGAACTTTGAACATCATGTAGCACTGAATCAAGAGTTCTTCTGAAGCTTGACTAACCATTCATCTTGTGTTGTACACTGACTTAAGTCTTGAACAAGTGTACTTCTACTGTTGTAGCTTGTATTTGAGACTTGAAGTGTACTTTAATCTTGTAATCTTTATCGAAGTAGCTTTGAACATATATGCTTGCAGATGATGACAAAGTATATGGCTTGTCTTGACTTGAAGTCGATCAGTGTACTTGACTTGAAGCACTTGCGAAGCAATGTCTTGAACATATATAAATTAACATACAACCACAAGACAGGGATAAAGGTTTTGGCACCACAAAATTTGACAACCAAAGGAGCATGTGACCATAGCACTTACAATCTCCCCTTTTGTCAAATTTGTGACAAAACACTTAACAACAATATAACCAAGATGAATACAAAGAATTAATCACTTGTTAGTTAAAGAATCATGCACCAGTTGTCATACAACAACTAGCACACCTCAGATGAAGTAGGAAACTTCACCTTTTTACTCCCCCAGAATTACTCCCTCTGAGTAGCACATATATATAAAAAGAAATGCAAAAATAAAAATAAAAATTCTTCTACTACTCACAAATCAATTCATCTCCACACCATAGAAATTCTCTCCCTTTTTGTCACAATTAACAAAGGAAGAACAAGATAATGAAACATGATAATAAACAGGCGTAATCATGGAGACAAGATATATGAAAATAAAGATCATAACTATGAAAATAGTTAAATCCACAGCCAGTAAACCATATTCAACAAACCACACATAAAGTTTACAATCCAACAAAAGTAAACTTAAGGTTATTATAGAACAAAGATTAAATCACTCAATCTGAACCTAAAAAAGGAGCAGGTATGGAAGGATCAAGTTGATACATGCCCTTGTTTAAGCGCCTAAGATACTTGTGCATATATTTAAATTGTAAATCATGGGCAACATTCATGTTATCAACTTTAACATCCATATGCTCTATCGTCTCCTTTAGTGCACACAAACACGCATCAAACTCAGATGGTTCATAATCAGGGTCATTAGCAGAATCAGACTCAATTTCATCAAAAATATCATCCATGTTTATGTCGTCTGGAAGAAGATCATTAGCTTCTTTTTCATTTTCAGCTTCAACTCCACCATCACCATCCACTTGGCTAGGAGCCAAGTCCAACTTCATTTTGTTTATATTTGTGTTGTTAAAAATCAGATTATGGATAGGAGCCTCTCCAACAGGCATAGCGACCAACATATGAGAGGCCAAAACAGTCATAAGGTAGGCAAAAGGTATATCACTATGACCTGGATGGAGACGAAACTAAATGATGAAATAACATATTAAAGATGGAAGATAGACTTTAGTACCAATAACGACAGAGTGCAAAACACGAACCATAAATGCTGTCAACTCTATTTTATTACCAGAGCAAGGATACAGATTTAACGTAAAAATTCTATGGAGGACTCTGTATCTGGATAACAAGTACCTTGAGGGAAGCGCATTTCCCTTGTGAGTCCATTGCACATTCATGTTACATAATGCTCTAGTGAGCATCAGTTTTTCAGTCTCAGAGGATTTTTTAGATAAAACATGAATCGGGATACCCTCATCATTAACTGGAATATCCATAAGGCCAGATATTAAATGACGGTCTACATTAAAAGGCCTTTCTCTAGCATCTATTTTAAAAGTTAAATTTTCAACAGAAAAGTCAGATATACATGCAAACACGGATTGTGCAATAGATTGGTATGCAGGCCATCCCAATGTAAGATGTTATCCCAACCTATAGCTTGGAGGAGAGGAATGATACCAAATGGAGCAATGTAGTTAAGATCAACAGATTTTTCAACGATAACCTTGCGCAAACGCAAATCCCGTACATATGAAGGATCATTTTCGGGAGAACGAAAATGGCGCTGAGTTATGGGAATTGATCTAGAGGATGATGGACCACGAGTTGTTTTCTTTTTTCCTCTAGCATCCATTATCACAAAGGAATACAAAGGAGCAAGAAATCACAAGAAAATAGAGATGAATTTTTCTAGATTAGCAAATGGAGAAGAAAAAACCCCAAAATCTCAATAAAGCTTAAAATCAAGTACTCCAAAGATAATAAGGAAGAGAATATAACTTAAATCTTCAATATGGACCAAAAGAATGCACTAACCTTGAAGATCAGGTCGGTGGGTTTGACTTGTCGAATGTCGGCTCGTTGGAGAGGAGGTTAGAAATGAGGAAGATGAGATTTTCTCCCAATTTTAAAACAATCAACGCGCTCCACGACCGGTCTTGGCCTGTCCACGACCGGTCGTACCAAGACCGGTCGTGTACACCAACGACTGGTCAAGTACCGACACTAAGATGCATATAATCCTAAAAATTAAAATTTAAACACATAAAATCTTAAATATATTTACCCTATGATGCACAAATGCATGAATAATCAATTTTGTACGCACATACCAAGATCAAATCTTAATTTATTAAACCTACTTTTGTCGAGCGGTTTAGTGAAAATGTCAGCAAGTTGAGTCTTGGTCGGAATATGTTTTAAAGATATTATTTTTTCTTCCACTAATTCACGAATATAATGATACCTAATATCAATGTGCTTGGTACGTGAATGCTGGATTGGATTTTTTAAAATATTTATAGCACTGGTATTGTCACAATATAACACCATTGAATACTGTGCTATTCCATAATCACTTAACATATGTTTCATCCAAACAAGCTGAGTACACGTATTTCCAGCTGTGATGTATTCAGCCTCAGCAGTAGAAAGTGATATAGAACTTTGTTTCTTGCTAAACTAGGAAACTAAACAATTTTTGATATAAAAACAACCACCACTGGTTGATTTCCTATCATCGATATTTTCAGCCCAATCAACATCAATGTACCCTGCCAATTGAATACTAGTATCATATGGATACCAGAGACCCAGATTAACTAAACTTACGACATATCGCATAATCCGCTTAACAATAGTTAAATGTAATTCTTTAGGATTAGACTGATATCTAGCGCAAATACCAACACTTAAAGCAATATCAGGTCTACTAACAGTTAAATAGAGCAAACTGTCAATCATACTACGATATAACTTAGGATCAACATATTACCTATGGAGTCCTTTGAGAGTCTTAGGGTTGTACTCATATGAGTATCAAAAGTTTTACGATTCTCAAGTCCAAACTTTTTGATCAAGTTCAGAGCATATTTAGTCTGAGAAATAAAAATTTCATTAGGTTGTTATTTTACTTGCAACCCTAGGAAATAGTTCATTTCTCCAACCATGCTCATTTCAAACTTAGATTTTATTAAATCTGCAAACTCAATAGTCATGTTAGCACAAGTTGATCTATAAATAATATCATCAACATAGATTTGAACCATTAACATATCATCGTTATGTTTCTTAACAAAGAGCATCTTATTGACACTGCCCATTTGAAAGTTATGACTGACTAGGAACTTAGTCAATTTCTCATACCATGTCCTAGGAGCTTGTTTTAAACCATAGAGAGCTTTTTTAAGACGATATACATGATCAGTAAACTTAGGGTCTTCAAACCGTACAAGTTGTTCAACATATACTTCTTCATGTAAATCACCACTCAAAAAGGTACTCTTTATATCCATTTGATAAATTTTAAACTTTCTATAACAAGCAATGGATATAAAAAGTCTGATTAATTCAAGACGAGCAACTGAAGCAAAAGTT
Source organism: Magnolia kwangsiensis (assembly GCA_037074715.1). NCBI lineage: Eukaryota > Viridiplantae > Streptophyta > Magnoliopsida > Magnoliales > Magnoliaceae > Magnolia > Magnolia kwangsiensis. Next base: position 16,139,427 of record CM073572.1, on the reverse strand, counting down.
TCATCTAAATCAATTCCTTCAACTTGAGTGTACCCTTGTACAACCAGTCTTGCCTTATTCCGAATTATATTTCCAAGTTTATCAGACTTATTTTTAAAAATTCACTTTGTTCCAATAATATGTTTATCTTTAGGTCTAGGAACAAGATACCAGACATCATTTCGAACAAATTGATTAAGTTCTTCCTGCATAGCAATTATCCAATTTTCATCAGAAAGAGCTTCTTTTACGTTACTCGGTTCTATCTGAGATGTGAAACATACATAATTACATATGTCTTCAAGTTGACTACGAGTGCGTACACCAATGAGAGGGTTTCCAAGAATTTGAGAAGTTAGATGATCATTAACAGTCCTCAATTCAAAATCAGTTTGATTTGATGAAGTATCTTGTTTGTCAGTCAAAAGAACTTCATCATTATCTGAACTTGGGGTAGGTGTATTCAAGTGATCGTCTATGACCACATTTATCGACTCTTGAATAACACCAGTCCTTTTGTTCAATACACGATATGCACGACTGTTTAAAGTATCCTAAAAAGATACCTTCATTACTCTTAGTGTCAAACTTTCCCAGATTTTTCCGATCACATAAAATATAACACTTGCTGCCAAAAACTCGAAAGTATTTGACAGTAGGCTTCTTATCAAACCATAATTCATAAGCCGTTCTATTATTAAATTTACAAGTATAAACACGGTTAATAATATAGTTGGCGATATTTAGGGAGCTTCATACTATTTAACTGCTTCAGCCTAAAAATTTTTAGGGAGCTTCATACTATTTAACATTACATTTCTCATTTCTTGAAGCACTCTATTTTTTCTTTCCACAATTCCATTTTGTTGTGGTGTTTTGGGTGCAGAGAATTCATGCGATATTCCCTGATCGCTACAGAATTTCTCAAAACTACTGTTTTCGAACTCAGATCCATGGTCACTACGGATCTTACATACTTGAGAACCTTTCTTAGTTTGAATTCGTTTGATAATCTTTTTCACTTTATCAAGGGTTTCTGATTTGTCCCTTAAGAATGCTACCCAAGTAAATCTGGTATAATCATCCACGAATACCAAGATGTATTTTTTGCCACCATGACTCTCTGTTCTGGTTGGTCCAACAAGATCCATGTGGAGAAGCTCGAGTGGTCTTGATGTGGCATTGGAGTTCACCTTTTTGTGAGAGCTCCTAGTTTGTTTACCATACTGGCATTCACCACATATTTTGTGTACTTTTTGCAACTTAAGTAGACCTCTAATAAGTTCTCCTTTGCTCAATCTGTATAAGTTACGGTAGTGCACATGTCCAAGGCATTTATGCCATAATTCTGTTTCATTGGTATGGACCATGTAGCACGATTGACTAGATGAGCTACCATCACTTAAAATATAACAGTTTTTAGAAGTTCTGCGACCAGTTAATATTACAGAACCCTTTTTGTTTATAATTTCACAACCTTGATTGAAAAATTTCACACTATGGTCGTTATCGCATATTTGAGATATGCTCGACAAGTTATGTTTTAATCCCTCAACATATAAAACATTCTTAAATAAAGGGAGGTTATAGAGTTGGACCGTACATTGGCCAATAATCTTACAATTACTACCATCACCAAGTGTGACTAATCCATCAGTCATATCTTTAAGATCGGTGAATAAAGCCTTGTCACCCGTCATATGTCTGTAAAATCCACTATCCAAGTACTACTTTGAATGACTTGTTGCTTTGAAAGCAGTGTGGGCAACTAAGCAGGCAACCTTAGGAACCCATTTCAGAACTGTTTTGGGTTTAGGAGTATAGTTGGTTTTTTTATGTCTGTTGTTGTAAGAATGACCTACTGAGTTAGATTTTAAGAGCTCCTTGAGTAGATCAACTATCTTTTCAGCTAGTGGGTTTCGATTCCGATTTTTTAAGTTAACATAACTGCTTTTAGGTTTTTAAAAAGATTTTTTAGAAAAACTTTGATAAGTACATTTCTCTTTTGAGTTTGAGGACTCTCCTTTCACAAACTTAGGAGAAGTATTCTTCTATTTATGAGGTATATTCTTATCATAACCCAACCCAGATTGTCACCACATTTTCTTGATCCGGATAATAGTTTTTCTAACTTTGGATCACCTTGGGCATATCTCCATGTGTCTTTTAAACTCAGAAGAGAAGATACTTCATTTTTAAGTTTCTCATTTTCAGATTTCAGATTTTCAATTAGGGAGGTTTTAAATTCTAAATCACATTTTGATTTTTCAAAACAATCTGAAATTTGAAATTTTTCTAAAACAAGTGATTCAAGACATTCTTTGAGTTTAGAAAACTTTTTTTTTTGAAGTTTAAGTTTGATAGCAATTTTACAACTTTCTTTGTATAGGGCATTATAAGCATCTTGAAGATCATCTTCATTTTCACATTCACTATTCAGATTTTCCTCACTAATTGAATCATCATGATCTGAAAAAGTGAACTTGGCTAGAGTCATAAGGGCTTTTACTTCATTGCCCGACTCGGTTTCAGAATCTTCTGATTTAGAAGAGGCTTCAGAATCAGATGATTCATCCCAACTAGCCAACATACCCTTCTTTTTGGGTTTGTCCTTTTTAGGACATTTGTTTGCTAAATGTCTATATTCTTGGCAGTTGTAACATTGACTATCTTTCAAAGACTTCCAAGTTTTAGATTTAGGTTTAGATCTTCTTCTACCATTTGATTTTTGAAAATCTACTATTTTCTTGCTTTTGAAAATTTTATAAAAATTCTTTACTAAAAGAGTCATCTCATCTTCAGAATCAGAATTTTCTTTAGAAATAGATTTAGAAGATTTTAGAGCGATAGATTTACCTTTAGGAGCTCTAAAGTTTAACTCATAGGTTTGTAAAGAACCAACTAGTTCTTCTACCCTTATATTATCTGTATCACGAAGTTCCTGAATCGCGGTTCCTTTAGAGTTGAATCATTTAGGAAGAGAGCGCAGTATCTTTGCACACACTTTACTTTCTAGAATTTTATCACCAAGACCCCAAATCGAGTTTACGATGTCATTTAATCTTGTGTAAAAGTCAATAAACATTTCATTTTCCTCCATATGAATTTCTTCAAATTTGGTTGTGAGGAGTTGGACTTTAGATTTATTGACAATTGTAGTACCCTCGTGTGTCTTTTCTAATATATCCCAGGCTTGCTTTGCAGTATCATAGGATATGATTCTTTTGAACTCATTTGGTGATAGTGCACAAGTGATTGCATTTAGTGCTTTTGTATTGGCACTACTCTCATTTTTCTGAAGGGTGGTCCAAGAAAAATAAGGAGTTACTTTCATTGATTTTGAACCATCGATTCTAATTACTTCAGTGGTAGGAGGTTTCCATTCAGTCACTGTGACTTGCCACATACTCTCATCCATTGATTTGAGGAAGATTCTCATCCTGGATTTCCAATAGGCATAGTTGGAGCCATCAAAGGGTGGAGGCCTAGTGACTGATAGGCTATCAAAATTTGACATCTTTATATAGCTTAGATCATTAGCTCAGGAATTAAATCTAAATAAAAAGCAATAAGAGCGAGCTATTAGACTCTGATACCACTTGAAATGGCCAAGTTATAAGTCCTAGAGGGGGGTGAATAGGACTATGCCAAATTGAAACTATAACAGCGAAAAAAAGAGATAGCTAAATAAATAAGAAACAATTCTTAAAGTTGAAATAAATGCAACCTCAATATATTAGTATTGAGAAATTGATACGAATTCAGTTCTAAGGATAACCTTACACCATAAAAATCAAGGATTTATGGCAGGACAACCTTATTTCTAGAATGTCCTTTGTATCAAAAACTCAAACCAAAGAGGAATAAATAAACAGTAAGGAATTGAAATAAAATGCAGAAATTTAAATCTAAATTATTACACCATTCCCCACTGTGCTTGAAATGTAAAAATTACAACATTTACATCCACACATACATTTCACAGTTTTGAATGATAAAAGATAGAAATAATAAATCACACATCCACAAAATACAAAGAGTTATAGTGGTTCGCTTGTGTGTACACCAACTATTATAAAATAGCCACACAAATTGCTACTCTACTTCTAATATCCTCACACAGGGGATATCAGCGTTCACTATCAAAATAGGTTTCATAGGTTCACCTAAAACCTTCACAATTGTGTCTTTTTGACTTGGGCTTACACAATTCAAAAACTCCTCTGTCTGAGTTTTCTGGCTCTCCTCAGATAACCACACAATGAGATTTTTCTAGCTCAATCTCAAAATAAACCAAAAAGAAATGTAAATTACAATAAATGTAAAATATCTGAATTTCTCCTTTTGTAGTAGCTCGGAAGAACCAATCGGAGTAGATTGAATGTAGAAGTTCAAAGTCCAATACTCACTTTAAAATGGTTTTAAGTTCTAATTGATTTTAAGTTAAACCAAATGGACTAGCTGTATTTGATTTTGATTCCAAGAAGAAGGAATATCACAATTCCTCTTTTCAATTGAGATTAGAATGTAGAAATAAAATCAAATAACTTAAAGCTAACAAAAAGAATATTAATTATACACAAAGTAGCTTAAAATGAACACAAACTTATCTCAAAGTGGATCCTTGATTTTTCTTAAATTTGTATATAAAACTCTGAAATTCGTGCTCAATTTATAGTAGCAGAAACCTTGTCTATGACTGATCTTGAGGACACTACGACTGGTCATAGCAGAACAGATTTTTGAATATTTGGGCGCGATCGGATAAGACCATTCTACGACTGGTCATATGACTTTCACAACCAGTCGAAGGAACCCCAATTTCATCGCTGGAGTTTGAATCGTAGACTTAGGACTGGTCATAGGTCAGGTCGACACTGTTCACACGACCGGTCAAATAGTCTCTAGGACTGGTCGTAGCTTAACCAGAAATTTCTGAAATTTTGCAACAACTTACGACTGGTCTTGAAATTTCTAGGACTGGTCGAGGCAATGCTAGGACTAGTCAAACAAGGTCCAAGACTAGTCTTAGAACAGACCAAAATCAAATATAAATATATAGTTCGAATTATGTATTCAAAATGACCTATCCTAAGGTCAATCTAAGGTCTATCATACCTTAAATAGTGAGATATGAACTTCGAGACTTCATATCTTCAGATGATTGACGACCTTTAATCATTGTGAAGCTTGAGAACTTTAAACATCATGTAGCACTGAATCGAGAGTTCTTCTAAAGCTTGACTAACCATTCATCTTTTATTGTACACTGACTTGAGTCTTGAACAAATATACTTCTACTGTTGCAGCTTGTACTTGAGACTTGAAGTGTACTTTAGTCTTGTAATATTTATCGAAGTAGCTTTGAACTTATATGCTTGCAGATGATGACAAAGTACATGGCTTGTCTTGACTTGAAGTCGATCAGTGTACTTGACTTGAAGCACTTGTGAAGCAATGTCTTGAACATATATAAATCAACATACAACCATAAGATAGAGATAAAGGTTTTGGCACCACAAAATTTGACAACCAAAGGAGCATGTGACCATAACACTTTAACTCCTGAGTTTTTGGAATCCGGGACGCGTACTCGGGTTTTGAAATCCAGGGCGTTACACCAACATAGAAATTCAGCGAGACAAATTACAAATTGAGCGAGACAACCTAGGAATTAAGCGAGACAAACTACAAATTAAGCGATGTAACCTATAAATTCAGCGAGGGAACCTAGAAATTCAGCGAATTGAGCGAGACAACCAAGGAATTGAGTGAGGCAAAACTACAAATTGAGCAGGGCAACCTAGAAATTCGACGAGGGAACCTATAAATTCAGCGAGGCAACCTAGGAATTGAGGATGGGTTTGGAAATTTAGTACAAGAATCGTCACCTACAAACATGTAATGAAAAAATATATCAAAAATAAAGTTCACTACATACTTAATAAATCATACTGTAAAAAATTAAACACAGTTGAATCATTCATTCAAGATGTTGATGAATTTGAGCAAGCTTCAACATAAATCAAATAAGACTCAACTGAAATTAAGCGAGGCAACCATGAATTTGATTAAGGCAAGCTACGAGTTCATCAGGCAAGTTGGTAATTAAGGGAGGCAAACTAGAAATTGTGCAGGGGAAACAGGAAATTGAGGGAGGAGAGTTTGAAATTGAGCGAGGCAAAGTAGAAAATGAGTAAGGGAAACATGAAATTGAGCGAGACAAACATGAAATTGAGTGAGGCAAGCTCAGAATTGAGCGAGGCAAACTATAATTTAAGCGAGGCAATGTGAAAATTGAGCGAGGAAAGCTACAAATTAAGGGAGGCAAGCTTAAAATTCAACGAGACAAGGTAGAAAATGAAAAAGGCAAGCTCAAAATTGATCGAAGCAAACTAGAAGTTGAGCGAGACAAGGTAATAATTGAGCGGATAAGCTGAAAATTCAACAAGGCAACCTAAAAAATTGAGCGAGGCAAGGTGAAATTGAGCGAGGCGACCTAGAAATTGAGCTAGGCAACATAGAAAGTGAGTGAGGGAACCTACAAAGTTGAGCAAGGCAACTTGAAAATTCAGCAAGGCAACCTAGAAATTCAACGAGTCAGCCTAGAAATTCAGCAAGGAAACCTAGAAATTGAGTGAGGGAACCTAGAAATTGAGCGAGACAACATAAAATTTGCATAAGAAAACTTAGAAATTGAGCGAGACAACTTAGAAATTCAGCGAGGTGACCTAAAAATTAAGCGAGGCAAACTAGAAATTCAGCGAGGCAACCTAGAAATTAAGCGAAGCGAGCTCAAAATTCAGCGAGGCAAGCTAGAAAATGACTGAGGCAAACCGAAAGTTGAGCAAGACAAGGTGATAATTGAGCGAGACAAGCTGATAATTGAATGAGGCAACCTAAAAAATTGAGCGAGGCAACCTAGAAAATTGAGCGAGGCGACCTAGAAATTAAGCGAGGCAAGCTGAAAATTCAGCTAGACAACGTAGAAATTGAGCGAGGCAGCATACAAATTTAGCGAGGCAACCTACAAATTCAGCGAGACAACCTAGCAATTGAGTGAGACAAACTAGAAATTGAGCTAGGAAAATAAGAAATTGAGCAAGACAACCTAGAAATTCAGCGAGGCGACCTAGAATTCAGCGAGGAACCTAACAATTGAGTGAGGTAAACTAGAAATTGAGCGAGACAAGTTGAAAATTGAGCGAGACAAGCTAAAAATTGAGCGAAGCAACCTAGAAATTGAGCAAAGGAAACATGAATTTGATCGAGATAAGCTTGAAATTGAGTGAGGCTAACTTGAAACCCAACAAGGCTAACATGTAACTCAACGAGGCTTACATGAAATTCAGTGAGGCTAACATGAGTTAGAATGAACTTTAAATGAAATTAAACTAGCCTAACACATAATTGAACGAACTTTACATGAAATTTAATTTCTCTTCATTGAATTTGACCGAGTAGTTAATGACATTGACCGAGCAGTTCGTAATATTTTCCATTACATTACATGAATCTGTGAAAGTGCCCGGTCATAATTTTCTCATTTATCTATCAAATTCATGAATTGTTGGGGGAATTTCACTAATCATACATCGAGAATGTCAGTGACGACTCAATCATATTGCCGAGAAGTAGGTCAAATGGACCAAAAACTCTCACAAATTGGAAATCAGTACACTCTTATCGTATTGAGTTAACTGAGTTGGGCCCGCTTTGAATGTATGTGGACTATCCACGATGTTCATTCGTTTTTCCATCTAAAGGGTTTGAGCCCAAAATGATAGCATATCCAAATATCAAGTGGATCATGCCACAAGAAATAATGATTCTACCATAGAAACCTTGCTATACCCCCACAATGATGTTTTATTTGTAATCCATCGTGTTCATACGATGATTTTTACATGGATGAACAGAAAACCAAGATGCCTACTTCATCTAGCAGTTCAATGACCCACAAAAAATTTACACCATTTAGAAAAATATACTACATTATACTTATGGTGCATGCTTTCTTCCGTGGAGGGACCATTTTTAGAAAATTGAAAAAATGCATATGTATAGAGAGGGTGGGATCCAATGAGAGGATGGTGCGATCTAAGCAACGAATTTCCGTTGTTGAAAAGGATTTTTTATTTTTTTTTTATTCCCTAGACATGGACCGAGGAAAGGGAGTGAAATGGAGAGAATGGCAATAAAAAGGAGGGGTATTTTCATCCTCAAATTTGTTGTCTGAACGTGTGAGGTCTAAGTTGGTAAGTTAAGTTTCGGATATTTCATAAAAGACGCTGGATAAAAGGTAGCGTTTACAGTGGTAAATTTCTCTAATCTTTCCATGGAACATCACCTACTACATGCAATGACCTGTGTGGACATACGAGCCGTGGCTCGAACTAACCGAACACCACACAGGGAGAGTGTGCATGAGATCCACCTCATCCATCAGGTTTGTACGTCATTTACACCCTTGATCTAAAAAAATCAGGCATATCCAAAACTAAAGTGGGCCACCCCATCAGGAGAAGCGTAAAATCATGACTAAAAAACTCTAATTTCATGTCCTGTGGCCACGTGAATATTAGAATATCTGATTTTTTGGGTTCGCTTCATCCTGGTGAGCCCCGTCATATTAATTGATTAGATGGCATACATACACCATGTTTGACCCCACAGACAATTTGCACTGTGTTAATGGTGTGTATCCCAATCCAAACTAATCCCTCTAGTGTGGCCCACATGATACATAGATTAAGCTGATTTTTGAGTTCATTCCCAACCATGGGGTATCTTGTCTGATGGACGGTGTGGATCTCATGTTTTTCCATCAACTACAATAAGTCAAAGTGCATAACGGGTATATTAAATACCCATGCAACGAATTTCGTGTACTGAAATCTAGTTTGACATTTTCAGAACGTAGATAGATGAGAAGGTGACCAAACACCCCAAAAACCTCAAAACCTAACTATCCCCAACCAAACTGAAATCGTGTACACCCTTCCAACCATCGTATCCTTATATAAAAACCCAACTCTACATGTTTTCCATGCATCCACAGCTCCTTTGATCAAATCATTCATAGCCCTTCATCTCATCTACCCATGGCTTACTACAATTGCTCCCTCTTAATTTTTTTTCTAGCCCTATGTTCAGGGACCAATCTGGCCCATGGGGCCCGCCATCTATTAGATACCCCAGCGCCAGTGGGCCCACCTACAACACCAACATTGCCTACAATTCCAACACTTCCTCAGCCCACATTGCCACAACCTCCTCCATTGCCGACCGTGCCAAACCTTCCTCAGCCCACATTGCCGCAACCTCCTCCATTGCCGACCGTGCCAACCCTTCCTCAGCCCACGTTGCCCACATTGCCTCCATTGCCCACCTTGCCCACCATCCCTACCATTCCTACTCTCCCTACACTTCCTAAGCTCACATTGCCACCTTTGCCCGCTACGTTGCCTTCTATTCCAATTACGATTCCGACAATCCCTTCGTTCAATTTCCCATCTATTCCTTTCCTCTCGCCACCTCCGTCGACCGCTGGAAGCCCATGAAAAGCCCATGTAGTGCGATCGCACCATGCAATTGTTCTCCATCTTGATTTTTATATGTAATAGTAGTATGGTTTGTATTTGAGGTTTTAATATGTATTTGAGTTTGATTGGGACATTGTTATTGTCTATGTATTATTTTCATTTGTATTTGTTATTGGCTATTTTCATTTGTATTTGTTATTGTCTATGTATAATTTTCATTTGTTGGATTAATCAATTTTCCTTTACTTGAGAATGTTTTGGAGACTTTTGGATCTGTTTTATTTTCCATTTTGTTGATGCTTTAGGTTTATTTGAATTTGTTAGGCTATATGTTGCATGTGGTTGATAATGGGCTTAGGCCCAGAAGATTCAAAATTTTGAATGGGCCGTGTTCTAATGGAAAAATGGGCCAAGATAGCCATGGGCTCGTTATTTGCCGTACTACACCCGCATGTAATTTCAATTAGGGAACCACTTGGATAGACTGCAGTGGCAAATAGAGAAGAGGAGGTAGATCATGCAAACGGATTTGGTGGATCCCTGACTATGGAACCTACCTTGATGTATATTCCTTACATCCATTCCGTTAATCCGTTTCGAAAGTTCATTTTAGGGAATGAACCAAAAAATGAAATAGATAAAAAAATCAGATGGACCACACCAGAGGAAACAGTGGTGATTGAACATTAAAAACTTCTTGTGGGCCATACAGGTTTTTTTTTTTTTTTTTTTTTTTGAGATGATATTTGTGTGGTTCCTTCATCCAGGCCTTTGTGACCTTATGTACAGGTTGGATGGAAAATAAACATTCCGGTGGCCCCAAAGAGGTTTTTAATGGTATCACCAATGTTTCATGTGGTCTGATCCACCTAAGATTTGGATATTCTTCATTTTTCGTATCATGCCCTAAAATGAGCTGTCAAAACGGATGGACGGCATGGATTTAATGTACATGCATCAAGGTAGGCCCTACAGTTAGTGATCAACTCGTCAGCGTGCGGAATGTCACCTTTTACAAATAGGCCTGGCAATGGTTTGGTTTGGGTCGGGTAAGGTTCTCAGTTCTTGGGCTGTTTACTAAATGGCCCAAGAATTCTGACCCAAATCTTCTCCATGACCCATTAAAACAAGGCCCAGTCGGACCCACTTAAAAATCATCCAGCTCAAGCCCAACCAGATCTGACCTATTTGATTATAGTGGTCCGGGTTGGGTTCGACCAACCAGACCAAGCATGACCAAACTCAGATTTAAGAATGAATATGAAGCTGAACTTATGCCAGCCCAGTCAAATTAGTGGACACACACACACACACACACACACACACACACACACACACACACACACATATATATATATATATATATATATACATCATCTGTATATATCCATGGGCCAGCGATGTAGGGCCATGGCTTTCGGACCAAACTCAGGCAAGAGGGTGGGGTCCAAGTGGGGCCGGCCCAAGTGAATGATGGAGGGTGTAGTTCAATCATCAAATGGGAAGCCATTGTACAAAGGACTGGATGGTTTAAAGACGTTCTTGAACAGTTGTAATTGAAATAAATGTGCAGTTTAAAAGCACTCTTAGACAGAGGGTTATTTTTAGTCCAGTTAGGGTCAGGACCTAGGAAATTCGGGCCAAGCTAGGGCCAACCTGGTCCTATAGGATCGGTTTGAGTAGATTCAACATAGGCTAGCCCAAGCCCAATCCACTATCTATATAGCTTGGCCCAAACCAGCTTCAAAAGTGGGGTCCACTGGACCCGTTGCAACTCGACTCATCCAACTCATTCATATTTGACTCGATCCAAACCGAGTGGGTGAGTAGGTCCGAATCGAGTTGATTTCGTCCAATCCAAACTCAAGTAAAGTCGAGTTCGAGTCACCCAGTACCTTGACTTGACCTGAAATCCAACTTGGTACTGACTTGACTGGTATATATATATATATATATATATATATATATATATATATATATATATATATATATATTAAAAATAACTTAGATATGATGTTTCAGATTTGAAATACTATGTAGCTTATGGAGAGGTGGCAATTTTGGAAAATGAATCTAGGTTTTGAGTTGTGATTTTAGACCGTGGATACCTGCTGCACCTGACCTAACTCGGTGCTGACTCCACCCGACTCGGTACTTGTAATCGGGTCGGACTCGGTCCAAATTAGTCCAAGTCAAACTCAGACTCGGATCAGGTCTGGCATGCTGGACTCGATACTGAGTTGGGTCGAGCTCAAGTTAGGCCTATTTCAAAACCAGATCAAGTCGAGTCAGCCCTAACTCAATCCGACTGAAATTCGGGGCAAGCTAAGGCCAAACCTGGCATAACTACAAAGTTGGCAGATAGGGCAGTCATTGGGCCCGCTTCGGGCCAAAAATAATTTTGTATCAGCTTGGCCCAACAGCCCAAACAAAATAGTTCAAAATCCGGACCAAGACTTACCCAGGCCTGGCCCGTTAACAGAGGCTAAGCTTAGTCAGCCAAGAAATAGATCTTGATTTCGGGTGTGCAGTGGACCACAAATCACATAAAGGACTGAAATGCAATGCCCTTGAATGCAAAATTAATATCATTGGAGCCGACAGTTTATTAATCTAGACCATTGATCTTATAGTCAATGGTGTGAATGAGCCATGCCCTGCGAGGGGACAATGATACCCTTTAATCGGACTTTAAATGAGTGGTTAAGCACACATGAACAGAAAAGTAGCAAAAGTTTGGGGGGCTACTTCTTGAATAAGGGAGAAAGGCTGGGTCTAGTCAAGCCTTCGATTTGCATGCCAAGTTGCACATTTCAACTCCTTATCATTCAATCAATTGATGCATCTTTTTATGAGTAAAAATGGTCTAACCACTCAAGGAGTCAACTCGAACTCACAAACAAGCTTCTAGACCAAATGGCTCCTAAACGAACGTCTATTTCAGATCGATCCAAAGGAGAGGAAACACCAAACTTCAGGCCTTGACGTCCTTAGCACCATACTTTTCTGAGCTTCTACCAAGCTTATCTGACCTCAGCTCGGCCTCGGCTTGAATGATTGAAAGCTCAGCTCAGCTCGACCTCAACACTTATATATGATCGAGGGCACAGCTCAGGATGACCTTGACCATCCATTGCATGATCATAAGGCCAACCATGTCAACACTTATCACCTTCGCAAATCTTGTGTAACAGTTGAGAAACATATACAAGGATTACGACTAAGATCAAGAATTGTCTCTAGCCCATCTACACTATAAATAGGGTATTCGTTTACATTAAAAGATATGCAGAATCTCTCACCCAAAATCCCTTGATACTACTAGATTCAGATTTCTAGCTTGAGGGTCTCCTACTCTAGTCAGAGTCTCTTTTGTCTTTTTCTTGTACAGGTACTCGAGGGTCTAAAAAGATTAGACCAGATTTTTACATCAGCATATATCATCCATCGTATGAATCCCAACTTTCGTAGTCCATTTCAAAATTCACTCAGTTTAAGAAATGTATGATTTATATTTATTATACTAAAAAATGGTCCAAATGTCCACTTGGATCATCCACCATCCTTATTTTATTGCCCAACCAGCTTAAAAAGTGATTTGGCTCATATGGTCCTAACTACCCATTCAATGGTTAAGAAATCACTCAACTAATATGGCCCTAACCACCCTACCAATGGTTACAAAAATGGATAAATCATATTAATTAGAGAAACAATCCCATCATTGGCCTAGATCATTAAGACATAAATCTCACCCTTGGTTGCCTATCCCTTCCAAAAAAATCACTTTGGCCATTTTTTAGTATAATGAATATTGGATTTAGATTATCCATACTAAATCGCACGGACCCCATCTTTGATTTCCCATCCCTCTCAAGAAATCACATTGGTGGAGTGATCTTAACCCTTCAATCAATGACTAGGAAAATAGATGATCTATATCACTATAAATAGTCCAATCATTGATTTAAATTATCCATCACATGGATTCCACATTTCGTAGGACAAGTAAAATCACCTAATATTCATTGTGATTTTTAGCCATGGACCCTTCATATAGGTATACCCACAGAAATAAGGCACGTTTGTGCCCATCCGTCCACTAGATTGGTTTGACCATGTTGATCTCCCGGTCCATAAATCAAGCTCGTCCATGTTCAGGTGGGTCACAATAATTATAAAAGATAGGCAGCTGAAGGAAAGAAAGGGAGAAAGGGAGAGGCCTTACCTTTTATGGTGTAGATGTTCTTTTTGGCCGCTTTAGCTAGCTAGTTATGACTGTTTACTAGAGGATGGTACACCATGATTTACTTCATGCTTTAATCATGCATGCCTTTGTTTTTAAAATGCAGCCCACCTGAAAAGCGAAATGAGCCTCATCTTTTGGCTCTTTTTGTTCTAGCATGTGTGAAAGGTTCGGATGGGTAGGCCCATACATCTAAAGATGTTTACAAGATATGCACACAATGTCTAATATGGAAAACCCGTCCAATGGTCCACCTATTATAGGAGTGAAGAGGATCTAATCACCCATCTAATTTTATGATTAAAATAGATCTAAACATGATTAATAATGGTTTAGATCATCCAAAAACTGCCTTAGTGACAATAAGTATTATTTCATTTCTATCTTTTCTTTGAAAATTCTCTCAGATGGAATGTCTTTAAGTAGGGTGTGCCTCCTTTTATATAATAATTAAAGAATAATAAAAAAAAAGAATAAAAAAAAGGGAATCAGAAGATTAGGAAAGAATTTGAATGCAATATGACAAAATCCTTACCTTTTTCGGTCTCTTTCATGCGCACACACCTCCACACACTCATACAATAGTGGGATTTCACCGCGTACTCAAACTCTACTCTTACCCTAGTGTTGGAACTCTTGTGAGTCTTCCACGGGACAAGAGTAAGAGTAAGGCGTTTTATTTTTTGTTTTTTGTTTGGTTTTTTTTTTTTTTTTTTCATGTATTAAGGCAATTTTAATCCGGCATCTCACATTCTAATGGTGGAGATGAACTATCAAATAATCCACCTACTTGGTTGTTGACATATAATTCGAAATATGGTAAAATTATGAACATCAAATCAAAATATGAAAATATTGCAATTACACTAATATAGGATGAATAAATTTTCTTTTGTTTCTGGCCCATGCAAAGATTCAGAGTTTCAAGTTTCAAAGTTAGGCCTACACCTTTCCTCCTCAATGCAGACTTGTTGTAGAGAGCCAACCACAAAGGCATACCAACAGAAAGAATGGCTCTGCAAGCATGCATCAGAATTTCTCCTCACTCTTATATATATATATATATATATATATATATATGTATATATATTGAGGAACGCTCAGCTACGCATTGGTTCGCACATCATTACGTGCGAACTTTCATACCAACCGTAGGATAAGATAGATGGTTTAAATGAAGGCGCTCTTAGCGCGAGCCTAAAAAAGTAAGTTTCCTTCTCTCGCATGCCTCTTCACCACCTCTTTGAAGGATGCGGCGAGGGCCTTTTCACATAAAATTCTTTCGTTGGGATGCTAGGTGGGTCCCACCAAGATGTTAATGATAAATCCACACCGTCCATACATTTTTGTAACATCCCGAAAATCGGAGGGTCGAGTAAAAACCCAACTCCCGAGTTTCAAAATGTTATTTATGCAGCATAGATATGTATGATTGAATGTTGTCTGTATTAATATATTAAACAAGAGTGAGATTAAGCCAGAACAGCATATCATACTCCAGAGACAGTTAAATTTATATGCGGAAGACTGTGATAGTATGTAGACATATATAAACTGTTGTATGTCTCCAAAGTGTGAACATGTTACCAAGTTATATACATACATGTATACTCCAAAAGTAAATAAAAAAGAATATACATGAGTGCTCTAAAAATATAAAATGACAAGTGTCAAGGCATCTAATCAACCTCCCTGTAATCCTATCAATCAGAACACGCACAAAGGAGGAATCCTCCTCAACATCATCAAGTCAGCTCCGCCTCGCAGTCCGCGCCATCATCTGCAATCACAATAGGGACTGGTGGGTGTCCGAAAATACCATCCCGTAACGTGGGAGTGAGTAGCTAACTCAGTGAAATAATATAGCAAGGATTAACATGTTCTCAAATCAATCATGTAATAATAGTAAAGTAGTAAATCAAACAATCCTAATAGTGTTGTTAATGCAATATGACATGACATGATGGATGCCCTCACCGACGTTCTCCCTCATACGGCACCATCTTACGCCCGCGGCATGCTTGCGTACTGCTCAGTGCTCCACATCTTCTAGGCACATGCAATGTAATGGTGATATGATTGCTGAGTTATTATTAGTCCATTCAAACAGCAGGATTGGGAAACTAAGGTACTTCCCTTATATCAATCCCAACACAGATCCTGTCTAGGGTCGTCACTCCTAGTAATCTCATACGATGTATATTTTGTACGTCGCTGCAAGGGCTGTCAGGGCTGTTGCTCGCACTCGTTGCACCGCTCCCCCATCACCTTATCAATACAGGCCTACTGTAGTCTCACTGCTACGGAAGGGTCGTCGCCTCCCGTAGACTCAGAATACGCTCGCGGTCACTACAAAGGACTCGTCGCCTGATCAGTGTAAGCCGACAGCAAAAATATAGTGTCCCATACCACTATAATCTGCTCACGAGACATAAGTGCTCACTGGTCACTACGGGGAGGTTTATGGCCCCAGCGTAGGCCGACAGCTCGACCACGGTGTCCCATACCACTATGCCCGGCTCATGAGTCTTCGTGGATCAAGGTACCATGGTTGATAGGGTTTACAATGGTAAGTTCAGTACCCTAGGTTCAAGCAGTTATGACTCATACAGGGTGAACATACAACGGCCAGTCGGGTTACTTGACGGGCTCGACTAGCACGATCGCATCTCAAGTCGAACGACATGAAGTGCCTAAAACACTTCGTATGGCCTAACCACTGCCGCCAACTCCAAAACACGGCTCGCGTTCATCGACGCGTCGTTCGTGGCAAATATAGGCCAACCACGAACTTGCTTGGTTACCGACTGCCTGGACTAGGTATAGTCTCAAATAAATATGAATCCACATCAGCAATCATGTAAGAGTATTGGAATTGAAATACAACAATGTGAGCATGTTAACACATGTTATAACATACAACTTAAGTGAAACATCAAGCACATGCATTTCATACATATAATGAAATCATGCATATAGCTAACATGTAAGAAATCATTTACATCAGCATATTAATTGAGAAATCAATCTCAAACTAATTCATAACACCATTTAATTCAATACATACTAATACAAGAATTTATACAAACACTTAAACTACACACTTAAGTCTACATATAGTATGTCGACTCAAAGTGTGCATTTAGGCGAATCTCTTCGCCAAACCAATTATGCACGCATTCCTAGTATTCTAATGCGACAAGAAGTCATGTCAATCACATCAGCAAAATATGGATGAAAACAGTATTTCCTACAAATGACTAAAATGCCCTAAATCTCATATTCTTCGTCTGCTTACGAAACAGGAAACGGACAGCATGTTGTACATGTCAAATGGCGTTGCCGTCGATAATCTACTATTAAACGACATTGAAAGCGTTGGAAACAGTCAATCAAAGCATCTAATATTCGCACATTTTCTCTTATAGGTGTGTGAATTCGAACGGAGCGTATACGCTTCGTCTACGGCGAATAGACAACCTGATTTACAAGATCCATAAGTTATCATGCTATGGAAATGGAGGAACACCAAATCAGCAACTATCTAGGATATTTTCTTACCTAGAAAAGCGGAGAAATCACCGGCAAAGTGATTGAGGTGTGTTGCTTAGGCACTTGCAACAGGTAGCACAAGCGGCAAGGAATTCTCCTCCACTCTTTCTCACAAACTCTCACATTTTCTCTCTCTCTCAATATAGGATTTTTCTCAATTTCGGATGGAAGAGAGGAATGAGGGTTTCAACCCCTTTTATAAGCCCAAACATGCCCGAAATAGGCTCGGGAACAATGTTTACTTAGGTTATATCCAAATCGGGGCTGTTTAGGTCCAAAAGAACATTTCTGGTGGTCCCCTGGCCGAACGCGATCGGACTTAAGTTCGTACATGTTGGATGTCGCTCACATCCCGTTTTCAAACCATCAGTGTTCGTAGATCGCCCGTGGCGGTCCAATTTCAGTTCAGCAGTCACCGCACGTAGATCAGGTCTACAAGTCTCATGATATGAAATAGAAATTTTTCCTGATCCGAGGGTGTAATTTGGCTGAATTCTGACGGTCAGAATGCTTAATACTGACGCGTCAAGTCGTGTGCCAGATTTGAATTTCAAATTTCAAATCTAACCATATTCTCACTCTCTTCGGTCCAGGCTCAACGAAATAGCCTGCGAATGTCGGTTGGACTTAATTTTTGAAATAATTTTCAAGTCCAATAAGGCGGTTCTAACGGTCTAAGATTGTAGGTATCGGACTTTCGACGCGCGGTCTAGATCCAATACAAAGTTTCAAAGAGGTCCAAAGAACAAACCGGTTTAGAGTTTGATCCGAGATTTTAGAGTATTATAGAGTCATTGGTTCTACTCGATTTGGGTCTTGTAGAATGTATTTAAAGTGATCAGGGACTATTTTCCAGCTACTCTAGTGTTGCGCTAGCTAACTTACTCTTATTTTCTAAAAGAATTAATCCTAAGTGATTTCTTTGGCTATGAAATTGAGTTCTGAGCGATTTCCCAGGTGTTTTAGTTGACCCCTTGCCTAAGGACGTTTAATCCCAGGTTGGCAAAAATCCGGGGTGTTACAATTTTTAAAAATAATTTTATGATATGAACCCAAATTTGAGGTAGATCAAATTCCCAAGTGGGCCACACAGTGTTGATTGAACTCTCATCAATAAAAACTTCCTGGGGCTACCAAATTTTTGGATCAAGCTGATATTTACTTTTTTTTCATCATCCAGGTCTGCATGACCTAATCTACAGGTTGGATGTCAAATAAATATCATGGTAGGCCCTAAAAAATATTTAACGGTGAGAATCATTATCACCGCTACTTCCTGTGGTGTGGTCCACTTGAGATTTGGATCTGCCTCAGTTTTGGGTTTATGCCCTGAAATGATAAGGAAAAATGGATGGACGGGGTAGATTTCTCAAAAATATCATGGTTGGCCCCACCTAAATTTTCAATGAAATGTGCAAATTGCTAGCGTAATTAGGGGCCAATTTGATTTCACGTGAAAGCCTTTCGTAAGAAGTCACTGGGCAAGGATGCTGGGTGGGGCCCACCACTATGTTTTTGGAAAATATACTCCCTTCATCCGTTTGTCAAGCTCATTTTAGGAAAATCGACCAAAAATGAGGTGGATCCAAAACTAAAGTGGGCCACACGAGAGGGATAATTGGAGAAAGAAATACCTACTATTGAAACCTTCCTGGGCTCCGCCTTGATGTTTATATGTCATCAAAGCCGTTTATGAGCTCATTAACACAATGATAAAGTGAAAATATAGAAAATTTATCTTGAAAAATTGCTTTTATAATCATAAAAATGTTTCAACAGTTCTCACTGAAACCCTACTGTTTCCTCTCGTGTGGCCCAGTCAAGTCTTGGATCCACCTCATTTTTTGCCGCCTATCCTAAAATTAGCTTACAAAACGGATCAACGAAATATATTTTCCAAAAACATGGTGGTGGGCCCCACCCAGCATCCTTGCTCAGGAACTTCTTGCCAAAGGCTTTGGCATGAAATCCGCGTCACCACAGAGGTGTACGCAGATTGGATTCTGGCGCTGGTTGAGGAGCCGGAGACGACTGGAGTGACGTCACCAATTACTGTGTGCCCCACATGATGTATGTGTTGTATCCCCACCGTCCATACATTTGGAGAGATCGTTTTAGGATATAGTCCAAAGAATGAGGTAGATCCAAGGCTGGGCTGGACCCCGCCATAGAAAACAGTGGTGAGAGTGACGCCCACTGTTGAAACTTTCAAAAGGTCTACCATAATTTTTATTTGAGATCCAATCTGTTCATGTGTTAACGCAAATATGAAAGAAGGGAAAACACAAATATTATCTTGATCGAGAGCTTTTGTGGCCCTCGGAACTTTTTAATGGCGGGCGTCACTCTCCCCACTATTTTTTATGGTGGGGTCCACTAGATCTTGGGATCTAACTCATTCTTTGGATCATGCACTAATATGATCTCCCCAAATGGATGGGCGGTGTAGATACAAAACATACATCATGGTATGGCCCACAGAATTTGGTGACGTTCACTTCGTCAGGGAGTCTGTGGACGCGGATTGCTTGTTCCTCCACGAGTAAGGAAGTTCATGTTGGCGGAAGCTTCATCTAACGCAACGTCCATGAGAAATCAACTTTGTCCATTATTTTCACCATCACATATTAGGATTTAATTCTAGTTGTCTCCGACTACTCAACCGGTGCCAGAATCCAATCCGCGTACACCTCTGTGGTGACGCGGATTTCATGCCAAAGCCTTTGGCAAGAAGTTCCTGAGCAAGGATGATGGGTGGGACCCACCACCATATTTTTAGAAAATATATTCCATTCATCCATTTTGCAAGCTAATTTTAGGATAGGCGGCAAAAAATGAGGTGGATCCAAGATTTGACTGGGCCACACGAGAGGAAACAGTAGGGTTTTAGTGAGAACTGTTGAAACATTTTTATGATCATAAAAGTTTTTTTTCAGGATAAATTTTCTATATTTTCACTTCATCCCTGTGTTAATGACCTTATAAATAGCTTTGATGACATATAAACATCAAGGCGGAGGCCGGGAAGGTTTCAACGGTAGGTATTTTTTTCTCCAATTTTTCCTCTCGTGTGGCCCACTTTAGTTTTGGATCCACCTCATTTTTGGTCAATTTTTCTAAAATGAGCTTGACAAACGGATGAACGGAGTATATTTCTCAAAAACATGGTGGTGGGCCCCACCCAGCATCCTTGCGTAGTGACTTCTTGTAGAAGGTTTTCACATGAAATCAAATTTGGCCCTAATTACAATTTGCACATTTAGTTGAAAATTTAGGTGGGGCCAACCATGATGTTTTTAAGAAATCTACCTGCCCATCCATTTTTCCTTATCATTTCAGGGCATAAACCCAAAACTGAGGCAGATCCAAATCTCAAGTGGACCACACCACAGGAAGCAACGGTGATAATGATTCTCACCGTTAAATATTTTTTAGAGCCCACCGTGATATTTATTTGATATCCAACCTGTAGATTAGGTCATGCAGACCTGGATGATGGAAAAAAAGCAAATATCAGCTTGATCCAAAAATTTGGTAGCCCCAGGAAGTTTTTATTGGTGAGAGTTCAATCAACACTGTGTGGCCCACTTGAGAATTTGATCTACCTCAGTTTTGGATTCATATCATAAAATTATTTTTAAAAATGTATGGAAGGTGTAGATTTATCATTAACATCTTAGTGGGACCCACCTAGCATCCCAGTGAAAGAATTTTATGTGAAAAGGCCATCGCCGCATCCTTTGGAGAGGTGGTGAAGAGGCATGCGAGAGAAGGAAACTTTCTTTTTTAGGCTCACGCTAAGAGCGCCTTCATCCAAACCGTGTACCTTATCCTATGATTGATAGGAAGGTTCGCACGTAATGACGTACGAACCGGTGCGTAGCTGAGTGTTCCTATATATATATATATATATATATATATATATATATATATATATATATATATATAGGGTTAGCTTGTTAGTACACAAACATGTCAGTACACATAGTCCATGTTAGCCACCCCCGTTAGGGATCGATACCAAGACCTCAGGTGTTGAAACATAAACATATGATACTAAGTCTAAACACCTAACTCTAAAAGGGAAGTTAATTATTGGTGACGATTAGAGTCAAGGTTGCCATGTTGGCCTGGGTATTGCACATTCCAGTTGAGTCAATTATAACTCCACCCTAACTCGAACCCAACTTGCATTGTGTCACAAAAAGGAAAATTATAAAATTTCAATAGATTGGGCAAAGGTTAATTGCATAATAATAGCGATTTTAATCTCATACTCTATAAAAGATATTAACTAAGACAATAGGAACAAATATGATGTCAATTTTAAGACATTTATAATTTGTGTTTACGAAATAATTTTTTGTGAAAAAAGTAGTCATCTTCAAATATCATGAAAATTTTTAGATAAATTATCAAATTTATTTCTCAGTATTTATTAGTAATATTTCAACACTTTTAGTTTTTAATGCTTAATTTAATTTTCAGATCTTATTCTTTAGTTTACCAAACGACACCTCAATGACTTATGATCCATTCGTCGCCTTTGATTGATGATGTAGAGCGGGTCGCGGACAGTTTCATGGCCAAGATGGATTAGAAAAGGCCCGGTAGACTACAGAAGTGATCTGGACTATTGGATTTTAGATCGGGCGTATCTCGCAATTCGGAATGAGTTATCTGACGTAAAATATATAATTTTAGGGTAGAACGAGCTACTTTAGCCAACCAACCTAACTACACCGGGTTGCACAGCCTAGATTTGTGAAAAACCCCCTGATCGACGGTCGTTTTTTTATTTTATTTTCGTTTTTAATATAAATTGTAAGCTTTAGTTTGATTATCGCCCTTCATCCGTTGGGCTTTAGGAGTTGTGTTAAACATGAAAAATGCTTAGGATAATTAGGAGAACAGTTTGATGAAGCCAAATAGGGCACTTACTATTTTTGGCTGAAAACCTTGCACACTAGTAGACATCACGATTGTCTATAAATAGTAAGTTTACTATTTATAGTAAGTCACAAATTCTAGGAGTTTTAGTTGTAGTTTGATTCTAATTTCTTTCTTATTGCTTGGTTCCCTTATTTAAAGCGTTATGAACTCGTTTTTATTCATTCATTAATCAATTTTGAATTTTATTAGAATTTATTCTTATTTTTTTGCTTTCTTTCCTCGTGGATTCAAGAAGTCTCTGTGATGAGTCTAGAGAAGCTCTGTAGATTCGGAGTAGTTATCCTTGAGGAAGACGGTGATCGACCTCATCACGTTCATCCCTGCGTCAATTGAGTAGAATAGTAAAACAAGAATTATGTAGCCGATAACAATTAATTGGGATCAAGCTTAGATGACGACGACGATTAGAGCTATATACAAGTCAAACCAAGTCGAGCTTGGCATAGCTCAACTCGGCTCGGCCAATAGCTGACCCTAGTTCGAACTTCGCTCAGCTTGGTCCTTGATCTTAACTGGCTGTCTCGACTCAGTTTGAGCTGAGTTCGAGCTTACGCGACATTTTCTCAAACACATGAAGTGCACCTTCAATTTCTCACAGTATGCAAAACAACAGCAACAGTTTACAGATATTTCATTAAACAGTCGATAGGTAGCATCAAAATAAAAATACAGTAATAGTTTTATCATGTAAAGTTTTTTTTGTAGTGATTTGTTTCGTATCCATACCTTCATCGCTACTAGCCGATCCCGCATAGAATGTATGCACCCAAAACAACGCTTCGTTGAGTCATTTCATCAAACACTTGGTGAGCAACGTTAATATCAAAATAACCGAGTCATCGAACTTATTTGATACGAGTTTGATTCGAGTTGAGGTTTGATCTGAGCCGATTCGAGCTCAAACAAGTTCGAAATCGTTTCAAAAAAATTTTAAGCTCCAAAAATCAACTCAATTTAGCTTGAACTCAGTTTTGAACAGAGTTGAATCAAGCTTTTTCAAGTCAAGTCGAGCTAGCTAACCAAGCTAATTAACTCGGTTCACGTACCACTCTAACGATGATGATGACTAATGTGATGATAAACTAGACATGTAACCACGAAGGTGCATGTGTATATAAAACACTTATTTAGGTGTGTAAAATCAGTGATTTTATTGCGTTTACTTGAAGACATGCATTCCCAACTTTTACGTTTTAACATGTTATACATGAGAAGAACTTATTTATGAAGAAAACTATCATTATGATCTGTGCATGGATGCATGAGATATGGTCCACTGAAACCAATGGACACAACTAACAAGGCATTCCTCATTTCACATGAACCCACATTCACTCGTGTTAGTGTATAATGTAACACCTAATAGTCTTTGCACAGAAGGGCCATCAGTTCTGGGCACCTGATCTGAAAATCTAAACCATTTGGATTTTTGGACCATAAAATGGCAGTAAAGAGGACACATCACAACAGTCCACCAAAAAAGTAACCAGATTCGGGGCTAGGATCTTACAATCTGAGGTGTATATATATATATATATATATATATATATATATATATATATATATACGTTGGCCCATATGTACCAATGGTCTGAATCAATCAAGCATAAAACCCACTTGCGAGAACTGAAAAACTGCCTGGATTGAGGATCCTATCACTTCCAAACAGTGAGCATGAACTATGCAATGCATCAGAACGTGAGTTTTAGATGAAGGAATCACACTAGGGTCCATAAGATGGGGCCCACTTATAGAAACTATAACCCATAATAACAATGTACATTAATACTCTCTTTTCCACGTACCGTACTAAATTAGCTGACCTTTTGTCTCTGTTTTTTTTGTTAATTTTAATTTATTTTTTTAATTATAATCATAGCTAATGATGTAGCTGACCGATCGACCGACTTAGTCAATCTGATCATGGTCCACTCAGCAGCGCTGGGTATGTATCATCCCACAACTAGTCGGAGAGAATTGGGAATGTGTGTACATAGATGTGCAGTGCCATCCTCGCTTATCGGACGGTCCCCACTTTATAAAAATCCCATGTTTAAATGATCAAAGTTCAAAACTGTCGGATAATAAGGTGGGCCGCAAAAATTGACCAACAGTTCAAATTCCTTGTACACATGCAGCCTAACCAAGTGATCAGATTGCCTTGATCTTATACACATGGAATCGACACGGTGAGGATTGACTATTGAGTGGCACTGATAAAACACGTGTGCCTCTTTCACATGTGTGTCTCAAGCGTGTGCACTAAACATTTATCTGCTCTCATAAGTGACGTGAAACATGATTTGTGGAAGCACACGTGAAATAAAAAAGCTGGTAGAGAAGTTAGAGAAATAAAAGCACACGCCGGATTAATCGGTGCAGATACTCGAAAAAAGAAAAAGAAATGAGTGTGTTGGATCCAATCATTACTTATTTTCTTCGCTTGCCCTGAAAGGATGCAATTTCCATTGTGATTATTTTACTTATGACGGTTTCCAAAAAGAAGATTCTTTTACTTGTTTTATCTGTGGGACGATACTCAGCCACGTTTGTAGATCTATAAGCTTATCCTATATAAATCTTTTGTGTGGGGCCTATCTTGATTTCTTTTCATGGCATCTAACCCGTTCAAAAGGGATGCCCCATTATTAAATCGGAGTATCTTAAAGATCTGTCTGATACAGCAATCATGTGGGCCACTATGTTGGAGGTTTTTGGATGGTTGTTCATTGACTTCTAGGATGTATAGGGCACTGTTTTTTTTTAGTTTTTTTCACGCCATCCAACCTGGACAAGGAAAATCCTACCATGATGATGAAATTTCCAGTATCAGGCTTATAAAATCTCCAGGTGGGCCGGACCAATGGATAAACACCCAGATACCTTCAAACTCACATGGCGGCCTACACAATGGTGGATTATTGTGATTTTTGGAGTATTTCACTTTTATAAGTTGAGTGATTCTTCTAGAACGGTCTGATGACATACATACACCTCAGTGGGCCCCGCCTGCAATGTTTTGAGATTGCGGGGTATCCTGCCTCGTGGCACTCTCATGATTTTTCAACACCCGGTCAAGGGCTCGGTGAAATCCCACTGCAGCGCGTGAGTGTGCGGGGGGTGTGTGCGCGTGTGTAAAAAAATAAAAAATAAAAAAAATTCCAAAAGAAACAATGAAATGAGATTTCACCCTCCAATCATGAACTTTGGTGGACGTGCACACAGTAAAAGGGAATGTTGGAAAGGCTTGAATGGCTGTTGGAACGGCAAATACATGTCTCGGATCTGTCTCTTGCGTTCGCATGAGAGAGAGAGAACTGACTACCTACAGCTCTGCTGCATGTTAAATCACCTCGCTTACCATGCAACCCCGTCTTTCCTGCCAATGTTTCAGATATGTAGACATCTCACTTATAAAAAAGGTGGGCCCCACCATACAGGTATATATGTTGAGCCAGAGCATTGGCCGTCTATTGATTCCGTTGGTATGGCCTACCTGATGAGCGGAACGTGTGTATGTTGGCAGCAAAGATGAAGCTGCATGCTCACTAAACTGCAGCTAGCTGTAGGTGATCAGTTCTGGCAGTGAGAATAGACCAACGGGCTCACATTCGAATCTACAACCATGTTATTGTTGGACCATTTAGACCCTTCGATAGTGACCTATTTCAAAAACGTGTCTGCCGACCTCACCAGAGTAGGTTAGGAAATACTTTGCTTTCCGTCTCATCATAGCGTGTTAAGTGAGAACTCCATTTTTTTGTAATGGGAGTCAAATTCCCTGGCCAAACAAGTGAACAGTTGGGATGTGGGCAGGAGAAGCTTAAAAGACACGAAAGGTACTAGAGACACCTTGATTAGGTGATGACCTGTTACCTTAATACGGTAAGATTTGATTGTGCTACCTGCTGCAGGTAAAAATAAGATTTTATAGGTACTACACCTGCCAATCCTAAGCTTAGCATAAGTACGAGATCTAATGGCCTCTACGATGTATGAGTTTCACCCACACCATCTGCTCATTTTATAACTTTTGTAGGGTGGATGATCTTTTATTTCTATCCACAGGTTATATGTGCCTCAATAAAGAAAAACATAAAAATTAACTTAATCCAAAACTTAAGTGGTTGCCAAAAAGTTCTCAACCATAGATATTTAATCTCAAATGTATGGTCCACTTGGGAAACAGATTGGCTACTCCCCCTGCCATCAGCATTGGCTGGTGGTGGGTGCTCTTTGGGACCCATCATGATGTAGGTCTTTCATCCATGCCAACCGTCTATTTGTTTAGATCATTTCATGGTATGAGACCAAAAATGAGATATATCCCAATCTCAAGTGGACCACATTATAGGAAACAGTGTTGAATGAATGTTAACCATTAAAAAGTTCTTAGGGGCTATAAAAGTTTTGGATCAAGCTGATCTTTGTTTTTTCCCTTCATCTAAGTCTATATGACCTAACCAACAAATTGGATGTCAAATAAACAGTTCGGTGGGCATTAGGAGGATTTTAATGGTGGATATCAAATCACTATTTTTTTTCATGTGGTGTGGTCCACCTGAGATTTATTTCCCTCTCATTTTTAGTATACAGCCCTAAAATGATCTGTAAAAATGGATGAATGAAATGGATGAAACACATACATCATGGTGGGGGCCACAGAGCAGCGACTACCAACCATCAGGATGGTAGCAAGGGAGTAGCCAATCCATTCCGTCCACTTTAGCCTCCGATCTACCTCATTTATGGACTTTTGAGCTTATACCATAAAATAATATAAAAAATGGCAGGACGGTGCAGAAAAAAACCTGTCACATCACCATGGCCCCTCAAATGCTCTACCCATGCGGAGCTTGGGATAGGTAGGGATGGTACCCAATCAGCATCCGTTTGAAAGTTGTTTGGTGACTTGACTGGACATTTCTAACAGTAGCACATGGCTTCTATGCATTTCTTTCTTTTATTTTTCCATTTAGTTTAATTTAATTTTTTATACATACACCCTCACACTCACACAATAGGGGCCAATGCGGCCTATTTTCTTCTTTTTTTTTTTCTTTTTTTTTTTAGCACACGCACACACACCCCCACGTACTTACAGTAGCGGAATTTCCCTCGAAACCTTAACCGGGAGTTGAAACTCCTGAGAGTCTACCACCCGTCGAAGAGTAAGGACCCGGAGCCAATGCAGCTTACGCTCAAGAATGATACTATTCTGGGAGTCTACCACCCGTCGAAGAGTAAGGACCCGGAGCCAATGCAGCTTACGCTCAAGAATGATACTATTCTTTAATATGGATATAGATTATGAGGTGATTATCTTACTATAAATTATTTATTTGGTAATGTGATATGGACAGATTTGATTGGGTATAATAATAGATGAGGGTAGCAAAGGGCTTTTAAAAGTTGTTAGATACAGTAGCTACTTAACCGGGGCCATCTCTAACCGCACCATTCGCTAGGTAATACTTTGTATGAGAAGGCATGCACATGTGCCAGGATAGCACACGTGTGTGAAGGTCGTTATTCCATAAGGTGTGGCTGCAGTGCCTTAGGATATAAGTATGGCCCATCAACCCATCAAGCAGGCAGCAGGCTAGACTTATCCGGAAGGAAATTAGACACTTGGAAAAAACTGGCCAACGGTTCCAATTCAAATTACAAGTTTTTACAAACCTGATGATAAGATGGGCCTGCTCTTTCCGTCAATGGCACGTATCTAGTACGGTTCTCATGCTGAATGGCCGTGATCTCGCACCGGCACGCTTGCCTAAGAGTCGGGCCATAGATCGGAGTTCGTTTTGCCGCTGTCGAGACTGAAAGTCCAGCGTGTGTCGCAGCCCAGAAGGGATTCACATGCTGAGTCGATCAATGATCGAAACCATCCATGTTGTGAATCTATACCATATGGGTAATTAAAATAAAAGGCTGAACCGATGATTGCGAGCAGCATTATCTCTAGATATATTTAGAATAGCTTATTTATGGCAGTAAATAGCATATGAACGGTTAAAATCATTCGACCATCTCATCATGCGAGCCCGGTGGGTGGTGACACGTGCTAGACCTGACCGGCCACATGAGGAAAAATGAATACTAGATGGAAGGTTCCAATGTACCACATACGGGCGCGACGTAGCTGCAGCCTCGGATACATATGACATTCCGTTTCGTACAACGGAGCATGCAATCATATCCAAACGAAAGCGGATCTGGTGTTACCGGCTAACGCGGCAGTGGATGTCCGTGCGGCCCACCTTTATACATGTATAGTATATCCACACCGTCCATCAGGTTTTCTGGCTCATTTTAGTGTATTGTAAATAAAATTTAGAGCAGATCCAAATCTCAAGTAGAACACACCACAGGAAAAAATAATGATTTACCATTAAAAACTCATCCTAGGCTACAAAAGCCTAGATGAAGGTGATATTTGTGTTTTTCCTTCATCCAGGCCGGCCTGGGTGACCTTACCAACGGTTTTAATTAAGGTGCTATGTTAACAGTAGATAGACGGTTTCTATCACTTACAATGATATTGGACCACGTCATCATTGTCTGTCGACATTTAATGCAGTAGATGACGTGGCCAAACAAAATGAAGGAAATGAAAATTTTCTATTTGCCGGGAACAGAGAATCCGCCCTCCAATGATTTGAGTGTCAAATAAGACATAAGGGTGGGCATTCAATGACCATTGTTTCTTATGGTGTGGTTCACTTAAGATTTCTATATGCTTCATTTTTAGGGCAATACTCTAAAATGATCTAAAAAATCTGATGGATGGTGTGGATATACAATGCATGCATCATCTAGATGGGCCTCACGGTCAGTAATGTCCGGATAACACCTGATCCGCTCCCAAGCCAAACGGCCCAAATGGTGGGACCCACAGCAGAGTGGTTAGAAATCAGTTCGGACAAACAGGCCTCTCAATTATGAGGCTTGTTTCTTGAATATAGGCGTTTTATTACCGTCATTTTGGTTCAGAACCCATTTTGAACGACTCCCGCCATTTGGTCGGTTTGGATTTAGACAACGCGCCACGTGTACGGAAAGTATACATCCCATCAAAGCCCTTAGATGGGGGGTGGTGACGCGTGACCCTGAAATCTGAAATTTTCAGATAAGGGCACAAGAAAGTCCAAGGTGTAGCCTTTTATCTGATGACCCAATCCGACGCACCGAAAAGACACAGAAGGAAGTGGACCCCACATGATAGGTGGACCGTGGACCATGCCTTTTTTTCTAATAGCTGTCTTCCAAAGCAGAGGCACCTACGCGAAAGTCGTTGTCATCCAAATCTAGACCTCTGTCGTTTCCTTTTCCTTTTTGTTGTTACTGGCAAGGAGTAAAGATGATATGGTTGCCGACTTTCTTTCATTAATGTTCACACATCACGTTTTCCACCGCCCACTCTTTCTCTCTCTCGTCCAATCTTGCCCATCTCAGATCTGAACCGTTAGTTGCTATGTCAAACCAGGCCTTCGCACGTGTGCACATTTGCCCCGAATGGAAAGATGGTATTGGATGTTTGGACCCACACACGCCCATACGTAACCTTGCCCTATTTGTAAGGGTGCAAAAAAGTTAAGCTGAAATGCTAATAAAATGGTCCCAAAACATGCCATTGGACCCGAGTTGATAATAAATGGGTGTGGATTTGAAATTGGACTCGGTGTGGGTTAGGTCAAGGTCCTAAAAAAGGACTCATATTTGTTGGGTCTGTAACTCAAACCTAACCAGGACTAAACCACCCAATGGTCTCGGATTGGGGTAGTGTAGCACACAGCACTGGCACTTGGGTACTGTGTGGTGCTGAAAAAGCTGTGGGACCCACCATGATGTATGTGGTTTATCCATGTTGTCCATCCATTTTACTATCTCAATTTAGGGCACGAGTCCAAAATTAAGATAGATCCAGATCTCAGGTGGACCATACCATAGGAAAGGGTGGTGATTGAACACCCACCATTAAAAACTTCTTGGTAGCTGCTGATATTTGTGTTTTCTCTTCGTTCAGGTTTGTGTGATCTAATTAATAGGCTTGATTACAAGTAAACATTAACATAAGTCTTTGGAAGTTTTTAATGGAACAGTTTTACCATTGTTTCCTAGCTTGTAGTTGACTTAAGATTTTGATTTGGCTCATGCCCTGAAAAACTCACCTGACAAAATAGAAGGACAGTTTAGATAAAAGACGGACATAATGGTGGGTCCCACACATTTTTATTTATTTTTTAATGTGTGGTATGACCATGATCTCAATAGCCATCTATTTTCTTTGGACATGCATGGTTTATTAATTATTGGATTGGCTTGATTTTTGTGCTATAACATTTGGACAATCCACCACACATGGTGAATGGTATAAATCTTACACGTGTGCCAAGTTCACACATGCAACTAGTGGATCTTTCTTTAGTTATAACAGCTATTCTCTTTTCCACTAAGAACAACTAGCCCACCTTATCTGCCTCACGTTCTATCCACATCCCATGCTGGGTCTGTTTAGAGCCGTGGTCCCATTACAAATGTTGGCCGGGGCTCACTTCTAGGCGTACGCACAGTGAAACCACAAAACCTATAGCACTTGTGAAAATGCCATGACTGAGAAAAAAAATAATCAAACTAAGCTTCTATTTACAAGTACTAAAAATCCTCACATATTGTATAAAAAGATAACATAGAACAATCTACCACCCTTGGTTTTGGAGGCAATTGGGTTATCTGCTTTTAAAATTTTAGTAAAATACAAGACATGTTTGTTACTCACTGGATAATCAAATTACTGAAACGGCTTTGTATGAACAACTCAAAGGATAGAAAATCATGATTATCAAGTATTTTTACTATTTTCTTTTAAGTTCTTTAATAGGTGAATATAAACATTCATAAACAAAATAAATTTATTTATGAACTTAGAGAACAAGAGGCATTTGATCTAATGCATTTGATGCAAACTAATTTCAGGAAATCAGTACACATCTCATACCGAAGGAAATTCAAATTGAATTTTGAAACTCAGTATTAAAGGTAAATTCACCAATCCATTAATCCCTTTGCTGAATCTTATTATATCTAGAACCCAAAATCACGAAATTCAGGGTTCAAATAATCAAGAGGTAAACACGAAGTACTTGAAAGTCCGTGTCAAAGAGAGAGAGAGGGCTTGCATACTACGCAGAAGCTTTGAGGTTCTACGTCCCTGTGGAAGCTTGAGATTTGTACAATCAGGAGTAAATGACGATGAGCGCAAGAGGGTAAGAAGAGATGAAGAGTTTGAAGGGTTATTTGGGTGCCTATGAAATCCTTTAATCGTAGAGGATTAATGAGTAAACATATCATAGTAGATGTTTAGATTCGTGTAATTGCCTGTAAACCTTTAATAGGTTAAAAAGGTTTTTAAAATCTTTGTATTTTACTATATTTTAAATTACAGATAATTCAAATACAAGCTTAACAATCCTTATTTATTTATTACTATATATTGTTAACTTTTTAAAAGAAGCTTGTAGTTAAGTTTTTTTTTCTCTCCCTCTTTATGACTAACAACTACCAATAACATTAACATTTATAACTAAGAATTAATATAAAATAAACTTTAAACATTTTATACTTAAAACTCTTCTAAAAAGCAAAGTAATTTAATTTTTTTATAGGTATTCAAATAATCTCTAACTATTAATGGGAGAAAGAAAGAGAGAGGCATTTTTCCCCTAGCTAAAAGATATTTATAAAAAATGATTTAATCAAAGTCGACAAGATAAGCTCAACAAAAACCTTCAGAAGAGCCTACTTTACTCATATGAAGTAACTCATCTGTTGAAGAAGAAAATAGAAGCAACTCAAATGGTGTGACAAAATGCATATTTACTTAGAAATAACGCATTTCTAGAAGGGATTAAAACCAATAACTTAGCCAAATTCGGATCCTTACTCTTGCTTAGGTGGTAGACTCTAAGGAGTTTCAACACCCGAGTAAAGGGTTTGAGTATCCATGCATAGGTGGTGAAATCCCACTACGGTGTTAGTGTCTGGGTGGGTATGTGTGCGTGTGTAAAAAAAAAAAAAAAAAAACTTAACCAAATTCAAGGGAAAGAATGTCATGAGAGATATAATCCACCTAAACATAGATTCATTACCTTTATTTTTATTTTTTGTGTTATGTCTAGCTATTGAATTGCAACCTAATTTACTTGCTTGCACCAAAAATTTGGATTTTGCTAAACCTGATGAGAGATTATACTCAAAAAAGTTGGCAATGAAACCATTTTAATCCTTTTCAGCTTAATAAAAGGCTGATTTTCAAAACAATATTGTGTTATTATTATAATATATTTTGTAAAATTGATGTTAAGCTGTATAGTAATGGGGTTGCCCAGGAATGTGCTACCATGAGAAGCCATTTGCTATTGGCATGCATCATGGCCATCTAATATTGGACAATTAACCCTCCTTGTTGGCCTCAAATTCATGGGTTTCATCCTACATGAGCCACCCGCTTCACATGAACCCCAAATCCATGGGTTATGCAGGCCGCTCACCTCGAGTGTGCCTCTACATTTCATAGGCTAGGGGTGCACATCGAGCCAGTAGAATTGTGGAACCGGATCGAAACTGATGCAACGGTTCGGTTTGGTCCGGTTCTACACTGCACCGGTTCTGGTTTCGGTTCTAAATTTTCAATAACCGTTGGATATGGTTCGGTTCCAGTTCAGGGCCATGTAAAATCGAACCGAACCATGAACTAAACCGTTGATTTGAACCATGGATCTGAACTGTTAATTTGAACTATGGCCCGAACCATGGATCCGAACTTGAGATTAAAACAAAAAACAAAAAACCCTAATTTGTTTCACCCAACTATGTGGTGCGTCTCCCTCTCTCTCGTCGTCTGTGTTACATTGCCCAAGACCCAATCTCTCTCACCCCTGCCCTCTCTCTCTCTCTCTCTCTCTCTCTCTCGTTTCTATTTGGGTGCTGCTGTGTCACGCCCCAAACTCGGAAACCGGACACACAAAATTCTCGATCGTCGAATCTGGCGCCGACAGCCTCCGTAAAACCCCATTCTCTGCTCTCATCTCTCATTCGCTAGGTTCCAATTCTGGGATGCTACAAGGAGGATTTTCAACGTCAATTTGATTCGTAATAAGCATAACCAAAGGCATAACCTACAAACAACAATCAAAAACTCCATTACATTTTCACTATAATCAAAAACTTTATAAGTACAATGAGTATAAAGAGAAATACAATGATGATAGACCAAAAGCTCCAAAATAATCTACCACGCGCTCAAGCCTCAGTGCTACTGCAATCTAACGTCACCGGCACGCAACGGTCGTGCATAAGCTTATAGAAAGCTTAGAGGGTGGTGAAAGTGTGTGCGCAAGGTAGTATTATGATCATGAAATATCAGAGTAATGCGAAATATGCTACTGAATCCATGAATACCATAAGCCGTACCAAGGCTATGCGATGCAAGATATGAGTAATGTCGGTCATACTAAGGCCATGCGGTGCGAGATGCAACTCAAGCATGCGAATCCTCATCTAAGTCCACATATCAATACAGCTCAAATCTGGGATATCACCGGGGTTTACTACACTCTAAACCAGATCGCCGCCTCATCGCGTGCAATAAGGTAAGTGAAAAAGACCTCACTATCCGTCTACCAATATCGGGCTCGACTCGTCAATAGTGGACTCATTCCTCGAGCTGGTCAAACTCAGCCTAGCTTTACCCCCTACTCTCGGACGGGTAAGGCCACACCCCCTTCCAACCGACCACAACACAGTGGAAAGTGCGACCATCTGGTAATCGGTACCCGGCGCTCTTGTACCCACTCGGTCTAGACGTTGGAGCAACCTCTTGGTACCATAAGGATTTAAGAACTTTCACCTAGGGATATCTATAGCACCTCATATAGAACAAGATTTTCGGTATCCAATCTTGTCAACCACGATACGTGTGTGGAAGCTATGGCTCTCATGTCGCTAGGGCATACAGTACCATATCACACAATGTGAATGCATGAATCACACTATCTAGTCATGTAGCAATCCTGCGCGTAACGTGCGCTCATGTAGGGCAACGCCGCCTAACCGAGAGCCCTTAAACAATCTGGCCCAAGGCATATGCTATGATCAGTCACTTCTCATATCAAGCATACATATGATGCGATGATCATGATTCATGGAACTATACTAAACGTGTTATAAAGTAATGAATTATCCTTACAATGTAAATGGGCCTAAACAGCCTACACACAACAAGTACGGACCTATCAATAGGCCCTAGGGAGAGTCATAATGCGTACATTTAACCAACATTATACTTGTAATGTAGACGTCAAACCAGCATTGCTCCCAAGGCATAGCCTGTCGTAAACATCATTACATAAACCATGTTGGGATCACACATTGCAATGGACCTTAGGTACATCCCATTGGGCCTTAAATACATCAAATGGGTCATATCATATGGGCTTATATTCATCAAGTGGGCCACATCAATGGGCCGCACCAATGGGCCTTATGTGCATTGCAATGGGCCATAATCCGTGGGCCTTAAAATGCATCAAAATGGGCCTCGCTCATGGGCATCACATACCTCGCATCAAGCCTTTTAAATGGGCCGATTCAAATGGATCACCATGGGCCTCACATGCGGCCTTATATATACAACAAATGGGCCACACTGCTTGGTCTAACAATACCACAAAGGAGGAGCCGAACTGACCTGACTGAACAACATCATCAGTTGGGCCGAGCCTAGCCGACCTAACTGAACAACACCATCAGTTGGGCCGAGCCGAGCCGACCTGACTGAATAACACCATCAGTTGGGCCGAGCCGAGGGCCGAGCCAAGCAGACCTGACGAAACAACACCATCAGTTGGGCCGAGCCTAACCGACCTGACTGAACAATACCATCAAGTGAGCCAAGCCGACCTGACCAAACAACACCATCAGGTGGGCCGAGCCGACTTGACCTGACGGAATAACACCATCAGGTGGGTCGAGCTGACCTGACCTAACTGAACAACACCATCAGGTGGGCCGAGCCGACCTGACCTAACTGAACAACACCATCAGGTGGGCCGAGCCGAACCGACCTGACTGACATCTCTACTTGGGCCATTTAAGGAGCTCATTAGTCATGACCGGTGCTGGCCGACCTCATATCCAACTAAGCTGTTTGTGCCGACCTCTTCTCTTTAGTCAGGCCATTCTTATCCATAACATGTATTATTATAGGGAGATCCGAACCCATGATAAAATGTCATTCATAGCGCCACTTCGAGCTGACTCACTACAATGACATCCGAGGCACGACCCGTCCAACCTGATACGAGCACATGTAAAGTCCGAGGTGACGAGAGCCTCGGAGAAGAGAGCCTCCCACTTCAGTTCGGACCAGTGATATCGGATCGGACCTATAAGGTCAGATCGGTTATGAAGTTCACCCGAATCTAAGAACCGTCCTTGTCCAACCGAGCAGGCACAACGGCTGACCGTCAGGCGAGCCGAACCGAGCACATACTCCGAGGGTATATTCTATCTGACGAATATGGAAACTGTCATACCTGAACGTGATAACTTTGCTCGCAGATACGCACTACTCGCCTGATACGCTGCATGATCAGTAGATTGCGGGCAGTATCTTCATGATCCGAGAATCCTCGTGATCATGCTGAGATTATCGAATCCAGACCATTCTACAGGCAAGTATAAATAGCACACGACACTATGTCTACAGGTACGCAATTGCAAGTGCTCTCTCCTCTACTCTTAACTTAGACCCTGATTCCCTATTCCTGACTTAGGCATCAGAGGGTCCCTCGACTTAGCCAGGTCACCTTTGCCTGTTCTGCTGGTGTAGGTTCCAAAGGTGGGACATTGAAGTGAGGAAGACGTGGAGGAAGGGCCGTCCAGATTTTTGCATCAACATTTTTTGGCGCCGTCTGTGGAAAACTGAGACTAAAAGTCAGGTTCTCATTTTCCTTCTTCTAAGGAATAGCGAGGAAAAAGAAAGCTATAGTTGTGGAACCGGTACCAAACGAGCAGACTTGGTCATCATCACCACTTCACGCCGAGTCCGCACCAGGACCTTCCCAACATTCGCGCAATCGGTCAAGTAAATATTGCATCATGCAGAGCGAGATCCAGGCCTTGCACGACGAGATAAATAAAATGAAACAGCAGAGGGAGTCAGAGTCACGCCCGGCTCAGGAACACCCCGTTCTCGAGCCGTTGGGGTCGTTCGTCGAGACTCGCTCTGTGCCGAGGAGTGTGAGACCTAAAACTCTCCAGCATTCGGAGGTGCAGCGCCTAGGTCAAAATTCTCCTGCGGTGCATGCTGAAGGATCCGCACGGAATGCCACTACGCGGGCCCCTACTACCGTCCATTCGGCCACATCCATTTTGCCCCCACAGATCTCCGTCATCAATTAGAACGGAAAAGAGAAAGAAAAACTCCGAAGATCGAGGAGGCCCTAGAGGTCATTGTGAAAAATAAAGACCTTTGGAAAACACGATTCGCGGAGTTAAAGGACCAGTTCTTGACATTGGAGAAAAAGCATCAATAATCGACAGTTCCGGCTATGATCCAGGCAATGATGGAAGAGACCGAACCTCCCTTCACCCCAGCCATCATGGTTGAGGTGATGCCGCAGAGGTTTCGGATGTCTCCTGTCATCCAGTATTCGGGATCCAGGGACCCGTCCGAACACCTGAAAGCCTACCGATCGTAGATGCAAATCCAGACTACAACGGACGGGATGATGTGTAGAGGGTTTTCCATCACCCTTTCGGGGTCCGCTCGGATTCGGTATCGACAGCTTAAACCAAACTCCGTAGGCTCTTTCACGGAATTAAGCCGACTATTCCTTACGCAGTTCGTAAGCGGTAAGAGAAGTCGGAAGCCCAACACTCACCTGCTTACCATCAAGCACGCTCTGAAAGAATCGTTGAAAGACTACATTGCTCATTTCAAAGAGGAAGCTTTGTAAGTTGAAGACTATGATAACAAGATGGCGCTTGCTGCCATTCTAAGTGGACTCAAGGAAGGGAAGTTCGCTTTCTTCGTCGGAAAGAATCCGCCAAAGACGTTAGTAGACTTCATGGCGAAAGCTCAGAAGTATATTAATGCTGAAGAGTTCACCAATGCTCGTAAAGGCACGCAAACAACTGACTCGATAAACAAAGGGAAGAGGCTTAGGAACGAAGACTCCTAGCCGAACGGCAAAGGGGAGGACGACCGCGCTTCTCGTGATCGTCGATCGAGCCGCAGGCCGGAAGGAAAATTTCGTTCTTATACTCCTCTTAACACATCTGCCGAGCAAATTCTGTTGGATATTCGATGAGACAGGCTACTTAATTAGCCAGTCTGCATGAGGGCTGACTAGGAGCATTGGGACAAGTGAAAATTCTGTCGCTTTCATCGAGATCATGGTCACAACACAGACGATTGCGTGGACCTAAAAGACAAGATTGAGTCCCTCATCCGTAAAGGGCATCTACGTCGAAACATTAAAAGAGATAAGTCCACTCGGAGAGAGGAACGACCGTGAGAACGGCCTAATAATTCCTCAGAAGAACCCGCTGAAATTCGTACAATCTTCGGGGGCTCAGTTAGGGGTGGAGATTCAAATATGGCTCGAAAAGCCCATTTCCGGAGATCCGAACTGGAACACGACGTTCACCTAGAGGAACGTCCCAGTAAGAAACTCTGAGTCACTCCGTGCAACCTGACTTTAATGAAAAATGATGCACGTGGGATCCAGCACCCGCACGATGACGCACTAGTGGTCACAATGACCATAGTGAATCACAAGGTATATCGCATTCTGGTCGACACCGGAAGTTCGACCGATGTAATGTACTTCGAAGCGTTCGAAAAGATGAAAATTCCAAGGTCACGATTCCAACCCGTGAAGACTCCCCTTCATGGCTTTGCTGGAGAGAGAGTAATCTCCGAATGAGCCATTTTCCTCCCAGTAATAGCTGGAGAAGGGCAGCATCAAGTCACACTTCTGGTGGACTTTTGATTATCAATATTTCTTCTGTCCACAATGTGATCCTGGGCCGACCCTTCCTCAACGCAATGAGACCGATTGTCTCAACTTAACATTTGATGATGAAGTTTCCAGCTGAAGGTGGGATCGATTATCTCCGAGGCGACCAACGCGATAGCAGTTAGAAAAGGAGTTGTCAAACAAGCGCTCATCGTGGGCGCCTTAGACCCTCGAGGACCGACAGGAAGCTCATCAATCGAAGATCTGCAAAAAGTTCCCCTCGATGAATCAGACCGAAGCAAAACTATCCAGCTCGGGTCATCGTTGAATTCTGAGCAGAGAAACGCGTTAATGGCCTTCTTGAAGCAGCACTGAGATGTCTTCACATGGTTACACGCAGACATGTCAGGGATATCTCCTGACGTGTTGGTTCATAGGTTGAATATGGACCCGGATCATAAGCCAGTTAATCAAAAAAGAAGGTCGTTCGATGCCGAATGATATGAAGCCATTGCCGAGGAGGTCTCCGTCCTGCTCGATGCCGGTTTCATAGAAGAAGTATATTATCCTGATTGGATAGCGAATATTGTGCTCTTCAGAAAATCTAATGGGAAGTGGCGGGTCTATGTAGACTACTCTAATCTGAATAAGGCGTGCCCTAAAGACAGCTTCTCGTTACCTCAGATCGATCAACTGGTGGACAACACGGCCGGACATGAGCTACTCTCGTTCTTGGACGCCTACTCCGGGTACAATCAGATCGCTATACATCTCCCAGACAGGCAGAAGACTATCTCTGTCACGGACAGAGGACTCTACTGTTACCAGGTCATGACATTTGGCCTAAAGAATGCTGGGGCAACATATCAGAGGCTGGTGAATCAGATGTTCGCCAAACAGATTGGTTGCACCATGGAAGTATACGTCAATGATATGCTAGTGAAAAGTATCAGAGCCTTCAACAATCCTGTCGACCTCGGAAAAACATTCAGCGTCCTCCGAAAATATCAGATGAAGCTGAACCTCGCCAAGTGTACATTCGGAGTTAAGTCAGGGAATTTTCTTGGCTTTCAAGTTAGTCAGCGAGGAATCGAGGCCAACCCGGATAAGATCAAGGCTCTCCTCGACATGAACTCGCCTCGGACCATTAAAGAGATACAGTGTCTCACAGGAAGAGTTGCAACACTCGAACGCTTCATATCCAGGGCTACAGATAAATGTCTTCCCTTCTTCCAGCAGCTGAAGGGCCACAAGAGGGCGGAGTGGACACCAGAGTGCGACCAAGCCTTCCAGCAGTTAAAACAGTACTTGGGTTCGCCACATCTCTTGTCCAAGCTTAAAGAAGGGGAGCCCTTGTTCCTCTACCTCTCAGTTTCGGCTTCAGCTGTCAGCTCGGCTCTA
Organism: Magnolia kwangsiensis; assembly: GCA_037074715.1. Classification (NCBI taxonomy): domain Eukaryota; kingdom Viridiplantae; phylum Streptophyta; class Magnoliopsida; order Magnoliales; family Magnoliaceae; genus Magnolia; species Magnolia kwangsiensis. The sequence continues at coordinate 16,099,723 of CM073572.1, read as the reverse complement.
ATTAGAGAAGTCGGAAGCAAGCAATACCCGGTGTACTATGTGAGTAAAGCCATGGTACCCACGGAAACAAGATACCAATGCTTGAAAAAACTGGCGCTCTACCTCGTCGTCTCAGCCAGAAGATTACGACCGTACTTCCAGGCACATTTCATAGTTGTGTTGACCGACTCTCCTCTGAGGCAGGCCCTCCAGAGACCCGAAGTTTCGGGTTGAATGACCAAATGGGCTGTTGAGCTCGGAGAGTTTGACATTCAATTCCGCCCCAGGACGGCAATCATGGGTCAAGCTGTAGCCGACTTCATCGCCGAGTTCACAACTTCGAGCAAGGAACAGATCAGTAAGGAAGTCGAGATGACGCCGCCCGTCTCGTTGAATGACCAAGAGGCAGTGTCGGATCCAGGATTGGTCCTTTATGTGGATGGGTCGTCCAACGTTAAAGGAGCAGGAGCAAGTGTCATCCTGGTTACACCTGACTCAAAGACAATCCAGTACGCAGTCGGACTTGGATTTAAAGCTTCTAACAAAGAAGTGGAGTATAAAGTATTATTAGCTGGACTCAAGCTGGCAACAAGCCTAGGTGTTCAGACCCTTCAAGTCCGCTGTGATTCGCAGCTGGTGGTGAATCACATCTCTTCGGAGTATGAGGCCAAAGAAGTTAGAATGATCGCCTACCTTGAAGAGACGAGGAAACTGATCGAAAAATTCTAGAGTTGCACCATCTGATAGATCCCTAGAACTGAGAACTCATGGGCCGATGCTCTGTCAAGACTCGCATCAGCATCCAAAAGGAAGATCCCGCGTTTCATTCATGTCGAATTCATTGAGCATTTGAGCATTGGCCAGTCGGAGAAAGTCAATCCTGTCCAATCCATTTCAAGTTGGATGGACCCCATTTTTAATTATCTATCATCCGGTGGAATCCCCTCGAACAAGCTGGAAGCGAGGCGACTTAGGATCAAAGCGGCCTGGTACGTCATCTTAGACGGAGTATTTTATAAGAAGGGGCATTCCCAGCCTTACCTTATATGCCTTCGACCAGATGAAGCCGATTACGTGATTCGGGAGATTCACGAGGGAATCTGTGGAAACCACTCTGGCAGTCACGCCCTGGCCATGAAGATACTTCGTCAAGAGTATTTCTGGCCAAATCTTAAGTAAGACTTGAAGGACTTTGTTCGAAAGTGCGACAAGTGTCAGCGTTTTGCAGCCGTGCCGGGACAGCCGGCTGAAGAAATGACTCCCATGAGTGGGTTGTGGTCGTTCGCCCAATAGGGGATAGACATTATCGGTCATTTGCCCACAGGGAAGGGACAAGTCAAGCTTGTCATAGTTGCGGTCGACTACTTCACCAAGTGGCCTGAGGCCGAGCCTGTCGTGAAGATCACCGATCAAAAAGTGATTGATTTTGTGTGAAAAAATATCATCTGCCAGTTCGAAATCCCACGAACTATCGTATCTGACAACAGCCGACAATTCTATAATGACAAGTTCCGTGGTATGTGTCAGGAGCTTGGCATCATCAATGCTTATTCATCGCCTCAACACCCACAGTCAAACAGACAAGTGGAAGCGGTCAACAAAATCATTAAGCACCATCTCAAAATAAAGCTGGAAAAAGCAAAGGGTAAATGGGCCGAGGAGCTCTCCTTCGTCCTCTGGGCTTACAAGACCACAGCCCAGACCTCAACGGGTGAAACCCCATTTTCGTTATCCTATGACTCGGAGGCAATAGTGTCAGTAGAAATCGAACTCCCTACGACGCGAGTGAAGAACTTCGAAGAGAATCGAAACTCCGAGCAGATCGCCGCTAATCTGAATTTGCTCGAGGAAGTTAGAGATATTTTCAAGCTCCGAGTAGCGGCTCGACATCACCAGGTAGCTCATTTATACAACTCAAAGGTTAAAGTCAGGCGTTTCCGCCCAGGTGACTTAGTCCTCCATCGGTTCTTCCAGAACACAACCAAACTGGGAGCAGAAGCACTCGGACCCAACTGGGAAGAACCATATTGCGTGGTCAGATCTACCAAACCGGGCTCGTATCACTTAGAAGACCTCGAAGGCCGTCAGCTCCCTCATCCTTGGAACGCTGAGCACCTGGAGATCTACTACCCATGATGAACTAGCCTTTAAGGCTCATAATAAAGTGTACACCTCCGAGCGACTAGCCTTTAAGGCTCTTAATAAAAGTTCGAATTTTACTTCAAACGTCTACTCAATTGTCTTATCAATACGATCACGAACTTAATGGTCCGATCCTTTAAGGGGTCGGAACCTAACCCTACAAAGGTTCGACAAGGCATCCCCTTGAGGAAAAAAGCCTAATAATGACCTGACTCTCAAATGAAGTACACGGCTCATCATACGACAGAATAAAAGGTCCTCGCTAGACAAGCAACGAACCGAGTACCCTAAAAGATCAGACCCAACTAAGGCTTGGGTCGAGGGGGCTCGGAGAACTAACTAAACAATAATGAAAGGGCCAAACCCGTAAAGAGGTCAGCTCCGCCATAAAATGACATCGTAAGTCAGCAGTTGACAAATACCAAGGAAATGTTTCTCATTCCGTAAATCCCCCTCAAAGGGGTAAAAATACATTACAGTTTAAGAGAAAAAATAATAAAACATATCTTCACGCGGGAGGAGGAGCTTGGGCATAGGGGGCCTAATCCGAGCGGGCGACTTCGGTAGGGGCGTATTCAGGGTCCTCAGGCAGAAGAGGATCAAAATCGAGGTCTGAGTATAAATCCAGGACTGCCTCGATACAAGCATCGAAGCTGTGGTTGTAAAATGTCGCAGCCTCGACGTCCCTCTCCTTAGAAGTCTTGAAATCTTTAATCGCAGCGGCAGCCGCTGCTGCCAGAGAAGCCTCATCTTTGACCCGTTGAGCCTCCACAGCCTGAGCGATGGCTCGGGTCCGCTCTTCAGTCGCCTCAGCCTTAGTGTGTTCCAAGGCCTCACCCAGCCGAGTGATCTCCACGGCCAAGGAATCCGCATAAGCTCGGACGCGGGTCAACTCGGCGGTCGCTGCATCGCTGCTGACTTTGAGGTTATTCGCCTTCTCCTGCAGTAACAACTCCCTGGCTTTTAGGTCGACCATAACCCCCTGTAGCCGACTCCCTCTGGCTCTCTCGTCCGAAAGCTGCCGGCGCAGCTCACCAAACCGGTCTCGTATTTCATGTTTCTATGCTGAATAAATACGTTCCTGATCATTTTCATATTATCAGATGGGAGCAGGTGCAGTTAATCGAGGATGCCACTTATGAACTGCGTCCGACGCGTATATTAGAAAGGAAGGAACAGGTATTACGTAGTAAGGTCATCCCCCTTGTGAAGGTATTGTGGACGCATCATACTAAAGAAGAGGCTACCTTGGAGACAGAAGCCGAGATCAGAAAGAACTACTCACAGTTCCTCGAGGAGTATGAGAAGATACGAATTTCGAGGATAATTTTTTTTAGGGGGTAGATTGTAATGACTCGAAAAATTTTGTACCAAGACCCGAGTACCACCTCGATCGAAAATCACTTAGGATTAATTCTCTTAGAAATTAAGTACAAGTTAACCAGCGCTAAGTTAGACTGGCTATAAAATTAGTACTGTTCACTTTAAATACGTTCTGCAAGACTTAAAACTTGTGGAATCGTTGACGCTATAATACCCTGAAATCTATGATCCAACACTAAACCCAGTTGTTCCCGAGAATGCTTTATAACTTCGTATTGGATCTAGACCGCACGTCGAAAGTCCGATATCTATAATCTTAAACCATTATGACCGCTTAGTTGGACTTGACCATCCTTTCGAAAATCAAGCCCAAACGATGTCCTAAGATCATTCTACTGAGTCCGGAGTGAAGAGAGTGAGAAAAGGAAGATATTTAAAAAATTAATTATATTTTTAAGTAATCTGGCACGTGTCACTTGCGCGACATTTATAAGCGTTCTGACCGTTAGATTTTGACCAAATTTCACCCTCGGATCAGGAAAGTTGGCTCTTACATGTCCAAGTACTTGTGGCCTTGATCGAAGTTCGGTGACCGTTGAATTGAAACTGGTCCGACACGGACGATCTGGAAATTCGATCAGACTGAAAACTTAACTTACTAAAGATCCGATGCTAGTGAGCTTAAGTCCGACCGTGTTTGATAAAAACACCTCCGGAAATGCTCCTTTAGATCAGAAAGATCCCGATTTGGTTATAACTTAAGTATACCTTGACTTAAAGTCCATTTTCGTCATGTTTAGACTTATAAAAAGGCCTAAAACCCTTAGCTTTCTAACTCATACGAATTTTTCAAACCCTAGAGTTTTAAGAGAAAAAAAAAAGAGAGCGAAAGTGTGGGAGAATCAGTTGAAACTCCGTAGGATTCTTCCTAACTCATCTATGCATTGCACCACTTTTCTGGATCGTTTTCCCGGCGAATCCGATTTCATTTTTGGGTAAGTTAAGCTAACCCTAACCTGATTTAAGACCTAGAAGAGTTTAAGTGACATTATAGCTGATTTATTTCATGCCATAGGTAGCTTATCCGTCGTTGACGAAGACACATCGTCTGAATCATCTTGAATACGTATTTTCTGGTTTAAGGTGCGGACTATATAAGCTTAGGTTATGGTTTTCAAGACTTTCAATATTAGATAATGATTTATTCATGTTGTGAATACAATTACACATGCTGAATGTGCTATCTGTTTTGTTTTTCGCACACGTATACTTTATATTGTAAATACCATATTTCATGTATATGTTAGAATACACGTATGCGTATGAAATCTGTTGATTTGCTTGCCATGATAAATTGTCGTTATTATATGCTTGATATATATGCGACAACTCCTTGGTGAGAGGACTTGCCCTAATATGCAACGGTGTCGACATACGTGATGTATGTTGAATAGTGTAACCTAAGTGTTTATTTAAATGTCTAAATGAGATAGTAGTTAGTAGAATGTGCTTGCTAAGATGGTTGAGATATGGATTTCAACCATAATGTTTATGTGTATGATTTCCTTCTTGAATCATGTAACTTAGGTTATCCATGTTAAATGAGTGTATGATTTCCTCCATGGGTTGTGTGCTTAGTTGAATCATGTTAAATGTGTGTATGATTTCCTGTATGTACTGTTTACATTTAAGTTATACTTCATGATTATTTATATGAATGCAGGATATGAATCATATGCTAGTTATTAGATTTGTATGTGAATGGGGTTGTACTACAGTCCAGGTAATCGAAAACCGTTCTGTAAATGGTGGTTGAGGTTGTTTTCGCCACATAGGATGAGTTTAACGAATCTGAGTCGTGCTTGGGGTGTTCGACAGTGGTCAGGCCACACGGAGTGCTTACGCATTCCATGTCGTTCAATTCAACGTGCACTTAGCCTAGTTGAACTTATCAACTAACCCGATTAACCGATGCTTATTCACCATATTCGGTCACTACTGTTTGAATCTAAGGCACTGAGCTTACCAGTGAAACTCCCATTAACCTTGGTACCAAGATCTCATAAGACTCATGAGCCGGGCATGGTGGTATGGGACACCGTGGTCGAGCTGTCGGCCTACGTTGGGGCAACAAACCTCCTCGTAATGACCAGTGTGCACCCTACTCTGAGCAGATTATGGTGGTATGAGACACTATATTCTTGCTATCGGCCTACACTGATTGGTGATGAGCTTTCTGTAGTGACCTTGAGTTTATCCTAACACTGTATAGGGGCGACGAGTCCTGTTGTAGTCTTAAGGATATAAATAGGCCTGTATTGATAAGGTGATGGGGGAGTGGTGTAACGATTGCGCACAACAGCCCTTGCAGCGACCTAGAACCATAATATCGTATAAGATTCCCTAGGACTGACGACCCTACAATGGATCAATGTTGGAAAATGACACAAGGGAGATTTCTTAGCTTCTCAATCTTGCTGTATGAAAAGGACTAATAAGAACTGGATAAGCATATTCATAACACTGCATTGCATGTGCTAACGGAGTTGGTGATAAAGCACTGAGGAAGTGAGTCATGCCGCGATCGTTAGATGTTGTTGCAGAGGGGATTGTGGTGAGGGCACACATCATTCTTCATGTCATCATTGCATTAACAAGAGATCTAGGACTTGCTTGATTGTACTGCCTTATTATTACTGCTTGATTGGATTGATAACATGTTAACTTTTGCTATATAGTACCACTGAGTTGATCACTCAATCCCACGTTCTAGGACGGTGTTTAAACACCAACCAGACTTTGACTTAGCTGCAGGAGATGGCGATGCTTGCGAAGCGGAGCCAGACTTCGACGAGGACGAGGAGGCATTCTCATACATGCAGTTCTCAGGCGGGTTCATGTGAGCCTCGTCCTAACCAGCGAGGATTATTTTTGAAAAATGTATTAGATCATTTTGAACAGTTCATGTATGTATTTTGAGACACAGATGTATGTTTATTTCCCTAGGCAGAGCACGCATTATTTGGGGATTTATTTTGAATTATATATGTATTTAAGTCTTTCGCTTGCATTTCCTCAATATCCCTGAATTATGTCTGCTAATCTGACTTGATCTATTTCATGTTTTATGCATTAATATAGACAACATACAATCATCATCAAATATGTTGCATAAGTGATGTTTTGGAACTAGGGAGCTGAGTTGTGCTCGACTCCCGAATTTTAGGGCGTTACATTAGGACACACACACCATATTAGCCACCTCCATAGGGATCAATACCAAGATCACAAGTGTTGAGACGAGGCATCTTTCACTCCGTCTACTACCTGAGCTGTGGAACTGGGTGGGTCCAGCATTGAAACGATGTATCTTTCACTCAGTCCACCACGTGAGCTATGGAGCTGGGCCCACGTCAAATCACACTTCACTGATAGCCACATCCACTATTAACCATATCAAGGGAGGCTCCCTATGGACGGTTAGGATGACCTATAAATATCATGGTGTGTCCCGCATGGGTGGGATCCGCGGGTAGGTGGCATGGATGACATACACACATTAGGTGGACCATAATCATAGAAAGAGAGAGAGAGAAAGAAAGAGAAAGACACCGGCAAAGATGGAGGGGCTCCGCCACTATGGGCCCCTCTTTGATACAAAGCCTACATCAAGGTGCGTCCCACTACATGTGGCCCTTAAATCAAACAAATATATGAAAACAAAAATCCAAAAAGAATCACCCATCGATTTCTTCTTGCACTATTGGCTTCCTTTGCTCCTTAGCGTCGATTCCAATGGAGGAGATGAGGTTTGGATGGTTGAGATGGGAGATGAAGGGTAGAAAAGTGGGCCACCTTTGTTGCTTGGGAAAGTTGGAGAGGCTCATACATATGGTGTTTCTCTAGCTTGAAAATGAGCTTGAAAATGAGAGAGAGAGACTTGTAAAGGGAGAAAATGAGTGATGGGTGATGGAGTGATGGATGTGGTGGTGATGGGTGTAAGAGCTTTTTGACTTTTGTGGTCATTTGTGTAAGAAAGGCATGAGAGTGTAAGAGACTTTTTGACTTTTGAGGCTTGCTTGGGAATGGGTGAAAGTTGATGTGTACTTGACATATACTTGACATGTTGAGATTGATGGATTGATGTGACAAGTCATAGAGATTTTCTTGGAGTTTGCAGCGCGCGGTGTTTTTCTCGCACCGAACGCTGGCCCACATCTCCTGGCCAGGGTATCACCTCAGCGCGCGAGTCGCGGCATCGGAACCACAGCGACGGCGTGGTCGCTATGGTAAAGGTCTTAGGTTGAGTCGACTCAGGTTAACGACGTATAACTCAAGGTCACGTGCAAATATCTGTTAAAGGACGAAGGTTGCCGGAATTCGACCTGTAAAACCGTGGAAGTCTATGGAACGGTACGGTCTAAGATTCGGAGCTTACATGCTACGGCTGCCTAACCCCTAGTTAAACCATGCACTTATCCGCAAGTCTCTCAAATATATATAATTAAGCAAATGTATACATGTTGGCTACATGTTTCTTCAAAATGAATTTATTGGTGTGATTCTAGATTCACAGGTTCCCATAGTGGCGTTTCGAAGTTGGACTAGGAGATTTGAATGAGAACAGCTCTGGAAGCAGCTAGAGGTTTGGAATACCAACATGAACATGTCAGCCCTCCTCTAATTCACAGAGATTTCAAGAGCAGAAAGATCCTCTTGAACTTCCATGCTAAAGTTTCAGATTTTGGCTTGGCCAAGCTTGTCATCCCTCAAAAGTGCAGTTTTAGATTTCAAGAGCAGCAATATCTACTGGATTTTTATAAGCCCAGAACTATGGAACTGTTCCGGAACCTAACTGTTTTTCACAGTCCGGTTCTAATTCAGTTCTACAGTGCTAACGATCCGATTCCGATTCTGAAAATCGTAGAATCGTTAGGAATAGTTCGGTTCCGGTTTCACCCCAGAATCAGACTGAACCGTATGCACGCCTTACCACAAGCCACCCCACTCAAGCTCGGTGTGAAAATGCCCCCGCATTACCATCGTATTCAATAGTTTTAATCTTTGACTCTTGTATTTAATTATAAGTCATTAAAAAGTTTACTTTTCCATGTTTGGTATTCGTTTTCATATACTTTTCTAATGATAGCTCATGTGGCATAGAATTTAGAAAATGACCAGTTTAGATCATCATATAGAATACAAATGGTACAGCATTAGAGGGCACTGCATCCTATCACAGCTCTGTTTTTCAAATCTTCTAGCTTGGAAATCAGACTATCTCACTCCACAAGTGGGCCACAATAAATGTATATGTATGACTAGAATATATGGTTTTAGCCTCTGTTTATTTTGTACAAGGTCACCTCGCTTTAGAGGAAACAACGGCAGCAATGGGAGGGATGCCTGCGATAGAAATTTGCAGGCCATATGTGGGGGCCCAACCTAATGTCTATATGCCATCCTATCCATTCATCAGACGTGCCCCAGCAGGATGAAGGGACCCAACAAAAATCAGGCCTTTTTAACTCAGATAGACTGCACTAGTGATTTTAGCTGGTTTAAGCATGATTTTACATTGTTTCTTGGAGCATGCCCCAACTGAGTTGTGAATATTCCTAATTTTTGAGATGTTTAGCAGAGCACCTGATGCTTGGTTAGGATTCCACATAAACCTTACGATGGCCCTCGTAAGCTCCAGCTTATTGGAACCAAAGAACGGTTGAATCAAACCCATTTCACTTTTTATATCTGTGGTGGGAGTGCGTGGGGTGTGTGTGGGGGTGAACTTGTATTAATTGGCTTTTTGGTTCCTAGAAAAACAGCCCATGGTTTGGTTGATCCAAACCATTGAGGGGTACATACATCACCGTTAAAATTTACTAGATATGATAATCTTAGCTTATGAATATGGGGACTGCAAATACATGGTTAGGAAAAAACCAAAAAAGGAATCATTCCATCCAAGTTGTGACCCAATAGACTAACGGTCTGGATCACGCTAGCATGGGCTCCACTTGCATAAACTGAATGCCCCAACATGCTGTGCACATTCGTGTACAGAAAAGGGACGGTTAAAAACAAAAGTAGTGTATGCTCCAACTTGGAGGGCACCATTTGATGGTCCAGATCATCTCTTCAGTGTTAGTTAGAAAGTCGAGAATCACGGCCGATGGGCAGTATCATCTCAGCCGTGAGTTGTTGAACACGGCGTCATTATTGCTGGCCATGAATATCCATTTAATCAGATCTTTGACTTCTAAGCAAATCGTCGAGTATTTTTATAATTTACTCAATTAATATTAATTTTTACTAGAATATTGAATATCAACATATAATTTATTAAATTAAATTAAAATATGTGGTAACGTTGTTGTTGACTGACTTATCTTTTGACTTCATGCTCCATCGAATTTCGTAAATATTTGCTTAAATACTTTAAAATTTGTGGCTTAATATTAATTAATTATTATATTACAGATTTATTTATTTTTATATTTTTGGATAATTTTTATTAATTATATTAGGCATTTAAATTTTTATTTTTATTTTAGATATTATACGGATATCCAATGATTATCCGACTACCCAGCATGTGCCAATCGGTGTTGCGTATTACAATGTCGAAAGCGGACTGCGTGTCCTGAGTAAAATTTGTGGGGCCCACCTTGGATGTATGCATCTTATCCACTCCGTCCATCCATTTTTGCAGTTCATTTTAGGGCAGAAGCCCAACACTTTAAAGTATATCCAAAGCTCAAGTGGACCATACCATATAAAACAGTGGGGATATTGGCTTCCACCGTTGAAACCTTATTAGCGTCCACCGTGATATTTGTTTTCATCCAACCTGTTCATAAGGTCACATAGACAAGGACGAAGGAAAAAACAAATATAAGATTTATACAAGACTTTTGTGGCCCACTGGAAGTTTTCAACGGTAGGAATTCAATTCACACTTTTTTCCTGTGGTACGGTACACATGAGATTTGGATATGCTTAAATTTTGGATTCATGCCTTAAAATGAACTGATAAAACGGATGGACGGCGTGGATAATACACATACATCACGGTGGACCCCACAAAGTTTACTGTGTACCATATAGCGTACTGAGTTAGTCAGTACGCAATCCGCTTCCCGATCCGTATTGGACCGTTGACGGCCGTCGGAGTCATCCATCCACTCGTGCTCATACGTGGAAGCGACCCATGGGTGCAAGGTAGGGGCCCTTTATCAAGCAATCCCAGCCGTTTATCGGGATCCATTGGAAATTCTTTTAACCCTTTATTTGTTTGTACCGTGGTGCGGACCTGATTATCGAATCGTTTGTCCACATTGTGACCATCAGATCATTAGATAGTCCTGATTTTTACTCACGGCGTCTGAGGAGCGGATTAGATCTCACACACGTATTAATCGTCTCCACGGATTCCAAATCACACAGGAGAAAGCAGAGATACGTGTTTGGCTATTAGACGCGGGGTCTGAAACTTTCTGCCTCGAACTTTGAATTTGGGTAGCATGGAGACAGCTCCGACGTGACATGACCGTAGTTTGATATAAAAAATCGATACACTGGCAGAGTATGACCATCCATGCACTTGCACAGAATAAATGTATTCTTTGTAGTCGATGTATATCAGCTCAAGCCCTGAACCCCAGATGAGGGACATTGAAGACAAGATCGGATTGAGGAGGCAATCCTGGGCACGGCCTGGGTGGATCCTTGAATGTAGGGCCTGCCGTGATGTATATGCCTTAAATCGACGCCATCCGTCCGTTTTGATAGCTCATTTTAGGGCATGTTGGCAACAATGAAGCAGATAGAAATCTTGGGTGGACCACGCCGCATGAAAAAGTGGTGATTGAATACCCACCGTTTAAGACTTCTTTGGGGGGACGGGAATGTTTATTTGCCATTCAAGGTCACAAAGACTTGGATAAAGGGACCACGAAAATATTAGCTTGATCCAAAACTCTTGAGGCCGACAAAAATTTTTTAATAATCAATTGTCATTGTTTTCTATGGTGTGGTACACCTGAGATTTTGATATACTTCAATTTTTTTTTTTATCATGTTATAAAATAAGCTTTTAAAACAGATGGACGGCATTGATGTAAGGAAAATGCATCAAGGTGGGCCCCACAATCAAGAATCCATGGAAGCCCGGCCTGGCAATCGTCACCTTCGAGCGTCGGTATGGGTTGATGAAGTTGGACCCTTGACCCGATTTTATTTAATGACAGCCAATTGGACGGATAGGATCATGCGTTCCGTCTATACGTGAACAGACCACAACAGCAACGAATGGGTTTCGTTAACTGTACGTCGCGTGTATAGAGGCATTCTGCAGGCGTAGGAGTAATCATACTATGCCGATGTATTTAATACGGGTTGATGCTCAACTGGCTTGCAGTCCACCGCTCTGTTGATCCACAGGAGTAATATGATACTCAGGCACCGGATGACTCTTGATACTCAGGCACTTGGAAGTTTTACACATGGCATATGCTCACCGAAAGAATACCGACCATGCCTTAAAGTCAAAAACCCAAAGATTATATTGGTTGAATATACCAACCTTGAATACGCGTACATTTTCTTGTGGAAATAGGATCTCTGAATATTTTTCATTTTTAACCGTCCAATGAATGTTCCAAAATCCGACAACACTAGAAACTGTGTAATTTGACTAAACTCGTGCAATTTCTGAGTGTCTGCGTGTCATCCATAATACTCTGCGAGAGTATCAAAGTATTTCTCTTTTACACCATAGTTGTGTCAGAGAAGTGCACTCGAGCGACTGCACGTACTCAGAATTGTCCTCACGCGCTTGGAAACTTGTTATGTTTCTTCGCGATCCAAGCTTCACATCAGGCAGATACCACTGTACAGAAGCCATGTATAAAATATCACTTATAAGCGGTGCCCATTTGAACATAAGCGTGTGACCAACCTAATCTTCATATCTGCCTCATGTTTTGAAGGTGGAATGCACGTGTAAACTGTCTGATGAGCGGCTTGGATCTCTCGAGATTCTACATGAGAAGAGAGCGTGGAATGCACGTGTAACTAGATCTGCTTCAATTTTTTTTAGATAATGCCATAGAGGAATATGGAAAAACAAATGGACGACATAGATATAAAATACCCCACCCCACGGTACGGTGAGCCCGAGTCTCACCTAGAGAAAGGCATGCCGCATCTGTCATAGATAAATGGGACATGATCTCACAAGTGGCATACGTGTAGTTAGATGCGACTTATGCTAACCATCCACTCACAGGTGCGCATGCGGTTAATTCAGACATCCATATCAATCCATGTCAATAGACCTAGAGTCTCTTTGATTCGGAAGAGACATGCGTCATTCACAATCATCCTATCGCTGCATTGTGTGCGCCATTATTCATCTAATGGACAGTCCAACTTGGCTAGCTTGTGTACCAATCAAATGGTAGGTAAAGTTCCAAAGCCCCATATTTGTTTGCTTGAATTTACCCAAACACTGCTCTCTAGGAAATGCCCAAGAAAAGAGGAATTGCATATGTTAAGCTTCTGGCACAACTAATATATATAGATATATAAACACGAGGTCATCGGTCCTTAGTCATGCAGTCAAGCCCCAGCTGGAGACTCACAAAAGTTTTAACATAAGGGAGACTCACAAAAGTTTTAACATAAGGTCATGGATTCAAGTCCCTGTTGCAGTGAAATTCCACGGTGATGTGGGCTATAAGGTCATGGATTCAAGTACCTGTTGCAGTGAAATTCCACGGTGATGTGGCCCTAGGTTATATATATATATATATATAATTAAAAGAGAAACTAAGGGTTCGTTTGGCATATTGGGCTTGGGAGATTTTAAGGAATTTGATTTCATGCATATGTATGGTTAAAATTTGTTGGTTATTCACTCGGGCATAATCTTATACTTGTGGCACATTATAGACTTGGAATTTCATCGTTTTCGATCAAAATATATATTTCAAAGGATTTATTATAACCATTGTTTTAAATATTACAGACTTTCATTAATTAGATATATTAAATTGATTTAATAATTAAATTTAAACCCTTATAAATATACCATGTATAATTACTTTTGGTTTAAAGTTGAATCTGAATTTAGGGTGCCAAAGATTTCAAATCGAGGGTTCCGAATCCAAGGGATTTCAAATCCTTGCTCCCAAACAGACCTTAAGAGTTTTCTCTCTTTGTGGCCCACCTTGATATAGTTATTATCTATTCATGCCGTCTATCTATTTTTATAGATTATTTTACGGCATGAGCTAAAAAAGAAATAGATCTAATTCAACAACTCCATGGCTATGAAATAGCATTGTCCATTAACAGGCAACAATAGTAAGGTGTTCAATTACCAATGCTCCAAGTAATATGGTTCACTTGAGATTAAATTGGATCTTCTTAAAAGTATAGTCCACCTGATATTTGGATATTCTTCGTAGTATGGTTCCCCGTGAATTTTTGGGTTCTTACCTTAAAATGTTTTGGAAAAATGAATGTAGTGGATATAAAATAAATATATCAAGGTGGGCCCCACAATAAGGGCCACACCTAATCCGCTCTCTTCTCTCTTTAGGCTAAACTCTTTTTTAGTTTTGCACTGCTTAAAAGATAAGACTCTTATGTGTGTGTGTGTGTGTGTGTGTGTGTGTGTGTGTGTGTGTGTGTCACAATTGGAAGATAATATGATCCATCTGATTTTTTCCTTTGCATTTAGACCAATTACTTTCTTAATTTTTAATCATTTTTTGTAGTCATAAATTAGGTATTTGATTAGGAATATTGCTTGATCGGTGTGATTTAGAGATATGTCTCATCCACAATGAGATCCGCAATTTGGATGGTTTAAACAATACATTAGTGTATGATCTAAGGAGGATGAGTCATCCCAATTTTTCAAATGGTGCAAACTAACATTCGACCCTAGGCTCTTTTTTATATGATATATGTTCACATCCTTTCATTTTTTTCAATGATTGTGCTCGCTGCATCACCAGGCCAACAAATCTCAAACCTAGGCCATGAGCCTGCGAGTAGGTGTCATGAGTCATGGCCATGGTCCAAAACTTTGAAGAATATAGTCTAAAATTTCTGGAGACTTCCTTTTAGACAACCCAAATGTGCCCCTCCATTATTAAAATGTGTCACATGAACATGTTCCACATTACTAACTTATAAATACTTCATTTTCCCAAGAGTTCCTTTCACCTGTTTGCTATTCAAGATCTTGTGGGCCCAATGCAGACATGGATTGATGACTGTAATCAGCCATTTTCTTTGTGCCTGCATTAATGAATTCTAGTGCAAAAACACACTTCAAAAATGACACTGAGCAACAGTAATAGGTTGCATGTGATCTTTTCAAAATGTTTTTTTTTTTTTTTTTTTTCCAATGTTTTATATTCATCCATGGCACGGACAAATGAAGATGAGACTGAAAATCTAGCGTTTTTTTTTTTTTTTTTTTGGGTTAGCTTGTTAAGACACCACACTGTCGGTACAAACTTCACTATTAGCCACCCCCACTTGGATATCCATACCAAGACCTCAGTGTTGAAACGATGTATCTTCACTTAGTCTATCACTCGAGCTATGGATCATGGTGAAAAACTAGCTATTTTCACAATGTATCAAATCAGCTAAATTACTGCAAGATTTCAATAATATTATAAGCTCTTTTTCTACCATTTTATCAAGAAATTTATTTATAATTTTATCCTGTTCAATATATAATTAATTTTTAAAATTATTTTATTAATTTAGAACAAATATTTTATGTTTAATAACATAATATTCTAAAAAACTCATTTAAAAATCTCCATAAAAATTCTAGAGGATAATGTTTGCAAGGATGATCCAAACATATTGATGACCAAATCACCAACTAAGCATAAAAGTCTCTCAAGTCGACTTTGATAGCATAGTACGAAGAACATTGACAATTCCATAGTAAAACCATTATGGCAATTAAGCTCTGAATGTCCATATAATAAAATAGGTCAGCCAACCTAACTTAAACCATGGCTTAAATAATCTCTCTATAATGCATCAACAACCTTAGTTATAAAACTCTAATAAACCCTGACATGGCGTAATAAATAAGTACAATACATGCATTAGACATTCGTCCTTCATTGAAAAGGACAGAAATTGTTACATGGCTTGATGAAAAAGCACCAAAGCTGTGGGCAACATTATCATTTCATGCAGGCACTTTAAGCTCCACCTGAAGTAGACGTGTGGTTTTTTTTCATTGGCCCACGTCAGGGTTAAGCCCCTCAGTCCCCTGGTTAGCAATTCGTGTCCATTTCTCAGGCAAAATAAAAGAGATTGTGGTCCTTGGGGTCTATTCATGGTTTGAAAAGTCATAGTGGCTGGTAGAGCAAGAACTACTCCCCAACGGCCTGTCGTGCTAATAACGACAATTCCAACGTGGCTTTCTAATCTAACTACATTGCATGCCGAGGCCAAACGGGAAAAGATGAAAACTTTAATACCCTTGAAGTGTTTGATGGTGTGTAGGCATGGACTGTTGAATCATACATGTGGCGTGAATCGTACACCGTCCATATGGTGGTCCCACTTTGAATGGGCCTATAAAGAAATGAATGCCCTGCCTTTTTGAATGAAAAGCTGGTTATTCGAATCTAACAAGCAAATATTCATTGATAAGTGTTTGGGTTTGTTTAATCAGTCTGATTTTTGAGTTTTGAGCTATCTAAGGTGGGCCCCACATTTTGGACGACTAAATTTCAATGGCACGGGGACCATGGTTACAATTACTAAGTCCATGAAGCAACATTTGCTAAAGTCACTCGTAGTTTCATTACAACATTATCCATGTGGATGTGGGTTGCGTGCAACCCCTGCTAGACAGAGCCCATGGTAATTTTTGAGTGCATCCACTCCGTCCATCAGCTTTATTAGATCATTTTAAAATGTGGGCCCAAAAATGAAGCAGGCCCAAAACTCAAACGAGCTACACCACGAGAAAAAGTGGTGATTGAATTCCCACCATGGAAACCTCATCTGGACCATGGAATTTTGGATCTGGATGATATATATTTTTCTTTTCCCTAGATCCTGATGGGATTCACCGTGTGAACAGGTTAGATTGAATATAAAAATTACTGTGGGCTCCAGGAAGGTTTCAATGGTCGGCATTTCCCTTCCCACTTTTCCTGTTGTGTGGTCTATTTGAATTTGGATCCATCTCATTTTTGGGCTTAACATCCTGAAGTGATCGATGGACGGAGTAGATGTTACATGAACATTGCAGTAGGCCCCACAGAGCTTTGGGTTGCACGGGCTACGTATAACACAGGTTACACGCAACTCACCTCAGGCCTTTGGCCCTCTTCATTGCATGACGTTGATGCCCATTGGCTGTTATAAGGTCACAATGCCATTCTTAGAAATGGGTCCCAGTAGATAAAGACTAAACTCCTACCGAATTTGCTTGTTTACACAGATATATCATGGCCCCCACTACCCACCATCCACCACCACAATATGTCCACGTGTGATTGATTGAACAGCTCAAATGGCTTATCTCTTAAATGGGCCATATATAATACAAGCTTATCATTCTAACTGTCCAATCAGTGTTGACGCAGGGAAGGACGTGAGGTCGAGCACCGTATTCCTCAAGATGATAAATATTCCGAATCCACGGAACTTCTCTGGACTCCTCACAGAGACTCCTCGAATCCACGAGGAAAGAAAGCAGAAAATAGAAAAGAATTTCTAATAATTCGAAAATTGATTAATGAATCCCTAAAATCGAGTTCACAACCCTTTAAATAAGGGAACCAAGCAATAAGAAAGAAATCAGACTCAAACTCCTAGAATTCGCAACTTACTATAAATAGTAAACTTACTATTTATAGACGGTCATGATGTCTACTAGTGCGCAAGGTTTTCGGCCAAAAATAGTAAGTGTCCTATTTGGCTTCACCAAACCGTTCTCCTAATTATCCTAAGCACTTTTCATGTTGGACACAACTCCTAAAGCCCAACGGATGAAAAGTTATACTCAAACTAAAACTTACTATTTATAGTAAAAACAAAATTAAAACGAGAAAACGACAGTCGATCAGGGGGTTTCTCGCAAATCCGGGCTGCGCAACCCGGCATATATGGGTTGGTTGGCTAAAGTAGCTCGTTCTACCCCAAAATCATGTATTTTACGTCAGATAACTCATTCCGGATTGTGAGATACGCCCGATCTAAGGTCCGATGGTCCGGATCACTTCTGTCGCCGACCGTGCCTTTTCTGATCCATCTTGGCCATGAAATTGTCCACGACCCGCTCTACATCAGTCCCCTCCACTTGAAAAGAACTCGTCCTCGAGTTCTCCTCCTGTGCTGGTTCATGATACTCGGTCAGGTCCGCAACGTTGAAAGTCCGTGAGATCGCCATGTCATCTGGAAGATCAACAACATAAGCATTGTCATTAATCTTTGGAATGATCGGTACCGGTCCAATCTTCTTATTCTTTAGCTTGTTGTACGTCCCGGTCGAAAATCTTTCTTTTTGCAGATAGACCATTACCTGGTCGCCCACCTCGAACACCTTTTGTCGACGATGCTTGTCCGCTTATTCCTTTTACTTTTCGTTCGAGGCATGTAGCTTAGTCTGCACCTCCGCATGAATACCCATGATCCTGTCTACCATATGTTCTGCTGCAATACTTATGCCTGAGAGCTTGGGCAGAGGGACCAAGTCTAGTGTGTGGCGAGGTACTCGTCCGTAAATAACCTGAAACGGGGATTTCCCTGTCGAGCGGTTCACCATGTTGTTGAATACAAACTCCGCTTGAGACAAGGCCAAATCCCACTGCTTCGGTTTCTCTCCTGAAATACATCGAAGGAGGTTTCTCAAAGTGCGATTCACAACCTCAGTTTGACCGTCAGTTTGTGGGTGGTAGGTACTGTTGAACTGAAGTCATGTATCGAATCGAGTCCACAAAGTTCGTCAAAAGTGGTTTATGAACTTCGTGTCACAGTCAGAAGTAATAGTCTTGGAAACCCCGTGTAACCGCACAATTTCTCTGAGGAATAGATTCGTCACATGTGTTGCATCGAGAGTTTTCTTGCATGGAATAAAGTGCGTCATCTTGGAGAAACGATCTACTACCACGAACACCGAATCCATGTCACGTTGTGTTCGTGGGAGACCAAGCACGAAGTCCATAGATAAATCCTCCCAAGGGCCATAAGGCACGGGCAACGGGGTATAGAAGCCCGTATTATGAGATTGCCCCTTGGAGGTTTGACAAATATAACAACGTTGGACTGCCCTTCCCACATCACGTACCGACTGCGGTCAATAATACCGTTCTTCCACAAGAACTCGCGTCTTGTCTCGCCCAAGGTGTCTACTAAGGCCACTTCCATATAGCTCTTGGATTATCTACTCCCTTAGCGAACTGTTCGGGATGCACAATCGATTTTCCTTGAAAAGGAACCCGTCTTGCATATGTAAGTCGCCGGAGTGACCTTCTTAGCATCTAACCCATGCGTCCCTGAAGTCGTCGTTATCGGCATATATGTCTTTGAGGTACTCGAACCCGACGACTTCATTGCTCATAGTTACTAACAAATTTGCACGGCGACTCAACGCATCGACTACCTTGTTCTGTTGTCCTGACTTATGTTTTAGCACGAACGTGAATTCCTATAAAAATGAGATCCATCTAGCATGCATACGGTTAATGTTAGCTTGACTATTAATAAATTTAAGAGCTTAATGGTCCGTGTAGAGTATGAATTCCCTTTGAATCAAATAATGTCACCAATGTCGCAGTGCCTGGACCACCGCGTATAACTCGATCTCGTATGTATACCACTTCTTGCGTGCATCGCTAAATTTCTTACTGTAGAAGGCTACCGGCTTACCTTCTTGAGACAAAACTCCCCCAATTCCGACATATGAGGCATCACATTCGACTTCAAACAGTTTGTCGAAGTTGAAAAGTATAAGAACCGGGTTCGTAGATAATCTGCGCTTGATTTCGGCAAAGCTCTTGTTGGCTTCGTCAGTCCACTGAAACTGCCCTTTCTTCATGCAATCTGTGATTGGTGACACAATAGTACTGAAATTTCTCACAAACCGACGATAGAATGTCACTAGTCCATGAAAACTTCGCACTTCGTGAATATTTGTGGGAACTGGCCATTCTCTGATTGCCTTCACCTTTTCCTCATCCACTCAAATGCCCGTGGACGTTACGACAAAACCCAAAAACAATAGGCTATTAGTCATGAAGTTGCACTTCTTTAAATTGAGATACAGTTTATTTTCAGTAAGGACCTGAAGGACCTTCTTGAGGTGTTCCATATGGATAGTTTCATCTTGACTGTATATTAAAATATCATCAAAATAAACCATAACGAATCGTCCAATGAAAGATTTCAGAACTTGGTTCATCAATCTCATGAACGTGCTAGGTGCATTCGAAAGACCGAAGGGCATGACCATCCATTCATACAATCCTTCCTTGGTCTTAAAGGCCATTTTCCACTCATCACCCGGTCGTATTCGAATCTGATGATAACCACTCCTTAGATTCAATTTAAAAAATATTTTGGCACCCTCTAACATGTCCAGCATATCATCTAATCGGGGTATAGGAAACCAGTACTTTATGGTGATTTTGTTGATGGCTCGGCTGTCAACACACATGCGCCAACTCCCATCTTTATTTGGAGTTAACAGAGCTGGTACAACACATGGACTCATGCTTTCTCGAATAAGACCCTTACGGATCAACTCTTCCACTTGCCCTTGAAGAATCTCGCACTCATTCGGACTCATTCGATAATGAGACCGATTGGGTAGACTGGACCCGGGGATAAAGTCGATATGATGTTGGATATCTCGCATGGGAGGTAACCCATCGGGAAGGTCATCGGGTCAGATTTCTTTGAATTCATGTAGCAAGGGCTTTAGTCTTTCAGGGATGATGGTAAGCTCGAGTTCTTTCCCTTTTACAATTAATGCATAATCCTGTCCTGTTTCTTTGGATTCTTCCACGAAGTCCCGTATGGTTAAGAGAAAATGACCCTCCACTTTAGAAGTTTCAGGTGGTCCCTCTGGATCCATAGGGGCCAATATGGTCTTCCGGTCATCCTTGACGAAGATATATATGTTATCTCGCCCTTTATGAGTGGCATCACGGTCAGATTGCCAGGGTCGACCGAGTAGTATGTGACATGCTTCCATGTCAACCACATCGCATACTGCTTTATCCTTATAATGTTTACCAATTGAAAAGGATATGGTGCACCGTTCAGTTACCTTTGTTTCACTGACCTTCTTGATCCAACCGATTGTATATGGAGAGGGATGACGCTCTGTTTTCAATTGTAATTTCTCCACTATGACCTTGGAGACGATATTCTCACTGCTGCCACTATCAATAATCACATCACAAACCTTTCGATTCACCGTACACCTAGTGCGGAAGATGTTATGCCTTTGTGGATGCACTTCTTTTCTTGGCGCATATAATAACCGCCTCACGACGAGTGACTCGCCGCGATCTTGCTGAACCCAACTTGATTCATCTCCCTCGTCCTCGGTGGTATGCTCCTGCTCTTCATCATCTGGATCTTAATCGGCGTTATTAGCACTACCATCATTGATAGTGAGGTTTGCCACCTTTCGCTGGGGACAAGTATTTGATAGGTGGCCCGGTTGGCCACAACGATAGCAGTTGTTAGGCCGGGGTCGAGCGTAAGGGTTCGGGATTCTACTTAGACCAGTAGCAGTCGATACGGCCCTTTGGGGTCTAGCTTGTCCGCTTCCCTGATCTCAGCTCTCAGACGTAGGAGGTTGAGTGCGTGCTTTTACGGGTTCCTTCCCCTTAGACTGTGGAGCTCCCTGGGGTGGACCCGCCGTAGTGATCCTTGCGGTAAAATAGGGTTGTGTGGTAGAACGTTTAAGTTGTGCTTCTTCCCGAGTAGCCAACTTGATCGCTTCATTCATCGTCCAGACGGGCTGCATCTGGACCCGATCCTGGATCGTCATACGCAGTCCACCGTTGAATCGGGCGACTTGCTGCAATTCAGTCTCGACTAAATCGTTACGCGCCGCCAGGCGGTAAAATTCTTGTACGTATTCTTTCACCGACCGACTACCCTGTCGACAATTTTGGTATTGTTGAAATAATACCTGATCGTAATCGCTAGGGAGGAATCGGGCACGTAATAGCTACTTCATCCGCTGCCATGTGCGGATTGGTGCTTTCATCTGTCTAGTTCGTGCGAGTTGTAGTTGTTCCCACCAAGCTGAAGCTCCTCCTTTCAACTTGTAGGCCACAAGCTTGACCTTCTTTACTTCATGGATATCCATATAGTCAAAAAATTACTCAACTTCAGAAAGCCAATCGAGAAAATCTTCAATGTGTAGTTGGCCATTGAAGTTAGGAATATCAACCCGCATCTTAAATTCTCGATCTATCCGGTCTACTCGATCGCCGCCTTGTCTGGGGTGTTGAAAGAGTATGTCATCAATTTCCTCCTCACTGGATCCTCCTTCCTCAGGAATGACCCGTGGATGCATTGCTGGTACTATTCTATGATCAGGGCAATTGCGAGTTTCAACAATCGGCGGTGGAAGATTACCACCAGGAACATGGAGTTGCCCTAGGGTTTCCGCCAAGAGATTCGTTATGCGATCCATAGAAGCCTGCAGCCCTTGCATGGCTTGTCGATTCTCTTACATGGTTGCTTCGAAAACTGCCGCCGTTAAAGGTAAATTCCCTAGGGCACCGCCCATGGGATTGTTGCCCGACCCGTCGTTAGAAGCCATCGATTCGAGGAGAAACCTTGCTCTGATACCAAACTGACACAGGGAAGGACGTGAGGTCGAGCACCATCTTCCTCAAGATGATAAATATTCCGAATCCACGGAACTTCTCTGGACTCTTCACAGAGACTCCTCGAATCCACGAGAAAAGAAAGTAGAAAATAGAAAAGAATTTCTAATAATTCGAAAATTGATTAATGAATCCCTACAATCGAGTTCACAACCCTTTAAATAAGGGAACCAAGCAATAAGAAAGAAATTAGACTCAAACTACAACTAAAACTCCTAGAATCCGTAACTTACTATAAATAGTAAACTTACTATTTATAGACGGTCATGATGTCTACTAGTGCGCAAGGTTTTCGGCCAAAAATAGTAAGTGTCCTATTTGGCTTCACCAAACCGTTCTCCTAATTATCCTAAGCACTTTTCATGTTGGACACAACTCCTAAAGCCCAACGGATGAAAAGTTATACTCAAACTAAAACTTACTATTTATAGTAAAAATAAAATTAAAATGAGGAAATGACCGTCGATTAGGGGGTTTCTCGCAAATTCGGGCTGCGCAACCCGGTATAGCGGGGTTGGTTGGCTAAAGTAGCTCATTCTATCCCAAATTCATATATTTTACGTTAGATAACTCATTCCGTATTGTGAGATACGCCCGATCTAAGGTCCGATGGTCCGGATCACTTCTGTCGCCGATCGTGCCTTTTCTGATCCATCTTGGCCATGAAATTGTCCGCGACCTGCTCTACATCAAGTGTCCTTCCTACCAATGGATGATTCAAAATAAAATAAAAAAATTATAGCAACCGTCCACATTCAACGGGAAAAAGTCCTCCGTTTTGATGGCTGAGATTGTCCAATCAGTGCAATTCTTATAAGGTATGATCAGACTTCTGATTGAATTGTTTACAACCGTAGATGAGCATGTGCAAGGCGGGTAGCCTTCTTCCAGTTGTTGAAGGGGCTGCAATCTTACGCGTAGACTATACACCGTAGCTCTAAAAAAGTAGCTTCTCTCGCAAGTGTCTGATCTTTGGGCCCACCTTTAGGATGGGCCACGTCCCAAAAAATGGCACCTATCTAATGATCAAAACGACCCCATCAACAGGCTTCATGGACAGCCGTTTGTTTATAATAACATACGAGGACCATCTTAAAACAACCTACAAACCGTTTGATTTGGAAATGTTTCAATCAGTCGCGTGAACCCTGCTGTCAACGTGGACAAATGGATCTGTTTTGGACGTCTTGGATCCATTTAGGGTACAGATCCCGAGAAAATCCAACGCCTAACCTGCTATGTGGAATGATAACTGATCACCTGCAGGCAACTGTACCACAACTTGTGGTACGATGCGAACTATCCTGCCAACACGCCAACTCTTTAGAAAATCAGTCCATTGATACCTGTAGTGTGGCCCACCTGATGGTAAGATCGTTCTGATTTGTGTCCCACTCGTTCTTCACGGTGGGTGCTACCTCTTTAATGGTAATGATGTCTTAAAAAAGTGAGGTGTTGGGGGTAAAATTGTACGCTACCAACAAGTTGTGGTACCTTGCTTGTAAGTGATATGTTCCCGAGAAATTTGGGACTGTGGACCCCACTTTTTATCCAGCAGGTTTTATAAAGCAATACAAACTTCGTTTGGGGTCTTAGACCTGCTTGTACGGACGGTGAAGTTGAGGTGGATAATACCCCTCCTTTCACGGAAACGGATTGGGTACTCCCCAGCCACCAGCCAGTGGTGGATGGTCAGTGATCTGTGGGCCCCACCATGATGTCTACTTTTCATCTATGCCGTCCATATATTTTTTCACATCATTTTATTGTATGAGACGAAAAATGAGGTATATCCAAATCTCAAGTGTAACACATTACAGGAAACAATGTTGAATGAGCGTCAACCATTAAAAACTTTTTGGGGGCTCATTGTGGTGTTTGTGAGAAATCCTCCCCATTTAAGTTCATTCATAGCGTCACAAAGACCTCGATGAGGAGGAAAAATAAATTTCATAATAATCTAAAACTTCTATAACCCCTAAAAGGATTTTAATAGTAGACGTTTAATTCTCCATTGCCTTTTACAGTGTGGTCTACTTGATAGTTAGATATATCCTATTTTTCGTCACAAGCCTTAATATGAGCTCGCCAAATAGTTGGACGGTTTGGATATAACACAGACCTCATGATGGGACCCACAAAAGAAATGTGAAAAGCTGAGTTTCCCTATTACTACGGATTATAATCGTAGCCCACGCCTTTTCGATATATCCTTCGATATATATCGAAGTTATTTCGATATGTACTTTGATATATCGAAGGTCTTTCAATATTATCAAAAAAGGTCGATATGTACTTTGATATATCGAAGGTCTTTCAATATTATCAAAAAAGGTCTATAATTGTATAGAGAGTTTGCTTCAAAAATACAGCAATTTTCAATACATATCGAAGAGTATTTGATATGTATCGAAGCTGATTTTACCTACAGCTACAAATTATAACCGTAGCCATAACTAGTCTATATAAAAAAAATTATTTTTATTTTTTTACATGGAGAACTTTATTCTACCTACAATTTTCTCTAATACATATTTATATAAATATGTATATATAAGCATGTAAAAAAATTTCTCTCTTTTTTTTTTCATTTCTTTCTTCATTCATTTAATAAGAATATCTTCTAAACCAAATTAATTACTTGACGTATCCATGTGATTTTGGGGTAGGAAAAGCTCCTTTAGCTAACCAACCTGGTTATTTTTCAAGATTTCATCAAGTTGATGGTAGAAAATCAGTAGGGCAAACTAGAAATTGAGCGGGGCAAATATGAAATTGAGCGGGGTTAACGAGAAATTGAGCAGGACAAATATGAAATTGAGTGAGGCAAACATGAATTTTAGTAGGACAAACATGAAATTGAGCGAGGCAAATTAAAAATTGAGCGAGACAAACATGAAATTGAGTGGGGCAAACTAGAAATTGAGTAAGACAAACATGAAATTCAGTGGGGCAAACATGAGGTCCGTGTTATGGACTAAATGCATTTTATATAGGGGAGTGGCTATGGGAGAGAGTTCTATGAGTCTTATCATGGGGTATGTTTTATATCCAGATCATACATCCATTTGGGGAGCTTATCTTAAGGCTTGAGATGAAAAATAAGACAGATCTAACTATCAAGTGAACCACACTGCAAAAACCAGTAGAGGATTGAACGTTTACCATTAAAATCCTTTTTTGGATTACAGAAGTTTTGGATCAATATGAAATTTGTTTTTACTCTTTCATCAAGTGTTTGTGACCTTATGAAAAGATTTGATGTAAAATAAACATTACAGTGGGCCCCACAAATTGTTTAACAATGAAAATCATTATTGCTGCTACTATTTATGGTGCGGTCTAAATGATCTTTAAATATGATTAAGTTTTTGGATAATGCTCTAAATTAATCTAGATATAATAAATACATCACTGTGTGGCTATGTAACTTTGATCTCTTTTGAACTGTTCGTACAACTTGATGATCGAGGAGCGTCAGTGCTCCTCTTCCAATGACACGTACCTACAGCAGCTGTATACTAGCCAATCAACTTTCCTCTCTGGCACAACATGCAATCACTTGAGGCGCTGACATGTTAAGAAAGCCTAATGGTGGATTAGGTACTGCCCTGCCAGTTCTTAGCTCCAGATAGACTAGTACTCCTATGCCTAACATATTTATTTGTCATCTAACTGGTTCATAAGGTCTCTTAAACATTAATGAAGGGAAAACATAAATATATTTTGTTTCCCACCGTTTGCCCCGCTCAATTTCATGTTTGTACTTCTTAATTTTATGTTTTTCCCGCTGAATATATTGTTGGTCCCGCTCAATTCATATTTGCCCCACTGAATTTCTAGTTTGTCTCGCTCAATTTCATGTTTGCCTTACTGAATTTCTAGTTTGTCGCGCTGAATTTCTAGTTTGCCCCTCTCAATTTCATGTTTGTCCCCCTGAATTTCATATTTGTCCAGCTGAATTTCGTGTTTGCCCCGCTCAATTTCATGTTTGCCCTACTGAAATTCATGTTTGCCCTGCTAAATTTTTAGTATACTCCTCTCAATTTCATGTTTGCCCCGCTGAATTTCTCATTGGCCCCGCTCAATTTCTTATTTGCCCCACTGAATTTCTAATTTGCCCCGTTCAATTTCCAATTTGATCGCCAAGTGATTGAAATTGACCACGAAGTGAATGAAATGAATTTTCGACTATCGACCCAATGGAATCTTAAAAAATAACTAGGTTGTTGGCTAAATTAGCTTCTCCTACCCCAATATCATATGTGGTACGTTAAGTAAATCATTCTAGTTTAGGAGATATGCTTGTTGAATAAATAGGCAAAGAAATGAATTAAAAGAGAAAAAAATTATATGTTAATATATACATATTTATATAAATATATATTAGAGAAAAATGTAGGTCGAATAGCGTTCTCTGGCTAAAAAAAATATTAAATTTTTAAAAAAAATCGCATGGAGCAACGGACTATAATAATGGCTACGGTTATAATCTGTAGCCATAGGGAAAACTGCAGGATTTTCGAAGCAAATTTACTGGACTTTTTGGATATATCAAAAGACCTTCGTTGTATATCAGAATAGCCCCGTAGCCAGAAGTTCTTCTTTTTAGGTGTGGTAATCCCTCCTGCCTTCTATGAGTCGCATCATGAGGTCTGTGTTATATCCAAACCGTCCATCTATTTGGCGAGCTCATATTAAGCTTGTGATGTAAAATAAGATGGATCTAACTATCAAGTGGACCACACCATAAAAGCAGTGAGGAATTGAACGTCTACCATTGAAACCCTTTTAGGGGTGACAGAAGTTTTGGATCGTTATGATTATTTTTTTTTCCCCTCTTCATCCATGCCTTTGTGACCTTATGAATAAATTGGATGGAAAATAAATGTTAGGGTGGGCCCTACAAAATTTTTAACAGTGAAAATCAGTTTTTCTACTGCTCTTTGTGGTGTGGTCCAGTTGATCTTTGGATATGATTTTGTTTTCGGATAATGCTCCGAAATGATCTCGAAATAAGGATGAACGTTGTGGATATAATAAATACATAGCTGTGGGGCCATGTAACTTTGATCTCTTTTGAGCCGTTCGTACAACTCTCGGGTGGAGGAGCGTCAGCGCTCGTTCTCGAAAGGAAGGGAGGGGTATTTTCGTCCTCAAATTCACTGTCCGTACGAGCAGGTCTAAGTTCCCAGACTAAGTTTGCATCGTTTCATAAAAACAGCTTGATAAAAGGTGGGATCCACAGTCCCAAATTTCTCTATGTTCCCACATGGATTATGGACCGTCCAGGTGGAAGTCATAAATAGATGGGAGTGCACCAGGGCAGTCGTATCGCTTGCAATGACCCGGCTCCTTGAGAGTGAAGCCACGGATCCGACTCTGCAGTCTGCACACACGTACCAATTGGAACATGTGTGCAAGATCTGCACCATCATCATGTACATCGGAAGAATCGGACCGTTTCATCTATCATGTGGGCCACATGTCACCAGAAACTGTTAGTCAATTCCTTTTCACCGTCCATTTTTTATCTGTTTATGTTTGGACCACCTCAGATTCAGATCTGCCCAATTTCCATGCCTAGCAACATAGATGGTGGGGCCTACCAGATGAACGACTCAGATATCGAACCCACTCACAACATTGCCGCATGTGGTCAGAGTTGGATTCGGATGGCCCAAGTGACTCAGCGCACCCATCTTTGAGTACAAGAGCAGAAATAGAGATTTTATCCTCGATACGCCAATTTTCAGTGTAGAGCATTATCCGTCACTATCAGAAATGACCACATACAAGCACTGGCCGTGGGCTTTTTGTACAGCGTTGTCTATTATGCTAACGTGTCAATTGCGCAGAACATCCGTACCACGCAGGTGGTGGGCCACACCATGAACGTCATGTAGGAAGAGGCATTATAGGATCCGGACGCATCAAAACGTGAAGTGTCCTGATTCAGCTATCCGAACATATGCGGCCAATGGTTCAATGAATCCGACGGTGATCTGATTAACCTACCAAAACTAAAAGTAAGCGAGGTTCATCCATCATCCTCAGTGGGCCAGACAGGATTAACGGGCTGGATCAACGAAGACATGGCCCTACTAGTAAGTCCAGTGTAAGTAGGGCACTATTCTTGATCTTATGCAATAGTACGGTTCGTCGACCTTGTAGAATAAGGTTATCCTACAGCTGCGTGTTTGGGGGCCAGTAAGGTGTGTTTATGAAATCTACTCCATCCATCATGTGTGACCTCCAATGTTCTCCTTGGAAGTGAAAAATAGGGACAACCCAAAAATCTGACGTGTCACATCATGTAAATAAAATCATACTTAAAACCACTAAAATCCCATGGCATGGCCCACATGTGATCGGAGTGGTTGATTTTTATGAGGTGTGCATTCAACCTAGTGGGGCCCATCGAAGAAATGATTGGATAGCATATACAAAACACGATAGCCATTCATACAACAGGGAAGGTTCTAGTGGTGGGCGTCACCAACCTAACCATTTCCCGCAGTCCTTAAGGGTAGATGGATTTGGACCCTACATCACGGTGGGCCACACGTAATTATAGAAGAGGTTTACCCTACATTAGCTGTTGAGAGACAGGCGTCCAGATGAGATGTACAATAAAATCAAACGGAGAAAATAGTGTGATCTTGCAGCAAAGGACGAATGGTAGTGAATGAGAAAGCAAAGAATGTTAATTTTCGTTCAGAGCACGGGGAATTGCTTTTGGCAGAGAGGGATGGAGGGAAGCGGAGAATACTGAGAAGATAGACCAAGTACACAAGCAAATAAAAGTGAGTTTTCTTCACTGAAAAAGAGAGGGCCCAGTCCATCGTACGGTCTCAAACGCTCGAAAAAGAGAGAGAGAAGCTCTCGCGTGAGCATCTTCCTAGGCTTGCA
Organism: Magnolia kwangsiensis; assembly: GCA_037074715.1. Lineage (NCBI taxonomy): Eukaryota > Viridiplantae > Streptophyta > Magnoliopsida > Magnoliales > Magnoliaceae > Magnolia > Magnolia kwangsiensis. Next base: position 16,070,453 of record CM073572.1, on the reverse strand, counting down.
GACCTGCAAAAAACTGCACCGGTGGAGCCTGGAGAGACCCTAACCACACCCTTCACCCTGCCTATGGTGATAGTTCACCAATATTTTCTAACCAAATATATTTCTCACAAAATTTTTAAAAAATAAAAATAAATAAATAAAATCTAACCCATATGTGGGCCTCATTTCAAATCCATCCCACCTGAATTTAAACCATCAGCAATAACTTCTAGCCAGCCAATTGGGGCTATACTCCAACCAAAGTGGTCCCCACGAATTAGACGTCTAAACATCACGGTGGGTCCAAGGCAGGTTTCAATAGTGGGTGTCTCCATTCGGTGGGGCCCATCCCTCGTGTTTGGCCTCAACGAAACGGATAGACTGTGTGGATACAACACAAACATCGTGGTGGCGCCCACAGAGTTTTGGGTTAACCAAGCCAAGCCGAGAAAAAGACAGATGAGAGAAGAAAATAACATTCACGTCATCCAATGCACCTCCATTATCTAAACCTCACAGAACAGAGAGACAGAGTCGAACTTCAAAGATAACTGAGAAAATCATTCAAGGAAAAACCTATTCTTTGAGCTTTGAGCATTTCTCCTAAAAACTACACCATTTTGATAGACACGCACCATTCTTCTTTTTTTTTTAAAACTTTCGACTGCACAATACTACAAACAGTACTACTGTATTATCAGAAGTAGAAAAAAGAAGGCGTGTCTATCATTCAGGTGGGTGTGAATATCAATCCCCTACCTAAATCCTAACCCATTAATAAAATTCCAAAAAAGTAATTAAAAAAAAAAACCCTGAAAGTAGAATGAAATTACAGAAAAGCCACTCCTAGTAGTGCGGTGGAGGAGGTTGCTGTCTTGCAGTAGGTGCCCATATAACATGAGATGGAAGATGAGAGCTGTATATAGACATTGCGCCACCACCACTACCACCACCAGACTCCATTGTAGGTGTTTGAAGAATGGCGGTTTCAACAACAGCAGTAGAAATCCCCGTTGTAGTAGCTGAAACTTCATCTTCAATCGGCAAGCGATGAAACGTTGGGCTTGTGAAAGAAGCAGCGACGATAATCACAGTACCAGCTGCGAGTAGAGATCCCACCACAAATCCTCCAACGATCTGGCCCTGGGCCCCAGCAAGCGATATGGAGAAACCGTTACCGTCCAATGAGAAAGGAGATGGCGATGATGATGATGATGGAGGTAGGAATGTAGCAGAGACGGAGAGAATATCAAATCGGCCATGGAATGTGACGGTGGCTCCCGGCGTTGTGGATGGCTGGCGGAGGGTGACGTTAGCGACGGTGCCGGTGCCGGTGAGGACGCAGAGGCCGATGCTCCGGCGACGGGCGAAGCGGGAGATGGCGTCGACGACATCGATTCCGCCGGGGATTTGGAGGATGTGAGGTTGGAGGGCGGAATCGGCGTCGCGGGTGATGATGATTGGGGGTTTTGGTTTGTTCTTTGAGCCTGGAGGACGGCCTCTTGGCCTGCGGACTACCTCAATGGTTGCTCCCTCAGTGCCGCTTCCTTCTCTCTTTGTTTTCTTCGTGTTGGTGCCATTGTTTCCTCCGCTGCTGCGGCTCTCTTCTTCTTCCGAGGTTTGGCATTCTCTAATTGGGTAGTGTTGCTGATGCTTTAATAAATCTCCTTTCATTCTCACTACAAATGAGAGAGAGATAGAGAGAGGTTTGTTTGGATAGGGTTGATGGAATTTCTTATATTATTTAAAATATATCAGAGGGGGATGTGGGTGAGCTTTGAAACTAAGTAAAGATAGAGGAAAGGTGATGTGGATTGGAGGTGGAGTGATTTTTTTTCTTCTGTCTTCTGCTGTTGTTAGCTCAACTTCACTACACCGCCCATTTCTCTCTCCTATTTTTTCTTCTCTCTTTCTCTCTCTCTCTCTGTTATCTTTCTTCTTTCTTCTTCCGCTTCTTCTAGGATCTGAAATGGAGAGAGAGAGAGAGAGAATGGGTGTGTAGGCCGACCGGGTCGAGTGACAATGACTAGAGATGTCCTGCTTTTGAACCCTCTCTGTTCTATCCCTTGCTTAAAGTAAAATCGCCCACATCCTTTGACGAAAAGATTATACTTGATGAAATCTGTATTTTCTTCCTCTCCTCTTTCTTTTCCTTAGCCACGTCTGCTTTTCACTCCACCAGGTTGACGTTTCGTGAGGTTTATTTCTGGATGAGAGTCGGTGTGATAGCCCGCAGGATTACTATATTATGTGGTCCTCAGGCTCCAACAGGCTATGTTTAGCAACCCACTGGGGCCATCCATGGATGGACGTGTCAGAAATCCTTTTTTGGCACACATGAGCGAGCATGGCACACGATTGGGATCCACGCAGTTTATGTCACCGAAAAACCCTCAACAATCAAACACACGGAAGGGCTGTACACGATCTGGGTTAGCTTGGTTAGCCCGCTCGACTAGAAAAAGTTTGATTCAATTGTGTTCGGAATTGAGTTCGAGCTGATTTTTTTAGATTGAAAAAATTTCAAACTAAGCTGTAAGCTTAACTTGACTTGGATCAAACTCCAACTCGAATCGAACTTGAATCGAACTAGTTCAGTGACTCAATTACCTTGATATTGATGTTGCTCATCAAGTGTTTGATGGAACGACTCGATGAAGTGCCAATGAGTGGCAAGGAAAGTATGTATATGGAACAAATATATATTTTTTTTTCTTTATTTTGATGTTGCCTATAAAGTATTTGATGAAATACTTGTAAAATTGTTACTGTTGTTTTACATATAATGAGAATTTGAAGCTGCAGTGTATGTGTTTGTGAAAATGTTGCATTGACAAACTTAGCCTGAATTGGCCTAAGCTGTTGACCGAGCCAAGCCAAGCTAACCATTTAGGCTTGAGGATTGGACCGCACCGAGTCGAGCTTTGCCAAGCTCAACTTGTGTACACCTCTAACACATGGCCATATGTACGATGAAAAGCTTGAATTTAAATTTCATGTGTGGTTGTGATTGTGTTTGTATGCTACAGTCACACTCAACTCAATGTTTAATTGAACGATGATGACCAGTGCTAAAATAAATGTGTAGATCTGATTTTAAAAATTCAACTATGGAATCAACTATTAATTGTGATCAGCGAACAAACCCTTTAGGAAAGGATAGGGATTAATCATTTTTAATAAATACCTTTTGCCATGTGGCTTTGGGACTTTTCTTTTATTAGCAATTGCAATTTAATTCTCAAAAAAATAAAGATGGATAAATATTAATAAATAAATAAAATTAAATAATGTTGATAATGTTTAAATATGTAATTTATTACCATTGATAAAATAAAATATAAACTAGAGAAATAAGCAAACGAGAGAAATACATGGTTCAATTGAGTGAATGGTCAACATGATATGATGAGAGATACATAATCATCTAATTAAAATTCAATTGATGGACTTTTAACAACTTAGAAGTGTGGACATTTAATCTAATTATACGATACACCTTAGTGTTGGCGCTAGGCAATAACAATCTATGAAAAGAGTTAGTTATATAGTCTTGAGGACTACCATAAAAGTTGGTGGTGGGTCCAATACTCCCTCGAAAATACGCTTTGTCAATGAGTTGCCTCTTAAGCCGATTTTCTGCTGTAAAATGTAAGATTTGGTCGGATGTTTGCGTCTTCCCTCTTAAGGGAATTGATATAATACATCACGCCCTACTGTAATTTGATAACCACAAATCAGGTTACATCCGTGACGTTTTAAAATCCAAAAATAAATCAATTTAAAAAAAATCTATATTTAAACATTTGAATATTAGAGTTGAATGCGACAATTGAAAATCTTCTTCTCATTTTTTGCTGAAAATATATTTATATTTATAATAAATGGTCCTTAAGACTATCATATCTTTTATAAAGTTAAAAAATATTAATAAATAAAAAAGGATTAGAGAACACTTTAGCTTTTAAATACTTAAAATTTCCACAAAAAGCCTTCACCTCTTTAAATAACACTTATGTCTTGAACTAGATATTGATAGTCAAAATCATCTATTCAGCATTGTTTGCTTAATGTGGGCTGCGTATCATAGTCTACAATAATTAACGGTTTTGATCATTGGACCAGTCAGATGATGGGGGCCCAGTGGGCAGCTGCACGCGCTTCATTATAAATAGAAAACGAAGCCAAGAGAAATGATTGTAAGTCATTACACATCTTGAATTAGGGTTTACATTGCCTTCACCATCACATGGAAAATACCATCAAACGGCTGCTGCATGCTATCGCTGTGCTACCACAAGTTCCTACGTGATATGGACGTGCATGTGAGGTATTGAAGCCATTCATCAGGCGATGAGATCCCCGCCATCCAAGTTTGTCAAAGAATCACGCTGGTTTGACCATTAGGCAAGTGCCATGTGCACGTACATAGAATCTGGACCATGCTCTATTTCTCAACGGTCCCTTTTTTCTTTTTTTTTTCCATATGCATGTGGTCCACCTGACTGCAAGACCGGCCTGATCTTACCTGGTGGGGCCCACCAGATGAGAAAGGAAAATTGGCGCGTGCGCAGATACAAGGGAAACGGATTGGCTACTCCCCCTGACACCAGCCCCGGAGCTGGTGGTCGGTACTCTGTGGGCCCCACCATGACGTATGTGTTTCATCCATTCCCTTCGTCCATTTTAAAATATCATTTTATGTTTTTATCCCAAAAATGAGAGGAATATAAATCTCAAGTGGATCACACTACAGGAAAGCAATAGTGATTGGATATCCATCATTTAAATCCGCCTAAGGCCTTCTGTACTGTTTATTTGACATCCAATCTGTTGATTAGGTCATAAAGACCCAGATTAAGGGTGAAAACAAATATCAACTTGATCCAATACTTCTATGGCCCCCAAAAATTTTTTAACGGTCGAAGTTCATTCAACACTGTTTCCTATAATGCGGTCCACTTGAGACTGGGATATACCTCATTTTTTATATATTACCATAAATTGATCTAGAAAAATAGATGGACCGAATGGATGAAATACATACATCATGGTGGGCCCACAGAGAACCGATCACCAGCTCCGGGGGCTGCTGTCGGGGGGAGTAGCCAATCCGTTTCCAGATACAAGGAACCTTATAATGCACTCATATCCCTAGCACGGAGTAGGGTCTATGGAAACCCCATCCGCAGTTTTTCCACTTGAGAAACGATTACATATACCTTTCCCATCCATCCACTTTAGTCTCGCCAATATGTAACTCGTGTGGAACATCTGATCCGGGAAAAAAGTGGACCACACCATGTTGATCACCTATTACTATGATCAAATCGATCTACTTATTCGGTGGGCCACAACAGTGCACTGAGTCACCATCAGCTGTGCATGATTTTTAAGTTATATCCGGTGCGATGAATGGATCAGCGTGCGATCACCATGGGTTGGCCCACCCTTTTTAACAATGGGATGTCCCATACATGAGACAGATGGGCAGAAAAGAAATGGGTGCATGTGAAGCTCTGGTACATATGCTGTACGTACTCATCTCTATTTCCACGTTCTCAAATGTGCTAGTTGGATATTAGGAATCATTTGAATAGCCAAAGTCAAAAGGTTTTTACGAGTGCATTGAATCGGCACGGACTGTCGCTGTAAAATCTAACGTACCATGAGACGTGGCACGTTCTTTCTACTTCTTCTGTTTTTGGCCCCGATATCGGGCAACCGTTGAACGAGATGAAAGGAATCGAATTTAGTGCACACTCTGTAGGAGTGCGGTGAGGCTGAAGAAGATGTCACATTCATGCTAGGGGTTATGCAAACTAAGGTTTACTGCATATTATTTTCTGCTAAAATTGTTGTCTAATGTCTTAAATACGTTTGTAATTGAGTTTGTTAATTGATGGAATTAACGACCTTACTTGATCCTGTTAAGAAAATTTTTCATTTTTGGGATTTGCTCGTTAGGTAGTTTTTAGTTTCAAATGAATACGATCGAAGGTGTGGCTTCGATCCTATTGACATACATCGATGACACTCAATATGATTGAAGCTCTCGTTAATCGACTGACACAATTTTATAAAATTGTGAGTTTTGTTTTCTATTTTGATTTTTAACATATTAAAGGATTTGTAATTGAGAATTATATATGGTAAAAAGAAAAACATATCTAGGGCTTTTGGGGAGCAAAGGGAGTTCAAAATTAGGCTTTTTGTGATATTTGGAGTATATTATCAATCGGTGAGCTTTTTCATCTCTTGTTAGCATTGATTTCATAGTGGATTGACAGTTGCTTTGTGCCATAGGTTTTTTTTCCCATGAAGACTTTTCCACATAAAACCTTGTGTTTTGTTTGTGCTTGATTTGACTGATCTCATATTATTTTATTATAATTAGGGATTACTTTCACATGTTTCTCAACAAGTAGTATCATAAATAATATTGGAGCTTTTGAATTTATTGAATTTGAAAACATGTCTTTTAAGAGATTTAATATTAAGTATGAAAAGAATAACTTTACTCAAGGAAATAACTTTGAATTATGAAATGTTAAGATAAGAGATCTTTTAATTTAACAAGGATTGTAACATTTTCTCCTTGGCAAGGTGAAGCATCATGTATTTATGATCGATGAAGAATGGAATGAACTAGAAAACTTGATACAATTGTGTCTAACAGACAATATCCTATATAGTATCCTAAATCAAAATATTGCCACATAGGTATGAATGGAACTGAATAATTTGTACATGAAGAAATTCCTGAATGATTGTTTGTATCTTAAGAAATAGTTGTACAATTTTAAGATGACAAATGTATCTAATATTAACGAACACATGAGCACATACAATGAACTGCTATATAAACTGATGAATGTAAATATTAAAATTGGAGATAAAGATTAAGGCTTAATTATGCTAAATTCACTTCCTACCATCTTATGAGAATCTTGTATACACTCTGATCCACTATAGGAATACCATCGATATAAAATTTATAATCTTAACCATTTATGAAAAGCAATTGAGAAGGAAAGGCGATACCAGGATACCTCTATAGATTCATTAATTGCCAGGGGAATACATGTTAATTCTTTATTTTCGGCAAATTATACCCGTTATTTATTTACCTTTTGTAATTTACACTCACTATAATTTTTGTAGACCTTTCGAAATAACTTACCATAAAAATTTTGATGGAGAGAGGAAACTGTTGCTTTGTAGAATAATTTAAAGTTAAAATTTCTAAGCATAAAAATGGTACTTTGGGTATCTTTCACATAAAATAAACATACTCTCTCATGGTCTCCTTTTACTAAGGGCCTATTTGTGTTTCAATTTACAATGTAAATGTATTGTACTTAAGTCATTATCTTACACCTATATTTATAGCAGCAACTCTAAATGAGTGTGCAAAAACTGTGGGGTCCGCTATGACATATATCTCATATCGATGTTCGTCCATTCCTAGATTAGGCAGATTCAAAGCTCAAGGGAACCACACCACAATAAACAATGGGAATTGAATGGCGGCCGTTGATAACTTCGTAAGGTTATGGTGACTTCGCAGGATTACGGAAGTTTTGGATCAAACTAATATTTGTGTTTTACTTCATCCATGTATGCATGACCTTATGAATAAATTGGAGGATAAATAAATATCACGGTGGGCCTTAGGAAGGTTTCGGCTTTCAACCACTAAGGTCTATTAAGACCACCACTGCAGTTTCCTATAGTGTGGTCTATTCGAGTTTTGGATCTACCTCATTTTACGACTCATGCCCTGAAATGAACCACTGAGATGGATGGATGGCATGGATATGACATATATATCATGGTTGGGCCCAAAAATTTTACCCGTGGAGACATAGGAGAGGAAAAACACGGTTTTTGAGGAAGTGTTTCCTTCCACAAGCAAAGCGGGGAAAAAGGTAATTATTACTCGTTTACAATAATTACAAAGGATTAGTAAAAATCAAACGAGCCTAATTGTAATTCCCTGTTACAATTTAAATTGGAAGTTGCTTCATTTTATTAAGAATCACCAAGATTCACAAACAACGGTCACAAAGAACTACCAAGAGCCATAACCAAGATTTTATTAGAGAAAATTAAGTTTAATTTTTTTAAAAAAGGCAACCCCTTACAACCTGAACCATAGATGGATGGTTCAAGACAACTTGCCGACAGTCCACATTTCACGCAGCTAATTTTTGTGCCAGATCAAGAGACCTGAAAAGGCAAAAATGCTTATGGATGAGCAATTACCATGGAATACCTTCGTTAGTTGCAGGGGCAGAGAACAATCGCGAGTACAAGATCGAACCATTCATGAATCAAAACCCACCATGGATGTAACAATATATAAAGTACAGGAATAGTGAACGGTTGTTCCATTCTATCAACCATCCTTTTTCATGAAATCCCGCAATCAAGATCGTCCAATATTTCATGAGAATTGCCCAGTCCATGCTGTTTTCGGACTATGGAGGGTTTGGCATAGGATCCTTATTTTTCAAGTTCCCCACCTTGCTTTTAATTTTCTTATTTCGAACTGAATTTTAGCCACGGTTTCAACATGGATAATCGGAAAATGAGTATCCCCACTGTTAAAAGGTGGGCCACACCTTGTTATAAAAGCGCCCATAATTAGGGGTGTACATCGAGTTGAACCGAGTTAAGATGGCCTTAGCTTGACTCAGCTCGGCCACTAGCTGACCTCAGCTCGAACTTGGCTCGGCTCAGTCCTTGACTGGCCAGCTTGGCTCAGTTTGGTCAGCAGCTCGGGCAAGTTGGAGCCCAGTTCAAGCCAAAATCGAGTTGAGTTCGCCTGTGCAGCATTTTCACAAACACCTAAATTGTACCTTCAAAATCCAACTGTATGTAAAACAGTGGCAATAGTTTTATAGGTATTTTATCAAACACCTTCTAAGCAACATAAAAATCAAGAAAAAAAAAAAAAGGTATTTGTTTCATATGCATACGTTCCTTGCCACTAGCCACACTTCGTTGAGTCATTTCATCAAACACTTGGTGAACAACATTAATATCAAAGTAACTGAGTCACCAAACTGGTTCGATCCGAGTTCGATTCGAGCTAGGTTCGATCCGAGTCGAGCTATGGCCAGCTCAAACTCGGCTCAAACTCATTTTCAAGCTCAAAAAAACAGCTCAACTCGGCTTGAACTCAGCTTCGAACCGAGTTGAGAGCTAACCGAGCTAGCTCAGTTCGTCTACACCCCTACCCATAATAGATTTTCCCCCATTGATGTTTGCACTTTCACCACATAGGTGCATCAAGTACCTTCAAAAGTTCCTAGTACTCTATACTAGAAAAAATAAGAGGCCCATCTAAGATGGAAAAGCTTCTCAATTTTTCAACGGAGATCCATTGAAGGATGGCCCACTGGAAAGATCATGTCTTGCGTTAAAGGTCAAAGACATTTTCTTTGTATAGCCAACAAAAACACCGCCTTCAATTAGGGCTGTCATTGGGTCGGCAGATCCAGTCCACTGTGGGGCCACAGTTGGTATTCCCGGTCGGATCCAAGTACGGTTCCTCGGATCCGATTCCTGATACGATATAGAGGCCCACCGGAAGTACCATTGCCGCCTGCAGTTTGTATAAATGGGGTCCATCGTTCAGTGATCAAGACCGTTGATATTATGGGACACACCGTGAAGGATACATGCAGCAAAAATCTCCAAGATTCATATCGCTATATCCAAGATTAGATCTAGATATTGGACAATACTTTGATGTGAACGGTCAGACAGAGGCCTTGACCCAGCAGAGGCATGGAAATGGTCCAAAAATGGGAGTCCGAAATGTTAATTATTACAAAAAGATTTGGAAATCGTGACCAGCAAATGGACGGCTGGAAGGAAAATTGTCCATGTGGAGTACCAATGCGTGAAAGTGGACACTTTAATTCGTCTTTATCTTGCTATTAAAAAAGATTTTGAAACCATTCAATGTGGAAGAGTGCATTGTATCATATTTGCGTTGTATCATATTATAACTGAATATTCCTGAATATTTCCATTATTCGGCGTTTGTATAGGAGCATACAAGCATCATATTCTATGCGCGCAATTTCATACTGTTTTCAAAAAATCGAAAGCGTGGTATAATATTGTCAGAATACAGACTTGTAGTCAATACTTCGTATTCATTGCGCCGTATTCAGCAGAAGATGAAAGTTTGAAATTTGGGCGATTACAAGATATCTAGTACCTATGCAGTGTAAGATCGGGACTGTTCATTTGGTACATTTCAACTTGAAAATCATTTGTGCTAGAAATCAGAAAGTTCCATACATCAAACAGGCCACCCGACCCAATTAAGATTGTACAATACGCAGACATAATACGTCCTATCCAAACATTGATCTGTATAACGTATTGTATACTATGCCAAACAATACCTCCTATCCAAACATTGATTAGTATCTGATTGATTTGGATGTATTTTGAAAACCATCCAATGTATACATAAATAGTACCCAAATACAATACAATACAATACTATACACGAATCCAAACAGGCCCTAAGAGGATTAGAGATGAGAAACTACCTCTTCATCCAATGCAGTTGCTCTATCTGTTATGTTATTACTATTGTTCTGGAGATCTATAATTTCTGCTCTTCAGCCAAAACTGTAATAAAAATTCTTTGATTCTTTCTAGCTTATTCTGACATAGAGACAGTGGAAGATGTCCGGTATGGAAATATTCTGGGTCGTTCCATCAATTGTGGGACTGCATTTAGATGATTTGGATCAAAACTATAATTCGAAAATTTGGAAACTGGGTTGTGTTTCTAGTTGAGTCAGGGATCTTTCAAATATGATAGAAACACCAACATAGATATTCTGGGATTGATGGCTCATACCCATCAACAGATGCGGCTGAAACCCAGCATCTTTCAGCCAGCGTCCTCTGCTGCCTTTCAGAAGGCATCTGCTCTATCCGATCCTTGACACGAAAAGAGCTGCTACCACTCATAGAGAACTGACAGCTGATTTTCTTCCTTCCCAATAAAACCAACAAAGTACGTTACATACAGAGTGCCCATCTTATTCCCCTTGTTTAACACAAATCCCCATCAATAAAATGCTTAGTTGTTATTTCCTGAAGTCTTGTAAATGATACACCTGAATTCTTGTAGCATGGATTAACCCAGCCTCAGTCAGTCTCGGTACTGCTAGCATGTGCTGTTAGCATGCTACGCTCCAAATGTCATAATACAACACCCTCTTCCACTCATCTGTTTAAGCAGCCCCTCCTACATCCTGATCCCATCTCCCGACTTGACCAAATCCATTCCATTCCTGCAAAGGGTGTCCTCCCCTTTCCATGAAGAACGTAATTCGAAATTCAAATAACCATAATTCCTAGGAGGTACGTCCAAACTGTCTGGAACACTAAAGGGGCTGTTGCTCCAACTGAAAAGCCCTGAGTCTCCAAACATGTATGCAGAATGCTCGTCAGTGCTGGTCGAGTCACCGCAGCTCTTGGGACAGCATTACCCTTTATCCAAAGAGCTTAAATGCACCGCGTCATCTCTGGACGAATCTGTTTTTGGAATCCTGTACACTGGGAAGAATCTTCTGTCAGTGCCATCCGGAGTCATCCAATAGGGAATATCTTCACAATTACTAAATGCTGCAGAAGGCCGCCTTTCAAAACTGAAAGTTCAACCTCCCCTTGGGAATACTGTTTATGGTGTGGCTGGAAGGAATGTCTTGCATGCAACTGCTTCTCACGTTTTTGGCGTAGTGACATGGCATTGCATTCCATTTTTGTACTTGGGGAACATGGCCAGCACCTATCAGCAAGAATTGAGGATGTTCATATGGAAGCAAAGCACAAGAGGATCACAATTGAGAGTGAGAATCGATGGGCATTTACCTCGAGTAGAAGAGTATGCATGCCTCTTTTACAAGACCTTCTCAAGCTCCACAGGTTTTAACCTACACATGGCATGACCAGCAAACACAAGATGATATGCATGTAATAGCAGGAACCAGACAACAAATCCACGCTATGTTTCAAGTTTCAACAGGGGCTGCTCTGATCAAATTGGATAGGATAACATTTCGTTTCAAGTGGAAGAAATGGAATAATTGGAGAAGGCATGTTTTAGCACGCTCTCCACTCTCCCGTGGGTTATTTTGGAGACTAGACATTCATTTTTATTCAAGATAAACTAAACCCTTAAGGTAACGACTGAAAGATTACTATGTATTTTTACCATCATTTCTAAAATGCTGGGGACTCGGCCACCAAACATGTGGCCTCCATGTTCATCAACCCAAACTGCTCCAACTGGGGAAAGAGCACACCTCAAAACTCGCACAGACTAGATGATCATCGCCTCCCTAAGTGACAACTTGTTGCAACCTAAAAATTGACAAATACATGGCACTAACGTTGCCCCTGTGAAGAGGTGGGGATACCCTGTGTCTTCAAAAAAAAAAAACAAATGTTGCCCTGTGAAGATCAGATGGCGACGGATGCTCTAAGCTCGTGAACTCAATGCATAGGCAGTGATTTACTACAAGTCAATTTTAAGATGAGAATATTAGCACAATCAAAGAGTTATAGAGAAGCATGACTTGGTGGGCATTTCCTACATACATGAGGCATGGGAAGACTGAGTAATCCAGGATCTTTGAGTCATTCTATTCCTAGAGCAATATAACATCATACTCTCACATTTTGGCAAGAAAGGATGCAATTCACAGGTACAAATCAGGTCATTCGGATTGTAATAGACAAACTTTAGAAACTTCACTGTCATACCTAGTGTGACTCATTAGTTCCTATTTAGTTCCATGATGACTGAATGAAGCTTAGTTCCTAGATAAAATACCTGAGGAATTAAGCTTAGCTCCTTTTCCACAAAACAAAAAGGTATATGACAATTCATTTAAGAGGACTGCCATGAGTAAATCTACTGGAGCAAAGGAAATGGGTATTGTTTCCATTTCTTTGAAAGTGAAAGGAGACCTATTAAGCAGAGAGTGAATCCAAGCATGCACTTTGGTCTGTGAAATAATAAGAAATCAACTTCACCTCTACATGGATACGAGAATTTTGAGTCTTCCCTCAGTCCCATGTACTCATAGAACTAGCAACGTGCCAGACCAATCTGGGAGATGACATTGCTACAGTTCTCCATCAATCCAAAAGCTTACGAGGGTGTGCAAGGACCAAAAGGATAGCCATCAATTATGCCTTACTCAGGATCAAAGACACCCGCTGGTGGCAAGGAAACATGGAAGAGGAGAACCATTTTAATTTTATATGCTTATATGAAGATCCCTCTGATCACCTACTGCATAGTCGTCAAAATCCTACAACTTGTGATTAACAATTTAAGATTTGAGTCAAATCTTAGGAAAAACAATTTAAATCCCACCTTGAATCCTTTTTTAAATGAATTCTATGATTTACTATTCACATCCCGATTTACGTTTCAAATCATACTTGTTCTCTTCTTCTTTTTCTTTTTCTTTTTTTTTTTTAAAAAAATAAAAAAATAAAAAAATAAAATCTTTTTGTTTTATTTTATTTTATTTTTACTTTGATTTCATTTTACATTTTTAAATTTGTGGGGGTTTAAAAATCATTTTAAGAAAGGTCAATTATTTTATTTTGTTCTTCATAACAGAGGAGATTTGGGGATTTTGATATTCAAAATCCCAAAACAAAGGAATCAAATTACTTCGGTACACAAAATTGAATGCCCTTTTTCCAATGGATTTCTACACTCGAGAAGGGTAAACTTATTAAAGGACACTTGTACATTTTTTAAGCTAAATTTCTTGGAAGACAAATAATAAAGGAAAGACATCTTTTAACACCATCATGGTAACTATATCGTATACAAGTTCTCAATTTCCAATATCATGACATGTAAAACTTTTCTTGGTGACCATTGATGAGAAAATGGATAATTTATGAGTTTTTTCCTGATTTATGTAAATTTTTTCGATTTTTTTAAGAAAACCAGAGAAAATCTTATGATTTATGATATGATTCAACGCCTATAATGATTTGCGATACAATAACAATTTTGACAACATTAGACCTATGGTTACACATTTGCCACAGCTCCTGAAAATTCCTTCCTAAATCAGTTGCATGTTTTTTAAGCCAAAAAAGTCTGAGTTCATGGCTTCAGTTTTCAGTTACCAAAAATAAATATCAAGAACTAATACCGATGATATTAGAACAAAATGATTTTATTTTTAATCAGAGATCACAGGGAACTTTTGTTAGAGGAAGAAGAAAAGTAACACATCTATAACAAGGGGTAGAGAGGAGCCAGCTAAGAATGACCCCCTCGTTACTCTTTAACGAGAGTATCAGCTACCTCTTTTACATCCCTTAATTCATTGGGGAAAAAAATAACCTTCGATTCAAAAATAAGAGTTCGATCATTTGACACAACAGTTCTGAGATGGAAAGGGAAACCCCAAATCCTAAAATCTGCTTTTATTGGTTTGATTATAGCAACTGACAGAGCATATGCTGAAAACAGTGTACATTGGATCGTTAAGACTTTAATGGACCAAGGTCATCTTAGTAGTTGTCTGTCAATTTGCAGGAACAAGGGAAAAACACCACCTTTTTTTTATATATATAATTTCTGAATGGCAGAAAAACAATTGTTATTCCAACCCTAGTCCATGAAATCACACCAAAAACCAAAAAAAGCATAAAAGAAAAAGGAAAAAAGAAAAAAGAAAAAGACAGAAAAATAAAAAGAGTGCAATATAAGGATGTAGTTGCAATGAGAACACAATTGGTTTGAATTGTCCTCTCAACATAGCTGCTTATTTCATGTCCTACTGGAAATGAGCAGATTATCAACATTGAACAGGAAAGGCAGAAAAACAATAGTCAAGCTAATTCTGATTTCACTTGCCATGGCATGCCCTAAATGTGGTTTGAGAGAATTTCAATGCACCCTAAATCTTTATGCCAAAAATTCAAAAACCAACCGCCACATAGGCACTTGTTATCATCGCCCAGGATTTCAGTGGCTGTAATTTGTGCAAGTGCTTCTTCAAGAGTTGCAATGTCTCCATGTATCTCAATAATAAGAACCATCATCCATTCATGGTGACTGGCCATGGCATTTCATGTACTTCATCTGCATTTATCAGCCATCATATTTCTACCAGTTATTCAGCATCTAGAAACAGATCCTATAATATCCCAGCATAAATAAGAAGGCAATATGTGATTAAATGGTTTCTCAAGGATCAAGTACATTAGACCAAAGATGACATCCAAAAATCAGCTGTATGAGGGTGGTTTCTTCTGCCATTGGGACCAATGCATTCATGCCAACTTCCTTGAGGCACACACACATTGCATTGTATCAATAGCATGCCTGCCGAAATCACTCATTACTTGAATAGAAATACATGTGCCCAAGAAGATAAAAAGGTTGGAACTAGATGGCTAGATGGCAACAGTATAGAAACCATGGAATAGAAACAGAGAAACAGTTGAAATCCAGCTCACCTTAAGAATTCATGGGCATCTTCTTCTCTCCCATGACTCAGACGACTTCCAAGGCTTTGTATTTGGGGGTGAATCCTCGTTGGTGTTAGGGGAGATTTCTTTTCCCGTCCCCTCAAAACAAGTCTCTCAAATTCACAAGTGAAACATCACCCAGTTTTTGGGCCTGAGGAAGAACAGTGTTATACAATATGAGAACTCATCAAACATCCAGTCTGAGAAAAATAATTTAATCTATACACGAATGAAAAATAAAGATGGAGAGGGGTTAGAGAATAGAAACGTGCATGTTTTGCCATGGAGTCCTTGAAGAAGATAAACAGTAAGAGGCTGAGTGAATGCCAACCACTGGAGCATGGCATTAACACAACAGCTACAGGAAGCTAAAGTAGAGATATCAAAAACACCAAAGGACTTCTTATATGTGATGCAATAATACACCTCTGGCAAAATAAATATCAAACGGATTGCATGGTCGTAATATCCTAATATTATCCAGAGAGAGAAATTCAGTAAGAAGAACCGTAGCAATGTTTCTTCCCAAGCAAGTTCTTGTATAAAATGAAAAGTAATTGCTGGATGCAATTACCAAGGAACTATGTCTCTATGCATGTGGCCTCTGTGTTGTACAATATTGCTTCTTCAACATCGTGGTGACTAAAGACTCTAAACTTTAGTCAAGAAATAAAGGTAGATTTATAAGTATCAAGGACAACAACAGAAAATTGAATTGCAACAATATGTTTGCCAGGACTCCCTAACGCAGTGACCTAGTTAAATAACAAAGGTAGCTTGTTGCAGGCACAATGAATTGCCGAAGATGAAAGGATAAAGTCACATTACATTTGCCTTCAAAGAAAACAATTTTATTTTATTTTTGAAGTGACACCATAATGAGAATTAGAGCATGCAAATGGATATCATATGAAGCAATTGTTTCAATACAGCAAGCATACCAGCACATCATCGAAATATTACATGATAAAAAATATATATACTATCAATGTTGTAAGAGTGTCAGATGTAGTAGGAAATACCCAGGAAATGATCCAACAGCTTTGTTTCGAATGAGAGCAGAAACAAAAATAAGCAGATTCCCATGAACACAGAAGTAAATGCGACCAAGTACTTATGAAGAAAAACCCAACCAAAATACCAAGTGCACATCCTAGAAGTGCACAGATGTGCACAACATTGAAAGAATTTCATGTGTATTTTGATGAGAAGCAGCCAAACTTCACCTGTTGCTGCAGTTTATGAGGCTGCGTGGGCGCATTTCATACTTGTCTTAGTTGTAAAGTTTGGTGAACAGATCATATAGAAAGAGCAACTGACAAAACCAAATCAGGATGAAGGCAGCAGATATCACAATATTCCTGAATACCATGCAATTAGAGTACAAGTGCTACACAACTGAAAAATTAAAAAGGACCTTGTTCTTTCCAGAAACCACACTCCCAAACCCTAAATGGTAGTGCTTTGAAAGCTTTGATGCTCTGAACAGCTGAATAACTTTCCACGTGGATGTTTTCAATCCATTACCATAACTTAGTGCAGGAATTGCTGTCTTGGATGAACTAGGCACTGTGTGAACAGAATTGGCTGAAGACATAACATTCAAAGAGAAAGCGCCATTACTAGTAGATGGATGATCAGTAGGAGAACTAGAAGATATAGACCTTAGCCCTCTAGACTTCAGTGGACCCTTGTCGCTATTTCTCTCCTTAGCCGCAGAAGAAGATGTTTCAGAACCTAAAGATGGTAGGTTCTCAGTAACTAAGTTCTTCAACAGCACAACTCTACGATCAGGCATTCCATTACCAGCAGGGGAGCATTTTGCATCATCAGTTGTATGGATCTTGTGATTGGAACTTTGTGAAAACTCAAGAGGGAACAAACTGATGAAAGAAGTTAAATGTGACCCAAAATCAGATTGAATGCTAGTACCTTCTTTTCTGAACCTGGACTGGGTGGGATCATTGTGGTCAGTAAATTAGGCCCCACTTAATTCAAGAGTAGCTTCCAGAGATTCATGGGCTATAGAAGGTTCAGCAATTGTACGCTCATCAAATGCTTGAGGGTGAAGAACTACTCACTCTGCCATTGACCCTTCCAGTACTGTCACCAGGTCTCTTCTTCTTTAAATTACTTGAACAAGAAAGACTCTTTCCAGGAGCAATTGGATCATTCAACTCATATGAGGGCTATTTAGCAAGGTTGGACTAATCAACATCGGCTGTATATCTGAGGACATCACAACAATATCATCAGATGACAGCCCCTCAGATACAGCAGAACGGCTTGAAAAAGGGACCTCAGTGACAGCAATACGAACCAATTGATCCGTGGCTGTAGTGGATGTATAGTAGCCAGTTGATGATGAAACAGTAGAAGGATCTGTTCCCATGGTAACTTCAAGATCATCCTTCTCACCTGGAGCATCACTTGGTTTAGAAAGGAATCCATCTTCAGTTTCCAAGCTCATCTTTTAATTCAGGTTGTCTGCACACAATGCCACATTTAAATCTAAGTTGCTCTTCATGCCATTAAACTGGACCGTGGTGGGCAGAGGGCGACATTCTTGTCGAATCACCACTTTCTCTAAAAGCTCAAGCCATTAGAGGATGGCAAATCAATGTAAATCAAGGGACTTTAACACTCCACCCCGCACGGGAATATACTGGCAAGGGTGGAGGGACACTTACACCATAAAAAAGATGGCTTGATTTCCCGATCCTTGGGCTGAACTTGATTTTCCTGACCCCGCAGGAGAATATATTCTTAGGATTTGAATACTTGACCTTTTGCTCTGATACCATGTCAAATCATCACTTTTTCTAAAAGCTCGAGCCATTAGAGGATGGCGTAACAATGTATATCAAGGGCCTTTAACAATTCTTCCTCGTGGCCTCGTCTCCGGTGAATAATTTCGCACTTTCCTGAGCCGCAACAAGGTGAATTCCATGTTATCAATAGCACATTCTGTATTTGGTCGGGTCCTACATGCTATGACTATATGCTTATAAGCGTGTAACCAGCATATCAAAATATTTATCTGCCCAATCATTCAGAATGCATCTGAAACATATGGAGATTCCTGCTCACACCAGCATATTCCTTGATTAATGACACCCATCCATCTTGGAGTGTCCATTAACCCTCTTGAGTTGCCTAAAACGATTCAACTGACTCACAAGCTTCTCCTTTTACAACCACACTCCAAATGCAAACCACAAGGTCAAAATCACAGTAGCTCATTGATATTAATACAGCCTATGAAGAGTGACAACCATTCCATCTTCTTCGACCCAACAGCCCATACACATCTTCTACGCCAATTCATAAAGGCTGGAATAGAAAGAAACGGAACAATCCCTAGAATTCAAATTCATAAAAAGGGAAGGCGTTTCAAATTCAAATTCATTTACCAGTGCCGGACCAGCTTGCACTGGGAGCACCGGATGTCGTGAGGCGATAGCAAATGGCGCACCGTGGCTGCTGCCTACTCTGCCGCGGTCTCCAGCTCGGCCATCGCGGCCTCCTCGGAAGCGAAGACCGCCAGTTGCATGATCTCCCCCTTCCGGGCAGCTGCGTTCCTCCATTTCCAATGGACGACCGAAGCGAAGATAGAAGCGGAGAGGGAAGGAGGAGGTGTGGGATCAAGCAAGGAAACCCTACATCCTGAGAAGGAAGGCATTTATCCAACCCCAAGAACGCATCTAGGGTGTGTGGAACTAACGTGGCTCGCGGGGTTATAGATTCAGCGTCGCTACGGGGTGGTGGTGATGTCTGGGAGGTGGGGGTATCAACAGGCCGGGCCGGTCCCAGATCGGCCTGCATATCGAATATAGGCCCAATACTGTCCTGGGCCCAGGGCAAAAGGATCCTGCTCACATGTTTATGCAGTGTCCAAGCCCAAGTCTCAGAAACCCATCTTCTAAAAAAAAAACCATATTCTTTAAGCAAAATCTAAGAACACAAATGGAGTAAATGGTTGTTTGGATGCCCGTAAAGTCCTTAAGTTATAAAGGAATTATATCTAATCAAATTACCAAGGTTGTTTGGATGCGTATATTTGCCAATAAAGGCTTTACATGATGTAAACATATTACAGTTTTTATTTTAATATTAAACCTAATAAAAAGTCATGTTTCATGCTATAGCTAAAATCTTTATAACTAAAAAGGCATTATACATATTGTAACACAGGGTTAATATACACTCATGACATGTGGAAGCTACTGTAATTTGTATGGTACATCCAATCCTTTCATCATATATTTCTCTTGATACTCTTTTATGGCGTTAAAAATAAATAGTTCGCCCATTATCAAATGAATTGCATTAGAGAAGGATGAAATGTCCACCATTAAAAACTTTTAGATTACATTTGAAGTTTATTGTGATGGGTGAAAGACATTCAATTCATTTAGTGTGTGCATGCTTTAATGCTCCCTTAGGGCCTTTAAAAAAAATCAAGTCCTCATATAATTTGTGGACTTTGGAATGTTCACCGTCCAAGCTCTATAATATGAATACCCTATTTTATTCATTGTAAATTCTTTACAGACTAGCATAGCGGACAAACTATTTACTTATAAATAAATTATCACTTTAAAAGCCAAACGGAATGACATGTAAACTAGTATAATGTCTTTACAACTAAAAAAATTTACGGGCATCCAAACAACCCCTAAAGGGAGTGTTGTACTAGTTAACGTGTTGGATTTCCTTCCAATGATAATACATTGCTGCTAGAGTTGAGAGATACTGAGATGGGATGCCAATACCAAAGTTAAGAGATAGAGATGGGAGCCTTGATGCTACTCGGGTTGAGAGAGAAAGGTATGGTGCACTATGGTTGGAGTTGCGTGTGTGTGTGTGAGAGAGAGAGAGAGAGAGGGAGAGAGAGGTGTGAGTTCTTTGATTGAATTGTAGGGAAAAGGTTGGAGGATCATTTTCTTTCTCAGCTTAAATCTAAGAACTTGGGTATATGGTGCCAAAGAAATTTCATCTCTTCCCATCAAATGGGTCAATTTTATTATTATTATTATTATTATTATTTTGGAGTTTGGAGATAAAGAGAGAAGCATTGTAATTGGTAGAGCAAAAGAGGATGGTTTAAATTTGAATATTTGGAAAAGTAGGAATTAGGGAAAGATGAGCTTATTATTTGAGAAAAGGAGAAATTTTAAATTCAAATTTTAAATTTTTTAAAAAATTGACGAGCCAACTGGCTATTGGAAAGCTAAAACTAGAGAAATAGGTCTGGAGTTTATGCCTGAATTCGGCCCTTGGGCTTGATACTTCAACCCAAGCCCTGCTCGAGGCAGAGCGAACTCGTAAGCCTATTGGGCTAGCCCTGCCTATGGACAACCCTACTTGAGATGGTTTCCATGATCTGCAAATCTATAAATAATATGGACATTGATTATTAATGCAATTGCCCCATATGGCACACATGCACATTCTGCCGGTGTTCACAAGAAAATACCCAATTAATTTTAGGTTGTTCCTAATTTCCTTTATATGATATTCCTATGTTAATAAATTGTATCCTTCTAAAGAAATAAGTATTATTGGATTTTTCACTTGGGGGTTTTTTATTTTAAAGATTTTGGTTGAGTAAGGGATCTTATTTTTAGATTCATTATATTATGTTATAAATTGTTTAAACCTTGTAAGCACTCATCATAAATAAGACATACACAATTTAATAGTATATTCTTTGAGCAAGTCCTATTTCTCTACTAAATAGAAAATTAGAGGATTGTTGACCTCACATCATCTTTTCTTTTTTACTTAAATTTTAATCTGATATTGTAATTAGTTTTTTCTTTGATCTAGTGGCATCAATCACAGTCATGACGGTAATAATGATGGAGTATGGTAAAAGAGAGGAGGAAACGAGAGGTAATTTGAAGGAGTATAAGGATTTCCCAAGGAGTTGGAAATGTAACCGTTGTCGACCATTGAATTTCGAACCCGCTTGAAAAAGATTGCAGACATTCGCAGAATACAGGTGGTAGATGGGATCTTTAAGGGTGTGGCCCACCAATAACGTAGAAATCAGGGTGGTCAACACGTGATCTCAGCCTTGAATGTAGGATAAATCCATGAAGTTGTAGAGCTACTTGATCATTACTTGTGATGATCCAGCCCATTCATCTGAAAATAAAAAATTAAAAAATGTCTGGTGTGTCCTTTCATCCTCCTAGTAGAGGAGTCAAAAGCAACCGCCTAGACAAGGCATGTTCTAACCTAGCATCATGCAACGGTGAGGATTATGTACATTCAAATTCTTCCCATGTGGAAGCCAATCCGGGAACATCTAGATAAACGGTTTGGATCATCATGTAAGTGATGCGGCAGGGGAGTTGATTGGGCAACTCTTGTTAGTGAACCTTTGAGTACTTGTGTTTGATAATGAATCTAAGTGGATGATGGTGGGAAATGTTAAACACTTTGTGTTTGCCAAACTCCTATCAAGTGTGACAAGTATTGCCTACATTTTGAAAATTCTTCATTGTTATCCCGGAAGGTATACTAAGAGGGGATTTTTGAAATTCTTGCAGATTTTTAAATATCTTGTGAGAAATATAAGTCCCTTAAGGTTCGTTTGGCTTTTCAATTTCCTACTAAATGTAAAGTAAGTGAGCTATTATTATCATTTTCAAGTATTTGTTAAAAAATAAATTATAGTCTTAAATTAAGAGTGAAATACACTTATAAAATAGATAAATAAAATTGTAATTATTATATTTTTATATTATAAAACTAGTACTTTTATATTAATGTTTAGGTAAAACAAATCAATATAGCAAAATCATTTATTGTAGTTATATGTAATTGATGTAACCAAAAAATTACATAAATAAATAATCATTATTCATTTACAACCATTTATCATTGTAATTCAAAAATTAAATAGGTATTTAGACAATTTGTTATATAAATAAATAAATTTAAATTTAAAAATTCTTACTATAAAAATTCTTCAAAGAATTTTCTTTTAACCTAATAGCACCTCCAATAATCATTCTTTTAAAAATGAGAAATACATTAGTCACCTTTTACATTTTCTTACAAGTGGAAATTGAAGTTGCGGGACTCACGTCGTATGTGTGTCATAGCCAACCTATTCAAGAGATGAACACCTACATTATTATTAAATGAATAAAAAAATATAGTAGATCTAATAGTAAGATGGGCCAAACCATAAAAAATAATGTACAAAATTCAATACTTCAAGTGTAGCTCATCTAATAACATGATTGACATGTTGTTTTGTTCATGTTATCACCATGGTGTGGTGTATAAATTTATTAGGCTGGACATTATACACATACCAGCGGGGCCCCACAACTCTTGAGTTTCACGACCTTTTAAATAAAAATAAATAAATAATGAAGGTATTATTTGGTAAAATATAGATTCTTCAAGATTTTTTTTTTTTTATAATAAAAATTCTTAAATTTTAAATTATCTATTAATTTATAATAAATTTTTTTTACAAGACTTTCTAATAATATCCTACAAAAAATCTTTGATTTTGAAAATCTCTTAAGGCATTTTGGTGCTAAGAAATTATAGATTTGTTCATCCGGCGTGTGATGCAGCGCCTAGTTATCTTGTCACTTACCAAGATGCTTATTCCACACGCATGTGGAGCCATATCCATCCACGAGCATGCATGCATGCCGATATTTATAACGTGTGAGATCTGATTTTTCGATTTTGTTGAAAATAATGACTAGATGGCCTGCTTTTGAAATCATGTCGTTTTACTTTTTAACCAAGGCATGGTGTAAATAGGAAAGGGATGGTTAACAGAATTTCTTTTATTCACTGTTTGTTTTTTTATTTATTATTATTTTTTATATGGTGTACCACGGGACATTTCTAAGATAAAAAGGTAAGCAATGAGGCCCACCAAAAGATATCATCGAGTTTCATCTTCTCACAAATTGCCACTCTAATCCCTTTTGCGGGCCATTGATAAATCATCATATGAGCTTATCAAATGTGAGCCAACTTAAAAACGAGGATTTTCACTTGAGAAAGGGTGGCTCCGTCTTTTTCAAAGTGTAAAAAATATATTCATTTGTCACATTTTCATTGGGCAATGAGAGAGCGTTTGCCTCCAGGATAGTATGAGCCACATGAGGCCTACCAATGTATGTATTTTATGTATGACATTAATTTATTTTATCAGTTAATTTTAGAAATAAAAGATAAAAACTGAAGAAATCCATTAACTTATATTTTAAGATATAAGATAAAAAAATGAAGAAATCTATTAGGGCGTGTTTGGCCAGACAGATCTCACAGTATTAGGAGGGATGGGATCGGCAATATTCTTGGATAGGGCAATCCACTGACATCATCATCATTACCTTAAAATTGATCATATCCCTTAGTTGAATGGATTGAAAGGTAAAATCTCAAGATATGTGGGGTGTGCCAAACAGGCCCAATGAACTTGTCCCGAGATATAAGTAATCCCATGAATCTTAAAACAATTCACTAACACCACCATCATTACCTTAAAATTGATCCCATCCCTCCTAATACCATGGGATCTGCCCGGCCAAACAGGCCCTTAGCTTATGCGGAACTATACCATCGGAAACAATGTGGATAATGACTCCTCCAGTTAAAACCTTTTTACACTCACCTTAATACTTAGTTTCCATTCAACTATTTTATAAAGTTATCATTGTTTTGCATACCTGAATGAAGGGAGAATACATATATTAACTTGGTTTAAAACTTCGGTGGCCTCAAAAGTTTTTACTGATGGTGTTCAATTTCGACCATTGCCAGTGGGGTAGTCCAGTCGTGCTTTGCTGGAAAAATGGATGGACGGTGTGGACGTGTTGGATCTGACTTATTCTCTAGCTCATGTCTTAGAATTAAAATGGTCTCTTCAAATGGATGAAAGGTGGGGATACAAAACATATATCATGGCGAGACTCTACAGAACTTGGTGGCGTCACTTTAGTAGCAGTCTCGCTACTCAAAACTGTCAGTACCTAATCCGCGTCCAGCCACATCTATGTCCCCATGACATCTTCTGTCCGTCGGTTTGATCGCATCATGCTTACAATGGGAGCTGAAAAATCAAGCAGATCCAAAATTCAAGCTGGACATAGCATATGAATCAGTGGAGTTGGAATCTTTGTGGGTCCAAAGTAGTTTTTGGATCCGTCCAGAATTTGTATTTTTCCTCCGGGAATTCACTTCATGAACGGTTTGGATAATATATAAACATCACGGTGGGCCAGGAAGGTTTCAACGGTGGATGTTTCTATCCCTACTTTTTCAAGTGGTTTGTTTCACTTGACAATTTTATCCGTCTTGTTTTTGGGGTCAACCTTAAAATGAACTGGAGAAACTGATGAACGGAGTGGATTTCGTACGGACATCACGGTGGAGCCCACGGAGCTTTTGGATGGACCCTTAAAACGGGTTGCAGGAAAGTCGCCTCCAGACTCACACACCTAAATCCCGTCGCTGTCTCCTCAGTCCTCGCCTTTTTCACTGCCTCAAGTGTCTGGATATATATTGAACGAGTCAAAACTCTACGACCCCTCTCTATCTCTGATGACAGGAAAGCTCAGATGCGTCGTGGTAGCCGTTGATGGAGGCGAGGAGAGCATGAGCGCCCTTGAATGGGCCCTGCGGAATCTACGGCTAAGATCTCAATCGGATGACACTGAACCCGGCTCCTTCGTAATCCTCCATGTTCAATCTCCACCGTCCATCGCCGTAGGCGTCAATCCCGGTGCTATTCCCTTTGGCGGTCCCGGTAAGAATCTCCGGCCTCATCACCTTTTCTCCTCAGATTCTCCCCGATTTCTCATCAATCTCTCTCTCTCTCTCTCTCTCTCTCTCTCTCTCTCAAAACACTAGCTGATGTCGAGGTGCCGGCTTTCACGGCGGCGATCGAGGCCCACCAGAAAAGAATCACCGAGGCGATTATAGCCCACGCGCTACAGATATGTGCAGAGAAGAACATCGTGAGTGTTGATCTGGACCGTTGATCGGCTTCTTCTTTACTTCTTCATCCATCTCACTTACGGCAGATGAATAATGAATTGCAGGCGAATGTCAAAACACAAGTAGTCATTGGCGATCCAAAGGATATGATTTGTGACGTTATTGCCAACTTGAACGCGGATCTCCTTGTAATGGGGTGTCGCGATTCCGGTGCCATTAAAAGGTAATTTTTAGTTAATGCTTTGTTCCTATTTTCAAGCTGAATTGTTGTTTTTAGGTCATTTGTATGATGCCAGTGGTATTGTCCAAATTTCTAGTGATCCCTTTATTTACTCAGAATGCATTGAAAATGGATGAATTGGTGTTGGTCTTGAATTCAGCCATGCAGAACACGTGTGAGGATTGCAGGCATGCTAGAACGGATTGGGTCTGATTCAAACTTTGACCACCGACCCTTGGCGTTGAGATGGAGCAAAGTCCGGTCGTCTGCCTTACCGTTCATCTATTCAGCCAACTGTCGCGCTCCTTACTCAAGCGACTAGTGGAGTTTGGGGCTTTTCTTCCAATGAGTTCTTTTTTGCCTTGAAAATTCAAGGACTTTCAAAAGTGCAACAGTTGTATGGTCAAAACGGAAAATATTGGAGAGAGATAGATGCGGAGAAAGTCCCATGACTTACCACTACAGCGGGATCACCAGCCTAGCTGAGAGCAGTAGGGTGCTTCCGGGAGCAGCGTGCTAATGAGCGAGGCAAGGGCAATGTTGGAGATTACAACTAAGGTTGGCCCTGTGTATGAAAGTAGGCTGACGGATTCCTAAGCTACGGTCTTCCTTCAGATCCGACACGCTGACTCCGGGATGCCAAACCTATGAATAATGTGTTCTTGAATAATTTCAATCACATCAGTGTGCCTGCCTTCTTTCATAGGCTTAGCCTCTACCCACTATGTGGAATAACCTGTTGCGACAATGATGAATTTGTCCCTTTGAGGATGGAGGTTTTATCATACCGATCAAATCCATGGCCCAGCCCTGAAAAGGCCATGAATTTATGATTGGATGTAATTTTGTGGCGGGCACTTGTTGCACAGGACCATGTTGCTGGCAAGGTCGATAACCATGCGCATATCTGATACAAAAGTCTGTCATATTCGATCAATAATACTCGTATCGCCGAACCAACATTCTCATTTTTCTGCCGGCTCGATGAGCTCCGCATATGTCTTCGTGAGCTTTGCCCACAACTCTTAAAGCTTCTATGATGTTTATGCATTTTAAGAGAATTCTGCCATATACTTTTCGAAACAACTCATCATTGATTAAAACGTAATTATGTGCTGTTCTTTTAATTTTCTGATCAACCTTCATATCTAGATTCTTTAAGTACCTAATCATGGGTAATCGCCAATCGTCTGGGTCGACCTTTACTTTGCAAATCCTTAAGCAAGGCTTCCATTCATTTATGGATAGTAGCGATCATACTTGAATTTTCACAGTTCTTTCCACGATCACTTCCAAAAGTCTAAGACTTGAAGCTAGTTGCGCCATCTCATTGGCATCGACATTGTCTTCCTTTGGATGGAATATCTATTGTGGCTTCATCGAAACAGTATAATAATTTTCTAGCCGCCGCCAAATATGGAATCAATCTTTCACTTTCACATTTATATTCCATGTTGACTTGATAAAAGATTAGTTGGGAATCTCCGTAAATGGAAACTTTTCGATCATTTAGATCTCTCAATATATCTAGGCCGATAATAAGAGCTCTGTATTCGGCCTAATTATTAGTGTAGTCAAATTCTAATTGAAAAGCAAATTCTTGTCTTTCACCGGTAGGAGCAATAATAACAATCCCTGTTCCTGCCGATTGATATGTTTTTGAACCATCAAAATAGTCCACACGATGATATATCTATACGAAATATCTCAACTACCTCTTATGGCATTATCATATTTTTAATTGGATGATCAGTTAAGAAATCGGCAATAACCTGCCCTTTGACAGCTTTTTGGGGAACATAACTAAAACTAAACTTAGATAAAGCCAAAATCCATTTCTCAATTTGGCCTCTTAGAATAGGCCGTGTGAGCATATACTTAATGACGCCAATAGAGGCGATTAAATGAATTGTGTTAAACATGAAGTGATGTCATAACTTTATAGCTGCGAAATACAAAGATAAACACAACTTCTCCACTGGAGAATATCAAGTTTTGGTATCATTTAATTGCCTACTTAGGTAATAGACAACTTGTTCCTTCCGATCGTCATTCTCATGTGCCAGCAAAACTCCAATTGATTCTTCGGTTGCTGAGATGTAAAGCTGAGGAGATCTTTCTTTGCAAGGTGGGATCAAAACTAGTGGCTTTGTTAAATACTCTTTTATTTTGTTGAAAGCCTGCTGATAACATTCCTCCCATATTAACATTTCTTCTAGTTTTAGCTTAATCGAAGGAGAGAAGACGTTAATCTTTCCTGCCAAGTTTGAAATAAATCGGCGGAGATAATTAACTTGACTAAAAAACTATGCAATTCCTTCTTATTTTTTGGAGGTTGTGCCTCTATAATAGTCCGAGCCTTATTTCAGTCTATTTTGATACCTCTTTGACACACTAAGAACCCAAGGAAATTTCCTGCTGAGACGCCGAATGCACACTTCAAAGGGCTCATTTTTAATTTGTGCAAGAGCATGCGCTCAAATGCTTGATGTAAATGGGCAAGATGGTCAACCAAATCATACAAGTTTTAGAATTTGGCCGATCATACAATGGAAAATAGCATTCATGGTTCTTTGATAAGTCACCTTGGCATTCTTAAGTTCAAACATCATCATTTTCTAGCAGAAAGTGTCGATAGCTCATGGACATTTGAAAGCCGTTTTTACAACATCCTTTTCTGCAATATAGATTTGATTATAGCTGGAATAACCATCCACGAATGATATTATTGTGGCCTACAGCCCGATCAACAGCTAACCGACAAAGGGCGGAGGATACTCATCCTTCGAGGTAGCATGATTTAGATCCCTAAAATCAGTACATACCCGAATTTTATTTTCTTTTTTACTACTGGGACTATATTAAAAATCCACTTGGCGTACTTGATCGTCTAGATAGAACTGGTTTTCAAGAGTCTTTCTACTTCTTCTTTGACTTTGACTTTAACTATGACCTCCATAGTCATTCTGCGCAGGGCTGCTTGACTGGTCTGAATCCTTCTTTAATCGGCAATCGATGCTTGACTAACTTCCGGCTTAGACTTGACATTTCATGATAATCATATGTAAAACAATCTTTGTATTTCTATAGGAGTTTGATCACTATGTTGCGCTCTTCCGACAATAAGCAACCACTAATGTATGTCAGTTGGGGGCAACAATCATCTCCTAGATTAACTTTGACCAAAGGATCTTGGACGTCTGCCCACATATCGTCAAGTTTTCCCAAGGCAGCTTCTAAGTCTTCAAAAGATATGCTGCCTTTGGCAATTTCGTCATATTTTAACAGACACTCGGCTATATTGATGAAACAGACTCTTCCTAACTCATTATTGTCAAAAGCTTGCCTTATATTAGCAAACCAAGCCATGAGTTTGGCTATTTCTTGCTATTTCTTTAGGGTCATAACTCGTAATCATGGCAATTCTTTGACAATGTAAGATTGCCCTGGCCAATACA
Source organism: Magnolia kwangsiensis (assembly GCA_037074715.1). Lineage (NCBI taxonomy): Eukaryota > Viridiplantae > Streptophyta > Magnoliopsida > Magnoliales > Magnoliaceae > Magnolia > Magnolia kwangsiensis. The sequence goes on along the minus strand of CM073572.1, from coordinate 16,041,254 downwards.
CAACTAATGTTTTGGCGCAGCTATTCCTTTCTTGGCAGTTAGACCTATATATTTCACCTTAAGCATCATATTTTTGGACACTGAAGCTCCAGTTGGTTGACCAAACTGATCTCGACCTGTGAAAATCACATGCCTGACATCATCCTCGTAGAGGTTAGCCTTTGTTGTATTGGATTCCAAATGAAAAAGGCTTACTATCAACTGGAATTATTTCGACTTTCCCTTTGTTCCAAAAAATTAGGAACTGATAAAGGGACGATAGAATGCAAAAATTTGCATGAATCCAATCTCGTCCAAGGAAAGTTGATGCTCTTTTACTCCCGATCACCAGTTCAATTGGTAGAATTCCTTCAGCATCTATCACGCCACCAGTGGAATCAGTTACAGTTACCTCTGTAGCGATTAAATCAGAATAAGTCTTTCCCAACTTCTTTAACATGTTTACTGGAAAAATGTTAACCTCTGCTTTATTGTCTATCGAGATACGGGGGAACAGGACACCCATTCATGTGTTGATATGATCAGAGTTTGAGATGCCGTGACATTGCATAAGAAGGTTGATTGAAGACTACCTTTTCTACATGCGCACCTTGTTCAATAGTGGCAGTAGCCGTACCCTCGCAGCTCATCAGTCACTGGGTGATTGTTTCGTCCTTGACCAGCGCTGCCCTTGTTTCTTCAACATCGCCTTCGATGCTACTCGGTTGACCTGGTTTAGCCAAGAAATTAAGAGGAAGCATGAACACCATATTGCGATTCACTTTCAATGGTGGGAGTGCTCTAAATGTGATGGTTGTTGGCATCTGTTTGTTGGATTCTTTGCCGTTCTTTAAATCTGTCGTTTGCTGGAAATCGATCTCTTCTTCCATATTTGTATTATTTTATTTTTAATTTTTTTAATTTTATAAAATTATAATTTTTTTTTTTTTTTTGCATTTGCCAATATTTCTTTAATTAATAAATCATTTTCTAAGGAATTGTGGTCATTTACATCTTCTTCCATGGAGCTTTTTTGCGTGGTTTTTGACAGTGGGTTTTCACTCATCTTGGTCAGTTTGCATGCTTGGACTTGGGGTGACTACTTCGGCTTTCTGTTTCTTGTTCAAGTTATTAGTCCAAGTCTAATTCCGACCAACAGCTTGTCTATCATACATAGCCGGTCTCTCTAATATGTTATGGGTCTGATTTCGCTTTTCCCTGAACTTTTCTGCTGCCCTTTGTCATTGCTAACAGTGTTTTTGAGTCCTTGAAATTTCTTGCGGGTATTGCGGAAATTTGGGATGGACAACCTTGACCCATCGGTTGACCTTAGACATGGCTGGTTTGACCATTCTTGGTCGTTTTCCATCATACCTTTTAGAATTGTTCCACTGCTTCACATTTGGGATGGTCTTCTCAATGTAACTAGTTTTATATTTTCGAATAGTGTTATGACCGTATGTGTTACCTTGTCTCTTCGGTTCATGGAATTCTTTTGCCAAATGCTATCGTTGAATATCTTCGCGACATCTTTTGCATAGTCTAATTTTCCTTTACTGCTGATTGATTACCAGAAAATCCTTGCCCCCTAGTGTGTGTGTGTGTGTGTGTGTGTTTTTTTTTCCGGGCTTAGCTCTCTTATTGGCATAATTTGGTTGATGACCATGTTGCTCCTTTGCCGATGCAAGATCTATTTTTTGTCTTAGGGCATTTATGTTTTTCAGATTTACGGTGACCATGTTGATTCCCATGGTCGGAGGAAATGGGTCGGTATTAACTAAACATAGCCTCATTCTCCCTTTATGAAAACTTGAGCATTCTAGAATCTATATTGTTCTAGATCACGTTCCCGAAAGCAATACAATTTCTAGTTGAATGAGTTCGTGAGCCTTACCATTTACAGTACTCTATTTTCTTCAATTCTTTTGCCAAATGAATTCTTTGCTTTGACGGAAGTTTTATGATTTTGGCGGCTAATAAAAGATCAAATATTTCATCGACTTGAGTAATATCAAAGGAATATCGCCTATTTTGTTCTGCGATTCCTTTGACTGGATTGGGGCCTTGATGAGATGACTCATCATTGGCTTTCGTTAGAGCCGTACAAATGAATGTTTTGTTCAGGTTTTTTTTGGCCAACGGTATCTCATAGTTTGGATCACAATAATAAGTTCCCGATGATGAATTTTTCTTTTGGCTCTCTTCTTGTAGAAGCCATTCGTATCTGGTTGTTCTTTTTGATAAATTGACTAAATCTTTAAAGTCCATTCATTGAAACTTTTTCTGAAGCTCATTATCTAGTCCTTCAACAGCTAGTTTGACAAACTGAGCTTCTGGAATAAATACTCGACACTTGTTCTTCGCCTTTTTGAATCGGCTAGTTTGCTGGGTAGCTGCCTAAGGTGAGATAAATCGGCCAAAGAAAATTCAGGTTCAATTCGATAGAACTGAGCATGGAACATTTCTTCCATATCTTGTCAAGACTGAATTGAATTCTCCGACAAATTAATGTACCATGTAAATGTTGTGTCAGCCAACGAATTTGCGAAGCATTTCAATTTCGCATATTCGTTAGCCAAAAATTCACCACATTGCATGGTGAAATGACCAATGTTCTCTATTGTGGACTGACTTGTGTCTCTGGAGAATAATGAAACTTTTGGAATTTTTGTACCTCTCGGTACCTTAACAAGCCGATCAACCCAGTTTGGGTACGACTCACGATAAATAAGTTGGTTAGTGCAATGACCATGGCATTGGTTGGTCACCTTGTTTATCAAATTGATCAATTCTTCCCGACTTGCTAGAGGGAGTCTGGGGTTGATCATTGGAGGCAATTTTATGCCTTGGGCAGGTTGCACCACTGAAACCTGCCCCCCAAGTGCTTCATTGTTCGGCATGAAGGACCCTGCAGTCGGTATGCCATGGTTTATATAATTTTCATTCGGGTTGTTGAAGCGACTGTTTTTTCAATTCCTCCTGATGCCTACTTGAGGTGGCATATTTCGACCTACCAATTCTGGGTTTGGCCGTATATTACATGAAGGTATAAATGGTGGCTTCAGGGGAACATTACTGAATCTAGGTATTTCTTGATTATGCTGATGGTAATCGGGAAACTTGTCACAGGGAAAATTACTGGCCTGTTTATAGCTTCAGTTTGCACCCTAGAGTATTCGTATTTCACCCTTCCTTGTTCAGTTAGTTCTCATAAGCAAACACTAACACTTCCCAAAACTCCATTAGAATCTATGGAGTTGTTTTGGGATGATGATCCTACCTCCGGAATGGCTGAAAGTGGAGGGTTAGGGATTTCTTGTTCGACCTGCATTGGAAATGCTTCGGGGGCCTGTTAAGATCGTATTCTTCGATATTCCCACTAACTCGAGTAGATCGTTTACTCATGTCGTTAAAAATTTCAATTCACAACTACATGCCTGTCTCATCGGGCATGCCAAAATGGCGTTGGTCTCGAATTCGGATATGTGGAACATGTGTGTGGATTGCGGGCGTGCTAGAACCGATTGGGTCTCATTCAAACCATGACTATTGACCCCTGCGTCGAGATGGATCGAAGTTCAGTCGTTTGCCTGATCGTTCGCCTATTTAGCCAACTGTTGCGCGCTTGTTACTCAAGTGACTAGTGGAGGTTGGGGCTCTTCTTCTAATGAGCTCTTTTTTGCCTTAAAAATTCAAGGACTTTCGAAGGTGCAACAGTTGTATGGTCGAAATGGAAAAGATTGGAGAGAGATGGATACATAGAAAGGTGTGTGACTTACCACTACAGCGGGATCATCAGCCTAGCTGAGAGCAGTAGGGTGCTTTCGGGAGCAGTGTGTTGATGAGCGAGGCAAGGGCAATGCTGGAGATTACAATTAGGGTTGGCCCGAGCGTAAGTGGACAGATTCCTAAGCTACAGTCTTCATTCATATCTGGCATGCACGCGCAGATGGAAGAGAATTACAACTACTGGCTACAGCTAAGAGTTGGTCTGACATATGCGCAGGAACGGATTGAAACTAGATTTACACTAAGGGTCCGCTGCTGTTGAGCACGGGAGAACTAAACCTAGATAAACAACATTGTGCTAGATTTGTAGTTGGGTTTTGGATTCAGAGAAATCTTGATCTGGATTTGCTTTTGCTATTTACAACTTTTTGGGAGAGATGGGGGAATAACTGCTCGTCCATGTGCCGCTTCAACATGTAACCAGCTGGGAAAGAGCGGTTACATTCATCGACCATGATCTTATCTTCGTTGAACGCTTAGAACATTCCCTCAGGTTGACGTGGTTGGAACAATTGCTTACTCTTATCCAGAGAAAACCTAAATACTGAAAAAAAAAAGCCCTGAAAAGATGACTTGTCCTTCAAATCTTTGCGCATGCTTCTCAAATATCTTCTATGCCACGTGGCTTAATTTGCATTGCTTACCTGGTCTAGACAAATTTTGCTACAAACAATGTTATGCTAATGTGTTCACTCATCATTTCATTCACAAGAAAGCACCAAGTATAGGGTAATTGAAGAGCATTTTGTTGACAAGTATTGTAGAAGTTATCACCAAATTTCCAATAGGGTTTGAGGTTATGAAAAAAAGGGTTCTTCTATGATGTCATCATGTGGACCCCTCAAGAGCCAATTTTAGTTATATGGTTTGGGAAAGTTTTCCATGTTGAGTTACGGCTTGGAGTTCAAGAAAGTTTCAAGATTACTTTTAAGTCAGTTTGGAAGTCAGCCTGGTTAGCAAGTTATCTTGGTTAAGAGTACGTAATTAGTTATGATCATTAGCCAAATAGTGTTTTAGTTCATTCCTAATTGGGAATGGTTGGTTTTAGGAAAGTTTTAGCTGTTAAGCAAGTTTTACAGCCAACTTTATTTTTGGGATGCAATAGGTTTTATTCAAGTCCTCTTATGATTGTAGGTTGAATTAGCATTGTTTTAGACTTTAAAAGTTGGGTTTTACAGTTGTTTGGGATGCAAGTACTCTAAGGGGAGCTGCTAATTTCAACATGATATTTTATGAATGAATGAATAGAAGTTCTTTTATCTTCTTGATCCTACAACTGGAATTTGATTGAGAAGAGATTCCTCTCATACGGTGAGAAGCCATACAGAACAACAGTTCTGGTGAGACTCCATTATTGGGTTTTTAGTCAGTGTTGCGACAACACCTCTTCCTTATCAATTAGATCAAGTCCTAGTCTCAAATATGGGTATGCCACTCTTTACATTATTTTGATTGGGGTCTGCATCTGCTTATTTGAATTTTCAGTTTTTTCTGTATATAACCCACAAACATAGTTTGGAACTTCAGAGACTAGGGTAACCAACCTGGGAGTCACCCGAACACAAAAGTTAATTTCTGTCAAAGGCCTTCAGCTTGCCGCTCTCTCTTGGATATATTCACCAACTTCCCAGAAAAACTCTGCAATTAGCATAAGTTTTTGAAGAATGTGGAAAGGTTAGGCAAAACATTGGGCAGTGCATGTGATCACCCACATTTGTCTATCAAATGCAAGGACAAACAACAATGTGATTGTCCCTCTCCCAAAAAGAAGTCATGTTTCCAGAAGATTCGGCATCCTTTGGTTTGAGAAAAACGCTACCATAAAAGAAAGAAATGGAATTTCTTGCAACAAAAGCCTGTCTGTCAAAAGGCATCGGAACACTATTATCTCTGCAGTAGAAAAGGACACCTTGCAAAACAAAGAGGCGTCCCAAAAATGCACAAATGATCCAGCAAGCCACTGCTCTTGTTGTTGCGGACTTTGATGATTTGGGATCAATATTTTCGCACTGTGATGAGTATGATCCAGAAGCCCTCCTTGGTATTGAATATAGTTCTGAGGACCTTGATTCTGGAACATCCTCTGATGAGCAAGATGAAACTCTTGGAATTAACGGACTATTTGAAGCACTTCAGAAGCCAGAAGTACTACCACTTCAACCTTCTCGCCTAATCCAAGTCCATCTTCTTCCTGCCTCCACTTCTTTCCCTATTCCTATCATAGCTCTTGTTGATACTGGTGCCTCTGCGACAATCCTAAAGCCAACCATTCTTCCTCCCTCTTTCTAGCAACCTCATTCTCAAATGTTTCGAGCTGCAGATGGAAACATTTTCCATATTGATAAGATCAACATTCCTGTTGAATGACTCATTTTTACCTCTCTCCATGTTACCCACAGGCTCCTTGGTTCCCCTCTTTCTGGAAAAGATTTGATCATAGGATTTGATATCCTTCACAAAATCCAGAACCTCTGTTGGACTACAGAGGGACTTCGACTCCAGTCCCATTTCCTTTGTCTCCAATTCCCAATCTTCATCTGGTCCAACCATTTGAAACCATCCAGCAAAAGCTTTTCCACAATTGCTATGCAACTTCACATTATGAATTTTCACAATGCCACCCGCGGCCGTTGCAGACCCATCCTGAATTTTTCATCCAACTTCCTTTCAAAGAAGCTCTTGCAACCACTCCTACCAAAGCTAGTCACCAAGCAATGAACCCTGAACATCTTCGCCTTGCTCAAGAAGAATTGTTAGCCTTTCTTTCAGAGGGACTTATTGAGCCCACAGCATCTCCATGGGTGTGCGAAGCATTCTATGTGAATAAACATTCAGAGCAGGGTAGAAGAAAACCCAGACTTGTCATTAATTATCAGCCTCTCAACAAAATTCTCAAAGATGACAAGTTTCCTCTTCCTTGCAACTCCTCTTTTCCAGCACATCTTTGATGTTCATATTTTTTCAAAATTTGACTTGAAAGCTGGATTTTAGCACTTCGGTGTTGCTCCTGAAGAACGGTTCAAGATAGCATTTACCATCCCAAATGCACACAATCAATGGACAGTAATGCCGTTTGGTTTGGAAACTGCTCCGTCCTATGGTGCAAATGTTTCAACCCATCCTTCATCAGTCCCTGATCTACATTGATAATGTTCTTCTCTACTCTCCAAATATGCAGACGCACTGTGAGCTTCTACAGAAATTTCATGACATCTGTGTTGATTATGGAATCATGCTTTCTGAAAAGAAAATGTAGCTCGCTAAGAAGGACATTGATTTCCTCGGCATGTCAATACGAGATGGCAAGTATGTTCCCCCACCACATATTGCCACCGAGCTTCTCTAGTTTCCTGACAAGCTCACCAACTTTAAGCAAATTCAGCAGCTTCTTGGCATTGTCAATTATATCTCAGATTTTGTGCCGCATATTTCAAAATTCAGAAGTCTGTTGGCACAACTCGTTAAGAACAATCCTCCTCCTTGGATAGATCAACACACTGCTGCAGTCTAAGTCCTCAAAAAGATTGTCCCTCAGTTCCCTTCATTAAAAATTCCAAGTACTCATGGATCTCACATCTTGCAAACTGATGCTAGTGATACACAATAGAGAGCAATGCTATTTGAAGAAATTAATGGAACTTGATATGTATGTGGCTACAAGAGTGGCCAATTCAAGCCATTTGAACAACACTATCACTCTACATACAAAGAAATCTTGGCAGTTAAAAATGGCATCTTCAAGTTTCAGTTCCATCTCACAGGACATCACTTCACTGTGGAAATGGACATGTCCTCATTCCCTCAGATGTTGCATTTCAAGCAAAAAATGCCACCTCAACATGAGCTTCTTCGATGGGCTGATTGGTTTTCTCAATGGAATTATCATGTCACAAAGATCAAAGGAAAAGACTATTCTTGCAGATTTTCTCTTAAGACTACCATGATGGAAACCCTCACCCACATTCATCCATTTAGTTACCTTCCCTTCCATTTATCCCCTTGGCCAGGCCCATCCAGGTGTCGGTATTTGCTCATCTTGGATTCTCAAGTTGACATGGGACTTGTTCGACCCAGACTGGTTGTGACAAGCAGTGTTTTAAATATCGACGATATCGGCCTATGTATCCCACAATACATCTTGTATCCTACCAACGCACAAGTAGTGCAATATATCCCACATGTTTGATCTGGTGAGTATTTTCGAATTTCGATTATTTTATTTTATGTAAACCATGTTAAATTAGTGTCAAATTATTACAAATCCATGATTTTTTATTTTTTCATTAAAAATCATGGATTAGGAGCTTCGATTTTGAGATTTGAAGCAGATTGGCCGAGTTGCAGAAAATTAGAAAAAATAAAAAATTTTCAATTTCTCGCAAATCTTTTGCAATCTTTGTGTCCAAACATGTATGTAACTTAATCTAGTGATTCTTCTTTTGCTTTTGAATGTATTGCTTGTGTTTCTACAAGACTTCTTATATTTTTAATTTATATGAATAAACATTGAATGTACTTGCATCAATTCATTTAGACAGCGCATAGATTAGAACTCCATACAAAGAAAACCCATTGTGTTTTTTTTTTTTTTTTTGTAATGTTTTGATTTATAAGTATGTATTGATGTCTTTTTTAACAATCATCACTAAAGTTTCATCGAAAAGTTCAACCAATTTCCCAATGTTTCCCCATGTTTCCAACAACAACGATACATTACACGATACAACTGATATATCCTATGCGATAACCGATATGTATCCATATCCCAAGAATACGATATGTAACGCGATACCGATATTTCGAACATTGGTGACAAGTCCATTGAGTCAGCGACTCAGCGAAGAAGGCTCTTTTTTAAAAATATCTTTTATGATACTTTCTATTCTTATTATTATATGTCCAATACACACACACACACACACACACACACACACACACACACACACATTAAATCACTTGCTTGGCCCACACGGTCGACCCATAGTGTCTCGGGTTGACATGACCTAATGAACAACTAAATCTAAGTCAAATCTTGGTTTGCAAACTATGCGTAACTGCTTGAATTTTAGTTTTTCACGTACTTCTCACGTCAATATGGTATCGGAGCAAGTTCTTTCCTTGGATTGGTAAGTGAATTGAATGGTAGAATTTTCTTGGATTTGTGGTGGCTACAAAATATCTTTTGAATTCTTTGACAAAGAATTGCAGAATCCTTGGATTGGATGTAAGTCTGGATTTGTGGTTCTGTTTTTCTCTGCAACAACAAATCTTGCATTTGAGTCGTGGCTAATTTGTGATAAATATTCAGAGGATAATGATTCCATTTTAGTTGAAAACATGGATTCAACTTTGTGGGTTTTTTACAACAATGAAGCACTTGAAATGGTTATTGATAAGTTTCTGATTTTATACTTGAAGAATTGCATGGAATAAAATTTGAGACTGTCTTAATCCTATGGTAAAGCAGGAAAAGGCTGATGAATTAGAAACATACAAGTGGATTTGACGCAGAACAACCCTAATTATGATGCATGCTCATGAACATAATTAAACAGTGGAAATAAAAGGAATAAATGATCTAAAATTCTAGCAGTAATCATCATAACTGAGAAAATCATAAAGGAAACATGCAATGGAGTGGGCCATCATCACAACCATGGAATATGGAATTCAATTATTACTTATGTTGGATCCGGCGAGGGATGAGACCTCCCGATCTTGCATGGTCACACCCAATCGATCAATAAAGATCACTAGTCCGAAGAACCAGGAAGTTTCTCGGATTAGGGATTTGAGAATTTGAGGGTTTAGGGTGTAGATCGGTTCTTAAGATTTTGATCGAAGAAGGATTAGCCAAAACTGAAAAATAGAAAGAAGAAAATAATTACTTTGAAGAAGTTGGAGGGGCATAAGAAGAAATTAGAAGAAGAAGATCAAGGGAAGAGAAGAAGCACCGTTAGAGAGAAGAGAGGAAGAAGGCAATCAAAGGGTTTTCTTTTCATTAATCAATAGTTAAAATTCGAGTTTAGGGCTTTAGCCCACTTAAATAAGCAAATAAAGATATAAAATTACTAAAATACCTCTAGAATAAGTAAATAAAGACGTAAGATTACTAAAATACCCTAAGCTAAGCAAAAACGCGCAAATAACATAAGTACGGAAAAGTTCGGGCACTCGGTCTTCGCTTGGTATTCTTTCTCCAATCTTCCTTCACATGTGTCTTCCCTGAGTGGGGTCTTCTATATGTCCAATCACATGTGAAAGGTCTTCAGCTCCTCAATAATCGCCTATCCACAAGAACGATACTTGTGGTTGGCGCTTTCTTCGTTGGTACACCTTGAATGCGCTTGTGTCCGCATCAGGATTTCTCCATCAGGGTATTTTTATCTACTTTTGGAAAGGTTGAGAACTTTTCAAAAATGAGATATATGATGTTTTTTTTATTGCTTCATACTCCTTATAAGAGTCATAAAAGATTAATCAGAGAGTCCATCTAGGAAAATTCAGAGATAGTTTTTCGGATTGAAATTCGGGACGGGTTATTTTCCAATTGGGAAGAACTAATACACAGCAAATCTGAAGAAAATGAAGAAAAAAGAAACAAGAGCAGGCATCAATGTACTTGGTTTAATGGAAAAGGAAGCCCCAGTACAGGATGCCAGCTCAAAGACAAGCTCTCTCCACCTGGGAAGAATTGATCTAAGAGCATTTTTGTCACTTGTTTTGTGGGCCACTTTTGGGTGCAAATGACGTCCAAATGTCACAAAAATTTGCATTAGTGAATAGCCTAGCAAGTAATCTTTCCAACTGGCACAAGAATATGTGGTTCATACAAGTGTTGATGAAGTTATGATCAAATTACCAATAGGGTAAAGGGTTATGACGAAACTAGGGTTTTTTTAGTGACGCCATCATGTGGGGTCCAGCAAGAGCCAACTTAAGTTAGTATCATGGTTTTGGAAAGGTTTCCATGTTAGCTTATGCCTGGAGTTCTAGAAGTTCCGTAATAGAATAGCTTTAGTTTACAAGTCTAAATTAGTTAGTTTTATTGATAAAATTTGCGTCTTGGTTGGTTTTTACTTGTAAGCATGTTTTCCACCAATCTAGCGCTACTTTTCAGATGTAATATGTTTTAAAGTGCTTATGTGAAAATAAGAGTAGTTATGTCGTCATAGACCTGGAAAGGAAAAAGTTCTTTCATTAACTAACTGAGTTGCTCCCCCCCCCCCCCACTGTTAGCCATAACCGAGTATAGACTTGTGGTTCTGTCATCACACAATTCATGCTTCTAGAACCTCACACACGAACCATCTCAAATGTGAATAATTGGTCGGGAGTATGACTTTTCCACCCTACATACTGCTTCCCATAAGCTGGGCACTCTATATTAAGAAGAATCTCTCACATACCATGCCCCTATGTGGAACCCATATTTCCTTTTAGTTGCTTGCTTCCATGGGCTTCCATCCAAAACCTCTAATCTCCATAGCTACTTCCCTAGTAATGCCTGTGTTGATATCTTTTCGAGATTTTACCCATCCTCCTCATTCGGTTTGCAAACCACTTCCCACTCCAACAGATGGAATTTGTGCTTTTCTTCTGCTTCTTACCATAGAAAATCCATTGGAACTGCCTCAGAATCACACTAGTTGGACATTGGAATAGGGACATAGAGTAGATAAGCTTATTGGAGAACAACTGGCTTGAGTGAATTTTGAATAGTTTAGTCAACTTAAAAGTTAGTCAAATGTCTTCAACATGCTCTTGGCAAGTTCCTATGAAATTAGTCAGAATTAGGGCAATCTTTGCAGTATTCTCAATACAATCAATGTGCTGCTTTTGATTCCTCATTGGTAGATGGAATGATTAGTTTATGATTAAGAGTGTCATCAGAAGTTGGGAGATGTACTTCTATTTGAAATTATTTCCATCAATACATCTCATTTCACTGCTATCCATTACTGCAGATGTCTATTTGAAGCAGATATTCATTTTGGGGGCATACGTGAAAATGCTTGTGAATAGTTGATGTCATTGCTCATTCCTTTTTACTGGATGACATTATTTTTGTGCATATCAATATAATTCTCTGACACCACTTCATTAGCTGCTTTCGCACCACCTGGGCTTCATAGCACCCACTTTAGAATCTTCTGTAATACTTGATTTCTGTATGAAGCATCCTATTATACTGCAGGCTGAGTTCACCGAATTGTCTTTCATTCATGTTAGAAATACGCTACCCATTGAGTTATTACTGTTTTCTGAAAACCTTGTTGCTGTCTAGATAATGTTCGTTATTATTATTATTTTTAATTAATTTTTTTATTTTTATTTTCAATTTCGTTCTCAATGAGAAGCTTATAACTGCAGCTTCAACATACGGCTTTTCCACTTCTCCCCCACTCGTGAACTTTAGGCTATGTTTGGAAACCATGGATTACATGCCAAACAGTGGAAGAGGGTTTTCCTTTGACGCGATGATTTGTGTTGCTTGGGTGGCAAAGAAGGTGGTGGATTCCACCAAGCAATCATTACACTTTTTCATTTCGGATTCTTGGCATAAGAAACTAGGTGACTATCGTGAGCAGAGTATGAAATTTCCAGTTGCTCCCCGAACAAGAACTCAAAATTGGAATCCATGTTTCAGTAATTCTCATGAAAATCATCTTTGGATAATTACTGGTTTTTTATATCCTTTTTTTTTTCCCCTTGGAATCCACATGTCCAAACATACCCTTAGTCTATCACTCTGTCTTGAGGGAACTTTGATTCAATCACACGGCCAGTTATGCCGGCATTTTTACTGCAGGCCTCTTTTCTCGTCACATGAGAACTTTATCGAAAATGGATCTGTTTTTAAATATTTGTGGAATATGATCTGCTTTTACTGATACAAGCTAAATTAGTTACTTGGTTTAAATCCTAACCTTACCGTCTCTTTCTGTTTTGATTTCGCTCAAGATGATTGGTTTCATCTTATGATTACAGGATGCTTTTGGGAAGTGTAAGCAACTACTGCATCAATCATGTCCAGTGCCCTGTTGTGGTAGCTAAGGGTACTTGATGAGCTACTATAGTGATATCTCTCCCTTTTCTCTCCACATCAAGCAATTCTCATGGTTTGTGTGTGTAAAAATGCTGTTTCTTGTCTGTGGCGTGCATCTTCAATTATTAAAAGGGTGTGGGCTTTGGCTGAATGCTGTGGTTGTTGACTTCTTGTTGTGAATATCGAATTTTCATCCTTGTATTTGAAGGCCGATTACTTGCTTTCGCTCTTTAAGTGGTCAGGTGTGAGGTGTTTGGGGTCTTTTAATCTTTTGTTTATTTATATTTAATAGGTTTGGGGATCTTTGAATCTAAAGTCTCTGTGGTGTTGTTTGTTGTCCCAATAAACTTTTGGACGGTCCTCATTTGTTGACTTTGGCTAGGCCATGGTTCATGTAATAAAAATCTTGTGATAGTTTCTTTTTTACTTAGCTTCGAATCCTAGCTATCATATTGAATGGACACGCTTGTTTTGTCACATTTTATGAAATTGAAAATGGTGGATACAAATGTTTGAAGAAGAGTCGGTGCCGACACCCATTTGTGGGCGGGGCAGTGCCTGTAATTTTTGGTGTTTTAATGGATACTGGTTGGGACTGGTGGTGGCCCAGAGTCATAGTCGAAAGCATGAAAACTCTACTCAACCTGATGTGTTAAATAATTTTTGAATGGTTGATAGAACCATGAACAATAGTCCATAAAGGAGTCTGTTGATTGGATATCTAGCCTCTCCATTTGATAGATGTCCCAACGGTTGATAGTCTAGTGGCCATGCACATGCACTTATGTAAATATGTTTTTGTGTGAGCCCAAACACCTTGACCAAACAAGCTTGACCAACCTATAACAGTGAAGAAAATATCAGCCAGTAGTACACATTCAGTGGACGAAAATGGCACTAATCAGTACAGTTAAGATCATCCTATTACGATGGTCTATCCACATAGCAGCCCTCAAAATCATCATTCTCGGTCATTGCTGCAATATACATTTTCTTTTATCCATAACATTCCAGAGAGTAGTCTCACCATAGCACAAGTGTGCCAATCTGATGAGTGTCTGGGACATTGGAGCAGTGGAAAATGTGGTCTCCTTCTATAATGCAAAAATTCCGACTGATACATTCATCAAGTGGGCCAGTCGTTTAACGGTGAATGTGGACCAAGGCCATTCTGTTTTTAACTGTCCATTCTTTTTGTACGAGGACCACTGACTGGTGCATGTGGTCATATTGACGGTGGAAGGGACCCTGTGGAGCTAGCAAACCACATCTGATTACCTTTTAGGCTTTTACCTCTATATCATAGTCGTACCTTTCTTTGAGTGAAAGCGATTTATATATTTTGGATAGAGGGATACAGTCATACAGAAAGACGCCCATGGCATGAATAGTAAAGGCTCGTGAGCAACTGTCTCTCTGCCTTTTGACTCTGGGAACGATTTGTCTCGACTAGCTGGGGAAAAAGACGAAATGGAAGTAGAGAGTTCGTCTGCTTCTACCACTTACATCCAAAAGTTCCCAATTTTTTTTTTTTTAAAAATAAAAAATAAAAAATCTAAAAATCTAAAATCCAAACAATCTGATTTTGGTGGTTACAAATGGACAATTAAAAATAAAATCCAATGCGTAAAGCTAGTGGTTAAGATCCTATCTCATGTTTCAAAATGTTTAATAGATTAAGTGCAGGTATGTTCACTGCAGAAGTGATCTGATTTTTCTTGAGAAATAATGGGGCACTTTGGGCCCACATTAGAAATTGTTTCTTAAGAAGGGTATTATTATTCAAAATGATTAAAATTGTTTCTTAATGGAGAGTGCCATTTTCGGTACCTCTGGGATCTAAACCCTCACATTTTATATATCCAATATCAAATAGTCCATGGTCCAAAAATCACAATATTGATTTGGTGGCACATGAATAAATTCAAAGACGAAATCAGCATCCCATTACACGACGAAAGGTCCATTTATTAGATATTTAAGAATGTCCAATCATAGCGGAATTTGGTCACGGGCCAATCAACCACTTTTCCCACAGGATGTGTGGTTTGGATCATCATACACATGTGCCAATGCATGGAACACAATTTAGCGGCACAAAAATGCAACGTTGTGGTATAACGACATCGTTTATCTTTGTTTTCTGATTAATCAAACCATTCCTTGACATTCAAAAGTCTAGAACAGGCTTTTTACCAGGAAAAATGGAATTATATTCTAACATACTGACATTTCGTTGTGGTATAACGACATCTTTTATCTTTGTTTTCTGATTAATCGAACCATTCCTTGACATTCAAAAGTCTAGAACAGAGTACTTTTTACTAGGTAAAATGGTCAAAATGCTGCTTCTATATATTTTTGTTCCAAACGGCAGTATAGACATATAGTCTTGAGTATTGTGGGTCCCATGAGGCATGTGCATGACGTCCTCTGAATCTTTATAGTGGGAATCGGCCTGTTTTTTTATTCACCTGATCATCATGGTGGGCTCCACTTGTAAGACGGTTTACTTTCATAAGCATATCCACCGCGCCTTTTTTTTCTTTCTTTTTTTTATTTTTTTATTTTTTTATTTTAAAATTTTATTTTTAGAATAAAAAAGTGAGCTCTAGTAGGTAAAATAAAAATTCTTGAGGAATTTTGTGGTAGGCATTTCTTCCTTCTCAGTGGTGATGGTGCTACATGCATACGCCATAACCATCCCTTTAATAGTCACGAGGATAAAGTTTGGATTTTAAATGCATACCAAAAATTTAAAATTATGTTGAGGTAATTCTGTTTATTTGAAAATGTATAATTAATAATTACATACAATTCAAATTTTATCAGAAAAAATATTTTATAAAACCTATTTAAATACTACTAAATAAGTTACTTTTTCAAATAAGTTTGGTTTATAATTAGTTACAATTAACCTTTTTTACTAAAGTAAATTTTTTAGCTTTTCTCCTTTTCTTACATTGCTGAAGAGGCATAAATAACTTATCTTAAGGGACTTAAGATCCAAACGCTCTCTAATGATTTAGAAATTTTTTTTTTTCTTTTTCTTAAAAAATTTAATTGTTAATAATCTTCAATGCATCTTTATTTTCCCTGATCCCAATTCATAAGTTTGCTGGTCCCAGCACCTCTTCACACGTACCACATTACGTGTGGTATCACGCGTTGGACTTTAGAGCCACGTGTAAGGTGGGCTTCAAGGGTAAGATGACCAACGGGTGTGCCAGACACGTATGTCATCATTAGCAAGTTTTCCATCCACTGTTTTTATACCAGTGTGGACCTCTTGATGAATGGACCATCGTGACTATTGTGCCGAATCATCTGAATGGTGGGGTCCCATCTCATGAACGGCTCACATATTAACGTACGTGGAGAGTGTGTGGGAATAGAAAACAACAACTTCTCCATCAGGAAAATACTGGAATGAGACTTTGATACTCAAGACACTAAAAAAATTGTCCACGTGGCATATATAATTATCTTGGGCGAGGCTTCCACTGAGGTGGGTGGAACCCTGACTGTGGGGCCCACCGGGATGTATGTGTCTTACATCCACGATATCCATCCATTTTGACAGCTCATTTTTTGGGCATGATCCTAACAATGAAGCAGATCCAAATCTCAGGTGGACCACACCATAGGAAACAGTGGTTCTTGACCATTAAAAAATTCCAGTAGGCCACAAAAGTTTTATATCAAGCTGATGTTTGTGTGGTCCTTTCATCCAGTTTTTCGTGACATTATTTAATGGAAAATACAAATTCCCGTGCCCTCCCAAGAAGTTTTTAATGGTGGGTATTGAATCACCACTCTTTCCTATGGTGTGGTCCACAATAGATTTGGATCTTATTAATTTTTTGAGATAATTCCTAAAATGAGCTGTAAAAATGGGCGGACGGCGTGGATGTATGGCACATGCATCACAGTGGCCCCATCATCTCGCATTAAACTGATTAAACTGTGGAGACCACTGTAAAAAGCCAATTCCCAGGATCAGATAGTTGAATAATCCTAATCTCTGATCGTTCATAGCCGTTGATAAGTGTCCAAACCAATTCTATAATCAGATAATCAAATAAACTTAATTTTCGGATTATGATGGATCTAAAATGTAACCTATAATTTGGACGGTTTAATTTTAATCGTTTGTATATATGCCACGGATTCAATCTCAATTTGGACAGTTTAACTTTAGTTACTTACATTCTACGTATGCAATTTCTAGAAAATCTCTAAGTGCCTGTGCATCATCATCAGACACGCCAGAGTATCAAAGACCTATCTTATCCATTTTTCTCGATAAAATAATGCTGGCAAATCAACTTGTGAGGATTGAGTCCACCGACACAGTCGCACCAGAATTTCCCATCTTACCCTTTGCTGGTTGCTGCCATCTGTCTGTACTCTCCAGTTTTTGAGTGAAGGGTATTGCGGTCATTTCATGAGGAATGAGAACTATGGTAAAGCTCAGGGGCAGTTTAGGAACTCGGGATTTATCCAAATGGTGTGGGGTCCGCCGAATGACGTGGCAACTATAATGGTGGAAAACAAACAAGCTTCCGGCAAACTGATCTAGATCGCTGGGACTTGTCAAGCATCTTCGCTTCTACTTACGCCCGTGACCCTATTACGGCCAAAAGACCACAGGCACGTGACGGGCCAGGAGCGTTCACGGGCAAGATTCTTCTCCACCGCAACCCAACTACCCCTGTTCTTGGTAACATCTACGGGCATGACCTCATGTAACCGGCATCTCGCCATCAATCACTGGCAAGGGGAAGCGACTTTCGTACCACCCTTAAGAAGCTCTGTGGGGCCCACCACGATGTCCATGTGACATCCGCTCCGTCCATCAGTTTCTCCAGTTCCCATGGGACGTGATTCCAAAACAATGATTAAGATGGAAGACTCAGGTGGGCCACACTAAAGGAAACAGTCGGGGTGGAAACACCAATTGTTTAAACCTTCCTGGGCCCACCGTGATATTTATATGCCATCCAACCCGTTCAAAAGATGGCTCCCGCCACGATGAAGTTAAAAAGAAAAAAATAGCTTCTGTGGCCTGCGTTCACTCCCTACTGCTTGTTTTTGTGTGGCCCACTTGAGATTTGGATCTACCTCATTTTAAGGCTCTCGTCCTAACATGAGCTCCCGCAACTGATGGGCAGAGTGGATGTGATACAAACATCATGGTGGGCCCCAACATCATGAAGTTCGCATCCTTTGCGACCGTGATTCCTTGATCTGGTGGGCCACCGTGTGAATTGAACATGGCCAGAAAGAATCAGTGAACGGATAAGACTAGGTGTCTAATCGGTGCAAGATTTTTCCTCTGAAATTATGCTTTCTATCAGCGGTCCATTTTCAGGCCATTAAAAGATTTTCTGATCCTGGCCCAGTAACAAGGTTAAGAGTCCGATCCACATTGGCCATTTGCCACGTGTACGGTTGAGATGGGAGAGAGGGAGAGCAAAATGCTCGATCGGCGGTGGTGAAATGTTTTCGAACGTTGGTGCGAGAGACTAATTTTTACGTCGGAAAATATATGAAGTTGGACATATATATATATATATATATATATATATATATATATATATATATATATATATATACTTAATTATTATTACCCGGTGGTGGAGTTTCACCACCTATGGTACTCTAACCTTGACCGGGAGTTGAAACTCTAGAGTCTACCACCCGGCCAAGAGTAAGGACTCATATGAAGTTGGACATGCTTTTTATATGTATATATATATATAGCATGTATCTTGGATGATTGGTGGTGGGCCCTACTTTTTACCCCCACTGCCTTTAATTAAAGACGTAAAAGAAAGAAGTGTATCACGTGAGAGTATAGGGTTGAAGGGACTAATTTGCAATAATATAAGAACATTCCAAGCGGATTGAAGGCAGCACAGTTGTAAGATTTTGGCTTCTTGCGATTGTAAATAACGCGTGAGAGGAACCCGATTTGTCTGCATTAAGGAATTATGAAAAGTAGCAGAGCCTTCCAACTTCTGACCAATACATGGATTTATTATTATTCTTATGATATTTGCATGTATGCATGTAATTTCATGATGGTAAGAGTTATATATATATATATATATATATATATATATATATATATATATATATATATATGTGGTCCACCTAATAAATAATTGCTAATCTTGTGTTTGTGTGTCTGCAAATCCAACCCATAGAATAGGTTGTTTCAATTATTGGGATTAGTTTTAGCAAAAATCAGCTACATCCACTTCTCCAGTCGGCCACACTTGTATTTTGTTATTTATCAATGGTTTGTAGTTATTATTATTTACTGTCTCCCACCCAATGAATTGATGGGGCAGATTTTTCCACAAGGTGATCCTCATGATGGATGAAATATATTGAAAGGGTTGAATTTTGAGCAAACATGTTAGGTTGGAAGTTATTTTCTAGGTGGACCATATATTATGGCCCAACTGGTTGGACTTGCAGTATTCTGTTTCTGCACACACCCAGATCGGTCGACATCTTTCTTTTCCTAGTTGAAATACTTCAATTTATTTTTTTAAAAAAAAGGTTTTACAAGGTAAGATAACCAGGATTGATTCTATGATCATTTACAAACGCTACATTTTCTCCACTAGCCCTATAAATGACTAGGAAATAGCAAATAAAAATTTCAATGGTAATGTCCAAGGGTCTGTTTGGGTGCCACTTAAAACCGGGTTCATGTAATTTCGCAGAATAATAATTATGTACTAGTGATAACTTGCAACCACGATGGCTAGTACATAATTATAATTAACTAATGAAATCATAATTTTAAGTGGAAACTACAATAGTCAAACAAACATCTCCATGTCACCGTGTCGTGTGTGGAAAATCTAACTTATCTGGAAGGTTAGGCTCTTCCATGAAAATTACTAATGCAAAACTTAGGATAATTCAAACATCAGGTGATAACACCGTATAAAACAATGAACTGCCTACCTAGACTAAAGTAAACCTTAGCTAGTGTAGTAATCTATAGACCCAAGCAGACTTGCCGAGGCTAAGAACTTTTTGAAGACGACCGCTAACATGGCTACACACGCCAACATGTCAGGTGCATTTGACATTCATGCCATCATAAGGTATGGGTCCCACTAAGGCTAGCAAATAAGAAGGAATTTTTCTTTAGCACGACCTTTCTTAATTTTAAAATACAAGTATAAGGTGATTATTGGTATTAGAGTTTAAGACTAAAACAAGTACCAAAAATATAAAATTTATATTTTTAGTGTATTACAAAAAATGCATATGAACATTACACCAAGGGCATAATACCTATCCTACCTGATTAGTCAGTAAACAATCTTTGAGTCATGCAGTTTACTTGGTGGGGCCTACTTGCTAAAGGCTGAGGATCTACTCCACGTACCAGTTGGTGGTTTGTGTGGCGACGTGTACAATTGTACATGGAAGGCGTGTGATTTATTTAGCTAATTAAATACTATGGTTTGATTATATTGACGCCCCCCCCCCCCACGGACACTCCATTAGCCTATTGATGCAAAGTTCCAAAACCAGGCCATGAAATTTGGAAAAATGAATTATACTATTATTTGGAATCTATTCTCTTTCTACGCTTAAAATGTCTTATTCCTTGGAATCCTAATGGGAAATGCTACATTCAGATGGCGTAGAAGCTTACACCAGAAATGTGCCTTGTTTTGCGGAATGTAGGAAATATGTCCAACTCTTCTATTCCATGGCTACTTGTGCACCTTGCGGCCATGATCAAATTCCTTGGAACAACATACGTTCCAGCTGTGTGGGGCCCACTTGTTATGCGTGCGTGGAATTCAAACCGTGAATATGGTTTTCTTCCTCATCAGAACCGTACATCTGAAGAATCATCCCTATCAAAAACTTAGGTGGGACACACCACAGGGAGCAATGTACGCTTAGAACATAGCCGGTGTAGCCATCTAACCCAGTGGCGCGAACCTGATTGCTGGGTTCGACGACTTATACACAACACGGTGGACCCCACATTCCATTTGAAAGTTTCTATATCACACTGTTCCCTTTGGGGTGGCCCATCTTAATCATGGATTAAGCTGGATCAACGAACCACGGAAATCACTGGTCCGTCACGACTGCATCAGTAGATTTAAACATCAATAAAAAGGACCCTCTTTTACTATTTTAACGTATCCGTGTCGGACCCAGTCTTCCATTGATTTTTATGGTGTGGCTCATCCAATCAGTCAATCCGTCTAATATTCATTCCCGTAGATTTCCATGATGGGTCCAAAATTTTCCACGGCTCGGATTTCTCACACATGATAACTTGGCAAGATTAAGCCGCAGTACCATTAGCTTATCTACTACCGCGGGGCAGTACCTGAGCATTCATCTAATAAATAAAAATAAAATGCATGACAGAAAGACAAAGGCTATTTACGTAATTTGACATCATCCCTCATCCTTATATATCGGCACCACAACTCACACCTCATCTCATCCAACCGACTCCAAAGTCCTGACTCAGGAACTGAGTCAAATGACTCACCGAGTCATGGCCTTATCTACCATTTTCCTCTTCATCCTCATCTCCACAAGCAATGCCATTGATCCCTGCACTTCTCCACCTTCCCAATCCAATGGCTCAGATCTCTCCATCCTTCACATCTACAGCCCATGCTCCCCTTTCTCTCCACCTCGGCCCACCTCATGGTTTAACACAGTACTAAACATGGCCACTAAAGATCCCAACCGAGTCACCTACCTATCATCCCTCGTATCACGGAAAACATCCGTCCCAATCGCATCTGGCCAACAGATACTTCAAACTGCAAATTACGTCCTCCGAGTCAAACTCGGCACGCCGGGTCAACTCATGTTCATGGTCCTAGACACTAGCAGCGACACTGCATGGGTCCCATGTTCCGGTTGCACCGGTTGCTCATCGACCGTATTCACACCCACCACCTCATCAACATACCAATCCCTAGACTGCAACACACAACGGTGCACCCAAGTCCGAGGCCAGTCGTGTCCCGCCACAACGATGGGTCCCTGCTTCTTTAATCAATCCTACGGTGGAGATTCTTCAATATCAGCATCACTTGTGCAAGACTCACTGCGTCTGGCTCTCGACATTGTGCCGAATTACGCATTCGGCTGCATAAATGCTGTCGCCGGTGGTTCGATACCAAAACAAGGGCTACTAGGACTGGGCCGTGGGTCTATGTCACTGATATCTCAAACGGTCCCTTTATACAATGGTATCTTCTCTTACTGCCTTCCCAGCTTCAAATCCTACTACTTCTCTGGCTCCTTGAAGCTCGGAGCTGCCGGTCAGCCGAAGATTATCAAGACCACACCATTGCTCCAGAACCCGCACCGCCCGTCACTCTACTATGTGAATTTGACCGGCATTAGCGTCGGGAAGAAACTCGTCGCCCTTCCGACAGACCTTCTAACATTCAATCCAAGCACTGGTGCAGGCACCATCATCGATTCCGGAACTGTTATCACACGTTTCATCGAGCCTGTTTATGCAGCGGTGCGGGATGAGTTCCGATCTCGGATGAATGGGACAATAACGTCACTGGGAGCGTTCGATACTTGCTTTGATACGGAGGTGAATCCGGTGGCGCCGCCCGTGACGCTGCATTTCAGTGGGATGGATGTGATGCTGCCGGTGGAGAATACGCTCATACATAGTAGTGCAACACCGCTGGCGTGCTTGGCTATGGCGTCGGCGCCGAATAATGTGAATTCGGTGTTGAATGTGCTTGCGAATCTGCAGCAGCAGAACCATAGGATTCTCTTCGATCTTGTGAATTCTCGTTTGGGAATTGCAAGAGAGAACTGTAACTAGTTTCTCTTTCTCTGTTCTGTTTTGTTATGTTCTGATCTGCTCTGCTCTGTTCTTCTTCTTCTTCTTCTTGAATTTTTGTATTTTTAAATGTTTGAAGATGAAAGATGTTGGTTAATGCAAGAGAGGAGTGATTATTGTTATATTATTAATAAATGAAGGTTGCTGGGCCGATACATTGTGTTTAAGCTAAGACTCGGTGACTCGCTCCGATTCGTGTGGTCATGTGTCGAGTTACAATATGGAAGTGGTGACTCGGTCGATTCGCCTTTGTTTTCCATTCTGAAAAGTTAAATTTGTGGGGCCAACTTTAGATAGGTCATCGTTCCACAACCTTAATCGCTGATTAGAAGACACTTGCATGTTGAATTTGGGTCATTGGATATGTTTCATCTAGACCGTCCAGTAAATGTCTGACAATCGACCATTTAGGTAAAAACAATTGACCTTATTGTTGGGCTATGATCCATCTTAGGTGGGGATCGCCATATTATATATATATATATATATATATCACGTTCACTTATCTGGAAGGGGTGGTAGGGTTTGGTTTGGGCTCAGCTAGACCCAGGCCTGGATAAACACTCAAGGGCCAAGGCCCTACCCTGCCAAGCTGACCTGACACATTAGGCCCAATCGGAGCCCAAAAAATTTGTTAGAGCCCCGCCGAGCCCAACATGGTCCAAGAAATGATAAATTCCCTATTCCCACTGGAATGTTCCTAATCCATTGACCAAGTGAGCCAATACAAAGTAATAAGCATTAAAATTTTTTTTTTTTTTTTATAGGAATGTTCCTAATTAGAGTTAGGCATCGAGTCGAGTCAGACTAAGTTAGGGCTAACAAACTCAACCTGGTTTTAAAATAGACATAACCCGAACTCGACCTGACTCAGTACTGAGTTTAGTATACCTTCCCTAGACTAATCCGGACCGAGTCCAACCAAGTCATAGGTATCAAGTTGGGTCAAATTAGCACTGAGTTGGGTGCAACGGGCATCCTCGGGCTGAAATCACAACTCAAAACCTAGGTGCACCTGCTGAAATTGCAGCCTCTCGATCAACTTCATGGCATCTCATATTTGAAATGTCAAATTTAGAGTTTTATATATATATATATATATATATATATATATATATATAAAACAAATGCACGGATCACATCACTGTGAATTTTCACCGCAACGAGTACTCTAACCCATGAAATCTCGTTGAAACTCTTATAAGTTTACCACTGAATAAGGATTTAGCCTAGTTGAATATTGGAATAGCATATTTGCATGATAATCTAACTATGAAATTGAGTTGGGTTGGGATAGGGTGGGTACAGTGACCTGAGTCCAAGCTGAACTAAAACATTGATAGTCCAGGCATGCAATCTCCAAGCCGGGCCTACACACCAGGCTAGTTGGTCCAAGCCCAGACCAAAGCTAGGTCGGCCAGGCTGTCTGGCTCGTTGCCACCTTGCCTATTTATGGAATTTATTTGGAAGAGAGGGTCGCACTTGGGAGCGGATTAGGTGCAGCCCACCTCACCCAATACGGTGCCCCTTATTATGGGGCTCACCTTGATGTATATATATTATAAATCTAAGCCATCCATCAATTTTCCATATCATTTTAGGGCATGAGCCTAAAAATGAAGCAGACCCAAATCTTAGGTAGACCATACCATAAGAAACATGGATGATTAAACGCTACACCCATTGTAATGTTTTGGTAATTTTTATTTGCCATCCAACCTGTTGATAAGGTGACAAAAAACTCGATGAACTGAAAAAACAAATATCAGCTTGATCCAAAACTTTTGTGGCCTACAAAAGTACAAGAATTTTTTAATGGTTAATCTTCACTGTTTCCTATTGTATGGTCCACCTGCGATTTGGGTCTCCTTCATATTTGGGTTCATGACCTAAAGCTATCTGTAAAAACAGATGAATGGCGTGGATGTAGAATACATACATCAAGGTTGGCCCCACTAGTAAGGGCTGCACCATCTTGGGTGACGCCGCACCTAATCCACCCTCATATGACGCGGGGACATGACAATCTCTACTTTTCAAAGGGAAGAAAAATGGCTGGTGTAATATAAAATCTAATCGGGGTTGCATGAATTAATGGTTCATATTTTTCAAAATGAAAAACAAAAATCATGTAATCAAAGGTTCAGGACTGTCTGATCGATGTGGCTTTTGTGATATGACCCATCTAAGTGGAGGAAGGTTTGACAAGTGGACCACTCTGGTTTTTGGACTAGGCATGATACAGTGTGCCCATCCAAGGCTACAGAGATTGTCTTGATGATTGTCCATGTAATTTTCTGTTGTTGGCCCATCCAAGGTAGAGATTATCTTGATGATTGGTTTATATGTCTCACACATGCACTCCAGGTTTCACACGTACGTCTGTGTCACTGCCAACTCAGCGGTGAAAAAATTCCACAAATATTCAGCTTTTATGTTGGTGGATGAGGCCCAAAGGCCCGGTCCTTGAATCAGCCCTGTTATTCACTCTTCAGACCGAACTTCTGGACCCGATCCAGACACCAGCCCATATCTGAAACAGTGCCCTTCAGCTGAGGTGTTGAGGATCAACCCAAGCTCAACTCAACCGTTGAGGATCGGTTCCCCAAGACCTTTAACCTAAACGACCTTGAGTTGGAGGATTTCCAACGTGAGCTCAACCCGACTTCAACCAACCCAACCTAGACCCGGCCCGACAATGAAGTTGCACCCTTATAGCTGGACGTAACCGACCTTTAACCTCAGCCCAACTCGGCAAGATTGCCTGCAACACTTAACCGCAGGAAGTTCCTGCGGTCAGAAGCTAGGTTCCCACCATAATGTTTGTGAGAAATCCACCCCGTCCATCTGTTTTTTCTAGCTCATGTTAGAAAATGAAACAAAAATGAGGCAGATACAAAACTCAAGTGGGCCACAGAACAGGAAACAAACATTGGGTGAGGCCAGTGTGACTTAATTAATAGGTTGGATGACAAACAAACATTACAGTGGGCCTTAGGAAGTTTTGACGGTGGGCATTCAATCACCACTCTTTCTTCCACATGTGATTTGGATCAGCCTCATCTTTAGGCTCAGGCCCTAAAACGAGCTGCGAAAATGGATGGAAAGAATGGATAAAACACATACTGGTGGCGCCCACAACTCTTGATAAGTACGGAGGTCTCTATGGGGACGGGTTGCTATCCAATCCGAGTTCCTTCTGGATGATCTTAGCAATATATATATATATATATATATATATATATATATATATATATATATATATATATATTTTACTATCATAACTTAATAACTAAGTAGTGATTAAAACTATTTTGAATTATAATCTTAAGTATAATGACCTAGAATTTTAGTTCACTCTAAAATTATAATTAATGGATATAAATTTAATTTTTAGAATAAGAATAAAATAAATCACTTAACTGGTTGGTAGAGACATGTACTCTCTTGAGAGAGAGAGAACGAGGGATTGACTCATGCCATCTTTGGATGACCACGATATGTCGCAATCTTCCAAAGGTTCGAGGAGGCTGACTAGTCAACTCACTTGGTGTATTCATATATCATATAACATTTATATATTTTTTATTTTATTTATGACGTGCATGAACTATGATGGGTTCACTCACTGGGCTTGACCAACTAATGTTGTATTGATGAAAAAATTATACATATTTTATGGAAGATGAGATAATTGCTCAATTTCAAGGATAAGAGATTGAATTGGTAGATGATCTAGAAAGGCAGTGTAACCCTATATTGAAGAAGATGCGCTGAACATGCTAAACCATTAACATGTTTAAATGAAATTCATGCCACTTGCTTTGTAATTTATATTAGGAGTTTATTATTGTCTAGATTTAAAATATTTTATTTTTAGTAAGTTAAAAGTTTTGAATATGTTCACGTGAGATCCTAAATGGATAGACTTATTGGACTAATTAGTATTCTTTATAATCATTAGAGTTGTATATAGTTGAGTGTTTGTGAATACTAGTGTCAATGATGGTTGTTTTGTGTGCATGATGGATGTGGATGAGAACTTAGACGACATAAAATTTTATGACTCTGAAAAATAATATGAATACATGATTTTAAAACACTCGATGTACAACTCATTTATACCATAACTCGAATATTAGGGTGCACACTATGTAACCGAATTTCAAGGCGTGACGTATTAAGTGAGATAGCCAAATGGCCAGCATTACATTTAAATTTAAATGCACTACAAACATAAGCAGATGATACATTAGAAAGATTATAACTAAAAAATAATTGGTGTCTAAAACATCAATGCTAATGTTAATAACATTAGTGGGAATCTCATAAAATATCTCCATCCAAACTCACCCACAATCCCTACTACAATAAATAAATATAAGTACGATTATAAAACAGTAAACCTATAAGACCTCAATCACAACTCCCATCACCTTGTCTTACATGCATGCATTTGAAACATTCACCTCCTCTCTTAAGCGCACCCGCACATCACACATACAAACTCTCTTCTCAACCCCACCATTGATGAACAGCTACGCCCTCATCTCTAAGCTTGCCATACAGAGCCAGGCATTCCCAATATGCCCTCTTGCTCTTTTCCTTATTCTTACCTTTCTGGCCCTGGTGCTTGCATTCCATGAATAACTCATCTACAAGATAAATAACTTTACTTTTCAACATCTCCTCTACCGCCTCTGCTTCTGCCTTCATAACCACATACTCATCTTCCTTAATATTCATCCTCAACCAATCCGACATCCCAATCGGCGGCTCCGCTGACACCACCTGCCCTTCTGAAACAATCTCCATCTTGTAAATTTCAAAGTCTCGGTTTCTCTTTGGGTAATGCTGCTCAAACCACATAGTGCTACTGCCTCTACCAGGCAAACCCACGTCAATGAAAACACGACGTGGATACCCATCTAGTGAATCACCTGTTAAATCAGGCAGATACTTGGTTTTTTTGAGGTAGCGATTTGATTGCATTGAAGAAGCCCGTGGTGGTTCTAAGAGCACATCTTCTAGGCTATTGAGTGCTGCTTTCCTAGTATCAGATGAGATCGACAAAAGCCTTCTGTTAGTTACAAGCCTTTCGCTAGTTGTTGGGTGCAATGCCGCTTCATCAGCCTTACAGATTTTCCGCATCGCTACAACCGTGGCTTCGAACTGTTGAACATAAACGATTTTATAATTAAGGGGCACACGGAAGTTTTCTACAGGATCGCCACTCATTTGGATGGCTACGATGCCATCGTTCTTTAGAGTGCGGTCGATGAATCCTGCGGCTGAGAAGCCATCAGCGAACATAAAGTCGAATGTAGCAGTGGGGATTGATCTCTGTAGTACAAGATCACGTTCAGAGATCACATCCATATCTTTCTCTTTCAAGATTCGGAGACGTTGGTGGGTCGCCTCGCCAACGTAGACAGCACGATCGTCTGGCTTAAATAAACCCAGGTCTGATAGGTCTCCAAAAAGCATAGGTAGGAAGAACGCATCATCGCCCGGCTGTGGCCGAGTAGGAATGTAAGTAGTGTTGGTGGATCTAACCACTGATACGATCCAAGGGAACGTGGCGATGACCAAAGCAAAAAGAATAGAGCGAGCGATGATACGTAAGAATCGGCAGGGTACTCTGACTAGAAGCCCGTTATTGGGAGACGGAGTGGCAGTGGCTACTCTGTAGAAGTTTTTCATTCTGAAATGGTTCTTGGGTCGAAATCCATGAGGCAATTCCAAATCCATTCCTTCTTTTTCTGTAAGGAATCACGATTTGAAGATGGCAAAACGGGGCCAAATCTAGTGAGATGGTTGGAGAGTAGTAAGATAAAATAAGAAAGACGAGAGAGAGAATTCGAAAGAGGCCGGTAAGATAGAGGGAGAGAGAATTAGCGAGTACAGAACCGAGAAGCGGTGTGATTTCCACCCACAAGAGCTACACGTGTGCTTAGGGTTCTTGACCAGAGGAGCAGTAGCAGTTTTATTCTCTCAACCTCCATTTTCTACGAATCCAGATCGACAGAGAGGATCATGCAAGACCGAGATCCAGTTCAGATCAGGTCAAGATCTCCATCGATCGAGAATGGGAAACATGGAGGATGAGATAGAGATAGAGATGGAGGTGGAGATGGGAGGGAGAAGAGGAGAAAGAGGCTTCTATGAGGAAGACGAGGGACAAAATTAGCATTTTCGGTTGAATGGTAGATGTTAGCTGTTAACGGCTTTTTTTGGCGGGAAACGTGCTATTCCGTTGGTACGGTTTGGCAAGTCGTTGTCATTGGCTGGCTATCTTTTCTTCGGAAGCGGATTGGTTGGTGTACCACACACCAACGATATAGCTGGTGTACGTACGTGTCGTGCGAAGACGATCGCTGACGCTCCTCGAGCTCCGAGTTATACGAACGGTTCAAAGGTGACCAAAGTTGCATGGATCCAAAATGATTTATTTAACACCGTTTCATCTATTTTTCAAGATCATGAGTCATAAAAGGAATCATATCCAAAGCTTAAATGACCACATTACAAATAGCAGTAGGAGAATGATTTTCACCGTTTAAACATTCGTATGGCTCACCATAACGTTTATTTTCCATTGTTCAGGAAGAAAAATAAATAGGATATTGAGCCAAAACTACGGTGACCTAAAGGGTTTCAATGGTAGGCGTTCAATCCTCCGTTGCCTTTTGTAGTGTGGTCTACTTGATCTTTAAATATATATTATTTTTCATCTAAAGACTTAAGACGAGCTCCTCAAATGGATAAATAGTTTAAATATAAAACATACCTCATGATGGGACCTACAGTGCTTATTGGCTTCAATACACCAACTAAATAGCTGTTATGTGCACCGCTCAATCCCCTTCCGCTACCCTTTTCTTTCTTTCCTTCTCGGGAGCGCGGCTTCAGTGGACAGGATCTAAAAGGAGGGTGGGATCCCTAACCGTGGGGCCCATTTGTGTTGAAAAATGAAGTATATGAATCTCCGCAATTAATAAATACACCAATTAATTTTAGCATATGATTAGAAAAATGAAGTATATCCAAGTCTTAGGTAGACCGTCCACAGGAAACAGTCTTGATTGAATCCCTGCAATTAATAACTTCATGGGGTCCACCAGAATGTTTGTTTTCCTTTCAACCTATTGATAAGCTCACAAACACCCAGATGAAACGACCCAACAAATATTATCTTGATCCAAAACTTCTGTGACTCACAAGAGTTTTTTAATGGTCAGCTATGGATCTACTTATTTTTTGGATCATGCTCTCAAATAAAATTTCAATGCAGATGGACAGAGGTACATCACGGTGGTCCCATAGTCAGGGATCCCGCCTCTTTTTCGGAAGGAATCGTCGAGGGCACCTTTTTAGACAGCGCGTAAAACACGAACGCGGATTGCGTCCTACCCCCGCCCGTCTCCAGCCAGTAACGAGAAGGAGCTATGAGTGGCCACTGTGATGTATGGGTTTTATCCACACCGTCCATATACTTCTATGTGTTATTTTATGAAACAGGACCAAAAATTAGGAAAATACAAGGTTCTAGTGGACCACATTAAAGGAAGCAGTGGTGGCGATGATGCTCACCGTTGAAACTTTCCTAAGGCCCATGGTGAATTTTATTTACCATCCAACCTATGATTCATAAAGTTACGTAGACTTAGACAAAGGGAAAACGCAAATATCATCTCAATCCAAAACTTTTGTGGCTCCCGTGAAGTTTTCAATGGTAAGAGTTTAATCCCCGTTGTGTGGTTCACTTATATCTTTGATCTGCCTCAGTTTTGGATCCGAATAAATAGATGGACTGTGTGGATAAAACCCATAGGGCTCCTGCCCGTTCCCAGCTGGAGACGGGCAGGGTAGGACGCAATCCGCGTCCGTAAAACACCTATGACGTAAACATGCGTAGATTTCATAATCCCGATTAAAATGTTCATGTTCTACACCACCCACGGAACAATGTAGAATTGCTCCTATAACCGCTAGGTTCGTGTTCTGTGGCCCGCCTGAGTTTCTTTTATTAGGATGGTATTCATATATTTCTTCTTTCTTATGAGTTCGACATGATTAACGGGTTTGATGAAAGATACGCCACATGGTGGGGTGCCCCACCCACCAACATATGTTTGGCATCTTATTCCATTTAGCACGTTTTGTAGCCTCGATGAGTTATGTATCCAGCTAATTTTTGGGAAAAGGACTTAAAAAGGAGAGGGGAATCTGATGGACGGAGTGGATTATACGTTTACAACATGGTGGATCCTACATTGCATAAAAAGGATTGTAGAGGATTCCTATCACTATCTTTCTCTACTGGTGTAGTTTAGTATTAGTACTTGGAGTTTCAGAGATTGAGATACTTATGGGTGAGGGCACTGTAATAGTGTTAGTAACTATGCAGGAGAGCGGATCTTTCATTCTGACTACCAAGCCTAAATTAATGGCCAACATGCCCAAATGCAACTAGTGAAACAAAAATAATTTATTTTATTTTATTTTTTATTTTTTGATATTTTCAACATATTTCCTAACAAAGGAGGAGTTCCAGAGGATTCCAGTCCCCCTCTTTCTCAATACAGGGGAGGATAAGTACTTTGTATTCCCTTACGTGGAGATTGACAAGGACCAGATTGCGTGGGAGTCGTCTGGCAGCTTTGATTGTGTTTGCTCTTGGTTTATTTTTTGTCACTTGTGGTGTGTGGTGTGACAGAACCAATTGTACGATTACATTTAAATTGAACAACTTTAACCCCAAGCATCAAGATAGTGTGGTTAGATTCAAACCGATTATGCGGCTAGATTCAAACCGAACAACTCTGATATTTAGATCATGGGCTAGGCTCGAACGGGCCCTAGCCCAGCCCATGCAGATTGCCCTACTTAAATACTTAAGAGGTATCTGTTTTCCTACAGTAAACGTGGCATTCATGTATCTCAATCCACATTATCCAAACGTCCGGCCTATTTGGCATAGTATGTGATCACACTGATCAGATCTCAACCATTGATTTTAGTGATGGCCTGTTGGCCATTTTCTTTTGAAACAATCAAATTTATGGCCATCCATTGGATGGTTAGGATCAAAGCACTTGGACGCAATAGCTAGCACCTTTGTATGCACCAATTCAATCTACATTGGCCACAACGATTCATTGTCTACCGCATCCTGTACAGCAGGGGCCAATGGGCCGGACCCTAGCTCGACCCTGGTTCTATAAGCTGGGTCCTGGCTAGGAATGTCAATGGGCCGGGCAGCCCAGGTTGGGCACCTAAATTTCACCCAAGGGTGGGCCTATGTTTGATCTAAGTCCGGTATATGGCTGGGGGTCCAGTCCAATCATAGAGCCTAGGAAGTGATGGGGGGAGAGGTGTTTCTCTTTGTGCCCACTGAATTACAATAGAAACATGTACTATTACACCACCAAATAAAGTGAAATCTCATCTTAAAATGATAGAGTTGTGTAGATATCTAATACACCAACAATTCCAGATTATCAAATTATTTAGCGTGTGTTTGGTTGAACTAAATATCATGATTAATCAGTCTAATTTATTATGAAATTTCATCATATTTCATGAAATTTGGTGCATCCAAACGGTCCCTTATCAAATAAAGTTTAAAATTGTTTTGGATTAATAAACTATATTTTTTAAATAGAGTTGAAGTTTTTTATTTTTTTTTGCCTCCCACGTGAATTGCTTGCCATAGGCCTGTGACTGTGATGTAATATGATGAAAGAGCTTATTTATTTATTTATTTATTTTTTATTTGTTAGTTTGTTAATACACCCCACTGTCAGTCACCCCCACTAGGGATTGATACCAAGACCTCAGTGTTGAAACGAAGTATCTCTCACTATGTCTGACACTTGGGCTATGGATCAGGGTGTGATGAAAGAGCTCCACACACGCATTTCACACCATGTCTGTACTTAAAATCAAAACTTTCTTTTGCCCTTTTCACCTTAAATAAAGATTTCCTGATGCTTTTGTCATGCATGTCTAATGATGGAATCCGGATCTTGTGATTGCCACAAATAGAAAAAACCTATTTGTTGCAATATGTTGGCCACATCAGTGGAAACGGATCGGCTACCCCCCGTCACCATCCAATGGCTGGTGGTCGGTGCTCTGTGGGCCTCACCATGAGGTATGCATTTCATCTATGCTGTCCATATATTTTTCTATTTCATTTTATGGCATGAGACCAAAAATGAAGTATATTCTAATTTCAAGTGGACTACATTATAGGAAACAGTGTTGAATGAATGTCGACCATTAAAAACTTTTTGGAGTCATAAAAGTTTTGTATTAAGCTGATCTTTGTTTTTTTTCCCTTCATCTGGTTCAGTATAACCTAATCAACAGATTGGATGTCAAATAAATAGTACAGTGGGCATTAGGAGGATTTTAATGGTGGATATCCAATCACCATTGTTTTCCTGTGATGTGGTCCACCTGGTATTTATATCCCTCTCATTTTTTATCTGCATTTAATGCGGCAGTAGTACTGACAATGTCAATGATAATTGATAACATCAGCTGCAATATTTGGACTATGCTAATAAATAGCCTTGATTAGAGTAAGCAGCTTCTATGATCAGGAAATATCCAAGATGACCTAAATCTTCTATTTCAAATTGGTCGCTAGGTTGCTTTTTCAGAAGACAATAACAAAATCTTTGTCAGTAATAACCATAGGATCGACATACAAAAGTAAAGAATCCATCTATGTGGCGATCAAAGTAAAACAGTGCAATATCATGCATCCTTCGAAAGAATCCAGCCAGGTGGGCAATACTGCAGAATTTTCTAATCAGGCTGGTGGTGCCTTTTTAAGGCCATAGAGAGCTTGACACTATCAATAGACCTAATGAAGATTATGATGACCCCAAAGGAGGACACATTTCAACTTATTCAGAACGGTTATCATTCAAGAAAGCATTTTTAACACCTGTCTGACATCAAAGCTATTGTTTAATTGCAATAAAAAAGATTGAAACAAGGACGTGATATTTTGGCCACTAGTGCAAAAGTTTCTTCAAAATTAATTACATATTCTTGAGTATATCCTTTTGCTATTAGTCAAGAACGAATTTTTTACACTTGTCTGATATAAAAGCCATTGTTTAATTGCAATTAAAAAAGATTAAAGCAAGGACGTGATATTTTAGCCACTGGTGCAAAAGTTTCTTCAAAATTAATTACATATTCTTGAGTATATCCTTTTGCTATAAGACAAGTCTTACACTGTTTCAAGGATTCATTAGAATGGGTTTTGATTTGGTAAACCAATCAACAGGTAGCAGCTCTTCCTTCTAGAAGAGAGACTAAATCTCAAGTAATAGTTTGTTGTAGAGTAGGTAACTCACTCTTTTGTCCTAGCTTGCTGCCACTGAGGAACCAAACTGCCTCTTCTGTTTTTTGGATGCAATTCAACGGTGAGACATGGGTGTGTCATTACCTACTACACAACAAGACATGAGGAGGGATCACCTACATTTCAACAAAGAAGAGCCTTTGTTTGTTCCCTTAATAGGAGTGGTGCTGCTACTTCGACATTTTGAGCAAAACCAGTCCTCCTCTGGGACTGCTTCAAGTGGGGGGGTTGCAACAGTCTTTAATTAGGGTACCTTCCTTCTGTCTCTTTAAATGACCAAGGTTTAGATAAAAGAGTGAAAAAAGGCAATAAAAAGCTCATATGCAAATGAGAAACAAATGGTGTAATCGAGAACATAAACATGAGGACAACATATATAATTAGGGTACCTTCATTCTGTCTAGTGGCACCAAGATTAATTAGTATAATCTTTGGCACCAAGATTAATTAGTATAATCTTTTCCTTCTTGTCTTCTTCCTTGCCCAAGGTAGGGGCTTTTTCTCCCTGACTTCTTGACGCAAGGAAGGATTTGATGAGGTTGATCACTGTCTTCCTCTGGGATAACTATTCCGAATCCATGGAGCTTCTTTGGACTTCTCACAGAGATTTCTCAAATCCACGAGGAATGAAAATAGAAATAATTTCTAATAATTTGAAATAAATTAATTGATGATAAAAAAATTATAATCCTTTAAATGAACTCAAATCTAGGATGGAGTTTTAGACTAAAACTCCGACTTGCTATTAATAGTAAACTTACTATTTATAGATGGTCATGACTACTACTAGACTTTATAGTTTTCGACGAAAAATAGTAAGTGCCTAATTTGGCTTAACTACATTATTCTCTTAATTTTTTAAAGCCTTTTTCATGTTGTGCACAACTCTTACAAGTCAAAGGATCAAAAGTTATGATCAAATTAAAACTTACTATTTATAATAAAAATGAAAATAAAATCGACTTTCCATTATCGATATGATAGAATCTTGCAAATTTAGCATGGGCAACTCTATATAGTTGGGTTGGTTGACTAAAGTAGTTTCTCCTTCCTCAAAATCATATATGATATGATGAAAAACTCATTCTAATTTATTAGATACAATTGTTTTGAGGTTTCGATAGTCTTAATCACTTCCGTCTTCGATTGGGCCTCATATGGTCCATCTTGGCCATGAAAGTGTCCACAATCCACTCTACATCACTTTTGGGTGTGGCTAATTTTTATTTTTTTATTTTTTCTTCATTTTCCTTGACCAGAGTGTGGGCCCTTTTATATTCTTAAGGCTGCATGCCCTCTTAAGGGAAATAAAAGTCTTCTTACTTACCTTTCAAAAAAATAAAATAATAATAATAAATAAAAGGAAAAAAATAAAAAATCAAAGACTTGGCAGGAATCTAAGAAGCTAGGAATGTTTACAGATACCAAGCTTCCAAAGTCATTTTGAGATGCTGAGTTAACGTTACACTCATGGTACGCACACTCGGATTTCGCTCATATTCCGACCGTCACAACTTGATTTGGGACTCGGGCAGTTCAACCTAGGGCTTTAAAAGTTAATCTTTTAATTATATTTATTACAAAATTATAAAAATAAAACTTTAAAATTCAATAAAATCTGAATAACAAATATCTATGAAAAGTTGCCAAGTGTATTGTTGCATGTGGCACTAGATCCAAGCCACCCATTAGGTTGGATCTGCAATGAAGCTACCTTCGATGAAACATCATGCCAGCTGATTTGTAAAATTACAAAATAAATGGCTGTTTATAACTAGAAGTGACTGTTTCTGAAGTTGTGGGCCATACAGAGAACAGATCATCTACATGGTCAGATCCATCAAACGGACGGTGCACATGTCACGACGTGTACACGGGATGCCTTGTATGCATTAGCAGCCATAGAAAACCTCGGAAGTAATTAGAAATTAGATCTTTTTCACATACCTCATTGGTGAAAGAGAAAGAAACCTAATGTTTCCCAAGAAACTTTTTAATATTATTTCCTATATTTTCTTATCAATGGCGAAGATATTGGGATCTGTTTAAAAAGAAGTTTGGTAAAACAAAATTTTCATGAGAAATTTTCTTTGGAAACCTCACTTTCAAGTGAGACAGGTTATTATTCTATTAATTAATGATCGTACATTTTGAATCTATTAAGTGAGGTCCACTTTCATTATAGCAGTTGTAAAATGTTTAAAAACTGTATTTCATCCCCTTAATGTTGGATCTACTAAATAAGCATATCATATCTCATGGACTTATTGTTGGAATTATGAGGCAGATCCATAGCAGGGTCTCCTTACTGCTGGTGTACAGTGGAGAGGTGGTGTATTTTATCCTGCGCAATGAGTAACTCACTTCATGTGCTGAGTAAACTCTGTGAGGTTCACTATGATTTATTTATTTTATCCACTATGTCCATCCATTTTAATGGATAATTTTAGGGCTTGAGTCGAAAAATAGGGCATATCTAATGTTCCAATGGAACACACCATAGGAAACATTTGAATTAAATGTCTACCATTGAAAAATTCTTGGGGCTACATAAGTTTTGGATCAAGCTTATATTTGTGTTTTCCCTTCATCCATATCTGTATGAACTTATGAACAGGTTGGATGACAAATAAACACTACTGTGGGGCCTATAAAGGTTTCAATGGTGGAAATCATTATCCCCACTATTTCCAGTGGTATGATCCACTTGATCTTTAGATATGCTTAAATTTTGGGATAAACTCCTTAAAATAGATGAAAAAACGGATGGACCATATGGATAGACCACATACAATCAAAGTGGGCCCAACTAAGTTTACTCGGTGCAATAAGAGCCTACGGAGTAACTCATTAGGCAATCCGATTTCTTTTTTTTGGCTAATGCCCTGAAATGAGCTATCAAAATGGATGAACAGTGCGGATAAAACACATAAATCATGGTGGGGCCCACAGAGC
Source organism: Magnolia kwangsiensis (assembly GCA_037074715.1). NCBI lineage: Eukaryota > Viridiplantae > Streptophyta > Magnoliopsida > Magnoliales > Magnoliaceae > Magnolia > Magnolia kwangsiensis. The sequence continues at coordinate 16,004,207 of CM073572.1, read as the reverse complement.
TTCGACACCAGATAGCTGGCCGGTGTTGGTTCACCAGCCAAACCGCTTCCGTTCATCCTATACAAAATCTAGCTTGATCTAGAAATTTTGTAAGTCAAACCATGTGTAACAGTATAAATTTACGTGGAAAATCTTTTAGACGAGGTTGATTTTTGGAGTGTTTGTTTATTCTGGTAATGGACGTGGATAGGATGGAATATATGGACGATGGTGGACCCGATATGTTTGGCATCCTCGATCCATTGTTCTCTCAAGTGTGGCCCACTTAAGTAGTAGTTGGGGCTGATTTTAGCCCCTTTGCATTAAATGGAGGGGCGCACCTTATGAATGGAGTGGATTTTACGCTGCGATGGACCCAATTACGTGGTGCTCGGTTTATGAAAGCTAGCCAGCTCTTGCCATATACACAACTGCAAGTGATGCATGCTTTTACTGAGATCGGAAAACTTTGATACGTACAGGTAGAGCTGGGCATGTCAGGCTCAATCTGGTGGATCAGACCCGATCCAACTAGATCCAACTCGATTCACACTGAACCAACGGTTTGGATCGGTCAGGTTCAAGCAAGATCAGACAGATACGACTGTTAATCGAATCAGGTTCGGATCAATGTCAAATCAGACCGTACCCATCCAAAATCCAATCCAATTGGATCCGATCCGAACCTGGCCCCACAGACAATAATTAAACTTATTTATCAATTGCATCATTTATTTATTGCCTAGGCCGTCCAGTTTCCATTCTCTCACTTTTCCCGCTTTTTCTTTCCATCTCTTTTTCTTTGTTTTTCTGAAAAATTCAAAATAAAATCTCCTCCTCTTTTTATCAAATCTGCTTTCGAAATTTTCTCACATCAGCCAAACTTTATCATCTTCTCCCATCTTGGCCGTTTTATGTCTGTCGCGACTAAGCAGCAAGTGTTTCTCGCCACCTTTGGGGCGTAAATTTTGAGTATCCCAATGATTTGAATGGTCCATCTTTCCGAGTCTATTTGTGAGGATAAAAGTATGATATGTTTTACTGAATGGTGGCTTTTGTCAACGACCATAAGCAGATGAATTTAAAAGAATGAGAAAAAAATGGTCAATGGATCTAATTAAACTCTAAAAATCAAAGGTTTGACCATTTCTAATGCATTTTTAATGGAATCATATCTTACATCCATCGTATTATTTAGAATATAGACAGTTCAAAACATTGGATCGCCTTGAAAAGTTGGCCCTAGTAGGTAGCGATATATGCTAGATTCTATGTCGCGAAAGATGTAAAACGAACTTTCTTTCTTTCGTCTCCTACCTTTCGGCAGGTGAGGTGACGCTAGACAACATCCATTTTCTTATGGCCTGGATTTTCGATCTAAACTTGCGCAATTTGATTCGACTTGGTTTTCTTAATTGAGTTGGACTTGGATTTGTTCAAGCCAGCATGGGCTAGAATCGGTTCGAGTCGGATGACCCGAACTCAGTACCAGATTAAACTGAGTTCAGGTCAGGCCATGCAGAACTCAAACTGAGTCAAGTTAGATCCAATCCAATTCAACTTGGTTCGATGCCCAACTCTACGTAGAGGGTGATGGATAATACTCATGCACTTTGAGATTTAATAAATTGCATACGTGGTGGAAAAATAACTCATATCCACCATCTACTTGTTCCCGTTTTAGATTCATGAACTGAAAATTATGATTTTAATTATCATCTAACTATCAAATTGGTTGATGATTATTCCACTGTTGAAAATGAAAATTACCCCGTGGTCATGTTTATGACGAACAAGCATCAATCAAAGACTAGGATTGTTTAAATGATGTGATTTTTAGGTTGTGATTTAGCAACCATGAGTGTAATAATTTATTTGGTGTAAATTTACTTTAATGCAGATGTGGATTGCATCCTACCCACTCCCGTCTCTAGCCATGAACGAGCAATTCTGTGGGTGGGCCCACCATGATGCATCTGTTTATCCATGCCATACATCCTTTTCTCTAATCATTTTAAATTATGAGTAGATCTACCGCTAAAATGAACTGTACCAAATAATAAGCTTAGTTGCATTAAATACAGTAGTCATTTTTGGTGTGGTACACTTTAGTGTTAAATTTGCTTATTTTTGTATCCGTACCATAAAATGATTTGAGAAAATGGATAGACAATGTAGATAAATAGATACATCACCATGGGAACTGCTCGTGGCTGGAGACAGGGAGGGTAGGAAGAAACCCGTGTGCCTTTGATGCGTTCCATTCATACAATTAATTATTGGCACTTGCCTTTTTTTGTTGGTTAGCTTGATAGTACACACCCATTGTAAGGATACACCGCACTGCTAGCCACCCCCACTAGGGATTGATACCAAGACCTCGAGTCTTGAAACGAGGTATCTCCCCTCAGTCTACTAGTTGAGTTATGTATTAGGGTGTAATTATTGACACTTGCTTATCAAGCGTCAATTGCACCCAAACATCTGTACTGTGGGCTTATTTTATGACATGTGCTAGGAGAAGAGATTTGTTCAGCTAATTTGATTTTGGACATGTGACTTAGCTACAGTGGGTTCCCCACTTAATAAAAAATATTTTCAGCACTTTTGATTGAAATATGATAACGATGATTTTTACTGTTTTAGATCATTTGACAAATCTAACTTATTAAGTATATTTTTTTTAATATAAGTTTTTTTTTTTTTTTTTCAACTCCTCTCTTCGCGTAATGTTAAACGCTAAATGTTAAAAGTGGTAGTATATTAAAATTTCTTGTCTTAAAATTTTTTTTGATTAAAATATTCTTAAATTTTTTATTTTAAAATTAAAATATTCTTAAAATTATTTTAAAATTATAATTCAATACTTAAAGTACTTTTTCCAAGCTTATCAAAGCTCACTTAGTTTAACTTGAATTAATCTAATGCCAGGTGAACAATTAATGAATGCCTAAGCACGCATGAGCATAATCGAACTCTCATTTCTTTAAAGCCCCTGCGTGGACAGCCTTTTTTATGTACATTCCAGTGCACATGCTATTGTGGCATGCATGTGCAATAGACTAATTCCTCAAGTGCGCTATAGTGGACTGATTCACTGGCTATAAAATCTTGTAGGTTAACTAATTAGGTGGGCCCAATGTAAAAATAAAAAATAAACAAACAGACAAACAAAAACAAATGAACGGTTAGGAAAAAGTTTATTATATCTACATTTGTGTCACACTGTTGGGCATTTGATGACCGGAGCTGATATCTGTGGCCTAAATATCTACACGTCTTGCATATGTTCAACAGAGTGGTGCATACGTTGGAATGTACTTTAGCAGTACTATCACATCTATGGGATTATCAAATCTCATAGATGGGAAAGAGCCTATCTCCGCATCCCCATCCAGTCCATTTGCTAGGTACGCTAGCTGGCCCACCAGATCAATCCGTTTTCCTTTCTTTGTCCTTTTTTTTATGGACTTCCACCTGAGGTACGCCTGGCCAATCCTGCGATTTATCTTCCAATCCCATCCAATCTACTCAGCCAAACGGGCCCTAAGTTACATTGGAGTAGAGAGCCCACCATTTTCAGACCACCATCGACTCTTGGTAAACATTTTCCTCCTTAATTTAATTACCATGAAAATGACTGCAAAATACTAGAGATTTGTATCTGCTTTATTTTTAGAACTATGCCCTAAAGTAAGCTCTGGCAAAACAAACAATGGTGTGGATATACAACATATACATCGAGGACTGCCCAATGGTTAGGATCACAGCGAATGACTTAATCCGGAGTAGTCAATAATCAGCATTTGGTATCACCTAACTTTTAGGCGTATTTGTTTTGTATAAGAGTGCATAAATTGAGAGTTAGATACATATAAAAGGGGAGACCTAAATATATTTATAATTATTATATTTTTTACATTATAAAAGCCCAATCAATACAATTTTACATGGCTTATACAAATAATATGGTCAAATCTAACTAACATTATTAGATGAGTAAAATAAATTGTAATTATTACCGATTTTCTTTTATTTATAATTAAGTCAATTGGAAAAAGGAATACCCTCGTAAGCAAAGAGAGTGATATAGAATAACTTTATATAAACGGTTCAATGAAATCCAAATGGGACAGAGTAATAAGTTGGGGAAGAATCATTTATGCGTTTTGGCCAAGTTACAAAGTTTGAAAATACACCGCAATACACATGGTGTACACAAACTCCAATCTAGTCCATCATAGTTATCTGACCGCTTCTGATCTAGAGACTCAAATGATTAATATAATAGACCAAAAATTTTCCGAACCTACCCCTGCTTCCTGTGGGCGTGTGATCGCACTCTTCTTGCGTGCTCTCTGGCTTCCGCACGTGCATGATTGATCCCCATGTACGTGTGCACCAAGCCCTCCCCCCCCCCCCCCCCCCCCCCCCCCCAATATGTGTGTAATCAACCCTCCCTATATGCGTGACCGTACCCCCGCACCCGCATGACCTCGCACACGTACAAACCCATGTGAGCTAGTTCGCATTCGTTCGTACTCTTGAGGAGCACCAAAAGAGAAGACCATTGACTTCAACACCCCACCATGATGAGTCTTTCAAACCTTCTTCTACTCAGTCAATCGGATAGCAAGTGCAGTTAATCATACTCCTATCTTAAAGTAAGCCATCCTGATCTTTAGCTAACCAACTTGCTTTCGGATGTGCATAGCCAATCACGTTTTGCCATGTATCATTGTTAATCACTGCTTTAGCTAACCGTGCGTATTAGAACCTTTTACTTATAGCTTCATGTATGTGAACTGAGAAGCCACATGGCTTTTGCCTTGTATCATGATTAGAGGTGGGCATCCGTCTGGATCGGATCGGATCGGATTTCGCCTAACTCGGTTTGATCCGAAATTCCATTACTTAGACTCGAACTCGATCCGATCCGATACCGGATCCGGATCATCTGACTCGGACCGATCCGATGCTTGATTGACTTGACCCGAACTGAGTCCGACTCGATCAGGGAAACCGAGTTAGATTGGGTTGGATAGGATTTGAATCGTTTGATATGGTGCGGTCCATTTCAGTCTTCAATATATTATAATTTTGTGTTCAACGCCTAAAATGATACGTCAAAATGGATAAACGGCTTAGATAAAACATATACATCAAGGTGGGCCCCATACCAGACTATGAAAGAAGTGGCGCTTTCTCTGGGCCCGTTCTCTGGACATACTTATGTTTACGTGAAATGCACGAAAGTGCAGTGACTTTTTTTGAAAAAAGTATGTGACTTGCTGTATTGAGTTTAACAAGTTTTGTAGGTCTGATGGTGGGTCGTGTGTTATATTCAAACCATCCATTCATTTGGCGAGCTCGTCTTAAGGCTTTAGACTAAAAATAAAATAGATCTAACTATCATGTAGACCACACAAATTGTTTAATGGTGAAAATCATTCTTTACTACTATTTGTGGTGTGGTCCACATGATCTTTGGATTTTATTCATTTTTTGGACAATGCTCTGTAATGGTCTCTAAAAATACATGAACGGTGTAAATATAATAAATACATCACTATGGGGCCCATGTAACTTTGATATCCTTTGAACCGTTCGTACAACTCGGAGCTCGAGGAGCGTCAGTGCTCGTCTTGACACGACACGTACCTATACAGCTAGCGCATAGAGCCAGCTAGCTGTGTGCGGTACACTAGTAAATCCATTTGTTATGTACAAAATAAACTCTGTTGGGGCCCACCTTGAATGCATGTGATTTATCTACGCCCTTCATTTATTTTTGCAGATCATTTTAGTGGTTGAATCCAAAATTGATACATATCCAAAGCTCAAGAGGACCATACCACGGGAAAAAGTAAAAGGATCAATAAGAATTACTCCGGATCAGGTAGGATCGGATCGGTTCGGATCCATTCGGATCGGGTCGGGTTGGATTAGGGCTAATCCAAACTCGACCCGAAAAGATTTCGGATCTGAATGGGGCTACTCAATCTGCACCGATCCAAACCGTCAGTTCGGTTCTAATCGGGTCGGTTCCACTAAATCAGGGCTATTTTGCTCAACTCTAATCATGATACATTCTCAATAAAGTGGACTTTTAATATTAATGTTCTTAGAAATGACTGAGGTGAGTAATACACCTAGAAGGCCTTTTAATATTTTTGTGAATCTAATGGAGTAATTTACAAGGCTACAACACCCTATAGTCATAAAAAATGGAGTAGTGGGACAAATAATAGAACATTAATCACTATGGTTAATACTATGCTGCTCGGTTCTAACCTTCCTTTTAGCTTTTGGAGAGAATATATTTATTCTTCATGATATATTCTCAACAAAGTGCTCACTACTAAATTAAAAATGATTCTTTACAAACTATGAAAATAAGGAAAACCAAACTTTTATTTTCTTAGATGAGATCCTAAAAGACCCAAACTATGAGTAAGATGATTTGTAATTGTCATTTTTGCATCGTAGCTCTTTTTCATGCCCAACCTTTATCCTTTTAAAATGAGTGGGGATTGTTGGAGTATTGGAAAATAAATAAATAAATAAATAATTTTATTTTTTTTATACAAAATCACATTTTCACTTTGTGAGTCCAAAAGTTTAGTCCCACATCGGATGATGAAAAAAGATTTGAAGATTTTATAAAGACTTCTTTTCCATGGACTTTTGAAATTATGCTTTATTGTGCTCTATCCCACATGCGTGCCTCTTCTATTAGGCTTGACTAAGATGGGCTTGCTTTTAGCAAAAAGTCTACACACGCGCGTGAGATAGGCTTGGTTTTACCAAAAAGTCTACACATGCGCGTGACATGAATGCATGTCATAGTTACATCATCGTACGATTAGGTCTCTCTTTCTCTCTATAGATAAGGGTTTCATCTTTTAAATCTTTTTTTTTTTTTTTTTGAAAAATCTTTTTTTCCCTTCTTCTCTTTGGGCATGTGAAGACTCTTTGGGCATGTGAAGAAAATATGGAGGTGGTTTTAGTATTGGATTCTGCTCAACATGTGTACACTATCGAGACCATACGTTGAGCAATTGTATCTTAGGGATGGTGCACTGCAAACCTATTGCATCCAAAAAAATCTTCTGAGAGGCGTGAACCATTTCAAAGAGAGCAATTCTACCTATCACTTTATATTTTAGTAATTTATTCTAATTAGAATATTTTTCGGGCCATTGTTTTCAACATGTTGCATATAATTCATCAAAAATTTCAAGCCCTGTGATTAAATATAACAACTACCTATATACACACACACACACACACACACACCAGAATCTTAGATCAGGGTGAAAATTCACCACCTAAGATTTCATGGGATTCCGCATCTTATGGACCGTTCGGATTCAACACCCATGACACGTGTGCAAAGGTTGGCATATGCATAGGTGAGCATGCCTATATATATATATATATATATCTTATCTTATATTTATTTATAAAATATAATTTTTTAATCAAATCTAAATTATCAACTTTGTTGTATGTGCTTTTCTCCTCTAGTTGGAATGAAATTTCGAACAACCTCATGATTGTCACATACTACAATTGTAATTTTCTTTTGCTTTTTTCACTTTTGGATAAGTGTTCATAGTATATTTTAAACTCATTTGTTTTTCTCTAAGTAAATTTAGTTTGAGGAGAATATTAAAGTATATCAGTATATTTTTTTATTTGTTAAGATGCGTATTTATCGAGATTATTTTACTGCACAAACTTCTCATCTCTTTCATAAATTCTAATTATTCTTATTGAAATAAATAAATGATAGTTTTCATAGTATAATCTGAAATAGTTTAACAAAAGATGTACAAATTTAATTTATCATTTAATAGAGAATTTTTATCTTTTTATTTGGCTAGAATCTCTATCCATTATATATAAAGGTTTACCATAACACATGCCCAATGTGTTAAATTTTAATGATTTACATCATGCGCCTAGCCTTAGAAGGTGGAAGTCCAAAAAAGAAAAAAGAAATCACCTAATTAAATAGGAATATTTTAATCCTTTGGCTAAGTAACTCTCTTGGATAGACGGTCTCCATCTAGAATAATCATTGGATTAAAATATGAACCTGAAAGGGGTTGTTTTTTTTTTTTTTTTTGGCATTTTCATTTCTTTTTCCTTTGTGGTTGCCTCGTCGCACTAGCAGTTAGGATTGGATCCTTACTCTTGCTCCGGGGGTATACTCTTAGGAGTTTCAACACCCAATCAAGGGTTCGGGTATCCATAGGTGGTGAAATCCCACCGCAGCGTGAGTGTGTGTGTGTTTAAATTTTATTTTTAATTTTTTAAAAAGTTACTTAAAAGGGCCTATCTAATGTATCCAGGTGCATGCTCTGCTAACACTCATCATTTGAATTTGCCACAATACATGCATGGCTTAGAAGAAAAATACAGCAACGGTCCAATTTCAACTGAAAGGGGCCTTAATATTCACCTCTTACTTTTAATGTAGAATAGCTCAAAGTCATCATCAAACCATATCCGCATTCAAATGAAAGAATAGTTTTGATTATAGAAACATTAAAAACGTGTAAAATGTGAAAAATGCTAGCCGCAATTCTAATAATCCATCTACTTTTCTAAGTTCTGTGTTCCAACATAACAACCACATATCTTATCTTGTATCTATTTATAGAATATTATTTTATTAATCAAATTAAAATGACGAGTTTTATACGTGCTTTTTCTCCTCTAGCGGTAAATTACGAAAATTTGTACAGTTACCGTTACATTCAACTAAAGCACACGTGTCAGATATCCGAGCCATTCGTCAGGTAGAGCATGTGAATGATTAAATATAAAATAATGTTGATACAGGACGCGGATCAGCTACTGACAGGGATCCAAAGATAGACCCCACTACAGAAAACAGTGGGGAGAGTGACGCCCACTGTTGAAACCTTACGAAGATCCACCATGATGTTTATTTGAGATCCAACATGTTCTTGTGTTAACGCAGACATAAAAGAAGGGAAAACACAAATGTCGGCTTGATTGAAAACTTCCGTGGCCCTTGGAACTTTTAAATGGTAGGTGTCACTCTCCCCACTATTTTTTGTGGTGGGGTTTACTTGAGCTTTGTATCTAATTCAATTCTTTGGATAATGCGTTAATATGATCTCTCCAAATGGATGAATGGTATGGATACAAAACAAACATCATAGTAGCACCCTCGTAACTTGGTGACGTCACTTCACTAGCGAGAGACTCGCTACTCAACCTTTTAGCAGGTAATCTGCGCCTGTTGATACGATGCAAGTAAGTCAAATGGGACGCGGATTTCCTGGGAAAGCCTTTTGCAACCTGGATGGGGTCCACCATGATGTTGGTGGAAAATCTACTCTGTCCATCCAGTTTTTGAGCCCATTTTAGTACTTGAACCAAAAAGTGAACAGGATCCAAGGCTTAAGTGGGCCGAAATAAAGTAAAAGGTGGGTAAAGAAATTCCTACTGTTGAAATCTCCCAGGGGTCGACGGTGATGTTTACATGCCATCCATACTGTTCATAACGTCATTCCTACCGGGATTAACTGAAAACATAAATATTAACCTGATTCAAAACTTTTGTGGCCCCACGAATATTTCAACTATGGACATTCAATCCTCACGTTTTCGGACCACTTGAGTATTGAATCCGGATATTTTTGACCTCATGTCCTAAAATTATCTCAAAAAATGAATGGACGGGGTGGATTTCTTACAAACATCACGGTGGGCCCCACCTAGGTTCCTAGCGCAGGAACTTACTTCATGGGAAAGGGCTTCCGCAGTATATGGATATCCGCGTCCAGACAAATGTGCAGGGAAAAATGGAAAAATGGAAATCCGCGTCCTGTCAAATGGGCAGAAAAAAATGGGCGGATCTGAAGGAAAAAGTCTAATAGATCCAAGTCTACTAGTTCCAAATCAATGCACGAGTATGGCTCTGTTAATGATTTTATTATCCTTATTTATGGCACGTGGCATATTCAAACTGCACATTATCAAATGGATGGCCCGGATCTTTGATTTACATGCGATGTGACTTAGGCAGGAAAGTACACGTAATTGAACGCCCACATTTGAAAAGTTTATTGGGTCCCCCGTAATGCATTTGTGCCATCCAGTCCATTGATAAGGTAAGGGAAAACACAAATATCTAGCCTCATTCAAAACTTTCGTAGCCTCCAGAAAGTTTTTAATAATGGGAGTTCAATCACCGCTATTTTGTGTGGTGGGGTCCATATAAGAGGTAGAGATGCCTCAGATTAGCCTGAAAAATAGATGGATAGCGTAGATAAAACGCATGCGTTATGACGGAGCCTAAAAAGCTTTTCATCACTGACTATTAAGGAAGTTGTTATGCAACTAGGGCTGTACAACTGAATTAGTTGGGTTAGCTTGACTCAACTCGAAAAGGCTTGATTTGACTTCGTTCGAATTGAGTTCAAGCTGAGTTGAGCTGATTTTTTGAACTCAGAATTTTTTTTTGAACCAAGTTCAAGCTTGGTTAAGCTCGACTCGACTCAGATCCACCACCAACTTGAATCGAACTCAAATCGAACTAGTTTGGTGACTCAATTACTTTGATATTGATGTTGCTTACTAAGTGTTTGATGAAATAACTCAACCAAGTGTCGGCTAGTAGTAAGGAAGGTATGTATATGAAATAAATACCATTTTTTTTCTTGATCTTGATGTTGTCTACAAGGTTTTTGATGAAATGCCTATAAAACTGCTGCTGTTGTTTTACATACAGTGAGAATTTGAATATGCAGTCTATGTGTTTGTGAAAATGCTGCAGCGAACTCATCTCGATCTTGGCTTAAACTCAGCTCGAACTGGCCCGAGCTACTAACTAAACCGAGCCCAGCTGAGTTCGAGATGAGGTCAACTAGTGGCCAAGCCGAGTCGAACTATGCCAAGCTCGACTCAGTTTGACTCGTGTACACCTCTATATGCAACCCTATCTGATAAGATGCATCGTATTAGGCCTCCAAACCCAAAAATCATGATGTTGCAAAACTTAGGCAGGAGTGGATTAGGTGTGGTCGATCTACACCATCATGGTTGGGCCTTTATTGTTTGGCCCACCTTGATGTGTATGTGGTATTCATGTTGTGCACCCATTGTTTCATATTAATTTAAGGCATGAGACCAAATTTGAAGTAGTTCCAGATCTCAGGTATATAACACTACAAGAAATAATGGTGATTGACCATTTAAAACATCTCGAGAGCCACAAAAGTTTTGGATCAAGTTGATATTTCTTTTTACCTTCATCTAGGTTTGTGTGACCTTATCAGCATGTTGAATGGCAAATAAACATAATGGTAGGCCCCCAAAAGTTTTGAATGGTGGTTTCCTATATGTGGTTCACTGAGATTTGCATTCTCTTCACTTTTTTGCCCATGCCCTAAAATAAGCTAGAAAAATGAACGGATGGCGTGAATATACTATATATACATCAAGGTGGGTCCCACGGTCGGATCCTCAACATGTTGGTGAGGTTGGGCACACCGGAACAACTCCCAACTTAGGTAGGCACAACCTAGGAAATGGTTGAATCAAAATGCCCACCATAGGAAATAGTTCAATGAGCATGCCCACTGTTAGTTTCGTGGAGTGCGCCCTTCTGATTTGCTCCATCTATTGTGCAAGACATTTTAGGGCATAAGCTCAAAAATGCGGTAATCCAAAGCTCAAGTGGACCACTGTGAGACCCGACCCGAGTTTTCATGTGTGCATGAGTGTGTGTGAGTGTGCATTTCATTTCTTGTGGTCCCGCGGTCCTACTGGTTGAATTTCGGTGACCCGCGACCCTCAGATTTTGTTTGCGGTTATTCTTAAGTCCGGTCACGTAGACCCGACTTGGATCGAGCTGAGACCTATGCCATTGCGACCGCTTCGTCGTCGTGGTTCCGACGCCACGTCTTGTGCTTCCGTCCGATGTGTGGATCATAAGTTGTGTATGTTTCATTTTATGACCCTTAATTTTAATCATGTGGCCCACCTTGGAGTGGTGCATGTGGCCCACACTCCCTCTTTTGCACATGTTCCAACACACACTACACACACTACCTAAATCTCCATAACTCACACTACCAAGACCTCACATACCACCCACACCTAACCTACCCTAGCAACATTGTTTCTAACTCTCTATTACAATAATTATTCTTCTCTATCCAAGGCAAGAGAGAGATGATTGCTTACCTTGAAATCTCCTTCCTCTCTTTTTTTCTCTCATTTCTCTCCTTCTCTCTCTCTCTCTCTCTCTCTCTCCCTCTCTCTTCTCTTCTTCTCCAGCAACTTTCTTTCATTTTTTCAGCCCACTTTCCCTCAAATATCCCCCCATTTAACCATTAAAATAAGATCTCAACCATAGATCCATGTACCTTGGAGCTTGAAGACCATCTTGAAGGTGTTTGCTTGAAGACCTTGTAGGTGGGTGTGCTTGTACTTAGAACCTTAGGATCTCTATTCCCTCATATTATTTCTCTTTTTTACCTTATACTTGAAGCATGTGGGGCCCACCAAATGATGGTGGAGGCCCCATGTCTTCTTGGATGTGGCCATTGGCCCATCATTTTGTGCATGTATTACTCATGGGTGGGGCCATTCTCTATGGACCCTACCATGGTTTCTTTTATTAGTTTGAAGGATTCTTAGGCCATTTAGACCCTTGATCCTTGGTGGAGATGGCATCTCCACCATTGAATTTTGATTTGAAGATGCATGCATGGGTAGATCTTGTAATCCCATCAATATAGTGGAATGTGTATGCATGAGTGATGAGGGAAAGAGCCTCAATGTGGTGGAGACCCTTCCCTTGTGGCCGAATCTTTATTTTTCTTTGTTAATAATCTTCTGATCATGAGTGCGTGGCTCACCTTGTGGACCAAAAATATCCAGACCATCCATGGAGGGTGGACATCCATGACAGTCCACCCTTGGACGTTGGAGCCCCTAATCCACCTATATGGGGCACATGCAAGGGGTATTTTGTAATGGGAAGGGTTTGGATGTTTGTGGGGCCCACTAGGATGGTCTATACCATGATTTTCTTGAATTAAATCCTATTTTAAATAGTGTTTATATTTATTTATTTTCTGTTATATGTTGCTGTCTAGAACCATCTGGACAGATTTTTGGGTCATTTTAAGGCCAGATTTCTGGACATTTAGAGGGTTATTTGGTGTCATGTAATGTATGTTTCTTGAAGGTGTGGACCCCACCTATAATCATGCCAAATTTCAGCCCCAACCGACCTTCATTGGGGTCCCAAAGGTACGGTCCAAGTGAGGTGGACAGTCTGCATTTTCTGCACTGTTCCAGCAACATTCCACCCTGGACAGGTTGGATTTCTGAAATTTATTAAAATACCTATGGCTGTTTAAAAATTATAAAAATTTACAGGGGAGTGAGCCACTCATGGTTGGACCCACCTACCAAATTTCAGGGCCAATGGACCCCTATACACATCGTGGCGAGGGCCGGACTGGCCCACCACATTGGGACATCCAGGTCTGTCCGATTTTCTTGATAGACTATTTTGTTTAAATTAATTAAAATACTTAAGAATATATAAAAATTCTGAAATTTTGCGGGGGTTTGGCCCACCTATGAAAGTGTCACTCTGTAAAATGTCATCCCCAAATGACCCCGTTTGGTCATCCAAAATAATGGACCAAGATGGTTGGACTCTCAGATTTTTTTCTGTTGTGCAGTCCAGCAATATGTCTTGATAAAAACCATAATTCAAAAATATTTCTTCTAATGGTGGGCCACCTTTTTGGGTTTTCTCTCATTGTATGCATGATGAGGGACCTTGGGCCTCAATTTTCAGAGTTTTAGAAGCCTTGGACCCACTCCAATAGAGTGCCCAAATTTAGGACAGCAACATATTATAATTATGCTTGGCCTTGGGCTGAAATTTTGAGGAGTGGGGCCCACCACATTATAAAGATCTTAGAGGAAATGATTTATACATTTAATTTTTTAAATGTTGAGCTTAATAAATGCACTTTTGAGGCCCACCACAGTTGAATTTAATTGGGTCCATGAATGTAGCTAGTTGTTGAACTCTTTAGGCCCAACTAGGCTGGAACTTTCCAAATAGGCCCATTGAACTCTTGGGTCATTCTTACCATACTATTGTATTGGGTTAGTAGGCCGAATTACACAAGTAGATGGGCCCTTGGTTGCCCACCAAATAAACTTTATACTTGGGCCGGGTTGTAGGCCCAACTCACTTGACCAAGAGCATGACATTTGGCCATGTGGTTTGAGCAATGGGCTGCCCACTAGGCCACCATAATATATGGGATTAATGGCCTTTATGTTAGGCCCTAACCTTTTCCCTATGGGCCTATAGTAGTATATATAGGTTGGGTTATGTGTGTTCCCCTTGGACCCATATTTTGGGTAAACCTTGGGCCACCCTTTCTAAAGTTCAACATGAGTATTTGTGGTATAATTATGGCTGCTCATTTCTTATTTCTAATATTGCATGGGCCTTGGGCCTTGATCCATGATCACTTAGAGATGGGCTACCTCTTGGGGACCAATTATGGTTGGATGTCCACATTAGTGGCCCTAAGGTAGGCCCATAGCCTTCTATGGGTGGTTAAAGGCCCACCATAGACCCTTGCTAAGCCGTTTCACTATTTAAGCCTATACCATTATTCTCCTTAGTTTCGTGGGCTACCCCAGGTATATGGGCCCCACCAGAGGTTGTATTCCTTATGAGGAATTGGTTAAGTACCTAGACCATTCATGGTTAGGTAGAGAGTTCATCTTCACCTTATTGGCACCCCTATTCATCTTCATGGCCCACTCTCATACACATCATATGCATGCTTGGTTGAGGTATGATTTTCTATGGTTGTGCCATTATGTAGGACATGTTGGTATCTCCCTGAGAGATAGATGCTTGGGATTGATGCATGGGTGATTGTGTGATTCATGCATCTGACATTACACAACTTGTGGATATCCGCCCTTACTTCATCAGGGCCTTGCCTCCACAGGGGTATTCGTAGATGGCCGTATGTGTAGACACCGAAAATATTAGTTGAGCATACCGGGTGCATAGGATGCCCATGGATGAAATTCCTAAAACTTCCATGGTACCAAGGATCTGCTCCAACGCCGTGACCGGGTGGAATACATGAGCACACGAGGGCCTTATACCGTTAGGCTGTGGCTCCCACTGTCGTGTAGTCGGTTGATAGGGGTGTGGCCTTATCTACCCGGTGTGTAGGGGGCATTACTAGGCTGAGTCTGACCAGCTCGTAAATGGGTCCGCTACCATCAGGCCTTGCTGGTGATTGGCTGTTCAAAGGTGGGTAGTGAAGTCTCTTACGCTCGTTTGACTGTGCGGGGTCTGTAGAGCGACAGTCATTCTGCAGTGTAATAGACCCCGGTGATTTCTTTTTTATTGAAAATGTACTTGACTTATGGTTTGGATATGAACACTAGCATTACTTGCATTGCATTAACATTGGCTGTGTAAGCCCCTTCATGCATTGCCTTGGTATGACTCCCAGTACTCATCGCATCGTATTCATGATAAGCCTTGGTAAGGCTAGTGATATTCTCATTGAGCATGTTTCCCTTATTGCATTTTCTACTATTCTTCTGTGCACCATGTCACACACTTATACCACCCTCTAAGCTTCTATAAGCTTATGCACGATTGATGCGTGCAGGAGATTCTAGGCAGGCTTCGTAGTAGCAGAGCGTGGAGTAGAGCTGAGCATTTGAGGACTCCAGTGTTGCTGACCTTTCTCTCTTTTCCTATTATCTCATGTGTGTCCTTTTGGACCTTATGGATAGTTGTAAAAGTTCAAATTTATATTGGATTTTGCGATGTGTGCCTTTGTTATTCTCAGATGTACTTGCTGTGATCTTGGGTATGCTCGTATTGGTAATTATTATACTGTTATGAAAATCCTCCTTGTAGGATTCCAGGATCGGAACCTGCCTCAGGAGCCGAGAATGAGATACTATGGAGGCTGTTACGGCCAGAACCGGCCATCGATTCCCTTATGATTCCGATTACCGAGTCTGGGATGTGACAACCACACCATATAAAGCAGTATTAGGGACAATGACATGCACCGTTGAAACCTTATTAGGGCCCACCACGATGTTTATTTTCTATTCAACATATTTATAAGGTGATACAAACCTGGATGAAGGGAAAATATAAATATAAGCTTGATCCAAAACTTTCATGGTACCTAGGGGTGTACATCTGGTCGAACTGAGTCAAACTGGGCTCAACCCGGCTCAACCACAGCCAACCCAACCCGGCCTGGTCACCGGACTAACATGTCTAGCCCGAACTTGGCCCGGTTAGCAAACGGGCGAGTTCGGGCCAGTTTCAGACCTTACAGGAAGTTCATAGGTCGGGCGGTGTTCTCACTTCTCTGTCTCAAATGGTTAGGGTAAGGATTTAGGATATATATATATATATATATATATATATATATATATATATATATATATATATATATATATATATATATATATATATATATATATATATATATATATATATATATATATATATATATAAACAGCCAAATCAGGCCAGGTCGAGTCGGGCCGAACTGGGACCTGTTTGAACTCTACCTGAACTCAGTTACGATAAGAAAATGGCTTGTCCCGGACCAAACTCAGTTTTGAGTCGGGCCGAGTCGAGCTTTTTCAGGCCGAGTCGAGTGAGTTAACCAGGCTAGCCCGGTTCGTGTATAGCCCTAATGGCACCTAAGAAGTTTTCAATCATTATAAGCGTTCAATCCCCACTACTTTCTATAGTGTGGTCTATTTGAGCTTTGGATTTGCCTCATTTTTAAGCCCACCCTAAAATGATCTTTCAAAATAGATGGATGGTGTAGATATAACACATACATCATGGTGGGGTCCATGGAACTTTGTCACGTCAGAGCACCATGCGAGGTGGGTGGTTTATGCCATGAGCATGGATTAGGTTTAGCCCAAGCTCACCTAGACGATGTGACCCTTATCATGCGGCCCACCTTGATGTATGTATTTTATATACACACGTGCTCCATCCATTTTTCCATATCATTTTAGGGAAAAAGCCCAAAAATAAAGTCTAAGGTGGACCATACCATGAGAAACAGTGGTGATTAGGTGATTGGCCATTAATTAGCTATAAAAGTTTTGGATCAAATTGATATTTGTTTCTTCCCTATATCAAGGTTTGTGTGACATTATCAACAGGTTGGATGACAAATAAATATTATAGAAACATTATGTTAGGCCTAGGAAGATTTTAATGGTGGTAGGACATTCAATCAACATTGTTTCCTATGACATGGTCCACATGAGTTTTAGATTTTCTTCATTCTTGGGCTCATGCTATAAAAAAATATTTTAAAAAGAATAGCAAGACATATGTAGAATACATACATCAAGGTAAGCCCCCGGCCAAGGGACGTGCCATCTTGAGTGAGAGGGTTGTGCTACACCATGCATTACAAGTATGTCTAAGGCTTTCGCCCATTTGAATACTACCAAATAAGTTACTTTTTCTACTTACAAGAGTAGATAAGTAACTTATTTGAGATAAGTAAATTTAGTTTAAAATCAATTATAAATAACTTTTTTACTTTCTTAGTTACATGAGCTTAACAAGTAGAAATCAAGATAAACTATTGAATGCATATGTAGCTTATCTATTATTTTTTTTTTCTTTTTGTTTTTTTTGTTTTTTGTTTTTTTGTTTTTTTTTGAAGAAAGAAGAGCCAAGGGCCCATCAAATTCATATATGGGGCAAACAAAACAACCTGAGGTAGTAGCTTATCTTAATTAACTTACTATCAAAACTCCCCCTTAAATGATGACAATGATGATAAGGTGGACTACCTTTATTGTTAAATCAGCTAGCATTGGATGGTTTCAGCGATAAGCATTTCTTTCCTTAATTTCTTGTATTAGGCTCATTTTTATTTTTATTTTTATTTCTTGTCCTAAAATAGCTTTCGAAATAGATAGATGGAATGAATCTCTCATAAATATCGATCATGTTGGCCCCACCTCGGTTCCCACCAGAGCAGCAAATTCCTGCAAACATCTTAAACTGCGTCCGTGTTGGAGAAAGTGACAACGCTCTTGTACATACCTCGTCTATGATCTCATGCACCTAAAGTCATTTAGGCATGTTCGAGAAAGTGACACTGTCCCTGTAGATGCCTAATGAGCAGGTTCTGTGTCAAACACTGCTAATCATCACCATCGAATGCAGGTTCTGTGGTCCATTTGACCGTTAGATCTTCTTCGTTTTTGTTTTGATGCCTTAAAATAATATGAGAAAAGGGATAGATGGCTTGGATGTACAGATACACCATGGTGGGGCCGCCCACAGAACTGCCCGTTCGGAGCTAGGGACGGGCGGGGGTAGTACGCAATCTGCATCCTGTTTGAATAGGGTTAGATTGTGACGGAAGCGTCATATTAGGTGGTGACCCCAACACGTGGGACGCATATTTCCTGCTAGAGCCTTTCGCAGGAAGTTCCTGTGGGGCCCACCATGATTGACCACACCACAGGAAACAGTTGAATTGAACGTTTAAAATTGAAAATATCTTAGGGCCACCAAAGTTTTCGATCAAGTTTATGTTCGTGTTTTCCATTCATCATGTTGTATGATCTTATAAATAGGTTGGATTTTAAATAAGCATAACTGTGGGGCCTAGAAATGTTTCCACAGTGGAAATCATTAGCCCCACTGTTTCCTTCAGTATGATCCACTTTATCTTTGTATATGCTTTAATTTTGGGCTTAACCCCTAAATTAGATAGAAAAATGGATGAACCGCGTGGATAGACCACATACATTCAAGGTGGGCCTAATTGAGTTTACCCAGTAAGATAAGAGCGTATTGAGTAACTCAGTACGCAATCCGATTTCTATGTGAGATAGCCACATGCAGAGATGACGAATAAGTGGGGTGGAGACACGTAGACGAATTGCACCGTCCTCCCTTCGAAGTTGGGTTACAAAAGTAGAGAAAAGAACAAGCGTCCGAAAGGAATTGAGAAGCGTTACTGGTCTGGTTGCTTTTTGTAAAAGTAGCGTGCTGCGGAGGGTCTGTTTGTGCTTTGAAGGGAGAAGTTTTGATTTGTGAGCGCCTTTTGGGTAAGTGAAGGTGTCTTTGTAGTTGAAGTAACGGGGTCTCTTGGATTTATCTTTGTGTGCTTTCACGTCCCCAAACAAAGGCTCGTATTATACTATACGCATTTCATCTATAACCCATCAACAATCAATAAGAAGGCAAATCAAGCTTCAAAGACATCATACTTATATGTGATTCAACCTGGCGTTAAAATTTAAATAATTTTATTTTTGTTTTAATATATTTTTTCCAACATGGTTTACAATTCAGGGTCATGTTTTGGTAATCCATGCCATTGGGCTGTCCTATCCCCCGTGGATAGTACATGCTTTGGAAATTTCCCTTACTATACACTGTTGGGGGCCTTGCACAAAACCTTAGGATCTAGCCCTCCAGAACAAACTAGAATTATGGGATAATAATAGCAATGAAATAAATCAAAGCAACAATCACACACCACACGAGATTTTTACGTGGAAAACCCTCAAAGAGGTTAAAACCACAGGACCTCGTCCAGATCAACAATCCACTATAAAAGCAGAATGTTACAACCGATCACAAGCACACCTTGCTGTGATCAAACATTCATCACTCACGCAGGAGTGGATAAACAGTAAGAGAATAAAGAAAACGGAGAGATCTCACCGATTATAAGGACGTAGAAGCGCTGAGATGATTGCTCCCTTCCACAAGCTTCCTTTCTCTCTTTCTTCTCTCTCTCACACCCTAAACCCTTTGGCAAACCCTTGCAAAGCCTTTAGGAAACCTTCTTGTAATTTTTCTCATACCCTAGAAAAACCCTAGAGACCCTTTTTATAGTTTTAGGAAACTCCTTTCCGCATCCCTGTTGCGAAAGGGCTCAAATCCGTAATTTTCTATAAAAACTGCGTAACATAGGACTGGTCCTAGCCGCCTACGACTGGTCGTAGCGCACCTACGACTGGTCGTAGACCACCTACGACTAGTCGTAGCTCACCTAGGACTGGTCGTAGACCGCGGAGAAAATTAGCAACAACTCGCTGAACTTTGAATCGTGTCAGGGCTCGAACCCACGACCGGTCGAGCGCCTCCCACGATCAGTCGAAGACTACCTACGACCGGTCGAGCAGAGTGATGAAACCCTCTAAAATTTTAACCACTGCACCGTCTCTCCTCTGAACAGAGGAGGAAAACCCCCATCAAATCTCTCCCTTTCTGACTCAGGAGGAATTCACCTTCTTCAAGCCATTCAGGTTTCTACAAACCTCAAACTTACCCTTGAGCAAAGCCTTGGTCATCATGTCTGACCCATTATCGTCCGTGTGGACTTTTTCAAGCTGTAACACCTTCTGTTCCAAAGTATCCTTTATCCAGTGATACCGAATCTCTATGTGCTTCGACTTGGAATGCTGACTTAGATTCTTGCTCAAGTATATAGCACTCTGACTATCGCAATAAACCACGTGCTCCTCCTACTTCAGGCTAAGTTCCTGTAAGAACCTCTTCATCCAAAGCATCTCTTTACATGCCTCTGTGACTGCAATGTACTCGGCCTCTGTCGTCGATAATGCTACGACCCTCTGTAGCTTGCTCTGCCAAGAAACTGCTCCCCCTGCAAATGTAAACATGAACCCCGATGTAGACTTCCTAGATTCTATGTCGCCTGCCTTATCTGCATCTGTGTAGCCCTCTAGCACAGGTTTACCGTCACCATAGTATAGGCTCAACCTAGATGAGCCTCTTAGATACCGCAGTATCTACTTCACCGCTGCCCAATGTTCTTTACCAGGATTGGTAAGATACCGGCTGACAACACCAACCGCATATGCTATGTCTGGGCGTGTACACACCATAACATACATCAAACTTTCTACAGCTGACGCATAGGGTATCTTCTGCATCTCTTCCACCTCTGCCTTTGTCTTGGGACACTGCTTGTCGCTCAATCTGAAGTGACCATCCAGTGGAGTACTGACCGGCTTCGCTGCATTCATATTGAACCGCTCTAGGACTTTCTCAATATACCGCTCTTGTGATAGCCAAAGCTTTCTTTTGCTTCTGTCATGGGTTATCTCCATTCCTAGGATCTGTTTAGCCGGGCCCAAGTCTTTCATCGCAAACGACTTACCCAACTCCTATTTCAGCCTGTCGATCTTCTTGATGTCTTTTTCCATGATGAGCATGTCATCAACGTATAAGAGCAGAACTAAGAAATCACCATCTGAGAACTTGCGTGTGAACACACAGTGGTCCGACTCCATTCTCTCATACCCATGCTGTAACATGAACGAATCGAACTTCTTGTACCATTGCCGTGGAGCTTATTTCAGTCCATACAAGTTCTTCCTCAGCCTACACACGATATGTTCCTTGCCCTTGACTTCGAACCCCTCTGGTTGGTGCATGTAGATCTCTTCTTCTAGGTCACAGTGGAGAAAAGCAGTTTTAACGTCCAACTGCTCTATCTCCAGATCCATGCTAGCTGTCAACCCAAGCAACACCCGTATGGATGTCATCTTCACCATTGGTGAGAATATTTCCTCGAAGTCTATGCCTTTCCTCTGACCGAACCCTTTTACTACAAGTCTGGCCTTGAACCTCGTTTGTGAATTCTTCTGCTCAACCTTCTTTCTGAACACCCACTTATTGCTCATAGCTTTCTTGCCCTTAGGAAGTTTCACCATGTCATAGGTGTGGTTCTTTTGCAAGGATTCCATCTCCTCTTGCATAGCTTTCAACCACTCTTCCTTATGCTCGTCGGCTAGGGCCTCAAAATAGTCTTCTGGCTCTCCCCCATCAGTCAGCATAATGTATTCATGCGGCGAGTACCTCTTGGACGACTGCTTATCCCTATATGACCTCCTCACCTGTGGCTCAACAGGTGGATTAAGTGGGGACTGCTCCCCCGGTCCATCTTCTGTAGGAACCCCCTTGTCCTCTACACCTCGTTGTACTCTCCCGTCATCAGGCACCACGGGAGAAATAATCGGATCCATGTCCTCTAGCTCACCTGAACTAGCCTAGTTCTTTTCTGGCTTACCAATGTCTTCAATACACTGATCTTCAAAGAAAACCACATCTCTGCTCCTTACGAGCTTCTTCTCGGTCGGATCCCACAATCTGTAACCGAACTTTTCATCACTGTACCCTAAGAACACACACTGCCTGATCTTTATATCGAGCTTGGACCTCTCGTCCTTTGGTACGTGAAAGGATGCCCTTCATCCAAACACCCTGAGATGACTGTACGATGGATCCTGTCCAGTCCACACCTTCTCAGGTACTTCTCCATTCAACGGGGCTGATGGAGACCCATTTATCAGATACACCGCTGTGTGCATTGCTTCTCCCTAGAACGTCTTGGGCAACTTCGCATGGGATATCATGCATCTGATTCTCTCAACAATGGTGTAATTCATTCGCTCAATTACACCATTATGATGAGGGGTCTTGGGAACCGTCTGTTCATGTCGTATACCCAGGGACTTGCAGTACTCATGAAGTCACCGATGTATTCACCACTATTATCAGTGCGGATGCACTTCAATGATATACCTGTATCTCTCTCGACCATAGCATGAAATAACTTAAACACACCAAAGACCTCGTCCTTAAATTTCAATGCAGAAACCCAAACCCTCCTAGATGCATCATCTATAAAAGTAATAAAATACAATGCCCCACCCAAGGTTTTTATCCTCATAGGACCACACACATCAGAATAAACCAAATCTAATGCATGCACTTTATTAACATGAGAAATAGTTTTAACAAATGAAACTCTATGTTGTTTCCCTGATAAACAATCAAGACAGGTTTTGAGAGGTATACCAGTCACGTTTGGAAGGAGCTGCTTCCTCGTTAGTAGCTGAAGCCCTTTTTCACTCATGTGGCCTAGACGCATGTACCACATGTCTATAGCTGAATCTTCCGCTGCGTTCAACCCATTCTTGCATACACTAACACTTGCCTTGTACAAGATGCAAAACTTCTTTCCTTTGGCTGCGATCAATGAACCCTTGATGAGCTTCCAGTGCCCACCAGCAAACCGGCTTTCATAGCCATCATCATCCAACCTTCCCGTCGACATCAAGTTGAGGCGAAGGTATGAGATATGCCTCACATCCTTGAGAACCAATGTGCAGCCCACATCGGTCTTCACATAAATTTCACCGACCCATACGATCTTCGATACGCCAGAATTTCCCATCTTCACGGTCCCATAGTCACCTGACTTATAGCTTGTGAAGAAGTCCCTGCGTGGAGTCGCATGAAAAGAAGTTCCTGAGTTAATCACCCAGTCGGTGTCCTGACCCATAGCCGTGAGACATACATCATGATCTGTGGAAGAATAATACTAACGTCGCCATCTGAAGCGGCCGCAGTAGAATCAGATTCATCTTCCTTCTCCTTTCCTTTTCCTTTCTTGTCGTTTTTAGCCTTACGACATTCATGCTTATAGTGACCCTTCTTGCCACAATTACAGCATTCAACATCTTTTTTGTTACTCGACTTGCCTCTTGATTTATCTCGGACCTTCCCGCCCTTCTTGTTCTTTCCTCTCCCTCATTCCTATGTCACAAGAGCCTTTTGCTGAGTAGACCCCTGAGACTTTCTCCTTGTCTCTTCATTGAAGAGACAGCTAGTTACTTGTTCCATGGATATCTTTCTGTCTGGCACGGAGTTACTTAGAGACACCACCAATGTTTCCTAACTGTCAGGCAATGAATTAAGCAATAGTAAAGCCTGTAATTCATCATCCAGGACCATCTTCATAAAAGAGAGTTGGTTCACTATATTGCTGACCTCATTCATGTGCTCGGCCACAGAACCACCATCCTTGAACTTGAGATTCATAAGTCATCTTATCAGAAAATTTTTATTACCGGCTGTCTTCCTCTCATACAGCCCTTGTAGTTTCAGCCATAGGCTAGTGGCTGAGGTTTCCGTAGACACATGGTGGAATACAAAATCATCCAGCCATTGTTTAATAAACCCCACCGCCTTCCGGTCTAACTTCTTTCAATCATCATCAGACATATCCTTGGAGTTTTCTGATATGCCTAAAATTGGAGAATATAGATCCTTGTAATAAAGCAAGTTCTCCATCTTAACCTTCAATATGGTCCAGTTAGAACCATTGAGGCTGATCATCCTTGATGAGCTACCTTCCATAATTTCAAACCGATCCTACCCATTCAATGAACTTAGCGCTCTGATACCACTTTGTTGGGGGCCTTGCACAAAACCTTAGGATCTAGCCCTCCAGAACAAACTAGAATTATGGGATAATAATAGCAATGAAATAAATCAAAGCAACAATCATACACCACATAAGATATTTTTACGTGGAAAACCCTCAAAGAGGTAAAAACCACGGGACCTCGTCCAGATCAACAATCCACTATAAAAGCAGAACATTACAACCAATCACAAGCACATCTTGTTGTGATCAAACATTCATCACTCACGCAGGAGTAGATAAACAGTAAGAGAATAAAGAAAACGGAGAGATCTCACCGATTATGAGGACGTAGAAGCGCTGAGACGACTGCTCCCTTCCACAAGCTTCCTCTCTCTCTTTCTTCTCTCGCTCACACCCTAAACCCTTTGGCAAACCCTTGTAAAGCCTTTAGGAAACCTTCTTGTGATTTTTCTCATACCCTAAAAAAACCCTAGAGACCCTTTTTATAGTTTTAAGAAACTCCTTTTCGCATCCCTGTTGCGAAAGGACTCAAATCTGTAATTTTCTGCAAAAATTACGTAACCTAGGACTGGTCCTGGAAATTCCAAGATTGGTCCTAGCCGGCTACGACTGGTCGTAGCTCACTCAGGACTGGTCGTAGACCGCGGAGAAAATTAGCAACAACTCGCTGGACTTTGAGTCGTGCCAGGGCTCGAACCCACGACCGATCGAGCGCCTTCCACGACCGGTTGAAGACCACCTACGACCGGTCGAGCAGAGCGATGAAACCCTCTAAAATTTCAACCACTGCACCGTCTCTCCTCTGAACTGAGGAGAAAAAACCCCATCACACACATCATTTGAATTTGCTGCAATAGTTACAAGGCTTAGAAGAAAAATACAGCAACGGTCCAATTTCGACTAAAAGGAATCCTGACGTGGAATAACTCTAAGTCATCATCTAACCTTACCCAGATTCAAAAGAAGAATAGTTTTGATTATAGGAGCATTAAAACCATGTAAAATGTGAAAAGTGATAGCCCCATCACCAGTAATTCCAACAACTTTTTCTCCTCTAGCCTTAAATTATGAAAATTTGTACAATGTTAAGAAAGGATCATTATTCAATGAGGAACCCTCACGTAAGGGGGCTAAATTACCGTTACATTCAACTATAGCACACGTGTCAGATATCCTAGCCATTCGTCAAGGTATAGTATGATGTGAAGATGACATAAATAAAAAATAATGTTGATGAAAAAATGGACAGATAGGAAGGAAAAAGTCTAATACGTCCAAATCAAGGTACGCGTATAGGGAAACGGATTGGCTGTTCACCATGCCACCAGCCAATTGCCGGTGGTCGGTGCTTTGTGGGGTCACCATGATTATGTGTTTCATTCATGCTGTCCATCTATTTTTCTAGATATTTTTATAGCATGAGACCAAAAATTAGATATATCCCAATCTCAAGGGTACCACATTATAGGAAACAGTGTTGGATGAACGTCAACCATTAAAAACTTTTAGGGGCCATAAAAGTCTTCAATCAAGCTGATCTTTGTTTTTTCCCTTCATCTGGGTCTGTATTACCTAATCAACAGATTGGATGTCAAATAAATAGTAAATTGGACCTTATGAGGATTTTAATGATGGATATCTAATCATTATTGTTTTCCTGTGGTGTGGTCCACCTGAGATTTATATTCCTCTCAGTTTTGGTACCAAGCCCGAAAATTATCTGTAAAAATGGATGAATGGAATGGATGAAACACATTCATCATGTTGGTGCCCACAGATCACCGACCATCAGCCACGGGGCTGGTGGCGGGGGAGTAGCCAATCCGTTCTCCGGGTATAGCTATGTTAATGATTTTATTGTCTTTATTTTTGGCACGTAGCACATTCGGCCTGCACATTAACAAATGGATAGCCCGGATCTTTGATTTGATTCCATGTGACTTAGAACCAGATCTCATGTGGTAGTTATTACGTGGCCTGCATTCTATCAGAAACTAATTATAATAAATATCCATTTTTTTATCATTGAAAAACATCTTTTTCATATACTACGCTTAAAATAATTGCCTCTTTCAACGACATAAAAAGAATATGGTGGGTGGCCGTTCTACCTAACCAAATCCATGGACGGACGTTATTTTCTGCTTTGCTAGTTCCGCGCGCTGGGCCCAAGCCCATCCAATCTCAACGATGAGGCCAAAAATATGGAACAATAGTGCAAGATCTCAGCTATTCATTACGTGGATGCATGGGCCGCATGGTTTAGATCTCCTGCCTTAAAAGGCAAGCCATTTGCCAATCAACTTGTTTTAACCGTTGATTCTAGCCCAAGAGTAATGGAAAGGCGTAATATTTTTAGGGAACAATTATCTGACCGAAAGCTAAAGTCTGGTATACATGTTCCGCAGTAGCACGTGTACCTGCGTATGGATGCACAAGCTCCCATGAGTGTCCGATTAGGATATCTCTAGACGCTTATTAGATAATAGGTTAAGTAGCCAGACTTGTTACTGAAGTGACATCATCAAGTTTTGTGGGACTCATAGTGATGTATGGGTTGTATCCACACCATCCATCCATTGGAGAGATCATCCACACCATCCATCCACTATGATGTTTATCTGTGATCCAACGTGTTCATAAGTTAAGACATACATGAAAGAAGAGAAAACACAAATTTCAGCTTGATCGAAAACTTTCATGGCTCTTAGAAATTTTTAATGGTGGGCATCACTCTCTCCACTATTTTCTGTAGTGGGGATCACTCAAGCGTTGGATCTAACTTATTCTTTATCTCCTATCCTAAATTGATATCTACGAATGGATGGACAGTGTAGATTTAAAACATACATTAGGGTGAGTTCCACATATTGTGGTGACATCACTTCATTAGCGAGTTTCGCTACTTAATTTGTTGGTAGCTAATCCACACTACGCCAAAATCGCTGTTTTGCAATGGATCAAATACGTTGTAAAACCAAATAAACGACGGACTTCGTCTGTCACTGTTTACTGGGTCGTTTTTGGTTTTACGATGAATTTTATCCGTCGTTGAATATGTGACGGATAAGGTCTGTCGCATCATAGCGACAGATACAATCCGTCGTAAACAGTAAAAATCCATTGGTAATATTCAAAAAAATAGTCGTCACTGAAAGCATTAGCGACGGATAAGGTCCGTCGCTAATGTAAGTAAGCGACGGACCTCGAATCCGTCTTTTATTTTCAATGTTCAGAAATTAGCGACGGATTTGGTCCGTCGCTAAAATATCTGTAAAAAAAAATTTTACCGATAATTTATTATTATTATGTTTTCAATCTTGCACCTGATATTCATTCAAAAAATAATTCACACTATTTTTTGATAAGAATCCTATTCACAAAATTGGTAACAAATTGAGGCTAAAAATATTTTTTTTTTAAAATACTTATTTAAACTACTAATCCATTCATTCAAGCCATAATACTAACAAAACAATTAATAACAGCCTATTTAAAGTTTAACTCAATCAAACTGTTACACAACATTAGGTTCCACAAATAATACAAAGTCGTGCGTTAAGTTGGCGCACTTCTCTATTACAAATACATGATGCTTCGAATGGGCTTTGGGGAAAGGTGGTGTAGATGGATCGATTCGTGCGTCAAGTCGGCGCACTTCTCTATCACAAATCCGACAACTTTTTCGTCAAATCCATATACTCGTTGGATCTCTCCTGTTTGCTTAAACAAATTATTGTTCTTGATTCAATGTCTTCCACGTTGTAAAAATGGTGCCTCATTCAATGTCATAAGCTGCACCAAGAAACAAAGGTAAAAATGGTGCCTCATTCAATGTCAGTCTAAAGTTGAAGAAAATTTCCTCAACAACATAGATAAGATAATATCATCTGATAGAATAATGGGGTGCTTGTATGCTAATCCAGACTGTCAAAAATCAGATGCGTGATGCATGCATAACTAGAAAAAAAAATAAATCAAAATAAGCAACAGAAAAGCAGGAAAAAAATCCAAATAACTACAAAATAATCAAAATCCGAGCACAAATTATATTCATCCATGTCTTAAAAAATCCAAATTGAACACTATCACTTTACATTGTATAAAAACTTCTAAAATCTTCCCAATAATGAAGAAAAGGAATGCATATCTAAAAGTGAAGAATTATTTGATTTTCTTACCAGTAGTAAGACCACTGGCATAAAGTGAGAGAATAGCCAGGATAGCAACATACATAGTAGGAGTGTTGAAGGTTTCAAAAATTATTTGAGTCATCTTCTCAAGGTTAGCCTCAGGATTGAGAGAACAACCTGGATAGCAACATACATGGATTGAGTGTTGAAGGTTTCAAACATTGTTTGAGTCATCTTCTCAAGGTTTCAAACATTAATTATTTCAAATAGTTGCCTACAATATCCATTAGATCTGAGTGAGTGATTATCAACCAATGGGTACATCAAAGGAATGCATGTTAATTAGCACCAGATTTCACAATCCGGATTCTAATTGAGAAATACTTCATAATGTTCACACTTTTAAACTTCCATTTGACTCAAACTGAGAGTAGAAGAGAAAAGATAGCAACTCTATAGCCATGATGTAACACATGATGAATGTTTCAGCAGAATTATTTTAACAATGGAACTGATATGATTCAATTGATTCATAAACATGGACACAAAGTGAAAAGAGACACGGGCACTCAAAAATTGCACGTCTTACATTAACTCAAGTTAAACCAACTAAATCGAGGAATCTACCGTCGCTAAGTCACAGTCCCAAAATCAAATTGGTTGAGCAATCCTAACCTCTGATTCATGGAGAGCATTATATAGGAAACTGTTGGAAAATAGTACTCACAAACCTTTTGAATACTAAGATCAGGCAATGACTAATTCTCTAGTCACTCCATCTTTATGAAGAGTTTTGGCTTTCATATGCCTCCTGAAAAATCAAATCCTCAAATTTCACATTAAATGAGGCGATTAAAATAAGTAAATCATTAGACTAAAATTTGAAAAAGTTCAAACTGAAATAAGACAGACTTGTGTTATGTGAGCACAAAACAAAGCAATAAACTATACTTTCCGGATTGGCTGTAGTACACAGTATTTACAACACATTTTAATAACCTTGACAGATGCATCGAGAGATATGTGATGTCCAATCGATATGAATATTGGTTTTGAAGAACCTTGAGTACATCGCATTGCCTGCACAAAATTTTGTAATTCAAAACAAAACCATATGATGTAGAGGTAACTAGCCTGAGTTGAATTCTCTTACGACTCCCCATATGCGCCCAGAGTTCCCAATCAAAGTGATCAGATCCTTGGCACGATTTCTTTCCACATATTTCTATCAATATTGGATGATGACAACCAATTACTAACTTTAAATTACCGTAGAAAGTTTATTTATTTATTTTTTTTTAAGAAAGGACATTTTACCTCTTTTTTTTTTTTCTTTTTTCTGAAAAATGAGTATGGTTCAATTTTCACAGGAAATACATCAACTGAAAATACAAAGAAATTGAAAAGACCCTAAATGTGTCTAGTGAGTACCAAATGATAAAGAAATAAATGAAAATCCTTTATAGATTGAAGCATTTTATTTTTAACAAGGCACTTACATAAAGTGAGATGCAGCCATTTAAGTTTTGTACACCAACAAAAAGATTTGTGTAAAAGAAGTCAAAAATTCTTTTTGATTCTGACATGAATAGGTGGCGGACATGCCAACACATCAAATTTTCAGTCCATGCCAAAAGGATCAACAAAAAAAGATACAACCATAGCAAACAGTGAGCTGATAAACCATAGCAAATAGTGAGCTGATCAAATCTGAAGCCTGAATCTGAATCTGAAATCTAAATCTGAATCTAAAATCTGAATCTGAAATTTGAAATTTGAAATTTGAAATCTGAATCTGAAATCTGAAATTTGAAATCTGAATCTGAATCTGAAATCTGAAATCTGAATCTGAAATTTGAATTTGAATCTGAAATCTGAATCTAAATCTGAAATCTGAAATCTGAATCTGAATCTGAAATCTGAAATTTGAAATCTGAAATCTGAATCTGAAATCTGAAATTTGAAATCTGAACCTGAATTTGAAATCTAAAATCTGAATCTGAAATCTGAATTTGAATTTGAATCTAAATTTGAAATATGAAATCTGAATCTGAAATCTGAAATCTGAAATCTGAATCTGAATCTGAAATCTGAAATCTGAATCTGAATTTGAAATATGAAATCTGAATCTGAAATCTGAAATCTGAATTCTGAATCTGAATCTGAAATCTGAATTTGAAATCTGAATCTAAAATTTGAGGATTCTAATGGTGGATATCCCTTCACTATTGTTTTCCTGTGGTGTGGTCAACCCGAGATTTATTAACAATCCAAACCACTGATACTCTGACATATCATGCCTCTTGATATGCAATCACTTAGGATTTTTACACGTGGAACTCATTAACTTAAAATAAACCAACTAAGGCCCCGTTTGTTAAATTTGAAGTGTAAAGCCTGAATCTGAAATCTGAAGCCTAAATCTGAAATCTGAAATCAAAAAACTTGTTTGGTAATTATGGCTGAAGTCTGAAAATTAAGTACTGAATTTGAAATAATTTATTTGTTAACAAACATCTAAAATATCTGAAATATGTTAATTTGACACATTTGCCCCTGTCTATCTTCTGTTTGGAAATGCTTTATATTATAAAGAAGTTATTTTTTATTAAATAAAAATAAAATTAGCCAGGTCCAAGGCTTAAGTGAACGACAAAGTGGAGATTGAATGTCCACCGTTAAAAACTCCTTGTGAGCTAAAGAAGTTTTGGATCAAGCTGATATGTGTGTTTTAACTTCATCCACGTTCTACGTGGCCTGATGAATAAGTTGTATGGTAAAAAATATCACGGTGACCCTGAGAAAGGTTTCTACGGTGGGTGTCATCATCACTGTAGCTTCCTTTGGTGTGGTCCATTGGATCTGTGGACCTACATGATTTTTTAAATAAAAAATTAAAATGATATTAAAAAAGTAATGACGGCGTGATAACACACATCATGGTTGGCCCAACAGAGCCCTCACCGAACGAATTAGGGGTAGGACACAATCCGCGTCCAGCTATATAGGTAGTGCAGATACGTGTCATGCGAAGACACAACGCCGACGTTGCTTCGAGTTCATATGGCCTCACAATGATGTATTTATTATATCTACACCGTTCATCAAAATTTTGAGATTATTTTAAAATATTAGCTGAAAAATGAATCATATCCACTTGATTCGAAACCTCTATGACCCCAAAAGGGTTTCAATGGTAGACATTCAATCCCCCACTGCTTTTTGTAGTGTGGTCCACTTTATCTTTGGATCTATCCTATTTTTCGGCTTAAGAGTTACGACCGGCTCAAAAAATTTATGGACAGTTTGAATATAATAAATACCTCCTCATGATGGGACCCACAGAACTTAGCTGGTGTGTGGTACAACAGCCAATCCGCTTCCCAAACCTGTTCAGATCCAGACGTGGATTTCCTATTAAAGGCTTCCTGCGCTGGAAACCTATCTAGGGCTCACCCTGACTTTTTGTGAGAAATCCACCCCGTCCATCCCATTTGTAAACTCATTTTAGGACATTAGACCAAAAATGAACCGTATCCAATATTCAAGTCGGCCTAAAAGGTTATGATTGAACGTCCACAATTGAAATATTCGTGGGACTACAGAAGTTTTGAATCAAATTAATATTTTAATATTTGTGTTTTCAGTTCATCCCAAGATTCCCAACAAGAATGACGTTATTAATGGTATGGATGACGTGAACATCACTGTTAACCCTCGGGAAGTTTCAATGGTAGAAATTTCCATACCCACCTTTAACTTTAGTGGGGCCCACTTGAGTCCTGGATCCTACTCACTTTTGGTATAAAATTATAAAATGGGCTGATAAAACGTATGGACAGGGTGGATTTCTCACAAATATCACGTTGAGCCCCAACTAAGTTTCGCAGGAACCTCATGCAAAATGCCTTCAAAGAAGATCCATGTCCATCCAGGAAGCAGATTGGCTGGTGTATGATGGAAGCAGATTGCATACTAATTAAAATTTGTGAGGTCCACCATGATTTATGTGTCTCAATTTTACCATATAATTTTAACACTTGAGCACAAAAATGAAGCATATGGAATGTTCGAATGGACCACACCCACAAGAAACAATTGAATTGAAGGTCTACAGTTGAAAATTTCTTGGGGGCCATGGAAGTTTTAGAGCAAACTTATATTTGTGTTTTTCCTTCATCCATGCCCATATGGATATACTGAACAGGTCGCATAACAAATAAACATCAATGTGGGGCCTAGAAAGGTTTCAACGGTGGAAATCATTATACCCACTGTTTTGTGTGGTATGATCCACTTAATCTTTGGATAAGCTTCAATTTTGAACTCAATCCCTTAAATTATCTGAAAAAGTTAATGGATGGTGTCGATCAAACACATAAATCATGGTGGGGTATAAAGAAGTTTCACATATTAAAGGTTGATTTTGTATTGCGCAAACAAAAGGGGTACTTTTAGAAGAAAAAAAAAATTGTTTAATGAAAAATCACGGAGCACATTCCGCGTTCACCATTAAGCCAGACTCATATCACAGAAAGAATTCAGTGAAAAACCACTTAGCGCTTTCCGTCTTCCGCGTTAAGAATGCATTAACAAATACCACTAAACACGAAAAATTTTCCCCATTCTGTATTAACTGCAAAAATTCAGCGTTAACAAACACGGCCCTAAATTTTAAAATCCATTGTATATAAATCACAATCCTAAAATCATATTGGTTTAACAATCCAAACCACTGATTCAGTGAGAACTTGTTTGTTGAAATAGGGCCATTGGCTATTTTTCATTTTAACCCTCCAAAAAATGCCCGTTAAAATAAGAGTAAAATTTTTACCATGATACATCTAAACTGAAGACCTATAGTTTGTAAAGTGTAGTTTGAGTTACTTGTAAGCTTATAGAACTTTGATGCCACATTTTAGAGATTTACCGATAATACATTTCAGACACCTACATTTCCTAGCTTAAAAATCACAAAAATAAAATAAAATTAAAATTAAAAAATAGGTGGATTTTATTTCCTTAAGGGCCAGTTAAATGCCCAAAACACCACTGGATCAAATATCCACAGTGAAATAGGCAAATGTTCAGGCACCAATTCCGAGCGGGCATCTTTCTAGAAATTGTATCCTATAAGCAATATTGTCAAAGCAATGTGATTAGCAATATGAATCATTCATTTTATATCATATTGCACACCACACTATATGAATCGTAGGTTCAAATTGCATATCCCAAAGAACTGTATGAATCACATTGAATCATATGATTATTTACATTGAGTTGTAAGTTAAATGTGGACTGCATAAATGGACCCATATATATATATATATATATATATATATATATATATATATATATATATATATATATATATATATATTTCATTTTCTTTTTTACATGTTGTTCTTATTTTTATCCGTTTGCTTTAAAACATGTAAAAGGCCCTTTCCTATTAAAAATCCTTATGTTTGTCTTTGGAGAGAGGGGGAGGTGGAGATTTTAATATTCAGAAACTCAAAACAATCAGAATATCTTTTTCTTTGGTCAAAAGAATCAAAATGCCACTTAAGGACTCTTGCACATTTTTAAGGTAAAGTCCTTAAACACAAAACATAAAGGCAAGAATCCTTTAACATTATTACGATCTTTATGCATCATAAAAGTTCTCAATTGCTTATATGATGGCATGTATTACTTTTCTTGGTGCACACTGATGATTATTTATATTTTACAGATGAGAATCAGAAAAAAAATCTTACAATTTACAATTCAATTTGCAATTTGATACAAGAGAGCTATTACAATTTGCAATATGATAATGAACTAGACCAAAGTCCAATGTGACTCATCCAAGTCCAAAGCGACTTGGACGCATGGTATTAAAAAATGGTTATGTTATGGCCATTATGTAACAGTGTTGTTGGAATGGTTTTTAATGTATCTCTTGGGTTCCAGAACTTGCAATCAGAAACCAACAATCCAAAGACTAAGATGTTCTCGGTCTTCCAAGTTCTTTTACTCGATCTTCCACTTAAAACAAAATGTTTACTATTGATCCTAGTATTATCTACTACATACTAGTAACATACAACCAATATTGGGGCACCATACTATAATACAAAATTTCATGTCCCCCTAAACAAGTCATCCTCCATTGATAACATATATATATATATATATATATATATATATATATATATATATATATATATATATATATATATATATATATATATATATCATAAGTTTTTTATTTTCATTTACATTCACAAATACATTCATCATCCATCCAACTATTAACAACATTTACAAAAAATAAAATATATCCAACCAACTCTTAATAATAATTTGCAACTTAACCTGCTAGGAACCGTCATGCACCGTAATGTCTTACGGCAGAGCAAGTTTTAAGGAGTTACAAGTTGACCCTGGCGACAACATATAAATGAAGCAATAAAGATATAAATGATTTAAGATTAATTAAAGATTTCGAGAACTTACATCCACCTCACTCTTATTTCTAAGTAGTCCTGATGAAAATGCATCCGCACTACGAGAAAGGAAAAAAATAAATAAATTTATGACTGCACCGATACGGTCTAGTATGAACGGCTGCCTACGTACCCAATGTTGGAAGGTTGGGATCAAGCCACTACGTAGTTCTTAATATTTAAATCAGAACATGTTACGCATAAGCAAAGAAAAAATCAAAACAAATCATAATAGAAATATGTGTAGCTTCTGTCACGTATAAGAAGATGAAAAGCTGAAACAAATCACTAGATTAGTCAAGCAAAACTACTAAATAATTTAAGATAAAGATTTAGTCAAATAATATCCAAAATAACCTCAAACACAATCCACATGTCCTAACCAAATTACAAAAATATGTTCTTGACTTGAGAAAAGTTTTAAGTAAACTCCTTTAATAACTATGTTTTCGTCAGCACCCTAGGCCAAACGAGAACATCACTCACGTCGCAATCGGCTAACGTCTTCTCCATGTCACCAAACACATTCGCACTGGGAACTTCAACAACATCCAATATAACTTTGATGCAATCTAGAGGGATGTCTGCATTATCTCTAATCAAACGCCCACGTGCAACAACTCGACTACAAATATCTGTCAAATGACAGATTTGTTCCACCCGTGGAAGTGGAGGTGGAGGTGGAGCTGACTCATCACGATGACTTGAGGTATCGCCAGATCGAAAAAACCCCTACAAGGAATAATTTTTATTATTTTCATGGATAAAATAGTAACTATACATTATTCTTTAATTGTTAAAATACCTGAGAACCAGCAGTGCCAGGAGAGCATTGCATTGGTTGAACTAGAGTATTTATTTAATTCTGAACATCAACCAAACGTTCTCCAATGTTCAATATCATGTTCCTGCACTCGTTGAACCTATTTTTCAGTTGCTCTTTTAATACAATCATCGATGCTTTAACCTCAACAATTTCGTCCTTTCCTTCTCTAATTTCATTAATGTAAGGGGTTGAAGCAATAATGGTGATTTTTGGAATATGACCCAACCCCCTTACATGTCCTCTTTTATCAAGACCACAAACCTAAATGATAATCAACCATTATTAGTAATGCATGTATATAAGTAACAAAAAATGTTCAGAAAGCTAAGTATGTCAAAGTGAAGAGAATGAATGAAAAACCTGTGCAACTGGGTCGTGATTTAAATCATTATGCATACTTGTCGGGTCATTGGCAACTATTTCTTTTATTTTTTTCTATTGTGATGCTCAGCTCCTGTGAAGGGAGAGACCCATCAGATCTAGTATGAGTTGCCAAAAATAATTTAGTTATCGTGATTTGAGTATCTGGATTTTTTTGTTGCTGTAATTTACAATGAGAAATCATGTTAATTATTATGTATTCTTAAATTGGATTAAAAGAAATTAAAGTTATGTTAAAAACTTACAATCAACTCTGCCATCCTAACAGACCCCCGTTGACCAGTCGTGTGAGGGCACTTCATCTCTCTTCTGGATTCCTTTCCCTTTTCACGACAAGACTTCGCTTCTTCTATAGATTCATAATCAACAAATTTGACCCAATCTTCTAGCTTGACACCATTTGAGCAATTTTTCTTTCTGTCTCCATCATTATCATACACATCCAGGACACTTCCTCGTAATCGATTCTTCCAATCCTTCCGCATATCATTAGCACGCTTAATTATGAAAATTTTACATTTGTTGTTATTGTCAACATCATATTTGGCCTACATAACATATTTCATTACGCAGGGCAATTAGTCAACAACAATTATATTATAAACATTAGAAAGTAAAACACATG
This sequence comes from Magnolia kwangsiensis, assembly GCA_037074715.1. NCBI lineage: Eukaryota > Viridiplantae > Streptophyta > Magnoliopsida > Magnoliales > Magnoliaceae > Magnolia > Magnolia kwangsiensis. The sequence goes on along the minus strand of CM073572.1, from coordinate 15,967,419 downwards.
TATTTAAATGCTTACCAAAACAGTTGGCCAAACATTATCCTTGATGGTACTTGGCACAAGCCGCCAGTTTTTGTATGCAATTGAACAATGAGTCCTAACCACATTTCCTAGAAATGTGGTGAATTGATTTTTATTATCTACAGTAATCTCTCCAAGTGGACTGATTGAAACTTTTATCCTTGTGGTGCTTGTTGGGGCAGAACTAGAAGGCCCTACATACGACATAATTTCTAAAAAAAATTGAAAATTAAAAAATTATTAGTCATTTAATATGTTGTTATACATTATAAAGAGATAACGCTATACATATGCATATGTTTTTGCTGAATTCGAAAAAAAAATGAAAGAAAAATAATCTAATATAGTAAATGTAATTAAATTTACTTCAACCTGATATGAAACTTGATCAGTTTCTTTTCCGCTTTTGAATACGTGGGTTACTTGATACAATTTCTACATATGACCCTTCTTGTATATCTTCACTAGTTGAGTCATACAGATCATCTATTAAGGAAGGGCTCGAGGAACCTGCAGTCAACCTGGCCTCAAACACTAGCAGATCCTCAAATGCATATGCATATTTTGTCAGTCGCTTCAGAACATCTAAGACAACATGTCAGTCATCTCTTGTCGGATCCTTGCAATAGAAGACCTGAGCTGCCTGAGATGCATGGATAAATGGCTCATCCTCTTCCTTGATATTCCTTCTAAACCTTCCTAGGTTTACAAATATCAGATTTGTTTCAGGATCTACATAACATCCATTTGAAGTATCTTCGATATGCACCCAATCACAGTAGAACAATGTTATCTTGAAGGTGAAGTAGTTTAATTCAAGTATTTGTCTAATGATACCATAGTAGGTGGCTTCCTGTTCTACCAAGTTCTTATCCCTGGCACTCGCCCTAAACATAGTTAAGGCTTTCATAGAGACCCCGCTATTTTGTGTTGTCAAGTTTTTTTCAAAGTCTGATGTGCAAAAAACATATCCATTTACTGAGTATGTACTGTATGATGTGGCATCATATCTATGACCAGTAGCAATTCTCTTAAATTGTGACATTTCTTCATTCTCTAATTGTTCCCTTAACCAAGCATTGTAGTCTACTTCTTTTTGCACCAATGGATTGCCCCTCCTGTTTTGCCCCTTACGTGTTTGGCCATGAATGTATTCATTGTACTTCCTACAATTCACATACAATATAATATATGAATTAAATTTTTACTTTACATGGTACAATTTATAAACATTAAGGACAGAAATATAGACTTTTGTCAACATACCCCAACCATTGAGCATTTTCAGCGTGATGTTGTAATACTCATCTGCATGCTTGTTGATATTGCACATTAGTAAGAAGATAACTTTTCCCTTTTTTGTCGATTTGAAAATTATCGGCATTATCATCACCCTCATCATAGAATATCTTTTTCACTCTCCTATGGCTTCCTAACATCTTTTCAGGCATGTAGTCCATGCAGTACATCATGGACTCTTCCAGTACGTAGCGTTCAGCAATACAACTCTCTGGATAAGTTTGATTCGTCACATACTTTTTGTATGTTCTCATCATCCTATACACATTAAAATCAGATATAGATATAAATAATAATAATAAAAAAAGAATAAGAAAGTTGATAAATTCTAATAATTAATGTTACCTCTCAAAAGGATACATCCACCGATATCTGACTGGTCCACAAAGTTGCGCTTCCTCTGCTAAGTGTACCACTAGGTGTGTCATAGGAACAAAAAAAGATGGGAAAAAATATTTTTCGAATACACATAATGTTTCCACTATATATATATATATATATATATATATATATATATATATATATATATATATATATATATATATATATATATATATTTTGTATTTTGCTCTTCACGATTAATAACTTTTGAACATAAGACGTTGAAGAATCTTAACATTTCACAAATGGCGGTGCGCAATGTCTTCTTTTTTCTCAAAAACGAGTGCATCAACAAAACTGGTAGCAATTGCTGCATCACAATGTGATAATCATGCGACTTGAGGGCCTTTAGCTGACAATCCTCTAAATTGACACGATGTGTCCAGTTTGCACAATATCCTCTTGGAACTTTCAAATTGCTCAGTGTCAGACAAAACATGTTTCTTTCAGATGTGGACAATGTAAAAGGAGCTTTGGGTAAGAATAACCTGCCGTTTCTTTCTTCAGGCCACATAAACTTTCTTATCTTCATAGCCTGAATATCCTGACGGGCTTGTAAACCATCTTTAGTCTTATCTTTTGTATCCATGATTGTCGCAATGAGGTTCTCGGTGACATTTTTCTCAACATGCATCACATCCAGATTGTGACGAATGGGCAAATGCTCCCAGTATGGAAATTCAAAAAGGATTGATCTCTTCGTCCAAGCAGTAATGTTGTTCGGGTCATTGTTAGACTTTTTCTTAGTCTTTCCCACTTGCTTTCCGAAAACAGTTTCAATATTATTTATTTTACATAGTACATCTGAACCTTTCATACGCTTTGGAGCCTTCCTTTTTTCCTCTTTCCCATTGAATCTGGTTCTGTTAGTCCTAAAGTCATGACCTAATGGCAAGAATCTTCTATGTCCCATATATGCAAACTTCTTTCCTTGTTCAAGCCAAACCGATTCCGTCTCCTCACTACAAATAGGGCATGCGTACTTTTCTCCTGTCCTACAACCAGAAAGATGTCCATATTCTGGAAAATCGTGTATTGCCCATAGTAAACTTGCTCTCATTGTGAACATATTCTTACTGTGCGAGTCATATGTCACAAATCCTTCCCACAATTCAAGCAACTCTGCAATCAACGGTTGCAAGTAAACGTCAATGTCATGTCCTGGACCTTTTTTCCCGGGGTTTAAAAGTGTTAACATAGTAAACTCTTTCCGCATGCATAAATGAGGCGGGAGATTATACGTAACAATCATAACAGGCCAACAACTATATGAATTGCTCATATTCCCAAAAGGATTGAATCAATCCGTTGCAAGTCCCAAACGAACGTTACGTGGCTCCGCAACAAAATCAGCATACTTTTCATTTACAATCTTCCACATAGACGAATCCACTGGATGACGCATGCAAATATCATCTTGAACCGACTTTGAATGCCATATCATATTCTCTGCAATCTCTGGTATAGTGTAGAGTCTTTTTAACCTTGGCGTTAATGGGAAGTACCTTAGCACCTTACGAGGTACACGTGGGGCGGTTGACCTTACAACACTATTAAATTTCCATCTGCTTGCTCCACATTTTGGACAACACTGCTTATCAGCATGGTCTTTCCAGTACAAAATACAATCGTTAGGGCATGCATGTACTGTCTCATAGTTCATACCCAATGAACTGATCAGCCTCTTTGCATTATAAGTACTTTCTGGCAAAGAGTTCTCGTTGGGCAAAATTTTCTTGAGCAAGTTTAACAACTCTGTAAAGCTATTGTCTGACCAATGAAACCTAGCCTTCATACTCAGCAACTCCACTGTCACAGACAACTTTGTATGCTCCGGTTTACACGATGGATATAGGGATTGTTTTGCATCCTCCATTAACGTCCTATACCGAGCCTCATCGCCTAAGTCATCATGAGGTTCAGTATCATCTTCATTATTAACCTCACCCATACATGCATCTAACTCAATGGGTTGAAAACGACTGAAAGCATCATTCACCAAATCGACCATTCTGGGAAACACATCTTCATTACGATTACCGACAGGTGTACTCACACCTGTTTCAAGACGTTGTTCCCCATGGAGAAACCACGTCGTGTACGTTTGATCTATGCCATTAAAAACCAAGTGTTCGGAAATAGTTTCTAATGTCATCTTCCCACGTATATTACAACACTTGGCACAAGGACAACTATGCCAGTCTTCCCCATTTGAATTTTGTTTCACGTACTTTAGAAATGTTGCAACACCTTCCATGTATTCAACAGTTAAGCTTCCTGCTCTCATCCAGTTCTTTCATGGTGTCATGGAAGCCATCTCTGGTAACGCGTACATGATGTGTTTAAGTTAGATTACGAATGAGTATGTCTATCTAACTGACTAAATTAGTCACTCATCCAAGGCCGAATATATTGTAACGCTTTCATTTTAAAATTTAAATGCCTACACCGAAATTCTGGCAACATATCTCCATATCTCTCCAGATATATTGATCTTGTATTTGATTCCCATGTCAGGTATCAACACAAAGTGAGGATATTTGACCATGGAAATAAATACAAGATACATATCTAGAGAGAAAAAGAGAGATGATGCATACAAAAGGCAAGTGCATTTGAATTGACAAAATGAAAGCATTACATTCTATCCAGTCTTGAACTGTCCAAACAGGGACAATTTAAGGATTTTTATGCACCAAGGAGCACACTGTATCTATGCCTGACCACATAAAAATCCTTAAATGGGTAACTGATTGTCTTAATCTATATACAATCACATCAAAAATTTTAATCTAAATGAACATAATTCAAAATACAACTCATTTATAAATGTAGAATCAAAGTAAAAGAACTGGTAACCTAAGTTGTTTTCCTGCAACCAGTCTCACCAGATAACAGCACCACCTATTCTCCACACATAAATAGATAAACAAAACTCAGAGTATGACATTAAATAACATTGAATCCTCCTTTCACCAGTAGTAACAGAAAGAAAATGCTCAATATAAGTGTAATGGGTTTATCCTCCTCTCTTTTTATTAAGCATGGTGATGAGGATATTCTTTTCTAATAAATGGGTGTAGCCCTTGTAATGCCATTACTATGTTATATCCACTTTGTCCAACTCGTTTTAAGTTGTAAACCAAAATACAAAGAAAATATAGCTGTCTAGTGGGCCACACTACATGAAACAATATTGGGAATGAAAAAGCCCACTTGAGAATCCTTCCTGAGGCCCACAGTGATATCTATATGCCATCCAACCCTTTCACAAGGTGATTGAGTTGGGATGAAGAGAAAACAAAAATATGGGCCTGATTTAAAACTTATGTGGCCCATATTTTTATCAACCCTTCTCAACACTGTGTGTTTCCATTCCTACTTTTTCATGTGGTGTACCCTGTTTGAGTTCCGATATGCCTCATATTTGGACTTATGGCTAAAAACGATTTGATAAAACAGATGAACGGAGTTGTTATAGCACTATGGTGGGCGCCACATGGGTTAGAATTAAACGGGTTCATGGAACCCCAAGTTTCCAGCAAGTATATGAAGAGAATAAAGGATTTCATCTTTCAAATCATCCTGTCAACCAACTATTCTGTCATTCATTCCCTTTTTTCTTCACAGAATTTGGGTGCTGTCAAATTATCATTGGATGAGCTGAAAGTTGAGAATTCTCTTGTGAGAATATATATATATATCTTCATTTGTCTAATTCTAGTCTTTCTAATATTGGCATAGAAATACATGAAGAAATGCACCAATGGTCCAAATTCAATGTAGAAAAGGGAGAAAATTTGATAGTATGGATAAATCAACCATCATATCTATGGCTTAGGTAAATGAACCATTGTTCCCACATGAACAGATTAGGTGCCAAACAAGGAAGTTCCATGTTCCCAGCAATCAGGAAACTCAGCCTCAGTATAGAAGTAAAAAATAAAAATCAAACATTTATTTGTAAAATCTTTCAAAATCTCAAGTGAATTATACCTTTGGAAACAATAGTAATTGTCCATTTAAAACCTCTTATAAGTGATCAAACTGATGTTTATTTATTTTCTTATTTCAACCTAGTTTTTGTGATATTAATTGTAAGTTAGATGGAAAATAAACATTACAGAAACATTAGAGCGGGGCTTAGGAAGTTTTTAACGGCGTGATAGCTAATGAACACTATTTCTTTTAATAGGGTCTGCTTTAGATTTGAGTTTGCTTCATTTTTGGGATCATGCCCTGAAATAACCTGCAAATATACAAGCTGGGATTGCGTCCTACCTAGCCCATCTCAAGCTGGGAACCGGCAGGGGTAGGACGCAATCTGCGAATATACAACATGTACATCAAGGTGGGCCCTACTGTGAGGGCTACACCATGTGGGCGCAGCTTTGGTGGATCCACTGAGGTGCGTGGGACCCATAAGTGTAGGCCCCACTTTAATGTATGTGACTACATTCATCCTATCTATCTTTGTATTGAAAACTCATGATCTAAAAAATGAGGCAGATCCAAATCTCAAATGGAAAGGCATGATTCAAAAAATGAGGTAGATCCAAATCTCGAATGAAAAAGCATGATCCAAAAAATGAGGCTGATCCAAATCTCGAATGGACCATGGGACAGGAAACAATAGTAATTGAAAATAAAGGACTTATTGTGGGCTACAAAAGCTTTGGATCAAGATGATATTTGTGTGGTTGCTTTGTATAAGTCCCTGTGACCTTATAAAAAGGTTGGATGGCAAATAAACAATCTGGAAGACTCATGAAGTTTTTAGCAGTGGGGATTCAATCACAACTTTTTCGGGTAATCTGGCCCACTTAAGATTTGGGCATGATTCATTTTTCGAGTAATCTGGCCCACTTAAGAATTCTCCCCACTCCAAAATAGTGGCCCATTCTCCCTAAAGGAGCAGAATCCTATTCATCACCATCTAGGCATCATCCCCATTCATCATTGGGGGTGTTTGATTTTTTTAATTAGGGCCCACCTGATGAATGATCTAGATCAAAAGACACATGATCAAATTCACCAACGACTAGTGTTTAGTGCTGGGTCCTTTCCCTGCCTGAATAAGCCATATCCTAACTACAAGCATGTTGGTGCCACTAAAAAATGAGCTCATCCCGTTTCGGTTACCATCACTTACCTAGTTTAGGGTGTTGTTTGGATGCACCAAATATCATGATTTATCTGTATAATTTGGTGCAACCAAACACATCCTCATATACTTATTGATTATATCTTAATCCCTACCAACAAATTAAAATGTTCTAATACATAAATTACAATAAAAAGAAAATGGGACCAACTCATTTTTAAGTAGCACCCAACTAGGGCCATAAGGATCCAGGGACATGGCAGAGAAAAATCAAAGGCAGGTCATGCATACGCCGAGTCCAGACTCACCCTACAAGTACAGGACCCATGTCATTGCATCAGCCCACCCCCACCCCCACCCACACCCAATGCTGGCACCCAAAAAATTCAGATCAATCCACTCATTAGGTAGACGACACATGTACATTATTTGGACTGTCGACTTCCCATACAAGTGTGGCCCATCTAATGATCAACCCGATTTTTTGTTCTTGGGTTTGGGCCCCAAAGAACAAATCGAAACCTCGCAGATGGGCACCATGTCTTCATGTGCTGGGTGAGTCCACACAGCGCAAAAATCAGCTGTTCTATGATGACAGTGAATCCTTCTCATCACTTCAATCCACAAAATCCAACAATCACACTACTTACGTATAATCTTTATTCTCAAATGCAATTCCAGTACATTGTTTTCATAAATCGCATTGTTCTATTACAGGGTTCGACTATGAAGTCATAGTTATCAAACAACTGTAGTTCCAATATTAATATCGGTCATTGCTGACACTTAATTCTCCACTTTTCATAGCATGCATGAATGTATCGTCTGATGTTAAAGGTTAATCAAGCAAACATGATACTGCCTTTTATTCATTACTCTCACAAACCAAATCTTCCTAACCTGATCTTTTATGTAGCCCACTAGCACCTCGATGAAAGAAGAAGCCGTGCCACTCGAAGGAAGACGACGCCTCGCCGCTCGAAGGAAGGAGTGAAAATGTGAAAAGAGAGAAGGCGCTCGTTATTTAGCAAATCATTTTCTGAATTTTATAAAATTTTGAATACGAAACAGTGTGCGTTTACCACTGTTTATAAAAAATACTTTGTTAACAATCGTACATGCAAGAAGGACCATTTTCTGGATGTTTAAGATCGTATTATATAAGAAAATTATAAATATTAAACAAATACAACTAGATGGATTATTTCAATGGTCTGGATAACTTTATATCATTGCCACTATTTTCATAAACGAGTCACCAGTATTTTACATTCTGTACAAAACTTACAGTTTTTTTACCGAAAAATAAAAGGCTAAACAAAGCTTTGAAAAGGGGAGGGCTCTATGGGCCCCACCATGATGGATATGTTTCATCCAATCCGTCCATATATTTTTATATATCAATTTATTTTTCTATTTAAAAAATTAAGTATATCTCATTCTCAAATGGCCCACATTACAGGAAACAGTGTTGAATAAATTTTGACCATTAAAAAAGTTTTAGGGGCCATAAAAGTTTTGGATCAAGCTGATATTTATTTTTTCCCTTCATCTGGGTCTTTATGACCAAATCAATATATTGGATGTCAAATAAACAGTACAGTGAGCCTTAGGAGGATCTTAATTGTGAATTTCCATTCATTATTTTTGTCCTGTTGTGTGGCCCAACTAAGATTTATATCCCTATTATTTTTTGTATCAAGCACTAAAATGATCTGTAAAAATGGATGAACGGAAGTGATGAAGTACATACATCATGGTGGGGCCCACAGAGAACCGACCATCAGCCACGGGGCTCGTGTCAGGGGGAGTAGCCAATCCGTTCCAGGAACGCGGATTTCCTGCCAAAGCCTTTCGCAGGATGTTCCTGCGCTGGAAATCAAAGTGGGGCCCACTGTAATGTTTGTGAGAAATCCACCCCGTCCATCCATTTTTTGAGTTCATCCTAGGATGTTACGAAAAAAATGAACCGAATCCACTGCTCAAGTCGACCGAAAACATGATAATTGAACATCCACGGTTGAAATATTCACGGGGCTACAGAAGTTTTGAATCATTCTAATATTTTTGTTTTAAGTTAATCCCAGTAGGAAGGACGTTACGAACGGTATAAATTAAATGTAAACATTACTTTTTATCCCAGGCAGGTTTCAACGGTAAGAATTTCCCTAACTACCTTTTCCTTCAGTACGGTCTACTTGAGTCTTAGATCCTACTCACATTTGGTCTCATCTCATAATATGAGCTCACAAAATGGATGGACGGAGTGGATTCCACACAAACATCATGGTGGGCCCCACTTTAGTTTCCAGCGCAGTAACTTTCTGTGAAAGGCTTTCGCTGGAAATCCGCGTCCCCGTTCCAGGGACGTGGTTTCGTGCCAAGTTACTGTGCATGGATGCTGGGTGGGGCCCACCACCATGTTTATTGGAAATCTACTCCGTTAATCTATTTTCCAGAAAATTTTATGGTATAAAACCAAAAATGAGGTATATCCCAATCTCAAATGGACCACATTATAGGAAACAGTGTTGAATGAGCGTGGACCATTAAAAACCTTTTAGGGGCCATAAAAGTTTTGGATCAAGATGATCTTTGGTTTTTCCCTTCATCTGGTCCTGTATGACCTAATCAACAGATTGGATGTCAAATAAACAGTACAGTGGGCCTTAAGATGGATTTTAATGGTGGATATCCAATCACCATTATTTTCATGTGGTGTGGTACACCTGAGATTTATGTCCCGCTAATTTTTGGTATAAAACTGTCAAATAATCTAAAAAAATGGATGAACTGAATAGATGAAACACATACATCATAGTGGGGCCCACTCGTAGAAGAGGATTTTAATGGTGGATATCCAATCAATATTGTTTTCCTATGATGTGGTCCATCTTAGGTTTATATCCCTATCATTTTTTTGATCAAGCCCTAAAATGATCGGTAAAAATGGATGAACAAAATGGATGAAATACATACATCATGGTGGGGCCCACAGCACCGAATACTAGCCAACGGGCTAGTGGCAAGGGAGTAGCTAATCCGTTCCCATCTATGCTGATATTTGTGGTGCGGTCCATTTAATCTTTGAATATGATTCATTTTTTGAATAATTCTCTAAAATGATCTCGAAAAATAGATGAATGGTGTAGGTTGATCCCAAATTTTTGGTAAATCCAAAACTCAAGTGGACCATGCCACACGAAATAATGTGGAATAATGATTTCCACCATTGATACCTTCCTTGGGCCCACAGTAACATTTATTTTCCATCCAACCTATTCATAATATTAAATATATGTGAATGAAGAGAAAACACAAACATCAGCTTGATCCAAAACTTTTATGGCCTCCAAGAAATTTTCAATGATAGAGGTTCAATCACACTATTTCCTTTAGTGTGGTCCACTTGATGTAAGACCCGTATCTTAATCCGCACTGTTCCGTTGTTTCCCGCGATCCTTTTCGTTAAATTCCGGCAATCCGCGACTTATAGTTGACGTTGCGCACGACCGTAAGTCGTATCCTATTCATTTGAGTCGGCTTAATCCGAGACTTATATCGTTGCGACCGCATCGTTGCCGCGGTTCCAACGCCGCAACTCACGCACCGATCCGATACCCAGACGATGAGATACGGACCCACGTTCAGTTCGAGCAAAAAACACCGCGCGTTGCAAATCCCAAGGAATCTCTACAATATGTCCCATCAATCCCATCAATCAATCCCATCAATCACCTCTCATGTCAAGTACACCCACCCATGCTTCCTTTCTCCACAAGTCAAGCAACCACCGAAGTCAACTAACCTCTCACTTCACCCATCACTCACCTTACATCACTCCATCACTCTTACAACTCTCTCTCTCCCTCTCATTTCTCAACACTCCAAATCTCAAGCAAGGAAGCTCTCCCACGTCCAAGCCTTCCATGGAGAGAAAATGTGCATTTTGGTGGCCCACTTCCCATCTCCAAATCTCATCATCTTAGCCATCCATTTCCCATCTCCACCATTAAAGTGAAGCTTTAGGAGACCGGCATCTCAACGGACCAAGAAGATCAAGTGGTGGGGTGTTTCTTTAGACTACTTTTTATGTTTTTAAGATGGGCCAAGTGAGGCCAACCGATCAATGGTTTGGATCTCACTTGGGACCCTAAGATGTGGGCAATGGCCCATCTTGATCATCACAACTATTCCATGATGGGGCCATTCTCCATGGACCCCATCATGATGTTTACTTTCTTGCATTAAGAGGTCATATAGACCGTTCATTTTGAGTGGAGACGGATCTCCACCGTTGATCTTTCATTTGGAAGGCCCATACGCAATGAGACCCGTTAATGTATGATTGGATGGTTGAAACGGAGGGTCCGCAGTGCCGGGATCCCTCCATCACGCGTGTCCCACTCTCCTTCTATCTCTTTCTCCTTCTCCTTCTTATTATTTTCTTTCCTTATGTATTGATGTAGTTGTGTGACCCACTTGAATGGACCCCACCATGGAGTCACATTTTTATCTATGAATGGGGCCCGCCTAGTGTGTGTTGTACCACACCGTACATCCATATGGTGGCCCACCTGAGCAGGCCCACCTCTCATGGACAGACCGTCCAGCGTCTCTGGACGCTGGACGTGGAAAGAAAAGAAAACACAAATATTGGCTTATTTCTAAGCCTTTGGGAAAGACCACTTGTATGGGCCCCATCTTGATGTATGTATTCAATCCATGCCGTCCATCCCATTTAGAGCTCCATTTTAAGCGTTGAAATGAAAGATGGGATTGATCGGAGCATTTGGTGGGCCACAGTTTTAAAAATGGTACCATCACCATTGAACTCTACCAAAACTCTTCCTACACGCTGAAAAATGGCCGATATTGGTCTTGATGGGTGTATTTTGTGCTTGGGAATACAATGGACGGAGTGGATGCACTTCAAGCGGGCCCCGCATATGAAAAACCTCAGAAAATATTTTTTTTCAAAAAAAAAAAAATAGGCAAAGCAGCAACTTTGCTGCTGCTTTCAGAGCCACAGGCGCTGCCTGCGGCCTTGCAGCGAGCGGGCGACAGCAGCCCACGGCCCCCTGCCGTGGGCCCCACATGATGTATGTTTTGTATCCATAACGTCCAATGGGTGGCCCACATGCTGAGGTGGGCCCTCCCCAAAAATGAGGCCCATCCAAGACTCAGGCGGCCCACACCACAAGAAACAGTGGTGATTAAATTCTACCATTTAAATCCCTTGGGGGGTCCACAGAAGTTTTTGATCAAGCCGAAATTTATTTTTTTTATTCACCCAGGACCCTGTGACCTTATAAATGGATTGGATGGATTATACATATTATAGTGGGCCCCACATGGGACCCACAGCGATGTCAATGCCTAACTCCACCGTCCGCACGGACGGTGGAGTCCCCCCCCCCCCCCTGCATGTATGTTGTACACGTGTGTGTGTGTGTACGCATGTGTGAGTGCACATGTGTGTGTACGTGTGTGTGTATGTGTGTGTGTGTGTGTATGTGCATATATATATATATATATATATATATATATATATATATATGTATATATAATATTATATTATATATACATATACTGTATATAAATTATATATTATATTAAAATATGATTATGATGGTGGGCCTTCATGTGACCCCCCACCATGATGCATGCGTTGCATCTCACCGTCTATTCAGTTCAAAAACTCATTTCTTGAGCTAAAAAAAAAAAATGAGTCAGATCTATGGATCAAATGGGCCCACATTGGTATGTATATAGGGCGCATATTGATTCATTTATGGCCATTCATCTAGGCCCACCTTGGTGCACACCTAAGGCCACGGGATTAAGCCCATTTGGCATATGTAATGCCCATGGGTTTCGGCCCATTTGGCATATACAATGCCCATAGAATCCGGCCCACTTATTCTATATAAGGCCCACGGAATTCAAGCCCATTTGATACATATTAAAGCCCATGAGATTAAGCCACTTGATGTGCATGAGGCACAAATGGAGTGGCCTAGTTGATATATATTTAAAGCTCATGTGTATGGGCCCATCTGACATATTTAAGGCTCAAGTTGTGAGGCCACTTTGATGTGTTTCAAGGCCCATGGATCATGGACCATTGCAATGTACATAAGGCTCATTGGTGAGGCCCATTAATGCAGCCATTTGATGAATGTAAGGCTCATGTGATTCGGCTCATTTGATGTATCTATGGCCTATGGACCGAGGCCCAACGGAATGACCTTATGGTCCATTGCAATGTGTGATTTCTCATTGTTCATGTAATGACATTTATGGCGGGTCGTGCCTAAGGAACAATGTTGGTTTGACGTCCACATTGTATGTACAGCGATTGGTTAAATGTCCGCATTGTAACTCTCCTTAAGGCCCATTAATAGGCCCATACTCGATACTATTCATCGCTTTATAACATGCTTAGAATAATCTCATGACTCATGACCATACGCATCATATGTATGCTTGATATGAGTAATGACTGACCATAGCATACGCCATCGGGCAGACCATTTACGGGGCTCGTTATGTGACTGAGTGCCCCACATGATCGCACAGTACGCGCTGGATTGCTGCATGTTTTGACAGCGTGATGCATGCATCTCGCATACGTATGACTTGATCACTGCACGCCCTAGCGACATCAGGGCCGTGGCTCCACAGGTACATCGTGGATGGCCGTATTGGATACCGAAAATACTTATTCTAGCACTGTGGGCACTTAGGATGTCCTTGGGTGAAAGTTCCAGAACCTTTTTGGTACCAGGAGATGCTCCAGCGTCTAGACCGAGTGGATACACGAGCGCCCGAGTGCCGAATACCAGTAGGTCGCGTCTCCCACTGTGTCGTGGTCGGTTGGAAGGGGGTGTGGCCTTATCCGCCTGAGCGAGAGGGCTATAAGCTAGGCTGAGTTTCACTAGCTTGCAAATGAGTCCGCTATCGACGATCCGGGTAGGTATTGGCATACTACTGGTCAGGCGGATAGTGAGGTCTTATCCGCTTGCTTGACTGTGCAGCCAGGGAGGTGGCAGTCTCTGCGAAGTGTATTAGACCCCGGTGATATCCAGAGAGGAACTGTACTGATATACTTACTTGAGGAGTACCGACTTGCTTGGATTACATTTTGCATATGACATTCGGCTATGTAGGCCTTGCATTGTATCGGTGTGGCCGATGACATTCATATCTCATCGCATAGCTTTGACATGGTTGTTTCTATGGACCTACCATATACTTCCGCATTGTTCTGATACTGTACACTTGGCGTTTGCCTTTCGCACACACTTACATCACCCTCTAAGCTTTTGTAAGCTTATGCACGATAGTTGCGTGCAGGTAGCGTTGGACGGCAGCAGCGCTGAGACAGGAGTGCATATCAGGATCTTTTGGAGCTTTTGATCACCTTGTATTTCCCTTTCCGCATTGTACTTAAAGTTTTTGATATAGTGGATATGTGGTGATGTTGTTTTGTGACTTGGTTATGCTTGTGGTTATGCTCCATTACAAAAAATAAAAATCATTCTGAAAATCCTCCTTGCAGGATCCCAGGATCAGAATCTGGCATTTGATTGTCAGGAGCTGAGAATGGGGCACTACGGAGGCTGTCGGCACCGGATTCGGCAATCGGGATTCATGTGAATCCGATTTTCGGATTTGGGGCGTGACAGAAGTTGGTATCAGAGCATAACTTGGGAATACCTGAGGATCACATCACATATCTACTATAAGCAGGTTTCGAGTCTGAATGATTTAGAGATTTTCCGACATAGACTCTTAATGTATGTGCCTTCGAGGATTCTCAAGACTGATAGGCCATTGTTCCTTCCTGTAGGGGACGTTATGGCTAGAAGAACGACCCGAGCGAATCCCACTCCACCACCTGCGACTCCCACACCACCACCCGCAGCTCCTTCTTTACCACCTGCTACTCCTACTCCACCACCAGATAGTCCTGCCTTTGAGCCTGAGGATGCCACTCATTTTCCTGAGACCGATGCGGATCCGACCGTACCTGTGAGTGCTACTCAGCTGCAGCAGATGTTGCAGGCGATGACCGCCATTCTTCAGGGGCAGAGCAGGCGTCCCACAGTGTCACCAGCCGAGGCTGAGCAGGAGCGTGCAAGCGCTCTTCTCAAGGATTTCCGACGACACGATCCCCCACGTTTTCGGGGTGAGCCAGACCCTACTGCTGCAGAGTTGTGGTGCTCCGAGGTGGAGAAGATATTCGACACCATGAGATATACTACCCAGCAGCAAGTCCCATTAGCTGTATTCCTTCTGCAAGGCGAGGCTCAGTATTGGTGGGCATCTGTGGCCCGATCGGTAGCCGCCGATTTTGAGTGGACCTGGGAGGACTTTATAGACCGGTTTGACCGGAAGTTCTTTCCCGAACATGTGCGACAGCAGCGCGCACTAGAGTTTGAGACTTTGGTCCAGGGGGACATGTCTGTGTCCCAGTATGAGGCTCGGTTCGTTGCACTATCCAGATTCGCGACGTATCTTGTTGATGATGAGGGGCGGAAGGCCCGCCGTTTTGAGAACGGCTTACGTCCTGCCCTCCGGAGCCGTATGATCGGACACATGCTTCCGACGTTTGAGGAGATAGTAGAGAGAGCCCTGATATATGAGACAGATTGGGCCAGTGTGCAGAGAGCCCGCGATCAGAGGGGAGATCAGAAGAGGAAGGCACCCTTTAGTAGTTCCCATCAGCAGCATCGTTCACAGCAGTGGCGCACGACCCGCCCAGCATTCCGAGCACCAGCAGTACCCCCAGCACCATCTTCGGGATCGTTTACAGGTACTTGCTTTGGGTGTTGTCGTACAGGGCATCGTAGGCATGAGTGTCCCCATCCGCAGCAGCAGCAGCAGCCGAGGGCACCACATCCACTCCACGACAGCCACCACAGCAGCAGCGACCACAGCACCAGCCTCTTGTACATCCTCCACAGCAGCAGAGGCAGCAGGTTAGGCCCCCACAGTGACCACAGCAGCAGCAGAGACCTCAGAGGCGACCTGCACCTCCCCAGCAGGCTCAGGGCAGATTCTATGCCGCCCAGCAGGACCCTCAGTCATCAGGAGGGGTCGTCGAGGGTACTCTTCCTGTCTCTGCATGCATTGCACGTGTACTATTTGATTCTGGTGCATCGCATTCATTTGTCGCCGATAATTTCTGCCGATCGACCGGTTTGCCGTTGGAGTCTGCCCGTGAGGATTTGGTAGTATCGACGCCATTAGGGAAGACCGCAGTGTTGGGCCGATTTTGCGCGTCTTGTCCTATTTTGATTGGGGATATCTTCTTGCCTGCCGACCTATTTGTATTGCCGATGTCCGATTTTGATGTTATCCTGGGCATGGACTGGCTTGCCGAGTACTACGCCATATTGGACTGCTCTGTGAGGACAGTCACGTTCTGCATACCCGGCATGCCAGAGTTTCAGTTTGTTGCCGAGCCCAGAGGAGGGCAGCTTTCTTGCCTGTTATCGTGTGCCGTTGAGGAGCCAGCTGCTTTGAGTATCGACCAGCTGCCGGTTGTTTGTGGTTTTCCTGATGTGTTTCAGGAGATTCCGGGATTACCACCTCGTCGGCATACCGAGTTTCAGATTGATCTTGTGCCTGGTACTGAGCCTATTTCAAAGGCCCTGTATCGTATGACACCATTGGAGTTACGGGAACTGCAGAAGCAGTTGGACGAGTTGCGCGAGCTAGGCTTTATTCGTCCGAGCAGTTCGCCGTGGGGAGCGCCGGTACTCTTCGTAAAGAAGAAGGATGGCTCGTTGAGGCTTTGCGTAGACTACCGCGAGCTCAACAAGGTCACGATCAAGAACAAGTACCCGCTTTCAAGGATCGATGACTTGTTTGATCAGCTGCAGGAGGCGCAGTTCTTTTCAAAGATAGACTTGCGGTCCGGTTATCATTAGGTTCGGGTTCGAGATGAGGATATTCCGAAGACAGCCTTTAGGACGCGATACGGTCATTTTGAGTTCCAGGTCATGTCCTTCGGACTGACCAATGCACCCGCAGTATTCATGCAGTTGATGAACGAGGTCTTCCGTCCGTATCTTGATCAGTTTGTCGTGGTGTTTATTGATGACATCCTGATATATTCGAGGACTCGTGAGGAGCATGAGCGACATCTTGAGATTACATTGCAGACCCTCCGTGCACACCAGCTTTACGCGAAGCTGGAGAAGTGCGAGTTCCGGCAGAAGGAAGTGAAGTTCCTCGGCCATGTAGTGACGAGGCAGGGTGTCGCTGTAGACCCCTCGAAGATAGATGCCGTGCGTGAGTGGGATCAGCCCACGAACGCATCCGAGATCCGCAGTTTTCTTGGTTTGGCGGGCTACTACCGACGTTTTATTGAGGGATTCTCTCGCATTGCAGCCCCGTTGACCAGATTGACCCGGAAGGGTGCCGAGTTCATTTGGAGCGACGCTTGTGAGCAGGCATTTATGGAGTTGAAGGACCGCCTCACGTCCGCTCCTGTCCTCACTCTTCCCTCTGGGAGTGATGGATTTGTTGTATTTACTGATGCCTCACGAGTTGGCTTAGGTGCTGTCCTGATGCAGCACGGGAAGCCGGTGGCTTATGCATCCCGACAGCTCAAGGTCCATGAGCTGAACTACCCCACGCACGATCTAGAGCTGGCAGCGGTTGTCTTTGCACTGAAAGTGTGGAGACACTATCTTTATGGGGTGAGATTCGAGCTCTTTTCCGATCACAAGAGCTTGAACTATTTGTTCTCTCAGTCCGAGCTGAACATGAGGCAGAGGCGTTGGATGAAACTCCTGAAAGACTACGATTTTGATCTTCAGTACCACCCGGGCAAGGCGAACGTGGTGGCGGATGCCCTCAGTCGTCAGCCACGAGGCCTGGTGGCGCATATGATGATTCAGGAGTGGAGGATGCTCGAGGATATAGCAGAGTACGACTTTGAGTTTGGTCTGCAGTCATCTATCGTTCAGCTATCGAGCTTGTCGATTCAACCCTCTCTTGTCGCAAGGGTGATCGAGGCTCAGCAAACAGACGAGTCGTTACAGGATTACCGAGCGGAGGCAGCATCTGAGAGTCAGACGGATTGGCAGATTAGTTCTGACGGTGGACTTCGCTTCAGAGGCCGATTGTGTGTCCCGGATATTCCTGATTTGCGCCGAGATCTTATGAACGAGGCACATCGATCGCATTTCTCTATCCACCCTGGCTCGACGAAGATGTATCACGATATGAGACGCCAGTATTTTTGGTCAGGGATGAAGCGCCAGATAGCCAGTTTTGTGGCCGAGTGTGACACCTGCCAGCGTGTCAAGGCCGATCACCAGAGACCCCTTGGTCTATTGCAGCCGCTGAGCATCCCGATGTGGAAGTGGGAGGATATATCTACCGATTTTATCTTGGGTTTGCCGAGGACTCAGCGGGGTCATGACGCTATCTGGGTTGTTGTGGACCGTCTGACGAAGTCGGCACATTTTCTTGCGATTCGTGAGACTTGGCATATAGATCGGCTCGCCAGGATGTTTATTGATGAGGTCGTGAGATTGCATGGTGTTCCCGTCTCGATTGTTTCAGACCGACATCCGAGGTTCACGTCTCAGTTTTGGAGGAGCTTCCAGAGAGCGATGAGCACTAATTTACAGCTCAGCACCGCGTATCATCCGCAGACCGATGGTCAGACCGAGAGGGTCAACCAGATCCTTGAGGATATGCTTCGGGCTTGCGCGATTGATTTCGCGAGTAGTTGGGACGAGCACCTGCGATTGGTTGAGTTCGCGTACAACAAAAGCTATCAGACGACCATTGGTATGGCTCCTTTTGAGGCATTATATGGCAGACCGTGCAGATCTCCGAGTTGTTGGACCGAGGTTGAAGAGCGACGTCTCCTAGGTCCTGAGCTTGTGCTGCAGACGTCAGAGGCTATCGACATCATCAGACAGAGGATGCGCACAGCTCAGAGCCGGCAGAAGAGTTTTGCTGATCGTCGGCGTCGTCCCTTAGAGTTTGTCGTCGGGGACTATGTGTATCTCAAGGTCTCACCCATGAAGGGTGTAGTTCATTTTGGGACGAAGGGCAAGCTTGCCCAAAGATTCATAGGACCTTTCGAGATCACTGGGCTCATTGGCGTTGTGGCCCACCGGCTTGCCTTGCCATCGCAGTTGTCTGGCGTCCACAACGTCTTCCATGTCTCTATGTTGAGGAAGTG
The DNA here is from genome assembly GCA_037074715.1 of Magnolia kwangsiensis. Taxonomy (NCBI): domain Eukaryota; kingdom Viridiplantae; phylum Streptophyta; class Magnoliopsida; order Magnoliales; family Magnoliaceae; genus Magnolia; species Magnolia kwangsiensis. Next base: position 15,948,400 of record CM073572.1, on the reverse strand, counting down.
TGGGTCAGACGTCGTTCCTGTTATTGATTGGCAGCCGTTGGAGGTTCGTGAGGACGCTTCTTATATTGAGCAGCTAGTTCGTATCCTCGATCGAAAGGAGCAGGTCCTCAGAACCAAGGTCATTCCCTTGGTGAAGGTGCAGTGGGGCCATCATAGTGTGGATGAGGCGTCTTGGGAGCGCGAGGCAGAGATCCGCGAGTGTTATCCCCATCTTTTCGATGATTGATTGTATGATGTATTATGATTATATATGATGTTATGTTCCCTATTTCCTTTTTGAGTTATGGTCAGTTGCGATGGTAGTGTAAATTTTGAGGATGAAATTTTTATTAGGTGGGGAGAGCTGTAAGACCCGTATCCTAATCCGCACTGTTCCGTTGTTTCCCGCGATCCTTGTCGTCAAATTCCGGCAATCCGCGACTTATAGTTGACGTTGCGCACGACCGTAAGTCGTATCCTATTCATTTGAGTCGGCTTAATCCGAGACTTGTATCGTTGCGACCGCATCGTCACCGCGGTTCCAACGCCGCAACTCACGCACTGATCCGATACCCAGACGATGAGATACGGACCCACGTTCAGTTCGAGCAAAAACACCGCACGTTGCAAATCCCAAGGAATCTCTATAATATGTCCCATCAATCCCATCAATCAATCCCATCAATCACCTCTCATGTCAAGTACACCCACCCATGCTTCCTTTCTCCACAAGTCAAGCAACCACCTAAGTCAACTAACCTCTCACTTCACCCATCACTCACTTCACCCATCACTCACCTCACATCACTCCATCACTCTTACAACTCTCTCTCTCCCTCTCATTTCTCAACACTCCAAATCTCAAGCAAGGAAGCTCTCCCACGTCCAAGCCTTCCATGGAGAGAAAATGTGCATTTTGGTGGCCCACTTCCCATCTCCAAATCCCATCATCTTAGCCATCCATTTCCCATTTCCACCATCAAAGTGAAGCTTTAGGAGACCGACATCTCAACGGACCAAGAAGATCAAGTGGTGGGTGTTTCTTTAGACTACTTTTTATGTTTTTAAGATGGGCCAAGTGAGGCCAACCGATCAATGGTTTGGATCTCACTTGGGACCCTAAGATGTGGGCAATGGCCCATCTTGATCATCACAACTATTCCATGATGGGGCCATTCTCCATGGACCCCATCATGATGTTTACTTTCTTGCATTAAGAGGTCATATAGACCGTTCATTTTGAGTGGAGACGGATCTCCACCGTTGATCTTTCATTTGGAAGGCCCATACGCAATGAGACCCGTTAATGTATGATTGGATGGTTGAAACGGAGGGTCCATAGTGCCGGGATCCCTCCATCACGCGTGTCCCACTCTCCTTCTATCTCTTTCTCCTTCTCCTTCTTATTATTTTCTTTCCTTATGTATTGATGTAGTTGTGTGACCCACTTGAATGGACCCCACCATGGAGTCACATTTTTATCTATGAATGGGGCCCGCCTAGTGTGTGTTGTACCACACCGTACATCCATATGGTGGCCCACCTGAGCAGGCCCACCTCTCATGGACAGACCGTCCAGCGTCTCTGGACGCTGGACGTGGAAAGAAAAGAAAACACAAATATTGGCTTATTTCTAAGCCTTTGGGAAAGACCACTTGTATGGGCCCCATCTTGATGTATGTATTCAATCCATGCCGTCCATCCCATTTAGAGCTCCATTTTAAGCGTTGAAATGAAAGATGGGATTGATCGGAGCATTTGGTGGGCCACAGTTTTAAAAATGGTACCATCACCATTGAACTCTACCAAAACTCTTCCTACACGCTGAAAAATGGCCGATATTGGTCTTGATGGGTGTATTTTGTGCTTGGGAATACAATGGACGAAGTGGATGCACTTCAAGCGGGCCCCGCATATGAAAAACCTCAGAAAATATTTTTTTTCAAAAAAACAAAAAAGGCAAAGCAGCAGCTTTGCTGCTGCCTGCGGCCTTGCAGCGGGCGGGCGACAGCAGCCCACGGCCCCCTGCCGTGGGCCCCACGTGATGTATGTTTTGTATCCATGCCGTCCAATGGGTGGCCCACATGCTGAGGTGGGCCCTCCCCAAAAATGAGGCCCATCCAAGACTCAGGCGGCCCACACCACAAGAAACAGTGGTGATTAAATTCTACCATTTAAATCCCTTGGGGGGTCCACAGAAGTTTTTGATCAAGCCGAAATTTATTTTTTTTATTCACCCAGGACCCTGTGACCTTATAAATGGATTGGATGGATTATACATATTATAGTGGGCCCCACATGGGACCCACAGCGATGTTAATGCCTAACTCCACCGTCCGCACGGACGGTGGAGCCCCCCCCCTGCATGTATGTTGTACACGTGTGTGTGTGTGTACGCGTGTGTGTGAGTGCACGTGTGTGTGTGCGTGCGTGTGTGGGTATGCATGTGTGAGTGCACATGTGTGTGTACGTGTGTGTATGTGTGTGTGTGTGTATGTGCATATATATATATATGTATGTATATATAATATTATATTATATATACATATACTGTATATAAATTATATATTATATTAAAATATTATTATGATGGTGGGCCTTCATGTGACCCCCCACCATGATGCATGCGTTGCATCTCACCGTCTATTCAGTTCAAAAACTCATTTCTTGAGCTAAAAAAAAATAAAAATGAGTCAGATCTATGGATCAAATGGGCCCACTTTGGTATGTATATAGGGCCCATATTGATTCATTTATGGCCATTCATCTAGGCCCACCTTGGTGCACACCTAAGGCCACGGGATTAAGCCCATTTGGCATATGTAATGCCCATGGGTTTCGGCCCATTTGGCATATACAATGCCCATAGAATCCGGCCCACTTATTCTATATAAGGCCCACGGAATTCAAGCCCATTTGATACATATTAAAGCCCATGAGATTAAGCCACTTGATGTGCATGAGGCACAAATGGAGTGGCCTAGTTGATATATATTTAAAGCTCATGTGTATGGGCCCATCTGACATATTTAAGGCTCAAGTTGTGAGGCCACTTTGATGTGTTTCAAGGCCCATGGATCATGGACCATTGCAATGTACATAAGGCTCATTGGTGAGGCCCATTAATGCAGCCATTTGATGAATGTAAGGCTCATGTGATTCGGCTCATTTGATGTATCTATGGCCTATGGACCGAGGCCCAACGGAATGACCTTATGGTCCATTGCAATGTGTGATTTCTCATTGTTCATGTAATGACATTTATGGCGGGTCGTGCCTAAGGAACAATGTTGGTTTGACGTCCACATTGTATGTACAACGATTGGTTAAATGTCCGCATTGTAACTCTCCTTAAGGCCCATTAATAGGCCCATACTCGATACTATTCATCGCTTTATAACATGCTTAGAATAATCTCATGACTCATGACCATACGCATCATATGTATGCTTGATATGAGTAATGACTGACCATAGCATACGCCATCGGGCAGACCATTTACGGGGCTCGTTATGTGACTGAGTGCCCCACATGATCGCACAGTACGCGCTGGATTGCTGCATGTTTTGACAGCGTGATGCATGCATCTCGCATACGTATGACTTGATCACTGCACGCCCTAGCGACATCAGGGCCGTGGCTCCACAGGTACATCGTGGATGGCCGTATTGGATACCGAAAATACTTATTCTAGCACTGTGGGCACTTAGGATGTCCTTGGGTGAAAGTTCCAGAACCTTTTTGGTACCAGGAGATGCTCCAGCGTCTAGACCGAGTGGATACACGAGCGCCCGAGTGCCGAATACCAGTAGGTCGCGTCTCCCACTGTGTCGTGGTCGGTTGGAAGGGGGTGTGGCCTTATCCGCCTGAGCGAGAGGGCTATAAGCTAGGCTGAGTTTCACTAGCTCGCAAATGAGTCCGCTATCGACGATCCGGGTAGGTATTGGCATACTACTGGTCAGGCGGATAGTGAGGTCTTATCCGCTTGCTTGACTGTGCAGCCAGGGAGGTGGCAGTCTCTGCGAAGTGTATTAGACCCCGGTGATATCCAGAGAGGAACTGTACTGATATACTTACTTGAGGAGTACCGACTTGCTTGGATTACATTTTGCATATGACATTCGGCTATGTAGGCCTTGCATTGTATCGGTGTGGCCGATGACATTCATATCTCATCGCATAGCTTTGACATGGTTGTTTCTATGGACCTACCATATACTTCCGCATTGTTCTGATACTGTACACTTGGCGTTTGCCTTTCGCACACACTTACATCACCCTCTAAGCTTTTGTAAGCTTATGCACGATAGTTGCGTGCAGGTAGCGTTGGACGGCAGCAGCGCTGAGACAGGAGTGCATATCAGGATCTTTTGGAGCTTTTGATCACCTTGTATTTCCCTTTCCGCATTATACTTAAAGTTTTTGATATAGTGGATATGTGGTGATGTTGTTTTGTGACTTGGTTATGCTTGTGGTTATGCTCCATTACAAAAAAAAAAATTCATTCTGAAAATCCTCCTTGCAGGATCCCAGGATCAGAATCTGGCATTTAATTGTCAGGAGCAGAGAATGGGGCACTACGGAGGCTGTCGGCACCGGATTCGACAATCGGGATTCATGTGAATCCGATTTTCGGATTTGTGGCGTGACACTTGAGCTTTGGATATGCTTCCATTTTGTTCTTTAGACCTCATATTATCTGTTAACGTGGATAAACAGAATGTATTAAATAAATACATAATGGTGGACCCCACAAAGTTTACTTTGGTAAGGGTAATGACTAACTCACCTAAATGTAGAGGGGTTTCCTTAAAATTTTCATAATCATATATTAGGTTTGCCTTAATGTGATTCACATATCCAACTCACTCATTATGTGTGTCCCACTTGGATGAGGGGTCAGACTAAGTTTTAGCCGCATCCAAAACTCATGTGGGCCCCACTAAGTGCTTTTATATTTTTTAAGATGTCTTGACATGGTTTTAGATGGTATGGCCCACCCGAGTTTTCATTTACGAATGATTTTTGAGATATCTCATAACCTAAAGGGGACACATTAAATGCACGGTGTTGATGTTCGACACACATCATGATGGGGCCCACAAAACTTATTAACATCAATTCTTAAGTTCTCGCAAGGTTAATAAGTTGGGTCACAATTTTGACAACAATATTTAACCCATTTTAAATGTCTAGCCCATTCACTCTATTTTACTGAACAATACCCTCAATTTAACTAGCTACTCACCCCAATCGGGTCAGCTACATATGAGAAAGATATTGGGTATACAAGATTGATTAACAATTTGAGTGAAATTTGATTTAAACATATGAAGTTATTTACTTTCAATTTGGACTAGTTTGATTGTCCAAAAATGGTTAAATGCTCAATTAGTGGATGTGTCTAATAATTTATTAAAATTTTTTTTTCACAAATAAATTTTAATTTCCATTTAAAAATAACATTTTTTTCAAAATGCATATTTTTTTACTTTTAATTTTTCTTTAAAAACTTTTAACAAAATATCATTTTTATTATAAAATATTTCAAAAATTAAATTAAAATACAAATTCTAAATTTTTATTTTTAAAATATCTAAAATTTTCAGGAATTTTAATTTTTTTCCCCAAAAATTCCAAAATGCCGATTTTTTTTTCTTCAAAAGCATCATGTTGTTTTCAACTTTTCAAAATTTTTTTTTAATTATATATATATTTTCAAAATATTAGTGTTTTTATAAATAACTTTTTTTTTTCAATTTTGAATTTTGAACATTTTCAATTACTTTTCAAAATCACAAAATTATTCAACTTATTTATTTTTCGTTTCAAAATGTTTGTTTTTTGATAAAGTATCAATTTTTTTAATATCATTTTATTTTATTTTTCACTCAAATTTTATTTTGAGTAAAAATAAAATAAAATTTCACATTTTTTAAATATATGAAAATTTATTTTATTTTTCAAATTTCAAACTCTCATTTTCTTTTTAAAACTATTTTCATCTTTCAACATTGTGAAAAATTTCACATTTTTAAAAATATTTTTAATTTTTATTTTTCAGGATATTAACTTTTTTCTCAAAATCAAATGCTTTTTAAAAAAAAAAAAAAAAATTTATCAACTTTATTCAAAATTCTTTTTTGTTCCCACAAAATAGATTTTTATTAAATTACGATTTTTATTTTTTCAAAATCTATTTTTTTCTCAAACATTGTTAAAATTTTCAAACTTCTTAATATTCTTTTTCATGTGATATTACAAATCATTTAAATATTAATTTTAAATTAAAAAATAAAAATAAAAATTTCACTCGTTTGATATAAAAATAGAATAAATTTTCTTTTTGCATTCAATCAATTATTAAAAAATAATCTTAGGAATAAATATGTACAATTAAACCATCGAAATTCTATTAAAAAACAACTATTAGACTATAAAAAAAACTTAATTTTCCACCATATTACTAAAAAAATGAAAAAAAATTAATGAAGGCAAAAGTCCTTTTACGACGGACCATGATCCGTCGCAAAAGCAACTGAAAAGCGCGCCTGTTTTGGGCGGGAACTAGGCCGTGACAAAATCAAATTTTGCGACGAATTCCGTCCGTCGCATATTAACGACGGACCAAAATCCGTCGTACATACGTCGTAAATCGGATTTTAGCGACGGATTTCGGTCCGTCGCTAAATTAAGCGACGTCCGAACTGCGGATTTTTTAGAAACGGGGGATTAGCGACGGACCTTTTCCGTTAGCGACGAATTAAATCCGTCGTTAAACCAAGAGATTTTAGCGACGAACAAAGTCCGTCGCAAAAATACGTCGCAATTTACCCCAGTTGGCTGAGTGCCACATCTGAAATCTCTAGTATATAATCGGACATAGATTAGATACTGGCATGTTGAGTAGCCAGCCGGCTACTAAAGTGGCATCACCAAGTTCTATAAGCCGTGATGTGGGTTATGTCCTACCATCCATTTATTTTTAGATACCAATTTTGGGTGCGAAAAAAAAAGAGAGAAAAAAAAGAGGCAAATAAAAATATGTACATGACCCATTAAAGAAAATGGTGAGGAGAGTGATTTCCACCCTTGAAACTATCCTAAGACTCATTATAATGTTTATTTGAAATCCCATTTGTTAAAAATTAAAAAAGACATGAAATAAATACCGGCTTGATATAAAACTTTCATGGCCTTTATACGTTTTTAACGATGGGCATCATTGTCTCACTAATTTATATGCCGGGGTTCATCGGTGCTTTGGATTTAACTCATTTTTCAAAATATTTATTTTAACAATATGCCAGGGTTCATTGGTGCTTAAGATTTACTAATTTATGTCTCACTAGTTTTTTAAGATGATGTTTCTGAATGAATGGAAGGCGTGGATACAAAACATACGTAACCCCATGAATTGCTGGCTTCACTTCAGTTGATAGTCTGGCTATACAAACTGTCCGTACATAATCCGCGCCTTATATAATCAGGTGGCGGTAACCAAGGACACGATGTCGCATCTTGGTTAGGTTCGTGTGGACGTGGCCACTTTCTATTACAGAGTGCCACGTGCATAGAATTGCGTGGACATAACGTGTAAAGATTCACCACGTAGTTCTATGCACGTGTATAGATTCACCTCCTTGGACGCAGATAGCATAAGTCACCTCTTGTCAGATCTTTGTCGGCTTCACGTTCCAATTTAGCGGATCATTTTAAAAAGCGAGCCAAGATCAAAATCTCTAGGCGCGGATTGGATACTGTCAAGGTCAGTAGCCATTTGGCTACTGAAGTCAGCACCAAGCTCTGTGATTCCCACCATGATACGTGTTGTGTCCATGCCGTCCGATCATTTGTAAAGATCGTTTTATTATATTAGAAAGAGAATGAGATAGATAAAGTGCAGGTGAACCCATCATAGAAAATTGTGGGAGCAGTCGTACCCAACGTTGAAATATTTATAGGGCCTACATTGAAGTATTTTTGAGATCCATTGTATTCGTAAGTTAACATAGATATACATGAAGTGAAAATAAAAATATCAACTTCATCGGAAACTGCTGTGGCCTCTAAAAAGTTTTAAACGGTGGATGTTATTGTCCCCACTATTTTCTATAAGTCCACTTGAACTTTAGATTTATCTCATTCTCTTCCTAATGTCATAAAATGCTCTTTGAAAATGGTTTGACGGCATAGGAATAACACATGCATAGGGTGGGTCCAAAGCTTGATAACGTTACTTCAATAGTGATTTGACTATTGAATTTGCCAGTATCCAATCCGCGCCCGAAATCTCTGTGAGCCACATGACAGTTGTCGGCTTTACATTGTAATTCAGCGGATCATTTAAAGCGAGCCAGGAAACGAAGCATCTCGAAATCCGGACCACATGATAGGAAAGTACTCATAACTTCAACGCCCACCGATGAAATTCTCAAGGACCTAGTAATCTCTATTTTCCATCCAGTCCATTAACACGGTAACAAAAAATACAAATATCTAGCCTAATTTAAAACATTCGTAAACGGGCGTTCAATCACTCCTGTGTTCCTGTGGCGTGATCCATGTAAGATGCTGTTATGCCTTACTTATGAAATCGTGGCGTGTTTGGGCGGTGGGATTAGAAGGAATTAGGTGAGATGAGATTCAAAATCATAATTATTATGAGATTGTCTCTAAGTTACTAGGGATAAGATTAATGCCATACTTTATTGGTAATACAGTGGTACATTGAATGGATATATTCACTATCATTTTAAATTATTGAGAATAACACACGTATGTTATCAAACTGTTCATCTGTTTTGTAACCTCATTTTATGGTATGGGCCTTAAAATGAGGTAGATTCAAAACTTAAGTGGCCCCAAAAGAAATTTTCAATGGTAAATATTCAATTCCCATTGCTTTCTATGGTGGGGTTCACTTGAGCTTTAGATTTACCTGATTTTTTGGCCCATGCTCTAAAATAATCTCGAAAAATAGGTAGACTGTGTATATATAGCCCACACATCGTGGTGAGACCTACACAACTTGCTAACATTGAGGAAAAGTGACACGGGACCCAATGTAATTCCATTTAATCTAATTCCAAGCTTTCCCATTCTTCCCAAACATGGAGTGGAATTGGCACAAGACTAGATGAATCCCATCCCACCTAATCCCTTCTAATCCCACTGTCCAAACACGCCTTAAAAGTAGATGGATAGCGTGGGACGCGGATGTCCTGCGAAAGACTTTACCAGGGAGTTCTAGCAGCGCGAGGAGCCTAGGTGGGGCTCATCGTGATGTTTGTAAGACATCCTCTCCATCCATCGGTTTTGTGAGCTCATTGTAGGACTTGAGCCCAAAATTGATAAGGATCCACACTAAAGGAAAAGGTGGGTAAGGAAATTCCTACCATTGAAATTAACCTCCCGGGGGTTGACAGTGATGTGTACGTACATGCCATCCATACTGTTCATAACATCATTTCAACTAAGATGAACTGAAAACACAAATATTATCCTGATTCAAAACTTCTGTGGCCCCATGAGTATTTTAACTGTGTAAGTTCAATCGTCAAATTTTCGGCCCATTTGAACATTGGATCCGACTCTTTTTTGTCTCTAAGTCCTAAAATGAGCTCAACAAACGAATAAACGGTGTAGATTTCTCACAAACATCATAGTAGGCCCCACTTAGGTTTTCAGCGTAGGAACTTCCCACGAAAGCCAAATTCCCCATCCGATATCGTGGATAAAACCATGCATATTGACAGAGCCTACAAAGCCTATTAAAGAAAGTTGCTATGTAACCTATTCGATAAGATGCATCGTGTTAGGCCTCCCAACCCAAAAATCACGATGTTGGAAAGCTTTGGACCAAACCCAAAAAGGCATGAGTGGATTAGGTGTGGCCGGCCTACACCAACATGGTGGGGCCCTTACTGTCTGGCCCACCTTGATGTGTATGTGATATATTTATGTTGTGCACCCATTTTTCCATATCAGTTTAAGGCATATGACCGAAATTGAAGTAGATCATGATCTCTGGTGTATAACACTAAAGGAAAAAGTGATAATTGACCATTTAAAACATCCTGATGGCCATGAAAGTTTGGATCGAGTTGATATTTCTTTTTCCCTTCATCTAAGTTTGTGCGACCTTATCAACCAGTTGGATGACAAATAAACATAATGTCAGGCCCTTTAGGGCCTATTTGGCCAAGTGGATTAAGAGGGATTATAAGAGATAGGATGATAAAATCCTGAGATATGCCAAACGAGCCAAACAGACCCAATGAACTTGTCTCGGGATATAGCAAACCCATGGATCTTAAACCAATCCACCGACATCACCATTATTACCTTAAAATTGATCCCATACCTCCTAATCCCGTTCAATCGTGTCTGGGGCGTATTTAGTTGGACGGATTGGAAGGTAAAATCCCGGGATATGTAGGGCATGCCAGACAGACTCGGTGAACTTGTCCCAGGATATAGCAATCCCATGGATCCTAAACCAATCCACTGGTACCACCATCATTACCTTAAAATCCATCCCATCCCTCCTAATCCCATGGGATCCATCCGGCCAAACAGGCCCTAAAAGTTTCTATGGTGGTTTCCCATGTGCAGTGCATTGAGATTTGCATTTGCTTCATTTTTTTGTTTTGCCCACGCCCTAAAATAAGCTAGAAAAATGAACGGATGGTGTGAGTGTACTACATATACATCAAGGTGGGTCTCACGGTCATATCCTCAACATGTTGGTAAGGCTAGGCGCACCCAATCAGCTCTGAACTTAGGTAGGCCCAGCCTAGGAAATGGTTGAATGAAAATGCCCACTCTAGGGAACAATTCAATGAGCATGCCCACGGATAGTTTTGTGGAGTGTGACCTTCTAATTTGTTTCATCTATTTTGCAAGACATTTTAGGGCATAAGATAAAAAATGAAGGGGATTCAAAGCTCAAGTGGACCATACCACATAAAGACAATGACACCCATTTTTGAAACCTTTTTAGGGCCCATCATGAGATTTATTTTCTATCTAACCTATTTATAAGGTGACACACATGTAGATGATGGGAAAACATAAATATAAACTTGATCCAAAACTTCTCTGGCACTTAAAAAGTTTTCAGTGGTAAGCATTCAATCCCCACCACTTTCTATGGTGTGGTCAATTTGAACTTTAGATTTTCCTCATTTTTAATTAGCCCACCCTAAAATGATCTCGCAAAATAGATGGACGATGTAGATATAACACATACATCATGGTGGGGTCTATAGAACTTTGTCACGTCAACGCACCACACAATTTGGGTGGTTTATGCCATGAGAGCGGGCTCACCTAGACGATGCACTGTGGGGCCCACCTTAATGTATGTATTTTATATATCAACGTCGTCCATCCATTTTTCCATTTCATTTTACGGCAAAAGCCCCAAAATGAAGTATAAGGTGGACCATACCATGGGAAATAATGGTGATTAGCCATTAATTGACTAAAAATGTTTGGGATCATATTGATATTTGTTTCTTTCCTATATTCAGGTTTGTGTGACCTTATCAATAGGTTGGATGACAAATAAATATTATAGAAACATTATGTTGAGCTTAGGAAGATTTTAATGGTAGGGCATTCAATCATCGTTGTTTCCTGTTACATGGTCCACATGAGTTTTAGATATGCTTCATTCCTGGGCTCATGTCATAAAATAAAATGAAAAAAGAAGAAAAGTTGGACATACATGTAGAATACATACATCAAGGCAAGCCCCAGGCCAAGGGATGCGCCATCTTGGGTGAGGGGGTTGTGCTACACCATGCATTACAAGTATGTCTGCTAAGGCTTACAGCCCGGTGGAATACCACCAAATAAGTTACTTTTTATTTAATGAGTAGATAATTTATTTGAGATAAGAAAGTTTCATTTAAGATCAATTATAAGTAACTTTTTTACTTAAAGTGACCTAATTGGGCCAGCTTAACAAGTAGAAATCAAGATAAGCTATTGAATGCATAGGTAGCTTAATTATCTTAGTTAACTTAGGATCCAAACTCTCCCTTAAATGATGACATGATGATGGGGTGGACTACCGTAGTGTTAAATCAGCTAGCATTTTGGGTTCAAGATAAAACAAAACAGTACATGGTGGACCGAGTGGATCTTATGGATGCCAATTTCCTGTGCAATTCCTACCTTGCGAACCTAGGTAGGGCCCACCGTGATGTTTGTGAGAAATTCATCCTGTTCATCTATTTTGTGTGCTAGTTTTAGTCCACTCAACCAAAAATGAATTAGATCCAAAACTCAAGTGGGCCATGTGAGAGGAAATAGTGGTGATTGAACAACCACTATTGAAACATTCTTATAGCCACAAAATAGTCGTATGAGGATATAATTTTTATATTCTCCTTTCATCCCAATGAGAATGACCTCATAAACGATTTCGATAACATATAAACATCAAGGTGAAGATTTTAATTGGAAGCATCTCTTTCCTTGATTTTCCCTTTGGTATGGTCCACTTGGCTCTTGGATGCAGCTCATTTATTATTATTATTATTATTATTATTATTATTATTATTATTATTATTATTTATTTATTTATTTTATTTTTATTTTTATCATAGGTCCTAAAAGAGCTTGCCAAACAGATGAATGGAATGAATTTTTCATAAATATCATGGTGGCCCGCCTAGGTTCCCACCACCGCAGCAACTTAAGGCCTCTTTGTTAACACGGAATTTTTATACTTGACGCCAAATTTGGAAAATATTCCATGCTTAGTGGCGTTTGTTGACGCATAAGAAGGAAAGCGTTTCACGATTTTAAGTTGAAAATTTTCCATGATGGAAGTCCTTTATGTTGAAATTTATCCGCAGTGGGAGTCTAGCTTAATGGGAAATGAAGAATGCGCTCTTTGATTATTATTTTTTTAATCCAAAATTATCCCTTGTGTTATACACATCCCAACTTTTAACATGGGTACTTCTGTGAGCCCACAATGATGTTTGTGTTTCATCCATTCCATTCATCTATTTTTAAAGATCATTTTAGGGCTTGATACTAAAAATGAGAGGAATATCATTCTCAGGTGGACCACGCCACAGGAAAACAATAGTGATTGGATATCCACCATTAAAATTCTCCTAAGGCCCAATGTACTGTTTATTTGACATCTAATTTGTTGATTAGATCATATAGATGCAAATGAATGGAAAAAACAAAGATTAGCTTGATCCAAAACTTTTATGGCCCCCAAAAAGTTTTTAATGGCTAACGTTCATTCAACATTGGTTTCTGTAATGTGGTCCACTTGAGATTGGGATATACCTCATTTTTGGTCTCATACCATAAATGATTTAGAAACATAAATGAACAACATGAATGAAACAAATACATTATGGTGGGGCCCACATAGCACCAACCACCAGCCATTGGCTGGTGGCAGGGGAGTGGCCAATTTGTTTTGGCGGACATGGATTGGATACCGACAGGTTGAGTAGCTAGACTCGCTACTGCACTGATGTCACCAAGTTATGTGGGCCCCATCATGATGTATGTTTTGTATCCACGCCGTCCATCCACTTGGAAATATAATTTTAGGTAAATATTCAAAGAATGAGTCAAATTCAAAGCTCCCGTGAACCTCATCATAGAAAACAGTGGGGAGAGTGACGCCCACCATTAAAAACTTAAATAGGCCACAATTTTTTTTTTTATCAGGTTGATATTTGTTTTTTCCCTTCTTTCATGTCTGGGTTAACTTGTGAACTGGTTGAATTTCAAATAAAAATCGCGATGGGCCTTAGGAAGGTTTTGACAGTAGGCATCAATCTCCCCACTATTTGTTGTGGTGGGGTCAATTACATATTTGGATCCGCATCATTATTTATCTCATGCCCTAAAATTAAATCTCCAAATAGCTTGACGGTGTAGATAAAGCACATTCATCATAGTGAGGCCCACATACATCATAGTAGGCCCACTTCTATGTGTTAGTAGCTAATCCGCGTCCCCCCATTTTGGGGGGTCATTTAAGCACGTGTGATTAAAATCGAAGTTTACAAAATACTTAAGTGTGTCGTACAAGAGGAAACAGTGGGCATTCAGTGAGCGCCATTGAAGCATTTTTATGGCCATAAAAGTTTTGTATCAAGCTATATTTTAGATGTTTTCACTTCATCCAATTGAAAATGACCTTATAAACACTTTGAATAGCTTATAAACATCAAGGTAGGCCTTATTTGAAGGTTTTTCTGCTACTAGTACTCAATCCTACGTGATACATAGTGACAATCTTCTCGCTAAGAAGAATTGAGGGCATTATGAATAATGATATTTTAGTTGTTGCATTTGATGTTTTAAATCTAAACAGATACAAAATCTGTCGATGTCATCAACTGATTGTTCGATGTCACCTTTGATGATATCGAACAATGTTTGATCCATTGAGTATTATTTAGATTTCCTCTTTTGGTTGCTGGACATATTGGTACCGTTTTTTAATGACATCGAGGAGTGTTCGATGACATCAAAGACATGTTCGATGCCATCGAAGCTAGGTTGAGTAAGCAAGGATTTCTGCAAAATCCATGTTTAGTAATTGGAAACTTTTGTCATTCTTCAATGACATTGAATGTTTACGCAGATTCGTTTGCGAAAATGTAGATTCTGTAATTTTTGTTTCCTAATCTACTTATACTTGTTTTTAAAGTTATAAATAGAGTTGTATATGGAATTAGAGGTATTTTAGGTATTCTAAGAGGTTTTAAGTGTTTTTAAAAGGGTTATAGGGTTTCGAGGGGTGAAAAAATATGAGGTTTGAGGATTGTTTAAGCCAGATGTCCTTATCTTTGTAATCTGTGCTTTCATAGTGAAGTTTTCTGTTACTTTGTGTCGTGATTTTTTTCCGTAAGAGTTTTCCACGTTAAATCTTTGTGTTTTTTTGTGTATGCTTGACGTCATTAGATTGTTATCTTAAATCTATATCTATGTGATTCCGCGGACTAAATTCCTATATTAGTTTTCTATTAAGTATTTTAGTTTATTTGAATTAAATATAATGATTTTATTTTCATTTAATAAAAAATAATTTCTTTATAATATAAAACATTTTCAAATAGGAGATGAGAGAGGGGCAAATGTGTCAAATTAACATATTTTTGACATTTATGATGTTTGTTAACAAACATATTGTTTCAAATTCAAAACTTAATTTTCAGACTTCAACCATAATTATCAAAGAAGTTTTTTTTACTTCGGATTTCAGTTACAAGATTCGATTTCGGATTCGGTTTTTAGACTTCAGATTTAATAATCGGGCCCTATTGTGAACGGCTTAGTCCGCGTCCTGAATCTTTTGTACGTGAAGTTATTTCCGCGTTGGAGAAAGTGACCCCGTCGCTGTATATACCTCGTCTATAATCTTATGCACAAGAAGTCATTTCGGCACGTTGGAGAATGTGACACTGTTCTTCCTAATGAGCAGGTTCCGCGTCAAACGCGGCTAATCATAGCCATCGAATACATGTTTGTGTACGGCTAGATTGTGACGGGAGTGTCGGATTGGGTGGTGACCCCAACACGTGGGACGCCCATTTCCAGCTAGAGCCTTTAGAAGGAAGTGTCGAAGCTGTTGGGGGCCATCAAGATGTTTGGGTGAAATACACCCAGTCCATTCATTTTAAAACATGCAGTAAAAAAATGATCCGGAAATTTTTAATGGTGGGTGTTCAATCACCGCTATTTCTTATGGGGTGATCCACTTGAGCTTTTGCTCTACTCAATTTTTAGGCTCATGCCCTTAAATGATCTGGAAAAGGGGGACAACGTGGATGAAAGTACACATCATGGTGGGCCCCACAGCACCGGTTATCACCCAATTTGCTTTCGATCGTACAGTGATGCCCAATAACACGAGCCATTGACCATTAGCTACTTTTGAAGGCCATCGATCAAACGAGCTGATCTGATCCACGTTATTTATATTGAGGCCATCAACGTCCGCACATGCAAACTGACAGTCCAGCGGAGATCATTTGGCAGTAGTGTATCCTTGTGGGGCCATCATGGATGAAGTGATTCTTCATCTTTAAGCATTATTAAATCAAAATGTGCTCTTTCCCGTCAAAAATTTTCTTTAAAATAACTGTCCCACAATGAAATTGCCATATTAAAATGTTTTCTTCCGGCAAAGCGTGCTCTTTGTCCATAAATTTTCTTTAAAAAGTACTTTCCCACGGGCCAAAAAAAAAAAAGGCGAGATAAAATGAAGTTTTCTTCAAGCGGATTAATTAATTATGACGGTCCATTTAAAAGTTATAACCACACCTTCCGGCCAAAATTTACATATATTTAGCAAAACTCTGTGGGCCCCACCATAATGTATGTATTTTATCCATACGGTTCATTCACTTTGCCCGATCATTTCAAGGAATGATCTAAAAAACGAGATAGATCCAAAGCTGAAGTGGACCACATCAGAGTAAGGAGGGGAGACAATGACACCTATTGATGCAACCTCATTAGGGCCTACCATGATATTTATTTGCCATCTAACCTGTTCATAAGTTCAAACCTATTCATAAGGTCACACAGACATAGAGGAAAGCACAAATATCAAATATCAGCTTAAAAACTTCAAACCCAGGAAGTTTTCATCCATCAACGTAAACATTCAATCCTTGCTATGTTTTTGGTGCAGTCCGCTTGAGCCTTAAATCTGCCTCATTTTTGTATTCAATCTTCAAAATTATTGGCAAAAATGAATGAACGGCCAGGATAAAACATATATATCATGGTGGACCCCACAGAGTTTCCACGTATACATACTACATCCGGTGTTCTACAGTACACCACGCAATCCGAATCCAAGAGTTACCGTCCAAAAGTGAAACTTTGGGGCTTGTTTCATCCGTTTTATTAAAAAGCAAAAACAAATAAATATAAAATACTACCTATTTTTATAGAATTAATTGTAGTACCTTCTATTATTACTTTTGTAAAACTGATAAAATGCTCTTCCAACATGGATGCATTTTAAACAAACAATGTTCACAAATCAAGGTTTAGACACCTCTAATTCATCTTTTTGGGAACTTTATTTTTGTTGAGAACTTTGGCTTAAGTACGGTAATTTTCACAATTTAGGAGTCATTTGGCACCATGAATTTTGGGGGATTCAAGGGATTTCAATGCTTTTTATTGTTTGGTAAAAGTAATTGTGGGTTTGAAAACCATGGTAAGAGTTTGGATTACACCTAAAATTCTTTCAATAATTGGATGTGTAACATGTGTTACTGTGCTATTATTCTATTGGGCACATGGTCCACTAATTATATCAAAAAATAAGTAAATTATCAATTGCATCACTATTAATTACTTTAATATAATGATTAGCACCATCCAAATATTAATGTTCATGTAAATCAATGGTTAAAAATCATTAGTTAGTCAATTGGACATGATCTTGTGCTTGTGGTCCATCTGGGATTTGGAATTTCATCATTTATGGGCAAAGCATATATTTTAGGAGCTTATTGCAACTATTGTGTCAAACATTACGTATGTCACTATTTAAATATACTAAAGTTGATTTAGTAATAAAATTCAAATCCTTGAGGAATATATTATGCATAATTACTTTTGAATTAAAGTTTATTCCCAGTCTAGGGGTTTCAAAACCAAGCTCCCAAACAGGTCCATCTGTCCTGGTTTGAGTGGATATATGACACATGCACAATTTTGACAGTGGTTGTATATCAACTGTCATACCTGAACAGAGTATTAAACAGCTTTCCAAAAATATCACCATACTCAGATATGCCCATCCTCTCTCCGAGTCACATGCGTATGGGTACAGGTGGATGCAACCTCCATTGAGTAGGCATTTGCCTTGGGACCAGAAATGATGATGATCTATGACTAAAGTACCCCCACACGGTTGGAAATAATTGGAACGAGCCCATCGGATGCGGATTTCCTGAGAAAGTCTTCCGTTCAAGACTTAGATGGGCCCACCGTTATGTTCGTGAGAATAATTATGACATTATGTAAAAATAAACCGGATCCAATACTCAGGTGGGCTGGAAACATGAGGATTGAACGTACACCGTTGAAATATTCGTAGGGCCATATAAGTTTTGAATCAGGCTAATATTTGTGTTTTCAGTTCATCCCAGTATGAATGACATTGTGAACGGTATGGATGGCACGTAAACATCACAGTCAATCCTAGGGAGATTTCAATGGTAGGAATTCCTCTACGCACCCTTTTCCTTTAGTGCAGCCCCCTTAAGTGTTGGATCCTGCAAAATTTTGATCTAAAGTCTTCAAGTGAGCTCATAAAACAGATGGACGGGGTGGATTTCTCGTAAACATCTTGGTGGGCCCCACCTAGCTTTCGAGCACACTAACTTAGGCTTTGGCAGGAAATCCGCGTCCGCTTATGAATGAATGGATCATATTTATGTGCCCTCGTTTGGTGGTTGGTTGATAGCAGGTACACCGATGAGGCCAATATGGGCGCGGATTAGATACTTACAAGGTCAGTAGCCAAATCGGCACTGAAGTGACGTCACTAAGCTATGTGGACCCCATAATGATGCGTGTGTTGTATTCCTACCGTCCAACCATTTGTAGAGATGGTCTTACGGCATGAGAAAAGGAATGAGATAGTTCTAAAGTTCAAGTGGACCCATCACAGAAAATCGTGGGATCAGTCATCCCCACCGTTGAAACATTTATAGGGCCCACCATGATGCATTTTTTAGATCCATCCTATTCATAAGTTAACATAGAGATAGATGAACTGAAAACTAAAATATAAGCTTGATCAGAAACTTCCGTAGCCCCTAAGAAGTTTTGAACAGTGGATGTCACTGTCCCTACTGTTTTCTAAAGTAGGGTCTATTTGAACTTTTGATCTATCTCATTCTTTGGTTCATACTATAAAACCATCTCTACAAATGGTTGGACCGTATGGATACAACACACGCATCATGGTGAGGTCTACAAAGCTTGGTGACGTCACTTCAGTAACCAATTGGTATCTAATCCGCGCCCGGCCAATATGAACGTAGACACCAAAGTAGGCCCTATACAAAATTAGTGGTGCGGGTTCCATGTCAACATTTTTGTACGGCGTTGCCTCTCTGAGTTTGGGATCGTTGTGATTTCTGAGTTGGAAGGTGAATAAGAGACTGCGTACCTGATGAACGGGTTAGATCTCATACAAATTTTACCAGCATGGCAGTAGTTATACTCTCTATGTTAACCGAGTTACTTCCGACTCTCTCACTCGCCGGGAATACTTTCGGAGTTTAAACGTTCTCATGTTTATTCTGAAATACAAATTAATTTTAAATGTAATCCAAACTCTCAACGTATATTTGAAAGGGTTTGAAACCTCCAATTACTTTGTGGTGTCAAACAATCAGAGATTTGAAATCCTCCAAATTTATGGTATCAAAGGAAAAAAAACCAAAAAAGAAGAAAAAAAAAGAATTACATTATTTGGGCGATCTTGACCATTTAACTTGTCCATATAAATGGAGAGTAAAAGACCCAGAAAAAAAAATAAATAATAAAATCAAATGGCTCATGTGATTAACCTTTTTGCAACTGGTTAGATAGCCAAATCAAGCAATGGTTACTAAATGGCTAATTAATTATCATTGCTCAACAAACATTTGGAGCACGTGAATGGGAAAGATATGGGTGTCATGTCCCAGTTAATCTAATTACCTTTGGAAAAATCTAAGAAAAGTAGATTAATGAAACTTACTATTTAAAGGAAAAGGGTACGAATGTTTATGTTCCCGAAAGATTAAGTACTATTTTATAAGATTCTAAAAAAGGAACGAAGTAATGTATTCAAAATGAGTTTTAAAACTACCATCATTTTAAAATGGTGGTGACTCATCCTCATCACATGTGGTATTAATGTACAACAATCCAGTAGATCCATTCAAATTTTAAGACACATTGTGGATTCAGCGCATCTCTGAAATTGTATGGATCAAGCAATCCCAACCATCCAATTGAATGGCTACGAAATAGGTGATTAAAGGTTAACAAAACAAGAATGATCCAAGGGTGACTTAGACTGTTCTTGCTCTCATCTTCGGTGAACTTGAAATTGTGGAATATTATATGTTAGTGAAACGAGGTGTCTCTTTGAGATAGATTTTATCCTTTGACTAATCCAATTAGTGTTGTAGGTTTTTCACACGCTATCTTTAGGATATAATGTCTAGCGTATAATTTTTTTATATATGTAAAAAATAAATATAAAAAATTCAACCCTAGATTCACTAAACCCATTTTCTTTCATTACTTAAAAAAGAATTTAAAAAGATTTTTTTTAAAAAAAAAAAAAAATCCATTCACATAAGATACTCCAATCATGTGAAATAAATTTATTGTTGTGCCTGAAAATTCAGAGACAGTTAAAACAAGCCCATTAACACTCAGGAAAAGAAAATCAAGTCCACTAGCGAAATAAATACTACGTAAGATACTCCAATCATGAACAGTGAGCCCACACCAGTGGGCGGTCAGGTTTGATTGATTGAATTGTGCATGTAGACCTGTGCAACTTGGAAGAAACAAATGATTCATTTATAGTAGATATAATATTTATATATACTATATAAGAAGAAACAAATGTGGCACTACGTGAGATAGCCACGTGCAGAGAGGACGAATGACTGGGGCGGAGACACGTAGACGACTTGCCCCGTATGCCTTTGAAGAGGGTTACAAAAGGTTAGGATAGAGTAGAGAAAAGAACAAGCGTCTGAAAGGAGTGGAGGATCTGTTTGTGCTTTGGAGGGAGAAGTTGTGATTTGTGAGCGCCTTTTGGGTAAGTGAAGGTGTCTTTGTAGTTGAAGGAATGGAGGATTTGGAGTGTTTCCTGATGGAGGGGCCAGACATTTGGCCAGGTTGTCCTGAGTTAGAGAACTCTTTCAGCTCTTCTGTGGATGCTTGGTGGAATGGCCACATCTCTGACTTAGACGGCAATGATTTAAATCTCTCCTCTCTCTTGGAGGAAGGTGATTCGGCCCACCACCAGTATTCCTCGTCTATCGGTTCTACGCACCAAAATGAAGAACAGCAGCAGCAGCAGCAACGAGAACAAGAAGCAGAACAACAGCAGCAGCAACAACAAGAACAAGAAGCAGAACAACAAGAAGAAGTTAATGGGTTCCTTGAATTAGATGGCTTTGATTCGGAACTCGTCTCCCTCTTAGAAGAAGACGGATCGACCCTCCGACCATCATCGTCAGTTGGCTCTATAAACCAGATTGAACAACTACAACAACAGTCAAATGATGACGAGGAAGCGGAGGAGGAAGAATCGGATAGTGATGATAAGAAGGCCAATGCACCCAACAGTAAGAACTTGGTATCAGAGCGAAATAGGAGAAAACGGTTAAACCAGCAACTCTTCAGCTTGAGATCTCTCGTACCAAACATCACAAAGGTAATCATTTACCTTCATGTTTATAAATCATCTTATGGGTGCATTCCATTTCAAGTACATCTCAACACATCATTTGTATTGGCACTGATGCCATGAGAAAATATCTAATTGCACTAAGAGATGTAATAACCATAAAAGTATCATATGACATTGAGAAATTGTAGATGAATTAATTTTTTTTTTTTCAAAATAACCAAATTAAGATCAACAAAGACATCCTTACATTAGATATGAACACACCACAAACATTACCAAAATGACTGTAACATAAAAAATAATAATAAAGAAATGTATGTTTTTCCTACAAATAATAAATGATACTATATATGATTCTAACTGCTATTGATTTTGTGGTTGAAGATGGACAAGAGATCTATTCTCGTCGATGCTCTAGCTTACCTACAAAGCATTCTGCAACAAATTGAGAGGGAGAAGGAGAATACCAACATCATAGAGGACTCTTCCTGCGACGATGACTCCCTTGTTGTGCAGGAAGAAATCTCACCAATGCAACCTCAAGAATTATTTCCATGCGATTCTCCTCCAGTTATATCACAGGTTTTGGTTTAAGGTTTTTATGTTTTTCTTCTTCTTTTTCCATCTCTAACTCGATCAGGTGTGCATTGATAGGATGGTATTAACCATATTACCCAAGAGACCCAGTGAACATGTCGATCAATGCAGACCGACGAACCAATGGGCCACCTTACTGATGGGCTAATAGTAAAGAACTGCAGATATTGCATGTTTCTAACCCTTCGATCTATAGGCTTACTGGTTTGGGCTGGTTTGGGGCTATTTCTCATACAAGAAGTGGTCCACTAATCAATGGGTTGAAGGGTTGATAATCACTTAGTAAATGGTACCCAAATTGCATCTTGTGATTATTCTCTTGTTAGTAGTGAAGGTCTGTAAGTATATGGATATTTGGTTTTTCTAGATTGAAGTGGAGATGTTTGATGAAGAGAGGTTTGTGCTAAAGATCGGCTGCAATAGAGCAATGGGTGCACTGAGTCAAGTGCAGCGGGTGATAGAATCTCTAGGCTTAGAGATCACATGCAATTCTGTCAACCAGATCGACCGTGATCACGTGATCACCACCGCTTTCCTTCGAGTAAGTTGTCTATGACACACACAAACCTCACATGTGTAAACGAGGAATCTTTGTTTGGGATTGTGGAGCCGCTCATTGGCTGAAGTGATCATCAGGTGAATCATACATGTTTTTTTTTTTTTTTTTTTTTTTTTTTTTTTTTTTTTTTTTTAAAAAAAAAATTTAAAAAAAAACCTATTTAAGAGAAATTGACAAATTGTCCAATTTCTACATACATGCATGTATCCCACCTGACAATTATTTCAGCCTGATAGCAAGATCTGGCACCTATCCAAATTGCCTGATGAGCAGCTCTGATCACATACAGACATTCATGACCATTTCCACATGTGAGGTGGGGCCCCTCAGCATTTCTCCATTTATATCTTTCAGTCAGTGAGGATGTTTTTTCTGTATATATGTTGGAACATCACAGGTAAAGAAGAAAGGTGTGGTCACGGAAGAAAAGCTCAAGAATCGTGCGAAAACAATGGCATTGAAATTGGGTTTTCTTCTCCCAAATCCCCCAATTCATTAGATATAAACCATGGCAATGGAATTACTTCTCCTCCTCCTCCTTCCTGTTCTGAGTAGAATGTAGATTGTAAACAACGGCGATCGAGCAATTCTAGCCGTCCAATCAGGCTTCCATCAAAAGGGCGATTGAATGAAAGGCAGTTTTCATGAAATGAATGATTGAAAACAAAAGGGTCATCAGCTAAAGCTCGACAAGAGAAACATGATGGACAAGATAATCACAGGGGCACTTGTTTCTGCGGACTGGATTAGTGTCCACATATGCCATGTGTATCATGGACGAGCTTTCATAATTACAAAACTGCAGCGGTTGCACTTTTTTTTTCCTAGCCCTGGTACTGCAATAATCATATTTATATTTACTTGAGAACTATTTCACATTTTCAAACTTTTCTTATTGCCCGAGAATGACATGGCCTTAAAAAGAGAAAATGAAATAAATGCCTATAATGAGTGGTCGGTGCTTTCACTTGGCTCCGAGAATCTATTTTGTCGTGCTAACTCAAACTGTACACGAGTCCAACCTGGTGGGGCTTTTTTTTTTGGAAAAAGTTATATAATTTCATTGACCTGCAATCAAACAGATATGCAACTTACCTGACTCTGGAGGGCAACCATAAAAAAACTTGGACCTCTCCTATCATATGCTCTACGTATCAATAGAAAGAAAACCTAAAAAAACCCGGACCTCTCCTATTATAAACCTAGTGGAGCTTGGTAAAGCTCAACTCGGCTCGGCTCGGTCCTTGAGCTTGACCGGCTATCTTAGTTCGGCTTGCTCAACATCTCGGGACAGTTCGAGCCAAGATTGAGCTAGTGTGACATTTTCTCATACACATGAAGTGCACCTTTAATTTCTCATGTTATGAAAAACAACAGTAACAGTTTATATGTATTTCATCAAACACTTGACATGAAGAATCAAAATCAAGATACAAGGGTATTTGTTTCATATCCATACCTTCCTTACCACTAGCCAATACTTCGTTGAGTCATTTCATTAAACACTTGGTGAGCAACATCAATATCGAAATAACCGAGTCCCCGAACTAGTTCGATCTGAGTTCGATTTGAGTTGGGGTTCGATCCGAGTCGAGTCGAACTTGGGCAAGCTCAAACTCGGCTCGAAATATTTTGAGCTCAAAAAAATCAACTCGACTCGGCTCAAACTCAGTTTTGAACTGAGTCGAATCGAGCTTTTTTGAGTTGAGTCAAGCAAGCTAACTCGATTCATGTATAGCTCTAAGTTCGATCGAACCTTCCAGTAATATTTTCAGTCGACTGAAGTTGGATTCTGGTCAACTCAAAATCCTTATGATGTTTCCGGTCGACCGAATGCTAGGTGGGGTTGACCGAATGAAATACGCAAGTTCTGCATAAGTGTGTGTGTGTGTGTGTGTGTGTGTGTGTGTGTGTGTGTGTGTGTGTGTGTGTGTTTGCTTTTTTCCCGCACAAAAATCTATATAAATTTTTGTAATACGGAATTAAGGTTAATCCATTTATCGTAGATATAGCTTACATGATTTTTAGGGTTTTAAATAGGAAAAGCTAAAGCTTTCTTCTCTATAAGTTGTTCCATCTCTTGTAAATTTTTTATTATTGTGAATTGTTTGTTGCTTGGTACTATGATTTTTTCCTACAAGGGTTTTTTTCACTTAATATCTTTGTGTTTCTCTGTGATTTCTCGATCTTCGTTTCTCTATTCGCATGTTTAATTCATTATATATAAGGTTGCTTCTATTACTAATATATGGAAGATGCACATAACAAGTGGTATCAGAGCATAGGCTTTAAGTTGGGGTTTGATATTGGATATGAGACAGATTCGAAGGGATCAAATGTAAAGTTCAAGACAGAAGTTTACATATACAACAACTTTAAATTATAAAGGTTAAAGATCAAAGTCATTTTCTTAAGGAAATAAGATTTTTTTATTATTAAAAAGGAAACGAATGTATGACCTACAACTTTGAGCAGGACCCACATATTAGAATGTAGGCAGTGTCGAGTTCGGGTTTGCTGCAGGTTAATGGGTGCATGGTGCATGAATGTCCCTTGAACTGTGCTCTGCTTACTCGTTGGTTGTTGGTTGATCATTGACTGGTGAACATGCTCTGCTTGCTGGGGAAGAATACGTTCGGTTGTTGGACCTTAATCGATCGCTACCACACAGGGCCCCTGCTCCTGATCAATTGTGTCCCCTCTCCTAGAGAAGTAAACGTTGCTCGTTGGATTGCATTGAAAGGGATTCAAATTGTAAGATCTCGGACGACACAGTCTGATCGTGCCTCCTGATTTCACCTTATAAAGATTCCCTCACCTATGCAAATCTCCTGATACCTTCTTGCGTTGGCCATCTATTATTAATGCTTACATTGAGGTTCTAGATTGCCTCCACTAGACTATCACAGTAGGCGCACTTCAATGCAATCTACACTCCTACTTTTTAGATTTTAGCATCCACCGGGACCGCCTTTAGAATTCTGGAAGGGGTGTCACAGGCACTCCTTGCCAAACCAAGATGTCTTGAAACTTTGAAGGAAGAGAATTAAGATAACCATATTCGAGGGTGATTAACACAATTCAATTATGCTTGGCTGACGAGGTCCTTTATAATGTTATTAATAAGATGACTATCGTGGGCTTGTGGCCGAGGTTAGAGAGCATGTACATGACGAAGTCACTCTTCAATCACCTATATATGAAGAGACAATTGTACACTCTTAAGATGATGGAAGGGTCATATCTCTCTGAACGCATCAACGCCTTCAACAAACTCGTTTGCAAACTACCAAGTGTGAAGGCATAGATTGATTAAGAAGATAACTCTAATGTTGTTGATGTCCTTTCCAGATTCTTACGAGAATTTGTTGGATATATACCTTTTGCAATAGTAGTGATAACTTGGACCTCGATATCGTTATCTTTGTCATTCAATCAAAGCAGCAAAAATAAAATAACAATGGGGAAGGTACTTATGCGAGATCCAAGTCGAAGGGCAACCAGAAGTTAAAGTTTTAAAATTGTGGGAGGATGGGATATATAAAGGACTACATAAATCCTAAAGCCTAGGAAGATGAGAATTCAAATAATTTACAAAATAAGGCCAATTCAGTGGAATTTAGTGAGGAGATGAGTGGCTATAACGTGTTGTCTATGTCCAAGGTCAAACACTTTTATAAAAAGTGGATTTTGAATATATGGGCATCGTATCATATGTGTCCTCATTGAATTTGGTTTACTGTGTAGAATGAGTATGATGGTGGCCTAGTTATTATGGGCAAAATCATACCTGTAAGATGACTAGAATTGATTTAGTGCGCATTAGAATGTTTGATGGAGCAGAGCATAATCTGACAGATGTGAGGTACATTTCGGACTTGAAAAAAATTTGATGTGAGGTACAAATTCGTTGGGTATGAAGGTGTGCTGAAAGTTTATAAAGGGGCACTCACTATTATGAAGGCACAACGAAGCGAAAACCTTCACGAGTTGATTGGGATAACTATATCAAGTGGAGTTACAGCGTCTGTAACAAAATCCATGTTTGCATGTGTGTGGCATGCTCGCCTAGGCCGCATGAGCGAGTGTGGCATGAAGGTACTACTCGATTTTGATTTAATTCCTACTTTTTAAAAAGTTTAATTTGGATGTATGTGAGCATTGCACATACGGTAAATACTCAAATTTGTCAATTAAAACTAGAAAACATGTAAGTAACGGACAACTTGACTATGTGCATTCTGATATATGAGGGCTGTCGCCTATTATTTTTAGAGGAGTCGTAATTCTTCATAACATTCATTAATGACTTCTCTAGAAAGGTGTAGGTTTATTTCATGAAGAATAAATCCGACGTATTTGACACTTTCATGTCATAGAAAGTTATGATTGAAAAATAGTCAAGACGACAATTGAAAGTTTTGAGGACCAATAATAGTGGATAGTTTACTTCAAAAGAATTTAATTTGTTTTGTAAAAACAAGGGGATCATGAGATTTAATATAGTAAGGCATACATCAAAGTAGAATAGTGTGGCGGAGCGTCTAAATCAAACTCTTTAGGAAAGAGCCCGAAGTATTTTAAGTAATGATGGGTAGGGTAATAAGCTATAAGCTGAGACTATTAACACGGCTTGTTATTTAGTGAATCGATCTCTATTTATACCGATTGATTAAAAATTTCAGAGGAAGTATGGAATGATTATGAAGTTGACTACTCAGAGGATGCAAATATTTAGTTGTAATGCTTACTCTCATGTATTGTTAGTTGAGAAAGATAAACTAAACCAAAGGACGAAAAAGTATACTTTTATCGGCTATAGTAATGGCATGAAATGATACATGCTATACGGTCGGGTTTCTCAAAAAGTTATATTTAGTCGTGACATCAAATTCAATGAGAATTTCTTGTATCGGGAGGATAAGCATAATAATAATAATAATAATAATAATAATAATAATAATAATAATAATAACTGAAAATTTGGTTGTTAATGTGGAAATAGATAAATTTGAAATATCTGAAAAAGTTAAGCCACAAAAAGAGGTATAGGAAGAGGTGGTGGCACCACCTATCAGGAGAAATCCACTAAAAAAATTATTAGCTACCGTTGAGATACAGAAATGACTCTAATGTTGCATTTGCCCTCATTACAGATGAGAGAAATTTGTTTACCTTTTAGGAAACATTAGATAACTCAGATCACAGTGATGCATGATCAGATGAATTATATATACAATAATAAAACGTGGGAGCTGGTGGAGATTTATGTTAGGAGAAAATGATTGGGTACAAGTGGATCTTCTGTAAAAAAATCGGATAGGTACAAAGCGAGACTAGTTATAATAAGCTATGCTAAAAATTAAGGTATTAACTTCAGTGAGATATTTGTGCCAGTTGTGAAGAAGGTATCTATTAGATTTGTATTGGTGTTGGTTACCCAATACAATATAGAATTAAAATGGTTAGATGTGAAAAAAGCTTTTCTACATGAGAAATTAGAAGAGCATATTTACAGGAAGGAACCTTAAGGGTTTGAGGTACAGGGAGTAGAGAATAAGGTTTGCAAGTTAAAAAGGTCATTGTATAGCCTAAAACAGTCGCGTAGGCAGTGGTATAAAAAGTTTTATTCTTTCATGATGAGTCAATAGTTTATCAGAAGTGAATTCATTCATTATGTCTACTTTAGATCAATATATTGTATATTGATGATATGCTTATTGTCAGCATAACATGTTTGAGATGAACATATTGAAGGCTCAATTATCCTAGACATTTGGGCCATCCATTATGTTGTACATTAGATGTAGATCAACCATGATATGGAGCCCACCTTTGATGTGGATCAGCCATTATGTGAGCCATTCATCATTAAGGGGCCCACTATATGTCATCCATCATGTAGGGCCTACCATCAATGTTAATTGTCCTTAATGTGAGGCTCCACAATCTCTCCACTATCCATTACTCATCACATGGAGTCCACATTTGATGTGCCCATAGTGTGGGCCCTACCTTCGAAGTGGATTGTCCATCATGTAGGGCCCACTTTTGATATCCACCATTCATCATGTGGAGTGCACTTCTATGTGAATCATCCATCATGTGGCCCACTTTGGATATGGGTTATCCATCATGCGAGACCTTGGATGTGGACCGTCCATTAGGTGGGGCTCACTTGATGTGGACAGTTCATTATGAGGGGCATGTGGGCCATCCATCATGTGAAGCCCACTCCGTTCATCATGCGTGTCACACCCCGAAATTCGAAAGCCAAGTTGGGCAAGCCCGAATTCGAATCTGGAAGCTTGAGGTTATAGTATGACAAATTTCAATTTCCATCACATAATTTCCATTCAATTCCACAAGTAATCAGAGACCAACTAAAAATAAATAAATGATAATTCATTTTCATTAATTGAATTGTCTACTATTTCAACCATCCAAGTTTAAGTAAACTTTATTACATTGAAAACTTAATTTCCACTAGCCTAATAACAAATACATTGAAATTCATTTAATAACAACAATTAAAAAATAAAAATAAATCTTCATGTTGTCCTACTAGCTCCTAACACTGAAACCCTACAAAACAATCTATTTGGTTGTGAGCGCGACGGCGGCTCATAGGGTTACTTCCATCCTAAGTCAGAATTTACATGTTAGTACCATATAACACATTTTGATATATTGAGCAATGATCGATATCAAAAGAACTTAATAATTCGCAAATCGAATTCAATTTAATACATATACTACAAAAAAGGTATAATTTCGAAATGAGCCAAAATAATTGTCTTTACATAACTTGAAAGTAATTACCTATGACGATCTTTTAAGAAATGACCCTGGGCAGAGCGTCGTGTGATATCTTTTAGGGAATGACCCTGGTCAGAGCACCACATGATATCTTTTAGGAGTCAATTCAGAGAGCACATCTGTGTGTATATTTTTTAAGGAATTACCTAGTATAAAGCACCCGTATAACATAATTTGCCAATATGAAACGAAAATCTCATAACAACACATTATTAATAAGTTTGGCATACTATCATGTGGAAATCAACATCAGAAATTTGAAAGAAAAATAAAAATACTATTTAACAATTTAAATAAGTGTATATACTACTAATAGGCACGGATAAAATATATTCGAACACAATTAGAATTAACATTTAATTCACATCATGTTAGGAAATGGAAATACATGCCAAACATATAAAATCTATGCAACTATAACGATGAAAGAAAAAAAAGAAAGAAACAATACTATTTATATGTGTGTGTGTGTGTGTGTGTGTGTGTGTGTGTGGAGATCATGATT
The DNA here is from genome assembly GCA_037074715.1 of Magnolia kwangsiensis. Lineage (NCBI taxonomy): Eukaryota > Viridiplantae > Streptophyta > Magnoliopsida > Magnoliales > Magnoliaceae > Magnolia > Magnolia kwangsiensis. The sequence continues at coordinate 15,918,487 of CM073572.1, read as the reverse complement.
AGGGAGAGATCACTTACCTAATGAGTGACCTGCGTCCACATAGCTATTACATAGTGCAATGGGTGATGGTCTTGTCGAGGAAGATGATACATCCTCTAATGTTAACTAGTTGATTGATAATTTTCTGGCGATTTCGCGTCTTCGTGATGGTGGAGTTCGACAGAAGGAAGTCTTGGAGAGATATGAGATTGAAATTTTAATGGAGATTCGCCCACGGTTTTGAAGGTTTATGGCTTCGTGGTTGAAGCGGTGTGCGTGCACAACGCACATCGCTGATTATTATTATTATTATCAACATTATTTTTTCTACTAGATAGATGGTTTGGATAAGAAACAACGGCTAGGATGGAGTATCATATTGAGGTTAGTTTTTCAAAGAAAATAAGAATGAGAAAAATTTGAACAAGTCACACTGGCGTTGCAGACATGACGGTCTCCAATGTGGGTTAGATGTAGGGTTCTGGTGGGGTCCACCGTGATCTAACATGAAAATCCAATCCATTAATCATTTTCCTCAGGTCAATTTTGATTATGGGGCCAAAAATGGGATGTACAAAGTGATTAAGTGGGTTGTGCTAATGGAGTCTGAGTAAGAGCTCTTAGCAACTAGGGTTTTGTGGAGACACAAATCTAGTGATTGGTTTAGATCGGTAGTGAGATCCATTATAAAGAAGGGTTTAAGTTGATAGGTTCAGGATGATGTGAATTTGCTTTACAGAGAATAAGGGATGAAAGAGAGAAAATTAGAGGGTTTGTTGCGTGTGGAGTGTCTATATATATATAGTCATGCTCCCCTGCACACCAACGCACGTGCGCACCTTTGCACATGTGCCATGGGTGTCTAATCTAAATGGTCCATGTGATGTGGAATCCCATAAAACCTCATGTGACAAATTTTCACCTCGATTTAAAATTCTGATGGGCCATAGCAAAGAGAAATGCAAATCAAGGGAGGAAACTGTTTTCATTTTTCATGGCCCATCAAAGTTTTAGATCAAAGTAAAACTTGGGCCCAGGCGGTTTCACGAGGTGCTGCTTCACATGAACGGTTCAGATTTTGGATCCACATCACGTATGATGGGTTCTCAAAAAAGTTTGTACGTAGTACGTATGAACTGGTTCGTAGGTGAGTGTTTTCGTGTGTGTGTGTGTGTATATATATATATATATATATCTGAATGCTCAGTTGAGCACTAGTTTGCACGAAACTCGTGCGAACTTTTTTGTGAACCCATCATACGTGATGTGGATCTAAAATCTAAATGGTCCACGTGAATCAGCACCTCATGAAACCCCCGAAGCCCAATTTTTACTTTGATCCAAAACTTTGGTGAGTAATGAAAAATGAAAATAGTTTCCTTTCTTGATTTGCATTTCTATTTGCTATGGCCCACCAAAATTTTATATCATGGTGAAAACTTGTCCCTGGGGGTCTCATGAGATTCTGCATCACATGACCATTCAGATTGCCCATTAAACGTGTGCAAAGGTGTGCACGTGCATAGGTGCACAGGTGAGCTCTCTCTCTCTCTCTCTCTCTCTCTCTCTCTCTCTCTCTCTCTCTCTATATATATATATATATATATATATATATATATATATATAAAAGCACGGTGGGACCCATAGCGATGAGGTGGCAAATCCATATCGTCCATCAATTGTGCTTAGTCATGCTAGGACATGGGTCTAAAAATAGAGATGATCTAAATTTACAATGGGCCACACTAAAGGGATCAGTGGGGTTTGAAATATCTACTGTTTAAAATAAAAATAAAAAACAAGATGTTACAATGAGGAGCCCACCTTTGATATCCAACATCCATCATGTGGGTCCCACCTTTATTGTAAACCATCTATCATGTGGGGCCCACTTGATGTTGATAGCCCATCATGTGGGACCCACCTTTAATGTCCACCATCTATCATGTAGGTCCCACCTTTGTTGTGGACCGTACATCATCTAGGCTCCTACCTTCAATATGGTAATTCATCATGTGGCCCTTACTTTCACTATTGTCATTCATCATGTGGGCCGGACGCACCGGGCCTCCCATTTTCTCATATCTCAGACACCTGTTTCGAACCCTCGTGTGAAAAAAATTACTTTCTTTTTTTTTTTCCCCTTCGCACCCAACATCTCATGTGAGCGCGGCATCCAACTTGTCTTCATTAGGCAGACCACGGTTGTATTTTATTAATTTATTAGTTGCCTTGCCTTATTTTCTTTACGTGGCCCACCTGATGAGTGGATAGGCTAGGGTTGATCTTTGCACAAGGTAGTCCTCGTGGTGCAGCCAACCTATTGAATAGATTGGATGTTGTGCGCACATAATAGGTTGAAAGTTATCCATTGGGTGGACGGTGATTCATTGTCCAACCAGTTGGATGCTTACAGCTGGATATTCATTGTTCTGCATTGACGACTAGTTCCAACGCAGAACAAGGTTCAAAATATACCAAAAATATCTCCATGTACATGACGTTCACACTATATTTTAAACCATGGTTAGGCGTTGATCTTTCTATCTAATGATGGGTTCTGTGAAATTGTAGCGCATGGGCCATCTGCGATGGGGAAGCAACTGCTTAGATTGGATTGTCAAATCATGGGTCTCACTTCTACAAACTTAAACATCCACCCGCTCACGACGCTAAACGTTGATGGATCAATCAAACCTTTGTTGGCGACATCTAGCTGGCAATACAACTTAACATTAGATACTTGGAGATTGAGGGTGACTCAATTCTCACCATTTTCATCATGTAATCGGGAACAAGCTCTCTCTCTCTCTCTCTCTCTCTCTCTCTCTCTCTCTCTCTCTCTCTCTCTCTCTCTCTCTCTCTCTCTCTCTCTCTCTCTCTCTCTCTCTCTCTCTCTCTCTCTCTCTCTCTCTCTCTCTCCATAGTTCAATGATAATATGCCACGTGAGTATGTTAGACATGGAGCCACAGTGAAAATAAGAAATTTTCCATGTAAAATAATGTTTTTTCCCTTTTCATTGTAGTCTCATATTAGATATGCGCATTTTCATTGGGCCAACAATTCACACTACTAAATAAAAACATGAATGATGTATAAGAATCATTTTAGATATTTTCAAGCTTTAGGTTGGCTGCTTAAGTCAAAGAGACAACATCAGATCATTGGTCAATGTATAGAGCCAAAATACATTGATCATCAACGCTATACATCGATCCGATGGGCCTACTAAGTGATCTATGATAAAATAGCAATTATCACAACTGAGCGTAACTTTCAGTAGAGTTGTGGGACCCACAGTGATGAGTGAGTTCCATCTTGGCCATCCTAATGCACCTCCCATCTTACCAACCTGATCCATAACTCAGGTGGGCTACACAAATGGGAACACTTTCGAACAATGAGTAAGGGGACACCCACCATAGAAACTTCTTCAGAGGGATTGTGGGGTTTCACTAAGTTTGTGTATATGCCATCCAGCCATTCGCAAGGTGCACCCCACAAGGATGACGGACCACATTAAAAAACTAAGGCTATTTCAACACTCGGTCGGACCGCCACAGGTGAATATAAGCATGATTGTACTTTGCCACTTGCAGTTTGTACCACCTGAGTTTCGATTTGGATAGTTCTCAGTATGTACGGTGAACATGAGGCACTCTAGATGCACAGAAAGTGGGCCCCACACATACCATGTGTTCGGACCTATGGTAACTACCATAGGTATGAACGTTTGCGATCATCTTCGGAATACAATTACCTTCCAGAAAGGACTCGTTAAACGGTTCGAGTGCAGTGATACAGCGCGTACATCAAAATCTCGATTATTGGCTCTCCCAAACTTGGTGACGTGAGGGAGGACGTGAGGTCGAGCACTGTCTTCCTCGGTGGGGATAATTGTTCTGATTCCTTACAAAGATTCCTCAGATTCATGAGGAAAAGTACAAGAAAATTAGAAAATAAATTTTATAAATTTTGAAATTGATTGATGAATCGTGCACTAATGCATCTCCTTACACCATTAATAAAAAAAAATGTGGGGGTGAACATGACACATCGTGAAATCATATCCAACCTAAATATGAAATTTGTATAATTATACAAAATGTACAAATAATGTAATAATTTATTTAGAGTTTAAAACATGAATTAAAGTATCGAATATTAGAAGATGAGATGAATGCAAAATTAAAATTGTAAAAATATTTTAAATACCAAACTTTTCATGAATTTCATAAAAAACAAAATTAAATAACCACCATCTCTTACAACATCATACCCAAGTAGATGATCACGTTGTATTAACGCTTACACACCAGTAGCTTGAGGTGAGGGACCCATTTATGCGTTAGCTGGTCAGACTACTGTGCCAGTTGTACAGCTGACGTATGTCCGTGCACACAATTATACTCATACGTCATATACAAAAAAACTCCAAATGATTCAGTGGGTTCTAGGGTCTTCCACTCAAGGGACACGATCGCCTTACTTGCTGGCTTTAGGGTCTTCCACCCAAGGGACACAATCGCCTTATTTGCTAGATTTAAAGACTTTCTCCCAAGTGACACAATCGCCGTACTTGCTTATGCCTTTTAGGGACATCCCCAAGGCAGCGTACTCACATTCCAACATTCATTCTTAAATAAAAATAAACATGTACATGATATGAGTAAGCACCATCCATTCAAATTAAAATTATTAAATATGTAACTTACTGCAAGTTAGTTATAAACTAAATAGTTACATTACATATTCTTTGTTATTATCAAATTATGCATATAAGTCGTTGTAAGGTTTGATGACTATTAACTCAATAATTATTGTAATTAGATGATTAAAGTTATCGATTATAAATTCATACTTAATTTTTTAATCTAAGTTAATAATTAATTTATTCAAATTAAAATTTTATTTAAATTTGAATTAAAATTTCTTTATGAAATTGTAAATCAGTAAAGCGTATGAATTCCATGTTAAATCCCAAATTCAAATAAATTAATTTATTATTTAGATTTAACCATTCTAATTTAATTAATTTAGTAATATATTAATAAAACCTGAGTATTTTATAATAATTATTTACTTCCTTCTAATAAATCAAAGAAAAATATATACTAAATAGAGATATTAATAAATCTTAGGTATGTACATAGATTGAAAATCTATACTAATCACTAATTTTCAAGATTTAAAATTTGATTAGTTAGATATCAATTTATTTAAATTAGAATTAGTTATTATCTATTTAGAATTAAATTTACATAATTGAAATAAATTTTATAATCCTTAAAATTCATAATCTAACCTTAAAATTTACAATTAAATTACTATTAAATAAATTAAGTTAAATAATGCTAAATTAAATCTAAATTTAAATTAGTTAATTTTACATTAATATTCTTAAAATGAAAATTTACATGATTTATGTTTTAGATCAATAAGATATTTAAAATTATTACTTTTGGACATTAATTATTATTAAAATTTACCTAATATTATAAATATCATTATTTTTTTTATTAGTATGAATCATTTTAATATATTACTTTTAATTAATCTTGAGAAAAAAAAAACTAGAATTAATAAATTGTGTCACTTTACAAATTTACGTTAGTAAAATTAATTTAAAATATAACTCAAGTAAGATTTGGAATAATTTCTAATTTAATTCTTACATATTAAAAAAATTGTATTAAATTTACTATTTTAGAAATTTAATTTAAAATTTTCTTTAATATTATTTTACAAATTCTTTATTTTTCTACATGTGTCAGTAATAAAAAAAATAATATCAATGATAAACAATTATTTCCTACAAATTTCAAATTTAAAGTCAATTAATTATAACAATAAAAATAATAAATTTAAATAAAAACAACTATAAAAATTTCATATCAGAGATGGATCACTCACCTTAACAAAATCTTCAAAATGTTTCTTTTTTTTTTCTCCTTTTTAAATTTTTTTTTCTATATTTTCTTTGTCTCACACTTTCTCTTCTTGTGCCTACACGACTATACTCATGACCCTATTTATATTATAATGTCCCACCATATATAATGTATACATGTATAAAAAGAACAAACCAATCTTTTTAAGTGGCCCCTCATGTAAGTGAAACACTCATCACTAATTTAATTCTCTTAATTACCAAAAATGCCTCACGTGTGTATATGAAGTGATGCATTTGGTGCATGGTTGTGCATGTGAATGGTTGTGCATTTGATGTATGGTTGTATACATGAGCGTATACGTAAAATCATTAATGTACAATGGATGGTTGATCAGGTGGGTGGGTTGATGGATTAAATTAATGGATGAATTTAGGTAACGGGTTATGAGTTTTATGGATGGTGTTAATATTATATACGAATTTAACGGCTTCATTCTGTTGGTTTGAGTTAATGAACGGATAATGGATTGATCTTGTAATAAAAATTACTTGAAATGGTTTAGTTGATCATTGTGATGGGTGGTCTAGATTAGTAACCTCTGAGCATACTCGCACGCCTTATGTTTCATAAATCCAACACTCACATGCTATTAACTTTACTACGAATTAATACATTTATGTTTCATTAAAAATTAATAATATTTAACATATGCTATTAACTCTTTAAAATGTTAAAATTTAAATGAGCATGCTACACACGTTTAGGACATACTATATTAGAGAGTTATAATGTACATGAATGGAGAGTTGAGATGTATTGAAAATAAGATGTAAGTAGATCATATGGTACCTCAATGAGTAAAGAGGTTGACATACGGTTACTTTTTGAATGGGTTACCCAGTTGCAAGATATAGGGTGTCGGATTTACAGTTATAAGTATGGATACATGGATAGTTTTCTCCTCTTTTAAAATTATAAGTTTACTACAAAAATATGTATACGATTTGTGGACCTTTAAAACTTGTTAAATCATGTTCCAATGTAAGAAGTACTCCAATAAATTTGTCTGGAGAAATGTGAGAATCATCATAATAATTTTTGTTTGATTTTTTAGTGTCCCAATTGGCATATTTAGGTATGATGTACATAGTTAGATGATAAAATATAGGTAAAATAATTAAACAATTAATATTCTAATCCAATATACACGTTAATGTACGATTACTTTCATACTTATACATGTGCAAGATGGGTTTTTAGTTGATCGGATATGTGGATCATAGGATAAACGGCTTAAATGATTAAACTACAATCCTGAAACATGGATGGATGAGTGGGTGACCACATATCCTATACGGTGGATAAACAGTTGGATTTAGTATATGTTTTACGGTTAGATTTGAGTTATTTAATGAATGAACGGTTAATCTTAGGTGTATGAGTAAAAAGAGTGAACGTATATATATACTTATACATATATTAAAACCATACAATTATCAATCAACGATATATTCTAAATAAATCACATACAATTATCAATCAAAGATACATTCTAAATAAATTACATACAATTATCAATTAACAATACATTCTAAATAAATCAATTATACATATTACAACTTGCATACTTAATGTATACATGAATGTATGAATAAATGAAAGGATTATACATGAATATTTAGATGAATGCAAGTGTGCATATATGTAGATGCGCGCATGTGTACCAAAATCTCAGGTCATTACATTTTACCCCGCTTATAAGAATTTTGTCCTCAAAATTCAAACACACTCAACGTGTGGACGGGAGAGGATACTCCTCCTAATTAATGGTGTGTTTAAATGTCTACTAAGTTCCATATGTTGTAGGGTTTAAATGGGTGCAAGAGTGTGTAAATCACTATAGGAATTAGGGTTATTACATGGTGGGGTTCATAGAATTTTGTCACATCAAAGCACCATGTGAGGTGAGCGGTTTATGCCATGAGAGTGGATTTGGTGCAACTAGACAATCCAACCCTTACTGTGGGCCCACCTCGATGTTTGTATTTTATATATCGACGTCATCCATTCTTTTTTCGATATCATTTTAGGGCAAAAGCCTAAAAATGAAGTCTAAGGTGGACCATATCATGGGAAATAGTGTTGATTGACCATTAATTGGCTATAAAAGTTTTGGATCAAACTGATATTTTCAGGTTTGTGTGACCTTATCAATAGGTTGGATGACTAATAAACATTATAGAAACATTATGTTGGGCCTAGGAAGAATTTAATGATAGGGCATTCAATTACCATTGTTTCTGTAGACAACCCACCCAGGCCAAAATCTTGAAAAGGTAAAGACAAATCCGTACCATGATCAATAAACCAAACCCCAAACCCTGATCCAAACCCTAACCTGAACCCAAAGCCCAAATCCAAACCCTTAAAACCTCACATACCAACCCGAAATTCCAAGCCTAAAACCCATCAGAGCTAAGTCAGCACGGGAATGCACCCATCTGAGTTGAAAATAAGAAAAAGGACCATTGGACGAACTAGCGTGCCATACGAGGTCCACACACTCGAGCCAGGCCCGAGCAGTAGTTTGATTACCACCGGCGGTACTCTAGTTAACGCAGCTCGCGAAGCACGTGCATCCTCTGAGCAACAGCTGGCCCAACGTCCGAAAATCACCTTTAACCCCCTATCTGACCTTATTTACTAGTTGACCAACCCCAAGAGCCAATGGGAGTATGCCACGTGGCGTTTCTCTCCCCTCAACCACTCACAGCTTGCCACATTAGATTTTACCCTTCCTAAACCCCACATTTATCATAAACCATTGGAGAAGGCTATAAATAGCCCTTTCCTCTTCATATTTCCATAACAACACATCCACATCCAAGTGGAGAGAGAGAGAGAGAGAGAGAGAGAGAGAGAGAGAGAGAGAGAGAGAGAGAGAGAGAGCTCAAACCTCCAATTTTTGATCTTTTAGCCACCCCCTAGCCCTTCCTCTTAACCTTTCCGATCCCTAAGCCTAACACAGATTGGCACTACGTGAAAAATGGAAAAAAAGGACGAATGTTGAGACGGTTATGGACCGTCTCTAAAATTCTTTGGTTTAAAGACGGTCGTAAACCGTCTCTAAAGTTTTAGACGGCTCTTGACCATCCTTAAAATTGTCTTAAAATGTTGTACATCCACAAATCATTTAAGATCTTTGACCGTCTTATATGCGGTCATCTGAGACAGTCATTGGCAGTCTTCATTAGAGATGGTCATTGGCCGTCTTTTACTTATAATCTAAGATTGTCAAAGACTGTCTCTATTAGAGACGGTCATTGACCGTCTTTTACTTATAATATAAGACTGTCTCTACTAGAGACGGTCTTAAACCGTCTTTAATTGTCAAGTCAAAAATTAAGAAGCTCAAAAAAATTATGAATTTCGAAAAAAAAATAGTTGAGAAGCTTAGAAAAATAATTAACAATGTTTAAGAAAATTTAAATTATGAAAAAAAATTCGTGATTTTATAAAAATCTAGATTTTGAAAAAAATAATTAAGAACTTTGAATAATGTTGATAATTTTGAAAAAAAAAAGATTTCGATAAAAAAAATGATATTTTGAAAAAGAAAATTTAAAAAATTTTAAAAAAAATTGTGAAAAAATTGATAATTTGTAAAAAAAATATATATTTTAAAAAAGAAAACTAGATTTTATATTTTGAGAAGAAAAATTAAAAAGTTATATAACAAAATTGAGATTTAAAAAATGATATTTTGAAAAAGAAAATTTAAAAAATTAAATAAAATTATGAAAAAAATTGACAAATTGTAAAAAAAATATATTTAAAAAAAAAAAATAAATTTTGTATTTTGACAAGAAAAATTGAAAAGTTAGATAACAAAAGTGAGATTTAAAAAATGATATTTTGAAAAAAAAATTTAAAAAATTAAACAAAATTGTGAAAAAATTGACAAATTGTAAAAAAATATATATTTTAAAAAAGAAAACTAAATTTTGTTAAAAAAAATGTTAAATTTATTTATAATAAAAATGATATTTGGTTAAAAGAGTAAAAAAAAAAAACATACATTTTGAAAAAAAAATGTTAAATTTATTTGTGAAAAATAAAATTACTAAATTATTAGGCACATCCACTAATTGAACCTTTAATCATTTTTGGACAATCTAATTAGTTCAAATTGAAGAGTAAATAACTTTAAATGTTTAAATCAAATTTCACTGAAATTGTTGATCAATCTTGTATGCCCAATATCTTTCTCATAGGTAGCCTGATAGAGACGAGTAACTAGTTAAATTGAGAGTATTGATCAGTAAAATAGAGTGAATGGACTAGACATGTAAAATGGGCCAAATATTCTAGTTAAAATTGTGACCCAACTTACTGATCTCATGAGAACCTAAGAATTGATGTTAGTAAGTTTTGTGGGCCCCATAATGATGTGTGTCGAACATCAACACTGTGGATTAGATGTGTCCCCTTTAGGTTATGAGATATCTAAAAAATCATTGGTAAACGAAACTCAAGTGGGCCAGACCATTTAAAACTATGTGAAGACATCCTAAAAAATATAAAAGCACTTGGTGGGGGCCCACATGAGTTTTGGATGAGGTTGAAACTTAGTCTGACCCCTCATCCAAGTGGGACACACATAATGAGTGGGTTGGATATATGAATCACATTTAAGTAGGCCCAATATATGATTATGAATGTTTTAAGGAAACCTTTCTCTACTACATTTAAGTGAGTTACTCGTTACCTTTATGGGGTTCACCGTTATTTATTTATTTTATCCACTCCATTCATCCATGTTAACAGATAATTTGAGGTCTAAAGAACAAAAAGGAAGCATATCCAAAGCTCAAGTGGACCATACCACAGGAAATAGTGTGATTGAACCTCTACCATTTAAAATTTCCTGGTGGCCATAGAAGTTTTGGATCAAGCTGATGTTTGTGTTTTCTATTCATTTATATATTTTTGATATTATGAACTACCTTTAACTGTTTTTGGACAATCTGATCAGTCCGGACATGAAGAGTAAATAACTTCAGATGTTTAAATCAAAATTCACTCAAATTGTTGATCAATCTTGTATGCGCATTATCTTTCTCATATGTAATATGATTGAGGCGAGTAACTAGTCAGATTGAGGGTAATGATCAGTAAAATAGAGTGAATGGACCAGACATGTAAAATGGGCCCATCATAATGTGTGTCGAACATCAACACTATGCATTTGATGTCTCCCTTTTAGCTTATGAGATATCTCAAAAATCATCCGTATACGAAACTCAGGTGTTGATTACCATCTAAAACTATGTGAAGACATCTAAAAAAATATAAATAGTATAATATGGGATGTCATACCGTTTTGGGGCCATAAAAGTTTTGGATCAAGCTGATTTTTGTTTTTTCCCTTCATCTGGCCCTGTATGACCTAATCAACATATTGGATGTCAAATAAACAATATAGTAAGCCTTAGGAGGATTTTAATGATGGATATCCAATTACTATTGATTTCAAGTGGTGTGGTGCATTTAAGATTTTCTGCCTCATTCTTTGGCTCATGATGTAAAATGATATCTTAAAATGGATGGACGGTGTGGATATAACAAATACATCATAGTGAAGCTCACAAAACTTGGTGGATGTTAGTCAGTGCTCTATGGGTCCCACCATAAATCAACCATACACATCAAAATTCATCCCTTGGATCAGTGTATAAGTGATCTGATGGGCAAGATCAGACAATAACTATTAAGAAAGCATCTTAGACATCCTTGGGCGATCGGGACCCAAACTGAACCAATAGAAAGAACACAAAAAATGGTGGATATTCACCAAATTTCACTTCTTTTGGACGATGCAGTAGGGAGGAACGAATGACAGACTATTCTAAAAGGGAGAGTGGAAAATTTGTAAATAAACAAAATTCCATATGCATGCACATAAAGGATAACAGAGGGTTACTTCAACGGTGGGTAGTGCCTCATCACAGGTGGATAGTGTGGCCCACATAGAGTTCGGATCTATTTCATACTTTAACCTATGAGCTTACATGTTACCGAGAAAATGATGAATGGAGTACATCCCCGAGAATATCATCAGAAGTGGGCCCTACCTATTTTCTGAAGAAAGCATCCAAACAGTTCCCTTCTGGCGAAAAACGTCCAGTGACAGATGTGTTTACTGTTGGGTTTTGATAGTGGGCCCCACCCATCATCACTTTTCATGATCTGGACCATCTAATGTGTCCCATGGGGCAGCAACAACCCATGCCTAGGTGGCAAAATTACACAAGATCGCGAAGATTGGTTTTCATCCCCAAAAGGTTTTTAATGGTTGACGCTTATTCAACATTGTTTCCTATAATGTGGTCCAGTTGTGTCACGCCCCAAACTCGGAAACCGGCTCACAAAATTCCCGATCGCCGAATCCGGCGCCGACAGCCTCCGTAGAACTCCATTCTCGGCTCCTAGCTCCCATTCGCCAGGTTCCGATCCTGGGATGCTACGAGAAAGATTTTCAACATCAGTTTGATTCGTAATAAGCATAACCAAAGGCATAACCCACAAACAATAACCAAGAACTCCATTACATTTTCACTATAATCAAAAACTTTACAAGTACAATGAGCATAAAGGGAAATACAGTGGTGTAGAACAAAAACTCCAAAACACTACGTGCTCCTGCCTCAGCGCTGCTGCGATCCAACGTCACCTGCACGCAACGGTCGTGCATAAGCTTACAGATAGCTTAGAGGGTGGTGAAAGTGTGTGTACAAGATAGTAACATGAACATGCAATGATAGAGTAATGCGGAATATGCAGATGGAACCATAATATCATGAGCTGTAACAAGGCTTATGCGATGCAAGACATGAATGGTATTGGCCACCCCAAGGCCATGCGATGTACAATGCAATTGAAGCATACAGGTCCTCATCTATGTCCACACATCAATACAGCTCAAAATATGAGATATCACAGGGGTCTACTACACTCTAAACCAGATTGCCACCACATCGCGCACAATAAGGTAAGTGGATAAGACCTCACTATCCGTCTGCCAATATCGGACGTGACTCGTCGATAGCGGACCCATTCCTCGAGCTGGTCAAACTCAGCCTAGCATTGCCCCCTACTCTCGGGCGGGTAAGGCCGCACCCCTTTCCAACCGACCACGACACAGTGGAGAGCGTAACCGTCTGGTAATCGGCACTCAACGCTCATCTACCCACTCGGTCTAGACGTTGGAGCAACCTCTTGGTACCATAAGGGTTTAGAGACTTTCACCCAGGGATATCTATAGTACCCCATGTAGAATAAGATTTTTCGTATCCAATCCTGCCAACCACGATCTGTCTGTGGAGGCTACGGCCTCGATGTTGCTAGGACGTACAATAACCATGTCACACAAATGCGGAATGCATGAATCACGCTATCCAATCATGCAACCAATCCTGCGCATATCGTGCGCTCATGTAGGCCAACACCGCCTAACCGGGAGCCCATAAACAACCTGCCCGAAGGTAAATGCTATGATCAGACAAATCTCACGTCAAGCATACATATGATGCGTATGATCATGAATCATGGAACTGTACTAACATGGTATAATAAAGATAGGCTCTATGTATAACTGAGATGGGCCGAGATAGCCTACTTACTACAAGTATGGGTCTATTAGTGGGCCTTAGGGAGAGTGACAATGCGGATATTTAACCGACGTCATCCTTACAATGTGAGCATCTAACCATCATTGTTCCTAAGGCATTACTTACTATAAATATCGTTATATGCCATGGAGGGATCATGCATTGCAATGGACCTAGTTGCACTCAATTGGGTCTTAAGTACATCAATTAGGCCGTATCATATGGGCCTTACATTCATCAAGCGGATCACCTCAATGAGCCTCACCAATGGGCCTGAGGTCCTTTGCAATGGGTCATAACCCATGGGCCTTAGAATTCATTAAAAATGAGCCCAATCACATGAGATTTATGGGCCTAATCATATAGGCCTTATATATACCAAAGTGGGCCTCAACAATGGGCCACAAATACATCAATTGGGCCTACACACATGGGTCCATAAATAACAAAGTGGGCCTTAGTGGGTGGGCCACAAATACATTAAGATGGGCCTCAACAATGACTTTAAAATGATCTCAAAATGGTTGGACGGTTTGGATGAAACTCATGCATCATGGTAGACTCCCATGTGGGCCCACTATAACATTTATTTTCCAGCCAATCCTGGGCCCACTAAAATGCTTATTTGCCACCCAACCTGTTGTTAAGGCCGTGTGGCAAGGGGCCCACCAAAATGTTTATTTTACATCCCACCTGTTGATAAGGCCATGTAGCAAGCGGCCCACCAAAATGTTTATTTTTGATTCAAACCTGTTGATAAGGTCATATAGACCCAGGGCCCACTGAAATGTATATTTTTTACCCAACCTGGGTCCACTGTACTATTTATTTGCATCCAAACTGTTCATTGAATCACATGGCCTAGGGCCCACTGTAATGTTTATTGCCATCCAAACCTGTTCATAACGTCACGTGGCCAGGGGCCCACGTGATGGACGGCGTGGACACAATACATACATTTGAGTGGGGGCCACCGTCCACTGCCGTGGACGGACGGCGTGAGTAAAACAGTTGCATCACAGTGGGTGTCACCACCCACTATTGTGTACGGTGTGTTAAGCCACACATACCACAGTGGGTCCCATGTAGGGCCCACCAAAGTGTTTATTTGCAATCCAACCCGTCCATTACGTGTGTCCCACCTGTTTGAGGGTTCACACAAAGTTTCAGCCACATTCAAGATTCAGGTAGGCCCCACCAAGTGTTTTTATATGATTTAGGCATGTCTTCACATGATTTGGATGGTATGGCCCACCTGAGTTCAGTTTGTGGATGATTTTTGGAGTCAACGCACCATTCAAGGGGACCTATTAAATGAACGGTATAGATGTAAAATATACATCATGGTGGAGTCTACAAGTGGGCCAATGCGGCCACCCTTTTTAACGTGGACGTCTCCGGACTCATGGCACAAAGTCATGCCAAAAAAAAAATTATTATTTTTTCCTAGGTGGGACCCACATTAACCAGATCTACCCCATCCATTGCATGTGTTCCACAAAATTAGGGGTCCAAACCAAGTTTCAGGTGGGTCCAAGCTTCTGGTGGACCCCAGAAATCATTCTTCCAAGTTTTCAACGGAAAATACTACCATTCTTAATACCATGGCCCGCCAGATGATTGGATCGGTCTCATTTTTCGGCTCAATGCATAAAATGATATGAAAAATGGAATGGACGACGTGGATTGCATACATACATCAAAGTGGGGCCTGCATGCAAGCTCCACCCTAAAGCAACCCCTTTTTCGTTTCTTTTTTCTTTTTTTTTTCTTTCTTGTCAGTACACGCCCATGCCGCCTGTACACATACTCCATGATGGCCAACACGCCTGTCCAGCGTCCAGGGACGCTAGACGGCATGGATAAATACATCATCATGGTGGGTCCCACATATACATGGCCCACCATATATATATATATATATATATATATATATATATATATATATATATATATATATATATATATATATATATATATATACGTATCATATCACCTAAAGTGTGGTGGGCCACACCATCCTACTGCAATAAAATAAAATAAAATAAAATAAAAGAGAGAGAGAGAGAGAGAGAGAGAGAGAGAGAGAGAGAGAGAGAGAGAGAGAGAGAGAGAGTGGGACACGGCTTGTGATGGAGGGCCCCATCATTATGGGCCCTCCCTTACATGAAATCATACATCAACGGACCCTTTGAACAAGGGACCATCAAAAATATAAATCAACGGTGGAGATCCATTCCCCACCGATATGGACGGTCTAGATGACCTCTCTAAGTGAAATAAACATCATGATGGGGTCCATGGAGAATGGCCCCATCATGGAATGATCATGATGATCCAAGTGGTCCATTGGCTACAAATAAGGGTCCCAAGTGAGATCCACACCATTGATCGGTGGGCCTCCCTTGGTCCACCATAAAAATAAGGAAAGCTACCCTATATAGGCACCCACTGTCCGATCTTCTCGCTCCTAGAGGTTCCTTGGCACCTTAGCTTCAACTTCAATGGTTAAGATGAAGAATGGAGGGTTGAGATGGGAGATTTTGGGGTAGGAAGGTGGGCCACTTGGAGCTTAGGAATTTGGAGAAATTCCATACGTGGGGGCTCTTGTTGCTTGGGATTTTTGAAATGAGAAAGAGAGAAAGAGAGAGAGTGATGTAAAGGGAGAGAGAGAGAGTGATGGATGGATGGGTGAGTGATGGTTGTGTAAGAAAAGCTTGACTTTTGAGGCTTTTGTGTAAGAGAGGTATGGGAGATGAAGACTTTTGTGACTTTTTGTGTAAGAGAGGTATGGGTGATGAAGACTTTTGTGGTTGCTTGGAAAAATGGAATAAAGTGATGTGTACTTGACATGTGATGGATTGATGGGATTGATGTGATTGATGTGACACATCGTAGAGATTCTCTTGAGTTTCGCAACGCTCGACATTTTCTCGCACCGAACGTTGGCCCACATCTCTTGACCAGGGTATTGCCTCGACGCACGAGTCGCGGCATCCGAACCGTAACGACGGCGCGGTCGCTATGGTATAGGTCGCGGGTTGAGTCGACTCGGGTTGTCGGCACATGAATCAGGGTCGCGTGTCGATATCGTTTAGGGGTCGAAAGTTATCGGAATTCGACCGGTAAGACCGCGGAAGTGTACGGAAAGGTACGGACCAAGATACGGGTCTTACAAGTTGAGATTGGGATATACCTCATTTTTGTCTCATACCACAAAATGAAATGGAAAAATAGATGGATGGCAAGGATGAAACACATACATCATGGTGGGGCCCACAGAGCACCAACCATGTGACCCACTCGTGAGACCGTGAGAGAGACTTGAAGTCTCTCTCGCTCTCTGTCCTCTCTCACTCTCACTCTCGTGCCGTCTCTCACTCTCTCGCTTTGTCCTCTCTCTCTCTCTCTCTCTCTCTCTCTCTCTCTCTCTCTCGGTCCTCTCTCCACTGTGCCCTCTCTCTCTGTCTCTCTGTCTCTCTTGGTGTTCTCTCTCTCTCTCTCTCTCTCTCTCTCTCTCTCTCTCTCTCTCGATCCTCTCTTTCTCTCACGCATCATCTAAATCTCGGTTGACCGTGATCGGGGCTCCAACTCAAACAGGTATCTCTCTCTCTCAATCTCTCTCAATCTCAATACCGATTGAAACGATTTGGGGATTTAGGGATTTGAGGATTTGGAGATTTAGGGATTTGGGGATTTAGGGTTTAAAGTGGGCCCTACTAAGTTTACTCAGTACAATAAGGGCCTGTTTGGCGGGACAGATTGGATGGTATTAGAGTGGATTGCAGGGATTTGAAGGTAATGCTAGCTGCATCAGTGGATTGGTGCAAGATCTATGGGATTTCTATATCCGGTCTATTTGGCACGCCCAGCCAATCCTGGGATTAAGCCTTCCAATCCCTTTCAATCCCTCGAACTAAACACGTACCGTGTAATTTTACTGATAAACTTTTCCCCTTTGGGATCTTCTAATAAAATTAATTTTTTTGATTAAAAAAAAAAGAAAAGTAAAAATAACATAAAATTGTATTTTCCTTAGCATTCATATTATAGGTAATTTACCATGTTAGGGCTGAAAGGGTTAGCAGCACGGTTCAGATTTTCAATTTGCTCGATTGGAGGCTACTGGGGCTAATGGTTCAGTGATCTAAATAGTTGATATATGGGCCCTGCTGTAGACTTGGAAGATCCTATCTGCATTTGGCCTTTTCCTGGTTGAATTTGCACAGTTGTTGTACTTTCTCTCTTAACCGTCTGTTGAAGGGTTAACATCCTCTCATTAGGTGGCCTTGTAAAAAAAATCAGTCACATCCTCTCATTAGGTGGGCTAGACCATAACATTAATGTTTTTCCATTGGTAAATAATAAAATATAATTAATTATTTATTTTCAGGGTTATAAGCTACAATTACTTCGCTAATGATCTCCCACCTAAGCTAGAGAAATTGGTAAGTCTGCAACAATTGTAAGTGCTTTTTTTTTTTCCCTTCAATTCAATATAAGGATTTTTCTTCAAAAGTGCCATATGATGTATTTGGAATTTCAAATTTTCCATCGTATTTGGCAATGATTAATATGTGGTATTTTTTTTTAAAAATTATTATTTTCAACAAGGTTTCTAGTCCAACTAGTTGAACCATTAGTCATTTTCCACCTAGTGAGTTACTTCCAATTGAGCATGTTTGTGTGACATCCAACCTTCCAATAGGTTGGGTCCACCATGAGGATAGTCTTGCATAAAAATCAGTCCCATCTACTCATTAGGGGGTCAGACTAGCAACAATGTTTATTCATTAATAAATAACAAAATTAATTGTTTATTTATTTTCAAGGATATAAGCCACAATAACTTTGCTAATTGGCTCCCACCACAAGTGGGGAATTTGTCAAGTCTGCAACAACTGTAAGTTCTGTTTATTTTTATTTTTTAAAAATTTATTAAAGTATTCTTCTTCAGAAATACCATATGATATGTTTGGAATTATGAATTTGCCACCCAATTTGTTAGTGGTTAACATGGGATAGTTTTATTTATTTATCTATTTTAGAAGGTTTTAAGTTCAAAACTTGTTAGACCATAAGTTATTATCCATCCCTTGAATTATTGCCAACCTATCATGTTTGTGATGATACCAACCCTTCTAATTGGTTGGCTTCGCCATGAGGATACCCTTGTACAAGAATCGGCCCCAAC
This sequence comes from Magnolia kwangsiensis, assembly GCA_037074715.1. Classification (NCBI taxonomy): domain Eukaryota; kingdom Viridiplantae; phylum Streptophyta; class Magnoliopsida; order Magnoliales; family Magnoliaceae; genus Magnolia; species Magnolia kwangsiensis. Next base: position 15,899,749 of record CM073572.1, on the reverse strand, counting down.
CTCTTATTAGGTGGACTATACCATTACAACAATGTTTGACTATTGATGAATATCAAAGTATAATTGTTTATTTCTTTTTAGGGATATAAGCTCAATAATTTCATTGGTTCGCTCCCACCTCAACTGGGGAATTTAGAAAGTCTGCAACAACTGTAAGTTTTTTTTTTTTTTCAAATCTAATTAGTTATTCTTCTTCAAAAATTCCATAGGCTTTATTATTTATTTATTTTAATAACTTAAATTTTTTTAAAAAATGTCATAAGTTGTGTCTGGAATTTCGAATTTGCCATTGAATTTGGCAGTAATTAATATGTGTTGGTTTTATATTTTATATTTTTCTTTTTGAGAAGGTTTTAAGTTCAGCCACTTGTACCATACGTTACTATCCACCCAATGAAATACTTGCAACCTATATATTTGCATGACATCCAACCTTCTAATAAGTTGGCTCCATCATGAGGATAGACCTGTACAAAAATCAGTCCGTACACTTATTAGGTAGGAATGACCATAATAACAATGGTGAGCTATTGATAAAAAACTAAATATAATTAGTCATTTAGTTTCAGGAATATAAGCTACAATAACTTCAATAATTCACTCCCACTTGAACTAGGGAAGTTGCCGAGTCTGCGACCACTGTAAGTTCTGTTTTTCTTTCTTTATTCTATTTAATTATTCTTCTTAAGAATGCCATTTGAAGTGTTTGAAATTTCAAATTTGTCATGAAGTTTGGTGGTGATCAATATGTTATAGTTTTATTTATTTATTTATTCATTTATTTTCTCTAAGAAGGTTTCAAGTCCAATCAATTGGACCATAATTCATTGTCCACTAAGCTACTTTCAACCTATCATGTTCATGTAACATCCAATCCTTCCAATAGGTTGGCTCGACCCTGAAAATAGCCTTGTACAAAAATAAGCCCATCCACTCATTAGGTGGGCCTATCATATGAAAGAAATTAGTTAACCTTATTAAGGTTCTCTAACAGTACCAAGGCATGCTTTGTGTAGAAAGACTTCACCTTTGATCTTTATTAAGAGGTCCTGGAGACAGACAAAATCCTTATCCAGCTGGTTTTCGTTGCCCAAGTGGGCCAGCCCATCTGCTACTCTATTAGCTTCCTTCATGACATGCTGAAAAGAGATGTTTGGGATGAACAATTTTGATGTTTCCAGGTGATAGTTCAAGGTTAGTCGTCTATTTTAAAGGCAATGCTCTTTTATTAATAGGCCACCTAGTACTCATAAATAGGCGTATTATGGACGTAGACATTATTTTCATTAATAGGCCACTTAGTACTCATAAACATTCATTACAAGCATTTTCTGTTTATGTGCATGACGACCATACTGTTAAGATGAATCCTCTTATTTTCATTTACAGAAACTAGTGGATGACAAATTCATAGAAAGAAAAATAGCATCAGTGACCACAGATTGTAACTTGGTTTTAAACAAGGTTCGAGGTGCCATCAACAATACTAACAAAATCCTCCAGGTCAGATTGTTGATTGGACCTGATTTTATTTAAATGATCTTGATAATCCATTTTATTTAAATGAGCAGACCCGGATGTCCGTCGGAGCTATCTGAATGTTGAGCGGGGGTCCCTGAAAGGTGAGAACCGCTGTTATGACCATGATGAATCTGTCCATTTCTTATAGATAGCATTGGAGTGGCCTGACCATTTGGACAAGCCGTGTTTATGTATTAGCTCAAATTTGTTGGAGCAGACCCGGATGTACGTTGGAGCTATTTGGATGTTGAGAGGGGGTCCCTAGAAGGTGGTAACCATTGTTATGACTATAATGAAGCTGTCTATTTCCTATGGACAACATTAGAGTGGCCTAGCCATTTGGACAGGCCGTGTTTATATTTGTATTTGCAGGGACCACACACTTAACCTATAACCTAAACCTATTCTCAAATCCCAAAACCTATAACTACAACTTAAACCTTAAACTAAACCTATAACCTAAACTCAATTCCCTAAACTTTAACCTACAACCTAACCTAAACCTATACTTATAAACAAAACCTATTCTCAAATCCCAAAATCTATAACCTAAACATTAACCTTAACCTAGACCTATAACCTATAACCTGAACCTATAACGTAAACCTTAACCTATAACCTAACCTAAACCTATTCTTAAATCCTAAAACCTATAACTATAACCTAAACCTTAACCTATAACCTAAACTCTTTTCCCTAAACCTTAATCTACACCTTAACCTAAACCTATACTTATAACCTAAACCTAAACCCGAACCCGAACCCAATTTCCTAAACCTAAACCTACACCTATTCTCAATTCCCTAAACCTTAACCTATAACCTACACTTATAACCTAAACCTATAACCTTAACCTAAACTTGAAACCTAAACTAAACCTTAACCTATAACCTATAACCTAAACCTTAACCTATAACTTAAACTTATAACCTTAACCTAAACCTATTCTCAAATCCCAAAACCTATACTTATAACCTAAACCTAAACCTTAACCTATAAACTAAACCTATACTTATAACCTGAACCTAAACCTATTCTCAAATCCCAAAACCTATACTTATTAACCTTAGCCCAAACATATAACTGGAACCCGAACCCAAACCTAAACCCGAATTCCTAAACCTAAACCTAAACCTATAACCTAACCTAAACCTATAACCTATAACCTTAACCTTTAACCTATAACCTTAACCTAAACCTATAACCTAACCTAAACCTAAACCTAAACCTAAACCTATAACCTAACCTTAATTCACTTAACGTAAACCTACACCTTAACCAAACATATAATCCGAACCCGAACCCGAATTCTTAAACCTAAAATTAAACCTAAACCTATAACCTAACTTAAACCTAAACCTATAACCTTAACCTTTAACCTATAACCTTAACCTAAACATAAACCTATAACCTTAACCTAAACCTTAACTTATAACCTAAACCTTAACCTATAACCTAAACTCAATTCCTTAAACCTTAACCTATAACCTAACCTAAACCAAAACTTATAACCTACACTTATAATGTAAACCTAAACCTATAACCTTAACCTAAACATAAAACCCAAACCTAAACCTATACTTATAACCTAAACCTATTCTCAAATCCAAAAACCTATAACCTAAACCTAAACTTAAACCTAAACCTATAACCTAAACCAAAACCAACACTTATAACCTATAACTTAAACCTATAACCTAAACCTAAACCTAAAACCCAAACGTAAACCCGAACCCGATTTCCTAAACCTAAACCTTAACGTATTCTCAAATCCCTAAACCTAAACATACACCTAATCCTAATCTCAACTCTCTAATCTAAACCTAAACCTAAACTTGAAAACCCGAACCTGAACTCGAACCCAATTTCCTAAACCTAAACTTATAACCTTAACCTAAACCTATTCTCAAATCCCAAAACCTATAAACTAAACCTAAACCTAAACCTTAACCTATAACCTAAACTCAGTTCCCTAAACCTTAATCTAGAACCTAACCTAAACCCAAACCTATAACCTACACTTATAACCTAAACCTAAACCTATAACTTAAAATCTAAACCTAAACCTAAAACTTAAATGTATTCTCAAATCCTTAAACCTAAACCTACACCTAATCTTAATCTCGACTCCTTCACCTAAACCTAAACTTAAAAATCCAAACCTAAACCCGATCTCGATTTCCTAAACCTTAACCTTAACCTATTCTCAATTCCCTAAAGTTATAACCTATAACCTATACCTAAACCTAAAACCTAAACATAGACCTAAAATCTAAATGTATTCTCAAATCCCTAAACCTAAACCTACACCTAATCCTAATCTCAACTCCTTAACCTAAACCTAAACTTAAAAACCCAAACATAAACCTGAACACGAACCCGAACCCAATTTCCTAAACCTAAATCTTAACCTATTCTCAATTCCCTAAACCCTAACCTATAACCTAACCTAAACCTAAAACTATAACTTGCACTTATAGCCTAAACCTAAACCTATAACCTAAACCTGTAACCTTAACCTAAACGTAAAACCTAAACCTAAACCTAAAGCCGATCCTGAACCCGAATCTAAATCCCTAAACCCTTAGCCTAAACCTAAAACCCAAACGTAAACCCGATCTCAAACCTGAACCTGATTTCCTATACCTAAACCTTAACGTATTCTCAAATCCCTAAACTTAAACCTACACCTAATCCTAATCTCAATTCCCTAACCTAAACCTAAACCTAAACTTGAAAACCCAAACCTAAACCCGATCCCGAACCCGAATCTGAATCCTTATACCTTTATCCTAAACTTAAAACCCAAACGTAAACCCGATCTCAAACCCGAACCTAATTTCCTACACCTAAACCTTAACGTATTCTCAAATCCCTACACTTAAACCTACACCTAATCCTAATATCAACTCCCTAACCTAAACCTAAACGTAAACTTAAAAACCCAAACCTAAACCCAATCCTGAACCCGAACCCGAACTCAATTTCCTAAACCTAAACTTATAACCTTAACCTAAACCTATTCTCAAATCCCAAAACCTATAACCTAAACCTTAACCTAAACCTTAACCTATAACCTAAACTCAATTCCCTAAACCTTAACCTATAACCTAAGTTAAACCTAAACCTATCACCTGCACTTATAACCTAAACCTAAACCTATATCCTTAACCTAAACATAAAAGGACCGTCCTTTTATGGTTCATCAGACCTTATAACCTCTATATTTATTGATGGTCCATGACCGTCCTTCTTTATATACGGTCCATAACCGTCCTTTAAATGTCCATAGAAATGACGGTTCATGACTGTCCTTTAAGTAATATGACACCCCAAAATAGGACGGCCCTTGTGACGGTCCAAGACTGTCATTTATTGCCTTTTGAGACGGTTTTCAACCGTCATTTTTTCGTTGTTTTGGCGTAGTGTGGTCATGGTTTAGTTCGTGTTTTAGCCTATTCAAGTTCAAGTCAAAGATCCAATCATCTCATACAAGCATTCACCATCATGACATCCATTCCCTTCTCAACCCCTTTGCTTTTCTAGATCTCCAATGAATGTATGCTCTGTGACTTGCTATACTACGGATCCTGTCACATCAGAAATTCCTAGCGACTTAGTCCACTATTTTTTACTTTTTGCATAAGCATCATTACATCCGCTTTCTAGACACACTGTTGGACGTATGCTTTGTGCCTTGCCAAAATCACGGATCTTACCTGTTCACTCCCCAAGAATAGGGTTGTGATGTAGTAATAAACTTGGTGAGACCGAGGTTGAATCCCAAGTGACTGATACCTGTACGTTATCTGAAACTAAGTAGAACTAGAACTAGAGTAAGATGAAATCTAAATCAAATAAATTTAAGGAGTAATGGTGAAATATTTATCTAAAATTTAGATTAATCAGAGGTATGAAACTAGGGATTCAGAGGATCCACTTGTAAAGATCAGGGAGATCTTATGCCTGCTTAAAGAACTCAACTAGACTTAAAGTCCCATCTTCATCCAATTGAAGAGTGTAACCATGAAAATCAAGACTGAACTTCCCTTGATATAGTTTTCAAGAGATGAAAGGTATATGAATTAGAATGGATTCCATCACCAAACCATACCCAGGAAACAAAGTAAATAACAAAATTAAACTAATTACCAACCAATCAACAATGTATGAAGGTTAGGAAGGGTACCATCATCCGACCATGCCCAGGAGACGATGGTGAACAATAAGGCTTCCTGACATTATAAACATAAAAAGGGAAGGAACATGCTCAAAGCTATCGCAGACCCATTGTAATTTCAGTCACAACAGACCATTAAAAACTAAAAATATTCCTGTAATCAAACTAATATCAAGTTCAATTCAATGTAAAAAAAAAGCACAAGAAAAAAGTCTCCCTACCATGTTATAAGCTTCACCTCTTAGCCCTAGTTAAGAGGTTTAGCCTAACAACATGATTAGGCTAAATCCCTTAAATAAAATAAAATAAAAAAAAATAATAACTCTACTCTCTCTGTCTCTGCTCCTTGTCCAGCCCAGACAGCACTCTCTCACGTTCTCTCTCTCTCTCTCTCTCTCTCTCTCTCTCTCTCTCTTATAGTCAATGCAGGGAAGGCGGTCCAGATGCTTCCGTGCATAAGTCGGTTTGGAGAACAAGGAGTTACGCACTCCTCTTTCGCAGCAACAACGAAAATGGATCAGGTTTGCACAAGCCCTGTTTACGTAGACTTGGAAACTACTTGTGTTTTTCCAGCATTATCGGCCTATGGCCGTCTCATATGTTAGATCTGAGCCATTCAGTCTCCTTGAGCTTGAACGGTGGTCCCATGGGATGTCTTTGAACAGTCGGATCATGGCCATGATTTGAATCTTGATCACCGAATGGCCAGCGGTATTGCCAACTTATTCCGGATCACTCCTGCTGTGGAAACCGCAACTCTGCAATAGTTGGTGGGCCCACGATCGAGATTTCTAGAGGAATCCACTCCGTTCATTGGATGCAGCACGAGAAACCATTCAGATAAGAACAGTTTTAGATTGTGTTTGGTGTGGCCCACGGACTCTTTCTTGGTGCCGTCTACCTAACGTTTGAACGGTTGAAAACCAATCATCATTGTCTTTTTCAAGTCCATCACCTAAGCGTGAATGAGAGGGAATGAGGGAGTCTCTTGGACGGTCTGGATCAAACCGTTGACGCACGGTGGTGGCCCACAAGACCTAACCACTTGCTCTGTTCGCATTCGCAACAGAAAGAAATGGCAGTTGTCATTTTTTTGAAGAGAATTCGGGTCAAAGTCGGTTTGACCAGAATTGTGTTCCAGCACACAACGAGTGCTCTTGTGTATGGTGCACACATCATGCTAGGTGGGGTCCACTATGATGGTTATGAATAATCCACTCTATTCATCTATTTCATCACCCTGTTTAAGGGGTTGAGAGCAAAATTGATACATATCGAGATCTCAGGTGAGCCCCAATTTGATAATTCATAGGCTAATTTGACCGTTGGGCCACTTCCACAGGGATCCAAGGGCTGAAATTTGACTTGTATGGTTAATTTAGGGTCCTGATGCCAGATATAAATTTTTTGAGCCGAATGGATGGTTGAAACCCTGTGATCTTGCATTCTGGACCAATTTTGGGCCTCTTGAGCTTTAGTTTCTCAATTTTTTTTCAGATCTCTAGCATGTAAATCTGTCAAACTTGGTCCCATGGGGTCCGTCCCTTGCCTTGGTGAATCTTGAGTACTAAAATCGCGCTTTTAATACCCATTTTCAGTTCAAGCTCCTAAATACATCCTGCATCAAAAAAATGATTAAATTAAGCCGTTAAACACACTACAAGAAAGAGGGTTTTTAGTGACGAAACTTATTTTCGTCGCTAAAAGTCACTTTTAGCGACGAAAGAAATTTTCTTCGCTAAAAGTTTACTTTTAGCAACAAAATTGTAAATTCGTAGCTAAAAGTCATCTTTACCGGCGAAAATTTTCGTTGCTAAAGGTTGTTTTCAGTCTTTCTCGTAGCTAAAAAACGTGGATGAGACTTTTTCGTTGCTAAAGGCCGTAAACAATTTTTTAAAAAATTCGAAAGGTTTATTTTAGCTACGAAAATTTTTGTAGCTAAAAAACGTTGATGAGACTTTTAGCGCTACGAAAATATTCGTAGCTAAAAAACGTGGATAAGACTTTTAGCGATGAAAATTTTTGTCACTAAAGGCTGTAACCATTTGTTCAAAAAGTTTACTTCATGGATGAGACTTTTAGCGACGAAAATTTTCGTTGCCAAAGTCTATAAACAATCGATAGGTTTACTTTTAGCTACGAAAATTTTTATAGCTAAAAAACGTGGATGAGACTTTTAGCGATGAAACTTTTCATCGCTAAATTCTATAAAAAAAAGTTTACTTTTAGCTACGAAAATTTTGGAAGCTAAAAAACGTAAATGAGACTTTTAGCTACGAAAAGTTTCGTCGCTAAAGGCTGTAAACAATTTTTTTTATATATATAATTAAAAGGTAATATTTAAATGATTTGTAATATTACATAAAAAAAGATATTGAAAAGTTAATAAATTTTAACTATGTTTAAGAAAAATTTTGAGAACAAAATAATGCTTTTGAAAAAAAAAAATCGGCATTTTGAAATTTTTGAGAAAAAAATTAAAATATGAGAAATTTTTTGAGATTTTGAAAATAAAATTTCAAAATTTGTAATTTAAATATTTTTGAAATATTTTATAATAAAAATGATATTTAGTTAAAAGAGTAAAAAAAATATACATTTTGAAAAAAAACTGTTATTTTTAAAAGGAAATTGAAATTTATTTGTGAAAAATAAAATTACTAAATTATTAGGTGCATCCACTAATTGAACCTTTAATCATTTTTGGACAATCTAATCAGTTCAAATTGAAAAGTAAATAACTTCTGATGTTTAAATCCAATTTCACTGAAATTATTGATCAATCTTGTATGCCCAATATCTTTCTCATATGTAGCCTGATTGAGGCGAGTAACTAGTCAAATTGAGTGTATTGATCAGTAAAATAGAGTGAACGGACCAAACATATAAAATAGGCCAAATATTCTGGTCAAAATTGTGACCCAACTTACTGACCTCGTGAGAACCTAAGAATTGATGTTAGTAAGTTTTGTAGGCCCCATCATGATGTGTGTCAAACATCAACACCGTGGATTTGATGTGTCCCCTTTAGGTTATGAGATATCTCAAAAATCATTTGTATACGAAACTCAAGTGGGCCATACCATCTAAAACTATGTGAAGACATCCTAAAAAATATAAAAGCACTTGGTGAGGCCCACATGAGTTTTGGATTCGGTTGAAACTTGGTCTGATCCCTCATCTAAGTGGGACACACATAATGAGTGGGTTGGATATGTGAATCACATTTAGGCAGGCCCAATATATGATTATGAATGTTTTAAGGAAACCCTTCACCACTATATTATGTGGTGTGGCCCACCCAAGTCATGGATTGACTTTCTCCATTTCGTTCAATGCTTTTATCGGATCATTTTAAAATATTATCTAAAAAATGGGGTGGGTCCAAGGCTTAAGTGGACTACAAAGTGGGGATTGAATGTCCGCCATTAAAAAGATTTGGATCAAGCTGATGTTTGTGTTTTCTCATCATTTATATCTTTTTGATATTCTGAATATATATATATATATATATATATATATATATATATATATATATATATATATATATATATATATATATATATATAGTTTTTATATTAATTAGAGAATTTTTTTTTTTATAATTAAAAAGTAATATTTAAATGATTTGTAATATCACATGAAAAAGAATCTTGAGAAGTTGAAAAATTTTAACAATGTTTGAGAAAAATTTTAAAAACAAAATGATGCTTTTGATGAAAAAAAATTGGCATTTTGAAATTATTGAGAAAATTTTACCGAAAATTCGAGATCAACCCACGCCGTTCATCCATTTTTCGAGATCATTTTGGAAAATTTTCCAAAAAATGAATCATATCCAAAGATTAAATGGACCACACCGCAAATAAGGGGAACAGATTGGCTACTCGCCCTGACACCATCCAATGATTGGTGGTTGGTGCTCTGTGGACCCCACCATGATGTGTGTGTTTAATCCATGTCGTCCATCTATTTTTAAAGATCATCTTATGGTATGAGACAAAAAATGAGGTATATCCCAATATGAAATAGACCACATTATAGGAAATAGTGTTGAATGAGCGTCAACTGTTTAAAACATTTTGGAGGCCATAAAAGTTTTGGATCGAGATGATTTTTGTTTTTTCCCTTCATTTAGGCCGGTATGACTTAATAAACAGATTGGATGTCAACTAAACAGTACAGTTGGCCTTACGATGATTTTAATGATGGATAACCAATCACTATTGTTTTCATGTGGTGTGGTCCACCTGATATTCGAATACGATTCATTTTTGGGCTCATATCCTACAATGAGTTGGCAAAACAAATGGATCATATGGATATACAATATATAAATCAAAGTGGGCCCACATCTACCCCATCAGTCAGATGCACCATCCCATGGTGGGCCCAAGGATTAAAAATCAAATCAATCTGTGACTTGTGTGAGCCACACCACATACAAAAGTTGAGAGGGGTTACCCTCCATTAAAACATTCATAATTATTTTTTGGGCCCACCGAGATGTGGTCCACAAATCCAGCCCATCCATTATGTGTGTGCCACTTGGATGAGGGGTCATACCAAGTTTTAGATGCATCCAAATTTTAGGTGGGGCCCACCAAGTGCTTTTATATGTTTTAGGCATGTCTTCACATGCTTTTAGATGGTATGGCCCACCAGAGTTCCGTATACGGATGATTTTTGGGATATCCCATAATTTAAAGGGGGCCCATCAAATGCACGGTGTTGATGTTTGACACATGTCATGGTGGGGCCCACATAGCTTGACCTTTGTGTTTAATCCTTGCCGTCCTCATGAGGTCAAGCTGTGTGGGCCCCACCATGACATGTGCCAAACATCAACACCATGCATTTGATGGGTTCCCTTTAAATTATGGGATATCCCAAAAATCAGCTGTATACGGAACTCCGGTGGGCCATACCATCTAAAATCATGTGAAGACATGCCTAAAACATATAAAAGCACTTGGTGGGCCCCACCTAAAATTTGGATGCGTCTGAAACTTAGTATGACCCCTCATCCAAGTGGCACACACATAATGGATGGGCTGGATTTGTGGACCACATCTCGGTGAGCCTAAAAAATAATTATGAATGTTTTAATGGAGGGTAACCCCTCTCAACTTTTGTATGTGGTGTGGCTCACACAAGTCATAGATCTATTTGATTTTTAATCCCTGGGCCCACCATAGGATGGTGCATCTGATTGATGGGGTAGATGTTTGACACGCATCATGGTGAGGCCCACAGAGCCATACCAGAAAAAAACCCCACATCCCAAATATGCTCTCTAGCTCTCGCTCTCTCTTTCCGTTCCCTAACCCAGATCTGGTCTGTCTTCTCCTCCTCTCAGCAGCCTTCGATTGAACTGAAGATTCTTGCCAATGGATTGATCGGGTAAGAAAAATCCAATCATTCTGTCGTCTTCTCCTTTGATTTCTATCCAAATTTGCATTTCTTTGTAGATTTGTAGATTTCAACTTTAGGGGTCATTTGGCTGCATGGGAAAGGCAATTTGTAGAATTCATTTTTAGGGTTCGTTTGGCTACATGGGATAGACAATTTGTAGAATTCATCTTCATAAATTAGGCTATTTCTTGTGATTCATGGAAATGCCTGGAAACACTCCCTGGAAAGGTCCTCCGGCAAGAATTCATAATATTGCTGTTGATGGCTTGTTATAAGACTTTAACTAGTTTTTTTTTTTTTTTTTTTGAAAGATTTCGTGGTGGGTTTTGGACTCTTCACAAAACCTATGAAGATTCCCTTTATTTGGATAAATGGGTTCCCAACTTTCCAATGAAAAACTTTGATACTCAGGTGAGTATGATGGTTGATATCATGGTGGTCACCTATTTAGAGAGATAAGAAACCAAATATAAGTTCATTGTCTGTCTTGCGGATTGGCCAATGTATTGCATCCTGTGTTAGAGTGGACCTTGTAAGCATGTGATCAAGGATATCATTTTGCATGAATGGAGATTTATCAAAGAGGAGATGTAAATGTTTCTTTAGGAAAGCAGCTCAATATTATGTCTTTCAGTAAAGTATAAGAAAATCTTCTACCTGAAGGATGATCTTTTTGTTAGGAGTTTTAAAACATAGTGGGATGGAAGTTTTTAAAAATTCATATTTAAATTTAATTAACCTAAGATCACTATTTAGTTTTAAAACATAGTGGGATGGAAGTTTTGGATGGTGGGTGTTCAATTAGCATTGATTTCATATGGTGTGGTCCACTTGAGCTTTTGATATGGTCCACCCTGTTTGATGACTTTTTTATTTTTTCTTTTTTAAATTCTTCATGGTGTGTTCTATATTTGAAATTTTAGATCTTAACGGTTCTGCTACTGAGCATTGTCTGGAGACTTCATTTTTTGAAGATTGGTTGAGGAGATTCTTTGATCTTTTTATCTTTTGAAAAGTCTGCGAGTTTTTCATTCACTTGGCCTAGTCAAACTTGGAAAATTGAATGACTTTTTGGTTGAGTGCAAGAGTTTGAGACTATGCCTGGACATGGCCTCATACTACCAGGTTATGAATGGATTTAAAACATACTAAGAGCAAATTCCTGATGTCATCTTGAATTTTCTATAAAATTCCGTTAAACCAACAATTTTCTCAGTTGACTTGAATAGCTAGCTTAATTGGGCATTTGTCAAGTATTATAAGTACTGAGACTGGGTGCGTCAGGGTGCTGTACATGTCCCATTGCACCAGGACCATATAACCCTTTTAATTTTAAAAGGAACACCATATTTGCACTTTACCTATTCTGTATGCATGATGGCTTAATGTACTTCAACACTCTTTAATCAAATCAACCCTACGTTTCTCATAGAAGTTTGTCAGGTCATAAACCTGAATGATTTGGTTGACCGCTGCCTGTGAACTTGTTTCTACACACTCAATTCATCTTCACATTGGAAGGTTCTTATTATCTTAAAACTTGATGCTGAACCTCCTTTCTTCTCATTACATATAGGTTTGGCAAACTTAATTTACTTGACTAGGCCTTTAAAAATCATCGAGTTATAGAACTAATACATCTAGCTGTTTATGAAGGATAACTCCAAGACTCCCTAGTTTGCTTATTGCAAGGTTTTTTTCCCCCCCTAGTTGTTTGTGCTAAACTGATGGTTATTTAGGAGAAACTTCATAAGTAGATCAAATTCATAAACCTAGATCACCCTGCATCTCCATGGTTTCCGTGCAATCTGAATTTATGTCCAGTTCTTTGAATGTTTGTACTGATACAAAATATGTTTTTGTGCATCTCCATGGTTTTTGAGAGATTATTAATTGTGGTATTTTCCTATGCACCCAATATGTGTTGTACACTATAGGGTTTATCTTAGTAAAAGTTAAAACAGTTTATAAGGTAGCCTAAAACTTTCGCTCTTGAAGATAGAGTGAAATGCTTATGTCTAATAAGAACTCCTTGTAAGATAATAAAGTGTTCTTGTGTTTCAAGTTTTCCTTGATGTTCAGGGCATTTTACATGGATTTTGTATCATGAGCATGCATTAGTGGTTTCAGCTGCATAGTTTGTGGGCTCATACGTGTTGGAAAATTACAGAACACAAGAAAGTTTGAGTATTCTAGTAATAAAAAATAATATAATAAAACTATGAAGGTACAAAAAATGGTGTGTGTAGACAATAAGCTTTTTCAGCAATCTGAAATTGAGTCTGTTGAGCTTGGTCTATTACAGTTTTCAATTTCCCTTTGTTGGTATGGTTGGTAGGATTGAGTCCATGATATTTTGACCCTTGAATAGATGCCAATGCAAGCCTTCATGGGTATTGTAGCTTTGAACCCATGACCTCAATGTTGGTAGTCCAAACAGTAGGAGCACAATGCTTGACCCAATTACCTTCAATATATTATAGCAACTGCATTTGGACGCTTCCATTATTTTCTTATTGGGCTCATGTATCCATGAAGTGAATTGGTAGGCCGCTTTTGAGGATGCCCATGTTTTGGTTGGTGATGACATCAAGTGGGTTCTTAGGCCTTGCCATTTGCTTCACTTCAATGTGGTTTCTTCATTAGACGGGTGCTACTACATACAGGTAAACTAAAGGCCCCGAGTCATTTCATACTACTAGACACATAAAACTGATGTCATGGCTGTAAAGTCGGTCCATATAAAGCTAACTTAACTCTAAACTGAATCCAAACTAATGTTTATTTTCTTTTAGAAAAGGAAAATTACTGCTTCGAGCATCATAATAACTTGATAACATGACTGCTTATGCTTCCAACTTCCTACGCGACATCTCATCTTTACAATGCAGACCCTAAATCATGGGGTTATGATATATATGCAACTATTAACAATTCTTTTTTTTTATGTTATTCACCCATCCAATGATCTTCAATTACTATAATGGTTCTGAAGCCAGGATGGCAATCAAGCTCCAAAGCTCCAAAGCCTATGTTGCAAAGGTATCGATCCTTTTCTTTTCCCTTTTCTATTTGATTTTGAAGTTAGATTGAGTGGAATTTGGTTGTGTTTGCTTGATCTTGTTGTTTTGATCTTGATCTTGTATTTTTTGCCTTTTTACTATAAATTTTTGGTGATTCATTTTAGTTCGATTGAACAGATGTTCTTGTTTGATCTGGTTCTTTTGACCTTGAATTTATATATTTTTACAATTTTTCTTGCGTTTTCTGCTCATCTAGTCGAATTTAATCAGTTTGGATTTTCTTTTTTCTTTTTTCCTGTTTTGCTGGATTTTTGGTTGACTTGTAATAATTTGATATTTTTAATTATAGAACTTTCGATCTTCATGCTACATTTGCCTGAATTTTCAGCATTTTCATGTTACATTTGCTGTTGAATTAGCGAATTTTGAAATGCATGAATTTTCTAGTTTTCTTTTTCCATTTCTTTTTGCCTTTGATAAACAGCAGAGAGGGCAATGGCTTGCATTTGATAGACAACAGAGGGGGTGTGGATTTATGGAGGCTTGCATTTAGGAAATCCATAGATTTGACAATCCCTGCAAACGATAAATAGGAGAGATTTGAAATCCATGGATTTCACAAATCCCTGCCAAAAATCCCTCGCCCCAAACAGCCCCTAAGTAATTAAAGTAGAAAAAATAGTGAACACGTTGATTAAGTGATGACACATGGAAAAAAAAAGAAAAAAGAAAAAGAGACTGTGACTTGTGAGGATCAACTATGGAAAGGTTGAGTCAGGGGTCCTCTAAACTCTGATTTCTTAGGACAGTTATGGCAAGGATTAGTTACAATTCACAACTATAGTCATGGAAAATGATTTCCATAACAAAATTTACATGCATGATTAGCCCAACTTGTATGTACAAGTATCTTGGTTGCATTCTGAACATTTCACTAGTCAAAAGATCCTTCTCCAGTGTTCTTGATCAGATGCTTACAAAAGGGGAGAGAGATCTTAGTCCAACTTCAGAAGGGCATGGAGCAGAACCCTCATAGAAGCATTGCAGTAATGTTACTAATCCTTAGCTAAACCCTGATCAACCATTGGTCTGTATTTCATATGATAAATATTTTTTAGAGGTTTTTGTATATACAACCCTTCCTTTTAGCAATACAAGACAGCCCCCTCTAGTTTTCATATTTGTAATAACACCATTCCTTTTTGTCCTTTATAAACAAATCCCCAAACTGTGACTATTTTAAGATGATAGCATAACTAGTGTCAGCTAAGCTACCAAATTAAGTTTTTTCCCCTTCTGATTTGGAAAACGTTAGTTACTCTACTAGGTTGTTAAGGTGATATTCATGACGTCAAAAACTACACAAGTTACATGGTCATAACTTAAAAATGTTTATATTGTTGATCCTGTTTTAGCAGTAACTTAAACTAATAATTACAATAGTTTGATTATTAATCAACTGATTGATCTTCATTTTTTTGGATGATCAATGAAAGGAAGTGGGTGGTCTGTTTCAACAAACAGATGGCCATTTAGAGCACAACAATGTTGAATGCATGGGAAAATTTGTCTGCTGTCTATTAATGGCATGTCCTGGTATATTGAGGCATTTTACTTGAGCTGAAATATCTTTCAATATTTATTTTGGGCAATTCAATTTATGTATTAGCTCGAATCTGTTGGAGCAGACTCGGATGTGCGTCGGAGCTATCCAGATGTTGAGCGGGGGTCCCTATAAGGTGAGAACTGTTGTTATGACCATGATGAAGTTGTCCATTTCTTATGGACAACATTGGAGTGGCCTAACCATTTGGATAAGCCATGTTTATATATATATTTGCTCAAAATTGATGGAGCAGACCCGGATATACGTCAGAGCTATCTAGATGTTGAACGGGGCTCCGTGGAAGGTGAAAAGCACTATTATGACCATGATGAAGCTATCCATTTCCTATGAATAACATTAGAGTGGCCTGCCATTTGGACAGGCCGTGTTTATATGTGTATTTACAGGGACCAGACCCTTAACCTGTAACCTAAACCTATTCTCAAATCCCAAAACCTATAACCTAAACCTAAACCTATAAACTTTAACCTAATGCTATAACCTAAACTCAATTCCCTAAACCTTAACCTATAACCTAACCTAAACATATACTTATAACCTAAACCTATTCTCAAATTCCAAAACCTATAACTATAACCTAAACATTAACCAAAAACTCAATTCCCTAAACCTTAACCTATAACCTAACCTAAACCTAAACC
The DNA here is from genome assembly GCA_037074715.1 of Magnolia kwangsiensis. Classification (NCBI taxonomy): domain Eukaryota; kingdom Viridiplantae; phylum Streptophyta; class Magnoliopsida; order Magnoliales; family Magnoliaceae; genus Magnolia; species Magnolia kwangsiensis. The sequence continues at coordinate 15,883,342 of CM073572.1, read as the reverse complement.
TATAACCTACACTTATAACCTAAACCTAAACATATAACTTAAACCTATAACCTTAACCTAAACCTATACTTATAACCTAAACCTATTCTTATAACCTAAACCTATTCTCAAATCCCAAAACCTATAGCCTAAACCTAAACCTTAACCTAAACCTAAACCTATAACCTAATGCTATAACCTATAACCTAAACCTAAAACCTAAACCTAAACTTAAACCTACACTTATAACCTATAACCTAAACCTATAGCCTAAACCTAAACCTAAAACCCAAAATAAACCCAATCTCGAACCCGAACCCGAACCAGATTTCCTAAACCTAAACCTTAACGTATTCTCAAATCTCTAAACCTAAACCTACACCTAATCCTAATCTCAACTCCCTAACCTAAACCTAAACCTAAACTAGAAAACCCAAACCTAAACCTGATCCCGAACTCGAACCCGATTTCCTAAACCTAAACTTATAACCATAACCTAAACCTATTCTCAAATCCCAAAACCTATAACCTAAACCTAAACTTAAACCTTAACTTATAACCTAAACTCAATTCCCTAAACCTTAACCTATAACCTAACCTAAACCTAAACCTATAACCTACACTTATAACCTAAACCTAAACCTATAACCTTAACCCAAACCTAAACATATACTTATAACCTAAACCTATTCTCAAATCCCAAAACCTTTACCTTAACCTAAACCTAAACCGATAACCTATAACCTAAACTCAATTCCCTAAACCTTAACCTATAACCAACCTTAACCTATAACCTAACATAAACCTAAACCTATAACCTACACTTATGACCTAAACCTAAACCTACAACCTTAACCTAAACCTAAACCTATACTTATAACCTAAACTTATTCTCATAACCTAAGCCTATTCTCAAATCTCAAAACCTATAACCTTAACCTAAACCTAAACCTATAACCTAACACTTATAACATAAAACCTAAACCTACACTTATAACCTATAACCTAAACCTATAGCCTAAACCTAAACCTAAAACTCAAACTTAAACCCGATCTCGAACCTGAACCCGATTCCTAAACTTAAACGTTAACGTATTCTCAAATCCCTAAACCTAAACCTAAACCTACACCTAATCCTAATCTCAACTCCCTAACCTAAACTTAAACCTAAACTTGAAAACCCAAACCTAAACCCGATCCCGAACCTGAACCCGATTTCCTGAACCTAAACTTATAACCTTAACTAAAACCTATTCTCAAATCCCAAAACCTATAACCTAAACCTTAACCTACAACCTAAACTCAATTCCCTAAACCGTAACCTATAACCTAACTTAAACCTAAACCTAAACCTATAACCTACACTTATAACCTAAACCTAAACCTATAACCTTAACCTAACCATAAAACCTAAACCTAAACCTATACTTATAACCTAAACCTATACTTATAACCTAGACCTATTCTCAAATCCCAAAACCTATAACCTAAACCTAAACCTTAACCTAAACCTAAACCTAAAACCTAAAACCTAAACCTAAACCTAAAACCTAAAACCTAAACCTAAAACCTAAACCTAAACCTACACTTATAACCTATTACCTAAACCTGTAGCCTAAATCAAAACCTAAAACCCAAATGTAAACCTGATTTCGAACCCGAACCCGATTTCCTAAACCTAAACCTTAACGTATTCTCAAATCCCTAAACCTAAACCTAAACCTACATCTAATCCTAATCTCACCTAAACCTAAACATAAACTTGAAAACCCAAACCTAAACCTAATCCCGAACCCGAACCCAATTTCTTAAACCTAAACTTATAACCTTAGCCTAAACCTATTCTCAAATGCCAAAACCTATAACCTTAACCTAAACCTAAAAATTAACCTATAACCTAAACCTTAACCTATAACCTTAACTTATAACCTAAACCTATAACCTAAACTCAATTTCCTAAACCTTAACCTAAACCTAAACCTATAACCCGAACCCGATTTCCTAAACTTAAACCTTAACGTATTCTTAAATCCCTAAACCTAAACCTACACCCAATCCTAATCTCAACTCCTTAACCTAAACCTAAACCTAAACTTGAAAACCTAAACCTAAACCTGATCCCAAACCCGAACCCGATTTCCTAAACCTAAAATTATAACCTTAACCTAAACCTATTCTCAAATCCCAAAACCTATAACCTCAACCTTAACCTATAAACTAAACCTTAACCTATAACTTAAACTTATAACCTAAACCTATAACCTAAACTCAATTTCCTAAACCTTAACCTATAACCTAACCTAAACCTAAACCTATAACCCGAACCCGATTTCCTAAACTTAAACCTTAACGTATTCTCAAATCCCTAAACCTAAACCTACACCTAATCCTAATCTCAATTCCCTAACCTAAACCTAAACCTAAACTTGAAAACCCAAACCTAAATCCAATCCCGAACCCGAACCCGATTTTCTAAACTCAAACTTATAACCGTAACCTAAACCTATTCTCAAATCCCAAAACCTATAACCTAAACCTAAACCTATATAACCTTAACCTAAACCTAAAACTTAACCTATAACCTAAACCTTAACCTGTAACTTTAAATTATAACCAAAACTCAATTTCCTAAACCTTAACCTATAACCTAACCTAAACTTATAACCCGACCCTGATTTCCTAAACCTAAACCTTAACGTATTCTCAAATCCCTAAACCTAAACCTAAACCTACACCTAATCCTAATCTTAAATCCTTAACCTAAACCTAAACCTAAACTTGAAAACCCAAACCTAAATCCGATCCCGAACCTGAACCCGTTTTCCTAAACCTAAACTTATAACCTTAACTTAAACCTATTCTCAAATCCCAAAACCCATAACCTAAACTTTAACCTATAATGTGAACCTATAACCTAAACTCAATTCCCTAAACCGTAACCTATAACCTAACCTAAACCTAAAACTAAATCTATAACCTACGCTTATAACCTAAACCTAAACCTATAACCTTAACCTAAACATAAAACCTAAACCTAAACCTATACTTATAACCTAGACCTATTCTCAAATCCTAAAACTTATAACCTAAACCTAAACCTTAACCTAAACCTAAATCTAAAACCTAAACCCAAACCTACACTTATAACCTATTACCTAAACCTATAGCCTTAATCAAAACCTAAAACCCAAACATAAACCTGATATCGAACCCAAACTTGATTTCCTAAAGCTAAACCTTAACGTATTCTCAAATCCCTAAACCTAAACCTAAACCTACATCTAATCCTAATCTCACCTCCCTAACCTAAACCTAAACATAAACTTGAAAACCCAAACCTAAACCCAATCCTGAACCTGAACCCAATTTCCTAAACCTAAACTTATAACCTTAACCTAAACCTATTCTCAAATTCCAAAACCTATAACCTTAACCTAAACCTAAAACTTAACCTATAACCTAAACCTTAACCTATAACCTTAACTTATAACCTAAACCTATAACGTAAACTCAATTTCTTAAACCTTAACCTAAACCTAAACCTATAACCCGAACTTGATTTCCTAAACCTAAACCTTAACGTATTCTCAAATCCCTAAACCTAAACCTACACCTAATCCTAATCTCAACTCCCTAACCTAAACCTAAACCTAAACCCGATCTCGAACCCGAACCCGATTTCCTAAACCTAAACTTATAACCTTAACCTAAACCTATTCTCAAATCTCAAAACCTATAACCTCAACCTTAACCTATAACCTTAACCTATAAACTAAACCTTAACCTATAACCTTAACTTATAACCTAAACCAATAACCTAAACTCAATTTCCTAAACCTTAACCTATAACCTAACCTAAACCTAAACCTATAACCCGAACCCGAACCCGAACCTGATTTCCTAAACTTAAACCTTAATGTATTCTCAAATCCCTAAACCTAAATCTACACCTAATCCTAATCTCAACTCCCTAACCTAAACCTAAACCTAAACTTGAAAACCCAAACCTAAACCCGATCCCGAACCCGAACCCGATTTCCTAAACTCAAACTTATTACCTTAACCTAAACCTATTCTTAAATCTCAAAACCTATAACCTAAACCTAAACCTATATAACCTTAACCTAAACCTAAAACTTAACCTATAACCTAAACCTTAACCTATAACCTTAAATTATAACCTAAACCTATAACCTAAACTCAATTTTCTAAACCTAAACCTAAACCTATAACCTGAACCCGATTTCCTAAACCTAAACCTTAATGTATTCTCAAATCCCTAAACCTAAACCTATACCTAATCCTAATCTCAACTCCCTAACCTAAACCTAAACCTAAACTTGAAAACCCAAACCTAAACCCGATCCTGAACCCGAACCCAATTTCCTAAATCCAAACTTATAACATTAACCTAAACCTATTCTTAAATCCCAAAACCTATAACCTAAACTTAAACCTATATAACCTTAACCTAAACTTAAAACTTAACCTATAACCGAAACCTTAACCTATAACCTTAATTATAACCTAAACCTATAACCTAAACTCAATTTCCTAAACCTTAACCTATAACCTAACTTAAACCTAAACCTGAACCTATAACCCGAACCCGATTTTCTAAACCTAAACCTTAACGTATTCTCAAATCCCTAAACCTAAACCTATACCTAATCCTAATCTCAACTCCCTAACCTAAACCTAAACCTAAACTTGAAAACCCAAACCTAAACTCGATCCCGATCCTGTACCCAAACCCGATTTCCTAAACCTAAACTTATAGGTTATAGGTTAGGCTTAGTTTAAGGTTAAGGTTATAGGTTAGGCTTAGGTTAAGGTTAAGGTTATAGGTTATAGGTTATAGGTTTAGGTTGAGGTTTAAGTTTAGGGTATTTTTGTTTATGATGTTAAGTTTATATGTATTTATGCGTGAATGAATGTGATATGGATAAGATTTTTTATGTTTGGATGAATGTAATTTATGTTTGGATGGATTTACTAGTTTGGGTTTAGATGGATGTGAATGTGAATATGACAAAATATATTATATAACAGGTGTATATTAGGATGAATATGATGAAATATATTGTAACAGGTGTATATCAAGAATTTTGTGTTGGATTATTATTTTTTTTTAAAAAGAGACTTTTACCTACGAAAATATTCGTTGTTAAAAGTTTTGCAATTATTTTTAGTGACAAAAATTTTCATCGCTAAAAAGCTTGCCTTTGTCGACGATTGAAATTTTTCATCGATTGCCACAATCTTTTGGCAACGAATTTAGCGATGAAAATTTTCGTCGCTAAAACCTTTTAGCTATGAAAATTTGACTTTTAGCAATGAAAATTTTTGTCGTTAAAGGTGGGATTTCTTTTAGTAACAGTACGATGTTTGTAAATCCAGACAATATTTTGGGTCTAATGTGCAATATTTGACCTTTAACATTACCGTATCAGAAATCTGTGTGTCTGTCTATTCTTATCTCGTCCCTAGCATTCATCATCCCTTAAGATAGTTTTACCACACCAAGTGACAACTATACATTTATACGGGAAGAGAGGGTGCCTAACACCTTCCCTCTTTATACGCAAGGTCCCTTAACCAGAATCCCGAATCGCATATCAGAAGTTAATCTAAGGTAAGAGAGTCTTCGGATTTCTTCAACCTTACGTATTCCGCGGCTAGGCTTCTAGCTGACTGCGGGATTATGAGATTTATTGGCTAGTAGCGACCATAACATCCACAAATCAGCCTAATCAACCTCACAAATCAAACCAAAACATGCCAATCAGTGTGCGCGCCAATTTTCAGCGTTCACAGTTTCCTATTGTAAGACCCCGTCCATTCCATACCTTTTCTATGCATATGTGCACGATGATCAATGCCCTTGGCTAAACTTAGACTAACTATGCATAGTGCGCACTCGACTGACCGGAACCCCAAGACTTCGAAACCCTCGCCATATGGACCACCCCGTCACTACGGTTGCGTAAGTACCACCCATGCATCAGTGTGACGCTCCGTTAGTGAGATTCGCCGTGAAGAATCATTGGTATGTGCACATGGTGCCATATGTTCAATTTCACACGTATGCAACAAATGTTATCCCCACATGGGTGAGAGAATCTTTAACCATGTGTGTGATGTCACCCTCCCATACCACCCCTCTCTCATGTGTACTCCAAAGTCAACTCTTCTTTATACCATACCCTACGCATGAACTCATCATATCATGACATCCCATGTCCCTTTAATGCACTATTAAGCCCTGATCATGCATTACTTAGCATAATCCTGGCCTAAGCTAACCATAATCATATTAATCTAACCTAACCACATTTCTAGCCATTTCTCTGCAAATACTTCTTCATTCCTTAACATTTTCATCATTTTCTACAATGAGAGAGAGAGAGAGAGAAAGAGAGAGAGAGAGAGAGAGAGAGAGAGAGAGAGAGAGAGAGAGAGAGAGAGAGAGAGAGAGAGAGAGAGAGGTGATCTTGGTGGGCTACCATCAACTCCTTCAATCCATTTCAACCATCTATCTTGATGATCAAGGTGAGTACACCCCCTTATCCTTCATTCTCTTTGTTTCCTTGTCCTCTTTCTTATAGTGTAATTATGATATCTACTAATGTGGGCCCCACATTGAGGATTACATGTTTTCTGGACCATTCATACTGTCCAATGGATTGGATGGGACGAAAACACTAAAATCAGTTTGATTTGGAGATTGTGTGGGCCCCACCATGATGTTTATTGGTCATCCAACCTATTAACGGTCTCAGAAGGGTCTGGATGAATGGGATACATAAATATTAGCTTGTTCAAGAATGAGGGTCCACTGTGATGATTATATACAATCCTAGCTGTCTAAGACATGGGTCCAATTGGGGTGTATAGGCCCCCAGTGTCACACACACTATTGTATGCACACACACGCGTGCCATATATATATGTGTGTGTGTGTGTGAGAGAGAGAGAAATGCTCACACAACTATTTGATTAATGGACTCTATTTGATTTAACAAGTTAGATCTTTAACATGTAAATTTCATCACACGAGTAAGACATAGTGTCACACACATTCTCACATGGTATATTACATTGATTTAAAAAAGGAATTTATGCCATTTAATACACAGCTAATTGGACCAAATTGAATGGTCCAACTAGTTGTGTGTGAGCATTACTCTCTCTCTCTCTCTCTCTCTCTCTCTCTCTCTCACTCTATATATATATATATATATATATATATATATATATATATATATACACACACACACACACACACCCATAGAGTAATGCTCACGAACAACTAGTTGGACCATTTAATTTGGTCCAACTAGCCGTGTATTAAATGGTAAGAATATCTTTTTTATCCACATGTAATGTCCACTTATCGGAGTTTATGTGACACCCGGTTTTATATCCATATGATAGAAATACATAACATAGATCTAGTTGGTTTATCAAATTAGGCTTATTAATTTAATTTTATCTATCAAAAATTAGTAAATGATCTTTATTATTAGAGACACATACACAAGCTAAATCTAACTTGTTGGAATAGATTTCTAACAGCCCACTTTTTTTTGTAAAAGAATAGTTAGCTATTAATTACAAAAAAAAATAATATTTTATATTCTTCACATGCTTATAAGGAACTGTACCTAATTAACTAACCTAATTTGTTACATATGCTGTGTATCTCGTGAATGTATCACACACGTACAACGTCTCCAGTTATACCATTTTCTTTCGTAGCAATCCTCTTCTTTCTACTTTCTCTCATCATTCAATGTACTCTCTTTTATTATCAGGTTCTCTCTTCCTCTACCCTGCCTGATTGGAAACCAACCGGCAATGTCTACAAAAGCTTAACACCGATAGACTACTAACCCCGCTCATCCACAGCTAGGAATGTGCAGGGGCTCAAAGGGGCCGTGGTAGTGTATGAGTTTTATCCACACTATCTATTTATTTTTTTCATATTATTTTAGGGTACAGGCTCAAAAATTAGGAAATACAAAGCTTAAGTGGACCACATCACAGGAAGCAGAGATGATAATGACACATGCTAGTGAAACTCTTATGGACCACTCTGAGATTTTTCTCTACTTAATTTTTGGATTCATGCCCCAAAGTATCTGTTAAAATGGATGGATGACATGGACATACAACACATGTATCCAGGTGGTCCCCACTGTCAAGGACTCACCATGTTGGGTGAGGTCTCAAGGACACTTTATCTGCTCTCAAAATAATTCATAAAGTCTCTGGTGTTTGTCAAGTTTGCAGTGCACTGACGTTGCAAAAATTTTGCAAGCCCCAAGATGATGTCATATACAAATAGGGGTGTACATTGGGTCAAACCGAGTCGAACTGGGCTCAACCCGGCCTGGCCCAATCACCAACCAAATCAGCCTGAACCTGGCCCCGCCTGGTCACTTGGCCAACATGTCCAACATAAACTCGGCCCGATCAGTAATCAGGCGACTTCGGGCCAGTTTTGGACCCACGATTTGGACGGCCTTGATTTTTTTGACTCTGCTCCATCTACTTTGTGAGAAGAGCTTTGGCAGGTAACTTGAATGGCCTTGATTTTTAAGACTTTGCTCCATCTACAAAGGGACCAATGATTTGGATGGCCTGAATTGCTGTAAATGACTAGGGTAACTAGGTAAGAATACACACACACACACACACACACACACACACACACACACACACACACACACACACACGAGTCGGCTGAATAGGAACCTATCCGAACTTAGTTTCGAGCCGAAGAAAATGGCCCGTCCCAACCCGAATTCAGTTCCGGGTCGGGCCAAGTCGAGCTTTTTCGGACCAAGTTGAGCGAGCTAATCAGGGTAGCCCGATTTGTGTACAGCCCTATATACAAACTGTTCATCCATTTTTTTTATATATCATTATTTTTTAGATCATTTTAAGTATGAGCCCAAAAATGAGGCAAATCGAACGCTCGAGTAGATAGTGGGGATTGAATGCTTATCATTGAAAACTTCTTGGAGGCCATAGAAGTTTTGGATCAAGCTGATATTTGGGGCCTAGATTAGCTACTAATAGGTTGAGTAGAGAGACAGACTACTGAAGTGAAGTCACTGAGTCCCTTGGGCCCCACCAGGATGTATGTTTTGTATCCACACCTTCCATCCATTTGGAGAGATCATTTTAGATCAATATCCAAAGAATGAGTTAAATCCAAAGCTCCAGTGGACCCCAACACAGAAAACAGAGGGACAACAACGCCCTCCATTAAAAACTTCTAAAGGCCACAAAAGTTTTAGATCAAGCTGATATTTGTTTTTTTTTTTTTTTCCCTTATTTCATGTCTTTTTAAACTTTTGAACAGGTTGGATTTCAAATAGACATTATGGTGGGCCCTTGGATAGTTTCAACGGTGGGAATCACTCTCCCCACTGTTTTCTGTGGTGGATCCACTACAGATTTTTATTTGCCTTATTCTTTGGCTCATGCCCTAAAATGATATTTCAAAATGGATGGATGGTGTAGATACAAAACATACATCAGAGTGGGGCCCACAGAACTTGGTGACGTCACTACAGTAGCCGACTGGCTACTTAACCTGCCAGTATCTATTCCGCTTCCTGATATTTGTGCTTTCCCTTCATCCATTCAGGTCCAATAGATATTATGAACAGGTTGGATAGGAAATAAGAATCATGGTGGCCCTGGGAATGTTTTAATGGCGGGTGTTCAATGTTTACTGCTTTTTTCTTTTCTTTTTTTTTGTGGCGTGGTCCACTTGAAATTTATATCTGCCTCATTTTTAGAATCTCGCACTAAAATGATCTTTAAAAACTGAGGGACGGCACGGATATGTGACACATACATCATGGTGCACCTACGGACACTTGCCCGGTCACTTTATATATCTATCTTATCTAGACCGTCCATCAGATTTGTCAGATCATTACAGGGAATAAATCTCCAACGTAGAGGCGGGTCTAAGGCCGAGATGGCCCATTTGTTGCATGTTGTTCCACAGCGGGACCAAAAGGGTCCCCTCCCCTCTTTTTATCTCACACACGGACATTATTACACACCACACAATATATATAACCCAACTGTTAAACCCACCCTCATTTTGGGTTGAGGCTACACCGTCCAGCTCTAACTAGACAGGTGGGCTCCTCCATAATATATATGTTCTATCCCAACTGCTCATTCATTTCTCCATACCAATTTAGGGTAGATCCCAAGATCCGAAGGGCGATCAAAAATGTAGATGCGCCTCACATTAGACAGCATTAGGAACCGTTCAAACCTTCCTAGTTCTACCCAGGTCAAGGTATGCATACCCTCATGTAAAATAAAATATTATATATAAGAACTTAATAATGATATAAGAGTTCCCAGTACTGGAGACCCAATGTGACTGTGGGATCCATCCACCATCCTTGTACGAGAAGACCCATACTGATGTATGCTTTGTTCTGTCGTCCATTCTTTTCAGCTCATTTGTGGTGTAGGAAATTGGACCAGGGCCTACTTGTGGACCCTACTAATGTGTTCACAAGGGCATTAGAGTGGTGAGTCCACAAGCCATAAGGCCTACCTTGAGTGTATGCCTTGTGGAACCATTAGTGGTAGTCTTACATGGACCAATGAATGAAGTCCTTTAGCAAATGTTTATGACTCCATATGACGTGTACCATCACGTGAACTTTAACGTGTGATGTACTATTGTAACACCTCAAATTTTTGCCAACTTGGAGTTAGACCTCCTTAGGCAATGGGTCAACCATAACACTCTTAAAGCTCAATTCCAAAGTCAAAAAAATCATTTAGAACGAAATTCTTTAGAAATTTAACGTGAATTAACTAGCGCTACACTAGATTACCTGTGAAATAAGTACCAAATACTTTAAATACGATCTGTAAGACCCAAAACCTATAGAATCAGTAACGCTACGCTATCCTAAAATTTCGGATCAATCTCTATTCCCGTTTACTCTCGGGAGTACTTTGAAACTCCGTATTGAATCTATACCGCACGTCAAAAGTTTGATAACGATGAACTTAGACTAGTATGACCGCCTAGTTGGACTTGACTATCTCCTCGAAAATCAAGGTCAAACGATGTCCTGGGACTGTTTCCTTGAGTTCGGAGTGAAGAGAGTGAGAAAATGAAGAATTTTAGAAAATTAAATATAATTTTAAGTAATCTGGAACGTGTCGCTTGTGCGATATTTCTAAGCATTCTGATCGTTAGATTTCAACCCAAATTCACCCTCGGATCAGGATAGGTGGTCCATACATGTCATAGCACTTGTGGCTCTGATCGACTTTCAGTAACCGTTGCCACGGTCGATCTGAAAATTCGATCGAACTGAGAACTTAACTTGATCAAGATCCAGCATCTATGAGCTTAAGTCCGACCGCATTTAGTAACAGGACCTCCAGAAGTGCTCCATTGAGACGGAACAGTCCGTATTTGGACATAACCTAAGTATACCATGGCCTTGAGTCTAATTTGGAGAGTTTTGGGCCTATATAAGGACCTTAAACCCTCACTCTCTCATCCTATACGAATTTAGAAAAATCTAGGAGAGAGAAGAGAGAAAAGAGAGAGAAAGTGTGAGAGAAGTGGGAGGATCTTCCTGCTATCATATGTACTTAACCATCATGATCTAATCACTTTTTCGGCGATTCTAACTTCGTTCTTTGGTAAGAAAGCCTAACCCTAACCTGTTCTAGGGTTTCAATTGGTGCAAGTGGTGAAGTAGCTAACCTAAATCATGCTGAAGGTTGCCAATCAGTTGTTGATAAAGACTTAGAGTCTCTATTGCATTCGTTACACTTCTACGGCGTAAGGTGCGGATTTTAGATGCTTAGGTTGTCATTTTTCAAATCTTTCAATGTCGGCTAATGGTAGATTATTGACGAGGATGTTATTTCACATGTAGAACATGTTGTCCGTTTTTCATTTCGAATACATACGAAGTATATGAAATTTTATGTATTTTATGTATTTGTAGAAAATACCGTATACGTATAAATTTTATAAATGTGATTTCCATGAGTATTTGTCGTATATACATGCGAGTTATGGATGCAGTATCTGTTTGGAGAAATGATTCGCCCTAATACAAGTTTTAGCCAGCATACGATGTGTAGGCTAATATGTGTAGTCTAAGTGTTTGTATAAATGCTTGTATGAGTATATACGGTAAATAATTCTTTACTTGGGTGTTGAGATAGGATTCTCAACTACCTTAGCGATGTTTATGATTTCCTCCATGCAAGTTGTTTAACTTAGTCACTTTATTTTGAAATGCATGCGTATGGATTCTTGTTCATGTTGTATCTTATAACATGTTGGGAAATATGCTTGAATTATTTAGTTATTTCTGTTCTGGCTACTGTACATGTTTACTGGTTAATGTGGAATGTGTTTGGGGCTATGTTATAGTCTAGGCAATTGGTAACAGATTTGAGTTCGTGGTTAGCCTCTATTCGCCACGCAAGACGTGTTTGACGAACCCGAGTCGTGTGTTGTTTGTCGGCAGTAGTTAGGCCACGCGAAGTGTTTATACACTTTATGTCGTACAACTCAACAGGCGCTCGTACTAGTCGAACTCGTCAAGTAACCCGATTGACCGTTGTATGTCCACCTTGTATTGGTCATAACTGCTTGAACCTAGGGTATTGAACTTACCAGTGAAAACACTGATAACCGTGGTACCTTGATCCATTAAGACTCATGAGTCGGGCATGGGGGTATAAGACACCGTGGTCGAGCTGTCGGCCTACGCTGGGGCCACGAGCCTCCCCGTAGTGACCAGTGAGCAATCCAAACTCGTGAGCCGATTATGGTGGTATGAGACACTATATTCGAGCTATCGGCCTACACTGATAAGGTGATGGGGGAGCGGTGCAACGAGTGCATGTAACAGCCTTGACAGCCCTTTGTAATGACCTCGAGCTTACTCTGGATCTGCGGAGAGGCGACGAGCCTTCCCGTAGTAAACAGAGTATAAACTAGGCCTGTATTGATAAGGTGATGGGGGAACGGTGCAACAAGTGCATGTAACAGCCCTGACAGCCCTTGCAGCGACCTAGAACCGCATCATCGTATGAGATTAACTAAGAGTGATGACCCTAGATAGGATCCTTGTTTGGAAATGATATAAGGGAGGTACCTTAGTTTCCCAATCCTGCTGTATGAAAAGGACTAATAACAACTCGGTAATTATGCCCATATCGCATTGCATGTGCCTGAAAGATGTGGAGCACTTGAGGGACGAAAGCATGCCGCGAACGTAAGATGGTGTCGCACGAGGAAGTATGTTGGCGAGGGCATGCATTATTATTGCATCTCATCCTTGCATTAATCACAGTATTTAGGAATGTTTGATTTGCTTGCTTTATCATTACTGCTTGACTGAATTGATAACATATTAACCTTTGCTCTATGATTCCACTGAGTTGATCACTCACTCCCACGTTACGGGACGGTGTTGGCCACACCAACCAGTCCCTATTTTAGTTTCAGATGATGGCGATGCTTGCGAAGCAGAGCCGGACTTTGTGATGTTGGGGAGGATTTCTCCTATATGCAGGTTCTGATCTACGGGGTTACAGGGTTACTGATTAGATGTCAATACACTTAGTATTTCACCTTTTATTTAAACACCCGTGTATATTCTTTTCTTTCCATTTTTGGAGTGTACATGTATTTAGTTAACCTGGTAACATGTTCACACTCTGAAAACTTACAATCAATCATACATTTTATATATTTATCACAGTATTCCACTTGTGAAATTTAACTGTCTCTAGAGTATGATATGCTGTTTTAGCTTAATCTACTTCATGTTTTATGCACTAATACAGTCGACATTCATCCATCATTGAAAATATTGCATAAGTGATGTTCTGGAACTCGGGAGTGGAGTTTATGCTCGACCCCTGATTTTTAGAGCGTTACAACTATGTTATCAGGTGTTGTAAACTTTGATGTGTGATGTACTATATATGTTATCAGGTGTTGTAAACTTTGATGTGTGATGTACTATGTTATTAGGTGTTTTACAACCATTGATCTTGTGAAGTGTGAGGCTCACATTTGGCCTGGTAGCTGGTTGATTTCCTAGGGCCCAGTATGTGGCCCCAGTGTGTTGTTGTTATGCTTGTGGCCACCATCATGCAATCATGTGACAGGTGGATAATCCTAAATAGGATAAAATTTTGTGGCCCTAAATCATATGACCATTTGATGTACTAATGGCCATTAAGCCATGTGATCTTGTAATTTGAGCGGCCCACTTGCCTATGGAGAATTATGAGGTTGTAGGGCCACTTAAACTTTATGAACTTGTGATTTCTTTATGACCTTTCACTTATGTGAATTCGAGAGTTTTTTGACCATTAAACTCATGTGATCATTTATGTGGATGTACCTGCTCAATTAGTCATGCCAAATTCTGGTGTGCATATGGCTACTCTTATTTATTTATTTATTCTAGGTTAGTTTGTTAGTACACACAATTGTCATTACACACACTCCATGTTAGCGACCCCCCACTAAGGATCGATACCAAGACCCGTTGAAACGAGGTATCTCCACTCAGTCTGCTAGTTGAGCTATGGATTTGGGTGTTGCACATGGCTACTCAATCATCTATAATTGCGATCTGTGTGTCCACTTAGACGTGTGCAATTGTAGTGTATGTGTGGCCCAAACGCTACAAGAAAAGGGGACTTTAGCCTTGGTTCAAAACTGAGGCTAAAAAGGTTAAAAACTGAGGCTAAAGCCTTTAGCCTCAGTTATCCAAACCGAGGTTGAAACCCCCGTGAAGGCTTTAGCCTCAGTTTTAGCACTACAAGAAAAACTACTTTTACCGATGAAACTTTTCGTCGATAAAAGCCTTTTTTTCGTAGGCAAAGGCTTTTACCGACGAAAATTTTCGTCAGTAAGTTCGTTGCCAAAAGACCGAGGGGAAAAATTTTTACCAACGAAAAAAAAATTTCATTGGCAAAGGGAAGACTTTTGCCGACGGAATTTTTTGTTGGTAAAACCTTTTACTAACTTTTTTTCATAGGCAAAAATACTGACAAAACATTTTACCTACGAATATTTTCGTAGGTAAAAATATTTACAAGACTTATACCTACAAATATTTTCGTAGTTGAAAATATTTTCAAAACCTTTACCAACAAATAATTTCGTAGCTAAAAATATTTACAAAACTTTTACCTACGAATACTTTCGTTGCGAAAAATATTTTTAAAACTTTTACCTTCGAATATTTTCGCAGCTTAAACTATATTAAAAAATTTTACCTAAGAATACTTTTGTAGCTAAAAATATTTTCAAAACCTTTACCAACGAATAATTTCGCAGCTAAAAATATTTTGAATATTTTCAAAACTTTTACCTACTAATATTTTCGTAGGTAAAAATATTTATAAAACTTTTACCTACTTATTTACAAAACTTTTGGCTACGAATGTTTTCGTAGCTGGAATTATTTACTAAACTTGTGCCTACGAATGTTTTCATAGCTAAAAATATTTACAAAACTTTTGCCTACAAATGTTCGTAGGTAAAAAACGTAGGTGAGACTTTTACCTACGAATATATTTCATCATATACTTTTACCTCCTTTTTTTTTTTCCCATTTCCCAAAATACGCCTATTACAATATATTTCATCATATTCTTCCTGATATACACCTATTATGTAATATATTTCATCATATTCACATTCACATCCATTGAAACCCAAAATACGTAAATCCATCCAAACATAAACTACATTCATCCAAACATAAACTACATCCATCAATACATAAACAATCTTATCCACATCACATTCATCCACACATAAATACATCATAAATAAAATACAAAAAATTATTCATCGCCTATTTCCCAGTGGAGCTCATAAAATTTAGTATGGTAAACACATCACCGACTGTGCACACACATCTAGGTCCTTACTCATGCCTTCATGGTAGATTCAAAATAGTTTTAGGTTAAGTTTAGGTTTAAGTTAAGGTTTATGTTTAGGTTATAAGTTTAGGTTAAGGTTTAGGTTTAAGTTGTAATTTTAGGTTAAAGGTTATATGTTATAGCTTTAGGGAATTGAGAATAGGCTAAGGTTTAGGTTTAGGAAATTGAGTTAAGGTTCGGGATCGGGTTTAGGTTTGGGTTTTCAAGTTTAAGTTAAGTTTAGATTAGGGAGTTGAGATTAGGATTAGGTGTAGGTTTAGGTTTAGGGATTTGAGAATACATTTAGGTTTTAGGTTTAGGTTTAGGTTATAGGTTTTGAGATTTGAGAATAGATTTAAGTTATAAGTGTAGGTTTAGGTTAATGTTGTAGGTTATATAGGTTTAGGTTATAAGTTTATGTTAATATTGTAGGTTATAAGTTTAGGTTATAGGTTTAGGTTTAGGTTTAGGTTTAGAGATTTGAGAATATATTTAGGTTTTAGGTTTAAGTTTAGGTTTAGGTTTTACATTTAGGTTAAGGTTACATGTTTAAGTTATAGGTTTAGGTTTAGGTTATAAGCGTAGGTTATAGGTTTAAGCTAAGGTTTAGGTTATAGGTTATAGCTTTAGGGAATTGAGAATAAGTTAAGGTTTAAGTTTAGGAAATCGGGTTCGGGTTCAGGATCGGGTTTAGGTTTGGGTTTTCAAGTTTAGGTTTAAGTTTAGGTTAGGGAGATGAGATTAGGATTAGGTGTAGGTTTAGGTTTAGGGATTTGAGAATACATTTAGGTTATAGGTTTAGGTTTTAGGTTTTAGGTTTAGGTTTAAGTTTTAGGTTTAGGTTTAGTTTAAGGTTAGGTTATAAGTTATAAGTTTAGGTTATAGGTTATAGGTTTTGGTTTAGGTTAAGGTTATAGGTTTAGGTTTAAGTTTAGGTTTAGGTTTGGGTTTAGGTTATAGCTTTAGGGAATTGAGAATAGGTTAAGGTTTAGGTTTAGGAAATCGGATTTAGGTTCGGGATCGGGATCGGATTTAGGTTCGGGTTTTAGGTTTAGGTTAAGGTTATAGGTTTAGGTTTAGGGAATTGAGAATAGGTTATAGGTTATAGATTTACGAAATTGATAATAGGTTAAGGTTTAGGTTTAAGAAATCGGGTTCAGGTTCCGGATCGGATTTAGGTTTGGGTTTTCAAGTTTAGGTTTAAGTTAAGGAGTTGAGATTCAGATTAGGTGTAAGTTTAGGTTTAGGAATTTGAGACTACATTTAGGTTTTAGGTTTAGGTTTAGGTTTAAGTTTAGGTTTTAGGTTTAGGTTATAGGTTATAGCTTTAGGGAATTGAGAATAGAATAAGGTTTAGGTTTAGGAAATCGGGTTCGGGATCGGGTTTAGGTTTGGGTTTTTAAGTTTAGGTTTAGGTTAAGGAGTTGAGATTAATTAGGATTAGGTTATAAGTATAGGTTTTGGAATTTGAGAATAGGTTTAAGTTAAGGTTATAAGTATAGGTTTAGGTTTAAGTTATAAGTATAGGTTTTGGGATTTGAGAATAGGTTTAGGTTAAGGTTATATAAGTTTAGGTTTAGGTTATAAGTATAAGTTTTGGGATTTGAGAATAGGTTTAGGTTAAGGTTATAAGGTTAGGTTATAGGTTAAGGTTTAGAGAATTGAGAATAGGTGTAGGTTTATGTTTAGGAAATCGGGTTCGGGTTCGGGTTTAGGTTTGGGTTATAAGTATAGGTTTAGGTTATAGGTTAAGGTTCAAGTTTAGGTTATAAGTATAGGTTTTGGGATTTGAGAATAGGTTTAGGTTAAGGTTATAAGTTTAGGTTAAGGTTATAAGTATAGGTTTAGATTATAAGTTAAGGTTTAGGTTTAGGTTATAAGTATAGGCTTTGGGATTTGAGAATAGGTTTAGGTTAAGGTTATAAGTTTAGGTTTAGGTTTAGATTATAAGTATAGGTTTTGGGATTTGAGAATAGGTTAAGGTTAAGGTTATAAGTTTAGGTTTAGGTTATAAGTATAGGTTTTGGAATTTGAGAATAGGTTTAGGTTAAGGTTATAAGGTTAGGTTATAGGTTAAGGTTTAGGTTAGGTTTAGGTTATGGGTTAAGTTATAGGTTTTAGGTTTAGATTAAGGTTATAGGTTTAGGTTTAGGTTTAGGTTTAGGTTATAGGTTATAACTTTAGGGAATTGAGAATAGGTTAAGGTTTAGGTTTAGGAAATCGGGTTTGGGTTCAGGATCGGGTTTTGGTTTTGGTTTTCAAGTTTAGGTTTAGGTTAGGGAGTTGGGATTAAGATTAAGTATAGGTTTAGGTTTAGGGATTTGAGATTAGAATTAGGTGTAGGTTTAGGCTTAGGGATTTGAGAATACATTTAGGTTTTAGGTTTTAGGTTTAGGTTAAGGTTATAGGTTTTGGTTATAGGTTATAGCTTTAGGGAATTGAGAATAGGTTAAGGTTTAGGTTTAGAAAATCGGGTTCGGGTTTGGGATCAGGTTTAGATTTAAGTTTTCTAGTTTAGGTTTAGGTTAAGGAGTTGAGATTTAAGATTATGTTATAAGTATAGGTTTTGGGATTTGAGAATAAGTTTAGGTTTAGGTTAAGGTTTTGGGATTTGAGTTTAAGTTTAGGGAATCAGGTTTGATTTCGGGTTCAGACCGGGTTTAGGTATTCTCTAGTGTTATCTACTATTGAACCTAGTATTATCTACTACATACTAGTAACATACAACCAATATTGGGGCACCATACCATAAGCTACAAGAATGTCATGTCCCCCTAAACAAGGTATCCTCCATTGATAACATATATATATATATATATATATATATGTATGTATATATATATATATGTATATATATATATATATAAATAATATAAGTTCTTTATTTTCATTTACATTCGCAAATACATTCATCATCCATCCAAGAAAATTTATATCCTCTATTGATATAAATGAACCTTGTCCTTTGACCAAGCTTCATCAATGTCTCCCATTCAATTTAAAATCTACGCATCTAGGTGACAGGGAACAAACATTTGACATACCTGTGCTCCAAGAAACTCGCACCATAATTTTCTCACTCGCTGATATCTCCCAATGCCGATACATGCAAAAAATAGGAATTGGGAACCTTGCGGATTAATAAGGCTAAAAAGAGAAAGGAAGCAGGGGAAAGAGAGTTTGCTAAAGGCACCATTTCATGCATCACAAGTCTTCTTTCCCAAAGCACTCAATACTTTCTTTTTAACTTTAGCATAGTAAACAAACCAATGAGATTTCAATCTTCAAAATAATAAAAGAAATAAACAACTAATATGGGAAGTTAGCACACCTGCAAGCTTCACTGTGAATAGTCCAAAAACTTATGGAAAAATTCCTTGCAAAATGGCTTTTTGTCCTGCAAATAGTTTGAAGAAGCATGATTGGAACATGTAGCAAATAAAAAATTGAAAGAAAAACCATAATGAAGGAAGTAAATGAGGGGGAAGGTACATGAGAGACTGGTTTTAATGGATACAGTGAGAGACAATATTAGCAAAACCAGTTATTACCAGAGAGAATAAAAGATTCGTGTACCTGATCAAAGTTCAGAGAGTTTATTAAGAATAGAAGCATGACCAAATGACAATAAGCTAGCTTATAAAAATAAATGGTTAATATTTTTAAACAAAATTATCATTATGGTTTCAAGGAGGGTCCATTTATCTCCCCAATGTTGAGTCATCTCAAAAGCAAAGGATTAGCAAAAAGCAAAAAACCAAATGATAGTATTGCAAAGGACTAGTGGAGCTAAGTTACAGTGAAGACAGCACATAGAGAAATGAAGAAATTACAACGATTACTTTATATCGGGAGACAAAGAGCACTAAGTACAATGTAGCTGACAAAGGAATTTTTTCTTAGAAACATTGTGATTTAAAGACTGAACAATAGGTGAAAGAAAGAACTGACAATTTCAGAACAAACTTCTTGAGACAAAAGACGTGTTGTCTCCAAGTATCCCACCATCATGGGATGCCAAATCGGTTACATATCGGCCGATACGGCCGATACGTAACAGAAATGGTGGTGACCGTTACACGTTTAGGGGCCATATCGGCCGATACATTTTTTTGTACCTGTATCGGCCGTTACGGGCCGTTACAGGCCCGTAACAGGCCCGTTTCGACCTTTTTCCATTTTAAGCTTTGTTTTTACTATTTTTTTAAAATCTCTTGCTCCAAACTATTTCTCACTCCTTCTACTACTAATTTCGACCAACCTTGGATGGATATTTGAGATAGAAATATATTATATTATGAATTTTCTTGAATCAAAGCTCGGTGGGCCATTTTTTTGAAATTCGTCAAAAATAGGTATTTATACTTTTTTTAATATTTTTTATTATTTTAATCATACCATATGATGTGTTAATAATACTAAAACATGTTAATGTACATTTTACAAATTTGGGGTGCCATTTAATATTTTTTTTATATTTTTTTCTATTTACGCATGAATTTTGGCCTTTTTTAAAAAAAATTTGAAAAATCAATTTTTAATGATTGTATTGTTGTTTTAATCATGTCATTTGATGTTTTAATCATAGTAGAACATGTTAATGTACATTTTACAGATTTTGGGTGCCATTTTATATATTTTTTATATTTTTTTCTATTTACGCATTTATTTTGGCCCTTTTTTTAAAAATTCAAAAAATCATTTTTTAATGATTATTTTACTGTTTTAATGATGTAATATTATGTGTTAATTATAGTAGAACATGTTAATGTATATTTTTCAGATTTGGGGTGCCATTTTATATTTTTTTCTATTTACGCATGAATTTTGGCCCCTTTTTTTAAAATTTGAAAAATAAATTTTTAATAGTTGTTTTGTTATTTTAATCATGCCATATGATATGTTAATCATATTAGAACATTTTAATGTGTATTTTATAGATTTGGGGTGCCATTTTTTTTTTCTATTTACGCATTTATTTTGGCCCTTTTTTTGAAAATTTGAAAAATCATTTTTTAATGATTATTTTGCTGTTTTAATGATGTCATATGATGTGTTAATAATATTAGAATATTTTAATGTACATTTTACAGATTTGGGATGCCATTTTATATTTTTTATATATATTTTTTTCTATTTACGCATTTATTTTGGCCCTTTTTTAAAAAATTCAAAAAATCATTTTTTAATAATTCTTTTGCTGTTTTAATGATTCCATGTGATGTGTTAATCATAGTAGAATATGTTAATATGCATTTTAAATATTTGGGGTGACATTTTATTTTATTTTTTTTATATTTGTTTCTATTTACACATGAATTTTGGCCCTAAAAAATAATTGCAAATGCCTAAATGTAAGATATTTTCATATTATATTCATTCTAATATATTTATAATTGATAGTAGATAGTTAGAAAATTAAATATATGAATTTTATAGTCAAATTCAGGTTCTCTGGTTCATAAATTCATCAAATAGTTCGATACAACTTCTGACTAAAGAGTGGACCGTTACACCACCATAAACATGTTCCAATTTATAAATGAATGCATATTTGGAATTCTTAGAATATTCTGGATTTAATCCATATTTTTTCATATTTTTTTGGCAAAAAAAAAAATTTACGCCGTTATGGGCCGTTACGCCCCCGTATCCGTATCGGTTTCGGAGGGCACCGTTACGCCAACTGATACCGATATAGGACACCTTGCTGACCATACAAAAGCCAATGGATGACGAATTTGATTAAGGACCTGATTTTAAAAAATGCCTTAGAATGGCCAAATCTTCTTTTGGGGTCATGAGCCCCATGCTCCTTTAAAATCTTGTATAAGACAAAGAAGATAGCCAATGCACATCAAAACCAAATGACACATACACAGATTTCTTCAGCATTAGACTTCTACCAGTTTGCAAAAAGTCTTATACATGATCTTATTTCTTTTTTAGAAAGATATTTCAAATATTTTTCTCAACAATACAAACACAAATATCTTAGAGATTTTGACAATTATTGGTCCCTGTTACTATGATATTGGATATCTACTACACTAGTGACCCATCCAAATCTCATTCGTAAAGAACCCAACATGCACCCATATCATGGATAAGGACTTGCACACTCTCCATTTAGGGTTGTTAATGGGCCAAGTGTGTGTTGGTCTCGACCCAAACAGGTTGAAGTACATGCCAACCGAATCATCCAAATCATGGGTCCTGCTGTGGATGGAGCATTGCCCAAAAATCACATGGATTGGCTGATCCAAACGGTCCAACTTTGTGCATCTAAGTTGAACAACGGACAGTTCCTTAACTGCCCTTGGATCCACAACAATTGAAGAACTAGGATCACCTGATCCATATGATTATTGGGCCATGGTCCATCTGCAGTGGAGCTATGATTTTGACAATGTAGATCGTTGCCACCATTTCGTGAGTACTGGAAAAATAATTCAATAGTCTAGCTCCTAACAAGGAGAGTTTATCTGCTATATTCATGGCATATCGAGCTATGATCCTGACCATTCCTAATGCAGCCCTCAGAAATGGATATCCTAAAGTAGAAAAATCCCACTCATCAGACAACACTAACTGTCTGATCGGTGAACAACAATCAGACAACAGAAAAGCCATCATTGACCATGAAATGGTGACCAAACGAATAGATAGAACTAGAACGTCCAACCCATTGAGGATCAGTCCATCTACGACCTGATGAACGGCCGTCATCACAGAAATTCTTTACACATTTAAGATCCGATAATGAAATTGGTACCCTGATTTCAGATAAGATTTCTCCTAAAGAAAATGAGTTTAAAAAAAATCATTAAATAAACCATTTAGAAAAAAAACTCACATTGCAATCGCTACCGAGACGCGACCTCAGATACGATAACAGGTTCTTCCATTCCTTGCCAGTCCGTCCATTGGCGCCTGTAACAAACATACGCAAATATCAAAAAAATAAAAGAATTTTTTTAATGAAAAGAAAAGAAATGAGAATGTGGTTAGAAGAAAACCCTTGGGATTGACGACATAGACGAGATGGCGAGATGAGTTGTGAGCCGTCCGATCGGAAGAAGAGAGATCGACGGCAGAGAATTTCCCTTGAAGGCTACCATCTTTCCTTGCTTCATGCATATGCCACAATATAGAGAAAGAAAGCTCCAAGATATATTTGTCGATTACTCTCCAGATATATACAAGGATCTTTCTTTTGATTTGGTCATTAATCCAAAATTGATCCATCAAATAGTTCTTTAGTCAATCTAGCCAGTGATCTATCCATGAAAATCCAACCTTTACAATGATGATTGCTACCACTCCGATGACAATTAAGAAGAGCATGGCCATAATACATGGGTCAGTTGCAACCTAAAGAAAAAGTGAATAATTTTTTTTGAAAAAAAAAATCAAGATAACAGAGAGATAAACAGAGTAAAGAACAGTTAGAAACCAATTGAGTGACATTTGAGAAGACTCACCTGCCTACTCATTTGTTCAGTCTAAAGAGAACATATTGACAAGTAGTTTTAATACTGGCAGGGCAAACCAAGAAATCAGGGTTCTCATATATTACTGTTGAAAGCTAGCTGCATGAGACCATTAAACAAAACACGTGCCACCAGGAGTTAATTTTTTTGAGGCTTAAACCCCAATCAAGAGAAACACCTTTAAACCAGCAGAATTCCAGAACTGATTTTGCAACGGTTAGTTTCCACCTTTTAGTAGACTATACTACAATGATAGTTCACCACCAATTTCTAAGTTCCAAAAGAAACAATAGCCTCCATAGTAAACTAGCTCAAACTTGATGCCATGCCTCATAAAAGCCCCAAAATATTTAAAAACATAGTTTTAAAACTCGTCTCAAAAATGAGATCACCCGTAGTTGGATAGGGCATGCAATCTATCTCATCCTTGATAGCAATTAGAACTCCATCCAAAACTGAGCTTGGTTTACCTATAAAAGGCCATAATGAGCACTTACACAGGTAAGAGTACAACAAAAAATCTTACATTGTGAGTTGAATTTTCAATGGATGATCCAACTTATGAGTGTTTATTTGTTAGCATCGACAGTAGAAAGTGCATCCTATCATATATACAGTTTGTATCATTGGAAAACAAACCAGTTTTCCCAAGTCCTAATACATTGGATTGTGATACATTGGGATGTACTCCAACAGACTTCTTGTTTGATTTTAGAATGGCATCCAAGGCACCTGAAATATTCTTTTCAATGTTTTAAGTTTATCTTTATAGAATCATTCCTCCAAAAAAGATGGCCTATATGAGCTAGATTACAGCTTTCAAAACAATTAATTTATTCACTGTGAGACTAGAAAGTTTTTATGCTGCCATTTTCAAAAATTCCATTTTTTTTCTCTAGTTGGTTGACACAATGGATTGTAACAAGGCTCTTGTTTGATTTTAGAGAAGTATGTGAGGCATCTTAAATATTCTTTTAAATATTTTAAGTTCATCTACATAGAATAATCCCTCTAGAATTTGTACAGCTACTGGAACACATTCTCAACCTCACGTAAGACCTCTCTTTATGAGAAACTAAACAACACATCAAAAAAAATTTAACTTGATACCAAAAAATGAGCTCGAAATAAATCTCGGGTGAACCACACCACAGGAAAACAGTTGTGATTGAATGTCCACCGTTAAAAATCAGCCTTTCGGCCACGGATTAAACAGGAAAATTAACAACAACAACCAAAAAGAGAGAGAGAGAGAGAGAGAGAGAGAGAGAGAGAGAGAGAGAGAGAGAGAGAGAGAGAGAGAGAGAGAGAGAGAGAGAGAGAGAGAGAGAGAGAAACAAGAAAAGGAAGAAAAGGAAGCTTAAACAGGAAAATTAGCATTAGTCAATGATAAAAGCATTTTTAAATAGTTAAAGATAAGTACTAATGAAGTTTCTCAAATAGACAGCCATGATCTTATTTCAAAGGCCTGGTTTATGGTTACAACAGACATAATAATAGTACTTTTTTGCCAAATGGGGTGTCTGAATTCTGGTCATAAAAATCTATTAATTAATATATATATATATATATATATATATATATATATATATATATATATATATATATATATATATATATATATATATATATAAACAAAAAACAAAAAAAAAAAAAAAACAAAACTCACCAAATGGGTATTTGATATCAAAATACACAACACCATTTTATATCTTTAAAGAAAAGTTTCAAATTCCACAATAATCTCCCAACATAAGAATTTTATATCTTCAAATCAAAACCCAATAGCCAAAATAGGGAAGTAGGAGACACCCTTTGAAAATTTCTCAAATTGCGTACCTACAAACACCCTAAAAGCATCAAATTCTGATGAAATTCAAAACAACTTGAAATGGTTAGGAGTGATTTATGATTCTAACAGACACCCAAGAAAAAAAGAAGAAAGAAAAGGCACTATCAGACACCCTTAGAAAATTTCCAACAATGGGCCTCTCCAGAAACACTAAAAGCATCAAATTCTATTGAAATTCAATAGAAATGGTAATGGGTAGGATTGATCTATGAAAAAGAAGAAGAAGAAGAAGAAGAAGAAAAACTTCTCCCAAATTCTATACTAGAAGCATTGCTCTTTGAAGAATATGTTTATGGCTCTCACCACAGTTCACAATGCCATTAACTCTATGTTAAAGGGATTCTAATAGCATCTAGTTCACCACCTGTTTCAAGCTGTTTTCTACTGTTTTCTAACAGCATTCCAAAGGCCCACCATAAAGAGATGTAATCTACATTCATGAATTCGTAAACTGAAATTGAAAGGAACTGAGATATGCAAAAACATTTGCAAAAAACTATGATGTAACATATTATGAGATATGATTAAAAGTACTTTTTCTCATAATTAATAGAATCTTATTAAAAAGAAAATGTAAGTTACAAACTAATAAATAGCCACCAATTAAAAAGCATCCTAGCTTCAGTACACAATGACAACCATAAGATATATGGAGTTTGTTGGTAATATTTCTGAATATGTATGTATCAACTAACATGTTCTTTTTTTCTTTTCTTTTTTTTTTGAGAAGCAATTTTTATTTTTATTTTTTTTCACAAAGTGCCAAACTAGCGGCAAAGAATACAATGTGCCTAATAATAAATAGCAGACTGAGCATTAGCCAGTTGCATCAACCCTACTGCAGTTGAAAACATCATTTGATGACAAATCTGGTATCACAACATCAATACTGCTAGTTGCATCAACCAACTACAACCTCCCTGAACTTGGAAAAATCTGAATTCACATTACATAAACCAAATAAGAACCCAAGGCCGACAATTTCCTATACTGTGAGCTTAAATTCCACAAACTGTGTGCATTTGTATAGTGCACAAGTGAGGCTGTACATGTGCTTGTGAATGTCCTTTCCCAACATCAACAACTGGTTTAGATGGAAAGAATCTAGAAGCTGCTACAGTTGAAAACATAATAGTTTTGCTGTCACTTAAAGCAACCATAAACATATGAAGTGAACATTACTCAAATGAAGTTTCTCAAATAGACAGCCATGATCTTATTACTCGGAAGAATCCCCCATTGACACAGTTCAGATGCACAACAGAAACAGATTACCAGTAAGAAGACGGATGAGTCCTGCTGTGAACATTCCTGGTTCGAAAATCAAGGTAATTTAATTGCAAGGTGGGCCACACCTGTACACTGAGTATAATCGTCGGTCTTACTTTTCCAACCATCCATTTTCTCATAAATGTGGGGCCCACTTGATGGCCAGATTTTTAGGACTAGGGCATTCAAATGGTGCACCTGATCAATGGCCCAGATGTCAGACTATGTCCAAACTCTCCTCATGTGAATTTCCTTTACCAGTTCTCAAGCTCAAACCTAGAATCCAACACTTATCAGGTAAGCCTTTTCCAACCATTCCTTTTCTCATACATTTGTGGACCACTTATTATGATGTCATTGGAAACAAAATAAAGAATTACATGACAATTGCATTGGCATTTATATAAACATCAACAACAAACATCTCACCATTAAATCCACGGACAGTTGCAACAACAATGTCTTTGGTTCGAGCTTTGTAAACTTTTGCAGTCTCGCAGTCTTCTCCAAAGATCTGATATGAGAATTCGGGAGATTGAGATAAGAGCATATAGTGGAAAGACACGCCTGCTAACACAGGGCACTTGTTTACAGTAATCAGGACCATTGATTTTGTGCGCCACCACATGAATGGCCCATATCCAATGAGTTAGGACTGACATTCAATAGGCAAAACTTATATGGCGACAGTTGTCTGATTGCTGCAATCTTCAAACTATGGCCCATCCAAGTTGTGGTCCACCAGATCAACAGCCCTAATCACCATACATGTTTGCATTGGGAGAAAGGAAGTGAAGATTTGACAAAGAGTGAGACGTACTAAAGTCAAATTTGGTGGAATGGTTGGAGATTCAGATGGAATTGCCGGAGATTCTCCTAGGTCTGGATTTTGCGTTCTCTGGGACAGGGGTCTTGCTTGAATTGGGGTTTGAGATGAGTTGATTTGGGGGTGTGTGAGGCCAAGGAGGATCAGGATGTTGGAGATTGATGGAAGAGAGGGAAAATGGTGGAAATTTGAGAGAGAGAGAGAGAGAGAGAGAGAGAGAGAGAGAGAGATTTGGGCACGAATTTGGGGCGGTAGTTTTTTAGCTTCTGGGTGTGGTTTCTATTTGGGGCGGGATTTCCTGGAAGTTCCAATGTAAGGATGTTAGGTGGGTCCCACTGAAATATATGTGAGAAATCCGTTCCGTCCATCCATTTCGAGAGCTCATTTTAAGATGTGTGACCAAAAATGAGATGGTTACAAAACTCAAATGGGTCACACAAGAGGGGAAATGAGGGAAAGAAATTCCTACCGTTAAACCTTCCTGGGCCCAATTGTCAGACTAAAATTATCTGCAAAAGAGAAGGGATGAACGGAATGGATAAATAACACATCATTGTGGGGCCTACAGAGCACCCCGTCGCTGGTGGGAACGGATTGGCTACTCCCCCTGACACCAGCCAATGGCCAGTAGTCGGTGCTATGTGGGCCCCACTATGATGTATGTGTCAGAGGGAGTAGCCAATCTGTCTCCTAGTTTTTAAGTCTTGTGGGGCCCACCATGATGTATGTTATTTATCCACTCTGTCCATTCATTTTAACGGATTATTTTAACAGTTGATCCAAAAAAGGAGTCAGATCTGAGTTCGAGCCGAGTTAAGTTTATTTTTTTAGCTTGAAATAATTTCGAACCGAGTTCAAGCTTTTTTTTTTTTTTAGTTGGCTTGTTAGTACACCCATTGTCACTTCACACTTCATTGTCAGTTCAAGCTTGCCCGAGCTTGACTCAACTCAGATCGAACCCAACTCAAATTGAACCAGTTCGGTGACTCGGTTACTTTGATATTGTTGTTGCTCACCAAGTGTTTGATGAAATGACTCAATGAAGTGTGGCTGGTGGCAAGGAAGGTACATATATGAAAAAATACCATTTTTTCCTTGATTTTTATGTTGTTTACAAGATGTTTTAGATCACATACTACCATAACTTTCTATGATCACATTCTAATGTATCATATGGACATTATTGTGGAACTATATAGGCCCCACCTAAATGACTACAGCTATGACCACTGTTTCCTGTGGTGTGGTCTACCAAAGTCTCCTATCTACCTCCTTTTGGGTATCGTAACCTAAAATGATCTGTCAAAATAGATGGACAGAGTGGAGGTGTAGGATTTGCATGCGGTTTGGCAAGTGACCCCAACACCAGCAGTCCACAAGTCAAAGCTCTATAGGCTACGATGATGTATGTGTTTTATCCACATCATCCATCCATTTTTCTATATAAAGTTAGGGCATGAGCTCAAAAATGAGTTAGATTAAAATATCAAGTGGACCACACCGCAGGAAAACAATGATGATCGAACGTCAACATTTAAAAACTTTCCATAGCCTACTGTAATTTTTATTTCTCATCCAACCTGTTGATAACATCACATGTATGGATGAAAGCAAAACACATATATCAACATGATCCATAATTTTTGTGGCCCCAAAATGTTTCCATAATTTTCCAGAGATTTGGATCTACTCTATTTTTGGCCTCATTAGCTAAAATAAGTTGGCAAAATGGATGGATAGGGTAAATAAGACACATGTTGAGGGTCAAATATTGCATATTAGACCCCAGATATTATCTGGATTTACGAACATAATGCTATCTAATGGCTTGTTTTCTCATTCTTGTGTTGCAAGGTGATTTTATGAGCATGGATGGAAAAAGGACGTTAAAAGTTGAGATTTAACGATCTGATGACGCCAAAGGCAAGGGACACACTCCAGGGGACCAAGATTGACAAATATACACGGTCAGAAATTCGAGAAAAGTTAGAAATTGAAGCTCAAGTGGCCTGAAGGACGTCCAGAATACAAGATCACGAGGTTCCCACCATCCGTTCGGCTCGAAACTTCATACGTCGCCTGAGGACCATAAATTAACCGTACACGTCAAAAATCATCCATTGGATCATTGCGGAAGTGGCCTAACGGGCAGATCAGCCCATCAATCTTCAATTTGGGGCCCACCCGCTAGCTGGATATGATTGATAATTGTTCTCAACGGGTAAAATAATGTGAGGAACAGAATGGGCGGAGTGGATTTCTTAGAAGCTTCACAGTGGACCATATATGTACAGCGTGTGTACATAGTGTACACACGCCCGCCGTGCGCCAAATTTCCCAAAAGTCGGTCAGCTGCGCTGACCGACGTTTCCGTCTATAACTCAAAAAAAAAAAAAAAAAAAAAAAAACCGTACAGCGGACGAACGGCCACTGGCCGTTTTTGCGATCAGATGTGGGCCCCACACGTGCCCCGTAAGCTTAATCCGAACCGTCCACCGTGTAGACAGCCGCGAGCACTACAAAACCATGTTGTCACTTTTCACCCATGCGTGCACACGTGTGAGATACAGATGCCACAAAAGGGCTGCTCGGTAACGTTCAAAACTGATTCTTTTGTGATTTCTTCTCTGGGCCACGTCAATGGACGTTCAAAACCACCCATTCTTGACTGAAATTTCGTTCTGAATCCAATGGATGAGGTGGATTTTCCAGAAAATGCTTCTGTGGGGCCCACCGATCACAACAGCGAAATGGTGCGAAAGGTTTCGCACATCCGCGAAAACCGACTTTTCCGGACGGTTTTGGCCCACCATCTTTGATCATATGGCAGATCTGAACCGTCTATCATGTAGAGGACCCAATAAAATCCTAAGGGACAGTGTTTCTTTGGAATTTGAGCGAGGAAAGTGGCGTGTTTCATGGTACCGAACTTGGCTGCGAAAATTGCACTCCGTGTCCTGCTACAACTCTGTCACTGACTCCAGCCTTCCAGCAGCTATAAAAAGAGGTTTTTGGACGTGGAGAGCATTCATTCAAGGTCTTGGGAGGAAGAACAGAGGGCTCGAGCTTGGGTTTCAACGTGGGCAGAGGAGAGAGAGAGGAGCTTGGTTTTTTTCTTTCCCTTTTCTTTTCCTTTTCTTTTTCTCTTTATTTATTTGGATTGAGCCCATCCATGGCAGGCTAAATCCTCCTAGCTAGGGCTAGGAGGTGAAGCTTGTAGTGAGATGAGAGATTATATGCTTTTAATTTAATTTTAATTTTTGAATTGAAGTTGGTTTTAGTTTGATTTTAATGGAAATATTTTAGGTTTTTAATGGTCTATTGTGACTGAAATTACAATGGGTCTGTAATGACTTTTAATATTCCCATTCTCTTTAATGTTTATGACGTTAGGAAGCCCTGTTGTTCACCATAGTCTCCTGGGCATGGTTGGATGACGGTACCCTTCTTAACCTTCATACATATGATTGGTTGGTAATTAGTTTAATTCTGTTGTTTGCCATAGTCTGTGGGCATAGTTTGGTGATGGAATCCATTCTAATTCATACACCTTTCATCTCTTTGAAAACTAGATCAACGCCAGTTCAGTAATTTTCATGATTTTTGATGCAAGCATAAATTCTCCCTGATCTCTACAAGTGGATCCTCTGAATCCCTAGTCCCTTCTCCTGATTTCTCTCAAGTTTAGATAATTACTTCACCATTATTTCTTAAATTACATTTAGTTTAGATTTCATCTTAATCTAGTTTTAGTTCTGGTTAATTTTAGATAACGTACAAGTTTCAGTCCCTTGGGATTCGACCTCGGTCTTACCGAGTTATTACTACATCACAACCCTGCACTTGGGGAGTGAACAAGTTTTTGGCGCCGTTGCCGGGGACTGTCGGCTACGTTTTTCTGAAATTAATTAGTTTTAGAATTAGTTTAAGATTAGGATTTTTACTAACTTCAGTTTTAGGTTTAGATTTTTCTGATTTTTTTTTTACTAACTTGTCTTTCCTGTTTTGTAGGATTCTGAGATAGAAACTTCTAATTTGGTGATATCTTTTCTAATTTCTTTATTTTTTTTCTATTAGGGTTTTTAGAAATTTTATAATCTTAGACTAACTGTTTTAGAAACTAGCTTGTTTTGTTTTTTTTTTTTTTTTTTTTTTCTTTTCTGCAGGATCTTAACATAGGAACTTCTTACTTGGTAACACCCTTCTAACTTCTTCTCTTTCTTTCCATATTTCTATAGGACTTTTCTTTTGTTCTAGGATTAGACTCAGAGTCAGGGTTCTACCATGGAATCGTGGGTACATGCATACGCTGAGATGGATAGGAGATATTGGGGAATGCCCGAGGGTTGTGGAATTCAACGTATACCTCAAGATTTTTCTCCATCACAAACAGACATTGAGAACCGACTAGAACGTTATCTTCCATCGGTTAATAGGGCTGTATACGATCGTAATTATGGGAATGAGGATTATTATCAGCCATCATATTCTCCCATGTATGATCAGTATGACTATAACCAGTGAAAACATCAAAGCTGTGAAGATGAACCAATAACATGTTATAATGATTATTCTCTTGGATCCCCTACCTTTGAAATCTATCCAGAAACGATCCAAGAGGATTCGTATCAGCGTAATCTTTCAGCCTGTCTTGTGGAAATGAGAAAAGTAATGGAAACAATGAAAGGACTCGATGCGCGTCTTGATAGGATAGAGGAGGCTCGGTCATCCCAGCCACGACCTAATCTAAAAATACAATGCGAAGAAAGTGATCCGCACTCACTTTTAAAAGAATCCGAAATTTGGAATGAGGAGTTGGATTCCATTAATGAGCATGTGGTTAAATTTTTCGATGAGTCAATCTCGATGACTGTCCGAAAGAATGGTGAAGATACATGGGTGTCTTTTAAATACATTGATGATGACACAGTTTCCTTACATGACACACAAGATTTCAATGATGAGGAAGAAGTTAGTTTATGCAAACCTCAACCCATGTTAGGTGTAGAATGTGAGGAAAGTGATCTCATCCCGAATGTGCACTGCACTGGACTAGACAATGATGCGTATTGGGATGATGGTCATGAATGTGCAGCCCAAATTCTCCCTGAATCAATCTCAAATCTGGTCCAGGTCAACGATCAAGACGTGCACGAAGTGATCGGTCAGGAAGATCTACTCCACTCATCTGACATGCCTGATTTAAATGTGGAGAATGAACCTCTTACAACCGACTCTTCTAACTCTTGTGAGGCATGTTTAGACCACTCCCTTGAATTGAATGATGATATGATTCGGGAGGAGGAGTTGCCCGCTACGACTCTGGAATTTGAAACTACTCAGTTGAGGCCACCATCTGAGCTGCAAACAATTGAGAATTCAGCGCCTCAATTGAGTAATTTCAATGAACAGAGTGATCACATCAATGCTTCACTTACTGATTTTCAATCTATCTGTGCAGGACTGGAGCAAGAGAGCGCACCTCCATCCACTTTCAAAGATGAGGGATTCTTTGCGCAGATCATCACAAGCCACAAAAACGAGTCACATTCATCTGAATTTCTCAACTCGTGGGATTGCTTGGCACACTTTGCGGTTTCAAACGATTTCATGTTAAAAGACAAAGTGGATACCTTACGAGACAACATCTCGGTAGTCATCACTGACCAAACGAACCCTTATTCTGAAACCCTCTCTTCCCCTGATCCTAAACGTCTACTAGTAAAGGAAGAGGAGCTGAATCTAAAACCGAAGTTTGGAACTTCGGAATATGTTGAGACTACATTACTTTTTAAGAAGTTTTCTAAACTTTATTTACTTGTAGTCTTTGATTCACCATGTAATACTAACGTTGAAACTTCTTCTGTCTTAGGTGAATCGTATATATTACGGATACCTCCAGCAATTCAATGGAAGATTTCTTATGAGGTACATAAGTCTTTCTGGAAAGTCATGCTCCAGGGCGCCCAAGCCTATTGCAAAAAGGGCTTTTGGATGATCCTGTTGAGGAGCTTACTGAGAGACTTATCAAGATATTGGCCGGAAGGAGAACCTTGCGGCATGATCGATTCAATGTTTGTAGGTAACATTACTGCAAACCCTCACGAGACTACAACTCGTCCACTAGGGGTAACCTAGGGGTTTAAAGGCTTGTTGCATACGCTAAATGCAATCGAGAGCACCTGCGAAAGTGGTATAGGTAGGATTTTATTTTTGTTATTTTTGTTCTGCTTTCTCTCTCATGCTGACAAGCTTCCATGCCGTGATCTATTGGAAACTCTCTTGATTCGTTATTCAGGTACTATCTTCCCATCACTTCTCATTTATTTTCGTTGTTTCATGTGCATTGCATGCTCATATCTTTTACATTGAGGACAATGTAGATTTTAGGTTGGGGGTGGGGGATTAGGTAACCTAATCAGTATTTTCTTGGTCTTGAGCAACAATTGTGAAAAAATTTTGAATTTTTCTGAAAATTTTTATGAATTCGAAGTGATTTTGACAGATATCCCTAATTTAAATTTTCAAGGTACATAATGGTGGATTTATGACTCTTGGATTCCGGATCTGTTAGATTTCATAGTTAAGTGAATTATTAATCCATGATTAGAAGTTGTAAACATTGATTGAATCAGGATTTCACATGTCACATCTCGCTTTCACGTTAAGACTTCAGTCTGATATTGAAGGGTTAATTTGGTAATCACTAAGCACGAAAGGAACCAGTCTGAAATAGCTTGCCATCATGGTATAAAAATTGAAAAGGTTGGATAATTAATCTTCACCATAGGTTTGCTCCCTATAGGTGTAGAGTTAATTCCCCATGAATGATATGTGAAAAAGAGTCAGGTGTACGATCTTCACCATAGGTCTGCTCCCTATAGGTGAGGATTTGATTCCCCTTCCTTGGCATTACTTTGAATAGAAAAATCAAAAGTTAATAGGCTAATCTATGAGGCAAGTTTTGGATTAGGTTTTAGTTATCATGAATTTTCTTGTCGGTTACCAATGATTCCATGAAATTGACGATTGGATCTCTTAATGATGATAAGCCGAGATTAGACTATACATCCATGGATCTCAATGTTTAAAATTTTTCTAATTGATGGATTAATACTTTACACTTGATTATGAAGTCTACCGTGCGCTTGAGTTCAGGAGAAAATAATGCCCAATATTCATGAATCGTAGAATTCTAATGACTGGATTATTTCTCAAAAATCATTCGGCTTTACAGAAATTTTCATATAAGTCTCAACTTATTTTTCGCATATTTTGCTCGGGACTAGCAAAATGCTGGTTGGGGGTTGTGTTGAGGGTCAAATATTGCATATTAGACCCCAGATATTATCTGGATTTACGAACATAATGCTATCTAATGGCTTGTTTTCTCATTCTTGTGTTGCAAGGTGATTTTATGAGCATGGATGGAAAAAGGACGTTAAAAGTTGAGATTTAACGATCTGATGACGCCAAAGGCAAGGGACACACTCCAGGGGACCAAGATTGACAAATATACACGGTCAGAAATTCGAGAAAAGTTAGAAATTGAAGCTCAAGTGGCCTGAAGGACGTCCAGAATACAAGATCACGAGGTTCCCACCATCCGTTCGGCTCGAAACTTCATACGTCGCCTGAGGACCATAAATTAACCGTACACGTCAAAAATCATCCATTGGATCATTGCGGAAGTGGCCTAACGGGCAGATCAGCCCATCAATCTTCAATTTGGGGCCCACCCGCCAGCTGGATATGATTGATAATTGTTCTCAACGGGTAAAATAATGTGAGGAACAGAATGGGCGGAGTGGATTTCTTAGAAGCTTCACAGTGGACCATATATGTACAGCGTGTGTACATAGTGTACACACGCCCGCCGTGCGCCAAATTTCCCAAAAGTCGGTCAGCTGCGCTGACCGACGTTTCCGTCTATAACTCAAAAAAAAAAAAAAAAAAAAAAAAAACCGTACAGCGGACGAACGGCCACTGGCCGTTTTTGCGATCAGATGTGGGCCCCACACGTGCCCCATAAGCTTAATCCGAACCGTCCACCGTGTAGACAGCCGCGAGCACTACAAAACCATGTTGTCACTTTTCACCCATGCATGCACACGTGTGAGATACAGAGGCCACAAAAGGGCTACTCGGTAACGTTCAAAACTGATTCTTTTGTGATTTCTTCTCTAAGCCACGTCAATGGACGTTCAAAACCACCCATTCTTGACTGAAATTTCGTTCTGAATCCAATGGATGGGGTGGATTTTCCAGAAAATGCTTCTGTGGGGCCCACCGATCACAACAGCGAAATGGTGCGAAAGGTTTCGCACATCCGCGAAAACTGACTTTTCCGGACGGTTTTGGCCCACCATCTTTGATCATATGGCAGATCTGAACCGTCTATCATGTAGAGGACCCAATAAAATCCTAAGGGACGGTGTTTCTTTGGAATTTGAGCGAGGAAAGTGGCGTGTTTCATGGTACCGAACTTGGCTGCGAAAATTGCACTCCGTGTCCTGCTACAACTCTGTCACTGACTCCAGCCTTCCAGCAGCTATAAAAAGAGATTTTTGGACGTGGAGAGCATTCATTCAAGGTCTTGGGAGGAAGAACAGAGGGCTCGAGCTTGGGTTTCAACGTGGGCAGAGGAGAGAGAGAGGAGCTTGGTTTTTTTCTTTCCCTTTTCTTTTCCTTTTCTTTTTCTCTTTATTTATTTGGATTGAGCCCATCCATGGCAGGCTAAATCCTCCTAGCTAGGGCTAGGAGGTGAAGCTTGTAGTGAGATGAGAGATTATATGCTTTTAATTTAATTTTAATTTTTGAATTGAAGTTGGTTTTAGTTTGATTTTAATGGAAATATTTTAGGTTTTTAATGGTCTATTGTGACTGAAATTACAATGGGTCTGCAATGACTTTTAATATTCCCATTCTCTTTAATGTTTATGACGTTAGGAAGCCCTGTTGTTCACCATAGTCTCCTGGGCATGGTTGGATGACGGTACCCTTCTTAACCTTCATACATATGATTGGTTGGTAATTAGTTTAATTCTGTTGTTTGCCATAGTCTGTGGGCATGGTTTGGTGATGGAATCCATTCTAATTCATACACCTTTCATCTCTTTGAAAACTAGATCAACGCCAGTTCAGTAATTTTCATGATTTTTGATGCAAGCATAAATTCTCCCTGATCTCTACAAGTGGATCCTCTGAATCCCTAGTCCCTTCTCCTGATTTCTCTCAAGTTTAGATAATTACTTCACCATTATTTCTTAAATTACATTTAGTTTAGATTTCATCTTAATCTAGTTTTAGTTCTGGTTAATTTTAGATAACGTACAAGTTTCAGTCCCTTGGGATTCGACCTCGGTCTTACCGAGTTATTACTACATCACAACCCTGCACTTGGGGAGTGAACAACACACGCATTGTAGTAGGGCCCACATAGCTTTGACACCAGCTAGTTGGCTAGCCTTGGGTGCGCTAGTCAAACTGCCTATTGATTTCCAGCAAACATCAGGTATGCCCCAGTCAAGGATTGCGTACTGAGTAACCCAATTAGATTACCAAATTGATTAAACCCTATTGAGCCCACTTTGAATGTGTGTGTCTTATCCACACTATCCATCTGGTACTTCGGCTCATTTTAGTGGTTAATATCATATGTAGTTTAATCGGGGGGAGTAACTAGTCAAATTAAGGGTAATGATCAGTAAAATAGAGTGAATAGACCAGACATGTAAAATTGGACAAATATTCTTGTTAAAATTGTGACCCAACTTATTGACCTTGTGAGAACCTAAGAATTGATGTTAGTAAGTTTTGTGGGCCTCATCATGATGTGTGTCGAACATCAACACCATGGATTTGATGTGTCCCCTTTAGGTTATGAGATATCTTAAAAATCATCGGTAAATGAAACTCAAGTAGGCCATGCCATCTAAAACTATGTGAAGAGATCTTAAAAAATATAAAAGCACTTGGTGAGGCCCACACCATTCATTCATTTTTGGATCAAGCTGATGTTCATGTTTTCTCTTCATTTATATCTTTTTGATATTATGAACATGTTGGATGTCAAATAAACATTATTGTGGGCCTAATGAAGGTATCAATGGTGGAAATCATTATTCCAGACTGTTTCGCATGGCATGGTACACTCGAGTTTTGAATTTACCGAAAATTTGGGATCAACTCACACCATTCATCCATTTTATGAGATAATTTTAGAGAATTATCCAAAAAATGAATCATATCCAAAGATTAAATGGACCACACCACAATAAGGGGAACGGATTGACTACTCCTCTTAACACCATCCAATGGCTGGTGGTTGTGCTTTGTGAGCCCTACCATGATGTATGTGTTTAATCCATGTCGTCTATCTATTTTTAAAGATCATCTTACGGTATGAGACCAAAAATAAGATATATCCAAATCTTAAGTGGACCATATTCTAGGAAACAGTGTTGAATGAGAGTCAACCATTAAAAAACTTTTTGGAGCCATAAAAGTTTTGGATTAAACTGATTTTTGTTTTTCCCCTTCATCTGGCCCTGTATGACCTAATCAACATATTGGATGCCAAGTAAACAGTATGGTGGGCCTTAGGAGGATTTTAATGATGGATATATAATAACTTTATAATTTATTTTATATATATATATATATATATATATATATATGTGTGTGTGTGTGTGTGTGTGTGTGTGTGTGTGTGTGTGTGTGTGTGTGTGTGTGTGTGTGTGGGTGTGTGTGTGTATGAGAAAAGGTTCCATATGGTCGAGCTCACGGGAACTTCTCATACGGTTGAGCTGTGTGGGCCCCACTATGATGGGTGTCGAACATCTACCCAATCAGTCAGATGCACCATTCCATGGTAGGCCTGGGGCTTAAAAATCACAAGTCAATCTGTGACTTTTTTGGGCCACACCACATAGAACAGTTGAGAGGGGTTACCCTCCATTAAAATATTCATAATCATTTGTTGGGACCACCGAGATGTGGTTCACAAATCCAGCCCATCCATTATGTGTGTCCCACTTGGATGAGGAGTCAGACCAAGTTTCATATCCATCGAAATTTTAGGTGTGCCCTACCAAGTGATTTTATATGTTTTAGGCATCTCTTCACATGATTTTAGATGGTATGGCCCACCTAAGTTTCGTATATGGCTGATTTTTGGGATATCCCATAATTTAAAGGTGGCCCATCAAATGCATGGTGTTGATGGTTGACACGCATCAAGTGGGGTCATAGAGCCCTACCAGATCCAATGATCAAGTAGTGTTTTTTGTTTTATGGTGAATGTGTGTGAGTTTTGCATTTACTCTAAATTTGTGGTGACTCATTTATAGAAATAGTGGTAATGATATAGGGTTATCCAGACCAACCAAATAATGGTTCTAGTTGTACATGGATAATATGTATATATTTTCTTATATAAAACTATCTTAACCATCCAGTAAGTGGTCCCTTACATGTACGGCTGTTAATATGGTGTATGCTATAAATGATAGTAAACGCACAATATTCGGATTTGAAAGTATTTTCTTTCTTTTTATTTGTTTTTTTTTTCTTTTCACCAAAAAATGCCCTAACCCTCATTCTCTCTCTCACTCTCACTGTTTTTGCTGCCCGACCTCTTAATTTTCTACATTCACGGTGCAGACTATCCCTCTCAATCTCTCTCATTTAGACATTTCTCCCCCTCCAAAAACCCTCTCTGCTGCATTGCGCCCGTCTCGCTTGATCGCGGAGACCGTGGCAACCCCCCGCGGTTGATGTTCGATGGTTCCGTTAGGAGTAACGGTTTCCATCAAGTCTCGTCGGCTGTTGACACGGAGCCTGCGGTGAATCGTGAGACGGAAGACGCGGCGTTCGCAATGGCAGCGACAGAAGGGAGGGATTCGAAGGAGTGTTGCAGCAATAATGGCGTCATTGCCAGGATTCTTTATAAATGGGTGAATTACGGGAAGGGGTGGCAGTCGCGGTGGTTCATGCTGCAGGATGGGGTGCTCTCGTACTACAAGATCTCGGTGGGGGTCGCGAGCAAGAAGGGCGTCTGGGTGATTAGGGAGGATTTGTCACGGTACATGAGGAAGCATGCTATGCTTGCATCCACCAAGCAGTGGAAACCTTTAGGCGAGATCCATCTTAAGGTTCAATTTTTGGATTTTTTTCTTTCCTTTCTTTTGGTTTTATTTTTATTTTCTGTTGATTTGAATGCTTGATGTGAAGGAAATGTGAGGAATTTAGTTTAATGGAAGGAAAGAAGGTGCTGGTTGGTTTTTGCTCTGTATTGTTTCTGAGAAATGGGAATTGATATTCACATCCACCATTTTTTGGTATATGCACCTTTTTTTCCAAACCTATTTTGGCAATAAATGGTACAATGTACATGAGCTAACTAGCTAACTAGCTGTTTGGCCATCTTCTGTATCCGGTCAAGGACCATGAATGGGGAATTTGGCTATTTTTTCTTCACTTACTCGTTGTTGGGATGTGTCAAATCCTCTGTTGAATTCCATGGAACTCGAGATTTCCAATGTTTGAATGCCCTGAGTTCCATGGATTATTCCCAACCTGACCTTACTCAACCTACATTTGCTTAACCCAAACTGTAACGCCCGTGAAAAATCCATACTTGGGCTCGAGTACCAACTCGACCCGAAATTGCGAAAAATTCATTCCTTTAAGAAATATGACTAGGTTAGCTAGTGCAACGTTAGAATAGCTGGGAAATGGTCCCTGATCACTTTAAATACGTTCTACAAGGCCCGAAGCGAGTGGAACCAAGGGTGCTATAATGCTCTAAAGCCTCGGATCAAACTCTAAACCGGTTTGTTCTCGGGACCTCCTTGAAACTTTGTATTGGATCTAGACCGCGCGTCGTAAGTCAGATGCCTGCCATCTTAGACCGTTATGACCACTTAGCTGGGCTTGGCAATCGTTTCGAATATCAAGTCCAACTGACGTTCAGAGGCTATTTCATTGAGCCTGGAGTGAAGAGAGTGAGAATAGGGTTAAAATTGGAATTTGAAATTCAAATCTGGCACACGAAATTGACGCATCAGTATTGAGCGTTCTGACCGTCAGAATGCAGCCAAATTACACCCTTGGATCAGGAAAAATTTCTATTACATATCACGAGACTTATAGGCCTGATCTTGGTGCGGTGACCGTTAAACTGAAACTGGGCCGCCACGTGCGATCTGGGAACCCAACCGGTCTGAAAACTGGATGTGTGCTAGATCCAGTATGCATGAGCTTAAGTCCGACCGCATTTGGCCTGGGGACCTTTAGAAATGCCCTTTTGGACCGAAACGGCCCCGATTTGGTTAGGCACCAAGTAAACATTGTTCCCAAGCCTATTTTGGGCATGTTTTAGGCTATAAAAGGGGTTGAAACCCTCACTCCTCTCTCCCATCCGAATTTGAGAGAAGCCCTAGCTTGGGAGAGGGAAAAAGAAGTGAGAGATTATGAGTGAGTGGGGGAGTTCTTCCTGCCACTTGTGCTACGTGTTGCACGTGCTTAAGCAACACACCTCTACCACCTTCCCGGCGATTCCACCGCTATCTTAGGTAAGTAAATACCCTAAATAGTTGTTGATTTGAGTTTCCCTTGCTTCCATAGCGATGTAGCTTATGGATCTTGTGTATTAGGCTCCTTATTCGCCGTAGACGAAGCGTATACGCTCCGTTTCAATTTTCGAGTCTACAAGACATAAGGTGAGGATTTTAGACGCTTTGATTGACGGTTCCCAATGCTTTCAATGTCGTTTAATAGTAGATTCTTGACGGCATCGCCGTTTGACATGTACAAAATGCTCTCCGTTTCCCGTTTCGTAAGCTAACGAAGAATATGAGATTTAGGGCATTTTAGTCATTTGTAGGAAGTACTGTTTACATTCATATTTTGCTGATGTGATTGACATGGTTTGTTGTCGCATTAGGAAGTTAGGAAGGCGTGTATAATTAGTTTGGCGAAGAGATTCGCCTAGTTGCGCACTTTGGGTCGACATACTATATGTGGACTTAAGTGTGTAGTGTATGTGTTTGTATAAATGCTTGTACTAGTATGTATTGTATTGAATGATGTTATGTAGTAGTTTGAGATTGATTTCATGATTAAAATGCTGACCTAAATGATTTCCTACATGTTGACCTTATGCATGATTGCATTACATGCATAGGAAGTATGCCTTGAAGATTTGCTTAAGTTGAATATGCATGGAAGGTATGCCTTGAAGATTTGTTTAAGTTGAATGTTATAACATGTGTTAACATGCTCACATGATGTATTTCAATTCCAATACCCTGGTATATAGTGTTAATGTAATTCCATAGATGTGTGGGACTTGACTTAGTCCAGGCAGTCGGTAACCGAGCGAATTCGTGGCTGACTGGTCATAGCCACGAACGACGCGTCGATGAACGTGATTCGGGTTGAGAGTTGGCGGCAGTGGTTAGGCCACGCGAAGTGTTTTACGCACTTCATGTCGTTCAACTTGAGATGCGATCGCGCTAGTCGAGCCCGTCAAGTAACCCGACTGACCGATGTTTGTTCACCTTGTATGTATCATAACTGCTTGAACCTAGGGTACTGAACTTACCATTGTAAACCCTATTAACCGTGGTACCTTAATCCACGAAGACTCATGAGCCGGGCACGGTGGTATGGGACACCGTGGTCGAGCTGTCGGCCTACGCTGGGGCCACAAACCTCCCCGTAGTGACCAATGAGCACCTTGACTCGTGAGCAGATTATGGTGGTATGGGACACTATATTCTAGCTGTCGGCTTACACTGATCAGGCGACGAGCCCTTTGTAGTGACCGCGAGCGTATTCTGAGTCCACGGGAGGCGACGACCCTTCCGTGCAGTAGAGTACAGTAGGCCTGTATTGATAAGGTGATGGGGGAGCGGTGCAACGAGTGCGAGCAACAGCCCTGGCAGCCCTTGCAGTGACCTACGAAATATACATCGTATGGGATTACTAGGAGTGACGACCCTAGACAGGATCCGTGTTGGGATTGATACAAGGGAAGTACCTTAGTTTCCCAATCCTGCTGTTTGAATGGACTAATAACAACTTGGTAATCATTTCACCATAGCATTGCATGTGCCTGG
Organism: Magnolia kwangsiensis; assembly: GCA_037074715.1. Classification (NCBI taxonomy): domain Eukaryota; kingdom Viridiplantae; phylum Streptophyta; class Magnoliopsida; order Magnoliales; family Magnoliaceae; genus Magnolia; species Magnolia kwangsiensis. The sequence goes on along the minus strand of CM073572.1, from coordinate 15,840,817 downwards.
AAGATGTGGAGCACTCTAGGGAGTGTGGCATGCCGCGGTCGTAAGATGTTGCCGCATGAGGGTGATCGTCGGTGAGGGCATACATCACGTCATATCATCTTGCATTAATAACAGTATTAGGATTGTCTGATTTACTGCTTTACTATTATCGCGTGATTGAATTGTGAACATGCTAATCTTTGCTCTATGATTCCACTGAGTTGATCACTCATTCCCACGTTACGGGATGGTGTTTGCAACACCCACCAGACCCTGTTGTAGCTGCAGGTGAGGACGAGATCCAGGAGGTGGAGCCAGAGATTGACGAGGACCAGGATGAGTTCTCGTATATGCAGTATCATGACGGCTTCCCGTAGGTGACCTGGATCGAGGGGACATCAGTGGGACTTTCCTTTTGAACATTATTTTTGTTATGTATATGTACATGAGACTCAGTGATGTAGTCATACTTTGGAGACAGATGAGATTACTTTGTTTTTCCATACAGTGATATATACATTGTTTAGTCTTCCGCTTGCTTTTATCACTGGATCTGAAGTATGAATTGCAGTTTTGGTATACTTTTACTCATGTGAATGCTTTAAATCAGACAACATTGAATCATAACCATTTTTTGTTGCATAAGTGACGGTCTGGAACTCGGGAGTTGAGTTTATACACGACCCCCGATTTTCAGGGTGTTACACAAATACAACCTGAATTCAAATTGGATTGTTGTTTTCCAAACCGAACCAACTCAAGGACCTTGACAGCCTCAGCCAAAATGACCCAAACTCAGGTTGTCCCAAATCCAAGTTGTAGTCCTAATTGGGTATATCCAGTTCTCTAATTACAAACAGAGAGTCTGAATTTCTTCTTTCCTAATTATGTTAGCAAGATAGAGAGGACCGTAATAGACAAATACGAGAATCACTACAACTTCTCCATAAAATCAAGGTTTGTTGGATTACCTTGATTTGTTTGACCAAGTTTGATTATTTGCTGCCAATCTGGCATCAACCCCACTTTACCCTGCCTTGGGAATGGTTGGCCTATTGCTACCACGTGGAATTACAATGCTTAACTAACGTCTATCATACCATTTGGATTCCTTTGAAATTTTATTTTATAATTCTTCTATGATCTCTAGAATCTTGTATGCTTTGGAGAACTAGCCCCTCAGATGTTCTCTATAAGAGGGCAACATGCTCATTGATGTGTTAGCTAAGGGATGAAACTTAGACCTCTTTTGATTACCGGATTCATTTATTCACGATCTTAATGGATTGTGTTTCCTTTCCTGCATCTGTTTTCCATTTAGAAATATATTCCTTCGAACATAAAACCTTCTAACCATTTACTTATCTATGGTGCCATCATCGTCATCATCCTTATCATAACCTTGTCTCAGCTATTCAAGGTCGGTTTCTCATGATTTGCTTGGAAAAGGTTTTACCATTGGTTGTCCACCTAACATCAACTCTCCTTTTCCTGGGCTTGGGACCAGCTGGAGTGTCACTAGTAGGCGGAGTTGCAATGCTTATTTGTACGTAGTGTCTATCATATTATTGGATTCCTCTATTGTCATCTATTGTAATTCTTCATTATTCTCTAAATATCTCACATATTCTAGAGAAGCAACCTATCAGTATTCATACAAGTGGCCAACACAATCACCAATGTTTTAGCTGATGGATGGGGACTCCTTTTTTGTATGTTGCCAATAATAGAAAATTGCTATATTTTGGTTGTAGATCAATTTTATTGTTTCCCGATGTCTATTGTTCTTCAAAATTTGCCATTTTTATTTTTTATTTTTCCATTTTGGCAGGAACAAGGCATATCAGTTCTAAATGATGCAATTAAAGCTTGCACGGAAGAGAAAGAGCAGCACGAGGGGAAACTTGTAGTGAAGGAGGCACCTAGTGCTGTGAGTTATATTCTCATTGATAAATCTCTATTTGAATATAAAAGTTTCAGGTTGCTTTTGGATGCACTACTAAACTGAGTTGCAATAATTAGTTTGTGTTTGGAAAGCTCCAAAATTGATGTTCAGCGCTGTTTCCACCATGCCTAATTGAGGTTAAGGGTTGCAACTATTTGAAAAGGACAATGTGCATTGGACAGTTCACCTGATGTATTTTTTTTCTATCTAGCAAACCAATTTGAAATCACCATTCAGCTTTGTTCTTGTATAATAAGAGCTGAATGGGAGTTGAGCCAAGTAGGCCGATGCAACTAGAGTTGAAAGAAGGTAATCGTTGGAACCTGAAGTTTTATGTGTCAGATCTAGAGTCATGGATAATCACAAAATAAAGGATAACGTCTTGGGCTTGCTCCACACAAGCCTAATGCATCACACCCTAAGTCATTACACTAGTGGAAAAATATTTTATGCTGCAGTAAACACCGAAAGTTCTTTATTTAGAATAACCATCATAACTATTTATAAATTACTTTTGATACTTCAATAATTTACCCTCTGGCTACATGTTTTTTTCACTGACAAGTTATGTTGGGATCCAACATACGTCCTTGAGCTCTGAATATTTATGTTCGGTCCCCGCTCTACTTATCCTGCTCCTCAAAATTAGGAGTTCTTAATGGTTCAGAACAAACTGTTTGAATTGTGTTTATGATTTTTTTGGCTTGGTACAAGTAGCAGAAACAATTCAAATGGGTGTTTGCATTCTCTTTTTCACATTTCTTGCTAGCATGCCTCAATTTTCTATTCTTCTTGCAGTCTCTTCATACTGCTATTCGAGGTCCTGATAGCTCACCCTTGGAGGTGCAAATAAGAACTCGGGTGGTACAACCTTTACTAGTACGAAATATCAATAGTAATTTTCCTGGTGATACAATCTTGTAGTTTAGCAAATAGTGACAAGTGACTCTTCAACTATGTAGAGGATGCATGAGCATGCAGAATTTGGACTTGCTGCACATTGGCTTTATAAGGAAACTGAGAACAACGTTACATTCCCAAGAATTACACATAATTCCAGGATAAATACATCCCAATACCAATCCAAAGGGTTGGTGGACGAAACTCCTATTCAAGATGATGAATTTCAAAAGTATAGTTCCCTGAAAGTAGGACATCCGGTCCTTAGAGTGGAGGGGAGTCACTTACTTGCAGCTGTCATTGTCAGGTTAAACAGTCCTCGTGCCCAAAGATATTTTACAAAGAATACTAGTTATTTTCACTAACTTAAGTTTGAGATTCTGATTTTGCAGTATGGATAAGGGGGGAAGAGAGCTACTCGTGGCTGTGAGCTTTGGACTTGGAGCTTCTGAAGCAATAGTTGACAGAAGATATTTTTTCAAGATAAAACGTTGGGAAGCTTATGCAAAGCTCTACAAAAAGGTTGGCTTGATTAATTATTTCCTGATTGCTCAGATCCAAATAAAAGATTATTCAGCTCCAACTTCAACCTTACAGAGATCTATGACATGAGGTTTTTGGTTATGATGATCCTCCAAACTTTTGCTTGAGTTTTGCTGATTCAGAATTTGTTTAGCCCATTTAGAAATGCTTAAAGTTTTGGACTAGTTAGCATCTCCAGATTAAACTAAATAGACGTTTTAAAATGAAATTTGGTCTTGAAAGGTCCTTGGTCCTTTCCATTTGTACGAGAGAGGTACAGCCAGTACTATGAAAAGGAATCCCAAAAACATGTGAATGAGGGGAGTCTGATGAAATTGGCAATAAACCGAACAACACTTGCAGAGAACTCGTCAATCCCTTAGGTTGATACTGTTGCGCAGCATGCCAACAATGCAGTGGGCCGAGATCCAATCTCAAGCCTCACTCACAAACGATAAACGGAAAGAAATATAAACTAGAAATATATCAAAGTAATCCAAACAAACTAAAAGACAAGATATACGTGGAAAAATCCTTAACTAGGGTAAAAAACCACGGATGCAAACTTCCACTATGAAGAAACAAAGATTACAAGGTAAAATACTAACCTCTCCCTTGGAAGAATATAGAAAACCCTTAGCCCACACCTTTAGAAATATTTTTCAATATTCCTCATCTCATGTATACCCTAGAAAAATTCTAGGAACTCCTATTTATAGTTTAGGCAACTTCCCTTCCACATCCTGGTTGCGAAAGGACTCAAATCTGCAGTTTCGCGGAACAAATTGCTTAACCTACGACCGGTCCTGGCTCCACAACGACCGGTCCTTGGCCCCTACGACCAGTCGTATCTCTCCTATGACCAATCCTAGGCCCCGGGAAAAAAATAGCACAACTCGCTGGACTTTGAGTCGTGCCAGGGCTTGAACCCACGACCAGTCGAGCGCCTCCCACGACCGGTCGTGGCTCCCCCACGACCGGTCGAATACGCCCCACGACCGGTCGTAGACGTCCTACGACGGGTCGAAGGCGGCCCAATTGTGGCTCCACATTCTCAACAATCTTTCACTTAGAGACACATTGCCATAAACCTTCGTCTTCTTCATCCGGAGTGCACCACCTCCCCATCTTCAAACCTAAAGATCAATCAAAGCTGAATAGAGCTTCAGCTTCTCCCGTATGACTACCTTGGTCAACATATCTGCGGAATTCTCACTTGTATGAATCTTCTCCAGAATAATTGATCCATCTTCCAGTAACGAACGTATGAAGTGATATCTGATGGCAATATGCTTGGTCTTTGAATAAATGGATGAATTCTTAGCCAAGTGTATTGCACTCTGACTGTCACTATACAGCTTGCAATCTACTTGCTTCTTACCCAACTCTTCCATAAAACCTTGCATCCACACCATCTCCTTACATGCTTCTGTAGCCGTAACATATTCTTCTTCTGTCGTACTGATAGATACTATCTTCTGTAACTGAGAGACCCAATTGACTGCAGTACTGCCCAGAGTAAAGACATAACCTGTAGTGCTTCTTCTGCTGTCGATATCTCCTGCCAAATCTGAATCCACGTAGCCTTGCAGCTTGATTTTCGATCCACCATAACACAACCCTACATCCTTAGTACCCACAAGATATCTGAGGATCAACTTCACAGCTTCCCAATGTTCCTTCCTGGGGTTGTTCATGAACCTGCTAACAACTCCCACTTCTTGAGCAATGTCTGGCCTCGTGCTCACCATAACATACATGAGACTCCCAATTGCTGACGCATATGGGACTTTGGCCATGTAGTCCCGTTCCTCCTACGTCTTTGCACCTTGCTCCTCAGATAGCTTGAAGTGGTTGGCTAATGGAGTGCTAACCGGCTTAGCATCTCCCATATTAAATCGATCAAGTACCTTGGCTATGTACTCTACCTGTGACAAAACCAATTTCTTATTTTCCCTGTCACGTTTTATCCTCATGCCTAGGATTTGTTTTGCAGCTCCTAAATCCTTCATGAAAAATTCTCTAGACAATTGTCTTTTGAGATCTGAGATGTCCTTCATGCTTGAACCGGCCACAAGTATATCATCAACATATAGAAGAAGAATGATGTACGACGTATCAAACTTCTTCAAGTAACAACAGTGGTCTGCATGACATCTCCTAAAACTATTTTCTGACATGAAACTATCAAACTTCTTGTACCACTGCCGTGGGGCCTTCTTCAGGCCATATAGACTTTTATTCAGTCTGCACACCTTGTTCTCATTACCTGGTGCCACGTATCCTGTTGGCTGATGCATATATATTTCTTCTTCAAGATCCCCATGAAGAAAGGCTATCCTAACATCTAGCTACTCTAGATGTAAGTTCTTTGTAGCCACTATACTCAAGACCATGCGAATCGTAGACATTTTGATTACCGGTGAAAATATTTCAGTAAAATCGATACCTGCCTTCTGTTGAAAACCTTTTACAACCAGTCTCGCCTTGTACCATTTCGAACCATCATGCTCCTCCTTCAGTCTGTAAACCCACTTGTTATGAAGAGATTTCTTATCCTTAGGTAAAGTGACTAGCTCCCATGTATGATTAGACTCAAGAGAGTCCATCTCCTCATCCATGGCTTGCTCCCACTTAACCCGTGTATCTGACTGTAATTCCTTTTTAAAACATTCTGGTTCACCATTATCTGTCAGCAGTAGATAATGTAAGGAGGGTGAGTATCGGACCGTGGGTCTCCTCTCCCGAGTAGACCTCCTCACAACCGGTGTCTGTGGCTCTGCCTCATGATGCTCCTGTGCATGATCATCCTGTGGCGCTGTAACACCCATGTCCGGTAACTCTTCCAACTCTACGAATTCCTTTTTCTCGACCTTATTTTCCTGCACACTGTCCTTATGCATCACTTTTTCGTTGAAGACTACGTCCTTGCTTCTGATGATTTTTCTATTTTCTGCATCCTAAAACCTGTAGCCAAAATCATCCTGTCCGTAACCTATAAACGTGCACCTCTTGGACTTCGCATCCAGCTTGTTTCTATGCTCTGCATCAATGTGAACATATGAAGTGCTACCGAACACTCTGAGATATGTAAGGTTCACTTCTTTCCCAGTCCACGTTTCTTCTGGTAGCCCACCATCCAATGGTGCTGAGGGACTTCTATTGATAAGATATATGGCAGTATTTACAGCATTTGCCCAAAAGGTCTTGGGAAACCCTACATGTAACCTCATACTCCTGGCACGCTCAAGGATGGTCCTGTTAATGCACTCAGCCACAGTATTCTGTTGTGGTGTCCGTGGAATCATTTTGTGATGTTTGATTCCACTTACTGCACAATACTCCTCAAACCTCTTATCACAATATTCTCCCCCATTATCAGATCTGAGACACTTTACTGTTTTACCTGTCTCGTTTTCTACCATAACTTTCCACTTCTTAAACGCATCAAATACATCAGATTTATGCTTTAAGAAATAAACCCACAGTTTTCTATTTGCATCATCAATAAAGGAAACAAAATAACGTGAGCCACCAAGGGATGATACCTGTGCCGGTCTCCACACGTCAGTGTGTACAAGTTCCAATAGATGCATCTTTGGAGCGCGTCATGTCTTCTTGAAGCTTACCCTCTTCTGCTTGCCATATATGCAGTCCTCACAGAATTCCAAGTCAAGAGACTTCAGCCTTAGTAGCTTCCCTTTTGACAACAACACTTTCATCCATTTCTCACTCATATGTCTCAACCTCTGATGCCATAACTATCCATTCACTCCAGTTGATGCGACTGAGAGTGAACCATACGATCCTGAAGTCACGTACAAGGTTCCTTCCTTTTTTCATCGAGATACCACCAAGGCACCTTTTGTGATCTTCTAAAAATCACTGGTAAATGTCTTCACATAACCGGTATCCGCCAACTGCCCCACTAAGATCAGATTCTTTCTCAAACTCGGTACATGTCTGACATCCTTTAGTTTTAAAACCATTTCGTCTTTCTGATTGACCTGAACGTCCCCCTTTCCAATAATACTACACGGATCATCATCACCCAGGTAGACTCTCCCAAAGTCACCTGACACATAATCATGCAGAACTTCCTTACATGAAGTGGCATGAAACGAAGCACCCGAGTCTATAACCCATGACTCATTCCTTGTATCAAGAGACAAGATCAACGCCTCTGTGTCGCTCTCCTCAGAAAGATTCACTGAATTCTTCCTGTCTTGGGAGCTTCCTTCTTGTTTCTTGAGTGCCCTGCAATCACGTTTCATGTGCCCCTTCTTATCGCAATGCCAACACCCGTCTTTGTCTTTTGGTCCCTTAGACTTCTTCCTTGACTTAGAACGCCCGTGTTTATTGCCTCCTCTGTTCTGCGATCTTCTTCTTCCTTCAACGTTTAGAGCATTCCCTGAATCCCCTAAAACTCCTGATGCCTTCCTTTTAGATTCTTCGCTGAGAATTAGACCAGCTACATCATTAAATTTCAACTTTGTCGACCCTGAAGAATTGCTCACAACAATCGCCAAACCATCCCAACTATCTGGCAGACTGCATAAGATCAATAGCGCCCTAACCTCATCGTAAAAAATGATGCCAACGGATTCCAACTGGCTCGTGACTGTATTGAACTCGTTTAGATGTTCAGCCACGCTCTCACCATCTGACATTTTCATACATGGTGGCTAGGGCTTCTATTAATTCTTGTCATTTTTATCTTAGTTATGTTGAAGGCGACGCTCTTAGACAAAGAGAGTCAAATCGTTCCTAAAGCCTTCCTATCCAGTAAAAACCATTCATCATCTGTCATCTTTTCTGGTTTCTTCTCTTTTCCTTCTAGAGGAATGTAGAGGTCCTTCTGATACAGATAATCTTCCATCTGCATCTTCCAGAAGGTAAAGTTTGAACCATCAAACTTCTCAATTCTAGTTTTTTCATCTTCCGCCATCGCTCCCAATAGAACTAAACCAATAGCTCTGATACCAGTTGTTGCGCAGCACGCCAACAATGCAGTGGGCCGAGATCCAATCTCAGGCCTCACCCACAAACGATAAACGGAAAGAAATATAAACTAGAAACAGATCAAAATAATCCAAACAAACCACAAGACAAGATATACATGGAAAAATCCCAAACTAGGATAAAAAATCACGGATACAAACTTCCACTATGAAGAAACAAACATTAAAAGGCAAAATACTAACCTCTCCCTTTGAAGAATATAGAAAACCCTTAGCGCACACCTTTAAAAATATTTTTCAATATTCCTCATCTCATGCATACCCTAGAAAAACCCTAGGAACCCCTATTTATAGTTTAGGAAACTTTCCTTCCGCATCCCGGTTGCGAAAGGACTCAAATCCGCAGTTTCGCGGAACAAACTGCATAACTTACGACTGGTCCTGGCTCCGCTACGACTGGTCCTAGGCCCCTACGACCAGTCGTAGCTCTCCTACGACCAGTCCTAGGCCCCGAAAAAAAAATAGCACAACTCGCTGGACTTTGAGTCGTGCCAGGGCTCGAACCCACGACCGGTCGAGCGCCTCCCACGACCGGTCGAACATGTCCCACGACCGGTCGTAGACGTCCTACGACCGGTCGAAGGCGGCCCAATTGTGGCTCCACATTCTCAACAGATACCCCACTTCCACCAACTCAAGGTTGATAGGAAAGTGTTTAACTTTGTAAGATAGTTGATGGTAGGATAAGCGTGCTTGAGTTTTATTGCAACTCCATTTATTGCATGTCTTTATTGTTTGTCTACACTCTTTGTTAGTGTATTCTATAGCTTTCTTTTCTTTTATTTTTGTTGTTTGTCTACACTCTTTGTTAGTGTTTAACTTTGTAAGATATTTGATGGTAGGAAGAATATGATGAACTATATTGTAACAGGTGTATATCAAGAATTTTGAGCTGAATTTTTTTTTTTTTTTTAAAAAAGACTTTTACCTACGAAATATTTCGTAGGTAAAATTCACAGAAATGTTTTTTCCTACGACAATTTTCTTAGGAAAGAGTCTTAACGTTTGAAATATAAATTAAATATTATATTTTTACATACGAAACATTTCGTAGAGAAAAGTTTGATACACGTTTTTTACCTACAAACATTTTCATAGGTAAAGGTCTCAACTACCTTACAAAGCTAGAGATTATAATTTTACCTACGAACCATTGTGTAGGTAAAAGTCTCATACACATTTTTTAGCTACGAAATATTTCGTAAGTAAAAGTCTCATCTACATTTGAAATTTAAGTTAAATATTATATTTTTATTTACGAAATATTTTGTAGGCAAAAGTCTCATATACATTTTTACCTACAAAAATAGTCATAGGTAAAAGCCTCATACACGTTTTTTTATCTACGAAACTGTTGGTAGGTAGGTGAAGATAGCTTTTACGTACGAAATTAAATTTTGTTGGTAAAAGTAAACATTTTGATTTTTAAATTTTTTGAAAAATTCAAAACACCCTTTACCTACGAAAATTTGTGTAGGTAAGTATGTCTTTTACCTACGGAATTCAATTTCGTAAGCGAAAGTAAACTTTTCATTTGCTCGTACAAGGAAAACTTGAAAACACCCTTTACCTACGACAAGTTTCGTAGGTAAAGATGACTTTTACCTATGAAATTAAATTTCGTCGGTAAAAGTTTACTTTTACCTACGAAAATTATTTTCATCGGTAAAAGTCATCTTTACCTACGAAAATTAATTTCGTAGGTAAAAACCATATTTCTTGTAGTGAAGCAACCGAGGCTAAAATAACTTTTATAGCCTCGCTTCTTCAAGTGAGGCTAAAAGACCTTTTTAGCTTTAGTTTTCTCGAAATGAGGCTAAATTAAAATTTTAGCTTCCATTGTTTTCAACTGAGACTAAATCCAAATTTAGCCTCAATTGCCTCCAACCGAAGCTAAAACTATTTTTAATCTCTGTTCTCAACAACCGAAGCTAAAGCCTTTAGCCATGGGAGTTGTAGTCTCAGTTTAGGTAACTGAGGCAAAACCGAGACTAAAGATGGATTTAACCTCTTTTAGCATCAACCGAGGCTAAATTCAATTTTAACATCATTTATCAATATATAATCAAGGCTAAATCCAGTTTCTATCAACAAAAGCTAACAATATTATAATCAACCAATGATTGAACCTGTGCATGTTTCTCCCATTTAACATCCATCAAGACAACAATCAACAAAACAATTAATGGTCTATTTAAAGTTTTCAAAACAAACAAACTGCCACATAGCTTGAGTGACTAGGAAAGGAAAAGTTCTAAACCAACCTTAATTCACATGATCCCCTAGTTCCTCACTTTCTCATCCAACCAATTCTCCAAAAGGTTCTTTTTATTCTGGTTCACAACTAGGCAGGATAATTCCAAAGATTCAAAGGCATTGAGTTCTCCTCTACTTAACAATGTCCCAAAATACTGTAACAGTGGTGGTGTTTGCCCAGCTTGCATAGGAACACCCTGCACAATATTAACAACGTTAACATATCCTGAGAAGTAAATTTGCCTCAAGTTGGCAATGTTGAAAAACAGACATAGACAAATAAAGTGCTTATACAATTTCTTTATTATTGATAGAGGAAGTCATGGATTCAGAAAGCCAACAGAGAAAAAAATAATGAAAATGAGTAAGAGACTGCGTAGGATATAGTCTCAAAGAAAAAGAAAGCAACAGTGAGGACAGGATACCATAAACAATTATGATAATGGCAAATAACAAAATTCAGGTTGTGTGCAAGACTAGATGGAAAGTAGAGATAAACACAATAGAAAATTGATAGCTATACCTGAAATATAGCAACAGTATCAGGAGTATGAAGGATGCCTTATGGAGATTCAGCTGCAAGCTCTGCTATACATTATGTTACAGGCTCCAATCTTCCAATAGCATTCACAAATGATGCTTTTATCACTATAGTCATTCATAACACTGACCTCACAACTTTAGGACTCTCATGAGAATTCGACTTCTGTAGAGTTGGAAATTGAGGCAGTGTTTGTACTTTTTGATTAGAACTAGACATTGGCTTTCCATTTGAAGCCCAAGGTGAATTTTTTTTTTCCTTCTGTACTTCATTTCATTTGTTTGTTTATTTTTTGAACTGTTTAAATGACATCCTAAGATTATTCTAAGCAGTGGTTTAAAACATAGATTGGACTTGGGCGACGGTTTGATCCAACCGCCAGTCCATCTGGTTAGACCCAACTCTGTTTCATTTCAGCCTGAAAATCTGCTCAATCTAAGATCATAAAAATAGTTCTTTTTTTTTTTTTCTTTTACAAATTGTTTTTGCTCAACTAACTAGGAGTTATAGTGGTACGGCCACTTCGCCTGCCAGTTCCAATCCAGAACCAATCTGATCATACAGCCAGGAGTTGGGTTTGGGTTTTAGAACTGGTTCTAAGATCACCAAAAGAAGGTAAATGAAACAACAGGTAACATAACATAGGCTATTTGGTTATATCTCAAACCAAACCAATCAAACTATCACCTATGAGATTTTCATGTAATCAGTCAATGAAAATCATTACTTTTAATAGAGAGCAACTAAAAAATGGATGTGAAAAATGGCACATCAAAGAAAATGATTTAAGGCTGAAACATCATTGGATTCATTTGCTAGGACAGGTCATGCGGATGTCTTTCTTTCTTTCTTTTAAAAAAATTTATCTGTTAGATTTAGTGCATGTCAGACAACAAAAATCAAAATACAACTTCTGATATTGGAAGGTTGAATCTATTCAATCTCCTGTAGGAGGACAAATTCTCTTGTGACCCAAACATCAACGCCAAGGGACTTTTGGAATTATAACATTGAGAAAGAAAAGGAAGAGACATATATGAACAACAAAAATAAAATAAAATAAAATAATTGGCAGAAGCATCATGATATAACTTACTAGTGGGTCACAATAAGTTTTTCTTTTCTTTCTTTCTATAATATGACTATATAAAAGCTAAAATGATGGAGTTCCTTTTTTTCTCTTTATTCATAGCTAACAACAGTTAAATGATTAGGCAATAAAATTACAAATGTTGAACATGGAATCCAGTAACAATGTATCATGAATATAAAAGTCATCTTATGCAAATGAATTGACTAAATGTCAGCTTGCCAAGTTTGAACTGCATGACCCATACATGTATGCAAAAATGCAGTATATCTGATTAATGTGTCGGGATTTTCCCTTAAGAATAGCTATGTTAAATGATCACATTAGAAGAAAAATATACAAGAAGAGAAAGAAAAGGCATTAAGCAACAACGAAGTGATAAAACAATCAAACATGTAAGAGAAAAATGCATGTCCAGGATTTACCTTGACAGGAAATGTCCTATGAGGTAGTTTCATCATCAAAAGCTCCCTGAGTCTCCTGACAGCCTTAACTTTGTTTGCTAAGATGTCAAGTAAAGGCAAGAGAGCTCATCTGTTTTCATCATACCAATGCAAAACTAGCAGATTCAACACTCTCACACTCATAAACTCTCAATACTAATTAAATGAAAGACCTAAAAATGGCACTTCCCTTTTCTCACTAGTTGTGCATTTGATTGCACCTAATCATGAAATTTCATGATATTTGATACAACCAAATGCACTCTAAACCATAAACCGATAAAAAAAGAAATTTCAGATGAAAGAAAATGAAATTTGTGGCCTTCCCCTATAGTAGCCCTTTTAAAATAAGAATTCAGAATTACAGACAGAATCACATATAAAAATAGAAAATTCGGAACATAGAACCCATACCATGAAGGACCTGAGCTCATTCTTCATGCTAGCAATGCCATTCAGAATCTCAATCTTTTGGACATGACTAAGTTTGCTGAGAAAATTTAATTCCACTCCTTCCTGTTGCTCCAATTTTTCCTTCCTCTTTTCCTTTGCCACCTTTTCATATTCCTCAATTGAGTCCTTATCAATTAGATAGCCAATGCCCTTTTGGACATAGAATTCTGTGCAACATTACACCTGCAAAGAAGATTTCTCCATTTCTTAGAAAGAAACATGGGTTTTTTCTTCTCTGAAACAAATGAGGCTTGACATGGATCCACTCCAAATATACAGTTGGGATTTGAAATGCTATTGTGGGCTGCATCCTGCTTTAAAGCCACATTTTTCTCCAAATTCACTCCAAGCAGAGGATCTCTAAGAAAACAATTATTAAAAAAACCTAACTATCTGATTTGGCCTAAACAGAGCTCACTCTATATTGGCCTACTTATTTTATAATAAGAAATAGGCCTTAGACTGTTCTTCATAACAATGACCTTCAAAGATTTATTGGATGATGCTAAGATGGATCCAAGATTTTTTGTCAATGCTATTTTTCTTTAGGAACAAACCTCATATGTCAATCTGAATGTTGCCAAAGAATTCATTGGCAATTGAGAAATGTTGCAGCACGCCTTCATGTTCTAGAGGCCAGTCGATTTTTCCCTCCATTTTTTCAGTGAGAACAGACGTATCCCAAACCGGTGCTATCAAATTCACGTGAACAAACTAACAATATTAACAATCTAGATTTAAAACGAATTCCTATTTCTGTAATCCGCACTCAAATTCGAATTCAACAACATGTATGAACCCCCATAAATAATCACAAACCTTCAGAAATGCTAAATCTACAATCATCTCAAAGCAGAAACCCTATCACCGACTAAAGAAATGAAAATTCATATCGATCATGCGAGCTTTTAAGTTCGTCTCCCTTGGATAGTTTCTGCATTATGCTTGAGAGGGTCCGAGCTCCAGCATCCCCATCTGCTGAACATTTGGATGGGAGAACCCGACCCCAGGGCTTTTCCGGCGGAGTCTCCGTCCCAAAGACCTCCGGTGGGAGGTCTTTCGCAATCAGAGCAACGGATTCCACTGCAATGGAAGGGTTCTTCTCTAGCTGCTTTGGCGGAAACTGCGCCAGGCGGCGGCGTTGGAGAATCTCAGTATAGGAAGAGGATCCGGAGCTAGGGTTTTCTGTGCAAAAAAAAAGGAGGGACGATCGAGGTGTGAAAATCCCAGGGGAAAACCCTAGAAAGAGAACGAAGATCTCTCTCGCTCACTCGCTCGCAGGAGTCAGGGAAAAAGCGGCACGCCTGTCGAATTTATATTTCAGAAGTAGACTTTTAGCCTTGGTTCCTATGCAACTGAGACTAAAAAGTAAACGTTTGGCCTTAGTTCCCATGCAACAGAGGCTAAAATGTCCAATTTCATTTGAAATTTCTTAATTTTTTTTTCAAAATTTTTGATTATTTGAAATTTCTCAATTTTAAAAGAATTTCTAATTTTTTTCAAGATTCTCAAATTTAAAATTCTTATTCTTTTTTAAAAATTTAAAAAAATTTCAAAATTCTTAATTTTTTTTAAATTCTCAATTTTTTTTAAAAAATCATACTTTTTTCATAATTATCATTTTTTTATTCTTAATTTTTCAAAAAAAAATTCTTAATTTTTTAAAAGTTCTCAAAAATTTTAAAAAATTCTTAGTTCTTAAAAAATTCAAAATTCAAATCTTTTTCAAAACTCTAAATTTTTTTTTTCCAAAATTCTCAAAATTTTTCCAATTGTCTTCATTTTTTTTCCAAAATTCTCAATTTTTTACAATTATCAAAAATTTTAAAAATTATTAATTCTTTCAATATTCTCAATTTTTTTTTTTTAATATTCTTAAATGTAGACTTTTGGCCTCAGTTCTTATGCAACGGAGGCTAAAAAGTAGATTTTTGGCCTTGGTTCCCATGTAACTGAGGCTAAAAAGTAGACTTTTTAAAATGTAGACTTTTCGCCTCGGTTCTTATGCAACTAAGGCTGAAAGGTAGACTTTTGGCCTCGGTTCCTATGTAACCGAGGATAAAAAGTAGACTTTTCGCGTCAGTTCCTATGCAATTGAGGCTAAAAAGTAGACCTTTAATCTCGGTTCCTATGCAATTGAGGCTAAAAAGTAGATCTTTCGCCTCGATTCCTATGCAACTGAGGTTAAAAAGTAGACCTTTCACCTCGGTTTCCATGCCACTGAGGCTAAAAGTACACTTTTCAGTTCGGTTCCTATACAAGTGAGGCTAAAAAGTATATTTTTCACCTCAGTTCCTATGCAACTGAGGCTACAAATTAGACCTTTCACCTCGATTCCTATGCAACTAAGGCTAAAAAGTAGATTTTTTGCCTCAGTTCATATGCAAGTGAGGCTATAAATTAGACCTTTCGCCTCGGTTCCTATGCAACTGAGGCTAAAAAGTAAACTTTTTGCCTTGATTCATATGCAACTAAGGCTAAAAATTAGAACTTTCGCTTCGGTTCCTAAGCAACTTAGGCTAAAAAGTAGACCTTTCATGTTGGTTACTATCCAACTGAAGTTAAAATGTAGACTTTTCGCCTCAGTTCCTATGCTACTGAGGCTAAAAAGTAGACCTTTTGCCTCCTTTCGTCTCGGTTCATATGCAATTGAGGCTAAAAAGTAGACTTTTCGCCTCGGTTACTATGCAACTGAGGCTAAAAAGTAGACTTTTAGCCTTAGTTCCAAAGCAACTGAGGCAAAAAATGAACTTTTAGCCTCAATTCTATAGCAACTGAGGCTAAAAAACACATTTAGCCTCCATTTTTTCAACTGAGGTTAAAAAATTGAGGCTAAAGGCCTACTTTCTTATAGTGACATGATCATGTGATGCCTCAACGACCACTAAATTATGTGAAATTGTGCTGCATATGTGATTCATAATCCCTATGAAATTAAGTGGTATGTGCAATCTACATTACGGAATCATGTGATATGTGATCGGCCATTAATCGTGCATGATTGAGTTGCAGCCCTTAATTAAGTAAATTGTATGTTGTACCGTTAACCCTTGACCTTATAAAATTATGTAGAATGTGTGGCCTGCCCATCAAGTGACCATTTGGTATGGGAATAACCCCAAAATAATGAAAATTGTGTTGATTGTGTGAGTTGCTATCATAAGGTTGTATGATTTGTGATTGGCCCTTGACCATGTAGAATCCTAATTGGCGTGTGGCTGTAAGTCATAGATTTGTACGTTTTTAGCTTTTGGAACATTTTTTATTATAATTTGTGTGTGAACAATGCTTGTGTGAGGCTGTGATGGAGTGGATGGGTATGAACAATGCGATGTAATGAGTTGGGGCTGACCCCTTAATCATGAAGTCATGTAGCGTAAGTATGGCCACCTAATCATGTACAAAGGTGGTGTATATGTGGCCATCTAACCATACGATTGTGAAATATGCACAAGGCCACCTAACGATATGAAATCAAGTGGCATTGATGGCCATCTAATGACGCCACTATGTGCTCATGGACATGGGCAGGGTCACCTAAACTATGAATAACTATGTTGTACGTGGAGATATTCTTAGTCATGTTGATGAGGACATCATGTACACGCACGCCCGCACACCACCACCCCTACGCACGTACGTATGCAGAAGGAGGACCCCACCATTGATCTGGCTCGATGACAACGTCTAGAGAGAGTCTCCTAGGTAGAAGATAAGTTTTGGTTCAAAAAAAGTGGGCTTGATAGTCAAGAAAAGCCCATCATGGGATCTCATGATCGTGGCCCACTCGTCGGATTGATTTCATATTTTAGATTTTACTTATTGTTATTATTTAGAACATTGTGAACGCTTTAGATTTCTCTGTTTGGTTTTTATTTTAGTTTACTTCGTCGCCAAGTAATAGGTTACGCACATGGTGCGAGTTTTGGGGTATAGGATTTTTCCTATAAATAGGCACCCTTTGTAGTTCTTTTGATTCATTGAAGTTAATAAAAAAATTTTTACTTTATTTTTCTGCTCTCTTCGTGAGTTGTGGAAGAATTCAAAAGTGGGTACGAAGCCCTCCCTTTTCGAAGAGTTAACTACCATGGTGGGAAGCCACATCGACCCCGATTCACCCCCATCCTCCATCATCTTCTTTTCCATCTTCCACTACCATTCATACTTCGAATTCGTCCCTTTTGTTGTATCAGATTCCTTCATTACAACAGATTTTCAGATTTCGGCCCGCAGGCGAGCTGAAACTTCGACGAAGCACCATGCACAACCGTACATCGGATTGAGCTGAGATTTAGGAGTTTTGGAGTCCATCCCTGGCCGACCAGGGCCAAGGTGACCTTTTTCTGAATAGTGGGCCCCACACGTGCGACCGGGATCACACGTACGTCCGTCTGGGCCATTGTTGCTGTCCACACGAGGGAAGTGTCTTTCGGTTCAGGTTTTTATCTTCTTTTATCCTCTCATAGCTATTTTTTCATGAATCCTAGTCCTAGATTACGTTTTTCCTAAGCTATTTACCAATTTTCTTACCCTAGGGTTCCTCGAATTGAAATTTCTGAATCCCTTGAATTAGGGGCTGATTACTATGCATGTGTGGGTTATTATTTCTTATCTTTGAGTATCGTTTAGTTCATAATTCTTATTGTTCCAGCCTTATCATGTGTAGGCCTAGACCCGCATAGATTTTCCTTAATTAAATGTTTGAATTTTTATGTGGGATATGGAATTTGTGTAATTATTTCTAAATTAACGTGATCTTAAGCCTGAAATCTCGCATATCATATTTAATTTTCCATATCCTGCATCAAATTTGGTATCAGAGCCTAGGGTTCTTTTAGGGAAATTCACCACATATTTAGGCTTTAGTTTGTTTGAGTCCTTCATGCATTAAGTCCATCATATATAGCTGAATTTTAATAAGAGTGTAGTCTCCTTCATATAGAGTCTCGTAGGGTCATTTAGTTTCTAGACGCATATAGTTGTCGTAGCAGGTCCTTAGGTTGAGCAATTCAGTGTATGCCCACACGTACGGGCCGTGGCTTTGGTTTGCACCCCACACTAAACATGGAGCAACTACAAGAAACAGTGGCCAAGTTAGCTCAGCAAGTTGAGTCCTTGAATAAGCATTTGGAACAACGCATAGATAAACGCCTCGAAGAAATAGAGGCCTCCTTCAGGGCAAACCCCACCATTGGGGAGGATGCCCAATCTCAGGTAGTTGGTCAGGAGGTTCGACCAAGGAATGGAGGCGGCCAAGGAGTTGGTCATGGGCGCATACCTGTGCACCCACCCCATGAGGGACATCATGATAAATATGACCAAGATGCACAACTCCTCAAGGGAGTTAGGGTAGATGCCCCTACATTTGATGGCCACTTAGACCCTAAAGCCTTCCTAGATTGGCTGGCGAATATGGACCACTATTTTGAGTGGTATGACATGTCAGATGCTCGACGAGTCCGATTCACTAAGATGAAGCTTGTGGGTCAAGCAAAGAGGTTTTGGACGACGGTTGAGCGAAAAAAAGAAAGAGCGAGGGAACTCCCAATAGTCCATTGGGAAGAAATGAAAGAAACATTGAAAGAGAAGTACCTCCCTTTCTCTTATCGACTGTGGTTGATTGAGGAGTGGCAGTCTCTTCGACAGGGTTCCATGAGTGTTGCTGACTATATTGAGAAATTCGAAGAGTACTTGACCCACTGTGAGGTTGATGAGAACCCCGTACTCACCCTTGCTCGTTTTAAAACGAGCCTCCGTCCTGATATTAAGAGAGAATTGCTCGTCAAAGACATAGACACTATCAAACAGTTGTATCAAGTAGTGTTGGACGTCGATCAGTATCTCAAAGCGTCTGTGGGAAGGTAGTTTAATTTTCGTGATTCTAGTGCTAAGGCCAATCCCTCTGGGGCTAGACCTAACACGAGAGTCCAAAACAAACCTTCCCCTACTGTTCAGCCTAGACCTAGAGATGATAAGGGTAAAGAGATTGTCGGGTCTAGTTCACGTGGAAGTCGGGCCACTAGGTGTTTTAGGTGTCAGGGGTTTAGTCATTTTACTCACCAGTGCGGCACGAGAGAGGGCACCAAAGTACTCCTTATTGATGGGCAAGTAGAAGTAGTGCCCCCAGAAAGTGATAATGAGGAGGAATATGAGCCAATCGAAAGCCCTAGTGATGAGGAAGAGGGAGCACAAGAGTCTGTGACTCTCGTAATTGTGCGTTGCGCCCTGGCTCAAGCCAAGAACACTGATGACTGGCGTCGCAACTCGATCTTCTACACTTATACAAAATGTGGGGAGAAGAGCTGTAAGATGATCGTGGATAGTGGTAGTTATGCCAACGTGGTATCGACTAACACTGTGAGTCGCTTGGGCTTGAAGTTGGAAGCCCATCCTCAGCCCTATAGAGTTTCCTGGGTTGATGAAACATCCATTCCAGTTTTGTACCGCTGTCTTGTCCCTATTCAGTTCGGATTATATAAAGACACAATTTGGTCACTACACCCAAACAACGAAAAAAGGACGGTCAAAAACCATCTCAAAGGGCCATAAAGGACGGTCTTGGACCGTTGCAAGGGCCGTCATATTTTGAGGCGTCATATTACTTAAAGGACGGCCATAAACCATCTCTA
The DNA here is from genome assembly GCA_037074715.1 of Magnolia kwangsiensis. Taxonomy (NCBI): domain Eukaryota; kingdom Viridiplantae; phylum Streptophyta; class Magnoliopsida; order Magnoliales; family Magnoliaceae; genus Magnolia; species Magnolia kwangsiensis. The sequence goes on along the minus strand of CM073572.1, from coordinate 15,821,038 downwards.
AAGAAGGACAGTCATGGACCGTCTCTAAAGAAAGACGGTCTATAATCGTCTATAAGGGTAGACATTAAATGGCTGTATTGAAGCTAAAAAGGACAGTCCTAGAAAGGACGATCCTAAACCATCCGTTAAAAGGACGGTCCATGACAGTTTCTGATGAACCATTAAAGGACGGACATGAACCGTCCCTGCAAAGGACGGTCGTAGACCGTCCTTAAAAAGGACGGTTATAAGCCGTCTCTGATGAACCTAAAAAGGATGATCTTAGACCGTCCTTTTTAAGGACTGTTTTGGGCCGTCTCTGATGAACCTAAATAGGACGGCTTTAGACCGTCCCTGATGCTGAAAGACCTAATAATAAAAAATCTGATATATTCAATTGAAACCTATATTTTTTAATATTTTAAACATAAAAAAATGTTGCAATACAATTAAAACTAAATATTAAACAAAATTTATATTACTTCACAATAAAAAAATATATAATATTTACAACAATAAATTAAAAATGGTCTTGAATAAAAATAAATAAATAAAAAACAAATCCTCTGTGGTCTACTCCTAGCACGAGTGGCGTCAAAAGGCTGAAGTGCTTGTAGGCCTAAATTTAGGTACAATTAATTAAAATCCTGCACAAGAAAAAAAAGAGTGAAAATGTAGCATTCAACAAAGATTAAAAAAATGATTTAAAAAATATGTCATTAATTACAAGGTTGAAAGATTTTACCAACAATGACTTATGCAAAGAACTAGAATATGCTTTTAGAGGCATCAATTGACCAAAATACCTTTTTTTCTCTTTTGATTTTCCCTTAGAAAGTGTCAAGGTAAAGCATTTTTAGGCTCTCATGGTGTGTTCATCACATTCAACCCATACAACAGGTTCATTCCACCATGATGATCATGTGAGGCCAAAAAATTAAGTCTAATAATCAGGTGGGCTACATATGAATTTGAAGGTCTTTGGGTGGTTTAGGCCAATCTTTTATTCCATTCCAATACAATAAACATTGGATTTAGCAGACGATGTGGAATTGAAAATAGGTTAACGTTTAGATTTAGGAAATCGGGTTCGAGTTCGAGATCGGGTTTAGGTTTTGATTTTCAAGTTTAGGTTTAGGTTTAGGTTAGGGAGTTGAGATTAGGATTAGGTGTAGGTTTAGGTTTAAGGATTTGAGAATACATTTTGGTTTTAGGTTTAGGTTTAGATTATAGGTTATAGGTTTAGGTTTAGGTTTAGGTTATAAGCTATAGGTTTAGGGAATTGAGAATAGGTTAAGGTTTAGGTTTAGGAAATCGAGTTCGGGTTCAGGATTGGGTTGAGGTTTGGGTTTTCAAGTTTAGGTTTAGGTTTAGGTTAGGGAGTTGAGATTAGGATTAGGTGTAGGTTTAGGTTTAGGGATTTGAGAATACATTTAAGTTTTAAGTTTAGGTTATAGGTTATAGGTTTAGGTTTACGTTTAGGTTAAGGTTTAGGTTTAGGTTATAAGCTATAGGTTTAGGGAATTGAGAATAGGTTAAGGTTTAGATTTAGGAAATCGGCTTCGGGTTCGGGTTCGGGATCGGGTTTCGGTTTGGGTTTCAAGTTTAGGTTTAGGTTTAGGTTAGGGAGTTGAGATTAGGATTAGGTGTAGGTTTAGATTTAGAGATTTAATAATACATTTAGGTTTTAGGCTTAGGCTTAGGCTTAGGTTTAGGTTTTAGGTTATAGGTTAAGGTTTAGGTTTTAGGTTTAGGTTAAGGTTAGGTTATAGGTTACAAGTTTAAGTTATAGGTTATAGGTCATAGGTTTTGGTTTAGGTTAAGGTTATAGGTTTAGGTTAAGGTTTAGATTTAGGTTATAAGCTATAGGTTTAGGAAATTGAAAATTGGTTAACGTTTAGGTTTAAGAAATCGGGTTTGGGTTCGGGATCCGGTTTAGGTTTGGGTTTTCAAGTTTAAGTTTAGGTTTAGGTTAAGGAGTTGAGATTAGGATTAGGTGTAGGTTTAGGTTTAGGGATTTGAGAATACATTTAGGTTTAAGCTTTAGGTTATAGGTTAAGGTTTAGGTTTTAGATTTAGGTTTAGGTTAAGGTTAGGTTATAGGTTAAAGTTTAGGATATAGGTTATAGGTTAAGATTTTAGGTCATAGGTTTTGGTTTAGGTTAAGGTTATAGGTTTAGTTTAGGTTAAGGTTATAAGCTATAGGTTTAGGGAATTGAGAATAGGTTAAGGTTTAGGTTTAAGAAATCGGGTTTGGGTTCAGGATCGGGTTTAGGTTTGGGTTTTCAAGTTTAGGTTTAGGTTTAGATTAGGGAGTTGAGATTAGGATTAGGTGTAGGTTTAGGTTTAGGGATTTGAGAATACATTTAAGTTTTAAGTTTAGGTTTAGGTTTTAGGTTATAGGTTAAGGTTTAGGTTATGTTATAGGTTATAAGTTTAGGTTATAGGTTATAGGTTAAGGTTTTAGGTCATAGGTTTTGGTTTAGATTAAGGTTATAGGTTATAGGTTAAGGTTTAGGTTAGGTTATAGGTTATAAGTTTAGGTTATAGGTTATAGGTTAAGGTTTTAGGTCATAGGTTTTGGTTTAGATTAAGGTTATAGGTTTAGGTTAAGGTTTAGGTTTAGGTTATAAGCTATAGGTTTAGGGAATTGAGAATAGGTTAAGGTTTAGGTTTAGGAAATCGGATTCGAGTTCGAAATCGGGTTTAGGTTTGGGTTTTCAAGTTTAGGTTTAGGTTTAGGGTAGGGAGTTGAGATTAGGATTAGGTGTAGGTTTAGGTTTAGGGATTTGAGAATACATTTAGGTTTTAGGTTTAGGTTTAGGTTTTAGGATATAGGTTAAGGTTTAGGTTTTAAGTTTAGGTTAAGGTTAGGTTATAGGTTATAAGTTTAGGTTATAAGTCATAGGTTAAGGTTTTAGTTCATAGGTTTTGGTTTTGGTTTAGGTTTAAGTTTAGATTAAGGTTAAGGTTTAGGTTAAAGTTATAAGTTATGGGTTTAGGGAATTGAGAATAGGTTAAGGCTTAGGTTTAGGGATTTGAGAATGCATTTAGGTTTTAGGTTTAGTTTTAGGGAATTGAGAATAGGTTAAGGTTTAGGTTTAGGAAATCGGGTTCGGGTTCGGGATTGGCTTTAGGTTTGGGTTTTCAAGTTTAGGTTTAGGTTTAGGTTAGGGAGTTGAGATTAGGATTAGGTGTAGGTTTCGATTTAGGGATTTGAGAATACATTTAAGTTTTAGTTTTAGGTTTAGGGAATTGAGAATAGGTTAAGGTTTAGGTTTTGGAAATTGGATTCGGGTTCGGGATCGGGTTTAGGTTTGGGTTTTCAAGTTTAGGTTTAGGTTTAGGTTAGGGAGTTGAGATTAGGATTAGGTGTAGGTTTAGGTTTAGGGATTTGAGAATGCACTCGGGTTTAGGATCGGGTTTAGGTTTGGGTTTTCAAGTTTAGGTTTAGGTTTAGGTTAGGGAGTTGAGATTAGGATTAGGTGTAGGTTTCGGTTTAAGGATTTGAGAATACATTCGGGTTTGGGATCGAGTTTAAGTTTGGGTTTTCAAGTTTAGGTTTAGGTTTGGGTTAGGGAGTTGAGATTAGGATTAGGTGTAGGTCTAGGTTTAGGGATTTGAGAATACATTTAGGTCTTAGGTTTAGGTTTAGGGAATTGACAATAGGTTAAGGTTTAGGTTTAGGAAATCGAGTTCGGGTTCAGGATCGGGTTTAGGTTTGGGTTTTCAAGTTTAGGTTTAGGTTTAGGATAAGGAGTTGAGATTAGGATTAGGTGTAGGTTTCGGTCTAGGGATTTAAGAATACATTTAGGTTTTAGGTTTAGGTTTAGGGAATTGAGAATAGGTTAAGGATTAGGTTTTGAAAATCGGATTCAGGTTCGTAATCGGGTTTAGGTTTGGGTTTTTAAGTTTAGGTTTATGTTTGGGTTAGGAAGTTGAGATTAGGATTAGATGTAGATTTAGGTTTAGGGATTTGAGAATACATTTAGGTTTTAAGTTTAGGTTATAGGTTACAGGTTTAGGTTTACGTTGAGGTTAAGGTTTAGGTTTAGGTTATAAGCTATAGGTTTAGGGAATTGAGAATAGGTTAAGGTTTAGATTTAGGAAATCGGGTTTGGGTTCGGGATCGGGTTTAAGTTTGGATTTTCAAGTTTAGGTTTAGGTTTAGGTTAGGGAGTTGAGATTATAATTAGGTGTAGGTTTAGGTTTAAGGATTTGAGAATACATTTAGGTTTTAGGTTTAGGTTTAGGTTTTATGCTTAGGTTTAGGTTTAGGTTATAAGTGCAGGTTATAGGTTTAGGTTTAGGTTAGGTTATAGGTTAAGGTTTAGGGAATTGAGAATTTAGGTTAAGGTTTTAGGTTTAGGAAATCGGGTTTGGGTTCGGGATCGAGTTTAGGTTAGGGTTTTCAAGTTTAGGTTTAGGTTTAGGTTAGGGAGTTGAGATTAGGATTAGGTGTAGGTTTTGATTTAGGTTTAGGTTAAGGTTAGGTTATAGGTTTAAGTTTAGGTTAAGGTATAGCTTTTGGAATTTCATGACAATAGGTTTAGGTTATAATGATAGCTTTTGGGATTTGAGAATAGGTTTAGTTTATAGGTTTTAGGTTATAAGTATAGCTTTTAGGATTTCAGAATAGGTTTAGGTTATAGGTTTAGGTTTAAGTTATAGGTTATAAGTTTAGGTAACTGAGAATAGGTTTAGATTATAGGTTTAGGGTGTGGTTTAGGTTAAGGGTGAGGTCCCTGTAAAAACAGATATAAATACAGTCTGGCCAAATGGCCAGGCCCTCCCAATGCTGTCTATAGAAAATGGACAGCTTCATCATGGTCAGCGGTTCCCACCTTCCAGAGACCCCCGCTCATCTGGATAGCTCCGATGCACATCCGGGTCTACTCCACTAATTTCCTCCCAATGTTGTCCATAGAAAATGGACAGCTTCATCATGGTCAGTGGTTTTCACCTTCCAGAGACCCCCGCTCATCCGGATAGCTCTGATGCACATCCGAGTCTGCTCCATTAATTTTGAGCAAATACATAAATACGGCCTGTCCAAATGGCCAGGCCCTCCCAATGCTGTCTATAGAAAATAGACAGCTTCATCATGGTCAGCGGTTCTCACCTTCCAGAGACCCCCGCTCATCCGGATAGCTCTGATGCACATCCGAGTCTGCTCCATTAATTTTGAGCAAATACATAAATACGGCCTGTCCAAATGGCCAGGCCCTCCCAATACTGTCTATAGGAAATAGACAGCTTCATCATGGTCAGCGGTTCCCACCTTCCAGAGACCCCCGCTCATCCGGATAGCTCCAACACACATCCGGGTCTGCTCCATTAATTTCGAGCAAATACATAAATACGGCCTGTCCAAATGGCCAGGCCCTCCCAATGCTGTCCATAAGAAATGGACAGCATCATGATCAGCGGTTCCCACCTTATAGAGACCCCCGCTCATCCGGATAGCTCCGACGCACATCCGGGTCTGCTCCATTAATTTTGAGCAAATACATAAATACGGCCTGTCCAAATGGCCAGGCCCTCCCAATACTATCCATAGGAAATAGACAGCTTTATCATGGTCAGCGGTTCCCACCTTCCAGAGACCTTCGCTCATCCGGATAGCTCCGACGCACATCTGGGTCTGCTCCATTAATTTCAAGAAAATACATAAATACAGCCTGTCCAAATGGCCAGGCCCTCCCAATGTTGTCTATAGGAAATAGACAGCTTCACCATGGTCAGCGGTTCCCACCTTCCAGAGACCCTCGCTCATCCGGATAGCTCCGATGCACATCCGGGTCTGCTCCATTAATTTCGAGCAAATACATAAATACGGCCTGTCCAAATGGCCAGGCCCTCCCAATGCTGTCCATAGGAAATGGACAGCTTCATCATGGTTAGCGGTTCCCACCTTCCAGAGACCCCCGCTCATCCGGATAGCTCCGACGCACATCCGGGTCTGCTCCATCAATTTCGAGCTAATACATTTAAAAATAATGTAAATATATCTAAAAGTATCTGGATACCTGGGGAAGGCCTGCCATATTTGTATTGTTGGTTACTCATCCCTTTGTCCACAAGCTACAATCGACCGAAGGAATAATATCATTAAATGACCTGTACACATAATTAAATGTTTACACATCATTAAATGTTTACACATTATTAAAGATATAATATGAGGAATAAGAAAAAATGAATTTACCTGTACACATCATTAAATATTTCCCTATAAGGAGGTGATATTATATCTTTGATAGCCACAACCTGTATGACAGAGAAAAATGTAACCAATACAGTCTGTTACAATTCAAAGGAGAAAAAAGATTTGTGGCTGCACTGATATTCTAGTACATTACGAACGGCTGCCTACGTACCCAAAAAGTCAGATTGGGATCAAGCTACTATGTAGTTCTTTTTAATTAACCAAGTTACTAAAGGTCATAAATTTCATATTTAACAAAGTATCATTGAACGTCGTCTTAAATCATTTCTAGTTGGTGCATTTAAAAAAAAATGGTGCACAATCAATGTATATTCTTGTTACATCTCGTACTGCAACAAGAGACAACATTCTGTCAATACTTCAGTTACATTTGAAATTAAAATCCTTTAGTGACTTGGTTAATAAAAAACAAATGACAACAAGCTATAATTAATAAAAATGATGCTGAAGATTAAATAAATAAAAAAGGCAACTTGATCAAAAAAGTATTTCATTGAATAATCAAGTTTTCATCATACAAAATGTCCTAAAGTTCAAAAAGTTAAACAAAACTCCTGAATATACATATTCTCATCAGGAATTTGGGCCAAACAACAATTTCACCCAATTGAATATCTTCAAATGTCCTGTCATCATTAAACAACTCTGATGTGCTAACGTTGATATCATCTATTATAACTTTGATGCATTCTGGAGGGATGCCTATATTATCTGACACCATCCGCCCACTAGCAATAGTCCGACCACGGATATCTCTCAATTGGCAAATTTGTTCCATCGATGGAGTTGTTGCAGAGTATTCTCGAATACTTGAGGGCTCACCAGATCGATGGTGGGCATATAAATAAAATAATGGTTTCATGTAAATAATAATGCTACTTTTATCTTTAAAAGTAATAATTATATCATTTGATCACAACAAATGCAGTACCTAAGATGCAGCTGTTTCAGGGGAACAATGAAGTAGTTGGCTTTGAGTAATTTGTTGCCTAAGTTCAGCAAATTCTTGCCTAAGTTCAGTAATTTGAGTCATTGATGCTTCAAATTTAGCCTCAATGGACATACGTGCTTTCCTCTCTGACCAAGCTTCTATAATGTAGGAGGTGACAACCTTCATAGTAGTCTTAGAAATACCCAAACCCATGCCCCTAACTCGGCCTCTGCTATCACGACCACAAACCTAAACAATAATTTTTAAGTTTAGTGATGTGTGTATATTATTATTGCAATAAGGTTAAAAAAAAAACCAACAATAATGTATGTAAAGTGAGTAGAATTTATGAAAAACCTGTGAAACTGGGTCGTGGTCTAAATCCTTGTGCTTAGTGGAAGGATCACCGCTAGCTATCGATAATATTCTTTCCTGTTAGAAGATAATTGTTACAATAAATCCTTCATTGTACTTAAATAAAAAATTGATTAAAAACTGAAAAATTTAAGTCACCGCTGTTTCAAGATGTGTTTGTGTTGGGTAAGACCCATCAAGTCTGCTATGAGTGGCAACAAACAAGTCGGTCCTGGTGATGATAGTATTTAAATTTTCCTTTCGCTGTGATTATATGACCAAATTAGTTAACAAGAATTTATATTCATTAATAAAATTGTCAAAGAATGTAGTACAAATTACCATTTTCTCTAATGTCCTAGCAGCACCTCGTTTTCCAGTCGTGTGAGGGCATTTCACCTATGCTTTGGAAGTCTTCCCCTTCTTACGAAGATTGATTAATAATTCTGTGGATTGTAAATTAATAAAAATGTCTCAATCCTCTTGCTTTACACTGATGGGACAATTTCTTCTTCTTTCTACATCATTATCAAATTTATCATATTCCTTTCGCAGATTGTATTTCCATACCTTTCAAGCTTTGCTTACTTTCAAAAATGCATATTCTTTTAACTCATCATCGATGTCGTACGTGGCCTATTTCATGAAATTAATAATCAAACAATCTTATTGAGTAAGAATTAAAAATAAAATCAAGAACAAACATGCTCACCAAAACCATAGACCAGATATTATCTTTAATTGCACCAGGCACTTTGCACCAATCAGCAAATGAAATTGGACAGTGTGTCCTGCCAAGTTGCCCTAAAAATGTGTTGAAAGGCGCTGATGTTTCTCCGACTGGTTGTTTATATTAATTTAATTCAAGTCTCTTCCTTGTATTGTGTAAGACCCGTATCCTACACCGTATCGTTCAGTAGACTTCCGCGGTCTTTCCAATCGAATCCGAGCAACCTCGACCCTTAACCAGCATTTATGCACGACCCTGATTCACACGCCGTTAACCCGAGTCAACTCAACCCGAGACTTGTACCCTAGCGACCGCGTCGTCACCGCGATTCCGGTGCCGCATCTCGCGCGCCGAGGCGATACCCAGGCCAGGAGATGTGGGCCCGCGTTCAGTTCGAGAAAACGCCGCACGTTGTAAATACCGAGAGAATCTCAACAATATGTCAAATCAATCAAGTACATGTCACATTACCCAAAAAGCAACCCAAAGTCAACTCTCTCTCTCCTACCCATCCCTCTTTTACAAATTTTCAACTCAACCCATACCTCACCTTACAACAACCACTCCACCCATCCATATCATCTTATTCTCTCTCTCTCTCTCTCTCTCTCTCTCTCTTTCTCTCTCTCTCTCTCTCATTCCTCAAACCCCCTAAGCACCACACGTCCAAGCCCTCCCTTCCCCAAGTCAAGTGTGGCCCACCTTCCTACCTCCTATCCTCACCTCCAAAGGCAATCTCGTCCGTTGGATCGCATCCTTTGGAGCTCGGGAGACCAAGAGGCTATAAGATTTACAATGGTGGGTGCTTCTATCTCTCTCTCTCTCTCTCTTGTTATGGGTGTGGTCACTAGATCCACACCGATCGCAGATCCACCATGATGGAGGTATTTTATCAACTCCGTCCATATGCTTTATCCATACCATCTAGTGGGTCTGGATGATGAGAAGACAATGATACCAGACCCATCAGGTGGGCCATGTCCATGAGGGACCCACCATGAGGCCTGTGTTATATCCATGTCGTCCGGCATCCTGGACGCTGGACGTGCAATAGTGATAGGCTAACATGGAGGCGTGCACTGATATGGGCATGTACTAATAGCTATAAAAAAATAATAATAATAAATAAAATTAGCTTTTTTTAAAGATTGGGGTGGGCAACTCATGCAGGCCCCACCTTGATGTAAGTTCTTAATCCAAGCCGTCCATTCCCTTCCCTAGCTCATTTAGGCGTTGAGCCAAAAGATGAAGCTGATCTAAATTTCTAGTGGGCCATAGCATAGTAAACAGTGTTCTCTACCGTTGAAATCCACTCTGATGGTTTTATACACCCAAATACATTGGGTATTAGGCTTGATGGGCCTGTCTTGAGTTACAGAAGCCAATGGTCAGGTTGGATTTCTCAGATGTGGGCCATATACATGAAAAACTATGGAAATTCAGTGCTTTTCAAAAATAAAAATAAAAATGAGAGAGACAGAGCAGCGCCTGCTGCTGTTGCAGTGTCAGAGGACACGTCCTCTGCACATGGTATGCGTGTGGCGTGATAGGCAAACCGTTTGGGTCCCTGCCATGGGCCCCACCGTGATGTATTTTGGAACAATCAACACTGTGTATTTAGTAGCCCCTCTTGAGGGCAGTGGGCCATACTAAAAGTCAGCCGCATATGGGACTCATGTGGCCCACATCACAGGAAACAGTGAGATTCGACGTCCGCCATTGGAACCACTTTTGGGCGCCCCAGAAGTTTTAGATTGAAATTAAATTTGTTTTTCCTCTGTACTCGGGTCCTTGTGTGACCTTGTTAACGGATTAGATGGAAGATAAACGTTATGGTGGGCCTCATGTGGGACCCACCTTGATTCAAGCTCCATGTCAGGAGCTCCACCATCCTCTGGACGGTGTTGGGTTAGTTGGACGGTGCCTGGCCACCGCGATGTATGTGTTTCGTAACATGCCTTCCATCTACTATGCACATGGGACCCACTACACGCGTGTGACACGTGTGGAAGTGGGACCCACCTTGGTGTATGTTCTATATATCCACCGTCCGTTTTGGACGGGTGGAAACCCACCATGATGTGAGTGATGTATGCATGGACCCCATGCTGCATGCGTTTCATCCAGCTGTCCAGCCGTGGGCCTCAGTGACGTATGTGCTTTATCCAAACCGTCCCTCCACTTCACATCCAGACTGTCCATCAATTTTGCTGTGTGGATCCCACCTTGATTTCTTTGACTGTCACCAAGCTTTAAAGGTTCCACCGTGATATATATGTCTTATCTATGCCGTCCATTCACCTGGACGTGTATCCAGACCTCCTGATTGTTTTCCTGGTGGGCCACACGTGTGGACCCCACCATGAGATACGTATTATATCCAAACTGTCCACTTGTACTGGACGCTGCCACCCGCATGGTTTCGTCCACATACACGTATATATGTGTACATATAATGCATATATTATATATATACTATATAATATAATATATTATATATTTCATAAATGACGTTGTGGGCCACTGCTACGTGGGACCCACCTTAATGCATGTACTCTGTCCCAGCCGTCCATCTCTTCCTGGACGCTGGAGACCCCCTTTCTTTTGTGACATATATATTATAATATAATATATTCACCATGATGCATATGCTGCGTCCCTACTGTTAATCCATTTGGGGACCGGCCTCACCATGATGCATGTGCTGTGTTCCATCCAGGCCATCCATCTGTTTGGCGTACCAGGTATGGCCCAACCACGATGCATGAGTTGTATCCATACCGTGCATCCATGCGGGGCCATTGTGATGTACAGGTGGGACCCACCGCTGCTATATGTGGTTCATCTAAACCATCCATCCATTTGATGAGCCACTCCTAAGGCTTAAGACTAAAAATAAGACAGATCTAGCATCAAGTGGACCACCTTACAGAAAACAATGACATTGAATGCCCACCATTGAAATCCTTTGGGTTATAGAAGCATTGATTCAATATAATAATTGTTTTCTTCCCTGTTCAAGGTCTTGTGATCTTATGAATAATATGGATGGAAAATAAATACTATGGTGGCCCACTGGAAATTTAACTGTGGAAATCATTATCATCCACTGCCATTTGTGGTATAGTCCAGATAATCCTTTGGATACAGTTCATTTTAATTCATTTTATACATATGAGCTCTATAATGGCCTTTAACAATGGAGGAATAGCTTATTGGAGTCAGCCCATCTGTATCGGTCCATTTGACTTAATCCATTTAAATCGACCTATTTTACTCGGTCCACTCGACTCGGCCTATTCGACTCGGCCATTTGACTCGGCTTATTCGACCCGGCCCATTAATCCGGCCCATCTGAATCGACCCATTTGATCTGGCCATTTGATGTATTTGTGGCCCGTGGTTGGGGGCACACTTTGATATGTATTGTGGCCCATTCGAGAGGCCCACTTAGATATACTTGTAGCCCATCATGATGTATAGCCTTTTCCACGTCGCCTACCCGTTTTTATGCCCACCTGATGTATGTAAGTTCCATGAGTGAGGCCGTCGGACCACCTTGATATATGTATGTTATATCTACACCGTCCATTTTTGCGATGCTGTATGAGCTGACCATGATGTTTGTGCTTTGCAGCAATGCCGTCCATCTATTTTGTGGGATGGTGGGCCCCTTGATGCATGCGTCCTATACCCATTCGTCCTTTTGTTTTATCATAGGACAAGCAGGGCCCACCTTAAGATGTGTTGTATATTCACACCGTCCATCCACATGGCCCCCACGTGATGTACGTGCTTGATCCAAGCATCCCATTATGATGTATTTGGGGTCCATGGTTAAAGGCCCATTGTAATGTGATTCCACCATGGTTTATGTAATGATGTTTATGGCGGACCGTGCCTAGGGAACAATGTTGGTTTAATGTCCACATTATGACCTTCCGTTAGGCCTTGTTCATCCAAGTGTTGAGGCCGATACCGATTGTTGTGGCCGATTGCCAATTTCAATGATCGAGGCCGATTATCGATCGAGGCCAATTATCATGGTTGATTATCGATTCTGATGGCCGATTGCCGATTATCGATCGAGGCTGATTATCGATCGAGGCTGATTATCGATCAAGGCCGATTATCGATTCTGATTTGTCGTGGCCGATTTTCGGTTATCGATCGGGGCTGATTATCGATCAAGGCCGATTACTGATTTTGATTTGTCGTGGCCGATTGCCGGTTATCGATCGAGGCCGATTGTCGACTATCGATCGGGGATGATTATCGATCAAGGCTGATTACTGATTTTGAATTGTCATGGCCGATTGCCGATTCTGATTGTCGAGGTCCAATGTGATGAACATGCAACCTGCATTTGAGGCCCGATGTGATGTGTATTCAGCCTAGGTCTAAGGCCTAATGTGATGTGTATTGAGGCCTAGGTGATGAGGCCCATTGTGATCATTTGAGGGTCAGGTAAAGGAGCCCATTGTGATGTATGTTAGGCCCATGAGCAGGGCCCACCTGTTGTGTACATGTAACCCTTGAGTAAGGCCCATTGTGTTGTATAGTAGGCCCTTATGTGAGGTCGTGGGCCATTATATGTTTGGATCTGTGAGGGTGACTCATTGGGGCAATGTTGGTTAGATGTCCACATTGTCGAGGTCAAATGTTGATGCCGGTTATTGATACTGATTATGAGTATGTGACTGCATAGCATCATGATACATGGTCATACGCATCATCTGCATGTCTGTTATGAGATATGATTGACCATTGTATATGTCATAGTTCTGGTTGTTATGAGACTCCCTGATAAGCGGTGATCGTCTCACATGAGCGCACGGTATGCGTAGGATTGATGCATGACTGGATTGTATAACTCATGCATCTTGCACTGTATGCTATGATTACTGTATGCCCTAGCGACATCAAGGTCGTAGCCTCCACAGGCATATCGTGGATGGCCAGATGGGACACCAGAAATCTATTCTACATGGGGTGCTATAGATATCCCTGGGTGAAAGTTTCTAAACCCTCTTGGTTCCAGAGGTTGCTCCAACGTCTAGACCGAGTGGGTAGATGAGCGTTGAGTGTCGATTACCAGATGGTTATGCTCTCCACTGTGTCGTAGTCGGTTGGAAGGGGTTGCAGCCTTACTCACCCGAGAGTAGGGGACAATGCTAGGCTGAGTCTGACCAGCTCGAGGAATGGGTCCGCTATCGACGAGTCGAGCCTGACATTGGCAGACGGATAGTGAGGTCTCTTCCACTTACCTTATTGCGCGCGATCTGGTTTAGAGTGTACTAGACCTCGGTGATTTTTCAGAGAGGAACCGTACTGATATGTGGACTTATTGAGTAGGAATTGCATGCTCATTCATTCATTCACTATCCACTAGGGCTGGTAGTGCGTAACTAATTGTTGTGTACCTTCGTTATGGCAAGAATTTCAGTTGGGCGCGCGACTAGCCTGAGATCAGGAGTTTACCACGATGAGTCTGACTATCTAAATTTAGGTATGGGACTGGTTTGGATAGAAGTCCCTTGTGGTGGACCCCATAGCCTGCGATACTATGTACTATCATCCCGACTTCCCACTCCAGCATGGTTATTTCATTTGCATCGCATATTGCATTACATCCGCAGGCATATGGCATCTTGGGTTGCTATTTCTACACTTATATGGCCTGGATAGATTTAGCAGGATTTGTATATTGCATTGCATCCTCGACACTTGATATTTGTCCCTTTATGACTCCTTATTGCATAGCTATTCTATATTGCGTATTCTGATATTGATTGACTCATAGACTTGTCCATACTTTCTACTTACTCTGATAATTCCTGCTCTTGTCAGTGTTTCTGCTTATTATGGTATTGTATTGAACACTTAACACTTACTTTATGCACACACTTACACCACCCTCTAAGCTTTCTATAAGCTTATGCACGATAGATGCGTGTAGGTGATGTTAGGTTGCAGCTGTGTTAACCTTGGAGCGTGCGGCGGTCTTCTGGAGCTTGATTTTCGAATTATGTATTTTCTCTTCAGCATTGTACTCAAATCATTACATTAGTGGATATGTGATGATGATGTTACTTTTGTGATTTGGGTAAATCTTGTGGTTATGCTTATTACAATTTAAATGTAAAAATAAATAATAAAAAAATTCTCCTTGTAGGATCCCAGGATCGGAATCTGGCGTGTGAACACTAGGAGCCGAGAATGGGGTACTATGGAGGCTGTCGGCACCGGATTCGGCAATCGGGATTCCTGTGAATTCGATTTCTGAGTTTGGGGCGTGACATATTGCTTCCTTGGACTGAAGCTGATGAACCACCAAAATTCGACATAATTCCTACAATTTTATAAAATAAAATAATATCTCATTATTATGTAATTGACATTCTATTAATATTTTGATGGCTAAAAGATTGTAACAATCATTACTAAATAGAATTCAACTCACTTTCAAACTGATTTGAATCTTATTAGTTTCTTTTCTGTTTCCTATGATGTGAGGTACTCGGCTCACTCTCAACCCATGAATTTTCTTACATACTTCATCTTCATCATTTAAATCATCAATTAATGAAAGTGTTGAAGAACCTACATTCCTTTTGGCCTCAAACTCAAGTGGATCTTCAAATGCGTAATCTGTCCATCTATGTATGCATGCATACATTTCATCCATCCATGTGTGCATGCATACATATACACACATATATACATGTGTTTTATGAAAGGCTGAAGCATACATATACACACATACATACATGTGTTTTATGATAGGCTGAAGCATACATATACACACAACTATGATTGTTCAATGTAGAAATGCAGGGGAGCGGATTGGATACTGAACACTTCAATAGCCAAAAGGCTACTGAAGTGATGTGGCAAAACTCCAAAAACTGTTGGCGATTCTCGTTGTTTAACAAACCATGAATTTGGATGATATTTGATTTTGATTTCTTCCTTGCCTTCTCAAATAGGTTGGTTCGTTCTGGGCTTTTGAGAAATGGATATATCTAGTTTTAGATGTGTGCATTGATAATCAACACATCCAAAACTAGATATACCCAATTCTCAAAAGCCCTGAACGAACCAACCTATTTGAGAAGGTAAGTCTACACAATAGAAAAGGAAGAAACCAAAATCAAATATATCATCTAAATTCCAAATATTTGAATTGGATATATGCTTTAAAAAAGAGAAATAAGAGAGTAGCCGCAGTAATAGCTTTTTCAGCCTAGGGTTTGGACAGAGAAAACCATGAGGTGGACATGGAAAACTAAAATAATCCAAAGGGAACAGAAAATTGCAGATCCCAATAGTAATTCTATTGTTTTGTTTGGAGAATAGTTCTCCCAGGAAATATTAAAAGTCCGAACGTCAAATGGCTCTCTCAAGAGTCAAGACCTTGGAAATCTATATTTAACAGGCTCTCTAAAGAAACTAATATCCATGTTTTTCAAGGAAAAAAATGTGGAAGTGGAAAACAATTTTCCATAGCTACCCAAGACTGCATCCAAGATCAATGTCATACACATAAAACATCTCTAGGGCAATTGATTGACCAGGTGGGCCCTTAGACTAAGGGGATGTAACTACAAAATTGCAAATATAGCCACTAGAAAATGGATGATCAAGGAAAAGAAGGTAAAAAAATGCTCCTATCATTGCCTGTGGCAACACATGAATAGTCTGATTGCCCTTGATGTGTGCCATGTGCATGGTGCAAGTGTTGGAGACATGATTGTTATGCATGAAAAACAAAAACAATATATGATTCCCCATCATATGAGTGTGCATGACATTAAATCCACCAATAAAAATTGATGAAGAACAAACAAAACACTGAATTTACTTGGAAGACAACAAATGCAGAGAAATTCCCGAAACTAAATGGTAAAATGCTTCATATAATCCACTTTACCTGGAAGTTTTGGTTCAAGATTATATTTATTTTTTTTACCTTCATCTATGTTTTTTCATCCTTTGGCTACTGAAGCAATTTTAGAATCCAATCCGCTCCCAAAATGCAGGTTTCGAGGCCTATTTTCCTATGCTTTTGCAACCTTTCAATAAATAAATAAAAATCTGTCGAACAGCAGGTTTTGAGGCTTGTTTATGTGATCTATTGGGCTTAGCCAAATAAATAAATGAAGGCACCAGTGCCATCAGTAAGAATCATGGTTGCATTAGAAATAGCACAACAAATCAAAAGATTGTGAATTATCATAAAATTGTGCGTGCAGTCACTTGCATATAGTCAAAACAACCATTGACAGATAACTAAAATTTTAAAAATCATTACAGAATCTACATGTTATCTCAATAGACTAAATCCATCCCATCTCTGCACAAACAAAGCAGGAATCACGTAAAGGCAGCTTAACAATTGTGAATCATTCTCAATTTGCTACAATCCAGACCACCCAGCCTATAGACTTGAGCATGCTTCGGCCTGTCCACACCCAGCCTAGCCCCATTTGTCAGCCTTGCATGCTTCAGCTTGTCCACACCCAGCCTAGCCCCATTCTGGAACACACACAGGAAAGAATGGGGATTATGACATCCACCGTTGAGATTTTCGTAGGGGCCACAGCAATGTTTATTTGTCACCTAACTTGTTCATAAGCTGACACAGACAGGGAAAACACAAATATCAGCTTGATTCGAAACTTCTGCTGCCCTAAGAAGTTTTCAACAGTGGGTCTTCGATTCCCACTGTTTCCTGTTGTGGGCCCACTTAAGTACTGGATATGCTTCCATTTGGGCTTATGCCATAAAATGAGTTGAAAAATAGATGGCCTGCATGGATATTTGTCACCTTCTCCAGCAGAGACATTTCATCAAACACATGTTGTGCACGCCTTAAAAATTCATAGAAATGAGTACCTGAAAATGAAGCGCAGGGGCTGCTGGCCGCACCAGATCTGGGACCGGGACAGAGAGAGAGAGAGAGAGAGAGAGAGAGAGAGAGAGAGAGAGAGAGAGAGAGTCAGGGTAGGAAAAAGCTATCTCGCGCGTCTGGGACCAGGACGGAGAGATAGAGAGAGTCGCGCGGGTCTGGGATCGGGATGACAAGAGGGAGAGAGAGAGAGAGAGAGAGAGAGAGAGAGAGAGAGAGAGAGAGAGAGAGAGGGAGAGATGGAGAGAGAGAGAGAGACAGAGAGAGAGAGAGAGAGAGAGAGAGACAGAGAGGGAGAGAGGGAGAGATAGAGAGAGGGCGGGCGAGCGCTGTAAAAAATGGGGTGGGGCGGAACATTGGGCGAGCGGCTCGGTTTTGAGCGTGCGCCCTAATTTGGACTGGACGGTGGTTTTTGGTTCGATGCTCTGTGGGCCCCACCATGATGTACATGTTTCATCCATTCGATT
Organism: Magnolia kwangsiensis; assembly: GCA_037074715.1. Classification (NCBI taxonomy): domain Eukaryota; kingdom Viridiplantae; phylum Streptophyta; class Magnoliopsida; order Magnoliales; family Magnoliaceae; genus Magnolia; species Magnolia kwangsiensis. The sequence goes on along the minus strand of CM073572.1, from coordinate 15,803,437 downwards.
CATCCATTTTTACAGATCATTTCAGTGCTTGATGCAAAAAATGATAGGGATATAAATCCTGGGTGGGCCACACCACAGGAGAAAATTAATGAATGGATATTCACAATAAAAATCCTCCTAAGGCCCACTGTACTGTTTATTTGACATCCAATCTGTTAATTTGGTCATAAAGACCTAGATGAAGGGAAAAAATAAATATCGGCTTGATCCAAAACTTTTATGGACCCCAAAACATTTTTAATGGTCAAAATTCATTCAACACTATTTCCTATAATGTGGTCCACTTGAGATTGAGATATAATTCATTTTTTTTATCATATCATAAAATGATATATAGAAATAGATGGACGGCATGGATGATACACATGCATCATGGTGGGCTCCACAGAGCACCGACCACCAGCCATTGGCCGGTGTCAGGGGAGTAGCCAATTTGTTCCCCACCATAGAAAATAAGTATGATTTAATCTCCATGTTTCATACCGTATGGTCCACTTTAGCCTTCGATCTAGATGATATTTGATTTCATGCCCTATAATAATATTTTAAAATATATAGACGGCTTAGATAAGACATTTTTTTTAGGCCTCACATGGCCCTTATACCCCAAGTGTACTGAGTAAATCCTATGGGGCCCACTATGATTTATTCAATTTATCCACTCCATCCATCCATTTTAACTTATAATTTTATTATGTAACGTCAAAATTGAAGCCTATAAAAATCTGAAGTGGACCACATCATATGAAACAGTATAAATTAAACGTCTACCTTAGAAAATTTTTGAATAGGTTGGATGACAAATAAAAATCACTGTAGGCCGTTGAATAGGAAGATTTCAACGGTGGAAATCATTATTCTCACTGTTTCCTATGGTATGGTCCGCTTGAGCTTTGGATATACTTTAATTGTGGACTCAACCACTAAGGGCCCATTTGGCCGGGCAGATCCCATGGTATTAGGAGGGATGGGATCAATTTTAAGGTAATGATGGTGGTGTCAGTGGATTGTTTTATGATCCATGGGATTGCTTATATCGGGGGACAAGTACACTGGGTCTGTTTGGCATGCCTCGCATATCCCGGGATTTTACCTTCCAATCCATCCAACCAAGGGATAGGATCAATTTTAAGGTAATTATGGTGATGTCAGTGGATTGTCTTAAGATCCATGGGATTGCTTATATCCCGGGACAAGTTCACCTGATCTGTTTGGCTGGTCATGCCTATCCCAGGATATTGCCGATCCCATCCCTCCTAATACCATGGGATCTGCCTAGCCAAACAGGCCCTAAGGGTCTGTTTGGATGGGTGGATTGGAAGGGATTGAATGGTATTAGGGTGGATGGCATGGATTTCAAGGTAATGATGGCGTTGTCAATAGATTGTCTTAAGATCCTTAGAATTATTATATCCCCTGGCCAATTTCTATAACAAGTTTGTTTGGCACACTCGGCCAATCCTAGGATTAAACCTTCCCATCCCTTCCAATCCCTTGAACCAAACATGTCCTAAGAAAATTTGAACAGATTAGGGTGGATTGGATGGGATTTAAGGGCCTATTTGGACGGGCACGCTGGATGGGATTAGATGGTATTAGACTGGATTGCATGGATTTCAAGGCAATGATGGTGATGTCAGAGGATTGTCTGTATCCCTGGATTGCTATACCCAGTCTGTCATGGGCACACCTGGCCAGATCCGGGATTAAACCTTCTAATGCCTTTTAATCCCTCTAACCAAACACGTCCAGGAAATTTTGAAGGGATTAGGATGGATGGATTAGGATGGATTAGATGGGATTTAAGGTAATGATGGTGATGTCAGTGAATTGTCTTAAGATCCATGGGATTCCTATATCCCGGGATCACAAATCCCATGTCTGTTTAGGCATGCCTTGTCAATCTTGGGATCTATCTTCTAATCCCACCTAATCCTTTCCAATCCCATCCAGCGTGCCCGTCCAAACAGGCCCTAAAGGTAATGATGGTGTTGTTAGTGGATTGTCTTAAGATCCATGGGATTGTTATATATCCTAGGATTAGATCACCCAATTTGTTTGGCACGCCCAGCCAATCTAGGGATTTAACTTCCAATCCACCCGTCCAAACAAGCCCTAAAATGATTTGGAAAAATGGATTGACGGTGTGGATCACACCACATGAAAACAATAGTGATTGGATATCCACCATTAAAACCCTCCTAGGCCCACTGTACTTTTTATTTGACATCTACTCTATTGATTAGGTCATACAGGCCCGGATGAAGGGAAAAAAAAATCAGATTGATCCAAAACTTTATATGGCCCCCAAAAGGTTTTTAATGGTCGACGCTCATTCAACACTGTCTCCTATTAATGTGGTCCAGATATCTCATAAGCCAAAGGGGAGATATCAAATGCACGGTGTTGATGTTCGACACATATCGTGATAGGCCCATTTTATGTCTGGTCCATTCACTCTATTTTACTGATATTTACCCTCAATTTGACTAGTTGCCTTGATCATACTACATATGAGAATTATATTGGGCAAACAAGATTGATCAACAATTTGAGTGAATTTTGATTTAAAAATCTGAAGTTATTTACTCTTCATGTCCGGACTGATCAGATCGTCCAAAAATAGTTAAAGGTTGATATAAAAAATATATAAATGAATAGAAAACACATACATCAGCTTGATCCAAAACTTTTATGGCCTCCAAGAAATTTTAAATGGTAGAGGTTCAATCACACTATTTACTGTGGTGTGGTTCACTTGAGCTTTGGATATGCTTCCTTTTTGTTCTTTAGACCTCAAATTATCTGTTAACATGGACGAATGGAGTGGATAAAATAAATAAATAAGGGTGAACCCCACAGAGTTTACTCTGGTAAAGGTAACGAGTAACTCACTTAAATGTAGTGGAGAAAAGTTTCTTTAAAACATTCATAATTATACATTAGGACTGCCTAAATGTGATTCACATATCCAACCCACTCATTATGTGTGTCCCACTTGGATGAGGAGTCAGACCAAGTTTCAACCGCATCCAAAACTCATGTGGGCCCCACCAAGTTCTTTTATATTTTTTAAGATGTTTTCACATAGTTTTAAATTGTATGACCCACATGAGTTTCGTTTACCGATGATTTTTGAGATATCTCATAACCTAAAGGGGACACATCAAATCCACGGTGTTGATGTTCAACACACATCGTGATGGGGCTCACAAAACTTACTAACATTAATTCTTAGGTTCTCACAAGGTCAGTAAGTTTGGTCACAATTTTAACCAGAATATTTAGCCCATTTTACATGTTTGGTCCATTCACTGTATTTTACTGATCAATACTCTCAATTTGACTAGTAACTCGCCTCAATCAGGCTACATATATGAGAAAGATATTGGGCATAAAAGATTGATCAACAATTTCAGTGAAATTTGATTTAAACATCTGAAGTTATTTACTCTTCAATTTGAACTGATTAGAATGTCAAAAAACGATTAAAGGTTTAATTAGTGGATGTGCTTAATAATTTAGTAATTTTAATTTTCACAAATAAATTAAATTTTTTTTATTCAAAATGTATATTTTTTTTTACTCTTTTAACTAAATATCATTTTTATTATAAAATATTTTAAAAAAATTTAAAATACAAATTTTGAATTTTTATTTTCAAAATCTCAAAAAATTTCTCATATTTTAATTTTTTCTCAAAAATTTCAAAATGCTGATTTTTTTTCCTCAAAAGCATTATTTTGCTCTCAAAATTTTTCTTAAACATAGTTAAAATTTCTAAACTTTTCAATATTGTTTTTCATGTGATATTACAAATCATTTAAATATTACCTTTTAATTATATATATATAAAAATTTCCATTCATATGATATAAAAACTATATATATACATTTTTACCAACATAAATTTTTAAAAATTAAAATATTTTTACATTATTATCTGGCCCAGAAATGAGTTGGAGAAACAAAGAGGGCGGCAAGGATATACAACACATCATCAAAATCTCACTTTTGTTATCTAACTTTTCAATTTTTCTTGTCAAAATACAAAATTTAGTATTCTTTTTTAAAATATATATTTTTTTACAATTTGTTAATTTTTTCATAATTTTTTAAATTTTCTTTCTCAATATATCATTTTTTTAAAAAATCTCACTTTTGTTATATAACTTTTTAAGTTTTCTTGTCAAAATACAAAATCTAGTTTTCTTTTTTAAAAAATATATTTTTTTACAATTTGTCAATTTTTTCACAATTTTGTTTAATTTTTAAAATTTTCTAGATCTCTTATCATTTTTTAAAAAATCTCACTTTTGTTATATAAATTTTTATCTTGTCAAAATACAAAATCTAGTTTTCTTTTTTAAAAAATATATATTTTTTTACAATTTGTCAATTTTTTCACAATTTTGGTTAATTTTTTTAATTTTCTTTTTCAAAATATCATTTTTTCAATCTCACTTTTGTTATATAACTTTTTAATTTTTTTGTCAAAATACAAAATCCAGTTTTCTTTTTTAAAAAATATATATTTTTTTACAATTTGTTAAATTTTCACAATTTTGTTTAATTTTTTAAATTTTCTTTTTCAAAATATCATTTTTAAAATCTCACTTTTGTTATATAACTTTTTAATTTTTTTTGTCAAAATACAAAATCCATTTTTCTTTTTTAAAAAATATATAATTTTTTACAATTTGTCAATTTTTTCACAATTTTATTTAATTTTTTATATTTTCTTTTTCAAAATATCATTTTTTTTATTGAAATCTTTTCTTTTTCAAAATATCATTTTTTTTATTGAAATCTTTTTTTTTTTTCAAATTTATAAACATTATTCAAAGTTCTTAATTTTTTTTTCAAAATGTAGATTTTTATAAAATCACAGTTTTTTTTAAACACTGTTAATTATTTTTTCTAAGCTCCTTAACTATTTTCTATTACAGGTCGTACCTGAGTATTAGAGACGGTTAAGGATCATCTCTAACATGGACGGTCTTCCACGGTCCTAGAAGACGGCTAAGGACCGTCTCTAATAGAGACGGTTAGTAACAGTCTCTAAAAGAGATGGTCATTGACAGTCTCTATTAGAAACGGTTAATAACAGTCTCTAAAAGAGACGGTCATTGACAGTCTCTAATAGAGACGGTTTTTCATAGGGCAATAAGACTGCCAAGGACCGTCTCTAATAGAGACGGTCTTTGACAGTCTCAGATTACAAGTAAAAGACAGCCAATGACCGTCTCTAATACGGACGGCCAGTGACCATTTCAGATGACCGCTTATAAAACGGTCGAAGACCGTCTCTAATGCGGACGGTCCTTGACCGTCTCAGATGAGGTATATAAGACAGTCAAAGATCGTCTTAAATTATTTGCGGATGCAGAACATATAAAGACAATATTAGGGACGGTCAGGAGCCGTCCCTAATTTTAGAGAGAGTTTTCAACCGTCTCTAAAGCATCCTTAAACCAAGCAATTTTAGAGACGGTCTAGAACCATCTCTAAATCCGTCATTTTTTTCCATTTTTCACGTAGTGGGTGTGATGTTGTTCCTATGGATGTGAGCTATATCATTCTGGGTAAGCCATGGCTCTATGACAGGGATGTTACCATATTTGGTAGCTCAAATGTGTGTATATTCTAGTTCGAGGGTAAGAAGGTCAAGCTAAATCCTCTACCACCCAAGAATACAACTGGAAAAGAGCTTACCACACAGAGTGGTGTGAGCGGCCCAAAAGAAGCGAAGGAGTCCAAGTCCAAGTCCAAACCGCTCCATATTTTGAATGCCAAAGACTTTGAGTGAGAGACGGAGGCGGACTCGATGATATACGCCCTTGTGGCTAGGGAAAGTGTACTAGAGAATAGTGTAGAGTTACCCACTGATGTCATTCAGGTAGTACATGAGTTTCGTGATGTCTTTCTTAATGATTTACCGAATGAGCTTCCCCCTATGAGGGATATACAGCATGCCATTGATTTAATCCCTGGGGCAACTCTACCAAACCTCCCGCATTACAGAATGAACCCGAAGGAGCACGCTGAGTTGAAGAGGAAGATGATGAACTCCTAGAGAAGGGTTTCATTCGAGAGAGCATGAGTCCGTGTGCCGTGCTCGCCCTTCTTACACCTAAGAAGGATGACACATGGAGGATGTGTGTTGATAGTAGGGTCATCAATAAAATCACAATTAAGTATCGGTTTCCCATACCGCGTCTTGATGACATGCTAGATATGATGGCCAATGCTACTATCTTCTCAAAAATTGACCTCAAAAGTGGGTATCACCAAATCCATATACGCCCTAATGATGAGTGGAAGACGGCCTTCAAGACGAAGGATGGGCTATATGAGTGGCTAGTTATGCCTTTTGGGCTAACTAATGCCCCAAGCCCTTTCATGCGTGTGATGACCCAAGTGTTGAGACCCTTCATGGGGAAGTTCCTGGTCATATACTTTGATGATATCTTAATTTATAGCATGACTAAGGAGCAACACCTCAACCATTTGAGGCAGGTTTGTGGGATCCTTAGGGTCGAGAAGTTATACAATAACTTAAAGAAGTGTGCATTCTTGTCTAGTAGTGTGATCTTCTTAGGTTTTATTATATCAGTTGAGGGCGTATCGGCGGATCCCGAGAAGGTTAAGGCCATCATTAATTGGCCTGAACCCCGCAATATTCATGAGGTGCGTAGCTTTCATGGCTTAGCCACTTTTTATATGCGGTTCATTCGAGGCTTCAGTTCTATTGTGGCTCCCATCACGGACTGCATAAAAAAAGGAGAGTTTTAATGGATAAAGGTTGCCTCGAAGGCCTTCAAGGAAATAAAGGTCAAGATGACCGAAGCTCCAATCACGCGACTTCCAGATTTTTTAAAAGCTTTTGAAGTCGCATGTGACGCGTCAGGAGTCGGCATAGGAGTACTTAGTCAGGAAGGGCACCCTGTCACTTTTTTTAGTGAGAAACTAAATGAGACGAAGCAAAAATATTCCACCTACGACAAGGAATTCTACGCAGTAGTGCAATCACTACGCCATTTGCGACATTACTTGTTACCGCAAGAATTTGTCTTGTTCTCAGATCACGAGGCCTTGAGATACATAAACTCTCAAAAGAAATTAAGCCCTAGGCACGCTAAGTGGGTTCAATTTCTTCAAGAGTACACTTTTGTGCTTAAGCATAAGGCCGGTGTAGAGAATAAACTTGCCGACGCGTTGAGTGGTCGAGTCGCATTACTCAACTCCATGAGCGTTGAAGTTAAGGGCCTTGATCCTATCAAAGAAGAGTATTCTGAGTGCCCAGATTTTGGGGTTGTGTATACATCTTTATTAGAGGGTCCGTCAGGAGCTAATAGTGAGTATTTGATTTTGGACGGATATTTGTTTAGGAGTGATCGCTTGTGCATACCACGCACCTCCCTTCACGATTTTCTTGTTTAGGAGTTACATTTAGGGGGGGTCGCGGGTCATTTCAGTCGTGATAAGACCATTGCCCTAGTGGAGGATAGATTTCATTGGCCAAGTCTCAAGCGGGACGTGGCCAAAATTATAAGGCAATGCCGTACTTATCAACTAGCAAAGCAGAGGAAACAGAATACAGGATTATATATACCTTTGCCAGTCCCATTCATTCCTTGGCAGGACATCAGTATGGACTTTATGCTTGGACTTCCCAAGACTATTCGAAAGCATCACTCCATATTTGTTGTCATGGACCGTTTCTCTAAAATGTCCCACTTCATTCCTTGTTCTAAGAACTCCGACGCCTCTCATGTTGCCAAGCTGTTCTTTAGTAAGGTCATCAAACTGCATGGGTTACCAAAAACCATAGTGTCTGACCGTGACGTGAGATTCATGAGTTAGTTTTGAAAGACATTTGGCACATGATGAATACTAGGCTCCAATTTTCTTCTGCCTAGCACCCTCAAACCGATGGCCAAACTGAGGTGGTTAATAGGAGCCTAGGGAGTTTACTTCGATGTTTAGTGGGGGAGCATACCAGGACATGGGACGCCATACTACCCATAGCTGAGTTTGCATACAATAGTTCTGTCAATAGGTCTACAGGTCTAAGTCCTTTTGAAGTCGTTACTGGTTACAAGACTAGGAAGCCTATTGATCTTATTCCCATGTCATTGTCTCATAGGCCATCGGAGTCTGCAAAGTCTTTTGCGCATCACATACATTCATTGCATCAAGAAATCAGGCGAAAGATCACTACTAGTAATGAACATTACAAATTTTCTGCAGACCAATATAGACATTTTAAAGAATTCAATATTGGAGACTCTGTGATGGTCTGCATCAGGCCCGAGTGGTACCCTCCAGGGGCTGTTCGTAAGTTACACGTGCGGAGTGCTGGACCCTTCAAAAATATAAAGCGAAACGGTCTCAATGCATATGAAGTAGATCTTCCACCTTCCATGGAAATTAGTTTTACTTTCAATGTGGAGGATCTATTGCTTTTCAGGGACCCACTGATATATTGTCCGGCCTTTCGCCCACCTATCCTGATTCCCCAGACTTACCCTTTGATTCATAGCCCCTTCCTGACTTTTCATCCCAGCCTCTGCCTCCCATACCTAGCCTTCACACACTCAGAGAGGAAATTGAGGATATCTTGGACCATGAGATAATTTTCACGTCGGATGGCGGGTTTCAGAAATACCTAGTTAAATGGAAGTCATGCCCATCTTCAGACAACACTTGGCTCATTGAGAAGGAGCTTCAGAGACTTGATCCCGACATCCTAAAGCGATTCAGGAGTTTTATTTCATCAGTGGAGAAATCTTCGCAGTCGGGGAGAGTTGATGAGGACATCATGCATATGCACGCCCGCACACCACCACCCCTACGCACGTACGTACGCAGAAGGAGGACCCCACCATCGATCTGGCTCGATGACGACGTCTAGGGAGGGTCTCCTAGGTAGAAGATAAGTTTTGGTTCAAAAAAAAGTGGGCCCGATAGTCAAGAAAAGTCCATCATGGGATCTCATGTCGTGGCCCACTCGTTGGGTTAATTTCATATTTTAGATTTTACTTATTGTTATTATTTAGAACATTGTGAACGCTTTAGATTTCTCTGTTTGTTTTTTATTTTAGTTTACTTCGTCGCCAAGTAATAGGTTGTGCACATGGTGTGAGTTTTGAGGTATAGGATTTTCCCTATAAATAGGCACCCCTTATAGTTCTTGTGATTCATTGAAGTTAATAAAAAAAATTTCTACTTTATTTTTCTGTTCTATTCGTGAGTTGTGAAAGAATTCAAAAGTGGGTACGAAGCCCTCCCTTTTCAAAGGGCTAACTACTTTGGTGCGAAGCCACATCGACCCCGATTCACTCTCATTCTCTATTATATTCTTTTCTATCTTCCTTCGTCCCTTTTGTTGCATCAGATTTCTTCGTTACATCAGATTTTCAGATTTCGACCCGCCGGCGAGCTGAAACTTCGGCGGAGCACCACGCACAAACCGTACATCGGATCGAGCTGATATTTGGAGGTTTTGGAGTCCATCCCTGGCCGACCAAGGCTAAGGTGGCCTTTTTTTGAATAGTGGGCCCCACACATGTGCGGCAGTGATCACACGCACGTACATCTGGGCTATTGTTGCTGTCCACACGCGGGATCATCTTTTGGTTCAGGTTTTTATCTTCTTTTATCCTCTCATAGCTATTTTTTTATGAATCCTAGACCTAGATTACGTTTTTTCTAAGCTATTTGCCAATTTTCTTACCCTAGGATTCCCCGAATTGAAATTTCTGAATCCTTTGGATTAGGGGCTGATTACTATGCATGTGTGGGTGATTATTTCTTATCTTTGAGTATCTTTTGGTTTATAATTCTTATTGTTTCAGCCTTATCATGTATAGGCCTGGACCCGCATAGATTCCCCTTAATTGAATGTTTGGATTTTTATGTGGGATATGAAATTTGTGTAATTATTTCTGAACTAATGTGATCTTAAGCCTGAAATCTTGCATATCATATTTAATTTTCCATGTCATGCATCACATGTGAATTATAATATATGACTAGATTATACAATCTTGAAAATACCATGGCCCACAATTCAGTATCACGTGACGCAAATACAATACTTACATTGAGCTCATTAGTAAAGCAGAAGTAAGGGCCACTAAACTATATGTGATGCGATTAAATGTGGCCCTTGGCCCTTTCATCATGTGATGTTGAACTGGGTTATTAGCTATATGGAGTGTGGGGCGGTTATCGCCTAAGACTTAGTGTAATGTAGTGTAGCCTTGTATCGGTGTGTCAGACTATGATTGTTCAACTATGTGTAAATGTTTTGAAATATGGATGTTAAACCTAGCCTGTTAATGATATGAGATTGCTTTGTGGTCCCTAATGATGTATTTATTATGGCATTAGAATGGTTGGCTTGCCAGTCTTAAGGGTCATCTTAAGCATATGCCTTATGGGTCCATTAGTGTCAATCGCATCGGGCCTATGTTTGGGCCTCATGGTAAGTGCAGGAGACTCTTTGTGATATATGTGTGTCAAGTTACATTTGGACCTCATGAATGAATTATGATTGAAGTCTTGAATAGACTGATAGTAGGGATCAAATGGATCACCCGAAAAGCCAAAAAGTTAGGATGTAGCGATGCACTAATCGGCCCATCCAAGTATGGCAATGAACTCGGCCTTAGTCTACTTGAGATATAGCTAGACATGTTGAGGTGTTGGATTGAAATCAAACTATATATGTGGTAATGACACATGTGCGATGATTGTGTGATGCGGTACATGTGGCGATGTTGATGTATGTATGTGGTTAGATGCGATGATTATATTTGTATGGTAATGCTAATTTATGTTTACATGCTTGGATAGTGATCAATTGGATGTAAGGACTAAGTGGACCACCGTATGTATTACCTTGAGTCATTGATAGTGCACATAGCGTCCTGCAGTGGCGTGACACTTATGCACCCACTTCCTATGGAACTGATGAGGTGGACCACTTAACTCTTAATCGAGAATGAATATGTTGGTGATATGACCTAGCTTTCGAATAGTTATGGATCTTTACATGCGGATTCTAGACATGTTATGGTATGTGTGCATCACTTGCATGTGTTTGATATACAACTTGTTCTAGTGCCACTGTATGGGGTTTCGGCCATGCAATTGGTGCCAAGTGATGGATTGATCGTAATTGTGCTTTATGTGGTTGGTGCACACTTGTGACGTGGAAGATGTGGACACTCACATAGCCCCATGATCATGAGGGAGAGTGCACATCAGACCTCTGTTTTGTCACGTTGGTACTGTGAACATATTTTACTGGTCTTATGATATTTGTGCATATTGCACGCATACATGCTCATGCATCATGGATGAGGAGTGCATGGTGTGCATGGTGTGATCATGCGGAGATCATATGCATGTGGTAGTGGATGTTGGTGCATGGTGTATATGATAGAGTATATGCGAATGTTATATAGTCCCAGAGACCGTGGGCTTGGTCCCTGGTTTGAAGTCCCTAAACTGAATATATCGGGCGGCAAAGGAGCCTGAATGGTATTAGGGCTGCCTTGTATGCATATATATAGCTTATGGCATAGAATTTCTTGAGTGCAAATATACTACATAGCGTGCTTGTGGATTATCATTGCATTTTGCATAACATCCTTATATGATGGATTAAACACCATAGCAACACCATAGTTATATTGATGAGAACACCACAGCGGCATTGTGATTGGTATTTGTGGACACCAAAATTTTGAGTTTCTTTATAATGGGTCCCAAACCCCTGGGTGAAACTCCCTAAACCTCGAGTGGTATCCTCGAGCCTCATCGTCAAGACCAGGTGGATACCATGGGTCACTTGGTTCCAAAGACCATAGTAGGCTTGACTCCTGCTGATGTGGTCGGTGAGAAGAGGTTCGGTCACGCTCATCTGAAGAGTTAGAGCGAATGTGGTTAGGTTTGACCAACCCCTGAAATGGATCTGCTACCGGTGTACCGGGTGGGTATTGGCATGGCTATAGGCCCCCCACTAATAAGGTGGGTATGCAAGACCTCTATTCAATGAGTTTCAAACTTGCTTTGAATACCAAGCCCTGGTGATTCTCAATGATAATAATTGTATTATGATGTGGACTTTTAGAGGACTTGCATGCCTACATATATTCAGCATACTTTTGCATATCATCTGTCGCATTAAATCCTGTCCTCTTGGATTTATGTAGCATTACATGGTTAACATACTTCAGTTTATGTACCCTGATATTTTGATTGTTATTGTATGCTTGTACATTACGCACACACAAGTGTATACACTGGGCACTTTGCCTAAGCCTCTCATTTTCCCCTCTCTTTTTTTCTTTTTTCTTTTTTTTTTTTTCAGGGCAGGAGTAGCTTGGAGGACATAGCTTTCTGGAATGCATTGTACTTGTAGCCATCTGGATTTATAATAAAAACTGTTGCTTAGTATTGTGATCATGGATCATCATGCTCAGGTATTATTAAAAAAGGAAAATCACTCTAATAACAAAGAAGTAAAAAAATCTTCCTTATCGTGCGCCAAACTCGGGACTTGGTGTTTGGGAGCCGAGTGCCGAATTCGGGGCACTATGGAGGTTATATATCCATTCTCGGATTTAGGGAGTAACAATTGTGCTACACCATACATTATAAGTATGTCTAAGGCTTACAGCCCGTTTCAATACCACCAAATAAGTTACTTTTTACTTAATGACTAGATATCTTATTTAAGATAAGTTAGTTTCATTTAAGATCAATTATAAGTGACTTTTTTACTTAAAGTTACTAAATCGGGCCAGCTTAACAAATAGAAATCAAGATAATCTATTGAATGTGCATACGTAGCTTATCTTAGTTAACTTAGGATCCAATTCTCCCTTAAATGATGACATGATGATAGGGTGGACTACCTTAGTATTAAATTAGCTAGCATTTTGGGTTCAAGATAAAACAAGGACAACTATACCTGGTGGACCAAGTGGATCTTATGAATGCCAGTTTCCTGCGCAGTTCCTACCCTAGGAACCTAGGTGGGGCCCACCGTGACATTTGTGAGAAATCCACCCTGTCCATCCATTTTGTGCGCTAGTTTTAGTACACTCAACCAAAAATGAATCAGATTCAAAACTTAGTGGGCCATACAAGAGGAAACAGTGGCGATTGAACAACCACTATTGAAACATTCTTATAGCCACAAAAGTCTTGTATGAGGATATAATTTTTTTATATTTTCCGTTCATTCCAATGGAAATGACCTCATAAATGATTTAGATAACATATAAACATCAAGGTGAAGCTCAGAAGATTTCAACTGGAAGCATGTCTTTCCCTAATTTTCCCTTTAGTATAGTCCACTTGACTCTTGGATCCCGCTCATTTTTTATCACAGGTCCTACAAGAGCTTGCCAAACAGATGAATAGAATGAATTTCTCACAAATATCATGGTAGCCCCGCCTAGGTTCCCACCACCACAACAACTTAAGGCCTCTTTGTTAATGCTGAAATTTTGTACTTAACGCAGAATTTGAAAAATATTCCATGTTTAGTGGTGTTTGTTAATGCATAAGAAGGAAAGCACTCCACAATTTTACGTTGAAATTTTTCCATGATGGGAATCCTTTATGTTGAAATTTTTTTGTGATGGAAGTCTAGCTTAATGGGGAATGAAGAATGCGCTCCGTAATTGTAAATTTTTTAATCCAAAATTATCCCTTGTGAGGGAGATTTTCTCCCTTGCATTTTTCACATCCCAACTTTTAACATGGGGCACTTCTCTGAGTCCACCATGATGTATGTGTTTCGTCCATTCCATTCATCCTTTTTTAAAGATCATTTTAGGGCTTGATACCAAAAATGAGAGGAATATAAATCTCAGGTGGACCACACCACAGGAAAACAATAGTGATTGGATATCCACCATTAAAATTCTCCTAAGACCCAATGGACTGCTTATTTGACATCTAATCTGTTGATTAGATCATATAGATCCAAACAAATGGAAAAAACGAAGATCAGCTTGATCCAAAACTTTTATGGCCCCCAAAAAGTTTTTAATGGTTGATGTTCATTCAACACTATTTTCCTGTAATGTGGTCCACATGAGATTGGGATATACCTCATTTTTTGTCTCATACCATAAAATGATCTAGAAACATAGATGGACGGCATGGATGAAACACATACATCATGGTGGGGCCCACATAGCATCGACCACCAACCATTGGCCAATGGCAAGCGAGTAGCTAATTTGTTTCCGCGGATGCAGATTGGATACTGGGGGTGTACATCGAGTCAAACCGAGTCAAGCTAGCCTCAGCTCGACTCGGCTCAGCCACTAGCTGACCTCAGATTGAACTTGACTCAGCTCGGTCCTTGAGCCTGACTGGCTAGCATGGCTCAGTTCAGTCAGCAGCTCGGGCCGAGCTCGAGCAAAGATTGAGCCGAATTTGCCATTGAGGCATTTCCACAAACACCTGGACTGCTCCTTCAAAGTCCCTCTATATGTGAAACAGAAGCAATGGTTTTATCAAACACCTTCTAACCAACATAAAAACTAAGAAAAAAAAAAGGTATTTGTTTCATATACATACCTTCCTTGCCATCAGCCACACTTCGTTGAGTCATTTTATCAAACACTTGGTGAGCAATTTCAATGGAAAAGTAACCAAGTCACCGAACTAGTTCAGTCTAAGTTCTATTTAAGCTGGATTCGATCCGAGTCAAGTCGAGCTAGGGCCTGCTCGAACTCAGCTCGAACTCATTTTCGAGCTAAAAAAATCAACTCGACTCAGCTTGAACTCAACTTCGAACTGAGTCAAATCGAGCTTTTTCAAGTCGAGTTGAACGAGCTAACCGAGCTAGCTTGGTTCGTGTACACCCCTATTGGATACTGACAGGTTGAATAGTTAGACTCGCTACTGAAGTGATGTCACCAAGTTATGTGGGCCCCATCATGATGTATGTTTTGCATCCATGTTGTCCATCCATTTAGAAATATAATTTTAGGTAAATATCCAAAGAATGAGTCAAATCCAAAGCTCCAGTGGACCTTACCACAGAAAACAATGGAGAGAGTGACGCCCACCATTAAAAACTTAAATAGGCCACAAAAGTTTTTTATCAAGCTGATATTTATTTTTTTCCCTTCTTTCATGTTTGTGTTAACTTGTGGACTGGTTGGATTTCTTTTTTTCAATAAAGCTTTTTTTTTTTTGTTTTTTTTTTGGTTTTTTTTTTTTCAATCAGTTTTTTCATTGAACGACAAAAGATATACAGGCCTTCGGGAGGGTCGCCAAAACAAAAAGATAAGCGACCTCTCCTATCGTGTCACCCCTCTTTCCTAAAAGCATTTTACAAAACAAAGGAAGACAAACAACAAACGCACTACCCAGTAGGACAAGGGCGGATCATTCCAAGGCTGACCCTGTCGAGAAATAAAACACCCTTAACAAACCTAGGGAGAGTATCAACGTGGTCATGAAGGGCAAATCGCTGGGATTCACTCCCCATCTTTACCAAGCATCAGCCGGGCCGTTGCCCTCACGGAAGATATGTTTAAATGTGAAGCTACCTGATCTTCTCAACCCATCGATCCTTGAGACCTACGATTTCCAACTCCATGGACAGGCAGAAACACCCAGAAGAATGTTCGTTACCATCTTAGAGTCTGATTCCACAATTATCTGAGTCAGCCCTTTTTTTATGGTCAACACCATACCATCATGTATAGCTCTTAATTCGGCGAAGTTATTAGTGCCAACCCCGTACCTGGCAGAAAATGAGAAAATGAAAGAGCCATCATCCTTACGACAGCTACCTCCACCCCCAGAATGGCCAGGGTTGCCCCTAGCAGACCCATCTACATTTAATTTAAACCAGCCTGGTGGGATTTCAAATATAAATCATGGTGAGCCTTAAGAAGGTTTCAATGGTAGGCATAAATCTCCCCACTATTTGTTGTGGTGGGGTCAACTACATATTTGGATCTGCCTCATTATTTATCTCATGCCCTAAAATTAAATCTCCAAATAGGTGTAGATAAAGCACATACATCATAATGGGCCCACAAAACATGGTGACGTCACTTCGGTAGCGAATCTCGCTATTCAACGTGTCAGTAGGTAATCCACGTCCCACCGTTTTGCGAGGTCATTTAAGTACATGTGACTAAAATTGAAGTTTACAAAATACTTTAGTGCGCCGTACAAGAGGAAACAGTAGGCATTCAGTGAGCACCATTGAAGCATTTTTATGGCCATAAAATTTTTGTATCAAGTTATATTTTAGGTATTTTCACTTCATCCAATTGGAAATGACCTTATAAACAGTTTGGATAGCATATAAACATCAAGGTGGGCCTTATTTAAAAGTTTTATTACTACTAGTACTCAACCCTACACGACACATAATGACAATCTCCCCGCTAAGAAGAAATGAGAGTATTATGAATAATGATATTTTAGTTGTTGTATTTGATGCCTTAAATCTAGACAGATACAGAGTCTGTCAATGCCATCGATTGACTGTTCGATGTCACCTTCGATGACATCGAACAGTGTTCGATCCATCAAGTATTATTCGGATTTCCTCTGTTGGCTGTTGGACATATTGGTGTCATTTTTCGATGACATCGAAGACATGTTCGATGCCATCGAAGTTGGGTTGAGCAATTGAGGATTTTCACAAAATCCATGTTTAGTCACTGGACACTTTTGTTATTCTTCGATGATGTTGAAGGTAGTTCGATGTCTATTCCGCTTTTATTTCACTACAAGAAAGAAGATTTTTAGTGACGAAATGTTTAGCGACGAAACACATTTTCGTCACTAAAAGTGACTTTTAGCGACAAAACTTTTAGCGAAAAAACTTTACGTTGCTAAAGGCTGCATACAAAATTTCAACAAAATTGAATGGATAACTTTTAGCTACGAAAATGTTCATAGCTAAAAATCATTTTTGAGACTTTTAGCAACGAAAATGTTCGTCACCAAAAGCTACAAACAAATTTTCCCCAAAATCAAATGGGTTACTTTTAGCTACGAAACTTTTCGTAGCTAAAAAGCATTTTTAGAATTTTAGCGATGAACATTTTCATCAATAAAGGCTGCAAACAATTTTTCAAAAAATTGGAATGGATTACTTCTAGGTACGAAACTTTTCGTAGCTAAAAATCCTGGATGAGACTTTTAGCGACGAAACGTTGCGTCGACAAAAGCTGCAATCGATTTTTCAAAAAATTCGAATGGAGTAGCTAAAAATCATAGATGAGATTTGTAGCGATGAAAATGTTCGTCACCAAAGGCTGTAAACAATTTCTTGCATCATTGGAGATTACTTTTAGCTACGAAAATGTTCGTTGCTAGACATTCCGGATGGGACTTTTAGCGACGAAATGTTTCGTCGCCAAAAGCCTTTTCGATTGTCGCCAAAAGCTGCAAACAAGTTTTTAAAAACTTTTAGCTACGAAAATTTTTATCACTAAAAGCTGTAAACATCTTATCAAACCATTTGAAAACATTACTTTCGGCTACGAACATGTTTGTACCTAATAAACGTGGATAAGACTTTTAGCGATGAAAATTTTTGTCACTAAAGGCTTTAAACACTTTCAATAAATTCGAAAGGATTAGTTTTAGCTACGAAAATTTTCGTTGCTAAAAACATGGATAGACTTTTAGTGACAAAAATATTTGTCACTAAAAAACGTTAATGAGACTTTTACCTACGAATTATTTCGTAGGTAAAAGTCTCTTTTTTTAAAAAAAATAATCTATCTCAAATTTCCTAATATACACCTGTTAGAATATAATTCATCATATTCTTCCCGATATACACCTGTTATATAATATATTTCATCATATTCACATTCACATCCATCTAAACCGAAACTATGTAAATTCATCCAGACATAAACTACATTCATTCAAACATAAACTACTTCCATCCAAACACAAACAATCTTATGAAAAAAAATAAATGAAAAGAGAGAGAACATATGAGAGGTGATCCAGACAAATGAAAAGAAGAACAACCTTAACCTAAACCTAAACCTATAACCTTCACTTATAGGTTTAGGTTTAGGTTTTAGGTTTAGATTAAGGTTAGGTTATAGGTTATAAGTTTAGGTTATAGGTTATAGGCTAAGGTTCAGGTTATAGGTTTTGGTTTAGGTTAAGGTTATAGGTTTAGGTTTAGGCTTAGGTTTAGGCTTAGGTTATAGGTTATAGCTTTAGGGAATTGAGAATAGGTTAAGGTTTAGGTTTAAGAAATCAGGTTCTGCTTCGGGTTCGGTATCGGTTTTAGGTTTCGATTTTCAAGTTTAGGTTTAGGTTTGGGGATTTGAGATTACATTTAGGCTTTAGGTTTGGGTTATAGGTTTAGGTTTAGGTTATAAGTGTATGTTATAGGTTTAGGTTTAAGTTAGGTTATAGGTTAAGGTTTAGGGAATTGAGAATATGTTAAGGTTTAGGTTTAGGAAATCGGGTTCGGGTTCGGGTTTAGATTTGGGGTTTTAAGTTTAGGTTTAGGTTAAGGAGTTGAGATTAGGATTAGGAGTAGATATAGGTTTAAGGATTTGAGAATACATTTAGGTTTTAGGTTTAGGTTATAAGTGTCGGTTATAGGTTTAGGTTTAAGTTAGGTTATAGGTTATAGCTTTAGGGAATTGAGAATGGGTTAAGGTCTAGGTTTTGAAAATCGGGTTCGGGTCTGGGATCAAGTTTAGGTTTGGGTTTTCAAGTTTAGGTTTAGGTTTAGGTTAGGGAGTTGAGATTAGGATTAGGTGTAGGTTTAGGTTTAGGGATTTAAGAATACATTTAGGTTTTAGGTTTAGGTCTAGGTTTAGGTTTAGGTTTAGGTTTTAGGTTTAGGTTATAGGTTATAGCTTTAGGGAATTGAGAATAGGTTAAGGTTTAGGTTTAGGTTTAGGAAATTGGGTTCGGGTTCGGGTTCGAGATCGGGTTTAGGTTTGGGTTTTCAAGTTTAGGTTTAGGTTTAGGTTAGGGAGTTGAGATTAAGATTAGGTGTAGGTGTAGGTTTAGGTTTAGGCATTTGAGAATACATTTAGGTTTTAGGTTTAGGTTATAGGTTTTTTTTTGGGTTTTAGGTTTAGGCTAAGGTTATAAGTTTAGGTTATTGGGTTATAGGTTATAGGTTAAGGTTTAGGTTATAGGTTAAGGTTTAAGTTAAGGTTATAGGTTTTGGTTTAGGTTTTAGGTTTAGGTTTAGGTTAACTTTATAGGTTTAGGATAGGTTTAGGTTTAGGTTATAGGTTTAGGGAATTGAGAATAGGTTAAGGTTTAGGTTTAGGAAATTGGATTCGGGTTCAGGTTTAGGTTTGGGTTTTGAAGTTTATGTTTAGGCTAAGGAGTTGAGATTAGGATTAGGTGTAGGTTTAGGTTTAGGAATTTGAGAATACATTTAGGTTTTAGGTTTAGGTTTAGGTTTTAGTTTATAGGTTTAGGTTATAGGTTTAAGGTTTAGGTTATAAGTTTAGGTTATAGGGTTATAGGTTTTGGTTATAGGTTATAGGTTATAGGTTATAGGTTTAAGGAATTGAGAATAGGTTAAGGTTTAGGTTTAGGAAATCGGGTTCGGGTTCGGGTTTATGTTTGGGTTTTGAAGTTTATGTTTAGGCTAAGGAGTTGAGATTAGGATTAGGTGTAGGTTTAGGTTTAGGGATTTGAGAATACATTTAGGTTTTAGGTTTAGGTTTAGGTTTTAGTTTATAGGTTTAGGTTTAGGTTTAGATTTTAGGTTTAGGTTAAGGTTAAGGTTAAGGTTAAGGTTAGGTTATATGTTATAAGTTTAGGTTATAGGTTTAGGTTAAGGTTTAGGTTTAAGTTATAGGTTATAGGTTATAGGTTTAAGGAATTGAGAATAGGTTAAGGTTTAGGTTTAGGAAATCAAGTTCAGGTTCAGGTTTAGGTTTGGGTTTTGAAGTTTATGTTTAGACTAAGGAGTTGAGATTAGGATTACGTGTAGGTTTAGGTTTAGGGATTTGAGTATACATTTAGGTTTTAGGTTTAGGTTTAGGTTTTAGTTTATAGGTTATAAGTGTCGATAATAGGTTTAGGTTTAAGTTAGGTTATAGGTTAAGGTTTAGGCAATTGAGAATAGGTTAAGGTTTAGGTTTAGGAAATCGGGTTTAGGTTTGGGGTTTCAAGTCTAGGTTTAGGTTAAGGAGTTGAGATTATGATTAGGTGTAGGTTTAGGTTTAGGGATTTGAGAATACATTTAGGTTTTAGATTATAAGTGTAGGTTAAAAGTTTAGATTTAAGTAAGGTTATAGGTTAAGGCTTAGGGAATTGAGAATAGGTTAAGGTTTAGGTTTAGGGATTTGAGAATACATTTAAGTTTTAGGTTTAGGTTATAGGTTTAGGTTATAGTTATAGGTTTAGGGAAAGGTTAGGTTTAGGTTATAAGTTTTGGGATTTGAGAATAGGTTTAAGTTATAAGTATAGGTTTAGGTTTGGTTATAGGTTAAGGTTTAGGGATTTGAGTTTAGGTTAAGTTTTAGGTTTAGGTTAAGGTTGTAAGTTTAGGTTAAGGTTATAAGTAGAGGTTATAGGTTAAGGTTAAGGTCTAAGTTTAGGCTATAAGTATAAGTTTTGGGATTTGAGAATAGGTTTAGGTTAAGGTTATAAGTATAGTTTTAGGTTATAGGTTAAGGTTTAGGTTTAGGTTATATGTTATAAGTATAGGTTATAGGTTAAGGTTAAGGTTTAGTTTAAGGTTATAAGTATAGGTTATAGGTTAAGGTTTTAGGATTTAAAAATAGGTTTAGGTTAAGGTTATAAGTATGAGTTATAGGTTAAGGTTTAGGTTTAGAAAATCGGGTTCGGGTTCGGATTTGGGATCGGGTTTAGGTTTGGGTTTAGGTTATAGGTTATAGGTTATAGGTTATAGGTTTAGGTTTAGGTTTATATTATAAGTATAGGTTTTGGGATTTGAGAATAGATTTAAGTTAAGGTTATAAGTTTAGGTTAAGGATATAAGTATAGGTTATAGATATAGGTTTAGGTTATAGGTTAAAAGTATAGGTTATAGGTTAAGGTTAAGGTCAAGGTCTAGGCTTAGGTTATACGTATAGGTTTTGGGATTTGAGAATAGGTTTAGGTTAAGGTTATAAGTCTAGGTTTAGGTTATAGGTTAAGGTTTATGTTTAGGTCTATGTTATAAGAATAGGTCTAGGTTTAGGTTTATGTTATAAGTATAGGTTGTAAGTTTAGCTTAAGGTTGTAAGTAAAATTTATAGGTTAAGGTTAAGGTTTAGGGTTAGGTTTAGGTTATAGGTTATAGCTTTAGGGAATTGAGAATGGGTTTAGGTTATAGGTTTGGGGTTATAGGTTTAGGTTAAGGGTGTGGTACCTATAAATACATACATAAACACGTCATGTCCAAATGGCCAGGCCCCTCCAATGTTGTTCATAAGAAATGGACAGCTTCATCATAGTCATAACAGCGGTTCCCACCTTCCAGAGACCCCCGCTCATCTGGATAGCTCCGACGCACATCCGGGCCTGCTCCATTAATTTCAAGCAAATACATAAACATAGTCTGTTCAAATGGCTAGGCCCCTCCAATGTTGTCCATAGGAAATAGACAGCTTCATTATGGTCATAACAGTGGTTCCCACCTTTTAGGGACCCCCACGATCCGGATAGCTCTGGCGCATATCCGGGTCTGCTCCATTAATTTCGAACAAATACATAAACACGGTCTGTCCAAATGGCCAGGCCCCTCCAATGTTGTCCATAGGAAATGGACAGCTTCATCGTGGTCATAACAACGGTTCCCACCTTCCAGGGACCCCCGCTCATCCGGATAGCTCTAATGCACATCCGGGTCTACTCCATTAATTTTGAGCAAATACATAAACTTAGATTGTCGGGTGATTTCAATGATAATGACGAAAATGATGTTGTCATTTGTATACATGCATGAACCAGTATGTACCTCAAGAAGTCCGATGATGATTTGGAATTTGTCTTGAATCCATTACATGTAAACAACTGGATATCAGTCCCAAAGAGATAGTGGTCGACCATTGTCTGTGCTCATGTTCATACTGAAACAACCATTTCAATAGAAACTTTGATGTAGTAGATGTTATTGCATGGAGGCAAAATCTGATGATACCAAGAGATGCTACATGAAATTAGTACGAAGAACTCATTAGTTTTAAAACTAGGTAGAGAAATAAATTCACAAGTGAAGGAGAAACTACATATATACAGCATGATGGAGATTCTAAGACTGTTTTCCACAGTTAAAAATATATGTGCCTGGCTGGTTTAAACTCAGTATCAATTTATGATGAAAAAAGAAAATTAATGAAACTATCTGATTGACTCCCTTCCAATCTGTGATTCTTTGATGAAGTTGGTGAGCTTACCATTGACTTGACAGAGCTACTGAATAAAAAAATCTAGAGTATGGGAAAAGATTTTGAATATTGAATGACAAGAGTATCATTTTCAATAAAAGTTCAAGAATCATTTAGACAACCAACTAAAATTAAAAAAACTTTTATGATTATGATTATGATTATGATTCGAGGTATTTATATAACAAAATGAATTTAAATACCTTTATAGTCATTCAAAAAAATTATAAGACCTTTGTTTCTTAAACTTCAACACCCTCATGTACATATCACCATATTTGTTTCTCTGTGTTTAAGCTAAAGTCACCAACTGCATCAGATGGGCTGACAATAATTTTGTGTTTTAAACATGGATCAGGGAATTTTCATGCTGGTTTCAGGTGGCAGATCCTCAGGGAAAATGAAAATAAAAATTGCAATGCCAAATCGAGCGATATGCATCTTTGCGGATGTATGTAACAATAAAGAGAAACAGAAGCTATACATGCGTGACATAGAACTAGTACTTTCTTATAGTCATTCTTACGGATGGAAACCATGTGTATAACAACTAAAAAACCCACCACTCCAAAACACCTGGTTCCACATGTCTGCATGTATATATGTATGTATGTATGTATGTATGTTTAAACAAAATTAAAACTCACCCCTTGATCCTTGCTACTGTAATGAAGGTGAATTTCGAGTTTCAGGAAGAGATCCATCAAGCAATACTAGCCTTACTTTGGTTATTATTATCAGAAATCAAGTGATTAGTATATTGATTTTTCACATAACTAGAAGCTGTTGCGCTTTTCTCTTTAGCCAATGAAACAAGCCATGCAAAAGATTCATTAGCTCCACATACATGGATTGAAAATTGTTAGGCTCATCAAGGCAGAAAATTGTTAGGCTCATCAAGGCAAAAAATTGCAGAATTTAGAGATTATGGATTGAAAAATGCTATATGTTCAAGTTTAAGAAAAAACCCATCCATCCAAAATTGCAGAATTTAGATATTATGGATTGAAATTTTCTATATGTAAATTGCAGAATGTAGTGATTATGGATTGAAAATCTTATAACTAAGGTCTATCGAGCTTTAAGTTGGCTATTGTAATCAAATGACACTAAATAAACAAGCTAACTAACAACACCCATGAGCCAATTTCATGGATTTCTAAAACAAAACCTGCAGAAGATAGGCTGAAACCTGTTTTTGTACTTGCTACTGTAATGAAATTTCAGCTAATGAAACTGGCATCTCACAAGACCCATGAGCCAAAATAATGGCTTTTAAAAGCAAATCAGAAGATTCAGGAACAGATCCATCATGCAAAACTGCAGAATTTGTTGATTTTGGATTAGAAACAGATGATTGGTTAATGGTCTTTCGCATAGCCGAAATCCATTCAAGCTTTTATCTGGCTGTTGTAACCAAAGTCCACAAAGGAAACAAGCCTCTAACATGCACCATGAGCTAAAAATCATGGATTCATGAGGAAAATACAAGTTTAAGGAAACACCCATCAAGCGAAGTTCACAGAATCTGGTGATTTCCTCAAACACGGCTTCTCTTGCTATTTGCAGAAGCAAAATCAGCAATGGAACTCTCCATTTCAACCGTTATCCTAAAAAATTGGTGATTTCCGTTTGTTGAAAAAAAAAAAAAACAAAAAAACAAAACTGAAGATATGGATTTTTAAATTTTTTTCAAGATGGGGCTCTCACTTTTTGATCATTGACCTATTAACATTAGCATGAAAAATATGAAATGCTAAAATAAATAGGTTATTTAGAATTCTTTTTTTAAAAATTCTTTTTCCACACAAATTTTATCCGATATGACAATTTCCTTTTCAAATATATAGAAATGAGTTGGAATAAGCCCACATAAGTCATTTCCACTCTATAAAATTGAGTTATTTCAATTTAATCAATTGGGTTTCCAAACACATCGGCAATGAGTCACTAACTACTTGCAAAATTCTGTTTCTTTTTAACAAATTCAAGCAATTTCATGGACATGTAACAATTGTTGTAGGAGGAACAAAGCATACCCACTAAAATAAACAAACAAATTACACCAAATTACACTAATCTCAACATTCGATTTCAAATTTTTTTTTTAAGTATAAATCGTGAAAAAAAAAAAAACAGAAACTCCTAAATCCAAATATCCGAAATTTGGAAATAAACAACAAAAAATTGATTGAAAATCGTTTCTACATAAACTAACCTTTCCTTAAAGAGATTGTTTGGTGCTACGCCTATGACTTTTGCAACAAGTAGCAGAGAGAGCTCTACTTTCAGATCTCAGTAGAAAGGGGTTTTTTATTTTTCGTGAGTGGGAGTGAGAGAGGGTTTTCGGGTCCTTCAGCAAAGAGAGGTTTCAGATCTTTCGCCATCGGAGAGAGAGAGAGAGAGAGAGAGAGAGAGAGAGAGAGAGTCCGAGAGAGAGAGAAAGAGAAGAGGGAGAGGGGCGGGGGGGCGGCGGGTAGAGAGAGAGGAAAGGGAAAGGGAGCTAGGGTTGGGTGGGGTCGGGTGGGGCTAGGAAAGGGTTCTGTATGGTCGAGGGACAAAAAAAAAAGAAGAAGAAAAAAGACTTTTAGTCAGACGCCAATAGAATTACTGCATGTCAGACAATAAACACCTTGAAGCCAATTCACAAGGGAAAAAAAAAACCATTCAACTGAATACTTTCCCTCCACATCTCGCAAATAGGCTTTTTCTAAAGAGATTGTTTCTGTTAGGCATTTCATCAAACATGCAATAGGACTTGATGACTAAACCAAGGACCCATGCTTGTATTTGTTATGTGATGAGATGGTCCATTTTCCATGTAATAAAATAGGGAAGTAACTTCGATACTCTGGCTAGTGCGATGGATGATACGCAGGCATTTTGAAATTACTTAGAAATTGCATAAGTGGCTTACAAGTACTTCAAAATTAAACTGTCTAAGTAACGGTCGCATCTAGATGTATCATGAATTAAACATTCTACTCATTTGATTATGTGACTATTGGATTGGTTGACATTGATTGGATAGTTATAAATAAAAATATCTCAATGATCCTATTTCAACAAAATCTGAGGTTAGGATGGTTCAACGAATTTGATTTTGGGACTGCATCTTAGAAACAGTTGTTTACACAGCTTAGTCAGTTTGATTTGAGTTAATGCATGGCGCGTGTACAATTCTGACTGCCTATGCATCAAGCGTCCTGCCAGAGTATTAAATAACTCCACTGTAAAATACAAGGCTTTTGGCTTCCGAAAGCCGGACACACACTCCCTTAAGCTTTTGATCTACCTCATCAGATGGGCCATAGTTTATGAAACAAATGGACGCCAGATGGAAAAAAAAAAAAAGAAAGAAAGAAAGAAAGAAAAAACATTCCATCAAAACCAATATCACAACTAGTTAATGCATTCTCTCCCAACCATCTGTGTGATATCAAGTCTCAAACAAGTATCAAATAAAAATAAATAGAACTACTCTAACTAATTAGCCTATATTCTCATCCTTAGTTAGTTAGACTACAGAGATGTTACAGACATAAGAAAACAGGATTTGGTTTTTGCTTTTCAACTGAAAATTGCTTTGGTTGTGTTGATTATTGATTTTCCAATGTTGTTTTACTTGTCTTCACCTCACAAAAGACATTATTCTTCTATTTTCGATTTCATGGTCCTCAGATGCTATTGTCACAGGCCATAGTTGTCAATAAAAAGCTTAGACCATAATTAACACTAAAACAGGTAATTTCTCAATCAAACCTTCACTTACAGTTGGCTGAAAGTTGTTCTATCCTGAATGTTTAAGTTCTATCTTTTCCCTGCACAGGTAGTGTCATGTTAATCGAGGAACCGGAATTTGAAAAGGCAAATGGGGAAACAGACTTCCCAAAAAGAGATAATATGGTAAACTAGAACCTTCATGGTTTTCTAGAGCAAGGAAATAGGGGATTTATCAATATTGCAACAAATGCTGTGAGAAGGGGTTGGGTGTACCTGTCTGCACGCTGCTGCTGCTGCACTCAGTCCCTCCCTTCAGTCTTCCCCATTCAACCGTGGACGATAAATAATTTGACTGACAATTCCAATGTTTGGATGGACATGGAAAAATCGTAACGATGATACTTCAATGTCAAATCATAGAAAAAAATACATCGACATGCATGTTTGGATAGAAGATTTCCACTGCAATGCACTGTAAAATTGCAATAATTACAGATTCTTTAAATGTGTCCTGTTATGCCTGAATTTGATTGTTGGATTATGTGTTTAAATAAACATTATAAAATCATAATGATGGCTCTTTTACAATACGTAACTGATGTATTCACAATCCAAACAGACCCTAGCCCAATTGGATCTCTCCAAAATTTTTTTTTAAAAAATAATAATAATAAAGAAAAAAAAAAGAAAAATAGAAAAGAAAACCAATTGGCAAAATCATGAAAAATCCATTTGAGGATAGTGTATGTAGAAAATTACGGTCGGTCCATCGATCAGACTTTATCATGGATGGGAAATGAATTGAAAACCAAATTGATGGAATGACCCTAGTCATCCAGTCAGTGGCCTTTAACTGCCGGCATTCAGTGCAACAAAGAGATTATAAGAATCATCCGCAAGATGTTCTTTACATCCATGATAAGGCCAACTAGATGAATGGTTTGGATTGACAATGAAGCCATGTAAGAAACCCAATTGGCAAAATCAAAGGAAATCAATTGGGGAATCATGTATAAAGAAAAATCAGAAGAACAAGGTCATGTATGAATGAGAGGAGGAGAAGAAGATACCTAGTTGTTGATGGTAGGAGGAGGGACGGAGAGGCCGAGATCGGTAACTATGGAAAGGGCGTCGACCATACCACCTAGGAAGTGCACCTACCTGCTTTGACCCAATGTCTCCTTCTCCCTCTCTCAGCGTCTCCTTCCCTCTCTCTCTCTCTCTCTCTGTCTCGGCGTCTCCTTCCCCCTCTCTCTCTCTATCTCTCTCTCTTTGAGCATCTCCTTCCCTCTCTCCGCTCTGGCAAGGGAAGCCCTAACCCTTACTGATTTGCTTTTTTATTTTTTCCTCTCCTTCATTTTTTTCTTTTGGGTTGTTTGGCGTGGCATTTTCGGATGCCTAACTATAGGGCCCACAGTGATGTACTTTCCTTGCATCCACACCGTCCATCCGTATTGAAAGCTCATTTTAGGATATGAAAAAAAAAGAAGAAAAGAAGCTGACCCAAATCTCAAGTGGGCCACACAACAAGAAACAATCTCAACTAAATTCCTATCATTAAGAGCATTACAGTCCACTTAAATATTTATTTGTCATCCAACGAAAGTGGTATTTTAGGAATTGATTTGAAGCATATATAATTTTCAAATGGACCACACCATAGGAAATAATGGACTTGAACTTGTATCATTGAAAATTTCTTAGGGCCACACAAGTTTTGAATCGAGCTTAAAATTTTGTTTCCCATACATATGTTTGTATAATCTTATAAACTAATTGGATGACAAATAAACATTACTGTTGGGCCTAGAAAGGTTTCACAAGTGGAAATCATTATCCTAATTGTCATGTAGTATGATCTACTTCATTTTTGTATATACGTCAATTTTGGGCTCAACCCCTTAAATTAGATAGAAAAACGGATGGACGGCATGGATAGATTGCATACGTTTAAGGTGGGCCCGACTGAGTTTACTCGGTGCGATAAGAGCGTACCGAGTAACTCAGTAGTCAATCCGATTTACCATCCAACCTATTGACAATGAAATCAGATCTTTTATCGTATCGAGTAAACTCAGTTGGCCTACGATGAATGTATATGATTTATCCATTTCGTCCATCCATTTTTACATCTTATTTACGGGATTGAGACCAAAATTGAAGCAAATCCAGAGCTCAAGTGGATCATACCACATGGAATAATGAGAATAATGATTTCCACCATTGAAACCTTGCTAGGCTCCACAATCATGTTTATTTGACAACCAACATGTTCATAAGATCATACAAACATGGATGAAGGGATAAAAATCACATATAAGCTTGATCCAAAACTTCTATGGCCCTCAATAAATTTTCAACGGTAGAAATTCAATTCATATTATTTCCTATTGTGTGGTTCATTTGATATTTGGATATTTTTCATTTTTGGGATCAAGATTTAAAATTATATGGTAAAATGGATGGATGGATTGGATACAATACATAAATCATGGTGAGCCTTAAAGAGTTTACTTAGCATGCAATCCGCTTCCGTTAATAAGGGTCATGACTTCTATAAGATAAACTAACAAACATGGTTATTCAACTGGGTAGACAAGTTCATGCCTTGGTTCTTAAATCGGGCTTTGAGTCAAATGATTTCGTCGCTAGTTCCTTGATATTCATGTATTCCAAATGTGGGGTCCTTGAAGATTCGAGAAGATCTTTTGACTCAAACACAAAAAGATGGCTCAATTACGTGGAATTCGATCATTTTTTGATATGCTCAATATGGGCTAGGTAAAATCTCTCTCGTTCTCTTCTCCCAAATGCAAGAAAGCAAGGTAAAACCTGATCACATAACATTTGTTGGCATTCTATTTGCCATACCATATGAAACTCTCACTATTAAAAACTTTCTATGGTTCACTGAAATGTTTATTTGCCACTTAACATATTGAAAAGGTTATACGAGGAAAAATAAAAATAAAAATCAGCTTAATGCAAAACTTTCGTGGTCCACAAGAGATAATTTTTAATGGTCAATCATCATTGTTCATGTGATGCAGTTCACTTCAGATTTTTGGATCTATTTCATTTATGGACCCATAACTTAATATAAGACAGAAAAATAGATTAACAGGCTTCAACATACAACAGATGCATCAATATAGCCCCAAGTCATGGCCTAATGGAAGTACGTGTTACGTAGACTTGATCGAATCGGCTACCATCAAGACATGTTGTTTGAGGCCAGTAAAACACCCCAACTCTGTAAGCCCCACAAAGCATGTGCTATCCACTCCGATCATCAGGTCCTCATGTTCACCACCCCCAAAAACTAATATGGGATATCCCAAAAATCAACCGTGCACTTGGTGGGGCCCCACTTGAAATTTGGATGTGAAATTTGGTATGACCCCTCATCCAAGGGGCACACATATAATGGATGCGCTGGATTTGTGAACCACATCTATGTGGGCCCAAAAAATAATTATGAATGTTTTAATGGAGGGTAACCCCTTTCAACTTTTGTATGTAGTGTGGCCCATCATGGGATGGTGCATCTGACTGATGGGGTAAATGTTTTACACGCATCATGGTGGGGCCCATAGAGCCATACCAGACCCGGGCGAAATTCAGGGCATGAGCCAAAAAATGAGTCAGATTTAAAGTTCAAGTAGCTCACACCATACGAAAAAGGGAATTGAACACCCACTGTTAAAAACTTCTTGGGGCCACTGTTTACTTTAGTGTGGGCCACTTCAACATTAGACCTGCCTCATTTTTCGGCCCATGCCTCAAAATGCCATGGTAAAGTAGATGGACGACACGGATATGTCATATACATCATGGTGGGGCCACAAATAATTATGAATGTTTTAATGGAGGGTAACACCTCTTAACTTTTGTATGTGGTGTGGCCCACACAAGTCATAGATTGATTTGATTTTTAATCCCTGGGCCCACCATGGGATGGTGCATCTGACTGATGGGTCAGCTATTTGACATGCATCATGGTGAGGCCCACATAGCCATACCAGACCCACACAAAAAATTAGACGCGCGCTCTTAAAATTGGGCGCCCAAAACATCCCCAAATTGGGCGCGCGCTCTCTCGCCTAAATCCCTCTCCTATCTCTCTGTCGCCCTAATCCCCTCCCTCTCCCCTCCCTCTTTATGTCAATCTCTCTCTCTCTCTCTCTCTCTCTCTCTCTCTCTCTCTCTCTCTCTCTCTCACCCAAATCCCTCTCCTATCTCTCTGGCGCTCCTTTGAGACCAATGTGGTGTGATTTCTCAAATTGATAGTTTTGGAAATTCTGGGATTGTTGCAGTTTCCTAAAGGGAGAGACGTGGAGGATGAGGATGCATTTGTATTGAATGAAGAATTCAGCGCTCCCCTCTACCGCATAAAGGTATATATCTTTTATTCATTGATAACAAAATCTTGAGAGAGCAGGTGAATGCGACCCAGATGAAGGAGACAGTTGAAGAGAATGCAAGCACCATGGAAAGAGTTTTCCAGGATCGCCAGTATCAGGTCCGTTGTTCATGTTGTCCATTTCATTTTCTACCTTGAATGGCAGAGATGTTAAGTAGCACCATTCCTAACAACTACCCTTCCTATTACATTTGCTTTATTTTATTTCATATTACCCTGGTTTTATGCAGGTTGATGCTGCAATTGTTCGGATAATGAAGACTAGGAAAGTACTGAGCCACACGCTCTTGATAACTAAGCTCTTCCAACAGGTAACTTGTATTGATTTCCACTAAGAAGTTCTTGATAGCTTTGGTTATGATCAACTGTTTTCAAACTATCAATTTTTACATTACTGGTTTAAGGGATTTTTGGTTATGCAACCTATCTTGTTTGGCTAGCAACGATTTCTACATTTGACATTTTTCGAAAAGAAATTCACAACTTCGGTTGACCATTGCTTCCCTTTTCTACCCCTTTGCCAATATATTTCTAACTTCCATCAAAAAAGAATTTAGAAAAATAGCCCAAGTCATGGCCTAATTGACTAGTATTGTTTCTCATTGCTTTATCAGCCCCGCATTTTGATAAATGTTGTATTGAAAGATAGTTCACTATTTTGGTGGTTAAATCGAGAAAAAAGCTTTCCATGATAGCAACAGCAACCAGCAAGTTTGGCAGTAAACATATATGTTGTTGTATCTCTTTGAAGTCTCGTCCATGCTTCTAATTCTATCAAACAACCTCTTTATTGTTTCTACTTCTAATGCCTGCAACTAATGAGTAATGACTTTGGTGTTGGTTCTATTTGCGTCTTGTTCTTGGTTAGGCTTCTTTGTGAATGTTGATATCTATATTTTATGATTTTAACTTTTATCTGGTGTTGCCATTTGTCTTGTCATATAGCTGCACAAATCTTTCACTTTGGGGCCTGTCCCTACTTCAGATTTTTTTGAGATGTTTCAGGGGATTAAAAAGAAGAAGAAGAAGAAGAAGAAGAAGAAGAAGCTTATATTGAAGTTCTTTTGCCACTTCTGGCCTTGCACTCACTCCCACGTTCTGCATGCTTGCCTTCTGTCTGTCAAGTTGCCGATCTGTGTGGCTTGTTTAATTTTACTCACATGCAGAAAATATTACATCATTCTCAGAAGCAATGCATGTTCCCATTTTTCCTTTAATCATCATTCAATAATATCAATTGGGTTTTATCACCCATTTTCCATGTTTGAGAGATTTACTGATCCCCATTATTATATTATTTTGGAGACATAGTCTTCAGATACAATATGGCATGTGATGCCTATTGACAAGATGGTATATCCCCAGCTCTTAATGTTTGTAGCCGGTCTTGTAATTAATTACCCTTTCCTATGTTCCTCCATAACATCTGGTCTGATGGAAATTTAGTAGAATCCTTTAAGACCGATGATCAGTCAAGAGAAGTTTCTGAATCATAGTGAAACCAAAATGTTATTGATTATTGACTGGTAAAACTTGAAGTCAATCTCTCATTGGTTCAAGTTTGTGCATTGTTCATATCCTATCTTGTGTGCAACCTTAGAACATTTTACTTCTTGTATGCAAGTCTTTCTTCTTCAAATTTAAGGATCCCAGAATATTTTGGAAGATTTCTTCGAATTGTTCAAGACTGCGTTGGTAATGCCTGGATTGTCGGAACAACTCCTCCAAGCTTGGGTTTGGGGTTGGAGTTGCAGGGTCCATATTGCCTTGTGAAGGTTGCCCCTCAGTTCAGGAGCAGAACAATTGGAGTTTTCATCATAACTTGCAGTCATTGAAACAAGTGTTCTTAGGAGCGAAGAGGACATTGTCGGTTTGGGCAAAGGAATGTTTAAACCTTGTCCAAGGAATGTGATTATGAAACTTGGAAGTGCTAGCATAAGGGGGTTGTTTTCTGTATTTGGGATTTGGTTGATGGCTTATCGTCCAGTCTTCTCTTATCTTTTCCCCCCTTTCTTTTTTGTTTTTCATGGCATCTTTTGCCTTTTTAATGAAGTTACCATTCTCAAAAAAAGTTGAAGAGAGGAGTGAAATCGTACGTCTTCTGTTCTTCCTCAATGAACATTATTCAGGGAGTGAAGCTTTCTCATTCTCTACCTTTCATTTTTGTTTGAGGCTGACTTTTGAAAGCTGTTGTTTTTTGTTTCTTCTCTGGATTGGATTCTCAGTTCCATAACTGGAACAGACCCAGGTTGTCTAAAATTCTGATATATTGAGGACTCACTACTCCCCTTTGAAACGACTGTTTTCACCTTATGTCAAGTCTTTCGTAAATAGTTTCTTATTGTTGCAGGGAAGTCCCTAGGAAGTGCACACAGTTCATATAATGTGTGGTTCTTATTAGTGACCTATTTGAACTCAATGTCTTGACCTAACCATTTTCCTCCTGTCCAATTATCCAATTGTATACAAGTCTTTCTATGAGAGTTGTTTTATTTTCTTTTAGTAAGACTTGAGAAGGAAACACAACTTTACACTATTGTTCTTAGAACGTTGTGAAAGTGTAACTCTCTTAGGTTGCTAATGCACAGTTGTCTTGCCACTAGTGATTTTAGTCATGGAAAATGTGTTCCCCTTGAATTTTGCACGTCCAAGGTTTTCTTCAGAAAATGCACATGGTTGTTGGTACTTTTTTTAATCAGTAGTGATGATACTGTTAGTTTTCATGTTTTTTCTCTGCGATGCTTGATTGCCCTTTTAGTTGCTTGCATTATAAATGAATCTTTGTATTCGTTGGCTATTGTTTCATTCTTGGAGTTTGTCTTTAAGGGTTTTTTTGTTTTCCATCTTGTTTGAATATAAAAATTACGGTAGCATAGTTGTATTCTGCTTGCCCTCCTCTATCTCTTACATTCCTATCATGATATTTGCATTTATTAGTGTAGTTTTGGGATTCTTTTCTGGTAGCAATTGCACCTAATGGCAGAATTTGCATCCACTAATCCCCAGCCAAGGTAAAAGAGGGTTTGATACCTGGTAGGCAGCTGGTCATCAAACTTCAACCAAAGCTACTATGAGAATCGATCCAACTTCAAATGATTGCCAAAACATGATTCATAAAGCTGACCTCTAATATCTTGGTAAAGGCTATGCTGATGTATGTTGCAAATCTTTCTTCTTCTAATGAATACCTTATTTTGCATGAGAAGAAATCCTTATTGGTTTATGAGTCACTATAGTTTCTCATCCTTCCACATTAGAAGGTAGCTAAACAATCTCTTATAAGAGAATGACATGAATTCCTGCTGCCTCCAAGTTTTTGCAGGGCATATAGTTTAGAATGGCACGACATTGCTAGTCTCCTAGCTACTGTAAACCATGGAATGGAATGAGTTGTTCTAGATGTCACTTATTTATACCAATCACCCCTCCCCCCCAAACACCCCCCCCCCCCCCCCCCCAAATGAGAATTAGATTTATTGAATGTTACATGGGAAGCATTGGACAGAGATTGACTAATGCATAATTAAGTTATAGGCTTCTTTTTTTTTCTTTTTTTTTTTGTTGGCAATACCATTTTATTTTTTAAAAAAAGTAAGAACAACAAAAGACTCCTCACCAAGGTGGATAGGAACACCCCACCCACAAAACCTGCCTACAAGATATAGGTTTCCAAGCTACCCTCTCTCGGTTATTAGATACTCAGTTATAATCTCATGAGTACATGGTTAACATTGATAACTAGAAAGCTATGCATATCTCAATTGTAATTAAGATGCATGCTGATCTTTTATGTCCTAGGTTAATGGAATTACGTGTACTTGGTAATTTTGGAGTCCTTGGTTAGGGTTTGGGCTGAAAGTACGAGTGCTGGAGCCGACGCTTTCGGAGTCCAAATTCATTTTTTTGAAAAATAGAAAAATGAGAATTAGTAAATATGGATATGGATTGAAAAAACATAAAAGAGATTATATTTTTTCTTCTTTTTTGCTTCAAGAGAGAGAGACGGAGAGGTGAGAGTGGGGAAATCGAGGGAGAGAGTGGGCTTGCATCCATCAGTAGCTATCTATCATCCTTAGCTTTTGAGCCCTTCCAATGGGGTTGCAATTGGTTTTGTTTCTCAATAAACCAAACTTTACAACTAAGCTAACAATGAGCTTCTTTCAAAGAATCAAAATTCCATAGGTTGATCAACATATACGATGAAATGTTACTCTCTCACAGCAATGTGAGAATAACAACACTCCAAAAATGCTATCCTTTATCTTTCTTGTATGTAGTTACATGTCGAATTTCTTCATTCTTTGATTCATTACACTCGATTCAGGTATGGTTTGCACCAATTCAAGAGACTGTACATCAGGCATTCAATATATAAGATTAGAGTGAGACTGATGAGGCATTTAAATGTGTTGCAGGATGTTGTTTGAATTGCTTGTCCTAACAGGTGCACAAGTTGAGATGGATTGGACTTCTATATTGAGAAAACACTATGATTTCAGGTAGTTATTATTGTAATGGAAAGTTTTAAAAAAAATAAAGAGAGAGATAATCAATTCATGAAAAGAAATGTTCTTTATCATTAGGGTTGCTTTCGTCGGGTTTGATGTAGAAATCGTCGCCAACTTCACAAAAAGACAAATAGCATCAGTGGCCACAGATTGCAACCTGGATTTAAACAAGTTTCGAGGTGCCGTCAACAATGCTAACAGAATTCTCTAGGTCAGATTGTTGATTGGACTTAATTTTATTTAAATGATCTTGGTAATCCATTTTATTTAAATGAGCAGACTTGGATGTGCGTCGGAGCTATCCGAATGTTGAACGGGGGTCCCTGAAAGGTGGGAACTGTTGTTATGATCATGAAGAAGCTGTCAATTTCCTATGGACAGCATTGGAGTGGCCTGGCCATTTGGACAGACCGTGTTTATATCTATATTTGCTCGAAATTGATGGAGTAGACCCGGATGTGTGTCGAAGTTATCCGGATGTTGAGTGGGGGTCCCTGCAAGGTGAGAACCGCTGTTATGACCATGATGAAGCTATGCATTTCCTATGGACAGCATTGGAGTGGCCTGGCCATTTGGACAGGCTGTGTTTATATCTATATTTGCGGGGACCACACCCTTAACGTATAACCTAAACTTATTCTCAAATCCCAAAACCTATAACTACAACCTAAACCTTAACCTAAACCTATAACCTATAACCTAAACCTATTACCTAAACTCAATTCCCAAACTAACCTAAACTCAATTCCATAAACCTTAACCAAAAACCTAACCTAAACCTATACTTACAACCTAAACCTATTCTCAAATCCCAAAACCTATAACTACAACCTAAACTGTAACCTAAATCTATAACTTATAACCTGAACCTATAACCTAAACTCAATTCCCTAAATCTTAACTAAAAACTTAACCTAAACCTATACTTATAACCTAAACCTATTCTCAAATCCCAAAACTTATAAATATAACCTAAACCTTAACCAAAAACCTGTAACCTATAACTTAAACCTATAACCTAAACTCAATTCCCTAAACCTTAACCTACACCTTAACCTAAACCTATACTTATAACCTAAACTTATTCTCAAATCCTAAAACCTATAACCTAAACCTTAACCTAAACCTAAACCTATAACATAATACTATAACTTATAATCTAAACCTAAAACCTAAAACCTAAACCTAAACCTAAACCTAAACTTAAAACCTAAATGTAAATCCGATCTCGAATCCGAACCCGATTTCCTAAACCTAAACCATAACGTATTCTCAAATCCCTAAACCTAAACCTACACCTAATCCTAATCTCAACTCCCTAACTTAAAACCTAAACTCAATTCCCTAAACCTTAACCTATGACCTAACCTAAACCTAATTAAACCTATAACCTACACTAATAACCTAAACCTAAACATATAACTTAAACCTATAACCTTAACCTAAACATAAAACCTAAACCTAAACCTATACTTATAACCTAAACCTATTCTCAAATCTCAAAACCTATAACCTTAACCTTAACCTTAACCTTAACCTAAACCTAAACCTATAACCTAATGCTATAACCTATAACCTAAACCTAAACCTATAATTTAATGCTATAACCTAAAACCTAAACCTAAACCTACACTTATAACTTATAACCTAAACCTAAACCTAAAATCCAAACGTAAACCCGATCTCGAACCTGAACCCGATTTCCTAAACCTAAACCTTAACGTATTCTCAAATCCCTAAACCTAAACTACACCTAATCCTAATCTCAACTCCTTAACCTAAACCTAAACTTGAAAACCCAAACCTAAACCCAAACCCGAACCCGAACCCAATTTCCTAAACCTAAACTTATAACCTTAACCTAAACATATACTCAATTCCCTAAACTTTAACCTACACCTAATTCTAATCTCAAGTCCCTAACCTAAACCTGAAAACCCAAACCTAAACCCGATCCCGAACCCGAACCCAATTTCCTAAGCCTAAACTTATAACCTTCACCTAAACCTATTCTCAAAT
Source organism: Magnolia kwangsiensis (assembly GCA_037074715.1). Taxonomy (NCBI): domain Eukaryota; kingdom Viridiplantae; phylum Streptophyta; class Magnoliopsida; order Magnoliales; family Magnoliaceae; genus Magnolia; species Magnolia kwangsiensis. The sequence goes on along the minus strand of CM073572.1, from coordinate 15,766,355 downwards.
CCCAAAACCTATAACCTAAACTTAAACCTAAACCTAAACCTTAACCTATAACCTTAACCTATAACCTAAACCTAAAACCTAAACTCAATTCCCTAAACCTTAACTTATAACCTAACCTAAACCTAAACCTAAACCTATAACCTACACTTATAACCTAAACCTAAACATATAACTTAAACCTATAACCTAAACCTAAACATAAAACCTAAATCTAAACCTATTCTTATAACCTAAACCTATATTTATAACCTAAACCTATTCTCAAATCCCAAAACCTATAACCTAAACCTAAACCTTAACCTAAACCTAAACCTAAACCTATAACCTATAACCTAAACCTATAACCTAAACCTAAACCTACAATTATAACCTATAACCTAAACCTAAACCTAAACCTAAAACCCAAACATAAACCTGATCTCAAATCCCATTCTCAATTTCCTAAACCTAAACCTAAACCTTAACCCATAGCCTAAACCTATAACCTATAACCTAAACTCAATTCCCTAAACCTTAACCTATAACCTAACCTAAACCTAAACCTCTAACCTACACTTATAACCTAAACCTAAACCTGTAACCTTAACCTAAACGTAAAACCTAAACCACACCAGAGTCGCTTACGGCCACAATGGGTACTTGAACTTGTGACTTTGTATTGAAACTATTTTGAATCTACAATGAAGGCATGAGTAAGGACCTAGGTGTGTGTGCATAATCAGCGATGTGTTCATCACACTGAATTTTGTGAGCCCCACCAGAAAATAAGCTATGACTTATAACCTAAACCTGATCCCGAACTCGATTTCCTAAACCTAAACCTTAACCTATTCTCAATTCCTAGCTATAACTTATAACCTATAACCTAAACCTAAACCTAAACCTAAACTTAAACCTAAACCTATAACCCACAGCATTAACATAAATTTATAACCTACAACATTAACCTAAACCTATACTTATAACCTAAACCTATTCTCAAATCCCAAAAGCTATAACCTAACCCTAAACCTATAACCTAAACTTAAACCTTAACCTATAACCAAAACCTTCACCTATAACATATAACCTAAACCTATAACCTATAACCTAAACTCAATTCCCTAAACCTTAATCTATAACCTAACCTAAACCTAAAGTCAATTCCCTAAACCTTAACCTATAACCTAATCTAAACCTAAAGTCAATTCCCTAAACCTTAACCTATAACCTAACCTAAACCTAAACCTATAACTTAAACTCATTTCATTGGATGCTTTTTCTTTTCTTTTTCCTCTTTCCTTTTCTTTCTACTAATAAACTCAGATTCGTAACTGAAAATCAATGTGCATCATGCTTTCCTTATGATAACTCTTTTTAGTTTTACCTTTTTATTTTGCTTATTTTGGGTCTTCCAAGAGGCTTGACAGTTCATCCCAGCTCAGCTACACATGCTTTTGACTGAGATTTGACAAGTAGGGATAGCTTGACAGTTTTTCCACATATTATGCACATGTTTCACTTGGAGAAGGTTTTCCATGTTAGTATTTTTAGAGTCTTTTACAAGAACTATGCAAGTTTAGAACTGCTCCTAGATTAATCCTAATAAAGGATAGTTAGCTTCTAAGTCTTTGTACTAAGATTAGAGATAGATGGATTTTGGCTCAATGGATTGAGGTGATTTGTTAGAAAAGATTTACATTAGCTGACCAAAGTCAATCTTCAGTACATGATTTGGATGTAGTATGATCATGAGCTATGCAGGTTTTTTCTTTTCATTTAAGGAACATAAGTGTTGGAACTATGATGATCTCTATTTGCATATAGATTAACATTCAATTTCTTCGACTTATAGATAATTCCAAAGTTAATATGTATGGATAGTTTGAGGACAGCTTAAGGTGAGAGTATATGCAAGGCTATGGTTGTGTTTGGACATGCTATCATCTAGAAACACAATAATCATTTCAGTGAAGCTGAAATGACCAATTTGAAACTATCATAGTATTTGTATTGTGTGATCATTACTCCAAGTTCAACTAGAAAGGAGCGTAATTGCAATTTGTACTCCATTATGAATAACACTAACCGTCGATACAATTCGATCATTGCCACCTAATTGAACTGAACAATTGCAATCCAACTCAAGTGTGTTTCAAAATGCAGCGTAAAAGATGCATTTAGATCAATGGATTATTTCTAGCCTGGTGAACCTGTGATTAGCTCTGTTTTGAGCTTGTAGATTATCTTTGCATTAAGTCGATGAAACTCAATCAGGCCTTAAAAGATTTGAATTTTATTTTGTATTGTGACTTGAATAAAAGATATGATGTAATTGAGAAAACCCAAAAGCCACAACTCAGTTTTTCTTTTTTTCTTTTTGCAGTGGCTATAAGTACATGCCTTATCAACTTTTAGCTTGCCACGTCATGATGGAGGTGAGTTTCTTGGCTGTTAATTGGTACCTCTTTGTTGGAAAGTGTTCTTCTTCATCATGATTATCAAACAATTCCTATTACAACAAAAGTGGCTGATGTGCCAGTCCATGTTGGCATTGAGTTGTAGTTTGACCACCAAGTGTGTTAGGTTTTTGGGTATCACTTTGTGATTAGAGTTCATAGAGAACCCACAAACATGTTATGGAGTCACAAATCATATGCCTGTTTCCAATGACTAGTAGAAATGATGTCATGTGATTTTCAGTTCAATTGGCAGGTGTATTATAGTGCAGAAACACTCAGTATGCTAGTGGAGATGATAGAAGGGAAGTGTGAAGCTAGAAAGAAGCATGATCTTCCATCTCTGGATGGCCCTGCAATCTTTGAGCATATCGTCTTCAGTGAATACATGTATGATCCTTCCAAATGCTGGGTAGTGTAGATAAAAGAGAAAGATGGTGATGATGTTAAGATGCAAGGACAAAAAAACAAGTGTACATGGCTATGGAACTTGACTCGAAAGTAGGTGGTAGGGAAGTCTTTGAAATAGGAAGATGATTTTTTGTATATTTTTTTATAATGTTAAACTTTTATATATTTATGCGTGAATGAATGTGATGTGGATAAGATTGCTTGTGTTTGGATAAATGTACTTTATGTTTGGATGGATTTTCTATTTTGGGTTTAGATGGATGTGAACGTGAATATGGTGAAATATATTATATAACAGGTGTATATCAGGATGAATATGATGAAATATATTGTTAACAGGTGTATATCAGTAATTTGTGTGGAATTTTGAGCTAGAATATTTTTTTTTAAAAGAGACTTTTAGCGACGAAAGTTTTCGTAGCTAAAAGTTTTGTAACTTACTTTTAGCAGCGAAATTTTCACTTCTAAAGTCTTGTACAATTTTTTAGTGATGAAAATTTTCGTTGTTAAAAGTGGAAGGAACCCTTCTACTGTTTTTTATCGACGAAAATTTTCGTCACTAAAAGTGGAACGAATTTTCTAGCCGTGACAATTTTCGTTACTAAAAGTCTTGTACAGATTTTTTAGTGACAAAAAAGTTTTGTCGCTAAAAGTGGAACGATTGTCTTTTTAAAAAAGTGAAACGATTTTTAGCAGCGAAAATTTTCGCTGACGAAAGTCTTGTACAGTTTTTTTAGCGACGAAAATTTTCGTCATTAAAAGTGGAAACGATTTTTTAGTAGAAAAAATTTTCGTTGTTAAAAGTCCTATACAGTTTTTTTAGTGACAAAAATTTTCGTTGCTAAAAGTGAAATGATTTTTGTAGCAGCGAAAGTCCTATATATTTTTTTTAGCGACGAAAATTTTCGTCGTTAAAAAACTTCCATTCAACCGCTGAAACTCTTTTGTGGTGGTGTATTAGCGGCGAATTTAGCGACGAAATATTTCGCCGCTAAAAACCTTTAGCTACGAAAAATTGGCTTTTAGTGACGAAAATTTTCATCGCTAAAAGTGAGATTTCTTGTAGTGTTTGTTTCTAAAGCTATAAATATGATTGTATACGGAATTAGGAGGTATTACGGGGTATTCTAAGAGGTTCTAAGTGTTTCTAAAAAGGGTTTTAGAGTTTCAAGGGGTGGAAAAATGCGAGGTTTGAGGATTGCTCAAGCTGGGTAAATCATCTATCTTTGTAATTTGTGCTTTCATACTAGAATTTTTTGTCACTTTGTATCGTGATTTTTTTTCCGCAAGGGTTTTTCACGTTAAATCTTTGTGTTATCTTATATATGTTTGACACTATTGGATTGCTATCGTAGATCTATATCTGTGTGATTCCGCATACCAAATCTCAACATTAATTTTCTATTAAGTATTTTAGTTTATTTGAATTAAATATAATAATTTTATTTTTATTTAATAAAAAGTAATTTCTTTATAATGTAAAACATTTCCAAATAAAAGATATGGGCAAATGTGTCTAATTAACATATTTCAAACATTTAAGATGTTTATTAACAAACAGTTTGTTTCCAATTCAATACTTAATTTTTGAATTTCGGCCATAAATATTGAACTAGTTTTTGTCTTCAGACTTCAGATTCAGAGTTCAGTTTTCAGATTCGGTCTTTAAACTTTATATTTAACAAACAGGGCCTTTAGTGTGAACGGCTTAATCCGCGTCCTGATCTTTTGCCCATGAAGTTATTTCCGGGTTGGAGAAAATAACACCGTCCCTGTACATACCTCGCCCATAATCTTATTACCCCGAAGTCATTTCGGCACGTCGGAGAAAGTGACACTGTCCATCCTAATGAGCAGGTTCCGCGTCAAACGCGGCTAATCATAACCATGTACATACCTCGTCTATAATCGTATGCCCCCGTAGTCATTTCGGCCCATCGGAGAAAGTGACACTGTCCATCCTAAAGAGCAGGTTCCGCGTCAAACGCGGCTAATCATAACCATCGAATACATGTTTGTGTACGGCTAGATTGTGACGGAAGCGTCGGATTGGGTCGTGACCCCAACACGTGAGACGCCCTTTTCCAGCTACAGCCTTCAGAAGGAAGTTCCTGTGGGGCCACCATGTTGTTTATATGAAATACGCCAGGTCCATTCATTTTAAAACATGCTGTAAAAAAATGATGTGGAACTTTTTAATGGTGGGTGATCGATCACCACTATTTCTTATGGGGTGCTCTACTTTAGCTTTTGCTCTAATCAATCTTAGGCTCATGCCCTTAAATGACCCGGAAAAGATGGACAACGTGGATAAAAGCGCATATTTCATGGTGGCCCCACAGCACCGGTCGTCAACCAATTCGCTTCCCATCGTACAATGATGCCCAATAATGTTAGCCATTGACCATTAGTTACTTCTAAAGGCCATCGATCAAACAAGCTGATCTGATCCACGTTATTTATACTGAGGTCATCTACGTCCGCAAATGCAAACTGACCGTCCGGCCGACATCATTCGGCAGTAGTGTATCCTTGTGGGGCCACGTTGTTCACATTGAGGCCATCAACGTCAGCACGTGCAAACTGACAGTCCGGCCGATATCATTCGGCAGTAGTGTATCCATGTGGGGCCATCATGGATGGACCAAAAGAAAAGCATGATAAAATGAAGTTTTCTTGCGCGGATTAATTAATTATGACTGTCCATTTAAAAGTTTTAACCACACCATCCAGACAAAATTTACTTAATATGTAGCAAAACTCTGTGAGACCCACCGTGAAGTATGTATTTTATCCATATGGTACATTCACTTTGCCGAATCATTTCAGGAAATGAGCAAAAAAAATAAAAAATGAGATAAATCCAAAGCTGAAGTGTACTTATTAACGAAAGCGGTGGAGATTATTACACTTATTGTTGAAACCTTATTAGGGGTATCATGATATTTATTTGTCATCTAATCGGTTTATAAAGTCAAACCTGTGTTATATTTTATTTTAAGATAATATTAAAATTTGAATTTTCAAATTCTCGATAATTTTTCTTCACATTTGAAAAGTTGTGGTACTTTTGAATTGTGGATTTTGTCTCACACTGAAATTGACAAAATAAACTATCTTGTATATAAGATAGTCTTTTTTCCTAAGGCTTGATCCCCTTTCAGAGGGCATGTGAATTTGATCTTGTATCTCTGATATTTGGTTTTAAGCATTTTTATTACTGAATTTATCGCTGAGTCAAGTCAGCACTTTCAGATTAAACTGCAAGTGGTCTGAGCCCGTGTACAGTGAGTGCACTGCTGGGACCGGGTCATAGTTGTTATATCCTGGAGGTCGATTGCTCTTGAAACCTGTTGCACTTGGGAAGCTGTTTAAGGAAAGCAAATTCGATTTTAAGCCATGTGAGTCACGCCTCGACTTAATGCAATAAGTTCTTCTTTCTCAAAAATTTTATTTTCTTTTTTGGTTCTCGATTTTAATAGTCTATTTAATTCAACCGAATATTCCAGCAACCTATTCATGAGATCAAATATAAATGTACAAAAGGCCCTGGGAAGTTTTCACCCGTAAATGTAAACGTTCAATCCTTGCTATATCTTTGGTGCGGTCCAATTGAGCTTTAGGTCTGCCTATTTTTTTGACTTGTCTTAAAATTATTAGAAAAATGAATCAACTATTAAGGATAATATATATATATATATATATATATATATATATATATATATATATATATATATATATATATATATATATATATATATATATATATATCATGGTGGACCACATATATCTATACACACTACATGTGGTGTTCTATTTTACACCAGGCAATCCTAATCCAATACAATCCAACACACAACATGCAGGGCCTGTTTGGCCTGATGGATTGGAAGGGATTGAATGGTATTAGGGTGGATAGCGTGGATTTCTAAGTAATAATGGTGTTGTCGGTGGATTGTCTTCGAATCCATGGGATTGTTATATCCCTGGATTGCTATATCCAGACTGTTTGGCACACCCGGTCAATCCAAGGATTAAACCTTCCCATCCCTTCCAATCCCACGAACCAAACACGTCCCGAGCAACTTTGAACGGATTAGGGTGGATTGGATGAGATTTAAAGGTAATGATGGTGTTGTCAGTGGATTGTCTTGAGATCCATAGGATTGGGATCCGATCACCGACTCTGTTTGTGTTGCGCGGCCATTCCTGGGATTCAACTTCCAATCCCTTCTAGTACCGTCCAATCCCTTCCAATCTGACTGGCCAAACGGACCCGCAGTGTTCTATTCTACACCACGCGATCCGTATCCGAAAGTGTCCGTCCAAAGGTGAAACTTCGGTGCTTGTTTCATTCTTTTTTCTTTTTTTTTTATAAAAAGAATTAGATTGTAGTACCTTTTATTTAAAATATTTTCATTGAACTACTTGTTAAATAAGTAAATTTCATCAGTAATTAGATTAACTGCTTACTTTTGTGAAAATGACAAAATGCTCTTCCAATAAGGATGCACTTTTAACAAGCAATGTTCACAAATCAAGGTTTAGAGCCCTTTAATTGATCTTTTTGGGAACTTTTTTTTCTTTTTTGTTGAGAAATTTAGCTTATGTGCACTGATTTTAACAAATTAATTAGTCTGTCCTGATTTGATTTGAGTGAATATATGACACATTTAAGACTTAACAGTGACATAAACAGTGTAATACGGTAATAGAGTATTAAATATTGATAGGGTCCTTACTATTGCTTGGGTGGTAGACTCTCAGGAGTTTCAACTCCTGGTCTAGGGTTTGAGCACCCATGCCTGGTGAAATTCCACTAATTCCACTAGTGTGAGTGTGTGGGGGTGTGGGTGCGTGTATTTAAAAATAAAAATAAAAATAATAAGTATTAAATATTAATAAATAGCTCCCCAAAAATGTCACGGACGCGGCTTTCTGCAAAAGCCTTTCCCAAAAAAGTTACGGGATGTTGGATGGGACCCACATAGATGTTTTTGAGAAATCCAGCCCGTTCATCCGCTTTGATCGCTCATTTTAGTACATGCGATTAAACGTTATGTGTATTCAAAACTTCAGTTGGTCACACGAGAGGAAACAGGGGAGATTTTATGTGAATTGTTGAAACATTTTTGAGGCCATAAAAATTCTCCGTGGGGAATTTGTTTTTTGATATTTTCACTTTATCCCATTGGTAATGACTTTATAAACGGTTTGGATGACATATAAACATCAAGGTGGATCCAGGAAGGTTTCAAAGGTAAAAATTTCTTTCCTAAAATTTTCCTCTCGTGTGACCTACTTGATTTTTGGATCCATCTCGTTTTTTCTCATATTTCCTAAAATGAACACCATGGACGGGGTGAATTTCTCACAAACATCTCTATAGTCTCCGGCATCCTTGTGCAGGAACTTCCCACGAAAGGCGTATCACCTTACATGTGCCCGTGCTCTCTCCGAGTCACATGTACCTCGTGGGAAACGGATTGGCAACTCCCCCTGCCACCAGCCGGTGGCTGATAGGTGGTGCTCTGTGGACCTCACCATAATGTATGTTTACATTCATTCTGTTCATCCATTTTTATAAATCATTTTAGGGTCTAATCCAAAAAATGAGAGGGATATAAATCTCAGTTGGACCATGCCAAAGTAAAACAATAGTGATCGGCTATCTACCATTAAAATCCTCCTAAGGCCCACTGTACTATTTATTTTACATCCAATCTGTTTATTAGGTCATACATACCCAGATGAATGGAAAAAACAAAGATCAGCTTGATCCAAAACTTTTATGCCCCCCCACAAAGTTTTTAATGATCAGCATTCATTCAACACTCTAACTATAATGTGGTCCAATTGAGATTGTGATATATCTCATTTTTTGTCTCATTAGATGAAATGGTATAGAAAAATAGATGGAGAGCATGGATGAAACACATACATCGAGGCTCACAGAGCACGCCAGGGGAGTAGCCAATCGGTTTCCTTACATCAGCAGCTACAGGCTGAACACGTACTGATAATTGAATGCCAAACTGATGTACCTTTTATGAGATCTGCAACCTCCGTTGAATAGCCACTTTATCTGAAATAGGATTGCCTAGTGAGTTACTCAGTAGGCTTTTATCGTATTGTGTAAACTCATCTAGGCCTATTATGAATGCATGTAGGTTATCTACGCCGTCCACCCATTTTTCAAGATAATTTTACTGGTTGAGTCCAAGATAAAAGTATGTCCAAAGCTCAAGTTGATCACACTAAAGAAAACAACAGTAGGACTAATGACTTCCACCGTTCAAACCTTGCTACAGCTAGCAGTGATGTTTATTTGTCATCCAACTTGTTCCTAATATCACACAAACATGGATGAAGGGAAAACACAAATATCAGCTTGATCCAAAAATTCTGTGGGCCCTAAGAAATTTTCAACGGTAGAATTTCAATTTGCAGTGTTTCCCTTGGTGAGGTCTACTTGATATTTGGATATATTTCTTTTTTTGGTTCAAGCCATAAAATTATCTTTTAAAATGGATGGATCGAATAAATAAAATATGTAAATCATGGTGGACTCCATAGAGTTTGCTCAGTACACTTAGGGTCAGTTTGGGTGGTCGGATTAGACGGGATTCCGTGGGATAGGATTTAAAAAACATCACTGATACACATGGCAGGATTGTTCCCTGTTGCCATGGGATTAAATTAATGCCATGCTTTGTTGATAGTACAGTGGTATATTAAATGGATATACTCATCATCATTTGAAATTATTGAGAATAACACATCTGTTATATCTAAACCGTTCATTTGTTTTGTAACCTCATTTTATGTCATGGGCCTAAAAATGAGATAGATCCAAAACTTATGTAGCCCCAAAGAAATTTTCAACGGTAAGTATTCAATCCCTGTTACTTTCTATGGTGGAGTCCACTTGAGCTTTAGATTTACTTATTTTTTAGCCCATGCTCTAAAATAATCTCAATAAATGAGTGAACGGTGTGGATATAGCCCACACATCATGTTGGGACCTACACAACTTTCCAAACATTGAGTGAAATTGGCATGGGTATCAATGCAATTCCATTTAATGTAATTCAAAGCTTTTCCACTCATTCCAAACATGAAATGAAATTGGCATAGGACCCCTTCCCACCTAATCCCTTTTAATTCCACTGCTCAAACTGACCCTTATCGTACTGAGTTACTCAGTGCAAAATCCGATTCCACTTTATCTTGGGAGCAAGAAATGATTGTAACCCATGACTAAGGTATCGACTCCATGACTAGCCACTTGTCCTGAAAGCGAGAAATGGTGGGGCACTTGTCTTGGGAGCAAGAAGTGTTTGTAACCCATAACCAGGAACTTGTCTTGGGAACAAGAATTGGTGGGGCACACAGAGCACGCCAGGGAGTAGCCAATCGGTTTCCTACCTCGTGTAGATGCAGGTGGAGTACGTACTGATAATTGAATGCCAAGTTGACCTTTTATGAGATCTGCAACCTCCATTGAATAGGCACATGTCATGGGAGCAAGAAAAGATCGCTACCCATAACTAAGGTATCCATTCCCTAGGGGCTGTTTGTTTTTCAAAGCAAACTTAAATACCTTGAAATGGGTAATTATTACGGTTTCATGCATTTGAAAATTTATAAAAATTTATGCATTTTAAACCCATTCAATTAAGATAGTTTTAATTTTTGAACCACATAGTAATATATATGATATATTCATTCCATCCATCTATTTTACTATAATATTTTGAAACATGAGATAAAAAATAAAGTAGATACAACACTCGGGTAATCTAGATCAAAAGAAATAGTGGTCTTACAAAGTTTTTAACGGTAAATATTCAATTCTCTTTTTCATATGGTGTGGTCCACTTGAGTTTTGAATATACCTTATTTTTTTTACCTTATTTTTTTCTCATACTATAAATTCAAATGGTATAATGAATGAACGGTGTAAATAAGAGAAATGCATCCCAGTAAGACTCATATATATTTTGTAATAACTTTTGATTTCCATGTCAAAAAAGTAAGTAATCAAATATGTATGTTGTAAATACATGGAGAAATAATTATTACTCTTTTACTTAATATTTATTAGTGCACCAAAAAATCAAACCTGCATGCGTGATTGTGTGAGTTCACACATCATTGTTGAAGACCCTCTGGCAGGAATTGATACCAGGAGGTCACCTCAGCATCGAAACCAGGTATCTTTCACTTAGTCTACCACTTGAGCTATGGATTGATAATAATTGGAAATAACTAAGGTACACCACTTGAGCACATTGTACGTGGATTGCCTCCGAGAGAGGCGACCCACCTCTATGTTTGTGATAAATCTACACTCTTCAACCATTTTTTGAGCTAATTTTATGGCACGAGGAGAAAAATGAACTGGATCCATGAGGTTTGAACGTCCACAGTTAAAACATTCATGGAGCCACGGAAGTTTTGAATTGGGCTAATATTTCATCCCAATATGAATGACGTTACGATCGGTATGGATGGCATTTAAACATCACTGTCGACCCTAGGGAGGTTTTAATAGTAAGAATTTTCCTACTCACCTTTTCTTTCAGTGCGGCCCACTTAAGTGTTGGATCCTGTTAAATTTTGGTTTAGAGTCTTAGAGTGAGCTCACAAAACGGATGGACGGGGTGGATTTGTCACGGTGGACCCACCAAGGTTTCAAACGCAGTGCAGGAACTCTCATTTTTTTCTTTTGTTAGTTTATTAGTACACCCCACTGTCAGCGCAGGAACTTCATGCGGAAGTCTTCCGCACGAAATCCTTGTCCGCTCATGCAAAAGTCACCGTAGGAAATCCGTGTCTACATATGAACGGGGCATCTCATCCCTATGCCCACGTTGAACAGGAAACGGATTGACTATCCCGCTGACACTAGCACCGTGGCTCGTGGTCTGTGCTTTGTGGGCCCCACTATGATGTATGTATTTCATCCATTTTTAAAGATCATTTTAGAGCTTTGTCTAAAAAATGAGAGTGATATAAGTAATGCATGGATCACACCATAGGAAAACAATAGTGATTGGATATCTATCATTTAAATCCTCTTAAGGCCCACTGTACTGTTTATTTGATATCCAATTTATTAATTAGGTTATAAAGACCCAGATGAAGGGAAAAAAACATATATAGCTTGATCCAATACTTTTATGGCCCCAAAAAGTTTTTAATAGTCAATGTTCATTCAACACTGTTTCCTATAATGTGGTCTACTTGAGTTTGGGATATACTTCATTTTTTTGTAATACCATGAAATGATCTAGGAAAATAGACCGACAACATGGATGACACACATACATCATGGTGGGGCCCACAGAGCACCGACCACCAGCCATTGGATGGTGGGGGGGAGTAGCCAATCCATTTCCCGTTGTTTATTTGGGCGGTGGGATTAAAAGGTATTAGGTGGGTCCCGTGCCAATTCCAGTCCATGACTGGAAAGAATGGAAAATATTCGCATTACATTAAATGGAATTGCATTGGTCTCGTGCCAATTTCACTCAATGTTAGCAAATTCTGTAGGTCTCACTATGATGTGTGGGTTATATCCACACCGTCCACCCATTTTTTGAGATTATTTTAGAGTATGAGCCAAAAAATCAGGTAAATCTAAAGCTCAAGTGGACCTTACCATAGAAAGCAACGGGGATTGAATACTTACCGTTGAAAACTTCTTTGGGGCCATATAAGTTTTGGATCTACCTCATTTTTAAGCCCATGCCATAAAATGAGGTTACAAAATCAATGAGCTGTTTAGATATAACACATGTGTGTTATTCTAAGTAATTTCAAATGATGGTGGGTATATTCATTCAATGTAGCACCATATTATCAACAAAGCATGGCATTATTCTACCATGGGTAATAATTATGTTTTTTAACTCCCATCCCGCCTAATCCCTTCCAATCCCACCGCTCAAACAGACCCTAAGTCACACGTGAGATTTTTAATAGCCTCGTATTTTAGAGTGATTTCGCACTGATAAGGCAAATATGAACGTAGACACCAAATAAGCCATATTCAAAATTAATGGTGTGGGTTCCACGTCAACTGTTTTGTACGGCGTTGCATATCAGTGTTTTGGATATTTTTGATTTCTGATTTGGAAGGTGAACAAGAGATTGCTTACCTGATGAACAGATTAGATCTCATACATATTCTACCAACATGGCAGTAGTTATACTCAATATGCTAACCAAGTCACTTCCAACTCTCCTCACTCGCCCATAAAACTTTCGGTTCGAGCCAGATACGCTTTAACCGATCTTATATTATAAATTAATTTTGGAGCCTAACATAATGTCTTTGTGACATCCAATCTATCCATCATTTGCACACCCTTACATTCTTATCCAGTCTATCCATCATTTGCAACCTTTATATTCTTCTTGATTCCTAAAAATCATACCGATCAAAAAACTCATGTGGGCCACATCAGGGAGTTATGTTCTGATGGAAATGCACACCATTCAAAACTTTCTAGATTGTCTGTGGGACTATCCATGTTTTGTATATGACATATTCAGAAGATGCATCCATTTTGGATGAATAACAACTAGAAAGGAAATCAAGATTTTCAAAACTCAAGCAGGCCACGAATCAGGGTCTTAAAGGTTGAAGGTTTTATGCATTATTTTACATATGGTGTGGCACACCTATGTTTTGGATCGACGCCTACATGATGGAGAGATTATATATCATGAAATCATCATAGAAGCCTCACAGGTACATTCCTGCCTTAAACCTAAGGTAGAAATGTTTGTACGGGATACTACCTTAAATTATTTGCTCCCAAATTAGTAACCTACAACTGATGTAGAGCGGTCAAGGACAGTTTCATATCTAAGATGGATCAAAGAAGGCTCAATCGGAGGTGGAGGTGATCTGGACCGTCAGAACCTTATAATAGGTGTATTTCACAAATTAAAATGAGTTACTGAATGTATTAAATATGATTTTTGGATAGGAGAAGCTACTTTAACCAAACAACCTACATAGCCAGGTTGTCCACGCCGAATTTTAGAGATTCCATTGTATCGATGGTTGAAAATCCATTTTATTTCTATTTTTACTATTTATAGTAAATTTTAATTTGATTATAACTCTTCATCGTTTGAGCTTTAGGAGTTATAGTGCTTAGAAAAATTAGAAGAATAACGTACTTAAGCCAAATATGACACTTACTATAAATAGTAAATTTACTATTTAAAGTAAGTTACAAATTGCAGGAAGTTTGAGTTGGAGTTTGATTATAAAACTTCTTCCTTGGTATCACTATAAATGATTATAAATTCATTTTTATTATCAACCAAATTTCAAATTTCTAAAATTTATTTCAACGGACAACTATTGCCTACAAATAGAGATACTTAGCAACAAAAGGCCCTATGGGCCAACTAGTACAAGTATTATATACAAACTAGAAGGTAACCATTAATGTAGTAGGTTTAACATTGGCAACAAAGAAAAGAAAATAATTACATTATTTGGGTGATCTTGACAATTTAACTTGTCGATATAAATGGACAGTAAAAGACCCCAAAAAAAAATAAAAAATCAAATCAAATCAAATAGAATGGCTCATGTGGTTAACCTTTTTGCAAGTGGTTAGATATCCCAATCAAGCAATGGTTACTAAATTGCCAATTAATTATCATCTTTCAACAAACATTCGGATCATCAAGCATGTGAGTGGGAAAGAGAAGGGTGTCATCTCCCACTTAATCTAACTATACCATTGGAAAAATCTAACAAAAGTAGATTAATGAAACTTAATTTAACAAGATAATTTAAAGAAAAAACATGTTAAAAGGTTATGAATGTTTATATTCCCTAATTAAAGATTATGGATTATTTTATAAGATTCTCCAGAAGGAACGAAGTCATGTGATCAAAATGAGCTTTAAAACTACCATCGTTTTAAAATGGTGGTGGCCCATCCTCACCACATGCGGTATTAATGTATGACAATCCAGTAGATCCATTCAATTTTTGAGACACATTGGGAATGTAGCACATCTCTGAAATTGGATTGATCATGCAATCCCAACCATCCAATTGGCGGCTATGAAAATAGATGATTAAAGGTTTTTTTAAAAATAATCCAAGGGTGACTTAAATGGTTCTGGCTCTGGTCATCTTCAATATAATTTTTTGAGTAATGCTTTGTCCCAATAATGCCATCTCTATTGATAAAAACATTCTGCTGTAACATATGTAAATAAGGTAAAGCGGAACAATAAATAAATAATTGAAACTCTACACCTGTTTAGATGAACTAGAGACTGTGGAATATTATAAGTTAGTGGAATGAGGAGTGGAAGATGGCACTCAGGGAGATAGTTTTTGCCCCTTTTTTAATTTGACTATTTTCGCAAGCTTTCAAAACGCTATCTTTAGGATATAACGCTCAGTGTATAGTTCATTTATATGTGAAAAAAAAAATAAAATCTAACCCTAAATTCATTAAATTTACTTTTTGATTACTTAAATAAAAAAAATTAAAATTAAAAAATTAAAAAGAATAAGAAGAAAAATTTTCTACTTGTAGAGAAGAAGGGGATAGAATTATTATGCTCAGAGCCTTGATGAAAAATTCTTAAATAACCCTACGTTAGTATTAAGTTATTGTTGGGCCTTAAAATTAAGATATACAATTAAAACAAGCCTATTAACACTGGAGAAAAGTAAATCAAGCCCAATGGCGAAATAAATACTAAGTAGGATACCCCAATCATGAACAGTGAGCACAACCCAATGGACGGTTAGGTTGATTGACTGAATTGTCCTAGTCGACCTACGCAACTTCTTGGAGCACGAGATTCTATATTGCCGCAGGATTCAAGGTGGGCCCGACCGTGATGTTTGATAGAAATCCAATATGTTCATCCGTTTTTCAATCTCATTTCAGTACACGAGATAAAAAATAAGGACCCAAAACTCAAGTAGGCCATACGAGATGAAACAGGGGGGAAAGGAATGACTACAGTTGAAACCTTCATAGGCTCTACCTTGATGTTTATATTCTATCCAAATCGTTTATAAGGTAATTTTTACCGAGATGAAGTGAAAACACCAAAAACTCAAACCAATACCAAACTTTTATGATCATATAAATGTTTTATATGTTTCAACTTAAGCCACTAAATCCTCAGTCTCCTCTAGTGTGGCCAAAGTTTTGGATAAACTTTATTTTGGGTCACATGTCATGGAATAAGTTTAAAAATCAGATGGACGGAGCGTCTTTCTCACAAACATAGCTGTGAGCCCCACAAGGAATCCTTATGCAGGAACTTCCTGCCGAAGACTTTCGAAGCAAATCCACGTCCGAGCTCGAACGAGTAGAGCGCAGACAATAACCGAATTGCCCCGTTATCCTTATCCTTTACCAGATAGGACGGGGATTGCGTCCTACCCCCCCAGATGGTAATCCGTCCGGGCAAGGCTCTATGGGGCCCACAGTGATGTAATTATTTTATCCACACCATAATTGTTTTTTTTTTTTTGTTCATTTTAAATATTACTTAGAAAATGAGGCAGATACACAAATCCAATGGACCACATCAAAGGAAGCTGCAGTGATAATGACACCCACCGTTGAAACATTTCTAAGGGCCTACAATGATGTTTTTTTTTTTATACCACCTAACCTATTAATAAGGTCATGTAGACTTGGATGAAGTGAAAATGCAAATTTTATCTTGATCCGACACTTCTCAAGCTCCCAGGATGTTTTTAATAGTGGAAGTTTAATCCCCAGTTTGCGGTCTACTTAAGCCCTGAACCTACCTTAATTTTTGGCTCATATCTTAAAATAATCATATAAAAATAATTAACAGTGTGGATAAAATACTTACATCACAATGGGTCTCACAGAGCCCTGCCCAGACGGTGGGCAGCGGTAGGGCGCAATCCGCATCCCCTTTAGATATGGGTTATAAAGGAAGCGGATTGGCTGGTGTACCACACACCAGCTATATAGTGGGGATATCAACGTTAGTAAATTCTATGGGTCTGATCACGAGTTATGTGTTATATCCAAACCGTCAATCCATTTGGCGAGCTCGTATTAAGGTTTGAGATGAACATCTACCATTGAAACCTTTTTTGGAGTTACAAAAGTTTTGGATTTATATGAAATTTGTTTTTTCTCTTAATTCAAGTCTTTGTGACCTTATGAACAGATTGGATGGAAAGTAAACGTTATGGTGGGCCCTACGAATTTTTTAACAGTGAAAATCATTATCTCTGCAGCTATTTGTGATGTAGTCCAGATGATCTCTAGATATGATTAATTTTTTGGATAATGCTCTATAATGATCTCTAAAAATAAATGACCGGTGTAGATATAATAAATACATCATAGTGGGGCCATGTAAATTTGATCTCCTTTAAATCGTTTGTACAACTTCGAGCTTAAGGAGCATCAGTGCTCGTCTTCGCACAACACGTACCTACAACAAATGTATAGCTGGTGTGTGGTACACCAGCTAATCCACTTCCGAAATAAATACTAAGGGCCCGTTTGGCTGGGCGGATTGGAAGGGATTGGAAGTTAAATCCCGGGATTGGCCAGGCATACCAAATAGTTCGGGTGATCTGATCCGGGAATATAGCAATCCCATGGATCTTAAGACAATCCACTGACAACACCATCATTACCTTTAAATCCCATCCATCCATCCTAATCTGTTCAAATTTTCCTGGGACGTGTTTGGTTCAAGGGATCAGAAGGGATGGGAAGGTTTAATCCCGTGATTGGCCGGGTGTGCCAAACAGACTCCATATAGCAATCCCGGATATAGCAATCCCGTACATCTTAAAGACAATCCATTGACAACACCATCATTATCTTGAAATCCATGCCATCCACCCTAATACCATTCAATCCCTTCCAATCCACCCGGCAAAACAGGCCTTAAGTACGATACCCCAATCATGGAAACACGATTCAATGGGTGGTTAGGGTTGATTGATTGAATTGTCCGAGTAGACCTATGCAACTTCCTCAAGATCCTATACTGCCATAGGATTCTAGGCCGGCCTGTGATGTTTGATAGAAATCTAATCCATCCATCCATTTTTTAATTTCATTTCAGAACATGAGACTAAAAATGAGGAAGACCCAAGACTCAAGTAGGCCATACAAGATGAAACAGTGGGGAAAGAAATGACTACCGTTGAAACCTTCTTAGGTTCCACTTCGATGTTTATATTCCATCCAAATCGTTTATAATATAATTTTCACTGAGATAAGTGAAAACAACGAAAACTTAAACAGATATAAAACTTTTGTGTCATATAAATGTTTCAACGGTGATCACTAAATTCTCACTGTTTCCTCACGTGTGGCCCATTTAAGTTTTGGATAAACTTTATTTTTGGTCACATGTCATAAAGTAAGCTCAAAAAAGGAATGGACGGAGGGTCTTTCTCACAAACATCGCAGTGGGTCCCACACAGAATCCTCGTGCAGGAACTTCCTGCGGAAGGGCTTTCGAAGGAAATCCGCGTCCGAGCACGAATGGCTGGGGCGGAGACACGTAATCGAATTGCCCCGTTATCCATGGGAACGGATTGGGTACTCCCCTTGACACCAGCCATTGGCTGGTGGTTGGTGCTATGTGGGCCCCACCATGATGTATTTGTGTCATCCATGCCGTCCATCTATTTTTATATATCATTTTAGTATATGATAAAAAAATGGATTATATCTCAATCTCAAGTGGATTACATTGCAGGAAACAGTATTGAATGAATTTTGACCATTAAAAACGTTTTGAGGACTATAAAAGTTTTGGATCAAGATAACATTTACTTTTTTCCCTTCATCTGGGTCTTCGTGAGCAAATCAACGTGGATGTCAAATAAACAGTACAGTGGGCCTTAAGGAGGATTTTAATTGTGAATATCCATTCATTATTTTTTTTCCTGTCGTGTGGCCACCAAAGATTTATATCCCTATAATTTTTTTGTATCAAGCCTTAAAATGATATGTGAAAATGGATGAAACAACATCATGGTGAGGCCCACAGAGCACCGACCACCAGCCACGGGGCTGGTGTCAGGGGGAGTAGCCAATCCGTTCCCGTTATCCATATGGGTTATAAAAGCTTAGGACAGGGTGGAGAAAAGAACCAGTGTCCGAAAGGAGTTGAGAAGCGTTACTGCTCTGGTAGCTTTCGTAATAACGGTGTCTTGCGAAGGGTCTGTGTGGACTTTGGAGGGAGAAGTCGTGATTTGTGAGTGCCTTTTGGGTAGGTGAAGGTGTCTTTCTAGTTGAAGGAATGGAGGATTTGGAAGGTTTCCTGATGGAGGAGGGGCCAGACAATTTGCCAGGTTGTCCTGAGTTAGAGAACTCTTTCAGCTCTTCTTTGGACGCTTGGTGGAATGGCCACATCTCTGACTTAGACGGCAATGATTTAGATCTCTTCTCTCTCTTGGAGGAAGCTGACTCGGCCCACCACCAGCATTCCTCGTACCAAAATGAAGAACAGCATCAGCAGCAGCAACGAGAACAAGAAGCAGAACAACAGCAGCAGCAACAACAAGAACAAGAAGCAGACAAACAACAAGAAGTTAATGGGTTCCTTGAATCAGATGGCTTTGATTCGGAACTCTTCTCCCTCTTAGAAGAAGACGGATCGACCCTCCGACCATCATCGTCACTTGGCTCTATAAACCAGATAGAACTACAACAACAGTCAAATGATGAGGAGGAAGCGGAAGAGGAAGAATCGGATAGTGATGATAAGAAGGCCAATGCACCTAACAGTAAGAACTTGGTATCAGAGCGAAATAGGAGAAAACGGTTAAACCAGCAACTCTTCAGCTTGAGATCTCTCGTACCAAACATCACAAAGGTAATCATTTACATTCATGTTTATAAATCATCTTATGGGTGCATTCCATTTCAAGTACATCTCAACGCATCAATTGTATTGGCACTGATGCCATGAGAAAATATCTAATTGCACCAAGCGATGTAATAGCCATAAAAGTATCATATGACATTGAGAAATTGTAGAGGAATTTACAAATTTTTTTTATTTTTATTTTTTCAAAGTAAACAAATTAAGATCAACAAAGACATCCTTAGATTAGATATGAACACACCACAAACATTACCAAAATGACAGTAACATAAAAAATAATAATAATAAAATGTATGTTTTTCCTACAAATAATAAATGATACTATATGTGATTCTAACTGCTATTGATTTTGTGGTTAAAGATGGACAAGAGATCTATTCTCGTCGATGCTCTAGCTTACCTACAAAGCATTCTGCAACAAATTGAGAGGGAGAAGGAGTATACCAACATCGCAGAGGACTCTTCCTGCGACGATGACTCCCTTGTTGTGCAGGAAGAAATCCCACCAATGCGACCTCAAGAATTATTTCCATGCGATTCTCCTCCAGCTATATCACAGGTTTTGGTTTAAGGTTTTTATGTTTTTCTTCTTCTTTTTCCATCTCTAACTCGTTCAGGTGTGCATTGATAGGATGGTATTAACCATATTACCCAAGAGACCCAGTGAACACGTCGATCAATGCAGACCGACGAACTGATGGGCCACCTTACTGATGGGCTAATAGTAAAGAACTGCAGATATTGCATGTTTCTAACCCTTCGATCTATAGGCTTACTGGTTTGGGCTGGTTTGGGGCTATTTCTCATCCAAGAAGTGGTCCACTAACCAATGAGTTGAAGGGTTGATAATCACTTAGTATATGTTACCCGACCCAAATTGCATCTTGTGATTATTCTCTTGTTAGTAGTGAAGGTATGTAAGTATATGGATATTTGGTTTTTCTAGATTGAAGTGGAGATGTTTGATGAAGAGAGGTTTGTGCTAAAGATCGGCTGCAATAGAGCAATGGGTGCACTGAGTCAAGTGCAGCGGGTGATAGAATCTTTAGGCTCAGAGATCACATGCAATTCTGTCAACCAGATCGATCGTGATCACGTGAGCACCACCGCTTTCCTTCGTGTAAGTGTCTATGACATACACAAACCTCACATGTGTAAACGAGGAATCTTTGTTCGGGATTGTGGAGCCGCTCATTGGCCGAAGTGACCATCTGGTGAATCATACATGTATTAGGAAAAAAAAAAAAAAACTATTTAAGAGAAATTGACAAATTGTCCAATTGCTATACATGTATGTATCCCACCTGACAATTATTTCAGCCTGATAGCAAGATCTGGCACCTATCCAAATTGCTTGATGAGCAGCTCTGATCACATACAGACATTCATGACCATTTCCACATGTTAGGTGGGTCCCCTCAGCATTTCTCCATTTATATCTTTCAGTCAGTGAGGATGTTTTTTCTGTATATATGTTGGAACATCACAGGTAAAGAAGAAAGGTGTTGTCACGGAAGAAAAGCTCAAGAATGGCGCGAAAACAATGGCATTGAAATTGGGTCTTCTTCTCCCAAATCCCCCAATTCATTAGATATAAACCATGGCAATGGAATTGCTTCTCCTCTTCCTCCTTCCTGTTGTGAGTAGATTGTAGATTGTAAACAACCGCGATCGAGCAATTCTAGCCATCCAATCAGGCTTCCATCAGAAGGGCGATTGAATGAAAGGCAGTTTTCATCAAATGAATGATTGAAAACAAAAGGGTCATCAGCTAAAGCTCGACAAGAGAAATATGATGGACAAGATAATCATAGGGGCACTTGTTTCTGCGGACTGGATTAGTGTCCAAATGTGCCATGCGTATCATGGACGAGCTTCCATAATTACAAAACTGCAGCGGTTGCACATTTTTTCCTAGCCCTGGTACAGCAATAATCGTATTTATATTTATTTGAGAACTATTTCACATTTTCGAACTTTGTTCATTCCCCGAGAATGACGTGGCCTTAAAAGAGAAAATGAAATAAATGCCTACAATGAGTGGTCGGTGCTTTCACATTGCTCAGAGAATCTATTTTGTCGTTCTAACTCAAACTGTACACGAGTCCAACCTAGTGGAGCCTTTTTTTTTTTTGAAAAAAGATATATAATTTCATTGACGTGCAACCAATAGATATACAATTTACCTGACTCCGAAGGGCAACCACGAAAAAACCTGGACCTCTCATATCATATGTGCTCTACCAATCAACAGAAAGAAAACCCAGAAAAACCCCGGACCTCTCCTGTCATAAACCTGGACCTCTCATATCATATGTGCTCTACCAATCAACAGAAAGAAAACCCAGAAAAACCCCGGACCTCTCCTGTCATAAACCTAATGGCGGTTGGTAAGCTCAACTCGGCAAGGCCACTCCATCTTGAACTCAACTCGACTTTGTCCTTGAGCCTGATTGGCTATCTTAGTTTGGCTTGTTCAACATCTGGGGACAGTTCAAGCCAAGATCGAGCCAGTGTGGCATTTTCTCACACACATGAAGTGCACCTTTAATTTCTCATGCTATGAAAAACAATAATAGCCGTTTATAGGTATTTCATCAAACACTCGACAGGCAACATCAAAATTAAGATACAAGGATATTTGTTTCATATCCATACCTTACTCACCACTAGCCAATTCTTCGTTGAGTCATTTCATTAAACACATCGCGAGCAACATCAATATCAAAATAACCAAGTCACCAAACTGGTTTGATTTGAGTTCGATTCGAGTTGGGGTTCGATCTTAGTCGAGTTGAGCTTGGGCAAGCTCAAACTCAGCTTGAAATATTTCGAGCTCAAAAAAATCAACTCGACTCGGCTCGAACTCAGTTTTGAACTGAGTCGAATCGAGCTTTTTCGAGTTGAGTCAAGCTAGCTAACTCAATTCATATACAGCTCTAAGTCGATCAAACCTTCCAGTAATATTTTCGGTCGATTGAAGTTGGATATTCTGGTCAACTCAAAATTCTTATGATGTTTCCGGTCGACCAAATGTTAGGTGGGGTTGATCGAATGAAATACGCAAGTTCTACAAAAGTGTGTGTTTTGTTTTTTATTTCATACGAAAATTTATACAAATCTTTGTAATATGGAATTAAGGTTAATTTGTTTATCATAGATATAGCTTACATGATTTTTAGGGTTTTAAATAGGAAAAGCTAAAGCTTTCTTCTCTATAAGTTGTTCCATCGATCTCTTGTAAATTTTTTATTATTGTGAATTGTTTGTCGCTTGGTGCTATGGTTTTTTCTCACAAGGGTTTTTTCAATTAATATCTTTGTGTTTCTTTGTGATTTCTCAATTTTCATTTCTCTATTCGCATGTTTAATTCATTATATGTAAGGTTGCTTCTATTACTAATATATGGCGGATGCACATAACAAGTGGTATCAGAGCATAGGCTTTAAGTTGGGGTTTTATATTGGATATGAGAAAGAATTGAAGGGATCAAATGTAAAGTTCGAGACAGAAGTTTACATATAAAAACAACTTTAAATTATGAAGGTTAAAGATGAAAGTTATTTTCTCAAGGAAATAAGATTTTTTTATTATTAAAAAGGAAACAGATGTATGGCCTACAGCTTTGAGTAGGACCCACATATTAGAATGTAAGCAGTGTCGAGTTAGGGTTTGTTGCAAGTTAATGGGTGCGTGGTACGTGAATGTCCATCGAACTGTGCTCATCTTACTCGTTGGCTGTTGGTTGATCGTTGACTGGTGAACATGCTCTGCTTGTTGGGGAAGAATAAGTCCGGTTGTTGGCCCCTAATCGATTGCTACCACAAAGGGCCCCTGCTCCTGATCAGTTGTGTCCCCTCTCCTAGAGAAGTAAATGTTGCTTGTTGGGTTACATTGAAAGGGATTCAAATTATGAGATCTCAGACGACACAGTCTAATCGTGCCTCCTGATTTCACCTTATAAAGATTCCCTCACTTGTGCAAATCTCTTGATACCTTCTTGGGTTGGCCATGTATTGTTGATGCTTGCATTGAGGTTCTAGATTGCCTCCACTAGACTATCATAGTACGTGCACTTCAATGCAACCTACACTCCTACTTTTAGATTTTAGCGTCCACCGGGATCGCCTTTAAAATTCAGAAAGGGGTCTCACAGGCACTCCTTGCCAAACCAAGACGTCTTGAAACTATGAAGGAAGAGAATTAAGATAACCATATCCAAGGGTGACTAACACAATTCAATTATACTTGGCTGACGAGGTCCTTTATAATGTTATTAATGAGACGACTATTGTGGGCTTGTGGGTGAGGTTGGAAAGCATGTACATGACGAAGTCGCTCTCCAATCACCTATATATGAAGAGACAATTGTACACTCTTAAGATGATGGAAGGTTCATATCTCTCTGAACGCATCAATGCCTTCAACAAACTCGTTTGCAAACTACCAAGTGTGAAGGCATAGATTGATTAAGAAGATAACCCTAATGTTGTTGACGTCCCTTCCAGATTCCTATGAGAATTTGATGGATACTTTTTGCAATAGTAGGGATAACTTGGAGCTGGATATCGTTATCTTTGTTGTTTAATCGAAGCAGCAAAAATGAAATAACGGTGGAGAAGGTACTTATGCGAGATCCAAGTTGAAGGGCAACCAAAAGTTAAAGTGTTAAAATTGTAGGAGGATAAGATATATAAAGGACTACATAAATCCTAAAGCCTAGGAAGATGAGAATTCAGATAATTTACAAAATAAGGCCAATTCAGTGGAATTTAGAGAGGAGATGAGTGGCTACAACGTTTTGTATATGTCCAAGGTCAGACACTTGTATAAAGAGTGGATTTTGGATATATGGGCATCATATCACATGTGTCCTCATTGAAGTTAGTTCACCAAGTAGAATGAGTATGATGGTGGCTTGGTTATTATGGGCAAAATCTTACCTGTAAGATGACTAGAATTGATTTAGTGTGCATTAAAATGTTTGATGGAGCAGAGTATAATCTGACAAATGTGAGGTACATTTCGGACCTGAAGAAAAATTTGATATCTCTAGGAGCTCTTGAGGCACTCGGGTACAAATTCGTTGGGTATGAAGATGTCTTGAAAGTTTTTAAAGGGGCGCTCACTATTATGAAGGTACAACGAAGTGAAAACCTTTACGAGTTGATTGGGATAATTATATCAAGTGGAGTTACAACGTTTGTAGCAGAATCTATGTCTGCATGTGTGTGGCATGCCTGCCTAGGCCACACGAGCGAGCGTGGCATGAAGGTACTACTCGATCATGATTTAATTCTTACTTTTAAAAAGTTTAATTTAGATGTATGTGAGCATTGCATATATGGTAAATAATCAAATTTGTCAATTAAAACTAGAAATCATGTAAGTAACGAATAACTTAACTATGTGTATTATGATGTATGAGAGCTGTCGCTTATTTTTTATAGAGGAGTCGTCATTCTTCATAACATTCATTGATGACTTCTCTAAAAAGGTGTAGGTTTATTTTATGAAGAATAAATTCGACATGTTTGACACTTTTAAGTTATAGAAACTTATGATCGAAAAATAGTCAAGACGACAATTGAAAGTTTTGAGGACCAATAATGGCGGATAGTTTACTTCAAAAGAATTTAATTTTTTTTGTAAAAATAAGGGGATCATGAGGCTTAATATATAAAGGCATACACCAATGTAGAATAGTGTGGCGGAGCATCTAAATCAAACTCTTTAGGAAAGAGCGCGAAGTATTTTAAGTAATGATGGGTTGGACAATAAGCTATAAGTTGATGTTATTAACACAGTGAATCGATCTCCATTCATACCGATTGATTAAAATTTTCAGAGGAAGTATAGAGTGTTTATGAAGTTGACTACTTAGGGGATGCAGATATTTAGTTGTAATGCTTACTCTTATGTACTATCAGTTAAGAAAGATAAAGTAGACTAAAGGGAAAAAAAAGTATACTTTTGTCATCTATAATAATGTCATGAAATGATACAGGCTATACGGCTGAGTTTCTCTAAAAATTATATTTAGTCGTGACATCAAATTCAATGAGGATTCATTGTATCGGGAGGATAAGCATAAAAAAAATTAAAAAATTGGTCGTTAATGTGGAAATAGATAAATTTGAAATACTTGAAAAAGTTAAACCACAAAAAGAGGTATAGGAAGAGGTGGTGGCATCACCTGTTAAGAGAAATCCACTAAAAAATCATAGGCTGCCGTTGAGATACAGAAATGACACTAATGTTGCATTTGCCCTCATTACAAATGAGGGGAATCTGTTTACCATTCAGGAAACATTAGAGGACTCAGATGTTGAGAAGTGGATGACGGTGATGCAAAAGTAGATGAATTCTATACACAATAATGAAACGTGGGAGCTGGTGGAGCTTCATGTTGGGAGAAAATGATTGGATATAAGTGGATCTTTTGTAAAAAACTGGATAGGTACAAAGCAAGACTAGTTTCGATGGGCTATGCTAAAAAAAAAAGGCATTAACGTCGGTGAGATATTTGTGTCAATTGTGAAGCAGATATTTATTAGATTTGTATTGGTATTGGTTACCAAATACAATCTAGAATTAGAATTGTTATATGTGAAAAAAGCTTTTCTACATGAGAAACTAGAAGAGCATATTTACATGAAGGAACCTTAAGGGTTTGAGGTACATGGAGCAGAGAGTAAGGTTTGCACGTTAAAAAGGTTATTGTACAATTTAAAATAGTCGCCTAGGTAGTGGTATAAAAAGTTTTATTCTTTCATGATGAGCCAATAGTTTATTAGAAGTGAGTTCATTCATTGTGTTTGCTTCAGATCAACATATTGTATGTGGATGATATGCTTATTGTCAGCATAACATGTGTTTGAGATGAACATATTAAAGGCTCAATTATCCTAGACATTTGGGCCATCCATTATGTTATACATTAAATGTAGATCGACCATCATATGGAGCCCACCTTTGATGTGGATCGTCCATTGTGTGAGCCATTCATCATTAAGGGGCCCACTATAGGTCATCCATCATGTAGGGCCTACCATCAATGTTAATTGTCCTTTATGTGGGGCTCCACAATCTCCACTATCCATCACTCATCATATGGAGTCAACATTTGATGTGTCCATAGTGTGAGCCCTACCTTCGAAGTGGATTTTCCATCATGTAGGGCCCACTTTTGATATCCACCATTCATCATGTGGGGTGCACCTTCTATCTGAATCATCCATCATGTGGCCCACTTTGGATATGGGTTATCCATCATGCGAGACCATGGATGTGGACTGTCCATTAGATGGGGTTCACTTGATGTGGACAGTCGATTATGAGGGGCATGTGGGCCATCCATCATATGAAGCTCACTCAGTCCATTATGTGGGCCCACCTTGATGTGGACCATTAATTATGTGGGGCCCCATCTTCAATATGGGTTGTTCATCATGTGGACCCACCTTCAATGTCCATCATCCATCATGTGGGTCTCATGTTTGATGTGGACTGCCCATCAAATGGGACCCACTTGATGTGCATGTTCCGTCGTGCTGGGCCACACTTTGATGAGGGTTAGATATCATTTGGGGACCACCTTTGATGTGAACTATTCATTACATAAGCTCACCTTAATGTGAGGCCCCACATTCAATATGAGTTGTTCATCATGAGTATCACACCCCAAAATTCGAAACCCAAGTCGGCCAAGCCCGAATTCGAATCTGGAAGCTTGAGGTTATAATATGACAAATTTCAATTTCCATCACATAATTTCCATTCAATTCCACATGTAATCAGAGACCAACTAAAAATAAATAAATGATAATTCATTTTGATTAATTGAATTGTCTACTATTTCAACCATTCAAATTTAAGTAAACTTTATTATATTGAAAACTCAATTTCCACTAGCCTAATAACAAATACATTGAAATTCATTTAATAATAATAATTAAAAAATAAAAATAAATCTTCATGTTGTCCTACTGGCTCCTAACACTCAAACCCTACAAAACAATCTGTTTGGTTGTAAGCACGACGGCGGCTCACCGGGTTACTTCCATCCCAAGTCAGAATTTACACGCCAGTACCATATAACACATTTCGATATATTGAGTAAAGATCGATATTAAAAGAACTTAATAATTCACAAATCAAACTCAATTTAATACATATACTACAAAAAAGGTATAATTTCGAAAAGAGCCAAAATAACTGTCTTTACATAACTTGAAAGTAATTACCTATGACGATCTTTTAAGAAATGACCCTAGGCAGAGTGTCCCGTGATATCTTTTAGGGAATGACCCTAGTAAGAGCACCACGTGATATCTTTTAGGAGTCAATCTAGATAGAGCATCCATGTGTATATTTTTTAATGTTGACAAGTTTGGCATAACAACACATTACTAATAAGTTTGGCATACTATCCTATGGAAATCATTATCAACAATTTGAAAGAAAAATAAAAATACTATTTAAAAATTTAAATAAATGTATATACTACTAGTAGGCATGGATAAAATATATTCTAACACAATTAGAATTAACATTTAATTCGCATCATGTTAGGAAATGGAAATACATGCCAAACATATAAAATCTATGCAACTATAATGATGAAAGAAAAAAAGAAAGAAATAATACTGTGTGTGTGTGTATGTGTGTGTGTGTGGAGATCCTGATTAGGGAGAGATCACTTATCTAATGAGTGACCTGCGTCCAAATAGCTATTACATAGTGCAATGGGTGACAGTCTTGTTGAGGAAGATGATACATCATCCAATGGTGACTAGTTGAGTGATAGTTTTCTGGCAATTTTGCATCTTTGTGATGGTGGAGTTCGACGTAAGGAAGTCTTGGAGAGATGAGATTGAAAATTTAATGGAGATTCGCCCACAGTTTCGAAGGTTCATGGCTTCGTGGTTGAGGCGGTGTGTGTGCATAGCGCACATCGCTGATTATTATCATTATTATTATTATGGGGAGATCCGAGCCCATATGAGGTTCAATGACAAAACAACAATCCGAGCCGACCCACTGCCGGAGGGTCCGTGGCAAGGCCCGTCCGATCTGATACGAGCATCCCATGAAGGTTGTTACCGGAAGATCCAAGCATGTGAAAAGTCCGAGGCGAGGAGAGTCTTGGAGAGCAGAGTCTCCCGCTTCGGCTCGGACCTGTAAGATCGGCTCGGACCTGTAAGATCAGGTCAGATTTGAAGATCGCTCGGACCTGGGAACCGCCCTGGTTCAATCGAATAATCGCAGAGGTAGACAACGGTTAGACGAGCCGAGCTGAGCAGATATATGAGGGTGTATATCCAATCTGCCGAACGTGGAAACTGCCATGACTAAACGTGGCCTAAAACTCCGCCTGCAGATACGCACTACACGCCTGATAAGCTACACGATCAACAGATTGCGGGCAATATCTCCATGATCCGGGAATCCCATCGATCATGCCGAGATTATCGGACCCAGGCCATTCTACGAGCAAGTATAAATAGAACACGACACCACGTCTACAAGTATGCAAGATCTAGCACTCTCCTCTACTCTACACTGAGACCCAGATTCCCTTGACCTGACTTAGGCATCGGAGGGTCTCCCGGCTTAGTCAGGGTTACCTTTGTCTATTCTCTTGGTGCAGGTTTCAGGGGTGATACGTAAAAGTGAGGGAGATGTAGAGAAAGGGCTGACCAGATTTATACCTCAACATTTTTTGGCGCCGTCTGTGGGAATCTGATACAAGCAGTCAGGTTCTCATCTTTCAATCCAATGGCGAGAAAGAAGAAAGTTGTAGCTGTGGAGCCAGAGTTGAATGAACAAACTCGATCATTATCACCACTTCATGCTGAGTCTGTGCCAGGACCATCTCAGTGTTCTCGCACTCGGTCGAACAAATACTGAGCTATGCAGAATGAGATTCAGGCCCTGCGCGAAGTGTCACGCCCAAACCCGAAAATCGGATTCACATGAATCCCGATTGCCGAATCCGGTGCCGACAGCCTCTGTAGTGCCCCATTTTCAGCTCCTGGCAATCGAATGCCAGATTCCAATCCTGGGATCCTACAAGGAGGATTTTCAGAATGAATTTTTTTTTGTAATGGAGCATAACCACAAGCATAACCAAGTCACAAAACAACATCACCACATATCCACTATATCAAAAATTTTAAGTACAAAACGGAAAGGGAAATACAAGGTAATCAAAAATCTCCAAAAGGTCCTGATACGCGCTCCTGTCTCAGCGCTGCTGCTGTCCAATGCTACCTGCACGCAACTATCGTGCATAAGCTTAAAGAAGCTTAGCGGGTAGTGTAAGTGTGTGCGTAAGGCAAACACTAAGTGTACAGTATCAGAACAATGCGGAAGTATGTGGTAAGTCCATAGAATCAACCATGCCAAAGCTATGCGATGAGATATGAATGTCATCGGCCACACCGATACAATGCAAGGCCTATATAGCCGAATGTCATATGCGAAATGTAATCCAAGCAAGTCGGTACTCCTCAAGTACGTATATCAGTACAGTTCCTCTCTGGATATCACCGGGGTCTAATACACTTCACAGTGACTGCCACCTCCCTAGCTGCACAGTCAAGCAAGCGAAAAAGACCTCGCTATCCGCCTAACCAGTAGTATGCCAATACCTACCCGGCTCGTCGATAGCGGACTCATTTGTGAGCTGGTCAAACTCAGCCTAGCTTATAGTCCCCTCACTCAGGCGGATAAGGCCACACCCCCTTCCAACCGACCACGACACAGTGAGAGACGCTGCCTACTGGTATTCGGCACTTGGGCGCTCATGTATCCACTCCGTCTAGACGTTGGAGCATCTCCTGGTACCAAAAAGGTTCTGGGACTCTCATCTAAGAACATCCTAAGTGCCCACAGTGATAGAATCAAGTATTTTTGGTATCCGATACGGTCATCCATGATGTACCTGTGGATCTACGGCCCTGATGTCGCTAGGGCGTACAGTGATCAAATCACACATATGCGAGATGCATGAATCAAGCCGTCAAATCATGCAGAAACCCAGCGCGTACTGCACGATCATGTGGGGCACTCCATCTCATAATGGATCCCATAAGTGGTCTGTCTAATGGCATATGCTATGATCAGTCACTACTCAAACCAAGCATACATATGATGCGTATGGGCATGAGTCATGAGATTATACTAAGCATGTTATGAGGTGATGGGTAACAACGAGCATAGGCCTATCAATGGGCCCTAAGGGGAGTTACAATGCGGACATTTAACCAACATTGTACATACAATATGGACGTCAGACCAACATTGTTCCCTAGGTATGGCCCGCCATATATATCATTACATGAACATGAGAAGTCACACATTGCAATGGACCCTAAGGTCATTCCGTTGGGCCTCAAGCCATAGGCCTTAGATACATCAAATGTGCTACGTTAATGGGCCTTACCAATGAGCCTTATGTACATTGCAATGGTCCATGATCTATGGGCCTTGGAATACATCAAAGTGGGCCTCACAACTTAGGCCTTAAATATATTAGATGGGCCTACACATATGAGCTCTATATATATCAAATGGGCCACTCCATTTGCGCCCCATGCACATCAAATGGGCTTGATCCCATGGGCTTTAATATGTATCAAATGGGCTTGAATCCCGTGGGCCTTATATGGAATAAATGGGCCGGATCCCATGGGCATTACATATGCCAAATGGGCCGAAACCCATGGGCATTACATATGCCAAATGGGCTTAATCCCATGGCCTTAGATGTGCACCAAGGTGGGCCTTAACAAATGGTTACAAATAGGCCAACATGGGCCCTTTACGATACCAAGGTGGGCCCTACTTGAATCATAAATCTAACTCATTTTTTAGCTCAAGCCATAAAACGATTTTTTTACAAAATAAATGAACGGTTTGGATGCATCACATGCACCATGGTAGGGTTCCACATGAAAATTGAATGGTTGGGATGCAACACATGCATCAAGGATGGGGTCCACTGAGCTGAGGATCTGGCTGATTCCATAGCACATAAAATGAGCTTTCAAATTAGGATGGACGGTTTGGATGCACACCTGCATCATAGTGGGTCCCACCAGTCGTCCAGCAGCCCAAAAATGGTTGGACGACATGGAAAAAATACATACATCACGATGGACCCCACCGTCCAGGCGGACGGTGGAATCAAACACACATCACAGTGGACGCCACCACGTGGACGGTGCACAGAGGGCACATACAACACTGTGGGTCCCATGTGGGGCCCACCATAACGTTTGTATGCCATCCAACCCATCCATTAGGTCACACAGACCTGAATGAAGGGTAAAAATGAATTTCAGCTTGATTCAGAACTTCTGTGGGGCCCAAAAAGGATTTTCGTGGTGGACGTCCAATCTTACTGTTTCTTATGGTGTGGACCACCTGAGATCTGGATGTTCCTCATTTTTGGAGGGGGCCTTCCTCAGAGGGTGGGCCACCTTATGAACAGGTCGGATGGTAAATAAACATCAAGGTGGGGTCCACACGGTCAGCCGTGGGACTCCTTGCGTCCGCCCGTCGTCCTGGCGCAGGCGCTGCCTGCACCTCTGCAGCAGCAGCGTCTGCTGCCTCTTTATATATATATATATATATATATATATATATATATATTGAAAAATTATTTTTTCAAGATTTTTCAGGTGTGGGGCCCGCGTGTGATGGATCCACTCCAGCCATTGGATTGCATGGCTCAATACAAACCAAATGAGTCTAATATACGGAATTTTTTGGACTCAAGGTGGGCCCTAGCTAACTTTTAATGGTAAGGATGATGTTTGCTAAGCTATGGCCAGCCTGAATGTCGGTTTGACACCATTTTTTGGCTCAACGCCTAAAATGAGTCGGGAAAGAGGATGAACGGCATGGATTAGAAACATACATCAAGGTGGGGCCTATACCAGTGGTCCCTTCCAAAGGCTTTGAACAAGCCAATATTTGTGTTTTCATTCCAGTGACGTCCAGATGTCACTGGACTCTTTTGGGCTAAAAAAAAAGTATTTTAAGTGGGCCTGCCTAGGTGGGCCACCACATAATAAGTGGTGTGGGTACAATGCATATAAGGTGGGCCCACTCATGGATGACTTGGATAAAATACTCACCTCAAGGTGGGGTCCATCCAAGTGGGCCATACTGCCATTTCATCACACACAAAGAAATGAAAAAAAAATAAATGGAAGGAGAGAGAGAGAGAGAGAGATAGAGTGAGACACGCGTGATGGAGGGACCTCGGCACTATGGGCCCTCCGTTTCAATCATCCAATCATATATCAAGGGGCCCACTGCATATGGACCATCAAACAAAAGATCAACGGGGGAGATCCCACTCCACTAAAAATGGACGGTCTAGATGACCTCTTAATACAAGGAAAGTAAACATCATGATGGGGTCCATGGAGAATGGCCCCATCATGGAATGATTTGATGATCAAGATGGGCCATCGGCCACATCTTATGGTCCCAAGTGAGATCCACACCATTGATCGGTGGGCCTCACTTGGCCCATCATAAAAATATAAAAAGTAGTCTAAAGAAACACCCACCACTTGATCTTCTCGGTCCGTTGGAAAGCTACACTCCTAGAGCTTCACTTTGATGGTGGAGATGGGAAATGGATGGCTAAGATGAGAGATTTAGGATGGAAAGTGGGCCACCAAAATCACACTTTCTCTTGGGAAAAATTTGGACGTGGGATGCTCTCCCTTGCTTGGAAGTGGTGTTGGAAAATGAGGGAGAGAGAGAGGGTTGTAGGGAGATGTGAGAGTGATGGAGTGATGTGAAGTGAGTGATGGGTGAGGTGAGTGATTGGTTGACTTTTGGGGTTGCTTGGCTTGTGGAGAAAGAAAGCATGGTTGCTTTGTACTTGATATGAGAGGTGATTGATGGGATTGATTTGACACTTCATAAAGATTCTCTTGGGATTTGTAACGCGCGGTGTTTTTCCTCGATCTGAACACGGGTCCGCATCTCATCGTCTGGGTATCGGATCGGTGCGAGAGTTGCGGCGTTGGAACCGCGGCGACGGTGCGGTCGCAATGATACAAGTCTTAGATTAATCCGACTCAAATGAATAGGATACGACTTACGGTCGTGCGCAACGTCAACTACAGGTTGCGGATTGCCGAAATTTGACAAGAAGGATCGTGGAAAGCGACGGAACAATACGGATTATGATACGAGTCTTACACGAAGAGATAAACAGAATGAAGCAACAAAGCGGTCTGCAGTTACCCTCAATTCAGGAGAGCCCGATTCCTGAGCCGGAAGGATTTTTTGCGGAGGCCCACTCTACGTTGAGAAGCATGAGGCCCGAAGCCCCCCAACATTTCCAGGTGCCGCTTTCGGGTTTGAATCCTCCTCTGATGCAAGAAAGGGTCTCGGCATGGAATACCGCTACTCGGGCTCCTATGAATAGCTCGATCACCTCAGCCCTGGCCCCTTCCGATCTCCGCCATCGACTGGAACGGAGGAGGGAAAGGAGGATCCCAGAGGTGGAAGATGCCCAGGAGACTGTCGCTGAGAATAAAGATCTCTGGGAAGAACGGTTCACGGAACTTAACAACAAATACCTGGCCCTAGAGAAGCAGCAACGACTATCGACGGTCCCAGCCATAGTTCAAGCCATGATGGAAGAGACTGAACCTCCCTTCACCTCCACCATCATGGAAGAGGTGATGCCATAGAGGTTTCGAATACCTCCCGTCATTCAGTATTCAGGGTCTGGAGACCAGTCTGAACACGTAGAAGCCTATCGATCATTGATGCAGATCCAGACAGCCACGGACGCAATGATGTGTAGGGGATTTTTCATCACCCTCATGGGATCCACCTGGAATTGGTACCGCTAGCTCAAACCCAACTCCATTAACTCCTTTGTAGAATTGAGTCAACTATTCATTACCCAGTTGATCAACGGTAAGAGAAGTCAAAAACTCAAAACTCACCTGCTCACCATTAAGCAAGGTCTGAAAGAATCACTGAAGGACTACATCACCCGCTTCAACAAGAAAGTGTTGCAGGTTGAGGACTATGATGATAAAATGGCTCTTTCCGTAATACTTAGTGGTTTGAAGGAAGGGAGGTTTACTTTCTCCATCGGAAAGAATCCACCGAAAACGTTCGCGGACTTCGCAGAAAAAGCCCAAAAATACACCAACACCAACGAGTTTACTAACTCTCATAAGAGTGCGCAAGTAACTGACCCGACAAACAAAGGGAAGAGGCCTAGGAACGAAGAGTCCCAGCCAAGTGGCAAAGGGGCGGACGACCGTACTTCCCGCGATCGTCAACCGAGCCACAGGCCAGAAGAGAAATTCCGTTCTTATACCCCTCTTAACACGTCTGCCAAGTAAATCCTGCTAAATATCCGAGGAAATAAACTACTGAACTGGCCAGTCTGCATGAAAGCCGACCCGGAGCACCGAGACAAGCGGAAGTTCTGTCGCTTTCACCGAGACCACAGTCACAACATGGATGATTGCGTGGACCTCAAGGACGAAATTGAGTCCCTCATCCGTAAGGGACACTTGCGTAGATACACCAAAAAAGAGAAGTCCGCTCAGAGAGAAGAGCGACCGTAGGAACACCCGAATAACCCTCTAGAAAAGTCTGCCAAAATTTGCACCATTTTTAGATGCTCAGCCGGGGGAGGGGATTCGAATAGGGCTCGGAAGGCCCATTCTTGGAAGTCCGAGACAGAACACTACGTCCACCTGACAGAATGTCCCAGCAAGGAGCTCTGAGTCAGTCCGTGTAGCCTAACTTTTACAAAACATGACGCACGTGGGATACATCATCCGCACGATGACGCATTAGTGGTCACGATGACCATAGAAAATCACAAGGTATATCGCATTCTTGTCGACACCGGAAGTTCGGTCGATGTGATGTACTCCGAAGTGTTTGAAAAGATGAGAATTCCACAGTCACGACTACTACCCGTGAAACTCTCCTACATGGCTTCGCTGGAGAAAGAGTAATCTCTTAAGGAGTCATTTTCCTCCAGTAACAGTGAGAGAAGGATAACATCAGGTCACACTCCTGGTGGAATTTTTAGTTGTCAATGTTCCTTCTATACACAATGTGATCCTGGGCTGACCCTCCCTCAATGCGATGAGGGTGGTCGTCTCAACTTACCACTTGATGATGAAGTTTTCAGCTGGAGGTAGGATTGGTTATCTCCGAGTCGACCAGTGCGAGGCCCGGAGGTATTACGCGATAGCGGTTAGAAAAGGAGCTGCCAAGCAAGCACTCGTTGTGGACGCCTTGGATCCCCAGGGACCAACATGAAGCTCGTCAGTTGAAGAACTTGAAAAAGTGCCCCTCGATGAATCAGACCCGAGTAAAACTATTCAGCTCGGGTCATCGTTGAATTCCGAGTAGAGGACCGCGTTGTTGGCCTTCTTGAAGCAGCACCGAGATGTCTTCCCATGGTCACATGCGGATATGCCAGGGATCTCTCCTGATGTGTTGGTTCACAGACTGAATGTGGACTTTGATCATAAGCCAGTGAAGCAAAAAAGAAGGTCGTTTGATGCCAAACGATATGAAGTCATCGCTGAGGAGGTCTCCGTCCTGCTCGACATGGATTTCATAGAAGAAGTATACTACCCTGACTGGATAGCGAATGTCATGCTCGTCAGGAAATCCAATAGGAAGTGGCGAGTTTGTGTAGATTATTCAGTTCTGAATAAGGCATGCCCTAAGGACAGTTTTTCGTTACCTTGGATCGATCAACTGGTGGACAGCACGGCCGGACATGAGTTACTCTCATTTTTAGACGCCTATTCCGAGTATAACCAGATCGCTATGTATCCCTCAGACAGGCAGAAGACTACCTTTGTCAAGGAAAAAGGGCTCTACTGTTACTGGGTCATGTCATTCGGCCTGAAAAATGCTGGGACGACATATTAGAGGTTGGTAAATCAGATGTTCGCCAGACAGATTGGACACACCATGGAAGTATACGTTGATAACATGTTGGTGAAGAGCATCAAAGCATCAGAGCATCTTCTAGATCTCGGAGAGACATTCAGCGTCCTCCGAGAATATTGAATGAAGCTGAATCCTACCAAGTGTGTCTTCGGGGTTGAATCGGGAAAGTTCCTCAGTTTTCAAGTCAGTCAGTGGGGTATCGAGGCCAACCCCGACAAGATTAAGGCACTCATCAACATGAACTTGCCTCGGACTCTCAAGGAAATATAATGTCTCACGGGAAGGGTCGCGGCTCTCGGACGCTTCATATCGAAAGTAACAGATAAATGCCTCCCTTTCTTTTAGCAGCTGAAGGGTCATAAGAAGACAGAATGGACGCCGGAATATGAGCAATCTTTTCAACAGTTAAAGTAATACATGGGTTCACCTCCTCTCTTATCCAAGCCTGAAGAAGGAGAGCCCTTACTCCTCTACCTCGCGGTCTCGGCCTCAGCTGTCAGCTCAGCCTTAATCAGGAAAGTCAAGAGCAAGCAATACCCCGTGTATTATGTAAGCAAAGCTATGGTACTTGTAGAGACAAGATATTCATCCTTGAAAAAGCTAGCCCTAAGCCTTGTCGTTTCAGCTCGAAGATTACGGCCGTACTTTCAGGCTCATTCCATCATCGTAGTGACCGACTCACCCCTAAGGCAAGTTCTCCAAAAACCCGAGGTTTCGGGCTGGATGACCAAATGGGCTATCGAGCTCGGAGAGTTCGACATTCAATTCCGCCCCAAGGCAGCAATCAAGGGTCAAGCTGTAGCCGAATTCATCGCCGAGTTCACAACTCTGAGTAAAGAACAAATCAGTATGGAAGTCGAGATGACACCGCCCGTCCCTTTGACCAACCAAAAGGTAATGTCGGATCTGGGATGGATCCTCTATGTTGATGGGTCATCCGATGTCAAAGGAGCAAGTGCCGGAGTCATCTTGGTTTCACCGATTCAACGACAATCTAATACGCGATCAGACTTGGATTCAAAGCTTCTACCAACGAGGTGGAATATGAAGCGTTGTTAGCCGGACTCAAGTTGCCAGCAAGCCTGGGTGTTCAGACTCTTCAGGTCCTATGCGACTCGCAGCTGGTAGTAAATCACATCTCTTTGGAGTATGAAACCAAAGAGGTCAGAATGATCGCCTACCTTG
This sequence comes from Magnolia kwangsiensis, assembly GCA_037074715.1. Classification (NCBI taxonomy): domain Eukaryota; kingdom Viridiplantae; phylum Streptophyta; class Magnoliopsida; order Magnoliales; family Magnoliaceae; genus Magnolia; species Magnolia kwangsiensis. The sequence goes on along the minus strand of CM073572.1, from coordinate 15,728,430 downwards.
AAGAGGCGAGGAAACTGATCAAGAAATTCTGGAGTTGCACCATCCGGCAGCTTCCTGGGACTGAGAACTCATGGGTTGATCCTTAGCAAGACTCGCCTCAGCCTCTGAAGGAAAGATCCCGTGGTTTGTCTCCGTCGAATTCATTAAACATCCGAGCATCGGCTAGCCAGAGAAGTTCAATCTCGTTCAGTCCGTTCTAAGTTGGATGGATCTGATCTTTCATTACCTCTTGTCCGGTGAATCCCCTCGGACAAGCTAGAGGCGAGGCAACTTAGGGTCAGAATGGCCCGATACCTCATATTGGATGGAGTGTTGTATAAGAAGGGGCATTCCCAACCTTACCTTAGATGCCTCCAATCGGATGAGGCCGACTACATGATTCGGGAGATTCACGAAGGAATCTACAGAAACCATTCTGGCAATCGAGAAGATACTTCGTCAAGGGTATTTCTGGTCAACTCTTAAACAAGACTCGAAGGATTTTGTTCGAAAGTGCGACAAATGTCAACATTTTGCAGCTGTGCCAAGGTAACCAGCAGAAAAGATGACTCCCATGAGCGGGCCGTGGCCGTTCGCCCAATGGGGGATCGACATTATCAGTCCTTTGCCTACAGGGAAGGGACAAGTCAAGTTTGTCATAGTTACAGTCGACTACTTCACCAAGTGGGCCGAGGCCAAGCCTATCGCAAAGATCATCGAGCAAAAAGTGATCAATTTTGTATGAAAAAATATCATCTACTGGTTTGGAATCCCACGAACCATCGTATCTGATAACGGCCGACAATTCGGTAATGACAAGTTTCGTGGTATGTGTCAGGGACTTGGCATCATGAATGCTTATTCATCGCCTTGGCACTCACAGTCAAATGGACAGGTGGAAGCGGTCAACAAGATCATCAAACACTATCTCAAAATAAAGTTAAAAAAGGCAAAGGGTAACTGGGCCGAGGAGCTCCCCTTCATCCTCTGGGCTTACAGGACCACATCCTATACCTCAACGGGTGAAACCCCATTTTCGTTATCCTACGGCTCGGAAGCAATGGTGCTGGTAGAAATCAGACTTCCTACGACGCGAGTGAGGAACTACGAAGAGATTCGAAACTCTGAGCAAATCGCCGCTAATCTGGATTTACTTGAGGAAGTCAGAGATATTTTCAAGCTCTGAGTAGCGGCTCGACATCAACAAGTAGCGCGTTTCTATAACTCGAAGGTTAAGGTCAGGCGTTTTCGCCCTGGGGACTTAGTCCTCCGTCGGGTCTTCCAGAACATAGCCGAACTAGGAGTAGGAGCACTCAGGCTCAATTAGGAAGGGCCATATCGTGTTGTCCGATGTACTAAACTGGGATCCTGCCATCTAGAAGACCTCGAAGGCCGGCAGTTCCCTCATCCGTGGAACGCTAAGTACCTAAAGATCTATTATCAATAATCAGTTGGCCTTCATGACCTCCAATAAAATGTACGCCTCCGAGCGACCCGCCTTTAAGGATTGTAATGAAAATCTTGATTCCATTTCTACATCTCTACCGAATTGCTTCATTAGCACAGACATAAATGTGATGGTCCAATCCCTTAAAGAAGGGCTCGGAACCTAATTTTACTGGTCCGATCTTTTAAAAGAAGGGGTCAGAACCAAACTCTACGAAGGATCGACAAGGCGTTCCCTCGAGTCAGGGAGAAAGCCTAATGATGACCCGATTCTCCACTGGAGAACTCGGCTCATCATACGACTGATGGAAGGATCGACAAGGCATTCCTTCGAGTCAGGGAGAAAGCTTAACGATGACCTGATTCTCCACTGGAGAACTCGGCTCATCATACGATTGATGGAAGGATCGACAAGGCATTCCCTCGAGTTAGGGAGATAGCTTAACGATGACCCGACTCTCCACTGGAGAACTTGGCTCATCATACGACTGATGGGAGGAATGAAAGGAGCTGACCTGTTAAGAGGTCAGCTCAGCCATATCTCGAAATAAATTAACACGATAACAAATTAACTCAGCTGAACAACAGCCATCATCAAAACTGTCTCTCATTCAATAACCCTCCTCGGAGGAGCAAAAAATATATCATCCTTTCAAAAAAAAAAGAAAGAAAAATCTTCACACTGGCGGACGTGCTTGGGATTCAAGGGCTTGATCTGAGCGGACGACTTCGGCGGGGGTGTCTTAAGGATCTTCGGGTGGAGAGGGTCAAGATCGAGGTCTGGGTATAAACCCAGAACTGCTTCGATACAAGCGTCGAAACCGCAGTTATAAAATTTTACAGCCTCGATGTCCCTCTCCTTGGAGGCCTTGAAGTCTTCGATCGCAGCCGCAGCGACCATTGCCTGAGAGGCCTCATCCTTGGCCCACTAAGCCTCTTGTAAGACCCGTATCCTAGTTCGTACTATTTCTTAGGCTTCCGCGGTCATCCCGGTCGAATTTCGGTGACTCGCGATCTGTAACCGACATCTGCGCACTATCCTGAGACGGATCCTATCGGTCTGAGTCGGTGTGACCCGAGACTTGTACCAGTGCGATCGCACCATCGCCGCAGTTCTGAGGCCGCGTCTAGCGCGCCGAGGTGATACCCGGGCCAGGAGATGTAGGCCACGTTCAGTTTGAAGAAAAAGCTGCGCGTTGTAAAAATCTAAGAGAATCTCTACGACTCATCACCTCAATCAATCAATTAATCCCATGATGTCAAGTACAACCCATCAATCAACCCATCACCCAACACATCACTCACCCCATCACAACCCATATCTCTTTTACACAACAACCCCAAAAGTTAATATTTTCATCCCATCCTCTCTCTCTCTCTCCCATCCATCATTCCATCCCATCTTCTCTCTCTTACTTCTCCCTTCTCTTCCAAGCAAATAAAAGAAGAACTCAACGTCCAAGCTTCCCAAGCTCCATGAGAGTACTAGGTGTGGCCCACCTTCCTACCATCCAATCTCACCCTCCAAAGACCATCTCCACCGTTGAAATGCATCCCTCGGAGCTCTAAGATGAGTCTAAGAAGATCAAAGGTGGGTGTTCATTATCTCAGTTTTGATTTAGGGCTCACTTGTAATGGGACCCACATAATGTATATGTCTTACCCACATCCCTGACCACCGTGATGTACAAGGTGTTCGCACTATCCAGTCCCTGGACGGTGGGACCCACTGACGTCAGTGTTTTGTCCTAGCCATCCCTCTTAGACAGGCCCCAGATGAAGAGAAAATACATATATCAACTCTATCTCTAGTGGGTCCCTGGAAGCGGATCGGCTGGTATACCTTAGCTAGTTATATAGCTGCCCCGTGGGCCAATGTAACGCCCTGAAAATCGGGGGTCGAGCAGCAACTCAACTTTCGAGTTCCATACCATCACTTATGCAACATAAAGAATGATGATTTAAATGTTGTCTGAGTTAGTGCATTAAACATGAGTGAGATTATACCAAAACAACAATTCATACTCCAGATCCAGTGATAAAACGCAAGCAGAAGACTCACTGTATACAAAATAAAATAATCTTAATCTGTCACTAAAGTATGAATATGTCTTTGGGTCACATATACATATATCGAACCAAAATCAAATGTCATATGATAGTCCAACTAGCAAAATCCCGCCGATCCAGGCCACTTATGCGAAGCCGTCAGAGAACTACATGTATGAGAACTCGTCCTGGTCCTCATAGTAGTCCGGCTCCAACTCTTGAATCGCCTCTCTATCTACATCTAAGACAGAGTCTAGTGGGTGTTGCAAACACCGTCCCGTAACGTGGGAGTGAGTGATCAACTCAATGGAATCATAAAGTAAAGTTTAGCATGTTGTCAAATCAATCACGCAATAATGACAAAGTATTCACACCCCAAGTGCAGGGTTGTGATGTAGTAATAAAACTCGGTAAGACCGAGGTCGAATCCCAAGGGACTAAAACTATACTTAATTTGAAACTAACTAGAACTAGAATTAGAATGAGATGAAATCTAAATTACGTTGTAATTTGAGGAATAATTGTGAAATATCTATCTAAAATTTATAGAAATCAGAGGAAAGAAAACTAGGGATTCAGAGGATCTACTTGTAGAGATCAGGGAGATCTTATGCCTGCTTTATGGAAATTAAACTGAACTACCGTTGAGATGGTTAGGAAGTAGACAACAGAATTAGAATGGATTCCATCACCAAACCATGCCCAGGAGACAAAGTAGACAACAGAATTAAACTAATTATCAACCAATCATATGTATGAAGGTTAGGAAGGGCACCGACATCCGACCATGCCTAGGACACTATGGTGAACAACGGGACTTCCTAACGTCATAAACATAAAGGAAAAAGAAATACGCAAAGCCATCTCATACCTATTGTAATTTCAGTCACAACAGACCATTAAAGACTAAAAATATTCTCTTAATATAAACTAAATTCAACATCAGTTAGTCTAGATAAAAGGCACAAGCAAGGTCTCTCCAATCACGCTACAAGCTTCACCTCTTAGCCCTAGCTAAGAGGTTCAGCCCAACATGAATGGCTGGATCCCTTAAACAGAAATAAAATAAAATAAAAATAAAAAGAAAAAAACAAATTCTGCTTCTCTGCACGTGAACTCTCCCAAGCCGTGGAATTTCCTCCTCTCTCTCTTTCATCTTATCCTTATAGGCTGTTGAAGGTTGGCTGCTGAAGAGTTGGAGTCTAGTTTAGAAACTGCTGTGAAGGTTTTACGCAGCTCGCAGGCATTTCGTAGCCGGAGACTTCCATGTACGTGAAATAACTTACACTCGACCTACGTTTGGTGTGAGACGACTGACCATTTCGAACATCTGACTTCTTAGGGACGGTAAGAATCCACCTGCACTCGATTTGGATGGTTTGGATTTCCCATCCGATCAATGGCGATGGGCCACAACTTCCCGAAATTTTCGGACCACGTGAACAGAGGCGGCGTATGTCCGGACGTTGTACTGATGGCAGGGCCCACTTCACCGATGGTTCAAGGAATCCATACCATCCACTACATTCTATAAAAAAACATTCGGATATGGTCGGTTTTGGCTTGATGCTGAAGCGGCCCACCTGATTTTCCATATTGCTGTTCAACCTGCATTTAAACAGTATTTTCATGTGTGTGCGCGCATGGGTTTGGAGAAAATCCTTTTGTACGGTCGGTATGACCTTTTGGAATGAATGGACGGTGCAGATCATCAATTTGTGTGATGATGGTAGCCCACCGGACGTCGACCTCAGCTCACTGTTATGGTTTTCACACCGCGAAAAATGGAAACTTCCATTTTAGTAAGAGAAGTCGGGTCAGCGCCTGCTGACCGACTTGGTTCACTCGGTGCATGGCAAGTGCACGGCTTCTGTGCAGTCCACTTCCATAAATTGGGTCTCGCCTTGATGTATATGCAAAATCCAATCCATCCATCCACTTTTTCACCTTATGTACATTGTTGAAACCAAAATTGAAGCTCATCCAGATATCAGGTGGGCCCTAATTCACTAATTTATGGGCTGATCTGTCCATTGGGTCACTTCTACAGAGATCGAACAACTGAAATTCGACGTGTACGGTTAATTCATGGTCTTTCGGCCATGTACGAGGTTTCGAGACGAACAGATGGTGTGTAACACCCCGGATTTTGGCTAATCTGGGATTTGACGTCCTTAGGCAGTGGGTCAATTAAAACACCTGAAAAATCATTCAGAACCCAATTCCATAGCCAAAGAAACCACTTAGGATTAATTTCTTTAGAAACTAAGCATAAGATAGCTAGCGCAACGTTGGAGTGGCTGGGAAACAGTCCCTGATTACTTTAAATACGTTCTACAAGACCCAAATCGAGTAGAACCAATGACCCTATAATACTCTATAACCTCGGATCAAACTCTAAGCAGGTCTATTCTCTGGACCACATTGAATTTTTGTATTGGATTTAGACCGCGCATCGAAGATCCGATACCTCCTATCTTAGACCGTTAGAACCGCCCAACTGGACTTGACAATCATCTCGAAAATCAAGTCAAACCGATAATCACAGACTATTTCGTTGAACCCGGACTGAAGAGACCGCGAATAGGGACAGATTTGGAATTTCAAATTCAAATCTGGCACACGACTTGACGCGTCAGTATTAAGCGTTCTGACCGTCAGAATTCATCCAGATTACACCCTCGGATCAGGAAAAATTTCTATTTATTATCATGAGACTTTCAGCCCTGATCTATGTGCGGTGACCGCTGAACTGAAACTGGTCCGCCACGGGCGATCTGCGAACCCTGCCAGACTGAAAACTTAATACGTGCTACATCTGGTACGCATGAGCTTAAGTCCGATCGCAATCGACCAGGGGACCACCAGAAAGCAGCTTTTGGACCGAAACAGCCCCGATTTGGATATACCTCAAGTATACTTTGTTCCCAAGCCTGTTTTGGGCACATTTGAGCTTATAAAAGGGGTTGAAACCCTCACTTCTCTCACTCATCCGAATTTGCTAGAAACCCTAGCAAGAGTGAGAGAGAAAGTGAGAGTTTGTGAGAGAAGGTGGGAGAGCTTTTCCTGCTGCTGCTGTACGTGCTTAGGCAACGCACTCCGATCACTTTCCCGGCGATTCCTCCGCGTTTTCAGGTAAGAAAAACCCTAGAAAGTTGCTGATTTGATGTTTCTTCCGTTTCATAGCCTGATAGTTAATAAATCTTGTAAAACAGGTTCTCTTATCGCTGTAGACGAAGCGTATACGCTCGGTTCGAATTTCAACATCCATAAGAGACAAGGTGCGGATATTAGACGCTTTGATTGACTGTTTCCAAAGCTTTCAATGTCGTTTAATAGTAGATTCTTGACGGCAACGCCGTTTGACATGTACAACATGCTCTCCGTTTCCCGTTTTGTAAATTAACGAAGAATATGAGATTTAGGGCATTTTAGTCATTTGTAGGAAGTACGGTCTACATGCATATTTTGCTGACGTGATTGACATGGTTTGTTGCTGCATTAGGGAGTTAGGAATGCTTGCATAATCAGTTTGGCGAAGAGATTCGCCTAGTTGCGCACTTTGGGTCGACATACTATATGTAGACTTAAGTGTGTAGTGTATGTGTTTGTATAAATGCTTGTACTAGTATGTATTGAATTAAATGATGTTATGTAGTAGTTTGAGAATGACTTCTTGATTAATATGCTGACCTAAATGATTTCCTATATGTTGACCATATGCATGATTCCATTACATGCATGGAATGTAGGTGTTTGAAGATTTGCTTAAGTTGAATGTTATAACATATGTTAACATGCTCACATGATTGTATTTCAATTCCAATACCTTTGCATATATTGTTAATGTGATTTCATAGATGTGTGGGACTAGACTTAGTCCAGGCAGTCGGTAACCGAGCGAATTCGTGGCTGACTGGTCATAGCCACGAACGACGCGTCGATGAACGTGATTCGTGTTGAGAGTTGGCGGCAGTGGTTAGGTCACGCGAAGTGTTTCACGCACTCCATGTCGTTCGACTTGAGATGCGATCGCGCTAGTCGAGCCCGTCAAGTAACCCGACTGGCCGATGTATGTTCACCTTGTATGTGTCATAACTGCTTGAACCTAGGGTACTGAACTTACCATTGTAAACCCTGTTAACCATGGTACCTTGATCCACGAAGACTCATGAGCCGGGCATGGTGGTATGGGACACCGTGGTCGAGCTGTCGGCCTACGCTGGGGCCACAAACCTCCCCGTAGTGACCAGTGAGCACCTAGACTCGTGAGCAGATTATGGTGGTATGGGACACTATATTCTAGCTGTCGGCCTACACTGATCAGGCAACGAGCCCTTTGTAGTGACCGTGAGCGTATTCTGAGTCCACGGGAGGCGACGACCCTTCCGTTGCAATAGAGTACGGTAGGCTTGTATTGATAAGGTGATGGGGGAGCGGTGCAACGAGTGCGAGCAACAGCCCTGGCAGCCCTTGCAGCGACCTACGAAATATACATCGTATGAGATTACTAGGAGTGACGACCCTAGACAGGATCTGTGTTGGGATTGATATAAGGGAAGTACCTTAGTTTCCCAATCCTGCTGTTTGAATGGACTAATAATAACTTGAAAATCATATCACCATAGCATTGCATGTGCCTGGAAGATGTGGAGCACTCTAGGGAGTGTGGCATGCCGCGGTCGTAAGATGTTGCCGCATGAGGGTGATCGTCGGTGAGGGCATACATCATGTGTCATAATTGCATTAACAACAGTATTAGGAATGTTTGAATTACTTCTTTACTATTATTACATGATTGATTTGATAACATGTTAATCCTTGCTCTATTATTCCACTGAGTTAGCTACTCACTCCCACGTTACGGGACGGTGTTCCTGGACACCCACCAGACCTTTTTTGTGATTGCAGATGATGGCGCGGCCTGTGAGGCGGAGCCGGACTTGATGATGATGAGGAGGATCCCTCCTTTATGCGTGTTCTGATCGATGGGATTACAGGGAGGTTGATTAGATGCCTTGACACTTGTCATTTTATATTTTTAGAGCACTCATGTATATTCTTTTACTTACTTTTGAAGTATACATGTATGTATATAACCTGGTAACATGTTCACACTCTGGAGACATACAACAGTTTATATATGTTATACATACTATCACAGTCTTCCGCTTGTTAATTTAACCGTCTCTGGAGTATGATATGCTGTTCTAGCTTAATCTCACTCATGTTTAATGCGTTATCACAGACAACATTCAATCATACATATCTATGTTGCATAAATAACATTTTGGAACTCGGGAGTTGGGTTTTTGCTCGACCCCCCGATTTTCGGGATGTTACATGGTGGGAACCCCGTGATCTTGCATTTTGGATCAATTTTGGACCATTTGAGCTTCAGTTTCTCCATTTTCTTGAACCTCTGGTGTGTAAATCCGTCGATTTTAGTCTCTTGGGATCCGTCCCTTGCCTTAGTGAGTCTGGAGTGTCAAATTCATGTATTTAGCACCTTTTTTGCAGTTCATGCTCTCAATTACACCCTGCATCACAAACATGGTAAAATGAGCCATTAAACAATATCATGCTCGTAAATTCAGGTAATAAATGGGGTTTGATATGCAATATTTGACTCTCAACACAACTCCCAACCAGCATCTTGCTAGTCCCGAGCAAGGTATGCGAAAAATAAGTTGAGAATTATGGGATGATTTCTATGAACTCGAGTAATTTTTGGAAAACAATCCTGATACTAAAATTCTAAGACTCATGAATGTTTAAAATTATTTTCTCCAGGAATCAAGCACACAGTAAACTTCATAATCAAGTTTAAAGTATTAATCCATCAATTAGAATAATTCTAAACATTGAGTTTCATGGGTGTATAGTGTAATCTCGGCTCATCGTCATTAAAATTCATTTCATTATTTCATGATAGCCTTGGTAACCACAAGAGCATTTAGGACACCTGAAACCTAAATAAAATGTGCCTCATAGATCATTCTTTCTCTTTCTTTTAGCTTTTGATATTTCTATTAAGAGTAACGCCAAGGAGGAGAATCAAATCCTCACCCATAGGGAGCAAACCTATGGTGATGATCATACGCCTGAATCTTTTTACATATCATTCAAGGGGTATGAAACCTACACCCATAAGGAGCAAACCTATGGTGAGGATTATTTGCCAAAATCTTTCCAAAGGTATCTTTTATTTATTTATTATTATTATTATTTTTATATCGATCCTGTTAGGAAAATGTTCCAGGCTAGTTCCTTTCATACTTTAATGATTACCAAATTAACCCTTCAATATCAGACCGAAATCTTAATGTGAAAGCGAGATGTGACATGTGAAATCATGGATCAATCAATGTTTACAACTTCTAAATCTGGATTAACAATTCGAACTAACTGTGAAATCTAACAGATACTAAATCCAAGAGTCATAAATTATCCAACATCACGAATTTTGAAAATTTAAGTCAAGGATATCCGTAAAAATCACTTCGAAATCACAAGAAATTTCAAAAAAAAATTTCCAATTTTTGCTCAAGACCAAGAAAACACTGATTAGGTACCTATTCTCCCACCCCCAACTTAAAATCGACATTGTCCTCAATGTAAAAGGTTTGAACATGCAATGCACATGAGACAACAAAAATAAAGGAAAAGTGATAGGAAGATAGTACCTGAATAACAAATTAAGAGAGAGATTTTCCAAGAGATCGCAGCATGGAAGCTGGTTATCACGAGAGAGAAAAAAAATAAAATAAAATAAAATAAAATCCTACCTATACCACTTTCGCAAGTGCTCTCGATTGCATTTAGCATATGCAACAAGCCTTGAAACCCCTAGGTTACCCCTAGTGGATGAGTTGTAGTCTCGTGAGGATTTACAGTAATGTTACCCACAAACATTGAATCAATCATGCCGCAAGGTTCCTCTTCTGGCCAATATCTTGATAAGTTTCTCAGTAAATTCCTCAACAGGATCATCCAAAAGCCCTTTTCGCAATATGCTTGGGCGTCCTGGAGCATGACTTTCCAGAGAGACTTATGTACCTCATAAGAAATCTTCCATTGAATTGCTTGAGGTATCTGTAATATATACGATTCACCTATGACAGAAGAAGTTTCAACGTTAATATCGCATGGTGAATCAGAGACTACAAGTAAATAAAGTTTAAAAAACTTCTTAAGAAGTGATGTAGTCTCAACACATTCCGAAGCTCTAAACTTCGGTTCAATTTTCAGCTCCTCTTCCTTTACTGGTAGACATTTAGGATCAGGGGAAGAGAAGGTTTCAGAATAAGGGTTCTCTCGGTCAGTGATGACTACCAAGATGCACTACAAGAAATATGATTTTTACCTACGAAACTATTTTTCGTAGGTAAAGATGACTTTTACCGACGAAAATTATTTTCGTAGGTAAGAACCTACTTTTACCTACGAAATTTAATTTCATAGGGAAAAGCCATATTTACCTACGAAAAATTTTGTAGGTAAAGGGTCTTTTGACTACAACAAGTCAATGAATTTACCTTTACCTAAGAAATATATTTTCGTAGGTAAAACCCATATTTACCTACGAAAATATTCGTAGCTAGATGGTGTTTTGAATTTTTCATAAAAACAAAAAATCCTAAAATTTACTATTACCTACGAAATTAAATTTCGTAGGTAAAACTCGTATTTACCTATGAAAATATTCGTAGCGAACGGGTCTTTTGAATTTTCAACCAAAACGAAAATAAAAAACATTGCTTTTACCTACGAAATATAATTTCGTTGGTAAAACCCATCTTTACCTACGATAATATTGGTAGCTAAAGGGTCTTTTCAATTTCTTCATTAGCTTTTACCTACGAAATTTAATTTCGTAGCCAAAATCTATCTTTACCTACGAAACCTTGTGTAGGTAAAGGGTGTTTTCACATAGGGTGTTATGAATTTACTTTTACCTATGAAATCAAATTTCGTAGGTAAAACCCATATTTACCTACGAAAAAATTTGTAGCTAAAGGGTCATTTGAATTTTTCATCCACAACGTTTACCTACGAAATCTAATTTCGTAGGTAAAAGTTATATTTACCTACAAAAATATTCGTAGCTAAAGGGAGTCATTTGAATTTATAAAAACAAAAAATGGAAAACTTTACTTTTACCTACGAAATAAATATTTGTAGCTAAAAAAAATTGTTACCTACGAAACTATTTGTAGCTAAAGGGTGCTTTGAATTTATTTATTTTTTTAAAATGGAAAACTATACTTTTACCTACGAAATTGATTATCGTAGCTAAAAGTATTATTTACTAACGAAACTATTTGTAGCTAAAGGGTGCTTTAAATTTTTTAAAAAATAAAAAATGAAAAACTTTACTTTTATCTATGAAAATATTCGTAGCTGAAGGGTCTTTCGAATATTTAAAAAAACCAAAAATCGAAAACCTTACTTTTACCTACGAAATGTACTTTCGTAGGTAAAACAAATGTTTACCTACAAAATTATTCGTAGCTGAAGGGGTTTTTGAATTTTTAAAAAAACAAAAAATCAAATACCTTACCTTTACCTACGAAATTTATTTTCGTACGTAAAACCCATCTTTTCCTACGAAATTATTCGTAGCTGAAGGGGTTTTTGAATTTACTTTTGCCTACGAAATGTATTTTCGTAGGTAAAACTTATTTTTACCTATGAAATTATTCGTAGCTGAAGGGGTTTTTAAAATTTTCAACTAACAAAAAATTGAATACCTTACTTTTGCCTACGAAATGTATTTTTGTAGGTAAAACTCATTTTAACCTATGAAATTATTCGTAGCTGAAGGGGTCAAACATTACATTTGCCTACGAAATGTAATTTCGTAGGTAAAACCCATATTTACCTACGAAATTGTTCATAACTAAAGGATCTTTTGAATTTTTTTCCAAAATATCAAAAAACAAATTTTTGCGAGGTGATGGAAATGGTGGGGGTAAGACTTTTACCGACGAAAATATTCGTCGGTAAAAGTCTTTTTCCTAAAAAAAATTTTCCAATGGCTAAAAACCAACGGTAATAATGTAAAAATGTTTTAATTTTAATTTTTTTTTACCTATAACCTTAATATATATATATATATATATATAATTAAAAAGTAATATTTAAATAATTTGTAATATCACATGAAAAAGAATATTGAAAAGTTTAGAAATTTTAAATATTTTTAAGAAAAATTGTGAGAACAAAATAATGCTTTTGAAGAGAAAAATTGGCATTTTGAAAATTTTGAGAAAAAATTAAAATATGAGAAATAAAAATTCAAAATTTGTATTTTAAATATTTTTGAAATATTTTATAATAAAAATGATATTTATTTAAAAGAGAAAAAAATATACCTTTTGAAAAAAAAATGTTAAATTTATTTGTGAAAAATAAATTTACTAAATTATTAGGCACATCCACTAATTGAACCTTTAATCATTTTTGGACAATCTAATCAGTTTAAATTAAAGAGTAAATAACTTCAAATGTTTAAATCAAATTTCACTGAAATTGTTGATCAATCTTGTATGCCCAATATATTTCTCATATGTAGCCTGATTGAGGCGAGTAACTAGTCAAATTGAGAGTATTGATCAGTAAAATAGAGTGAATGCACCAGACATGTAAAATGGGCCAAATATTCAGGTTAAAATTATGACCCAACTTACTGACCTCATGAGAACCTAAGAATTGATGTTACTAAGTTTTATGGGCCCCATCATGATGTCTGTCGAACATCAACACCGTGGATTTGATGTCTCCCCTCTAGGTTATGAGATATCTCAAAAATCATTGGTAAATGAAACTCAAGTAGGCCATACCATTTAAAACTATGTGAAGACATCCTAAAAACTATAAAAGCACTTGGTGGGGCCCACATGAGCTTTGGATGCGGTTGAAACTTAGTCTGACCCCTCATCCAAGTGGGACACACATAATGAGTGGGTTGGATATGTGAATCACATTTAGGCAGGCCCAATATATGATCACAAATGTTGTAAGGAAACCTTTGTCCACTACATTTGAGTTACTCGTTACCTTTACCAGAGTAAACTCTGTGGGGTCCACCATTATTTATTTATTTTATCCACTCCATTCATCCATGTTAACAAATAATTTCAGGTCTAAAGAACAAAAATAAAGCATATTCAAAGCTCATGTGGACCACACCATAGGAAATGGTGTGATTGAACATATACCATTTAAAATTTCTTGGAGGCCATAGAAGTTTTGGATCAAGCTGATGTTTGTGTTTTCTATTCATTCATATATTTTTGATATTATGAATAACCTTTATCCATTTTTGGACAATCTGATCAGTCTAGATTGAAGAGTAAATAACTTCAGATGTTTAAATCAAAATTCACTCAAATTGTTGATCAATCTTATTTGCCTAATATCTTTCTCATATGCAGTATGATCGAGGCGAGTAATAAATTAAATTGAGGGTAATGATCAGTAGAATAGAGTGAATGAACCAGACATGTAAAATGGGCCTATCATGATGTGTGTTGATCATCAACACCGTGCATTTGATGTCTCCGCTTTAGCTTATGAGATATCTAAAAAATCATGTGTTACGAAACTCAGGTGGGTCATACCATCTAAAACTATGTGAAGATATATTTTTTAGATGTCTTCACATAGTTTTAGATGGTATGGCCCACCTGAGTTTCGTAACGGATGATCGTCAATACCATTATCTAGATCATCGATATTATATGATCCAGATTAACTAAACCACCACGAATATTATGATCTAGACCCATCAATACAATTATCCGTACCATCTAGATTGTTGATCTTATGACTGAGATCATCTCAACCATGAATAGTATGATCCAGAGCACAACTGATATTATGATTCAAGCCATCGAAACAGTGGGTATTATGATCCAAACCATCTTGACCATCAATAATGTGATCCAAACCATCTAGACCATTAATTATATGATCCAACCCATTCAAACCATCAATATTCTGGTGTAGATGATCCGAAAATTTGATATTATGATCAAGACAATCCAAACCATCGATTTTATGATATAAACTGTAATCTGTGGATATTATGATCGAGACCATCCAAACTATTGATATTATAATACAGTCCATCCAAAACATTTATATTATGGCCTGTACCATTCATACAATCTATTTTATAATCTAGGGCATTCAGATTGTCAATGTTATGATCCAAGGACCATCCTAACCTCGATATTATGATCCACACTATTCAAAATGTCAATACTATCATCTAGATGATCCAAATAGTGCATATTATAAGACCATCCACACCATCAATACTATCACTCAAACAATCAAGACCATCAAGTATGATCCACACCATCTAGGACGTCATTCTTATCATGTGGACCATCTGGACCATTGATATTATGATCTATACCATCCAAACCATTGCTATTATGATCCAGATAATCCAAGCTGTTGATATTATGATGTAGACCATCCAAACCATTAAAATTTTGATCTAGACAATCTAGACCATCAGCATTATGATACAAACTATTTATACTATTGATATCATGACCTATACTATTTTGACTGTCAATATTATGATTTAAACCATTTGAGCTGCTGAAATTATGATCAAGAACATCCAGACCATTGCTTTTGATGATTTATACCATCTATATCATCGATACTATGATCCTAACCAACTAGACCATTGATATTATAATCTAGACCATCTAAACTGTCAATACTAATTGTTCAGACCATTAAAACCCTGTAAGGTCCACTGTACTTTTTATTTGACATCCAATCTGTTGATTAGGTCATACAGGCCCAGATGAGGGAAAAAAATATCAGATTGATCCGAAACTTTATATGGCTCCCAAAAGGTTTTTAATGGTCGACGCTCATTCAACACTGTTTCCTATAACGTGGTCCAGTTGAGATTGGGATATACCTCATTTTTGTCTCATACCATAAAATGAAATGGAAAAATAGATGGACGGCAGGGATGAAACACATACACATGGTGGGGTCCACAGAGCACCGACCATGTGACCTACACGCATGAGAGAGACTTAAGTCTCTCTTGCTGTCTTCTCTCATGATGTGTCCCATCATGATGTGTGTTGAACATCAACACCATGGATTTGATGTGTCCCCTTTAAATTATGAGATATCTCAAAAATCATTGGTAAACGAAACTCAAGTGGGCCATACCATCTAAAACTAAGTGAAGACATCCTAAAAAATATAAAAGCACTTGGTGGGGCCCACATGAGTTTTGGATGCAGTTGAAACTTGGTTTGACCCCTCATCCAAGTGGGACACACATAATGAGTGTGTTGGATATGTGAATCACATTTAAGCAAGCCTAATATATGATTATAAATGTTTTAAGGAAACCCCTCTCCACTACATTTAGGTGAGTTACTCGTTACCCTTAGCATACTGAGTAAACTCTGTGGGTTCCACCGTTAATTATTTATTTTATCCACTCCATTTATCTATGTTATGAGATAATTTGAGGTCTAATGAACAAAAAGGAAGCATATCCAAAGCTCAAGTAGACCACACCACAGGAAATAGTGTGATTGAACCTTTGCCATTGAAAAATTCTTGGAGGCCATAGAAGTTTTGCATCAAGCTGATGTTTGTGTTTTCTCTTCATTCATATCTTTGTAAAATAAGAACTCCAAAAATGGAATAATGCCACATAAACAGTGAGAATAATGATTTCCATCGTTGAAATCTTCCTATGGCCTACAGTGATTTTTATTTGTCATCCAACCTGTTCAATAGATCATAAATACATGGATGAAGGGAAAACTAAAATATTAACTTGATCCAAAACTTCAGTGGCCTCTCAAAATTTTTCAATGGTAGATGTTCATTTTATACTATTTCCTATGATGTGGTCCAATTCAGATTTTTATATGCTTCATTTTTGAGCTCATGTAATAAAATTATATGTTAAAATGGATGGATGAAGTGGATAAAATGAATAAATCATGGTGGGCCCCACAGGATTTACTCGGTACTCTTAAAACGGATTGACTACTCCCCGACACAAGCCAATGGCTGGTGGTCAGTGATGTATGTGCTTCATCCATGCCATCCATATATTTTTACAAATAATTTTACAAAATGAGATAAAAAATGAGATATATCCAAATCTCAAGTAGACCACATTACAGGAAACAGTGGTCGCCCGTGTTCGGATAAGCCATCGCCGCTAGAATTAAAAAAAAAAGAAAAAGAGGTCTTTTCCCCTCCCAAATTTCATCCCCAAATCGCACCCGCCTTATTTCTCTCGAAACCCTTTTTTCCCTCCTCTTCCAAATCGTCCCATCTCCGAATCGCGCTCGCCAATATTTCTCTCCCAAAAACCCTTCTTCCCTCTTCTCTCCCAAAATCCCTTCTTCCCTCTTCTCTCCCAAATCGCCCCATCCCCAAATCCCGAAAGTCTCTCTGTCTCCAACGTCCCTCCACTCCGGCCTCGATTCTCATCTCTCTTGCTGCATTCTTTCTGAGATTGTTCTTCCATTGAAGGATCCGATGCTGATATCTATGAGAGTTTTTTTCCTCATTGTTCTTCCATTGAAGGATCGATGCTGATATCTATAGTAGTTACATATATTTACATGCGTTTGTTTTATATTTTTTACAGCTTCTGTTTGGATTGTATTTCTTTGAGGAGTCGGAGGATTTTTCTGTGATTTTCATTGCAGATTCTGCAGAAGATCCTTCGTTTTCTCTATAGGAGGGAGATCTGGATTTTAGGGTTTTTCAATAAAGTTGTGAATAGGAATAAGATGCCGTAGATGCTTCTGTTTGCATATATGAGACATTCTAATGTTACTATATATGGATTTCTTGTCAAAAAAAAAAGTTGTTGCAGATGCAGAGAAAGAGGAAGCTGGCAGAGGAAGAAGAGGCAGTTGTGCTGCTGATGGCTCTCTCATGTGGTTTTGTATCTGCTGCCTAATCTAAAAGCATATAGCTAATCTCTCTCCCTCTCTCTGTTTTATTACTGTGTTGGTTTTGTTCGTTTTGGTTTCTTTCAAGAGAGGAAAGGGGGCAAAGATCAACCGTCTCTCTCTCTTTACAGAACGGTCAAATGCAAGGAATGTTACTGTAATGTATAATGTTACTTTTGGAATATAATGGTTGCATTTGGACTTTTTGGCATTCATATCACCTACCTGAACCAGCCATTAGGTCCAGTCCCCTCATTGTGTTACTGGGAAAAAAAATTGACAGCAATCAGATGGCTCTATACATCCGTGACTGGGCCTATCTTCTATGAACAATCTTGTACATCTATTTTGTATGCCACTAACTGGCTATTTGGATCATCTGACCAGTATGTATTTTTTAAGGTGGCTTATGAAGAGTGAACTAGACCTAATGGATGGTCCAAATAGGTGATATGGATGCCACTGAAACTATGTGCACGGAAATGTGGTGGGAAATTTTTATGGTGCGTTTATATATCATGGAATTTAAATAGAATTGAACTAAAAGATTATGTATTGTATATTCATGTTGTAATCTGAACAAATCTGACATGTGGTCTTTACTTCTAGAGAATTCGTTGCAACGATGGGCAATTTTCCATTCATGTTTCCTTTCTTCTATATCAATCAATGGAATCTATGGGCAAGTATGTTGTCCAGCATCCATGTTAGACGCATGTCAGACACACATCAACATTTCTATTTGGAAAAACCTTAGTTTACCTTTTCTTCCTGTGTTTTAGTGTTATTTGTATAGTTGTTTCCCAGGTCCTAGTGTGTTTTTAGTTATGTACATGTGTGTCTTTGTCTTATGCATATACACAGTAATATCTATGTAACAGTCAATATCATTATGTATTCAAGCTGGGGCGTTCTCTGAAAGCGGCACACTCAATTGGAACCCGGGTGTAGTGAGAAATGTGCAAGGCCCTTGATAGAGTGGAATGTTGGAACATGATTCATGTAGCCAACCCAGTTAGTTGGGATAAGGCTTAGATGATGATAATGATGATTATGCATTCATACAAATGTTTTGGTGTGTTGGATTTTTCTTGGTCCCCATGTTTGCTACCATGTTGTCACGCCCCAAACTCGGAAACCGGGCACACAAAATTCTCAATCGCCGAATCCGGCGCCGACAGCCTCCGTAGAACCCCATTCTCGGCTCCTAGCTCCCATTTGCCAGGTTCCGATCCTGGGATGCTACGAGGAGGATTTTCAATGTCAATTTAATTCGTAATAAGCATAACCAAAGGCATAACCCACAAACAACAACCAAGCACTCCATTACATTTCCACTATGATCAAAAACTTTACAAGTACAATGAGCATAAAGGGAAATACAATGGTAAAGAACAAAAAATGCCAAAATGATCAGCAACGTGCTCCTACCTCAGCGCTGCTGCGATCCAACGTCACCTACACGCAACGGTCGTGCATAAGCTTACAGAAAGCTTAGAGGGTGGTGAAAGTGTGTGCGCAAGATAGTAATATGAACATGCAATGTCGGAGTAATGCGAAATATGCAGATGGATCCATAATATCATAAGCCGTACCAAGGCTATGCGATGCAAGACATGAATGGTATCGGCCATCCAAAGGCCATGCGATGTGCAATGCAACTCAAGCATACAGATCCTCATCTATGTCCACACATTAATACAGCTCAAATATGGGATATCACCGGGGTCTAGTACACTCTAAACCAGATTGCCACTACATCGCACGCAATAAGATAAGTGGAAGAGACCTCACTATCCGTCTGCCAATATCGGGCGCGACTCTACGATAGCGGACCCATTCCTCGAGCTGGTCAGACTCAGCCTAGCATTGCCCCCTACTCTTGGATGGGTAAGGCCGCACCCCCTCCCAATCGACTACGACACAGTGGAAAGCGTTACCGTCTGGTAATCGGCACTCAACGCTCATCTACCCACTCGGTCTAGACATTGGAACAACCTCTTGGTACCATAAGGGTTTAGGAACTTTCACCCAGGGATATCTATAGTACCCCATGTAGAATAAGATTTTCGGTATCCAATCCTGCCAATCACGATGCATCTGTGGAGGCTACGGCCCTGATGTCGCTAGGGCGTACAATACCCATGTCACACAAATGCGAAATGCATGATTCACGCTATCCAGTCATGCAATAAATCCTGCGCATATCGTGCGCTCATGTAGGGCAACACTGCCTAATCAGGAGCCCATAAACAACCTGCCCGAAGGCATATGCTATGATCAGTCAATCCTCATATCAAGCATGTATATGATGCGTATGATCATGAGTCATGAAACTATACTAAACATGTATATGAGTGATGAACCATTCTTACAACGCAGATGGGCCTGGACGGCCTATACACAATAAGTACGGCGCAGTAATGGGCCCTAAGGAGAGTCGTAATGTGGACATCCAACCAGCACCACACTCGCAATGTGGACGTCAAACCAACATTGCCCCCAAGGCACGATCACCGTAAACATTGCTAGTTAGTCTGTATGGGAATTACACATTGCAATGGACCGTAGGTTCCTTCCATTGGGCCTTACATATATATCAAATGGGTCATATCTTATGGGCCTTTTATTTATCAGATGGGCCACATAAATGGGTCACACCAATGGGTCTTATGTGCATTGCAATGGGTCAAAACCCGTGGGCCTTGGATTGCATCAAATGAGCTTAACTCATGGGTCGAATGGGTCACACCAATTGAATCCCATATGAACGCCAAATGGGCCTTAACCCTTAGGCATTATATGAGTTCAATGGGCCTAAACCCTGGTACATCAAATCGGCCTAAACCCGTAGGCCTTGTATAAACCAGATGGGCCTAAATCCATAGGCCTTGTATAAATCAGATGGGCCTAAACCCATAGGCCTTAAACAAATCAAATGGGCCTGATCCCATGGGCTCTAAATTACCTCAAATGGGCCTAATCCCATGAGCTTTGGAACACATCAAATGGGTCCAATCCCATGGGACTTGGGATATATCAAATGGGCCTAATCCCATGGTCTTGAAACGTATCAAGTATGCCTAAACCTATAGGCCTTAGATATCAAGTGGGCCTAAGCCCATAGGCCTTATATCCATCAAATGGGCCTAACCCATAGGCCTTTCATGAATCAAATGGGCCTAACCCTTACATGAGTGGCCCACCCAATCGGCAACTCATGCATTAAAATGATCATACCGAGAGGATGGACGGTCTAGATGCACCGCATGCATCATGGTGGGTCCCACTGTCCAGTGGACAGTGCGGATAGAGCAAGTACATTACAAAGGGCAGATACATTACGGTGGGTGCCACCGTCCACTGGACGGTGGGCTACAACACATACAACATTGTGGGTCCCATGTGGGGCCCACTGTAATATTTATTTGACATCCAACCCATTGATAAGGTCAAACAGGCCTGGTTGAAGGAGAAATAAAAATTTCAGCTTGGTTCGAAACGTAAGTGGGCCCCAAAAGGATTCCAATGGCAGAATTTCAATTCCACTGTTTCCTGTGGTGCTGGCCACCCGAGTTCAGGGTCGAGCCGAAATTTGGAGGGGGCCCACTTGAGGATGGGACCCACCTCATGGACAGATTGGATGACAACAAACATTACGGTGGGGCCCACACGCAGGGCCGTGGGCCCCTACGTCCGTCCGTCCGTCCGTGCATGCACAGGCAGCGCCTGTTGCCTTCTGACGGTGGCAGGGCTGCTGCCACCTTTTTTTTTTCTCTTATCTTTTTTTTAAAAAAAAATTCATATGTGGGGCCCACCGATGAGAAATCTGCTCCGTCCACTCGATTCTAGGGCCCAAACAGGCCATACCAATCTCATCTTTGGCACCGATTTGGAGTGTAGAAACAACAAAATGGGCACTAATAGTCTTGGAAGAGTAAAAGTACCATTTTCTCTGGTACGGCCCGCCTGATCATTGGATTGAACTCATTCTTTGGCTCAACGCCTAAAATGATGAGGGAAAGAGGATGGACAACCCGGATTGAACCAAAACATCAAGGTGGGGCCTGCATAAGCCGGCCCACCTAAACTTTCTTCTTTTTTTTTTTTGTCCGGGTACGTCCAGCGTCCCAGACGCTGGACGGTGTGGCTACCTTACAAATGTTATTGTGGTGGGCCCTGATGAAGTGGGCCACCACTGATGTTTGAAAAGGGTACAACATATAAGGTGGGCCCCACTTTAATAAAATTTGAACAATATAAATCTCAAGGTGGGGTCCATTCAAGTGGGCCACTCAACCTCATCACATAAAATAAGATAAAATAAAAAAAAGAAAAAGAAAAGAGAGAGAGAGACATGGAGAGTGGGACACGACTTGTGATGGAGGGCTCCGCCACTATGAGCCCTCCCTTGAATGAAATCATACAATAAACAGATCCCTTTGAACATGGGATCATCAGAAATGCAAATCAACGGTGGAGATCCATTCCCCACCGATATGGACGGTCTAGATGACCTTTCTAAATGAAATAAACATCATGATGAGGTCCATAGAGAATGGCCCCATCATGGAATGATCATAATGATCCAAGTGGGCCATCGACCACATTTTAGGGTCCCAAGTGAGATCTACACCATTGATCGGTGGGCCTCACTTGGCCCATCATAAAAATAAGAAAATAAGTATGATCTAGCACCCACCATCCGATCTTCTCGCTCCTAGGGGTTTCTTGGCATCTTAGCTTCAACTTCAATAGATGAGATGAAGAATGGAGGGTTGAGATGGGAGATGGTGGGGTAGGAAAGTGGGCCACTTGGAGTTTAGGGATGCTTGAAAATTTCCATACGTATGGACTCTTTTGCTTGGATATTTTTGAAATGAGAAAGAGAGAAAGAGAGAGAGTGATGTATAGAGAGATGGATGGATGGATGAATGATGATTGTGTAAGAAAAGATTGACTTTTGAGGCTTTTGTGTAAGAGAGGTATGGGTGGTGAAGACTTTTGTGACTTTTTGTATAAGAGAGGTATAGGTTTGGGAGACTTTTGTGGTTGCTTGGGAAAAGGAATGAAAGTGATGTGTACTTGACTTATGATGGCTTGATGGATTGATTGATTGATGGGATTGATGTGATTGATGTGACACATTGTAGAGATTCCCTTAGTTTTCACAACGCGCGGCGTTTTCTCGCACCGAACGTTGGCCCACATCTCTTGACCAGGGTATCGCCTCGGCGCACGAGTCACGGCATCGGAACCGTAACGACGGCGCGGTCGCTATGGTATTGGTCTCGGGTTGAGTCGACTCGGATTTTCGGTATATGAATCAGGGTCACGCGTCGATATCGGTTAAGGGTCGAAGGTCGCCGGAATTCGACCAGTAAGACCGCGGAAGTTTATGGAACGGTACGGACCAAGATACGGGTTTTACACATGTGTTAATATCCAACACTTGGTTGCACAATCTTTCTAAATAGGTGTCACTCCTATTCCGAGTCATGCTATGTATGCACACTCCTGCTCTAATTTCCTAGTAGTTAATACTTGGTAACATTTTGAAGTATGTGCTTCCACGCTTGCACACCTAAATTTGTTGCCCCTTGGTGTCCTCATGCAACCATAGTCCAACACCTATACGTGTTTGTGACCAGGTTGTACAAACAGGAAATGATGTGAAACATGTTCTTGTCTTTTTGTAAATGACTGTCATTGCCTTGCAGGAAGGAGCAATTTGCATCTTAGTTGGCCGATCCGTTATAATATTTGCTTGGGGACAACAAGAGATCTGACTTATCTTCACGAGGAGTCGAGACCCCATATCATACACAGGGATGTCAAGGCCAGTAATATTCTGATCGATGTAGATCTCAATCCAAAAATTTCATATTTTGGTCTGGCCAAGCTGTATGATGAGAATGAGACCCACATTAGGACACACATCGCAGGGATGACGTAAGCACTAGTGGACCCTTTCCATGATTTGTTCCACTACAGAAGTAGTACTATACATGTAATCCAATCCAGACCACCCAAATCACACACCCTAACGTGGTGAAAGCAAAACTTAGTTAAATTGTGCCCTATAAATAGACATGTCATTGAAAGTTACAAGATAAATTCCATATTGCTGTTGTAAAACACTGTAGAAAGTTATGTGAAGGCTTTCCATGTAAAATTATTTCATTGTAACAGTTCTGCGGATGACATGTCTGTCAATTCAAAATCATGTCGTTTGAGACTATGGGTGGCCCTTGATTGAGTGGAATGGTGGAATAGGATTCATGTAGCCAACCCTAATTAATTGGGATAAGGCTTCATCATCTGAGATTATGGATTATTGTAAATTTAAAATCACGTAATTTCCTTGCTATGTCTCTAAGCATACCTATACATGCATACCAGCGTCTACTAGCATATCTAGCTATCCAAGAATTTGTCTTGAACCAAGAGGCTTAATGGGTAGTTGCCACTTCAGTTTTTGATGGTTTGCTTTTCAATTTTTATAAGGACGTGGAACTGTTGTCACAGGCCGTGTTGAACAAGGGACTATTGAAGTTGGAGAAGATGTAGAGATTTTAGGTTTAGTGCAGGTTTGGGCCAAAATTCTATTTCTCAAATTATTTCACCATTTTGAAGAAGCTCTGCTGATTTTCTTGCACCTCTGTTTGGTTGTTTTCAGGTTGGACAAGTACAGGCAACTTGTACTGCAAAGGAACTACGTGAAATTCCTGGCAGTTTTCACTTGTCCTTTTGCATTGTGACCAAAAAATCAATTTGTTTGACTATCAGGTAGGCCACATGTACAAAAGAAAAAAAGATGGTGTAGAGAGAGCTTGCAAGTTTTTTAAGATTGTCCATTTATTTTCTTACATGTGTCCTATGATTAAACAACCTGATTTTTTGGCCAAATTATCTGCTGCCAGGTAGTTCCCACCTGATACACGATTTGGATGTCTAATTAACATGGGAAGGTGGCACTTGTCGATGCACGTGGAGGGGCATGCTTGTGGAGCTATATATCTCTTTGGAGAAATGCAACAAGAAAGGGTTAAAGAGGATGAATATAGAAAATAAGACGTGCCAAGTAATCTATTTATGATTCTTGCTCTTTGATTATGGACCGCTATGGTCTATCCTTATGGTGGCCTGTCAGAAGGATGGTGTAGGTCCCTAGTTCAAAAACTTGAAACTTCGTACTTGATGTTCAGCAGGTCATGTTTTATACCCACTCTGCCCATCCATTGCACTAGCTAATGTTAGGACATGAGCCAAAAGTTGTTTGCTAAAAGATACTCCGTGAATATTTTTGCAGATTAATTTGAAACTCGTTTGACTGATCTAAGCTTTTGATCTAGTTTGCAACACTGTTTTCATGTTTGTTCTAAAAATCAGGCTGTTTCACTCCTCTGGTGGGCCACGGTTAAATTTTATTTTACTTTCTAGCCATCCACCTGTTTTGCATGTTATGTCCCACCTGATGTGTAAAATGGTCTGTTTTTTGGGACAAGATCCAAAACAGTGTAGGCAATTTGGTGTAGACATATGTTTGTTTTATTGGAATAGAAGGCAATCAATCAATTTTACAATGAATTAATTAATGACTCCAAATAAATTAATTAATATTTTATTGGGATGAATTATTGGCAAATTTTATGATACATGTGCAAATCTAGTACTTTTTTAATGTCATTCACTTTACTAACCATATGATATCTGGTGATAGTGGAATAAATGAAAATTTCATATTCTCTCTTTTTTTTAAAAAAATCTTAATAAAAATCTTAGTTAGTAACTTAATAGTCACTTTTAACTTGTAACTTGGGCATTTGAAATATTATAACTTTTTTACTTCTTCTTTTTTTTCAATATTTAGGAAAGAATCAAAATAATTAAGACTAGGTCATTTGAATAATTAAAACTTTTTTATTTTATTTTTTTTCAATATTGGAGAAAGAATGAAAATAATTAAAAATTAAAAATCATATTTAAACCCTTTTATAGCTTGATTTTTTATTTAATTGATCATCATTGCTATATTGGAAACAGGGAAGAGTCTGAAGAATAGAATCAATTAACAAGAGTAAAAACTTGTGATTTTTATCATTGAAGATATGTATGGATCAGTCAATAGATGGGGACTTCAATATCAGTCCCACCCAAACTTCAGTAAAAACTCGTGATTTTTATCGTAAGTGTAATTTATGTATCTTAATTCATCTGATTTTGGGGCACAAATTGGATTATCCATCTTGAGTTACTTGTACACACTGTACAGCTTCTACTGATTGCACATCAAGCTTCACACTTTGGTTTCATATCAAAGATTTTCTTAATAGGCCTAAGCCCATATGCTTGTAAGAGCCACTTCCTATGACGCCACCTCATGTACCAATGTGGGTTATGGACATGAATTCCAAGATATACATCAAGTAGAAGCCATCATTTAGATCTCATGGTCATGAAATTTGGCCTGTACTCTTATTGGGTGGGCTGCAATATCATCAAAACCTGGATTGCTTATAAAACTGCTTGAACTTTTTTCACCCATTCATTTCTTTTGTAAATTGTGGTGAATCTGCTGATCTTTGGCCTGAAAATTTTTTTCCTTGGGAATCTGAATCCGAATCTTGCTTTTTGTGCATGTGTACATATATATGTAACTCATTACTTGGATGTAGGAGCAGGAGAGAGTTAAATATCCATGTGCAGAGATTTATGTTCTGATACTTTTTGACAATTTTGCAATGCCAATTAGAAAAAACATGTTCAGCATTTCCAACTTTGTAACAGCTTTCTTGTCACAATTAATAAGAAATATGAGTTTGTGACTTGCAAATGGAAAATTATTGAATTTCAAGATAAAGAAATGTCTTCCACTGTATCTGCAACAAATGTTGAAAATCGCATATTAACTTAGAACTTTCTCAAAGAATCAACTTTGGAGGTATTATATGGTTCTTGTTTGAAGAAAATGGTGGTTTTAGTGCTTACCCAACAATGGTACATGTGGGACCTACCTTTTAGTAATCTAAGCCATTCTTCTGGTGTTCCCATCATGGGTTAGGCCATGCCCCAATCTTCTCTATCAGATGATCCCAACATTTTTATGTGTGTCTTGCAAATAGAAAATTGTATCTGGATATTTTTTTTGATATATTCTATGTGAGTAAAGAATGCTATCCGAGGATGATGAGCTTTTCAGAGAAATGTTTTGGTTATAGATGGTGATTCCTTGAAGCCCCCTACAAGCAAAAGGACTATTGTTGGCATGTATACGTGATCCAAACCCTGTAATCTTCTTTGAGTCATTAGGATATTTGTGTTGGGACCTATACCATTTTAGTTTTGTCTTTCTTCAATAAAGCAGTGGTGTGTCTATATTGAACTGAAACTTGAATTTAATGTTTGGAAGCTAGATTGGGCTCTTAGTCAATTAGTGAGTTTTGGACTCTGTTTAGCATCTCTGTTTCACCATTTTTGTTGTAGTGAGGTGGATATGAACTTATATCATCTTACAGGTTGCAATCGACTTCCAATCCCACACACCTATATAAGAAATTTCTAAGCACCATCATCGACAATTTCCTTGAAAAATTTTCCACCCTTTATATAGATGTGAAAAGTCAACATTAGCTCTCAAACAGTTGAGGTTTGTACACTACAGCAGTTCTCTTCTATTTGTTTTCTTTTATGATTTCTTTCCTTGAAAGTTTTTGCTTTCTCCAACTTCTTCATACATAGTTTGATCTGCAGACGGTTGGATTCGCTTCTTTCAAAGTGGGGATTATGTTCTTCTAGCGAACATGTTTGCAAGTGCTAGCCAATGGAACAAAGTAACAAGAGTGAGAGAGGCAATGAGAAACAGTGGAGTTCAGAAACCAGAGCCAGGTAACAGCCTCATCGAGCTACATCCAACAATTTATCTTGAATCAGAATTTTCAAGGACTGTTGTGGATGCATTTCTTTCTTGTGTAGAAGATTTTCTATGTTGTTAGACTCCCCTCTTCTCTTTCTGTACTTTTCTCTCCCAACTTTTTTTTTTTTTTCATTTTCCTTCTCCACCTGATTTGAAAATAGAAAGTTTGATCTCATTTAGAGTGGGCCCATCATATCAACGATCTAGATTGCTGAACCATGGACCCTATAATACAAAATTAAACAGGGGCATACCATCTATTTCTTGTGTCATGTAACCTTGGAAGTCAAAAACAGTTTACTTGATGCATAGTGTATGGCCAAAGATCAAGTCCATGGCTTATGCTGTGTGTGAGTTATTGTGGTTAGGACTTATATGATCCACCACAGAATTTGATGACATGTGCTGATTGCCATTGTAGTTGTTGCATTCATGTACCTCAACCCAAACTATAAAAATTGCAGGGCCCATTTGGATCGTCTGACCAAAAGTCATACCGAACTGGTGATCTTAGTTGTCTTGTTAGTGTTCATAGAGACAGATATATAAGTGAAAAAGATCAATTATCCATACTCAATTAACCAATCTCTATTTGTCAAGCTTAGGATTGTCCAATCAATCTGATTTTAGGAACGTACCCCATATGTATTAGGGTCATCATTTCAGATGGTTTGGATTGTTGTACATGTATGCCATGTGTATATGCCTGTGAGCATGCATATGGATTGTTGTACATGTATGCCATGTTTATATGGGTTTACTTCTTATTAATATTTTCTTATTTTGGGCTCTTATTTCTATGCATGTAGTGTGCAAAGCTAAAGAAGAAAGAGAAGCTACAATAGCTATGGGTTTCTTCCATCAACGTGTGCATGTGTGTTTTTCTTTTTTAATTGAAAGAAAGAGCATGGTCCATGTCTTCCACTGGAACAATGACACTTGGAACTAATTAGATGCCTTTTTTTTTTTTTTTTTTTTAATATGGGGTTTTGATTTTAAGCATGTTGTATGAAAATTTTCAAAAATTCCAATACTGGATATGGGTCTGTTTTATAAATCTGTATATCTATATATCTGTCCATGTGTGTGCGTGTATTTTTTAATATCTTTGTCGTGGTTTTGAGTGCTAACATAAAGAACAAAATAGGTATGGGTAAAAAATCGACAGTCGGGATCGACTACCCCTTTTTTGCCGTCACTCTTCATCACTAGAGTAATTCTACCCCTTTTTGAGTATTGAAATCCTTGTCATGCTATTTGGGTTCCCTTTTTGCTGGTGCAACCTAGTCTTTCTACACTTGAAGATGCAATGGAGGCAAGATATGAAGATTTCAAGGTAATCAACCCAATTTCTCAAAATCTACAATTTTTTAATCATAAGATTGATGTTAGCAGAATGTTTTCCTTCAAACAAGAGGTTGGCTAATCCCATATGCTTGTAAAAGGCAGCCCAACTTGGTGATGATTTCTCTTTTGCACGAATATGTTAGTTTAAACCATATAAATTTCTCTTTTGATTCATGGGTGGCTCACTTTTTACTTATGGGGATGTATGTGAAAGTCCATATTTGTCTAGTTGGTGCAGTCTTTCTTCGAGTGTCCAACCTTCCCACACTTGAAACAAATCGACGGTCGAGATCGACTACCCCCTTTCATCCAATGCCTTTGTTGGCCAGATTGGGAACATTTCCTTGGCTGTGCTACCACACCGTTTGTGGTTTCTCCTTATGACCCAAGTTCTTCGATCTACAGATGATGACCTACCTTGTCAACTTCACTTCCTGTACTAGGCAATGGTTGAGATCCTTTCCCATTTGATGTATTGAATGATGCACTCTCTCATCTATTAACATGTCCTGCACCCCCATCTGTATGTAAACCGGGCTCCTTACTAGGCAGATAGTGGCCCACCTCCTCCACTTGGAATCCTTCACTAGAAGATGATGGCGGCCCTTTATCTGTGAATCCATGGAGTAACATACCCTCCAGTGCATTACCATTTCCTACTGCCCCTTCATGTAAATCAAGACCCTTGATTGGTGGATGGTGGCCCACCTCCGCTTCAAATACTTTTCTAGATGATGATAGCGGTTCGTTCTCTATTGACACATGGAATAACACACCCTCTAAATCACTACCATCTCCTTCTCCCCCTTCACGTAAATAGAGATTCTCAATTGGAAGATGGTGGCCCATCTCCTCTACTTCAGATCCTCCACCAGATGATGAAACTGGCTCTCTCTCTATTGACTCATCAAATGACATATCCTCGCGTCTGTCATCATCTCCTACCCCTTGTTCATGCAGATTAAGCCTTTCGATCGGTGGATGGTTGGTCCACCTCCACTTCAAATCCTTCACCTGATGATGACAGAGGCCCTTTCTCTATTGACCGATGTAATTTCACATCCTCCAGTCCATTATCATATCCTTCTTTGAGCCCTTCAATCAATGAATGATGACCCATCCGAACTTGAAATTCTTTACCAGATGATGATGGATAGTCATTCTCAATTGACCCATACAACAACACACCCTCCATCCTATCACCATCTCCTCCCCCTTCATTTAAATCGATCTTCTCGATCAGCGAATGGTGGCCCACCTCCTCCACTTGAAACCCTTCCCCGGGTAATGATGAAGACCCTTTCTCTATTGTCCCATCACCATCACTTCCTCCCCCTTCATGTAATAACCACATTTTTTTATCGACAGATGATGATGGCCCATCTCCTCCTTAACTAGAGATCTTTCAGCACACAATGAAGATGATGTCCCGCTCTCATTTGACGCATTAGATAACACTATCTCTTGTTCACAAACATCTCCTTCTGCCTGCTTGCAGTCTTTTGCTGCCTCAGTGTCTTTCTCATCATTGTCAGATACTGAGAATAACTCAACTGTAGGCTTTCATCTGAGCAGCTGTCAATTGGATCCTGGTCCTTTTTCACAGGGCAGACGAAGTACTTCCGACCAGCATCGCTCCCCATATTACTAGTAAGAAGTGTGCACTTTCCAGCACTGCAAGAGCACATGGGGTTCTGTAGCGAAGGATTTCTCTGAGGACATTATGGTAGTATATGATTTTGACAAGGTCCCTGCTTTGGTTTGCATTCATCCAAGCTATGATGAAAAGAGCATTTTCTATGGCCTCTTTGAAGGTTAGTTGAATTGTAGGTTCTTGGAACTTTATTTATCTATGCTACTGCCAACTTCAATCATGTTTGTAATGCTTTCTTCCCAATAACTTCAACTTCAAAACATGCATTCATTGAGCAAAGAAGCAAGATGTCGGACATGGCGAGTTTGGCTGACGTGCTGACACATTATAATATTGAGGTTTGTCGATCCCACTTGTGTGTGTGTGTGTGTCACTGTTTCAACAAACATGCGTCCACGAGTCAGAGGTTAGAGCAACTCCATCAATCTGACTTTGGGACAGCGACTTAACGACAGTGATTTTATGGATTGTCTATTTTATTGGAGTTAAAATAGGATTGTTTCCAATTTATAGTACTTGTGTATCAAGGGTTGCAGAGTATTAAATAAGGGGACATATTTGATACTCTGGAAGTGCATGATGATTCATACATAGTCGGTGTGATATTGCAGATATGGCTCAAATAAAAAGCCATATAAGTTGTGTAAACCACCGTTTGAGTCTCAAATCAGATTGGTCGGACGTCCGTAGTCTAGGATTCATGAAAATTTGTTTGTTGAAACAGGACCATTTGGTATTGTCCAATTCCAACCATCCAATAAATGTCGACCAATATAAGTAGTGGATGATCAAATAAAGATGGTTTTTAGTTTTCAGTACGCATATATTAGTAAAGATAATTTGGACAGTTTATCTCGGATTATTTTATGCATTTATGCACTTTCCAAGTGCCTGCATATCATCCCTCATCGTTTGCCAGAGGCTACTCAAACCAATGGAGGTAAAAAAGACCCACTGGTCACCTGGGTACACACAAATTTTTAGGTTAACCAAACCCAAACCGTTCTTTTTAAATGATTGCTAGCTAGACATGATAATGAGTAATGACTTGCTTTCTGTAATTTTTACATTATTGATAAAAAAAATAATTGTTTGGTGCTGTTTTCCTGTCCAATACATGTGTGCCTGCTGTTAACTTTTCTGGAATGTGAGTATTGACTCCTCTCAAAATGCAGGGGATACTAACCAATGAAACACAATGCTTACGGTGTGAAACTGTGACAGCAAGGGATGAAACTTTTCTAGACTTGAGCCTTGATATCGAACAAAATAGCTCCACATATTATGCACATGTTTCACTTGGAGAAGGTTTGCCATGTTAGTATTTTTAGGGTCTTTTATAGGAATTGCAAGTTTAGAACTGCTCCTAGATTAATCCTAATAAAGGATAGTTAGCTTCTATACTCTTTGTACTAAGATTATAGATAAATGGATTTTAGCTCAATGGATTGAGGTGATTTGTTAGACAAGATCTACCTTAGCTGACCAAAGTCAATCTACAGCAGGTGATTTGGATGTATTATGATCATGAGCTATGCAGGTTCATTAAAATTGTGGGTTCAGTTTTATGTGATCTACTTTGGTTCACGAAGTATGGATTCTTTGCAAAATGTTTCATTGTTTTTGTAGAACACTTTCTGACATCAGTGCAGGTCCCAATGTTCCTGGTTGGTGTTTTATTTTATTTTTCCCTTAGTTTCTTATTCTACCAAGTTGTTTCAAATTGATACGATGTGCAGGGTCATCTCATAGAACTGAGAAATATTATCATTGATGCAAAATCTGGCGTGAGTAGAGCAAGTTAGTGTTGTATGCTTTACCACTCACGCATGCATCTTTCCATTGTAGCATCACATGCCAGATGCTTCTGTTGCTATTGTTTGAGCAGCTTCTGATCTTGCATACATTTACAGGACGTGGTGCCAAGGAGGCGAATCTGTACACTGAAATTGTTGAAGGGATACATGCTTATGGAATTACAAAGCACCGTTATGGTACATTCTTGCATTGATGTATGATTTGCTTTGTTGAAGACTAGTAGTGCTTTATAGTAAAGCTATTGGCTGTTTTCTGGTGGCTATTTTGGTAAATAGCGAATGCACTTATCAATGCCTTCATGTTAGATAAAAAGAAAATCATATTGGCACGTGTCCACAAATCAGAGGTTAGGATTGTTCAATCAACCCGACCTTGGGATTGTGACTTGGGGACAGTGGGCTACACAGTCTAGTCGGTTTTATTTGAGTTAATATATGGCACGTGTACAATTTCTGAGTGCCTGAGTATTAAGTGTCATGCACAGCCTGAGTATCATATAGCTCCTTGAGTCCAAAATTGAGAATCTGAAGGAAAACTAACATTTCTAGGTTGATTTTTTTTTTATTTTTTTTTTTGAGAATGTGCATGTATGCATTGTCCAATGTATCAACGATATCGGTCAATATCTTGGTATCAATGGGTGTGGGATACAATACTTGTCCTGGAATATAGAAGTTACAATGTGCCCATCATGGTTTCTCTCAACATTCCTTGCATGCCTGTCCCCATATGTATCCATACAGTCTCTTGGCACTGTACTAGCATTAGTATCTTTATTTGTGTTTCAAACATCCGAAATGACTTGGAGTTGCTAATTTTTATCCTTCACTTCCAGTTCTAGAAATTGAGCAAGGACTCTCTGATGCTTCACAGTCCAAAGTGACAGTCAGCTTCACTCCTCATTTGATGCCAATGGTAAACCTTTTAATTGAATTCTCTGAAACTCATCAAAACCAATTTATCGTGGATTCTATTAAGCAACATTTAAAATGCTAAAGTTGCAATTCCTATATTAGCTCTTAGCTTCTGTACATCTGAATTTTATAGAGCCATGGAATGCAATCTACCATTTATGTAGAAAAGGCTTCAGGTGTGATAATTGAGGATCTGTACCAACAATTGAAGGCCTCGAACCAGGTACCTCTCCTATTCGACTTTGGAATTGTAAGCTGTTGTTTTCTGCAGAAGGGAATGTTTCTCATTCGAGTTGTTCCTCTTACATGCTTTTGTAAGGATTTTGTATCAGTTGAAACCTAACTAAAACCTAAATGTGTTCTCAAATCTCTAAACCTAAACCTACACCTAATCCTATTCTCAACCACCTAACCTAAACCTAAACCTAAACTTGAAAACCCAAAGCAAAACCCGATCTCGAACCCAAACCCGATTTCCTAAACCTATAACCTATAACCTACCTATAACCTTAATCTAAAACCTAAACCTTAACCTATTCTCAATTCCCTACAGCTATAACCTATAACCTACCTAAAACCTAATTGTGTTCTCAAATTCCTAAACTTAAACCTACACCTAATCCTATTCTCAACTACCTAACTTAAACCTAAACCTAAACTTGAAAACCTAAAGCAAAACCCGATCCCGAACCTAAACCCATCGATGCCCCACCACCTCTGCCTCCATCTTTGTGAATTTTTTGTATTTTATTTATGATGTTAAACTTATATGTATTTATGCATGATGTAGTTTATGTTTGAATAGATTTATTTATGTACTTTGGAGTTAAATAGCTGTGAATGTGAATATGATGAAATATATTACATAACAGGTGCATATCAGGAATTATATTGTAATAGGTGTATATCGGGAAAAAAAAAAACCTTTACCTACAAAAACTTTCGTAGGTAAAAGTCTCCCCCAAGTTTTTACCTACGACAATTTTCGTAGTTAAAAGTCTCACAAATGTTTTTACCTACAAAAATATTCGTAGCTAAACATTTTGTAAGTATTTTTACCTACGATATCATTCGTAGTTAAACGTTTTTGTAAATATTTTTACCTACGAAAATATACGTAGGTAAAGGACTTTTTAGCTACAAAATTGATGGTAGGGGAACATTTTCTAAGTATTTTTATTTACGAATATATATGTGGGCAAAAATCTTGAACCTTTTAGCTACGAAATTATTGGTAGGTAAAAAGTCATGTTAATATTTTTAGCTACGAAATTGATGGTAGTTAAAAAGTGTTTAATATTTTTGTCTACGAAATTATTGGTAGGTATAAAATTTGTAAATATGTTTAGCTACAAAATTGTTGGTAGGTAAAAAGTGTTTTAAATATTTTTGGCTATGAAAGTATTCGTAGGTAAAAAGTCTCCTAAATATTTTTAGCTACGAAATTGTTAGTAGGTAAAAAGTGTTTTAAATATTTTTGGCTACGAAAGTGTTCGTAGGTAAAAAGTCTCCTAAATATTTTTAGCTACGAAATTGTTGGTAGGTAAAGTGTGATGTATATATTTTTACCTGCAAAAGTATTTGTAGGTAAAAAGTTTTGTCAATACTTTTACCAGCGAAAATTACCGCTGGTTAAATGTTGTGCCTACGAAAATGTTCGTCGGCAAAAGTCTTACCTTTGCCAACGAAATTTTTTTTTTGTGGGTAAAAGGTGTTCCCCTCGGTCCTTTAGCGAGGAAATTGCCAACAAAAATTTTCGCTGGTAAAACTTTTTGCCTACGAAATTAGGACTTTTGCCTACGAAAATTTTCGTTGGTAAAAGTGACATTTCTTGTAGTGATGTTGTCTAGCGAGGCATCCACTATTTCTTTTATCATATGATCATTTGAATTTGCAAAGTGTGCCAAGCAATCATCCAAGTCATGGGAGTATGCCAGGTACATATCTAGAGAGTCAGAGGATAAGGTCAAAGGTGTTTTATCTTCCACAAAAAAATCAATCATGTTAATATCGTAAAAATTGTCGTAATCCTCTGAGTTTCTACCGTTATCGAAAAAGATGTTTGACTCCAATGTCATATTCCCGAAAGACATAGTCATGACACCATTCCTGCAATTGATAATTGCGTTCGAAGTGGAAAGGAATGAGCGACCAAGAATGACAGGAATCTGAGTGCTCATATTATTGATGGGCTCAGTGTCCAGGATGATAAAATCTATAAGGTAGTAAAATCTATCGACCTGGACCAATACATCCTCAATTATCCCTCTTGATACACGAACAGAGCGATCAGCAAGTTGTAGTGTGGTTAGGGTGGGTTTTAATTTACCTAAACCTAACTGTTTGTATACCGAGTAGGGAATCAGATTAATGCTCGCTCCTAAGTCAAGAAGTGAGTGATCAATTCGATAGTCCCCGATTACACATGATAATTGAGGATAGGTTACCGGGATCTTTGAAATTCTGCGGCACGTCTTGCTTCAGGATCGCACTCACTTTCTCAGTAAAGAAGATTTTCTTTTGAATACTTTGTCGTCTTTTGGTCATGCATAGGTCTTTCAGGAATTTGGCATATAAAGGTATTTGTTTTACGGTATTAAGTAGAGGAATGTTAACTTTCACTTGTTTCAACACCTTTGGAATATCTTGAGAATTAGAGAGAGGTTTTGGTGCAACCAACCATTGGAGAAATGGAGCAACTGGCTTCTTTAGAAGTTCTGGTTCTAATTTTTGTGAGGCATCACTAGATCCATCATTGTTGTCCTCTTCTAATTCTTAAGGCTTTTCGGGCCTAACCGGGATGGTTTTATCAATAATCTTCCCACTCCTAAGAGTGGTGATGGATTTAGCGTGCTCCACTTGATTTGAAGAGCTTGGGTTGCCAACTTCATATTGCAGCTTTGGGTTGGGAAGAGGTTGAGCTGGGATGCTCCCCTTATTTACAATCGTGTTTTCAGCCTTAAGTTCTTGTAGTGTTTTGTTAAGGTCTTGCAAGGCTTGTAGCATACCCTGGTTGAAATGATCTTGCTTTTCAAACTGTTTTAAAATTGGATCCTCTTGAGGTTTCTCTTGTTGTTGTTGTGAAGTTTGATTAAAGAAACCTTGAGGGGTAGCATTTTGTCCATTCCTCCAACTGAAATTTAGATGATTTTTCCAACCAGGATTATACGTATTAGAGGTAGGTCTATTGAAAGGTCTTTGATTGTTATTTACGACATTGGTTTGTTCATTCAACACTCCTCGAAAGGCAGGTATTGTGGGATAATTTTCAGTTGTGTGAATGTTGCAATCACAGATGCCGCAAATAATTTCATTAACGTTATCCTTCTTTCCTTCCATGGCCTCAAATTTTCTTATGAGAGTCGCCACTTTATAATTGAGATCATCCTCTTCTTTCAGGAGATACAATCCATCTTTCTCCTTAGATTGAGTCAGCGTAGATGTGGTGTTCGAATTTGGGTAATGGTCCCATAATTGTATTTTTTCAGGAAGTCTATCGAAGTAATCCCATACCTCTTCGACATCTTTATTCATAAATTCTCCATTATACATTGTCTCGACCAACTGGCGCATAGAAGATGTCAGTCCATCATAGAAAAAATTTGTAATGTGCCATATTTCAAAGCCGTGTTATGGGCATGAACTGACAAGATCCTTGAACCTTTCCCAACATTGGAAGAATGTTTCATCCTCCTTTTGAACAAAGTTCATGATTACTTTTCTAAGGGTAATCATTTTATGATGTGAAAAAAATTTCTTTATGAATTCCCTCTGTATATCATTCCATGTGCCAATAGATCTAGGATGCAGTGAATGTAACTACGTCTTAGCCTTCTTCTTTAAGGAAAAGGGAAAGAGATTCAGCCTGACTGTATCCTCAGATACATTAGGAAAGTATAAAGTGGCTATGATCTCATCGAACTCTTTTAGATGTAAGTGTGGACTTTCTGATTCAAGCCCATAAAATTTAGGAAGGAGTTGGATAACCCCTGCCTGATGTTCATATGTCCTGTATTTTCAGGAAAAATCATGCATGAGAGCATACTCACCCCACCGGTTGTAAATAATCTTATAAAGTATGAGGTGGGGGTGCTTGATGCACCTCATTATCATCTTGAGTGTCCTCCACCCTAGGTGGAGAGAGCTGGTTTACGGCCATTACTTCAACTAACTCTGGGGATCTCGAGTGGTGTCTACTCCTGCGATGGATAGTCAGCCCCTCAACCAATCCTCCTTCAGTTAAGAGACGTCGAGTGTTGTCACAGGCCCACTTGGGCATAAAACACTCGTAGCCCTTGATTTAAATTTTAAACTTAGACCTAAGAGAATAGAAGAAGAAGAAATCTAGAAAATAAAAGGGAAAGATGCAAAGAAGTTACCAGATTAGAGATTCCTAAGTTAAAACCTGAAAAATAAAATAAAATAGTTAGTATTTAAGAGATACGACCTAATCTAAAGAATAGAAAAAGTAGAGAAATTCAGACAAAGTTATTAATTTAGACGATTTATCAACGACCCTACAAAACAGGAAAGTTAGTTCTAAGAAAGAAAAATCTAAAACTAAAAATCCTAATCTTAAACTAATCATAAAACTAGTTAATCTCAGAAAAAAAGCCATCAGTACTCGGCAACGACGTCAAAAACTTGTTCACACCCCAAGTGTAGGGTTGTGATGTAGTAATAAAACTCGGTAAGACCGAGATCGAATCCCAAGGGATTAAAACTGTACGTAATCTGAAACTAACTAGAACTAGAATTAGAATGAGATGAAATCTAAATTAAGTTGTAATTTGAGGAATAATTGTGAAATATCTATCTAAAATTTATAAAAATCAGAGGAAAGAAAACTAGGGATTCAGAGGATCCACTTGTAGAGATCAGGGAGATCTTGTGCCTGCTTTATGAAAATTTAATTGAACTGTCGTTGAGATGGTTTCAAAGGGATGAAAGGTATATGAATTAGAATGGATTCCATCGCCAAACCATGCCCACGAGACAAAGTAGATAACATAATTAAACTAATTATCAACCAATCATATGTATGAAGGTTAGAAAGGGTACCGACATCCGACCATGCCCAGGAGACTATGGTGAACAACGGGGCTTCCTGACGTCATAAAAATAAAGGAAAAAGAAATACGTAAAGCCATCTCAGACCTATTGTAATTTCAGTCACAACAGACCATTAAAGACTAAAAATATTCCCTTAATATAAACTAAATTCAACATCAGTTAGTCTAGATAAAAGGCACAAGCAAGGTCTCTCCTATCACGCTACAAACTTCACCTCTTAGCCCTAGCTAAGAGGTTCAGCCCAACATGAATGGCTGGATCCCTTAAACAGAAATAAAATAAAATAAAAATAAAAAGAAAAAAACAAATTTTGCTTCTATGCACGTGAACTCTCCCAAGCCGTGGAATTCCCTCCTCTCTCTCTTTCATCTTATCTTTATAGGCTATTGAAGGTCGACTGTTGAAGAGTTGGAGTCCGGTTTAGAAACTGCTGTGAAGGTTTTACGCAGCCCGCAAGCGTTTCGCAACTAAAGACTTCCATGTACGTGA
Organism: Magnolia kwangsiensis; assembly: GCA_037074715.1. Lineage (NCBI taxonomy): Eukaryota > Viridiplantae > Streptophyta > Magnoliopsida > Magnoliales > Magnoliaceae > Magnolia > Magnolia kwangsiensis. Next base: position 15,689,769 of record CM073572.1, on the reverse strand, counting down.
AATAACTTGCGCTCGACTTATGTTTGGTGTGAGACGGGTGACCATTTCGAACATCTGACTTCTTGGGGACGGTAAGAATCCACCTGCGCTCGATCTGGATGGTTTGGATTTTCCATCCAATCAATGGTGCTGGGCCACAACTTCCCAGAATTTTTGGACCACGTGAACAGAGGCGGCATACGTCCGGACGCTGTACTGATGGCAGGGCCCACTTCACTGCTGGTTCAAGGAATCCATACCGTCCACTACATTCTATAAAAAAAACATTCGGATATGGTCGGTTTTGGCTTGATGCTGAAGCGGCCCACCTGATTTTCCATATTGCCGTTCAACTTGCATTTAAACAGTATTTTCCTGTGTGTGTGCGCATGGGTTTGTAGAAAATCCTTTTGTACGGTCGGTATGACCTTCTGGAACGAATGGATGGTGCAAATCATCAATTTGTGTGATGATGGTAGCCCACCGGACGTCGACCTTAGCTCCCTGTTACGGTTTTCACACCGCGAAAAATGGAAACTTCCGTTTTAGTAAGAGAAGTCGGGTCAACGCTTGCTGACCGACTTGGTTCACTCGGTGCACGGAAAGTGCACGGCTTCTGTGCACTCCACTTCCATAAAGTGGGTCTCGCCTTGATGTATATGTAAAATCCAATCCATCCATCCACTTTTTCACCTTATGTACATTGTTGAAACTAAAATTGAAGCTCATCCAGATATCAGGTGGGCCCTAATTCACTGATTTATGGGCTGATCTGTCCATTGGGTCACTTCTACAGAGATCGAACAGCTGAAATTCGACGTGTACGGTTAATTCATGGTCTTTAGGCCATGTACGAGGTTTCGAGACGAACAGATGGTGGGAACCCCATGGTCTTGCATTCTGGATCAATTTTGGGCCATTTGAGCTTCAGTTTCTCGATTTCCTTGAACCTTCGGCATGTAAATCCATCGATTTTAGTCTCTTGGGATCCGTCCCTTGCCTTGGTGAGTCTGGAGTGTCAAATTCATGCATTTAGCACCTTTTTTGCAGTTCATGCTCTCAATTACACCCTGCATCACAAACACGGTAAAACGAGCCATTAAACAATATCATGCTCATAAATTCAGATAATAAATGGGGTCAGAAATGCAATATTTGACCCTCAACATAAAGCAAGCAATCAAACATTCCTAAATACTGTGATTAATGCAAGGATGAGATGCAATTATGATGCGTGCCCTCACTTACATACTCCCTCATGCGACACCATCTCACGTTCGCAGCATGCTTTCTTCCCTCAGTGCTTCACATCTTCCAGGCACATGTAGTGCAATATGAATATGATTATAATTTCTAAGTTGTTATTAGTCCTTTCACACAGCAGGATTGGGAAACTAAGGTACTTCTCTTATATCATTCCCAACAAAGATCCTGTCTAGGGTCGTCACTCCTAGTAGTATCATATGATGATATATTTCTAGGTCGCTGCAAGGGCTGTCAGGGCTGTTGCATGCACTAGTTGCACCGCTCCCCCATCACCTTATCAATACAGGCCTAGTTTGTACTCTTGTTGCTACGGAAGGGTTGTCGCCTCACGTAGACTCAGAGTACACTCGAGGTCACTACAAAGGGCTCGTCACCAATCAGAGTAGTGTCCCATACCACCACAATCCGCTCACGAGTCTCAAGTGCTCACTAGTCACTACGGGGAGGCTCGTCGCCCCAGCGTAGGCCAAAATCTTGACCACAGTGTCCCATACCACCATGCCCGGCTCATGAGTCTTATTGGATCAAGGTACCATGGTTATCAAGGTTATCATTGGTAAGTTCAGTACACTAAGTTCAAGCAGTTATGACCATTACAAGGTGAACATACAATGGTCAGTCGAGTTACTTGACAAGTTCGACTAGTACGAGCGCACCTCAAGCTGAACGACATGAAGTGCATAAACACCTCGTGTGGCCCAACCACTGCCGTCAACCAAAGCACGACTCGGGTTCGTGAACGCATCCTTCGTGGTGAATAGAATCCAACTATGATTTCTAATCTGTTACCAACTGCCTGGACTAGAGTATAGTCCCAAGCACATGTAATGTGAATCAGTAATAATATGAGATAAACAGAATTGAAATATCAAGTAATTTAAGAATGTTAGCAACATGTTATAAGACACAACATAAGCAATTTAACCATACACAAGCATTTCATATATATAAGATAATCAATTCAAATATAACAAACATGGAGGAAATCATATACATCATCAAAATAGTTGAGAATCCTATCTCAACACTAATCTACAACCTCATTTACTCAATACTTACTTATACAAACACTTAGTCTACACACATTAGTCTACATAGCATATGTTGGCCAAAATGTGCACTAGGGCGAATTTCTTCGCCAAACAGATCATACACGCATAACTAGCATAGATACACGGTAAATACTCATGACAATCTTATCAATAAAATTTATACGTATACGGTATTTCTTACAAATCCCTAAAATATCCTAAATCTCATATTCTTCGCACGTATTCGAAATGAAAAATAGACAGCATGTTCTACATGTCAAACAACATCATTGTCAACAATCTACCATTAAACGGTATTGAAAGCTTTGAAAACAGGTAAACTAAGCATCTACAATATGCACCTTACATCGTAGAAGCGTATTGAATCGAATAGAAACTCTATGCTTCGTCAACGTCAATATGACGACTTATATCACAAGGTAAGTTAGCTATTTCGCTACTAGTATCGATAGAAACCCTAAAACAGGTTAGGGTTAGGGTTTTCTTACCTCAAATGAAGTTAGAATTACCGGAAGAGTGATTAGCTCGTAGTGATTAAGTACATATAGTAGCAGAATAGAGTGATAGAAACTCTCTCACAATTCTTACACTTTCTCTCTTTTCTCTCTTCTCTCTCCTAGGTTTTCTCTCAAATTCGTATGGGAGGAATGAGAGAGGGTTTAAGTTCCTTATATAGGCTAAAAACTCACCTATTTAGACTTAGGACCAAGGTATACTTAGGTTATAACCAAATCGGGTCTTTTTCGATCCAAAAGAATATTTCTGGAGGTCCCCTGACTAAATGCGGTCGGACTTAAGCTTATGAATGCTGGATCCTGATCACGTTAAGTTTTCAGTTTGATAGGGTTTCCAGATCGCACGTGGCGGACCAGTTTCAGTTCAGCGGTCACTGAGACTCGATCAGGGATTCCAAATACACTGACATGAGTGGAAAATGTTCCCTGAACCGAGGGTGTATTTGGGTCAGATTCCAACGGTCTGAATGCTTAAAATTAACCCGCAAGTGACTCGTGCCAGATTACTTAAATTATATTTAATTTATAAAGAATTCTACGCTTTCTCACACTCCTTGCTCCGGGCTCAATGAAATAGTCTCAGGACATCATTTGAGCTTGATATCCGGGGTGGTAGTCAAGTCCAACTACGCGGTCAAAATGGTCTAAGTGCATCGCTACCGGACTCATGACGCGCGGTCCACGTCCATTACAAAGTTTCAAAGGGTTCCCGAGAATAAACGGGTCTAGAGTTTGATCCTAAGTTTTAGGATATTATAGAGTTAACGATTCCACAAGTTTTGAGTCTTACAGAATGTATTTAAAGCGGACAGTGCTAATTTCACAACCAATCTAGCATAGCGCTAGTTAACTTATGTTAAATCCCTAAAGGAATTAATCCTAAGTGATTTCTGCCTGAGGTGGTACTTGAGTCTCTGTACGGATTTTTTCGAGATGTTACAGCTACTGTGATGTATGTGTATTATACACACCATCCGTGGGACCCACCAGATGTGGGGTACATCCACACCGTCCGTCCACCTAGGCGAGGGCCCACATGTGGCATGTGTTTTATCAAAGCTGTCCATTTATGTGGACCCCACCAACGAGTGCTGTGGGAGCACACCATGACCGTCCGTCAATGGACGTCCAACCTCCTGGACGTTGTTTATCTTTATATATATATATATATATATAATATAATATAATGTAATATATATGCTATATTGTATCTCTAGTGGGCCACACGTGTGGACCCACCTAACATGCCTTTCATCCAAGCCATCCACCGTCCACGTGGACGTGTGGACCCTTGCAGCTACCGGCTGCTGTATTTCCATCAGCAAGTGGGCCACCATGATGAATGTGTTTCTCCATCCATCTGTCATTAGGCCAGCAATCCACGACCTACTCAGTTGTTGGATGGACACCTGTAAGTCCCGTGGGTCTGATCACGAGGTAAGTATTAATCTGGGCCGTTCAGATCGTGTGGACCCACCTTGATCACCACGTGCAATTAAGACGGAGGGTCCCACATGGAATTTATATCCCAGCCATTCGTTGAATGGGCGTCCAGGGCTGCACACTTGAGCATATATAATATTAAATGGTATTTTATATATTTCATCTCTCACCGTCCAAAGTCTCTGGACGGTGGAAATCCACCCCATGATGCATGTGCTTTGCCTGCACCGTCTAGCTAGATAGTGCTAGACGGTGTTGTGTACTCTACTATGATGTATGTGGTGTTTCCACACGTGTGGAGCCCACGTGTAAGTGTTTTATCCCAGCCGTCCATCATCTGGACGGTGGGATACCACCGTAATGTATCTTTTTTATCTGACACCGTCCAGCCATTTTGAGATGGTAGGTGGGAGCCACGTGCTGTACGTGTGGAGCCCCTCCTGATATAGGTGTTTTATATGTGCCGTCCATCCCTGTTTTATGTGTGTCGTCCATTCGTGCAGGCCCACATCATATATGTGTTTATCTATACCGTCCATCCACCCCAGCAGCAACATGGATGCTGCCATGACATCACCAAGCTCTTTGGGACCCACCATTATATGCGTTCGACACAGCCGTCCGTTAAATAGAGGAGCTGGACGTTTGAACTTATATTAATATAATATTAAAAGATATTTTTATATATACATATGTATAGGTTGCATATGTGTGGGACCCACCTCGTTGTATATCCACACCGTCCATTTGTACAGTGTGCTGTGGACCACACCATGCTATGCACCCACACCTTTCAAACGGTGGAAATCCACCCTCATGTATATGTGTTCTCCACACCGTTCAACTAATCAACTAGGCTGTCCATCGTGGCCCACCATGATTTTGTACTTTAGCAGCTCCGTCCATTTATTCAAGACGGTGGGTCTACCTTGATGATGTGTTGTATTCGCACTGTCTGTCCATTTTGATGGACGTATGGTCCACCTTGTTATATGATTTCATCCAAGCCGTCTAGGGACAGGTGACCACCATAGTGTATGTTTTATCCACACTGTCCGTGGGATGTGTGACCCACCTAATGTATACATTCTATATCCTCACCGACCATCTGGTGGGGCCCATTTGCTGCGAGGGCCCACCTTTGACGTGTTTATGGCCCATCTGTGAGGCCCACCTTTGATGTGTTTATGGCCCATCCATGAGGCCCACCTTTGATGTGTTTATGGCCCATCCATGAGGCCAACCTTTGATGTGTTTATGGCCCATCTGTGAGGCCCACCTTTGATGTGTTTATGATCCATCCAGGAGACCCACCTTGACGTACTTGTGGCCCATCTGTGAGGCCCACCTTAATGTATTTGTGACCCACCCATGAGGCTTACTTGTTGTGTATTTGAAGCCCATGGTATTAGGCCCATTGGTGTGGCCCATTGACGGAGCCCACTTGATGTGTATGAGGCCCATTAGTGTGGCCCATTGATGCGGCCCACTTGGCGTATATGAGGCCCGACTTGATGTACACAAGGCCCATTATGATGTGTATTAGGCCTTTATAGTGCGACCCATTGTGACGTGTATTAAGCCCACGACATGTGGCCCATTTGATGTATTCGAGACCCAGATACGTGGCCCATTTAATGCATACGAGACCCATGTGTAGGGCCCACCTATTGTGTATTCGAAGCCCATGGATTGTGGCCCATTATGATGTATTTAAGGCCCATGGGCGAGGCCCGATGTGATGTATGTGTGGTCGTTACGTTGTGTATGAATCCCTTACGTGGGCCACTCCTTGGGAGCAATGTTGGTTAGATGTCCACATTGTTGAGCAATGATGGTTAGATGTCCTCATTGTAACCTTCCCTTAGACCTTGTTAAGCTCATTCTTATCGATTTCGATTGTCGTGACTGATTTATCAATTTTGTTTATCGATCGATTCTGATTGTCACGATCGATTGCTGATTGATGTGACCGATTTGCCGATTTTGATTATCGATCAATTCCGATTGTCACGACCGATTGCTAATTTTAATTGACGCGACCGATCTGCCGATTCTGATTATCGATCAATTCTGATTGTCACGACCGATTGTCGATTTCGATTGTCGTGACCGATTGCCGATTCTGATCGATGTGACAGATTTGCCGACTCTGATCAACGATTACCGATTCTGATTCTAATTATAATTATCGATCGATTCCGATTGTCGTGACCGATTGCCAATTCCGATCGATGTGACAGATTTACTCACTCTGATCGCCGATTGTCGATTCTGATTATCATGGCCGATTGGTCGATTAGCGATTGAGACCGATTAGCGTGACCGCTTGCCGATTTCGAGTATTGAGGTCGATTATCGATCAATTTCGATTGCTGTGGTCGATTGACGATTTTGATCGTCGTGACCGATTCCAATTACTGAGGCCTACTCCGATTCTGATTTCAATTGTTGAGGCCGATTTCGATTGTCAAAGCCGATTGCTTAGACCTATATGATGTATATGCAACCCGTAGTTGAGGCCCATTGTGTTATATCTGTAGTCCTTGGGCAAGGCCACTGTGTTGTATATTAGACCTTTATGTGAGGCCATCAGCCCATTATGTGTTTGGCCCTATGAGGGTCATTCCTTGGGGGCAATGTTGGTTAAATGTCCACATTATCGAGATCGATTATTGATTCTGATTATGAGTATGGGACAGCATAGCATCATGATACATGCCCATACGCATCATCCGCATGTTTGTTATGAGATGGTTGAACATTGCATATGTCATTGGGCAGGTTATTATGAGACTCCCTGATAGGCGGAGGTTATCTCACATGAGTGCATGGTATACACAGGATTGATGCATGAATGGATTGTATGACTCATGCATCTTACATTGTGTGTTGTGATTACTGTACGCTCTAGCGACATCAGGGTCATAGCCTCCATAGGCATTTTGTGGATGGCCAGATGGGATACCAGAAATCTGTTCTACATGGGGTACTATAGATATCCCTGGGTGAAAGTCCCTAAACCCTCTTGGTTTCAGAGGTTGCTCCAACGTCTAGACCGAGTGGATGTATAAGCGCATGAGAGCTATATACCATTAGGCCGCGTCTCCTACTATGTCGTGGTCGGTTGGAAGGGGGTACGACCTTATCTGCCCCAGAGGAGGGGGTAAAGCTAGGCTGAGTTTGACCAGCTTGAGGAATGGGTAAGCTATCGACGAGCCGGGCCCGATATTGGCAGGCGGATAGTGAGGTCTCTTCCACTCACCTTGTTGCGGGCGATGGGGCGACAATTTGGTTTGGAGTGTAATAGACCCCAGTGATTTTTCAGAGAGGAACCATACTGATATGTGAACTTATTGAGTAGGAGTTGCATGCTCATTCATTCATTCATTCACTATCTACTCGGGCTGGTGGTGCACAACTAATTGTTGTGTACTTTCGTTATGGCAAGGATTTCGATTGGGCGGCGACTAACCTGAGATCAGGAGTTTACCACGTTGAGTCTGACTATCCAAATTTAGGTATGGGACTGGTTTGGATAGAAGTCTCTTGTGGTGGACCCTATAGCCTGTGATACTACGTACTGTCATCCCGACTTCACACCCCAGCATGGCCATTTCATTCGCATCGCATATTGCATTACATCTGCAGGCATGTGGCATTTTGGGTTGCTATGTTTCTGCACTTATATGGCCCAGATAGACTTAGTAGGATTTATATAATGTATTGCATCCTCGGCATCTAATATTTGGCTCTTTATGACTCCTTATTGCATAGCTGTTCTATATTCCATATTCTGATATTGATTGACTTATGGACTTGTTCATACTTCCGGTTACTATGTCATCATATGATTTATGATCTTGTCAATATTTCTGCTTATTCCGATAATGTACGATTTATGTATTACTATAAATTTCAGTATTGTATGATGATGACATTGTATTGAATACTTGACACTTACTTTGTGCACACACTTACACCACCCTCTAAGCTTTCTCTAAGCTTATGCACGATAGATGCGTGCAGGTGATGTTAGGTTGCAGCAGTGTTGAGCTTGGAGCATGCAACGGACTTCTGGAGCTTTAATTTTTGACATATGTATTTCCCTTTCAGCATTGTATTCAAATATTTATATTAGTGGATATGTGATGATGATGTTGCCTTCATGATTTGGGTAAACTTGTGATTATGCTTGTTATGAAACAAATGTATGTTAAAAAAAAATCCTCCTTTTAGGATCCCAGGATCGGAATCTGGCGTATAGACGTCGAAAGTCGAGAATGGGGTACTACGGAGGCTGTCGGCACCGGATTTGACGATTGAAATTTCTATGAATCTGATTTTCAGATTTGTGACGTGACACCTCCACAGCCTGAGCCACTACCTGGTTCCGATCTTCAGCCGCCTCGGCCCTAGCACATTCTAAGGCTTCACCCAGCTGAGTGGTCTCCTTAGCCAATGAATCTGCATGAGCTTTGGCGTGGGTCAGCTCGGCAGTCACAGCGTCACTACGGGCTTTGAATTTGTCCGCCCTCTCGTGTAGCAGCAACTCCCTAGCCTTTAAGTCGATCACCACTCCCTGCAGCCGACTTCCTCTAGCCCTCTCATCCGAGAGCTGCTGAAACAGTTCACTCTGCTCGGACGTCAGAAGAGCGGACTCATCTTGTAAGGCCGTCATTTCAACCTTAAGGGCCTCGAGCTCGATCTCTCTTTTCCCATGCTCCCGCGCTTTCTCCCGAGCCAAGAGCAATTTTGGGACAGACTAAACAGAAAATAAGAATTAGTACCCAAAAAATATGTGTATACAATAAGAATACAAGGGGGAGGACCCTCTCGAGAACGTACTGAGTAAAACGCGGAAGCCAGATCATTCAGAAAGGAGTTATCCGACTTGTCGAGGAGGCGAGCTATATCCTCCTCGGGGGCATGTTTGGCGGCCCACAATGCCAAACACGCTAGGTGGTAGCTCGGCTCAAACCTCCTGCTGCTTGTCCCCACCTGAGGCGAGACCAGAGCCTCCTCAGCCCCAATCCTACACCAACCGAGATTCGATCCTCGGCATGGAGAACCTCCCCAGCCTCGGGGGGAAAAGCATGTTGTCGGCCATTCTAATGGCCTCATCCCGTTCGGAAGAAGAAGGGATAACAATGGGGGCCTCGGGGGCTGCGATAGGAGACTCTATGGTGGGGGAAACGGCGGTGGGAGGGGCAGAGCTCACAACTACAGGGGTACCGGCCATGGTCGTATAGGCAAGCACCGGGGGAGGAGTTACTGTAGGGGTCATGGTCGTATCGAAAAATACCGGATGTGGAGCTGCCGGAAGAGCCATGAACGCACTGGGAAACGCCGAAGTCGACGCTGCACCCGACATCTGTGGGTGAGCAAGCACAACAAGCGTCAAACCGACGAGCCTCGAAGCGGGGGCCGCACTAACTAACAGATTTCCCCCACCAGGGGGAACCTGCTTCTTCTGAGTAATCTTCACCCTGTGAAAGAAATGATAGTGTCAGCGACTAAGCAGGAGAAACTGAGCTCATCAGAAAGATTGGGACAACTTACTAAAAGACGTAGGCAAGGGCTATGACTTGCAAAGCCCGGACCAATGAAGATTGACCGCTGTGATCAGGTCTGTCCATGAGCGAAGCCCCTCCGACCGCGCCCTGGCCTTCACGAAGCGGTTCTTCTGAGCCGAGTTGAGGAGTGACAGTCCTTTCTAGAAACTTACGAAAGGGAACAGAGAGCTTTATTTCAATTGAAACAAATGATAACGAGGGTCGTGATATAGGTGTTGGTTAAAGTCTGACCTGGTTTAGTGAAATGGGTCAGAACCCGTATTGTTAAGGTTTCAAGCTCTTCTGGTGGTGCCTCCCACTCGCCTGCCGCCTAAAACCATTTATTTTTCCAATCATTATTGGAGGACGATAGGTTCATCACTAGCCCTGACACCTTGCCGCCTCGGGTCATGAAGTAGTACCATGGTTCGTTGCTGTCGTGCTTGACCAGATACAAACTCATCAGCTCTTCCGAGGTCAGCTCAAGGTTTCCGACTTATCGCCAAATGATGAATGCGGAGATTAGCACCCTCCAGGTATTGGGCTTGAATTGCCCTGCCGCCAGCCCGAGGTAAACAGAGATCTTCCGAATGAAGGGGTGGAGGGAGAGCCGAAGCCAGCACTGCAACGCGTAGAGAAAAATCGCGACTTCACCCCCAGTAGGGGCACTAGTGGCTTCCAAAGGCCTTGGGGCCCTTATTTGAATGGAGTCTGGAATTTGAAATTCTGAACGGATCCAATCCATCTGAGACTCCGACAAAACGGAGCCTCTTGGAACTACCTTCGAGGCACGCCCACTAGCGGGCATTTCAGTGGCCTCGGCTATAGTGACTTAACGGGCTCGGGTGGCTTTCTTTTTGCTAGGCCGCTGAGTTCGAGCGCCCGTCCCCTTTTGTCTCCTAGGCGGGGGGTACAGTGGTACGGTTTCGAAGGGGCCTTCGGAAGCTCCCCTTTCGTCTTCAGAACTCCCCGGCTCGGAGTCCTCATCGTACTCCCGCACGGACTCGAGGTCAGAAGATATTGTGAGAAGAAAGTTAGAAGATCAACGAGGAAAAAAACTCACCGGACAGCTCCCGAAAATTGCCTTTTTCCGAAAAGGTGTGATCGGTCGGAATCGCCCACCGAAAAATTCAAGTTGATCGGAATCGCCTTCGCCGAAAATCGCCTTCTCTGGTATCAACTCGAACTCGTAATACGCGTAGCGAGAAAGACTCCGAAGGCGATTTATATAAGCTACGAAGGATCTCTGCATTAATGGCAAGCCATAATGGCCACAGCTAAATCAGCGCGAACCGATTCCTAAGCACACGTGGCCACGCCTCGTTGGGGGAGTTCTCTACCAACGGTACGGCTCTAGCATCGGACAGCGTGCGTCGATATGCGAAATGACGCTAAAGCAGAGGGAGCCGTCACGAATACTTCTCCTCAGGCCTGCGTGACGATCCCTCATAGGCTGGAAGGATATCCGGAATCGTAACCGTCGCCATGCGTCCACCAGAACACCTCACACGCACGTAATCCCAAGATGTGACGCTTCGAATTTGAAAACCGTCATTAATACGGTATGGGCGGGAGATCTCTTGCATGATTACTCTCTGAGTCCGCAGGCGGGTTTAAAGAGTAGGGGGCTTCTGTTATGGAAAGATCCGAGCCCATATGAGGTTCAATAATAAAACACCAATCCGAGCCGACCCACTGCCAGAGGGTCCGTGGCAAGGCCCGTTCGATCTAATACGAGCATCCCATGAAGGTTGTTATCGGAAGATCCGAGCACATGAAAAGACCGAGGCGAGGAGAGTCTTGGAGAGTAGAGTCTCCTGCTTCAGCTCGGACCTGCAAGATCGGCTCGGACCTGTAAGATCAGGTCGGATTTGAAGATCGCTCGGACCTGGGAACCGCCCTGGTTCAATTGAATAATCGCAGAGGTAGACGACGGTTAGACGACCCGAGCTGAGCAGATATATGAGGGCGTATATCCCATCCGCTGAACATAGAAACTGCCATGACTAAATGTAACACCCTGGATTTTGGCCAATTTGGGATTTGACGTCCTTAGGCAATGGGTCAACTAAAACACCTGAAAAATCGCTCAGAACCCAATTTCATAGCCAAAGAAACCACTTAGGATTAATTCCTATGGAAATTTAGCGTAAGTTAGCTAGCGCAACGCTGGAGTAGCTGGGAAACAGTCCCTGATCACTTTAAATACGTTCTACAAGACCCAAATCGAGTAGAACGTATGACTGCATGATACTCTATAACCTCGGATCAAACTCTAAGCGGGTTTGTTCTCTGGACCACTTTGAATTCTTGTATTGGATTTAGACCGCGCGTCGAAAGTCCGTTACTTCCTATCTTAGACCGTTAGAACCGCCCAGCTGGACTTGACAATCATTTCGAAAATCAAGTCAAACCGATAATCACAGACTATTTCATTGAGCCTGGACTGAAGAGACCACGAATAGGGACAGAATTGGAATTTCAAATTCAAATCTGGCACACGACTTGACACGTCAGTATTAAGCGTTCTGACCGTCAGAATTCATCCAGATTACACCCTCGGATCAGGAAAAATTTCTATTTATTATTATGAGACTTCCAGCCCTGATCTACGTGCGGTGACCGCTGAACTGAAACTGGTCCGCCACGTGCGATCTGCGAACCCTGCCGGACTGAAAACTTAATACGTGCTATATCTGGTACGCATGAGCTTAAGTCCGATCGCATTCGACCAGGAGACCACCAGAAATCATCTTTTGGACCGAAACAGCCCCACTTTGGTTAAGCATCAAGTGAACTTTGTTCCCGAGCATATTCCGGGCATTTTTAAGCTTATAAAAGGGGTTGAAACCCTCTCATATCTCTCCCATCCGAATTTGGGAAAAGCCATAGATTGAGGGAGAGAAAAGGTGAGAGATTGTGAGAGAGGTGGGAGAGAATTTCCTGCTACTGGTGCTACCTGCTACACGTGTTTAAGCCACGCGATCCAAGAACTTTTCCGGCGATTCCTCCACGTTTTCAGGTAAGAAATAGCCCTAGAAGTTGCTGATTTGGCATTCGTTCCGTTCCATAGCATGTGAACTGATATAACTCGTAAATTAGGTTCTCTATTCGCCGTAGACGAAGCGTATACGCTCCGTTCGAACTCTCACCCCTAAAAGGGAAAAGGTGCGGATTTTAGACGCTTTGATTGACTGTTTCCAAAGCTTTCAATGTCGTTTAATAGTAGATTCTTGACGGCAATGCCGTTTGACATGTACAACATGCTGTCCGTTTCCTGTTTCGTAAACTAACGAAGAATATGAGATTTAGGGCATTTTAGTCATTTGTAGGAAGTACTGTTTTCATGCACATTTTGCTGATGTGATTGACATGATATGTTGTCACATTAGGATGTTAGGAATACGTGCATAATTAGTTTGGCGAAGAGATTCGCCTAAATGCACACTTCGGGTCGACATACTATATGTAGACTTAAGTGTGTAGTGTATGTGTTTGTATAAATGCTTGTATTAGTATGTATTGAATTAAATGGTGTTATGAATTAGTTTGAGATTGATTTCTCAATTAATATGCTGGCGTGAATGGTTTCCTACATGTTAGCCATATGCATGATTTCATGATATGAATGAAATGCATGTGCTTGACGATTCGCTTAAGCTGTATGTTATAACATGTGCTTGATGATTTCCTTATGAGTTACTTTGAGATTGAATTCTCAATTAATATGTTGATGGAGAGGATTTCCTATATGTTGGCGACATGCTTAATTTCATTATATGTGTGAAAGACATGTGTACGATGATTTGCTTAAGTTGTATGTAATAACATGTGTTAACATGCTCTCATGGTTGTATTTCATTTCCATTACCCTTACACAACTGCTGATGTGATTCTATGATTGTTTGGGACTATGCCTAGTCCAGGCAGTCGGTAACCGAGCGAATTCGTGGTTAGCTTATCTTCACCACGAACGACGCGTCGATGAACGCGAGCCGTGTTCTGGAGTTGGCGGCAGTGGTTAGGCCACACGAAGTGTTTTACGCACTTCATGTCGTTCAACTTGAGATGCGATCGTGCTAGTCGAGCCCGTCAAGTAACCCGACTGGCCATTGTATGTTCACCCTGCATGAGTCATAATTGCTTGAACCTAGGGTACTGAACTTACCATTGTAAACCCTGTTAACCATGGTACCTTGATCCATAAAGACTCATGAGCCGGGCATGGTGGTATGGGACACCGTGGTCGAGCTGTCGGCCTACGCTGGGGCCACAAACCTCCCCGTAGTAACCAGTGAGCACCTAGACTCGTGAGCAGATTATGCTGGTATGGGACACTATATTCTAGCTGTCGGCCTACACTGATCAGGCGACGAGTCCTTTGTAGTGACCGCGAGCGTATTCTGAGTCTACGGGAGGCGACGACCCTTCAGTAGCAGTAGAGTACAGTAGGCCTGTATTGATAAGGTGATGGGGGAGCGGAGCAACGAGTGCATGCAACAGCCCTGGCAGCCCTTGCAGCGACCTACGAAATATACATCGTATGAGATTACTAGGAGTGACGACCCTAGACAGGATCTGTGTTGGGATTGATATAAGGGAAGTACCTTAGTTTTCCAATCCTGCTGTTTGAATGGACTAATAACAACTCGAAAATCATATCACCATAACATTGCATGTGCCTGGAAGATGTGGAGCACTCTAGGGAGTGTGGCATGCCGCGGTCGTAAGATGTTGCCGCATGAGGGTGATCATCGGTGAGGGCATACATCACGTCATGTCATAACTGCATTAACTACAGTATTAGCATTGTTTGATTTACTGCTTTACTATTATCGCATGATTGATTTGATAACATGTTAATCTTTGCTCTATTATTCCACTGAGTTATCTACTCACTCCCACGTTACGGGACGGTGTTCCTGGACACCCACCAGACCTTTTTGTGATTGCAGATGATGGCGCGGCCTGTGAGGCGGAGCCGGACTTGATGATGATGAGGAGGATCCCTCCTTTATGCGTGTTCTGATCGACGGGATTACAGGGAGGTTCATTAGATACTTTGACATTTGTCATTTTATATTTTTAGCGCACTCATGTATATTCGTTTCATCTACTTTTGGAGTATACATGTATGTATATAACATGGTAACATGTTCACACTCTGGAGACATACAACAGTTTATATATGTTATACATGCTATTATAGACTTCCGCTGGTTAATTTAACTGTCTCTAGAGTATGATATGCTGTTCTGGCTTAATTTCACTCATGTTTAATACATTATCACAGACAACATTCAATCATACATATCTATGTTGCATAAATAACATTTTGGAACTCGGGAGTTGGGTTTTTGCTCGACCCCCCGATTTTCGGGATGTTACAGATGGTATCAGAGCATGATTTGGATTAAACCGGGCCTGGGTTATGGTCACGCGACGTACGCTGTCGCTTCCTTTGACTGAGGTGGGTGCGAGAAGGGTCTAGAAACACTCATAGGATCCCAGATTCTCCAATAGACGAAGTCTATTCATTTCGATCGCGTGATCGAGTCCGTATCGCACCTAGGGTCGCGTAAAGCAACCCGAATAGCTCCTAGGTTGTAGGTAAGTGGGTTGAGCTATTCTTTGATTGATTCTAAACCCGTTAATGTGAATCCTTGGGCCGTAGGACAACCACGACCCCTGTATTCAATCGTCAGGGCTTAAAAACCCCGTTTTACCGAAAATCTTTGAAAATCTTCCTCTCACCACCCCAATCTTCAACTATTTCTTATCCATTTCATGTTAGGCATCAATCCTAATGTAAAAATAACATAAAATCCTACTTTCACAAAATTTTACAGTGAATAGTAAAATTTCATGAAAAATGGCCATAAGTCCATTCTAAATTCACTTTCTTTAGAAACTAATGAGCTAAATGGATGTACTAGATCCTTCTACCCCAAAATCATATGCTGCATGATAGGGTTTTGTATTCGGGATTGAATATTGGACCCAAAAATCCTCGAATGGATGTTACAAATGTTTTGGCCTCCCTAGGGCAATCTACAATGAACCAGAGTGTGGACCATACCTTTTTGGAATCCCTAGAGCAAGGGGAATCCATCCCATATGGCATCAGTGGCCAGTTTGTAACTTCATCGGCGATGCCATCGCCGGTTCGGCGATGCATCGCCGGTCAAACTTGGCAGATGGGTTTGAACTTTGGGCTGGAGGAGTTTGGGGGCTAGGGTAGCCCCCTAGTATGCGGTCCGTACCTTGAAACCCCCTAAAAGATGTACTTCCTTCACAAACGGCCCCCATTTCAAGCTCCATTTTCGTTTTTGCTGCCCTATTCCAAAAATCATGATTTTAAAACACCCTCAAATCCATTCCTGGCCTAAAACGACCACATTCCATCATCCCATAGAAGTTTGCAGCCCTTCCTCTTGAAGGTTTCATCGTTTGGAGCTCTTACAACGCCCAAATCGAGCTGAAATCGTGAGGTGCTCCATTCCCCTTTTTCATTCTCTTTTCTTTCTGAAAATACATCCTAGGGGAGCTTGAAGCATCCCTCTACAACGCCTAGATCTCCCTTTTCTAGTTTGGTTAGCCATTTCCTTGCATTTTCCCCATTTTTCATGGCTATTGTTAAGCTGTTTTAGCCTTTTTCTCTCTTTTCACCATCCTCCCTCTCAATCCTATTTCTCCATTTTCTTTGCTTAAGGGATACTGAAAATATATGGCCGAGAGAGCTCTAGTGAGCAACAGACAGTATTAGACTCGACAGGGATAAAGAAGGTAAGTCGGGACTGTGGTAAAGTCCTTTGGTAGAGTTAGGCATCTATGCCTTCGCCCTGTAGATTGTTTGATTTTTGTTTTAAGGATTTCTGTGTTTTGTTGTTGTTAGGTTTAGTGAAGTTACAGGTAGAAACTGTGTTTGTGTTGTGGTTTGGCCTTATCATAGCCGAATTTTGTTGAATGAAGTGCATGCCGATTCATTTTGTTGTGAGGTATTGTCCCTAGATTGGGAGTATTATAACTTCCGGGATTCAGCCTACAAATTAGATTTTTATCCCACCCCACCCTCCAACCAAGCATGCCACTCCCTATCCCGCTATGGGACTAGGAATGCGGTTCCATTTAATACAACTAAGCGCTACCAGCTACATAGGCCCTAGGCATTTTTGGATCTAGTGTTAGCACTCCTAGATTTGAAGGATCTGACGACATAAGAAATCCAATTCCAGTTAGACAAATCTTGACCCTAAGCAATAGAAGAATTCCCTATAGTAGAAATGGAATGGAAAGCCATTTACCGTATAATCTTAGGCTTTGGATTATAGCTACAGAGTTACAGACTATGCTACTAGTTGTCTTAGGCAGTGTAAGACCTCTATATGCTAAGGGATAGTAGGTTAGATTTGGTTGGAATGGGACTCCCTTCCTTCGGTAGATTCCTTTATGGCTTATAGACTTTTGTTGTTTCCCATAGGAAGGAACCATACACTCTCAGGGAACATTTATAACTCCCTCAGATTGAACTTAGAATGTACTAGCACGCCCCTTAGAATTGCCTTCCCCAAGGGCTTATTGCATTCGGGAATGCGGAATAAAGGAACTACATGTAAGCGATGTATTCGCAGTTTGAATCGACTTCTTAATCCTAGTAGTTACCAATAAATCCAATGCTCTGATCAAGCAGAAGATCGGCATCGACTCGGATTAAGAATTGATACAATAAATCTTCTGTTCTAGCTAGACAGGAAGTCTATGTATCCGGCTCAGACCCACTATACTACTTTTCTTCCGTGTTGGCTCGACCACCTACAACCACAAGTTATTGCTTTGCCCTTGATAAATGTTAAGGACTTAAAGCCAGTAGAGAATTCGACATCTTGCCACCAACTCATACCTGCCCCTGAACTTAACCACAATAGAGATTAGGCTCATCTCTATGATCATGGGTACCAATGCCATAGAACGCATCATTAGCAAGGAAAACCATGTAGATAAGTTGTTTCCCAATTTATGTCAAGGATAGGTCTTAAGTTGCACCTCGTTCTGATGTACGGAGCGACGCATAGATTCTTGAACTTAAGTAAAACCAAGTTTTAAGGGGGGTAGAACGTATGGAGTCCAATCCGGTTAGGTTAGTCAATGCTCCCGTTTGATCAGAGTGGCGCAGCGGAAGCGTGGTTGGCCTCTTTCCCACTGGCCCAAGATCGAAACCTTTGAGTTCGGATATACATACGATTAGGTTATTAAATAGGATTTGAACCTTCCTTAGAGAAAGTACTCCTTGCCCTTTGCCAATGTCGGGGACGACATTGTGTTTTAAGGGGGGTAGATTGTAACACCCTGGATTTTGGCCAATTTGGGATTTGACGTCCTTAGGCAATGGGTCAACTAAAACACCTGAAAAATCGCTCAGAACCCAATTTCATAGCCAAAGAAACCACTTAGGATTAATTCCTATGGAAATTTAGCGTAAGTTAGCTGGCGCAACGCTGGAGTAGCTGGGAAACAGTCCCTGATCACTTTAAATACGTTCTACAAGACCCAAATCGAGTAGAACGTATGACTGCATGATACTCTATAACCTCGGATCAAACTCTAAGCGGGTTTGTTCTCTGGACCACTTTGAATTCTTGTATTGGATTTAGACCGCGCGTCGAAAGTCCGTTACTTCCTATCTTAGACCGTTAGAACCGCCCAGCTGGACTTGACAATCATTTCGAAAATCAAGTCAAACCGATAATCACAGACTATTTCATTGAGCCTGGACTGAAGAGACCACGAATAGGGACAGAATTGGAATTTTAAATTCAAATCTGGCACACGACTTGACACGTCAGTATTAAGCGTTCTGACCGTCAGAATTCATCCAGATTACACCCTCGGATCAGGAAAAATTTCTATTTATTATTATGAGACTTCCAGCCCTGATCTACGTGCGGTGACCGCTGAGCTGAAACTGGTCCGCCACGTGCGATCTGCGTACCCTGCCGGACTGAAAACTTAATACGTGCTATATCTGGTACGCATGAGCTTAAGTCCGATCGCATTCGACCAGGAGACCACCAGAAATCATCTTTTGGACTGAAACAGCCCCACTTTGGTTAAGCATCAAGTGAACTTTGTTCCCGAGCCTATTCCGGGCATTTTTAAGCTTATAAAAGGGGTTGAAACCCTCTCATATCTCTCCCATCCGAATTTGGGAAAAGTCATAGATTGAGGGAGAGAAAAGGTGAGAGATTGTGAGAGAGGTGGGAGAGAATTTTCTGCTACTGGTGCTACCTGCTACACGTGTTTAAACCACGCGATCCAAGAACTTTTCCGGCGATTCCTCCACGTTTTCAGGTAAGAAATAGCCCTAGAAGTTGCTGATTTAGCATTCGTTCCGTTCCATAGCATGTGAACTGATATAACTCGTAAATTAGGTTCTCTATTCGCCGTAGACGAAGCGTATACGCTCCGTTCGAACTCTCACCCCTAAAAGGGAAAAGGTGCGGATTTTAGACGCTTTGATTGACTGTTTCCAAAGCTTTCAATGTCGTTTAATAGTAGATTCTTGACGGCAATGCCGTTTGACATGTACAACATGCTGTCCGTTTCCTGTTTCGTAAACTAACGAAGAATATGAGATTTAGGGCATTTTAGTCATTTGTAGGAAGTACTGTTTTCATGCACATTTTGCTGATGTGATTGACATGATATGTTGTCACATTAGGATGTTAGGAATACGTGCATAATTAGTTTGGCGAAGAGATTCGCCTAAATGCACACTTCGGGTCGACATACTATATGTAGACTTAAGTGTGTAGTGTATGTGTTTGTATAAATGCTTGTATTAGTATGTATTGAATTAAATGGTGTTATGAATTAGTTTGAGATTGATTTCTCAATTAATATGCTGGCATGAATGGTTTCCTACATGTTAGCCATATGCATGATTTCATGATATGAATGAAATGCATGTGCTTGACGATTCGCTTAAGCTGTATGTTATAACATGTGCTTGATGATTTCCTTATGAGTTACTTTGAGATTGAATTCTCAATTAATATGTTGATGGAGAGGATTTCCTATATGTTGGCGACATGCTTAATTTCATTATATGTGTGAAAGACATGTGTACGATGATTTGCTTAAGTTGTATGTAATAACATGTGTTAACATGCTCTCATGGTTGTATTTCATTTCCATTACCCTTACACAACTGCTGATGTGATTCTATGATTGTTTGGGACTATGCCTAGTCCAGGCAGTCGGTAACCGAGCGAATTCGTGGTTAGCTTATCTTCACCACGAACGACGCGTCGATGAACGCGAGCCGTGTTCTGGAGTTGGCGGCAGTGGTTAGGCCACACGAAGTGTTTTACGCACTTCATGTCGTTCAACTTGAGATGCGATCGTGCTAGTCGAGCCCGTCAAGTAACCCGACTGGCCATTGTATGTTCACCCTGCATGAGTCATAATTGCTTGAACCTAGGGTACTGAACTTACCATTGTAAACCCTGTTAACCATGGTACCTTGATCCATAAAGACTCATGAGCCAGGCATGGTGGTATGGGACACCGTGGTCGAGCTGTCGGCCTACGCTGGGGCCACAAACCTCCCCGTAGTAACCAGTGAGCACCTAGACTCGTGAGCAGATTATGCTGGTATGGGACACTATATTCTAGCTGTCGGCCTACACTGATCAGGCGACGAGTCCTTTGTAGTGACCGCGAGCGTATTCTGAGTCTACGGGAGGCAACGACCCTTCAGTAGCAGTAGAGTACAGTAGGCCTGTATTGATAAGGTGATGGGGGAGCGGAGCAACGAGTGCGTGCAACAGCCCTGACAGCCCTTGCAGCGACCTACGAAATATACATCGTATGAGATTACTAGGAGTGACGACCCTAGACAGGATCTGTGTTGGGATTGATATAAGGGAAGTACCTTAGTTTCCCAATCCTGCTGTTTGAATGGACTAATAACAACTCGAAAATCATATCACCATAACATTGCATGTGCCTGGAAGATGTGGAGCACTCTAGGGAGTGTGGCATGCCGCGGTCGTAAGATGTTGCCGCATGAGGGTGATCGTCGGTGAGGGCATACATCACGTCATGTCATAACTGCATTAACAACAGTATTAGCATTGTTTGATTTACTGCTTTACTATTATCGCATGATTGATTTGATAACATGTTAATCTTTGCTCTATTATTCCACTGAGTTATCTACTCACTCCCACGTTACGGGACGGTGTTCCTGGACACCCACCAGACCTTTTTGTGATTGCAGATGATGGCGCGGCCTGTGAGGCGGAGCCGGACTTGATGATGATGAGGAGGATCCCTCCTTTATGCGTGTTCTGATCGACGGGATTACAGGGAGGTTCATTAGATACTTTGACATTTGTCATTTTATATTTTTAGCGCACTCATGTATATTCGTTTCATCTACTTTTGGAGTATACATGTATGTGTATAACCTGGTAACATGTTCACACTCTGGAGACATACAACAGTTTATATATGTTATACATACTATTACAGACTTCCGCTGGTTAATTTAACTGTCTCTAGAGTATGATATGCTGTTCTGGCTTAATTTCACTCATGTTTAATACATTATCACAGACAACATTCAATCATACATATCTATGTTGCATAAATAACATTTTGGAACTCGGGAGTTGGGTTTTTGCTCGACCCCCCGATTTTCGGGATGTTACACTAAACGTGGCCGAAAACTCCGCCCGCAGATACGCACTACATGCCCGATAGGTTACACGATCAGCAGATTGTGGGTAGTATCTCCATGATTCGGGAATCCCCTCGATCATGCCGAGATTATCGGACCCAGGCCGTTCTACGGGCAAGTATAAATAGAACACGACACCACGTCTACAGGTACACAAGATCTAGTACTCTCCTTTACTCTACACTGAGACCCAGATTCCCTTGACTTGACTTAGGCATCGGAGGGTCCCCCGGCTTAGCCAGGGGTACCTTTGCCTGTTCTCTTGGTGCAAGTTTCAGGGGTGATACGTAAAAGTGAAGGAGACGTGGAGGAAGGCCTGACCAGATTTAAACCTCAACAATTATCAACATTATTTTTTCTACCAGATTGACGGTCTGGATAAGAAACAACGACTTGGATGAAGTATCAGATTGAGGTTATTTTTTCAAAGAAAACAAGAATGAGAAAATTTTGAACAAGTCGCAATGGCGTTGCGGACACGAAGGTCTCCAATGTGGGTTAGACGTAGGGTTCTAATGGGGTCCACCGTGATCTAACATGAAAATCCAATCCATTAATCATTTTCCTTAGGTCAATTTTAATTACGGGGCCAAAAATGGGATGTATAAAGTGATTAAGTGGGTCATGCTAATGGAGTTTGAGTAAGAGCTCTTGGCAACCGGGTTTTGTCAAGATGCAAATTCAGTGATTGGTTTAGATCGGCAATGAGATCCACTATAAAGAAAGGTTTAAGTTGATAGGTTCAGGATGATGCGCATTTGCTTTACGAAGAATAAGGGATGAAAGAGAGAAAATCATGGGGTTTGTTGCATGTGGAGTGACATGTGTGTGTGTGTATCCGAATGCTCTGTTGCACACCAGTTCGCACGGAACTCGTGCGAACTTTTTTGTGAACCCATCATACGTGATGTGGATCCAAAATCTAAATGATCCACATGAATCAACACCTCATGAAACCACCCAGGACCAATTTTTACTTTGATCCAAAACTTTGGTGGGTCATGAAAAATGAAAACAGTTTTCCTCCCTTGATTTGCATTTCTCTTTGCTATGGCCCACCAGAATTTTTTATCAAGGTGAAAACTTGTCCCTTGGGGTCTCATGAGATTCCGCATCACATGGACCATTCAGATTGCCCATGACACGTGTGCAAAGGTGTGCATGTGCATAGGTGCATAGGTGCACAGGTGAGCTCTCTCTCTCTCTCTCTCTCTCTCTCTCTCTCTCTCTCTCTCTCTCTCTCTCTCTCTATATATATATATATATATATATATATATATAAAAGCACGGTGGGACCCACAACGATGAGGTGATAAATCCATATCGTCCATCAATTGTGCCTAGTCATGCTAGGGCATGGGTCTAAAAATGGAGATGATCTAAAGTTGCAATGGGCCACACTAAAGGGATCAGTGGGTTTGGAATATCTAATGTTTAAAATAAAAATAAAAAACAGGATGTTACAATGAGGGGCCCACCTTTGATATCCAACATCCATCATGTGGGTCCCACCTTTGTTGTAAACCATCTATCATGTGGGGCCCACTTGATATTGATAGCCCATCATGTGGGACCCACCTTTAATGTCCTTCATCCATCATGTAGGTCCCACCTTTGTTGTGGACCGTACATCATCTAGGCTCCTACCTTCAATATGGTCATTCATCATGTGGCCCTTACTTTCACTATTGTCATTCATCATGTGGGTTGGACGCACCGGGCCTCCCTTTTCTCATATCTCATACACCTGTTTCGAACCCTCGTGTGAAAGAAATTTCTTTCTTTTTTCTTTTTTGCCCCTTCACACCCAACATCTCATGTGAGTGCGACATCCAACCTGTCTTCATTAGGCAGACCACGGTTGTATTTTATTAATTTATTAGTTGCCTTGCCTTATTTTCTTCGACGTGGCCCACCTGAAGAGTGGATAAGGTTGATCTTTGCACAAGGTAGTCCTCGTGGTGGAGCCAACCAATTGAACAGATTGGATGTTGTGCACACATAATAGGTTGAAAGCTATCCATTGGGCGGACGGTGATTCATAGTCCAACCGGTTGGATGCTGACTGGATATTCGATGTTCTGCATTGACGAACAGTTCCAACGCAGAACAAGGTTCAAAATATACAAAAAATATCTCCGTGTACATGACGTTCACACTATATTTTAAACCATGGTTAGGCATTGATCTTTCTATCTAATGATGGGTTCTGTGAAATGTAGCGCATGGGCCATCTGCAATGGGGAAGCAACCGCTTAGATTGGATTGCCGAATCATGGGTCTCACTTGTACAAACTTAAAACATCCACCTGTTCATGAAGCTAAACGTTGATGGATCAATGAAACCTTTGTTGGCGACATCTAGCTGGCAATACAACTTAACATTAGATGCTTGGAGATTGAGGGTGACTCAATTCTCACTATTTTCATCATGTAATCGGGAACAAGCTCTCTCTCTCTCTCTCCAAAGTTCAATGATAATGTGCCATGTGAGCATGTTAGACATGCAACCACAGTGAAAATAAGAAATTTCTATGTAAAATAATGCTTTTTCCCTTTTCACTGCAGTCTCATATTAGATATGCACATTTTCATTGGGCCAGCATTTTCTATGTAAAACATGAATGATGTATAAGAATCATTTTAGTATTTTCAAACTTTAGGTTGGCTATCTAAGTCAAAGAGACAACATCAGAGCATTGGTCAATGTATAGCGCCAAAATACATTGATCGTCAACGCTATACATCCGATGGGCCTACTAAGTGATGTATGATAAAATAGCGATTATCACATCTGAGCGTAACTTTCAGTAGAGTTGTGGGACCCACAGTGATGAGTGAGTTCCATCCTGGCCATCCTAATGCACCTCCCATCTTACCAACTTGATCCATAACTCAGGTGGGCTACACAAATGGGAATACTTTCGAACAATGAGTAAGGGGACACCAACCATAGAAACTTCCAGAGGGATTGTGGGGTTTCACTAAGTTTGTGTATATGCCATCCAGCCATTCGCAAGGTGCACCCCACAAGGATGACGGACCACATCAAAAAACCAAGGCTATTTCAACACTCGGGCCGGCCGCCACAGGTGAATACAAGCATGATTGTACATTGCCACTTGCAATTTTGTACCACCTGAGTTTCGATCTGGATAGTTCTCAGGATGTACGGTGAACGTGAGGCACTCTAGATGCACGGCAAGTGGGCCCCACACATACGACGTGTTCGGACCTATGGTAATTACCGCAGGTATGAACATTTGTGATCATCCTCGAAATACAATTACCTTCCAGAAGGGACTCGTTGAATTGTTCAAGCACAGTGATACAGCATCTACATCAAAATCTCGATTATCTCATACTTGGCTCTCCTACTCTTGGTGACGCGGGGGAGGACGTGAGGTCGAGCACCGTCTCCCTCGGTAGGGATAATTGTTCCGAATCCATGAAACTTCTCTAAGGGTCTGTTTATTTTTTCAAAACAATGAAAAATACCCTGTAAATAGTAATTATTATGGTTTCATCCTGTTTGAAAATTCATAGGAATTTGTGCCTATGAAATGAGTTAAAAAGAGATAATTTTAATTTTTGACCTGCAAGGTAATGCATATGATATATCCATTTCATTCATCAGTTTTATTACAATATTTTAGAGCATAAGACAAAAAATGAAGCAGATCCAACACTCAAGTCGCCCATGCCAAAAGAAATAGTTACCCCCCAAAGTTTTTAACGATAAGTATTCGATTTTCTTTTTTGTATGACGTGGTCCACTTGAGTATTGGATATGCCTCAAATTTTTATTCATTCTATGAATTCAACTAGAATAATGGATGAACGGTGTAGATAAGCAAAATGCATCACAGTGGGACCTACAGATATTTTGTAATATTCTTGGTTTTCGTGTCAAAAAGTAAAGTCAAATCAGGTATGTTATAAATGTATATATGGGGAAATAATTATTACTTTTTTACAAGGAATTTACCAGTTCATTGGAAAATCAAACACGCCCTAAATTCCTCACAGACTCCTCAAATTCATGAGAAAAAGAATAAGAAAAATAGAAAATAAATTCTATAAAATTCAAAATTGATTGATGAATCACTAATATATCTCCTTACACCATTAATAAAGAAAAATGTAGGGGTGAGCATAACAACTCGTAAAATCGTATCCAATCCAAATATGAAATTTGTATAATTATACAAAATGTACAAATAATGAAATAATTTATTTAAAGTTTAAAATATGAATTAAAGTATCGAATATTAAAAGATGAGATGAATTCAATGCTGGATTTATAAAGATGCTTCGAATACTAAACTTTTCATGATTTTCATAAATAACAAAATTAAATAATCATCATCTTTTACAAAATCGTACCCAAGTAAATAATCATGTTGCATTAACACCCATGCACCAGTACCTTGAAGTGAATGACTCATTTATATGTTAGTTGTTCAGACTACTGCTCTAGTTATACATCTGGCGTATTTCCGTGTACACAATTGTATTCATATGTCATACATAAAGAAAATTTCAAATGATTCAATGGGTTCTATGGTCTTTCATCCAAGAGACATGATCGCCCTATTTGCTGGCTTTAAGGTCTTCCACCTAAGGGACACAATCGTCCTCCTTGTAAGCTTTAAGGACTTTCACCTAAGGGACACAATCGCCCTACCTGCTTATGCCTTTTAAGGACGTCCACAAGGCAACGCACTCGCATTCCAACATTCATTCTTAAATAAAGATAAGTATGTACATGATATGAGTGACCACCATCCATTTAAATCAAAATTATTAAATATGCAATTTACTGCAGGTCAGCTACAAACTAAATAATTATATCACATATTCTTTGTTATTATCAAATTATGCATATAAGTCGTCATAAGGTTCAATGGTTATTAACTCAATAATTATTGTAATTAGATAATTAAAATTCTCGATTATAAATTCATAATTAATTTTTTTAATCTAAGTTAATAATTAATTTATCAAAATGAAAATTTTATTTAAATTTGAATTAAAATTTCTTTATAAAATTGTAAATTAGTAAAACGTATGAATTCCATATTAAATCCTAAATTCAAATAAATTAATTTATTATTTAGATTTAACCATTCTAATTTAATTAATTTATTAATATATAAATAAAACATGACTATTTTATAACAATTATTTACTTCTTTCTAATAAATCAAGGAAAAATATATATTAAATATATTAATCAGATTCACTCTCTACTTATTTCAAACCCTAATAGTTGAATTAAGAAAGATATTAATAAATCTTAATTCAGTATCAATTATTAGTACACTTCTATCTATTAGAATTAGGTAAGTACATAGATTGAAAATCTATACTAATCACTAATTTTCAAGATTTAAAATCTGATTAGTTAGATATCAATTTATTTAAATAATAATTAGTTATTATCTATTTAAATTTAAATTTATTTAATTGAAATAAATTTTATAATCCTTAAAATTCATAATCTAACTTTAAAATTTGTAATTAAATTACTATTAAACAAATTAAGTTAAACAATGCTAAATTAAATCTAAATTTAAATTAGTTAATTATACATTAATATTCTTAAAATGAAAATTTACATGATTTATGTTTTATATTAATAAGATATTTAAAATTATTAAGTTTGGACTTTAATTATTATTAAATTTTACCTAATATTATAAATATCATTATTTTTTTATTACTATGAATCATTTTAATATATTACATTTAACTAATTTTGAGAAAAAAAATCTAGAATTAATAACTTTAGTCACTTTACAAATTTAAATCAATAAAATTAATTTAAAATATAACTCAAGTAAGATTTGGAATAATTTCTAATTTAATTCTTACATATTAAAAAAATCGTATTAAATTTACTAATTTAGATTTTTCTTTAATATTATTTTGCAAATTCTTTATTTTTCTACATATGTCAGCAATAAAAAAAATATCAATGATAAATAATTATTTCCTGCAAATTTCAACTTTTAAGTCAATTAATTATAACAATAAAAATAATATTTTTAAATAAAAATAACTATAAAAATTTCAACTTAGGGATGGATCACCCACCTTGACAAAATCTTCACAATGTTTTTTTTTTTTCTCTCTCTCTTTTTTATTTTTATTTTCTTCTCTATTTTCTTTATCTCACACTTTCTCTTCTTGTGCCTACACGGTTACACCCATGACCCTATTTATATTAAAGGGTCCTACCATATATAATGTACACATGTAAAAAAGAACAAACCATTCTCTTTAAGTGGCCCCTCATGTAAGTGAAATACCTACCACTTTTAATTCTCTTAATTACCAAAAATGGCTCGCGTGTGTATATGAAGTGATGCATTTGGTGCATGGTTGTGCATTTGATGTATGGTTGTATACATCGGCGTATATGTAAAATCATTAATGTACAATGGATGGTTGATCAGGTGGGTGGGTTGATGGATCAAATTGATGGATGAATTTATGTGACAGATTATGAGTTCTATGGATGGTGCTAATATTGTATACGAATTTAACGGTTTCATTTTGTTAGTTTGAGTTAACAAACAGATGGTGGGATGATCTTGTAATAAATCTTACTTGAAATAGTTTGGTTTATCATTGTGATGGGTGGTCTAGATTAGTAACCTCTAATCATAGTCACACATACACCTTATGTTTCCTAAATCCAACACTCACACACTAATAACTTTACTACAAATTAATATATTTATTTTTTATTAAAAATTAATAATATTTTATATATGTTATTAACTCTTTAAAATGTTAAAATTTAAATAGGCATGCTACACACGTTTAGGATATACTACATTAGAGGGTTATAATGTACATGAATGGATGGTTAAGATGTACTGAAAATAAGATTTAAGTGGATCATATTGTACCTCAATGAGTAGAGAGGTTGACGTACGGTACGGTTGCTTTTATGAATAGGTTACCCAATTGCAAGATATAGGGTGTCGAATTTACAGTTATAGGTATGCATATATGGATAGTTTTCTCCTCTTTTAAAATTATAAGTATACCATAAAAATATGTATATGACTTGTGGACCTTTAAAACTTGTTAAATCTTGTTCCAATGTAAGAAATATTCCAATAAATTTGTCTGGAGAAATGTGAGAATCATCATAGTGATTTTTGTTTGATTTTTTAGTGTCCCAAATGACATATTTAGATATGATATATGATTAGATAATAAAATATAGGTAAAATAATCAAACAATTAATATTCTAATCCGATATACATGTTAATGTACGATTACTTTTATAATAATAAATGTGCAAGTTATTTTAGTTGATCGGATAGGTGGATCATAGGATAAACGGTTTAAATGATTAAACTACAATCCTGAAAAATGGATGAATGAATGGATAACCGCATATCCTATACGGTGTATGAACGTTTGGATTTAGTGTATGTTTTACGGTTAGATTCGAACTATTTAATGAATGAACGACTAATCTTAAGTGTATGAGTAAAGAAAGTGCATGTATACATATTCCTATACATATACTAAAACCATACAATTATCAATCAACGATACATTCTAAGTAAATTACATACAATTATCAATCAACGATACATTTTAAATAAATCATATACAATTATTAATCAATGATACATTCTAAAAAAATCAATCACACGTATTACAACTTGCATACTTTATATATGCACGAATGTATGAATAAATGAAAAGATTATATATGAATATTTAAATGGATGCAAGGCATATATGCAGATGCATGCATGTGTACTAAAATTTCAGGTCATTACATTCAACCCCCCCTTATAAGAATTTTGTCTTTAAAATTCAAATACACTCGACGCGTGGATGGGAGATGATACTCCTCCTGATTAATGGTGTGTTTAAATGTCTACTAAGTTCCATATGTTGTAGGGTTTAAATGGGTGCAAGAGTGTGTAAATCACTACAGGAATTAGGGTTATTATATGTGAGGTCCATAGAACTTTGTCACATCAAAACACCACGTGAGGGTGAGTGGTTTATGTAGTGAGAGTGGATTTGGTGCAGCTAGACAATCCGACCCTTACTGTGGACCCACCTTGATGTATGTATTTTATATATCGATGTCATCCATTCTTTTTTCCATATCATTTTAGGGCAAAAGCCTAAAAATGAAGTCTAAGGTGGACCATACCATAGGAAACGGTGTTGACTGACCATTAATTGGCTACAAAAGTTTTGGATCAAACTGATATTTTCTTCCCTATATCTAAGTTTGTGTGACCTTATTAACATGTTGGATGACTAATAAACATTATAGAAACATTATGTTGGGCCTAAGAAGATTTTAATGGTATGACATTCAATCACCATTATTTCCTATTGTAAGACCCCATCCATTCCATACATTTTCTATGCATATATGCACGATGATCGATGCCCTTGGCCAAACCTGGACTAGCTGTGCATAATGCACATCCGACTAACTGAAACTCCAAGACCTCGAAACTCTCGCTATATCGATCACCTCGTCAGTACGGTCACGTAGGTACTACCCATGCATCCCTGCGACGCTCCGTTAGTGAGATACACTGTGAAGAATCATTGGTGTATCATAGTAAGATACACTGTGAAGAATCATTGGTGTATCATGTTCACATGGTATCGTACGTTTCATTCCACACATGTATGCAACAAATGTTATCCACACATGGGTGAGAGAATCTCTACCCATGTGTGTGATGTCACCCTCTCATACCATCATTCTCTCATATGTACTCCAAAGTCAAATCTTCTTCATACTACACCTTATGTATGATCTCATCATACCATGACATCTTATGTCCCTTAAATGCATTATTAAGCCCTAATCATGCATTACTTACCATAATCCTTGTCAAAGCTAGTCATAATCACATTAATCTAACATAACCACATTCCTAGCCATTTCTCTAAAAATACTTCTCCATTCCTTAACATTTTTATCATTTTCTACAATGAGAGAGAGAGAGAGAGAGAGAGAGAGGTGATCTTGGTGGGCTACCATCAACTCCATCAATCCATCTCAACCATCTATTTTGATGATCAAGGCGAGCACCCCCCTTATCTTTCCTTCTCTTTGTTTCCTTGTCCTCTTTCTTACATAGTAATTATGATATCTTCTAATGTGAGCCCCACATTTAGGATTACATGTTACTTGAACTGTTCATACTGTCCAATGGATTAGATAGGACGAAAACACTAAAATCAGTTTGATTTGGAGATTGTGTGGGCCCCACTAACCGTGGCCCCACCATGATGTTTATTGGTCATCCAACCTGTTAACGGTCTCATAAGTGTCTGGATGAATGGGATACACAAATATTAGTTTGTTCACGAATGAGGGTCCCTGTAATGTTTATATACAATCCCAACTGTCTAAGGCATGGGTCCCATTGGGGTGTATAGGCCCACAGCGTCACACACACATATCGCGCGCGAGCGCACACACATGTATATAAAGGGTTGCCACCGTCAGCAGACTCTGGAGCAGCAACATCCCCGTTGCTTTTGAGGAAAAAAAAAAAGGTCCGGGCCATAGCAGGACACTTCAAGATGCATACGAAAGATCCACACCATCCATTCACTCTAATAGCTCATTATATGATATGAGTCCAAAAATCAGATTAATATAAGACTTAAGTAGGCCATACTAAGTGGAATAAGCGTGTCTACCATTGAAACTCTTTTTAGACATAATGTGAAGTTTGTTTCCCATTGTAACCCACTTTTTTGCAGGATTCATTGAGTACAATGATTCGGCCAACACAATGGATGGAATGGATCTCTCAAGTGGCCCACCTTCATGAGAAAAATAAAAATAAATAAATTAGGAAGAAGGAACCCAGCGTCCAAGGCAGAAGGCCCCACCTTTGGAGACGACGCCAGCGTCCAGAGGCGGAATGGGGTCCCACTCGTGAGACCCACGATGCTCTATCTATTTCATCGACACCATCCATCCATTTGGTCCGCTCATTTCAGACAATGAGCCAAGATCTGAGGGGAATCCAGCTCTCAGGCGGGCCACGCCACATAGAAACAGTGTGAATTAAACACTTACGGTTGAAAGTTTCTTGTGGGTCACTTTATATATCTGTCTTATCTAAACCGTCCATCAGATTTTTCAGATCATTACAGGGAATAAATCTCCAACGTAGAGGCAGGTCTAAGGCCGATATGGCCCATTTGTTGCATGTTGTTCCACAGCGGGACCAAAAGGGTCCCCTCCCCTCTTCTGATCTCACACACGGACATTATTACACACCACACTATATATAACCCAACTGTTAAAGCCACCCTCATTTTGGGTTGAGGCTACACCGTCCAGCTCTAACTGGACAGGTGGGCTCCTCCATAATATATATGTTCTATCCTAATTGTTCTTTCATTTCTCCATATCAATTTAAGGTAGATCCCAAGATCTGAAAGGTGATAAAAAAATGTAGATGCGCCTCACATTAGACAGCCTTAGCCTCACATTAGACAGCATTAGGATCCGTTCAAACCTTCCTAGTTCTACCCAGGTCAAGGTAGGCATACCCTTATGTAAAATAACATATTATATATAAGAACTTAAATATGATATCAAGAGAAAGAGAGTCAGGTTCCCAGTACTGGAGACGCAATGTGATTGTGAGATCCATCCACCATCCTTGTACGAGAATACCGACACTGATGTATGCTTTGTTCTGTCGTCCATTCTTTTCAGCTCATTTGTGGTGTAGGAAATTGGACCAGGCCTACTTGTGAGCCCTACTAATGTGTTCACAAGGGTATTGGAGTGGTGGGCCCACAAGCCATAAGGCCCACCTTGAGTGTGTGCCTTGTGGAACCATTAGTGGTACTCTTACATGGGCCAATGAATGAACTCCTTTGGCAATGTTTATGACTCCATATGACATGTGTACCGGCATATGAACTTTGATGTATGATGTACTATATAAGTAGGTGTTTTACAACCCCTGATCTTGTGAAGTGTGAGGCTCACGTTAGGCCTGGTTGCTAGTTGATTTCCTGGGCCAAGTATGTTGCCCACTGAGTTATATGTGTCTAATACCTATTGTCCATTGGATAGTGGGTCTTACCTATTCATGTGTGTTGTTGTTATGCTTGTGGCCACCACCATGCGATCATGTGACAGGTGGATAATCCTAAATAGTATAAAATTTTCATTGTAGGTGCGGTCCTAACTCATATGACCATGTGATGTATTAATGGCCACCAAGCCATGTGTTCTTGTAATTTTGAGTAGCCCACTTGCCTATGGAGGATTGTGATGTTGTAGGGCCACTTAAACTTTATAAACTTGCGGTTTCTTTGTGACCTTTCACTTACGTGAATTTGAGAGTTTTGTAACCATTAAATTCATGTGATCATTTATGTGGATGTAGCCACTTAATCATGCCAAATTCTGGTGTGCATATCGCTACTCGATCATCTATAATTGCGATCTATGTGTGTCCACTTAGACATGTACGTTTGTAGTGTATGTGTGGCCCAAACCACATGATCATGTGATGCCTCAACGACCACTAAATTATGTGAAATTGTGCTGCATGTGTGGTTCATAATCTCTATTAAATTGAGTGGTATGTGCAAGCTACACTACGGAATCGTGTGATGTGTGATCGGCCATTAATTGTGCATGATTGAGTTGCAGCCCTTAATTAAGTAAATTGTATGTCGTACCATTAACCCTTGACCTTAAAACATTATGTAGAATGTGCAGCCCACCCATCAAGTGACCATGTGTTACAGGAATAATCCCAAAATAATGTAAATTGTGTTGATTGTGTGAGTTTCTATCATGAGGTTGTATGATGTGTGGTTGAACCTTTCCCATGTGGAATCCTAATTGGCATGTGGCCGTGAGTCATAGATTTGTGTTTAGCTTTTGGAACGTTTTTTATTATAATTTGTGTGTAAACAATGCTTGTGGGAGGCTGTGATGGAGTAGATGGGTATGAACAATGTAATGTTGTGAGTTGGGGTTGACCCCTGGATCTTGAGGTCATGTAGCATAAGTATGGCCACCTAATCATGTACAAAGATGGCGCATATGTGGCCATCTAACCATACGATTGTGAAATATGCAAAATGCCACCTAACAGTATAAAATCAAGTGGCATTGATCGCCATCCAATGACGCAACTATGTGCTCATGAACATGGGCTTGGTCACCTAAACTATGAATAACCAGGTTGTACGTGGAGATATTTTTAGTCATGTGAATTGTAATATATGACTAGATTATGCGATCTTGAAAATACCAGGGACCTCAATTCGGTATCACATGGCACAAATACAATCCTTACATTGAGCTCATTAGTAAAGCAAAAGTAAGAGCCACTAAATTATACGTGACCCTTGGCCCCTTCATCATGTGATGCTGAACTGGGTTATTAGTTGTGTGGAGTGTAGGGCGATTATCATCAACTAAGACTTAGTGTAATGTAGTGTAGCCTTGTATCGGTGTGTCGGACTATCATTGTTCAACTATGCTTAAATGTTTTGAAATATGGACGCTAGACCTAACTTGTTAATGATATGAGATTGCTTTGTGGTCCCTAATGATGTATTCATTATGGCATTAGAATGGTTGGCTTGCCAGCCTTAAGGGTCATCTTAAGCAAATGCCTTATGGGTCCATTAGTGCCAATCGTATCAGGCATACGTTTGGGCCTCATGGTAAGTGCATGAGACTCCTTGTAATATGCATGCGCCCAAGTTGCATTTGGACCTCGTGAATGATTATGATTGAAGTCTTGAATGGACTGATAGTGGAGATTAAATGGATCACCCAAAAAGCCAAAAAGTTGGCATGCAGCGACACACCAATCGGCCCATCCAAGTGTGGCAATGAACTGGGCCTTAGTCCACTTGAAATGATAGCTAGACATGTTGAGGTGTTGGATTGAAATCGAACTATACATGTGGTGATAACACATGTGCAGTGATTGTGTGATGTGGTACATGTAGCGATGTTAATGTGTGTATGTGGTTAGATGTGATGATTGTATTTGTATGGTAATGCTAATTTATGTTTACAAACTTGGATGGTGATCAATTGGACATAAGGACTAAATGGTCCACTATATGTATTACCTCAAGTCATAGATAGTGCACCTAGCATTGTATAGTGGCGTGACACTTATGCACCCACTTTCTATGGAACTGATGAGGTAGACCACTTAACTCTTAACCGTGAATGAATATGTTGGTGATACGACCTAGCTTTCGAATGGATATAGATCTTTACACACGAATTCGAGACATGTTATGGTATGTGTGCATCACTTGCATGTGTTTGATATACAATTGGTTCTGGTGCCACTGTATGAGGTTTCGGGCCATGCGATTGGTGCCGAGTGATGAATTGATCCTAGTTGTGCTATTATGTGGTTAGTGCACACTTGTGACGTGGAAGATGTGAACACTCACATAGCCCTGTGATCATGAGGGAGAGTGCACATCGGACCACTGTTCTGCTACATTGGTACCGTGATCATTTTTTATTGGTCTTACGATATTTGTGCATATTGCTCGCATACATGTTCATGTATCATTAATGAGGACTGCATGGTGTGCATGGTGTGATCGTGCGGAGATCATACACATGTGGTAGAGGATGTTGGTGCATGGTGCATATGATGGAGTATATGTGGACATTATATGGTCTGAGAGACGGCGAGCTTGGTCCCTAGGTTGAAGTCCCTAAAGTGAATATATCGGGCTTAGTCCCGGGGTTGAAGTCCCTAAAGCTCACTTGATACTACATTGTAATTTATGTTTATGTCGATGCTGATATTACACGTATATCCTTTCCACGATGAGCGTGGATTGCGGATCAGATGTGGTTGGCAAAGGAATCCGAATGGTATTAGGGCTGCCTTGTATACATATATGGCCTACATGCATAACATTGCTTGAGTGCAATTATACTGCATAACGTGTTTGTCGATTATCATTGCATTTTGCATAACATCCTTGTATGATGGATTAAACACCACACCAACAGTGTAGTTATACTAATGAGACCACCATGACGGCATCATGGTTGGTATTTATGGACACTGAAAATTTGAGTTTCTTTATACTGGGTCTCAGACCCCTAGGTGAAACTCCCTAAACCTCAAGTAGTACCATCGAGCCTCATCATCAAGACCAGGGGAATATCATGGGTCGCTTGGTGCCGAAGATCATAGTAGGCTTGACTCCCGCCAACGCAGTCGGGTGAGAAGAGGTTCGGCCATGCCTAGCTGAAGAGTTAAAGCGAACATGGTTGGGTTTGACTAGCCCCTGAAATGGGTCCGCTACCGGCGTGCAGGGTGGGTATTAGCATGGCTATAGGCCCTCCACTGACAAGGAAGGTATACAAGGCCTCCATTCAACAAGTTTCGGACTTGCTCTAAATATCAAGCCCCGATAATTCCCAATGATGATAATTGTATTATGATGTGGACTTTTAGAGGAGGACTTGCATGCCTGCATACACTCGGCATACTTTTGCATATCATCTGTTGCATCGAATCCTGCCCTCTTGGCTTTATGTAGCATTACATGGTCAATATACTTTAGTTTATGTACCCTAATATTTTGATTGTTATTGTATGCTTGTACACTACGCACACACGAGTGTGCTCACTAGGCTATTTACCTAAGCCTCCCATTTCCCATTTTTTAAAGGCAAGAGTAGCTTCGAGGACATAACATTCTGGAAAGCATTGTACTTGTAGCCATTTGGATTTATAAAAAAAAAAAAAAAAACTGTTGCTTAGTATTGTGATCATGGATCATCATGCTCAGGTATTATTAAAAAAAAAAGACAAATCACTCCACAAAAAAAAAAAGAGTCAAAAATCTTCCTTGTAATGTGCTAAACTCAGGACTTGGTGTTTAGGAGCCGAGTGCCAAATTCGAGACACTACGGAAGCTATCCGTTCTCGAATTTGGGGCGTGACACAAGGTGGTATCAGTGCATAAGATTTGGGATCACTTACGAGCAAAGTTAGTATTTGGAAAATATAGAAGAATTTAAACTAGTCTCTCACTGTGATTGATTGAAAACCTAGATGCTATTAGTACCCCTGATTTGTATGAATCTAGAGACATGAATAATAGGAATCCTGGTTTGAGAACTTAGTCAAAACAGGGTTCCCTACTAGAGAACTTAGAGACTGTACTTAGCACTCGGGCATGAGGCAGATAGCCAGAAGCGATACCCTCAAGTGTTTGGTGGGTGATTGTATGATATATGGATATGAATTTGAGTGTGTAGCTTCCATGTTATGAATCAGATAATGTAATTGCAACAAGAAATTTTGAGGCCGAAATTTTTGTTTGGGGGGTAGATTGTAAGAACCCGTCCATTCCATACCTTTTCTTTGCATATGTGCACAATGATCAACGCCCTTCGCCAAACTTGGACTAGCTGTGCATAGTGCATACCTGACTGACCAAAATCCCAAGACTTCGAAACCTCGCCATATCGACCACCCCGTCACTGCGCTCGCGTGGGTACCACCCATGCATTCCTGTGATGTTCCGTTAGTGAGATACGCTACGAAGAATCATTGGTGTATCATGTGCGCATAGGGCCATACATTTCATTCCACATATGTGTGTAACATATGCTATCCACACATGCACCATGTCATACATGAGTGAGAGAATCTCTACCCATGTATGTGATGTCACCCTCCAATACCACCCCTCTTTCATGTGTATCCCAAAGTCAACTTTTCTCCATACCACACCCTATGCATGACCTCATCATACCATGACATCCCATGTCCCTTTAATGCACCATTAAGCCCTAATCATGCATTACTTATCATAATCCTGACTTAAGCTAACTATAATCACATTAATCTAACCTAACCACATTCTTAGCCATTTCTCCACAAATACTTCTCCATTCCTTAACATTTTCATCATTTTCTATGATAGGAGAGAGAGAGAGAGAGAGAGAGAGAGAGAGAGAGAGAGAGAGAGAGAGAGAGAGAGAGAGAGTGAGTGAGTGTGTGTGTGCGTGTGTGCTCGTGCGCGCGCGAGGGAGGGAAAGGTGATCTTGGTGGGCCACCATCAACTCCATCAATCCATCTCAACCATCTATCTTAATGATCAAGGTGAGTACACCCCCTCGTCCTTCCTTCTCTTTGTTTCCTTGTCCTCTTTCTTATAGTGTAATTGTGATATCTACTAATGTGGACCCCACATTGAGGATTACATGTTATGTGGACCGTTCATACTGTCCAATGGATTGGATGGGATGAAAGCACTAAAATTAGTTTGATTTGGAGATTGTGTGGGCCCCACTAACTGTGGGCCCCACCATGATGTTTATTGGTCATCCAACCTATTAATGGTCTCATAAGGGTCTAAATGAATGGGATACATAAATATTAGCTTGTTCACGAATGAGGGTCCACTGTAATGTTTATATATAATCCCAACCGTCCAAGTCATGGGTCCCATTGGGGTGTATAGGCCCACAGGGTCACACACACTATCATATGCGTGCCTGCACACACGCGCACACGTGCACGTGCACACACACACACACACACACACACACACACACACACACACACATATATATATATATATATATATATATATATATATATACATATATATATATATATATACATATATATATATATATATACATATATATATATATATATATATATATATAAGGGTATACATAAGGGTTGCCACTGTCAACAGACGCTGAAGCAGCAACATCCCTATTTCTTTTAAGAAAAAAAGTTATGGGCCATAGCAGGACACTTCAAGATCCATATGAAAGATCCACGTCATCCATTCACTCTAACAGCTCATTCTATGTATGAGTTCAAAAATCAGATTAATATAAGACTTAAGTGGGCCATACCAGGTGGAATAAGGGTGTCTACCAATAATGAAACTCTTTTTTGGACATAATGTGATGTTTGTTTCCCATTGTAACTGATGTAGAGCGGGTCGCGGACAATTTCATGGCCAAGATGGATCAGAAAAGGCACGGTCGGCGACAGAAGTAATCCGGACCATCGGACCTTAGATCGGGCGTATCTCACAATCTGGAATGAGTTATCCGACATAAAATATATGATTTTGGAGTAGAACGAGCTACTTTAGCCAACCAACCCCGCTACGCCGGGTTGCGCAGCCCGGATTTGCGAAAAACCCCCTGATCGACGGTCGTTTCCTCGTTTTAATTTTGTTTTTACTATAAATAGTAAGTCTTAGTTTGAGTATAACTTTTCATCCGTTGGGCTTTAGGAGTTGTGTCCAACATGAAAAGTGCTTAGGATAATTAGGAGAACGGTTTGGTGAAGCCAAATAGGACACTTACTATTTTTGGCCGAAAACCTTGCGCACTAGTAGACATCATGACCGTCTATAAATAGTAAGTTTACTATTTATAGTAAGTTGTGAATTCTAGGAGTTTTAGTTATAGTATAAGTCTGATTTCTTTCATGTTGCTTGGTTCCCTTATTTAAAGGGGTGTAAACTCGTTTTTATTTTTTTTCATCAATTAATTTCAAATTATTAGAGTTTATTCCTATTCTCTTGCTTTCTTTCCTCGTGGATTCGAGAAGTCTCTGTGAGGAGTCCAGAGAAGCTCCGTGGATTCGGAGTAGTTATCCTTGAGGAAGACGGTGTTCGACCTCATCACGTTCATCCCTGCGTCAGTAACCCACTTTTTTTTTTCAGGATTCATTGAGTACAATCATCCAGCCAACACAATGGATGGACTGGATCTTTCAAGTGGCCCACCTGGATGAGAAAATTTAAAAAATAATAAATAAATAAACAAATAAGGAAGAAGGAACGCCAGCATCCAAGGCAGAAGGCCCCATCTTTGGAGAGGACGCCAGCGTCCAGAGGCGGAATGCCTCGGTGGGGACGAGCAGGGTCCTGCTCGTGAGACCTACCATGCTGTATCTGTTTCATTCACACCATCCATCCTTTTTGTCTGCTCATTTCAGACAATGAGCCCAGATATGAGGGGAATCCAGCTCTCAGGCGGGCCATGCCACATAGAAAAAGTGTGAATTAAACACTTACGGTTGAAAGCTTCTTGTGGGTCACTTTATATATCTGTGTTATCTAGACCGTCCATCTAGACCGTCCAGCT
This sequence comes from Magnolia kwangsiensis, assembly GCA_037074715.1. Lineage (NCBI taxonomy): Eukaryota > Viridiplantae > Streptophyta > Magnoliopsida > Magnoliales > Magnoliaceae > Magnolia > Magnolia kwangsiensis. The sequence continues at coordinate 15,650,028 of CM073572.1, read as the reverse complement.
CTAACTGAACAGGTGGGCTCCACCATAATATATGTTCTACCCTAACCATTCATTCATTTCTCCACACCAATTGAGGGTGGATCCAAAGATCTGGAGGCCAATGAAAAATGTAGATGGGCCTCACATTAGACAGCATTAGGAACCATTCAAACCTTCCTAGTTCTACCCAGGTCAAGGTAGGCATACCCTTATGTAAAATAACATATTATATATAAGAACTTAGTAATGATAACAAGAGGAAGGGAGTCAGGTTCCCAGTACTGGAGACCCAATGTGATTGTGGGATCCATCCACCATCCTTGTACAAGAAGACCCCGCGCTGATGTATGCTTTGTTCTGCTGTCCATTCTTTTCAGCTCATTTGTGGTGTAGGAAATTGGACCAGCCTACTTGTGGACCCTACTAATGTGTTCACAAGGGCATTGGAGTGGTGGGCCCACAAGCCAAGAGGCCCACCTTGAGTGTATGCCTTGTGGAACCATTAATGGTAGTCTTACATGGGCCAAGGAATGAACTCCCTCAGCAAATGTTTGTGACTCCATATGACATGTGTTTGGTCATGTGAACTTTGATGGGTGATGTACTATGTAATTACGTGTTTTACAACCCTTGATATTCTGAAGTGTGAGGCTCACTTTTGTCCTGGTTGCTGGTTGATTTCCTAGGCCCAGTATGTGGCCCACTAAGTTATATGTGTCTAATCCCTATTATCCATTGGATAGTGGGTCTTACATATTCATGTGTGTTGTTGTTGTGCTTGTGGACACCATCATGCAATCATGTGTCAGGTGGATAATCCTAAATAGTATAAAATTTTCATTGTAGGTGGATAAAATTTTCAATGACGCCACTGTGGGCAGGGTCACCTAAACTATGAATAATCAGGTTGTATGTAGAGATATTCTTAATCATGTGAATTATAATATATGACTAGATTATGCAATCTTGAGAATACCATGGCCCACAATTCGGTATCACGTGATGCAAATACAATCCTTACATTGAGCTCATTAGTAAAGCAAAAGTAAGGGCCACTAAACTATAGGTGATGCAATTAAATGTGGCCCTTGGCCCCTTCATCATGTGATGCTGAACTGGGTTATTAGCTATATGGAGTGTGGGGCGGTTATCGCATAAGACTTAGTTTAATGTAGTGTAGCCTTGTATCGGTGTGCTAGACTATGATTGTTCAACTATGCCTAAATGTTTTGAAATATGGACGCTAAACCTAACTTGTTAATGATATAAGATTGCTTTGTGGTCCCTAATGATGGATTCATTATGGCATTAGAATGGTTGGCTTGTCAGCCTTAAGGATCATCTTAAGCATATGCCTTATGGGACCATTAGTGCCAATCATATCGGGCCTATATTTGGGTTCTTGGTAAGTGTAGGAGACTCCTTGTGATATTTGTGTGCCAAGTTGCATTTGGACCTCGTGAATGAATTACGATTGAAGTCTTGAATAGACTGATAGTGGAGATCAAATGGATCACTCGAAAAGCTAAAAAGTTAGGATGTAGCGACACACTAATTGGCCCATCCAACCGTGGCAATGAACTGGGCCTTAGTCCACTTGAAATGTAGCTAGACATATTGAGGTGTTGGATTGAAATCGAACTATATATGTGGTGATGGCACATGTGTGGTGATTGTGTGATGTGGTACATGTGGCGATGCTTATGTATGTATTTGGTTAGATGCAATGATTGTATTTGTATGGCAATGCTAATTTATGTTTACATGCTTTGATGGTGATCAATTGGACGTAAGGACTAAGTGGACCACTGTATGTATTACCTTGAGTCATAGATAGTGCACCTAGCGTCGTATAGTGGCGTGACACTTATGCACCCCCTTCCTATGGAACTGATAAGGTGGACCACTTAACTCTTAACCAGAATGAATATGTTGGTGATATGACCTACCTTTCAAATAGTTATGGATCTTTATATGCAGATTCGAGACATGTTATGGTATGTGTGCATCACTTGCAAGTGTTTGATATACAACTTGTTCTGGTGCCACTGTATAGGGTTTCGGCCATGCGATTGGTGTCGAGTGATGAATTGATCCTAATTGTGCTATTATATGGTTGGTACACACTTGTGACGTGGAAGATGTGGACACTCGCATAGCCCCATGATCATGAGGTTGAGTGCACATCAGACCACTGTTTTGTCATGTTGGTACCGTGATCATTTTTTTACTGCTCTTATGATATTTGTGCATATTGCATGCATACATATTCATGCAATATGGATGAGGAGTGCATGGTGTGCATGGTGTGATCATGCGGAGTTCATATGCATGTGCTAGAGGATGTTGGTGCATGGTGCATATGATGGAGTATGTGCGGATGTTATATGGTCTAAGAGACAGTGGGCTTGGTCCTTAGGTTGAATTTCCTAAAATGAATATATCGGGCTTAGTCCCTGGGTTGAAGTCTCTAAAGCTCACTTAATACTAAATTGTAATTTATGTTTATGCCGATGCTGATATTACACGTATATCCTTTCCATGATGAGCGTGGATTGAGGATCGGATGTGATTAGCAAAGGAGCCCGAATGGTGTTAGGGTTGCTTGTATGCATATATGGCTTACATGCATAGCATTGCTTGAGTGCAATTATACTGCATAACGTGCTTGTGGATTATCATTACATTTTGCATAACATCCTTGTTCGATGGATTAAACACCATAGCAACATCATGGTTATACTTATGAGACCACCACAACGGCATTGTGGTTGGTATTTGTGGCCACCGAAAATTTGAGTTTCTTTATAATGGGTCTCAAACCCTTGGGTAAAACTCCCTAAACCTCAAGTATTACCCTCAAGCCTCATTGTCAAGATTAGGTGGATACCATGGGTCACCTAATGTTGAAGGCCATAGTAGGCCTGACTCCTGCCGACACGGTCAGGTGAGAAGAGGTTCGGCCACGTCTAGCTGAAGAGTTGGAGCAAATGTGGTTGGCTTTGACCAGCCCCTGAAATGGGTCCACTACCGGTGTGCTAGGTGGATATTGGCATAGCTATAGGCCCCCCACTGACAAGGTGGGTATGCGAGGCCTCTATTGAACAAGTTTCGGACTTGCTCTGAATACTAAGCCCCGGTGATTCCTAATGATGAAAACTGTATTATGGTGTGGACTTTTGGAGGAAGACTTGCATGCCTGTATACATTCGACATATTTTTGTATATCATCTGTTGCATTGAATCTGACCCTCTTAGTGTTGAGTATCAAATATTGCATATTAGACATCAATTATTACCTAATTTTACGAACATAGTCCTGTTTAACGTCCTATTTTAATCGTGTTTGTATTGCAAGGTGAATTTAAGAGCCTAGATTGAAAAAGGATATTAAAAGTATGGATTTAACACTCTGAATTTACTAATGCAAAGAAAAGACCAAAGGGGACCAAGATCGAAGAATTTACATACAAGAGATCCGAAAAAATCAAGTCATTCACGCTAAAGAGGCCTGAAAATCGTCCAGAATGCAAGATCACATGGTTCTCATCATTCGTTTGGTTCAAAACTTTATATCTAGCCTGAGAACCTCAAATTAACTGTACACATCAAATTTCAGCTATTGGATCCTTGTGAAAGTGGCTCAACGGACAGATCAAGCCATAAATCTCTAAATTGGGACCCACCTGATATCTGGATATACTTCAATTTTGGTCTCAACCCGTTAAATGGGGTGAAAAAATGGATGGATGGAGCGAATTTCATATATACATCACGAGTGGACCCCACTAGCTGTACCAATGCACAATGCACAAGTGCACTCAATGTGCACTGAACCGGGACAGCAAGTCAAACGGTTGAAGACCCGTCTTCTCAGTGGAGAACATCCAGGCGCACCTTTCAGATTGGGTTTTGATAGTGGGCCCCAACCATCATCCAAACGAATGATCCGGACCATCCATATGCTCTAGAGGGGAGGGCAACAACCTAGCCAAGATGGCCTTTTGGCCCCATGCATACGTACACACATGGATCGTTGAAAAACGCAGGATGAATGGTGAGTTAATTTGATACAGTGGACCGCACCAAAACTCGACCAAAACCACTCTTTCCTGACTAAAACTTCTCTAGAAATCTAATGAACAGGTGGATTTTCCAGAAAAAATCACTGTGGGGCCCACCAAGCATCACAGTGCAGAAATTTTTGCAAGAAACGCACGCTCGATTTTTCCGGACGTTGCGGAGAGTTGTATGGACAATATGACGATCGGATCTCTGATCCAAACCGTCAAAATCTTGGTAAGGGGATCTTGACCCCAACCATGGAACCAAAATCAGTCTGTGGAACATTCTCTGGCCGAAAATTCCGTCCAAACGCAGTCGGGTTGCTTTTCTTGGCTTTGCACACACAGTTGCTGCATTAAGAGCTGCGTAAAAGCTCTCCCGGCTCGACCGACCTCCTGGGCTCTATAAAAGGAAGGAGAAAACGTAAAGAGGGGCATCCTGGGATCTTTTGACGTGAGAAGAAGCTGTGTGGAGAGAGAGAAAGCGGCAGGCCTCGCCTCTTCTTCATCCGTTTCCATTCTTCCTCTTTAGTTTCTTTCTTCCTCCCTTATACTTTTAAGAGATTTTAGCTAGATCATGTCAAGGTAAGCCTCTTAGCTAGGGATAAGAGGTGAAGCGTGTAGTGTGATGGGTAGATTTCTACGACTTTGATTCATATTTTATGAATTCTCTTTAATTATAATTTGATATTAAGGAATGCTTTCTGTTTTTAATGGTTTGTTGTTGTGACTTAAATTACAATGGATCTACGATAGCTTTGATCATGTTCTTAACATTATAGGAATTGTGAATTTAGGAGTCCCTATGGTTCACCATCGTCTCTTAAGCATGGTTGGATGATGGAATCTCTCCTAACATTCATACATCTCTCAGATTGGTTGTGGATTGGTTAAATTCTCTTGTTTGCTTTGTCTCATAGGCATGGTTTTGTGATGGAATCAATTTTAATTCTCATACCTCTCATCTCTTGAAAACTGGATCAAAGGAAGTTCACAGTTGTGTTTATAAGCAAGCATAAATCTCCCTGATCTCTACAAGTAGATCATTAGCACCCTAGTTTTTCACCTTTGAATTTTACAAGTTTTAGTTTAGGATTTCACAACCCTATACTTAGGGTGTGAACACTTGGCTTTATGTAGCATTACATGGTCAACATACTTCAGTTTATGTATCTTGATATTTTGATTGTTATTACATGCTTATACACTACGCACACAGGAATGTACTCACTGGCCTATTTGCCTAAGCCTCCCATTTTCCCTTTTTTTTTTCAGGGCAGGAGTAGCTTGGAGGACATAGCTTTCTGGAAAGCATTGTACTTGTAGTTGTCTCGATTTATAATAAAAATTGTTGCTTGGTATTGTGATCATGGATCATCATGCTCAGGTATTATTAAAAAAGGAAAATCACTCCAATAAAAAAAATGTAAAACTTCTTCCTTGTAGTGCACCAAACTCAGGACTTGGTGTTTAGGAGCCGAGTGCCGAATTCAGGACACTATGGAAGCTATTTGTTTCCGGATTTGGGGCATGATAGTTGTGCTACACCATGCATCACAAGTATTTTTAAGGCTTACAACCCATTTAAATACCACTAAATAAGTTACTTTTTACGTAATGAGCAGATAACTTATTTGAGATAAGTAAGTTTCATTTAAGATCAAATATAAGTAACTTTTTTTAGTTAAAGTTACTTAATCGGGCCAGCTTAACAAGTAGAAATCAAGATAATCTATTGAATGCATAGGTAGCTTATCTTAGTTAACTTAGGATCCAAACTCTCCATTAAATGATGACATGATGATAGGGTGGACTACCTTAGTGTTAAATTAGCTGGCATTTTGGGTTCAAGATAAAACAAGGACAATTGTACCTGGTGGACCGAGTGGATCTTATGGGTGCCAATTTCCTGCACGGTTCCTACCCTAGGAACCTAGGTGGGGCCCATTGTGACGTTTGTGAGAAATCCACCCTATCCATCCATTTTGTGCGCTAGTTTTAGTACACTCAACCAAAAATGAATCAGATCCAAAACTCAAGTGGGCCATATGAGAGGAAACAATGGCAATTAAACAACCATTGTTGAAACATTTTTATAGCCATAAAAGTCTTGTATGAGGATATAATTTTTTATATTTCCTATTCATCCCAATGGAAATGACCTCATAAACGATTTGTAATCAAGGTGAAGCTTGGAAGATTTCAACCGAAAGCATTTCTTTCCCTAATTTCCCCTTTGGTATAATCCACTTGACTCTTGGATCCAGCTCTTTTTTATTTTTATTATTTTTTTTAATCAAAGGTCCTAAAAGAGCTTGCCAAATAGATGAATAGAATGAATTTCTCACAAATATTATGGCGGCCCCGCCTAGGTTCCCACCACCACAACAACTTAGGCCTCTTTGTTAACGCTGAATTTTTATACTTAATGTGGAATTTAGAAAATATTAAATGTTTAGTGGTGTTTGTTAATGCATAAGAAGGAAAGCGGTACATGATTTTGCGTTGAAATTTTTCCGTGATAGGAATCTTTTATGTTGAAATTTTCTCATGATGGGAGTCTAGCTTAATTAAGAATGAAGAATGTGCTTCATGATTATTATTTTTTTAATCCAAAATTATCCCTTGCGAGGGAGATTTTCTCCCTCCTGTTATACACATCCCAACTTTTAACATGGGGTACTTCTCTGAGTCCACCATGATGCATGTTGTTTCATCCATTCCATTCATCCATTTTTAAAGATCATTTTAGGGCTTGATGCCAAAAATGAGAGGAATATAAATATCAGGTGGACCACACCATAGGAAAACAATAGTGATTGGATATCCACCATTAAAATTCTCCTAAGGCCCAATGGACTATTTATTTGACATCTAATATGTTGATTAGATCATATAGACCTAAATGAATGGAAAAAAAAAAAAAAAACAAAGATCGGCTTGATCTAAAACTTTTATGGCCCCCAAAAAGTTTTTAATGGTCGACGTTCATTCAACACTGTTTTCCTGTAATGTGGTCCACTTGAGATTGGGATATATATAACATCATTTTTGGTGTCATACCATAAAATGATCTAGAAACATAGATGGATGGTATGGATGAAACACATACATCATGGTGGGGCCCACATAGCACTAACCACCAGCCATTGGCTGGTGGTACGGGAGTAGCCAATTTGTTTCCGCGGACGCGGATTGGATACTAGGGGTGTACATCGAATCGAACCGTGTCGAGCTGGCCTCAACTCCACTCGGCTCAGCCACTAGCTGACCTCAGCTCGAACTCGACTCGGCTCAGTCCTTAAGCCTGACTGGCCAGCTCGGCTTGGTTCGGTCAGCAGCTCGAGCCAGCTCAGGCTGAGTTCGAGCTAAGATCGAGCCGAATTCGCCATTGAGGCATTTCCACAAACACCCGGACTGCTCCTTCAAAATCCTTCTGTATGTGAAACAGAAATAATGGTTTTACATGTAATTTATCAAACACCTTCTAAGCAACATAAAAACCAAGAAAAAAAAAGGGTATTTATTTCATGCACATACCTTCCTTGCCACCAGCCACACTTTGTTGAGTCATTTTATCAAACACTTGGTGAGCAACATCAATGGCAAAGTAACCGAGTCACCAAACTGGTTCAATTCGAGCTGGATTCGATCCAAGTCGAGTCGAGCTAGGGCCTGCTCGAACTCATTTTCAAACTCAAAATATCAGCTCTACACGGCTCAGACTCAACTTCAAACTGAGTCGAATCGAGCCTTTTCGAGTTGAGTCGAGCGAGCTAACCGAGCTAGCTCAGTTTATGTACACCCCTATTGGATACCGACAGGTTGAGTAGCTAGACTCGCTACTGAAGTGACGTCACCAAGTTATGTGGGCCCCATCATGATGTATGTTTTGTATCCACACCGTCCATCCATTTGAAAATATAATTTTAGGTAAATATCCAAAGAATGAGTCAAATCCAAAGCTCCAGTGGACCTCACCATAAAAAACAGTAGGGAGAGTGATGCCCATCATTAAAAACTTAAATAGGCCACAAAACTTTTTTATCAAACTAATATTTGTTTTTTTCCCTTCTTTCATGTCTATGTTAACTTGTGAACTAGTTGGATTTCAAATAAAAATCACGGTGAGCCTTAAGAAGGTTTCGACAATAGGCATCAATCTCCCTACGTTTTGTTGTGGTGGGGTCAACTACATATTTGGATCTGCCTCATTATTTATCTCATGCCCTAAAATTAAATCTCCAAATAGATAGACAGTGTAGATAAAGCACATACATCATAGTGAGGCCCACATACATCATAGTAGGCCCAAAAAACTTGGTGATGTCACTTCGGTAGCAAATCTCACTATTCAAAGTGTAAGTAGCTAATCCGCGTTCCCCCCGTTTTGCGAGGTCATTTAAGTATGTGTGACTAAAATTGAGGTTTACAAGATACTTAAGTGTGCCCTACAAGAGGAAACAGTGGGCATTCAATGAGCACCATCGAAGCATTTTTATGGCCATAAAAGTTTTGTATCAAGCTATATTTTAGGGGTTTTCACGTCATCCAATTGGGAATGCCCTTATAAATAGTTTGGATAGCATATAAACATCAAGGTGGGCCTTATTTGAAGGTTTTGTTACTACTGGTACTCATCTCTACACAAAACATAGTGACAATCTCCCCGCTAAGAAGAATTGAGGGCATTATGAATAATGATGTTTTAGTTGTTGTATTTGATGTCTTAAATCTAGACAGATACAGAATCTGTCGATGCCATCGACTAACTGTTCGATGTCACCTTCAATGACATCGAACAATGTTTGATCCATCGAGTATTATTCAAATTTTCTTTGTTGGTTGTTGGACATGTTGGTGCCATTTTTCGATGACATTGAGGAGTATTCAATGACATTAAAGACATATTTGATGCCATCGAAGTTGGGTTGAGCAATCGAGGATTTTCACAAAATTCATTTTTAGTCGCTGGACACTTTTGTTATTTTTCGATGACATCGAGGGTAGTTCGATGTCTATTTCACTTCTACTTGTTTCTAAAGCTATAAATAGGGTTGTATACAAAACTATGAGGTATTCAAGGGTATTCTAAGAGGTTATAAGTATTTCTAAAATGGTTCTAGGATTTCAAGGTGTGGAAAAATGTGAGGTTTAAGGATTGCTCAAGCCGGGTAAATCATTTATATCTTTGTAATTTGTGCTTTCATACTAGAATTTTCTGTCACTTTATATCATTGTTTTTTTTTTTTTACAAGAGTTTTTCATGTTAAATCTTTGTATTCTCTTGTGTATACGTGGCACCATTGGATTGCTATTGTAGAACCATATTTGTGTGATTTCGTAGACCAAATCTCAACATTAATTTTCTATTAAGTATTTTAGTTTATTTGACTTAAATATAATGATTTTATTTTCATTTAATAAAAAATAATTTCTTTATAATATAAAACATTTCCAAATAGAAGATATGAGCAAATGTGTTAAATTAACATATTTCAGACATTTAAGATGTTAGTTAACAAACATATTGTTTCAAATTCAATACTTAATTTTCAGACTTCAGCTATAATTATGGAATAAGTTTTTTTACTTCAGATTTCATGTTCAGGTTGCAGATTTCAGATTCGGTATTTAAACTTCAGATTTAACAAACAGGGACTTAGTGTGAACGGCTTGATCCGCGTCCTGGATCTTTTGCCCATGAAGTTATTTCCGTGTGGGAGAAAATGACATCGTCCCTGTACATACCTCGTCTATAATCTTATGCACCCGAAGTCATTTCGGCACGTTGGAGAAAGTGACACTGTCCCTCCTGATGAGCAGGTTCCACGTCAAACGCGGATAATCATAACCGTCGAATACATGTTTTTGTACGGCTAGATTGTGACGGAAGCGTCGGAATGGGTGGTGACCCCAACACGTGGGACGCCCATTCCCAGCTAGAGCCTTTAGAAGGAAGTTCCTGCGGGGCCACCATGATGTTTTTGTGAAATACGCCCGGTCCATTCATTTTAAAATATGGAAATTTTTAATGGTGCGTGTTCAATCACCACTATTTCTTATGGGGTGCTTCACTTTAGCTTTTGTTCTGCTCAATTTTTAGGCTCATGCCCTTAAATAAATGATCTGGAAAAGATGGACAACGTGGATAAAAGCACATACTTCATGGTGGGCCCCACAGCACCGGTCATCACCCAATTCGCTTCCCATCGTACAGTGATGCCCAATAATGTAAGCCCATCGATCAAACAAGCTGATCCACGTTATTCCTATCGAGGCCATCAACGTCAGCACACACAAACTGACAGTCCTGCCGATATCATTTGGCAGTGGTATATCCTTGTGGGGCATCACGGATGGACTAAAAGAAAAGCATGATAAAATGGAGTTTTCTGGGGGCGGATTAATTAATTATGACTGTCCATTTAAAAGTTTTAACCACACCATCCTGACAAACTTTACATATATGCAGCAAAACTCCATGGAACCCATCGTGACTTTGCCAAATCATTTCAGGGAATGAACTGAAAAAAATGAGTCCGATCCAAAGCTGAAGTGCATCCATCGAAGGAAGAAGTAGAGATTATTACACCTATTGTCGAAACCTTGTTAGGGCTATCATGATATTTATTAGCCATCTAACCGGTTCATAAAGTCAATCCTACTCATGAGGTCACACAGAAAAGTACCAAAGGAAATCACAAATACCAGCTTAAAAACTTCAAGGGCCTTGGAAGTTTTCACCCCTGAACGTAAATGTTCAATCCTTGCTAGATCTTTGATGCGGTCCAATTGAGCTTTGGATCTGCCTATTTTTTTGACTTGTCTTAAAATTATTAGAAAAATGAATGAACTGTTAGGATATATATATATATATATATATATATATATATATATATATATATATATATGAAAATGGTACTATAAGGTCGAGCGCATAGAACCATAACATATGGTCAAGTTGTGTCTTAGGGTGAGCCGTTGGATGATAAACATTCAAAATGAGCAGGAAGCGGCAACCTCATGGGGAAGCTAAGAAGTTAGTTTAGGCCCACCATCATGTTGTGAGAAATCTACATCGCCCATCTTTTTTTTCTAATATCAGGTTAGGGCATTACACAAACAGTGGGGTAGATCCAAAAGTCATGTACCCTTCACAATAGGAGATAGTGAGGAATGGATGTCTGCTGGTGAATATTAGTAACTTACAGAAGTTTTGTATTAGGCTAATATTTTTGTATTGGGCTAATATTTTTGTATTTTCAGTTCTTCCTAGTAAGAATGACCTTGTGAACAGTATAGATAGCATATAAGAATAATGGTAAACCTTAGGAAGGTTTCAATAGTAGGCATTTAACTACTCACATTTTCTTGTTGTGTGGCCCGGTTGAATTATAGATATACCTCATTATTTTTCCCACGTCCTAACATGTCCGGAAAAAATGAATGAATGTGGTGGATTTCTCATAAACATTATAATGGTCCCACTTATCTATATAGATAAAAATTCATTCCCACACAATCCAAAGGCCAGGCTATCTGCGAGGTAATTATTCAATCACCAGTGTCTCCCGATAGTACGGTTCACCTTAAAATTGGATTTTTTTTTATTTTTAGAATCAGGACCTAAAATTGTCTTCTAAAATTGATGGGCTATGTGGGTACACAATGTGTAGATCAAGTTGGGCCCCCCGATGAGGGACGCACTATCCTAGGTTAGGCGAAGGCTGCACCTGTCAGTTCCCTTCTACCGGGCGCGAATTAGCTACCAACAGGTTGAGTAGCGAGACTAGCTACTACAGTAACGTCACCAAGCTACATGGCCCCACCATGATGTATGTTTTGTATCCACACCTTCCATTTATATGGAGAGATCATTTTAGGAAAATATCCAAAGAAAGAGTTAAATCCAAAGCTCCAGTGGATCCCAACACAAAAAACAATGGGACATTGATGTTGACCATTAAAAACTTCTAAAGGCTACAAAAGTTTTCCTTTATTTGTGTTTTCCTTTATTTCATGTCCTTTTTTTTTTTAAACTTTTGAGCAGGTTAGATTTCAAATAAACATTATAGTAGGCCTTAGGATAGTTTCAATGGTGGAAATTATTCTCCCTACTATTTTCTGTGGTGGGGTCCACTAAAGCTTTTTAATTACCTCATTCTTTGGCACATGTCCTAAAATGACATCTAAAAATGAATGGACGGTATGCATATAACACATATATCATGGTAGAACCCACGTAACTTGGTGACGTTACTTTAGTAGCCGACTCGCTACTCAACCTGTCAGTATCTAATCCGCGTTCCCTTCTATGTGGGAAGCCGAAAAGCTGGTGCGGCACACGCTACCGATCGTGTTGCCGTTGCTAAGTTACGTTGCCCCACCATGATATAAGTATTATATCTACACTGTCCATCCATTTGGAAAATTCATTTTAGGACATTAGCACAAAAATTAAGAACCAAAGCTCAAGTGGACCATAACATAAAAAGTAGTAGGGATTAAATGCCTACCACTGAAAACTTCTTAGGGCACGAGTTTTGGATCAAGATAATTTTTGTTTGGTCCCTTCATCCACTTCTGTGTGACGTTATGGATAGGTTGGATGTAAAATAAACATTATGATGGTCCGTAGAAAGGTTTTAACAGTGGGCATCATTGTCTCCATTTTATATGCCATGATCCACTTGAGGTTTGTATCTGAGTTTTATGGTAAAGCCTTAAAAAGATATCTCAACATGGATAGACGGTATGGGCATAACACATATGCCACGGAGGACCCCACTTACAATTTGTGATGACAACGCACCCGAAGATTGTATCCGGTTTCCCATATATATATATATATATATATATATATATATATATATATGAGGCATGCTCACCTACGTACCTATGCATGTGCACACCTTTGCACACGTGTCATGGATGTTGAATCCGAATAGTCCATAAGATGCGGAATCCCATGAAACATAGGAGATAAAATTTTACCCTGATCTAATATTCAGATGGGCCATGGGAAAGAGAAATTCAAATCAAGGGAAGAAACTGTTTGTATTTTTCATGGCCCACCGAAGTTTTGGATCAAAGTAAAAAATTTATATCAACGGGTTTCATGAGGTTCTGCTTCATGTGGACCGTTCAGATTTACGAGACTCATCAGATATGATGTACGTCACGTACACATACTACATGCGGTGTTCTATTTTACACCACGCAATCCTAATCCAACGACAACATGCGGTGTTCTATTCTGCACCACGCGATACGAATCGAAGAGTGTCCGTCCAAAGGTGAAACTTTGGCGCTTGTTTCATCGATTTTTTATTTTTTTTTCTAATAGAATCAGATTGTAGTTCAATTTAAAATATTTTCATTGAACTACTCGTTAAATAAGTAAATTTCATCCAGCTGCCTCTTACGGTAATTAGATTAACTGCTTACTTTTGTAAAAATGACAAAATGCTCTTCCAATAAGGATGCACTTTCAACAAGCAATGTTCACAAATCAAGGTTTAGAGCCCTTTAAGTGATCTTTTCGGGAATTTTTATTTATTATTATTATTTGTGAAATTTAGCTTATGTACACTGATTTTCTCAAATTAATTAGTCTGTCCTGATTTGAGTGGACATATGACACAGTGTTTAACAGTGTTTGTGTATGAACTGTGTAAAACTTTAACAGAGTATTAATAAATAGCTTGCCAAAATCATCACGGACGCGGCTTTCCTGCAAAAGCCTTTACCAAAAAAGTTTCAGGATGTTGGATGGGACCACCTAGATGTTTTGGAGAAATCCAGCCCGTTTATCCGCTTTGAGCACTCATTTTAGGACATGTGATTAAAGATTATGTGTATTCAAAACTTAAGTTGGTTACACGAAAGGAAACAGTGGGGATTTAGTGTGAATCGTTGAAACATTTTTGGGGCCATAAAAATTTTCTTTCAGGAATTTGTTTTTTGATATTTTCGATTCATCCCCGTGGTAATGACCTTATAAACGGTTTGGATGGCATATAAACATTAAGGTGGATCCAGGAAGGTTTCAACCGTAGAAATTTCTTTCCCAAAATTTCCCTCTCGTGTGACGTACTTGAGTTTCCGATCCACCCCGTTTTTTGTCATATTTCCTAAAATGAGCACTCAAAATGGATGGACGGGTGGATTTCTCACAAACATATCTGTAGGCCCGAAAGGCCTATCACCCTACTCACGTGTGGCCATGCTCTCTCCGAGTCACATGTACCTCGTGGGAAACGGATTGGCTACTCCCCTGCTACCAGCCCAGTGGCTGATGGTTGGTGCTCTGTGAGCCCCACCATAATGTATGTGTTTCATCCCTTCCGTCCATCCATTTTTACAGATCAATTTAGATTTTATCTACGAAATAAGAGGGATATAAATCTCAGGTGGACCACACCACAGGAAAACAATAATGATTGGATATCCACCATTAAAATCCTCCTAAGGCCCACTGTACTGTTTATTTTACATCCAATCTGTTTATTAGGTCATACATACCCAGATGAACAGAAAAAACAAAGATCAGCTTGATTCAAAACTTTTATGGCCTCCAAAAAGTTTTTAATGACCGACATTCATTCAACACTGTTTCTCTAACGTGGTCCATTTGAGATTGTGAGATATCTCATTTTTTGTCTCATTATCTCATTTTTTGTCTCATTATATAAAATGATCTAGAAAAATAAATGGACGGCATAGATGAAACACGAACATCATGGTGGGGCCCACAGAGCATGCTGGGGGAGTAGCCAATCAGCTTCCTACCTCGCGTAGATACAGGTGGAGAACGTGATGCCAAGCTGATGGACCTTTTAAGAGATCTGCAGGCTGCAGCCCCCGTTGAATGGGCATTTGTCTTGGAGCAAGAAATGATTGTAACTCATGACCAAGGTACCCCCACACGGTTGGAATCACTGGAATGAGCACATCGGACGCGGATTTCCTCCGAGGGAGGCGACCCCCCGTCGTGTTTGTGATAAATCCACACTCATCATCCAATTTTTTTAGTTAATTTTATGACACGAGGAGAAAAATGAACCGAATCTATAAGGATTGAACGTCCACAGTGGAAGCATTAGTGGGCCACAGAAGTTTTGAATCGGGCTAATATTTCATCCTAATATAAATGACGTTATGAACGGTACGGATGAAATGTAAACATCACTGTCGGCCCTATGGAGGTTTCAATGGTAAGAATTTTCCTACACACTTTTTCCTTTAGTGCGGCCCACTTAAGTGTTGGATCCTGCTTTTGGTATAAAGCCTTAGAGTGAGCTCACAAAATGGATGGACGGAGTGTATTTATCACGGTGGGCCCATCTAAGTTTTTAGTGCAGCACAGGAACTTCATGCCAAGGTCTTCCGCAGGAAATCCGTGTCCGTGAATGGTGGATCTCATCTTTATGCCCACGTTAAACACACCTCATTTGGCGCTTGGTTGGCAGCACCTACGCCTTACCTAACCAATCGTCGAGGACTAACACGTGAGATTTGTAATAGCCCAAGGCAAATATGAACGCCGACACTAAATGAGCCGTGTACAAAATTAACGGTGTGGGTTTCATGTCAACTGTTTTGTACAGCGTTACATTCCAGAGTTTTGGATCGTTGTGATTTCTAATTTGGAAGATCAACAAGAGACTGCGTACCTGATGAACGGATTAGATCTCATGCATATTCTACCAACATGCCAATAGTGTTTTTTTTAGACACGCACACACACCCCCACACACATGCACGCCGTGGGATTTCACCACTGATGGTAAGGACCCAACATGTCAGTAGTCATACTCTCTATGTTAACCAAGTTTTTTTTTTTTTTTTTTCCCTTTTTTTTTTTTTATTTTACACACGCACACACATAGTGGGATTTCACCACCATGAATACTCTAACCCTTTTTTTTTTCCCCTTTTTTATTTATTTATTTTACACACGCGCACACACCGCGGGATTTCACCACCATGAATACTCGAACCCCTGACCCGGTGTTGAAACTCCAAGGAGTCTATCACCCGGGTAACAGCAAGGACCCTATGTTAACCAAGTTACTTCCAACTATCCTCACTCGCGGATAATACTTTCGGTTCGAGCCAGATCCACTTTAATCGTTCTTATGTTTGGCCTAAAACACAAATTAATTATAGACCCTACCATAATGTCTATGTGACATCCAATCTATCCATCATTTGCACACCCTTGTGTTCTTATCCAATCTATCCCTCATTTGCAACCCTTATATTCTTCTTGATTCTCGAAAATCATACCGATCAAAAAACTCTTGTGGGCCACATCACAGAGTTATGTTCCCGATGGAAATGCACACCATTGAAAACTTTCTAGATTGTGTGTGGGAATATCCATGTTTTGTATATGACATCTAACTCATTCAGAGGATGCATCCATTTAGGATGAATAACAACCAGAAAGGAAATCAAGATTTTCAAAACTCAAGTGGGCCACCAATCATGGTCATGAAGGTTGAAGGTTTTATGCGTTATTTTACATATGGTGTGGCACACCTATGTTTTGGATTGATGCCCATACGATGGATAGATTTTATTTTTTATTTTTGTTTACACACACACACCCCACACACTCATGCTAGTGGAAATTCACCACCTATGGATACTCGAACCCTTGGCTGGGTGTTGAAACTCTTGGGTGGTGGACTCCCAGGAGTTTCAAAACTGGGTCAAGGGTTGAAGTACCGATGGTAGTGAAATTCCATGGCGTGCTTGTCACGCCCCAAACCTAGAAATCGGATTCATAGGATTCTCGATTTCTGAACTCGGTGCCGACAACCTCCGTAGTACTCCATTCTCGGCTCTCAGTATGCATACGATAGGTTCTGATACTAGGATTCTACAATGAGAATTTTTTTCAACGCACATTTGTTTCATAAGAAACATAACTACAAATATACTCAAATCATAAGAGCAACACATATCCACTAATATAATCATTTGAATACGATGTTGAAAGAGAAATACATATATTGAAATCAAAGTTCTAAAAGACAACTGCATGCTCCAAACTCAACGCTACCGCAACCTAATGCCACCTGCATGCATCTATCGTGCATAAGCTTATAGAAAGCTTAGAAGGTAGTGAAAGTGTGTGCACAAGGTAAGTATTAAGTTTTCAATAAAACCCATAAATCATACATTATCGGGATAAGTGGAAATATTGACAAGATCTTGAATCATACGATATCAAAGTAAGCGAAAATAATAATAAGATCATGAATCATACGATATCAGAGTAAGCAAAAATAATGACAAGCCCGTAAATCATTCAATATCAGAATACGCAATACAAATCAGCGATGTAAATGAAGAGTCACAGAGAGCCAAATATCAGATGTCAAGGGTACAATGCAATATGTAAATTCTGCTAAGTCTATCTACGCCATATAAATATAGAAAAAATAATGACCTAAAATGTCATATGAATGCAGATGCGATATGCGATGCAAATGAAATGACCAAGCTGGAGTGTGAGGTCGAGGTGATAGTACGTAGTATCGCAGGTTACAAGGTCCATCACAAGGGACTTCTATCCAAACCAGTCTCATACCTAAATTTGGATAGTCAAACTCAATGTGGTAAACTCTAGTCTCAGGTTAGTCACGCGTTCAACTGAAATCCTAACCATGTGAAGGTACACGTAACAAATAGTTACGCACACTAGCCCAAGTGGATAGTGAATGAATAAATAAATGAATATGCAATTTCTGCTCAATAAGTCCACATATCAGTACGGTTGCTCTCTAGAAAAATCATCGAGGTCTATTACACTCCAAACCAAATTGTCACCCCATCGCGCGCAACAAGGAGAGTGGAAGAGACCTCACTATCCGCCTGCCAATATCGGGTTGGACTCGTCGATAGTGGACCTATTTCTCGAGCTGGTCAGACTCAGCCTAGCATTGCCCCCTCTTCTTCGGCAGGTAAGGTCGTACCCCCTTCCAATCGACCACGACACAGTAAGAGATGCGGCCTAACGGTATATAGCCCTTATGCGCTCATGCATCTACTCGATTTAGACGTTGGAGCAACCTCTGGAACCAAGAGGGTTTAGAGATTTTCACCCAGGGCCATTTAAGGCAGCCCGATGCTAGAATAGATTTTCGGTGTCCATCTGGCCATCCACGACATGCCTATAGAGGATACAACCCTGATGTCGCTAGGGCATACAGTGATCATAACTCACAATGCAAAATTCACAAGTCTTACAATCCAGTCATGCATCAATCTTATGCCTACCGTGCGTTCATATGAGATAACCTCCGCTTATCAGGGAGTCTCATAACAATCTACCTAATGACATATGCAATGGTCAATCACACATCATAACAAACATGTAAATGATACGTATGGGCAAGTATCATGATGTTATGTTGTCACATACTCATAATCAGTATCAATAATCGGTATTGATAACCAGCACTGATAATTGGCCTCAACAATCGGTTTCGACAAACAAAATCGATAATCAGCCTAACAAAGGGATGAATAGAAGGTCAAAATGAGGACATTGCCCATCAATGTGGACATTCAACCAACATTGCTCCCAAGGAGTGGCCCTCGTAGGGCCAAATTTATAGTGGGCCTAATCACATGGGACTCATATATATATCGAATAGGCCGCATCAATTGGGCCTTACATACATTGTAATGAGTCATGACCCATGGACCTTGCATACATCACAATGGGCCTCATATATATTAAGGTGGGCCTCAACAATGGGCCTCACACACATCACGGTGGGCCTCAACAATGGGCCATAAACATATCAAAGGTGGGCCTCACAGATGGACCATAAACATATCAAAGGTGGGCCTCATACATATCAAAGGTGGGCCTCACAAATGGGCCATAAACATATCAAAGGTGGGCCTCAACAACGGGCCTCATATACGTCACATTGGGCCATATTGCATGGGCTCAAAAACTGATGGATGGCAAGGATAAAACATAGATATCATGGTGGGCCTCATGGACAACCCAAGACCCTAAACGGATGAACAATATGTATATGACACATACTTCATAGTTGGTGTTGATCTGCACCGTTGCAGATGCATGGCTAAAACACATCATGGCCCCACGTGCTAGATGTAGCTCACGTGAAAGGTGGGCAAACACTTACATTATGGTGGGACCCTTGTATGTGGGCCGAATGGCAGGGATGAAACACGTACACCACTGTGCGTCCCATGGATGGTGCAGACATGATTAAAGTGGGCCCGAAACAGTATCGTTCAGGAATGAACGGATTGGATGTACAATACATACATGGGGTGGGTCCCACAGATATGGACGATTTAGGTATAACACATACCTCGTGATCAAGGCCCACATCAGCTATGGACGGCATAGATGGTATGTCAAAATAGATGGACGGCTTGCACAACAACACATCAAATGTGGGTCCCACCGTTTGGACCGTCCATCAAAATGGACAGACGGCGCGGACTTGAAACCCATATATCATGGTGGTCCCACGTCCCATGGCTGGGATATGATAAAACACATATCACATGGTGGGTACCTATCGTCCACACAACTGGACGATGGTGTGAATAAAACTCATACATCATTGGGAGTCCCACTATCCACACCACTGGACGGTGGTGTGAATAAAACACATACATCATTGGTGGGTCCCACGTGGGGCCCATTGTAACGCTTATTCGTCGTCCAACCGTTGATAAGGTCACATGGAACTGGATGAAAAGGAAAATCAAATTTCATATCTGATCCAATACTTTCATCAACCCAAAAAGGGTTTCAATGGTGGCTGTTCAATCCCACAGTTTTCTGTGACGTGGGCCACTCGAGGTCCTTATACGGTTGATTTTTGGGGGGCCCACTGTCCCAAAGGGGACCTGCTTAATGCATTGTGTGGATGCTCAACACACATCACACATCACACATCACGGTGGGGCCCACGTATGGGACCCCTGTCCCTACCTCCAGCGCCCCAGTGCAGCAGGAGGACGCTGCTGGGTCCTCTGGTGTCCTGCTACTGCCTGATGTATTTTTTTATTAATTTTTTTTAAATCAGTTTTCTAGGGATTTTCCGCAGGGGGGGCCCGCATCAGGTGGATCTGACCCAGCCAATAACTCCCATGGCTCAAGATAAGTCAAACAAGCCCAATATTCGATATGTTTTGGGGAATAGAAGTATTACAGTGCATTTTAATGATGAAAACCACTATTTCCTATGTTATAGCCCGCCGAAAAATCGGATTGACTTCATTTTTTGGCTCAACGCCTAAAATGGGCTGAGGAATGGAATGGACAACGTGGATAAGGTTCATACATCAAGGCAGGGCCTATATTAGTGGCCCACCCAAAAGTTTAAATAAAATAATTATATATATATATATATATATATATATATATATATATATATATATATATATATATATATATATATATATATATATATATATATATATTCATTGTTAGCTTGCCAGTACACCACACTGTCATTCACACTTCTCTGTGTAGCCACGTCCAGCGTCCCAGGACGCTGGCCGGTTGGGTAACACGTATAAGGTGGGTCCCACAGGGACATGGTCCACATGGCTTGGATCAAGCTGATACTTGTGTTTTCCTTCATCAAAGGGTAGGGCCCACATAGCTTGGATGGCCATGGGGTCCATTTGATGGACGATTTGGACATCACATACATTCATTAAGTGGGCCACAAAATAAATGAAGGGGAGAGAGAGAGAGAGAGAGAGAGAGAGAGAGAGAGACGTGAAGATGGAGGGACCTCAACACTATGGGCCCTCCCTTTCATGCATTCAATCATACATCATGTAGGTCCCATTTCATATGGGGCCACTGATTAAAATCAATGGTGAAGATCCTTTTTCCACCGAAATAGAAGGTCTAGATGACCCCTTTTCAAACTAGAAAATAAACATCATGATGGGGTCCATGGAGAATGGCCCCATTATAAAATGATAATGAGAATCCAGGTGGGCCATCAGACACATCAAGGGTCCAAAGTGTGATCATACCATCAATCGGTAGGCCTCACTTGACCCATCATCAAAAATGAAATCTAGGCCTATAGAAGCACCCACCATTTGATCTTCTTAGTCCGATGGAACGTTGATCTCCTTGTTTCCCTCTTTGATGGAAGATGATGAGAGATAAATGGTTAGGATAAAGGATTTTGGGAGAGGAAGTGGGCCACACACAACTCACTTTTCTCACTTGGGAGAGATTGGACGTGTGATTTCTTTGGTTGCTTGGAAATGAGCTTGAGGAATGAGAGAGAGAGAGAGAGACTTGTAAGGAGAGATAGAGGGATGGGTGATGGAGTGATGGATGTGGTGAGTGATGGATGTATAAGAGATTGTTAACTTTAGGGGTAGATGGTGTAAGAAGGGTATGGGTTTTGTAAGAGCTTTTTGACTTATGGGGTTTCTTGGGGATGAGGTTTTGTACTTGATATGAAAGGTGATTGATGGGATTGATTTGACATATTGTAGAGATTCTCTTAGGATTGTAAATATGTAATATTTTCTCAAACTGATCGCGGGCCAACATCTCCTGAGCAGGGTATCGCCTCGGCACATAATACGCGGCCTTAGAACCGTGGAGATAGTGCAGTCGCAATGGTACACGTCTCAGATTAAGCTGACTCAAATTTATGGGATACAACTTAGGATCATGCGCAAATGTCGATTATATGTCGCGGGTTGCCGAAATTCGACGAAAATGATCGTGAAAATCGACGGAACAATACAGATTAGGATACGGGTCTTACAATGCGTGTGTGGGGTGTGTATGCGTGTTGGCATGCATGTGTGGGGTGTGTGTGTCCGTGTGTAAAATAAATAAATAAATAAATATTTTAAAAAAACAAGAGTAAGGATCCACATGATGGATAGATTATATGTCATGAAATCATCATAAAAGCCTCACACGTACATTCCTGCATTAAACATAAGGTAGAAATGTTTGTACCGGATACTGCTTTAACTCGTTTGCACCCAAATCTGTAACCCACAGCTGATGTAGAGCGGGTGGAAGACACTTTCATATCCAAGATGGACTAAAGAAGGCTCAATCAGAGGTGGAGGTGATCTAGACCATCAAAACCTTACAATAAGCATATTTCACAAACTGAAATGAGTTACTAAATGTATCAAATATGATTTCTGGGTGGGAGAAGCTACTTTAGCCAAACAACCCACATAATCGGGTTGTCCACGCCAAATTTTCGATATTCCATCATATGGATGGTTGAAAATCCATTTTATTTCTATTTTTACTATTTATAGTAAATTTTAGTCTGATTGTAAATCTTCATCATTTGAGCTTTAGGAGTTATAGTGCTTAGAAAAATTAGGAAAATAATGTACTTAAGTCAAGTATGACACTTAATATAAATAGTAAATTTACTATTTATAGTAAGTTATAAATTGTAGGGAGTTTGAGTCAGGGTTTGATTATAAAACTACTTCCTTGGTATCACCATCTAAAGGGTTGTAAATTCATTTTTATCATCAATCAAAATTTGAATTTCTAAAATTTATTTCAACGGACAACTATTGCCTACAAGTAGGGATACCTAGCAACAAAAGGCCCCGTGGGCCAACCAGTACAAGTATCATATACAAATTAGAAGGGGGCGGGGGGAGTTGACCTTTTTGCAAGTGGTCAGATATCCCAATCAAGCAATGGTTATTAAATTGCCAATTAATTATCATCGTTCAACAAACATTCGAATCATCAAGCATGTGAGTGGGAAAGAGAAGGGTGTCATCTCCCACTTAATCTAACTACCATTAGAAAAATCTAACAAAAGTAGATTAATGAAACTTAATTTAACAATATAATTTATAGAAAAAATATTTTAAAAGGTTATGAATGTTTATATTCCCTAATCAAAGATTATGAATTATTTTATAAGATTCTCCGATGGGAAACGAAGTCATGTGATCATAATGAGTTTTAAAACTACCATCATTTTAAAATGTTGGTGGCTAATCCTCATCACATGTGGCATTAACGTATGACAGTCCAGTAGATCCATTCAAATTTTGAGACACATTGAGAATGTAGCACATCTCTGAAATTGTATTGATCATGCAATCCCAACCATCCAAATTGACGGCTATGTAAATAGATGATTAAAGGTTTTTAAAAAATGATCCAAGGGTGACTTAAATGGTTTTGGCTCTGGTCATCTTCAATATAAATTTTTAAGTAATGCTTTGTCCCAATAATGCCATCTCTATAGATAAAAATATTTTGTTGTAACATATATAAATAAGGTATATCTAAGCGGAATCAATAAATAAGTAAAACTCTACACCTGTTTCAGTGAACTTGAGATTGTTGAATATTATATGTTAGTTGAGTGAGGAGTGGAAGATGGCACTCTCTCGGAGATAGTTTTTGCCCTTTTTTAATTTGATTATTTTCCCACACTGTTAACGCGCTATCTTTAGGGCGTGTTTGGATTCTCGTATAGTATTGTACAGGAAAGTAAAACTACCCCATCAACGTATTAATGGTCCTCCAGCAGTAATGCATCTGCAAATTGTAAACCACTCACAATGTTTGGATAAGAGTGCACTTGTAATTTGAGGAAACCATCGTTTCCGAAATTAGTGTTTGGGAATGGAGTGTTCATCTCTTGGTAACAAGCTGTATCATCAATTAATGGAAATACTCTCTCCTTGAATTGATCCAATATGCATGTATTTTGCACTTTGTAGGGCACGCCATGATGTATGTATTGAATAATCACTCTGTCCATCAGTTTTTCCAGTGAAAATGAAAATGAAAATTTAGAACTTGGGCATCAACAAAGATACAGGTTGCAATTGGATTGAAGTAAGCAACGCAGTTCATACGTTTGTAGCAAATGATGAAAACCGTGGCGAACTTCCGCACTTACAGATTTAAAAATAAAAAAATAAAAAAAATTCCTGTTTCGTGCGCCGACAGCTGTAAAGGCAGGATCACCAATCGTTACCGCTGCTAACAGAGGCAACGACTGCGATTAGGGTTCGACCGCTGTGTTTCAAAGGGAACAACAGCGGCATCAGCATCATCATCTTCTTCGGCATCTGTAGGTGCTGCTGTGTTTCAGCCATTGAAACTGGCAGTCATCAATCATTGTCGTCGCTGCTATAAGGCCGTGTGGCCATTGTTACCAAGTGGTAGACCCACCATCACTCTCTTCCTTCATCTTCTTCAGAGCTAGTGCCAACACAATCATCATCTTCCATCTAAATCCCTGTCGGGAGTTGAACATGGGGATGCGGCTGCTCTACTTAAAAAAAAAACTCAAATTTTTTTTCCAAAGGCGGTGTAGTGCAATGAATGCACTTCGGCCTGCATTGTACGCCGGTAAATGAGATGCGTGGTTTTGATAAAGTGGGTCAGTGTGGTACTCGGCCCGCTAGCATATTACGTGGCAATGTTTGGATAGAGTAGCTGTGAGTTGTGTTAATGCAAAAATCTAATCGGCCCTCCCTCCACGTCTTCTAGAACCTGCACCAAGAGAACTGGCAAAGGTAATCCTAACTAAGCTGGGGGACCCTCCGATGCCTAAGTCAGGACAAGAGAATCAGAGTCTAAGTTGAGAATAGAGGAGAGAGCACTTGATCTTGCATGCCTATAGATATGGCGTGATGTGCTATTTATACTTACCTGTGGAATGGTCCAGATCCAACAATCGTGGCACGAACAGGGAGATTCCCGGATCGTAGAGATACCGTCCGCAATCTATTGATCGTGTAGCGTATCCGGCGAGTAGTGCATATCTGCGAGCGAAGTTATCGCCCACGATCAGTAATGACAACTTTCGCATTTGGCGTATTCTACTACACGTCTACTCGGCTCGGCTCATCCGACCATGGAGTAAAGAGTCCAGCACCTAGTACTGCGTCTGATCCGTCCCGTTAAGCCGGTCCCATCGTAGTTGGCCTGGCTGGTTGTGTCGAGTGGAGTGCGGTTACAGTATGGCAGGTCATCCGATCAGAATATGAGGACTGTCCCGAGCTGCACCTCAACCGTGTCGGCTGCTCAGACAGGTCGCGTCTCGAAATAGGTCGGGAGAGTCATGCCTCGGCTTTGCCTGACGATCGGACCAGCGTTGTATCGCAAGCTCGGATTTTTCATAATAGAAGCCCCCTACTCTTCGAGTTTTCTTGTAGGCTCGGAGAGTACTCTTGTAAGAGGTTTCCCACCCATACTGCAACGATACTGTAATGATGATGGATTTCGAATTATGCACGTGCTGATCGCCTCAGTTGACGCATGGCGACGGTTACAATTTCGAATCTCTTTTCTGCCTATGAGAGGTTGCCACGCAGGCCTGAGGAGGCGTGTACGCGATGGTTCCGACTGTTCGGGCGTCGCTTCGTATACCGAGGTACGCTGCTTGATGTTAGAGCCATACCGACGGTTTAGTATTCCTCCAATGAGGTATGGCCATGTGTGCTCGGAGATCACCTCATGTTGATTCGGCTGCGGTCATTAAGGCTCCTCATCAATGCAGAATTCCTTCGTTGCCTATATAAGGCGTCCTGAATTTTCGTTCGCCACTTTACATTCTGAATCAGAAGAGCATACCGGAGGAGGAAATTTTCGACGAGGCGATTCCTGCCGAATTCGAAGTTTCCGGTAGAAGGCGATTTTCGGCAGTCTCCCGGTGAGTTCTGTTGATCTCCATCCTTCGTTCTATCATGTCTTCCAACCTCGAGATGGTTCTTGAATAGCCGATGACTCCGAGCCGGGGAGTACTGAAAGTGGGAGTGGGGCTTCCGAAGGCCCCTTCGAGACCACTCTCCCATACCCCCACCTCGGAGGCAAAAGACGTTGAGCTCTAGTGTCACGCTCCAAACCCAGAAATCGGATTCACACGAATCCCGATCGCCGAATCAGGCGCCGACAGCCTCCGTAGTGCCCCATTCTCGGATCCCGACACTCGCATGCCAGATTCCGATCCTGGGATCCTACAAGGAGGATTTTCAGTATGATTTTTTTTTTTGTAATGGAACATAATCAAAAGTTTACCCAAATCATAAAGGTAACATCATCATCACATATCCACTAATAAAAACAGTTTAATACAATGCTGAAAAGGAAATACATATGTATCAAGATCAGAGCTCCTGAAAATCGCTGCATGCTCCAAGCTCAACGTTGCTGCAACCTAACGCCACCTGCACGTATCTATCGTGCATAAGCTTACAAAAGCTTAGAAGGTGGTGTAAGTGTGTGTAAGGTAAGTGCCAAGTATACAATGAAGCTCATAAATCATAC
Organism: Magnolia kwangsiensis; assembly: GCA_037074715.1. NCBI lineage: Eukaryota > Viridiplantae > Streptophyta > Magnoliopsida > Magnoliales > Magnoliaceae > Magnolia > Magnolia kwangsiensis. Next base: position 15,623,646 of record CM073572.1, on the reverse strand, counting down.
GTTATCGGGATAAGCAGAAATACTGACAAGATCATGAATCATACGATATCAGAGTGATGCAGAAATATGCGGTAAGTCCATGAATACAATCAGCTGTACCAAAGCAATGTGATACAAGACATGAATGCTATTGGCCATACTAAGGCCATCCAATACAAAACTTAATAAAACAATAACAGATGCTGAGGATGCAATGCAATATACAAATCCAGACGAGCCATAAATACCATCAATCTCATCTAGGACATATAAGTACAAAACATCGTAATCCAAAATACTAAGTACGACAGATGCAATGTAATATGAGGTGTGAATGAAATGACTATGCTGAAATGTGAAGTCAGGATGATAGTACGAAGTATCACAGGCTATGGGGTCCATCACAAGAGACTTCTATCCAATTCAGTCCCATACCTAAATTTGGATAGTCAGACACAATGGGGTAAACTCCCGATCTCAGGTTAGTCGCGCGCCCAACCGAAATCCTGGCCATGTGAAGGTACACGTAACAAATAATTACGCACCACCAGCCCGAGTGGATAGTGTATGAATGAATGAATGGATGTGCAATTCCTGCTCAACAAGTCCACATATCAGTACGATTACTCTCTGAAAAAATCACCAGGTCTAATACACGTTACTCTGACCGTCTCCTCCCTAGCTGCACAGCCAAGTAAATAGAATAGACCACACTATCCGCCTGACCAGTAGTCTGTCAATACCTACCCAACTCGTCGATAGTGGACTCATTTGCAAGCTGGTCAAACTCAGTCTAGCTTATAGCCCCCTCACTCGGGCGGATAAGGCCACACCCCCTCCCAACCAACCATGACACAGTGGGAGACGCGGCCTACTGGTATTCGACACTCGGGCGCTCATGTTCCACTCGGTCTAGACGTTGGCGCTACTCCTGGCCTCAGAGGTTCTGGGATTTTCACCCAAGGACATCCTAAGTGCCCCATAGTGCTAGAACCAAATATTTTCGGTGTCCCATCTGGCCATCCACGATGTGCCTGTGGAGGTCATAGCCCAGATGTCGCTAGGGCATGCAGTGATTATGATACACAAATGCGAGATGCATGAATCATACCGTCAAATCATGCAGCAATCCAGCGCGCATAGCGCAATGATGTAGGGCACTCTGTCCCATAACGAGTCCCGCAAATGGTCTGCCCAATGGCATATGCTATGATCAGTCACTACTCATATCAAGCATACATATGATGCGTATGGTCATGAATCATGGAGTTATACTAAGCATGTTATAAAGTAATGAACTATTCTTACAATGCAGATGGGCCTAGACGGCCTACACACAACAAGTATGTGCCTATCAATGGGCCCTAGGGAGAGTTATAATGCGGACATTTAACCAACATTATTCTTACAATGTGGACGTCAAACCAACATTGCTCCCAAGGCATGGCCCGCCATAAATATTATTACACAACTATAGTGGAATCACACATTGCAATGGGCCTTTGTACATCCCATTGGGCCTCGAACCATGGGCCCCCAATACATCGAATGGGCCGTATCACATGGGCCTCATATATATATCAAGGTGGGCCTCAACAACAGCCTAAAATAAAGCAAGATGGGTCTCATACACATACCAAGGTGGGCCTCAATTGTGGGCCTTGAATACATCATAATGGGCCTCAACCCATAGGCCCTAATACATCGCTATAGGCCTCAACCCATGGGCCCAAAATATATCAGAATGGGCCTCATAACTTGGGGCCTTGTATGTATCAAATGGGCCACACCAATTGGGCCATAAACATATCAAAGGTGGGCCTCTACAATGTGCCATAAACATATCCAAGGTGGGCCTCTATATTGGGCCATAAACATATCCAAGGTGGTCCTCTACATCGGTCTTGAATACATCACAATGAGCCTCAACCCATGGGCCCTAATACATCACAGTGGACCTTAACCCATGAGCACTAATACATCACAATGGGCCTCATAAATATGAAGGTGAGCCTCAACAATAGGCCACAAATACATAATAGGTGGGCCCTACTCATGGGCCCTCAAATACACCACATAGATGGCCATAAATATATATCCAAGTGGGCCTCATCATATGGGCCGCACCAAAAATCATTTCAATAGTTATAGGTGTAACATGTGTATCACTGCACACATGACCCATGTATGATGATCAGCACTGCCCAAACATTGTGGACGGTGTGGATATGGAACATACATCAAAGTGGGGCCCACGGGACCATTCAAACATGATCCAGCAGTGTCTAGCAATATCTAGACGGTGTGGATTAAACTATACATCATGGTGTAGCCACATCAAAATGGATGGGCGGTGGATATACAAAACACACATGAAGATGGGCCCCACCTCCACACTCATTGACGTAAAATCATCATCAGCTCTATAGCTAAGTCGATACATGAACCAACCAATTTACAACAGGTGGATCCCACGTGGGTGTGGCCCACAAAATATAATATTATAACATATATCATTTCATATAGAAATGCATCCAACGTTCATTGGCCAGGGATGGATGGACGGCCAGATATACATCAAGGTGAGTCCACATCTCACATCACGGTGGAGTCCACACGCATGGCCCACCACAGACACCAGGAGTGGGGCCCTACTCGCCGTCCAGCGACTGGATGGCCTTAAAACACATACATCACGGTGGTTGCCACCGTCCACAGCCGTGGACGGTGCTCAAAAAATACATACATCACTGTGGGCTCCATGTGGGGCCCACCATAACATATATTTTCCATCCAAACCATTGGTAAGGTCATACAGACCTGGATGAAGGGGAAATACAAATTTCAGTTTGATCCAAAACTTCTATGGCCCATGACATGGCTTCAATGGTAGACACTCAATTCACACTGATTCCAATGATGTGGGCCACCTGAGCGTTGGATGTTATTGAAACTTGGAGGGGGCCCACTGCAGGAAGGGGCCCACCTAATGAACAGGTTGGATGACAAATGAACATTATGGTGGGGCCCACAGCTGGAGCCGTGGGTCCCTGCTCGCACGCCCGCCCATCTCAATCAGCGCAGGTGCTGCCTGCCCTCTGGCAGCAGCAGCCCTGCTGCTTTGTATTATTATTTATTTTTTTTGAAAAACGGTTTTTCCGTGGATTTTTCTATGTAGGGCCCACTTCAAGTCAATCCAATCCAGTCATTAGATTCCACAACTCGTAAGAAATCCAACGAGTCCAATGTTGGGTATTCTTTTGGTGCATAGAGAAATCAGGGAAGATTTCAACGGTGAAAATTACTGTTTCCTGAAGTATGGCCCGCCAGAAGATTGGATCAGCCCCATATTTTGGCTCAACGCCTAAAATACCATGAGGAAAGGGATGGACGGCATGGATTGAATACATTCATCAAGGTGGGGCCTATGCAGGTGGCCCACCTCCAATGCCTTTAAAAGGGCAATATTTGTGTTTTTCACAGCACGTCCAGAGACAACGTCTCTGGACTGGTTCTTCTTCTTCTTCTTTTCTCTTTTTTTTTTTTTGTTTTTATGTGTCTAGCCTAGGAATCTGGTTAAGGTGACCCTGCTTAGGTGGGCCATCACATGGCTACCCATACACATACAAAGTGGGCCCCACCTGAAAATGGATTAGATCCAGTACATGCATCATAGTGGGGTCCATCCAAGTGGCCACAAGGCCATGACATCACACACCAAAATAATTAAATAAAAAGAAAAGGAGAGGGAGAGAGAGGAAAGGAGTGGGAGTGGGACACGCATGATGGAGGGACCCCAGCACTATGGGCCCTCTGTTTCAACCATCCAATCATACATCAATGAGTCTCATTGCATATGGGCCATCCAAATAAAAGATCATCGGTGGAGATCCCTCCCCATCAAAAATGAACGGTCTATATGACCTCTTAATGAAAGGAAAGTAAACATCATGGTGAGGTCCATGGAGAATGGCCCCATTATGGAATGATTTGATGATCAAGATGGGCCATCGGCCACATCTTAGGGTCCCAAGTGAGATCCAAACCATTAATCAGTTGGCCTCACTTGGCCCTTCTTAAAAATATGAAAATTAGGCTATGGAGGCACCCACCACTTGATCTTCTTGGTCCGTTGGGATGTCGGTCTCCTAGTGCTTCACTTTGATGGTGGAAGATGAAGAATGAATGACTAGGATGAGAGATTTGGGATAGAAAGTGGGCCACCAACATGCACTCTCTCACATGGAAGAGAGCTTAGACGTGGAATCCTCTTGCTTGGCTTGGAAAATGTTGAGAAATGAGAGAAATGGGATGGTTGAAAGAGAGGTGATGGATGGGTGTGATGGGTGAAAGGGTGAGTGATGGGTGAGGTGAGAGCTTGGTTGACTTTTAGGTTTGCTTAACTTGTGGAGAAAGAAAGCATGAGTGTGTGTACTTGACATGAGAGGTGATTGATGGGATTGATTTGACATATTGTAAAGATTCTCTTGAGATTTACAACGCGCGGTGTTTTTGCTAGAACTGAACGTGGGTCCACATCACCTCGGATCAGTGCATGAGTCGCGGTGTTGGAACCGCAGTGACAGTGCGGTCGCAATGGTACAAGTCTCGGATTAAGCCGACTCAAATGTATAGGATACGAATTATGGTCGTGCGCAACGTCGATTACAGGTCACAGATTACTAAAATTCGACGGGGAGGATCGCGAAAGTTGACAAAACAGTACGGGTCTTACATCTAGGACCAAGTAACCCAGCAAGAAGAGGGCCACCCGAGCCCGCCGAGTCGAGACCACTGCCACCGTCGAAATGCTCGCGAGTTTACGTGCCGGGGAGGTAGTCCCAGGAGGTTCTGTTATGTAGGAATATGGAGTGGATCCGTTCAGAGTTCCAAATCCCTAACTCCGTTCAGATAAGGGCCCCTGGGCCTATGGATGCGGCTGGTGCTCCTACCGAAGGGAAAGTTGCTATCTTCCTTTGTGCGCTGCAGTGCGGGGTCAGGCTCCCACTCCACCCCTTTATTAGGAAGGTTACGGCTCACCTTGGGCTGGATCCCGGTAATTTACCCCGAACGCCTAGAGGGTGATGATTTCCACCTACATTATCTGGAGAGAAGTCGGAAACTCTGAGCTGACCCAAGAGGAACTGCTGAGTCTGTACCTGATCAAGCATGATAACAACGATTCATGGAACTATTTTGTGACTCGAGGGAGCAAAGGGTCGGGACTGGTGATGAACCTGCCGACCTCCAACAAGGACTGAAAAAATAAGTGGTTCTGAGCGGCAGGCGAATGGGAGGCCCCAGCAGCCGAGCTAAGGACCTCAATGGCTCGTATTCATACCCATTTTACGAAACCAGGTCGGACTTCATCTAATATCTGAGTTACATTACTGCCTTAGTTTTCACCTGTTTCAATTCAGGTATTTTCTTTTGCAGCTTTCATAAAGGGGTTACCGCTCCTCAATTCAGACCAGAAGAACCGCATTGTGAAGGCTAGAGCGCTATCGAAGATGTTTCGCTCCTGGGATGATCTGATCACCATGGCTAACCTTCACTGGTCCGAACTTTGCAAGTCCCAGCCTTTGCCCACATCCCTCAGTAAGCTGCCCTAATCTCTCTGATGAACTTCGTTTCGGTTATTTAGTAGCTGATAGTCTTTTTCCTTCGCAGGTATGACTGAAGCTGCTGGCGCTCGGAAGAGGAAAGCAGCTCCGTCTGAGGAGGAGTAATTGAAGGAGGCCCCCCGAGTGAAGATCACTCGGAAGAAGCAGGTCCCTCATCGGGAGGGAGAAACTTTCACCTCGCCGACCCTAGCGGCCCCAACTCCGAGACCGGCCAGCTCTGCACCCGCGGTGCCTACCCCGACATGCCCTAGTACTGTTTTGCGCCCGATAGTACCTCCTCCTCCGGGGCTCGTCCGAGCGTCCGTGACCGCTACCTCCGTCATTCCGAGCCATGTCATTCCTCGTGCTCCTGCCATCGCCATTCCCCCCACCGCGGAGGCTCCCGTCGCAGCCCCCGAGCCCTCTATTGTTATCCCTTCTTCCTCCGAGAGGGAGGAGGCCATTAGAATGACCGACAACATGATTTTTCCTCCGAGGTCGGAGGAGATGTCTTCACCGAGGGTCAGAACTCGGCCAGTAGCAGGGTGGAGGCTAGTATTGCCCCAGGTGGGGACGAGCGGTGAGAAGTTCGAGCCAGGCTACCATATGGCCTGTTTGGCTCCATGGGCGGCCAAGTATGCTCCCGAGGAGGACATAGTCCGAACCCTTAGCAGGTCGGACAGCTCCTTTCTGAACGACTTTGCTGCCGTGTGTTATACGGTACGTCTCCGAGAAGATTCTTTCTATCTTTCATATTATCCTCGTGCATTTTTTAGGTGCTGACTCTCTTTTCCTTATTCAGGTCGTCCCGGCGCTGCTGTCAATTCGGGAGAGAGAGAGGGAGCATCAGAGGAGAGAGATTGAGTTCGAGGCCCTTAAGGCTGAGACGGCGGCTCTAAAAGATGAGTCCACCCCTGGAGGTCCGAGTAGAGTGAGCTGCGTCGGCAGCTCTCGGTCGAGAGGGCCAGAGGAGGTTGGCTACAGGGGGTCATGGTTGACCTAGAGGCCAGGGAGCTGCAGCTGTGGGAGGATACAAATAAACTTAAGGCCAGAAGCGATGTGGCGCCTTCCGAGCTGACTCGTGCCAGAGCTCACGCGGACTCCTTGGCCGTGGAAGCCGCTCGGGTGGGTGAAGCTTTAGAGCGTTCCAAGGCTGAGGCAGCTGAAGAACGGGCCTGAGCCATTGCCTAGGCTGTGGAGACTCAGCGGGTCAGAGATGAGGCTTCTTTGGCTGCGGCAGTTGCCGCTACAGTTGAAGACTTCAAAACTTCTAAGGAGAGGGACGCCGAGGCTGCGATGTTTTACAACCGTGGCTTCGACGCTTGTATCGAGGTGGTCTTGGGTTTATATCCAGACCTCGACCTTGATCCTCTTTTACCCGAGGACCCTGAAGACGTCCCTACCGAAGCCCCCCAGTCGGATCAAGCCCCTGATGCCCAAGCACCTCCTCCAGCATGAAGGCCTTATGTCCTTTCTCTCTCTCTCTTTTTTTTGTTGTTGATGTACTTTTGTCCCTTTGAGGGAATTTAATGAGAAGCACTTCTCGGGTTGATTCGTTCTGAGATGTTGTCGAGCCGACCTCTTTGCGTGTCTGACCCCTTTCATCCTGTCGTATGTCGAGCCGAGCACTCCAACGAAGAGTCGGGTCATTATTAGGCTTTTTTCCTCGAGGGGATGCCGCGTCGAGCCTTTGTAGGATTAGGTTCCGGCCCCTTGGGGGTCGGACCATTAGGTCATACTCGTACAAATGAGACAGTTGAGTAAACATCCGAGGCTGAATTGAAACTTTTATTAAGAGCCTTAAAGGCTAGTCGGTCGGAGGCATACACTTTATTATGATCCTTAAAGGATAGTTCCTCATGGGTAGTAGATCTTCAGATGCACATCATTCCAAGGATGAAGGAGCTAGCAGCCTTCGAGGTCTTCTAAGTGGTACGAGCCCTGTTTAGCAGATTTGACCCTCGATATGGTCCTTCCCAGTTAGGTCCGAGCGCTCCCGCTCCCGGCTCGGCCGTGTTCTGGAAGACCCGACGGAGGACTAAGTCCCTTGGGCGGAAACGCTTGACTTTGACCTTTGACTTGTAGAAACGTGCTACCTGCTGATGCCGAGCCATCGTTCGGAACTTGGAAACATCTCTGAGTTCTTCGAGTAAATCTAGATTAGCGGCAATCTGCTTAGAATTTTGATTTTCTTCAAAGCTCCTTACCCGCGCCGTTGGGAGCCTGATTTTCACTGGCACTATTGCCTCCAAGCCATAGGATAATGAAAACGGGGTCTCGCCCGTTGAAGTTTGTGCTGTGGTCCTGTAGGCCCAGAGGATGAAGGGGAGTTCCTCGGCCCAGTTTCCCTTTGTTTTTTCCAGTTTTGTTTTGAGATGGTGTTTGATGATTTTGTTGACTACTTCAACCTGCCCATTTAACTGCGGGTGCCGAGGCGATGAATAGGCATTCACGATGCCGAGTCCCCAGCACATACCACCGAACTTGTCATTATCTAATTGGCGGCCATTATCAGAGATAATGGTTCGCGGGATTCCGAACCGGCAGATGATATTTTTTCACATAAAGTCGATTACTTTTTGCTCGGTGATCTTCGCGACCGGCTCGGCCTCGGCCCACTTAGTGAAGTAATCGATTGCAACTAAGGCGAACTTGACTTGTCCCTTCCCCGTAGGCAAAGGACCGATAATGTCGATTCCCCATTGGGCGAACGGCCAGGGCCCACTCATGGGAGTCATTTCTTCCGCCGGTTGCCTCGACACAGCCGCGAAGCACTGACACTTGTCGCACTTCCGAACAAAGTCCTTTGAATCATACTTAAGAGTGGCCAGAAATATCCTTGTTGGAGTATCTTCATAGCTAGGGCTCGGCTGCCAAAATGATTTTCACAAATTCCCTCGTGAATCTCTCGAATCACGTAGTCGGCCTCGTCCGGTCGGAGGCATCTGAGGTAAGGCTGAGAGTGTCCCTTCTTGTAAAGCACTTCGTCCAATATGACGTATCAGGCTGCCCTGACTCTGAGTCGTCTTGCATCTAACTTGTCTGATAGGATTTCACCGGATGAGAGGTAATTGAAGATCGGGTCCATCCAACTAGGAATAGACTGGACGGGGTTGACCTTCTCTGTCTGACCGATACTCGGGTGCTTAACAAACTCGACGGGAATAAAAAGCAGGATCTTTCCCTCGGAAGCCGAGGCGAGTCTTACTAAGGCATCGGCCCAGGAGTTCTCGGCTCTGGGGATCTGCCGGATGGTGCAACTCCAAAACTTCTCGATTAATTTTCTCGCTTCTTCGAGGTAAGCGATCATTCTGACCTCTTTACCTTCGTACTCCGAGGAGATGTGGTTCACTACCAACTGCGAGTCGCAGCGGACTTGTAGGGTCTGAACACCTAGGCTTGCTGTCAGCTTGAGCCTAGCCAGCAACGCTTCATACTCGGCCTCATTGTTTGAAGCTTTGAATCCGAGTTTGATTGCGTATTAGATTGTCGTTGAATTAGGTGCGACCAAGACAATACCGGCTCCTACCCCTTTAATGTTGGAAGGCCCATCAACATAAAGGACTCATTCTGGATCCAACGCTGCCTCTTGGTCGCTCAACAGGACGGGTGGTGTCATCTCAACTTCCTTACTGATTTGTTCTTCACTTGGAGCCGTGAACTCGGCGATGAAATCGGCCACAACTTGACCCTTGATTGCCACCCTGGGGCGGAACTTAATGTCAAACTCTTCGAGCTCCATGGCCTACTTGGTGATCCGACCCGACACTTCGAGTCTCTGGAGGACTTGCCTCAGCAGAGAATCAATTAATACAATGATAAAATGGGCCTGGAAGTACGGCCACAATCTTCTAGTCGAGACGACGAGGCAGAGTGTCAGCTTTTTCAAGGACTGGTATCTCGTCTCTTCCGGTACCATAGCTTTACTTATATAGTACACGAGGTACTGCTTGCTTCTGACTTCTCTAATCAGAGCTGAGCTGACAGCTGAAGTCGAAACCGCGAGGTAGAGGAACAAGGGCTCCCCTTCTTCAGGCTTGGATAAGAGAGGCGGCGCTCCCAAGTAATGTTTCAACTGCTGGAAGGCTTGCTCGCACTCTGGTGTCCACTCCGTCCTCTCGTGGCCCTTTAGCTGCTGGAAGAAGGGAAGACATTTATCTGTAGCGCTAGATATGAAGCGTCCGAGGGTGACAACTCTTCCTGTGAGACACTGTATCTCCTTTAAAGTCCGAAGCGAATTCATGTCGAGGAGAGCCTTGATTTTATCCGGGTTGGCCTCAATCCCTCGCTGGCTGACTTGGTAGCCAAGAAACTTCCCTAACTCAACTCCGAACGCACACTTGGCAGGGTTAAGCTTCATCTGATATTCTCGAAGGACGTTGAACGTTTCTTCGAGATCAACTAGGTGGTTGGAGGCTTTGATACTTCTTACTAGCATGTCGTCCACATACACCTCCATGGTGCGCCCGATCTGCTTGGCGAACATCTGATTCATTAGCCTCTGGTATGTTGCCCCAGCATTTTTCAGGCCGAATGACATGACCCGGTAACAGTAGAGTCCTCTGTCCGTGACAAAGGTCGTCTTCTGCCTGTCTGGGGGATACATGACGATCTGGTTATACCCGGAATAAGCATCCAGGAATGAGAGTAGCTCATGCCCGGCTGTGTTGTCCACCAGTTGGTCAATCCAAGGCAACGAGAAGCTATCTTTAGGGCACGCTTTATTTAGATCGGATTAGTCTACATAAACCCACCACTTCCTATTAGATTTTTTGACGAGAACAACATTCACTATCCAGTCAGGGTAGTATACTTCTTCTATGAAACCCGCATCGAGCAGGACGGAGACCTCCTTGGTAATGGCTTCATATCGTTCGACATCAAACGGTCTTCTCTTTTGCTTAACTGGCTCATGTTATGGGTCCACGTTCAACCTGTGAACCAGCACGTCAGGAGAAATTCCAGGCATATCTGCGTGAGACCATGCGGAGACGTCCCGGTGCTGCCTCAAGAAAGCCAATAATTCATTCTTCCGCTTGGGATTCAACGATGATCCGAGCTGGACAGTCTTGCTCGGGTCTGATTCATCGAGGGGGACTTTTTCTAGATCTTCGACCGATGAGCTTTCTGTCAGACCTCGGGGGTCCAAGGCGCCCACGACGAGGGTCTGTTTGGCGGCTCCTTTTCTAACCGCTATAGCATAATATCTTCGGGCCACGCGTTGGTCGCCTCGTAGATAACCGACCCCTCCTTCAGCTGGAAACTTCATCATCAGATGGTAAGTTGAGACGACCGCTCTCATTACATTGAGGGAGGGTCGGCCCAGGATCACATTGTGGACAGATGGAACATTGACAACTAAAAAGTCCACCAGAAGTGTGACTTGATGTTGCCCTTCTTCGGCTGTTACTGGGAGGGAGATGGCTCCTTCGGAGATTACTCTCTCTCCAGCAAAGCCGTGTAGGGGAGTCATCACGGGTCAGAGACGAGACCGTGGAATTTCCATCTTCTCGAATGCTTCGGAGTACATCACATCAGCTGAACTCCTGGTGTCGACCAGGATGCAATATACTTTGTGATTTGCTATGATCATGGCGACCACTAGCCCGTCATCATGCGGGTGTTGGATCCCGCGCGCATCATCTTCGGTGAAAGTCAGGCTGCACGGAGTGGCTTGGAGTTCCTTGCTGGGACGTTCCGCTAAGTGAACGTGGTGTTCCGGCTCGGATCTCCGGAAATGGGCTTTTCGGGCCCTGTTTGAATCTCCCCCTCCAGCCGAGCCTCCGAAGATGGTATGAATTTCGGTGGATTCTTCTGGCAGATTGCTCGACTGTTCTCGCGGTCGTTCTTCTCTCCGAGCGGACTTCTCTTTCTTAGTGTAATGACGTAGATGTCCCTTGCGGATGAGGGACTCGATCTCGTCTTTCAGGTCCACGCAGTCGTCCGTGTTGTGCCCATGGTCTCGGTGGAAGCGGTAGAATTTTCGCTTGTCCCGTTGCTCTGGGTCAGCCCTCATGCAGACTGGCCAATTGAGTAGCTTGTCTCCTCAGATATCTAGCAGAATTTGCTCGGCGGATGTGTTAAGAGGAGTATGGGAACGAAATTTTCCTTCTGGCTTATGGCTCGGTCGACGATCCCGGGGAGTGCGGTCGTCCGCCCCTTTACCGCTTGGCTGAGAGTCTTCGTTCCTATGCCTCTTCCCTTTGTTTGCCGAGTCAGTGACTTGCATACCTTTACGGGCGTTAGTGAACTCCTCGGCATTGGTATACTTTTGAGCCTTCACCATGAAGTCCACTAGCGTTTTTGAGAGATTTTTTTCGATGGAGAAAGCGAACTTTCCTTCCTTCAGTCCGCTCAGGATGGCTGCAAGAGTCATCTTGTCATCATAGTCTTCGACATGCAACGCCTCTTCATTGAAACAGGCGATATAGTTTTTTAACGACTCCTTCGGAGCCTGCTTGATAGTAAGCAGGTGGGTGTTAGGTTTTTAACTTCTCTTACCACTTATGAACTGTGTAAGGAATAGTCGGCTTAGTTCTGCGAAGGAGCCCACGGAGTTTGGTTTAAGCTGGCGATACCAAATTCGAGGGATCCTGTGAGGGTGATGGAAAACCCCCTACAAATCATTGCGTCCGTTGCAGTCTGGATCTGCATCCAAGATCGGTAGGACTCCAGGTGTTCTGATGAGTCCCCGGATCCTGAATACTGGATGATGGGAGACATCTGAAACCTCTGAGGCATCACCTCAGTCATAATGGCAGGAGTGAAGGGAGGTTCGGTCTCTTCCATCATTGCTTGGATCTTTGCTAGAACAGTCGACTGTTGTTGCTTCTTTACGAGCGTCAGGAACTGGTCTTTCAGCTCTGCAAAGCGTGCTTCCCAGGGATCCTTATTTTTAGCGACGACCTCTGGGGCATTCTCAATCTCCGGCGTTCTCCTTTCTCTCCTCCGTTGTAACTGATGACGGAGGTCCGTGGGCGGCAGGGCAAACGTGGCTGAATGGACAGTCGTGGGAGCCCGGGTAGTGTCGTTCCGAGCAGATCTTTCGACTTGCACCGTAGGAGGATTTTGACTCGAACGCAGCACCCCCGAGTGTTGGGGGGCTTCAGGTCTCACACTCCTCGATGCAGAGCGAGTCTCCACGAACAATCCCACCGGTTCGAGAACGGGTTGTCCTGGATCGGGCGTGACTCTGGCTCCCTCTGCTGCTTCATTCTATTTATTTCGTCATGCAGGGCCTGGATCTTATTCTGCATGGCGCGGTATTTACTTGACCGATTGCGCGAACGTTGAGAAGGTCCTGGTGCGGACTCGGCATGAAGTGTTGATGATGACCGCGTCTGCTCATTTGGTACTGGTTCCACAGCTGCAGTTTTCTTCTTCCTCGCCATTGCTCAGGAGGATGAGAACCCGACTTTTAGTATCAGGTTCCCACAGATGGTGCCAAAAAATGTTGATGTAAAAATCTGGTCGGCCCTCCCTTCACGTCTTCTAGAACTTGCACCAAGCGAACTGGTAAAGGTGACCCTGGCTAAGCCGGGGAACCCTCCGATGCCTAAGTCAGGACAAGGGAATCAGGGTCTAATTCGAGAATAGAGGAGAGAGCACTTGATCTTGCGTACCTGTAGATATGGCGTGCTGCGCTATTTATACTTGCCTGTGTAATGGTCCGGATCCAACAATCTCGGTACGATCAGGAGAATTCCCGGATCGTGGAGATACCGTCAGCAATCTATTGATCATGTAGTGTATCCGTCGAGTAGTGCGTATCTGCGAGCGAAGTTATCGGCCACGATCAGTAATGACAACTTCCGCATTTGGCGTATTCCACTACACGTCTACTCGGCTCGGCTCATCCGACCACGGAGTAAAGAGTCCAGCACCTAGTACTGCGTCTGATCCGTCCCGTTAAGCCGGTCCCATCGTAGTTAGCCTGGCTGGTTGTGTCGAGTGGAGTGCGGTTACAGTATGACAGGTCATCTGATCGGAATATGAGGACTGTCCTGAGCTACACCTCAACCGTGTCGGCTGCTCAGACGGGTCACGTCTCGAAATAGGTCGGGAGAGTCATGCCTCGGCTTTGCCTGGCGATCGGACTAGTGTTGTATCGCGAGCTCGGATTTCCCATAACAAGTTGTATATTTTATTAAATTTTACAGTACTATATGATATGGGCCCGACATCCAAATACGCCCTTAGGATACAATGCTCAATGTATAATTTATTTATATGTGAAAAAATCCTAACCCTAAATTCATTAAATTCACTTTTTGATTACCTTTAACAAAAAAAAAAAAAAAAAAAAAATCTCTTTGTGGAGAGGAAGGGGATGAGATGGCATGCTTAAAGCCTCGGTGAAAAATTCTTAAATAACCCTACGGTGGTATTAGGTTATTGTTGGGCGTAAAATTAAGATATACAATTAAAACAAGCCCATTAACACTCAAGAAAAGTAAATCAAGCCCAATGGGGAAATAAATACTAAGTATGGTACACCAATCATGAACGGTGAGCACAACCCAGTGGACGGTTGGGGTTGATTGATTGAATTGTCCAGGTAGACCTATGCATGCAACTTCTTGGAGCGCAAGATCCTATACTGCCACAGGATTCTGGGTGGGCCCGACTGTGATGTTTGTTAGAAATCCAATCCGTCCATCTGTTTTTTAATCTCATTTCAGTACATGCGACCAAAACTGAGGAGGAAACAAAACTCAAGTAGGCCCTGCAAGATGAAACAGTGGGAAAAGTAATAACTACCGTTAAAACCTTCCTAGGCTCCACCTTGATGTTAATATTCCATCCAAATCGTTTATAAGGTAATTTTCAATCACATGAAGTGAAAACATCAAAAACTTAGACTGATACGAAACTTTCGTGATCATACAAGTATTTCAACTTTGGTCACTTAATCCTCACCGTTTCTTCTCATGTTGCCAAAGTTTTGGATAAACTTTATTTCCTAAAATAGGTTAAAAAAAACGGATGGACGAAGGGTCTTTCTCACAAACATTGCAGTGAGCCCCGCACAGAATCCTTCCGAGCACGAATAACTCGGGGTGGAGACACGTAATCGAAATGGCCCGTTATCCTTATTCCAAGATATGGGTTATGAAGGGAAGTGGATTGCGTCCTACCCCCACCCGGACGAAAATCCGTCCGGGCAGCGCTCTGTGGGGCCCACCGTGATGTAAATTATTTATCTACGCCGTCCATCCTATTTTTTAGATCGTTTTAAGATCTAAACCAAAAATTTAGGTGAAACCAATGCTTAGGCCACAAAGTCAGGGCTGAACGCTCACCATTAAAAATTTATTGCGAGCTGCAGAATTTTCGGATTAAGCTAATTTTTTTTTTTTTCACTTCGTACAGGTATACATGACCTTATGAGTTGGATGGTAAGAAAACGATACGGTGGCCCTTAGAAAATTTTCATTATCAATGCTGCTTACTTTGGTGTGGTCCACTTGAACTATGGACATTTTTCATTTTTAGTATAGTGCTGTAAAATGATCTGAAAAAATTGATAAACGGAGTGGATAAAGTATTTACAACACAGTGGCCCCACGGAGCACTGCCCGGACGGATTATCGTCCGGGCGGGGGTAACGGAAGCGGATTTGCTGGTATACCACACACCAGCTGTATAGCAGCGGTATTGATGTCAGCAGGTTGTAGATCTGATCATGAGGTATTTGTTATATCCAAACTGTTCATTCATTTGGCGAGCTTGTATTAATGCTTGAAACGAAAAATAAGATAGATATAACCATCAAGTGGATCACACTTCAAAAAAGCAGTGGGAGATTGAACCTTTACCATTGAAACCCTTTTTGGAGTCACAGAAGTTTTGGATTAATATGAAATTTATTTTTGCTCTTAATTCAGGTCTTTGTGATCTTATGAACAGATTGGATGGAAAATAAACGTTATAGTAGGCCCTATGAATTTTTTAACAGTGAATATCATTATCTCCGCTGCTATTTGTGGTGCGGTCCGGATGATCTTTGGAATGATTAAATTTTTAGATAATGCTCTGAAATAATCTCCAAAAATAGACAGACAGTATAGATATAATAAATACATCACTGTAGGGCCATGTAACTGTGCTCTCCTTTAAACCGTTCGTATAACTCGGAGCGTCAGTGCTCGTCTTCGCACGACACACACCAGCAGCAGCTATATAGCTGATGTGTGGTACGCCAGCTAATCCGCTTCTGAAATAAATACTAAGTGCGGTACCCCAATCATGAAAGCGCAACTCAATGGACGGTTAGGGTTGATTGATTGAATTGTCCAAGTAGACCTACGCAATTTCTTGGAGCACAATATCCTATACTGCTACAGGATTCTGGGTGGGCCCGACTGTGATGTTTGCTAGAAATCCAATCCGTCCATCCACTTTTCAATCTTATTTCAGTACATACGACTAAAAATAAGGACTCAAAAATTAAGTAGGCCATGCAAGATGAAACAGTGGAGAAAAATATGACTACTGTTGAAACGTTCTTAGGCTCATCTTGATGTTTATATTCCATCCAAATCCTTTAGAAGGTAATTTTCATTGAGATGAAGTAAAAACGCTGAGAACTTAAACTGACACAAAACTTTTGTAATCATATAAATGTTTCACCGGTGATCATTAAATCCTTACTGTTTACTCTCGTGTGGTCCATTTAAGTTTTGGGTAAACTTTATTTTTAGCCACATGTCCTAAAACAAGCTCAAAAAACGGATGGACGGAGGGTCTTTCTCACAAACATCGCAGTGAGCCCCACACAGAATCCTTGTGCAGGAACTTCGTGCGGAAAGCTTTCGAAGGAAATCCGCATCCGAGCACGAATGACTGGGGCGGAGACACGTAATCGAATTGCCCCGTTGTCCCTTTGATAAGGGTTATAAAAGTAGGGTGGAGAAAATAACCAGTGTCCTAAAGGAGTTGAGAAGCGTACTGCTCTGGTAGCTTTTTGTAATAATAGTGTCTTGCGGAGGGTCTGTGTGTACTTTGGAGGGAGAAATAGTGACTTGTGAGTGACTTTTGGGTAGGTGAAGGTGTCTTTGTAGTTGAAGGAATGGAGGATTTGGAAGGTTTCCTGATGGAGGAGGGGCCAGACATTTTGCTAAGTTGTCCTGAGTTAGAGAACTCTTTCAGCTCTTCTTTGGATGCTTGGTGGAATGGCCGCATCTCTGACTTAGACGACACTGATTTAAATCTCATCTCTCTCTTGGAGGAAGGTGACTCGGCCCACCACCAGCATTCCTCATCTATTGGTTCTACACACCAAGATAAAGAACAGCAGCAGCAGCAGCAACGAGAACAAGAAGCAGAACAACAACAGCAGCAGCAACAGCAAGAACAAGAAGCAGAACAACACCAAGAAGTTAATGGGTTCCTTGAATCGGATGTCTTTGATTCGGAACTCTTCTCCCTCTTAGAAGAAGACGGATGGACCCTCCGACCATCATCCTCGGTTGGCTCTATAAACCAGATGGAACAACTACAACAACAGTCAAATGATGAGGAAGCAGAAGAGGAAGAATCGGATAGTGATGATAAGAAGGTCAATGCACCTAACAGTAAGAACTTGGTATCAGAGCGAAATAGGAGAAAACGGTTAAACCAGCAACTCTTCAGCTTGAGATCTCTCGTACCAAACATCACAAAGGTAATCATTTACATTCATGTTTATAAATCATCTTATGGGTGCATTCCATTTCAAGTACATCTCGATACATCATTCGTATTGGCACTGATGCCATGAGAAAATTTCTAATTGCACCAAGAGATGTAATAGCGATAAAAGTATCATATGACATTGAGAAATTGTAGAGGAATTTACAATTTTATTTTTTTAAAATTCAAAATAACCAAATTAAGATAAACGAAGACATCCTTACATTAGATATGAACACACCACAAACATAACCAAAATGACTGTAACATTGAAAAAAAAAAAAAAAGTATGTTTTTCCTACAAATAATAAATGATACTATATATGATTCTGACTGCTATTGATTTTGTGGTTAAAGATGGACAAGAGATCTATTCTTGTCGATGCTCTAGCTTACCTACAAAGCATTCTGCAACAAATTGAGAGGGAGAAGGAGAATACCAACATCACAGAGGACTCTTCCTGCGACGACGACTCCCTTGTTGTGCACCAAGAAATCCCACCAATGCAACCTCAAGAATTATTTCCATGCGATTCTCCTCCAGCTATATCACAGGTTTTGGTTTAAGGTTTTTATGTTTTTCTTCTTCTTTTTCCATTTGTAACTCGATCAGGTGTGCATTGATAGGATGGTATTAACCATATTACCCAAGAGACCCGGTGAACATGTCGATCAATGCAGACCCGTGAACTGATTGGTGATGTAGAGCGGGTCGCGGATAATTTCATGGCCAAGATGGATCAGAAAAGGCACGGTCGACAACATAAGTGATCTGGACCATCAGCCTTAGATCGGGCGTATCTCGCAATCCGGAATGAGTTATCCGACGCAGAATATATGATTTTGGGGTAGAACGAGCTACTTTAGCCAACCAACCCTGCTACGCCGGGTTGCGCAGCCCGGATTTGTGAGAAACCCCCTGATCGACGGTCGTTTTCCCGCTTTAATTTTGTTTTTACTATTTATAGTAAGTTTTAGTTTGCTTATAGCTCTTCATCCGTTGGGCTTTAGGAGTTGTGTCCAACATGAAAAGTGCTTAGGATAATTAGGAGAATGGTTTGGTGAAGCCAAATAGGACACTTACTATTTTTGGCCGAAAACCTTGCGCACTAGTAGACATCACGACCGTCTATAAATAGTAAGCTTACTATTTATAGTAAGTTGCGGATTCTAGAAGTTTTAGTTGTAGTTTGAGTCTGATTTCTTTCCTGTTGCTTGGTTCCCTTATTTAAAGGGGTGTAAACTCGTTTTTGGAGATTCATCAATTAATTTCGAATTTATTAGAATTTATTTCTATCTTCCTGCTTTCTTTCCTCGTGGATTCGAGAAGCCTCTGTGAGGAGTCCAGAGAAGCTCCGTGGATTCGGAGTAGTTATCCTTGAGGAAGATGGTGATCGACCTCATCACATTCATCCCTGCGTCAATTGGCCACCTTACTGATGGGCTAATAGTAAAGAACTGCGGATATTGCATGTTTCTAACCCTTCAATCTATAGGCTTACTGGTTTGGAGCTATTTCTCATCCAATAGGTGGTCCACTAATCAACGGGTTGAAGGGTTGATAATTACTTAGTATATATGGTACCCGACTCAAATTGCATCTTTGTGATTATTCTCTTGTTAGTAGTGAAGGTCTGTAAGTATATGGATATTTGGTTTTTCTAGATTGAAGTGGAGATGTTTGATGAAGAGAGGTTTGTGCTAAAGATCGGCTGCAATAGAGCAATGGGTGCACTGAGTCAAGTGCAGCGGGTGATAGAATCGCTGGGCTTAGAGATCACATGCAATTCTGTCAAGCAGATCGACCGTGATCACGTGATCACCACCGCTTTCCTTCGTGTAAGTTGTCTATGACATACACAAACGTCACATGTGTAAATGAGGAATCTTTGTTCGGGATTGTGGAGCCGCTCATTGGCCGATGTGATCATCAGGTGAATCATACTTGTATTTAAAATAATTTTTAAAAATAAAAAATAAATAAAAACTATTTAAGAGAAATTGACAAATTGTCCAATTTCTACATACATGCATGTATGCCCACCTGACAATTATTTCAGCCTGATAGCAAGATCTGGCACCTATCCGAATTGCCTGATGAGCAGCTCTGATCACATACAGACATTCATGACCATTTCCACATGTGAGGTGGGTCGCCTCAGCATTTCTCCGTTTATATTCTTCAGTCAGTGAGGATGTTTTGTCTGCGTATATGTTGGAACATCACAGGTAAAGAAGACGGGTGTTGTCACGGAAGAAAAGCTCAAGAATCGGGCGAAAACAATGGCATTGAAATTGGGTCTTCTTCTCCCAAATCCCCCAATTCATTAGATATAAACCTTGGCAATGGAATTGCTTCTTCTCCTCCTCCTTCCTGTTGCGAGTAGATTGTAGATTGTAAGCAACGGCGATCGAGCAATTCTAGCCGTCCAATCAGGCTTCCATCAGAAGGGCGATTGAATGAAAGGCAGTTTTCATCAAATGAATGATTGAAAACAAAACGATCATCAGCTAAAGCTCAATAAGAGAAATATGATGGACAAGATAATCATAGGGGCACTTGTTTATGCGGACTGGATTAGTGTCCACATATGCCATGCGTATCATGGATGAGCTTCCATAATTACAAAACTGCAGCGGTTGCACAAATTTTCCTAGCCCTGGTACTGCAATAATCATATTTATATTTATTTGAGAACTATTTCACATTTTCAAACTTTTCTTATGATCCCGCAATGACATGACCATGAAAAGAGAATGAAGTAAATGCCTATGTTGATGCGGTCGGTGCTTTCAC
The DNA here is from genome assembly GCA_037074715.1 of Magnolia kwangsiensis. Lineage (NCBI taxonomy): Eukaryota > Viridiplantae > Streptophyta > Magnoliopsida > Magnoliales > Magnoliaceae > Magnolia > Magnolia kwangsiensis. The sequence goes on along the minus strand of CM073572.1, from coordinate 15,603,594 downwards.
CAATCTGGGAGAGTCCTTAATTTGTCCGACTGACTCGAAATGTGCACAAGTCCAATGTAGTGAAGCTTGGTACAACTTGACTCAGCTTGGCCACCATCTAACCCCATCTTGAACTCAGCTCAATTCGGTCCGGGTCAACTGCTCACGCCAAATCGAGCCAAGATCGAGCTAGCGTAGCATTTTCTCAAACACATGAAGTGTACCTTTCATTTTTCATTGTGTGTAAAACAACAGCAGCAGTTTACAAATATTTCATCAAACACTCAGTAGGCAGTATCAAAATCAAGATACAAAGGTATTTTGTTTCATATCTATACCTTCGTTGCTACTAGCCAACACTTCGTAGAGTCATTTCATCAAACACTTGGTAAGCAACGTGCAATATCAAAATAATCGAGTCACCGAATGTTAAGGGTCAAATATTGCATATTAGACCCCAGTTATTGTTTGATTTTGCGAACATGATAATGCTTTATGTCATATTTTAATTATGTTTTTGTTGTAAGGTGAATTTAAGAACTTGGATTGAAAAATGGTGCTAAAAGCATGGATTTAACACTCAAGAATCACCAAGGCAAGGATCGGATCTTAGGGGAATGAGATCGAAGAATTAACCTGCTAAAAATCTGAGAAAATCAAATGATTGAAGTTAAAAGGGCCTAAAAGTCATCCTGAATGCAAGATCACAGGGTTCCACCATCCGTTTGGCTCGAAATTTTATATCTGGCCTGAGGACCCTGAATTAACCTTACACGTCGAAATTCAGCCCTTGGATCTGACATAAGGATGAATGTGATGAGGTCGATCACCGTCTTCCTCAAGAGGATAACTACTCTAAACCCACGTAGCTTCTCTGGACTCCTCACAGAGACTTCTCGAATCCACTAGGAAATAAAGAAAAAAATAGAAATAAATTTTAATAAATTTAAAATTGATTTAATGAATCCCAATAAACGAGTTCACAACCCTTTAAATATGGATACAAGCAATGAGAGAGAAATCAGAAGAAAACTACAACTAAAACTCCTAGAATTCGCGACTTACTATAAATAGTAAACTTACTATTTATAGACGGTCACGTCTACTAGTGCACAAGGTTTTCGGCCAAAATAGTAAGTGTCCTATTTGACTTCACCAAACCGTTCTCCTAATTATTCTAAGCTCTTTTCACATTGAACGCAACTTCTAAAGCCCGATGGATGAAGAGTTATAATCAAACTAAAACTTACTTTTATAGTAAAAATGAAATTAAAATAGGGAAATGACCGTCGATTTAGTTGTATTTCGCAAATCCAGCTTGCGCAACCTAACATAGTGGGGTCGGTTGGCTAAAGTAGCTCGTTCTACCCCAAAATCGTATATTTTACGCCCGATATCTCATTCCGGATTGTGAGATATGCCCGATCTAAGGTTCGATGGTCTCGATCACTTCTGTCGTCGACTGGGCCTTTTCTGATCCATCTTGGCCATGAAACTGTTCGCGACCCGTTCTACATCAGGATCCCTATGTAAGTGGCCCAACGAACAGATCGGCCCCATAAATCATCAATCTAGGGCACACCTAATGTCTGGATGTTCTTCAATTTTGGTCTCGACCCCTCAAATTAGATAAGAGGGAGAATGGACGGATCGGATTTCTCACGAATATCATGGAGACTTATGTGTACATAATATATATATATATATATATATATATATATATATATATATATATATATATATATATATATATATATTAATAGCTAACAATGGTAAGGATGTAATGAACAATAGAAATGGTAAACCAAAAGTCTATGTAACCTCGAGTTGCCGATAAACTAGGTGTATCTTTTTCATATTAGAGTTTATTTGGTGTATTTTTAGGAATTGCTTCTAACCATGTTAGAAATTGTCTTATATGATTAAATTAGATTATTTTTACTATATTTTTCTATTTCAAGTAGTTTCTAGTACGGTTGAACTACAACTCTTGAACAGGGTTGAGTTTGATTGTTTAATACCTTGTAAGTTCATATTCAAGGCGGACTTCACTAAATATTATGAGTTTCCTATTCTCTTGTAAATTTAAAATTCATACTATGTTAAGATGTCCTTCCTCTTTCCTTTTCTGCGGCTTTCCTTACGTCACTAGTACTCCCAACCTCTGAAATATCTTAGAACTGTCGATTCTTCCTTCTCTCTCGAAGTTAACGAAATTGAAGTGCAGTTTGCTCATAACCCACTAGCCATAAGAATGAAATGACAATATACATATAAAATTTTATGTCATTAGAAACCTTTTTAGGATAATCTTTGACCATAAGCATATTGAGAGATCTATTAACCCCTAATTTGGACATAAATTAAAATGAGAACTCTCTTAGACCAAAATTCAAAGGACAACCTTATAAATAGGATATTTGAATTTTTCAATGATGGGTATTCCTTAAACATTTAGGTTGATTAGATTATGGAATTACAGAACTATACACCTGCGAAGCATTCGCGACTTAACCAAATTTTCAATCCTGAGCGACTACCAATGGATTCACTGCTTTGACCAATCAGAAGACCAGGATCCACCAAGACTAAGAAGGGATACAATGAACCTTCTACCCTGGCCAGGTAGAAGATCGGCGTATCGAGTTCAAGCCTATTACAACCAGCTCTTCGTGTTGGCCAAACATTGAAAAACAAATATTTTTACTCTAGACAGCGGAGAATCGTCGTCATGAATCCGAATCTTTAATAAATAAATAAATAAAATAAAAATTGTAGTAAACCATCAGGGTGAAAAAGTTTTAAAGGAGGTAGAGTATAATTAGCCAGACTAGCATAGTTAGTAAGCATCCTACCATGCACATGAACGTGAAATCAATGAAACTTAGGCGTACAAAATTAAAATACCTTTACCTATTTACATTAGGCAATTTTGAGGACGAAATTATTTTTAAGAGGGGTAGATTGTAACACTCTGGATTTTTGCTATTTTGGATTGTCAAAATCCTTAATTTTTATTTTTATTTTTTATTTTATTTTTTTAAACTAGCTCACGTCGTCACTTATTGACCCTTGACGTTCGAAGTGAGCCTATACGCGGCTGGTACGAACCGTACAAATAAGATTGATCAACTGTAAAAAACCAATGAATCCAACCGATCACTTAAACATCGAGTTTAGCTCCAAGATTTGTTCACATAGGCCCAATTCTAACCGACCTACCACTGACTAATCAAAATAGCCGTAACTAAATTAAAGATTTATCCAAACCTGAGGCAGCTATGGGCTTGACCTTAATTAATAAACTAAATCAACCCAGTTACTCTTTTAGCTTAAAATCGATGGTTTAGAATGATCATGACTAGAGCTGGGCATCGATCCGAGTCAAATCGGATTTGAACCAACCCGATTTGATCCGAAATCTTAATGACTTGACCCAAACTCGGACCGATTTGAGACCAAGTCCAGGTCACCTGACTCGGACCGAGCCGAAATTTGTATTGCCTAATCTGATCCGAGTCAGACTCGGTTAGAAAAATCGAGTCGTATCGGATTGGGCACGAGTCAGTTCAGATGGTAATCTCCCTGTGTCTTTTATCGACAAGTGTCCACTAAAATTTAAGGCCTCATCAATTAACCTGTCCTTTGCTCTCTCTCCATAGCTTTTTTAGAGTCTGATCCCTCCGCAGTGTTTGTTGTATAACCATGTTCTGCAAACGTTGCATGTGGGGACACCTTGATATGGAGCCGAAATCCACTCCATTCATCTATTGAGCCCCATCAAGATAACATAATAGACCAAAGATTACTCCGATGTAGATTATAGGAGAATAACACTGTAGGAAACAGTTGGAACAAAAATTCCTACCATTAAAATCTTCCAGATTTTGTAGGGCCAACATAGTTTTCATATTTTATCCAATCTGTTCATAAGATGAGATAAATTATTTTAAATGGATATATCAAAATTAGTCCATTAAAAAAATCTTAGGTGGGCTAAACCACATGGTTTTAGAGACTTTAGGCATGATTTAACATGGTGGGCCTGAATGAGATCATATCATCTTGATCTCTGATCCCAGAAATGAAGATGAAGGGCTCACCGGATGGACCGACTTAATTTTATACAAACAACAATATGGGTCCCATAGACAACGGTGTAGAATTAAATCATTCTCTGAAAAGGTTGTAGAGGAACCAGTATGCACCTCTGAATCTCTGAGACTCTAATCAAGTAATTATAAGAGGCGCTCGAGCGAGTGTTCTTTTCCTTGTACTTACCTCAATCACACGAGACAATGAAGTTCACGTGTATAAAATCGAAGACATTCATCAATCAAACCCCACTGCTTACATGCCTCACCTCAAAAATCAACCTAACCCAATCACCACTGTTATCAGACGTATAGAAAACAATAGACATTTATTAACCATCCAAAATCTAGGTACAAATATCATCCATCCAATGATCATATGCCCATAATTTCAACCACAACCATACACACAATGTGGATAGATTGGTGAGTGTCTCCGACTCCTCACACGTATCCTTAATCCCACTCGTGAGGCGAATGCACAAAAAGAGAAAGAAAAGTGTAGTCACTCAAATGCATTGAGCACTCTCTGTAATTTTAATCTTCACTTTCACTCCTTGCATGCTTTATTTAAAGAACCCAAGTAGAGGAAGGAAGAACTCAGACAGTAGAGAGAGAGAGAAAGAGATGAGTTGTTTGGGTTTGTTCTTAATTCCTTGCATTGCTCTCCTTCTCAGCAGTAGCATTTGTTGAGAATGTAGAAGAAAAAGTAGAGCTGATGATGAACTATTACAAGGACTCATGTCCTCAGGTAGAAGATATTATAAAGGAGCAGGTTAAGCTTCTCTACAAACACCATAAGAATACTGCTTTCTCTTGGCTCCGGATCGGGTTGGGTTAGATCGGTCCGGATCCTTTCTGTTTGGGTTTTCGGATGGGATCGGTCTGGATGGACCACTTCCTGAACTCAACCTGAAAAACAATCAGATCTGAATGGACAGACTCGATCAGGCCTGATTTAGGCCGTCAGTTCTGTTAAGAACGGGTCAGATCGGGCCTGATTGGGTCGGATCCACCGGATCGGACCCGACATGCCCACCTCTAATCATGACCGAATCACCATTTTTGCTAATTTCAAATAGGTCACACTATGAACTTAGTTAATCTAGACCTTAACAATTGCGCCCAAGAAATCTCTCTACCCAATTTATTCCAAAAATGCCCTGATTACCTGAACAAGCTCTACACCACTCGTTAGTGGGCCACTAGCTCCGAAATTATAGAGTAATGTCCACCTCACTGGGCTTGTGGTTCATCGCGCCCACTGGACTCAAACGACACCTTGAAATGGACATTTTGCACAGTCAAGTTAGCACTTGTCAGATGCGACTCTCCAAGTCAATGGCCTAAAAAAATTTAAAAAAATTATCCCTGCTGCTTAGGATAACAAACTACGACATTCCAACCGTTAGATTTCATCCAAAATCGCACTATAGATCATAGATATTTCTCTGCCCTCGTCCACCGAGTCAGACCCTTGATTGAAAAACGTGGATCCACAGCGAAATCACTAAATTTTCTATCCACAAACTTCCATATAGAAGAATCCATAAGATGATGCATGTACGAGTCATTTTTAGCCCCCTTTGAATGCCAAAACATATTCTCTACAATACATGATACACTATAAAGTCTTCGTAACCTTAGTGTTAATGGAAAGTATCTTAGCACCTTCCATGGTACCTGTGAGACTCTTGATCTTACAACACTATTCACTTTCCATTTACTTGCTTTACATGTAGGACAACTTTCCTTATTAGCATGCTCCTTCTAGTACTGAATACAATCATTACGGCTTACATGTATCACCTCATAGTTCATACCCAATAAACTAATCAATCTCTTTGCATTATAGGTACTATCTGGCAAAGAGTTATCGTTTGGCAAAATCTTCTTGAGCAGTTGCAACAAACTCGTAAAGCTATTATCTGACTACTGATATCTAGGCTTCATGCTCATCAACTCAACTGTCATTGACAACTTTGTATACTCAGGTTTACACGATGGATATAGGGGTTGTACCGCATCCTCCCTTAATTTATTATACTGAGTATCATTGTTTATGTCATTTTGAGGTTGACTACCATGTTCCTCATTAACCTCATTCATACATGCATCTAAGTCATCGGGTTGAACACAACCAAAAGTATCAATAACCAAATCAACCATTTTGGGCAACAACTCTTCATTACAATCAGTGGCAGATGTACTAGGAGCCTTGGCATTGACACCCATATTGGGAAGTTGTTCTCCATGAAAAAACCAAGTTGTGTATGTCTGATCTATACCATTTATAATCAAATGCTCAGAAACTGTACTTATAGTATTTTCTTTCCACGTACATGATGACATCTGGCTTAAGGACAACTATACCAATCAACACCTCTCGAATATCTTTTTGCAAAAATAATAAACGATTCAACGCCTTTAATGTATTCATCACTTAATATATCTTTCGTCATCCAATTCTTGCTTGGGGGGTGTCAAATCCATTTTGATATCACGTGCATGGAGCATATAAAAAGTGAGATACAATAAAAAAGAGGCTTTTCATAAATTGTCAAAACATGTCACACATGTGGTCACCAATCACAAAAAAATAAAGATCTATATATATTCGCAAATATATGCACATGATTAGGTGTAGGTTATTGGTTATAAGTTATAGGTTATATGTTATAGCTTTAGGGAGTTGAGATTAGGTTAAGGTTTAGGTTTAGGAAATCGGGTTCGGGTTTGGGATTGGGTTTAGGTTTGGGATCACGCATACATACATACATGCATAAAAACATGCATGATGATACATCCATCCATCCATGCATGCACACATACATAAACACATTCATGATGATCCATCCATCCATGATCTAACAATCCATCCATCTATCCATGCATGCATACACACATACACACATATGCGTGATGATCCATCCATCCAGTCTTCCATCCATGCATGCATACATACATACATATACACACACATAATCCATCAATGCACGTATGCATGCATGTATACACATGCATAATCTATCCATCCATGTATGCATGCATACGTTTCATCCATCCATGCGTGCATGCATACATATACACACATACATACATGTGTTTTATCATAAAACCGTGCATGATGCATCCATAAAAAAAAAATCAAATGGAGTTTTTTTTTATATAAACAATTTTTTTTAATATTATTATAAATAAAAAAAGATTTTTTTAATATTATTATAAACAACTATAAATGATTTACAGTTAACCCCAGCAAAGAGTTCGAATTTCATTTGCAAGCCTACTGACTATGAATGAAAGATTGGTTCTCCGTTTACAAGGCTTAAACAATTTGCGGGCTATACAAACATAGACAATCGCTTACCTGTAAATCATTTACAACTTAAAGCCAAACAAGACAGGCTGTAAAGATGTAAATCATTTATAACTTAAACCATTAACATGCATCCAAAAGGCTCCTTAATTGAGTTTGGATTATTTTATTGATTCAGGTTATTAATAGAAGTTATTTGTTGGTTGTGATGGGTGATTATTCAAGTGTAGAGAAATCATGCTTCTATTTTTTAAAAAGAAAAAAATTAATATTTTTGGGTCTTATCAGTTAAAGTGAGAATTGGGTTTGTTGGCTTTTTAAATATTAAATTGGATTTGGATTTCATTTTTTGGTAAAGGATTCCAATTTGATTTTGATTTTGAATTTGTGGGTAATTATTAGATCGTTTGTTTTTGTAATTCTTTCATGGAAGATAATTGGAAGGCTATTAGGAATAATGGGCCAATTTGAATTCAAACTATTATTAAAAAATAAAATAAAATAATCTATGGTTCAACTCACAAATGGCATCTGCTTTCATTGAGAAGCTTTCGATCATGCATGGAGAGGGAAAAAGTAACTGGATACTTTTTTATATTTTAAATGGGTATTTTTTTAGGATCTGTTGGTATAAAATTGGTTCCTTTTTATATTTTGATTCTTTTTATCTTTTTAGGATCCGTAGGAATAAAATGTTCCTTTTTATATTTTAAATGAGTTTTTTGTCAGGATCTTTTGGAATAAAATCAGCTATTTCTCTATTTTTTTTTCTTAAATTGGAATATGATTCTTTTCTTAATTGAATGGCCATAGACATTGCATTGGAAATTCTTTTTAATGCATTTTCTTTTTCTTTTTCACTTCCCCTGTATTCATGCAAATAAAGGCCACAACAGTTGAAGTGCTACGCCACCATTCACAAGAAGAAAAGTCAAAAAGCGTTAAAGGGAAAATTGGGCCCTCTTTCTTGTCATTGAAAAATACAAAGGGCCCATTTTCTCATTTCAGAGCAGCCCTCTTTCCAGTTGGAAGAGAAGGTGTCAAAAGCATGTGGATGTTCTTCTCATGTACTCATGTTGGAAAGGGTGCTGCAATTGACTTTTGGCTTGCAAAAGTCATGTTTTAAACCAACAACCATAGAAAAAGTCCACTCATATGATTTTCTTCCTATGCTTCCATTGAAAACCTAAAAGGGAAGTGAAGATAATAATAACAAAATAAAAAAGATATGAAAATGGTAGGCTGGATTGCTACATCAGTTTAATAATCAAACCGTAGTCAACACCTTCCATAATCATATTTTATTTTCAAAATTTCAACGATAATGCAAGAATTGATTAGGTTTTCAACAATTCAAATATCAGTTGGTATAGGAGTTCTTTAAATTGCAATCAGTTTCCACTAGCCATTGTGGTTCTGCCTAAAGAAGACAAGATTGGCTAGGAGTTCTAGCTAGAACTTAAATATAGTGCTTACCTGTTTCAGTTCATAGGTGAGAAGAGTCTTGAGTTGGATATGGTTGTGATTGCTTTATAGTGGACATTACAGACCAACAATCCTCATTTTATCCAAAGCTCAGCTGGACCACACACAGGAAAGAGTGGGGATTATGACATCCATCGTTGAGACTTTCATAGGGCCCACAGCGATGTTTATTTGTCACCTAACTTGTTCATAAGCTCACACAGACATAGGGAAAACACAAATATCAGCTTGATTCGAAACTTCTGCTGCCTTAAGAAGTTTTCAACAGTGGGTCTTCGATTCCCACTGTTTCCTGTGGTGGGCCCACTTGAGCATTGAATATGCTTCCATTTGGGCTCATGCCATAAAATGAGTTGAAAAATAGATGGCCTGCATGGATAAGACACACATTGCAGTGGCCTCATAGAGTTTACTCGCATGCTGAGTTACAAAGTATGCAATCCACCTTCTCCAGTAGAGACATTTCAACAAACACATGTTGTGCACACCTTAAACATTCACAACAAATGATGAATGGAAAGACTATTCTATGTCTGCATCCATTGTATACATGGTATACATCTATAGCAACCCAGGCCATCTAGATCATTGGTCCCATTATTTACCAGACATGACCAACGAACCCCCACTGTAGATTTACAGATCTAAAAATTAAAAACCTAAATATAGAAATGAATACCTGGCCAGGGAAGAGATGAAGGGTAGGGGCTGCTGGCCGCACTAGATCTGGAGATGATGCAAGTGAGGAAGAGAGAGAGAGAGAGAGAGAGAGAGAGAGAGAGAGAGAGAGAGAGAGTCGGGGGTAGGAAGAAGCTGAGAGTCGCGCCGGTGTCTAGGACTGGGATGACGAGAGAGAGAGAGAGAGAGAGAGAGAGAGAGAGAGAGAGAGTGCAGAGGGAGGGCGGCGAGAGAGCATGTTAAAATGGGAGGAGACATTGGGCGCGGCTCTGTTTTGAGCACGCCCCCAAATTTTGGGCGGGACCGTGGCTGGTGGTTGGTGCTCTGTGGGCCCCACCATGATGTACATGTTTCATCCATTCCGTTCATCCATTTTTACAGATCATTTTAGTGCTAGATACAAAAAATGATAGGGATATAAATCCTAGGTGGGCCACATCACAAGACAAAAATAATGAATCGATATTCACAATTAAAATCCTCCTAAGGTCCACTGTACTGTTTATTTGACATCCAATCTGTTGATTTGGTCATAAAGACCCAGATGAAGGGAAAAAATAAATATCAGCTTGATCCAAAACTTTTATGGCCCCCAAAACGTTTTTAATTGTCAAAATTCATTCAACACTATTTCCTGTAATGTGGTCCACTTGAGATTGTGATATAATTCATTCTTTTTATCATATCATAAAATGATATATAAAAATAGATGGACGGCATGGATGATACACATACATCATGGTGGGCCCCACAGAGCACCGACCACCAACAAATGGCTGGTGTCAGGGGGAGTAGCCAATCCGTTCCCCATCATAGCAAATACGTGATTTAATCTCAATTTTTCCTACTGTATGGTCCACTTTAGCCTTCGATCTAGATGATTTTTGGTTTCATACCCTATAATAATATTTTAAAATATATAGACGGCTTGGATAAGACATATTTTTTTAAGCCTTATAGGGACCCTTATACCCTAAGCGTACTGAGTAAATCCTGTGGGGCCCACCATGATTTATTCATTTTATCCACTCCATCCATCCATTTTAACATATAATATTATTACATAAGCTCAAAATTGAAGCCTATAAAAATCTGAAGTGGACCACATCATAGGAAATAGTATAAATTGAACGTTTACCATTGAAAAATTTTGGGAGGCCACTAAAGTTTTGGATCAAGTTAATATTTTAGTTTTCCCTTCATCTATGTATTTTTGATCTATTAAATAGGTTGGATGACAAATAAAAATCATCGTAGGCCATAGGAAGATTTCAACGGTGGAAATCATTATTCCCACCGTTTCTTGTGGTATGGTCCACTTGAGCTTTGGATATGCTTTAATTGTGGACTCAACCACTAAAATGATCTGGAAAAATGGATTGACGGTGTGGATAAACCATGACTTTGGGCCACGAGTTTAAAAATAAAGTCAATCCATGACTTAGGTGGGCCACACCACATACTATAGTTGAGAGGGTTACCCTCCCATTAAAACATTCATAATCATTTATTGGGCCCACTTAGATGTGGTTCATAGATCCAGCCCATTCATTATGTGTGTCCCACTTGGATGAGGAGCTAGCCCAAGTTTCATACACATCCAAAACTCATGTGGGCCCCATCAATTAAATGCTTTTATATGTTTTAGGGATGTCTTCACATAGTTTTAGATGCTATGGCCCACCTGAGTTTTGTATACAACTGATTTTTGGACTTAAAGGGGACACATCAAATGCATAGTGTTGATGTTTTACATACATCATGGTGGGGCGCACACAGATTAACCTCATGGGAAGTTCGCATGAGGTAACCTTATAGTACCATTTCACTATTTAGGTAACTCCTTCATGGGTGTTACTCTAACCGTGTAGGGCCCACCTTGATATATTTTATGTATATCGACATCGTCCATATATTTTTCATCATATTTTAGGATGTGATTTCAAATTATAAGAACTCAATAATCTCAGGTAGGTCATACCAATCAAAACAATAATGAATAACTATTAAAAACCTTTTGAAGGCGACAAAAGTTTTGGATTAATTTGATCTTCATAGTTTACCTTCATCTAGATCTTCTTTACATTATCAACAAGTTGTATTGCAAATAAACATTACTAAAACCTTACGATGGGCTTTTTATAATTTTTAATGGCGAGGTACTATATTATCATTCTTTCCAATGGTGTGGTCCACTTAAGATTTAAATCTACACAATTTTTTATACCCGACCCAAAAATGGGTTGGAGAAACATAGGGGCGACAAGGATATACAACACATTATCAAAATCTCACTTTTGTTATCTAACTTTTCAATTTTTCTTGTCAAAATACAAAATCTAATTTTCTTTTTTAAAATATATATATTTTTACAATTTGTCAATTTTTTCACAATTTTGTTTAATTTCTTAAACTTTCTTTTTCAAAATATCATTTTTTTAATCTCACTTTTGTTATATAACTTTTAAATTTTTGTTGTCAAAATACAAAATCTAGTTCTTCTTTTTCCAAAAATATATTTTTTTACAATTTGTCAATTTTTTCACAATTTTGTTTAATTTTTTAAATTTTCTTTTTCAAAATATCATTTTTTATTAAAATCTTGTTATATAACTTTTTAATTTTTCTTGTCAAAATACAAAATCTAGTTTTCTTTTTTAAAAAATATATTTTTCACCATTTTGTTTAATTTTTTATATTTTCTTTTTCAAAATATCATTTTTTTATCGAAATATTTTTTTTTTCAAAATTATTAACATTATTCAAAGTTCTTAATTTTTTTTTTCAAAATCTAGATTTTTTATAAATCACAGTTTTTTTTTTTTTTTTTTCAAAATCTAAATTTTTCTTAAACAGTGTTAATTATTTTTTCCAAGCTTCTCAATTATTTTTTTTTCAAAATTCATAATTTTTTTGTTAGGAAGATTTGATCTGAGCATTGGAGACGGTCTTAAACCGTTTCTAATGCAGACGGTCTTTAACGGTCTCATATGACTGTTATAAGACGGCCAAAGACCGTCTCTAATTAAGACGGTCTTTGACACTCAAATTAAGACAGCCAATATCCGTCTCTAATTAAGACGGTCTTTAACAGTCTCAAATTAAGATGACCAATAACCGTCTCTAATACTGACAGTCATTAACAGTCTCATATTCCAAAAAAAGACGGCCAATGACCGTCTCTAACGCAGACAGTTGTTGACAGTCTCAGATAACCAGTCAAAGATGGCCAATGACCGTCTCTAATGCGGACGGTCTTTGACCGTCTCAAATGACCGAATATAGGTCGGTCAAAGACCATCTTTTATTACAGACGGTTTATAGCCATCTTTTATCCACAATTACCGATGGATTTTGACCGTTCTAAATGATTTGTGGACATTCAAATTTTTAAGAAAATATTAAGGGTGAAGGGCTATCTAAAATTTTAGAGACGGTTTACGGCCGTCTGTAAAGCGTCTTTAAACCCAGCAATTTTAGAGACAGTCCAGAACCGTCTCGAAATCTGTCCTTTTTCATTTTTCACGTAGTGTTTCTTTTTGCTGATTTCTTTATCTGAAAATCATTTTGTATTGAAAACCAAGTGTAACTCACTTTTAGAGGACGAATCCTACCCTCTAATAAAACAACCGAGTCTTATTAGATTTGAGTAATATAGTGTTGGTTCTATCATATCTGCGCAGTAGAAAATATTACATGTGAGTGAATTTTGCATATGAGAGGACAACACAATCAATAGTCTTGATCATGGTTATAATTGTGTTGACATCAAGTGGGCAGGCCCAAACACCAACTCTTACATTGACCCCTATTAAGATTAGCTACAAAGCACCAAATTTTGGCCACTCATCCACGTATACGGGACGTATATGCATGCAAATCCGGACCATTGAACAGGTCTCCCCCTTTGTGGATGATATATGGATCAGAAAAGATGCTTATCAGGCAATCTTAATCATCTGATTCTTACTATTAAGATGTACAGCTCAACATTTTCCTTTTCGTCTTCCATATTAAGTGTACGATCAGTGTGAGTTCTGGTCCATGCTTCATCCACTTTGGGCCCACAATTTTTACAGTCTCAACTAGCATGAACGTATGGCACGTGGACAAAGGCGAGTTGCCACAACGTAGTCACGACAAGAAAATGGAGCTTAGCCGACGCATGGGGCTACCCTTTGCCTGCAGCCAATTTTAACGGCCGCTTGCAAAGGGGCCCTATAAGGACCAAAAAAAAAAAAAACCTATCTTCATTTTTCATTCTGGCCCTTGCCGCCCCTGAGTCTCTCTCTCAATCTCTCCCTGCCTCTCCCTCTTTGCTCTCTCTCTCTCTACCTCTCCCTCTCCACTCGCTCTACCCACCCCCCCCCCCCCCCCCCCCCCCCCCCCTCCTCTCTTGATCTCTCTCTTTGCCTTCCCTCTCTCTCTCAAAACCTTAGCGGTCTCTCTCCATCTCCTCTGCTCTCTGCTGCAGTTCAACCTTCTGCTGCTCCATGGATTCACCAAAACCCTAGAAGCGCCATCTCCTCCCATTGGCTCATCTTCTCAAATCCCAAGCCCGGCCATGGAAACCTCTGGATCTTCGTTGTGGCTGTCGTCATCATCTTTGCCATATTCTTCTATCTTTCGACAGTCACAAGAGGCTCCGGAAAGAAAGGGTATGGAATTGTTGTATACAAAACTCGAATTTGGTAAACATCTTCAACCAATTGCAGGCTGGTACATTAATGCTTGCTAAATGATTCAATACATTTTTCCTTCTTAAATTATTTTCAGAATATAATTTTGAATACAACATATATCTTTTACATTAGAGGGATTCTCATCTCGTTCGATATTTAGGTCCATTTTCATAAACATGGATGGCACGTTTACTTCACATGGGTTCATTTGTAAGACATATTTACATAAAAATATTCATTTCAAGCTTGGATGTTGTACTTTTGATAACAAAGGTTTTGTTTTATGCATTGATCTTCTTATTTCTTCTACTAAAGTTATTCTATGATTTCTTCTTCACCTTAGTTCATGATTAAATTTTCAGGTTTCAAAGTTTAAAGATCCTCATGATGCATGTGCTGCAATTGTTGCTGAATCATATCGTCTTTTCTTCCATGATCCTGTTTATGAGTCTCATTGTTCCTATTTGGCTAGTCATGCATTTTATTTTAAGTAACTATTTTCAATTCCATGCAAGACAAGTGGGTCTCACATTTCAGCAATCTATTTATTGGGCTGTTGAGTCTCACTGTGGACGGGGAATGCCCAAAAAATCTCTCACATTGGATCTTTTTCAGTTGAATATGGACCATTGTTCAATTTCTCTTCTTAACTACTTCTATAGGCTGCAAATTGGCAGATTAAGATTGCCCTATCAGTGGGATTTTTAAGGCATAGTCCAATTGCTGATGGGTAAAATGGATCAATGGTATGGATTTTGATCCAGACTACCCACTTGTCTGAATTGAAAGCCTGTGTATACCATGCAAAGATGCAGGCCACTTATCCTGTAATTCCTCAATTATGGCAGTTAGCTTAATTGATATTAAATTTGGATATGCAGGAAGATTCTTCAAATGTCTATTCATTCATGGTTTTATAAAAGAAATATTTGTTTAAGATGTATTATTACTTCAAATGGATCATATTGTTTGGCACTATAACTTTATATACAGTGCATGTTTCAGCTTGTCAAGTGCATATATCAATCAGTTCAAACCAAATATGGTTATAATTTATTTGGTCTTTTCTTGCAGAACCTAGTGGAGGAAAGCATTTGGCCAATGCTAGCAACAGAAAGTTTGAAGGCTCCAGGTGGACTTGGCCTGCTTTCCCTTGGAGGAAAATACCTGCTCATGCGTATCTTTGAAGTTGGTATCATATTCCTAATAATAACTCAATCTCGGTGTCTGGTTGGTATTTTTGAGTTTGGAACTGTATTCTTGCTTCACTTGTGTAGGAGGAAGAGGCTCTCATTTCAGCTCATAGAAAAGAAATTCAAGAGACAATGGAGATTGTGCGTGAAGTAAGTTTGTCCTACATTGGCTCTCTGCTACCTTTTTAGTTCAAAATCACCATATGTTTCTCAATTACTAATGATGCATGACTTGTGGATTCTGACATATATTGTTGATTGCGATTGATTTTCCTTTGGGCCAGTTTGTAGCAGTAGGGTCTGTGATTTTTGGATCCAAACCAATGGTCTGTTGGAGCCCACAGGCATCTTGCGTGGATGGGGCCTCAATAGTCTCCTATCACTGCAACCAATTTTCGGCCTTTTCTGTTGAATGCGGACCTTCAATGCATTTCTTCTTAACCATCTATTTCTGGGACTCAAATCAAACGGTCAGATTGGCCTATTGAGGGATTTTTTTAATTTTTTTTTTTGGGTTATGGCCCACCTTTGAAGGTGCCTAACTGACCATGGGCCCCACTTCTATGAAATGAAGACCTTGTCGAGGCACCTATAATTCCATTTTAATTTCCTTTTTCTTCAAGACAGCTGCATCATGCCTGTGTAGTTGTACTTGTTTCTGGTCTTCATGGAAACATGGGTATTGTAACCTTACCAGTTTAGGATTCTTGACATCGAAGAAATCCACATGTTCTCGATGAAGTAAATACTACCCATATTCACAACATGGGAAAAGTAAAATAGGTCTTTACTCTACCATGAAGCTTGACTATTGAGATTACTAATGCATACTCCTGGCATCTTCTTTCCTGTGTCCTTGCATGGAAATGACAAAAATTCAAATCAAACTACACTCAGTTTCTTAAGAGAAACATTTCAGTAATTACCCAGAATGGCCCACATCTAAGTATTTTTTATTTATTGAGTTCATCAGACCCCGTGTAGGGTTGGAACATACAAAAAAATGTACTGTTGGATGGATGCAGACTGTTAGATGCATACGTGGGAAATTTTGACTTGTTTCCAATCTTGTAGCTCCCTATAGGAATTAACGTTGATGAGGCAGGATAACGTGCAATGAAAAGTATCACCTCTTTTCTATAATCTGGCATGTTGATGGATTCTTGCCCTGTTGCTACATCTTTTTTGGTAGTTGAGTTTATTTATCACTAATAGGATAAACATTTGTACATTGCTGATAAGAGAAACTTTACTAATGTGACTTTTTTCTCTAATGGATTTTGATTATATTTTCTTGCGTGTAGGATATTATTCAGGCGATGCCCCATGATGCACACCCAATGGGTGTGCTTGATTCTCATGCAATGATGGTGCACATGTTTCTTCTACATTGGTATTTAGTAGGAAAACCATAAAGAAGAACTTGTTTACTTGGTGTGCATCCGTATGTCAATAGATTGAGTTGGGAACTTGGGAGCATTTCAGTAATACATGGTTGTCAGCAACTAATTGTGGAAGTCCTTTCCAGCTCCAAAGTTTGCGACCTTTTGTTGTGTGATGCTTATGTTTGTGCAGAACTTCTATTTTGTTGCTGTTACTTCATTATTATTTTAGGACAGGATTGGGTGGGGACTGTCTTTTATTTTTCCAGCATATATGACTGAAACATGACCATGATGGCCAAGGGTTTGTAAATGATCAGTAGCTGGTAACAGAAATGTGTTACTTCTATATGCTTCTATGCATGATTAGGTCGTGTTTGGATGTTCAACTGGCTTTGATTGTGGTAGTTAAGTTGCGACAATTTGGAAATGAGTAATCGTGGAACTAGAAATGTTTAGTTCTCTTGTATTTTCGACTTTCAAGTCTGCCTTGTAAAATGTTCCACCGTTGAAAAAACGATTCAACATCTAGCTAATGGCTGCTTCAAACTGGATCATTTTCCTAATTAAAATATTTACCAACCTGTGTATTAGGTTTAATGAATCTTATCACTACCCAACCAGATCAGATGCACAGTTTTGTAAATATTTACACCATTGAAACCATCCAGTTTTGTAAAATATTTACCAAACTGGATGGTGTCTTTAAAAAGAGAGGCTTTCTTTTAAGAAGGTATTTATTTTACTATGCCTTTCCCATACCTCTATCTGAAAATCTTAATCGTGAGTAGCATCCATTCATTTGATTTCGAAATACTTTCATGCCGAAATTATCCATTCACATGATTTCATTATCTTTTAATTGCCTCAGCGTGTGTTATGTTTCTGCATTTGCCTTGTTCAATGACTTCTAGTTCATTGGTGTTCGATTGTTTGTCATTCACTCATTCTATTAACTTCAATTTGTTTTTGGCATTCCATGATGGATAACAACATTAAACCTCTCTTATTTTCTGACTTTGTTTTCTGCTACCCTGATTTGAACAGGTATACCGTGTCACAATAGAGCTGATTTCAGGATAGGCCCACCTCTAACCAGGCCATCTCTCTCTCTCTCTCTCTCCCCCCCCTCAGCTATACTCTCGATTACAGTAGTAGACATTTTCCTTCTTTTTTTTCTTTTTTTTTTTCCATCCCTTGGTTACAGGATAAGATGTGCGGATGCGATCTTGAACAAAGATCTAGAGACTTGGTAATTTTTGGGGGATTTTATGTGAAACTATTGCAAAACCTCCGGAGTTTTCCTCTCAAAAAACATGGTGAAGAGGAGATCCAGATGACTTGAATTTGTCAAAAGTGTAAGCAGGGCAGCTGAGCTAAACAGGCTGCTTGTGGAATGTAACATCCCATCTATCTGCATCCACTCTGAAATGTCACAGGAGGAAAGGTTAAGAGCAACATCTCCCCAAACCTTATATTTGCAAGCACCTAGCTTTTTCAGCTTTGCAGATAAAAACTCTTATAAAATAACGTTAAAGATCCAAGATAATGGATTCGACTGCAGTCATATCAATCAATAACTCTTATAAAATTATTTTACCAAAATGGAAGCCATTTTATTTCGTCTATCCTTTTATATGGATTTTCTTCCTTTATTTTCAATTAGAATACATTGAAACCATCTCTTCTTAGTGAATTTGACATTGTATTGATTGATAAGACTGCAGTCAAATCCAGTTCTTGAAGCATTTGGCAATGCTAAAATATTACAAATAACAATTCCAGGTCAGATACTGTTCCAAGCATTTATTTCTTTTTGATGTATGTTGCTCTTTGAATCCAATGAGGTGTTCAATAGATTAGTACTTAACACAATGAACTTCCCATCATTTGTATTGATCATTCCTAATAATTATTTTAGTTTCTAGATTCTAATATTCAAAGGAATCAATGCATTCTTTTTTAAATATGATTCAAATTTATTGCCCTGAATGTCATTTGGGTCTAATATTGACCAAAGACAGGCTGATCATCACTATATAACTGTTAGTAGTAAAAAAAAAAAGGAAAGAAAAAGAAAGTGTTTATAGATTGCTATGCATAAATATAAATATATATATATAAATATATATATATATATATATATATATATATATATATATATATATATATATATATATATATATATATATATATATATATATTGCTATCTTATAAAAACTTATAATAAAAAATATAATTTTTTTACTGAATTAACAAAAAAATTTAGTTTTATAACCAATGGATAATGAGCATGTGGACAGCATCTCTCCTAAGGAAACTCTAAAATAGCTTTTAGGTGAAGGCTACATTGTGGAATTTTAACTTCTTTTTTTTCAAAAATTGAAAATGATGGTTTGCATCTCTTCACTTGGATTAGAATTCAGCAAATGAATGGAAACATCACAATGTAGCTGATTCTACAGCTTTTTTCTTTCCTGAGACTATATATATATATATATATATATATATATATATATATATATATATATATATATATAAAAGCCAGAAAATCAGATTCAAAGAAAAACATGGAAACTCACCTTCCAACACGCTGAAAATATATGGAGCATTAACTATATAATATGTTTTCATCTTCTCTGGATAATTTAAAATCAAGGATACAGTATACCTGGTTTTCAATTTTGTAAAAGTTGCATGTTTTAGTGATAGATTATTGGTCTGATGTATGGTGTGTCATAACAGCCATTACGTAAAGGTATTGGTGGCAACCGTCACATAACGGCCGTCATGATAAAAAAAAAAAAAAAAGACCTGTAAGGGTTGTTACAGCTCCCTGTAAAGGCCTACCTTATTGAAATAACTCCTTCAGTTGTTCTACCACAGAGTTCCGTGCATCTATTTCAGGATAGGCCCACCTCTAACCAGGCCATCTCTCTCACCTTTTCTTTCATTAAACTTCTATTTTTTCTATTATATTGTTATAGAGAAATGCTTCTACAACGGGTGTTTTCGTACAGTTCCATGAAGTGTGCACCATAAGTGTTTTCGTACAGTTCCATGTTTCAATTCCATCCTTCATATATTCTGTCATTAACATTTTATTTCCACCTTGGAACTAAATTATATTTATTTTTCTTCTTTCTTTGCAATATCTATGCATCCATTTCTTTGTAGCCAACTATTCGAGCATGACCTTTGATGCGAGTAGGTGCTCTGTGCTTAGTCATTTTCCTGGCATTTGCCCATCCATGATCCCCGGGATTCTGTTAATAGTTTACATTTAAATAAGAAGTATTGGTTTCCAGTATGTCATGATTGAGACACTACAACAAATTAGGGATTAGCCGATTGATGGGCTTACCCTTTGCCTGCAGCCCGTTTTAACGGCTGCGGGCAAAGGGGCCCTTTCTATTCTTTTTAAAAAAAAACATAAAGCTGTCCGTCACCCCCCCAAATCTAATCCCGCGCGCACCATCTCTGAAAGCAAATCCCTTTCTCTCTCTCTCTTTCTCGCGCCCATCTCTCAAAACCCAAAAGCCTCTCCCTTTTCGTCGCCCTCTCTCAATCTACCACGCTCCCTCACCCTCTCTCGATCTTCCTTCTTGCAACACCCGGCAGCAGCGATAAAGGTAAAAGCTCTGGAATTTTTCTCCGACCCGCTCCCTCGATTCTCTCAGAAAACCCTACTACCGATTTTCCATCTCTCTCTCTCTCTCTCTCTCTCTCTCTCTCTCTCTCTCTCTCTCTCTCTCTCTCTCTCTCTCACTCACTTTAAATGCTGGAGGAGAGAGCTCTCCTTTGGATTCGCAGATCTCAACGAGCTCACGTTTTCAAAGGTGGACTCGTTTGGTTATCGCGTTTGCATCGGATCTAGGGTTTCTTTTACTTTCTCGCTTCCTATTTTATCGATTTAAGGTAAGAGCAACGCAATCTTTTCGATCTCGTCTTCCCGCATTGTAAGTTTAGGGTTTCATTGAATTGCATTACGTTTTCTAGGGTTTTTTGAGTCACATTTGTGTTCTGCAAGGATTTTTGGGGGTTTCTGGAGCTGCATTTTGATGTTGAGATCGTTTCATAGGATTTTTGTTTTTATTTTTTAAAAATTTTGTCTAATGTTTTTCATTTGTGCTTTGATGATGTAGATCTTTTGAACATTAATTAATTTATTTTTTAAAATTTTCTTTTAACTGAGGGATTTGAAATTTCTGGGGAGGAGATCGTTTTTTGGTGTAGTTCTTTGATTGGGAGGAAAAACAGAGAAATTGAAAAAAGAAAAAAGAAAAGAATAGAGATAATGCCTTTTTTGGTAATAGGTAGCATTTGAGAAACTAATAAAGAACTATAATTCTGTATGGAATTGAAATCTTTAATGGGTTTGTTAGGAATTGGCGTTTCAAAGTTAAGTGTATGGTTTCATTCATGTGAAGGATATATTTATAAGATTTGTAATTAGCAGCCATTATTTTCTCATACCCATGAATCGCAAATCTTTTTCGATGTATCATATAGGTCAAAACTAACACAGGGTCATGTCACCCCTGTGTTGGGCTGTTTTAGGTCAATACGGGCCAGTATGACTGTATCAATTCGTGGGCAACACCTGTTTGTATTAGTTGATGTTATCGCTGTTATTACAATCATTGTTGATAATACTGATATCTTATGTCTTTCTCTAGATAGGTGAGCCATGTTATCAAGGTTTGTGTAGGCCAAGATTTTGGTTGGTTATCAACCTGCATGATCCGTGGCAGCTTGGAGCATATGATCATGTCTTTCTAGCTGTGAAGGCTAAGCTTTTAGGTGGTAGTTAGATTGATTCATTGGATAGGATTACTTGAGTGAGAAAAGAGTTCAACAACAATGGGGCCTACTCATATTATTCATGGTGACAGCGAATATAATCGGAGTAAAGTGCGTGTAGGCCATGTAATAAGGACTGTTTTTTAAGTAATTGCTTCCCTCACCTTCCAGCACATTCTCTTATGAAAAAAGTTAATTTATTTTATTGTATTTTAGTAGTTTCATATACATTAATACAATTGTGAGAGTATTTTTAGCATGTAGATACATTATTGTGTATCTTATGCATATCATCAATGTCCTCATCATCATGATCATCATATCTTCGCCTTCTTTCAACAATTTGGGATCAGATTATTACATGGTTGATTGGCAGAAGTTTTATGATTGGGACCCCCTGACACCTTCCTTCCACTTTTACCTAGGCTCTGTAACAGGGCATAGTAGAGGCTCACATTGACAATAGTTGCATGCCAACACGATCCCATGTGGTACTAACCCCTAGCCCAACCAGTACATGCTTACCCCAAAAAGGCAAGTAAAGGAGGCTCATGCACATGGAGTTGTCTCGTATCAGGTGCACATGTCAAAAGTGCAAAGGGCATAGCTAAGGTAGTTGGCTACAAAGAATAGCATGGGACCCACCAATATATGTTTACCATACACTGTCACATGTGTAACAATGCACCTTAAATTAAGTACTGCATATGTTACCTAAAAAGAGGAATTTGCATTCCGGTCTCGAGCATGCCGTGCCAAACAAGTTCACCAAGCATGACCATCTTAGACATATATGAAGTGGAATTTATATATTAATTCAGAATTTCATAGTTTTATCTGTATAAGAATTTGTGTCCTTTAGGGTCCCCATGTTTGGCACATCACATCCATGTCAAACAACAAGCATGCCTAAGTAAGAGTTCAGGGAATGTTTAAAGACTCAATGCAAGAAAAAGGGGAAATAATAGGATCGTGGTCAACGATATGATTCACACTCATGAATCATGCACTAGAAATAAATAATCATATGATTTACATGCCATGTTGATGACTACTTTTGGATAACTAGTTAATGCACTGACAATTTGATTGATTTCAATAGTAAAATCATTAGATATTAATTACATTAATGTTACAACATGTTTTTTATATATTAATATTTCAATCACGTTTGGATCATTGCTTATAGTCATTAGTTACTAAGAGGTTTGGGGCATTTTTATGCAGACTGGCTCGTGGGTGCAGGTGAACCTAATGGTTACAAATCGGTGACTGCATTTTACCCAAAAGAAGCTTCGAATTCTAATGGTACTTGTTGATTTTATGGTGCATCAAAATCTTTAATTGATTGACTCCTGAATTTGAGAATTACTAAATGGGCTTCTTCAGTCAGTGTTGTAATTACAGGGCTTGGTCCGGATTTTACCAGACTGGAATCTTTTGGCAAAGTCGATGCTTTTGTGAAGAGTCTAGTGGGTTTTGTTTTACAAGGATAGATGCTTAAAAATGAGTTCAAGATCTCTATCAGATCATTGCAGTAAGCCAAAATGAGTTGAACTCATTTTTAGGCATCTGCCAATCATGGCCTAATGGTTTTGTAGTCCTTCCACTGGGAATTCATTTGATTGGGCTAATCTAAATGTAGTTCAAATGCATTTTGATTGAAAAAAAAAAAAAAAAAAAAAGGTAAGTGGCTTGGACAGAAGCTGGCAGAGACCCCTGGTTTGGCTGCGAAACTTATAGATTCTAAAGCTGGAAACGGTAATTGCCTCTCTACAAGTTTGCTGCACTTTCTATGCTCTGTGTGCTATCAGCTAGTATTTATGCATATCTGATGACAGTATAAACTATTCGACCCAAAGCATTTGGATATTTTTATAATTACTATACTCTTAACTGATCAGGGTTGTATTACATCGAATATTCGTTGCAAAATCCTGGTGAAAGCTGCCGGCACATATTTTCTGCCATTGGCATGTCATCCAACGGTTGGTACAACAGACTATATACCATAACTGGGCAGGTATGTGTTGCTACTTCAGAGGAATATATGCTATAGATCTTGTTGTTTGCTTCTAGACATAGGTCCCAACAACCGTCCTGATCATATATATTTTAGTTTCTTGTACCTCATATCTTGGGATGGCACTGATTTTCAGCTAAAAATCAATAATCTTCTGCAGTTTTTGGAGGAAGAGTCGGAGATATACAGATCCAAAATTAAGAAGGTAATTGACAAGAAATTTATTGAATATTGAGCTTTCTTGCCCTTCATGCATGAAATCCCCATCAACTCAAAAAGCTCTGCATGCAACCTTGGTGGTGACGTTTATAAATTTTCCCAAAACATCAAAGTATCTGAAACCAACATTCATCTCTAGGGGCTATTCTGTCATGGATAATTTGAAAGGGGTTCCTTATTATCTCCCCTATTCCATGATCTGGCCATCTGATGAAAGTGGATACTTGCACACAGAGGTCCATATTTAGCTGGGGCAAAATAGGATGGTTAGGATCATTCGATGGGAGAGATTTTAGGGTATCTTTCAACCACTCACCCATATCAACAATTTTAATCACCAAAAGGTGGGCCAGGTAGTTCAATCTATTGGGCCAAGTTAATTGTTAATCACACATTTTATGATTCTCCACATCTAATCTACAAACCTTTTTGAAAAATGGAGGTTCCTGTCAAAAGCACCAGATGAGTCATTTTTCCTAATCAGTGAGAACGCTAGAACTTATGGATGGTCTTAGTTACCTCTTCATTACCTCCATGTCTGAAATGTTTGTTGTCTCCACTAACCAAAATCTGGCCAACATCTTAGGCCTTGTTTGGTTGCCACTTAAAATTGAGGTAATCTCATTTTAGTTAACAGTAATTATGCGTTAGTGATCATAGTTCATATCAATTATGTGCTTATCAAGATTACTTTTAATCCAAACCAAAGCCTCTAATGGAGATTACTCCAGACTCCTCGGTCTGTTGTTCTGGATCTAATGGACATTTATGTCGAATTACTAATTGAGCCAGAAATTGGTTGCAGATCTTCTGCTATACTGGGAATTGATGCACTTGTGGGTAATCAAAGTTCCATCTGTATTCTGTCTGCTATATACAAAAGCTCCCTGCACCTTGGAGATACATTTCCTAGCACCTTTTGTAAGTGGATGGTAGTATTTTGCATAGATTTTGTAGGGACGTTTAGTCAATCTGATTGGAATGAAATCCCTCAAGGACCCACTCCTTTTTTCTTTGGAATGAGAGTAATAAGTGATGTTCCCAACTCCAATGAAAATACAACTACTTTCAGAAGCTTACATTTCAATCGTTGTAGTATATATAGTATGTAGTATGGATGCAAGACAGAGGATCAAACTTTCACTATTTTATGGTGTGCAGCTGACAGAGAGCACGGCCTGCAACCTTTCATGTAAAGCTGCACCTTCCAACTTACACATGCACTTGGATTCTCTCATTTGTTCTTTGAATATTTGGTATTGCTTGTCTTCTCAATTGGCTCTCATTTTGAACTTCTACATGTAGCCGACGTAGATGGTGATGAAGAGTTAACTTGTACTCTTGGTCAGTAATGCAATCTGTGTGTTCATACTTAGGTTTTTTCTAAGTTTTTTAGTTCATCTGTATTGCCCATTTACATTTAATGCATGTGTGGCATCCTTTTGCTTCCTGCTATGAAAGTGGTTTGTTGACTGATCTGCAAGCTAATTCCAGCTGTATATAGGATGGATAACTAATGCTACTGAACATGAATAATTAATCGGTATACTACTTTTCCTTCATGGCATTAGAATGATTTTGTTTCGTTAAATACTGTGTTATAAGATAATTAAGATATGGAGCAAGAAATAGTTGGAGGCCAGAAAAGATGGAAGTTTACTGCCAATTGCCACTGCTATTGCAAAACCAATGATATGTATAGTACATAATAACTAAAAGATGCAAAGGGAATATATTTGCCAATTTGTAAGTTTTGTTGTCCGCTTTTGATTTCAGTTTAGATGTGGAAAGCTCCAATTTTAACATTTTTGGTATTCCACGCAGTGACTTGTTCAACTTTTACTCACACAAAATGCAAGTCAAGATTCAACCAAATGGTTACTGACATTGATCTCTCTTTTTGCAGAAGAGATGAATTACCATGAGTTGATGTTCTCAATCTAGGCGATCAATTACATAACCTTCACATCTTACCATTGCTATCTTTGCATGATCTCATGTATTTAGAGGTCAAATATGAGATGATTTCAATAAGAACAATCCTCAATGACTCGAAGAAAGATTCTAATAGACCTTCAATGAATGCTTCTATAGAAGCAATTTGTGAGAATTTTAGTATACCAGTAGAATGGGATCTTTTTATTAAAATTTTGACCAACAGGGGAAAAAATGTCAAATTATTTGGCTAAATGGTAAGTGATCATCCTTATGTTAATCACAGTGAATTTATCTGTGTTTTATTCTTTCTGATGCTATTGCTAAATTAAGTTTTGTTTGACAAAATGTTGTAGCCATTAGTTAGTTGATTCTCAGAATCATGGAATATACGACTTTGCAAGTGCCTACTTGTCAACGATATGACCCCTAACATAAAGGATCTAGATTTCAGTAAATTGTTGTTGCTGTAAATTGCTGTAATTGACCAAATTGCTGTAAATTACTGTTGCTGTAAATTGCTGTAACTGACCAATTAGTGTAAATTACTGTTGCTGTAAATTGCTGGAACTAACCCCTAAATTGGGGATCTAGATTGCTGTAACTGACCCCTAAATTGGGGATCTAAATTGCTGTAGAATATCTATATTATGGATAGGAAAGCTCTCAAGAAGGATAGAAAAATTCACCACAGATATTCATTTTGTGTTTGTAGTTTTGTGTTTTGTGTTTTGTGGTTTTATCATGGTATCAGAGCCCGGTCTCTTGCCATCATCTTAGAACAATCTTTATTCGATTTGTGATTTCGTTTGGCATAAAGAGGTCGTCTTCGGAGGTTCTTCACCGCTGGTTCTGTGGCATTCTTGAGCAGCATCAGATTCACTTGATCTGATTCTCTTTCTTCTTGATATTGTTTACAACTCGTCTATGGAGAAATCTGAGTTCGTGTGCATCAGTTTTTCGAGTAAGAATTATTTTGCTTGGGCATTTCAATTCCAGATCTATATTAAGGGGAAGGAATTATAGGGGCATATTGATGGATCCGACATCAAGCCCACTGATCCAACAACCGTCGTTCAATAGGAGGTAAAGGATGCTCGTATTATGAGTTGGATATCAAGCTCCATGGATCCCGCCATTATTCTCAATCGACGACCATATAAGACAGCCAAAGCTATGTGGGATTATTTAAAGAAGGTATATAATCAAGATAGTTCGACTCGAAGATTTCAATTGGAGTATGAAATCGCCAACTATACTCAAGGAAATATGTCTATTCAGGAGTATTATTCAGGTTTTATCAATTTATGGACTGAATATACAGACATCGTGTATGCGTCAGTCCCCATTAATGCTCTAGAAGCTATTCAAATAGTTCATCAAACTACTCAGCGAGATCAATTTTTGATGAAACTACGACATGAGTTTGAAAATGTCCACTCCAACATCATGATCAGGACTCCCTTGCCATCCTTGGATATTTGTCTGCATGAACTCCTTAGGGAGGAGCAGCATTGCTTGACTCAAGCAACTTTGGAACAACAGGAAGGTTCCCCCAATGTTCTCAATGTTGCATACGCCGCACAAAGAAAACAACGGGTTCGGAATATGATCAATGTCCAATGTTACAGTTGTAAGGAATTTGGCCATATTGCTAATCAGTGTCAAAAAAAATTCTGCAATTATTGTAAAGGAAAGGGCCACATCATTTCTGAATGTTGGAAACGCCCTCAGAATTGCAATCCACGAGCTTTTCATACTTCTGTGGATGATATAGTTCCTGACTCCATGGCTTCAGCCTCCATGCCTTCACAATCAGCAGCACCTTCTCTCACACCTGAAATAGTCCAACAGATGATCTTATCTGCCTTCTTTACCCTTGGTCTCACCGGTAAACATCAATCTCTATCTAACTTGTGGTTTCTTGACTCTGGTGCTTCGAATCACATGACCTTTTCCTCTGACAATCTTGTCAATGTAAAAAAGTATGATGAAAATTTGCAAGTCCATACCGCCAATGGGGACTGTCTTCTCATCACTGCCGTCGGTGATATCTCTTCTTATCCACCCTTGCAAAATGTTTTTTATTCGCCTGGATTATCTGTTAATCTTATTTCTGTTGGGCAATTAGTTGATACTGATTGTCATGTCTCTTTCTCTCGTTCTGGTTGCATTATGCAGGATCAGGTGTCAGGGAAGACAATCGCGAAGGGGCCTAAATGTGGATGACTCTTCCCTCTTCGCTTCTATACACAACCTAGGGATTCAAGTGTGCTCTCTCTATTTTGTACCTCTGTCAAGAGTCAATGTCAATTGTGGCATAATCAGTTAGGCCATCCAAATTCTAGGACCCTTCTCTCTGTATTAAATTCTAGTTTGATGGATAATAAAATCTCATTTTCTCTTAAAGATGTTGATTTTGAGTGCTCTAGTTACAAATTGAGAAAAAGCAAAAGTCTTCCATTTCCAACTCGTGATGCTCCTTCTACTCATTGCTTTAATTTGATTCACAGTGATGTATGGGGGATTACACCAGTGATATCTCATGCTAATTTCAAGTATTTCGTTACCTTCATTGACGACTACAGTC
Organism: Magnolia kwangsiensis; assembly: GCA_037074715.1. Lineage (NCBI taxonomy): Eukaryota > Viridiplantae > Streptophyta > Magnoliopsida > Magnoliales > Magnoliaceae > Magnolia > Magnolia kwangsiensis. The sequence goes on along the minus strand of CM073572.1, from coordinate 15,575,212 downwards.
GCTTTACATGGATATATTTTTTAAGGAGGAAATCTAAGTTTTTCATGCCTTTCAAAAATACTTAGCATTAATTGAAAACTAATTTTCTACCAACATTAAAATCCTCCGTTCTGATTCAGGGGGGGAATACATGTCCAACAAATTTCAGGATTTTCTCCAACAGAAGGGGATTATTTCTCAACGAAGTTGTCCGTACACTCCTTAACAAAATGGAGTTGCCAAGAGGAAAAATCTTCACCTCCTTGATGTGGTTCGTTCATTGCTTCTTGAGTCATTCGTTCCACCTAAATTCTGGGTTGAGGCTCTCTCTACAGCTGTGCACTTGATTAACCACCTTCCTTCCTCTAATCTTCATCATCACTCTCTGTTTTTTCTTCTTCATCAACGGCCACCTAAGTATAACCATCTCCATCCTTTTGGTTGTGTTTGCTTTGTTCATCTCCCTCCCATCGAACGCACAAAACTCTCCTCTCAATCTGTACAGTGTGTCTTTCTTGGCTATGCTCCAGATCAAAAGGGTTAGTTATGTTATGCTCCTATCACTTGTAGGATTCGGACTTCTCAAAATATTGTTTTTCTTGAACAAAAATATTTTTTCCCTCTCATATGGAGTTTTTCAACTCTACACCCATATGCTCTTTACCTGACTTTGAGGATGTGTCTACTCCTTCCCCCACTATCACACGATTTAGACCTAGTTTTGTGTATGAAAGGAAAGAAAGGCATGACGATTCTACTAATGGAACCTCTCACGAGTCACCTTTGACATCTGCATCTGACACAGTGGCTACTCCTCTTCGATGATCCACTCGCCTCCCTCATCCTCCTAATCACTATGGTTACTCCCCTGATCGGTACATTTTTCCTCATACATCTTTAGTTGCTACCTTGCCCTCAATTTCTATACCTAATTCGTACTCCCAGGCTATGAGAAGCCATGCAGGAGGAACTCGATGCTTTACAAAACAATAATACTTGGGATATTGTATCATGTCCACCCTCTATCAAGCCCATTGGTTGTAAATGGGTTTACTCTGTCAAGCTCAAATCTGATGGATCCTTGGATAGATATAAGGCTCGCCTTATGGCTCTTGGCAATCATCAAGAATATGGCATTGACTACGAGGAAACCTTTGCCCCGGTGGCCAAAATGACCACTGTTCGTATAATTCTCACTATTGCTGCTTCTCAGGATTGGACTCTCCACCAGATGGATGTCAAAAATGCTTTTCTTCATGAGGATCTTAAAGAAGAAATCTATATGCGCCCTCCCCAAGGTATTTCTGGTTCTAGTGGTAACGATGTGTGTCGCTTGAAACGTTCATTGTATGGGTTGAAACAAGCCCCTTGTACTTGGTTTGAGAAGTTCTGGGAAACACTTCTTCAGCTCTCCTTTGTGCAAAGCCAGTATGATCATTCTCTATTCCTGCGCAAGACATCTTCGGGTATCATCCTTTTACTTGTCTATGTGGACGATATTATTATCACCGGCAGTGATAGTGTATTGATTCAACAACTTCAAGCTTCCCTTCGTTCCTCCTTTCACATGAAAGATCTTGGCTCCCTCACCTATTTCTTAGGGCTTGAAGTTTATAGAGATGCCAAAGGTCTCTTCCTAAATCAGCAGAAGTACATCAGAGATATTACTATCTTAGCTGGCTTACAAGACTCTGTTCCGGTTGATACTCCTATGGAAGTTAATGTGAAATTTCGCCAAGATGATGGTGATCTTCTTCCCGACCCTACATTATATCGGTGACTAGTTGGGAGCCTCGTCTACTTAACAATTACGCGGCCGGATATTTCATATGTTGTTCATCTTGTGAGTCAATTCATGACTTCACTGCGTCATTTACATATGGTTGCAGTTCAACGCATCATTCGCTATCTTCTTAGTTCTCCTACTCGTGGGCTATTCTTTTCTTCAGGTTCTCCTCTTCAACTTGTCGCTTATAGTGATGCTGATTGGGCTAGCTGCCCCGATACCCATCGCTCCACCACTGGATGGTGTATATATCTGGGCCCCCCTAAATAGGCCACATATCTAGGCTGTCGGTCAACTGACGTTCAAGCCCTGGACGTTAAACCATTTAATAAATAAAATATCATTATACATACATATGCAATATAATATATATACATGTATAACTGTTGGGCCACAACGTGTGGGCCCCACCTTGATGAATCTATTTGAATATCCACAATGTTCAAGTAAGGGCCCCGCTTGTTGTACCGTGACCTATGTGTGCATCCACACGGTCCAATGCTTGGGATAGGTGTCGATCATGTGGACGGTATAGTAAGTCACCGTAATGAACGTTTTGATCCACACCGCCCACCTGTGTGGGCCGAGCCACGATGAACGTGTATTGTACAAGCTGTCCAGCATGTTGGCGGGTACTGACAGTGCGAGGCAATGCTTGGACAGCACTGATTTGCGTGTCCTACGTTTGGGACAGTGCTGATCTACACGAACTACATTTGGGCGATGCCAAATTACATGAAATATATTTGGGCCGTGCTGACTTACATGGGCTATGTTTGGACATGCTAATCATCATTAGTAAGCCATGTACCCCCATAAAACGATAGTTTACAGTAATATACAAGTTACACTTACAACTATTGACCCCATACATATGGGGTCCATGTGTGAGGCCCAGTTTCTACTTAGGATATTAATGATTAACCATTTATAGCCTTGTTTTGATATGTTAATTAATAATTGTTGCCTCTCTGGTTATTAAGGTTGCTAATATTAGATATGATTAGACATTGTAGGTTATTTAAGCTAAAACTAGCTATTGTAAACAAAATTGTAATTATCGAATAGTAGTATTTTGTTCTCTTAAATATTTTCATTGATAAAAGATTATAGTAATTATCATAATGATTACCATTACTATGTGAGTTAATTATAACATTAAAGTTAATAATTATTTTCTAATTATTAAATTAACATTAAAAATTATCCTACACTAACAACAATTTAAATCTAAGAATCTAAGCCTAGGGCTGAAACCTAAGATGAAAACCCTAATCCTACACTAAAACCCTAAAAAAAATAACCCTACGCTGTGATCTTAAACCCTAAGTAGTGATTAGAACTTGGATCTAATCGTACAAATTCCTGATTTATGATAGGGATCAATTCTAAGGAAACACGTGTTCCCTAACAACACTGGTAGGCAGTTCAAGGCATAAGGTGATGATTCTTCCCCTTAAGCTTTCCATCTTCTCATTAGCTTAAGTTATAGTTTTTATTTAGATTTATAATTGATATCTCTCTCTTATAATCACATGTGTTAGCTGGTGGAGATTGAATTGCTATATTGTTTGCTTAATGATCATCCTGTATATTTGTTCATGCTTGTGAATTATTTGTGTATTGCTTATGAACTTTAAACTGGTACATTAGTGGAAAATCCCCACCTATGAATGTATGCCCATACTTGGGATGTAACCCGACTGGTTGTGATTAAAATGGACCTTCGACTTAGTGGTTATTGAGTGGTGGTCTAAATGGATCATTGATGTGGGCCTACCATCTAAGGTTGTTGTGTCTAATGGTTTCCAAGGATGGTCTTTTATCACATGATTTTGATACTCGCCCTATGAGGCCTATTTTGATAATTGTCGTATATGGCTTGTTTGATATCACCATATGTGGCTTTGTTCTGGTATTTTCCCTATATGGGTTCAACGTTTTACACCATACAACCATGCAATGGTAAGCCACATATATTGTAATATGATTGGCCACTAGTCAATGGGTTTCCATTAAACTTCCTAAGATAGTAGCCTCATGAGCCGGGGATGGTAGTATGGGACCTATGCCCGAGCTGTCGGCCTACACTGGTGACGAGCCCCTGTAGTGACCTTGAGCTTATTTAAAACTGGCTGATTATAACTGGACAATAATGGTTTAGTTAATCATGCATACATGGCACAGACCAGCATGTATCGCTAGGCAGTCGTTACGCCGCACTTAGCATGCTTTCGCTGATGACTAGCCTCTATTCGACTGAATGTTTTTCACAGGTCGATGATCGCATTCCACACGGTTGATCCCCTGAGTGTTGATTGCGTATTTGCATGAGCGACGAGCCCAAATTCTGCACGGATGAGCATCCTCGGGGCTGACTGCATTCATATATCTATGCATCTAATAAGACTTACATCATGTATTATTTTGTATGTTTTGTTTTATAACTATGCTTACCTAATGCAGTGGTGTATAATCTTAAGGAGAATTCACACTGAGTTGGTCACTCATTCATCAGAAATATAACCGTACAGGTAGCACAGGTGGCTTAAGTGATATGCAAGTTCAAACTGATGAGGATCTGTTTGGTGGTCAAGCACACATGATTGTACCTATCAAGGAAGCTGCGCAATCTTGCGGCTTTCGTCTGTGTTTCATATGCTTTTAAATTTCTCATGTGTGTAATCTTGCATTTGTTATTGTGGAGACATTGGTTTTTATAAGTCATTACGGTCAACCACTTGTATATTCTAAATGAAATGAAAATTTTTCTTTATGTTGATTTGTCCATTCTATGTTCATCTGCTTACTCTAATAAAGGAAAAAGAAATGTATACTCAAATTTGATCATCCTTCAAGGTTAACACTCGGATTTTTGGAAAACGGGTCATATACTCGAGTCCTGAAAAGTCGGGGCGTTACACTCTCTCTCTTAGCTACTCTCCCGACTTGACTCAATGTCTACCCGACTTGTCTTAACCATACAAGCTACACTCACCCAAGCTATCCTCTCTCTCTCTCTCTCTCTCTCTCTCTCTCTCTCTCTCTCTCTCTCTCCCTCTCTCTCTCTCTCTCTCTCAGCACCAACAAGAATGTACCCTTTATAGATCTATCTAATATTATATATATAATGAATATTTAATTTAGGGGTTGGGTCGAGTTGCTAGGTTAAGTCAGGTGTGGGTTGGGTGCTGGGTTAGGTCAAGTCGGGAGCAGACTCGACTCGACTCAAGGTAAGCTCGCCTCGACTCGATCCACTAGCTTGCCTTAAGCTCGACTCGAAAGGTTTGGCAAACAAGCCAAGCTCTAATGGTAAGCTCGAGGCCAAGCTCGTAAGACCCGTATCCTAGATCGTATCATTCCATAGACTTTCATGATCTTTCCGGTCGAATTTCGGCAACCTTCGACCCTTAACCGGTATTTGTACGTGACCCTGAGTCACACGTCGTCAACTAGAGTTAGTTCGATCCGAGACTTGTACCCTATGGACCGCGTCGTCGCCGCAATTCAGTTGCCACGACTCGCGCGTAGAGGCGATACCCTGGCCATGAGATGTGGGCCCGCGTTCGGTTTGAGAAAAACGCCGCGCGTTGCAAAACCCAAGAGAATCTCTATGACTTGTCACATCAATCAATCCCATCATGCCAAAGTATATGTCAAGTACACATTACCTTTCACCCATTCCTAAGCAACCCTAAAGTCAAAAGTTCTTACACAAGCCCATACTTTTCTTAGACTAAGCAACCCCAAAGTAAAAAAGGTTCTTACACACCCATACTTTTCTTACACCATCTACCACAAAAGTCAAAAAGTCTCTTACACATCCATCACCACCACATCCATCACCCATCTCTCTCTCTCTCTCTCTCTCTCTCTCTCTCTCTCTCTCTCTCTCTCTCTCTTTACAACCCTCATTCTCTCATTTTTCAAACTCATTTCCAAGCAACCTAAATACCATACGTCCAAGCCCTTTCTAAACTCCAAGAGAACTTTGTGTGGCCCACTCCTACCCTCTCATCTCCTATCTTAACCATCCAAACTCCATCTCCTCCATTAGGATCGAAGTTAAGGAGCAAAGGAAGCCGAGGGAGCAAGAAGGAACAGTGGGTGATCTTAGATCTCCACTTATTTATTTTGTTTTGTGATTTAAGGGCCCATTTGTGGTGGGGCTCACCTTGATGTAGGCTTTGTATCAAAGAGGGGCCCATAGTGGCGGGGCCTCTCCATCCTCACCGATGTCTCTCTCTCTCTGTCTCTCTCTCTCTCTCTTGTGTATGGTAGCTTGTGGCCCACCTTAATGCTTAATATCATCCACCCTGTCCACCCATCCAAAACGGTGTGGCTCGCCTTGATCATGCCTTTTGAACGGTGTCATCCATCCGTTTTATCTAAGTCATCCAGTGGGCCTAGATGATAAGAAACACAAATATCAGATCCATCCAAATCCAGTGGGCCACGTCTGTTTGGGACCCACCTTGATTTTTAGAACACCGTCCGTCCAGAGTCCCTGGATGCTGGATGTGTTGATTGTAGTGTGAACCGACGGTGCTGTGTACTCACAGTAGCGTTGTTTTTTGGGCTTTTAGGTGGGTCACATGTACAGGCTCCACCTTGATGTGTATAGCAAATCCACGCCGTCCATCCTATTCCTCGGCTCATTTTAGGCGTTGAGCCGAAAATGAGGCCAGCCCAATTATTCGGTGGGCCATAACATGGAAAACAGTTATTTCTACCCTTGAAATCTTCCCTGATGTCTCTATGCACCTAAATACCTTGAATATTGGGCTCAAGTAACCTGTTATGAGCCATAGAATCCAATGGCTGGGATGAATTTTCTGGATGTGGACCCCACCTGTGAAAAACCACAGGAAAACAAAAAAAAAAAAGGAAACACAGCAGCTGATGCTGCTGCTGTCAGAAGGCACAGGCAGCACCTGCTGCGCTGATGGACAGACGGATGGATGGGTGGACCCACGGTCCCAGCCGTGGGCCCCACTGTGATGTGTGTTAGGGATTAACACCGTGCATCTAGTGGGCCCCCTTTTTGGGCAGTGGACCCTCCAAAAATCAGCCTCATTCAGAACTCAGGTGGCCCACACAGCAGGAAACAGTAGTAATTGACGTTTGCTATTGAAATCCCTTTTGGACATCAAGAAGTTTTGGATCATTTTAAAATTTATTTTTCCTCTACACCATGGTCCGTGGGACCCATTCACGCCATCACGTGTGTTGTGTCCACCGTCCATGGGCGGTGGGACCCACCCCACGTGTAGAGCTTCACCCTGATGTATGTGATCGTCCAGGCCCCGGACGGCCTGGACATTAGATATGATATATTATATTATATTATATTATATTATATTATATTATATTATATTATATTTTATATATATACTGGTTGAGGTGGGACCCACCTTTGCCTTCCTAGTGCAGCCTGCTACATGAACAGCAGCTATGTGGTTGCTCCTCTTGTCAGCAGCAAGCCCACAGGCCCCACATGATGTATGTGTCCTATTTACACCATCCATTATTTCGACGGTGGGGCCCACCATGATGTATGTGTTGTATCCATGCCATCCAACCATTTGTGAGATCATCTTACAGCATGGGAAATGGGTGAGTCTGATCTAAAGTTCAAGTGGGCCCTACCATTTAAATAGTGGACCGTGACGTCCAAAGTTCAAACTCCTAAGGGCCACGGTAGTTTCTAATTAAGTTGATAATTGTTTTCATTTCATCTATCTCTTTGATAACCTATGAATATGTCAAATCTCAAATACATAAGAGTGAGCCCAATTTGATATACATTTGGCCCATTTGACTAGGCCTGATGTGATGTATGTGGGGCCCAGTTGGTTAGGACGATGTGATATACAAGGCCCGTTGTTGAGGCCCACCTTAATATATATGAGGCCCATATGATTAGGCCTATCTTAATGTAGTTATGGCCCATCCATTGAGGCCCACCTGATATATATAAGGCCCATGTTATATGGCCCATATGTTATATCTAAGGCCCGTGGATCGAGGCCCAATTGTATGTACACAAGTCCATTACATTATGTGACTCTACCATGGTTTGTGTAATGATGTTTATGACGATCGTGCCTTGGGAGCAATGTTGGTTTGACGTCCACATTGTAAGAATAATGTTGGTTAAATGTCCACATTATAATTCTCCCTACGGCCCATTGTTAAGCCCATACTCGTAGGCCGTCTAGGCCTATCTTCGTTATGAATAGCATCCATCACCATATAACATGTCTAGTATAGTTCCATGATTCATGATCATACGCATCATATGTATGCTTGATATGAGAAGTGACTGATCATAGCATATGCTTTCGGGCAGATTATTTAGGGGCTCTCGGATAGGCGGTGTTGCCCTACATTAGCGTACGATACACACAGGATTGTTGTATGACTGGATAACGTAATTCATGCATTTGCATTGTGTGATATGATACTGTACGCCCTAGCAACATCAAGGCCGTAGCCTCCATAGGCATATCATGGTTGACAGGATTGGATACTGGAAATCTTATTCTACATGGGATGCTATAGATATCCCTGGGTGAAAGTCCATAAACCCTTATGGTACCAGGAGGTTGCTCTAACGTCTAGACCGAATGGGTGCATGAGCGCCGATTATCAGGAGCCCACGCTTTCCACTGTGTCGTGGTAGGTTGGAAGGGGGTATGGCCTTACCCGCCTGAGAGGAGGGGGCAAAGCTAGGCTGAGCTTCACCAGCTCGAGGAATGGGTCCATTATCGACAAGCCGAGTCCGATATTGGCAGGCAGATAGTGAGGTCTTTTTCACTCACCTTATTAGGCGCAATGGGGCGACAATCTGGCTTGGAGTGTACTAGACCCTGATGATATTCTAGAGTTAAACTGTATTGATATGCGGACTTAGATGAGGATTCGTGTGCTTGAGTTGCATCTTACATCACATGGCCGTAGTATGACCGACATCATTCATGCCTTGCATCACATAGCCTTGGTACGGCTAATAGTATTCATGGATTCATCAGCATATTCTGCATTACTCTGATACTGCCTAGTTGTATTACTACTTTATGCACACACTTTCACCACCCTCTAAGCTTTTCATAAGCTTATGCACGACCGTTGCGTGCAGTTGACGTTAGACCGCAGCAGCATTGAGGCAGGAGCGCCTAGCAGATCATCTTGGAGTTTTTTTGTTCATCATCATTGTATTTCCCTTTATGCCCATTATACTTATAAAGTTTTTAATCATAGTTGAAATGTGATGGAGTTTTTGGTTATTGTTTGTGGGTTATGTCTTTGGTTATACTTATTATGAATCAAACTGATGTTGAAAATCCTCCTCATATCATCCCAGGATCGGAACCTAGCGAATGGGCGTCGGGAGCCAAGAATAGGATACTACGGAGGCTGTCGGCGCCGGATTCGGCGATCGAAAATTTTGTGAGTCCAATTTTGGAGTTTGGGGCGTGACAAAGCTTGAGCTCAAGCTCAAACTTGAGGAGAGCACGGACAAGCCAAGCTAAGTTTGACCCACCTCGACTCAACTTGGCTCGATATACAGCCCTACTTTGACCAAACTGAATGGATGTTCTACTTATGGAATTGACTCTCTCTCTCTCTCTCACCTTGAAAACCTCAATTTCCAAAAACCCTTTCGCAGTAAGTTCCTGCGCTGGAATCCTAGGTGGGGCCCACCGTGATGTTTGTGATAAATCCACCCTGTTCATCCCTCTTGTGAGCTCATTTTACGACTTAAGACCGAACGTGAGTACGATTCAACTCTCAAGTGGGTCGAAAACGTGAGTATTGAACATCCACAGTTGAAATATTTGTGGGGCCACAGAAGTTTTGAATCATACTAATATTTGTGTTTTTTATTCATCCAAGTAGGAATGGCATTATAAACGATATGGATGTCATGTAAACATCACTATTGATCCCAGGGAGGTTTCAACAGTAGGAATTTCCCTACCCACCTTTTCCTTTAGTGTAGCCCACTTGACTCATGAATCCTACTCACGTTTGTCTCAAGTCCTAAAATGAGCTCGAAAAACGGATGGATAGGGTGGATTTCTCAGAAACATCAAGGTGGAGAATGTTGAATTTGGGCCACACATGGCATATTTTCATTTGGCAATGTAATCATCAGTTTAGATCAATTATATGATCGTCATGGTGGGGCCCGCACTACAGTGAGTATACACAGTTTTATGAGACATGGAGTACCATCTACAACTCTTGCATAGAGTTATATTGGGAGTTAATTAACCTCTCCTCTTTACAACCAGAGTTAGGAGACGTTGGCATGGGGGAATCCTATTATGGGTGTGTTCTTATATAGCCACCTCTAATATAAACATTGTCCAGTCCCCAACTCTACACATTGTTCACACCCCAAGTATAGGGTTGTGATGTAGTAATAATCTCAGTAAGACCAAGGTCGAATCCACAGGGACTGAACCTTGTACGTAATCTGAAAAGAACTAGAACTAGAACTAGACTAAGATGCAATCTAATCAGGTAAAATTTTAAAAATAATTATGAATTATTTAACTAAAGCTTATGAAATTCAAAGGTGGGAAACTAGGGATTCAGAGGATCAACTTGTAGAGATCAGGGAGATCTACGATTGATTCATGAACTCAACTGGACTTCGAGTCTCATCTTCATTCAATTGAAAGATACAACACTAAAGTTCAATTTGAACTTCATTTGATCTAATTTTTAAAGAGATGAAAGGTATGAGAATTAGAGTTGATTCCATCACAAAACCATGCCCATAAGACAAAGCAAACAATAGAATTAAACCAATCCACAACCAGTCAGAAAATTGTATGAATGTTAGAAAGAAATTTATCATCCAACCATGTCCAAGGGGCAATGATGAACAAAAGGGCTTCCTAAAATCACAATCAAAATAATGGAAAGGAAATACTTAAAGCCATCACAGATCTATTATAATTTCAGTCACAACAAATCATTAAAAACTGTAAATATTACTTGTAATCAAACTATAATCAAAGTAGTTCATAATATGAATTAAGACCATAAAATTCTTCACATCACACCACAAGCTTCACCTCTTTGCCCTAGCTAAGAAGTTTAGCCCAACATGATCTGACTAGATCTCTCAAAAATGATAATAATAATAAAAACAGTAAATAAAACAATTAAAAACTCTAAAAATACTCTTTTTCTCTCTCTATCACTAATGTGCCAGGACTGAATGATTTTCCTTCTCTTTTCCTCTCCTTTAAATAGAACTAGTAAGGTCGATGGACGGAGTGTCGTTCGGATGGTGATAACGGTGGAGACAGCTCGAATTATGCATCCTCAAAAACGGAAATCGATTTGGCTGCGTAACAGCTTACGTAAGGGCTTACGCACCGAGAAATCGACGCTGCACTCCCTTTCTTCCCTTACTTTCTTTCTAAAAGGATAATATCTTGTGGGACGTTTTTGGCAGACCTACATGATGGACGGTCCAGATCGGCCATCCGGTCACCGTCGAGATCACACAACAGCCTGCAAAAGTCGAGCAGCATCCGGACGCAAAAACATGGGGCTACACTAATGCGTGGTGGGGCCCACTTCATCTTTTTTTCGAGAGATTCACGCAATCCATTAGATTCAAGTCGAAAAACCATTCGGATATTGACGTTTTGGATTGGATTTGGTGTGGCCCACCATAGTTCATATTCTACCGTCCGACCTGCGTTTGATCAAGATTTTCCTGTGTGTGCGAGCATTAGTTTGGAGATTGACCGTATGATCGAAGGTGGTGGCCCACTCATCACCCAAGCGGACAGGCTGCGTAAAGGATTGAAGAAATTTCCTTCTCTGTCGGTCAAGAGACGGTCAAACCGTCTGTGCATTTGTCGTGCACAGCTAGTGCGCTAGTGCACTATGCACACCCAACTCATGTGAGGTCCACAATGATGGTTCTGGGAAATCTGCTCCATCTGTCCATCTTATTTCCTTGTAAAATGGGTTGAAACTAAATTTGAAGCATTTTCAGATCTTAGGTGAGCCCAAAATTAACGGTTTATGGGATGATCTATCAGTTAGGCCACTTTTATAGGGATCCAAGGGCTGAAATTAGATGTGTACGGTTAATTTATGGTCCTCAGGCCATATATAAAGTTTCAAGCTAATTAGATGGTGGAAACCCTATAATCTTGCATTATGGATGATTTTCAGACCCTTTTAATGTGACTAACTTGATTTTCTCGGATCTCTAACTTGTAAATTCTTCAATATCGGTTCCCTGGGATCCATCCCTTGCCTTGATGATTTATGAGCGTTAAATTCATGCTTTTAGTACTTTTTTTCAGTCCAGGCTATTAAATACATCCTACATCATAAATACGATTAAAATAGGGCGTTAAACGGTATCATGCTCATAAAATCAAATAATAACTGGAGTCTAATATGCAATATTTGACCCTCAATACACACTGTCATACATTTCTCTTCTCATTGGAGGGCATACAAGTATAGGTGTAGTAGAGGCGGAAGACCCACAAAACATTACCTCCTGCAACTAATTATGGTATGCAAAACATTTCATTCTCCAATTGATGCTAATAGGAATAGTTGGATCGCTATGACTTCAACACCCATACCACGTTTATGGCCAACAAGGTTTCTCGAAAGATTTTAAAATTACGCTCACTAACAAATTCATGTGAAATCCACTTTGATCATTTGGTGTAGCTTCTCATGTTCATCATAGATATGGGTCCCACCATGATGTGCGTTTTATTTATGTCATTCATATATTTTGATAGCTCATTTTAAATATGATCCAAAATGAAGCAGACCCAAAGCTCGAGTAGACCACACCATAGGAAATAGTGGGAATTGAATACTCCGTTGAAAACTTTTCAGGGGCACATAAGTTTTGTATTAAGCTATGTTTGGGCTTTCCATTCATCTAGGGCTACGTGACTAGTTTATGAACAGGTTAGATGGAAAATAAATATTTTGGACGGCCACAGGAAGCTTTTCACACTAAGCATTCAATCCCCACTGTTTCATATGGTGTGGTTTACCTGAGCTTTGGATCCGCCTCATTTTTTTGGCTCATACACGAAAATGACTATCAAAATGGATAGACTGCGTGGATAAAACACATACATCATGGTGGGGCCCACAGAGCTTTGACATCAGCTAAATGGCTGGTGTTGGGTCACCTGCCAAACTGCTTCCGTTCATCCTATACAAAATCTAGCATGATCTGGAACGTTTGTAAGTGAAACTATGTGTAACGGTATAAAATCACGCGCAAAACCTTTAAGTTCACGCCGCCTAAGTTTTGGATTAGGTTGATTTTTGGTGTTCGTTTATTCTGGTAATGGACGTCAGATGAATGGCTACGATGGAATATATGCATGATGGTGGACCCGACATGTTTCTCATCCTCTACCCATTGTTCTCCCTAGTGTGGCCCACTTAAGTAGCAGTAGTTTGATGGGGCTGATTTTAGCCCCATTGCATAAAATGGAGGGGCGCACCTTATGAATGGAGTGGGTTTTACACAGCGATGGACCCAACGTGGTTCTCATTTATGAATTAGCCAGCTCTCGCTACATACAAAAGTGATGCAAGCTTTTACAGGAAGCGAAAAACTTTGATACGTAGAGGGTGATGGACGATACTCATGCACTTAGAAATTCAATAAATTGCAAATAACTCATATTAACCATCCGAAGTATTGTTCCCATTTTAGATTCATGAACTGAAAATTATAGTTTTTATCAGCCAACTATATATCAAATTGGTTGACGATTATTAATCCACGGTTAAAAATGAAAAATATCCAATGGGGTCACCAAATCGAAGAATAAGATTGTTTAAACGATTTGATTTTTAGGTTGTGATTTACCAATAGTGAATTCAATAAATTAGTTGGTCTAATTTTACTTTGATGGTTACCATTCATACAAGTATTGATGCATGTTTATCAAGTGTCAATGTCAACCAAACATCCATTCTGCCAGCTTAATTATTTCATGGCATGGGCTACAAGAAGAGATTTTTTCAACTAATTTGATTTTGTACATGTGATTTACCTATAGTGAGTTGGACCGTTCGGATCTTGCACATGTTCAACAGAGTGGTGCATTAGTTGGAATGTACTTTGTCAGTGCTATCACATCTATTGGATAAGCAAATCTCGCCTTTCTCAAAAAAAAAAAAAAAAAAAAAAAAAAAAAAAAAAAAAAAAAAAGCCTTTCTCCGCATCTCCTTCGGGTCAATTGTTAGATACGTAAGCCCACCAGAATCCGGTTTTCAATTTCAAAAAGTAGTCTCCATCAATCTAATTAATTAAGTAATGTTGGAGTAGAGAGTCCATTTTTGGACAACCGTCGACTCTTCGTGAACATTTTCCTCTTAAATTAATGGCAACCAAAACGCCTGCGAAATAGTAGAGATTTATATCTATTTTATTTTTGGAACTATGCCCTAAAATAAGCAAGCAAAACGGGGCACGGATTACAACAAATACATGGAGGACTGTCCAATGGTTAGGGTCACAGCCATTGACTAGATTTGGAATTATAATTAATCTGCATTTGGTATATGTAACCTACAGGTGAGTTTGTTTTATATAAGAGCACATAAATTGAGAGTCTGTCACATGTACAAGGGGAGACCTAAATGTAATTGCAATTATTTCATTTTTTAACATTATAAAATCTCAATCCATGCAATTTTACATGGCTTAAACAAATAAATGGTCAAATCTAACTAATATTATTAGATAAATTATTAGATAAGTAAATTGTAATTATTACTAATTTTCTTTTATTTACTGAGGTAATTAGAAAAAGAAACACCCCCGTATGTGATATTAAATAACTCAAATACATGGTTCAATGAATTCCTAATGGAACACAAGAGTAAGGAGTTGGGGAAGAATCGTTTATGCATTCTGGCCAGTTATAAAGTTTGAAAAAGCATCCAAAATATATCTGGTGTGCACAAACACCAATCCAGTGCATCCAGTGTTTATTTGACCGTGTCATATCAAGAGACTTAGATGATCTAATGTAATAGACCAAAGTTTTCCGAAACTACCCTGGCTTCCCATGTGCGTGTGATCGCACTGTTGGTGCATGTGCTCTAGCTCTCCGCATGTGCATGATTGATCCACATATACGTGTGCCCTGATCCCCATATGTATGCGTTCGTACTCCCCATATGTGTGTAATCAGCCCTTCCTACATGCGTGATCGTACCCCCACACCTACATGACCTCACACAGGTGCAAACCCGTGTGAGCTTGTGCACATCTGTTCATGCTCGTGAGGAGCACCAAAAGAGAAGACAATTGACTTCAGGACCGCACCATGATGGGCCTTGACATAGTCAAGCCCATGTAACTAAGGCCCGTGGTCTATTTCCTATACCATGCATCACCTCTCTCACCTCACTTCCCACTACCTTTACATGACACCCCACCGCACCCTCCACTCTCTCTCTCTCTCTCTCTCTCTCTCATACACACATGCATCATGCATGCTAGCCACCTCACCACTCACCTCACTCTCCACCAGTGCATGCACTCAAACTTAGGTTAGCTAACTCACTCTCTAATCCTAGTTAGTTATCTACACATCTAAGGTTAACAACATATGAGAAATGAAAGAGAGAAGGAAAAAGAAAGATAAGAAAAAAGAGAGGAAGAAAGACAGAGGAAGTGAGAAAGGAAAAAAGAAAGAAAAGAGAAAGGAGAGAAGATAAAAGAAATAGAGAAAACATGAGAAGAAAAGAGGAAAAAGAAGAGAAGAAAGAAGAACCTCGCCTTGAACCCCGAGCCATTACACACACCCCTGCGCACCTTAAACCTTAACTTGTTGCACACACGCTTGCACACCCAAACCTCTCCAAACTATGGGGCCCACTATAAGGTCACATAAACCTAGATGAAGGAAAAATACAAAGATCAGCTTGGCCCAAAACATCTTTCGGCCCCACGTAGGAAACAATGAGGACAATGACACCCACCATTGAAACTTTTCCAAGGCCCACCGTGATGTATGTGTTATAAATCCACACAGTCAATCCATTTTTCATTTTCAGTATCGGGTATTAGCCCAAAGATGGGGTCGATCTTAGGTTCAAGTTGACCCCACCACCTTGAGTAATGGTGGTTGAGAGTAGAGTTGAGCATCAAGTTGACTGGGCCTGAGTTACGGCTTATCCGACTCGATCTAGTTTTGAAATATACCTGACCCGAACTCAACTCGACTCATTATTGAGGATCCGATCCAATTTTGGTTCTGGCCTAGACTAATGCGAGTGGAGTCTGACCCGGTCACAATGACCCGGAACCCAAAATCTATCCTCGGCAAGGAAGGGGTATATGGATTCGCTTGTATGGCGTATCAGCGCATGTCTGGTTTAAGTTAGTTTTCATGGCTTTGGGGAACACTTTTGGCAAGGTGGTGAAGGTCAGCATGTGATCGATACTTGGTTTAGTCCAAGTTGTTGCTAGAGTGAAGGTCATCGTCCAAGCAGGAACAAACACTTAAAAGGTATGGAAGTTGGAGGTGGCATGGAGAATATCCCCGGTGTGGCATTTTATTGAGGGTTTTTTTTTTTTTTTAATTCACTACTAAAAAAAGAGGTAATGAATACTGACAACATTCATTTTTTATTACGGACATAAACCGTTGTTAAATTACTATGGTTTTTGTTGATGTATTTTTTATGAATGGATCTTTCGCTCCGCCCGTCCTTTTCCTGCTCGATTATAAATGCAAAAGGGGACCCTGGCTTGAACCGGAGAACCTCCGATGCTTAAGTCAGTATCTAGTACTAAGGCAAAGGATTTAGGATTTTTCTGTTACGTATCTTTCATTGTGAAGGAGATGGTTATTTATAGGTCCGGATGAACCTTATCACACGAGGATTCTTCCCCTCCATATTCAGAGATTTGATCCTCTTGACTGATTTCGTCCGATCCCGAGGATCTCAGGATCGGACACCCGTACTCCTGAATTTTCGGGACGGTATTTACATTCACACCGCCTTCTCTTATCTTGGCTCGGCCGTTTCCGACTCTGGAAGAGTCTAGGCCAGCCTAGGAGAATAAGTTTTCTGCCTTCTCACGGACGGAATAGTCCCGATTTTTACCCGTCATCCTTCCTTACTTCGTGGCCGACGGAACCAACTCATTAGATCGGTTTTATTTTGTCAATCGGGTGGCTTATAACTTAGCCGGCCTTTTGTAGGCTTACGCGGACACTGTTAACTCTTCGACTGAGTAACTTAAGTTGTCTTATGCTTTTGCCTCTTGGCCTTATTCACTATTTCCTTGGCTCCGACCATTGTCTTGGACTCCTCGGTCAGTGTCAGCAGAGCCGACCTACTCCATATCCGAGTCTCCGGACTTGACATATTTTTCTCCAAAAGTGAGCCCCCCTTACTCCTTGTATCGTTCTTGGCACGAAGGAGTAATGAGTTTTTAGGTCGGTTCGCATCAGAGTCCGAGGTCATAATGAGACTTTTAATGCTTTTTGAGTCATCCTTAACGTATGACGGTTCGTTTCTCGAGGTCACACGAGCGTCCAGCCGTCAGGTCATTTCTTCCGCTTATGGGCGTTGGACGCGTGACGAAGGCGTTACCGTCTTCAGTCAGTGTGCGCCACGTGTCAAGCGGGGGAATCGAGGCAAGCGTTGTTTCGTCTGCCCATTAAATGCTTATGCTACGTAGCCAAGCTATAAAAGTGGACGGGAGAGAGGCGTGCGAATTTTATTTTCGCCGTTCATTCTCCCACTCATCCGTCTTCTTCCTGGTTCTTCCGTTTTCTTTTTTTTCTCTCCCCACTATCATTTTCTTCTCCATTATCTCCATTTGCACCCGCTCACCGTTTGCATCCGTTGCTGCCTTCTCCGATGAGTTTTTCTCCTCCCTTTTTATCAATATTGATGGCTACACATGGCTCTCAGAGCCCCGGAGAGGGAACTTCTGGTGATGAGGGTGATTCGTGGCATCTTTGGAATGTTGCGGAGCCACCCTCTTTACTGGCGGAGATCGCCGTTGGTGCGGATGCCGCTTTCTGGCTTGTCAGGTGGGCCGATGAATCATTGGCTGAATGTTCTACTCTAGTTGGTCCTTCTAGTAGCAGGTTGTCTCGGGTAACTCATCCAAGGAGACCCAATCTTGGGATGGATCCGCTGGAGGAGGAAGAGGAAATAAGGATAGCTGAGGGGGTCGATGTATCGTCCCCTGTAACTAGGTCGGCACAGGTTTTTGAGTCATCTTCCGAAGGAGAGGGGGCCGAGGATGACCTGAGTGGTCCTGTTGCCTCAGTTTTAACTGATTCTGATTTGAACAGAATCTGAGCCGGGTACCATGTTCCGGACTCGGTTATACTTCGGCTCCCTCGTCCGGAGGATTTGCTTGATCATCCCCCTGCTGGGTTGGTCGTCATTTTTCAAGTTTCGATGTAATGTGGTTTGCGTTTACCTCTCCAACCCATTGCTTGGGATTTTCTGTCTCGTGTTAAACTTACCCCCGGTCAGATTGTCCCGAACGGGTGGAGGAATTTATTTAGGTGCGCTGTGCTATGGGATGAGCTCGAGCAACCCCCGCTGACAGTTGATGAATTCCTCTACCTGTATCAAGTAAGATCGAACCCGAATTTTCTCAGCTTCTATTTTCTGAGAGCGTGGCGAGGCAAGGGCGGTTCTCTTATAACCTACCTATCAACTTCCAACAAACATTGGAAGGAGAGATGGTTTTGGGTGTACGGACAATGGAAAATGGCCCATCCATGGCCCTACGAGCCTCGAGTCTCCCGTTCGTTTCGCAAAGCAGGTGACTCGGCTTGATACTTTTTATTTCTTCTCATTATAACGCGCTGAATCTGACCTTTTGGTGTTTTGCAGATATCCTGAAGAAAAAGAGGAAACTCAAATCCAACGCTCTAGCTCGAATCAAAGATCTGAAAAGGCTGAGTGCAGGAGATCGGTCTTGGAAGTTGCTATTGCAACCGGAGCGTCTGCATCTTGCGGGTTTAGACTCGTTCGTGTCAGGTAATTCTTGTTGTGTTACCATGTTCTCTCGGTGCATTGTCTGACTAGCTTTTGTCCTTCTTTTCAGATCTTCCAGAGGCTCGACCCTTTCTTAAGTCGGCCTCTGTTAACATGGCTGAGACTCGTCCTTCACTCAAGCTGATCTTTAAGGTAAAGGCTCCTTTGAGGTCGGCTCTTTCATCGGGGTCTCGGCCTTCGAAGCAACTGAAGACTGCCGCAAAGGTAAAGGAGCCGATTGTTCCATCTGCTCCTGTCCTAGCCGCCCCATAAGTAGTTGTGCTCTCTGACCCTGATGAGATGGTGGAAGAGGCGAAGGCAGTTCCTCCTATGTCTCAGTCGACTCCTGAGTCAGGACCTGTTACAGAGGTTCCAAGACAGAGAGAGGGATCAAGTGGAGAATCCTTAAGAGGGGAGATGACTCAACAAGAGTTGTCTCCCTTCCATAAAGTTATATCGGGGACGATTCCTTGGGCCATTGCTTACGGGAGCGAGAAGGACTTCGCCAACTTCTATAACGACCCGACTTTACAGACTCTTGGTCATACGGCGAAGCTACTTTTCGAGGTAACATTCTTTCTTCTTATTTCTCAGTAACTTCTGATTAAGGCTCTTTTTACAACTTACTATCCCTTGTTTGCAGTTGGCCCCCTGCATTGTCAAGGCTTGCTTGGAGTTGTCCGCTACTCAGAAACTTGCAGCTGAGACAAAGATAGCGAGGAGAGTTGCGGCCGAGGCAAAGGGTCGCCGAGAGATCGCAGAAGGTCATATCGGCATTATGACTGGCGACTTGTCAATTTCCAGGAAGGCAGCCGAGGATGCGAGGGCCGCAGCCGCGGATGTGAGGGCCACCCTGGAGGGCGCTAAGGCTGAGAATATCCGTTTGGCATCACTTCTGGCAGGAACCGAGGAAAAAAATCGACATCTTCGTCATGTCCATGGCGCTTGCAAGAAAAATCTGGCTCGGGCCAAGGCCGACACCGCGGCGCTCGTCCAACAAGCTCGGGAGGAGGCCGGCCGAGCCAAAGAGGCTCAGGACTGGGCTGTGGAAACCTTTCTCTAATCTTCGGAGTTCGAAGAAGAGAGGGACCGTCTTTATCAAGGTGGTTATAAGGCCTACATTCTGGAGATGAGGGCGCCTTTCCCTGACCTTGACCTCTCCACGTTTGATGTTGATAGTCCAGAGGCCGAGGCTACTGGTGCTGATGCCACTGCCGACAAAGAAGCCCCTGCCGCGGCTGCCACTGTCAATGAGGCCAGTCCCTCTGGGATTGCTTAGGGAGTAGTGCAATCTATGACTGCTTGGTGATTAGTCCAATCAAGGACTGCTTGGTGAGTACCCCGACTGAGGGATGACGACTGTGCTTCATTTTTTACACTCACGCCAGCACTATGTCGGCCGAAGCAGAGCGTCTTCTGGTGCTATCGCCAGCTCCTCTAGCTCTCACCCGGGGCCTACTCAAGAGCGTCTGCAACCGAGGGAGATCACTCGCTCTGTCGGAAGTAATTTTGTACTTCGCTAATACAGTCTTAGTAGGGTCTGATGTAACCTGATGTTAACCCGGTGTAAAACACTTAAAAATCATGAATGAAAATTCTTAGTTTTATTGAATCAACTTCATTTACATTTCTTTCTCATTCTCTTTTGGCATCTTCAGCTCTGCCTTAAGGGTAATAAATCTTAAGATGCTCGGTGTTCCAAGGGTGAGGCAATAGTTGCCCATTTAGTTCTTCCAGCCTATACGTTCCAGGGCGGATGGTACTCGAGATGACATAGGGTCCTTCCTAATTGGGTCCTAGTGTGTCCGCACTAACTTCCTTCGTATTTGGAAACATTTTTCGGAGGACCATATCCCCGGCGCCGAATCGTCTGACTTTGACTCGGGTGTTGTAGAACCGAGATACTTGCCTTTGTCGAGCCATCATTCGTAGCCGAGCTTCTTCTCTTTTCTCTTCAAGCAAGTCGAGCCCGAGCGACAGGAGTTCGTTGTTCTCCTGTTCGCTGAATGCATTGACTCTAGCCGAACTTATACCGATCTCAACCGGGGCAACTGCTTCTGAGCCATAACAAAGGGAGAAGGGAGTTTCTCCCGTGGCAGTCTGAACTGTAGTTCGATAGGCCCACAATATATTTGGGAGTTCTTTAGGCCATGCTCCTTTTACTCCATCGAGCTTCGTTCAGATATGCTACTTTATAATCTTGTTAACAGCCTCGACCTGTCCATTCGTCTGAGGATGATGAGGCGAAGCGTACACGTTACGGATCCCGAGATTACTGCACATCTCACGGAATATCTATTATTGAACTGCCTTCCATTATCAGTGATAATAGTCTACGGTATTCCGAACCGACAGAAGATATTTTTTCAAACAAAACCTGTAATCTTCTGTTCGGTTATCTTCGCTAATGGCTCGACTTCGGGCCACTTCGTGAAATAGTCCACCGCAACCACGGCAAACTTGGTTTAACCCTTTCCCAGAGGGAATGGTCCGAAGATGTCGATCCCCCATTGTGCAAAGGGCTACGGTCCAGTCATCGGGGTCAATTTCTCGGGAGGCTACCTCGGGATTGCCGTAAATCGTTAACACTTGTCGCACCTTTGGACGAACTTTTTAGCATCATGTTGTACGATCGTCCAATAATATCCCTACCATAATACTTTGTTGGCAAGCAAACGTCCTCACGAGTGATTCCCGTATATCCCTTCGTATACTTCTCGTAATACGTAGTCAGCTTCATGAGAATTCAAACATCGTAGTAAGGGAGCATAGAATCCTTTCTTGTACCGCACCCCGTTCAAAACAGTGTAGCACGACGCTCGAACCTTCAGCCACCGAGCCTCGGTATGGTCTTCCGGTAGCTTCCCCTCGTTGAGATAATGAAAGACAGGATCGAACCAAGTAGGTTCCGAGTCAATGGCATATATAGCCGAGTTTGTCGGCTCATTGATACTTGATTTAGCTACGTATTCAATCGGGACCGACCGAAGTATGTCATCTTCATCAGCTGAAGCAAGCTTTGCTAACAGGTGGGCTTTGACATTCTCGGTCCTTGGAATCCGAACTACTTCACATTGCCGAAATTCGTCGATTAATTCTTTGGCATTCTCTGTATATGCTTTCAGTTATTCTTTTCGTGTTTGATAAATACCAGTGACCTGGTTGACGACTAACTGCGAGTCACTGAAGACCTTGAGATGAGTTACACCTAAACTCGCGGTGAGCCGAAGGCCAAGTAACAAGGCCTCATATTCCGCTGTGTTATTCGATGCTTGGAATCCAAGTAGTAAGGCATATTGCATACAGGTTTGATCGGGAGTCTCCAATACTACCCCGGCCCTGCTTGCCTTAGAGTTGGAAGAGCCGTCGATGAATAATTTCTAGGGAACAGGGTCGGGTGACGGGTCGAGGGAAGAGGATGCCGATGCTTTGATAACCCCTTCCGAATCAGACATCGTGTTATCTTGTGAAGTCACTTCGACAAGAAAGTCAGCAACGGCTTGTCCCTTTATAGCTGTTCTCGGCCTATACTGTATGTCGAACTCGCTCAACTCGATAGCCCACTTTGTAAGTCGGTCGGAAGCTTCTAGTTTTTGAAGGATCTAACACAAAGGTAAGTCGGTCATAACGATGATGGTGTGAGCTTGAAAGTATGGTCGGAGTCTTTGTGAGGATACTACCAGGATTAAGGCTACCTTTTCAAGGGAAAGATACCTCGTCTCTGCCGGTAGTAGAGCTTTGCTGATATAATACATTGGTAATTGCCTTCATTCGCTCTCTC
Source organism: Magnolia kwangsiensis (assembly GCA_037074715.1). Taxonomy (NCBI): domain Eukaryota; kingdom Viridiplantae; phylum Streptophyta; class Magnoliopsida; order Magnoliales; family Magnoliaceae; genus Magnolia; species Magnolia kwangsiensis. The sequence continues at coordinate 15,552,608 of CM073572.1, read as the reverse complement.
GTATGAGAGCCGAGCCAATCGTTGCGTCGGATACAGCCAGATATAATAACAAAGCTTCCCCTGACTCGGGTTTGGATAACAGCGGTGGAGACCCGAGATAAGACTTCAGCTGTTGGAACGCTGTTTCACATTCTTCTGTCCATTCCATCGACTGTCGTCCCTTCAATTTCTTATCAGTGGCTCGGGACAGGAAGCGGTTGAGTGCGACTACTCTTCCGGTCAGCCTTTGTACGTCTTTAATTGTCTTCGGAGATTCCATGTCGAGTAGAGCCTTAATTTTCTCGGGATTCGCTTCAATTCCTCGTTGACTAACCAAAAAATTGAGGAACTTCTCCGAGCTTACACCAAAAGCGCACTTACTCGGGTTTAACTTCATCTTATACTTGCGCAAGGTCAGGAACATTTCTTCTAGGTCCGCTATATGGTCGGCCGCATGTATACTTTTGACGAGCATATCATCTATATACACTTCCATGGTTCGGTCGATCTGACGAGCGAACATTTTGTTCACCAACCTTTGATATGTCACTACAGTGTTTTTCAAACCAAATGGCATCACTCGGTAACAATAATGACCTTTGTCAGTGATAAAGGTGGTTTTTCATTTATCGGTTTCATGCATTACAATTTGATTGTAGCCAGAATAGGCATCCATAAAGCTAAGTAATTCATGTCCTGCAGTACTATCCACCAACTGATCAATGCGAGGAAGAGGGAAGCTGTCCTTGGGGCAGGCTTTGTTCAGATCTGTATAATCAATACAGAGACAACACTTCCCATTGGCCTTTCTCACGAGCACAACATTAGCTTTCCACTATAGATAGTATATCTCTTCAATGAATTTAGCCTTAAAGAGCTTGCCAACTTCTTCTTCGATGATAGCATACCTTTCAGGGCCGAGAGGACGCCTTTTCTACCGAACTGGCCTGTAGGTCGGATCAATGTTGAGTCGGTGCGTCATGACCGAGGGATCGATCCCAGGCATATCTTCATGGCTCCACGCAAATATGTCAGCATACCGTCGAAGCAAGGCGATCAAATCTTCCTTGAGAGGTGACTTCAGAGATGAGCCGATTTGTACTACTTTCGACTCGTCTGTCTCGGTTCAGGGTTGCGAGACAAGTTCTTCCATTGGTTGCCCCCATTCGTGAGATCCAACTCGAGGGTCTAGCGACTCGATCATCTATATTTTCGTCGGAGCTTTCATTGCTGTTACATAGCATCGTCGAGCATCTTGCTGATCTCCCTTTACAATTCCTACTCCCGACTCGGTCGGGAATTTTATGGATATATGGTATGTAGATACCACAGCTTGAAGGAGGCTTAGGGACGGTCGACCGAGTATGGCATTGTAAACTGATGATTGGTCGACGATCAAGAAGTCGACCATTGTAGTTGTCTGATGGGGTGGATTCCCGGTGGTGAGTGGTAGTGAAACGATCCTCTCAGGAAGCACCTGTCCGCCTGAGAATCCTATGAGCGGGGTTCGGACTGAGCGTAAATCCGACCGTCCAATGCCCATTTTGTCAAACGCCTGGGTGAACAATACGTCCGCAGACGACCCAGTGTCCACCAGCACTCGGAATACTTTCCTGTTAGCAATGGTGAGAGCAATGACCAGTGCATCATCATGAGGATGATGGATGCCTCGGGCGTCATTCTCAGTGAATGAGATACAATATTTCTCTCTCTTCTTTTCTTTGGAAGGTCGGGACAGCAAAAGAATCTTAGATTCCGGACGATTGATGCTCCTGGAGTGATTTTTTTTTAGCGTTATTGGAATCTCCACCACCCTGATGCCCACCAATAATCGTTCAGATCTCTTCCGTGGGCCGATTTTCGCTCGAACCTTCTGTAATGTCAGATCCTTCCACATGTTCTTTGAGTCGGCCCTCTTTGATGAGCCGCTCGATCTCATCCTTCAAGTGATAATAATCACTTGTATTGTGACCGTGGTCACGATGATAGTGACAACACTTGTTTTTATTTCATCGATTCGGGTTCCCTCGGAGCTTTTCGGGCCAGTTGACATAGCCCTCATTCTTGATTTCCATCAACACCTGCTCTTGAGATTTGTTCAGAGGGGTGTATGTGGAAAACCTTCTGTCGGGTCGTTTGCCTGACCTACCATCATCTCGCGCCTGATCCTCTTTTCGCTTCTTTCCCCCAGCTGAGTCGGCTTCTTTCTTAGCCGACTCTTTAGCCTAGGGTTTTGCTTTTCAGACCGTCTCGCGCAGGAGTCGAGTTTCTTCTGCATCTGTATACTTATCCGAGCGAGCCATAAACTCTCCTAGAGTCTCTGGCAGGTTTTTGTTCAGGGATGCTAGAAAGAGCTTATCTTTGACCCCCTGCATGAGCCCGTTAAGCGCCGTCTCCTCCGAGTGTTTTCGAACCTGAAGAGATTCGAAATTAAAGCGCTTAATGTAGTCTTTCAGTAATTCTCTTTCCCTCTGAACTATGTTGTTCAAGTGTGCGGGCGGCTTTAGTTTCTTCTTTCCGCCGATGAAGTTATTGAGGAAGGCATCGCTGAGTTCAGCAAATGAACTGATTGACTTTGGTTTCAATTGTTTGAACCAAAGCCGAGCTACATCGGTTAACGTGAGGGAGAAGGCTCGGCACATAACGGCATCCGAGGCATCATGCAACTCCATATAAGTTCTGAAGCATTCAATATGCTCTGTTGGATCAGTTTTTCCAAAAAATGGAGTAATCTGGGGTAAGCGAAACCTTTCCGGTAACTGAGCCTTCATTATCTCATCCACAAATGGAGAAACTTTTACCTCGGACTTGGTCGGGTATGTGTTCCGACCATGCTTTATGTCAGCCATCTCTCTCGCCATCTCTTCCCGAACTTCTTTTTTAAAGTCCTGGATATTAACCCTCCAAGGTTCGGCGCTCTCTGCTATTTCTTCCATAGGAAGCCGACTTCAGCTCCTTTCATCTATTCTGTGCCGTAGATCAGAGGGAGGTAATACGGCTGTTGTCGATCGTGCCGGTGCTGGTTGACTCGGGCCTTAATGCTGACTCGGCTGTTGCTGTTGAAACGACCGCGGGGCAGCAGGCTGAGCATCAGATACTGGCGAAGGAACCTGTGCTGTTTCACGATGCGTCTGCATCGTTGATTATACAGCTGCTCTAACATGTGCTTCATGACACACATTTCGGAACGCATCTCTTGAACCTCTCGATCTAATTGGGCATTCCCTTGATTCTGGTGACTAGTTGGTTGTAATAGATGTCGCAGGTGGAGCTGCTAGTGGGACCGCTGGGGGAGCTCCTTGAGCTGTGCTTGTAGCGGCTTCCCCTGCTTCATCTTGATCCCCTCTTCTCGTTCTTGCCATTCAGATAGAGCGTAAGAAGCGGCTTTTTGCACGTTTTCCACAGACGGCGTCAAACTGTTGATGTATTTTTTATGAATGGATCTTTCGCTCCGCCCGTCCTTCGCCTCTACGATTATAAATGCAAAAGGGGACCCTGGCTTGAACTGGGGAACCTCCGATGCTTAAGTCAGTATCTAGTACTAAGGCAAAGGATTTATGATTTTTCTGTTGCATACCTTTCATTATGAAGGAGATGGTTATTTATAGGTCCGGATGAACCTTATCACACGAGGATTCTTCTCCTCCATATTCGGAGATTTGATCCTCTTGACTGATTTCGCCCGATCTCAAGGATCTCGAGATCGGACACCCGTACTCCTGGATTTTCGGAACGGTATTTATATTCACACCGCCTTCTCTTGTCTCGGCTCGGCCGTTTTCGACTCTGGAAGAGTCTTGGCCGGCTTAGGAGAATAAGTTTTCTGCCTTCTCATGGATGGAATAGTCTCTCTCTCCGTTCCCCAATCCTCTCTCTCTCTCTGCCTTCCGATCTCTGCTCCATCTTTCTCATTCTCCTCCCTTCCTCTCCAATATCTCGGCCGTCTCTTCTATCTCTCCATTGTAGCAGCCGTGAAGCTTCTATCCGAAGAAACACACGCCATTCGAAACCCTTCTCATATCTTTGAGGCATAGGTTTGATATCTTCCTCTCTTTATGTCTCTTTTTCTGTCTTTCATATTTGATGCATGCTGCTTCTCTCTCGCTCGCTTTCTCTTCGGATCCGATCATCTTTCGCCATGAAATTCTTCATCTGATCTTCTTCCCTAAGCCTACAAAGAAGCCCTAATTCTCTCCGCTGGTTTTCTGTTTTCAGGCGGTGAGGATGTCGACTCCTGCAAGGAAGAGGCTGATGCGGGATTTCAAGAGGTTGCAACAGGACCCTCCTGCAGGTATTAGTGGTGCTCCCCAAGACAACAATATCATGCTTTGGAATGCTGTTATATTTGGACCCGATGACACTCCGTGGGATGGAGGTACGTTTAAGTTGACACTTCAGTTTATAGAGGATTATCCAAATAAGCCACCAACAGTTCGGTTTGTTTCTAGAATGTTTCATCCAAACATCTACGCAGATGGGAGTATTTGTTTGGATGTCCTACAGAACCAGTGGGGTCCGATTTATGATTTAGCTGCAATACTCACATCAATCCAGTCATTGCTCTGTGATCCGAACCCGAACTCACCTGCAAATTCAGAAGCTGCACGCATGTTCAGTGAGAACAAGCGTGAGTATAGAGTTCGAGAGATAGTCGAGCAGAGCTGGACGGTGGACTAATCTGCCGTAGGTTGGCTTAATCTTCCACTAATGTGGGACTGTTTTGAGTAAAACATTGATGCTTGGAAAACATTGTATTCCAACTTGTTTACCTTGATGATTATGTATTTGCTTGACTTTTGAGAACACGGTTGTTGGCTGGCCTTTTCTTTTCTTTTTAACTTGATTTCTTTTCGGTATGAAATGCACATGGTCTCTAGCTTCATGTACATAAGACTTTTTCATGTATCAATTTCCCTTGGAATCTTCTTGTAAGTGACGGATCCTTGTTCTTCAGCATGTTTAAGATTCTTGGGGGTAGTGACATTTGCTTCCTTGCTTTGCAAAAAAAAAATAAAAATAAATAAATTTGATGCATGCTAACTGTTTGATGAAATGGCATGCTATCTGTTTGATGAAATGGCCGGATGAAATGGCATGCTATCTGTTTCATGAAATGGCTAGATTTCATGCATGCTATCTGTTTGATGAAATGGCATGCTAATTGTTTTTTGAAATGGCATGTGTTTAGAATTAGATCCGTGATAAGCCATGTGTTAAAGCTAATTCACTCATTCGTGTGTTAAAGCTAATTCACTCATGCTAAACACACCTACAACTAGGAATTCTCAATTCCGTGCTGATCAATCAAACTTCACTGGGAGAAGGTTTCTTTCAGTTTACAGTCTCCCTTTCATTCGTTATAACCACTTTGGTAAGTTCCTTGAGGGCCTGTTTGGATCCATGGAAAAGTTTTTTGGAGAAAATTCTATTTCTGCAGAAACACCATTTCCGTTGATTATTTATTTATTTTTTCTTTTATTTTCCAGCCATTCTTTGAAAAATCATTTCCATTATTTCAAATCTTCCAGAAATTCAAGCATTTTGGTTACCTCTTTCATTCTGATGAAACATGATTTCCCAAAGTCAAAGAAGTTGGAAGGAAACTCGCCCCAAATCACCAGTAGCTACCACAAAAAAAAGCATCCGAAAGGACTCAAAAGAATCTCCCAACCTTAAAACTGGAACACTTCAAGCTTTTCAAAGCATCCACAAGCTTACTTGCAGAACCATAGAAACTGTTGCAGGGGGGAAAAAAAATCCCCTAATGCTCTGGGATGGAGAAAGGAATGGTCCTGTTTCAGTTTGACGACACTCCCTATGGGACTCCAAAGAATGGTGGCCCTGTTTCAGTCCGATTACATTCTGTACAGGACTTGAGGAATAAGAGCTGATTCAGACCAACATGAGCATAAAGCTGTATCACCAATGCAAGGTTTCATGTATTGTTCTGCCACTCCCTGCAATGCTCATTTTTATTTTTTTTTACACACTCCCTGCAATGCTCATTACAGATGCAATTAGATTATTTCATGTCGACTAAGCTGATACATTTCCAAGAGAAAAAAATAAATAATTGTGAGTGAAACAAAATAAGATTATTCCCTACCTTTTTGCTCTTTTGTTGTGGTTAGACTTTGCTTGGAAGAATCTTAGTAAGGAACTCTTCTTTGATAGGCTTATCCATGCTTGGAGGTGTCTCCCCAGGGAATGTCTCAGCACGTTTTTCGGCAAGGAAATTAACAAAACGAGATCCTTTCCCTTCGTTAATCTTCTCCACGAGAGATTTTGGCAGGTAAGGGAAGGGCCCCAGCCTCTGAGACGATGGTTGTTGCTTCAACCCCCACACAAAAGAAAGGAATTCATTGGGCTTGTCCATAGCCTGTTGTAAGATTGACAGATCCCCTATACCTGTGGGTTGACATACTCGTCAGAAACCAGAATCCTATTTGTAAGGAGAAATGCTAGTGATTCCAGAGAAATGGAAGAGGCAATTCGCAGTATGCGTGCTAATGTGGCACATAAATGGATCCGGCCAGTCATCAGGTGGGACCCCATCTGACCATACCCTGGCTAAAAAAATAAAGAAAGAAGAAAAGTCAGGTTAGTCCACTCATCAGGTGGGCAACCCATATACACTGATGAGTGACTGGCCTAGCTTTTCAACCAAGGGCATGTCTATGATGGGACCCACCTGATGAGTGGGTTCTAGATCTCTCAATTGAACACCGTGGGGCAGGGAAACCTCTTCAATCTTTCCTTGTAAGAATTGTCATATTGCCTCTCATTTCAAACTAATGTCACAAATGCACAAGGAAAACAACCAACCTCTTGAGAAATCGAAGAGTAGCCTTAGAGCTTCAGAGGGTATGCTGAAGTTGATAAATGGTATGGTCCCTAAATGCCTGTAATCATGAAAGGCCAATAACAATTTCTCTAATTACGCTTCAACAAACTTCAATTAATGATTGTTTACCTTTCTATCTTGAATGTTATTCATCAACTTCTTTCTCATTTATTTTTAGTTGTATAAACTGGTAAGAGCTTATTTGTTAAATGAGGGATGATGTAGAACTGTTGCTATTTATAGATTGGTGAACCTAGAAGTTCAAGAATTGGATATGTTTATGCCATGTTGATGATACAAAAATCTGATCAGCTGTAATCCATCCAGACCAATATTTGTTTATGAAAAAAAAAAAAGACAAACGAAACACAAGGAAATGTAATTTAAGGCTGTACTCATAACAATGTTGGCTAATATCTGCCATGAATGTTTGACAGAACAATTTCCTTTTCCAAGAAATGGAGTAGCATTTTTGCAAACATTTTTTGTTTGTCATTTGGGGCTTGCAAAATGTCATTGTTTCAGAATCTCGTCTTCATGTTTGTTCACACACAGATCTTTTGCTGATATTATGATTGGTGTTCTTTCTGCCTGCCTAATAACCTGACATTCAGGTTGTTGCATTGGGGAATATCAACACTGTAGTGACCAAGAAAGGAAATTGTATTCAGGCATCTTCTCATGTATTTCTTCATTTGAATAAACTTTCATAACAATCACATACTGTTGAGTGTTGTTTTTTCTTTGGTCGACTTTTATACCTGTTTTATTAGTTTAAAAGGTTTTAAGTCCATCCAGCCACCATTAATTCAGATGGCGTCTTGCTGTTATGCTTTCCAGTTGAATCAAGAAAACATTACTGCTATTATTAGATGACAAAATCTATAATAATGTTTAAATCCACCTTTTCTTTTGCAACAGACTCAAGTTATTGCAGCAGCAACTGCTGGTGTTGCAGCTGAGGGTTTGTCCCCACAAGAAGTTACAGCTGAAGCAAAGTCTGCTGCTCACCTTTCTGTGGCTTTGGCGGAGAATGCAATTGTGATTCTGATGCTCGTTGAAGATCATTTACGGTTGCAAAGCCAAATACATGGTGCATCACGTTTTGGGGAGATTCCAGTCTCTTCTAATTCATTTTCTTCATCCTCTGGTAGCCGTTCAAATTCGTTAGGAAAAGCTGTATAAATAGCCATGATTTGAGTTTCATTTTCTCCTCCCAATCGGATATTTGAGTTTCATAGAATTCGAATAGATAGCCATGATTTAAAATTTAAAATGCTTTACCATATTAATATATTATTTAGTTGCATCTGTCAGGATTAACTTTCTTACAAGTTAATCCCTTCTAATTGACACCATATAACAAATCTTCCTTTCATTTCCTTGTAGAATCAGTTTCCAATTGGAAAATAGAAGCTTTTTACTTAGTTGTTCTATGGTCTTATAAAACTGTACTCTTTCTTTTGAATGTTTGAGGCATTATCTACGAGGATTCAACCTGGATTGGAACAAAAGATTGTTATTCCGCGAGATTCATATCTTCAGGTGGTGTTTCAAATTTCTCTGATGCACCAATTCCATTCAGTTTTGTGGTGCTCTTTCATGTCTTCTTTGAATCTGCAATGCCTGCTTTGTGGAACCATCTGATGGACATGTCATGCAGGGTTATTTTGATAATGTTTCAGAGCATCTCAGAGTAGGACCACCATTATATTTTGTTGTGAAGAACTTCAACTATAGGTATTATGATAAATGTTATTTTACTCATCTGCCATTCTTTTGATTTCTAGATTTCCAGTACGATGGCATTTCATGAGAATTTAGCATTAAGTACTGTCCAGCTGTTGTGATATTAATACTTCTTTTCTTTCTGTTTCTGTGAATTGAATCAACACTGAACTGACCTAAGCAAATTTCATAGTATGAGCAAAAGGTTAAACAGAGATATCCACAGCCAAATAATAAATACAATGGCTTGTTAATTCCTTTTTCCCTTTATAGTTACAGATTTCCCAACTGAAATTTGGGACTAGTGAAAACTTTTTCTGAGTTTTCTCATTGTCAAAATCATTCTTCATGTTTGAACTGGTTTTCTTTGTATTATCGCACTGCCAGTCAGTGCTGCTATATCACTAAATATGTTTCCACTAATGTGCCCCATGGAAACCATTGCAGGTGATCAATTGGCAATTGCTAAGGAAACTAAGCATCAGTTGGGAATGGGTACAAACATGTACCCATCTTCATGTCTTCTGGGGGACAGCAAGGATGAATTAGTTTTGGCTCTACCTGTGGATGAACTAATTGAGAAAGCTGATGGTTTGGCTGGGGTGTTTCCTGGTAAAATTTTTGCATATTCTGTTGGTCCTATCAATTTTTCTTATGCCGTTTCTTATACTATGTTTTCTTCCACAAAACACAAGTATGAGATTGTGAAGAAGCTCCAAGCTAGAAAGCACATCTATGGAATGACAGGTGATGGGGTCAATGATGCACCTGCATTAAAGAAGGCAAACATAGGAATTACAGTGGCAGATGCAACAGATGCTGCTCGAAGTGCTTCTGACATAGTTCTAACAGAGCCTGAACTGAGTGTAATCATTAGTGCCATTTTAACAAGCCGTGCAATTTTTCAGAAAATGAAGAACTATACGGTAGTCTCATGCTTTCATTTGCTATATTACAGATAGGGACTGTGCATGTGCTGCTGACCTGTTCCACTTTTGATATTTACGTACCATGACATGGATCTGTTTGGGATAGCTTGATTGGGGAAAGTACTTAGTTCACACCATACAAAGGGGACCCCAATTGTTGAGGAAAGCAAAAATGTCATTGTACCTTAAAAATGTCAATGGTCCAAAATATTTCATGAATCAACAGCTTTGTTGTGCTTGGTTGGTTTTCAAGCGAACAAGGCAACTGCATTAGAAGTCAGCATAGTATATATGTGGCTAAAATATAAATCAAACAAATGCATATATACACATGAAGAACCTAATTTTTGTCCTCATATATGTTACTGATTCATGCCATAATCAGTTTTATTTGAACATGGACAATTCTTGTGATGATGGGAATAAAGCACTAATACTTCTATTTCCACAACACCCTAATGCTTTTCTTCTTCCTCTTCTTCTTCCTCTTTTTTTTTTTTTTTTTCATATATTTTTTTTTTGGTGGATCTTGTAAATTTCATGTAAAGAGGTTCTTGAGTAATTTCCACATTCGCTTTTGACAATCTGTTATGCTGTTTTTCTTCTTCTGCATAAAATAATATTCAATGTTATTTCAAGCCCTTCATCTAGATTTACCCTACAAGGTAACAATGTGTTTGTGAGAAACAAAGTGTGTCTAGATGCTGACAACTTCTTTTTTTTTTTTTGTCATGCAGATATTTGTCATGTGACATGTCTATCACTATCCGTATTGTGGTAAGTTGTCAACTCTGCCTTCTTTTTTTCCCTCTACTGTTTCGTTGTTCCAAAATAATGTGAAGCAGGTATCCTGTCTATGGATCTTCTGAATATATCTATGAGGAAATACCTGTGAAATGCAACAAGTGTATCAAAGAACAATCACTTTTGACACCCTGTGTTACTATGGAACAGCTAGGCTTTGTTCTGGAGATTCGACTTCCCTCCTTTCATGGTTCTTGTCATTGCAATTCTTAACGATGGTTAGAAACTGTCTTAGATTGAATGCTGTTGAAATTGTTTTCATCTGTGTTATGTTATGGGATTGTCGGGATCATTTTCTTACTTTTCCCTTGAAAATTTCCCTTTTCTAATTTGTGCACTTGTTTCCAGGTACTATCATGACAATCTCCAAGGACAGAGTCAAGCCTTCTCTGTTTCCTGACAGCTGGAAACCCAGTGAAATTTTTGCAACTGAAGTGGTCATTGGAATGTATCTTGCTCTCCTGACTGTTGCGTTCTTTTATTTAGCTTACCTTATGAGACTTTTTTTTTTTTGCGGTAAATACTTATTTGTTCCTCAATGCTGTAAATAGTACTCCACACTTCATGACTTCTTTAATACTTCCCATAACAGAGGGTACTTTTATCTTGTGGGTACTTGATTTTTAAGGAAATTGACAAAATACATTGAAAGTATTTTCCAAAAATCCTAGCATTCACTTGTGAATGTAAGATGCATTATATGATTTGATTGCTATTTGTAATAAATGCATTGTTTTTTTTTTTCCTGATTGCATTATATATACAATTCCTATCAGCATTAATTGTATTAGCTTAGATGAGTTGATCAATCACAGCAGGTTCTTGCAATGGTAACAGACCATTGTTATAAACTTTTCTTGGCTATTACCTGTGGCTATTGCTAACTTCAGAATATTCCTGCAGATTTCATTGTAATTTTATCTGTAGCTGAATGTACATTTCGCTGGAGAAAGTATAGCTACAGATTATATCTGTAGTAATTAGATATCTACTGCTACGGATTTAATTCGTAGCCATGGGTTTTGACCTTTAGCTACTTTCTAGGATCGTACTACGGATATAACCATAGTAATATAGCTACGGTTGTTATCCGTACCCTTTATTCACCTTTCTGGTAGTAATTTTTTTTTTTTTTTTTTAACACAACTCATTTATATTTTCATTGAATGAAAAGAGGCTATAAATGCAGCTAGACAATTCGGGCTACCCCAGTAGCTAAAAACATAGGGGTCACCTATCATATGGGACCGCCGAATCGATCACCAATATACAAAAACTCTACCTAAGGGTCCATCGGAAAAGTCCTAATAGCAACCAGACCCACTTTATCCAGGAAGATCAACCCCTGAACTTACATTGGAAGATCATTCACATGCTTGATGAGGGAGAAGGACTGGGCTTCTCTCCCCTTATGGGCCATCCCGTCTGCTTGCCCGTTGCCTTCTCTTTGAATAAGCCTTAAGGACATTGACCCTCTCTGCTTCAGTTTGTCAATCCTGGAAATCCACGGTTTCCAAATCCAAGACGTGGACGACTTCCCGGATAGGAGATTGAACACAACCTTTGAATAAATTTCCACCTCGATCTTATTCAGCCCATTGTCCAAGCAAATAGAAAAATCCCATCATATACTGCACAAAGTTCGGCTCGATTATTTGAGTCCAACCCATACCCTTTCAAGAAAGAAAAAATGAAATTCCCTCAGTCCCCTTTGCAAATTTCGCCGCCACTTGACATACCCAGATTGCTTCTCGCTGAGCCATCTACATTCGACTTTACCCATTCCATAGCCAAATTCACCCATCTAACAATTATAGCCCGAAATCTCTGTTGGGGAGGAGCCAATAACCATAGCCCTTCCAAAATCGAGTCCCTGGGAGGACTTTTCATCACCTTTCCTTGGAACATGATTTTTACCCACGATTTAATTTGGGCTATGCAAACCGCAATGACCATGGGTTTATGTTCAAACCTCGCTTCATTTCTGGCCCGCCATATTTCTCAAAGTATCAGGCTATGCAGTAGCTTGCGGATGAAGAATTCCCTCATCCGCAAGCTAGCTACCATTAGCTCATATGCCCTTCAATCGACTGGTGCTGCAGATGGGAGATACCGAAGATTGTGCCAAAGTGATCCCATATAATAGCCACCTACAGCCCTTGAAGGAAGATGCCTTTTATTGAGCTTGTAGAGATGGCAAGACTAGCAAAAGAGCGACACACACACTCTCCAAGAGAGAGGGCAGGGAGACCACGAGACAATGGGTGGAAAAAGCTTTCTACCACCCCACACTTCCCTCGTAGCCAACATCTTGATCATTGGGCCTCCCCTCATCAGAATTTAATATAATCTCTTCAAAACATTTTCCTTCTAGGAAGAATGCCAGACAACCACTCATCAAGTCCGACAGACGACCAATTGCGTTTTTCAAGATCTTAAGTAGATCCATTCGTGATTGTTGCACACAAGATCTAGAGAGAAGGCTTTATAAAATATTCCTAGGAGTTTTTCAAATTCGTCTAATGGGCTCAAAGTGTGTAGCAAGGGTGAGATTTGAGGATGTTCGAATCGGATAATCTCTCTCTTTATAATTTTTACTTTTATAGTGTTCATCTGTCGCTTTGTTCCATGGTTTGTTTTTTCCCCGCAAGAATTTTTTCCACGTTAAAATCGTTGTATTCTCTTGATACTTGGTTTGTCAGATTGTATTACTAAATTCTGTATGCTTTCGCAATCCCCCAACAAAGGCTCGTCTTATCCTGTAGGCAATCTGCCTTTAACCATCAACAATCAATAAGAGGGTGAATCAAGCTTAAAGGACGTGATTCAGCCTAGCGTTAACATTTAAATAATTTTATTTTTGATTTTCTAATATATTTTTTCAAACATGGTTTACAATTCAGGGTCATGTTTTGGTAATCCATGCCATCGGTCTGTCCTATCCCCCGTGGATATATAGAACATGCTTTGGAAATTTCCCTGGCTATACACACTTATCATTTGAATTTGCCGCAATAGTTACAAGGCTTAGAAGAAAAATACACCAACAATCCAATTTTAACGGAAAGGGATCTTAATACTCACCTCTTACTTCCACTACAACAAAAAGAGGTATAACCGGCATTTGCGATTCTCTTTTATCGGCACTATGTAATATCCAACCCGACGGATATCTTACCATATATATATGAAAAAAAAACCCTACCACCCCAGTGCAACTCTCTCCTACTTCCTACCCCTGACGCACTCTCTCCCTCTCTCTCTGCAAACCTAGCTCGAATCATTTCGCTCCCGGACGCCGCGCCTCTCTCTCTCTCTCTCTCTCTCTCTCTCTCTCTCTCTCTCTCTCTCTCTCTCTCTCTCTCTCTCTCTCTCTCACTTACATCATCTCCAGATCTGGTGTGGCCAGCAGCCCTTGCCCTTCATCTCTTCCCCGGCCAGGTACTCTCTTGTTTCCTAGGGTTTTGGATCTATTTTCTGCACTTTGCAAGGTATTTTGACTAGTTATGGTGGGGATTTACTAGATCTAGAACTAGGGTTAAAGCATATGCTTCCTCCTCTCCTTGAAGTTCTCAGCTCACTGTCCTTCTCCTCCCCTTGATTCCACAAGTAATTCTCGTTTTCCTTTTTTGTCTTCTCGTTATTATTATTATTATTTTTTAATTATTCATTTGATTGAGATTTCCCTAAATTCTATTGATTGAATTCATGTGATTGTTTGTTACATTTGTTGTGACCAAACGATCAATCTCTCCTGTTGATTTTCTTTCCTATGTTGCCGATGGCAATTGACTGACTGATTTGAATTTTGCGTGTTCCGCCCATTCATGCTAACAGAGTCGAGGGTTTATTAATGGATTCTTTAGGTGGCTTTTTATGATGACATGATTTTGCAATTTTTCCTATTTGTAGGAAATTGCAAATGTGGACTCCTGTTGCTTTTGTCATGTGTTTGTCATGTGTTACTATGAAGCTGGTGAGATGAATGGATAAAGATGACCAACGTCTAGAAATTAAGCCTCCTGTTTATCGACTAAACTCTTAGTATTCGCAGCCATATGTGTCATCATGTGCAAGATCCAAACCACTCATCAAGTGGACCTTACCATGCAGATTCCATGGCCCAGGTGAGCTGAACATACAAAAACAACTGGCCCACCTGATTAGTTGGATAACCCTGAACTTCAGGCCAGCATGTCTACATGGTGTGGGCCCAACTGATGAGCAGCTTGGATGTTACAATTGTGTGATGTTTTTTTTAACTTTTACTGCAAGTGGACCTCCCTTACTATTTTATCCTAGTAATTATAAGGCCCTGTTTGGTAGACATCTAAAAATGAGTTTGTTTTATTTTTGTTAGTAGTATGTAATAGAGATAGGTTTGGTGCAAATTTTTGTGAAATTTGGTGTAACCAAACGCACTCTAAAAAATTAGAAATTGAACTTGGAGGGTTCGCTGCAAACAATTTGCGGAGCCATTGGTTTGGCTACAAAACAAGACATTAGAAAAAAAAAAAAAAAAGTGATTGTAGTAAACAATTAGACTTTTACATGATGAACAGATGTAAAGACAATATATATTATACCACTCTTCCCCATCTTTGTTGTCCGATGTAAAGACAATATATATTATACCACTCTTCCCCAAGACAATATATATTATACCACTCTTCCCCATCTTTGTTATACCACTCTTCCCCAAGACAATATATATTATACCACTCTTCCCCATCTTTGTTGTCCGATGTAAAGACAATATATATTATACCACTCTTCCCCATCTTTGTTGTCCGATGTGTAGTACTTGAGATGTCAGAAGCCAAATCTGAGGGCCAAAGGAAAAAAAAATAAGTTTGAAGGGAGAACTTCCTTAAATAAGATCATACCTTCAAAATCCACTTTTAAAGGGATTTGATGACTTCAACAGCGATGATCTGTGCCTGTAGAAGAGTTAGATGTGGAACTATGCACAATTAATGGTTGTATGAAGAAGTTTCAAAGAAGTACATGCTTCTGTGGTACAATAAAAAATTTGTAATACAAAGAAAATGCCAATGTACATGAAAAAGCTTCGGAAACACAGAATTAATATTGCATCTGCATCTTATTACATTTGTGGCATGATATAAATATAATCATCATCATCCTGGATACTTCAGGGTCGGCTTCTCATGGTAACTTAGCAAAACCTCCCAACCAGCTGACCACATGACATCAACTCATCTCCTTTTATCTGATGGCAGGCAGAGTATAATTCCTTGGCAAAGAAGATCTCAATTTGGCTAGAGAATGTTATAGATACATTTGAGCAAAAGCACGATAGGCAAACCACCTTCTAGGCCTTAGACAAAAAGGACTTGGAGAACTGTAAATATTCCAGTTGCATTTCATCTCAAACAACACATGATACAAACAATAATATTATATCATACATTATTATACAAAAGGAGGAGGTTTGCTCAAATACACCTCGACGTCCCATGTTCTTTTCACTTTCTGCTTATCCACTACAAAAATTTTGGTAAAATGAGGCATTTCATGCATCCTTTTTCTTGCAGTGTTTTGGGTTTCATTGGCCATTGCTCAAACAGAAAGTTAGGTGAACCTCCCAAGAGCTTGTGGGACCCCTTGCCCGTTGCCACCCCTGCCTTCCATGTTTGGCCATGGGCCAAAAATCAGCCTGAATAGGAAAGTAAGGTGGGCCACACCTGAGGGGCAGTTGGGAGGGGACCAACTGATAAAACCTCGCAGGAGGTTTGTGGGATCCATCATGTTGTGTATATGTCATCCAAGGCATTCATCACACCCCTGACCCCACTGGGATGAAGGGACTCAAAAAATCAGGTTATTCCCAAATTTAGATGGGCCACACTGAATTTAGAGGTTTCAGGCATGGTTTGACATTGTTCCCTATGGTGTGGCCCACCTGAGTCTTGGATTGGCCTGATTTTTGGGCTCTATGGTAAACACGAGGGAGCTAACATGACAGACAGCTGATTAGTTGCACACATCATGTGGGCCTCATAATAGTCCAGTTTCACCACAAGTTGTGGTGGTATCGGTACCATGTGAGCACACCTCTGTGTGCAGGGCGCACGTCGGTGGACGGCAGGCGTGTGTGGCTGCTAAGTTTCTCTCATTGTCATCTCCAAGTCACTACGCCAAATTGAGGATTTATGACGTTCGTAAAACCCAAAAACGACGGATTTCGTCCGTCGCTGTTTACTGGGTCGTTTTTGTTTTCTGACGAATAATATCTATCGTTGAATCTGCGATGGATAAGGTCCGTGGTATATTACCGACGGATAAGATCCGTCGTAAAAAAATAAAAATTCATCGCAAAGTTGGGAAAAAACCACCGGAATTATTCATCATTTAAAATATTAGCGACGGATAAGGTCCATCGCTAATATGAAGGGAGCGACGGATCTCAAATCCTTGGGCCCACAGTAACATTTATTTGCCATCCAACCTATTAATAATATCAAATATATATGAATGAAGAAAAAACACAATTTGATTTAAACATATGAAGTTATTTGCTCTTCAATCTGTTCTAATTCGATTGTCCAAAAACAGTTAAATGTTCAACGGGTGGATGTGCCTAATAATTTATTAAAAACTATTTTTTCATAGATAAATATCAATTTCCATTTAAAATTACATTTTCACAGATAAATTACATTTTTTTCAAAATGTATATTTTTTCTCCTTTTCTTTGAAAACTTTTAACAAAATATCATTTTATTATAAAATATTTCAAAAAACAAATTAAAATACAAATTTTGAATTTTTATTTTCAAAATATCTTAAATTTTCATAATTTTAAATTTTTTTTCCCAAAAATTCCAAAATGCCGATTTTTTTCTTCAAAAGCATCATGTTGTTTTCAACTTTTCAAAATTTTTTAAAATTATATATATATTCTCAAAATCTTAGTGTTTTTATAAATAACTTTCTTTTAATTTCGAATTTCGAACATTTTCATTTATTTTTCAAAATCACAAAAATTTTCATCTTATTTATTTTTCGTTTCAAAATGTTTGTTTTTTGATAAGAGTATTTTTTAATATCATTTTATTTTAAAAAATTTCAATTCTTTTTCACTTCTCCATTTTTTTTTAAAGCATTTTATTCGAACTTGTCAATTTTTATTGAACTTCACAATTTTATTTTATTTTTTTTCAAATTTCAAACTCTCATTTTCTTTTTTAAAATATTTTCATTTTTCAACATTGTGAAAATTTTCACATTTTTTAAAATATTTTTAATTTTCTTTTTCAGGGTATTATTTTTTCTCAAAATCAAATGCTTTCTTTTTTTTTTTCAAATTTATCAACTTTATTAAATATTCTTTTTTGTTCCCACAAAATAGAATTTTATTAAATCGCGATTTTTATTTTTTTCAAAATCTAATTTTTTCTCAAATATTATTAAATTTTTTAAACTTCTTAATATTCTTTTTCATGTGATATTACAAATCATTTAAATATTAGTTTTAATTAAAAAATAAAATTAAAAATTCCACTCATTTGATATAAAAACAAAATAAATTTTCTTTTTGCATTCAATCAATTATTAAAAATCATCTTACATACAAATATGTACAATTAAACCACTGAAACTCTATTAAAAAATAATTATTACACTACGAAAAAACTTAATTGTCCACCGTATTCTAAAAAAATGAAAAAAAAAATGTTATGGCAGAAGTCCTTTTACGACGGACCTGATCCGTCGCAAAATCAACTGAAAAGCGCACCATTTTGCATTTTGGGCTGGAATTCGCAGCTTAGTCCGTCGCCTATCTACGACGGGAAAAATCTGTCGTAAATACGTCGTAAATCAGATTTTAGCGACGTTCGGACTAGATATTCGAGAAAGGCGAGTTTAGCGACGGACTTTTTCCATTAGCAATGGATTAAATCCGTCGTTAAACCAAGAGATTTTTGCAGTGAATGAAACCCGTCGCAAAAATACGTTGCAAACTGGCCTTTTTGACATAGTGAGTTTAGTTGGAACCATCAAAGAAGAGAGAAGCATCAGCCTGCATATAAACATCCGAATGCTTCCTATTTATAAGTGTTTATTATGCTTAAATGTTATTTGGGATGATAACAGGCACATGAACTTTTGTTCTATAGTTTTTTTTCTCTTTCAATGCATTACCTGAATTTAAAGGCCAAGCTAAATGAAAATATAACCCAACTTCTTGTCAAATTTAAGTTTCAATGTTGGCCTCTCATGGCTATGGTTACATACCTCCGAGGTTGTTGCAAGTTCTAAAGGAACCAAAGAGTCGATCTCCAAACCAAGATAGCATGCATCCAACATCAGCAAACATTGAAGCAGAACTGAAGTCAGAGTTGGAGCATTTTGAAGAGGTTAAACATATCATAAATGCCCTTTCTCACCACAATGGCAATTGCACATGTTTTAATTGCCATGTTTCCATCAGCGCCCCTATTTGCTTTGCTGCCAGGTATTCCAGCAGAAACTTTCTATAGTAGTTCCCTCCAGCATGTAAAAGAAGCTGCCAGGAGCTGTATGGATCTTGTAAAGAGACAAGGTGTTTTCTTTTTTTCATTTTTCTTCTTCTTTTTAACTTGTTACCATTATTCTTGCTTTAGATGGGCAATATGCAGTTCCAATTAATCAGGTACCTTAAGTTCGCATTTGGATGCAATATATAACTGAATTCATATGGAGGGGTATGCCTCCAAATTGCGATTACCTGACTTTCAAGCTGGACTTCAAAGAAACTGAAGGAGAAGTTTCAAAGAAGTAAATCTTCTGTGGTACAATAAAAAATTTGTAATACATGTATTTAAACTCTTCTAAATCATAATTTGGCAGTGGCCACTAGGACTTTGTTTTTTGTTGTATTTCTCTCCTGTTTGAGTCTCAAGTCTTAACTCTTTCCCATTTGTTAGTTTTTACTTTTTTGCTTGTTGGTTTCCTAACTAGCCGAGTTGTTTTTCTTCTATTTTACTTGTTCAATTGCTTTTTTGTGGGATTACTTGCCTACTTGGTAGTTGGTAACTTGATATACCGTGGATAGCTAAAATGTCAACTATTCTATGATCGCTATGATAAAACCTTTTAGTTGTTCATTACTTTCACATTAACTACTTGTGGACACCTTATCCATATTTTCATGTTTAAATCATTTGGTTTATTTTGCTAGGTTGCTCCCTTTTTACCTTTTTATTTTTTCTCCTTTTTTGTTATATTTATTTTCTCTCCTTTTTTGTTATATTTATTTTCATTTGGATTATGCCCATCTTCCTTGAGGTTTTTACATGTCACTTCACAGGGTCTGACTGCCTTGACTCTGCTTTCTTCCTTTTGCTACCTTAGGGTCATGGGCATATTAATATCTCAATATTTTATGAAGTCCTAATACAGTGGGTCGTTCTCCACTCTAGATCTTTCAAAAGGTGGTTCTTACTTGATATTGTACTTGGTCCATTTGAATTTCTTGTGATCATACTTTGAATCTATACTCGTACGGGTGTGATTGAAGGAAACAGAATACAGGCCTTATATGTTGATTTATCATTTGCAAAAACACTCGACTAATAAGGGGAAGACCACGAGTTGCACTAGTGCTGGGATAATTCCTTATACCAAGTGAATAGTTCCTTCATTATATTTTGATGTTATTGTGTTCGTAATTATATGTGGTATATAGATGATTTAGCCAACATGATTTACTCTTGTTTTTATCAATTTTCTTTATAACTCAATGCAACTCTTGTTCTTTTCATGTTTCATTACAACATTAATAGGAGGGTGTTTACCTTTTTTAGCGTATTTTTTGAGGCAGTGTTAGATGATGGAAGCCAAGCGAAGGAGAACAACTACATTTATGTAAGTATTATAAGTCTTAAGCTCCATTTGGTCATCACATCAATCTTTATGAATATAATTTTTTATCAAACCAAATGGATCTTAAGCTCCCTTTTTAACTCCGCCAATGCAACTACTTGCATTGCCGGTCCCAAGCCCAGGTAAGGAGGAGGGAGAAAGGCTTGAGCATCGCAAAGTCAATAGCAGAGGAAGCTTAGTTGATTTCGTTGATCATCACGCCCTTCAATGTCTACTTGCAATGCAAATCTAGGATATTTACTCTTGATTTGATTGCATTTATGAACTACTTTCCAGTTTTACCTCTAGTTATATGTTCCCAATTCGGGTATTCTCTTCCAATGCTCACTTGTTTGAAATTCTTATTTAGGAATCGAGCAAACTTTCAGAACCATATGAGAGGTTTTCTGTTGGTACAAAGGTTCAAGCTGTCTGGAGCAAAGATGGGGAATGGTATGTCTAAAAAAAGGAAAATTGCTTTATTCCTTTTATATGTTGAATCAATTTTCACTTGTTGTACCTTTTCTTCATTTTCAGGTATGATGCAACCATCGAGGGTAGTCACAGGCTTGAGTGGCAGTGGACCAGCATACATATTTCTAACCGGTGAGGTGGTAAGTGCCTTCAAACTTCTCAAATGCTAGAGTCAAAGAGCTGGTTGCTATTATGCAGAGGCAGAGAGAAAATATTACAAAAAATGTAGGTAATGCATCCAGACTATGGTCAATTGTAGAATCTAACTGATAAAAATATCTAGAAAACAAGAATAAAAAATGATTGTGATCCCTTTTAGTTCTTAAAGAAGATTAATATTGTTTCCATTCTTGATTTCTTAGTAGTTCCCGTGCCTTAGATTTTCAAAGATGCTTATTTAGCTTGTTCTTCAACCACTGTTTTCATTTCTTCATGACAATTAATATGGTTGTCACAGGATGTTGGAAGGAATTTGCCACGGACTTGTACCTCCCACATGGATTAGATTTCGGTAACTCTTTTCTTGTTGTCAGTTTTCCTTAATACTTCAATCTAAAAATCATGATTAGGCATTTTGTGATCGTTAGTTGTCTTTCCCATGCTTGATAACTTGATAACTTGGTAACTTGATAAGATGCATTCATTAGCTGATTCTCTCTCTTTTATTTTTTTAGCTGAAATGGTTATTTTTTCTTTTATATTCCTATGGCTTAAATTGATGATGCAGAGAATGAAATGACTAGTGTTTTTTTTTTTTGGAAACCAATCAAGGCAGGTGTTGGAAATTGAAGATCTTGCTAATTTGAATCCTCTGTTTTGATGCATATGATGAAATGACTAGTGTTTTTTTTTTGGAAACCAATCAAGTTTTTGATGTGATTGTTTATCTATATGTCAGAAAGATGATCTTAGAAATGTGGTGTCCTATTTATGAAGCAACCCAAAAATTTCATGCATAGGTCTTTGGAGACGATCTATGGGTACTGTCACAAGGTAGTTAATCTCACAATCTTAGAAATTGATAATTTCTTGATTGCTGAATTATAGTATCTTGATCTATTAGTTGTAATTTCATGGTCATTTGTGCTAATTTATTTCTACTTGTAAAAATCTTCATTTGTATGCCTCTCTCTCTCTCTCTCTCTCTCTCTCTCTCTCTCTCTCTCTCTCTCTCTCTCTCTCTCTCTCTCTCTCTCTCTCTCTCATTTCTTGACATTAAGACTTATCTATTTCAATTTTGATCATTCATTCAGACATTCAAATGGGAATAAGTCCACTGCATGGATTTGTAATTTGATTCAGACACTTCTTACATCTTTGGCTGCTTTTTTCTCATCTTAAAAATGTTTTTCTTTTTAGCTAATCTGTTAATGTCAGCAGGCTAATGGTGCAAATTGAAGAAGTTTGGATATCAAATAAAAATGCACATTAAGCCTTTCCCTAGGGATCTTCAGTTCTTCTACTATTCACCTTCTTCTAAGGTTGCCAAGAGAGGCAAGAAGAGGAACTGCAATTTTTAGGTTTGAGTCTTGGAAAGTGGAATGTACTCTCTCAAGAATGTAGTGGGCTCAGTGCACCTTTTATGAGAACAAGACTGACACTCTGGTGGAGTATGTTAGTCTATACACAGGCACTTGGCCTTTATAGTCATGGTATATAAGGACTCCAATCGAGTCTGTTCTAATAATAGTAATTAATCTTTGTTCTAATTGGGTAATTACCCAATGCATGATACCCTTTCAACTGTCCAATTGGTGGCCACCAAATGGACTATTAAGTTAAAAGTAATATACTGTCCAAATTTCAACAAACAGGTTTCCAGGTTATGCTCCTATCATGGACTGGAATTTAGAAGTTTTTACTACTCTGGCAGAGTGTGATGGTTTATAAGCACGCACTCTGAAATTGTACATGTGGCATGGTGTAACTCAAACTAAACTGTCCAAACTGTGGGACCAACTTTAAATGTATAAATTAAAATTTACTCTTTAAATGTTGTCCTAACTCATGGATTGGTGGACATCTAAGGATAGTTAACATGAAAAATAGTCAACAGTATGAGTCTGACTACAAAATGTACATTAATAAGAGGTTAGGATCATCCAATCAATCTGATTTTGGGATTAAAACCTGTCTATGGTGGGTCCCACACTGTAGACCATCTGGATCTTGTACACATTTCCACCCAATAAATGGCTCAAATCAGCAATTTGGTACCTATCTTTTCTTTTAAAATTTTCAATTATTGATGCGATTTTGGCAGTGTACTCTAAAGTGTGGGAAGGACTGAATGGTTCAGATTGCTGATTGAACCTTCCAAACTTGATCTCGTCTTCTTTCTTGAATTATTTGAGGGCCATTTCCTCGGTACGAATAGTAAGGTAGTCACAACTTGATCTCGTCTTCTTTCTTGAACTATTTATTGCAATTCAAATCAATAGTGCATATATAATGCATCCAAATTCAGCCTATTCCTTTGAATAGTATACACAGGTATCAATTCCTTTCCAAACTTGTCTCCCATTAATCGCACTCTACATTATGTCTGTTTTCTCTTCTTTTGTTTATGATGCTTCCTCTCTGTTGATTTTAAATAGTGATATATCATCATGTAGGTGTAGTTTAGTCCATGTTTCAGATGTATTTTCTCCACTTTTGAGTTGTAAGGAATTATGTCAAATGCAACCAAGCAGAATAGATGCAACTATGTGAGTTTTTGTTTCAAGTTAAATGAGTACAACATTGATTTTCATCCCTATACTATGTGACATTTATTTTTCCCTTTTATTTTTGGTGCCCTCCTTTGGATTTGATTTGTCAATCTTTACTGTTTTTATTTTTTTAAAATTAAAAGTTATGTGTCTTGAGAAAGAAAGAAAAAAGAAGAAGCAATTCATGATTCCTTTTAGGTTCACACGGCGATTCCTGTCCCCTTCTTACTCTCCACTGTTGAAATTCCTTTAACAACTTCCCTTCTTGTCAACAGGTACAACAGATAAGGGATCCTAAAAAACAAATCGAGATGGTGGGTGTCCCTGAAGAATATCTGTCTAGCCATGCCTTTCATATGTATCATCTCACATCACTTGATCAAACGTAAACTTCCATCTCAACACGAATTTTATTCATCATCTTTATCAAATATCCATGTCCTCGAACATCCCAATCATGCTTAATGTTTTTTTTTTCCTTTTTCTGCTAGAGTTTCATTCGAGTTTCAGCATAATGTCTGTGGCCGGTCAATATATGCAGAGGGAACTGTTGATGCTGCCAGTTTCCTTTTTGCAAAGGTGTTTATCGCTCTCCCACTTTCTATTATTCCAAGAATTTATTTCTTTTGTTTTCGAGAAACAATATATCCTGATTTTGAATTATCACCTCTATGACGACAATGACGATGTGAATTATCACATCAATGCAGGTTCAATCCAAGGCAGAGAAACGAATATATAATATGATTGATGTCTTGCGTGAGGGTAACATGCGATGATTTTCATTTTTTTTTTCCTTCTAAAAATATTTCCCAATTGTTGGAAATTATGTGGGATGTTTGGAGCTTAGTTTTGGGAGAAGTAGAATGAGATCATCCAATTTTAGATAGTGACAGAGATCTGTTTTGGTACTTTATGGGAGTGTGGAATTTGTTTCTTCCATGTGTGGAAGCTATCATTGGTGGAAGCAAGTTACCTGGATGGCTAGAATAGGCAGAAGCGATGTGATTGATTTCTGATTTGTCAGAGATTGTAAGTGAATCTGCTTCACCCATTTTGGGTCCGCAATAGGGTGTTTGCACTACCTTTTATTTAATTTAAAGGTCTGATTGTAGGGAAGCTCCTTCACATAATTGTGATTTTCGGTTATCTAATCCAGTATGTGTTTTTTTCTTAGATTGCATTTTCTTTCTCCAATCAAATTGCCTAAGAAAGTGAAAACATCAATTAGAAAAGAAAAAGAGCATGAAGGTCTCTCGTTGGCATTCAACGTGGCAAGGATACTTCATTTAGAAAAGGTGACATGGATACCCAAAGATTAGTTGGTTACACTACCACCACCACTAGGATCATGGTTCGATTTAATTTGTTTATGGACTTATTTGCTAATGCAAATTATAGAGATGTGGAGGAATCGTTTATTTGAAACCATGGGATCTTGCTAGCTTGTGGTTTTGGTTTCTTTAATAAATTTCTCTTGTTGAAAAATTGGAATTCCTGTTTTAATTTTTATTTTTTCTTGCAGTGTGTATCTGCTGATGAAGACAACTAAGCTGGGTAACTATAAAATCTGATAAATATTTTTTTATTTGGGGTTCTTGTAGTATTTTTTTTTTCCTTTCCTCTGATTGTTGTTATGATTCCTCTGAGTACCTATTGTCTACTGACACTTGC
Source organism: Magnolia kwangsiensis (assembly GCA_037074715.1). Classification (NCBI taxonomy): domain Eukaryota; kingdom Viridiplantae; phylum Streptophyta; class Magnoliopsida; order Magnoliales; family Magnoliaceae; genus Magnolia; species Magnolia kwangsiensis. The sequence goes on along the minus strand of CM073572.1, from coordinate 15,527,595 downwards.
TAGCTGAGGAACACCTTCTTAAGATCCTAGCTAGCCATCCATCAGTCAGGTCCCACCATGAACATTCCATGGTTCCAATGCAGGTGCCAATGCTTGGGCATTGCATCATTTTGAATGAAATTCTCACCAAATGCTTTAGTTAATTAGTTCTATCATGACTAAAATTCAGTCCTCATGCATCAATCAAAATGAACTATTTCTGGGATCTAAATGTATTTTTTAGTCGCTCTCATTTACAATTGTGTATAAAAGAACATTGTTGAATCATTGATATATTTTATAGCTACTAGAAATCTATAGGCCTTCTATATATAGCCTTGTTAGGAAAATGGTGGATGGTAATAGGTCCTTTCATGTTTGTACGTGGAGGATAGTTGCATGTCTTTATCTCTGAATCATTTAAGTCATCAACCATTCTCTTTTTCTCATTCTACCATGAATTGTTGATTGGGTTTGCATGTCTTTATCTCCATAGCTCTCATCCTTGGAGATGGACTCTATAACTTCATCAAAGTACTGTCTTTCACCATCAGAAGCTTCCATGGTAGATTGAAATGGAAGGACCCTCAGAACAGGTAAAAAACCATGACAAGGGTTCGAACTGTTTCGCGTTCGAAATTATTTATATGCAAGAATAATTGTGAATACTTCAAAGTCTTGGTTGAGTTTGTGATTGGTAACTTTAGTTCTGATTAATAAGATATAAATTGGCTATCACTCTCAACTGTTCAGGCAGTTTTGGTTGGGTTTGTGACTTTACTATGGTTCTGGTTAATAAGATATAAATTGGTTATCCCTCTCAGCAGTTCAGGCATTGATAGTTCCCAGTTTTATGACCTTGTAAGAATTACAACCCAAGTGCAGTATGGCCATGTAATGATGGATGTTTCTTTATTGCAGGCCCTTGTTTACATGTTACCACATTCACGCACATGTTCGATGATAGCAAAAGGGGTTCAATTGCAAGAAGAGAATCATTGCATGTGAGTTGTCTGCGTTATAAAACACAACTTTCTTGATTGTAATCTTGTCACCTCCCCTACTGAATAATGACAACTGTTCAAGGTCTCCATTAAATATGAACCATTGGTTGTAACTGTCTCATGGCTCATTCCAGGCCCACCAAATCAATGGCTTTGGTGACCAGAAGGTGTGCGCTTTAGGTATGTTCGTGTGATGTGTGGACAGTCTCTTTAGGTATTTCACACCCTTTTTTTGATACAAGTTGAAGGCTTCTCTTCTTTTTAGTATATCTGCATGTAAGTCTGTCATGTTAACAGTTCATTGATTGCTTGGAATTTCTTATTGCTAGACACTGATTGGCAGTAACTGGAAGAAAGTTTACACATGCTGGAATTTACATTTGAATACTGGGAATTGTGATTATATTGCTAGATTTTTTATTTTTATTTTTATTTGGAAAGATGATGATCTTGTTAAGGCCAAAGACCAAAAAAAGAAAACAAAGAAACAAAAACTATAGAAAAATAAACACAAATATTTGCTAGAATATTGATCATAGAAATTGAATAAACTTGCTGGAATTTCAGTTTAATTGCTAAAATTTCACCATTACTTGCTACTTTTGTGATTAAATACTCTGATTGTCATATTTCATGAATGCTTACTTAAGTTGCCTTATTCTGGATCAATGTCTTTCCTTAAGTTACCTTATTCTTTGATTTTTTTAAAAAAAAAATATTAGAGTGTAATTAAATTGAGAGTTGTTGTAGATGCTAATAGATTCTCAAGTTTCTAAATCTATTCCTTTACTACTATTATTGTGATCATTATGTAGAAGATTCTTGCTTAGATTCTCAACAAATCTTAGGTACTATCCAGTTTCATCTATGTCACCTAAAGCAGATCAATGAAAGAATGCAAAATCAATCCAATGGGCTGAGGAATAAATGATATGTGGTTTCTTCTACAACACAACTTGATCATTTGTTGCCTTGATAGTTTTTGACTTTTCATGCATCAATTTGTTAAATGCTACTTTTTGACCTTTTCTTTTTTCCTTGTGTGCAGGATTTTAATCAATTATGCCTGAATTTAGGCCTACAAGCACTTCAGCCTTTTGACGCCACGCGTGCTACGAGTAAACCATATAGAGGATTTGTTTTTATTTATTTATTCGAGACTATTATGAATTTATTGTAATAAATATTATATCTTTTTATTGTGAAGTAATATAAATTTTATTTAATATTCAGTTTTAATTATATTGCATCATTTTTTATATTTCAAATATTTAAAAAATATAGGTTTCAATTGAATTATATATAATAAAAAATATTATTGGCTTACCAGGGCCTTTCAAATCTACACAAAGATATTTAGCGGCGCTTGTGTAGACTTATCGGCGCTATTCGGTGGAAAAGTGTTTATAAACAATATATTTAGCGGCGCTTGGATAGATATTGCGGCGCTTCTTTCTACTTGGCCGCGCTTTGTTTACTTTTGCCAGCACTTCTGTCAGAAATTTCATTTTCCATTGGCGGCGCTCAGAAAAGCGCCGCTAAAAGTCAAGTAGCGCAGCTGAACACCCCTAATTATTGTGGTTACTTTTCGCGGCACTTTTGTAGATTTTAGCGGCGCTTTTGAGCGCCGCTAAAGGTCCTTCTTCTTGTAGTGTTCTAACGTAAAATAGCTCCAAGTCATCATCTAACCATATCCAGATTCAAACGAAGAAAAGTTTTGATTATAGAAACTTTAAAAGCCTGCAATTCATTGTAAATGCTGTGTAAATACCTACTCATTACAATTTCACCTTGTTTGGAAATAGGCAAGTACTTCTGCTAGAAAAATGGTCCAAAAGGATTAACTTAAATTTGTGGGCTCCACCATGATGTATATAATATATGCGTGTTGTTCATTTGCTTTACTATAACATTTTGAGGCGTGAGCTGAAAAATGAGGCAAATCCAACGTTGAAGCGGCCCACATAGAAGTAAACAATGGTCCTAAGAAGTTTTTAATGGTGGGTATTTGATTCCCTTTTTCCCGTAGTGCCGTGCATTTGAACTTTAAATCTAGCTAGTTTTTTGGCTCATGCTCTAAATTCGGTTGGTATAATAGATGGACAGTGTGGATAATCCACATATATCAGGGTGGGCCCTACAAATATTTGGCAGTATCCTCCCTTTTAACATTGAGAAAAGTAAGAGTCAAATCAATCCTAGGAAATGACCAATAATTATACATGTAAATAATTATTACCCATTTATAATGTAATTATGTTTACTTTAGAAAATCAAACAGGCTTAAACCATGTAAAATGTGAAAAGTGATAGCGTCATCGACAATTATTAAAATGGTGTAAGATGTGAAAAGTGATAGCCGCATCGCCAATAATTAAAACCGCGTAAAATGTAGAAAGTGATAGCCGCATCGCCAATAATCCAACTACTCGTCCAAGATCTGTGTTCCAACCACTTTTTCTCCTCCAGCCTTAAATGTTGAAAATTTGTACAATGTCAAGAAAGGATCACGATTCAACGAGGAAACCTCACGTAAGGGGGTTAAATTACCGTTACATTCAACTCTAGCACACGTGTCAGATATCCTAGCCATTAGTCAAGGTAGCGTATGATGTGAACATGACGTAGATAAAAAGTAATGTTGATACACTGCAAGTAGGTCGAATGCATGTGCAGGTTAAAATGGACAGATTGAAAGGAAACAGTCTGAAACGTCCAAATCAAGGTACAGGTACAGCGAACGGATTAGCTGCTCTCCCTGCCACCAGCCAATGGCTGGTGATCGGTGCCTTGTGGGGCCACCATGATGTATGTGTTTCATCCATCCCTTTCGTTTATTTTTCTAGATCTTATACTACGAGACCAGAAATTAGATATATCCCAATCTCAGGTGGACCACATCACAGGAAACAGTGTTGAATCAACGTGGACCATTAAAAACTTTTCAGGGCTATAAAAGTTTTCGAATAAGCTGATCTTTGCTTTTTCCCTTCATCTGGGTGGGTCTGTAGTAACTAATCAGCAGATTGGATGTCACATAAACAGTACACTGGGCCTTAGGAGGATTTTAATGGTAGATATCTAATCACTATTGTTTTCCTGTAGTGTGGTCCACCTGTGATTTATATTCCTCTCATTTTTTGTACCAATTCCTATAACTATCCCTAAAAATGGATGAAACACATGCATCATGTTGGAGCCCACCGAATCACCGACCATCAGCCACGGGGATGGTGGTAGGGGGAGTAGCCAATCCGTTCTCCGGGTGTATGTATGTTAATGATTTTATTATCATTATTTTTGGCACATGGCATAGTCGGACTGAACATTCGCAAATGGATAGCCCGGATCTTTGATTTGCATACGATGTGACTTAGAACCAGATCCCACGTGGTAGTTGTTACGTGGCCTCCATTCTATCGCAACCTTATAATAAATACCTATTTTTATTTTTTTATTTCATCGCAACCTTATAATAAATACCCATCATCGAAAAACATCTTTTTCTTATAACCGCGCTTAAAATAATTGCCTGTTTCAACGTCATGAATTAGCTACGCTTAAAATAATTGCCTCTTTCCACGTCATGAAATGAATATGGTGGCCCTTCTGTCCAACCAAATCCTTGGACGTACGCTATTTTTTGCTTTGCTAGTTCCACGCGCCCGGGCCTAGCTAATCCAATCTCGTGCATGAGTCCAAAAATATGAAACAATTGTGCAAGATATGTTGAAAATCAATGATTTTTGGAAAAATAAAAATAAAATTTTAAATTTTTCAAATTTTTGAAATTTTTCTACTAAAACGCTTTTTAAAATATTTTGAATTAAAAATACAGTATGTGCTTTGTCCCACATCGAAAATGATTGAGAAACTTTTGTGGTTTATATGAGATGTTGTGTAGAATATTCTTACTTGGAGCTTTTGGAGAAGGAGATATGCACTAGAACACACGCACGTGCGTGCACACTCGAGCACGGGCACAGGCGTGGACAGTGTGGCTGTACTGGCGCTAAATGGCGCACTTTGCACTTCGCACGTGCGCATCGTGTCGCAGAGTGGTCGCTCCTTCGCAAACCGGTGCGATGAGTCTAGTCAGTGCCTTAGGGCGGTGCGGATCTAAAATGAGCCTGGGTTTTATAGGTAACTGAGAACGGTCAGATCTTAAATCCGAAATGCTCAACGGTTTCAGAAAACGGCTCTATACCTTGAAAGTCAAACGGTCCGAAAACGGACGGCTCATGATGATCCAACGGTCAGATCCTTTGATCCGACGATCAGAAATGTCTATGATTAATGGACAATGGATAGAAATATTTTTTCAAACGTTTTGGACCTTTAATTGCAGCCTAGCAACGGTCCACTACCTGATACCTATATAAACTGGACCATTCTAGTCCGAAATCATCAACTCAACACACCCCTCTCTCCTATCAAATCAAATATACGAAATATCTTTATAATAGAATACTGTTATCATCTCTACCGTCCAAGTCTGTCAGAAGAGATCTACTGCGTTAAAATTGTTCCATAGAGGAGCTATTGTGATTGTTGCACGCTAGATCCAAATAAGGCTTGTCTTATCCTGGAAACAATTCGCCTGTAACCCGTCAGCAGTTTATAAGGGGGTGAATCACGTTTTAAGGACAGTGTATTTTATACGTGATTCAGCCGATTAATTTTTTAATTTATCTTTTATATTTCGATGTATCCAAACTCAGATTCCTAACAAGATCTCAGCTATTCATTACGTGCATGCATGTCCTGCATGGTTTAGATCTCCTGCCTTAAAAGTCAAGTTGATTCGGGCCCAGATTAATGGAAAGGATTACTTTTAGAGAACAATTATTTGATCGAAAGCTAAAGTCTGGTATACATGTTCCGTAATGGCACGTACAGTGGATGCACAAGCTCCCATGAGTGTGAGATACTTGCAAGTTGAGCCATGAGACTCCCTATTGAAGTAAAATCATCAAGTCCTATGGGACCCACAATGATGTAGGTGTTATATCCATATCATTTATCCATTTGAAGATCATTTTAAAGTATGAGACAGAATGAGTCAAATCTAAATCTTGATTGGACCCACCACAGGAAATGGTGAGAAGAGTAATACCCTACCATTGAAACTTTGCTAAGATGCAGTATGATGTTTATATGTGATCTAACGTGCTCATAGGTAAGACAGGCATGAAAGAACAGAAAACTCAAATTTCAGCTCGGTAGAAAACTTTTATGGCCATCAGAAATTTTTAACGGGTGGGTGCCATTCTCTCCGCTACTTTCTGAAGTGGGATTACTCGAGCTTGGATGTAGCTTACTCTTTTGCTCTGATTGTAAATTGAAATCTATAAATGTATAAATGGAAAAAACACAATACATACATTATTACAATGGGTCTTTTAAAATTTGGTGACGTCACTTCAGCAGGGGTTTCTGCTACCCAACCAGACGGCAGCTAATCCGCGTCCGAAGCCTCTAGTATATAATTCGGTAACCAAGGACACGACATCGTATCCTGGGTAGGTGCGTGGACGGCGTCACATTCTGTTACAGAGTGCCACGTCCATAGATTTACGTGGACAGAACTTTCACCACACAGCTCATACACGTGTATTGATTCACCTGTCGTATCTTTGTCGGCTTCCCGTTTGAACTTAGGGGCGCGGATTAGATAGTAGCAAAATCGAAGTGACGCCTCCAAGCTTTGTGGACTCTACCGATTAATGTGTTGTATCCACACGTACGGAGATAACGTTTAATTGCATTATACAAAGAACGAGATAGATCTAAAGTTTAAGTGGACCCACAATTAAAAACAGTGATAACAGTGACATCCGTCGTTCAAAACTTTTTAGGGGCACAATAGTTTCTAATTAAGCTTTATTTTTGTTTTAACTACGTGTTTCCCTATGTTAACTTATAAATATGTTGGATCTGTAAAACACGTCATGGTGGCCTTATAAATGTTTCAACGGTGGGTGTGAATGTTCTATAATTTTCTGTGGTGGGTCAACTTGAACTTTACATTTATTTCATTCTTTTGTAATGCCATAAAACTATCTCTACAAATAGTTAGACGGTGTGAATACAACACACGCACTATGGTAGAGTTCAAAAAGCTTGGTGACGTCACTTAAATAGCCATATTGGTACTGACCTTGACAGTATCTAAACCGCGCCCCTAACTTAGCGGATCCTTTTAAAAAGCGAGCCACGAACGAAGCATCCCGAAATATCTGCGGACCACGTGACAGGAAAGTACTCGTAATTGAACGCTCACCGTTGAAAACTTTCTAGGTCTCCAGTAATCTATTATCCATGAGTCCATTATATGGTAACGGAAAACACAAATATCTAACCTCCTTCAAAACCTCCATAGCCTCCGAAAGGTTTCTAACGTGGGGCGTTCAATCACCCCTGTGTTCCTGTGGTGTGTTCCATATAAGACGTGGATACGCCTTAATTTTGAAATCATGGCCTAAAATTAGATGGGTAGCGTGGGACGCGGAAGTCCTGCAAAAGCCTTTCCCAGGAAGTTCCTGAGCTGGGAACTTAGGTGGGTCCACCGTAATGTTTGTGGCATCCATCCCATCCATCCATTTTGTGAGTTCATTGTAGGACTTAGCCCAAAATTGATAAGGATCCAGGACTCAAGTAGGCCGCACTAAAGGAAGAGGTTTGTAGGAAAATTCCTACCATTGAAACCTCCCTACGGTTGACAGTGATGTTTACATGCCATCCATACCATTCATACCATTATTCCAACTGGGATGATCTAAAAACACAAATATTATCCTGATTCAAAACTTCTGTTGGCCCCACAAGTATTTTAACGGTGAAAGTTCAATCCTCAAATTTTGGGCCCATTTGAGCATTAGGTCAGGCTCTTTTTCCTCTAGAAGTCTTAAAATGAGCTCAAAAAACAAATAGACATGTGAATTTCTCACAAACACGTCACCGTGGGGATGCATCATGTTAGGCCTCCCAACCCAAAAATCATGACGTTAGAAAACTTTGGATCGAGCCCAAAAAGGCAGGAGTGGATTAGGTGCGGCCGGCCTACACCAACATGGTGGGGCCCTTACTGTCTGGCCCACTTTGATGTGTATGTGATATATTTACGTTGTGCACCCATTTTTCCATATCAGTTCAAGGCATGAGACCAAAATTGAAGTAGATCATCAGGATCTCAGGTGTATAACACTATAGGAAAAAGTGATGATTGGCCATATAAAACATCTAGAGGGCCATGAAAGTTTTGAATTAAGCTGATATTTCTTTTCCCTTCATCCAAGTTTGTGTGATATTATCAACCGGTTGGAGAGCAAATAAACATAATAGCAGGCCCTTGAAACTTTTTAATGGTAGTTTCCTATGTGCAGTTCATTGAGATTTACATCTGCTTCATTTTTTATTTTGTTTGCCCATGCCCTAAAATAAGTTAGAAAAATGAACAGATGGTGTGTGTATACTACATATACAACAAGGTGAGTCCCATGGTCATATCCTCAACATGTTGGTGAGGCTGGGCGTACCCAATCAGCTTCCAACTTAGGTAGGCCCAGCCTAGGAAATGGTTGAATGAAAATGCCCACTATAGGGAACAATTCAATGAGTATGCCCACGGTTAGTTTTGTGGAGTGCGACCTTCTAATTTGTTTTATCTATTTTGCAAGACATTCTAGGGCATAAGATAAAAAATTAGGGGGATTCAAAGCTCAAGTAGACCATACCATATTAAGACTGACACCCATTGTCGAAACCTTCTTAGGGCCCATCATGAGATTTATGTTCTATCCAACCTATTTATAAGGTGACACACATGTAGATGAAGGGAAAACATAAATATAAAATTGATCTAAAACTTCTGTGGCACTTAAAAAGTTTTCAATGGTAAGCATTCAATCCCCACTACTTTCTAAGGTGTGGTCCATTTGAGCTTTAGATTTGCCTCATTTTTTAGACCACCCTAACATGATCTTGCAAAATATATGGACGATGTAGATATAACGCATATACTATGGCGGGGGTCTATAAAACTTTGTCATGTCAACACACCACACGTGTGGGTGGTTTATGCCACGAGAGTGGGCTCACTTAGACGACGCGACCCTTACTGTGGTGTCCACTTTGATGTCACGTCCCAAACTCGGAAACCGTGCTCACAAAATTTTCGATCGTTGAATCCGGTGCCGACAGCCTCCGTGGTACCCCATTCTTGGCTCCCAATATTCATACGCCAGATTCCAATCCTGGAATCCTAAAAGGAGAATTTTTCAATGTACATTTAACTCGAAATAAGCATAACCACAAGTATACCCAAATCACAAAGGCAACATCGTCATTATATATCTACTAATATAAACATTTGAATACAATGCTGAAAAAGAAATACAATATCGAAATCAAAGCTCTATAAATTAGCTACATGCTCCAAGCTCCACATTGCTGCAACCTAATACCACCTGCACGCATCTATTGTGCATAAGCTTATAGAAAGCTTAAAGGGTGGTGAAAGTGTGTGCACAAGGTAAGTGTCAAGTATTCAATACAATGTCATAATCATACAATGGCAAAAATAGTGTTAAGATCATGAATTATACTATATCAGAGTGAGAGGAAACATACTGGTAAGTCCATGGGTCATACAATATCAGAATAAACAGAAATACTGACAAGTCCATAAAATATCATCAACCTCATACAGGATATGCAATGAAAAGACATAGTAAGCTAATATTATATACTGAGAAAGTAATGTAAATCGGTTATGTAATGCTGAAATATAATGAACCGTATATCAGATATCGAGGATGCAATACAATATGCAATTTGAAAAAGCTACGAATAACATCAGCCTCATCAATGTCATATAAATGCAGAAACATAACAACCTAAAATGCCATATGCCAAGGATGTAATGCAATATTCAATATGCGGTGCGAATGAAATGATCAAGCTGCAATGTGAAGTCAGGATAATAGTACGTGGTATCGCAGGCTATGAGGCTTATCATAAAGGACTTCTATCCAAACAAGTCTCATACCTAAATTTGGATAGATAGTCTCAATGTGGTAAGCTCTTGATCTCAGGTTAGTCGTGTGCTCCAACTGAAATTCTGACCATTACGAAAGTACACATAATAATTAGTTGTGCACTACCAGCCTAAGTGAATAGTGAATGAAAGAATAAATGAATATAATGCTGAGTATGTAACTCCTGCTCCACAAATTAGTACTATACATCTTTGGGATCATCACTGGGGTCTATATACTCTACGCCAGCTGCCACCCCATCAAGCACACAACTGGGTAAGTGGAAGAGACCTGACTATCCACTTGCCAATATCGTGCCCGGCTCGTTGATAGCGGACCAATTCCTCAAGCTGGTCAGACTCAGCATAGCTATATCTACTCCCTCAGGCGTGTAAGGCCACACCCCCTCTCAACCGACCATGACACAGTGGGAGACGAGACCTACTGGTATACGACCCTCATGTGCTCATATATATCCACTCGATCTTGATTTTGGGGTGTCCTCTGGTACCAAGAGGATTTAGAGATTTTCACCTAGGGCCATTTATGACAGCCCGATGCTAATAATAAATTTTTGATGTCTCATCTGGTTATCCATGAAATGCCTGTGGAGGTTACAACCCTTATGTCACTAGGGTATACAGTAATCACAACACACAATACAAGATATATGAGTCATACAATCAAGTTATGCATCAATCCTGTGCATACCGTGCGCTTATGTGAAATAACTCTACCTATCAAGGAGTCCCATAAACTATCTGTACTATGACATATGCAATGGTTAATCACATCTCATAACAAACATGCAGATGATGCGTATGGGCATGTATCATGATGTTATGCTGTCACATACTCATAATCGATATTAACAACCAACACCGACAATCGACTTTGACAATATGGACATTTAACTAACATTGCTCCCAAGGAGTGACCCACATAGAGCCTAACATATAGTAGACCCATGGCCTCATATAAGGGCCTAATATACAACATTATGGGCCCTACTCAAGAGCTTAATACACATCACGATGGGCCTCTCATGTAGGCCTAATATACATCACAATGGGCTCCATCCCCTGTGTAAGACCCATGTTCTAGTCCGTACCGTTCCATGGGCCACTGCGGTCCTTTCGGTCGAAATCCGACAATCCTCGACCCATTTCTGACATTTGCGCACAATCTTAAGCTGAGTCCTGCATACCAAAGCTGGCTCTACCCGAAATCTGTACCTTACCGACCGCGTTGTCGCCGCGGTTCTAACGCCGCGACTCGCGCACCGACCCGATACCCAGGGTAGAAGATGTAGGACCGCGTTCAATTCGAAGAAAATACCGCGCGTTGCGAATCACGAGGGAATCTCTACGAGATGTCCCAACTCATGTCAAGTATAAGTCAAGTCACTCCATACTCAAGTACAATAACTCATACCTTTCTCTTACACAAGCAAGCCCAAAGTCAACCCTCACATCACTTCACCTCTCTCTCCACCCATCCCTTCTTACAACACATCACTCCACCCATCCCCATCATACAACATCTCATCACCTCATTTTCTCTCTCACTTCTCAAATTTCTCAAGCAACCCAAATTCCATACGTCCAAACTCTCTCCCCCTCCCAAACAAGAAGTGTGGCCCACTTTCTCCTACCCTCTCATCTCTCATCCCCACCATCCAAATTCCATCAAGCACTGTCAAAAGTCAAGCAAAGGAGCATACAAGCCTAAGGGAGCAAGGAGGAGTGCAAGAGGTGGGTGATCCACCGTTAAATTCTTTTCAAGGACCACTTGTTGGCGGGACCCACTTTTGATGTATAATTTGTATTATGTGGGGCCCATAGTGGCGGGGCCCCATCATCACCGTCTCTTGTCCCTCTTATCTCACCGTGTATCTCTCTCTCTCTCTTTATCTTTCCCTAAAAAGTAGTGGGCCCCACCAATTGTGTAAAATCTACTCTATCCATCCATCAAACGGTGCGGCCCACCGCATTTTGGGAGAAACCATCATCCTATACAACATATTATAATAATATAATGTATGTATATATATATCCATGGTGGGCCACGTCCATGTGGGACCCTCCATGATACCTGTGTTGAAGGACCCACCCTGATGCATGTGCACCCAACTGTCCAGCGTTCAAGGGACGCTGGACGTTGTGAGGCTGCTAACGGCGAAGTGTGAACTGACATGGGTATTTGCTAACGTCAGTAAAAGGGAAGGAAATGGTGGACTGCTCCAACATGGCCCCACCTTGATATATATATATATATATATATATATATATATATATATATATATATAACCCAAGTCATCCATTCCATTCTCGGGATCATTTTAGGTGTTAAGCCAAAGGATGAGGATGATCTGATAATCAAGCGGACCATACCATAGGAAATAGTGGTGTTGGCCATAAAAAATTCTTTTTTTTTACATTTTCACTCGCCAAATATAAGGCATATTAGACTCATTAGGACGATCTTGAGCCGTGAAAGCCAATGGACGGAATGGATTCCTCTTATGTGGGCCCCACCTATCAAAAACCATGACATCAGTGGTTTAAAAAAAAAAAATTAAAGCAGCAGCAACTGCTGCTGCTGATAGAAGAGCAGGCAGCGCCTGCGGCTGCACGGCGAAGGAGCGGACGGGCAGCCTCACGGCTCTACCTGTGGGCCCCACTGTGATGTGTGTCAACCATCAACACCGTGCATTTGAAGGGTCCCCTTTGAATAGGGGTTGTCCCCAAAAATCAGCCGTATACGAAACTAAGGTGGGCCATATCATCTAAAATCATGTGAAGACATGTCTAAGACATATAAAATCACTTGGTGGGGCCTACCTGAGATTTGGATGCAGGTAAAACTTGGTCTGAACCCTCAGCCAGGTGGGACACACATAATGAGTGGGTTGGATTGGTGAACCACCCTGTGGTGGGCCCCCGACCGTGGCCTCATGAATTGGTTGAATGGCTAATAAACATTTCGGTGGGTCCCTGGTCCTACGTGACCCTATGAATAGGTTTAGATGACAAATAAACATTTCAGTGGGCCCATGCTGCTGCTGGAGACGTGCCAGCGCCCAGCGGACGGACTGGCGTGGCCGTGGTCCCCACCTAGATGTATGTATTGTGTCCACGCCGTCCATCACGGTGGGCCCCTTGTCCCACGTGACCATATGAACAGCTTTGGATGACAAATAAATATTACAGTGGGCCCAGCCCCTTCCGTGGTCGTTGTGACCTTTCAGCAGGCTGGATGATAAATAAACATTTTGGTGGGCCCCTTGCCACATGGCCTTATCAACAAGTGGGTTGTAAAATAAATATTTTGGTGGGCCCCTTGCCATATGGCCTTATCAACAGGTGGGTTGTAAAATAAATATTTTGGTGGGCCCCTTGCCACATGGCCTTATCAACAGGTTGGATGTAAAATAAACATTGTAGTGAAGCCCTTGCTCACGTGGTCTTACCAACAGGTTGGGTGGCAAATAAGCATTTCAGTGGGCCCAGGATTGGATGGAAAATAAATGTTATAGTGGGCCCACATGGGAGTCTACCATGATGCATGAGTTTCATCCAAACCGTCCAACCATTTTGAGATTATTTTAAGGCCATTGTTGAGGCCCATCTTAATGTATTTGTGGCCCGCCCACTAAGGTCCACTTTGTTATTTATGGGCCCATGTGTGTAGGCCTATTTAATGTATTTGTGGCCCATTGTTGAGGCCCACTTTGGTATATATAAGGCCTATGTGATTAGGCTCATTTGATGCACATAAAGCTCATATGATTGGGCTCATTTTTAATGCATTCTAAGGCCCATGGGTTATGACCCATTGCAAAGTACCTAAGGCCCATTGGTGAGGCTCATTGAGGTGATCCGTTTGATGAATGTAAGGCCCATATGATACGGCCCAATTGATGTACTTAAGGCCCAATTGGGTGCAACTAGGTCCATTGCAATGTGTGATCTCTCCATGACATATTTATAGCAAGTAATGCCTTGGGAACAATGATAGTTAGATGCCCAAATTGTAAGGATGACATCAGTTAAATGTCCGCATTGTCACTCTCCCTAAGGCCCACTAATAGGCCATACTTGTAGTAAGTAAGCCGTCTAGGCCCATCTTAGTTATACACAGAGTCCATCCCTATATACATGTTTAGTATAGATCCATGATTCATTATCATATGCATCATATGTATGACTGATATGAGGAGTGACTGATCATAGCATATGCCTTCGGACGAACTGTTTATGGGCTCCCTGATAGGCGGAGTTACCCTCCATGAGTGCATGATACATGTAGGACTGTTGCATGACTGGCATGTGACTCATGCACTAGCATTTGTATGATTGTGATTATTGTATGCCCTAGCGACATGGCCATAGCCTCCATAGATGCATCGTGGGTGACTGGATTGGATATAAAAAATATTTGGTTCTAGCAGACGGACACCATAGATGTTCCTGGGTAAAAATTCCTAAATCCGATGGTACTAGAGGATGACTCTAACGTCGAGACCGAGTGGATACACGAGTACGCGAGAACCGTATACCAGTAGGTTGCGTCTCCCACTATGTCGTGGTCGGTTGGAAAGAGGTGTGACCTTACTCTCCTGAGTGAGGGGGCAACTTTTAGGTTGAGTTTGACCAGCTTGAGGAATCGGTCCGCTATCGACGAGTCGGGCCCGATATTAGTAGGCGGATAGTGAGATCTCTTTCACTCTCCTAGTTGTGCGTTCGGATAGGGACGACAGGCTGGCTAGAGTGTACTAGACCCCGGTGATTATCCAGATTGAGAACTGTACTGATATATGATGAGGATTGACATGCTTGACTTGCATTTTGCATCACATGGCCTGGATGTGGCCGATCGCATTCATATCTTGCACCGCATAGCCATGGTACGGCTGATTGCATTCATGTACTTATCACCATGATTTCGTATTACCCTAACCATGCATTCTGAGCATGCTTATATTGCGCATACACTTACACCACCCTCTAAGCTTTTTATAAGCTTATGCACGATTAATGCGTGCAGGTGACGTCAGGATGCAGCCTTAGTCTCACCGTCGTTGGAGCGTGCAGCCGAGTTTCTGAAGTTTTTTTGTTATTGTCATTATCTTGTATTTTCCTTTCCCTATGCATTGTACTTAAAGTTTTTGATGTAAATTTTGTGGTGGTGTTCTTGTAGTTATTGTTTGTGGGTTATGCTTTTGGTTATGCTCATCACGAATCAAATCATATTAGAAATCCTCCTTGTAGTATCCCAGGATCGGAACCTGGTATATGGGTGTCGGGAACCGAGAATGGGATACTGCGGAGGCTGTCGATCCCGGATTCAGCGATCAAAAATTTTGTGAGCCCAGTTCCCGAGTTTGGGACGTGACAGAAGTTGGTATCAGAGCATAACTTGGGAATAACCGAGAACAACATCACATGTTTGTTATGAGTTTAGGATGATTAGGTTTCAAGTGCGAAACCTTCTGATTTAGTCCCTAACGCGTGTTTCTTAGGTTGATTGGCGTTATTGTTCTTTCCTATAGGACATGCCGCCTAGGAGAGTGACCTGATCGCACCCTGATCCACCACCCGAGGCTCCAGCTCTACCACCTGCCCCTCCTGTTCCACCGCCTGAGATTCTTGCTCCCTTGCCTGAGAATAACATTCCTCCACCTGAGGTCGATACAGAGCCGACTGTACCTGTGAGTGCTTCTCAGTTACAACAGATGTTACAGGCTGTGACAGCCGCACTCTAGGGACAAGGCAGGCACCCAGTTATTTCACTAGCTCAAGCAAAGCAGGAGCGCGCGAGCGCCTTACTTCGAGAGTTTCGACAGCTCGATCCTCCACGTTTCCAGGGCGAGCCAGACCCGACAGTAGCTGAGAGATGGCGCTCCGATGTACAGAAGATCTTCGATACTATGTCATGTACGACCGAGCAGCGAGTCCGGTTAGCAGTATTTCTCTTCCAGGGTGAGGCCGAGCATTGGTGGACGTCCGTTACCCGCGTCGCAGGACCTGATCATGTCTGAACATGGGAGGACTTTATCGACCGATTCGAGTAGCAGTACTTCCCTGACCACATTCAACGTCAGAGAGCATTAGAGTTTGAGACTTTGGTGCAGGGAGACATAACTGTGGAGCAATACGCGGCCCGTTTTATGGCATTATTGAGATTTACATCGTATATGGTTGATGACGAGGGGTGGAAGGCCCGCCGTTTTGAGAACGGCTTACGTTACGGTCTTCGAGGCCGTGTCATTGGGCATGAGTTTCCGACTTTCCAGGCAGTAGTGCGGAGAGCTCAGATTTATGAGACTGAGTGGGCCGGCACGCAGGCCGACCGAGATCAGAGGAGGGGTCAGAAGAGGCAGGTCCCCTCCAGTAGCTCACAGCAGCATCGACTACCACAGAGATTCAGGAGCCACCCATTCGCCAGAGCACCAGTAGCACCGTCAGCGCCCCCAGCGGCACCACCTCAGAGACAGCTTTCTGACACCTGTTATGGATGCGGTGAGATAGGCACCGTAGGTGGGAGTGTGCCCGACCTCGGCAGCAGCAGTGGAGAGCACCACAACAGCCTCCACAGCAGCCGAGAGCACCATAGCAGCCTCCACAGTAGCAGGGACAACAGATCCCACCACCGAGGCCCCCTCAGCAACAACATCAGCACCAGCCTCCGAGGTCACAGCAGCAGAGACAGCAGTTTAGAGCACCTCAGCGTCATCAGCAGCAGCAGCACCCTCAGAGGGGACAAGCACCTCCTCAGCCAGCTCAGGCTAGATTCTATGCGGCTCAGTAGGACCTGCAGTCATCTGGAGGAGTCGTAGAGGGTATGCTTCCAGTCTCTTCATGCATCGCACATGTACTGTTTGATTCCGGTGCTTCACACTCATTCATGTCTAAGGATTTCTACCGATTGACTGGATTGCCGATAGAGTCTACTAGTGAGGGATTGATCGTATCGACGCCCTTGGGGAAGACCACATTATTGGGCCGTTTCTGTTCCTCTTGCCCTGTTTTGGTTGGTGACATCTTTTTGCCTGCTGACTTGTACATGTTGCCGATGTCAGACTTCGATGTTATTTTGGGCATGGATTGACTTGCCGAGTAATACGCTATCTTGGATTGCTCCGCGAGGACAGTCACATTCTGCATACCAAGCTTGCCGCAGTTCCAGTTTGTCGCTGAGCCCAGAGGAGAGTCGTTATCATGCTTAATGTCTTGCGCCGTTGAGGAGCCTATCGTCCCTTGTATTGATCAGTTTTCGGTTGTCTGTGACTTCCCCGACGTGTTCCGGAAAATTTCGGGATTACCGCCTCGCCGTCATATAGAGTTCCAGATAGACCTTGTGCCCGGTACCACGCCTATCTCGAAGGCCCCATACCTTATGGCACCGATGGAGTTGCATGAGCTGCAGCGACAGTTGGACGAGTTACGTGAGTTGGGATTCATTCGTCCGAGCAGTTCGCCTTAGGGAGCGCCTGTACTCTTCGTCAGGAAGAAGGATGGCTCGTTGAGGCTCTACGTAGACTACCTCGAGCTCAACCGGGTCACGATTAAGAATAAGTACCCGCTCTCGAGGATAGATGATTTGTTTGACCAGTTACAGGGTGCACAATTCTTTTCGAAGATTGACCTGCGTTCCGGTTATCATCAGATTCATGTTCGAGATGAGGACATTCCGAAGACGGTTTTCAGGACGCGTTATGGTCATTTTGACTTTCAAGTCATGTCCTTCGGACTGACCAATGCACCCGCGATCTTCATGCAGTTGATGAACGAGGTCTTCCGTCCATATCTCGATCAATTTGTGGTTGTCTTCATCGACGACATTCTGATATATTCGAGTACCCGTGAGGATCATATTCAGCATCTGGAGATTGCATTGCGGACTCTCCGTGCCCACCAGCTGTATACGAAGTGTCACGTCCCAAACTCGGAAACCGGGCTCACAAAATTCCTGATCGCCAAATCCGGCGCCGACAACCTCCGTAGAATCCCATTCTCGGCTCCTAGCTCCCATTCGCCAGGTTTCGATCCTGGGATGCTACGAGGAGGATTTTTAATGTCAGTTTGATTCGTAATAAGCATAACCAAAGGCATAACCCACAAACAACAACCAAGAACTCCATTACATCTCTACTATGATCAAAAACTTTACAAGTACTATGAGCATAAAGGGAAATACAATGGTAAAGAACCAAAAACTCCAAACGCTCTGCAACGTGCTCCTGCCTCAGCGCTGCTGCGAACCAACGTCACTTGCACGCAACGGTCGTGCATAAGCTTACAGAAAGCTTAGAGGGTGGTGAAAGTGTGTGCGCAGGGTAGTAATATGAACATACAATGTCAGAGTAATGCGAAATATGCAGATAGAACCATAATATCATGAGCCGTAACAAGGCTATACAATGCAAGACATAAATGGTATCGGCCACCCCAAGGCCATGTAACGTGCAATGCAACTCAAGCATAAAGATCCTCATCTATGTCCACACATCAATACAGCTCAAAATATGGGATATCACCGGGGTCTAGTACACTCTAAACTAGATTGCCGCCACATCGCGCGCAATAAGCTAAGTAGAAGAGACCTCACTATCCGTCTGCCAATATGGGGCGCGACTCATCGATAGTGGACCCATTCCTCGAGCTGGTCAAACTCAGCCTAGCATTACCCCCTACTCTGGGGCGGGTAAGGCGTACCCCCTTCCAACCGACCACGACACAGTGGAGAGCGTAACCATCTGGTATTCGGCACTCAACGCTCATCTACCCACTCGGTTTAGACGTTGGAGCAACCTCTTGGTACCATAAGGGTTTAGGGACTTTCACCCAGGGATATCTATAGTACCCCATGTGGAATAAGATTTTCGGTATCCAATCTTGCCAACCACGATGCATCTATGGAGGCTACGGCCCTGATGTCGCTAGGGCGTACAATACTCATCTCACACAAATACGAAATGCATGATTCATGCTATCCAGTCATGCAATAAATTCTGCGCATATCGTGCGCTCATGTAGGGCAACACTGCCTAACCAGGAGCCCATAAACAACCTGTCCGAAGGCATATGCTATGATCAGTCAATCCTCATATCAAGCATACATATGATGCGTATGATCATGGGTCATGAAACTATACTAAACATGTAAATGAGTGATGAATCGTTCATACAACGCGGATGGGCCTAGACGGCTAATACACAGCAAGTACGGCCCAGTAATGGGCCCTAAGGAGAGTCGTAATGTGGACATCCAACCAACATTACACTCGCAATGTGGACGTCAAACCAACATTGCCCTCAAGGCACAAATCTTCTTAAACATCGCTACATAATCGGTATTAGGATTACACATTGCAATGGACCTTAGGTTCATCCCATTGGGCTTTTCATATATATATCAAATGGGCCCTATCCTATGGGCCTTTTATTCATCAGATGGGCAACATAAACGGGCCACACCAATGAGTCTTATGTGCATTGCAATGGGTCAAAACCCGTGGCCCTGGATTGCATCAAATGAGCTTAGTCTCATGAGTTTAATAGGTGACCAATGGGCCACACTAATTGGGCCCCCACATGTACATCAAATGGGCCTCAACCCATAGGCCTTTATGAGTTCAATGGGCCTAAACTCATAGGCCTTACATATATCAAATGACCTACTTCCATGGGCTTTAAATTTTAACAAAAGGGGCCAATTACATGGGCCTTGAAGTACATCAAATGGGCCTACTCCCATGGACTTGCAACACATCAAATGGGCTTAAGTCCAAAGGCCTTATATGAATCAAATGGGCATAGCCCATAAACATTTTATAAATCAAATGGGCCTAGCCCATGCCCTTTTGAAATTCAAATGGGCCTAGGCCATAGGCCTTAAATATCAAGTGAGCCTAAGCCCATAGGCTTTACATATCAAGTGGGCCCAAATTCTTAGGCCTTAAATGAATCAAATGGGCCCAGCCCATAACATTTCATAAATCAAATGAACCTAGCCCATAGGCCTTTTGAATTTCAAATGGGCCTAACCCACAGGCCTATTACAAGTCAAATGGACCTAACCCATACATGAGTGGCCCACCCAATCAGCCACTCATGCTTTAAATGATCTCACCAAGCGGATGGACGGTCTGGACGCATTACACGCATTATGGTGGGTCCCCACTATCCAGTGGACAGTGCGGATATAACACATACATCACACAGGGCCCCACCGTCCGCTGGACGGTGCAGGCCACACAAACATCAGGTGGGTGCCACCGTCCGCTGGACGGTGGACTTGGCACATACATCAATGTGGGTCCCATGTGGGGCCCACCAAAATTTTCAGATGTCATCCAGTCCGTTCATCAGGTCCCTCGGGCCTGAATGAAGGGAAAACATGAATTTCAGCTTGGTTCAAAACTTCTGTGGGCCCCAAATAAAATTTCAATGGCAGACAGTCGATTCCACTGGTTCACGTGGTGTGGGCCACCCGAGTTTTGGATCTGTCTCATTTTTGGAGGGGGGCCACTTTAGAGGGTGGCCCATCCGATGAACGGTTTAAATGGCATAAAAACATCAAGGTGGGGCCCACGGCTGGAGGCCGTGGGAGCCAGCCGTCCACCCGCCGTGACGCGCTGCAGGCGGCTCTGACACAGCAGCATTGCTGCTTCTCTCTTTGTTTTTTTTTTTTGAAAAATCCTGATTTTTGAGGATTTTCGAAGGTGGGGTCCACATCGCCTAAATGCGCACCATTCATTGGTTTCCCTGGCTCGAAACAAGTCCAAAGAGTCTAAAGTTTGAATTTATTTGATGATAGAAAATGAAATAAACTAAAAAAAAGATCCTTGAATGGTAGTGATGAGTTCTTCGATGCTATGGCTCACCAGGTCTTCCAATCAGCCCCAAACTCCTACCCAACGCCTAAAACGTTGTAGGTAAGAAGATGGACGGCTTGGATTGTGTAAATACATCATGATGGGGCCTAAGCAATGGGCCACCAAAGGCTTCTATTCTTCTTTCCCTTTTCTTCTTTTTCCTTTGAAACGTCCAGCGTCCCAGACGCTGGACGGCTTGCTTTCTTTCAAAAAAAAGATTGTGGTGGGCCCTGATGAAGTGGGCCACCACTGATGGGTGTACAACGCATATGGTGGGCCCCACTTGAATAAATCTTGAAGAAAAATAATGCCAAGGTGGAATCCATTCAAGTGGGCCACACAATCCCTTTGCATAAAAATAAAATAAAATAAAATAAAATAAAATAAATAAAAGGGAGAGAGAGACATGGAGAGTGGGACACGGCTTGTGATGGAGGCACCCCGACATTATGAGCCCTCCCTTGCAATAAATTATACAACAAGTGGGTCATTTAGCATAAGGGACCATCAAAAATGTAAATCAACGGTGGAGATCCATTCCCCACCGATATGGATGGTCTAGATGACCTTTTGTAATGAAATAAACATCATGATAGGGTCTATGGAGAATGGCCCCATCATGGAATGATCATGATGATCCAAGTGGTCCATCGGCCACATATTAGGGTCCCAAGTGAGATCCACACCTTGGATCGGTGGGCCTCACTTGGTCTACCATAAAAACAAGAAAAACTACCCTATAGAGGCACCCACCGTCCGATCTTCTCGCTCCTAGGAGTTCCTTGGCACCTTAGCTTGGTTTTTAACGGTTAAGATGAGGAATTGAGGGTTGAGATGGGAGATCTTGGGATGAAGAGGTGGGCCACTTGGAGTTTAGGAAGAGAGGGAGAATTCCATACGTATGGGCTCTTGGAATTTTTTGTTGCTTGGAAATTTTAAAATGAGAAAGAGAGAAAGAGATAGAGTGATGTAAAGGGAGAGAGAGAGAGAGTGATGGATGGATGTGGTGAGTGATGTTTGTGTAAGAAAAACTTGACTTTTGAGGCTTTTGTGTAAGAGAGGTATGGGTGGTGAAGACTTTTGTGGCTTTTTATGTAAGAGAGGTATGGGTGGTGAAGACTTTTGTGGTTGCTTGGGAAAATGAAATAAAGTGATGTGTACTTGACATGTGATGGCTTGATGGATTGATTGATTGATGGGATTGATGTGATTGATGTGACACATCGTTGAGATTCCCTTGATTTTCACAACGCACGGCATTTTCTCGCACCGAACGTTGGCCCACATCTCTTGACCAGGGTATCGCCTCGGCGTGCGAGTCGCGGCATCGGAACCGCAACGACGGCGCGGTCGCTATGGTATTGGTCTCGGGTTGAGTCGACTCGGGTTGTCGACACATGAATCAGGGTCACACGTCGATATCGTTTAAGGGTCGAAGGTTGCCGAAATTCGACCGGTAAGACCGCGAAAGTCTACGGAACGGTATGGACCAAGATACGGGTCTTACATGAAGCTGGAGAAGTATGAGTTCTGGCAGGAGGAGATGATATTTCTCGGTCACGTGGTGACGAGGGGGGTATTGCAGTGGACCCCTCGAAGGTTGAGGTAGTGCATCAGTGGGGTCAGCCCACGACTGCGTCTAAGATCCGCAATTTCCTTGGTTTAGCGGGATATTATTGACGTTTCATTGAGGACTTCTCCCGTATTGCTGCCCCAATAATCAGGTTGACTCGGAAGGGCGCAGACTTTGTTTGGACTGACGCATGTGAGTGGAAATTCATGGAGCTGAAGGACCGTTTGACGTCCTCTCCTGTCCTCACTCTTCCCTCTGGGAGTGATGGATTTGTTGTATTTACCGATGCCTCACGTATTGGATTGGGTGTTGTCCTGATGCAACACGGCAGACCGGTAGCCTTCGCGTCTCGTCAGCTCAAGCTTCATGAGCTGAACTACCCCACACCCGATTTGGAGCTGACAACTATTGTCTTCGCACTAAAGGTGTGGAGGCACTACCTTTATGGGCTCAGGTTCGAGCTCTTCTCTGACCACAAGAGCTTAAAGTATCTATTCTCTCAGTCCGAGCTGAACATGAGGCAGAGACGCTGGATGGAGCTTCTGAAGGACTATGATTTTGACCTCCAGTACCACCCAGGTAAGGCAAACGTGGTGGCAGATGCCCTCAGCCGTCAGCCACGAGGTCTAGTGGCACATATGATGATTCAGGAGTGGAGGATGCTCGAGGATATAGTAGAGTACGACTTTGATTTTGGTCTGCAGTCTTCTATCGTTCAGCTATCGAGCCTGTCGATTCAACCCTCTCTTGTCGCAAGGGTGATCGAGGCTCAGCAGACAGATGAGTTGTTACAGGATTGCCGAGCAGAGGCAGCATCTGAGAGTCAGACAGATTGGCAGATTGGTTTTGATGGTGGACTTCGCTTCAAAGGCCGATTATGTGTCCCGGACATTCCTGAACTGCGTAGAGATCTTATGACCGAGGCACATCGATCGCGATTTTCTATCCACCCTGGCTCGACGAAGATGTATCAGGATATGAGGAGACAGTATTTTTGAACGGGGATGAAGTGTCATATAGCGAGTTTTGTGGCCAAGTGTGACACATGTCAGCGTGTCAAGGCCGATCATCAGAGACCTCCTAGTCTATTGCAGTCGTTGAGCGTCCCGATGTGGAAGTGAGAACATGTATCTACGGATTTCATTATCAGTTTGCCGAGGACTCAGCGCGGTCATGACGCCATCTGGGTTGTCGTGGACCATCTGACGAAGTCGGTATATTTTCTTGTGATCCATGAGACTTGACATATGGACTGGCTCGTCAGGCTATTTATTGAGGAGATAATGAGACTACACGACGTTCCAGTCTCGATCGTTTCTGACCGAGACCAGAGGTTCACGTCTCAGTTTTGGAGGAGCTTTCAGAGAGCGATGTGCACTGATTTACAACTCAGTACCACGTACCATCCGCAGACCGATGGCCAGACCGAGAGGGTCAATCAGATACTTGAGGATATGCTTCGGGCCTGCATGATTGATTTCTGGGGTAGTTGGGATGAGCATCTACGATTGACTGAGTTCGCATACAACAACAGCTACCAGGCGACCATTGGCATGCCCCTTTTGAGGCATTATATGGCAGACCGTGCAGATTTCTGAGTTGTTGGACCGAGGTTGGAGAGCGACGTCTCCTAGATTTTGAGCTTGTGCAGGAAACATAAGAGGTTATTGATATCATCAGGCAGAGGATGCGCACAGCTCAGAGCCGACAGAAGAGTTTTGCTGATCGCCAGTGTCATCCCTTGGAGTTCGATGTAAGAGACAGAGTGTATCTCAAGGTCTCGCCCATGAAGGGCGTAGTTCGATTTGGAGCAAAGGGCAAGCTTGCCTCGAGATTCATAGGACCTTTCGAGATCACTGGGTGTGTTGGCGTTGTGGCCTACCGGCTTGCCTTACCATCTAAGTTGTCTGGCGTCCACAACGTTTTTCACATCTCTATGTTGAGAAAGTGTGGGTCAGACATAGTTTCTTTTATCGATTAGCAGCCGCTAGAGGTTCGTGAGGACGCTTCTTATATTGAGCAGTCAGTTCGTATCCTTGATCGCAAGGAGCAGGTCCTCCGGACCAAGGTCATTCCCTTGGTGAAGATTCAGTGGGGTCACCATTCTGTTGATGAGGCATCTTGTGAGCGCGAGGCTGAGATTCGAGAGCGCTATCTCCATTTATTTGATGATTGATCATACATTGTATCTTGTATACTATCTCCGATTTTATATGACGATGCCTCATTTTCCCTTCTTTTATGAGTTATGTTCTCTTGCGACGACTATACAAATTTGAGGATGAAATTTTTATTTGAAGGGGAGAATTGTAAGACCCGCGTTCTAGTCCGTACCGTTTCATGGGCCACCGCGGTCTTCCGGTCGAAATTCGACAATCCTCCACCCATTTTCGACTTTTGCGCACGATCTTAAGCCGAGTCCTGCATACCAAAGTCGGCTCTACCCGAAATCTGTACCTTAGCGACCGCGCCATCACCGCGGTTTTAACACCGCAACTCGCGCACCAACCCGATACCCAGGGTAAAGATGTAGGGCCGCGTTCAATTCGAAGAAAATACAGCGTGTTGCAAATCACGAGAGAATCTCTACGAGATGTCTCATCAATCAATCAATCACTCATGTCAAGTATAAGTCAAGTCATTCCATATCCAAGTACAACAACCCATACCTTTCTCTTACACAAGCAAGCCCAAAGTCAACCCTCACATCACTTCACCTCTCTCTCCACCCATTCATTCTTACAACACATCACTCCACCCATCTCCATCATACATTATCCCATCACCTCATTTTCTCTCTCGCTTCTCAAATTTCCCAAGCAACCCAAACTCCATACGTCCAAACTCTCTCCCCCTCCCAAACAAAAAGTGTGGCCCACTTTCCCCTACCCTCTCATCTCTCATCCTCACCGTCCAAATTCCATCAAGCACCGTCAAAAGTCAAGCAAAGGAGCATACAAGCCTAAGGGAGCAAGGAGGAGTGCAAGAGGTGGGTGATCCACCGTTAAATTCTTTTCAAGGACCACTTATTGGTGGGACCTACTTTTGATGTATGATTTGTATTATGTGGGGCCCATAGTGGCGGGGCCCCATCATCACCGTCTCTTGTCCCTCTTATCTCACCGTGTATCTCTCTCTCTCTCTCTCTCTCTCTCTCTCTCTCTCTCTCTCTCTCTCTCTCTCTCTCTCTATCTTTCCCTAAAAAGTAGTGGGCCCCACCAATTTTGTAAAATCTACTCTATCCATCCATCAAACGGTGCGGCCCACCGCATTTTGAGAGAAACCCATCATCCTCTACAACATATTATAATAATATAATGTATGTATATATATCCATGGTGGGCCACGTCCATGTGGGACCCTCCATGATACCTGTGTTGAAGGACCCACCCTGATGCATGTGCACCCAACTGTCCAGCATTCAAAGGACGCTGGACGTTGTGAGGCTGCTAACGGCGAAGTGTGAACTGACATGGGTATGTGCTAACGTCAATAAAGGGGAAGGAAATGGTGGGCTGCTCCAACATGGCCCCACCTTGATATATATATTTAATCCAAGCCATCCATTCCATTCTCGGGATCATTTTAGGCGTTGAGCCAAAGGATGAGGATGATCTGATAATCAAGCGGGCCATACCATAGGAAATAGTGGTGTTGGCCATAAAAAATCCTTTTTTTTCACATTTTCACTCGCCAAATATAAGGCATATTAGACTCATTAGGACGGTCTTGAGCCATGGAAACCAATGGACGGAATGGATTCCTCTTATGTGGGCCCCACCTATCAAAAACCATGACATCAGTGGTTTTCAAAAAAAAAAAAAACTAAAGCAGCAGCAACTGCTGTTGCTCACAGAAGAGCAGGCAGCGCCTGCGGCTGCACGGCGGGTGAGCAGACGGGCAGCCTCACGGCTCCACCTGTGGGCCCCACTGTGATGTGTGTCAACCATCAACACCGTGCATTTGAAGGGTCCCCTTTGAATAGGGGCTGTCCCCAAAAATCAGTCGTATACGGAACTCATGTAGGCCATATCATCTAAAATCATGTGAAGACATGTCCAAGACATATAAAATCACTTGGTGGGGCCTACCTGAGATTTAGATGCGGGTAAAACTTGGTCTGAACCCTCAGCCAGGTGGGACACATAATGAGTAGGTTGGATTGGCGAACCACCCTGCGGTGGGCCCCCGACCGTGGCCTCATGAATTGGTTGAATGGCTAATAAACATTTCGGTGGGTCCCTGGTCTTACGTGACCTTATGAATAGGTTTGGATGACAAATAAACATTTCAGTGGGCCCATGCTGCTGCTGGAGACGTGTCAGTGCCCAGCGGACTGACTGGCGTGGTCGTGGGCCCCACCTAGATGTATGTATTGTGTCCATGCCGTCCATCACGGCGGGCCCCTGGTCCCACGTGACCATATGAACAGGTTTGGATGACAAATAAATATTACAGTGGGCCCAGCCCCTTCTGTGGTCGTTGTGACCTTTCAGCAGGCTGGATGATAAATAAACATTTTGGTGGGCCCCTTGCCACATGGCCTTATCAACAGGTGGGTTGTAAAATAAATATTTTGGTGGGCCCCTTGCCACATGGCCTTATCAACAGGTTGGATGTAAAATAAACATTATAGTGAAGCCCTTGCTCACGTGGTCTTACCAACAGGTTGGGTGGCAAATAAGCATTTCAGTGGGCCCAGGATTGGATGGAAAATAAATGTTATAGTAGGCCCGCATGGGAGTCTACCATGATGCATGAGTTTTATCCAAACCGTCCAACCATTTTGAGATTATTTTAAGGCCATTGTTGAGGCCCATCTTAATGTATTTGTGGCCCGCCCACTAAGGCCCACTTTGTTATTTATGGGCCCATGTGTGTAGGCCCATTTGATGTATTTTTGGCACATTGTTGAGGCCCACTTTGGTATATATAAGGCCTATGTGATTAGGCCCATTTGATGCACATACAGCTCATGTGATTGGGCTCATTTTTAATACATTCTAAGGCTCATGGGTTATGACCCATTGCAAAGTACCTAAGGTCCATTGGTGAGGCTCATTGAGGTGATCCGCTTGATGAATGTAAGGCCCATATGATACGGCCCAATTGATGTACTTAAGGCCCAATTGGGTGCAACTAGGTCCATTGCAATGCGTGATCTCTCCATGGCATATAATGATATTTATAGCAAGTAATGCCTTGGGAACAATGATGGTTAGATGCCCACATTGTAAGGATGACGTCGGTTAAATGTCCGCATTGTCACTCTCCCTAAGGCCCACTAATAGGCCATACTTGTAGTAAGTAAGCCGTCTAGGCCCATCTCAGTTATACACGGAGTCCATTCCTATATACATGTTTAGTATAGATCCATGATTCATTATCATATGCATCATATGTATGACTAATATGAGGAGTGACTGATTATAGTATATGCCTTCGGGTGAACTGTTTATGGGCTCCCTGATAGGCGGAGTTACCCTCCATGAGTGCATGATACACGTAGGACTGTTGCATGACTGGCATGTGACTCATGCACTAGCATTTGTATGATTGTGATTATTGTATGCCCTAGCGACATCAAGGCCATAGCCTCCATAGATGCATCGTGGGTGGCTGGATTGGATATCAAAAATATTTGGTTCTAGCATACGGGCGCCATAGATGTCCATGGGTGAAAATTTTTAAACCCGATGGTACCAGAGGATGACTCCAACGTTGAGACTGAGTGGATACACGAGTGCGCGAGGGCCGTATATCAGTAGGTCGCGTCTCCCACTATGTCGTGGTCGGTTGGAAAGGGGTGTGACCTTACCCGCCTGAGTGAGGGGGCAACTTCTAGGTTGAGTTTGATCAGCTTAAGGAATCGATCCGCTATCGACGAGCCGGGCCCGATATTGGCAGGCGAATAGTGAGGTCTCTTTCGCTCTCCCAGTTATGCGTTCGGATAGGGATGGTAGGCTGGCTAGAGTGTACTAGACCCCGGTGATTATCCAGATTGAGAACTGTAATGATATATAATGAGGATTGACATACTTGACTTGCATTATGCATCGCATGGCCTGGATGTGGCCGATCGCATTCATATCTTGCACCGCATAGACATGGTACGGCTGATTGCATTCATGTACTTATCAGCATGATTTCCCATTACCCTGACCTTACATTCTGAGCACGCTTATATTGCGCATACACTTACACCACCCTCTAAGCTTTCTTAATCTTATGCACGATTGATGCGTGTAGGTGACGTCAGGACGTGGCCTTAGTCTCACCGTCATTAGAGCGTGCAGCTAAGCTTCTGGAGTTTTTTTGTTATTGTCACTATCATATATTTTCCTTTTCCTATGCATTGTACTTAAAGTTTTTAATCATAGTGAATTTTGTGATGGTGTTCTTGTAGTTATTATTCGTGGGTTATGCTTTTGGTTATGCTCATTACGAATCAAATCATATTAGAAATCCTCCTTGTAGCATCCCAGGATCGGAACCTGGTATATGGGTGCCGAGAACCAAGAATGGGGTACTGCGGAGGCTGTCGGTGCCGGATTCAGTGATCGAAAATTTTGTGAGCCCAGTTCCCGAGTTTGGGACATGACAACCTGTCCCTCAAATGCATCACAATGGGCCTCATTACATAGACCTCATCACATTAGGCCTTAAACACGGGCTGAATACATATCACAATGGGCCTCAAATACGGGCCGCATATACATCACATTGGGCCTCAAACACGGGCCGCATATAAATCACATTGGGCCTCAAACATATGCCAAATACACATCACAACGGGCCTCAACTACAGGCCGCATATATATCATATGGGTCTCGACAATCAGCCTCGGCAATTGAAATGGACCTCGACAATTGGAATCAACCTCGATAATTAAAATCGGCCTCGATAATCAGTATATACAATCGACCTCAACAATCAAAATCAGCCTCGACAATTAAAATCAGTCTCAACAGTCAAAATCGGCCTATACAATCGGCCTCAACAATCAGAATCGACCTCAATAATCGAAATTGGCCTTGACAATTGGAATCAGGCTCGACAAATGACATCGGCCTCGATAATCAGAATTGGCCTTGACAATCGAAATCGGTCTCGATAATCGGAATCGGCCTTG
The DNA here is from genome assembly GCA_037074715.1 of Magnolia kwangsiensis. Classification (NCBI taxonomy): domain Eukaryota; kingdom Viridiplantae; phylum Streptophyta; class Magnoliopsida; order Magnoliales; family Magnoliaceae; genus Magnolia; species Magnolia kwangsiensis. The sequence continues at coordinate 15,497,986 of CM073572.1, read as the reverse complement.
ACAAACGGAATCAACCTCGACCATCAGAATCGGCTTCGACAATTGAAATCGACATCGATAATTAGAATCAGTCTCGATAAACGGAATCGACCTTGATAAACGGAATCAGCCTTGATAATCAAAATCGGCCTAACAAAGGGCCTAAGGGAAGTCACAATGTGGACATTTAACCATCATCGCCCATTAATGTGGATGTTTAACCAACATCACTCCTAAGCAGTGGCCCACATAGAGCCAAACATAAAGTGAGCCCACAGCCTCACATAAAGGCCTAATATACATTGCAATGGGCCTCACTCAAGGGCCACAAATACATCATAACGGGCCGCATTACATGGTCACACATACATCACATTGGGCCTCGCCAAATGGGCCATAAATACACTATAATGCGCCTCTTCAAATGGGTTGAAAACACATCACAATGGGCCTCATTTCTGTGTTGTATATACATCACTATGGGCCTCATAACTGGGCTTCAAATACATCATGATGGGCCACAACTCGTGGGCCTCAAATATGTCACAATGGGACACATAATATAGGCCGTAAATACTCAATAGGTGGGCCCCATCACATTGGCCGGAAATACATCTCAGGGGGCCATAACCCATGGGCTGGAAATATGTTACAATGGGCCTCATCTTATGAGCTGATCAAATGGGCCGAGTTGAATGGGCCCAAACCAACCACACCATTTATCTATTACTAGAGATCGTTTTATAGCATTATTCAAAAAAGGAATCATATCCAAAGGATCATCTGGACCATACCACAAATGACAGTGGTGATAATGATTTTCATAGTTGAATTTCTAGTGGGCCCACCATAGTATTTATTTCCCGTCTAGTCTATTTCCAAGGTCACAAAGACCTGAATGGTGGGAGAAACAAATATCATATTGATCCAAAACTTCTGTAACCCAAAATGAGGTTTCAATGGTAGACGTTCAACACCACTATTTTTTGCAATGCGGTCCACTTGATTACTGGGATCTGTCTCATTTTTTGTCTCAAACTTGAGATGAGCTAGCCAAATGGATGGATCGCTGGATGTAGCACATCCATCATGCGGTGGGTCCCACCGGTCCAGCATGCTGGACGTGTGTGACAAAACCCATACGTTACGGTGGCCCCACATAATGGATGGACGGTAGGGATACAACTCATGCATCAGGGTGGGAATCCACCGTCCCCAATCAGGGACAGTGTGGATGAAGCCATGCATCACGGTGAGTCCTGGACGGTGAAGACACTCCCCACGTCAGCAACAACTAATGCTAAAGTCAGTTGCTGCCTAGTTGCTAAAGACACGGTGGGTCCCACGTGAGAGTGGCCCACTAAAAATGCAAATACCATATTATATTATATATATATATACATATATAATATAATATTATTACATGACCATAAAGCTTTCAGGCCATTTGTAAAAGGTGGGTCCCACGTGGGGCCCACAGATATATATGATAAATATTATATATATATATATATATATTATAAGTCTTTATTAGAATTACTGATGTTATCTCATAACACGCGATCTTTTATCAATTCTTAAGGCATGAACTATACTTGAATTATATATATTTAACAGTTGTGAACATTATTCCATACAATAACTGCTTATATGATGGTTTTCATTTGAATTTAAATTGATAGTTCTTATCATTATCCTGAATTAACTTATGTCTGGTATGACATAATTATATGCTTTACCATGGATTGATAAGAGTCGCTTATGGGTCTCTATTCACTACATTTAATGGTGGGTGATCCGTCTTGTGTACGTGAACCCATACTTAGGATGTAACAAGATGGGTTGGTGAGGAATGGGCCCTCGATTTAGAGGTTATATGGAACATAGAATGTTAATATGTTATTTACCATCCATAGGGCATATGACTTGAGTGGCTTAGAAATGATCTATTTTAACCGCACTAATTTGGCCTTGCTTAACCCCTTTTGTCGATTGATTTGATGTTCTGTGTACCCTTTTTGCCGCTTCGATTTGATACCTGTCCTATGTTCTGAGATTTGCCGACGTGGCTTCGATAACCTATACCATGAAATGGAAATCCCTACTTATGAAATTTAATTGGCCACTAGTCGACGGGCATCCATTAAACATCCTAAGATGGGGAAACCTCTTGAGCCAGGGATGATGGTCATGGGACACTATGCTCGGGCTATCGGCCTACGCTGGGTGACGAGTCCCTCGTAATGACCATTGAGTTACTTAAATTGGCTGATTGTAATTGGATTAATAATGGTTTGCTAACCATACATTCATAGCATATTGGCAATAACGGGCGGCCAATTCTGAATGTTGTAGCACGTGCCCTAAAGTTGTTGGGGTATTGTTTCGCTAGCTCCTAGACCACCAACTATCGGCCCATTGTTCCGACTGGATGATCATTCTCAGGTCAATGATTGCATAGGTGAGAGCTCAAGTCTAATTGGATGTGCATTTACGAATCCACACATATAAAAAGACTGCATCATGTTTTGTTTTATTACCTTGTCGTTTTAACTATGCTTAGCTAAGGTGACAATGTGTAATCTTGAGAAAAATTCACATTGAGTTGGTCACTCATCCATCAAATATATAATTGAACGGGTAACACAGGTGTCTTAAGTGATATGCAGGTTTAGACTGATGAGGAGCTATTATGAAGGTCAAGGATGCATAGTTGTACCTACCAAGGAAGCCGCTCGATCTTACAGCTTTCGATTATATGTTTTACATGCTTTTAAATTTCTCATGTAAATAATCACGTAATTGTCAGTATAGAGACATTAGTTTGTATGAGTCATTATAGGCAACCTCTTGTATATTCTAAATGTAAATGTAAATTTTTCTTTATGCTGACTTATCCATTCTACGCTTATCTGCTAACTCTGATAGAAGAAAAAAATTATATATAGGATTTGACTCTTTTTAGGCTAACACTCGGGTTTTTGATAAATGGGTCATATACTCGGGTCCTGAAAAGTCGGGGTGTTACGGTAGCTAATCTCACTATTTAACTTGTTAGTAGCTAATCCGCATCCCCCGTTTTGCGAGGTCATTTAAGTAGTGTTACTAAAATTGAAGTTTATAAAATACTTAAGCGTGCCATATAAGAGGAAACAATGGGCATTCGATGAGCACCATTGAAGTATTTTTATGGCCATAAAAGTTTTGTATCAAGCTATATTTTAAGTATTTTCTCTTCATCCAATTGGGAATGACCTTATAAACAGTTTGGATAGAGCATATAAACATCAAGGTGGACCTTATTTGAAGGTTTTGTTGCCATTGGTACTCAACCCTACATGACTCATAGTGACAATCTTTCCGCTAAGAAGAATTGAGGGCCTTATGAATAATGATATTTTAGTTGTTGTATTTGATGTCTTAAATCTAGATAGATACAGAGTCAGTCGATGACATTGACTGACTGTTCAATGTCACCTTCGATGACATCGAACAGTGTTCGATCCATCGAGTATTATTTGGAATTCCTCTGTTGGCTGCTGGACATATTAGTGCCATTTTTCGATGACATCAAGGAGTATTCGATGACATCGAAGACAAGTTCGATGCCATTGAAGCTGGGTTGAGCAATCGAGGATTTTTACAAAATTCATGTTTAGTCGTTGGACACTTTTGTCATTCTTCGATGACATCAAAGGTAGTTCGATATTATCGAAGGTTTATACAGATTCGTTTGTGGAAACACAGATTCTGCGATTTTTGTTTCCTATTCCGCTTCTGCTTATTTATAAAGCTATAAATAGTGTTGTATACAAAACTATGAGGTATTCCAGGGTATTCTAAGAGGTTCAAATTGTTTCTAAAAGGATATTAGGGTTTCAAAGGGTGGAAAAATGTGAGGTTTGAGAATTGCTCATGCTAGGTAAGTCCTCTATCTTTGTAATTTATGTTTTCATGGTGAAATTTTCTATCACTTTGTGTCATGGTTTTATTCCACAAGGGTTTTCCACGTTAAATCTTTATGTTCTCTTGTATATGTTTGGTGTCATTGGATTGTTATTTTAGATCTATATCTGTGTGATTCAGCAAACCAAATCTCAACATTAGTTTTCTATTAAGTATTTTAGTTTATTTAAATTAAATATAAGAATTTTATTTTTATTTAATAAAAAATAATTTCTTTATCATGTAAAACATTTCAAAACAGAAGATAGGGACAACTGTGTCAAATTAACATATTTCAAACAATTAAGATGTATGTTAACAAATAAATTGTTTCAAATTCAGTACTTAACTTTTAGACTTCAGCATAATTATCAAACAAGTTTTTTTACTTTATTTCAGTTTCGGGATTCTAATTTCAGATTCGGTCATTAGACTTCAGATTTAACAAACGGGGCCTTAGTGTGAACGGCTTAATCCACGTCTTGGATCTTTTGCCCATAAGCTTATTTCGGCGTTGGAGAAAGTGACACCGTCCTTGTACACACCTCGTCTATAATCTTACGCACCTGAAGCCATTTCGGCAGGTTGGAGAAAGTGACACTGTCCCTCAGGTTCCGCGTCAAACGCGGCTAATCATAACCATCGCATGCATGTTTGTATACGGCTAGATTGTGACGGAAGCATCGGATTGGATGGTGACTCCAACACGCGGGACGCCCATTTCCAGCTGGAGCGTTCAGAAGGAAGTTCCTCTGGGCCCACCATGATGTTTGTTTGAAATACACCCAGTCCATTCATTTTAAAACATGCTGTAAAAAAATAATCTAACAATTTTTAACGGTGGGTGTTCAATCACCAATGGGTGCTCCACTTGAGCTTTTGTTCTATTCAATTTCTAGGCTCATGCCCTTAAATGATCCGGGAAAGATGGACAACTTTAAAAGCACATACATCATAATGGGCCCCACAGCACCGGTCATCACCCAATTAGCTTCCGATCGTACAGTGATGCCCAATAACACGAGCCATTGACCATTAGCTACTTTTGAAGGCCATCGATCACACAAGCTGATCCACGTTATTCATATTGAGGCTATCAACATCAGCACAACCAAACTGACGGTCCAGCCAAGATCACTTGGCAATAGTGTATCCTTGTGGGGCCATCATGGATGAAGTGATTCTTCATCTTTAAGCATTATTAAATCAAAATGTGCTCTTTGATGTCAAAAGTTTTCTTTAAAATAACTGTCCCACAATCAAATTGGAATATTAAAATGTTTTCTTCCGGCAAAGCGTGCTTTTTGTCCATAAATTTTCTTTAAAAAGTACTTTCCCACGGGCAAAAAAATAAAAAATAAAAAGCGTGATAAAATGAAGATTTCTTCACGCGGATTAATTAATTATGACGGTCCATTTAAAAGTTTCAACCACACCTTCCGGCCAAAATTTACATATATTTAGCAAAACTCTACGTGCCCCACCATAATGTATGTATTTATCCATATAGTTCATTCCCTTTGCCGAGTCATTTCAAGGAATGAGCTAAAAAAATGGATAGATCCGAAGCTGAAGTAGACCACAACAGAGTAAGGAGGGGAGATAATGACACCTATCGGTGCATGGCCTATCATGATATTTATTTACCATCTAACCTGTACATAAGGTCAAACCTTATTCATAAGGTCACACAAACATGAACAAAAGGAAAGCACAAATATCAAATATCAGCTTAAAAACTTCAGGCCCAGGAAGTTTTCATCCATAAACGTAAACGTTCAATCCTTGCTATGTTTTTGGTGCAGTCCGCTTGAGCTTTAAATCTGCCTCATTTTTGTACACAAGCTTCAAAATTATTGGCAAAAATGAATGAACGGCCGGGATAAAACATATATATCATGGTGGAGCCCACAAAGTTTACACGTATACACACTGCATGCGGTGTTCTATAGTACACCACGCAATCGGAATCCAAGAGTTACCGTCCAAAAGTGATACTTTGGGGCTTGTTCATCCGTTTTATTAAAAAACAAAAAAATAAATAATTATAAAATACTACCTATTTTTATAGAATTAGACTGTAGTACCTTCTATTTAAAATACGTTCACTGAACTACCTAATCAAATTGGTAAATTTCATCCAGATGCCTTCTACAGTAGTTAGATTAACTGCTTATATTTGTATAAATGATAAAATGCTCTTCCGACAAGGATACACTTTAAACAAACAATGTTCACAATTCAAGGTTAATTTAGACACCTCTAAATCATTTTTTTGAGAACTGTTTTGGTTGAGAACTTTGGCTTAAGTATGGTGACTTTCATAATTTAGGGGTTCATTTGGCATCATGGATTTGGAGGGATTCGGGGGATTTCAAATCCTTTTATTGGTAGATCCTTCCTCGAGTGGTAGACTCTCGGGAATTTCAACACCCGGTCAAGGGTCCGAGTATCCATAGGTGGTGAAAGCCCACTACAGTGTGATTGTGTGTATAAAAAATAAAATAAAAATCCTTTTATTGTTTGGCAAAAGTAATTGAGGTTTCAAATCCATGGTAAGAGCTTGGATTACACCTAAAATCTTTTTAATAATTGCATTTGTAATATGTGTTACTGTACTATTATTCTATTGGATATATGGCCCACTAATGATATCAAAAAATGAGTAGATTATCAATTGCATCACTACTAATTACTTTATTATAGTGATCTGCACTATCCAAATATTAATACCCATGTAAATCAACGGTTAAGAATCATTAGTTAGTCAATCGGACATGATCTTGTGCATGTGGCCCATCTGAGATTTGAAATTTTATCATTTACAGACAAAGCATATATTTCAGGGGCTTATTACAGCTATTGTGTCAAACATTACATATGTCACTAATTAAATATATTAAAGTTGATTTAGTAATAAAATTCAAACCGTCGTGAAATATATCATGCATAATTACTTTTGGATTAAAGTTTATTCCCAATCCAGGGGTTTCAAATCCAAGCTCCCAAACAGGCCCATCTGTCCTGATTTGAGTGGATACATGACACATGCACATTTTAACAGTGTTTGTGTGTCAACTGTCATACTTGAACAGAGTATTAAACAGCTTTCCAAAAATATCACCATACTCGCATGTTTGGGTACAGGTGGATGCAACATCCATTGAGTAGGCATTTGCCTTGGACCCAGAAATGATGATGATCTATGACTAAGGTACCCCACACGGTTTGGAAATAATTGGAATGAGCGCATCGGACGCGATTTCCTGAGAAAGTCTTCCGTTCAAAACTTAGGTGGGCCCACCATTATGTTCGTGAGAAATTGAACCTGTTCATGTTTTGAGCTAATTTTATGACATTATGTAAAAAAATAAACCGGATCCAATACTTAAGTGGGCTGGAAACATGAAGTGCACCGTTGAAATATTGGCAGGGCCACATAAGTTTTGAATCAGACTAATATTTGTGTTTTCATATCATCCCAATATAAATGACTCTATGAACAATATGGATGGCATGTAAACATCACTGTTGATCCTAGGGAGATTTCAATGGTAGAAATTTCTCTACCTACCTTTTTCCTTTAGTGTGGCCCACTTAAGTGTTGGATCCTGCAAAATTTTGGTCTATAATCTTAAAGTGAGTTCACAAAACAGATAGACAGGTGGATTTCTCATAAACATCACCGTGGGCCTCACCTAGGTTTCGAGCATAGGAACTTAGGCTTTGGCAGGTAATACGCGCCGCCTTATGTATGAGTGGATCTCATCTTTATGTGCCCCAACGTTAAACACTTCTCGTTTGGTGGTTGGTTGATAGCAGGCACATCGATGAGGCCAATACAAAATTAGACATCAAAGTGGGCCCTATACAAAATTCGTGACGCGGGTTCTATGTCAACTGTTTTGTACGGCGTTGCCTACCTGAGTTTTGGATCGCTGTGATTTCTAATTTCTGAGTTGGAAGGTGAATAAGAGACTGCGTACCCGATGAACGGGTTAGATCTCATACAAATTCTACCAATATGACATTAGTTATACTCTCTATGTTAACCGAGTTACTTCCAAATTCTCATCACTCGCGCGGAATACTTTCGGAGCCATATCCGCTTTAAACGTTCTCATGTTTAGTCTAAAATACAGATTAATTTTAAATGCAATCCAAACTCTCAACGCATATTTGAAAGGGATTTGAAAGGTTCGAGTATCCATAGATGGTGAAATTCCACTAGCGTGAGTGTGTGGAGGTGTGTGCGCATGTGTAAATAAATAAAAAAAATTTTAAAATAGAGATTTTAAACCTCCAATTATTTTATGGTGTCAAACATTCAGGTATTTGAAATCCCCCAAATTCATGGTACCAAATGACTCTTTAGAAAAAAGAAAAAAGAAAAAAAAGAATTACATTATTTGGACGATCTTGACCATTTAACTTGTCCATATAAATGGAGGGTAAAAGAACTAGAATAAAATAAAATCAAATCAAATGGCTCATGTGGCTAACCTTTTTGTAAGTGGTTAGATAGCCCAATCAAGCAATATTGGTTACTAAATGACCAATTAATTATCATCGCTCCACAAACATTTGGAGCATGTGAGTGGGAAAGAGAAGGGGTGTCATCTCCCAGTTCATCTAACTACCGTTGGAAAAATCTAACAAAAGTAGATTAATGAAACCTACTTAATTTAATAAGATAATTTAAAGCAAAGAAAACATTTTACAAGGGTACGAATGTTTAAAAGATTAAGTATTATTTTATAAGATTCTCAAAAAGAACGAAGTCATGTATTCAAAATGAGTTTTAAAACTACCATCATTTTAAAATGGAGTGACTCATCCTCGTCACATGTGGCATTAATGTATGACGCAGTGGATCCATTCAAATTTTGAAACACATTGTGGATGTAGCACATCCTTGAAATTGTATTGATCAAGCAATCCCAACAATCCAATTGAATGGCTGCGAAATAGATGATTAAAGGTTTAAAAAACAAGAATGATCCAATGGCGACTTAGAGAGTTCTCCCTCTAGTCATCTTCGATGAACTTGAGAATGTAGAATATTATATGTTAGTGAAACGAGGTGTGGAAGATAGCACTCTCTTTGAAATAGATTTTATCCTTAATTTGACTAATTCAACTAGTAGCGTAGGTTTTTTCACACACTATCTTTAGGATGCAATGTCCCGCGTATAATTTTTTTCACATATGTTAAAAAAAAAAAAAAAAAAGGAAGAAGAAGAAGAAAAAGAAGAAGATTCTACCCTAATTTCACCAAACTCATTTTCTTTTTTTGCTTAAAAAAGAATTAAAATAAAAAGGAAAAAAATTACATTCACATGAGATACTCCAATCCTGTGAAATAAATTTATCGTTGTGCCTGAAAATTCAGATACAGTTAAAACGAGCCCATTAACACTCAAGAAGAGTAAATCAAGTCCACTAGCGAAATAAATAATACATAAGATACTCCAATCACTAACAGTGATCCCAACCCAATGGACGGTCAGGGTTGATTGATTGATTTGTGCACGTAGAGATTGGAGCACTAGATCCTATACTGCCGCAGGAGCACTGATTTATTTATCGTAGATATAATATACTAGATAAAAAGAAACAAATCTGGCACTACGTGAGATAGCCACGTGCAGAGAGAACGAATGGGTGGGGCGGAGACACGCAGACGAGTTGCCCCGTTATCCCTTTAAATATGGGTTACAAAAGCTTAGGGAAGGGTAGAGAAAAGAACAAGCGTCCGAAAGGTGTTGAGAAGCGTTACTGATCTGGTAGCTTTTTGTAACAATAGTGTGTTGCGGAGAGTCTGTTTGTACTTTGGAAGTAGTGATTTGTGAGAGCCTTTTGGGTAGGAGAAGGTGTCTTTTTAGTTGAAGGAATGGAGGATTTGGAAGGTTTCCTGATGGAGGAGGGGCCAGACATTTGGCCAGGTTGTCCTGAGTTAGATAACTCTTTCAGCTCTTCTCTGGATGCTTGGTGGAATGGCCATATCTCGGACTTAGATGGCAATGATTTAGATCTCTTCTCTCTCTTGGAGAAAGGTGACTCGGCCCACCACCAGCATTCCTCTATCGGTTCTACGTACCAAAATGAAGAACAACGGCAACAGCAACACCGAGAACAAGAATCAGAACAACAACAGCAGAAGCAACAACGAGAACGAGAAGCAGAACAACAACAAGAAGTTAATGGGTTCCTTGAATCAGATGACTTTGATTCGGAACTCTTCTCCCTCTTAGAAGAAGACGGATCGACCCACCGACCATCATCGTCAGTTGGCTCTATAAACCAGATGGAACAAATACAACAACAACAACAACAGTCAAATGATGAGGAGGAAGTGGAAGAGGAAGAATCGGATAGTGATGATAAGAAGGCCAATGCACCTAACAGTAAGAACTTGGTATCAGAGCGAAATAGGAGAAAACGGTTAAACCAGCAACTATTCAGCTTGAGATCTCTTGTACCAAACATCACAAAGGTAACCATTTATATTTATGTTTATAAATCATCTTATTGGTGCATTCCATTGCACAGTACATCTCAACGCATCATTATGCCGTGAGAAAAATATCTAATTGCACCAAGAGATGTAATAGCCATAAAATTATTATCATATGTGATTGAGAAATTGTAGAGAAATTCACAATTGGAGGGGAATGATTCTGTTGTTCAGCTGGAAAATGGCTGGGAAATGACGTACCTGGGTGGGAAGATTAATCAATTGGAGGGGCTGTTGTGCTGCTTGGTGTGTTTTTTTCTGGGTTTCTTGGCTCTCAGACTGAGTGGGCTATGCTTCCAATCCCAGTATGCGGGGGAGCAGGGGTTTACCCTTTCGTCAGTAGGAGTGGCCGGCTCGAGGGTCACGGGATGTGTTTTTTTCTTTTTTCTTTTTCTTTTTCTTTTTCTTTTTTTTTTACTTTTTTAAGATATATGATGGATGAGGCCCCATTTTGTGCAGCCAATCTGAATCTCTGTTGTGTACATCCCCTGTTCATATATTCAAAATCATAGGGGTATGGCCATCTTTTTTGGAAAAAAAAATAAAAAATAATAATAATAAAATTGACTGTAACATTAAAAAATGTATGTTTTTCCTACAAAATAATGAATGATATACTATATATGATTCTAACTGCTATTGATTGTGGTTAAAGATGGACAAGAGATCTATTCTCGTCGATGCTCTCGCTTACTTACAAAGCATTCTGCAACAAATTGAGAGGAAGAAGGAGAATACCAACATCGCAGAGGACTCTTCCCGCGACGATGACTCCCTTGTTGTGCAGGAAGAAATCCCACCAATGCAACCTCAAGAATTATTTCCATGCGATTCTCCTCCAGCTATATCACAGGTTTTGGTTTAAGGTTTTTATGTTTTTCTTCTTCTTTTTCCATCTCTAACTCGTTCAGGTGTGCATTGATAGGATGGTATTAACCATATTACCCAAGAGACCCAGTGAACACGTCGATCAATGCAGACCGACGAACTGATGGGCTAATAGTAAAGAACTGCAGATATTGCATGTTTCTAACCCTTCGATCTATAGGCTTACTGGTTTGGGCTGGTTTGGGGCTATTTCTCATCAAAGAAGTGGTCCACTAATCAATGGTTTGAAGGGTTGATAATCACTTTGTATATGGTACCCGACCCAAACTGCATCTTGTGATTATTCTCTTGTTAGTAGTGAAGGCATGTAAGTATATGGATATTTGGTTTTTCTAGATTGAAGTGGAGATGTTTGATGAAGAGAGGTTTGTGCTAAAGATCGGCTGCAATAGAGCAATGGGTGCACTGAGTCAAGTGCAGCGGGTAATAGAATCGCTGGGCTTAGAGATCACATGCAATTCTGTCAACCAGATCAACCGTTATTACGTGATCACCACCGCCTTCCTACGTGTAAGTTGTCTATGACATACACAAACCTCACATGTGTAAATGAAGAACCTTTGTGCGGGATTATGGAGCCGTACATTGGCTGATGTGATCGTCAGGTGAATCATACATGTATTAAAAAATTAATTTATAAAAAAAAAAAAAAAAAAAAAAAAAAAAACTATTAAGACAAATGGACAAATTGTCCAATTTCTACGTACATATATGCCTACCTGACAATTATTTCAGCCTAATAGCAGGATACAGACATTCACCGTTTCCACATGTGAGGTGGGTCCCCTCAGAATTTCTCCAATTTATATATCCTGCATGTCAGTGAGGGTGTTTTGTCTGTATATATGTTGGAACATCACAGGTAAAGAAGAAGGGTGTTGTCACGGAAGAAAAGCTCGAGAATCGTGCGAAAGCAATGGCATTGAAATTGGGACTTCTTCTACCAAATCCCCCAATTCATTATATATAAACCATGGCAATGGAATTGCTTCTCCTCCTCCTTCCTATTGTGGGTAGATCGTAGATTGTAAGCAATGGGGATCGAGCAATTCTAACCGTCCAATCAGGCTTCCATCAGAAGGGCGATTGGATGAAAGGTGGTTTCCATCAAATGGATGATTGAAACAAAATGGTCGTCAGCTAAAGCTCAGCAAGAGAAATCTGATGGACAAAATAATCACATCAACAAGATTTTAGGGCTATGATCCATCCACACAGGGCACTTGTTTATGCGGACTGGATTATTATCTACATATGCCAGGCGTATCGTGGATGAACTACCACAATTACAGAACTGCAGCGGTTGCACATTTTTTTACCAGTACTGGGACCGAAATAATCATATTTATTAGAGAACTGTTTCACAATTTCAAAATATTATTATTGCCCGGCAATGACATGACCTTAAAAAGAGAAAATGACCCAAATGCCTCAATTGTTGTGGTCGGTGCTCTCACTGTGGTCAAAGTGCCTTTAATTTGTCCAGCTGACTCGAATAAGTCCGCCTAACCTTCCTGTAATATTTCTGGTCGACTGAAGGTGGACTCAACGGTCGACTGAAGATCCCGATTATGTTTTTGGTTAACCAAATGTTAGGTAAGGTTGGCCAAACCAAATGCGTAAGTTATATATAAGTGTGTATTTTGTTTCTAATTTTGTACTGAATTCTATATAAACCTTTGTTATACAGAATTAAGGTTAAACTGCATATTGTAAAGAAAACCTAGTTAAAGTTTTCCTTCATGTAAGTTGTTCTATTTCTTATAACTTTTATTATTATTTTTATTATTAGTATAGTTGATTACTTGTCGCTTAGTGTCGTGGTTTTTCCCTACAAGTGTTTTTGAACTTAATATCTGTGTTTCTCAGTGATTTCTCAATTTTCACTTATCTATTCATGTGTTTGATTTTATTATAAGGTTGCTTCTATGCCTAAGATATGTAGCGGCTGCACATAACAAGTGGTATCAGAGTGAATGCTTTAAATTTAGGTTTTAAATTGAATCTGAGACATAGGTTTGAAAGATCAAATAAGAAGTTCGATACAAAGAAGTTTACATACAAAACTAACTTCTATTCTTTTATGATGAGCCAATAATTTATTATAAGCGAGTTCGATCATTGTATCTATTTTATAGTAACATATTGTATGTTGATGGTATGCTTATCATCAGTCATAGCATGTTTAAGATCAACATATTGAAAGCTTAATTATTTGGAACATTTGGGTCATCCATCATGTACGCATACATTATATGCATATCAACCATCATATGGAGCCCACCTTTAATGTGGACTGTCCATTGTGTGAGTCAAACCTTCAAAGTGGGTCGTCCATCATACAAGGTTCATCTTGGTTATGGACCACTCATTATTAAGGGGCCCACTATAGGTCAATGCTAATTGTACTTTATGTGGGGCTCCTCAATGTCCACTATTCATCATCCATCACGTGGAGTTTACATTTTATGTGTCTATAGTGTGGGTGTCACGCCCCTTAATTTGGTACTTAGGTTGATAAAAGCCGAATCTGAATCACAAAGCCATGAGGTAAATTTAATCAAAATAGGATTACTTACCGGATGGGTGGTTAGAACATGACAAAATAAAAATAAAAATACAAGCTCAATAAAAATAACAATAATAATAATAAAACAAATATCTTTTAATCTAGGCTCATAATCTCCTTATAAAAAAGATCTATTATAGTCAATGAGAGAAATTAAAGAAATAATACATAATAAAAATACAAGGTAAAGAGAGGAATCGGTAGGGCCGTTAATGGACGGGTTGGCCTAATGAGTTTAGGCCAAACTTGGGCTGAAGTTTCAGGCAGAGGGTTGGGCTCGGACTTAAAACTCCAACCCATTTCTTAAGTGGGCCAAGCTTGGACTTGGCCAATTAAAAGCCTGTCAGCCCAGCGTGGCCCCATATAATTTTTAAAATTTTTTAATTGTAAACAAAAATTTTCCCTCCATTTCCTCTTTAAAGTCTCTCCCTCTCCCTCGCTCTCTCTCACCTCCATGACTCACATCTTTCCATTTCTCTCGCCTCCATGACTCCCATCTCTCTCTCACACATGTGTGTTGCATGCGGTAACAAGCAAGATTTCTATTAGTAGAGTCAAGCACAAATATTACAAAAGCAAATGATATTTTATGTTTGATATTTGGCAGGGATTCTAGATGGAGTGCTTAATATTGTGATAGGTTTTGGTCCCACAGCTAGTGTTGCCATTAGCTCTCTCATGGACATAGACAATAGGGGTGAACATGGAACCGGTAAAATCGGACCTGAATTGACCAAACCGCATAGTTTGGTCCGATTTGGAAGTGCACCGGTTCCAGTTATGAAAATCAAAGAGTTGATTAGTTTGGTTCGATTCTCGGTTCGAGTTATGAAGATTCAAATCGAACCATAGAATCAAACTTGGAACTGAACTTGAAACCAGACCATCCCCAGCAATATATATATATATATATATATATATATATATATATATATATATATATATATATATATATATATATATATATATATATATATATATATATCGCCACCCTTGTTGCCCCCATTCCATTCTCATCTCTCTCTCTCTCTAAATACATTTTAGTTGTCTATTTGATTCATGACTTATAGTTTACAGTGAGTCCTTTGATTGTTTCAATAAATATATTTTTGCACACCTTACACAATATCTAGACCATTTATCAAATTGATCACAACACGAATAGACATGGGCTGAATTTAAAATAATAAATAAATAAATAATATGCAATTGGGCTAGATTATAAAAAGCCCAAATCGTAGAACCCACCATTTTTATAATAATAATAAATTTCAAAAAGTAGTCTCCATCAATCTAATTTATTAATTAACGTTGGAGTAGAGAGCCACCATTTTCAGACCCCTGTCAACTCTTGGTGAACAATTTCCTCATTAATTTAATTACAATAAAAATGCCTGTGAAATAGTAGAGATTTGGATCTACTTTATTTTTTATACTATGCCCTAAAATAAGCCGGTAAAACAGATGATGACATGGATGTACAACACATACATGGAGGACTACTCAATGGTTAGGGTCACAACCATTGACTAGATTTGGAGTTGTAACTAATCCACATTTGGTATATGTAACCTTTAGGCGAGTTTGTTTTGTATAAGAGCATATAAATTGAGAGTCAGACGCATGTAAAAGGGAGACCTAAATACAATTGCAATTATATTGCATTTTTACTTTATAAAATCTCAATCCATACAATTTTACATGGCTTAAACAAATAAATGGTCAAATCTAACTAATATTATTAGCTAAATTATTAGACAAGTTAAGTAAATTGTAATTATTACTGATTTCTTTTATTTATTGAGGTAATTATAAAAAGAAACACCCCAATAAGTTAAGAGTGTGATATTAAATAACTCTACATACACGGTTCAATGAATTCGTAATGGAACACAAGATTAATAAGTCGGGGAAGAATCATTTATGCATTTTGGCGAAGTTATAAAGTTTGCAAAAGCATTCACAATATTCCTAATGTACACAAACTCCAATCCAGTGCATCGCAGTGTTTATTTCATCACGTCATATCTAGAGACTCAGATGATCTAATGTAATAGACCATAAATTTTCCAAAACTACCCCAGCTCCCGTGTGCTTGTGATCACATTCTTGGTGCGTGCACTCTAGCTTTCTGCACGTGCATGATCGATCCCCATGTACGTGTCCCCCGATCCCCACGCATATGCATTCGTACCCCCCGTATGTGTGTAATCAACCCTTCCTACATGTGTGATCGTACCCTTGCACTTACATGACCTTGCACACGTGCAAACCCGCATGAGCTAGTGCACATCCGTTCGTGCTTGTGAGGAGCACTAAAAGAGAAGACAATCGACTTCACCCCCCCCACCAGGATGGGCCTTGACTTAGTCAAGCCCATGTAACTAAGGCCTGTGGTCTATTTCTTATACCATGCATTACCTCTCTCTTACCTCACTTCCCACCACCCTTACACCATCCCCCAGCCCGCACCCCCCCCCCCCCCCCTTCACACATGCAATATGCATGCTAGCCACCTCAACACTCACCTCACTCTTCACCAATGCATGCACCCAACTATAACTCACTCCCTAACCCTACTTAGTTATCTACACATATAAGGTCAGTAACAAAAGAGAAATAAAGAAAGAAAGGAAGAGAGAGAGAGAGAGAGAGAGAGAGAGAGAGAGAGGAAAAAGAAAAGATAGAAGAGAAAGGAGGAGAGAAAAGAAACAGAGAAAACATGAGAAGAAGAGAGGAAAAAGAAGAGAAGAAAGGAGAACCTCGACCTAAACCCCGAGCCATTACACACCCCTGTGCACCTTGAACCTCAACCTGCTACATAAATGCCACACACCTAAACCACTCCAAACTGTGGGGCCCACTAGAAGGTCACATAAACCTAGATGAAGGGAAAATACAAAGATCAGCTTGACCCGAAACATCTTTGAGCCCCATGCAAGAAACAACGGGGATAGTGACACCCACTATTGAAACCTTTCTAAGGCCCATTGTGATGTATGTGTTATAAATCCATGCAGTCAATCCATTTTCCCTTATCAGTATAGGATATTAGCCCATAGATGGGGCCGATTTTAGGTTCAAGTTGACCCCACCACCTTGGGTAATGGTGATTGAGAGTAGAGCTAGGTATCGAGTTGAGTTGGATTGAGTTAGGGCTGACCTAACTCGATCTAATTTTGAAATATACCTAACCTGAACTCAACCCAACTCATTACCAAGTCTAGCATGCCTGACCCAATCCAAGTTCTGGCCTAGACTAATCCGAACTAAGTTCAACCTGATCACAATGACTTAGAATCTAAAATCTATCCTTAGCAAGGAAGGGGTGTGGATTCACTTGTATGGCGTACCGGTGCATTCCTAGTTTGAGTCAGTTTTCGTCCCTTTGGGGAACACTTTTGGCAAGGTGGTGGAGGTCACCATGTGCTCGATACTTGGTCTAGACCAAGTTGTCACTAAAGTGAAGGTCATCGTCCAACCGGGAGCAAACACTCAAAAGGTACGGAAGTTGGAGGTGGCAGGGAGAATATTCCTGGTCATGTGGCCTTTTCTTGAGCTTGTGGAGACGACAAGAGGAGCACAAGAGCAACACACACACACACACACACACACTCTCTCTCTCTCTCTCTCTCTCTCTCTCTCTCTCTCTCTCTCTCTCTCTCTCTCTCTCTCTCTCTCTCTCTCTCTCTCTCTCTCTCTCTCTCTCTCCAAGGGAGAAGGCAGGGAAACCATGAGATAGTGGGTGGAAAAAGCTTTCTACCACCCCACACTTCCCCCTAGCCTACATCTTGACCCTTGGGCCTCCCCTCATCAGAATTCAATATAATCTCTTCAAAACATTTTCCTTCTAAGAAAAATGCCGGATGACCACTCATCAAGTTTAACGGACGACCAATTGCATTTACCAAGTTCTTAAGAAGATCCCTTTGTGATTGTTGCACACAGGATCTCCAGAGAAGGGCTTTAGAAAATATTCCTAAGAGTTTTTCAAATTCATCTAAGGGACTCAAAAGGTATTGCAATAGGGAGATTCGAAGTTCTTCAAATTGAGAAAGCTCTTTCTCTTTGTAATTTTTACTATCATAGTGTTCATCTATCCATTTTATGTTTTAATTGTTTTTTTGCAAAGAATTTTTTCCATGTTAAAATTGTTATGTTCTCTTGGTGCTTGGTTTGTATGATTGGATTACTTTCTTAGATTCATCTTTGTGTGCTTCTACAATTAAACTTCAAGGACATCATATTTACAAGTGAGCCTTGTTTAAAATTGAAATAATTGTATTTTTAGTTTTCTAATATATTCTTTCCAACATGGTTTACAAGGGTCATGTTTTGGTAATCCATGTCATCTATCTGCCGTATACCTCGTAGATAGAACATGCTTTGGAAATCTCCCTTGGTACGTACATTAATCGTTTGAATCTGCGGCAATAGATACAAGGCCTAGAATAAAAATACAGCAACGGTCCAATTTCAACCGAAAGGGATATTAAATCTCACCTCTTACTTCTAACGTGGAATAGCTGGAGTCATCCTCTAACCATATCCGGATTCAAAAGAAGAATAGTTTTGATTATAGAAACATTAAAACCGTGTAAAATGTGAAAATTGCTAGCCACAGTGCCAATAATCCATCTACTTTTCAAAGCAACGACACGTCTATCTTATCTTGTATCTATTTATAGAATATTATTTTATTGATCAAATTAAAACGACGAATTTAATTGTACGTGCTTTTTCTCCTCTACCCGTAAATTATGAAAATTTGTACAAAGTTTAAAAAAAGAAAAAGAAAAAGATCATGACATATTCAATGCAGAACCCTCACGTAAGGAGGCTAAATTACCGTTACATTCAACTATATGACACATGTCAGATATCTTAGTCATTCGTCAGGTAGAGTATGATGTGATCATGAAATAAATAAAAAAATAATATTGATCCACTGTAATTAGGTCAAACTTGCAGGGAAAAATGGACAGATAGGGAAAAAGTCTAATAGATCCAAATCAAGGTACGGTTATCGCTCTGTTAATGATTTTATTATCCTTAGTTCTGGCACGTGGCATATATGGACTGCACATTAGCAAATGGATGGCCCGGATCTTTGATTTGCATGCCATGTGACCTAGGAGTAGTCGTTACGTTGGCCTGCCTTCTATCTAAGCACTTGTAACAAACACCCATTTTTTAAAATCTTTTTCTGGGAACTACGCGTAAAATAATTGCCATTTTCAACGTCACGAAATGAATATGATCGCCTTCTATCTGACCAAATCCATGGACGTTCGTTATTTTCTGCTTTGCTAGTTCCACGCGCTGGGGCCCAGCCCATACACTCTCAAGTATATGGGTCAAAAAATATAGAACAATCGTGCAAGATCTCAGCTATTCATTATGTGGGCTGCATGGTTTAGATCTCCTGCCTTGAAAAAGTCATTTTCAAACCTCATGCTGGTCAAATCATACAAAATACAAATCGACAGCCAAAGAGATTGTTTTAACCGTTGATTCTGGCTCCCCAGAGTAATTGAAAGGCCTAATTTTAGGGAACAATTATCTGACCGAAAGCCAAAGTGTGGTATACATGTTCTGTATTGGCACGTGTGCCTGCATGTGGATGCACAGGCTCCCATGAGCGTGGGATTAGGAAACCTCTTACGATCTAATCCGGTTACCAAGAACACGACGTCGTATCTGAGCTGGAGGTGCATTTACATTGGCATTGCTTGCACACAAGCAACACGAGACGCAGATTAGCTATTGAACCCGACAGTAGCGAGTTGGCTACTGAAGTGGCGTCACCACACTTTCGGGCCCTACCACGATGTATTTGTCGTATCCACATCATCCATCCACTTGGATATATCATTTTAGGTCATGAAACAAAGAATAATGTAAGTCCAAATCTCAAGTGAAACCCACCATGAGAAAAAACTTCCTAAGGCCCACCACTATGTTTATTTGAGATGCAATCTGTTTATAAGTTAACACGTACATGAATAAAGGAAAACATAAACATCAGCTTGATTGGAAAATTTATGTGGACCAAAGAAGTTTTTAATGGCAGGCGTTTAATATCTACTGTTTTTTGTGGTGGGTCCACTTGAACTTTGGATCTGTCTCATTCTTTGATTAATTAATAAAATGATCTCTCCAAATGAATGGAGGGTGTCGGTACAAAACATACATAACGGTGGGGCTGCGGATTACCGGGATCGCTGCTGGTCGGATCTTTGTCGGCTTCACCTTCCAAGAAACCACGTCGTTGCAAAAGGCGAGTAAGGAATGAAACACATCGCAATCTTGGCGTACCACATGGTAGAAAAGTAATTGTACTTGAGCTCCCACGATTGAAAACACAAATATCTGAGCCTCAACCTTAAGAATTGCCTCATCTTTGTCGGCTTCACCTTCCAGCTAACCACGTCATTTCAAAAAGCAAGTCAAGAAACGAAGTATTTCCAAATCTCTGTGCACCATATAACCGGAAAGTACTCGTACTTGAATTCCCACCATTGAAAACACGAATATCTAACCTCAACCCTGATATATGCCTCATCTTTGTCAGCTTCACCTTCCAACTAACCACGTCATTTCAAAAAGTGAGTCAAGAAACAAAGCATATCCAAATCCCTGTATACCAGTCGATAAGAAAGTACTCGCATTTGAACTCCCACCATTGGAAACATTAGGGCCTATTTGAGCGGTGGAATTAGAAGGGATTAAGTTAGATGGGAATAAAAAACATAATTATTACTTGAGTAGGGAATGTCCTCTATTGCCATAGGATAAGATTAATGCCATACTTGATAAATTTACGACCGTGGACCCATCTTTTATCGTGGATATTCTTGAAGCAATACAAACTTAACATACACACTTAGACCTCCTCAATACTGACGACAAATTCCAGGACAAAATAACCCCTCCTTTCTACGGATATGGATTGGCTACTCCCCTTGCCACCCACCAATGGCGGATCGCTAGTGGTCTATGAGCCCCACCATGATGTATGCTTTTCATCCATGCCGTCCATATATTTTTTCAGATCGTTTTATGGTGTAGACCAAAAATGAGGTATATCCAAATCTCAAGTGTACCACATTACAGGAAACAGTGTTGATTGAGCATCAACCATTAAAAACCTTTAGGGGGTCCACTGTGATGTTTGTGAGAAATCCTTCCCGTCTATGTTCATTCATAGGGTCACAAAGACCTGGATGAAGAGGAAAAACAAATTTCATAATGATCCAAAACTTCTGTAAACCCTGTCCGCCCGCTCGCCAGCCGCTGGCTCAGCCAGCCCTCTGACACAGCAGCAACAGCTGCTGTTATATTATTTTTTTTATTTGAAAACCCATTTTTCTGAGATTTTTCTAAGGTAGGGCCCACATTAGAAAAATCTAGCCCAGCCATTGGACTCCATGGCTTGAGACCGTCCAAAAGAGTCTAATATCCAGTATATTTTGGCGAATAAACAAGATCAAAGTGGGTCCTAACTAAATTCAATGGTAGAAATCGTAGTTTTCTATGGTATGGCCCGCTTGATTATCGAATTAGCGTCATACTTTGGTTCAACGCCTAAAATGATCTGGGGAACGGAATAGATAGCATGGATTGACTCAATGCATCAAGGTGGGGCCTATATGAGTGGCCCACCCCATAAGCTTAAAAATCCAAGCTCATATTTGTGTTTTCTCCCAGCAACGTCTAGACGCTGAACGTTTTTAGGCGTAACAATGTATTCAAGGTGGGCCCTATTTAGGTGGGTCACCACATGATGGATGGTGTGAGCGTAATACATATAAGATGGGCCCCACTCATGGACGGCTTGGATAAAATACTTACTTCAAGGTGGGGTCCATCCAAGTGGGCCATACGGTCGTTGCATCACACACAAAGAAATAAAATAAATGAAAAGAGAGGGAGAGAGAGATAGAGTGGGACACGCGTGATGGAGGGCTCCACCACTATGAGCCCTCCCTTGCATTCAATTGTACATCGAGTGGGCCCTAATACAAGTGGGCCCACTAATTCAAAGGTCAACTGTAAGCCCCGTATCCTAGACCGTACCATTCCATAGACTTCCGCGGTCTTACCGATCGAATTTCGGCAACCTTCAACCCTTAACCAATATTTGCGTGCGACCCTGATTCGTATGCCGTCAACCCGTATCGACTCAACCCAAGACCTTTACCATAGCGACCGCGTCGTCGCTGCGATTTCGATGCCGCGACTTGCGCACCGAGGCGATACCCTAGTCAAAAGATGTGGGCCAACGTTCGGTGTAAAAAAAATGTTGCGCGTTGCGAAACCTAAGAGAATCTCTACGAGGTGTCACATCAATCCTATCAATCTATCAATCCATCACATGTCAAGTACACATCACCTTTCACCTATTCCCAAGCAACTACAAAAGTCAAGAATCTCTTACAAGCCCATACCTCTCTTACACCAAAAGCCCTCAAAGTCAAAAAGTTTTTACACCACCCATGCTTTTCTTACACAAATTGCCACAAAAGTCAAGATTTTCTTACACCCATCACTCACCACATCCATCGCCCATCTCTCTCCCTTTACAACTCTCTCTCTCTCTTTCTCATTTTCAAACTCAAAAAAATCTAAGGAGAGAAATCTCATACGTATGAGAATTCTCCAAGCCTCTTCCTCTCTTTCAAAACTTCAAGTATGGCCCACTTTCCTACCCCATGATCTCCCATCCTAACCATCCATTCCCCATCTCCTCCATTGGAATCAAAGCTAAGGTGCTAAGGAACTCATAGGAGTAAGAAGATCGAACGGTGAGTGCTCCTCTAGATGTAAAAAATCTAATTTTTATATCTTAGATATTTCTTTCTTTCATGAGGAAAGTGTAGGACCCACCAATCAATGGTGAAGATCTCACACAATCCCATGGTTGTGGCCTAATGGCCTACCTTATGCATGCATGATCCATGCATGGGGCCTTTCTCTATGAGCCCCATCATAGTAGTTTTATTTCATATCATATTATGTTTGGGTCATCTAGACCTTATAACCATAGTGGAGATGGCATCCTCACCATGTATTTTAATTATAGGCCATGCATGTGTAAGATCCATGTTGTAAATGTAGATTTAGGTATGATGTGCGGGTGTGATTGATCTTGAGAGGGCTCAATAGTGGCGGAGCCCCTTTCCCTATTGCCGGATTATCCTTCTATCTCTCTTTTTTTTCATTTTATTTCCTGATGTGTGTGGCCCATTAATGTATTTTCCTTTTTATTTAACTTATATAATAAATTTTATCTAAGTACATGTTGCTGTCCAGAATTTTCTGGACAGTTTCTGGTTGTTTTTGGACCAGATTTTGGGACTGTTTGGGGGACTATTCATACCTATTAAATATACTTTTCTGAAAGTTGAGGATCTCATCTTGATGTCTCCCAAATTTCAGCCTCAACTGACCTTCATTGGGGTCCCAAAGGTGTGGTCCAAGTGAGGTGGACAGTCTGAATTTTATACACTGTTCCAGCAACATTCCACCATGGATAGTTGAATTTTTAAAATTTATTAAAATACCTATGGTTGTTTAAAAATTATAAAAATTTTCAGGGGGGTGACATACTTATGGTAGGACCCACCTACAAAATTTTGAGGCCAATGGACGCCTATACACACCATGGTGATGGCGGGACCGGCCCATTATAATATGGTGTCCAGATCAGTCCGATTTTCAGGAAAGATTGATTTATGTAAATGAATTAAAATATTTACAAATGTTCAAAAATTTTAAATTTTTTTAGGAGTGTGGTCCACTTATGTTAGAACCTACTTATCAAATTTCAGGGCCAATGGACCCCTGTACACACCGTGGTAAGGGCCGGACTGGCCCACCATGTTGGGACGTGCAAGTCTGTCCGATTTTTCTAGATAGTCTGTTTTGTTTAAATTAATTAAAATACTTAGAGATATCTAAAAATTATAAAATTTTGTGGGGGTATGGCCCACCTATGGAAGTATTACTCTATAAAATTTTAGCCTCAAGTGACCCCGTTTGGGTATCCAAAAGAATGGGCCAAGATGGTTGGACTCCCAGATTTTTTCTGCTGTGCAGTCCAGCAATATGCCTTGATAAAAAATCATAATTCAAAAATATTTCTTCTGATGGTGGGTCACCTTTTTGGATTTCCTCTTATTGTATGCATGATGAGAGACCTTGGTCCTCAATTTTTAGAGTTTTAGAGGCCTTGGACCCACTCCAATGGAGTGCCCAAATTTAGGACAGCAACATGTTATAATTATGCTGGCATTGGGCTGAAATTTTGAGGAGTGGGGCCCACCATATTATAAAGATCTTAGAGGAAATGATTTATACCTTTAGTTTCTTAAATGTTGGGCTTAATGAATGCACTTTTGAGGTCCACCACAGTTGAATTTAATTGGGTCCATGAATGTAGCTAGTTGTTGAACTATTTAAGGCCCATAGAGTGGACCCATTTAATGTGTTCCAAGGCCCATGGGATTAGGCCCATTTGATGTAATTTAAGGCCCATAAAGTGGACCCATTTGATGTGTTCCAAGGTCCATGGGATTGGACCCATTTGATGTATTTTAAAGCCCATGGGATTAGGCCCATTTGATATGTATAAGGCCCATGGGTCGAGAACCATTTGATGCAATCTAAGGCCCACGGGTTATAACCCATTGCAATGCACATAAGGCCCATTGGTGCGGTCCATTGATGTAGCCCATTTGATGAGTAAAAGGCTCATATGACATGGTCCATTTGATGTATTTAAGGCCCAATGGGGTGTACCTAAGGTCCATTGCAATGTGTGATCCCAACCTGGTTTACGTAATGTTATTCACTACGGGCTACACCTTGGGAGCAATGTTGGTTTGACGTCTACATTGCAAGTATAATGTTGGTTAAATGTTCGCATTGTGACTTTTCCTAGGGCCCATTGGTAGGCCCGTACTTGTTATATGCAAGCCGTCTAGGCCAGCTGCGTTGTAAGGATAAGGCATTACTTTATAACATGCTTAGTATAACTCCATGACGCACAGCCCATTTGTATCGGTCCATTTGATCGGCCTGCTCGTATCGGCCATTTGATTGATTTAGCCCATATGATTGATTAGGCCTGTCTTGATATATTTTTGGCCTGTTGCTAAGGCCATATATGAGGCCCGTTGTTGAGGCCCACCTTGATGTGTATGAGGCCCGTTGTTGAGGCCCACCTTGATGTGTATGAGGCCTGTTGTTAAGGCCCACCTTTATGTATATGAGGCCCGTTGTTGAGGCCCACCTTGATGTGTATGAGGCCTGTTGTTGAGGCCCACCTTGATGTGTATGAGGCCCGTTGTTGAGGCCCACCTTGATGTGTATGAGGCCCGTTGTTGAGGCCCACCTTGATGTGTATGAGGCCCGTTGTTGACGCCCACCTTGATGTGTATGAGGCCCGATGTTGAGGCCCATCTTAAATATATATGAGGACCATGTTGCAAGGCCCATTGTGATGTATGCAAGGCCCATGGGTCATGGCTCATTGCAATATATATAAGGCCCAATTGGTGCGGCCTATTCGATATATTTATGGGGTCCATGTCATTAGGCCCATCTTTTTGTATTGGTGACCCGTCCATTGAGGCTCACCCATGGTATATATTTGAGGCCCATGTGTAGGGCCCACCTATTGTGTATTTAAAGCCCATGGGTTGTGGCCATAGTGATGTATATTAGGCCTATGTGATGTAGCCCATACTGATGTGTATTAGACCCAGGTATGTGACTCACCTGCGAAGTATATTTGAGGCCCATTATGATATATCTGAGGCCCATGGGTGTGACCCATCCAGATGTATTTGAAGCCTATGGGCAAGGCCCATTGTGATATGTGTTAGGCCCATGACCAGGGCCCACCTGTTTCGTATATTTGGCCCTTGTGTGAGGTCATGTGCCCATTATATATTTGATTCTATGTGGGCCATTCCTTGGGGGCAATGTTGGTTAAAAGTTCACATTGTCGACGCCGGTTATTGATACCGTTTATGAGTATGTGACATCATAACATTATGATACAAGCCCATTCGCATCATCTGCATGTTTGTTATGAGATGTGATTGACCATTGCATATGTCATTGAGCAGGATGATGTGAGACTCCCTGATAGGTGGAGATTATCTCACATGAGCGCATGACATCCGCAAGATTGATGCATGATTAAATTGTATGACTCATGCATCTTGCATTGTGTTGTGATTACTATACGCCCTAGTGACATCAGGGTCGTAGCCTCCACAGGCATATCGTGGATGGCCAGATGGGACACCAAAAATCTGTTCGAGCATCGGGCCGCCATAGATGGCCCTGGGTGAAATCCCTAAACACCCTCTTGGTTCCAGAGGATGCTCCAACGTCTAGACCGAGTGAGTAGATGAGCATTGAGT
Organism: Magnolia kwangsiensis; assembly: GCA_037074715.1. Lineage (NCBI taxonomy): Eukaryota > Viridiplantae > Streptophyta > Magnoliopsida > Magnoliales > Magnoliaceae > Magnolia > Magnolia kwangsiensis. Next base: position 15,471,651 of record CM073572.1, on the reverse strand, counting down.
GCCGATTACCAGATGGCTGCGCTCTCTACTATGTCGTGGTCGGTTGGAAGGGGGTGCGGCCTTACCCGCCCGAGGGAGTAGGCATGGTTAGGCTGAGTTTGACCAGCTCGAGGAATGGGTCCGCTATCGGTGAGCCAGGTAGGTATTGGCAGACTACTGACAGGCGGATAGTGAGGTCTTTTTCACTTACCTAGTTGTGTGCTTGATTGGGGCGGCAGGTGGTGTGAAGTGTAATAGACCCCGGTAATTGTTCCAGAGAGGAACCGTACTGATATGAGGACTGACATGATATTATGACACTCCGTCACTGTTGTGCATGTGGGCGGGCGCACGTGGGCGGACGCTGATGTGGGTGGGTGTGATGTAGGCGGGGCTGAGGCCTGGGCGAGCTACCAGCGGTTGGCAGGCTACTGTGCTGACAGGCTACTGAGTAGGAGTTGCGTACTCATTCATTCATCCATTCACTATCCACTCGGGCTGGTTGTGCGTAACTAATTATTGTGCATCTTCGTTATGGCAAGGATTTTGGTTGGACGCATGACTAACCTGAGATCAGGAGTTTACCACGTTGAGTCAGACTATCCAAATTTAGGTATGGGACTGGTTTGGATAGAGGTTCCTTGTGGTAGACCCCGTAGCCTGTGATACTACGTATTATCATCCCGACATCACACTCCAGTATGATCATTCCATTAGCACCATATACTGCATATTCCATTACATCTTCGGCGTGTGGCATTGTGGGTTGTTATGTTTCTGTATTCCTGTGACTTATATGAGAGTGATGATATTTGTTAGCTCTTTCGAATTGTGTATTACATTATATCCTTGTCATTCGACATTTGATTATCTATTACTCATCATTTGCATAGCTGTCCTATATTGCGTATTATGATATTGATTAACTTATGGACTTGTTCATACTTCCACTTATTCTGTTATCGCATGATTATAATCTTGTCAGTATTTCTGTTTACGTTGATAATTCCTGCTCTTATCAGTGTTTCTGCTTATTCAGTCATTGTATGGTTTATGGATTAATAGCCTTCCGGTATTGTATGATTATGATATTGTATTGAATACTTGGCACTTATCTCGTGCACACACTTACACCACCCTCTAAGCTTTCTACAAGCTTATGCACGATAGATGCGTGCAGGTGATGTTAAGTTGCAGCAGTATTGAGCTTGGAGCGTGCAGCTATTTTCTTGAGCTTTGATTTTGACATATATATTTACCTTTCAGCATTGTTTCAAATGATTATATTAGTGGATATGTGATGATGATGTTGCCTTTATGATTTGGGTAAACGTGTGGTTATGCTTATTACTAGTTAAATGTATAAAAAAAATCCTCCTTGTAGGATTCCAGGATCGAAAATCTGGCATATGAATGCTAGGAGTCGAGAATGGGGTACTACGGAGGCTGTCGGCACCGGATTCGGCGATCGGGATTCCTGTGAATTCGATTTTTGAGTTTGGGGCATGACATCAACGGTGGAGATCTTTCTCCACTAAAAATGGACGGTCTAGATGCCCTCTTTAATACAAGAAAAGTAAACATCATGATGTGGTCCATGGAGAATGGCCCGTCATGGAATGATATTGATGATCAAGATGGGTCATCGGCCACATCTTAGGGTCCAAAGTGAGATCCATACCATTGATCGGTAGGCCTCACTTGGCCCATCTTAAAAATATGAAAAAGTAATCTATGGAAACATCCACCACTTGATCTTCTTGGTCCGTTGAAAAGATACTCTCCTAGAGCTTCACTTTGATGGTGGAGATGGAAAATAGATGACTAGGATTAGAGCTTTTGGGATGGGAGGTGGGCCACCAAAATTACACTTTCTCTTGAAAAAACCTTGGACATATGATGCTCTCTTGATTGCTTGGAATTGTTGAGAAATGAGAGAGAGAGATGAGATGTAAGGAGTGATGGAGTGATGGGAAGTGAGTGATGGGGTGATAGACATGTACTTGACATGTATAGGTGTGTAAGAAAGAGAGGGAGAGAGTAGACTTTGGTGGTTGCTTGGGGATGGGGTGAAAGGTGATGTGTACTTGACATGAAGTGATTGATGGATTGATGGGTTGATTGATTGATTGATGGATTGATGGGACATGTTGTAGAGATTCTCTTGGAATTTACAACGCACTGTGTTTTCTCGAAATAAACGCCGGCTCACATCTCTTAGTTAAGGTATCGGATCGGTACATGAGTCGCGGCGTTGGAACCGCGGTGACTGTGCAGTCGCAATGGTACAAGTCTCGGATTAAGCCGACTCAAATGTATAGGATACGACTTACGGTCGTGCGCAAACGTCAATTACAGGTCGTGAATTGTTGGAATTTGACGGGAATGATCGCGACAGTCGACGGAACAGTACTGAATACGGGTCTTACAGGTGACGCCAAGACGCAGTCATAGTCTCACAGCAGTTGGAGCGTGCAACTAAGCTTCTGGAGTTTTAATTACTTTCATTATATTGTATTTTTCATTTTACACAGCCTTGTACTTAAAGTTTTTTATCATAGTAAATTTTGTGATGGTGTTCTTGTAGTTACTGTTCATGGGTTATGCTTATGGTTATGCTCATTACAAATCAAATTGATGATTTAAAATCTTCCTTACAGCATCCCGGGATCGAAACCTGGTGTATGGGTGCCGGGAGCCGAGAATGGGGTACTACGGAGGCTGTCGGCGCCAGATTCGGCGATTGAGAATTTTGTGAGCCCGGTTTCCGAGTTCGGGGCATGACTAAAATGAAATCACAAAACTGATGGATGGGAAGGATTTCTCACAAACATTACAGTGGGTCCCACATGAGTTCCCAACACAAGAACTTAATGCAAAAGGCTTTCGTAAGAAATCCACGTCCAGAAAAAGGAAATAAGAGGAAAAAGAGGAAACATATGGGATAACGCCTCCGTTTGCTGATGTGTCCTCCGCCTCTTAATGTAACCGCTCTCCACCAATTAATCGGGTACATGTATAGCCCGTCCCGAGCTCTACACGGGTGGGGGAAGTATCTAATCCACGCCCTCCAGGACAAACCTTTAAATTCACACGTGAGATTTGTAATAGCCTCATATTTTAGCTAATGAGGCAAATATGAATGTAAACACCAAATGAGACATGTACAAATTAATGGTGTGGGTTCCATGTCAACTGTTTTGTACAGCATTGCATACGAAAGTTTTGGATGTTTGTGATTTCTAATTTGGAAGGTGAACAAGGGACTGCTTACCTGATGAACGGATTAGATCTCATGCATATTCTACCAACATGGCAGTAGTTATATTCTGTATGTTAACCAAGTTACTTCCAACTCTCCTCAATCGCCCATAATACTTTCGGTTCGAACCAGATCCACTTTAACCGTTCTTATGTTTGGCCTAAAATACAAATTAATTTTGGAGCCTATCATAATGTCCTTGTGACATCCAATCTATCCATCATTTGCACACCCTTATATTCTTATCCAATCTATCTATCATTTGCAACCCTTATCTTCTTGATTCCCAAAAATCATATCAATCAAAAAACTGTGGGCCACATCATGGAGTTATGTTTTGATGGAAATGCACACCACTGAAAACTTTGTAGATTGTGCGTGGGACTATCTAAGTTTTGTATATGACATCTAACCCATTCAAAAGATGCATCGAATATTTAAGATGAATAACAACCAAAAATGAAATCAAGATTTTCAAAACTCAGGTGGGCCATGAAACATGGTCTTGAAGGTTGAAGGTTTTATGCATTATTTTACATATGGTGTGGCACACCTATGTTTTGGATCGAAGCCTACACGATGGATAGATTATATGTCATGAAATCATCACAGAAGCCCCACGCGTACATTCTTACATTAAACCTAAGGTAGAAACGTTTGTATGAGATATTGCCTTAAATCGTTTGCTCCCAAATCTGTAACCCATAACTGATGTAGAACGGGTCGCAGACACTTTCATATCCAAGATGGACCAGAGAAGGCTCGATCAGAGGTGGAGGTGATCTAGACCGTCAGAACCTTACAACAGTCGTATTTCGCAAACTGAAATGAGTTCCTTAATGTATCAAATATAATTTTTGGGTAGGAGAAGGTACTTTAGCCAAACAAATGGCATAGTTGGGTTGTCCACGCCAAATTTTCGAGATTCCATCATATCAATGGTTGAAAATCCATTTTATTTCTATTTTTAACATTTATAGTAAATTTTAGTTTGATTATAACTCTTCATCCTTTGAGCTTTAGGAGTTATAGTGCTTAGAAAAATTAGGAGAATGATGTACTTAAGCCAAATATGACACTATAAATAGTAAATTTACTATTTATAATAAGTTACAAATTGTAAGGAGTTTGAGTTAGAGTTTGATTATAAAACTTCTTCATTGGTATCACTATCTAAATGGTTGTAAATTCATTTTTATCATCAATCAAATTTTGAATTTCTAAAATTTATTTCTTTTTTCTTAAATCTTTAGAATTTATTTCTTTTTGCTTTTTTTTTTCCCTCATGGATTTGTGAAGAGTCCAGAGAAGCTATATATGTGGATTCAAAGTAGTTATCCCTTTGAGGAAGACTATCCCTTTAAGGAAGACGGTGATAGTTATTCCTCATAACATTCATCCCTGCATCAACAATGGACGGCTATTGCCCACAAATAGGGATACCTAGCAACAAAAGGTTCTATGGGCCAACCAGTACAAGTATCATATTCAAACTAGAAGGTAACCATTCATGCAGTAGGTTTAACATTGATTGATTGGCTTATAAAAGGGGGGAAAACAAATAAAAGAAAATAATTACATTATTTGGGTGATCTTGACAATTTAACTTGTTAATATAAATGGACAGTAAAAGATAAATAATAATAATAATAATAATAATTAAAAAAAAAATCAAATGGCCCATGTGGTTAACCTTTTTGCAAGTGGTTAGACAGCCCAATCAAGCAATGGTTATTAAATTGCCAATTAATTATCATCGTTCAACAAACATTCGGATCATCAAGCATGTGAATGGGAAAGAGAAGGGTGTCATCTCCCACTTAATCTGACTACCATTGGAAAATCCTAACAAAAGTAGATTAATGAAACTTAATTTAACAAGATAATTTAAAGAAAAAACATTTTAAACGGTTACGAATGTTTATATTCCCTAATTAAAGATTATGGATTATTTTATAAGATTATCCTAAAGGAATTAAGTCATGTGATCAAAATGAGTTTTAAAACTACCATCATTTTAAAATGGTGGTGGCTAATCCTCATCACATGTGCCATTAATGTATGACAATCCAGTAGATCCATTCAAATTTTGAGACACATTGGGAATGTAGTACATCTCTGAAATTGTATTGATCATGCAATCCCAACCATCCAATTGACGGCTATGAAAATAGATGATTAAAGGTTTTTAAAAAATGATCCAAGGGTAACTTAAATGGTTCTGGCTCTGGTCATCTTCAATATAATTTTTTAAGTAATGCTTTGTCCCAATAATGCCATCTCTATTGATAAAAAAATTTTGTTGTAACATATGTAAATAAGGTATATCTAAGTGGAATCAATAAATAAATATAAGTGAAACTCTACACCTATTTCGATGAACTTGAGATTGGGGAATATTATATGTTAGTAGAATGAGGAGTGGAAGATGGCGCTCTCTTGGAGATAGTTTTTGCCCTTTTTTAATTTGACTACTTTCATAAGCTTTCAACATGCTATCTTTAGGACACAACGCTAAGTGTAATCTAACCCTAAATTCTTTAAATTCACTTTTTGATTACTTTAAAAATAAAAAATTAATAAAATAAATAAAATAAAATAAAATATAAAGAAGAAGAAGAAGAATAAGAAGAAAATATTTCTATATGTGGAGAGGAAGGGAATGAGCTGTTATGCTTAAAGCCTTGATGAAAAATTCTTAAATATTAGTATCAGGTTATTGTTGGGCCTTAAAATTAAGATATACAATTAAAACAAGCCCATTAACACTCAAGAAAAGTAAATCAAGCCCAATGGCGAAATAAATACTAAGTACGATACCCCAATCATGAACAGTGAACCCAACCCAATGGACCGTTAGGGTTGATTGATTGAATTGTCCAAGTAGACCTAAGCAACTTCTTGGAGCACAAGATCCCATACTGCCACAGGATTCTGGGTGGGGCCTGACTGTGATGTTTGTTAGAAATTCAATCCGTCCATCCGTTTTTCAATCTCATTTCAGTACATGCTACCAAAAATGAGGACCACCCAAAACTCAAGTGAGTCATACAAGATGAAACAGTGGGGGAAGGAATGACTAACGTTGAAACCTTCCTAGGCTCCACCTTGTTTATATTCCATCCAAAACCTTTATAGGTAATTTTCGCTGAGATGAAGTGAAAACATCAGGAACTTGAACCCATGCAAAACTTTGTGGTCATATAAATGTTTCATCAGTAACACCGGGAACTTGAACCCATGCAAAACTTTTGTGGTCATATAAATGTTTCATCAGTAACACCGGGAACTTGAACCCATGCAAAACTTTTGTGGTCATATAAATGTTTCAACAGTGGTCACTAATCAAATGTCCTAAAATAAGCTCAAAAAACGGAGGGACGGAGTATCTTTCTCACAAACATCGCGAGATTGCACTATCCCTTTAGACATGGGTTATAAAAGCTTATGATAGGGTAGAGAAAAGAACCAGAGAGTTTACCACCCGAGCAAGAGTAAGGATCCGTAATAATAGTATCTTGCGGAGGGTCTGTGTGTACTTCGGAGGGAGAAGTAGTGATTTGTGAGTGCCTTTTGGGTAGGTGAAGGTGTCTTTGTAGTTGAAGGAATGGAGGATTTGGAAGGTTTCCTGATGGAGGAGGGGCCATACATTTTGTCAGGTTATCCTGAGTTAGAGAACTCTTTCAACTCTTCTCTAGATGCTTGATGGAATTGTTGAGGAGAAGCCTTCAATCTTCAAGTTTTCATATTGCTCGACCGGTCGTGGGAGGTGCTCGACCGGTCGTAGGTTCGAGCCCTGGCACGACTCGAAGTCCAGCGAGTTGTGCTGTTTTTTTTTTCCAGTCTAGGACCAGTCTTAGGGGTCTAGGACCGGTCGTAGGAGGGCTAGGACCGGTCGTAGGAGGGCTAAGACCGGTCGTAGGTTATGCAGTTTGCTTCGCGATTTTGCGCGAAACTGCGGATTTGAGTCCTTTCGCAACTAGGATGCGGAAGGGAAGTTTTCTAAACTATAAATAGGTGTTCCTAGGGATTTTCTAGAATGACAAAAGCTTTCTAAATGGGTTCTAGGGTTTCTAAAGGGTGTAGCAAGGGTGAGATTCGAGGTTGTTCGAATCGGGTAAGTCCTCTCTCTTTGTAAATGATGCTTTCATAGTGGAGATCTGTCGCTTTGTGCCATGGTTTTTTCCCAAAAGGGTTTTTCACGTTAAATCTGGGTGTTCTCTGTGTTCTCTTGTGTGCTTGGTGCCATTGGATTGCCATCCTAGATCTAGATCTATGTGATTCTGCAGGTTCAAAATCCCCAACAACTGGTATCAGAGCTATCGTTGTGGCATAGATCTGAATCTGAGGGATTAGTAATAATGGCGAGCGCTGAGTATGAGATTGAGAAGTACTCAGGAAAAAATAATTTTGAGTTATGGAAGGTTAAGATGATTAGCCTATTAACCAAGAAAGGCGAAGATGGTGCTCTTGAGGAGCGGAAGTCTACTATGAATGATGTTGATTGGAATACTCTTGATAGAAAGCTTTTTCATCGATCCGTTCATGTCTTACGGATGGGAAGCACTTCAAAAGGTGGAGCTCGGTGGATGTAGCGGATTCCACCTCTGCACGTGTGTGGCATGTTGGGCATGGCTACATGAGCGAGCAAGGTAGGAAGGCTGAACCGTGCGGACAGGGATACGGAGTAAGTGGAACAGCCACTTGTTTGAAGAATCACACGGTATGATCGCAGGACATCGGTGAGATACATGGACAACTCCTATATCGCAGGAGATTCATCTTCTATTCAGATGGCTCTAGGTGAGCCTGGTACTGAAAAGTGAAAGGTGACTATGGGCGATGTGATGGATTCGTTGTACCAGACCGAAATATGGGAGCGGGTGGAGCTTCCAGTGGGCCGGAAAACGGTTGGATGCAGGTGGATCTTCAGGAGGATACAACATAGATTCAAAGCGAGGTTGGTGGTGATGGGTTATGCTCAGGGAGAAGGGATCGGCTTCTCAGAGATATTCGTGCCGATGGTATAGCAGGTGTCTATTAAATCAGTGATTGGCGCTGGTTGGCCAATGCGATCTTGAGCTGGAAGGAAGGATGTGGAGTTTGCACTTCTGTAAGGGAAAGTGAAGAGTAGATCTACATGAAGCAACCAGAGCGGTTCGAAGTGAAAGGGGCTAAGAAAAGACTTTACAGGAGGTCGTTGTTCGGCCTGTCGCATAGACAGTGGTTTGATTCCTTTATGGTGAGTCAGGTATTGTATGTTGATGACATGTGGATCGTCAATTGTGACATGTCTGAAATCAATGTACTGAAGACTCGAGACATCCAGGATGAAGGATCAGGGGGTCTGCAAAGATGATTTTCGACGTTGAGACTGAAGGAGAAGTAGGCTTTGGTAATCACAGGAAGAATACCTTGTGTGTAGGTATTGATTCAGGATTTGATGGGCCATGTAAAGCTGGAGAGCGTTCCCTATGTTTCTCTCCTCAAGTTTTCCTCTAGATTTGTCTCAAAACAGATGAGAAAAAGCAGGATATCTCATGAGCCTTATTCGAATGCGCTGGGCAGTGTATGCCATGGTCTGGTTGAGACCGGTCATTTCACAAGCTATCAGTGTTGTGAGCAAGTACCCCGGCAAGCAATAATGGGTAGTGGTGAGATGGTAAGAAGACTACGTTTTTTCTTTTGAGAAGACAGGAGCAAGGATGGTTGGGCATGTGGATTCTGATCCAATGGACATGCTCTCCTAGATCGTTCCTGTAGAGAAGTTCAAGTTTTGTGTAACTTCTCTGGGCTTGGCGATGGCCTAAAAGAAATACGGAGTGTGCACAAAGAGCTATGATGAGATGTAAAAATAAGAAAAGAGGTCACGTAGCTACACGGTTGAAGAATGAAGACTTGGTGGAGATTATTGAGGAGAAGCCTTCAATATTCAAGTTTTCATGTTGCTCGACCAGTCGTGGGAGGTGCTCGACCAGTCGTAGGTTCGAGCCCTGGCACGACTCGAAGTCCAGCGAGTTGTGCTGTTTTTTTTTTCAGTCTAGGACCAGTCCTGAAATTTTCAGGACCAGTCTTAGGGGTCTAGGACCGGTCGTAGGATGGATAGGACTGGTCGTAGGATGTTAGGACCGGTCGTAAGTTACGCAGTTTGTTCCGCGATTTTGCGTGAAACTGCGGATTTGAGTCCTTTCGCAACTGGGATGCGGAAGGAAAGTTGCCTAAACTATAAATAGGTGTTCTTAGGGCTTTTCTAGGATGATAAAAGCTTTCTAAAGGGGTTCTAGGGTTTCTAAAGGGTGTAACAAGGGTGAGATTCGAGGTTGTTCGAATCGGGTAAGTCCTCTCTCTTTGTAATTGATGCTTTCATAGTGGAGATCTGTCGCTTTATGCCATGGTTTTTTCTCGAAAGGGTTTTTCACGTTAAATCTGGGTGTTCTCTGTGTTCTGTTGTGTGCTTTGTGCCATTAGATTGCCATCCTAGATCTAGATCTGTGTGATTCCGCAGGTTCAAAATCCCCAACAGGAATGGCCTCGTCTCTGACTTAGACGGCAATGATTTAAATCTCTTCTCTCTCTTGAAGGAAGGTGACTCGGCCCACCACCAGCATTCCTCGTCTATCAGTTCTGCACACCAAAATGGAGAACAGTAGCAGCAGCAACGAGAACAAGAAGCAGAACAACAACAACAACAGCAACAACAAGAACAAGAAGCAGAACAACAACAAGAAGTTAAATGGGTTCCTTGAATCAGATGGCTTTGATTCGGAACTCTTCTCCCTCTTAGAAGAAGACGGATCGACCCTCCTACCATCATCGTCAGTTGGCTCTATAAACCAGATGGAACAACAACAACTACAACAACATTCAAATGATGACAAGGAAGCAGAAGAGGAAGAATCAGATAGTGATGATAAGAAGGCCAATGCACCTAACAGTAAGAACTTAGTGTCAAAGAGAAATAGGAGGAAACGGTTAAACCAGCAACTTTTCAACTTGAGATCTCTCGTACCAAACATTACAAAGGTAATCATTTACATTCATGTTTATAAATCATCTTATGGGTGCATTCCAGTTCAAGTACATCTCAACACATCATTTGTATTGGCACTGATGCCATGAGAAAATATCTAATTGCACCAAGAGATGTAATAGCGATAAAAGTATCATATGACATTGAGAAATTGTAGAGGAATTTACAATTTTATTTTTTTTCAAAATAACCAAATTAAGATCAACAAAGACATCCTTACATCAGATATGAACACACCACAAACATAACCAAAATGACTAACATTTAAATAATAAAAAATAAAAATAAAATTGTATGTTTTTCCTAAAATAATAAATGATACTATATATGATTCTAACTGCTATTGATTTTGTGGTTAAAGATGGACAAGAGATCTATTCTCGTCGATGCTCTTGCTTACCTACAAAGCATTCTGCAACAAATTGAGAGGGAGAAGGAGAATACCAACATCACAGAGGACTCTTCCTGTGACAACGACTCCCTCGTTGTGCAGGAAGAAATCCCACCAATGCAACCTCGAGAATTAATTCCATGCGATTCTCCTCCAGCTATATCACAGGTTTTGGTTTAAGGTTTTTATGTTTTTCTTCTTCTTTTTACATCTCTAACTCGATCAGGTGTGCATTGATATGATGGTATTAACATATTACCCAAGAGACCGGTGAATGCGTCGATCAATGTAGACCGACGAGACCGGTGGGCCACCTTACTGATGGGCTGATAGTAAAGAACTGCAGGTATTGCATGTTTCTAACCCTTAGATCTATAGGCTTACTGGTTTGGGCTGGTTTGGGGCTATTTCTCATCCAATAGGTGGTCCACTAATCAATGGGTTGAAGGGTTGATAATTATTTAGTATACGGTACCCGACCCAAATTGCATATGGATATTTGGTTTTTCAATATTGAAGTAGAGATGGTTAATGAAGAGAGGTTTGTGCTAAAGATCGGCTACAAGCAGTTAGCGTCACTAGAAAGTGATTCGATTCTAGATCAGGTGATGATTCTTCCCCATAATCTTTCCATTTCCAAATTGGTTTAAGTTATAATCTTTATCAAATGTTAAAATTATTAATTCATAGCATGCGATCTCTTATATGATTTATATTTGATTTGCGGTTGACAATTGTGAAACATGATTGCATGCGATAGTTGCTTACATGATAGTCGTCATTGTAATTTATAATTCACATCATGACCTGTCGTGACTATTATGCTTAACATATGTCTGCCATGCTATAATGGTATATTTGCACATGAATTGTTGTAAGTCACTATGGACCTATACTCACTATACTTATTAGTGGGTAAGTCATCTTGTGTATGTGAACCCATAGTTAGGATGTAACATGACGGAGTGTGGAATGAAATGGACCCTTGACCGGGGGTTATGTGGGACATGAAATATTAATGTGGGATTTACCATCCATACGTTATATGGCTTGAATGGCTTGAAATGACCTCCTTAACCGCTCTGATTTACTCTTACTTGGCCCTTTACCGACTCAATTAATATTCCAAGCATTCTTTTGCCGCTGCGATTGAACATCTGTCCCACGTTTTGATGATTTCTTTGCGTGCCTTTGATGGCCTATACCATGTAGTGAAAATCCCTACTTAGTAAATTTGATTGGCCATTAATCGATGGGTTCCATTAAGCATCCTAATGTGAGGGAATCTCATGAGCCGAGGATGGTGGTCATGAGACACTATGTCCGAGCTGTCACCCTACGCTAGGTGACGAGCCCCCCATAGTGACCATTGAGTTAATCAAATTGGCTAATTGTAATTGAATTAATAATGGTTGGCTAATCATAACATATCGGCGATGACAGGTAATTAATTTTGGATATTATAGCACGTGCTCTAGAGTTGTTGGAGTATCGTTTCGCTAGCTCCCAGACCACCGACTATCGACCCTTTGTTCCAACTGGATGATCATTCCCAGGTCGATGATTGCATGGGTGACGAGTCCAAGTCCGACTGGATGTGCATCCTATGGTCGACATGCATTCATGCATCCATGCATATAAAAAGACTGCATCATGTATTGTTTTGATTGCCTGATCATTTTAACTATTCTTAGCTGAGGTGGCGATGTGTAATCTTGAAAAAAATTCACACTAAGTTGGTCACTCATCCATCAAATATATAACCGTACTGGTAACACAGGTGACTTAAGTGATTTGTAGGTTCAAATAGATGAGGAGTCGTTGTGGTGGTCAAGGATGCGTGGTTGCATCTGTCGGGGAAGCTATGCGACCTTACGACTTTCGTTTATATTATATATATATGTGTGTTAAATTTCTCATATATATAATCTTATAATTGATAGTGTAAAGACATTATTTTGTATAAGTCATTATGGGCAAACTCTTGTATACTCTAGATGTAAATGAAAAATTTCTTTTATACTGACTTGTCCATTCTACGCTTATCTACTAACTCTAATAAAAGAAAAAGATTATATATGTAATTTGGCTTCTTTTTTTTTTAAAGTTAACACTCGCATTCTTAGGAAACGGGTTATATACTCAGGTCCTGAAAATACAGGGCATTACAGGCCCACACAGCTCTTCCTCACAGGAAGTTCCCATGAGCTGGACAACATAAAACCTTTCCCCCTTTTGTGTAGCTTGGTGCTCGATGCACCTCGAGTAGTACAGTAGAGGGATTGGCTACTCCTTCTTCCACCAGCCAATTGTGGATAGTCGGTGCTCTGTGGACCCCAACATTATGTCTTTATTTCATCCATATCGTCTATCTATTTTTCTAGATCATTTTATGATATTAAAGTAAAAATGAGGTATATCCCAATTTCAAGTGGACAACATTACAATAAATAGTGTTGAATGAACATTGTGCGGATTGGGTCGGATCGGATATATGATCGGATTGGTCCGGATTGACCACGATCCGAACTTGATTCGAAAAACTGTCGAATTTGAATGGCCCTACTCAATCCGCACCGATCCAAGCCGTTAGTTTGGTTCGGAATACCCACCCTACTTGTATTTATCCAAATATATTCTTATACTTATCTATAATGTGTGTATGTATTCTATATTCTAATAGCTCCTCTTAAACTTGAGGTGCTCTAAGAGCATCTTGAGTTTAAAAGGCACCGTGTACATTTACTTAGAAATAAAAGAGAACTTCGGCAATGATGAAATTTACTAATGATGAATGATCTAGTGGCAATTTCGTGGTTGGGATTTCCATTATTACTTTTTTTGGTGCTGGTTTTAATTAAAACACGTTAAAAAATTGGCCTAGTAAAAGCCTGGACAACTTTAGACGATCCTGAGGTCCACTTAACATGGTGCACTCCTAATCACCAAATATAAGAGAGAAAAAGGTTTAGTATAGTCTGAAGGTGCAATTGATGCAGTGCAAATGTTGAGTGTCATATGAGAGGAGTTGTCACATCCCAACACTAAGATAGGTGGTGGTTGTAGATGACTGGATGGTTGGAAATTGTTGATCACGTGAGTCAACTTAACGCATGTGATTGACTGAGTCAAGTTTAATCATGTTTTGTAACTTTTGACATAATTAGAAGCATGTTTTAATTTAAATTTTAAATAAAAATTACTAAATTAATGATTGTTTACATTATTTTTCAGTGCTTTGATGTGGACCAATAGAAGGATGCCACTTGTAAGCATTATGCGCATATGCAGAATTTATACTCACACCCAAAGATATTTGCATTTAATCTTCCTTTAACTTATATTCATTTATGTGCAAATCTTCCATTCTAATTAAGAAATAGCACATTAAAGTGTTGGTGTAATTAAAAGACCTTAAGTCTATTGATTCTACATCTGCCAACACAAGGCAAAAAAATCCATATGTGAGAACTAACTCCTACTCTCGCACAAATCATCTGAATATGAATCACATTAATCAAGGGTCGAAAGGACACCGGATCTCAATCATGCCTTTAGCATGTCCATCTCGGTGTCGGGATACCAACATTTCAGTCAAGAAGCCCTCGGTTACACGTGTGGCCTTGACTGACTGAATTGAGGGCAACACTAATTACAGCTAATTAAGATCAATCTCGTAATTCAAAAGGATCATTCCTCTTCCCATTTCTTCTCTCTCCCGCCCGTTTTTTTAGTCTTATCTCTTACGAGTAGCGGTTGTTTCTTCTTGATTCTTGAGTAGACAATCCTGTCCTTTAGATTTGTCTTATGGAGAAATCTCAACAATTAAGGAGATGATACCAAAGGTTTGCTAAGTGAAAACACATGTATGAGTCAGCTATTGCACTGGCCTCCGCATGCCAACGTGGCATTCATGGGAAATATCCAAGCCATCCTTCATGTGACCTCTCCGTATAAATGCTAATGTCGAGAGAAAAAGTAGGCCCACTCAGTGTGTAATGATACTACAAATAAGTGGATAGATTAGAAAACTTTGGTTGATTTTTCACAACTTTACATTTGTTTTGGTAATTGTGGCCCACCTGATTACTGTACTGACCGTAGTCCTGGGTTAGGAAAACAACAATGTGGTGCCCTTTTGATGGATGACTTGGATAGTGCATGCGTGTCACATTAGCATAAGTGACAGCATGTGCATTAGCTGACGTGTCTGCAGGTGTGAGCCTACTGGAGCTTGATGATACCATAGCCTGATAAGAATGGGAGCCATATTGCCACGTCACACATTTAGAGTTATCTTTGGGCATGTTAGGTTTTCAAATTTCCCATGAAACACAAGGTAAATGAGTTATTATTTTTATTTTTGGGTATTTGTTCAATTTGTATTTGTTCAAGTAGGAATTATGAGTTATAAGTTGAGAGTCAAATAGACTAGTTAAAGTAAGTAGGTAAGTAAATTATAATAATTATATTTTCATATTATAAAACTATCATTTTTAGTAAATCAATCAAAGCCATAAAATAATCGTTACAATTAATTGTAAATAATGTCACCACGTAATTATAAGAGTAAATAATCCTTCTACACTTTAACCATTTATTGTTGTAATTGGAAAGCCAAAGAGGCTCCCTTGAGCTAGAATTGCTCAGTTAGGAGGAACCCTCGTTTTAGAAATTGGTTGAAGACTTGTAAATGTAAATGATGGCTATGGTTTGATTTTGGGAACATCCATCCCCCCACAAGGAGGTTGGCTGGTTGGAGAGGCCAGTTGCCCACCAGCATAACACATTAATGTGAGATGCAATAAATCCATGAGATTTTTTTTTTCATTTCTTTTCTTTATACACGCGTGCCCACTCGCACACGCCACATGGACACTCGAACACATGACATTGGTGTTGAAACCCTGTAAATATGCTGCAGAGCC
Source organism: Magnolia kwangsiensis (assembly GCA_037074715.1). Taxonomy (NCBI): domain Eukaryota; kingdom Viridiplantae; phylum Streptophyta; class Magnoliopsida; order Magnoliales; family Magnoliaceae; genus Magnolia; species Magnolia kwangsiensis. Next base: position 15,456,061 of record CM073572.1, on the reverse strand, counting down.
ATGCATTGAGACCTAATAAATCCATGAGGTTGGTACCACCTTTTAAATGTTTTTCCAAAAATAAATCTGGTCCATGCAACACGTGGCCCAAAAATATTGGAAACATGCAAGTGACTGGGAAAACATGAGGGTTCGTTTGGCACCTTGGATTTGGGGGGATTTGAAGGGATTTCAAATCCCCTGGGTTATTTGCCACCATAAAGTAACTCGGGTTTCAAATCCCATCAATTTGAGAGTTTGAAATCCAAGGTGAGACCTTGGATTACATCTAAAATCCTTTCCATAGTTGCATGCGTAACATGATATCACTAGTTTATTAATCTATTGGACACATGGGCCACTAATGATATCTTAAAATAATTAGATTATCAATTACATCACTATAATTACTTTAATACAATGATTAATACCTTCCAAACATTGTCCATGTAAATCAATGGCTAAAAATCATTGATCAGTTACTCGAACATGATCTTGTGCTTGTGGCCCATTTGAGACTTGAAATATCATCATTTTTTGACAAAGTATATATTTGAGTGGGCTTATTACAACTATTGTGTCAAAAATTACATAATTTCACTAATTAGAGATATTAAAATTGATTTAATAATTAAATTTAAACCCCTACAAATATATTATGAATAGTTACTTTCGAATTAAAGTTGATTCTCAATCTAGGTTGCCAAATATAACAAGAGGATTTATAATTCAGAAGGTTTCAAATCCATGCTCCCAAACAAGCCCTTAGGGCGTGTATGGCTAGGCGTTGGATATAATTTTAAGATATCTTAGGAGGATTATTGCGGGCGATCACATCTCATCTACTGTTTGAGATGGTAGGTGTACTTCACTTGCCGCTATCACCATTTTTGGTATCAATATCTAATATGAACTATAAAAATAGATGAATGGAATGGATGAAACAAATAAATCATAGTGGGGCCCATAGAGCACTTATCACCAGCCTTGGGGATGGTGCCAGGGAGAGTAGGCAATCCATTCCCAGTTTTCCACAGTTGAACGAAGTTTGCACCAAATACGCCAAGTGCAGGAAGCGTATCATGCAATCTCATCTCAGCCAAACATGCCAACAGGTGTTGACGATCATCGTAGACAATCCCAGTGACTGTCCAAACACAATGCCGTATATCCCATGGGCTATTGCAAACCCATGGGGTTAACGGACAAACACTGACAATCCATCGATAACCTTAAACTGTATCCCATCTCATCTAATTCCATGTAAGTCGCCTGGCCAAACATGCCCTTATAGTTTTTCAGATACGTGCTTTTTGTTTTCCAAACTCTGGCCCACCTAACCAGTAGATTAACCTGATTCTTGGGCTAATGTATCAATATAATACTGGTTCTCTAATGGATCAGTCGGATCTTAGACCTATCTAGCCATGCTGGCACATGAGTGGCTTGTACATGAGCTTTATTGCACAAGGATAGGGTAACTTATGTTAAACCATTAATTGCGGCTCTCAACATAAAAGAATACTTATTTGATTACCTTACCATCCGATTGGTTGACATTTATTTAAATGCTAAAAATTTTTAAAAAAATATACATTGATTTCTATTTCAACAAATAAGGTCCACCAATTCCGAGGTTAGGATTGTTCAATATCATGGGACTGTAACTTACCCCGAGTGAGTTGTACAGAGCATCAGACGTCATTCGCAGCGTATCAAATAAACGGGCGCGGTTTGGCTAGCGATGCTGCCACAGTATTCCAAGAGCCCAACCATGATGTATATATTTATCCACACCGTTCATCCCCATTTTTGAATGTCCAACGTTAAAAACCTTGTATGGCCGACTGCAATCTTTATTTGACATCCAACCCGTTGATTAGGGGAAAAACAAATATCAGCCTGATATAAAACTTTTGTAGCCCTTGAGAGGTTTTTAACGGTAGGCGTTCAATAAAAAAATTTTCGTGTGATGTGATCCACGTTAGATTCGAATCTAACTCAGGTCTTGATTTATATAATAAAACGATCTATAAAAATGGATGGACGGAGTGAATGAAACACGTACATCATGGTTGGGCACGCAGAGCATCGACCGCTAGCCATTGGCTAGTGGCAGGGTCACTAGCCAATCCGCGTCTCAAATAAACTCCCCTTCTCGAAATGGTGCCTAAACTAGCACAAGGTTCGACCGTCCAGACGTAGGCATCATCCGTAGAGAGAGAGAGAGATGGGAGTGGAGAAGCAATTGCTGAAGGCTGGAAACGGACCCAAACCCGTCGCTGGTCAGAATGTCACCGTCCACTGCACCGGATTCGGTTCTTTTCCGCTCTCTCCCTCTTTCTCTCTCTCATATTTCCATCTCAGTCCGAATTAGGGTTTCCTTTTATTGAAGATTATTTTCATCATAAATGTGTTTTTGTTTAAATGAAACCCTATAATGTCAGGGTTTTATTTATTTCGATTTAGTTCGAATATCTGTTTTTTTTTTTTTGAAATTAGAGAGTATATTCGAATGCTAGAGATTAACCTCCCCTAAGAATGCCTTATACGGGAATCGTATCCGATTCTTTAAAATTATTTGCATATCCCTCCCTCTGTTGTGTGACAATTTCAGATACCTCCCTCTGCTTTTAATTTTTGTAGATGCCTCCCCTCTTTTTTCACATATTCATTGCAGATTTACCCTGGCACAAGAGATCTTAGCATTGTTTATTATATTTTTAATAGAAAATGACCATTTTGCCCCTATATTGTGGTCACGTAGCTGCGTGTGGGGCCCACCGTGGCGTGTGCGTCTTCCAACCCGTCCAATTGGGTCACCTCACCTTGAGTATGGGACGCCCCAAAGTCAGGCCGATCCAACTATCAGGTTGGCCATCACTTGGATTTTGGGGTTTTTGGATGGCTGTCCATTGTTTTCTGTGGTGTGGCGCACCTGATGATTGGATCCTCCTGATCTGTTGGGCATCCAATTTCTATTGCGGATTGACCCTGCTGGACTGGTTTGATGCCATACATATACCACTGTGGGCCCTACAGACAGCTACCTGCACGTTCTCTTATGATGTATTTACAAACAGGTGGAGTGTATTTTGGTAATTTGGTATAGATTCCTCTAGCTCCTAATGGAGGGTAATGGAGGTGAAGTACCTGCAAAATTGAAAAATAGAGGGGAGGCAGATGTGAATAACCCTTCTTTAAAATCTCTCAGACCTTTTGTAAGATTTCATTTCAAAAAGTGGAAGGCTTTGATGAAAAGTATGAACTGAAACAGAAAATAAAAAGATGGAAATGACATTCCAATTAGATTTTCCGGGGTCAAAACATAGATTCAGATTGAAGGTAGAGAAATTTCGAGGCAATTCGTGCATGGAGAGATTAAAGAGATGATTTGCACATGTGAGGTCCAGGCGTTCGTCAAGTGCAAGGCTTAAAAATCTGTTTCAGTGTAGCAATTTTCATCTCCTGAACTTATTTGTATATGGTCTGATATGCCCAATCTTGGCTCCATTCCGTCCAAATTAGATGGTTAGGGTTTCATGATCATTATGATCTTAGAGATATGCTCCATCCACAATGTGTCCCACATTTTCGATGGTTCAGATGATGTATGTAGGTGACATGTGAGAAGGATGAGTCCCCACTGTGCTCCAGTGGTCTTATTTCAACAAACAAGTATCCATGAACTAAAGGTTAGGATTGTTGAACCAATCTGATTTTGGGGATGTGAATCAGCAACAGTGGGTTCCACAATTTGGTTGGTTTAATATGAGTTAAGATATGATTGAGTTACTAAGTATCAAGCTTTGTACTCTGCTGAAGTACCAAACCTTCTCTCTCTCTCTCTCTCTCTCTCTCTCTCTCTCTCTCTCTCTCTCTCTTTCTTTCATATTTCCATCTCAGACTGAACTAGGGTTTCCGTGTACTTGAATATTATTTTCATCATGTGCTTTGTGTAAATAAATCCCTATATTATGTTAGGGCTTTATTTTTTCTGATTTAGTTTGAATATCCATTTTTTTTTTTTTAATGAGAGAGTATATTCGAATACTAGAGATTAACTTCCCCCAATAATGCCTTATATTGGAATCTTATCTGATTCTTTAAAAGTATTTGCGTATCCCTCCCTCCCTCTGTTATGTGACAATTTTGGCTATCTCGCTTTGCTTTTAGTTTTTGTAGATACCTTCCTTCTTTTTCACATATTCATTGCTGATTTCCCCCAACACAAGAAATCTTAGCACAGTTTATTTTTATTTTATTTTTTATCATTTTTTTTAGCAAATGACCGTAGAAAAAACGTGGTCCATCAACTCATTAGGTGGGACATGCAGGCATGTTGAATATGGACCTTTGGCCATCCTCTTTTTGACTGTCCATTTTTCTCATACAGGCATGTCCCACATGATGAATATCCCAGCCTGATATATGGGCCAGGGAAAGTTCGTAGCTGACCCTACCTGATGATGAATGGCCTGGATCTCACACACAGGAGCCATGAATCACCTCAGTACTTATCCAACGGATAGCGGGTTAGACAAACTGCTCTCACTTAAACTCAAACCACTCTTTATTCTTTTGATAATGTCTGAAAAGGAAATCCTTCTGTAAGGAAATAAGTGATTAGTGCATATGTACTTTAGTGTGGAGGAGTACTGAATGTACTTTCATTTTATTCTTAATAGAAGTGAGGAGGGGGACGTTTAGCCCTAATTCTCTTATTTTGTCTCTTTTTCCTCTTATATATATATTATTTTCTTTCCATGCATGGTATTCAAAAATGGTTACACAGCAGTAATGGTGGCAGTTGTTATGCAATACGGGGATATTACACCCGTTCTAAAAAAAGGGCCCATAACGGCCCTATAACAGGCCATTACGGGCCGATACAGAGCCAATACATTTTCTTCGTTCAAAAAAATTTGCCCGTTACAGGGCCATAACGGCCGTTATGTTCTATATCATTACAGCCACTGTTACTGTTATTGAATACGTTGTTTCTATCCATTCTTCTTCTCTTTTGCTATACAACCAATCTACTAGTTCAAAGCCTATGAGAAAGTTTACTTGTGAATAGCACTCCAGTCGGGATTACATTCTTTCACGTTCAACTCGAATGTTCATACCCTCGATATGAATGCTGAGGAAATTGCCATTTGGTTGATTCCACTTTACTGGACACAATTGCAATTCAGTTGTTGCTTCATCTAAATATGTCATAATCTGTGGTGAATTTTATAGTTGGAAGAGGCTGGTGGCTCTTTCAGGGCCTGTTTTGATGCCCCAGTCCTCAATCCTTATCTTGTCCTTTTGGCATATCATCTCACCCATAAACTGCAGGATGGACGTGTTTGGTCACGCATGAGATGTTGAGAATGTGGGTGGAGCAACCTGCCATATTGTTTCCCTGGTGTCTTTGCTTATGCTAATAGATGGAATGAAATTGGCTCCAACCCAATTTATGAATTGAGCGGGCATTGGAAACTGAGTCAGTTAAAATAGGCCCATAACATGTTCTATGATGTGATGTGCTATGCATTCAACATTTTTGAGCGGTAATTGCTTCATGTGCTGAATTTTTATTTTTATTTTGGCTAAATTTGCTGATGATATTCATTGTACAGGTAAGAATGGTGATCTTTCCCAAAAGTTTTGGAGGTGAGAGGATTACTTTAGTGCTGTCTCCCCTTTCATTTTTTCCGGTTTCATTTTCTTGTGTTATCGTCATATTTACATAAATCTGTTCTCCTTTTTACCATATGTCTGCTTGGTCGTAAATTGTTTTTGTTATTACTTTTTTAGCACGAAAGATCCTGGACAGACACCCTTCACATTTAAGATTGGTCAAGGCTCAGTCATAAAAGGTAAACTCAGCTGCACTGTCTCTGCCACCGTAAATTTCAGTATATAAAATTTTCAGGGTAGAAGAGCTTTCATTTGCTTTAGAATGGTGTATTATTAAATATTCTCTTGAGATAGCATGACCATCATTTTGCACTGATATATTTTTTTTTTTATGAAATTGAACATGTTTGATTATGAGGATGCTGAGGTTGTACATGTCCAGTCATAAAAATATAATTTATTTCTGGCTTTGTGCCAGCCAGTGCCCCCTCTTTTTTATACATTTCTTGAGCATTAGGCATTGTTTGGTAGATGCCTAAAAATGAGTTCATCTCATCTATGCTATATATGACACAAGCAGCTTCTGGACATTTTTGCCACCACAATTAGTTTTGTAGGGTGGAAAACTTTGAATATTCAAAGGACATGGGAATACATTTTAAAAGAAATCATGGTATTTTGAGAACTAAAATATGAGGTTGTTGTTTGACGTATGATTCATATTTCCCTTGCAAACAGCTTAGATTTTACCTGCAAATTATTTATTTATTTATTTTGATGCAAGTAGCCTTCTTGATCTCCTCCTCTTTGCGTGTAGCTCATATGGACCTTAATAATACGAACACTGTTAATAATCAACAAAGGCTCTGTCGGGCCCACTATGATGACTATGTGAAATCCATATCGTAAATTTGTTATCATGTTCAGCCCCAGATCAAGGCAGTTCTAAAGCTCGAGTAGGCCACAACACGAGTGTGGAAATGGGTTGCTTGTTGCAAACATGGGTGTCCTTCTCGTTTTCTCTCCCTACATGTAGCCCGCACCTTCCCTACAATATCTTTGTTTTTTTCTCCCCCTTTATTTATTTCTTCTACTTTTTCTCCCCCATCCTCTCTATATGTGTTGCATGTGCCACGTGCTCTAGTTTTATTTAATAGTGATTACATATTAGATATATGTATCTTAATCTCTAATACCTAATTATTGTTAACTAAAATGAGATGAACCTCAATCTCCTATGCACGAATATCCTTAAGATTTCTGCAATGGTCAAATTGCTGGTGAAATGAAGGTAGAATGTCCTTATTTTCTGATATTAATCATATGTAGGGGTCTTTGATGCAGGACATGAATTTAAATATGATATGCAAGATTTCAGGTTTAGATCATACCAATTCAGAAACAATCACACAAATTCTACATCCCACATGAAAATCCAAACATTCAATTAAAGGGGAATCTATGCGGGTCTAGGCCTACACAGGCTAGGATTGGGCCAATAAAAATTATAAGCCAAACGATGCTCAAAGGGAAATGGAAATCAACCACACATGCATAAGAATTAGTCCCCAATCCAAGGGATTCCCCAATCTCAATTCAAGGAATCCTAGGCTGAGAAAATTGGCAAATAACTTAGGGAAAACGTAATCTAGGGATAGGATTCATGAAAACGGCTATGAGAGGATAAAAGAGGATAAAAACCTGAGCCAAACGACGATCCCACGTGTGGACAGCGGGCTTGGGGCGCTCGCACGTGTGCAAATACCTGGCCACACGTGCGAGGGGGCATCGATTGCGGAAAAGCTCTCCTTGGCCTTGGTCGACCAGGGCTATGCTCCAAAACCCCGAAGTTTCAGGTCAATCCGAGCTACAACTTGTGCGTGGTGCTCCGCAGAAGTTTTAGCCCTCCCGCGGGCTAAAATCTGGAAACCTGCTGTAACGAAGAAAACTGATGTAATAAAGGACGAATTCGAAGTATGGATGGTAGTACAAGATGGGAAAAAAAAGAGATGATAGAAGATGGGGGTGAATCGGGATCGATGTGGCTTCGCACCACGGTAGTTAGCCCTTCGAAAAGGGAGGGCTTCACACCCACTTTTGAATTCTTCCACAACTCATGAATAGAGCAGAAAAATAAAGTAGGAATTTTTATTTAACTTGAATGAATGAAAATAACTACAAGGGGTGCTTATTTATAGGAAAAAACCTATACCCCAAAAACTTGCACCATGTGCGTAGCCTATTACTTGGCGATGAAGTAAACTAAAATAAAAACAAACAAATAAATCAAAAGCGTTCATGATGTTCTAAATAATAACAATAAGCAAAACCTAAAATATGAAATCAATCCGATGAGTGGGCCACGATCATGAGATCCCATGATGGACTTTTCTTGACATCGGGCCTACTTTTTTGAACCAAAACTTGTCTTCTAGCTAGGAGGCCTCCCTGGATGTTTTTATCGAGCCAGATTGATGGTGGGGTCCTCCTTCTGCATATGTATGTGCGTATGGGTGGTGGTATGCTTGCGCGTGTAGGTGATGTGTGGGCGTGCGTGTGCACGATGTCCTCATCAACTTTATCCGGCTGCGAAGATTTTGCCATTGGCGAAATAAAACTTTTGAACCTATACAGGATATCAGGATCAAGTCTCTGAAGCTCCTCCTCAGTGAGCCACGTGCTGTTTGAAGCTGGGCGTGACTTCTATTTCTAGGATATCCTCTATTTCCTCTCTAGGTGTGTGAAGGCTAGGTATGAGAGACAGAGGTTGGGATGAAAGGTCGAGAAGAGGCCATGGATCAATGGGTAAATCTGGGGAATGAGGATGGGTGGGCAAAGGGCCGGACAAAGTATCAGTGGGTCCCTGAAAAGCAACTAGATCATCCACATTGAATGTGGAACTAATTTCCATGGAAGGTGGAAGATCTACCTCATACGCATTGAGACCATTTCGCTTTATAATTTTGAAGGGCCCAGCGCTACGCGTGTGTAACTTACGAACGGTCCCCAATATTGAACTCTTTGAAACGTCTATGTTGGTCTGCAAAAAATTCGTAATGTTCATTACTAGTAGTGATCTTTCGCCTGATTTCTTGAAGCAATGAATGTATGTGATACGCAAAAGACTGCAGACTCTGATGGCCTATGAGACAATGATATGGGGATAAGATCAATAGGCTTCCTAGGCTAGTAACGACTTCAAAAGGACTTAGACCTGTGGACCTATTTACAGAATTATTGTATGCAAACTTGGCTATAGGTAGTAAGGTGTCCCATGTCATGGTATGCTCCCTTACTAAACATCGAAGTAAACTCCCTAGGCTCTTATTAACCACCTCAGTCTGGCCATCGGTCTGAGGGTGATAGATAGAAGAAAATTGGAGCCTAGTATTCATCATGTGACATGGTGTCTTCCCAGAGTAGCTCATAAATCGTACGTCCCGCTCAGACACTATGGTTTTTCGTAGCTCATGCAGTTTGCGACCTCACTAAAGAACGGCTTGGCAACATGAGATGCATTGGAGGTCTTAGAACAAGGAATGAAGTGGGTCATTTTAGAGAAACGGTCCACGACAACAAATATGGAATCATGCTTCCAAATAATCTTGGGAAGTCCAAGCACAAAGTCCATACTGATGTCTTGCTAAGGGATGAATGAAACTGGCAAAGGCGTGTATAATCCTGTATCATATTTCCTTTGCTTTGCCAGTTGACAAGTACGACATTGCCTTATAATTTTGGGCACGTCCCGCTTGAGGCTTGGCCAATGAAATCTATCCTCCACTAGGGCAATGGTCTTGTCTCGACCAAAGTGACCTAGAACCCCTCCTGAATGTAACTCCTAGACAAGAAAATCGTGGAGGAAGGTGCGTGGTATGCACAAACGGTCACTCCTAAACAAATATTCGTCTAAAATTAAGTACTTACTACTAGCTCCCGACAGACTCTTTAACAACGATGCGTACACAATTCTGAAATCTGAACACTCAGAATATTTCTCCTTGATACGCTCGAGGCCTGTAACTTCAACACTCATGGAGTTGAGTAATGCGACTCGACGACTTAACACGTCGGCAGACTTATTCTATACACCGGCCTTATGCTTAAGCACAAAAGTGTACTCTTGAAGGAATTGAACCCACTTGGCATGCCTAGGGTTTAACTTCTTTTGAGAGTTCAGATATCTCAAGGCCTCATGATCTGAGAATAAGACGAATTCTTGTGGTAATAGATAATGACGCCAATGACGCAGTGATTGCATTACCGCATAGAATTCTTTGTCATAGGTGGAATATCTTTGTTTCGCCTCATTCAGTTTCTCACTAAAAAAGGCGATAGGGTGCCCTTCCTGACTAAGCACTCCTATGCCGACTCCTGACGCGTCACATGCGACTTCAAAGGCTTTTGAAAAATCTGGAAGTCGCGTGACTGGAGCTTCGGTCATCTTGACCTTTATCTCCTTGAAGGCCTTTAAGGTGGCCTTTGTCCATTGTAACTCTCATTTTTTAATGCAGTTCGTGATGGGAGCCACAATGGAACTAAAACCTTGAATGAACCGCCTGTAAAAGGTGGCTAAGCCGTGAAAGCTGCGCACCTCATGAATATTGCAGGGTTCAGGCCAATTGACTTTGGCCTTGACCTTCTTGGGATTCGTCGATACGCCCTCAGCTGACATAATAAAACTTAAGAAGATCACTCTGCTAAACAAAAACACGCACTTCTTTAGGTTGGCGTACAACTTCTCGGCCCTAAGGATCCCACAAACCTGTCTCAAGTGGTTGAGGTGTTGTTCCTTGGTCATACTATAAATTAAGATATTATTAAAATATACAATCAGGAACTTTCCAAGGAAGGGTCATCACACGCATGAAAGTGCTTAAGGCGTTAGTTAACCCAAAAGGCATAACTAGCCACTCGTATAGCTCATCCTTCGTCTTGAAGGCTGTCTTCCACTCATCACTCGAGTGTACACGAATTTGGTGATAAAGGTCAATTTTTGAGAAGATAGTAGCATTGGCCATCATATCCAACATGTCATCAAGACGCGGTATGGGGAACCGATACTTGACCGTCATTTTGTTGATGACTCTACTATTAACACATCCTTCATGTGCCATCTTTCTTAGGTGTAAGAAGGGCAGGCACGGCACACGGGCTCATGCTCTCACGAATAAAATCCTTTTCTAGGAGCTCATCAATCTGCCTCTTCAACTCAGCGTGCTCCTTTGTGTTCATTTTGTAATGTGGGAGGTTTGGTAGAGTCGCCCCAGGGATTAAATCGATGGCATGCTGTATATTCCTCATAGGGGAAGCTCATTCGGTAGATCATCAGGGAAGGCATCACGAAACTCATGTATTACCTGAATGGCCTCGGTAGGTAACTCTACGCTAGCCTTTGGTACACTCTCCCTAGCCACAAGGGTGTATGCCATCGTGTCTGCCTCCGTCTCTCGGTCAAAGTCTTTGGCATTCAGAATATGGAGCGGTTTGGACTTGGACTTCGATTCATTTGCTTCTTTTGAGCCGCTTACACCACTCTGTGTGGTGAACTCTTTTCCAGTTGTATTTTTGGGTGGCAGAGGATTTAGCTTGACCTTCTTGCCCTCAAACCAGAATGTACACACATTTGAGCGACCAAATATGGTAACATCCTTGTCATAGAGCCACGACCTACCCAGAATGATATGACTCACATCCATAGGAATAACATCACACCAAAATGTGTCTTTATATGATCCAAACTGAATAGAGGCAAGATAGCGGTGGGAGACTGGAATGGATGTTTCATCAACCCCGGAAACTCTATAGGGTTGAGGATGGGCTGCTGGCTTTAAGCCCAGGCGACTCACAGTGCTAGTCGATGCCACGTTGGCACAACTACCACTATCGATGATAATCTTACAGCTCTTTTCCCCACATTTTGCATAAGTGTAGAAGATCGTGTTGCAGTGTCAGTTATCAGTGTTCTTGGCTTGAGTCAGGGCGCAACACACAATTGCGAGGGTCACAGATTCTTGTGCTCCCTCTTTCTCATCACTAGAGGTTTCGATTGACTCATATTCTTCCTCACTATCATTCTCTGGGGGCACTACTTCTACTTGCTCATCAATAAAGAGTACTTTAGTGCCCTCTCTTGTGCCGCACTGGTAAGCAAAATGACTAAAACCCTGACACCTAAAACACCTAGTGGCTCCGCTTTCACGTGAACTAGACTCGACAATCTCTTTACCTTTATCATCCTTGGGTCTGGGCTGAACATTAAGGGAAGGTTTGTTTTGGAATCCTGTGTTAAGTCTAGCCCCAGAGGGGTTGGCCTTAGCATCGGATTCGCGAAAGTCAAACCGCCTTCCCACAGATGCTTTAAGGTATTGCTCGACATCTAACACTACTTGGTATAATTGTTCAATAGTGTCTATTTCTTTGGCGAGTAATTCTCTCCTGATGTCAGGACGGAGGCCCGTTTTGAAACGAGCAAGGGTAAGTACTGGGTCCTCATCAACCTCACAGCGGGTCGAGTACTCTTCAGACTTCTCGATATAGTCCGCAACACTCATGGAACCCTGTCGAAGAGACTACCACTCCTCTCAATCAATCGTAAGCGATAATAGAAAGGGAGGTACTTTTATTTAAGCGTTTCATTCATTTCTACCCAATGAACTATTGAGAGTTTTCTTGCTCTTTTTTTCTTTTGCTCAACCATTGCCTAAAACCTCTTTTGCTTGATCCACAAGCTTCATCTTGGTGAATCGGACTCGTTGAGCATCCGACATATCATACCACTCAAAATAGTGGTCCATATCCGCCAACCAATTTAGAAAGGCTTTAGGGTCCAAGTGACCATTAAATATAGGGACATTTACCCTAACTCCCTTGAGGAGTTGTGCATTTGGGTCATATTGATCATGATGTCCCTCACAGAGTGGGTGCACAGGTACGTGCCCATGACCAATTTCTTGGCTGCCTCCATTCCTTGGTCTAAACTCTTGACCAACTGCCTGAGATTGGGCATCCTCCTTAGTGGTAGGGTTTGCCCTGAAAGAGGCCTCTATTTGTTCAAGGCGTTTATCTATGCGTTGTTCCAAGTGCTTATTTAAGGACTTAACCTGCTGGGCTAACCTGACCACTGTTTCTTACAGTTGCTTCATTTTTAGTGTGGGGTGCAAACTGAAACCATGACCCGTACGTGTGGGCATACGCTGACTTGCTCAACCTAAGGACTTGCTACGACAACTATATGCGTCTAAAAACTAAATGACCCTACGTGACTCTATATGAAGGAGAGTACACTCCGTTACTAAAATTCAGCTACATATATCAGGCACTACGGTTTTCTAGTAGCTATATATGATGGATTGAATGCATGAAGGACTTAAACAAAATAAACCCTAAATATGTGGTGAATTTCCTTATAAGAACCCTAGTCTCTGATACCAAATTTGATGCAAGACATGAATTTAAATATGATATGCAAGATTTCAGGCTTTAGATCATACCAATTCAGAAACAATTACACAAATGCCACATCCCAAATGAAAATCCAAACATTCAATTAAAGAGGAATCTATGCGGATCCAGGCCTATACAGGCTAGGACTTGGCCAATAAAAATTATAAGCTAAACGATGCTCAAAGAGAAATAGAAATCAACCACACATGTATAAGAATCAGTCCCTAATCCAAGGGATTCCCCAATCTCAATTCAAGGAACCCTAGGGTGAGAAAATTGGCAAATAACTTAGGAAAACGTAATATAGGGCTAGGATTAATGAAAAATGGCTATGAGAGGATAAAAATCTGAGCCAAAAGACGATCCCATGTGTGGACAGCGGGCCTGGGCGCTCGCATGTGCGTAGGTACGAGGGGGCGTCGATTGCGGAAAAGATCTCCTTGGCCCTGGTCGGTCAGGGGTATGCTCCAAAACCCCGAAGTTTCGGGTCAATTCGAGCTACAGCTTGTGTGTGGTGCTCCGCTGAAGTTTCAGCCCTCCTGCGTGCCGAAATCGGGAAACCTGCTGTAATGAAGAAAATTGATGCAATAAAGGACGAATTCGAAGTACGGATGGTGGTAGAAGATAGAAAAAAAAAAAAAAAAAAGATGATGGAAGATGGGTGTGAATCGGGATTAATGTGGCTTCGCACCACGGTAGTTAACCCTTCGAAAAGTGAGGGCTTCGCACCCACTTTTGAATTCTTCCACAACTCACGAAGAGAGCAGAAAAATAAAATAGGAATTTTTTTATTAAACTTGAATGAATGAAAACAACTACAAGGGGTGCTTTTATAAGAAAAAACCTATACCCCAAAAACTCGCATCATGTGCACAACCTATTACTTGGCGATGAAGTAAACTAAAATAAAAATCAAACAAAGAAATGTAAAGCATTCACGATGTTCTGAATAATAACAATAAGCAAAACCTAAAAGATGAAATCAATCCGACGAGTTGGCCACGATCATAAGATCTTGTGATGGGCTTTTCTTGACTATCGGGCCCACTTGTTTGAACCAAAACTTATCTTCTAGCTAGAAAGCCATCCCTAAACGTCGTCATCGAGCCAGATCGATGGTGGAGTCTTTTGCATACGTACGTGCGTAGGGGTGGTGGTGTGCGTGCGCGTGTAGGCGGTGTGTGGGCGTGCGTGTGCATGATGTCCTCATCAGTCTTGGGCTAGGATCTATAGCTAATTAGGGAGTAGTGATGGACTCAAGCCTAGTGAGATACCATGGTAGAATTGCAAATTTGTAGGAACGCGAATAACTCTACCGCCACAAAAAAAGCATCCGATATTTGGAACTGAAGTATATTCAAATGTAAAACACCACACTGTATGGCCCTTCCAGAGAACATGTTGCTAGTATATCGCATAGAATCATTCACCCATATTTTTCTTTAACACTAATTACACCATCAAAGTTTGATTTTCCCCTAAGCATTTAGCTTGACACCCTTGTTCAAATTTTATTGGGTTCTTGGAGGTGGCAGCAAGCAGTCTTAGTATAAGACTAGACGATTGGATTGTTGAACTTGCTCACAATCATTACATCTTTTCTCGTGTAATTCGAACTTTCAATTTGTTACATTGTAAAGGCGCCATATCCTTTTTCATGTGTCCACAAGAAAAGCCCCCATATCCTTGAAGACAATGAAAAACCAAAGATAATTTTCATGTTTGCACAAGAAAAGGCCCCATATCCTTTTTCATGTGTGCACAAGAAAAGGCCCCATGTCCTAACAGACAATGAAAAAGCAAAGGTAATTTTCTTCTTTATAGGCACTAAAGACACGAAATGGGTGCAAACAGGTAATGATTACAACTTTGCAGCAAGTATTCCTACCACAATATATTGTCTTGCTACCTAACAAAGCCTAAACCAGTTTCATGATGGGTGTCATCCATGATCCACTTTAAAAGATGGGAGAGAGATCACTCCTAAACAGTGACCCAAACTCCCTTTGTTGCACTTTTCTGTTACCTTTTCAGGTGCAGTACCGTCAGTAGCCAGAAAAATTACCCAGCTATAGTTTGTATCCGTTACTAAATCTGACCATACACTGCTTCTTCATCAAATTTTCCTTTGCAAAGCTTCATTTTTAGAGCATGTGTGTATATGCTCGTGTGTGTTAAGATCTATGGAGCCTGGTCATCAGAGGTATATTGTTCATCCAGGCAGCACTTTTGCTTGTTGAGCTCCTTGCTGGGGGTCGCAGGTGGAGTTGTACACGAACCGAGTTAGCTCGGTTAACTTGCTCGACTCGACTCAAACAAGCTTGATTCGACTTGGTTCGAAAGTGAGTTTGAGCCGACTCGAGCTGATTTTTGGAGCTTGAAAAATTTCGAGCCGAGTTTGAGCTTGTCCAAGCAGGAATCGACTTGGATCGAACCCTAACTCGAATCGAACTCAGATCGAACTAGTTCGGTGACTCAGTTATTTTGACATTGATGTTGCTCACCAAGTGTTTGATGAAATGACTCAACGAAGTGTCGGTTGGTGACGAGGAAGGTATGTATATGAAACAAATACCCATGTATCTTGATTTTGACGTCGCCTACTGAGTGTTTGATGAAATACATGTAAACTGCTGTTGTTGTTTTACATACTCTGAGAAATCGAAAGTGCACTCCATGTGTTTGAGAAAATGCCGCACAGGCTCAATCTTGCTCAAACTAGCCCGAGCTACTGACCGAACTGAGCCAAGCTGGCTAGTCAAACTCGAGGACCGAGCCGAATCGAGCTGGCCAGTCAGGCTCAAGGACCAAGTTGAGTCGAGTTCGAGCTGGGGTCAGCTAGTGGTGGAGCCAAGTTGAGTTGTGCCAAGCTTGACTTGTATACAACTCTAGTCGCAGGGTGTGCCCCCAGTCCAGAGGGCAATTTCGTAATTTCACAGAGTTTTTTTTTTATATATGTAAACCTTGGTTCGTTTGGGGTAATATATATTCTGTCGTGAGAGAGAGAGAGCTATCATTGTATTGAGAGCCGCTTCTTCATTTTTTGCCTTTGAGCATAGTGGATCGATGTGAATCCATGGATGTATCGAAAGGCGAAAAAGAACCACGTAAATCTGTGTGTTATGGTTTGCGTCTTTCTTTCTTTCTTTTTTTTCTCCTTTCTTTTGATTTCGATATTGTTGTGCTTGTGGTCAAGAAGGGATCTTTCTCCCAACTTTGTGTTCTACCTTTATGCTCACATGTTCTTCTCTCCCTTTATATTATCAGACATCGAGTTTCAATAGTAAATTATCGTTACCTATGGTTATCTTTTCTTCTTATCTATGGTTATCTTTTCTTATTATTTGATTTGTATGCATGTTTCTATGTGACCAAATGGGCATGAACAAATTATATTGAGAGTTATTGGGAAAAAAAAGAAGAAGAGAGATTTGAATTGATATGCTCTCTCCCTCCTTTATACGTCATATGTTTCATATGACTTTTAAAGGTCATAGGAAGATTATATATATATATATATATATATATATATATATATATAGAGAGAGAGAGAGAGAGAGAGAGAGAGAGAGAGAGAGAGAGAGAGAGAGAGAGAGGAATGCTCAGCTACACTTGTGAGTTCTCTTGAGAACTTGGAAGAACTTATTTCCAATTATACGAGCTCAAAATCTGAACCGTCCACCTAATGCAGCACCCCATGAAACTGCTAGGGCCCAACTTTTATCCTGATTCGACACTTTGGTGGGTCATGACAAAAGAGAGAGGCAAATCAAGGAAACTATTTCCTTTTGCCATGGCCCACCAGAGTTTTGGATCAGGGTAAAAGTTGGGCCTTGAGGGTTTCATGGGGTGCTGCATCAAATAGACGGTTTAGATTTTGGGCTCATATCATCGAAAATGAGTTCTCACGAGAACGGGTGCGCAGTTGAGCATTCCTACACACACACACACACACGAGGTTAGCTCCCATGAGGTTGAGTTGTGTGGGCCCCAACCGAGATGTGTATCGGACATCCAAGCCGTGCATTTGGTGGTTCCCCCTTAGGTTATGGGATATCCCAAAAATCAGCCATATTTGGAACTCAAGTGGGTCACACCATCTGAAACAGAGTTAAGTCATGCCTAAAACATTTAAAGGCTCGCCAGAACTTGGTGTGACCCCTCATCCAAGTGGGACACACAATGGATGGGGTGGATTTCTAAAACATGTCTTGGTGGGCCCAATTAACGATCATGGAGATTTCAATGGGCGGATATTCACTCTCAAACTATCGTCTGTGGTGTGACCCAAGTGGATATATATATATATATATATATAGGATATTCACTCTCAAACTATCGTATGTGGTGTGAACCAAGTGGATACACACACACACACACACACACACACACAGAGAGAGAGAGAGAGAGAGAGAGATAGATGCTCACATGCGCACCTTTGCACACGTGTCATGGTCCTCTTATCCGAACGGTCCATATGATGCGGCATCCCATGAAACCCTCGGGGACCAATTTTCACCCTGATCTAAAACTCTGGTGGGCCATAGCAAAGAGATGCAAATCAAGGGAGGAAACTGTTTTCTTTAGTCATGGCCCACCAAAGTTTGGGATCAAAGTAAAAGTTGGGCCCTGGGGTTTTCATGGGGTGTTGCATCACGTGGACCGTTCAGATTTTGGACTCACATCAGGTATGATGAGTTCTCAAAAAGTTCTCATGAGAACTGGTGCACAGCTAAGCATATATATATATATATATATATATATATATATATATATATATATATATATATATAGGGAAATGGTTCTATGTGGTCGAGCTCATGGGAACTTCCCATGAGGTCGAGCTATGTAGGCCCCACCGTGATGCGTGTCGAACATCAACACCGTGCATTTGATGGGTCGCCTTTAAATTATGGGATATCCCAAAAATCAGCCGTATACGGAACTCAGGTGGGCCATACCATCTAAATCATGTGAAGACATGCCTAAAACATATAAAAACACTTGGTGGGGCCCACCTAAAATTTGGATGTGTCTGACACTTGGTTTGATCCCTCATCCAAGTGGGACACATAATGGACAGGCTGGATTTGTGAACCACATCTCAGTGGGCCCAGCAAATGATTATGAATGTTTTAATGGGAGGCTAACCCGTCTCAACTTTTGTGTGTGGTGTGGCTCACACAAGTCATGGATTGACTTGATTTTTAAGCCCTTGGCCCACCATGTAATGGTGCATCTGAAAGATGGTAGATGTTGACACGCATCACGGTGGGGCCCACATAGCTCAACCTCATGGGAAGTTCCCATGAGCTTGACCGCATAGAACCATTTCCCATATATATATATTGATGTGTTGAAGTTGATGGTAAGGAAAAGATTCTCTTGTATCCAGAACTCCATAATGCTTTTTTATGATAAGATTTGCTTCAAATGTATTATAAATTATAGTTGGTTATCAAGAATATCTTAATCCTTGCCAAAAATACATAATTTCTATTAAATAATTACGATTACAGGCCAGATCAACTGCAAGGTTTGTAGGATAAGCTTAACCTACAAATCGTTGTGGGGCCTACCATGATGTTTTAATGACTTCTGATCTGTCCATCATCTGTGCACCCTTCTAGTCTTCTTGGATCCAAAAATCAAACTGATCCAAAACTCAAATGGGCCACACCATGTAATGATGTAAATAATGCCTAAAATCTCAAAATGGCCCACCTGAATTTTGGAATGGCCTGATTTTTGGATGTCCATTCATCCTGGCTGGATGCATCTTCTGAATAGATTATGTGGCATATACAAAACAAGGTGGACATGCATACAATGTGGAAGGTTTTTAATGGGTGGATGTTCCCATTGTCCCTTTGGTGTGGCCCACCTGAGTTTTGAATGTCTGATTTTAGGGAGCCAAGGAGAACATTAGGGAGCACAAATGATGGATGGATTGGATGTCATGAAAACATCATGGTGGCCTCATATGTCGGTTTGTATGTTATGCTTATCCTACAAGCATTTGTATTGGATCTGACCTTTCACAATTAACTAAAATGAGGTGAACTCATTTTTCAGCATCTACCAAACCAGACCTTAGCTTTTAGGTAGGCTTTATTCATCATGGCATTAAATTACTCATCCGTTGATCATGTGTAGGATGGGATGAAGGTGTGTTGGGCATGCAATTGGGAGAAGTTGCTCGTCTTCAGGTAAAGTTCCTCTTTGGATATGGTTTACGAGGTTTGCTTTGAAACATCAAATCAGTGCTGGTAGTTAGTACGCATTGAGATTTCCCCTAACCTAATTTTATTATCATGTTCTTAATTTGAAGTCGATTATTTGTTTTAATCCCATTTCATCTCAATCCCTCTGATTTGGCCATTATCCAATACTTACAGACTACTAACATTGTCTTGTTAAATGAATTTGCAGTGCTCCCCGGACTACGCTTATGGTCCCAAAGGATTTCCAGCTTGGGGGATACTACCCAACTCGGTTTTAGTCTTCGAGATTGAAGTTCTTAGCGCTCAGTGATTGCTCATTAGCGCTGGTAAAACTCTGAACCCATCACATGCTGTTATTACTCTGGTAGTGTTTAAGTTCTCATATTTAGACTGGTGATGAGGGTGGGATATGATGGTGAAATCCACCCATAAATGGAAGTTAAGTGTGCCTGATAAAAATCTATGGTAGTGAGTTTTAAGTGGCTGTTATAGCAGGAGCCAACATTTGGTTCTAGGCCATAGAAACTTACTTCTATGGCAAATGTTGGCCGTTTTATAAACTTCTTTGGACGGTCTCTTGGATGGAGCATATCATGATTGCATGAAGCTGACCTACATACCTATAGATGCTTGATGAAATCTTCAAAAATAAATAAATAATAATAATACTAATAGATGCTCCAGGATTTTGACGTGGCGAGAAGTGATATCCAATTTTCTGGGGGATGAATTTTAGGATTTTCTGTGGTGATTGTAATGATTACGTGAAATCCACTCTAACCATTAGATGCCATGCCAAACTTTAGGCTCGGGGCCTAATGATTGGGTCCATCTGTGATTCAGGTACCAAGGGAAACAGTTTGGAGGGCGAAGGTTGCCTTTACACTGTTTCCAATCATGTGGTCCATCTAAATCATGGATGAGGGCAATATTTGGGCCCTTGGCCTAAGATGAGGTGACACACCTGATGGTCTAGATGGATTTTATATAAACATTATTGTGGGGCCCACCCATGCAACTGCGTATTATTGGATGCTGGCCATTGACAGCTCTAGCCCGGCTGTAGATGGAAAACAATGGACAGCCATCCAAAGAACTCTAAATTCACATGGTGGCCTACAATGGCAGGATTGGCCCGATTTGTGGTGTACAACTTTCATGGTGGGCAACCTTGCTTTTTGATGGGCTAGATGAATGTTTTGCAACCCTGCTTGACAGGCTAGATGTCGTAGGTCCACCTCTCGTTAGAATAGGATTTAAGACCATCCGCATAAATAGGGGACTGACCGGGCGGGTTTGTGCTTGTGTTTCTCTAGGCTCTATGTGGCCAATCTTGTAATGATCTTTTGGGAATCGTTGGCCCAAGTTTTTTTTTTTTTTGGTTAGTTTGTTAGTACACCCCTGTCAGTTCACACTTCACTGTTAGCCACCCCCACTAGGGATCGATACCAAGACCTCAGCGTTCAAATGAGGTATCTTTCACTCAGTCTATCTTTGGTGGGCCGGAAGACAACATCTTGGCGGTTTATTAGTGTAGAATTGGCGGTGTTTGATTAGCAAAAGTAACAGATTCAATAGCAAATGATTTGTTACTCACTGGACCTACTTGGTAAAGAGTGCAGATAATCAATGGGTCCAAATTGCATAGGGATGGGCTTATGATCAGAGACCATGGTCATCTGATCAGTGGCCTTCAAATCATGGTAGGGAACGGAAAATTAACTGTGAAACATTCAATATGGAGAAGTGTAGAAAAATGATGGAATGCGGTGATGGCTGATACAGGTTATTTTTAAAACGCAAGTCATCCACGGCTGAGCCCACTAGGTGGACAGCCTAAACTGGCACATCACATGCCATGTATATGCTGGGAAAGATGGCTCTACGTATTGTATCATCTACCCTGGGCTACTGACCAAGTCTGTCAGAGACGAGTATGAGATAATTGAGATTTTGATGTACGTGCTGTATCACTGCACTGAACTGTTTAACGAGTCCTTTCTCGAAGGTAATTGTATTCGGAGGACGATCACAAACGTTCATACCTACGGTAGTTACTGTATGTCTGAACATGTGGTATGTGTGGGGCCCATCGGCCGTGCATCTAGTGTGTGTCTCACGTTCACCGTGCATCCTAAGAACCATCAACATCGAAATTCAGTTGGGCCAAACTGCAGGTGGCAATGTACAATCATGCTTATATTCACCTGTGGCGGCCTGCCTTAGTGTTGAAATCGCCTTTAGTTTTTTGGTGTAGCCTGTCATCCTTATGGGGTGCACCTAGAGGTGTACACGAGTCGAACTGAGTCGAGTTTGGCACAGCCCAACTAAGCTCAGCCACTAGCTGACCCCAGCTCGAACTTGGCTCGGCTCAGTTTGGTCAGGCTCAGGCCAGTTTAAGCCGAGTTCAGCTATGCAGCATTTTCACAAAAACATGGATTGCACCTTCAAAATCACACAGTATATAAAACAACAGCAGCAGTCTTTCAGGTATTTCATCAAACACTTTGTATACATCAAAATCATGAAAAAAGGTTATTTGTTTCATACGCATATCTTCCTTGCCACCGGCGGAGACTTCATTAAGTCATTTTGTCAAACACTTGTGAGCAACATCAATATCAAAGTAATCGAGTCACTGAACTGGTTCGATCCGAGTCAAGTCGAGTCAAGCTTGGGCAAGCTCAAACTCTGTTTGAAATTTTTCGAGCTAAAAAATTCAGCTCAACTCTGCTCGAACTCAGTTTTGAACCGAGTCGAATTAAGCTAGCTAACTGAGCTAACTCAGTTCGTGTACAGCCCTAGGTGCACCTGGCGAATGGCTGGATGGCATATACACAACCTCAGTGAAACCCCACAATCCCACTGAAAGTTTCGATGGTTGGTGTCCTTCTCTCCATTGTCCCAAATTGTACCCATTGGTGTGGCCCACCTGAGTTATAGATCAGGATTGTAAGATGGGAGGTGCAGCAGGATGGCCAGGGTGTAACTCACACATCACTGTGGGTCCCACAGTTCTACTGAAAGTTACGTTCAGATATGATAGTCGCCATTTTATTATACAACACTTGGTAGGCCCATTAGATGTATAGAGTTGATGATCAATGTATTCTGGCGCTATACTATATAAATGAGACAACAACATATAACGCCTCTGATGTTGTCTCTTTCACTTAGGTAGCCAACCTAAAGTTTGAAAATATCTACAATGATTCTCGTATTCAAGATTTTATTTATTAGTGTGAATTGCTCACCCAATGAGAATATGAGACTTCATACACAGAAAACCTCTCATTTTCACTGTGGCCCTATGTCTAACTTGCTTACGTGGCACATTATCATTGGGCTATGGGGAGAGAGAGAGAGAGAGATTGTTCCAGATTAAATGATGAAAATAGTGAGAATTGAGTCACCCTCAATAACCAAGCATCTAATGTCCAGTTGTATTGCCAGCTTGATGCCGCCAACAAGGGTTTGATAGATCCATCAATGTTTAGCTTCATGAACTGGTGGATGTTTTAAGTTTGTACAAGTGAGGCTCATGATTCGGCAATCCAATCTAAGCTGTCGCCTCCCCATCGCTGGTGGCCCATGCACTACAATTTCACAGAACCCATCATTAGATAGAAAGATCAACGCCTAACCATGGTTTGAAATATTGTGTGAACGTCATGTATGGAGATATTTTTGGTACATTTTTGAACCTTGTTCTACGTTGGAACTGGTCGTCAATGCAGAACATCAAATGTCCAGTAAACATCCAACCGGTTGTATTATAAATCACAGTCCACCCAATGGATAACTTTCAACCTACTATGTGCGCACAAAATCCAATCTGTTCAATATGTTGGCCCCACCACCAGGACTATCTTGTGCAAAGATCAACCCCATCCGTTAATCAGGTGGGTCACGTCAAAGAAAATAATGTAAGGCAACTTATAAATTAACCAAATACGACCGTTGTCCGCCTAATGAAGACAGGTTGGATGTTGCAAAATAAAAAAGTTTTCACACGAGGGTTCGAAACAGATGTCAGAGATATGAGAAAATGGGAAGCCCAGTGCGTCCTGGCCCCACCTGGACGATAATCTGTCCACGCCGTCCATCCATTTTTCAGATTATTTTAGGCTATGAACGAAAAAAATGAGGCAGATTCACGGCTCAAGTGGACCACACAGTCGGGATTGAACGCTCACCATCAAAAACTTCTTGGGAACTGTAGTAAGTTTAGGATCGAGCTGATGTTTGTGTTTTCCTTTCATCCAGGTCTATATGACCCCACGTACAGGTTGGTTGGATGGCAAATAAACATCACCGGTAGCCATAGGAAGGTTTCAACGGCGGGTGTCATTATCATCGCTGCTTTCTATGGTGGGGTCCACCTGAGCTTTGAATCTACATCGTTTTTCGGCTCATATTCTAAAATGAAATGGTAGAATGGATGGATGGCGTGGATAAAACACATACATCACGATGGGCCCCACGGAGCCCTTCCTGCGGAATCCGTTTCCGAGAAAACGGCACGTACGTCAGAGTTCTGTGCCATTTATCAGGTATCGTACGCGTTGAACATGCCATGGACTAAATATAATGTTGTTCAGCTGATCAGACGGATCAAGCTTGTCTTAGGAAATGGACATCTAGACCAAAAAAAAAAAAAAAAGTCCAACAGTTATGCGTGGCTTATTTGTTCAGTGTAATACCTTGATTTTTGCCATTCGGCATGTTCACATTATGACATACGTGATGGATGGCCTGGATCTTTGACACGTGTTCTCTCGCACCAAATGAGTGCCCTCGTTGAATAATGAGTCTATCTATGCCCGTAACTAACCGACGAAAATTCAACCCCAGGACCTAACGATTTTGAATCCCGACGCCCAATTTTCAAGCGCCCAGAACAAACGCACCACAACACGTGCCAACGTGGCTTATTTGTAAGGAATTCGCAAGGTTTAATGCGTGTTCGTAACAGTGAATGTTCTTGCACCGTCATGACGAAAATGCCGGTTACAAAACTGCGAAGAAATTGTCCATATTCAATGGGCATGTGAGTGGGCTTGCTGTTCACAATATCATACACGTCTCGGATTTCGTATCCATCCGCCACGTTAGCACGTGTAGTGCGTTTGTCTCTAGCGCTTAAAGATGCGCGCCTCTGGTATTTGCATTCCGAGAATTGAAGCCAGGAAGAGAAACTTTGATACTCTGGCAGAGCGTGATGGATGATATGCTGGAAATTGTACCGTTCATTCGATCGTTCTCTCGTTATTATTTTGAATGCTTCAATGCCGTACCCTGGAAACAACTCACGTCGCGTGCGGCCACCTCATACCTCGGTAATCGACAAACTAGATTTTTCTCGCGAGACGCTGGCGCCGTACCACAGTATTGAACGGTGGTTGATTTTTAACCCCAGTCCACATTTTAAATGATGATCCGAGCCATTGATTTTCTGGATTCCATTCTATCAAGGCCATGGTAAGAAATTCTGTTTAAACGGGTGATTTTGTTTCTCGTATTCAAGTCCAATTATCGTAGGCCAGGTTCTAAACGGTGTTATTGAGAACATGAACCGTTCAGATCAATCTAAGGATGCAGTCCAGCGGTGGAAACCAGGCACGGCTAATATACTATGTGTGTGCCTCAAACTAAACCATTGAAACCGTGGGTCCACTTTAGATGCGATATAGGCTCAGATCATGTTAATTGGATGATCCTGACCTTCTATTACATCTGTTTATCGAATTTTGACTGCCATCACTTTTTATCTTGACATCAACAGGCCAACGACCCAACAGACGCTACATCTACAATGTGGATCACTATTTGAACGGTTCAGATTAAAGTACACATATGGCACGAGTTCATTGGCTGTGCACGTATGAATAACCATAATATGCCATCATAAAAGTGCCGAGTTGATGGGAAGCGGATTGCCTGTGACCCCTGTGTGTAGCTTACATAGATGTCCGCGACAAATCCAATCCGTTAATCTGTTTTGAAAGACCACAATAGGACAGGATGATGGAATACAGACCGATCCAAAACTCAGGTGGGCTACACCAACGTGGGAACAGAAACATCCACAGTTAAAACCTTCGTAGAGTTGACCATGATATTTATATGCCATCCGAACCGTTCACAGGGTTATTACCACTCAGATAAACTGTAGGAATAAATATCTTCCTGATGCAAAACTTCTGTCATCGCCAAGCATTCAATCCCACTGTTTCGTGTGGTATGGCCCACATGAGTCTTGGATCTGCCGTATTTTTAGAATCCTGTCCTTATGTGGTCTTTTAAAACAGATGAACGGAGGATTTCTCACGGGATGTAGATTCGTGCATCCTGATATGGCTGGATTCGATTAGGTCATGTGTTATTGAGATGGGAATAGAACTATTTGAAAGGGGCGTGGATCGCATGACCTCGGTGACGTCAAAGTTTTGTTTATTTCCCATCTAACCTAACCTTCATAGGTCACACAGACCTAACAGAAACATCAGCATATCCAAAACACATGGCCCTAACAAGTTTTCAATTTTAGGCATCGAACTCCCACCGCTTTCTGAAGCTTTGGATCAGCTTGTGCAAGTGTAGGTAAGTGAGGTAGCGCATTTATAAGGTAAGAGACTTTTAGATAAGAAGAGCTGCTCATGTGATTAAATGATCTCACAAAATGGATGGACAGTGTAGATATAACACTTATTATGGTGAAGCTCACGAAACTTTCCCACGCCAACTTTGCTCATAAGGATTGGCTACTCCCCTGTGGCTGGTGGTCGGTGCTCTGTGGCCCCCACAATGATGTACATATTTCATCCATTCTGGTCATCCAATTTTACCGATCATTCGGTTTGATACAAAAAAATGATAGGATATAAGTCTTAAGTGGGCCACACCATAGGACAAAAATAATGAATGAATATCCACAATTAAAATCCTCCTAAGGCCTATTGTACTGTTTATTTGACATCCAATTTGCTGAATTGGTCATAAAGACCCAGATGAAGGGAAACAATAAATATCAGCTTCATCCAAAACTTTTATGGCCTCCAAAATGTTTTTAATGGTCAAAATTCATTCAACACTGTTTCCTGTAATGTGGTCCCCTTGAGATTGAGATATACTTCATTTTTTTCTACCAAATCATAAAATGATATATAAAAATAGATGGACGGCATGGATGACACACATACATCATGGTGGCCCCACAGAGCACCGAACACTAGCCAATGGCTGGTGTCAAGGGGCGTAGCCAATCCGTTACCGTTACAAACAACATTGCCCATTTCAATGTGTGAGCACGTGGCTCAATCAAGTCCCGCTGTCTCGGAAGATTGACTGAATCCGCGGGAAGCGGATTACATGCAGCCCTTGACTTAACCATGAAGGTGTGGCCGTTACTGTGGGGCCCAACTTGATGTATTTATTATATATCCACGTCGTTCATCCATCTTTTCAGATCATCTTAGTGCAAGACCTGGAAAATGAATAAGATCCAAGTCTAATGTCGACCATACCAAAAGAAACAGTGGTGATTGAATTCCCTCCAATTAAAAACTTCCTAAGCCCACTGTAATGTTCATTTGCCATCCAACCTTATGCTAAGATCACATAAACCTGAAAAAGGGTAAAAACAAATCTCAGCTTGATCCAGAACCCTTGTACACCTTTAATGGCCAATCACCACTTGCTCCTTGTTATGGCCCACCTGAGAATTGAATCTTCTTCGTTTTATAGCTTATGCCCTGAAATGGTATGTAAAAACGGATGGACGGCGTGGATATAGAATACATTCAAAAAGGTAGGCCCCACAGTAAGGGCCGCACCTAATCCACTCCCGAATCCGCGTCCCCTTGATGATCGAGTTAGATGGTATGTACGCAACACGGAATACCCTCATTCCGTGGAAGTTTCTTTGGTGAGCGTTTTCCTCCCTAGTGTCCTCCGCTATTCCCTTTGGCGTGACCCACCCGAGTGATGGATCAGGTGGGCCCCACACAGCTTGAACGTATATGATCATTCCCCGTAGAATCCCTGTAGCGCAGCTGCTTTTACGAAATGACAAAATGGGAAACAGTTGCAGCGGCCAGATGATCAACTCCGCATATGTTGTGTCCTTATGGCCCGCTTTGATTAACGGCCGCAGTATCTCAACGTGGAAATTACAGAGCCCGAGCCACCTACTATTACAGGCGTTTCTGCCCTCATTAGATACTAGATCGGACGGCCGAAACCGACCCCTTAACAAATAGGAATTGTATGATCCTCAATCTGAGTACCTTCAAAGTGGGCCATGGTTTGATGATCCAGACCATTGTTTTCCTGGGCCAACCATATTCGAATCATGCCATAGAAATCTCGACATCTGACCAATGGTAGGGATCACTAAACCATTGGTCCCACTTTAACAAATCAAAAACCCGTGTATATTGGGAATATCCTTGGCTCGAGGATCAAATAATTTCTACCATTCAAAATGCATGTTTCAATTGTGAGTCCAAAAAACATGGCTGACAATAAGCCAGTCAACATCAGTGATTGGAGTTCGTAATCAAACCGTTGAAAACAATGAAAGAAAGTAAATTAAAAAAAGAAAAGAAGAGAAAACGCGTTTCAAACTAACTGGTCTTTGGTCAGGGCCATGGGTCGATTAGAAACGGTGTCATGAAAAACATCCCAACGATGCATAAAGTGGACCCCACTAAGGATGGAGATATGCAGAATTAGGCCTTTTCAATTCATCAGGACTCATGGGGCCCACACCTCTACGTTGAATGTGGATTGCCGGAGGTTTTTTTTTTTTTTTTTTCCAAAGCATCCATATTTTAGTATAGGGGTGGCCCACCTGATGAGTGGAAAGACCTGACTATTTCGTATAGACATGGTCACGTTGGGAACCAACTGATGAATGACCCGGATGTACACACGCTCGAGCCAGAGTACTGTTGAGATTTTCAGGCCACTCATTTAAAGTACACGTGGCAAAAGGCCCATGGAAGTTATGGGCCCCATCTATTAAGATAGAAATATAATCAACTACACTTGTAAACAGTTAACTAATTAGAGGAATATCTTGCAAACTCGTCTGGAGTTAGAAATCATTGGCTAATCATTAAAGAGAAGATCCCGGATATTAATATGAGTTTTTAGCTGTTTCACACTAAATTTAACGGAGAATAAAAAGAACAGGTCGCTACCACATTACTCTTTTTAGCGCAATACTACCTGTCCTTTATTTTTCATTAACACTTATGATTATAATTCTTCTAATTCCAATGAATTCTTCTACAATCAAGCTAACGCAATGCTACAAAATTAGTCAAGATTTTAGTAAAGTAGAATAACATAGTTAGGCACCCTATATTCACAATCATATTAATGAACCTAAGAAGATATTTAAGTCTAAGGGATTGCCAGCGGAGCCATCATGCAACATGCTAAGAGATTCTGCCCGACCATCCCTCTATCGAGTTCAATTAAAACTATGAACAAGTAGTCATTTAACTACTACAACGTAGCCATGAGGCTCAATTGAAGGATGAATTAGTGGTCATCCCAGTACAACCTTGCCTATGAAGTCAGGTTCCAAGCAACAAAAAGATAATCGCTCTCATGACAAGCTCGACATAAAGTGAGGACCCGAAGAGACGAATAGGTTGTTACCCCACTAACCTTCTCGCTACGAAGTACGTGACTGAATGTCAAACAATCAATTGTCTAACAGTGACCAACTTGCACACACAGCTCCGTGCTAGGTAACGAATAGACAATCGTTTTCCAATGATCATCTCACCACTCAAGTTGTAAAACGAATGGACTATGAAATACATGTGTGACAAATAGACACTCGCCACAGTGATTATCCAACCACGAAGCTAGTCATGTAATGAATAGACATCCGCCCCTCCCGCAAACTATGATTGTCTTACGTAACGAAGCCAACCCTCGACGATCGTTCTGCCATGAAGTGAACTCAGTACACAATCTGACTTTCCTGCCTAATGACCTTCTTGCTATGAAGAGACAGCCATTCTAACAACCATATCTCTACGAACAAATTTTCGTTAGTTAATCTTTTTTCATTTCTTTTTATCGTTTATTTTTTTAGCCGATTGTGATTAAAAATCATTTACTTAGTTGATCAACTTTGGCTTAGTTTTATTTTTTAATCATATTCATTTATTGTTGAACGGCATAATCTATCACACGCTTAATTGAAAGTCTCCTTTCTCTAAAGGAAAAAAGAACCCATTAGAAGAGTGAACTCTCTCCTTCACAGATCACTTGATTTTGTGCAATCGATGGCTAATTAGCTGGCCAATCTCCTCAGGTCCGGTCCTAATGTATCTATATCGGCACTTGAATATACAAGGCATTTGGTTTGAGTTGAGCCGCCATCGGCTTTGGCATGCTGGGTGCACACATACATAACATGTGTGGCCAAATTTGACACAAAAAATAGTTAAACATAACGACACATGGTGGATGGGGCCATCAGGGAATGCGAACCAATTATATATCCCTGGAAGTACTTTAAATTATCATCTAACTAGGTTTCTCCCACAAAAATGTTACCGTATAGGAAATGCCTACCAAGCAAACGGTAAGTGGCACTATTAAGATGTCATTTGACACCTTGTATTTGGGTGTACCTGGAGGTAATTTGGTATAAATAAACCATTTTTTGTTTGTCACTTTGGAATCAAAGGTAAATGGAATTGGTATAAATGGAAAGCTAATTTTTTTGTGTTTAAAATCCCTTTGTTTTGTTTAGAATTCATAATTGGTGCCATGTGAATTTTTTTAGCTCCTCTTTTATAGACACCCCAAACCAGATGAGTGTCAATCGATTCTGACCAAAATTGAGGGACGAATGGTCAGCTGCTAGTTTTAGTTTAAAATTGGTTGAGCATCAACCAATTTTAGTTTAAAATTGGTTGAGCATCAGCCACTCCACCAACTATGGGTTATGTGTTGAACCTTTACACGGTTCGGTTTGCACGAACCATGCTTTCAATACTTTGGCTGGCACGAGCCTTCCTTTCAATGGCTCGATTTGCACAAGCCTAGCTTTCAAACAAAGCTACGGCTTAAGAAAGCCAAACCTGGCCACGTGTCCCTCTAAAACTCCTATAAAAGGAGGACTCGACCTTTACACTGGGAGAGGTTTGCTGAGAGAGATCAGATTAGGGGTCAGGTGAGAGAGTCTGGCGAAAGATTTTATGAGAGAGAGTTGTGATAGAGAAAGAAAGAAAGTGAGAGACAGGGAAAGAGAATGCCAAGGCACTGCCCTGACCTTTACCATCCGAAAGCCAGGAAGCTCGGTGATGGAGGGAAGGACGTGAGGTCGAGCACCGTCTTCCTCAAGATGATAAATATTCCGAATCTATGGAACTTCTCTGGACTCCTCATAGAGACTCCTCGAATCCACGAGGAAAGAAAACAAAAAATAGAAAGAATTTCTAATAAATTCAAAATTGATTAATGAATGAATAAAAACGTGTTCACAACCCTTTAAATAAGGGTACCAAGCAATAGGAAAGAAATCAGAATCAAACTACAACTAAAACTCCTAGAATCCGCGACTTACTATAAATAGTAAACTTACTATTTATAGACGGTCGTGATGTCTCCTAATGCGCATATTTATAGTAAAAACAAAAATAAAACGGAAAAATGACTGTCGATCAGGGGGTTTTTCGCAAATCCGGGCTGCACAACCCAGCATAGCTGGGTTGGCTGGCTAAAGTAGCTCGTTCTACCTCAAAATCATATATTTTACGTCAGATAACTCATTCCGGATTGCGAGATAGACCTAATCTAAGGTCTGATGGTCTGAATCACTTAGTTTCCCTTCTGTTCTTTCAATCTCTTCTATTATATTTCAACTTCAATACGAATGTTGTATCTCAATTTATCATTTTCCAATCTGTATATTCCAACCCTACTATTTTAAACACTTAAGGTAGTAGGCTCTGCTTTGACATCACATAAAGTATGCTCTACAATTGCTTCTCAATATCAGAATATGTGACTTAAATGAGTAACAAAAAAACTTTGTGTTCTTTTTCTTTTATGTACTTTTATCGAAAAATTTATTTTTTATTATTCTCATTCCGTTTTCAATTTATCTTTTGTAATTTAAACATTTAAATCTTATTATTTTATTAGAAGTTCATTGAATCATCCTTGAAAGCGTATAGCCTAGCAAAGTAAAGATCATGTTTTACACGGGCGATAAAAGAGTGCCTAACCTCTTCCCTTTACGGTATTGAGGCCTTACCTAGAATCCATAACGCAGATCAAAGCAGGAGTCACTTGAGTAAAAAATTCTTCGAATTTTCTAATCTTAAGGTAATGCCAAGGATTCTAATTTACTGTGAATTCTAAAGCCTTTATTTTGGCTAGTGGCGACTCCAAAATAGTTCTCAATCAAGCCACTTTATCAGTTTTGTGAAATATAGTGTACAACCCTCAACCACACTAGGTTATTGCAAACCAAATACACATCCGCTGAGGCTCAACGTTCGATGATATAAGCATATTGCATGAGGGGTTACAAACGATATAAGTATAATTATTGGCTTACCTTCTCAACCCCTCCACGAGGTTTGGGTATGAGGGTCTTAATTAAGAGTTCTATTAATTGAATCTGTATAGACTTTCGATCTGGGCATTTATATGCTACTGCCCGTATAAACCAAGCACCTAAATATTATTAACCTTTCTTCTCAACCCCTCCGCGAGGTTCGGGTATGAAGATTTTAGCTATGGTTTCACTAGATCCGGATAAACTTCGGATGCTGTCATTCACATGTTATCGACCGTATCAACTGAGCATACAGTATTCCTATATCTATCACCGCGCACACTCACACACACACACAAACATCCATCGTTCGATTGATGCAACCATCATATGGTCCGGCCCAGATGCCTAGTGGGCAAACATGGAAAAAAAATTTCTGAGCGTCCACACCTTTTTATAGGCAAGAGAGTCGCTTGAGTAATAAAGACGTTGTCAGGCTGCTAATTTATTATAGTGGCACCTTGATAATATCATGAAACAATACAATCATGGGCTACATTACTATAACTGCACTAATAAAATGATACGAACTGTACAAACATTGGCCATCTAAATGAACAATTAAAAAATGTTAGTGAGTTGTTCATTTGTGATCCTTATGGTTGTAGTCCAATCGAGGCATGAAATTCTCTCTCTCTCTCTCTCTTTCTCTCTCTCTAACAAAAGTATATATTTCAATGGGCTTGTTACAACCATTTTATCAAATATCACGTACGCGCACTAATTTATGATATTGTTAAAGTCGATCTAGTTATCATTTGATAAAATTTATTTTCAACACTATTTACTGAAATTTGATATTTTCAGTGATTTTCACTTATTAAGATAATTTGGTAAATCTAGCTTATTAAATGCTTAAATTAATTTTCATTGAAAATATGGGGTCCTTTTTTAGCTCTCCTCCCTTTACTTAATGTTGAAGGCTGAATGCTAATGGTGGTGCATTAAAATTTCTTTAAACTTTTGAGGAAAATATATATAAATTTATTTAAAATTACAAAAAAACACTTAGTTTTTCAATGCTTAAATTAATTTTCAAAACTTATTTTTTAGTTTATATTCAAACGACACCTTAATTAAATTTAGATTTTTATAAATGTACTAAAGAATTACAATGCATTTTGGTTAGAAGCATCCCAACACAAATTTTAGATACCAATGTGTTTAGCTTCAAATTCAGTTCTTGGTATGCGTATGTGACGTTGAGTGTGCTAGAGCCTCATATGGCTTAATACAAACCGAACACCTATAATACCAAGTGTTGAGAAAGATAATGAATAATCATTTATAATCGAGAACTAAGCAGTTTGGTCATTTATTTAGCCACCTATAAAAAAATCAAGTAATTTGCAAAAGGAAAGTTCGTTTATATAAATTTTCTAATGATTTATTTTTACCTTTCAGTTAAAAAGATTCTTTCTTAAGGGATTGGTTGATTACCATAATGTGCGAGTAGAAGGAACAGAATTGCACTAATAAAAGAGAATAAAAACTTGCAAAATGAAATCATCGGCGATCTAGTAACTGTGGCATATTTGGTGAGGTACTAGAGCTAAGTTCCTCCTTAGTCCAACGACTTGGGCATAAACGAAGAAAATTACACTATAAAGAAAAAGAAAAGAGGCATTCCCTCTCGTCCAATGACTTAGGCATATATGAAGAGAATTGTACTATTTCTAATTTAAGTCAATCTAGTATAGAAGATAAATGAACTTGATTGTACTACTCCTATGCTAAAGCCGGTCTAATGTAACAATATAAATGAGTTGGATTACATTATTTTTAAACTAAGTTAAATTAAGATAAAATAAGCAATATTGTCTTAGAGAGTTTTGTAGGGCCTGAAGCACTTCGATCTTTAAGGTGGTAATTGAATATAGATCTTCGTAGCATTCCTCATATTCGTTGATGTGGAAATAACTGTTCATGCCTATGGAAGTTGTAGCTTGTTATGCAACACCATGTTTGATGGTCGTTTGTTGTGAGTTAGCCATTGATTGTGTGCACGTCTTGCTCTTACTATAAGTACTTCTCATGATATCACATGTTGGTGATTGTCATTCATTTCTATGCTTGAACATGTATTGTACACCATGAAATTTGACTAAATGTTATTATTATATTACTTCATGTCTCAAAAAGTAGTTTCGACCATAAAAGCTTCTTTTATACAATGTTGTGGTACACCAAATGAATCCATCATGCGCTGCGACCATATTTTGGTCAATACCTATTATTAGTTATGAGACTATTATAATGAGTAGTTGACTTTGCAATGTGAGTGAGATTTGTGAAATACGTCGCATGATGATGATAATAGCTAGATAGATGTCCCATTTTGGGCTACTCATAACCATTTAGGTTCTATTCAAATTTGATTGTAAGAGAGCTAAAGAGATTTTATATTTGTTTTTCAATAAGATCTTATTACCATATGACATCATATGAATGGTTAGATCTGACACCGTCGCATCAAATGTAAATACAGTGCATTTCAAAAAAAAAAAAATTGTCAATAACCAATTGCAATACCTTTCAATTAATGTATCATCACCATCTAACTGAACATACAGGTACCGCCCACATGATAAAAGAGTATTGAATTTGATCATACCGAAAAAACATAGTCGGATGATAAGTTAAGTTTACTTCGTGCGGTACGGCATCAGCTCTATACAGGAATGGAAGTGTTATTCAGTACACTTGAATGGAGTCTGACACGGGCACTCAGAGATTGTACACATTACATATATTAAATAAAGTAAGCCGTCCAAATTGAGGGACCCACTGTAAATAACCCATCACCCTAAACTCGGATTGCTCAAAAACTCCTAATGAACACCGTTAATATCTTTATTTATTCTATATATTTCGTAGAGCTTCCCAAGCCCACGCGTGTATAAGACATGCCACCTACTGGACACCACATGTTCCAACACGACAGACAGGTGCAATATCCAAACCGTCCATCTGGCGGGTCTTAAAATGTAGATGTTCTCTCACAAAATCGTACTGGACCAGTCATCAAGTGAGTCCGAAGTTAGATGCAAGAAAACGGCTTGGAAAAGTTTGGCCACGTAGGAAATTCTTAGCTCGCCTGATGAGTAGACCAGCATGATTCTTTGGCAAGGATATCAGAATAG
The DNA here is from genome assembly GCA_037074715.1 of Magnolia kwangsiensis. Classification (NCBI taxonomy): domain Eukaryota; kingdom Viridiplantae; phylum Streptophyta; class Magnoliopsida; order Magnoliales; family Magnoliaceae; genus Magnolia; species Magnolia kwangsiensis. The sequence goes on along the minus strand of CM073572.1, from coordinate 15,421,043 downwards.
AGGGACGCTCCTGATGGATGGATTGGATGACATATCGATTTGCTATGCTGTACAGGTGGTGGCGTGCACATGAGCTACGTTTACACGCGTGTGTGCTTGGCAAAGCTGAATTGCCCAAGCCCGAACTGAATTGCCCAAGCCCGAAAGACTGTTTTTTTAAATTTAGGTGGGGGTGCTGAGAAATGGTTACACGCAAGTACTGTATGCATATCTTAAAATGCAGCCTCTCCTTTTCAGACAATGAGTTAGTTATGTAAAGTATCCTAGCCATTAAAAGGTGGGACACCTTGAAGATTGCCTAAGGAAAACAAAAATCAGGCTGGTAAATTCATCGGACGGACCACACCATCTGACATCCATGCACAGCCAATGGTCAGATTTAACATATAGGTGTGGCCCATATAAATAGTGGATTGGCCTGGTTTTCCTTATAAGATGAGCCTAATGTGTGGCCCGCATTTTTCACAGCTTGGATGGTCTGCACAATTCACAAAGCAGGAATTACAGGCGGCTGTGTTTAAAAGTTCACATGACCTTTAATTATTTACGTGGGTAGTTGCCGTTCATTTGTCCGCTTAATGGTCCACACCCCTAATAATTAAAATGGGGAGACACTGCCAAACTGCCAATACGCGTGAAACTGATGGATGATTACGGGTAACGAACTGGTGGGCCATGATGTGGATGGACCATTAGGGCAAACGTTGCAGTGACCAGATACTACAAATCATACCTTTGGCCATTTTTTCAGGTTGAATGAGAAGCTGATGCCTTTTATCAGGGTGTTAGAATATGATCTTTTATTCTTGTTTGGAAAAGCAAAGTTGTGATCGTTGTTTTGGGCAAATTTTAAATAAATAGCTTTACTAAAATAAAGAATATGGGTGAACGAATAGACATAAAGTTGTTATTATACAGCCACATTCAATAAGAGGTATTGTTTGAGGAGCTCCAAAAAGTTGAAGGTCCAGTTAATAGGGGAATGAATGTTGTGTATTAAAAAAGAGAGAGCAGGATGTATTCATCAATGTCGGCTTCTCTCCATGTATAACCGAGCTGCTTGAGTACGCGACTATACTAGTCTGCCCATCTTTTCATTGGTTTCATCTAGGATATTGAAGCTCTAAAGGCAGTAACATGTACCCATATCCATAGCTCAACTGGCAAACTGAGTGGAGATACCTTGTTTCAACACTTGAGGTCTTGGAATCGATCTCTAGTAGGGGTGGCTAACATGGTGTGTGTGTGCTGACGTGAGTGTGTACTAGCAAGCTAACCCCACCCTCCCAAAAAAAAAAAGAGCGCTAAAGGCAGTTGTAGGATTTGGGAACTTTGATTGAAATAAAGGTTTTTTACTTGGACAGCTAAGGAAGAATTGATTCATCGATAACATTTCTTAGCGGATAACTTCTGGGTGGAGGGCTGGCCAAAGGGAAAAGAATGTTTTACCTCAGTTGACAGGGACATCAAAGACGATATCAGTTTTTATTGAGGGGGAAAGGGTAACTAACTCTCTAATGAGATCTTCCTGATGGAATGTTGCAGGACCAGAAGACGAAAAAAACAGTCATGGTGGTAGAAGGGATTTTTGAAGAATAAGAGAGATGAGAGAGCATGAAGAGTAGAAAATTAGAATATATCAATTCGAAGTGGCATATATATCAGTTGGGAGAACATGCATTAATGACAAGATCATTATGACTTCTCGTTGGATTCCATTGTTTACTGCATGTCACGACAACAACCGAGAAAAAGAAAAGTTATCATTCATATATTCGTCTCGGTCAAGTAGAATTATGAGGGAGCTGACGCATGGAGGAAGGAGCTGATCACATTTATTGTATTAACAATACAAGTTAACGCTGCTTTCATCTTTTTGCCCAAATGTGAAGCAACATAGGGGCAGTGTTGAATCATGTTTTTTTGTCATTATGGGAAGAACTAATCAGGGAAACACATGTGCCATTGCACAAGAAGTACAAAATTCGTTTAAGATCTTTGAGGATATTTCAAGCGCATATTGCAAAATTATGGTCCATGTCATTTAGGTGTTATATGTCATTTATGGATGAAGCATGGCTGAGAAACTCAAAAATAACAAGTAGTCGAAAGAAAAGTGGTGCTAAAGTAGTTACTGTCCAAGAAGAATTTGGATGGCTGGAGTGGTGCCGAAACAATTGCGATAATGGTTGGAGGTGAGAAGAAGCATATAAATTGTTATTTCAATATGATCTATAAATAACAAAGAATTTCGATTAAGCAAGACGTCTCATGCCAACCCAATCATACAAATCAAAAATTTATCTTTCAATTATTTTAGTATAACTTTTATATTCATTAGTATAATGTCTTTTACGTCATTTAGTATAAGCAATATCATAATCTTACATTAAGAGTAACAGTAATCTAGTAATTGTAATCATTAGCTATATTCCAAATGTACACTTGACAATTCTTGTAGCAATGCAAGCGCTTCTTTTAAAAAAATGCTTTCCAGATCCTCCCAGTGTTAATGGTAAGTATTTTCTCTCTGCCTATTTCTTTATCTGAAAATCATTTTGTATGGAAAACAAAGTGTAACTTATTTTTAGAGGACGAATCCTACACTCTAATAAAACCACAAGTCCTGGTAGATTTGAGTGATATAGTGTTGGTTCTATCATATTTGTCTATCTCGACGTGCAGTAGCAAATATTACATGACTGAATTTTGCTTACGGGAGGACAACACAGTCAATGGTCCAACGGCCTACCGTAGGAGCATTCTTTCAATATTGGCAAACCAACGGTGAGGGTAATTGATCATGGTTATAATTGTGCTGACGTCAGGTGGGCAGGCCCAATCACCAACTCTTATACTGACCCCTGTTCAGATTAGCTACAAAGTACCAAATTTTGGCCACTCATCCACGTATACGAGGCGTACATGCATGCAAATCCGGACCATTGAACAGGTCTCCCCCTTTGTGGATGATACATGGATCAGAAAATATGCTTATCAGGCAATCTTAATCATCTGATTCTTACTGTTAAGATGTACAGCTCAACATTTTGATTATACCTTGCCTTAAAACCCAGATTGATCCACTCAGATGGACGGTCAGAAAAATGAGTAACGGTTCATCTTCAACAGAAAAGACCAGTAGTTTTTTGTTATAAGGAATTCTAGTAACGGTTACTGCCTGATAAATGGATCAAATCTCTCATATGTATACGAAATTGACTCTTGTGGAGCGGAGTCTCTCGTTTATTTCAAGCGAACGAGGGGAATTGAGGGGTTGAAACTGGGAAGGCCTAGAGAGTCGAGAGCGCATCCGGTCGATCCATTTTTTTCCTCCTCTCAACTAGCCCAGATGGAACCTTCCCTCAATAAGCTTTTCTATTTCGATCGCGACCGGACACGTGGACGGCTGCGAATAAAGGAGATAATCGTCGACATGTTTAAGTGCTTTCCCGAGTCAGGCTTTGCATTTGACCAGAATGAATGGACGTGCTGCTTATGGAATTGACTCTCTCTCTCTCTTACCTTGAAAACCTCCATTTCCATTGACCTCGTTACATGTAGACTTGTTGGCATCTACGGTACTCATCTGGACCGTCCATTAGATCGGTCTACTCTTCATAGGCTTTCGTGGTAAAATCATATCGATGGTATGAGCCAAAACTGAAATTTCAGTGGCATGCAAAAATGGATGGACAATCATGTTTGCAGGAGATATGTCCCATCACAGATGCTCAGGACGATCAGATGAGTTTTGCAGAGCAGTGGACATGGACGGCCGAGAGAAGTGATGAGGATGCGTCAAATTGCAACGTGTTCACGTGGTAGACTCGCAGGAGTTTCAACACCCGGTCAAGGGTTCCAGCATTCATATGTGATGAAATTCCACTAGCGTGAGTGTGTGGGGTGTATGTGCGCGTGTGTAAAAAAAAAAAAATTATTTATTTTTTATTTTTAAAGGCGGGGTTTATTGTCATATGGGTTCATAGGGCTGAAAGTCGGTTGGGTTGGGTTGGGTTGGGTTGGGTTGGGTCGGGTTGAGTCGGGTTGGTGCTCAACCGTAGCCCAACCCAAGGTTCATATACCTCAACCGTAATTCAACCCAACCCAACCTCGGGTTGGTAATTCTCAACCCAAGCCCAACCCAAGCGGGTTCAGTTGGGTTAATTAGGTTAGTCGGGTGAATACGTGCTAATATTTTCGTTATTACATTAGTTTATTATATTTCAATACACGTCTTATTTTTTATACCTATGATTTTATTAATTATATATGTAATTATTTATAGTAAAGAACTTCATTTTTTCTAAATAAGTAAGTCATGTTGTGTAGCACACAATCTGTTTAGGAGAGAGAAATCCGGCATATCTTGTTAGCTTGAGTCATTGGAAATAACGTGAACTAATGAGACCTGACGGCACTAGAATTTTCTGTGTCTTCAACACAAATGATCCACACACAATTATATATCAATCGGGTTCGGGTTGGGTTGGGTTGGGCAACCCGAGATCGAAGCCCAAGCCCAACCCAAGTTTTATCAGGTTGGTGCTTGTGTAGCCCAAGCTCGAGATCCAACCCAATACATTTTACCCGAGCCCAACCCAATGTCGGGTTAGTCACGAGTCAGTTGGGTTGAACCCGCCCGACTTTCAGCCCTAGGTTCCAATCTTTGCCCGAGTAGTAGACTATGAGGAGCTTCAACACGAGGTCTTGGGTTCGAAACCCATGGGTGGTGAAATCCCACTATGGCATGTGTGGGTATGTGACGGGTGCGCGTTAGAAAAAAAAACACCATATGGGTGCTACCTTTGGTCTAAAGACAAAAAGTACCTGCTTTTGGGATTCTTGTTTTCAATGCTTTTAGTTTTCAAAAGAAAGACAAATAGCTACCTGTTTTACTTACAGTTGGAGTTGGCCCTTTTGGTATAAAAAGCCTTGAAATTTACATATTTTACGGACCAAAAAGGCTGCAAGTAGGGGTGTACATCGAGTCGAACCGAGTCGAGCTGGCCTCAACTCGACTCGGCACGGCCACTAGTTGACCTCAGCTCGAACTTGGCTCGATCCTTGAGCCTAATTGGCCAGCTCGGCTCGGTTTGATCAGCAGCTTGGGCCAGTTCGAGCCAAGTTCAAGGCGAGTTCGCCATTGCAACATTTTTACAAACACTTGGACTACACTTTCAAAATCTCACTGTATTTAAGACAGTAGCAATGGTTTTACAGGTATTTTATCAAACGCCTTCTAAGCAACATAAAAATCAAGAAAAAAAAGAGGGGTGTTGGTTTCATATACATACCTACCTTGCCACCAGCCACACTTCTTTGTGTCATTTCATCAAACATCTGGTGAGCAACATCAATATCAAAGTAACCAAGTCACCGAATTGGTTCAATCCGAGTTCGATTCGAGCTGGGGCTAGCTCAAACTCATTTTCAAGCTCAAAAAGTCAGCTCGACTCAGCTTCGAACCAACTTGAATCAAGCTTTTTCGAGTCGAGCCGAGCTAGCTCGGTTCGTGTACACCTCTAGCACCCTATTCATGTTTAGCTTTGGATTCACCTATTTTTGGGCTTGTGTCTGACATTTTTTTTTTTTTTTTTTTTTATACACGCACACACACCCACACACTCACACTAGAGGAATTTCACCACCTATGAGTACTCAAACCCCTGACCGGGAGTTAAAACTCCTGAGAGTCTACCACCCAAGCAAGAGTAAGGACCAAGCTTGTGTCTGACATGATTTGGAAATACACACACACACACACACACATTTATATATATGAATGAATGAATGAATGAATGAATGAATGGGGTGAATTTTTCATAAACATAAAGATAGGCCCATGTATTGAATTGTGTGGTTCATGTAAGAGGGGACAAATTAGGTGTGTTCCATCCTCACCCAAGATGGTCCACGCTTATTGTGGAGCCTACATTGATGTATATATTCTATATCCACACTGCCCATCTGTTTTTCTATATCATTTTAGGGCATGAGCCTCAAAAATGAAGAAGATACAAATATCAAGTGGACCATACCATTGAAAGCAGTTGTGATAATGGGCCACAAAGTTTTGGATAAGGGTAATATTTGTTTTTTTTCCTGCATTCAAGTTTGTTTGACCTTATCCACAAATTGAGTGGACAATAAACATTATGGGCCATAGGAAGCTTTTAATGATAGGACTTTCAATCAAACTGCTTCCTATAATATAGTCTACCTAAGATTTTGATTTACTTTATTTTTGGAACATGCCACAAAACTAGCTATGTGGGTGCGTCCCTAACCGTAAGTCGTATGCATTTTATTTCCACAGTCCATCTACTTGGTTAGTTTATTTTAGGGCTTGTTTTAAAAAATAAAATAAAATAAAGTAGATAAAAATTTCAAATGGACCGTGCTTAGGGGTCGTTTGGGACCATGGATGGGAGGGGATTAGCGGGGATTTGAGGAGGTTTCAAATCCCCTAGTTGTTTGGTAGCATAAAGTAATCGGGGGTTTCAAATCCAGGGGGTTTCCAATCCCCTCTTTGAAAGGGTTTGTAATCCAAGGTGAGAGCTTGGATTACACCTAAAATCATTTCAATAGTTGCTGGTGTAACATATGTGTCACTATACACTATCATTCTATTGGGTACATGGCCCACTAATGATGATCAGCACTGTCCAAACATTGTCCATGTAAATCAACGGTTAAAAATCATTGGTTAGTCACTCAGACATGATCTTGTGCTTGGGGTCCATCCAAGACTTGAAATTTCATTGTTTTTGGGCAAAATATATATTACAGAGGGCTTATCACAACCATTGTGTCAAAACTTACAGATCTACCTAATTAGAGATGTTAAAGTTGATTTAATAATTAAATTCAAACCCCATTAAATATATCATGGGTAAGTACTTTTGTATTAAAGTTGATTCACACTCCAGGGTGCCAAACACACCGGGAGGATTGCAAATCCAGGGGTTTCCAAATCCACGATCCCAAACAGCTTAAAAGAAACAGTGATTAGTGAACATTAAAAATCCTTTATTGGGCACAAAAGTTTTGGATTAAGCTAATATATGGATTTATTATTATTATTTTAATTTCACCCATAACCGTGTGATCATATCAATAGGTTGGATGGCCAATACACATTACTGTAAACCCTAGGAAGTTTTAAATGGTGGAATGTTTTTCAATGACCATAATTTCTTGTGGTGTGGCCTGCGTGAAATTTGTATCTCCTTTAATTTTTTTTAGACTATGCACTACAATAAGCTACCAAAACAGATAGGCGCTTAGATATACAATGCATGCCCACCTCATCGCTGTTATGCGGCCGCATTCGCAATAGCCAGGTGCATTTTTAACTTTTTGTAAAATACGGTATATGTTCATATACCGTACATATCTATTTTAGACGGCAAGCATTTATTTAACCGACGTTTCAAAATTACGAGTTCTGATTTGAAATACCCCAAAGCAGTCACTAATCTGTCTTTGGCTCAAAAGATAGGCAGCCGTGGTCATTGTCTCTACATTTTTTCACTGGCCTCTTATTATTATTATTATTAAGAAGGGTGGATTCCTATGCTAGTTTTAAATAATTTAAAAAAAGATGATGATGACACATTCTTTCCACATACAGCACTGACTCAGAGCTATCTACACCACCTAAATTGTGGGTCCCATTACGAATTGTGGGTCCCATTATGAATTAAATATATCTTTAAATCAAACTAAGCAATGCTAACCATTCAATTAGTGGCTATCACATGAATGGTAAAAAGTAAAACAGTGAGCGGTCCAAATTTCAAGGAGGAAAATTTTCATATGGTTAAACCGTCCACCATGTCATGTGGGGATTGATGAGGACTCTTCACCATTTTTCAAATTGTGCAGAACATCCCAATTATTATTGATATAATTGACATGTGTTACAATTGATTTTTCTATGTAGCTATGCTATCTTGGATGGGCCCACAGGATCCTAATTATTGCACTGGAGGACTTCTGATGAAAGAAAATTGTGATGGAAATATAAAGTTACCCACCCTCAGTTTCACTTCCATTTTTTTTTCCTTAAATATCCTCCAAGCCAAGGTTTAGGATTATCCAATCTGTGTGCATCTCCTCATCTGATCCATCGGAGGTAGGGTCCGCCAAATGATCCATTGAGTTTGCGGATCCCAAGTGTACGACAGGTTAAGAAAGTGGCAAATAGGTCCACTCAGGTAGAGAACATCAAAAGTATTATTGATCAGATAGCCATCTAATTTTCTATATGAGCTTTCCAGAGTATGGTGATCCAGAAATTTAATATGATAATGTTTGTTTGAGAAAAATGCCAAAGATGGGATAACTAGGGTAATTATTGTAAGTTCACCACCACGAGCTTCGAGCTTATATTATATTTCTTTGCCAAATTTCATGATAATGTATGTAAATATGTTGTCATTATAATTTTAGTATGGCTAAACTAACCACCCGTATCGATGGTAAGATGCAAATGTATTTAAGAGATAAGTAATTTATAATTATTTCATTTTTTCATAATACTATTATAAAAATCTCTAATATCAACGACAACATTTACTTATTTTGTGATAATTTGATAATAATATAATGATGAAAATGCTATAATTATAAATTTACCATAGATTAATCAAACATAAGAATTGGTGGTTAAATACAGTTGATGTTAATAGACAAGTAAAGTAATTTGCAATTCATTGGCTATATCCTTTACATTACAATTGTAATCGATGAAGCAAGCAAGCTCTTAGGTTGCTTTTGTATTGTGCTTTTACTTGATGGTTCTCTATAAGATTTCTTTCTTGATTTTTTCTATAAATAAATATGTGTGTGGGAAAAACACCATATATATGTTGAATTTCTCTTCAAGTATCATAGTTATATATATATATATATATATATATATATATATATATATATATATATATATATAACACTAAAAGCTCTCTCTCTCTCTCTCCCTTTTTCCTTACCAACAACAACTATTGCACTACCAGAGCTACTAATAAGACCCTGAAACCCTAACCTAATGCCCCAAAATCCTATCCAAACACCCCAATGCTACCACATCTTGTTGTTTACCCAACCTCTTGCTTCTCCTCGGCTTGCTACCGCTACATCCAGCAGTCGTTGCACCTCTACTGTTGAGTGTCAAATATTATATATTTTTTCCTAATTATGTTGCTTTTACAAACATGATAGGGCTTAATGGTATATTTTATACATGTTTGTGTTACAAGATGAGTTTAAAAGCTTGGATTGAAAAGAATGCTAAAAGTATAGATTTAATGTTCAAGAATTACAAAGGCAAAAACCGGATCTTTGGAGACCAAGATTGAAGATTTCAAGACCCCAAGATCCAAAGAAACCAGGTGAGGAAGGAAGGAGGTTTGCAGTGCAAAGTACAAATATTCACAACATCTGAACTGATTTTGTCATCGACCACTGTTTGATGACATCGAAGCCAGAGTTCGATGACATCGAACACAGCACGATGACATCGAATTTTTACATGAAAATCAAGTTGGTTGCTAGACGTATTGGATGTAATTCTCGAGTACTCGAAGCCTCTCTCGATGACATCGAAGAATTGCTCGATGACATCGAAGGTTGTTCGATGGCATCAAATTTTCTGAAGAATTCTGAAGCAACTCGCTAGGATATTTTGGACACTTTTTCGATTACTCGAAAATCATTCGATAACATCAAAGGCAGCTCAATGACATTGAATGAAGGTTCGATGACACAGAAACTTACGCAGTGAGTAAATGTGCAACTTTCGAAAATCAACTTATGTTCGATAACATCAAAATCAGTTTGATTTCATCGAACGCGTTACGCACAGTTACGCGGACTACATAAATTGAGGTAGTTTTACGATCTTTCGCAAGCAAGGCTATAAATATGGTTTTTCTAGGCACTTTTTAGGATATCTAAGGTTTGGAGAAGTGGAGAAAAAGGGTAAAGTCATCTCTCAAGAGTTCTTCTTCATTTATTTCCTAGTTTTTAATGCTTTCTTTGAGGATTCTTGATCCAATCTTGTCTATGGTTGGCTAAACCTCTTAGCTAGGGCTAAGAGGTGAAGCTTATAGCGTTTTTGGGATGTTCTTCTTGTTTTGATTCTTGTTCTTGTTGAACCTCTTTGATTTCTAATTGATTTTAAGTAATACTTTCAATTTTTAATAGTTTATTGTGACTCAAATTACAATGGATCTGCAATAGCTTTTGAGTATCTTATTTTCTTATTTAACATTGTGGGATTGGTAAATCCTGTTATTTTCCATTGTCTCCTGGGCATGGTTAGGTGATGGAATCCCTTCTAAATCTTCACAATTCTCCTCCGTTGAGGCTAGATTAATGAAAAGTGCAGAGATTTGACTAACTCTTTTTCCAACTAGATAAGATAAGACTCTAATTCCAATTGGAATTCTTGAATCAAGCAAGGTAGCATCTCAATTGCTACAAGTGGATCCTTGACACCTTAATTCCGACTTTTAATTGATAGTTTAAACAATATTCACAAGTATTCTTTTTATTCCATATTTCTAATTAGATCTTCTTATAATTCTACTCCTAGTTATTTTCAAAATACGCATAAGATTAGTCCCCGTGAATTCAACTTCGATCTTACCAAGATTATTACTACAACGCTACCCTATACTTAGGTTGTGAAAAAGTTTTTAACGTCGTTGCAGGGGATTAACGGCTGTGTTTTTCTGAGTTTAATTAGTATTAGAATTAGGTTAAGATTATGGTTACTTTTTGTTTTGTTTTCAGGTTTGGATTTTTCTATTTTATTTTTAGAAACTAACTGTATTTCTGTTTTGTAAGATCCTAACATAGCAATCTCCGATCTGGTAACCTCCTAATTATTTCTCTCTTTTCTTGTCTAGATTTCTCATTTGCCTTAAGTTTTCTCTTTAGGTTTAGGTTAGATTCTGAACTTGAGAGGTGAGAGTGTTTCATACCCAAGTGGGTCTATGATAACATTCTACGTCTCTTGAGTGAAGGAGGATTATTCGAAGGGTTGCACATCCATCATACGATTAGACACCTCTACAAATCCTCAAAGTTAATAGAAGTGATGGCTGCAAATTAACCTCAACCTCCGGTTGAGGAAATCCAGGATGAAAATGAGGTGCAGAATGCACTCTATGAGATTTCTTACAACCAGTAGGGATGAGCACACCTTCATGTATGCTTTTTTCAGAAAATTAAGGGAATATGGATATCAAACCATGGGTGATCCAAGTCCTTCCAAAATTCCATTGACTTGAATTTGAAAATCCATATTTATACTTAAAAGAGTTTGATAAGATCATAGTCACTCTATACTTTCCTAATGTGTCTGAAGACACGGTCAAGCTGAAACTCTTTCCATTCTCCTTAAAAGAAAAGGCTAAGACGTGGTTGCACTCACTACGTCCGCGATCGATTAGCAGATGGAATGATACGACAATGGAGTTCATTAAGAAAATTTTTCCATATCATAAAACAAACACCCTTAGAAAGTCAATCATGAACTTTGCCCAAAATGAAGATGAAACATTCTTCCAATGTTGAGATCGATTCAAGGATCTTGTCAGTTCATGCCCACAACACGGTTTTGAAACGTGGCACATAACAAGTTTCTTCTACAATGGGCTGACATCTTCCATGCACTAAATGGTCGAGACAATGTGCAATGAGTGAGATTATTTTGACAAGCTTGCTGAAAACACACAATCACGGGACATCTCCCTAAAACCTAGCTCCACTTCTAAGCTCGCTCAATCAAAAGAGAAGAGCGGAATATATCTTTTGAAAGAGAAAGACGATATAAATGTTAAAGTGCTCAGTCTCACAAGGAAACTCAAGACCATGAAACTTAAGAAGGATAAGGCTAAGGAAGTTATTTGTCGTATTTGTGCTTCTAACGTTCATACAACTGAGAATTGTCCAACAATACATGCTTTTTAAGAAATATTGAATGAGCAGTTAAATTGCATAAACAACTACCAAAGGCCTTTCAAAGGACCCACTTCCAATTCCTACAATCTTAATTAGAGAAATCATCCAAATTTCAGTTGGAGAAATAGACAAACGACTAATCCTCAAGAGGCTCTTATACAATTTTTAAATCAAAAGAAACCTCAAGAGGATACGGTTCAGAAATTCATGCAAAACCAAGAGTTCTTCAATCAGACTACGATGCAAGCATTTCAAGATCTCAAAACAATAATGAGAATGTTTGCATCATCCCTTTCAAAAGATGGAGTCACACTTAGCAAGTGGGGAAAAAGGGATACTCCCAACACAACCTCTCACCAATCCAAAACCATAATATAAGATAAGTGATCCAAGCTCCGCAAATCAGATGGAGCAGGTTAAGTCTATCACCACTCTTAAGAGTGTGAAAATCATTGATAAATCTATTCCGGTAAGGGCTGAAAAGTCTAAGGACCTAGAAGAAGAAAAAGATGATAGACCTAGCATTACTCCACATGGATTAGAACTAGAACCTTTGAGTAAGCCGATTGCTCCGTTCCCCCAGCAGTTGATTACACCAAAACTTCTAACTAACTCTAGGACATTATAGAGATGTTGAAACAAGTGAAGGTCAACATCTCTCTTCTTGATGTTGTGAAACAAATTCCTTTATACACCAAATTTTTGAAAGACCTATGCATAACCAAAAGGCGGCAAAGTATCAAAAAGAAAATTTTCCTAACAAAAAAAGTGAGTGTCATCCTTAAACAGAGTATGCCATAAAAATATAAAGATCCTGGTAGCCCAACTATCACATATATAATTGGGAATCACCAAATTGAGAACACACTACTTGACTTGGGAGCGAGCTAAAATCTGATCTCTTACTCGGTTTATGAACAATTGGGTCTAGGTGAATTAAAACCTATCCGGACCACATTACAGCTTGCTGATCGTTCAATTCGTGTACCGAGGGGGATGATCAAGGATGTATTGGTTCAGGTTGACAAATTCTACCATCCAATAGATTTTATTGTCGTGGATACTCAGCCTATTGCAGATATGAGCACTCAAATTCCTGGTATGTTTGGCCGCCCACCGTGATTTTCATGAGACATCTATTTTTTTAGATCATTCTAGGACTTGTGCCCAAAATTGAACAGGAGGATACGAGACTCAAGTGGGCCACATTAAATGAAAAGATGGGTTGAGAATTTTCTACCTTTGAAACCTCCTTGGAGTCTACAATGATGTTTACATGCCATCCATACCATCGTAACGTCATTACTACTGGATGAACTGAAATCACAAGTATCACCGTCATTCAAAACTGATTATGTGGCCACACGAATATTTTAACTGTGGACGTTCAAACCTCACGTTTTTTGCCCACTTGAGTATTAGATACAGCTCAATTTTGTATGTCCCGAAACAAGCCTACAAAACCGATGGACGGAGTGGATGTCTCAGACATAACGGGGGGCCCCACCTAAGGTTCCCAGCGCAGGAATCCGCGTTCGATCTACCCAACCCTTAAAAGCAAAAGTGATTAGGGTTCGAATGAGAAGGAGAGGGGAATTTCCGGCCACTGAAATGTGTAAGCGCCAAGGGCAAGCCAAGACCGGGTCTCTCACCTCCATCATCCAATTCCAAAAGGGATGTGGGATCCACAAGCCCTAGACCCCACACGCACCTCGTCCTTTCCTCTTCCTTTCCTTTGAATACACCTCCTCCTATAAATAATCCATCTCCTTCCAGCCACATCATCTCGCAATTTCTCCTCCTTCCGTTCTTTTCTTCCGCTCCCCATCATATGTCTCAGAGGCCCAACGTTCCTCATTCCTCTACGATAGCTTTCGCTCTCCATTCCCATCTTTTCGTCTCCAGTGACATGAATCCCAATTCCAACTGGTCTTTTTGATCTCTCTATCTCTTATTCTTTCTCACAACACCCAAATTAAAAATCCATATAAGAAAGAAGAGAAATTTCCTCCCTTCCAGGCTTCCTTTCAACACCCAAATCAAAAACCCATATTAGAAATAAGAGAAATTTCCTCTCTTCCAAGCTTCCTTTCAACACCCAAATCAATACTCATTTCGGAAAGAAAAGAAATTTCCAAGACATGGGTCTGAAAGCATTCGTCGAAGGCGGCATCGCCTCCATCGTCGCCGGCTGCTCCACCCACCCTCTCGACCTACTCAAGGTCCGTCTCCAGCTCCATGGAGAAAACTCAATTCCAGCCCAGCCCAATCTCCGCCCAGCTCTCGCCTTCCAAACCACCACCGCAGGCGCCACCATACCGGCTCCTCCGCCGCCCCCCCGCGCCGGCCTGATCTCGGTCGGCGTCCGCATCGTCCGCACCGAGGGCGTCTCTGCCCTCTTCAACGGCGTCTCCGCCACAGTCCTCCGCCAGACCCTCTACTCCACCACCCGCATGGGTATCTACGACATCCTCAAGACGCGCTGGACCGACCCCAACTCTGGCAGCATCTCCCTCGTCCGCAAGATCTCTGCCGGCCTCATCGCTGGCGGCATCGGCGCCGCCGTCGGCAACCCGGCCGACGTCGCCATGGTCCGGATGCAGGCCGACGGCCGCCTTCCCATCGATCAGCGCCGGAACTACCGCAGCGTGCTCGACGCCATCGGCCGCATGTCGAAGCAAGAAGGGGTCACGAGCCTGTGGCGTGGATCGTCCCTGACTATCAATCGGGCGATGATCGTGACCGCGTCGCAGCTGGCGTCGTACGACCAGATCAAGGAAACGATCCTAAAGAAGGGCTATATGAAGGACGGCCTCGGGACGCACGTGACTGCGAGCTTTGCTGCTGGGTTCGTTGCGGCAGTCGCGTCGAATCCGGTCGACGTTATAAAGACAAGAGTCATGAACATGAAGGTCGAGGAAGGGGGGAAGGCCCCGTACGCCGGGGCGCTAGATTGCGCCGTGAAGACAGTGCGCTCGGAAGGGGCGATGGCCCTCTACAAGGGGTTCGTGCCGACGATTTCGAGGCAGGGACCTTTCACCGTCGTGCTGTTCGTGACGCTGGAGCAGGTCCGGAAGCTGCTCAAGGATTTTTAATTATGATATTATCATGATAATGACGATAATTAGTAGGAAGAAGAAATTCTCTCTCTGTCTCTCTCTCTCTCTCTCTCTCTCTCTCTCTCTCTCTCTCCTTTTTTTTGAGGCTCCTAAATATTTGGAGTAGCAAGAGAATCTTTATATTTATATTTAGTACTCTTATTTTTTTTAGTTTATTCGTGGTGTTGTTGTGAGTGTTTGGGGATGCAGATGGTTTGTGTTGTGGTTTATGATGTGATCCAAAACGTTGATATGATTTGTCCCAGTTGTTGGTGAGATCTTAGGCCTTGATGGGCATTGGAGAAATTGAGATGCAGGAAAACGCTGTGATGGTTTTTTGGGATTTTTCTTCCTTCGGAGGAAGGTGCAGGAAAATGCTGTGATAATTTTTTTGAATTTCTGCTCTGTTTGGAGGAAGGTGCAAAGATGCAGGAGATTGCTATTTGGAGCGTAGCTTGAGAATCTTTATGTGAAAGTGCAGGAAATTGCAATTTGGAGGGTAGCTTGAGAATCCTTATATTTTATGGTTATGATGCGATCCCAACCGTTGATATGATTTGTCGCAGTTGTTGATGAGACCTTAGCTCTTTAATTAGTGGGCTCGGGGGTTGAGAAATCATACCAGGTGCAGAAAATGCTATCATTTTTTTATTTTTATTTTTTTGAAGGGGTGGGGGTTTTCCTTCTGTTTTTTACTGTTCCGATTGCCTAACCAGGATGCATTTGTACCAACGTTTTGATGACTCGTGAGGACTCTCGGTTTTCGTATGTGGGGGACAGAAACCTGTTGCAGCGGATTGCCTGATGACGGATGCGGATTTCCTGCAAAGCCTTTCCCAGGCAGTTCCTGGACTGGGAACTTAGGTGGGGCCACTGTGATGTTTGTGAGAAATCCTCCCCGTCCATCCGTTTTATGAGTTAATTTTAGTACATGTTGCCAAAAATGAACCGTATCCAAAGCTCAAGTGAGCAGTATTAAAGGAAAATGTGGTTAGGGAAATTCCTACGGCTGAAACCTTCCTTACTGGTTTTAACATTGATGTTAAAATGTGGTCAGGGAAATTCCCACCGTTGAAACCTTCCATACTGGGTTTAACAGTGATGTTTAGATGCCATCCATACCGTTAATAATGCCATTCCTATTGGGATGAACTGAAAACAAAAATATTAGCATAATCAAAACTTTTGTAGCCCAATGAATATTTCAACTGTTAACATTTAATTATCACATTTTCGACTCACTCGAAACATGTCCTTAAAATGAACTCACAAAACGGATGGATGGAGAGGATTTTTCACAAACATCACAGTAGGCTTCGCCTGGGTTCCCAGTGCAGGAACTTCCTGCAAAAGGCTTTCATAGAAAATCCGCGTTGATGCTTCCACCAGCGATATATCGCCATGGCAGGTGTGGTTAGGGATGTACATCGAGTCGAGTTAGCCTTAGTTCCGCTCGGCTCAGTCACCGGGCTAACCCAGCTTGAACTCAGCTCAACTCGGCGATTGAGCCAGCATCTCTAACTCGACTCGGCTCAGTCAACAATTGGACCGAGTTCAAGCCGAGTTCGAGCTTGGTTCGAGCTTTTGAACCGAGTTCATTTTTCAAGCCGAGGACCACTCACCATTTTATTTCTAACCACCCGTTTCATAGCCATTAATTGGATGGTTCAGATCGCTTAATTAGCATGATTTTGAAGACAATAACCCCATCTACAATGAGACCCATAATCTAGATGGTCTTTGGATAGCTTTAGATCAGTGCCACAAATGAGGAGGATTGATCACCACCATTTTTTAAATGGTGACAAACTAACAAGGGAAGCTAGCATATGTCCACGGTGGGGCCCATGGGATTATCGATCTGAATTTATATCATCACATCCGTTGGATCCATCAAAAATTGAAGAGAAGAAGAAAAGAGAGTTGGATCCCGTTGGCGGGTGGTGAAGTGAGAATTCAATTGGAGGGCAAGAGCGGCATTGGAAGCTAGGGAGTGAGCGTGGAGGTGGGGTAGATGATGGGAGATATGAGGGGGAGGGATTCTCAACCGTAAATCTTGGATGCAACGACGGAAGAAAGCAGCCCTTTGTTCGAGTTCTTAGGCATACTGCTAACACTACGTATGCAGCCCATGCAAGCTAACCAGCCATCTCTCTCTCTCTCTCTCTCTCTCTCTCTCTCTCTCTCTCTCTCTCTCTCTCTCTCTCTCTCTCTCTCTCTCAGGAGGAGAACACGTATTCCTTTGATGCTCTGGTAGAGGGTGATGGATGAGGTGAGCGGTGCTGGACTAGGTTGAGAGAGGAGGGAGAGACTAGAGAGAGAGAGGGAGGAAGACTGGAAGAGGGGAGCTCGGGCGTGGGTTTGTTTCGGTAAGGGTTTAGGGGCACCGGGCGTGGGTTTGTTCGGGTAAGGGAAAGGGAGCAACGAGTCAGGGATTAGTTTTTTTTTTTTTTTTTTAAAGGCTTATATACCCTACACCGAGTCGAGCTAAGTTCGAGTTGGATTCAATCCAAGTCAAGTCGAGCTAGGGCAAGCTCGAACTCGGCTTGAACTCATTTTTGAGCTCAAAAAATCAGCTTGACTCTATTCGAATTCAGCTTCAAATTGAGCCAAGTCAAGTTTTTCGAGTCGAGTCGAACGAGCTAACCGAGCTAGCTCGGTTGTGTACACCCCTAGGTGTAGGTAACAGGTGCAGTATCACATGCTAAGTAAAATTTGTGAGTCTTGTGACCCATGAATAGGTAGGATTACATATAAACACTATTATAAGCCCTACGAAGGTTTCTTCATTAGACATCTTTAAGACGTTTTTAATGGTGGATGGTGGATGTCATTATCTTTACTATTTATGTGGTGTGGTCCATTGACGCACGGATGGACGTGATGAGGTTGATCACCGTCTTCATTAAAAGGGATCATTACTCCGAATCTACGGAGCTTCCATGGACATTCTAATAAATTCAAAAATAAACGAATTGATGACAAAAATGAAATTACAACTTTTTAAATAGTGATCTCAAACATAAGAAGAAGTTTTAGAATCAAACTCCACTCAAACTTCCTTTAGAATCAAACTCCACTCAAACTTCCTTTAAAAAAAAAAAAAAAAAAAAAAGTGACTTATTATAAATAGTAAACTTACTATTTACAAATGGTCATGATTTTTACTAGACTTGATGGTTTTAGGCTAAAAATAGTAAATGTCCAATTTAGCCTAACACGTTATTCTCTAAAATTTTCTAAGCCCTTTTTATGTTGGGCACAACTCCTAAATCTCAAAGGACCAAGGATTATGATCGAATTAAAACTTACTGTAAATATTAAAAACAAAATTAAAAAGGATTTTCAACCAATGATATGATGGAATCTCACAAATCCGGCATGGTCAATCCAGCATAGCAGGTTGGTTGGCATCCTACCCCAGAATCATATATGGTATGTCGAAAAATTCATTTTAGTTTACAAGATATGCTTGTTTTAGGGTTCTGACTGTCCAGATCACTTTCACCTTTGATCAGGCTTTCTTTAGTCCATCTTGGCCATGAAAGTGTCCATGACCCACTCTACATCATCCACTAAAGCTTTCGATATACTTCAATTTTGGACTCATGATTTAAAATAAGTTAATAAAAGCTATGTTTCAATTTTATACAAAGTTTAATCTATACATTATAGTTTACTAAGTTACTAGGCAGGTATGCATGTTTGTCAGTCCCTAGCGTTCTGAGGGGCTACTATGGTGCATGTGTTTTATCCACATTTAGAGTTCATTTTGTCATGTCATCCCAGGTACAAGCATAAAATTGATGCAGTTCTAAGGTTTTAGTAGGCACGCAATGGGGATTAAATACCTACCAGAGAAAGCTTTTTGGAGCATATGTTTTGGATTAAATTAATATTTTTATTTTACCTTCATCCAGGTCTAAAAGATCTTATGAACAAGTTGAATAGCCATTAACAATCAAAGTGGGCCCTAGGAAAGTTTCAATGGTATGTGTCATTATCTGCACTACTTGTGGTGTAGTCCACTTGAGCATTAGAGTTGCCTCATTTTTGTGCCGGTAGCTTAAAATGATATGGCAAAATGGATGGACAGTGGGTAAAACTCATACATCACGGCAGCCTCTCAACAGCCATGTCCGTTCCTAGTTAGAGATAGGTGGCGTAGAGATAGGTGGTGTATCACCTAATTTGTTGGGCCACCTTGATGTATGTCTTTTATTCTTGATTTCCATCTATTTTGCCAACTAAATTTAGACCGAGAGATCACAAATAAGTAGATCAAAAGCTATGGCATGAGTGTGTAGGTGTATGTGCTGTGTGGAAAAAAAAAGAAAAAAAAAAGATTAAAAGCTCAAGTGGACCACACCATAGAATACAATGGTGATTAAATACCTACCATTAAAAACTTAGAGGCATGTAAGTTTTGGATCAAGCTATTATTAATTTGTGTTTTTCTTCGTTGAGGGCTGTGTGACCTATGAATAGGTATGAATGGCAAATAAACGCCTAAACAGGCCCTAGGAACATTTTAACAGCGTGTCACTATCCTAAATGTTTCCTACAATGTATTCCACTTGAGCTTCGGATTGATTCATTTTTTAGCTCATGCCTCAAATAAGTTTTAAAACAAATGGATGATGTGAACGTAAAACACTTACATCATGGTGGGCCCCATAACACTCGATGGTCATGAAATTCACTTCTAACACACTTGTATATTGTGATGCAATATGGTGAGATTTGATTGAGCCACATGCGGCTTTCACAGTGGCTCACTTAAACATGTTTGAAAGTTATTACCAAGTATTGTACCCAGCAGGTTGGGCTCCAAGGGGCCACTATGATGTATGGCTTTTATCCTCATTGTCCATGAAAATTGAGGCAAATGTCGACCACACTGTAGCAGCAGTGCTAATGACACATAATTAAAACCTTCCTAGGGCTGACAGTGAAGTTTATTAGCCATACCAGTTCATAAGGTCATATAAATTTAGATGAAGGGAAAACATGCATATAAGCTTGATCCAGGACTTTTATGGCCCCAAAAAGTTTCCAACTATAGGTGTTTAATTGCCACTGTGTTCCACTTGAGCCTTGGATTTACTATATTTATGAGCTTGTAACCTAAAATGATATAGAAAAATGGATGGACCATGCGGATAAAACCCTTAGGGGTCATTTGGCACCATTGATTTGGGGAGATTTGAGGAAGTTTCAAATCCCTTATTGTTTGGTAGCATAAAGTAATCAAGGGTTTTAAATCGAGGGGATTTCAATGCACAGTCTGACCTTGGATTACATCTAACCAGGGGTTTCAAATCCACTGTCTGACCTTAGATTACACCTAAAATCCTTTCTATGGTTGCATGTGTAACATATGTGTCACCATACTATTATTTTATTGGGCACATGGCCTACTGATGATATCAAAAAACAATTAGATTA
Organism: Magnolia kwangsiensis; assembly: GCA_037074715.1. Classification (NCBI taxonomy): domain Eukaryota; kingdom Viridiplantae; phylum Streptophyta; class Magnoliopsida; order Magnoliales; family Magnoliaceae; genus Magnolia; species Magnolia kwangsiensis. The sequence goes on along the minus strand of CM073572.1, from coordinate 15,400,524 downwards.
TTGAACTATAATTTCTTTAATATGATAATCAGTATTGTCCAAACATTGTCTATATAAATCAACAGCTAAAAATCATTAGTTAGTCACTTAGACATGATCTTGTGCTTGTGGCCCATCCAAGACATGGAATTTCATCATTTTTGGGCAAAGCATATATCTCAACAGGCTTATTACAACCATTGTATCAAACATTACATGTCTCTACTTAGAGATATTAAAGTTAGTTTGGTAATTAAATTCAAACCTCTATAAATATACCAGGCATAGTTTACTTTTGGATTAAAATTGATTCCCAAACTAGGTTGCCAACACAATAGGAGGATTTCAAATCCATTCCAAAACCAGGGGTTCCAAATCCACACTCCCAAACAGGCCCCTTTAATACAGTGGACCCTCTCAGCTGCAACTTTTGGGCATGAGGGTAGTACCCAAATGGCCTAACGTCATCCATCCTTAATAGCTGCATGTGGTCCAATCAAACCTCCACCTGATTCTACGTGAGATACTGGACTCACCCAAGATGGTGCCCCCTTTATTGTGGGGCCACCTTGATGTATGTATTTTATATCCATGTTATTTATATGTTTTTTCATATTATTTTAGGACATTATCCAAAAACTCAGATCAGATCCAATTATTAGGTGGACCGTGCCATACGAAATAGTGGTGATTGGCCATTATTAAGGCCATACAAGTTTTTAATCAAGCTTATATTTATTGTTTTCCTTTCATCCAAGTTTACTAGACCTCACCAACAGATTGGATTGCAAATAAACTAGAGAAACATTAAAGTGGGCCATAAGAAGTTTTTAATAGTCACTATTGTTTCTTATGGTATGGTCCACCTGATTACTGGATCTACTTCATTTATTGAATAATACTCTAAAATAATCTGGAAAAAAACGGATGGACATGGGGATACAAGATGCAGACATCATGGTGGGCCCCACGTTAAGCGCCACATCGTCTTGTGTGAGGTCCGGTCTCACCTAATCCGCTCCCATCCTTGCATAGGCACATGGCTCAGTCAAATCCTACAGCGTCGGGGATCCGAGATAATGGTATTGAATTGAGCCACATGTCCATGTTGATTATGGCTGGGTTGAGCACGCACCATCCAAACATGCACTAAGTGAATGCCAATTGGCATACAACTGTAATATTCATGAGAAATCCATTCCGTCCGCTCATTTTCTCAGATCCTGTTAAGAGTATAAGCTCAAAAATGAAGTGGATTTAAAACTCAAGTAGACCGCACAACAGTATACAATGACTATTAAACGTCCACCATTCAAACATTCCTGGGCCTCAAAAGTTTTGGATCAGGTTAATATTTCTATGTTTTCAGTTAATAACATAGGAATGACCTCATGAATGGTATCGGTGGAATACAAACATCACCCTAGACTTAGGAATGTTTCAACGGGTGGCATTTTCCTATCCACTTTTTTCTATTATGCAGCCCACCTGAGTTTTGGATATATTTTATTTTTAAGCTTATGCCCTAACATGTTATGAAAAACGGATAAACAGGATGGATTCTTACAAACAACACCGGTAGCCCCATCTAGCTTCCCGTAACAGGAAGGTCGTTCGAAAGCATTCATGGGCAGCCCAATCGAGTTTTGTATCCATCTCATTTTTGGTCGAAAAGCATAGAATGATCTATCAAAGGGAGGGGATAGATTTCACACAAACATGACGGTCGAGATACCCAGCATCCTTTCGACGCGGATTTCCGTGGAGAGCTCCCGCCCAAGAATGTTGGGTGAGGCCCACCGCCATGTTTTTAGGAAATCTGCTCCGTTCATCCGTTATCAGAGCTTATCTTATAATATTAATAATATATGAGGTGTATCCAAAACTCAAGTGAGCCACGCGAGAGGGAAAATTGAGGAAGGAAATACTTACAGTTGAAATCTTCCTAAGCTACCTTCATGTTTATATGCCATCCAAACCGTTTAAAAGGTCATTACTACTGAGATGAAGTGAAAATAGAAAAAAATTAGCCTGATACAAAGCTTTTATGGTTATAGGAGTGTTTCAACAGTTATCACTGAATTCCCACTGTTTCCTCTTGTGTGGTCCACTTAAGTTTTGGATCCACCACGTTTTTGGTCAAATATAATAAAATAATCTCTCAAAGAATATGAACGGCTAGATTTATCACAAACATGTCGGTGGCCCCACCCAGCATCCTTGCGCATGAAATCCGCGTCCTCATCCATTTTACCTACAGTTGGTGGAGAGACAGCGTGGATCCAGCAATCTTTTGGACGCGTCATTCACGCAGCGGCACGTGGAGATGATACGGCGTAGCTGGAAGTAAAATTATAAAACGGGGACACGGATTGGGTACTAGTAGTACCTCGCCCTCGCCCATCCCTAATTAAGAACGGACAGGAGATCTGAGGGGCCATCGTGATGTATGTGTTTTATCAACACCGTCCATCCATTTTCCATTTGATTTTTAGGGTACAAGTTTAAAAAAATGAGTCAGTTCCAAGCCCATAGTAGAGTACACGGTGGAGATTAAACACCTACCGTATAAAACCTTTTTGAGGCTGCGGAAGTTTTGGATTAAGTTGATTTTTTGTTTTCCCCTCGTTCATGTCCAAGTGATGTTATCAACAAGTTAGATGGCAAATAACCGTCACGGTGAGCCCTGAGAAGATATTAACCGTGGTGTCAATATCACCACTGTTTTCTGTGGTGTGATCCACCTGAGCCTTGGATCCGCCTCATGTTTGGCCTTGTACCCTTAAAATCATATGGTAAAATGGTTGGGCAGTGTGGATAAAAAGCATACAGTATGATGGCTCCTCAGAGCCATTATCATTTCCAAGCTAAGGACCGGTGGGATAGTACCCAATTCAGGTCCATTATACAGAAATTTTCGAACGCTCCCAAATTTACTTTCCCAAACAAAATTATTTTGTACAGATATGCTATTTTTGTACGAAAATATCCTAGCATTCAGTAGGGCTGTACCATCGATTCTTAGGCCTATCGCTACGAATTATAACCGTCGCTGTTGATTGTGTAGTTGTATAAACTATACTATAAAGGCTTAAGGCTCATGGGGAGTAATGGGAGTAATGGCTACGATACAAACAGCTACGGTTATAACCGTAGCTGTAGATCTATAGAATGGATAGTGCAACCATCTAAATGCTAAGCTATTTTCGTTTAAGTACGACTCTAACACACCTAATACTACTGTAATCATATATGTTTGACCAAATACAAGTCGTTTGTTAACACATATGATCTCTTGTTTAATTGAACACCAATAAGGCAGTCCTATGCGTATGATCTATGGCCATTAAAATAACAAAGAATTAAAAAAAAACAAATAATGGTTAAATTAGCAGTGGCATAACATAAGAAATTCATGGATAAGATGGTCAAGTTTTACTTTTTAAATCGTAAGTCAACTAACCAAATGACATGGACCTAATTGGTCATTCTGGAGGTTCCTTGTGGAGAGGGATGCATATTCCAGCAATGTTAATGAATATCAGCAACTCACTGTTAATATCAGCAGTTCACAGTAAATATCAGTGGTCCACTATTAATATCAGCGATCCATAATGAATATTAGCAGTCATCTCTTAATATCAGTGGTTCAAAATGAATATCAGCGATTCACTATTAATATTAGCGGTTGACAGTGATTATCACTGGTTTATTATTAATATCAACAATTCACAATGAATATTAACGGTCCACTGTTAATATCAGTAGTACACAGTGAATATCAATGCTCTATTGTTGATATCAGTAGTTTACAGTGAATATAAGCGACTTACTATTATTATCAACAGTCCACAATGAATATCAACGGTCCACTATTAATATCAGTTGTCCACAGTGAATATTAATGATCCGCCATGCAACATTCATCTATTACAATATTCTTTCATCTCAACATTCTTCTAATAAAATATTCATCCATTACAACATTCTTCCATTATAAATTTATCCATTTCACAAACTCCTACCATTCATACTAAAAAAAAAAAAAAAAACAGTTATAAAGGGAACCACCACACCTTCACCCTTAAATATAGAGCTGGGCAAAACAGACTCGATCCGGGGGATCCGACCCGATCAAAACCGAACTGACATCAGGCTCGGTGTAGATCGGGTAGCCCCATCCAGATCTAAAATATTTTTGGGTCAAGTTCTGATTGGCCTTGATCCGACCCGACCCGACCCGAAAACCCGATCTAAATGGATCTGGACCAATTCGATCCTACCCGATCTGGAGTACTTCTTATCGACACTTCTATTTTTTTCTTGTGATATGGTCTGCTTGACCTTTGGATATGCATCGATTTTGGGTTCAACTACTAAAATGATATGCAAAAACGAATGGACGACGTGGATAAACCACATTCATTCATGGTGGGCCCCAATAGAGTTGAGGGTGTATAATAAGAAGAGGATTTACTGGTGTACCGCACAGCTATGTAGCAGGCTGCAGAAGCCTAGCTGTAGGAACATGTCGTGCCAAGATGAAGCGGATTGCGTACTGAGTAACTCAGTACAATTAGCATACTGAGTAAACTTTGTGAGGTTTATCATGACTTATGTATTTTATCCACTCGGTTCATCCATTTTATGGGATAATTTTATAGTTCTAGCCCAAAAATAAAGCATATCCAACGCTCAAATGGGCCACACCACATGAAATAGTATGAATTGAAGATATACCATTGAAAAATTCTTTGGAGCTAAAGAAGTTTTGGATCAAGCTTATTTTTATTTTTTCCCTTCGTCCATGTTCGTAAGAGTTTTTGAATAGTTTGGATGACAAACAAACATCACTGTGGGACCTAATAAGGTTTCAACGGTGGAAATTATTATTCCCACTGTTTCCTGTAGTATGATATGCTTGATCTTTGGATATTCTTCAATTTTGAGCTCAATGTCGTAAATTATATGGAAAAACGGATGGACGGCGTGGATATACTACATACATTCACGGTAGGGCCAACTGAGTTTACTCAGTATAATAAGAGCATACTGAGTAACTCATTACGCAATCCGATTTCGTGCCAGGACGAGCCGTGCACTGATGCTTCTTGAGCTGCAAGTTGTACGAACGGTCTAAAGGAGATCAAAGTTATAAGGCCCAACAGTGATGTATTTATTATATCTACATCGTTCATATATATTTAGAGATCATTTTAGAGCATTATCCAAAAAAATGGATCATATCCAAAGATCATCTGGACCACACCACAAATAGCAACATAGAATGATTTTCACCTTTAAACAATTAGTAGGGCCCACCATAATGTTTATTTTCCATCTAATTTGTTCATAAGGTCACAAAGACCTGAATTAAAAGGAAAAACAAATTTGAAATCGATCAAAAACTTCTATGAGACTGTGGCCTCAAAAAGGGTTTCAATGATAGACGTTCAATCCCCACTGCTTTTTTCAGTGTGGCCCACTTGATAGTTAGATCTATCTTATTTTTCGTCTCAAGCCCTAAAACAAGTTCCCCAAATGGATGGACGGTTTTAATATAACACATACACCATAATAAGACCCACCGAACTTACTAACGTCCATGCATTATGCACCACCAATATGCACGGCACTTTCGTGCACAGCACGTCACAGTGCACGCCATTCACAGCACGTGAACAGGTGTAAGCCCCTCGAGATCCGATTTATATGAACGGCTCAAACGAGATCAACTGGGCCCCACAATGATGTATATATTATATCCATATCGTTTATCCATTTTTCATGATCATTTTAGAGCATTTAGAAGGAAAAAAAAAAAAAAAGAATCATATCTAAAGCTCAAATAGACCACATCGAAAATAGCAGCGAAGATAATGATTTTCACCGTTAAAAAAATTCGATGAGGATCGTACCCAATCTGATCCGACCCGGTTTTCCTGACCGAGTCGGGCTCGGTTCAGGTCAGGCCAAACGTGCTTCGGATCGGTTCAAGGCAGATGTTTTAGACCCGGTTTTGGATTGGGTCAGATTCAGATCCGCATATGTAGATTTCGAACCAAATTGGGTTGGACCAAATTCGGTCCAACTCGGTCTGATGCCCAGGTCTACTTAAACAACATACAAAAGCCACCATTATACTAACCTAAACATATTATTGACCATTATAGCTTCTATGTCATAGAGTGTGATCGAAAATCTTCAAACAAACACTCAGAAGCTCACCGAAATGAAAGAAATGATGTCATATGCACGTCTGAAGCTCGTCAAGTAGGTCCTACAGAGGTGGCAATGGTCATGAGGGACAAATGGTTCCTTGCCGTGAGTCTCACCATAAGAACTCATCCCACACTTAGTGATACCCACTGCCTTGTCATAAAGTAAATCAAACCCATCCACATAAAATGAACTTTAATTTTATGTCATCGGACAAAATTTAAGGGAAAAAAAATCATCACAAATGGCTACACCGAGGAAACCATTTAGAATTAGCGAATAATGTTAATACCATAATGAGTTACAAAAAGCTTTCTTCAAAAATTGAAAAAAAACTCTATTATAGCTTTCTGATTAAAATGAATAGAATAGATTGGTCAATGAGTGAGTTGAATCCTTATTTTTTACGGAGCTAATACCCCTTTTTCAAAAAACCTTTCTCCATTCTAGATGAAGCCCATTGTACGAGGAGCAGATGTGATTAGGTGTACTTTTGTCCCAAAAAAACAAAAAACGTTCCCTCAGTATTTTATTTTTTAAAAAGCTTATTTTTGGTAAAGATGGGCTAAAACCCTAAAGCCATCACCACATGATAGTATTAAGCTATTTGGACCAATATCCGTAGAAACTGATTAGATACATCCTCACGCCCGATAACATGGTATTTGACGGCCGATCAGTGCAACCTGTAAGTGTCATCGCTTGTCTACCAATCAAATCTTTCATGCCTACGTCCCGCCTGCGTAAGAAATCCATGCCATACAAAAGGTAGGCCCCACCTCAATTGCCATGTGGCATAAAAATCAGGCCCGTCTGCTCTTTAGGTGGGAGACAGCTGTATGCTGAAGCATAATGTCTGTTGTCCAATGATTCCAATCCCGCGTGATGGTCAACCAGACTGTTTTTCAGGCCAGCATATGCTCGCACTTGATTATGATCGGCACATCTCACATGCATCTCATGTTGGCACGTGTGCGACGAAGCATTCATCGTGGGATATGTTCTAAAGTTGTAAAAGTGGGCCACATGGTTCCCTGATCCAGACCATTGGTACGATGGGAACCAACCTGAACGAGTGGTGCTCCAAAAATCTCCTCTTCAGGACAATGCTAACCCTTGGATTGGGGACCCGCTCGTTGATGTTTAGGAACTATGGTTCCCATTCAATTAAAAGAATACCAACCAAACGATAGAAGGCTGTGATCTTTCCATAAGGAAGATGGGGCATTCCCATCCACGGTTTGGCGTTGTCCATGAGCTCAACACTCTAGATCACGGAGAAATGGGCCATCTGGTACCGAACAAGGAAAAATCAAGGATACCATGCGAATCCTGGGCCGCTATTGGAATTGCGCGTGGAACCCATGGATGAGTGGCTTATGAGTCGAGTGTCGGCCTTTTGTGATGGAGAGTAAAATACATTACATCATTGCTTTAGGAGGAATGATATGATACGTCTGAGCATCTTTGAGCGACACTGGACATGCGTTTTAAGTTGTGAAAAGTGGGGCCCATGGTTTCGTCAACCTGCCATTTCTTTTTTCTGTGGATGGTGCATGCTCCAAAAATCGGAAAATCTTCCCCATTTGGAACATCCCAGCTGTTGTATTTTATTCTCAGAGCGTCTATTTGTATATGTGTAGATGATTAAGATTCTCTAATTAGGCGATTTTGGGTCCATGAACTTCTTTCAAGCGGAAGCCAAATGGACCACATGATGTTTGTGAGAAATACACCCGCGCTTCCAGTGTATTTTTTCAGATCGCAGATTCAAAACTCAAATAGCCTTAGCCACAAAAACAACGGGTAAGGAAAGGCTGAATGTTTCCTTCCACACTGTTTCTGTCATATTACCTGCTTGAATTTTGGATTTACCTCACTTTTGTACCATGTCATAACATGATCAGAAAAAAAAAAAAAAAAAAAAAAACAAATGCATAACATGGATCTCTCACAATCATATGTAAACCTCATTTAGTTTCCTCTGGATCCCACCTAACTTACTGTCGCCCGCAGGTGAATGTCAATCCGCTTCCTAAAGGTGAAACCTCGGATCTATCCATCGTGTGGCCTATTTTGATGTATGTGACTACATCTAAGTCATTCATCCCTATTGAAACCTCATTTTAAGGCATGATACAAAAGATAAGCAGATACAAATCTCAGGCAGGTCATAATACAGACACAGTGATAATCAATCATTAAAAACTTCCATCAAGCCACAAAAGTTTTGGATCGAGTTAGATATTTGTGTGGTCTCTTCATCCTTATCTTTGTGACCTCATCAACTGGTTGGGTGAAAAATAAAATAAAAAATCCGGTGGCCCATTAATGGTGGGGATTCAATCACTACTATTTCGTGGTATGGGCCACATAAGACTTTGATCTACTTCTTTTTTAGGTTCATGCACTAAAATAAGCTTTCAAAATGGTTAGACGGTGTGGATTAAAGTCGCATGCATCACTGTGTGCACCATAGTTAGGGGTCCCATCCACCTCGGTGGATCCGGGGGTCTCACCTAATCAGCTCCCCTTCGTAATGGGAAACGAATTGGCTACTCCCGCGACACCAGCCCCGGAGCTGATGGTCGGTGCTCTGTGGGCCCACCATGATGTATGTGTTTCATCCATTCGGTCCATCTATTTTTCTAGATAAATTTACATTAACACGAAAAAAATGAGGTATATCCCAGTCTCAAGTGGACCACATTACAGGAAACAGTGTTGAATGAACTTCGACCGCTAAAAATTTTATTGGGGCCATAGAAGTATTGGATCAAGTTGATATTTGTTTTCTCCCTTCATCTGGGTCTTATGACCTAATCAACAGGTTGGATGTCAAATAAACAGTACAGCAGGCCTTAGGAGGATTTAAATGATGGATATCCAATCACTATTGTTTTCCTGTGGTGTGATCCACTTGAGATTTATATTCCTCTCATTTTTGGGATGATAACATAAAATGATATTTAAAAATGGACGAAGGGAATGGATGAAACACATACATCATGGTGGGGTCCACAGAGCACCGACCACCAGCTCCGGGCTGGTGGTCGGTGCTCTGTGGACCCCACCATGATGTATGTGTTTCATCCATTCATTTCATCCATTGGCTGGTGGTGGCCCTACCTGTCAGAAGTGAAACCCTGCTCGTAAAGGGTTTGTATTTGGAATGGAATTGTATTCTTTTCGAGGGGGGGGGGAAGGGAATTGCGTTTGAATGGAAGTAAAAGAAGGGAAGATTAGAAAAGGATCTTGTTCTCCCATTTGCGGGTCCAAATAGGAGGCAGCCGATCGCCTGACACCAGAAAGTTGAAATTTAGGCGGGGCCCACCGTGATACCTGTGAGAGATTCGCACCCAGCTCATGTTAGCACAAGAAACAAAAAATGAAGGCACGTCCAAAACTCCAGTGCTGTACGATACTATAAAAAGTGAGAAAGGGAAATGCCTGCTGTTAAAGCATTCAGGGGTCCACCGTGATCTTTATATTCCATCCAAACCGTTCATAAGGTCCTTCCCACTGGGATGAGTTGAAAACACTAATATTAGCCTGATCCAAAACTTTCGTGGCCTCCTGATTGTTTCAACAGTGAGTGGAGTCCAGTTCTGTGTCCTGTGATGTGACCTGCCTGAGTATTAAATCTGCCTCATTTTTTGGTTCATCTCCTAATATGAGTTGGCAAGATGGATGGACGGGATGGATTTCTAACGACCATTATGGTAGGCCCCACCTAGGTTCCGACAGCAGGAACTTCCTGCGGTCCGGTTGCATGCTATCCGCGTCCTAAGCAGAGAAAAGGGTATTTTTTACTGCAGACACCACCTGACCGACCACAAGCCTATATAATTAGACTCCTATTTCTACGGACAACCTATTTCAGACGAAATTAACCCTCATTTTCACCTGCTTCTTACCGAACCCGGACGCGGATTGCATCCAGGTCGCAGGGCTCTGTGGGGGTTATCCACTTCGTTAATCGTTTTTCTCGTATCATTTTAAGATATAAAACCAAGATATTAAGTAGGTTCACGGCTCCAATGTACCACACCAAAGGAAGTTGAAGTGATAATGACACTCACCGTTGAAACCTTTTTAAGAGCCACCGTGATTTATTTTTTTTTACCATATAATCTATTCATAATGTCATGTAGACGTGGATGAAGTGAAATAACAAATACCAAATTGATCCAAAACTTCTCTAGCTCCCAAGGAGTTTTTAGTGATGGACGTTCAATCCCTAATTTGTGGTCCATTTAAGCCTTGTTCCTCCCTCATCTTTTGTTTCATACCTTCAAATGATCTAAGAAAAAGGATTAACGGCATAGATAAAACACTTACATCACAATGGCCCCAATAGATTCCTGCTCGGGGTAAGTAGGCAATCCGCGTCCCTAGAGCCCGAGTTGCCCAAGTGGTGTTTTCGTCCGTCCATACTCTAAAAATCCTTTTCCACCGCCAAAGTTTCATACTAGTGAGAAAAATAATTACCCAAGAAGACAGCGTTTACAATGGTAATTTTTTCTAAAAAATGCAGCTGATTTTCATGGAATAAAAAGAAGAGAAATGATCACATACAGTGCCTACAGGAGAACTTCCACATACATTCGATTATTTTTGTCATATGTTTAGAATATCTAATCCGTGTAACAGGTAGGCCACACTGTAATAATTACCTGATAAAATATCTGACTCGTCTGGGTGGGGCCACACAACTACAACGAGTCATGCCATCTGCTGTCCATTGATTTTGACCCTGCTGCTCACTACATGAGTAGATTAACCTTTTTTTTTTTTTTTCACAGCAACTGATCCCAACAGATCAACATGTTGAGGCCCACCATTTTTTGTACGAATTGAATATCAGACACATGTGACACATTGGCAGATAAGAAATGGTTGCATGCCAATCTGGCCATGTGCCTCTGGAAATCGGATTGCCTACTGTAACTCTGCACGTTTTCATCGTACTGAGTTAATTCTATTGGGCCCATTTTGAATGTACGTGATTTATTCACGCCATTCATCCGTTTTTTCAGATCATTTTAGGGTTGAGCTTAAAATTTAAGGATATTCAAAGCCCAGTTGGATCACGCAAAAGGAAACAGTGGGAATAATGATTTTCACCTTGATAGGGCCCACAGTGATGTTTATTTCTCATCCAACCTGTTCATAAGATCACAGGGTCATGGATGAATTGATCATGGATGTTTTCAATTCACACCGTGGCTGTGAAGAATTTTTCAATGGTAGATGATCAATTCACACCGTTTTCGTCTTCAATTGCTTTGTCCGTACGTGCAAGGTCTAATTTTGGAAGGCAAGTTTTACATTTTCCTAAAAGACGCTGGATAAAAGGTGGGGTCTACAGTGGTCATTTTCTCGGAATAATGGGTTGTCACATAGAAAATAGTTGCGTGACTTCCAGGGTCGTTACTTTCGATGGTGCGGACGGAATGGCTTTAGGTTGATAAGATCGACCACGTCCATCAGTTGTACCATACTGGAGCCCAAAAATTAAGCCGATTCAACGTTCAGGTGGGAGTGGATTAGGTGTTACCCTTAGGGGGGGTCACCTTGATAATTTTGTTGTATATCCACGCCTCCATCCGTTTTTCTGGTCTATTTTAGGACGTTGTCGTCTCAAAAATTCAGCAATTCCAAAACTCAGGAGGCCACACCACAGGAAACAGTGGTGATTGAATGTCCCCCATTAAAAACTTCCTAAGGGCCCACCGTAATGTTTATTTGCCATCTAACCTGTTGATAAGGTCAACCTGAACTTGATGGAGGGAAAATACAAATATTGGCTGGATCCATAACTTTCGTGGCTTATAAGGTTTTTAATGGTCATTCACCACTGAAACAGTGGTGTGGTCCACCTAAGACTTGTATCTGCTTAAATTTTGAATTCACATTTAAAATGACCTGAAAAAACGGATGGACAGCGTGGATATACAACACATTCATCAAAGTAGGCCCCACACGGTAAGAGTAACAACCACCACTCAGGCGGGCTACACCATGGAAAAGGGTTGAGATGGGAAGTCCCGCTATAATCGTCTAATAAATTGTGTAGGGTCCACCGTCCTGTGTAAATGCCCCAGTCCACTCATCTGACGTCCCACACTAGGATGAATGGATTCCCTGAAAAATCAGACATTCCAAGTCTCATGTGGGCTACACAACGTGAAATTAAAGTTTAAGGCATGGTTTTACACTGTTACCTACGGAGTGGCCCACATAATTGTTGAATTTTACTGAATCTGAAGATCCATGGTGCAAGTGTGACTGCGCACCTTGTGGACGGGGGGGATCTTTTGTATGTTAGTCCCACGTAGCAAAATAGTTAGAGCAAGTCAGGCAGGTCCACGTGCCTGCGCAAGTCAGGCTAGCGACGCGGGTTAGCTACTGACGGTTTCAGTAGCGCTGTCTCGCTTATGGAGTGACGTCACCTAGTTCCGTGGGGCCACCACGATGCATGTGTTGTATCCACACGTTCCATCCATTTCTAGAGATCATTTTCGGTCATGAGCCAAAGAATGAGGCAGATCCAAAGCTCAAGTGGTTCCCACCATAGAAAACAGTGGCGATTGATTGCCTACGATTAAAAATTTCTTGGGGGCCACAAAAGTTTTCTGTCAAGCTGATATTTGTCATTTTCCTTCTTCCATGTCTATGTGAACTTATTAACAGGTTGGATCTCAAATAAACATCATGGTGGGCCCTGGGAAGGTTTAAACAGTGAGCGTCACCGTCACCGTCCCCACTGTTTTCTGTAACGGGTCCACTTTAGTTTTGGACCCGCTTCACTTTTGGGCTCATGCACTAAAATGATCTCACCAAATGGACAGTGTGGATTCAACACATACATCATGATGGGGCCAACAGAACTTGGTGATGTCACTACAGTAGCAACAGGAATATAGCTACTGAAGCTGGCAGTAGCTAATCCGCGTCCGGCTAGCGCGGTCCTCGTCACAACGCACATTTCTCATTAAAGCAGCAGGAACGGTCACCATAAGGTGGTTAAACGCAAGATCAAAGCTGTTCCGCATGTGGTACGCCCCACTGTTCATGTGAATCTTGACTAAAATCATGAGGGTCCAACCTGCTTAGACAAATAAATTCTTCCTGGGGTAGTTCACCGGACCTAAAAGGACTTATTCCATGTGCATTTCCCTCTCTGTTAATTGAGGATGACCATCGTGGATGGACCACTTCCCAAATATCTTGCAGGTTGGAAGATCCCATCCACCAACCTTGGGCATTAATTGAATGTGGAACGTTGTCGTATGTATCTTCTCAGATTTTTATTCACGGGCTACAATTGAATGGTTAGCATTGTCCTAACAGAGATTTTTTGAGGCATCAACCATCCACTGTGAAGCCCACCATTTCAACGGGTTGGATCACCGAATCATGGGCCTCATCTATACAAACTCAAAAAACCCGAGTATATGTTAGTGGCTTGAACTCAAAAGCTCATGTTTACCACAGACTACAGCATCCAGTTAAGCTCCACGTTCAACCCAGCACCCCTTAAGTTCTCCATCCAGTTGTTTTTTTTCCCCTCCAGGTCTCCCATTTACAAGCTTCTTCTTCTTCTTCTACTGAAAAAGTAAGCAGTTATTAAATTATACTAAGGGAAGTGACACGTGAAATGCACATAGAGAGGGGATGGGAGATGAAAATTATGAGTGATTTTTCGAAAGGAAGAAAGATATGGCGGAAAAGGATGCGAGACATGAGAACTCGGAGACAAAAAGTAGTAGAGTAGGTAAAATCCAAGCCATTGGATTATAAGCACGCAAATTTTCAAAATTCTATAAATACCCTCATCTATTTTGAAAATCTCATTTTATGTCTTATAAAATCTTAAAGGCCACGACTCACCTAAAACTAAGTGGATGGACAAAAATGTATGTTTGCACCTAATGTTATATAACGAAGAGGTAAGAAAAACAGCTTTTAAATGAAGAAAAATAAATTGGGAGGAGAGAAAAGTAGGGCTCTCAACGGGCCGGGCCGGGCCTCTTCAAAAATTTTGATTTTGCTTGGCCTGAACTCGTCCCATTGACAGCCTTAGAGCAAAGTAGATGGGTGCCATGTCATGAACTCCATGTTGGAAAGGACTGTAGCTTTCTTTTATTCTAGCTTAGATTTGCATTCAGATATCATATTTTGACATTGGCGAAGATGCCCCATAAGATTTAACTCAAATGAAGGAAAGCCATTTCTTTTCATCTTCATCATCGTCATCTAAGCCTCATCTTATCCAGAGGGAAAAAAAAAAAAAGCCCTGAACCACGTTATTGCAGTGATATCAAGACTGCTATGTCTCCCCCGAGTAGAATGGATGCTTATGCCATGATGCAATAGAAATACCTGCACTAATCTGATTTCATCATCAGTCGATAATTCAGATATCCTAGGTAAGAGCTCATGCGTTACATCACTGCATAGCATATCAAAGTGCAGAACCATGACCTAAATGTTGCCATCACAAGGCACGTATGGATGCAAATAATAGAATACTCATTGCTTGGTTTGTAATGCCCAGCTGCTGTCAGGGAAAATGACAAGAGAACTAATACACGTGTACAAACCCAAGCATCTACATAGGCAATGGGATTGATACTAAAGAAACACAAACGCAACAATACAAATTTCAATGAAAAATGGATATGTGTGTGTGTGTGTGTTATATTGCAAAAATAAATTTCAATGAAAAATGGATTTGATTTTTCAGTTTCTGTCAAATACATATAGTACATTCTGATGGAGTATCCATAGAAATGAATTTATCACAATAGCATCAGATGTTACATCAATTATCAAAGTCTGAATCCCCGGATCCAACTTTCAGAATCAGAATCAAGATACAAGGAGTAAAAACAATCCCATCAAGATAGCCTGTGTGCCAGCATGCTTTGGACCTCAAGTGCCTCTCCAGGCATGGCCCAGGACTAGCGGCATCAGGTTCCTTAGTCAAATCTATAAACTACCAAAATAAATTACAGCTCAATGAACTCAAACCAACAATTAGTAGGATACGCTGCAAAAGGACAATATTGCAAATACAGATACATTATTTTGACTATACAGGGTAAGAAAACATATGCCTTGCGCTCTCTTGATCGGACCTTGCATCATCTGGAGTTGGTCTCCGGAGGATGGCTAGGCAATGGACCCTCTGAAGCCAGAGTGATACTAGTATCCCCGTTTTGAGGCTCATCTATAAGCTGCGAGCGTCGTTCCTTCATATGATTAAGCAGGTTTGTCAACCTGGTCAATGCAGACGGTGCAGCAGCAGTTCCCTGGTGTAGCCAAAGTTGCAGCATTAGCTTGCTTTGTTTTCCTGATCAAATACAAAAGCTATTGGAGAGCTTTGCAATGTCAGGGTATTTTAGTGGTAGCTCATAAATCAAAGAAACATCAACTGGAGCTCTACTTAAATAGAAGTAAACTGTGATGCAGAAACCTACCTCACCCTTCCCAGAATATTTCCTCAAAGAAGTATTCAGCACTACTTTCAACGGTTCTGGATTAGATGAATTAATAGTTGCACCCATGGATTTGTTGTTCTTGCTTGTCGAATCTAGCTGCTTGTCTGATAAAGACGGTGGGTTTTGTGCTATAACTTTCGTACAGTCAGGAGATGAACTAGCAGCTGCCCATTTGAATTTTGTACTGTTTGGGCGTGGTGAATCTGGCTGCTGCTTCCGGTTAGGCTGCTTGTCTCGTGTTGTAACATTTGCCTGGTTAAAAGATGAATTCATAGTTGTACCCTCGAATTTGGCACCAAGATGGAGAGTTAAATCTGCCCACTGCTTCTGTGGGGCCTGATTTTCTGATGAAGACATTGCAACATTCTCACAGCCGCTGGACAAATTAGAAGTTGTCCCTGTTGAATCTGGCTGTTGCTTCTTGGGGGACTGCTTATTTGATAAAAATAGAGGGTCTTGTGTGATGACATTCTCACGGACAGGAGACAAGATAGTGGAGTTCTGATTTGTTGAATCTGGCTGCTGCTTCTGGGGAGGCTGCTTGTTGATGGAGACAATAGGTTTTGTGTTAGAACTCCCACAATATAACTCCAGACAAAGCATCTTTTTTACCATTGTAAACAACATCAACGTCCTGATTTAGGGTATCCCGGGTAACGATTCGTCATTTTCAACAAACTGCCATTCCAGATACATGCATCAAAGTGGCAACTAGCAAACCAGATCTTCATCTATGAATGTTTTTTCATTAGTTATATCCTCTGCGGAGAAGGATACATGTAGGCTGTAGCCGACCCCATTTAGTTGGGATAAAGCCCAAATGATGAGGATGTTATTTTAAGTTATATATTATAGTGAGACCCTTTTTCAAAAAAACTACAGTGAGACTTCCTTTTTTTTTTCCCACGCACAATGTCCATAAATAGCTGGGACAAGGTTACAATGATGATGACAAGGGACAGACAAGGGACTTGGAACTCCAGGTCTACAAATTGAAGAAATATTTGCTACTCTGATACTTCAAAATACAGGAGCACTGGAAACTCGGATAAAGGATGCTCCTTCCGTGAGACTTGAACTCCAGATCTACAGAGTCTTCAAACTCTAGACCTACAAATTATTCAGAGTTTGGTGTGAAGTGGACAACTGGACTACACCCAACTTGTGATGTTCTTGGAAAAATATGTTAACATGATTATACTTGTGAGTCATAACAAGTACTTGGGGATCCAACATACTTGCTGGTTCTTATTGCAACTGAAACTGTACCCATCTTCAGTTAACATCAGAAAATATAAACATGGCCATTAGGCATGCCAATACCTCCTCTTTTGCTATGGAGCCAGCCAGCTACATCATTGGCCTCTCTTCAATAAATGGAATATAATGGTGGAATAGGATGCCAAGTTGCAGATCTCGTCAACAATAAAAACTGATCTCAACAGTTCAGGATCATGTGTTGCATAACACTCACTGGCATTGTGTTAATCTCCTTCCACAATCAAGGGCAACGAAAAAGAATGAAAAATCCTCAAAAAACCTGTGTTAGGGGCTGTGCTTCTGCTTCATGTGACCATACCATGGCCACTGCACTGAAGAATTCCATTTGGACCACCTTATCATATTCATATCTCAAAACATCACTAGAAATTGATAGGCCCAATTTCCACTAGACCTTCCATCAACATTTAACATCCAACACTAGTGTGGAGGTTTTTCTGATTTGATTATATCCGTTGATCTCCATAACCAGATTGCTTCTCAACACCAAGAAATGACAGGAGTTGCAAAAATCCATTAACCTTCCAATGGTGACCTCACCACAACTTCATTAGAGTCCTTAAGATCTAATGAAAAATTAGGCTAAGTGAGCATCACCTTTCCAGCTTCTAACTACCTCAATAATCTTAGCTGGACCTGGAAATTGAATTTAAGAATTCCAACCAAGTTTCTTTCCATTTCTCCACTATTAAATGATCAGCACCCTTGGCCACCATTCATGCGATTCAAATCATGCACATTGACATCCTAGAAATCCTTTGTAACTATGTAGAACAGTTTTACAAGTTTCTTCACTAGCTTTGGAAAGGGAGCACATTCATCTCGAAAATGCTATCTTTTCCCCTTCCAAATCATCATCATCTCTGCCATTGTCTCATCATGTCTTCGCAATTTTATTCTCCCCACTAACTTTGGAAAGGGAGAATATTCATCTCCAAAATCACATCAATTCTCCCAGCTGCCGCCACCTTTGTTGTCATTATCACAGACACCTTCATCATCATAGCTGCCACAAACACCTTGTAGAAGCTATTTAGTGTCAGCCTACAAATCCTAGTTTGCCAAAAGATACTAAAGCACTATCTTCGGTAAGTGAAAAAGTTTTTGTTTCCCATCTCATGAACTTTATACAAGTCATCTTTCTCTTGCCCTTCTTTCAGGCCCTTCAATTGTACAAAGTTTTCCTTACTAGGCCCATTTTTTGTTATCTAAGCACCGCATTGAACCATTTCAAGTGCCTCTAATTCATCCTCATCATGCAATATTCCTCTATTCATGTTGCCTCTTAATTGCCTGATACTATGCACATATAATGAAGCTGGTCTAATAGTTGCCTTGTAAAGTATCTCTCCTTCCAAATAGCCCACAAAAATGGCTGGAGGCTGCCCTCATACAAAATTAGAAATTTTTTATATAAACGGACAAAAACTGATAGAGTTAATGTGGTCTTAATGCAATCCTGTCTCTGGCAGTTGGTAGCAAGTGCAATAGGAGGTACAAAAGTGGAGGCAAGATGCTAGAGCAGGAATTGTGTCTTGGCAAAAGATTCCGACTATTAGAATTTCCCTGTTAACATGCCAACATTCTGAAATGCTATGATTTCTGCCATTGGTTCAAACCGATGTTTTAAATAGCTTTGCTATGTAGCGTGTAGCTTACGCTGCATAGCGTAGATTAGCTTTAGCACCTAGTAGTTCATGAAAATAGCTCAAGTCTCATGTAGTCTATACCATATGCTAATTTTCATGTGCTACCCGCTACATAGCCTATGGTACACACTACGTAGCTTACACTACAAGTTATTTTTCACTAAAACATAAAAATCAATTAATTTTTTCAATGATGTCTAAGTTAATCTGTTCAATGAATTTAGTAAAATAATATACTGGCATTAAATCAGTTAGGTTGCTCTTTCTTTACCTTATACATAATTTTTACATTTTTTTCTATTATTTTAGGCTATGTTTGGTTGCACCAAATTTCCTTAAATTTCATTATGAATTAGACTAATTTGGTGCAAAATATCATAAAATTTCATGATATTTGAAGCAACCAAACACAATCTTAATTACAAATCTAGTTAAGTAGAGTGTAGCTTATGCTACACAGTATGTAGCTTAAGCCTCACACTTCAAAGGAGTGAATGCTATTCACTATCCAAAACACTAGTTCAAACACTTCTTCCATTATGTACCTAGCTAGAAGTAGATCAGGGGGTACTTAATCAATTGCCTATTGAGGTAAAATGCTGGGATGCTGTGTTCAAGGTAATTATCTGTAGGCCCTGCTTGGGCAAATGTCATTTTGAATCCTTTTTGTGCCTTTGTTTGAACACATCATTTTTGCACTTCTTTTTTTCTGAATGAGTTCAAACACAAGTAATAGACAACCATGTGTTTGTACATGTAGTAGCTTAAGATGGACAGTTATGTAACTCCGCCAAAAGGTTGTTATAAGACTCCTTAACTCTAAAGAACCATGCCAACGAATCATTCAAAGGGTGAAAAGTTTATTATTTGGCAGTATAAAACACAGGACAGTTTATTGGACAGTTGAAATATGGCAAATTGTAGAAGTTAATTTCCAGCTCATAGATCGGATGCACTTCGATATCTCTGCTAAATCTTACTGGAAACTCTTCCGCGCATGGAAATCACACAGATCATGTTTATACTGACATGCATCTCCCACACACACACACAAAAACACTGATGTGGACAATGTGAAATGGCATATTGGAAGCTTGCAACAGAAACTCCTAAACCTTCTTCATCTTACACCGAATATTTAAAACAAGGAAAGTGGTCATAACCATGAAAGGCATACCTCATTTGAAGGTAACATTTCAGGGTGATGTTCAGTAGCAGTAGCACCAACGTCTTTCTGTTGAGCCTTCCTGCATACAACAAATATCCACAAAGCAAGTGACCTAATAACAAACTCGCCAATGAAAACAGAGCCAAGTAGGAACTGTTAAATTTGCAAAATGCTGACCCGAACATATTTCCAGATATCAGAGAGGCTTTACGTACTCATACAGAATAGAACCACATAGAAAACCAATATTCACAACAAACTTTGATCTATCAACTCCGATTTATTTAAAATCACAAAGAACAGTACTTTTCTATCCAGCACGAAAAGTTTTCTTCAGTTCTTTCACCATCCAACATATCAAATAGTTGATTTCTCTTTCCAGGTGGGATTTCTTAACAACTTAATGCCTGCCCATTAACACCACATGAAAATAAAGGTGGTTTATCACACCACATATATTATGTTTCCCTCTACTGCAGTCTCCCCATGATTCCAAACAGAATCTCTCTGTCTAGGCATTTTCTTTGTTGCAGTATAAAGGAGTAAAAGCAAAGAGCTTGATCGATGTCATGCAAGTAGTGGTTTCTTTGACTCAAAGGTCAGATTATGTGAGCTGGTACTAAGGACTTTCTCCATACAATTGGCTGCCAAACTTCTCATAGTAACCTCAAAAGAACATAAGAATTGAGGAAAGAAATTGTAACAGAGGATAATTTCAAATATCCCATGAATGAAGCACAATAAATTGTAAGAGAGCTTATTGTGTAACACCTTCCTTAAAATGTCAAGAAAAAAATGCATAGTTTCCCACTAACTGTTTGCTTGCTTAACCATGGACTATGCCAAGTTGCACAGACTATGAGAATTTCAAACCCAATCATTTTTGAGCCACAGATCACACTCAACTTGAATTCTTGAGTGACTCAGGTCAACGTTGACCAATGACTTAATATGATGGGGTTTCTTGAATCACCAAAACGAACATGACATTTGGGTTCTACTGAAACAAATGCTGATATAAGCAAAAGCAAACAGCATAATATGTTCAGATGTGAGAGAGAGGACATGCATCAATTGCATATCCAAATGCAGATATTCACGAGCCACAATTAAAAAAATAATAATTTCACAAGCCACAGAGTTGCAAAACTTTCATGAGCCAGGGCAGAAGTGATGCAATTTCATATGACAGACATGGTGCTTTTTTGTAAAATAGTCACACTTCTTGAACCGTCCTGAATAATGGACTGTAGCTTATAGTAACGAAAAAGATAGTTTAAGATCCCGTCCGAACAAGCATATGTAAATAAAGCCTTTCTAAAGCTAGAATAGTTCCCAGATTCAAGAAAGATCAGGCAAAGATATGATCACTGAACTTGTTGAAGAGGAAATGTCTTACAGTGTTGCTTGATGATTGGAAGTAGGCTGGCGTTGACCGCATGATTCACATACAGAACCATAGTTATGTTGCCGTTGTTGATCAATCTGCACATGGAGATCAACAACGTTCTGCTTCAAATTAGTGACAACTGCTTCATCACGGACGATTTCCTCGATCACTGCCCTTGTCTTTAGCAGAAATACAAACTATAAATCCGGTGTGTAATCCAAATCAACACAATAAGTGAAACATTGTTACAGCTGTGCCAAAACAAACCTTGCTATCCACAGTCGATGGAATAGATAAGAGCCCCAGGGGTGTTTTCAGCCCAGCTTCTAAAGTTTCTCTCAGATCTCTCTCTCTCTGCAACTGATCCTGTAACCTTGCCACCTTTTTTGTCCCATTTACATCATCAGAAGAATTTTATGTGAGCTCTTTGTGCAAAAATCCATTTGAAAAAACAGTTACAGTACCGATGACCCAATTTTATCCCATGTGTATATGACCTTATCAAGAAAATTTTATTGAAACACTGTCCTTTCAAGGCTAATGATACTTAAACATTTGCATGGCAAATAGATATTGAAACATGGAGCCTATGCAGACATTAATTGTTAGTCTTATGAAATGAAGTATGAACAGTGTTTCCCAAACTAGAACCCATTGTTTCGAAGTAGCAACAGTAAGTGATAGGAATACCAAGTTTTTCCATGGTATTGCCAGCAGTCGTGCTCGTTCTAATGGAATATACTCCCTGGTGGCTGATGGTTCTGGAGTGTCAGATGAATCTCAGATTTGTGCTGCTGTAGTTGACTTTTTCTCCTCTCCTTTTGGCAGATGGGTAGAAATGACCAAACCTGGATAATCTCCAGTTCACAGCCTCGAGAAGCTGGTTCTTGAAGAGGAAGTCAAGTCTGCAGTAGAAGCTCTCAGAAGAGATAGAACTCCGGGACCATCAGGTCCGCCTTAGCCTTCTATCAAGTTTTTTGGGATTTGGTTAAATTGGATTTGCTCAACATCATCAGCGAGTTCTTTGTTTACGATCGGCTTGCAGTGGAGATGGGGCATACCTTTATAGTCATTATCCTGAAGGTTGAGGGTGCCGAGAGTCTGAAAGACTTTAGGCCACTCAGCCTCATCAGTAGCCTGTACAAAATCATTCTCTAAGATTCTTGCTCAGTGGTTCCAGGCTGTTCTTCCAAAAGTTATTTCTCCCTCGTAAAGTGGTTTATAACTGGTTGGCAGATCCTGGATGGAGTGTTGGTGGCCCACGAGTGCCTCGACTCATGTTATCGTGTCAACACAAAAGGTTTAGTTTGCAACCTCGATCTCGAAAAAGCCTATGATCGCGTCAATTGGCAATTCCTCGATTACATACTTCATCGGTTGGGTTGTGGGCCTAAGGAGAGGAAGTGGATTTAGGCATGTGTCTCCTCAGCTAAGTTCTCTATTCTTATCAATGGATACCCATTTGGTTTTTTCCATGCTTCGAGAGGTCTTCATCAAGGAGACCCCCTCTCTCCATTCCTCTTTGTCATTGTTGTCGAAGTGTTGAGCAGGATGTTCGAAAGGGGTCGGGAAGTGGGACTATTTGAAGGTTTCACGATGGAAAATGTAGACAACAGGGTATCACAACTCCGGTTTGCCGATGATACCCTTATTTATTTATTTATTTATTTTTGTGGCGTTGCTGAATCCATGGTGGATGATCTCCATAAAATCATAAGATGCTTTGAGGTTGTCTCGGGGTTTAAGATGAATATATCTAAGAGTGAGATCATCGAGATTCACCTGTTGGGGGTGGAAGTTGAAAGAATGGCTGAGGTGTTTTGGTGCCAATTAGGTTCCTTTCTATCCTCGTACTTCGGTCTCCCTCTTACTATTGGCAAGCCCCCTTTGCACTTGTGGGCCATGGTGCTCCAGAGAATGGAAAGAAATTTGTCCTTGTAGAAAAGCAGGAATTCACTTGGAGGAAGAATTATGCTAATCAAAGTTGTGTTATTGAACATGCCCTTGTACTTCATGTCCTTGTTCGAATGTCCTTGGTTAGTTCTAGTCAAAATTGAGAATCTGAGGTGAGATTTTTTAAATTTTTTTATGGCAAGGTGTTGCATCTAAAGGTCAATTTCACCCTCTGAATTGGAAGGAAGTTTGCAAACCGGTTGAGGAGGGTGGTGCGGGTATTAGGCGCCTTAATAATTTTAATTTGACTTTGTTAGGTAAATGGTTTGGGGATTCAAGAAGGACGAGGATAGCCTGTAGAAATCCATTATTGCAGGTAAATATGGGACATCTCCTATGAGTTCATGGACCAAAACATTCTCTCTTTATAAAGCCTCTCATATTTGGAAAGGGATTGTAAAGCTTTTGAATAAAGTATTTAAGAGGATCGAATTCTATGTTGGGGATGTTCGCTTATTAGATTTTGGGATGGTATTTGGGTGGGGCATTCCTAGCTTCAATTAGAGTTCCCCAGCCTAGTTGCCTTTGCTTCCTTGTCGGACCTCTCAATAGCCCAATGCTTTTCGCGGGTGGGTTCTAGTGGTGTTTAGACTCCTTCGTGCAGGCGCAACCTCATCGATTTTGAGGTGTCTGAGCTATTATGCCTCTAGTCCGCCTTCAAGGAGTCTATCTTAATCTGGATTCAAAGGATTTTATGATATGGAGGCAAGATAAATTTGGCATTTTCTCAGTGACATCCTTCTTCGCTTGATTCGCCGACATCTTCGACTATGAGTTATGCCGTTACGGGCCTTGTTTGGTCTTATGGAACCCCGCCGAACCTATCAGTGTTCGGATGGCTAATAGGAAGGAAGAGGGTGCTCACCATTGATAACTTAAGAGAGCAATGTTGTTGCCTAATGTGTGTATTCTCTGCATGTCGGACACCGAATCAGCAAACCACATTTTCATCCATTGCCCACTTCACTTGGTGAGGTTGGTCTACCATTTTGGAGACTTTCAAAATTCCTTGGGTTATGCCTGAATCTATTAAAATCCTTTTCCAATGTGGCACGGGGGTGTTCCCAATAAAAAGAGCAAGTCGAGATGGCCTCTAGCTCTCCTTGTTGGCTTTTGGTCCATTGGGCCAAGAGGAACAATCACACCTTTAAAAATATTAACGACTCTGGTTGCGAGTAGTGGGGCTATCTTGCTTATTAGGAAGTGCGCCCTCTGATGTTTTTCCCTTGGTGTTGATTTTTTTTTTTTTAATTCTTTTTTTCTCTTGCAGCTTGCCGCTTGTATACTTTTGTTCCCAGTCTGTTTCTTAATAAAATACATTTTCTCCAAAAAAAAAAAAAAAAGATAACGAAGAAATAAATTAGAAATTAGAGGCTTGACCTTTGCCCAAAACTCAGTTGGGGTAAATTTAATTCATAGTTTCTTGACAGACTTGTACTCTTATGGAGATCACGTCATTTGGCACACTTATTGAAGTTCAAACTCATAAAATGCAATTAAGTATAATGGCAGCATTTCACTATACTCATACATGGTTTGCTGGTTCTCCCAGCTAAAGTAATCACAATATTAAATCAAAACTTTGTTCCGGGAATACATTATTTGGAAGTGGAGGCGACGGTAAGATAAATGGGTCTATTTGGATTCATGGAAAGGAAAAGAAATGAAGCGTTGTTTCTCATCAAGCTCATTTTTCATTGTTTGTTAAGTCCTTTTTTTTTTTTTGTGAAAAATTGTGGGAAACACCATTTCCTACTTTTTTTGTTGGAAAATAAATAAATTTATTTTCCTACCTCCACCACTAAGAAAGGCATTTTCCCACAATGGAAGGAAAATGGATTTCTCAACAGTAAAGCCCAAATGTGCTACCATCCATCTTTAAGTGCCTCACATGTGCCAAATGAGCCATCGTCCATCTTCAGTGATGCCCCACATGTGCCACTATGCCACATGTGTCAACATTCATCTTCTCTTGCGCCCCACATGTGCCACCATTCAATCTTCTCTTGTGCCCCATATTTGCAAAGCACTCCACATGCACCAATGTGCCCCATGTGCCATCATCCATCTTCAATAACTCCAAATATGCCATATGTGCCAATAGTGTCAATGTGCACAAGTGTTGCCATCTAGCTTCAAGTGTCTACGTGTCAAATGTGCCAATCATGTCTGATGTAGGACACATGATTTAATCCTACCATGCAACATGGAGATTATGAAAGAGTCCATAAAGTAATTCAATTAACAAAAGATGCTAACCCACTACATAATTAAGAGTAAATAATAAGAAATAAAATCTGATTTAACCTAAATCACATGCTCGCATGCTAAGAAATTATATAAATCAATTAAAACTAGGCCCGATGGAAGGATAGAACTTCCAAATTAGCATAGGCACGTTCCACACTCAAGGGACAAATTTTTAGGTTTTATAATTATGGTTAAAAGGGGGAAAACCTGAAATTTAGAAAATTAAGGTTTATGGAAATTGAAAATATTGGAATTGGGGTTTTAAGAAATTGAAAAATTAGGAAATTGGGGATCTGGGGTTTAGGTAGGATTATGGATGGGGAATCAAGGGGTTTTGATTGGGGAATCAAGGGGAAATCAAAGGATTGAGCGGTTGTTCATATGGTCAACCTAGGAGCTCCCACGTGTGGGTCGTTGGCTGGGGTTTTGGGGTCCTTAATAATTGATTTTGGTTGAGATTGAAGTTGGATGATGAAAAGTTGAAGAAAATGGTTTGGATGGTCTTGAACAGGAAAGGAAGAATAGAGATTAAGTTTTTTTGAAAAATACCTCTTTTGGATAGAAATGAATAGAGAAAAAAGATGATAGATAGAAGCCTCACGCCTCCATTGAATGGGGAATGGAATCACACCACACCCAAGTTTCAAATCACATGGAGTATTCTTCAAATCACATGAAGAAGAGAAAACACAAAGCTCTTTTTTTTTTCAAAATAATGGTATTAGGGCTTCACACACCCATATTTCTCTTTTATAGTCTCAAAAAAGAACTTTTACAAAAAGATGCTCTCAGATAAGATTTTCAACATGAAGACGCTTAATAAATTAAAAGTTGTTCTTAACTCCCTAATCTCAACATAAATATAAGGTATACCAAAAATAACGAAGCACGTAAACAATCTAAACAACTAAACTATTTCGTGGCCCATGGCGGTCCACGATCAAGATGTCCGATAATGATTCAATGGTCCGATCATCGTGTCTACCCAATCCAATGGTTCAACGTGTCCATCAAGCTCCTATATGCAACCCATATGCATCTTCTCACTGTGAGGTCTTCAAAGATGCATGAACATGCATATGGGGTCTTCAATGTGGCTAAGAATGTGAATTGGGCCAAATGTGCCCAATGTAATGGTTGTCTAGCCATAAGGAGATTGGCTCAACCCTCCTCCTCTAGTATGGTGCTAGGATGTCCGAATTAATGTCTTATGCTACATGTGCCACTGTACAACTTTAAGCACCTCACATTTGTTATGTGTGCCATAATTCAGCTTCAAGCACCCACATATGCCGCGTACGACACATGTACCACTACTCATATTCAAGCATGTGCAACATGTGCTAATTTGGCACATGCTAGTCACTACCTAGATTATTTTTTTTCAAGAAAGTTTTTTATTTTGCCAAACAACAAATTTGAAAATAGATTCTAAATTTCTAAGAAAATCTTGTTGAAAAATAAAGAAGAAAAACAATGTTTCCTTTCCCACAGTTTCTTGGAAACAAGGTTTCCTAAGAAACCCTATTTCCTTCCTATGCTTTCCATGAATCCCAACAGGCCCTAAATGAATTAGAGGCTTGACCTGTGGCAATATTTGATTATCGAAAAATTTTAATTCATAGTTTCATGGAAAACTAATACCCGTAGAGACATCATATCATATTGCACACATCTGGAGTTTCAGGCTCATAGAATGCACTAAAGAATAGTGGCAACATTGCCGTATATACTGAGATCAAATGGTTGGCTCTCCTAACTTCACAAACAATGATATTAAATCAGAATCTTGACTCATTCATGTGTTTATTATGCATGGCTACCAGTGTTTTAAATTGTATCCCACGATATATCTTGTATCCCACATGTGCGATACAAAACGCACAGGTAGTGCCGAAATATCTCACCTATTTGATCTAGTGAGCATTTTCAATTTTCGATCCATGTTTTTGTTGTAAATCACGTTAAACCAGTGTCAAATGGTTACAAATCTATGATTCTTCATATTTTTCATGAAAAATCATGGATTTGGAACTTCAATTTCGAGAGGGGAGATGGGTCAAGTTGCGGAAAATTGAGAAAAAAAAAATGAAATTTATCAATTTCTCGCAAATCACTTGCAATCTTTGTATCCAAACACAAAATTAAACATATATGTAACCTGGTCTAATGATTCTTCTTTTGCTTTTGAATGTATTGCTTGTGTTTCCATACATGTCTTCTTACGTTTATAAATTATATGAATAGACTCTGAATATACTTGCATCAGTTCAGTTGGAAGGCGCATATATTAGGACTCCATACAAAGGAAACCTCTATTATGTGCAATTTTTTTTGTGATGTTTTGATTTCTAAGCATGTATTGATGTCTTTTTCAACAATCCCTGAAGTTTCATTGAAAAAATCGACCAAGTTCCCTATGTTCCCATGTTTCCCAACAACAACGATACATTACGTGATACAACCGATACATCCCATGTGATAACCGATATATATCCATTCCATATCCCAAGGGAGTGATACATTACGTGATAACGATATTTAAAACATTGATGGCTACTGAAGTATTTATTTATAATGTTATATCATAATCTGGGAATGGCACTCACTGACTTAGGGGGGTGTATATATGACAGTTACAGAAAAGTATCTGCAGAGTTGCTTAAATGAATATTCAAAATGCAAGCATAACTAAGCAATATGTGTCCATTGCATCATGATCAGTTATGAAGACAATACAAACTAAATTATATAAGTAATATGGACAACAATATGCAGTCTTAGCTGTCCGAAGTCTACAAAGAATCAAATTCTCTCTTCTAGCGTTGATGTCTCTGGTGAAACAAACCCCATTGTATTATTCCAGCATGATCTTTAATGATTTCACTGATTTAGATATGTTTATTGGTGACAGTAAAGCTTTTCATACTGTAGTAGTTTCTACCCAACTTTCAAACCTCACAAACAGTGAAGCAGGTCTACCACTATTGATATAGGCACTCAAATCACCAATTTCACTGTTTGAGACCTGATTCGATAGACAATGAAGTCATATCATCTTCACATACCGTTAGGGAGAATATCTCTCTTGGCATATGTCATATAGAGCATTGATAATCTTTCCTTAGAACATCACCTATTTCAAGAAGTATGAGTAAAGTTAAAGAACCTAACAACTATAAAGTAAAAGGCAGAAAAGTGTAAATTAATGCAATGGAGAAGAAATGACTGGAGTGAAAGACAGTCGAAGTGGATGATGTTCCTATACTCGATAATAAACCTCATTGAATGTTCACAAATTTATTAAGTAAAATGCAAATTGGATTGTGAATTGATAGATACAAGTTCCCTCTACTTTCTGAGGGTTACCAGCTGGAG
The DNA here is from genome assembly GCA_037074715.1 of Magnolia kwangsiensis. Lineage (NCBI taxonomy): Eukaryota > Viridiplantae > Streptophyta > Magnoliopsida > Magnoliales > Magnoliaceae > Magnolia > Magnolia kwangsiensis. The sequence continues at coordinate 15,371,748 of CM073572.1, read as the reverse complement.
TGTGGCCTTTTATGATGAACACTTACCTGGTTTTGAAACCAAATACCTGAGAATAGATCTCTGCTTAGCAGCATCTGAAGGTCAGAAAGACGGGAACTAAGCAAGTTGTATGTCAAAACAGAAAATGTATTAAAATTGGTTCTGTATTTTTCCTGCGAAGAATCCTATATTCCTATTAGAAAACAGTATTGAAATTGTTATCTTCATCTAGCCAAGAAGGTATTTCTTCCATGTCAAGAAGCTGCCGAGAAACTGCTCAGAGACCTCCAACGAGCACCTCTTCTTTTTCTTTATTATTTTTAAGTGCACTGTGTATTCAAGTATTGTATTTAATTAGTTCTCTTGCTTACCTTCAGAAATCTACTTATAACACATGCTTTATCCTTCATATCACAATTAGCCGAGCAACCAGGCATATTACATTTTAAAAGTGTCCTTTTTGTCACAGAAAAAATTCTATATCCCTAAAGACTAAGTATAACAGGTCCAAAAATTGCAAATATGCAGCAATAAGTCCATACTTATGGTAGACGTCAAATCAAGGCCTCATGCAAATTACACAAACAACTCGAAAAAAGATCATGTAACCCAGAAAGATTGAATATGACATAAATCTGCAACTAACATGAAATAAAAGGTTGCAACAGTATAACAGAAGATAAATGCTCTAAAGGAAATATATCAAAGATGTAACTTCAATGCTTGACACAATATAAAGCGAGGTAAAGATACTACAAGGAGGAATTTGTCCTCCAATAGCCAAAAGATTCCCTGTAAGAAGAAAAAACAGCCTCTACATATCTATTCACTTAAAAGTTTTTTAATATTCCTTGAGCAGCTCAGATAAAATAGATATCTATGTGCTTGCATCACATGATGCCGAGAAAGATTTTCTACTGTTTGAAGAAAAAGACTGCAAGGGAAAGTAGAATATTGTACATCTTGCTCAAGAGCTAAACGATGCTCCTGCAAAGCTTGCTTTTGTCTTTCCAAACTTGCTTGCAAAATCTCATTCTCGCTTGCCTATGAATCAAAAGACATGCATCGATAAGGTCAAGGGTGCAAATTTTCAGCAGCAATTTAACTAATAAGGAGATAATTTGGAAGAAACAGCTGAACTGCAAGTTATACCTCTCTTGCAATTTTATTCTCCAAGTCAACTTTAGTGTTCTCAAGCCTCTGAATTGCAATCCTGAATAATAATATACATGCGTCAAATTTGAAATAACTGAATTAGCACACCCAAAGCAAGACATCCAAGAATCTTCCTTTCTGCATCTTGTTAACGACATGTAAAGTGCATTAATCAGTATAAAACAGATAAGAAAACTGAAACAATGGGTTGTGTGATGCTTCTTAAACAATTGCAGTCCGATAGCAGAACAAGTCTAAATAGACCCAAGTGGCAGAAGCACAATATAGGCTGCAATCCAAAGCATAGAGGTAGGGAGTGTGGGTATATATCTAACATGATACAAGCATAATAGATCTGTTCGAAAACATAAGGCCCGTATTCATTTCTCGCTTTTGCGAGATTCTCAATTAAATTTCCGCTCCCTCTCTACACACACACACACACAAACACATTCTTTTTTCTTTCTTTCTTTCTTCTTCTTCCTCTCTTTTTTTTTTTTTTTTTTTTTGAATAATGATAAATTTATTGAAAAAAGCCACAGCCAAATAATACAAAGACCAAAAACTAAAACTAAAATCACAACTCTGCCCAGTTATCCGGAAACTGCTCAATAACCTTTGATGCGTACACCCATTCCTTGATGTGAGATTTCGCCTTTTGGAAAACATCCGAAACATTCCTTTGATGATTTCTAAAGCAACTATCACTCCTTTCTAACCAGATGAACCAAATATCTGCTAGTAGACTTATTCACCAAACATGTTTCCCAACCTTTCCTTTTACTCCACCATGACATGCCAAGAAGAAAAAAGATCAATAAAGCTCAGAAAACCCAGTCTACACCAAAAGATTTAAAGCAACAATCCCACAAACTTTTTGCAAATGAACAATGCAGAAAGAGACGGTCCACCAATTTTGCATCTTGATAACACATGACGCAAAAATTTGGGAGGATTACCTTCCTTTTTTGAAGGTTATTAACTGTTAAAACCTTCTCGTTTCCCACTAACTGATGAGGACATCACGTCACGTACGCCCTTACGTATGTATCAGAGGAGGAGGAGGGCCGCGCCGATTTCCTTGTGGCTAGGTGAGTACCCGTGATCATGCTGAAGACCCCTTGTGCATGTGCGAGCATCTGGAAGACCTCACATTGGGAAGATGCACATGGGCTACTTTATGGAATGATCCAGACCGTTGGATCGAAGGGACGCGATGATCGGGTAATTGGATCGCACGGATCATATGATCGGGCCATTGATCGTTGATCGTCCACATCAGTTTTAGACTTTATCAAATTTTAAGATTTAGTTTTTGATTATTTTATATTTGGACACATTATGAGTGTTTTAGTTGATTTTATTTAGACTATGGTTATTTTCGTTAAAATTCACAAGACGAGGATTTTTGTAATTTTTAAAACTTCTTGGATCTATAAAAAGAGAGGGGCATGTGACCTCTCTCCCATTGAGTTTTATCATAAAAAGAAAAAGAAAAAGAGAAAAAAAAAAAAAAAAAAATCTTACTTTCTTCTCCCATCTTCATGCGATTTAAAGATACTTTCATGCGTTTGAAAGGAAGATTGGTGCGAGGCTAATCTTCATCAACGGAGGTACAAGGTCTTCATCTTCTCTTTTCTTCCCCATCTAGGTATTTTCTTCAGATTCTTAATTCTCCCATCCCGAATCTTCGTCTTCTCCCAAACCCAACTTTCTCATACATATCCACAATCCAAACCCTAACTGACCTAAACTCATCCTCCCACGCCACACGTGTGACCGTACGGCCACACGTGTGAATCATACCTGCTCCTTTTGGTTTACCACTATCATTATATCAAAACTTATTTCTTCCATCCCCGAAACCCTAACCCTAAACCTAAAATTCTCAATTTTCCTACTTTCCCAAATTACTGGAACCCTAATTTTTATCCTAGGTTGTATTAGGTTTCCTATTTTAAAATAGACTATATCCTATGCTAATTGGATGTCCCTACATCCATTAGATCCTAGTTTCTTTTTTTATTTAATGATCTTGAGTTACGATGTTGGTAGCTTAGGTTAGGATAATGCATGGTTTTTCTTTTGATTCTCATGATATTTGTGATACTATAGCGATGTTTGTGTTTTTTAGTTAAATATCTTAATTCGGCTATTTGATCTCACATGTTACTTAGTTCATGCATCGGTTCTGCATCACTAACTATGCGAACGCCACCACCTTTTGAGGAGCACCGTATCGCCAAATGAAAGCTGTCGCACTAAGCTCATCATAGATACCAACTCTGCTTAAGACCTTATAGAAGGACTCTATGAAAATTTTCCTGATTTTTCATATAACCAGTTTAAGGAATCCTTTTATGAGGGAGACGAATGAACTTTGGACAACAATTGAAGCAACCCAATTAGCTCTTCTATCTCTACATCCTCCAAATTCCTCCTGCATGGCGCCAAATGACTTGCTCCCCTTGTATGGAAAAGCACTTGTCGACACACAAGCCACCCTTTAAAGCTACCCTCACTAAGCATGGAAAGATTTCGATCAACTTTTGTTCCCCCACCCAAATGTCCTCCAAAACCTAATAGATTTCCCATACCACAAATGGAATCCTACCCCTTCCCATACTTTGCTCTTCATCGAAGCCACGACTCGCCAAAGATATGATGATCTATACAATGAGGATGATCTTGTCCACCTACCCCCTTCGTCTACCTCATATTTGCTTCCTATTACCTCTCTCCAAAATGAAACCTCTTCCACTCCAAACCTCTAAACCTATTTTCCTAACAAGGCCAAAGTCATGACCTCCAAACTCCTTTACCCCACTCCCCCTTGGTCCCATGGCTTGCAAACTTCCTCCCACTTCATAAGGTGAAATTTGTGATTGTCTTTTGTCCCCTTCTAAAAGAAATCCCGCCTAAGCTTTTCCAGTCTTTTTAACACCAACTTTGGGCATCTAAATAATGACATATAATAAACTAGAAGATTATCCATTGTCATCTTAATCAGAGTTAACCTTCCACCCAAAGACAAGTATCTACCCTTCCATGGAGTCAGTTTACTTTCAAATCTTTCTACCACTTTATCCCATAAATGTTTCATGGGTTTTCCAATACATAAAGGAAGACCAAGGTACGTGGTAGGAAAGATCCCTCCCTACATTCGAAGATTCTCGCCAAGGATTCCACTTCCTCTGTAGATAAACCCAACCCCAATGGTTCGCTTTTGCTGATATTCACCCTCAAACCCGATACCACTTTAAAGCATTCGATAATTAATCAAAGATTGCTTACATTTAAAGCACCCACTTCATAGAATAATAATGTATCATTGGCAAACTGTAAGTGCATAACTTGAATATCCAAGTTATCCATCCCGAATCCTTTGACCAAGTTCACCTCGATTCTTTCTTCAACAATTCCAAACAAATATGAGAAAATAGAATCCCCCTACCTTATACCCTTAATGCTAAGAAGAAACCATTTAGAGATCCATTAACCAAAATCGAGACTCTAGCCAAAGATACACATTCCCTAATCCAAGACCACCATTTTTTACAACAACCCATCCTTCCCAATATGTAGTCCAGGAAATCCCAGTCAACGTGATCATAAGCTTTTTCAATATTCAACTTACCTATTATTTGATGAGGACATCCGAGCACCATACTAGAGGAGGGCTGAGCCAATCTCCTTATGGCTAGATGACCATTACATAGGGCTCACTTGGCCCAATTCACATTCCTAGCCACGTTGAAGACCCCACGTACATGTTCATGCGTCTTTAAAAACCCACACTGGGAAAATGCACGTGGGCCGCATATAGGAGCTTAATGAACACGATGATCGGGCCGTTGGATCATCATCATCAGACATCTTGATCGTGGACCCCCATGGGACACAAAATAGTTTAGTTGTTTAGATTATTTACATGCTTCGTTATTTTTACTATAGCTTATATTTGTGTTGACATTAGAAAGTTATGAACAACTTTTAATTTATTAAACGTCTTTATGTTGAGAATCTTATCTGGGAGTGTCTTTTTATAAAATATCTTTTTTGATACTATAAAAGAAAAAAGAGGGTGTGTGGAGCCCTAATGCCATTATTTTGAAGTAAAAAAAAAAAAACTATGTTTTCTCTTCTTCATGAGATCTAAAGAATACTCCATGTGATTTGGAGCTTAGGTGTGGTGTGATTTCATGCCCCATTCAACGGAGGTGCGAGGCTTTCATCTATCATCTTCATTCTCGCTTCCTTTCTATCCAAAAGACGTATTTTTTCAAAAACTTCATCTCTCTTCTTTCCTTCCTATCCAAAATCATACAAATCATCTTTTTCTTCAAGTTTTCATCATCTAACTTCAACCTCGACTGAACCATTGAGGACCCTAAAATCCCTAATTTCTCTTCATCCAAAACCTTAATTCCCCTCTACCAATACCTAAATCCATCAATCCCCTTTAACCAATTCGCCTAATTTATTCTTAATTTCATCTTTTCCCCAAATTCTAAAAAAACCCTAATTCCAAAATTTCCAATTCCCATGAACCCTAATTTTTCAAATTTCATATTTTTCCCTTCTTATCCCTCTAATCATAGAACCTACAAGTCAGTCCCTTGAGTGTGGAACGTGCCTATGCTCAATTGGAAGTTTTATCCTTCCATCAGGCCTAATTTTAATTGATATATGTAATTTCTTAGCATGCGGGCATGTGATTTAGGTTAAATTAGATTTTATTTCCTATTATTTACTCTTAATTACGTGGTGGGTTAGCATATTTTGTTAGTTGAATTACTTTACGGACTCTTTCATAATCTCCATGTTGTATGCTAGGTTTAAATCATGTGCCTTGCATCACTATTCCTCCCAAACCCCACCTATTGTATGAATCTATACATTCATGCACCACCAATGCATCATCCGTTATTTTTCTATCCTCTGCAAAGGCACTTTTGCGATGGAGATATAACTTCCCCAATGACCGCGCGAAACTAGATGCCAACACCTTAGCTAATATCTTGTATGGACCACCTAAAAGACTTATGGACCTAAAATCCCAAAGATTTTCGGCACCTTTTTTTGGAGTCAATGCAATGAATACGACCCCAAGTTCGGAAGCAATGCTTCCTTTTTCATAAAATTCTCTAATGAAACCCACCACATCTTGCTTTATACTAATCCATAATTTCTAATAAAACGCTATTAGAAACCCATTCGGCCGAAGGGCTTTATCACTTCCCAACTCTGAGACCGCTTTTACAATTTCTTCCTCTGAAATAGGAATTTCCAATGATACTGCTGCAGCTGGAGAAATGGAATAAAAAAGGAAATTATCTAGCAAAGGTCACTTCCATTCTTCTCTCGATAGAAGATTCTAATAAAATTTAACAACAGCATCACACACCTTTGATTTCCTTTCCACTCTATTCCCCTCCACCATTAATGACTTAATTTTGCTAACTCTTGCCCTAGCACATTCATAATAGGCAATGTCTTAAATTACTAAGATAATTTACATCAGTCGAGAAATCTCAACATATTCCTTGTTTGACATAAGTCCGTACAGATGGAGCCAATGATTATATGACAATTGACCTAATGGGCACTACCATGGATGTACCGTATCCCAAAATTCTCCAAAAGGAACAATCTCAACCCTTCCATCATTAGCCTACAAATAGGCAGTTAAGAGAAAATACAACAACTATCCAAATTCAATAGGAGAAGGGACCAAAAAATAGATGGATAGGATCATCCAATCTGGGAGATTTCAAGGGCACGGTACTTCCACAATGGGGCCTATCACATCAATGATATGGATCACTGAACTATAGAACCCATTTGTACAGACTCAAGAAATAGGAAACTTACCGTATTTGTCACAAACACAGAACTCCTCGTCATAAACATATGCTTATATGATATGGACACATGCATACTCATTTTTAATACATTTTAGATTTAGCGTATTAGTCACACATAATGAATATTGACTTTGTGCATGAGCTTCTTTACTCCTATCAAGAATAAAAATTATAAAAAAGATGCAAAATTAAGATACAATGAAACGTCTCTAAACTAGTTTGTCCTTCTGAGACATCTTTATTTTCAAGCCTCCCTGATGTTTCCAAGTTTTTTTCCTCTGAAATGATCATTATTTAGATTAATATATGTTTTTGTAGCTTCAATAAACTTGAACAGTCAAGTTAGCATATGGACCACTCAGCATGGTTGTGCCGACATGACATGTCCATGTACAACAACACACTTGTCCAATAAACCTCAACAATCTTAGGTTACATATATAATTCTATATGCCTTAAAACATCAGTACATGAGAGAGAGAGAGAGAGAGAGAGAGAGAGAGAGAGACTCCAAGGTCCTTGTACACTAATACAAGTAAAATGACACTTTTTTTCTTTAAGTAACAAATAATCTAAACAGAAACAGCCAACCACCCCTCTTAAAATATGATATTGATACTTTTAACAACAGTTGATCCATGTGCTATAATTCTTGTTTCATGCATTCTTAGGTGACAACATTGACAAAATACCAGATTCATTTGTTTCAAACATAGAGCACTTACGATTGGAAAACCACTAGGACATGAACATGACCTGATGTGTTCGATGAGAGTAAACAGAATGTTAAAATAGAGCTTTGCTTTAAGCCTACGTGCATGTCCATTATGACCATGCAGATGTTGGATTGCAATTCTTTTTTGTTGCATTCTTGTACACCCGTTTCAGTGCGGCTTTTTAATCAAATCTTTATTTCTCAAAAAAAAATTAAAAAATAAAAAGACCATGTAGATGTTATTCCCAAAAAATAAATCTGGTCCATTTGAAAGGTGGGCCACAATGTTAGAAACAGTTGGACGGGTAAGAAAACTTCAATAGAACTTTTTTCAGCCCTACATTTGTTTTGTCAACTGTGGCCCAGTTGATGAATGCAACCACCTGATTCTTGGGTGAGAGCATCTACATAATGGTAGGCCCCTGATGAATGGATTGGTTCTTGTACCACTGTGCAATGTTGGCACAAGCGTGGCGCATACATGAGCTGCCTCGTACACACATGTGGGCTTAGCAAAGCTGGTTAAACTATTAAGTTCCGTAAACTGTTCGTTTATACAAGAAAACTTGAGATAAAGCACTATCGATAAAGCACTATCAAAATGTTTTCTAACTCTTATCTCATCAAGTCCACAATTTCTGTGTCTCTTCATGGTCCTCCTGTAACCTCTCCCTTTGCTCAACACTTTGATAGAGATTATTCTCATCCTAACACTCTCAATTCTATGAAAGAATCTAGCATATTCTAATCCCCTCCCCCCCTAAAAAGCCAGACCTCCTGAGTTTTTTTGCCATCAAAAGATTTCCTCTGTAACACATCCTAATAGTGAATGTCTCAAGTAACTTTCATCCCATGAGATGGAGTCAACTTCCTCTTTTTTGTCAGGTACTTCATTATCATCAAGGAAAGATTGTTTTCTAACCCTTATCTTGCCATTCTTGTCCTCTTCATAAAGGAGGAAAACCATCACTTCCAAGCCAGCTAGTTCTGAACCAAAATGGCTTTGGCCCCAAAATTTCTCAAGAAGTAGCAGGCAGGATATGGGCTGATGTAGGTTTTTGAAATGCCAATTGAGAAGCTCCATTAAAGAACTCCTCCCAGGCTCCCACTCCTTTGATATTATGAGGCGCTCAAATTTACACATAATCTCTCTTCCTAATTCTTAGACCAAGTAAACTGGGCCCCTCCCAATGGAAGGTCTATGAGTTCTTTATCACAGATTTGTCAATATTTACCTCATTTGTTTTGTTCAACAACTATTTCGTAACTAGAGACTCTTCACACATCAGAGTCAAGTTACATGGTGAAACTTAACAACTGAGAATCATGCAAATGTATCAAGAAATTCAGGTTATACAGTACAAAGTATCAAAATTGAACAAGCCAATACACAAGTAATAAAACTTATAGCAGAAAATGAGAAAGAATTTGCCTCGCGCAAATCATGGCTACATCACTTACTCGTCTTCACTAGGGAAGTCAATGGATTCCATAGAAAGGTTCTTCTTAGCCTGGAAACTTAGATAAATGAGAAGCAGAATCTCAAGTACTACAACAAAAAGCTAGCTCTAGAAAAAAAAAAAAAAAAAAAAAAAAAAAAAAAAAAAAAAAGAGAAGAGGAGAAGAAGAAGAAAGAAAGAAAGACAGAAAAGAAAAGAAAGAAAGTAATTAAAAAAGAAGAGTTAAAACAAAATGGCAAGTTATAATCAAGTAAGTAATAGGAAAATGTCAAGAAATGGTACCAATAAGCTGCTAATGACCCCAATCGTAAGTATGGTACAAAACTATACTTGGTACATCATGGAATGGGATATATGCTATCTACAAAAGGGAAGAGGTGGAGTGGTTGGACTTTCGTGGTGGTCAAGTCTACTATAGTTATCCTCTATATTCTGGATATGTATCTATAAAACATATAAAGCAAAGAGATGGAGTCATACAACTGCCACCATAGTCAAGTAAATACAAAATTTTGGGTCTACCTTAATTCAAAATCAAATAGTAGGTTGAATTATTGACTTAAGTAGTAGTATACAATCTATCTCATTGATTTATTTTCTCAACGGTATTTTCACCTATTTCCTTGAAATTTAAACTTGCAGTCTATTTGTCATCTCCTATATTTCTTTTCACCACTCCCTCTCTTCCCCCAAATACTTCTCAAACTTATTCTCTTCTTCAACTCGCGCTCTCTTTCTCACACACACCCCACTAACATTACATTCCTCCCTTTTCCATAAGTGTACCATGCTTGTAAATTACACAAGTGTCTCCACAGAACCTTCCAGGAATCTAGTACATGTAAGTATAAACCTTCTCCTATTCTTTTTATTCTTTTTCAAAATATTTTTCTGATAAATATATTGAACTTGTAACTTTTTCATCTAAACAATCTTTTGCATCTTTCCTAGTTTATGTCTTCTGTTTTCCTTCTTGATATTTAGTTTGGCTATTTTTGTAAGTATAAAAAACTTGTTACTATATTCCAACCAATGTAATTTTTCATTTTATTAAGTTCTTTTTTACTGTTGTTCAAACACTGTCATTAAATTTGTGGTGCTTGAAAATATATTGGCTATGATGCGTGCTTACTGGTCTCTAGAAAGCAAAGCAAAGCAATCAGTGTAGTATAAATGACCGAAAAAGACTAAAGAAGGAATATATCTCACATAAAAAAATAGCAATAATGCAAAATACTCACAGCTGTACGCCCCCATATAGTTCGGGGCTTGGCACCAGGCAGGGGACCATTTGATTGTGTTGGAGATTTTCCAATGCATGAGGATGGATCGAGGCTAGTTGACTCAAGCGTTGAGATTGTTGACTTAGGTGCACCATCTAAAGGTTGACAATGTTCAACTGTGTATATAGTAGAATGATTATCACTTAGACTCCGCAAATTGCCAGTAGTCTGTATATTTTGATGTTGAGGTGTGGGAGCATGAGTTCCATTTGCCGGTTTCTCATCAATCTGTATATTCTGATGATGAGGTGCTGGATCATGAGTTTCCTCCATAGGTTTCTCATCAGCTTTGAAATCCTTTTCAACTTTAGGAGACTCGGAGTCTGACTCTGAATCGACATCTTCAGAAACCTGCATCTTTGAAGCAGATTGCATGAATACAGTATGAGGAAATATTAATCTAGTTGCAAATAAAAGATACAGTTGTTAGGACAACATAGCCGCATCTAGCATATGTAGTTAAAATGCAAAAGAAAGTTTTTTTTGACTCATAATCATTCGAGTTGTCTACATTGGTCCAAAATTGACTCATCTTGCTTCAATATTTGCACAAGATTGGAAAACAAGCTTCTAGATCCAAAAAGGGTGATGAATGAACTGCAAAGTTTCTTATGGAGATCAAAATCTCATTTCAGTGGTGAAGTGTTACCCCTACATGAACTTCAAAATATAGTTCCTCTGGTTGAACACATATAGTCAACTTTAAATGAATTTGAAACTAAAAGTTCTTCCTATTATATGAAAATTCAAATTTATCTTTCAATGAGCTTCCAAGAAAAACTGCTTCCACAGTGATACAGCTTATTGAACAACAACAGCACAAAGGCTAACGTGGAACATGAAGCATAGGAAAACCAGAAAATGGTAAAAAATAAAGTAGAGAAGAATGCATGCAGTAACATTTAGCTACATATGAATTAGAGAAAAGGCACAATAGCTCACAATACCAATTCAGTGTTTCTCACATTCATGTGGGAGATATGATCATTCCATGCAATTGTAACACTTCAATACATAAGAAACACAAAAGATTTAGAATCATTAATGATTTCTTACTTCTTACTGTTACTATTTAAAAGGTTATAGTTCTGTTAAACATTACGAGTACGAACCTCATTGTCATACAGGTCACTACCATCATCACCACTGTCGCCACTGCATGACCCACTTAGTTCACATTCAGGATCATCCTCTGTCTCCCCATCATTTTCTGCATCCTGGTATCCATCATCTTCCATGGTCTCATCACCTGTTGACCCCTCATACTCACTACCACTACCTTCCGTCTCAGAGTATAGTTCAGGAGAAAAGGAGCCATCCTGCGAGCAATTGATTGGCTTCATTAAGTCATAAAGCTCAAATCCATAAACAAAAATTATGATATTCGTGCATAGAAGAGTATAAATATACCATCTCTTTTGACAATAGAATGGAAAAAAGGAATTGTAGTGTGGTATGTTATCACAAACCTAGGATTAAATCAATGATTCAACTTTTTAGAAGTAGAACAGAAATTCCTTCTCTCACTAGTTTTTGCTTGTACAAAGATTACTTTAAACAATAGTTTTGAGTTCTAAATTCAGCTGCAGCAATGCTCACTGTTAAAGCCATAGTGCAGTCTTCTTGTATTATGTTTGAAATGAGGAACAACAAAGCAGATAATCCCCAACCAACAGGGCAATTATCTTCAGTTAGATGAAGTGGACTCAACAAGAAAATTGTAAGTACCTCAGTAGTTGTTGATGGAAAGGAACGGCAAAGAAAAGGACTACTGTATACAATGCTACTGACCATTTTCTAAACAAGAGTTTGAGTAATGGGGATTGTGATATGGTGCCTGTTGCATCAGACAAAACAGATGCAGAACAGAATAACTTACTGTTAAATTTATCCTCTAGAAGTCCTATGGACAAATTAGAAACAACTTAGTTTAAGGTTTCTACTACACCCTTTGCCTAAACCAAACATATGTCACAGGTAATTCACAAGTTTGAAACGGAGACTATTATCATGAAATAAAAAGGCCCAAGAAACAAAACACTAAGAAAATGAGAATACAATCCAAAGCAGGATCAGAAAACAGTAAGTATTTTTTTTTATTTTTTATTTTTTGAGAAGTAACAGGAAGTGTTTAATATGTATAATACTTCAAAAAGAAAATGAAATGAAACATCTCTTATAGAAATTGGCCCTAGATTGCAACTCTCACATGAATAGGAAATAAGATAATTATGAAAAGGTGTTACAGGTCACAGCCAGATGTGATGTCCAGATGTATATGATACCAAAATGGATATGAGAAGCAACAAAGCAGGGACATAAGCGATCATTTACCAAAACCCAGGACACTGACACAAAACAGCAATCCCATATATAACATGTCATGAATATTGAGTTTTACAATCTGGCAAAATTCTAAACCATGCAAGTTTTTAGTTTTATAAAACTGAGTACTATCAGTAGTTGCAAAATTTTAATTAGTTAACTGTTAATGTTTACCAAATTTTACAGTAACATTAGTTACGACATTTATTTCACATTTTAAGACAGTAATACAAATAGAACTGTTTGGATCTCAGAAAATGACTGCAACTAGCACAACAGGGGTTGGTTAACAGTATCCTACAAGTATCCTAACACCATTATTGGTACCGTATCATGTTAAAAACAGCATGCAAAACGTATAAAATTATCTGGGAATCCTCGAGTATAGTGCAATACAGCAGTGCCCATCACTTTCCCACACTACATCAACTGCACTAGTTATGTAAAGACTAGGTAGGTAACCTAAAGATCTCCTTAAAGTATCCTCATTACAGCAAGATCTAATCATCAGTAAGTACAACATTGATACATGATGCATGAAATTATTTACAAAAGAAAATTCACTAAAGCAGTGCTTCAAAAGTGAAAAGCAGCAATTAACTTATACTTGGATAATGTAAAACTGGTTCCCTAATTCACACGTACTTAGAAAGAAATAGTAAGCGAAACTTACTAAAAATATATTCCCATACTCCTCTAGTAGAGTTATAACAATTGCTTGAGCATGGTTAGCAGCAGTGGCAGCTCGCAGAAGTTGAAGAGAACCATCCCCGCCCATATTGAAATCATTCTCAACCTCACATTCACCAGCCAGAAGAGGGCGAAGAAGCAGTGGTGCCATGCAAGCTGCTACAGCCGATGTTGACATCCGATTCACAGATTTGTAATAAACCACAGTCCGCATCATCTTAAGAACCCTGAAAAAGTGGGGAGGAGGGGCACACACAAAAATCTAATCAGAGATCCCCACTAACATAGATTTGAGGACCCTAAAGAATACAAATTACCAGAATGATTTCTTTCTTTTTTTGTTGAAAGATGAGGAAAATATATTAAGAAAACAGAGGGAGAGGGAGATCCTCTCCAGACAACAAGAAAAGAACACAAATTACCAGAATGATATTGCCCAAACAGAGACATTAAGCCTGGCCAGGAGCACACTTTGCAGACTAAACGATACAGAAAAAGCAAATTGTAATGCTTTGATAGAATGTAAGTGCTGTCCATGAGGACCATGGCATAATATATCAAGAGAAGCTTGAATGTTTCTTCCACGAAAAGAAACTGATATAATTTCCGGTTCGTTTTCTTTCTTCTTTTACAAGGATTTAAAGAAATGTTACATTGAGATCCTGTAATTTGGACATGATCGGCCATGGATACAAGGGGCTAAAACAGACAAAAATAAAAAACCTAACAAGAACGTATATACATATTAGAGATGCAAGTGGCGTACAACATAGCATCATTATCACCATAGTATTAACCCAACTCCTCAATGAGGTCCGCTTTACTATTCCTATTTCAGCAATCATTCCTATCTTACACCCTACATACATGATAGGACTTCATATCCCTTCTCACCACCTTGATCCATATCCTTTTAGATCTTCTTGTCATCCTTCAGGCCCTTTCCACCCTAATCAAAATTTCCTCCTTACCAAGGTCATCTCCAGCTTTCATAATGTAAAGTAGAAAAGCTTTGAAAGAAAAGAAAGATCCGTAAGGTTGGATGACCAACCCTATTGTATTTGATATGCAAATTACATTAATACCCCTAAGGGCAAAATTGAAAATAGGACAAAAAAAACTAAGAAATAATATAAAAGTAATAGACCTAAAGGCCCACGGCAAGCCCATATATGCTATAACACCCCCCCCTCAAGCGGAGGCATAGATATTAATCATGCCCAACTTTACTTGAATACACCTTCCAACTTCAATTGAAAGGACCTTAGTTAAGATATCAACATGTTGATTTGTAGACCTAACAAAGGGAGTAGAAATAATGCCGACAATAACCTTCTCACAAATAAAATGGCATTCAACTTCAATATGTTTTGTGCGTTCATGAAAAACAGGATTGGAAGCAATATGAATTGCAACCTAATTGTCATAGTACATGGGAACAAAAGTAATCACCAAAAACCTTAACTCAGCAACAAAGCTTTTCAACCAGAAGATTTCCCTTGCAGTATTCACTACAACTTGATATTCAGCCTTAGCTCTGGATCTTGCAACAACAACTTGCTTCTTAGTCTTTCATGTGACAAGATTTCCTCCAAAAAAAAGTACAATACCGCGTCATAGAACGACAATCATCACGAGATCCTACTCAGTCAACATTTGAATAACCTTCAATATTCAGATGATTATGACAACTAGGTAGAATGTCATCTCCTGAAAAAGACGATGTAGCAAAGTATGCGACAAACAGCTTCTAAATGACTGGAGCAAGGTGCATACATAAACTGGCTTACTAAACTGAAGCATGACAAGCCCATGTATATTATAACACATAACATAGACCATCACTATTGGCTCTCCATCATTTTGTCTACTATTCGGGCTCTACCCTCGGGGTTTTCTAGATGACCTTACTCTTCATTCCATCCTAATCTTACCACATGTTGATCTCAACATCCTCACCTTGAAAAAAGCTACTATGCAAAAAAAAAAAAGTGACCTCAAAGACAAGGAAGTATATTTTATAAATACATAAATAACATATATAAGGAAATGCTAACATTCTTAGGGTTGTCGATGGATACCTAGTACCCAGACCTGCAAATAGCCAATGGATCCAACCTGATTTTAACAAGTCCAGGTCCCATTCTCAGACTCAATAAGAAAATCAGGTTAGGTTCGGGTTCACCTTTTTGGACCCTAATAAAAAAAATCGGGTCTAGTTGGGTTCAGGTAGGGTCCATCAACTTAGACCCTGTTAAAATTAGGTTGGGTCAGGTCCAATTCATTTTAATTGTATAGTACAATTTATATATATATAGGGAAAAGGTACCATGCGCTCGAGCTGATGGGACCGTCCCATGAGGTCGAGCTGTGTGGGCCCCACCATGATGCGTTTCGAACATCTACCCCATCAGTCAGATGCACCATTCCATCGTGGGCCTAGGTCTTAAAAATCAAGTCAATCCGTGACTTTCGTGGGCCACACCACATACAGAAGTGGAGAGGGGCCGTGCACCATTAAAACATTCATAATCATTTTTTGGGCCCACCAAGATGTGGTTTGCAAATCCAGCCCATCCATTATGTGTGTCCCACTTGGATGAGGGTTCAAACGAAGTTTCAGACGCATGCAAATTTCAGGTGGGCCCCACCAAGTGCTTTTATATGTTTTAACGGTGTCTTCACATGATTTTAGATGGTATGGCCCACCTGAGTTCCTTATACGGCTGATTTTTGGGATATCCCATAATTTAAAGGAGACCCATCAAATGCACAGTGTTGATGGTCGACACGCATCACAGTGGGGCCCACACAGCTCGACCTCATGGGAGCTTATCGTGAGCTCGAGCGCATAGTACCTTCCCCCCCCCCCCCACACACACACACACACACATATATATATATATATATATGTATGTATGTATATTGAAAGATATTGATTATTCTAGCAACAAAATGAGATTTTGCAAGCCACATGCATGTAAAAGATTCCATTTACATACAATGCATGTGTCAAAGTGGCACATGTTTTTGTACAATCTAATCCATCCATCAGGTAGGTCGTAGGCCTGACTAAGTAAAGCTCTTATTTGTCCCGAATCGAACTCGAAGCCTAGAACCAATGACCTAATGAGTACCCATGGGTACCCAAACCAAATCGAATTTGGGTTCAGATCTTTAAGAACCAGACCCAGACCTGACAGGAACCGAACTTGGTTAGGCCGCGCTGGGCACGAGTACCATAGGACCCAACTGACTGACTGACCTAGAAATCACCACTTTTATAGGGGTGTTAGCAATGTTTCCAAATTTTTCAATTGACATTTGGGACAACCAATCATAAATCCATATTGTTCATTCATTCTTACCACTAGAGGAAAGTCGTGGTGATAGAAATCACGGTGATTGGATTAACCCTGTGAATGTAGGCCATTTTGTTGCAACCCTTGGTTTTTTATGAACCATAGAAACCCAAGTGCTTCTTCAGAATCATATGCAAGTTATTGGGGGGGGGGACAACTAAATAGATATTTCAAGATGATGATTGGATCCATTTTATTCCTCCACTATATCTTAATTCTCCATTTTTCATGCTATTGATCGGATGGTTAGGAATTAGGATCATCCAACAGATGCGATTTTTGCACTAGGCTTGCCCCTAGTGGTATGAATAAATGGACTATCTGGATCGATGGTTTGTTGTTCCACATGTCACTTAAAAGCTTTGGAGACATTGTTGACAATAGCATTCCCATATGTGTGGGATAAAATGGATAAGGGTGTTTAAGAGGAGAGGAGGACAAGAAAGATAAAGAAGAGACAGGAGCACAGAGAAGTAAAAAGAGATAATGTCACTAAATGTTCCAAATGACTCTCCTCCGCTGTCCAAGTGGAAGCTCCCTTCCTTGTCTAAAAAGATTATAAGCTAAAAAACAAAGTAAAGAAAGAAAAATACCCAAAGTGACCTTAAGGGCAGTGGATTTTTTTTTAACTGTACTTTTGTTGAAGAATTTTAACTGTACTTTTGTAGAAGAAATGATAAAAAGGCAAAAGATTACAATAAAGGCCCTACCATCTCAACCCAAACACTATGGTTGGAGGCGAGAAAACAATGACCTAATCTAAGAAATCAAGCTTCACCTTCCTAAACACATTCGCTATTGACCCCGACTATTAAGGGCAGTGGATTTTTATTTTTATTTTTTAACATTGCAAGATGTATTATTAGAAAATAGGCCACAACCGGAATATACAAGGAGCACTATACAAAAACAAAGATAAACGATTACAACCCAACCCAACTTTCGGGGAAATGATCATAGCTTTTGATGTCTTTGCCGAATCAATCACATGCAATTTAGTTCTTTCAAAGTTCATCCCTCCCAATTCCTATAGTATCGATTATTCCACATTTCAACCCAACACAACTTTAAAGGCAGTGGATGGTTGACCCTAGCCTACCTGTAATACACAACGTATTAAACAAAAATTATAGAACTACCTTTGTACTCTTGTAGCAAGAACATAATTTACATTGTTATGGTATTTTATACTTCTCTTTACTCTCATTATGTTTTTGTCACTTTTATTTTTCTCGTTTCTTATTTTCATACATTTTAAACTTCCTATGGCGGGCATTTTTCATCCATTGAAAGGACATACATAGACATGTATTTGATGAACTATAATAGATACAGGTAGGTCTCAAATCCAACCTGTTGGACCACACTTCATGGTCCATCCAGAGAATAACTTCCATTCTATCATATGCACGTGATATCCAACCCTTCCCATAGGTTGGGCCAACCATGCAAATTATCTTTTGCAAAAGCTAGTCCCATCCACTCATGGAGTGGACCATAACATTAAAACAATTTATACCCATTGATAAATAACAAAATAAACATGTGGTCCACTTGATGAGTGGATGTGATTGATTTTTGGAAGAGGAGATTCTCATGATGCAAACAAACTATCGAACCAATTGGATGTTGCACACATATGAAAGGTTGGAAGTTATTTGATGGGTGGACTGTTACTTGTGGTCCAACCAGTTGCACTTGAGACCTTCATGCACGCACGCACGCATGCATACAACTTCCAATGGGAACCAAAAAAGATAACTAATATATATCATATGCACTAGCATTGGCTTTTTAGACCAAGGGAACAATGCCATATACCAACCCCCAACCCCCCCCCCCCCCCCCCGGAAAAAAAAAAAAAAAAGAATATCCATTATTGACAGCCAAAAATCTTGATTAACTAATGCAAGCACTCTATTAATGCCTAGACCAAACATGAACACCATCGTCTTATCAACATCCAATTGTTATCTCTATCACAATGGAAATTGAACAAGGAAATAGGAACATCCCAGGCTTCATCAGCAAGTATGCGACCATAAAATCATAAATTAATTATGAGAGGGATGCTAATCTCATGCATGCATTCATACACGCCAACCTTACAAGACACATGAACAATACACATGTACAAGATCCAAGCCACTCTCCCCACCATGCATGTAAGCCGAACAATTAGGGTGATGGGTGAGAGCAACACCTAGGCTAGGAGATTTGAGCTACTACACAGAACAGATGGCTAACTCTCACGCCACATCCAAAACTTTTCACATAGCACAGTAATTTCTAAAGTAGAATCATCTCTATGGACTACACTAGGCCCCTCCCTCCAAGGAAATCCCCACAAGAGGGTATCAAACTACCTACTCCATACTTATGAACACACGCCCAATCAAAAAAGGCTCAGAAATGTATCTTCTATGGATGCCTCCCCACATCAAACATCAATGAAAAATCAGCATCTCCCTGATTATGACAAAATCTTTCTAATGAAAAAAAGAATGTACTATTCAAATTGAACATCAAGTGCACTTGTATATATACTGAAAAACAAAGAAAATTAATTGCCCCTTCTCCATTTTTTTCCATTTACTCCATGTTAACAATATTTTATCCAGCAAATTTTTTAAAAAAAGTTTTTGATATGCCCACTCCTCTCGCAAATCCTGAAGTCTACCCATCACAATCACTGTCCCAATCAAGGGATTGGTGCTGACGAATCACAACCAAGATGAGGTTTGTTATTTCTCCGGGTGTACGTTGAAAGCTTCTATCATAGAACTAATTCGAGAGAGCTTGGTGGTATTAAGATTGGTTCGGGTGGGGGGTTCTCTTTTTTAAGAATAAAGAAGAACCATGAAACAACTACTAAAAATGCTTCACTATATCTATTAACAGGAAAACACCAATAATACTGATCTGGAACGGGAAAACAACACAAACTCCATTCTCAAAGTATAATGTGTGCGCACGCGCGTGTGACAGGAAAACAAACGATGTAACAACAATTAAAACCGGATGCCGTTGAAAGAAACTTTCAAAAGAGCTGAATTGCCAAAGCAAGCACTGGGCACGCACATGTATCTACATATGTATAACGCTTCAAGTTACCTCTGCAATAGACGGCGATTAGGCTCTGGGAATGTTTTAGATATTGTATCCTGCATGGCATTGACTCTAGATCCACGACCAGTTCCTAATCAGCAGACGGAGAGTTGGAAAAGTAACACTGACAAATAAGAAAATCGAATAACTTGAAAAGAAAATGAAGACCAATAGTGAATTTATTACAATTTAAGAAGACCATGAAACATGACAACAATAAATAATCTCCCCCAGTGGACTGTTTCAGCAGTGCCTATTAGATTCTTAGAAGCCCTTCTCCCAACTACAAAAGGCCAGATTAGATTCCCCAGGCAGGAATGGTAGATGCAACAAAGATCTTGAGTATTACAAACTACAAATCACCCCAGTATGTTGCCCATGAATTTGAGTGTAGCTCCTCCTGGATTGATACGTTCTGTCGAAAAAGGAGGGGAATGGGAGAGAGATTCAAATCTGTGCAGCTTCAGTTATAGAGACATGTAGGTTTGGGTTTAAAAACCCTAAGCAGGGGAATTTCAGGAACCTGTGCAAATTCAAAGCCTTTCTAGATCTGTTTTAAAAAACGCGCACCAAGTGGTCGTCCAGTGCACAACTTTTTATAGAAGCTTGAATATATGTACGCTGTTTTATTTCCTTCCAGCCTCCTTTAATAATTGTTTGACTGTCCTCTTTTTTCAATAGATGGGACCATCCTCTATATACATTTTTTATGGTATCTAGGAAAAAGTTTGGGTTGTACTTGAAATATTTGATGCTGAGCAAGATGCTTGAAGGAATTACGTTTCAAGTTTATGAGAACGTGAGGATTCCAATAGTCAGGTAAATCAATCTGAACACTAATCTGCAAAACATTAAAATGAAGTTGAATGCCACGCCCACAATATTTTTGGGAGAAAAATACAAAATAAGGTATGCAATCATGAAATACTCAAAATCCTAAAAATGATGAATGGCATGTAATTATCTCATTCTTGTCCATCTTGAATTCAATTGAACCACATATCAGCAGTTGGTTGTCATTTCTCTACAGTAGTAGAAATTTGGACAAATTATACATAAACCATATTAACGAAAGAATAATATCATTAGTGCTTATATTAATGAAAGAATAACTTCATTAAGGTTTATCATTTATACAGGACAAGTCAGTTACAACTTACCACTTATATACTGCTCCAAGGGGCATGCAACTGAAACTTTGTGATTGAACCACTGTGGTGGCAATACATTGCAATAACTTGGAGGTGGGACATTTTCGTATCTTTGATTTCTAAAATTTTCTTTTAATGTTTTGCATCATCTTTGGCAAGGAAACCTTTCCTGTCAACGGTGGAAGCACTTGGTTGGATGGCATCAACTGTAAGATTTGAATCATATTCCGTGAAACTTGGGGAGTTTCATCTTGCCAATATATGCTTTATGTGTAGGACAAATGAAAATTTGGCTAAATGTTTATTCATTTATAGTCTGATGATTGTACAAATTTGGTGTTTCCTTTCAACCTTTTCAGAGTAACATGGGTACAAATAGCTAGTTGAAGACATTTTCGCTGGATGAGAAATAGTCCTTTTGGAGAGAGGGATAGGATTAGTTGGTGATTTCTCACTAACTCTTTGCTAATTGCTATACATTGAAGGAAAGAAATGGGAGAATTTTCTGCCTAGCCCGGGGTGTAGGCTCTATTTTCCTTTCCCTGGCCCAAGCTATGGGCTTTGTTTTTCTTTCCCTGACCCGGGGTGTGGGCGTGTGTTGGTTTGTTTTTCATTTTTTGCTATCTCTAGCCTAGAGTGTGAGCATTAGCCCTCCCTTGTAATTCTTGGACAGTTTGCCCTTCTAGTTGGTTTTAAAAAATTCCTTTCCTTCTAGAGAAAAAGAAATGTGAGAATTTTTAATTATGTGATAACGAAAGCACCAAAATTACAAGTTAAAAATATGGTCATATCATATTTCAAGAATTTGTTGCAAAGTGCAACACATGGAAGGAAAGAAATATGAGAATTTTCAATTATGCGGTAACTGAAAAACAAAATTACAGGTTAAATCAATTGTCTTGTCGTATTCGAAGCATTGCCTACAAAGGAATGTTTGGTAATGAATGTTCAAGATTTATTAGGAATTGGTAGTTGCCCAACCCATACTTACTGAATGCCTCTAATAGTGAAGTACAACACGATGCAGGAATTGGAGAGGAGGGTAACTCCCGAAGAACATGCTGGAAGCAGTTTATGAGACAAACACACACACACACACACGTAAGTAGAAAGTTTTGTAGAATTATTATGAAATGGTGAAACAATATGATGAATTGTAACTCTTTTTCTAGAATGGAATTTAGATGAGAATATACCTTGATGCAATCGGCAATAAGATGTGCATCTTCGTTTGGAGAAAACTCATTTTTTCCTAGAAATATACAACATCACGTCTTAATATAATATGTGCTATTATAATTGTTCAATTAAACACACTAGAGTAGAAACTAATGAAGAAGTTTTTATTCCTAAAGAGTCAAGATATGAAAGATTAGTAATCCAATCCATTAAAAAGAAGAAGAAGAAGAAGAAGACATTAATACCTAACCAAATAGAATAAAGCCTTACCTCAAATTTGAGGTCTAAAGATGGGGAACATAAACACTATAGAGATATGACATTTAATAAAAAGGTAATCATAACAAAAAATAAGGAGTACACCAGTAAACCAAACAGACGAACCCTGCTCGTATTCCTGAACCCGACGTTCAACCTCATCAACATCAGCAGATTGCCGCAAGATCCCTTCTACTTTGACTCCTGTTGAATAAATTGTACCATGTTCAATTTAAAAAAGAAAAAGCTTGAAGATCTTGAGAAATTTTTTTCATTACATAAATAAAGCCAAAAGATCATAGCCGCAGGTTCCACGAAGACAACCCAATATGGAAGAATTTTAGCTCTAACATTAAATAGTTTCCAGGGGTACAAATGGATTGAGTCGACCCAAACAAATAATAAGCGGGTCTGGATCTGAATTTGGACCCATTCAATTGAGTCTAGGTCTATAAAACAGCCCTGATTATCAAATGTATCTGATCTAGATCCTCTCAAATTCAACCCGACCCTACCTGACCAGACCTGTCTTTCAAATAGTCAGGTTGGACCACCAAAAAAGGGACCCAACCTTATCTGGCCCAGGCCCTTTAAATTCCTTTAACTAAGGTGACTGGGGGAATAAATTAAAACTTACAAATATACCTTAAGAAAACATGTGATAGGGTGCATAATAGGTCTTTGTTAAATAGGGGACTAGAATTCAGGCAGACCCAGCTTAGAACCAACCTGCAGATAAATTTATTGGGTTGAGATCTTTTAATCCAAGACCTGACTCATGCCCAACACAATGCATCTTATTTTCAAGTTAGACCTAAATGAGACCAGACCTAGATATTAATAGGTTGGTCACGGGCTGAAATCAATACCCGACAATTAAATGGGTTGGTTCTGGAACTCACCTCAACCCTACCCAGCTGACAAATTTGCACCCCTAATAGCCTGCAGATAATCTCTTAGTTTTATTTCCTAAAATACCTCCTTTTCCTTTTTCCTCCAAATTACATGATGTAACACAATTCAACTAGAGTAACTGCAAAGGAAATTTACACATGGAGACATTGAAGAGATGATTCATCGCAATTGGGACCTATTGCAAACATGTGTTGGCCCCAAAAACAGAAAGGTCCACTAGACCAATGGGCAAAGTGTTGAGAATACAAACTCATGTGTCATGTCTCAGAGTATTGTTCTAGACACTTTTATACCAAAACAATTGACTTTGGGAGCATGGGTTGTAACACCTATCCAATTGTTCAGAGTATCCCCGATATTATCAATAATATTCCCAATATTATCCGTATCTCCAGCTCGGCAATACCGATAACAGTACTAGTATAAAAAATTCCAGGTATCAGTGATATATCACTAAGTGTTGCCTATGTATCAATATTGCTAATGTATCACCAATACTTTCAACTCCATAAATTACATGTGTTGCTTGTATCGCCAATATTTTCAACTGCGTAAATTCTAGGTGTCGCTTGTATCGTCAGTGTATCGGCGATATTTCGATTATATCACCAATGTATCAGCATTGTATCGATAGCGCCAAAAATCCATCTATTAAAAAAATTCCGTTTCATTTTTTTATGGGTGTATGCCTGCATGGTTGTATGATGAAATGCATGTCTGTATGTGTGTATATGTATGTATATGTATGCATGGATGGATGGATGGTTGGTTGGTTGAATGGATAGATGGATGTGTGTGTGTGAGCGGATGCACGCATGCATGGATGGATGGGTGAATGGATCATGCATGTGTGTTTGTATGTACATATGGTTCAATCATTTTCCCCATGTTTCCCCAATGTTTCCTTGAGTCAACGATGCATTCTTTTAGGCCCCATTAAAGGGAAACTTATTATTTGATTACTAAATACGCAAATATGCGTCTTTTTCACTATTATTTGATTCTTAAATATGCAAATGAGTATTTTAGCATCTCTTGGAGTATCATTTAAAAATTCCACCATTTTCCTCATGTTTCTCTAATGTTTCCCTAAGTCAGCGTTACATGCTTTTAGACCACCATTAAAGAGAAACTTATTATGTATGCATTTTTCCTGCAATTATCTGATTCCTAATTATGCAAAATATGTATTTTATAATCTCCTAAAGTTTCATTGAGAAATTCCACCATTTCCTCATGTTTCCCTTAGACAGCAGTACATTTCCAGGTACCAGCGATAATATCGGCAATATCAATACATGTTTCCGTATCCCCAGCTAGAGATACATTTAACGATACTGATACTATGAACATTGCGCCTATCTATACTACAATTAAAAGGCAAAATAACCCATTCAAGACTCTTACACGACCAAAATACCCTTGCTAATTTCCATGATCAAACTACCCCCAAGGCCCAACCCTGACATGCAATTACACATGATGTATCCAATGTAGCTATTTTGCAAGATACTTCAAAATTGAATATAAATCCAAAATTGACAATGATAATTATATTTATCATATTAAGGTTACTAAAACTGTGTATTCTATGTGATATTTGCTAATCCAACCCGTGTCTAATGTAACCTATCTACAATTGCCAACCTAAGCATCCATCATGGCAAAGTAACAAGGTAATCCAGCATCCAAAATATACGGATCTATCTACCATAATTAAAATTAAAATAAAATAAAATAAAATAAAAATGATTTAAATGCTCAAAAAGTTTAACATTCCATTCTAAGAGGTTTGTTGGTATCCCCATCCATAATGGAGCCCATCATACAAAAGGGTTGGATAATTGAAACACTATCCTAGATCCAACAGCTACCGTCCTAAAGTATCCTATAACGATGCATATCATGTGTATAATAACATGTATCCCATCTCAATAATTGTAGGCATGTATTAATGTATAATATGACTATTTTTTAGGATCTTTACAAATCATATCCCTATGGATCCGATGATAACACGTCCGGATGTATAGCAACAAACCTCTCCCCTAATTGGAAGTTTGCTAAGCCCACTCACATGTACAAGGGAGCCCATCTACACATGATGTATATGCCAATATGGCACACATGAGCAAGATTTAAGCCATGCATTAGATGGGTCCCCACTATTTATATAACTTGCCTAAACATCAGGCTAATACACTGATCAGGTAAGCCACAATCATTGTTCAAAATATCGGTATCTCATTACGTATCGCATCCTTGGGATACAGATACGTATCGGTTATCGCACGAGATACATCGTGTGTATTGAGTAATTTATCGCACTTTTTGGGAAACATGGGAAAACATTAGGAAAATGGTTGAATTTTTCAATGAAATTTCAAGGATTGTTTAAAAAGACCTTAATACACACTTTTAAATAATAACATCCAAAAAAAGAAGTGCACATAATAGGTTTTCTTTGTATAAGGTCCTAAGCTATGCATTGTCTAACTAAACTAATGCAGCCATATTCAAATTTAATGCATGAAATTTAGAGTATATGTGATGATCATTTCATCAAACACTCCTAAAATACTTCGAAATTGGTCTCAATTCACAGCCGGTTAAAGGAAAATTTCAAAAAAGATTAATGTTTTATTGTTTTTTAATTTTTAAAAATTGACGAGGACTTAACAAATTAGTAGATCAGCCCTCATACATGCTTGATTTCATGTTTGGAGTGCAACATTGCAAGCAATCTTGTAGAAATTGGGAAATTTTTGAATTTTCCCCAATTTCTTTCAAATCGGAGCACCTACACTCAGTGTTAGAAATATCGGTATCGAGCAATATATCGCAAGCTTGGGATACAGATACGTATCGGTTATCGCACGGGATATATCGTTTGTATCACATAATTTATCACACTTTTTGGGAAACATGGGGAAACATTAGCAAAATGGTTGAATTTTTTTATGTAACTTCAGGGATTATTTAAAAAGACCTTAATACATACTTTTAAATCATAAAATATTGAAAAAGAAGTGCACATAATAAATTTCCTTTGTATAAGGTTCTAAGTTATGTGTTATCTGTTTAAGCTAAGGTAAATATATTTAAATATTATGCATACCATTTATAAATGTATAAAGATATGTATGAAAATGAGTCATATCCAAACCTCAATTGAAATTCATTTTAACATATCATTTTAGGGCATGGCTTGAAAATTAAGGCAGATCCAAATCTGAGGTGAACCACACCACACGAAATAGTGGTCATTGAATGATCACCATTAAACTTTTTTGGGGCTATAAATTTTTTGGATAAAGCTAATATTTATGTTTTCCCATCCAAGTTTGTCAAACCTCATGAATAGATTGGATGACAAATAAACATTACGGTGGGCCCTAAAAAGCTTCAATGGTGGACATCATTGTCACCACATTTTCTTGTGGTGTGGTACACTTGATCTTACATCTGTCTTCTTTTTGGGCTCATACCTTAAAATTACTTATGAAAATGGATGGAGGGTGTGGATTGGCTGGTGTGCCACACATCAGCGAGGTATGGGTATGTGTCTTGTGAAGATGGGACACGGATTTCCTACTAAATCCTTTCGCAGGAGTGGGACACACCGTGATGTTTGTGAGAAATCTACTCCATCCATCAGTTTTGTGAGCTTATTTTAAGACTTGAGGCAAAAATTGACTAGGATCCAAGACTCAAGTGGGCTACACTAAAGAAAAAGGTGGGTAAGTAAATTCCTATAGTTGAAACCTTCCTGGGTCGACAGTGATGTTTACATTCCATCCATACCGTTCATAACGTCATTACTACTGGGATGAATTGAAAACCCAAATATTAGACTGATTCAAAACTTGTGGCCCCATGAATATTTCAACTGTGGACCTTCAGTTCTCACGTTTTCGGCCCACTTGAGTCTTGGATCCGGCTCATTTTTCAGCCCTGTCTTAAAATGTGCTCAAAAAACAAATGGACGAAGTGGATTTCTCACAAACATGGCGGTGGACCCCACCTAAGTTTCCACCGCATGAACTTCATGCGAAGCAGCTCGGACGATCATCCACCTCCAGTTGTACAAACAGTTCAAAGGAGATCAGAGTTACATGGGCCCCACAATAATGTATTTATTATATCCACACCGTTCATCCATTTGGAGAGATCATTTTAGATCATGAGCCCAAAAATGAGTCACATCCAAATCTCAATTCGACCACACCACAAATAGCAATGAGGACTATGATTCTCACCATTATAACATTCGTACGGTCCACCATAACGTTTTTTTTCCATCCAATCTGTTCATGAGGTCACAAAAACCTTGATGAAGAGGAAAGACAAATATCATACGATCCAAAACTTTTGTGACCCCCAAAAGGGTTTCAATGGTGAGGTTCAATATCCCACTACTTTTTCCAGTGTGGTACACTTGATCTTTGGATCTGTCTTATTTTTTGGCTCAACCCTTACGACGAGCTCGCCAAATGGACGAACGGTTTGGATATAACATATATCTCATGATGGGACCCACAGAACTTGGCGACGTCAACACATCATCCACGTCGATGGTGTGCAGTACGCCAACCCATCCGCATCCCGTAAAAAGGGCTCGGAGCCCCTTTTTTTCGAAGGAGAGAGGGTTCTGGCATTTCGGAACCCTAAAATCTCTACCAAATCCATCATTTCGCCGAGAATATCTCCAGATTTCGCCGCGAATTTCTCCGAATTTCGCCGAAAATTTCTCCGGATTTTGACGGATTTCGCCCAAATCAGAGATTTTGTTGCTACGATTCGAAAGGCCCTTCAAATACAGCTTCCGATTAGGGCAATCTCCTCTACAAGTATCGAAAATCTACTTGTTGAAAGTTTTTTTTTCCGAATAATGAGTCAGTTTGTCAATTTCTGACAATAATGGAGGAGGAATCGTGCGATATCGACGACATATAGTGCGATATCGACTATATATCATGTGATATCTGGATTTTGAGATTTTTTTTATCTTCCTAGCGTTATCGGATGGGTTTCGTCTTGCTGGGGGCCAATAATGATAATATCGGCCGATAGCATCGATATTTCGAACACTGCTTACCCTCAAATTTCAAAATTAGAGTGTATTTGATGATCATTTCATCAAATACTCCTAAATATTTTGAAATTAGTCTCAATTGATAGTTGGTCGAAGGAAATTTTTGAAAAAAAAAACATGGAGAACATGCATAACCAATGGATATCGAAATCAAAGCTCTAACTTCATGATTTTTCATGCAAAACATGAAAAGCCAATAGATTTGTAACCACTTTACATTGATTTAACATAATTTCAAAATAAATGCTCACCGGATCGAACATGTGGGATATATCGGCACTACCTGTTATGTGTTTCGTATCGCACGGGCGGGATAGAAGATATATCGTGGTATATATCGGCCGATATCATCGATATTTAAAACATTGGTCACAATTTATGAAATTAATGGATGGATAAAAAATTGTTATGCAAGTTTCCAACATGGGAATATGCCTTATTTTTGGGAAGCACCTGATGGACAACTTAGATCTCACACACATGTGCCACATTTGTACATGGGTTGACATATAGAGGTGCACCATTTTAAATGCTTGAGGGCTTAGCAAACATCCTCTAATTGGGTTACACTCCTATGATGGCTCACCACCATTTAAAAAATCATAGTGACTCTTCGATCATACACATAGGATAGCTGTACAACAATCCAAATGTCCAAATCATTGACCCAATTGTTGATGAAGCATAACCAAAAACTACACTAAGAAGATGATAATAATTGTATAATTTTTCCCTTGGAGTATGGCCATCCATATGATAGCCATCAATTTTTTTACGGTTAGTATTTCTTGATCAATGTGATTTTAAAGATTGTTCCATCCACAATGTGCCCCACAATTTGGATGGTCTTGATAGGCATACATGATTGCCACATGTGAGAAGGATGAGTTACCACCATTTTCAAAATGGAAGTGAATTGACATAGTGGTCCAATCCCCTCTAACTATATGCTAAGCAATCAGGCAGTCCATTTGATGCGACTTTTAAAAAGTATATTATGGTGATAGTTCCTGCATGCAATTGCACATGTATTTTGCCAGTCTACATAAAAGGGGATCAAGTCATCCAATCTAGGTGAAGCACCTGGGAGATGTAGTGCCCCAATACTTCCTTCAATATAAATCTCATTTGTTTAGAGTATCGCTTTTGTTAAGGTGACACTTATATACCATCTCAAGCTGGAAGTTCACTGATTCTCAGTATTTTCCATCACTGGTGTCATTGATTAGATTCCCACCATCCTCAAGGCACCCATCGTTGTTGGAAGACACTATCTAGTTTGTTGTCATCATTACAGTCAAAATCAACAATCAAAGGTGGATGCACATTGCTTGGAGGTGAGGGTTGGAAACGGACAAGCAAGAGTAGACAAAAGATGCGGATGATTTTCTGGAGAAATCAAAGACGTGAAAATCCTCCAATTTTTCACCTACCTGTAGACACTCACCCAGGGCTGACAAGTTGATCAGAGAACCATAAGACCCCTAAAACCAAGCCAAAACCCAAGTCTAAGCCTAGGCCCATTAACCTTTAAGACCATAATAAAGCAAAGGCAAATGGACCAGAGGGGAAATGCCACCCCCACAGGGGGGTGAGGAGGCAAAAAATGGGGCCTATCCATGTGATGCACAGCCCGCCATGTGGATCCCTACAATATTTTATTGTGGGTTAGGTAGAAGGGTGACAAAGCCAAATCTTCATCGGGCAAATACCCCAACCTAGTATCCCCAAATGTAGGAGTTTCAAGTTTCAACTTTGTTTTTGCTTGACAAAGCAAACTATTAGACGTAATCTTGACCCAACATGTATGTGTGGGTTCCAATCAACATTAGAGCTTTTCTTTTCTATTGGTATTTTCTTTATTTAGGTCTTTGTTATCTATTGTAAGCACGGTTCACTCACCCGTTGAGCAATATTGTACTTGTGCCTTCGCATGCCCTTGTAAGAGTAGTTCACCTAGGTCTCAACCGTTGTCTTAGAGAAGATTTTGCATGTGAAGATGATGAGGACATCACGTGCACACGTGCACGCATACCACCCCCTATGCATGTACATAAGCAAACGGAGGGCCCCATCATCGATCCGGCTCAATGGCGACGTCCAAGGAATGCCTCTTAGTTAGAAGACAACTTTCGGTTCAAAAAAAGTAGGCCCGATAGTCAAGAAAAGCCCATCATGGGATCTCATGATAGTGGCCCACTCGTCGGATCGATTTCATATTTTAGGTTTTACTTATTGTTATTATTTAGAACATTGTGAATGCTTTAGATTTCTCTGTTTTATTTTTATTTTTGTTTACTTCATCGCCAAGTAATAGGTTGCGCACATGGTGCGAGTTTTGGGGTATACGATTTTTCCTATAAATAAGCACCCCTTGTAGTTCTTTGGAGTCATTGAAGTTAATAAAAAAAATTTTGCTTTATTTTTCTGCTCTTCGTGAGTTGTGGAAGAATTCAAAAGTGGGTGTGAAGCCCTCCCTTTTCGAAGGGCTAACTACCGTGATACAAAGCCACATCCACCCCGATTCACCCACATCCTCCATCATCTTCTTTTCCATCTTCCACCACCATCCTTACTTCGAATTCGCCCCTTTTATTGCATCAGATTTCTTCATTACAGCAGATTTCTAGATTTCGGCCCGCAGGCGAGCTGAAACTTCGGCGGAGCACCACGCACGAACCGTACATCGGATCGAGCTGATATTTGGGGGTTTTGGAGTCCATCCCTGGCCGACCAGGGCCAAGGTGGCCTTTTTCTGAATGGTGGGCCCCACACACGTGCGGTCGGGATCACACATACGTCTGTTTGGGCCATTGTTGGTGTCCACACGCGGGATCGTCTTTTGGTTCAGGTTTTTATCTTCTTTTATCCTCTCATAGTTTTTTTTCATAAATCCTAGCCCTAGATTACGTTTTCCCTAAGTTATTTGCCAATTTTCTTACCCTAAGGTTCCTCAAATTGAAATTTCTGAATCCCTTGGATTAGGGACTGATTACTATGCATGTGTAGGTGATTATTTCTTATCTTTGAGTATCGTTTGGTTCATAATTTTTATTGATCCAGCCCTATCATGTGTAGGCCTGGACCCACATAGATTCCCCTTAATTGAATGTTTGGACTTTTATGTGGGATATGGAATTTGTGTAATTGTTTCTGAACTAACGTGATCTTAAGCCTGAAATCTTGCATATCATATTTAATTTTCATGTCCTGCATCAAATTTGGTATCAGAGCCTAGGGTCTTGTAGGGGAATTCACCACATATTTAGGGTTTAGTTTGTTTGAATCCTTCATGCATCCAGTCCATCATATATAGCTGTTAGAAAACCGTAGTCCTTGATATATATTGCTGAATTTTGGTTGACACCTTACACTAAACATGGAACAATTGTAAGAGTCACTAAACAAGTTGTCCCAGAAGTTAGAGTCTATGATTAAGCGCTTGGAGAAGGACCAATGCTTTGAACAACTTGATGTGCGCATTGCCCAACTTGGGACCTCTGCTAGGACAAACCCCACCATTGGGGTGAATGTCCAATCTCAGGCAGGTGGCCAGAAGGATAAACCAATGAATGGAGTTGGCCAAGGAATCAGTTATGGGCGTGCACCCGTGCACCCACCCAATGAGGGACATCAAGACCACTATTTTGAGGGAAACAACATATGCGGCCTTGTGACTGGAGAGAGTGCACCAGTGGCTAGTGTAAAGTTACCCACTAAGGCGGCCATTCCGGTAGTGGATGAGTTTCGTGATGTCGTTCCTGATGATCTACCAGATGAGTCTTCCCCTATGAGGGATATAGAGCACACTAGAACATGGGACATCGTAATACCTGTAGCCGAGTTTGCGTTTAATAGTTCTATCGATAGGTCCACAGTTCTCAATCCTTATGAAGTCGTTACTGGTTATAAACCTGGAAAACCTATTGATCTTATCCCTATGTCACTGTCTCATAGGTCGTTAGAGCCTGCAGAGTCTTTTGCGCATCACATTCATTCATGGCATCAAAAAATCAGGCAGAAGATCATGACTGGTAATGAACATTACTCACTTTCTGCAGACCAACATAAATGTTTCCAGGAATTCAATGTAAGAAATTCTGTGATGATCTGCATCAGGCCAGAGCGGTACCCTCAAGGAGCCGTTCAAAAATTACACATATATAGCACTGGACCATTCAAAATTATAAAATGAAACGGTCTCAATGCGTATATGGAAAATCTTCCACCTTCCATGGGAATTAGTTCCACATTCAATTTGGAGGATCTAGTTGCATTTCAAGGGGTCATTGATGCATTGTCCAGCCTTTCGCCTAACCATCCTGATTCTCCAAACCTTTCCCTTGATCAATGGCTCCCTCCAGACCCATTTTCCCAGCCTCTACGTCTCATTCTTACCCGTCCCGACCCATTTTTCCAGCCTCTACCTCCCATACTTACCATTCCTAACCTGTTTTCCCAGCCTCTACGTTTCATACCTACCCGTCCCAATCTATTTTCCTAGCCTCTACCTCTCATACTTAACTCTTCCCGACCTTTCTTCCCAGCTTTTACCTCCTATATCTAACCTTCACACACCCAAAGAGGAAATAAAAGATATCCTGGACCATTAGATAGTTTTAACGTCGGACGGCGGGTTTCAGAAGTACCTGGTTAAATGGAAGTTACACCAAGCTTCAGACAGCACACGGCTCACTGAGGAGCTTCAGAAACTTGATCCTGACATCCTGGATCGGTCCAGGAGTTTTATTTCGCCAGTAGCGAAATCTTCGCAGCCGGGGAGAATTGATGAGGACATCATGTGCACACGTGCACGCACACCACCCCCTACACGTACGTAAGCAAAATGAGGGCCCCATCATCGATCTGGCTCGATGGCGATGTCCAGGGAATGCCTCTTAGTTAGAAGACAACTTTTGGTTCAAAAAAAGTGGGCTCAATAGTCAAGAAAAGCCCATCATGGGATCTCATGATCGTGGCCCACTCGTCTTCAAAAAAAGTGGGCTCAATAGTCAAGAAAAGCCCATCATGGGATCTCATGATCGTGGCCCACTCGTCGGATTGATTTCATATTTTAGGTTTTACTTATTGTTATTATTTAGAACATTGTGAACGTTTTAGATTTCTCTGTTTGGTTTTTATTTTTGTTTACTTCATCGCCAAGTAATAGGTTGTGCACATGGTGCGAGTTTTGGGGTATAGAATTTTTTCTATAAATGGCACCCCTTGTTCTTTGGAGTCATTGAAGTTAATAAAAAAATTTCTGCTTTATTTTTCTGCTCTCTTCACCAGTTGTGGAAGAATTCAAAAGTGGATGCGAAGCCCTCCCTTTTCGAAGGGCTAACTACCGTGGTGCGAAGCCACATTGACCTCGATTCACCCCCCATCATCCATCTTCTTTTCCATCTTCCACCACCATCCTTACTTTGAATTCGCACCTTTTGTTGCATAAGATTTCTTCATTACAGCAGATTTCCAGATTTCGGCCCGCAGGCGAGCTAAAACTTCGGCGGAGCACCACGCACAAACCGTACATCGGATCGAGATGATATTTGGGGGTTTTGGAGTCCATCTCTGGCCGACCAGGGCCAAGGTAGCCTTTTTCTGAATGGTAGGCCCCACACACGTGCGGTAGGGATCACACGTACGTCCGTTTGGGCCATTGTTGTTGTCCACATACGGGATCGTCTTTTGGTTCAGGTTTTTATCTTCTTTTATCATCTCATAGTTGTTTTTCATGAATCCTAGCCCTAGATTACGTTTTCCCTAAGTTATTTGCCAATTTTCTTACCCTAAGGTTCCGCGAATTGAAATTTCTGAATCCTTTGGATTAGGAACTGATTACTATGCATGTGTGGGTAATTATTTCTTATCTTTGAGTATCGTTTGGTTCATAATTTTTATTGATCCAGCCCTATCATGTGTAGGCCTGGACCCGCATAGATTCCCCTTAATTGAATGTTTAGACTTTTATGTGGGATATGGAATTTGTTTAATTGTTTCTGAACTAACGTGATCTTAAGCCTGAAATCTTGCATATCATATTTAATTTTCATGCCCTGCATCAGAAGAACAGTTTGATGGCTTGATGGTTGTCAATTGTGGTTATGGACTACTATTTTAAGAGGAGAATCAATGAATGTTAGAGCTCAAGACAAGTTGCAATTGAAAATCTAGAATCCAACTGATGCAGGATGGATGGCCTAAACTAGGATGGTGCAAATAAATAAATTAACAAATTACCATAGTAAATCAAAGCATAAAATAAAGCCAATCTACCACAATTTTAGAGAAATCAAATATTCAATTAAGTTCAAGTTCAAGACCACATCACAATCCTGCAAAATATATCCTTAAGGCTATTGATCAGACATGGCCCAATGGAAGGTAGAACTTCCATCTAGCATAGGATTCGTTCTAGATTCGAGGATTCACCTGCACTTTGCTAGGGTTTGAATGGATTAGGGTTTGGGTTTGGAAATCAAGAAATTGAAAATTTAGGATTTTATAAAAGGCTATGGTTAGGGCTAGGGTTTTACAAAATAGAGAAGAAGAGAAAAATCAATGAGGGGGATGTCGTTCGGCCATACGGACGTTGTACGGACAGGTCCATGCAGTGTACAGCCATGTATACGAATGGTGTAGTGGGATTGGATCGATTTGGTCAGTGATGACTTATGAGTTGGGTGGATGATAACGGAGTTAGGGTTTGAGAAAGAAGAGAAAATTATTCAATGGAAAAAAGAGGTTTGAGAGAGAGAAAAAAGGAATTCCTTTATAGGAATAAGAAAGATAACTTGGAATTACTCCAATGGCTTCACATCAAATTCCATTCACAAGAAGTTTTCTTGCTTAAAAGAAGCAATGTAGAGAAATTTCATTCAATATATCCATAATCTCAAGTCTCAAGTCTCAAACAAATATATATAAGAAAACTTAAGCAAACCCTAAGTCTATAACTATTCTTAACCGTCCGAATTTATTAACGGTTAAGATCAAAACAAAAAATCTCTAATAACCTAAAATAAAACTAAAAAATAAAGCAGAAATAAAGATGTGCCACACGGCACAAGGATGATCTCCAACTTGCAACAGGTACATCCGCACATCCACACATGATCAATGGCCTGGATGAATGTGGTCCAACGTGTCTATGGCATGGATGTGCATACTAGAGTGTTCGTACACCTAAACCCAAGTCTCTTAACATAACGGTCTGGATCACCAAACTGATGTGTCCAAGATATCCAACGGCATGGTCTAACATTTGTAACATCCAAATGTGATATAGGTCAGGCTAGTTGACATCCAAACAATCCAAAGATGTATCAATCAGTTCCAAATAAGCAGCGCACATACATTTTCCCAGTGTGGGGTATTCAAAGATGCACAACCATGCATATAGGGTCTTTAACGTGGCTAAGATCTCAAATTGGGTCCACTGGGCCCCATGTAATGATCATCCAACCATAATGAAGCTGGGGTTGGGGCCGTAGCTCTCCTCCTCCGATAAACTCGTGTAGGTGCTCAAATGCCCTCGTCACCAACCATGTTAAGTTTGAAGGGGAGATTTGAGTACAAACTCATCTCCCATATGTTGTCTTATGATATTATCCAGACACTTTTGTCCCACATTAGGTAACTTTGAGAATTCAGGTTACAACCCTATCAACATATAAAGAGGCTTAACCACTTGACTCATCTAGAAGAAGGTGTAAGCAATTTTACCATTTGGGCACCTAGGAGCACTAATCGAGTAAGAGTTGCCCAGCCCTTTAATATGAGTCTCTTTCGTTGCTTGTTTTCTGTTTGTTTGACACAATGCAAATATGAGAAAAATCAATGGCTAGAAGAAAGATAACCAATGTTATACTTTCTATTTGTTTAACACTGTGAATATGAGAAAAATCAGTGGTTAGAAGAAAGATGACCAATGTTGTAGATTTAATGTACACAGGTGGCCCTTGTTCAATGGAGCGGGTTGATAGTTGGACTAGGGAATGTTCACAGTATAACTCTCCCAGTTAGTGGCCAAGATCTAGTACACGTGCCATGAGTCGCTTAAATATCTCCTTGCACGAACTGCCTTATAAATCCCCATTTGATAAAGGAGAAAAAGGATTTACTATTTTAGATTTGTCTACATAGAAAACCGTCTCCTATTTTTTCTGAAGTAAAATGGCATTGAAAAGTTGAAGCAGGATAGTGTGTCTAGTGATTCCTAAAATTATTTTAGAAAAGAAAAACAAATTTATTCCTTGGTTTCTCCTAATAATTTTTGGTAATCCTTAGAATCTTCATGAGTGGTCTGTTATGTTTCTCATATTAGAATTTTTCATCTCATTATATTCATTCAATTGGGTTACAAATTCAAGTGAAGATAAATCCAGAAGCATGTTGATAACCATATTCCTCATTTAGGTAGCTCTAAAGAGAAAAATGCACAAGAAAACATATCAATGGGCATGATGCCAACTATCTGCTGATGAATGTTAGGAAAATAAGGATGATATTTAATTGATTTGAAACACTATAAACAAAGAATTACCATATTGTTCGATGAATCTAAGAGCTTTCTCCAAGAAAGATGGAGTTCCATCAGTTTCTTCCAAAGCATGAAGAGCTGGCCTACCAATAATGGAGGACTTCGCAGGCCGTTTATCCCTCCCTGCAACAGAAATAATGTACTCTTGAGAAAACACACGCGCGCAGGCAGAGAAAAACAAGAAACAAATTACATAAAAGGCATCCATCATTACAAAGCAAAATACACAAGGCAACAATTAATTCACGGTCAATAAAATATCGACAATGAGATTGCTAAGATGACAGGCCAAGTGACACCCATAGAGTGGTTTCTCACTTATTCATGGCTCTTAAACAAGATTATTGACAGTGTTTTCATATTATGTCTGGTAAATGACTAAAACCTCCACATTTCCTGGATGTAAGGCTGTCAAGTGTAACTATGATGAGGACATCATATCACATACACCCTTATGTACGTATCAGAGGAGGAGGCGAGCCGCGCCGATTTGCCTGTGGCTAGGCGAGTACCCGTGATCATGTTGAAGACCCCATGTGCATGTGCCAGAATCTGGAAGACCCCACACTAGGAAGATGCACATGGGTTGCTTTGTGGAGTGATCTAGAGCATTGGATCGAAGGGACGCAACGATTGGGTTATTAGATCGCATGGATCATATGATCGGGCCATTGATCGTTGATCATCCACATCAATTTTAGACTTTATCATATTTTAGGATTTAGTTTTTGATTATTTTATATTTAGACACATTATGAGTGTTTTAGTTGACTTTATTTAAACTATAGGTATTTTAGTCAACATTCACAAGACGGGGATTTTTGTAATTTTGAAACTTCTTGGATCTATTAAAAGAGAGGGGCATGTGACCTCTCTCCCATTGAGTTTTGTGATTAAAAAAAAAAAAAAAAAAAACTCTTGCTTTCTTCTCTCATCTTCATGCCATTTGAAGATACTTCCATATGATTTGGAAGGAAGATTGGTGCGAAGCTAATGTTCATCAACGGAGGTGCGAAGTCTCCATCTATCCCCACACCTTCTCTTTTCTTCCTCATCCAGGTATTTTTTTCAGATTCTTAATTCTCTTATCCCAAATTTTCATCTTCTCCCAAACCCAACTTTCTCATACCCATCCACAATCCAAACCCTAATCGACCTAAACCCATCCTCCCACGCCACACATGTAACCGTACGGCCACACATATGAATCTCACCTACCCCTTTTGGTTTACCACCACCATTATATCAAAACCCCTTTCTTCCATCCCCGAAACCCCAACCCTAAACCTAAAATTCATAATTTTCTTACTTTCCAAAAATTACCCAAACCCTCATTTTCACCCTAGGTTGTATTAGGTTTCCTATTTTGAAATAGAATATACCCTATACTAATTGAATGTCCCTATATCCATTAGATCCTAGTTTCTTTTTATTTAATGATCTTTTGTTACAATGTGGGTAGCTTAGGTCAGGATTATGCATGATTTTCTTTTGATTTTCATGATATTTATAATGAATATAGCGACGTTTGTGTTTTTTTGTTAAATATTTTAATTTCGTCATTTGATCTCACATGTTACTTAGTTCATGCATCACTCCTACATCACACTACCGCAAAATTGTGTCCAAATGGAACACACGGGTTCCTCATGCACATATTACTATGGGTATGGCACGTGCAACGCATGTGGAGAGAGTAGGGGAGAGGAAAATGAGAGAAAGAGATGGAGGAAAAGGGCGCAGTTGTACCCAGGTACAAGCTACACGCAGAGAGAGAAAGACAAAAATGCATAGACATCCTCCAATAGTGCGGGGCCCATCTCACTTGTCTGGTGTTATGGCCCACTCGAGCTTTAGCTCTACCTCGCTTTTGGGCTGACATCCTAAGATGAGCAAGCGCAGCGGATGTATGGTGGATGTCACACAGTCATCACCATGGGCCCCACAAAAACTTTGTTGCACGGACTCCCTAATACTATGTCTATGTGCGGATATATGCGAAGAGGATGAGAAGTGGGAGCGGGCTACTCACATATAAATTCAAAACGAAAAAAAAAAAACCTTGGTTGAAGAACCAGCTGCAATCCAAAACTACTAGTTACTGCCCCTCCCTCCAGCTAATTGCAAGGGTAAATTTGTTCAACCACTACTCACATTATATATAGTATAGGTACTACACAGCCACTGGCAGGCCAAGAGCAGCTCATCTGCAGAGCTATATAAGCATTTGGCACATCAAAGCACATACTACTCATTTTAATTGAACCCATACATGGGAAACATGAATGGGATAAAGAGAAGCACACATTGTTCAAAAGACCCTTCAATTGCATCAGGCACTTCATTGAGGAAGATTCCACTCTGTTCAACTGCAAGGGTTGCAGTTGCACCACCAGGAGCTTGTGCCAAAGCAGCTTCAAGTGCAGTTTTCCACTCATACATGTCCTCTGAAGTTTCAGCCTGTTACACAAAAAGAAAATAAGTATCCATATTTGTTGTGGGAGATATCTAAATTTAAACAATAAGAAAAACAAAATATTACTGTTGGCTACATGTGACTTGGCACAAATCAATAGCAGCAACAGATCACCTTGAGTGTAAATGCTCGCCCATCACGACCAGGAAAGAGAACCGTTAGGAGTTTTTTATCTGCTTTAATAACCACACTGCAGAATCATATGCCATAACAGTTTTAATACTGTCTACAAATTAATATGCTCTAATTTCCATTGAGGACAACAATAGAAGAAAAAACAAAATATTCATGACGAAATCAAAATATCCATCAGGATTCATGAAGTCGACCCAGAGTAGCTTTAGACAAGGTTATGATGATGAAGTTGTGATGATGTTCCATCATGAAATGCAAGGAAGCAATGCTCACCTAGCTGAGTTGTTGAGGTCAATTCCCCCAAGTGTAAGATTGGCCTCACTCCCTTTTTGAGGGGCAACACTCTGAAAAGCAGAACAACAGTAAATGTTTCTCACCATAAGTTTCAGCAAATTGACAACCATAGAGAGAATGCTCTAGAATTAACTCTAGAAAGTGGAAATCCATGAATCTTAGTCAAGAAGAGACGGGCGGCATTTGAAAGCAATTCCAAACAATGCTTGAGAGGGCATGCATGATGCAAATACTAAATCCAAAACCATTGATGTCATACCAACAGTGACAATTCATCAGAAGAGATGTGACCATTGATGTCATACTAACAGTGACAATTCATCAGAAGAGCATAAGCACATCTGTAGAAATAAGATAGGAGAGGCGTCGACACATCACATACATACCAAACTTTTGTCAGCCATTTTTGCAAGTGCTGGAGTTTGGTCCCACAATTTGTTAGTGTTTGGTTACCCCTAGCTTCTCTCTGTATAAAGGAGGCCATGGTTAAGTTAAGACATTGACTAAAGTTGTCATGTAGCAGCTAGCTGCACGTAGGATCTCTTCATCAAGAGTGACCCAGCTTTATGAGTCATACAAGTCCAGCTCTTCATCATTAGTGTCATTGTCTTAACTATTTAGTTTTGTTTCTGTTGTTTATTTCTTTCATGGTTCCAACATAAATTCCAAATGAAGAGCACCAGTAGGTCAATAAAGTGGATCGCTAATCTCCAACCATATTTTTGTTGGTTAAGTCTAACCTGTAGATCGAAAATATCCAGAAACACTGGATCAATGGATGGATAAGATGTTTTTTTACTGGAAACCCCATTTAGACTGTTTGATTGGTCCCAAGATTCATCAGGCACCTTTCCTTCAAAACCCCCAGGCCCCATTGAAATCAGTTGACAAACGGATTATTCCTGAAGCCCCATTTGTCCCATTTGACAAGTTTTAGAGAAACTTAGAGCAAATGATAACATGAGATCTGAATGCTCCA
This sequence comes from Magnolia kwangsiensis, assembly GCA_037074715.1. Taxonomy (NCBI): domain Eukaryota; kingdom Viridiplantae; phylum Streptophyta; class Magnoliopsida; order Magnoliales; family Magnoliaceae; genus Magnolia; species Magnolia kwangsiensis. Next base: position 15,330,777 of record CM073572.1, on the reverse strand, counting down.
ATACCAATATAGACTTCCCTGTATCTTTACTTCCTCCTCCCTCCTATTGCCAAAAAGGAGGAAATTGAGATCTATCTGGATTAGATCTGCAAGCTTCAAATCAAATCCACCTCCTATTCACAATAAGTTGAACTGATAGTGCTTCTCTCACAATTCTTTTGCTTGGGCCAGGAGTTGAGTCATCATGACTATTCATGGGCAAATTCCCACAACCCTAGGTTGTGGGCCTCACCTAGTATTTCACCTTTTGTAAGGGCAAAATAATCCTCCCATAACCAGTTGCAAATACCAAATTAGACATCATAGATTGGGTATTTATAGTCATGCCAATATGTGAACTAAACAACTAGATAAACCTCTCCAATTTCTTTGTTCACTAAACCCGTACCTTGAATTAAGTGTAATTCTCCAAAATTGCATTTCCAAGTTTTCCACCGATTTATATTTGTCCAGTTCTTCCTTAATTTAAATTTTTTTTAAAAATGCCAAAAACAATTCTATGAGTGTAAAATAAAATAAAATTAATGTGATTGTTTGCTTTTCCAAATATAAATATTTAATGCATATAATTGTTTAGAAAACTATCGCAAATTTATTTGAGAAAATTCCAATTAACTAATTTCTACTTTTAGCATATTCCACTCGATGCATAATGAGTACCTACATGAATTAAATTTTGGATCAGAATTGAGGCCTTATAACACTTACCAGTTGCACACTTGCACATAATCAAATAAGCACTAGAGTTTTCATGATCTATTCCTTCTTGTTATTTAGTACAATCAGGTGGCACCCAACATGTTCAATCAGACACTATATAATCTTATGGTACTCCATGATGCATGCCAAAGTTCTGGACTTCCCAAAATGAGTGTACAAAGTGCATAAGTGCATGCACATATAATGTGTCCAAATGGTTTGGTGTACCAACTCGAAACGATTTAGCCAAATGTGAGTTGAACTAGCTCACTCCACCACATCCCACTTTCTCAACCTTTCTTTACTCTTCGTATACTTAATTCTTAATAAAATACAAGAGTTATAACAATTGTTCTCTCTTTTTATAGGGATTGCCAATTGTCTTATTCCTCTGCTACTGCCATCTTGAGAGACCAGATGAAATCATTTTAACTAAATCTTGAATGCCTATAAGATATCCCTTTTATCTCCTACCATCAATTGCTATATTGTTGGGGGATGGGTATAGGCAGTGTGACAAATATTGCCAAGATTTTGAAAACATCGCAAAAAAAAAAAAAAAAAAAAAAAAAAAAAAAAAAAAAAAAAAAAAACACACACTAAACGATTTGATCACGATATTATTGGAAGATTTTCAAAATGTCAACAGATTTTAAAAGTCGCAATTAAATCGCAATATTCTCATAGTATTGACTAAAAAAATAGTAAAATCCTTAAGGAATTTGAGTTATAAATATATATTTAAATTTAAAATTTATTTATTAATATATAATTTTATTTTTGGTGAGATTTTCCCAATAATAACCCGAGAACTCGAATTTTGAAAATCTCCCTAGATATTTCCTAGAAAGAGATTTGTCTCTACGGGTATAGGTATCGGTCCCCCTTAACCCCCAAATCTTAGATTATAGGGACCCAACTAATTATTTTATTATTTTTATCATTTAAAATGTTTTACCATATTTTATTATTTTTAAAGGAAAATGCTAATGTCCACACCTTCATTGGACATTAGCAACATCCCCAAAGCCTTTAAATGACAAATGAGGCAACCAATCATCAATTTAAACTGTCATTAGTTTTATATCACTATTGGCAAACCATGATGAAAATAACCATCCAGTCAGGTGATCATGACCATCCAAAGGGTGGCATAAAAAATGGATATCAAGATTAAGAGGAAAAAAATAGGACCAATCATCATCTTGAAACACCTATGTAGGCCCTACCATCAATTGCTTATGATTGTAAAGTACTACTTAGGTTAGACGATGCTAATATACAACCCATGGCTAACAAAAAATGGATGGTTTTTACAAAATGGCCAACACTCAAAAAGGATTACGATCATTTGATCAACATGATTTTTCCACCATGGACCGCTAGTAATGGTATCAAATGTATGGGAAATCCATATCAATGATTGGCCATCCCATTTGTCACTAAAAAACTTTGGAGACATTGCTAACAGTGTCATGAAGGTGAAGACATTAGCACTTCCCATTTTTGAAATATGAGTTTCAATTACTTTAATATAAATTATTCCCCATATGGCTAATCCAAATGTAAAAGAGGGCATACTTGGTGATTTAAATTGTGTGGCTTTAAGTCAGACCTGTTGACAGTCTTATTCAACGTACACGTTTAGCCCAGTTGATGGGTGCACCAGTCTGATTCCACCCCGTATGAAAATATCGTGTGGTTTCAAGTCAAACATGCTGACAACCATATTCAACATGCACATCTAGCCCGTCTGATGGGTGCACCGCCGTGATTTTTCTCCAAGTGATCTTCATGGGGGCCCATGGTGAGGACATCACATCACGCAAGTCATTATGTACATATCAGAGGAGGCAAGCCCCAATCTCCTTGTGGCTAGGCGAGTACTCGTTTGGGTCTAGAGGAAGAGCTGAAGACCCCACATTGGGAAGATGCTTGTGGGTTGCATGGAGCACGAGCTTGGATCGCAAGGATGGCATGATCGAACCGTTGGATGCGGCTTGATCATCATGGCCCGCCTTGATCATGGATGTCGTCAGGACCCATCAGGCACTTAGGATAGTTTAGATTGTTTTATGCTTTAGTACTTTTGTTAGTTAGTTGATTTATTAGATTATATTTTCATTTTCTTTTAGTAGGGGGGTATCTTGAAATAAGTGTTTAGTAAGAAGGAAAAAAGCAAACTACGTTATGCTTAAGCTGTTTTTTTTTTTTTTTTGTAAAAATTTAAATCTTAAACTATATAAGGCCTTGGATGTCCAACCCTAGGGCTGATGATGCTTTGAATGAAATTTGATATTTCTCTCTTGATGCTCTTGTGAGTCGAATCTTTTTAATGGTGTGAAGCCATCCCCTTGGTATGAATCCAAGAGGAAGCCACCTTGGAGTGAATCCAATACTATCTCTTCTCCTCTTTCAAAGGTATCTTCTCAACTCCATCTTTTTTCTCACCCTTTTTTTGTTCATTTTCCTTTGCCACTCTCAAATCCTAACATCTAAAACCACAAATCCATCAACCCAAACCTTTCTAAACTCAAAACCCACCCAAGTAAATGTGGATTCATCCATCCGTACAACCATACGAATGTCCATATGGACTGGACTCTACGGTCAACCTGTAACGCCCCGAACTTTCGATACTCGAGCATCAAAAGTTCTCGAGCGTTACCATAAGATTCAACATAATATATACGTGTGTACGGTACCAATCCAACTATCCAAACCTTACATCTATTCCCTGACACGAACCTAACCATTGTGAATGATCTCCACTCATAAATTCAGCAATCAGACCGTTGATTTTAGGACAAGATCATCCACCAGGTGATTTGACACAAACTATTTCTTAAATGAATTGACAAATAAACCCTTCATCCATGATAATTTAGATATAAGTTCTTTAATAAGAATTACTTAGAAACGCGGCCACAACCATGTAGAACCATTAGATTTTACAAAACTCTTAGATTAGCAATAATTATGAAAATGCCATTAACATAGACCCCGTGATTTTAGATCACATGGTTCGCACAATCCGTTTGATACGAAATTTTACACCATGCCTTTATATCATAAATTAGTCGTACACGTCGGATTTCAACCCTTAGATCATTGTAAAAATAACTCAATGGATAGAGATCAGCCACTAACCATTGATTTGGGGCCCACCTGGTCTTTGGATAAACTTCAAATTTGGGCTCAACCCCTTAAATTAAATGGAACAACGAATGGACGGTGTAGATTTTCCAGAAACATCACAGTGGACCCCACCCTGCATTGTGCAAGTGCACACCAGGTGTCCACCAACCGTGCACAGAATCAACGAAAACTGCAAAAGGAAGGCAGCTCCTTCCTTCTCGCAATGAACGTTCGTCCGCTGGGACGACTTGTGGCCCACCATGGTCATCACGTAGGATGATCCAAACCGTCCATCATGTGCGGACCCCACCTCCGACCAAAACCTTGTTGGCCACGTGCACCCATGCACGACACGTGGCCACAACAACCGTTGCAAGAAATTCCCTGCGCTACAACCCTAGCGGATAGCGTCCGTTTGGGAGTCCAAGTAGGCCACCTTCACGATCATGTAGAGCAATCTAAACCGTCCAGTGGATTCACAAGACGAATCCGACCAAACCCTAGCCCTCTTACACATTTTTAAACCCCCACATGTGCACAACTTCGAGCACAATCGACCGGACTTCGCTGAGTTGCGAAACGAGGCCGAAAGTTTAGGAAACTCTCTCACTAGAACTCGCGGTCACGACAACTCTAACCGATCCGGACCACAAGAGACAAATTCGATTCCCTCCACGTCGTCCGAAAGGAACATGAGGGAGAAAAGAACACGGCACTTCGCCGTTTCTCCCTACGCCGCTGCACTCCGGGGAATTCCGTTCGCAAAACCTCATAGCAAGGCCACCATCCGATCATCCTTGAATGCGTGATCAAGACCATTACCTGATGAATGGCCCACCAAGATTGTGGAATAGCGACTTCACTGTTTTGCAAAAACAAGGAACTACGTCCTTCTCTTTTGCTGCGAAACAAGGATTGCATAAGAACTTCGCAGAAGGATCTAGAGAACGCTCCCACCTATATATATATATATATTAAAATTAAAAATTTTAAAAAAAAAAAAAAAACAACAACAACATGACCGGTGATAGAAAGAAAGATGGGAAAAGAAAGGAAAAAACAAAGCGAGAGAAGAGAAACTTGAGAGAGATCGAGAGGAAGAGAGCAAAGTCCAGCTCTCTGCTGGACATAGCAGAAAGAAAAGAAAAGAAAGAGAGAGAAGGAAAAGAGAAAGAAAGAGAAGGTGGAAGAAAAGAAAAAGGAAAAGAAAGAAAGAAAGAAAGAAAAGAAAAGAAAAGAGAAAGAAAAGAGAAAGAAAAGAAAGAGAGAGAGAGAGAGAGAGAGAGAGAGAAGAAGAAAACCGTGAAGGCCGAGGTTGCTGCCCAAGTTCAATTCAGGTTCAACCCGTTCCTCTCCCTTCTTTTTCATACTTTTCTATTTCCTTGGCAACAAAGAGGAGGAATGTATTCCACCTTTCAGAACTCCCATACGAGAATAAAATACAGGGATGTTATAGTCTAGACACTAATCCTAATCATCCGATTCATGTGGGCTAGGACAGCAAAGCAAGCGTTGATCTTAAGATTACCCGAGGCCTTAAACTTTACTAGGTGAGGGTTTTATCCTTTAAGCTTACATTAATTTAAGTTTGTTATATTTGCCGTCTTTTACATGCCTTCATGTTACTATGAATCCTCCCTACAATTATATGTTTTACCATCAATTATTTGCCCTTTGGGATTATAGTGTAATGTTGATTACGAATGATCTTTATGTATTTAAGTGAGGCGATGGATACAAGCCTTGCCCTTGCCTTTATCAATTTATTGAGTTGGTTATTACCACTCTCCTTATATTTGAGTTAGCCATTGTCACTCGTCTATTTGTTGAGTTAGTCATTGCTACTCTTCTTTTATTGAGTTGATCATCGTCACTCTCCTCTTTATTACGTTGGCCATTGCCACTTTTATCTTTGTTGAGTTGGCCATTGTCACTCTTCTTTTTATGTTATTGGCCTTGTGCTATTTATCTTTAAGGCTTGGGCAGGTATCTTGATATTCCTAAACTCCCATAATTCAATAAATTTCTCTCTTTGGTGCAAGTACTATGTTGGAATCCCTCTTATAGCGATTAAATAAATATCGTGGATGTAATGCATTTTCGGTAGCGGCCCTGTAGCGACACGTAATTCCATGTTTCATGGGTGATGGTGCACAAATTGGTATATGTAAATCGTTATACGTGTTACATCAATTCTTTTCTTTTTTAGGGTTGGATATCGCATTTAGTCGCTCCAATCCGGTCTTTTCTTTTGGGGGTTGGATGTCGCAATTAGTCGCTCCAATCCAGGTTGCGTGATTCACCCGGTCATGGGTTGTGTTCGTCTTGGGATAACCACATAAATCCATGTTAAACGTGGGACACGTCGGCGAATCTCCGTAATATGAGATGCAGGGCGAGTCGGATAACTATGATCGTATTTCACATTGTGGCGATCGCTAAGTGTGATAAACCGCATATACTTTGCTAGGCATGCATCTCATGTATATTACTTGTGCATATTGATACCTCTCGTAGTTGTAAAGTACGGGACATATCGGAACATTTACATTGCTTTTATGAATCTCTTGAATTACTGTTAATCTTAAAGGATAACCATCACCATGAGTAGGGCATTGACCCTCTCTCAACCGTACAGATGATGCAGGTGATGTACAGATCGAAGACTTAGAGGACCATCTCCCTATGGAAGATCATACTGAAAGAATAGGAAGATAGTTTACCATTTAGTTTTGTACTTCCGTTGCGAACTCGATAAATGTAATAAGCTTCCATTGAAAAGACATTTGATTATTTATTGAATTTTGTTACTCTGATGAAATAATCAATACAGTTGATTTTATTCTTGTGAATGTTACCTTCAAAAATGTATCTGGATGAGAAAAAAAAAAAAGTGCGATTCTAAAGCATTCAGTTTATACATTATTAACATCCGGTTTTCTCGGGCACGAGTATAAACTCTGGCCGTGAAAATTTGGGATGTTACACAACCGTACAGCCGCACATGTGTGACCCATCTAGCATATGGATTTATTCCCTTTTGCCCTTTCTCATCCCATTAATGTTTCCTTGCAAAACCATAACCCTAATTCATAGTTTCTCCTTCTTTTCATATACCCTAAATCCCATTTTCTTCCATAAACATTAATCCCTCTCAAAACCAAAATTCCCTCAGTTCCCTTTTGATGCAAGTGATTCCCCTTGATTGATAGCCTATCCTTATGTTAATTTGGGGGTTTCTTAATCCCATTAGGATCGATTGCTTTAGAGTGTTAATAGTTCTTATTACGAGCATGTATTAGCCTAGGATCTAACATATTATCTATTTATTTATTATTTTGGATTAATATGAGATTACTGAAATTTATGACTTATTGCTCATATAATCTGGAAATCGGATTTTATCATCACCTTAGGATAGAAAACTTCATCCTCTCTGAGCCCACCTAATGCATGACTCAGATGTCCAACATGTGACATGTTGGCACGTGAGCAAGGTTGCATGTGGAGTTCACATGCAACCAATTGTGAGTGATCATTCCTTGGAATAAATAACCACATTCAAATCCTGAGCCTACTGCTACCAATGATGCAAAATAAGACCAATGCATATGAAAGAAAAAAGGAATGGAGGAAAGCAAACAAAATAATCCTTACCGGGTCACTTCTAAAGAAGACCAGTGATGTCTTTGTGAGGATAAACCAGCGTTTCTTCCATGATGTCCATCCTATTCCTACATGTGTATTAATTGCAATATAGTAGTTTCAGAACAGGTGATAATTCCCACTGGCATAAAAATTAAAAAAAAATTAAAAAAATAAAAAAAGAAGAAGAAGAAGGAAAGGGATTATCTGACAATGCTGACTATATGCATAATGCTCTGGATAATTTGTCCATTGTTGTTCATTAAATAAGAGCAGATTTAAATAGATTACAGTTATAAGTGAGAAATAAAGATAATGTAACTTTATGGCCGTCTCACCAAATTCACCATGGTCAATCACAAAATGAAGAAATAAAACTTTAAGGCTGCCTTAGACAGTGGAAAAAATCATCTATTGATCAACTTGATGTAATAAAGGAATGGCATATTGCAAAACCTCGACTAATTAGAAGCAAAAAAATAAACGACATGCAGAGAAGTGTTGTAAGAATCTTTTAATGAGTGAAAGAGCAAATACTCCTAGAAAGTTAAGAAGTCGATAGAAATAAAGTAAAAGAGAAAGCAAGTAATAGAAAATGTGATTCAGAAATTAGAACAAACCAAAGACAGAAATTGCTTTGAAAGTTCTCTGATGTGATCCAAAAGAAAAAAGCTCAAACTTTTCACAGAAGGTAAGGGTTGTATAGCCAGTGTTTACTCATGGAGATAAGTATATACCACAACTAAGAAGAGAAAAGAATATGGCGAGCATCCATAGCTCAAGGGATCACTAAAACATCTATCCAGAAATAAATGGTGCTACATGTTAAATTTTCATAGAGATGTGAACTAGAAACTGGAGAAGTAAACAAACCTTTGGATGATACAAGTAGCGGCCCACTCTTGAAAACCTGCAGAGTCTTGTAAAGTCAAGAAAACAGGAGTTTTTAGTATTTTAACACGTCAGTGTTACCAAATATAAATAAACCAAACAGCATAATTCACACAAAACTTAAATTGCAAACAGACTAGATGCTATGACACCTGAAGGCATAATGTATCTTTTCATAGAACTATCCCAATAAGCATTTCCATGGATCCATGGATGGATCTGTAGGTGGATTTGCTGCTGATGGATCAAGGGAGGACTGACCAATGAATTTTCAGATCAGTCTACTGATGAATTGGTGGCTGAGTTTGATGAAGGAACAGCAAAATTAGAAGAAAGAGAAAAGTTGGCAGATGAACCAACAGAAATGATGGTTGGATTGACTGATTATTCCACCTTTGGTCTGCAAAATGGATCCACCGGTGAATCAACTAATGGATGGCAAATTGGGCTGTGTGGAGAATTGAGGGCCAGATCCACGATCTGATCAGAAACTCTTAATACGGAATATGACAAAGCAAGGATGAACACTCTTTGGTGATGCAGAGATTGGGAAATATTTCATAATCCAGAAAAAGTTTTGATTCTACATAAGAAAGATTTTTTACAAAGATGCAAGACCAAGCGAATCGAACTAAATGAGTGTGCCCAATATACCATCATATTAGATCAGTGGGTTGCACACTTGATCCAATCAAATTGTGGACCCTAGTCCTACAGAGAGGTACACTGCACAATCATCTATTATTCATATGTGTGCATTGTTCGCATGTATGCAACATACATGCTTAGCATGTTAGGAAAGTCAATTTCTTATTTTTATTCAAGTCATTAACTAGTTTCCATTTTATTTCATGAAACTGATCAACAAATAAAGGCAAATATTAGGAGTTATAATTATGTTAGGAAAGCAATTGGCAAAAAACTCCATATATGCATATGTAGCCACAAGTATTGCACGGTCTTTAAGAATTTTATGAGAGAGAATTCAGTCATTGTGTCCAGCGATTGGAGTGTCTATAAGAGTTATTCTAATTTCTAGCTTGTTTTTTTTGAACATTGGAACATTTTATTGACAAAGGCCACAGCCAAAATATACAAACAATGACAAATAAAATAGAATTACAACTCAAGCCAACTATCAAGAAAATGGCCAATAGCCTTCGATGCAATTCCTTGCTCCTTCACATGCATCTTGGCCCTACTGAAGACCTCCAAGACTCACCCCGCCCAATACCTAAAACAATGATTATTCCTTTCTAGCCATAAAACCAAATCCCCACTAGAAGACATGGGCACCAAACTTTTCTCCACGTCCTTCCTAAACCACCTCCATGCCACATCAAAAAGAACTGACCAATGGAACTCAGCCACACCCATGCTATTCCGAATGGATTAAAGAAACTTTTCCACATCTTCCTCACGACTCACGAATACACAATGGATAAATAAATGATACACAGTTTCCTCATCTTGATAGCACATTAAACGGACATTTGGTAGAATCATCTTCTTCTTACAGAGGGGGTTTTTTTTTTTTTTTTTTTTTTTGAAAGGTCTTCTTATAGAGGTTATCGACCATTAACACCTTGTTACATCCCACAAGCCATGCTAAAGCGGCCACCTTTCAAGGCGCACTATATCTCCAAACGTAAGCAAATTGATTGACCCCTTCACTATCCCCTTCGCCACTAAGTAACTTGAAAAGTGATTTAATTGAGAATCTCCCCGACTTCTCTTTTAACCACAACAATGAATCCGATTCAGATAACATACAACACACCTTGGAAAGTAGCTTCACCAACTCCTCGAACTCATCATCATCTAAATTCCTTCTGCATGGCGGAACCCAAATAACCTCCCCACCTTGCATATTAAAACAGCTTGCAACCAAAACACCCACATCCATCAACATCCTCCCTAATTTGGGGAAGACCTCACCCATTTATATCCTCCTAAATCCTCAATCCATCACTTAAGGAAAATCCTACCCCTTCCCACACCTTACTTTTTATAGAAGCCACCAATTTCCATAGAAAAGGTGACCAACAACAACAAAGAATGAAAGCGCCCTTCCCCCCCCCCCCCCCCACTTTCAATCCCATACTTCCTACCCACCACCTCCCTCCATAAGCTACCCTCTTCCAACCCCTCCAAACCAACTTTCCTAACAATGCTAAATTCACTACCTCCAAATTTCTCAAACCGGTACCCCCAAGATCCCTTGGCTTACACACATCTTCCCACTTCCTAAAATGAAACCTATGCTTTGCTTCCGCTCCCTTCCGCAAAACACCCCATCTAATTTTTTCCAACTTATCAAAACCGATTTCAAATAACTTGTTCTAGAGATGTGATGTCCAAAAAGACTGTTTGAAGTTCATTTAATAGATTTTTTTTAGAGACAATAAATAGAGTGCCGAAAACCACGAGAACCATACAACAGGAGGCCGAAGCCAACCACCCAAATTTATAAAATTATAAATAAATAAAAACAAAATTACAATCAATCTCCCCATTCAAGAAAGAAGCCCACTCAATCACAAGGCCCTTTGCGCACATCTTGACCCAACCCAAGGCATGAATCAAGTTCCTAAAACACATTCCATTCCTTTCATCCCAAATCGCCCAAAGATCCGCTAATAAATAGAGCCACCAAATGCCTTTCCTCTTCTTTCCAACCTCCACCCCATGTCAACCTATCAGATGGTAGTCGACAAAGTTCGAGCTAGCCCAAGAGACACTGAACTTGGAAAGGTTAAAATAAAATAAAATAAAAAATCCATAAACAAACCTGTTTATTCATTTTTTTTTCAAATTATTTAGGAGTTTGGAAGAGATTGTGGATTCTAAAATCTTGTGCATGCAATCTATCCTTATTCTATTTCAATTCAAGGCTCATTTATGGCTTCATATAGCATCATGTGGCAATCTGCCATGAACATAAGCATAAATATAGCAAAAACTTATCTTTGACTCTAGGGAAGTCATGGTGGTCACTAGATGACATGTGCTACCAGATTCAAGAAGCCATAAGTAAAGGTAGCAAGCAAATGCATGACCGGGAAAACCAAAGTTTAAAAAGAATTGGCTGGAACAAGGGCAAACTGGGGATTAGGGAAAAAAAACAATAGTCCAAGAAAAAATGCAAGTACAAACTTAGTCATCGCAGATTCCATGTCACAAGGGTCCACTCTCCAGCATCCAAATACTAACCATTCCACAGAATTGCAGCTTTTGTCAATGTGTTTTTTCACAATAATTATTGTTGGGTGAAAAAATAGTTAAGTCGCTAGGTCGACTTATGGAATGGACCAACTCTACTTACCAGTACGGACCCTTTGAGTTTAGGGCCCTAAGGGGCGTCTATGTCCAAAAAGAGGCTGACCTTCTAGGAGGTCAATGCGACTGTAAGGACACTCAAAGAGGATGCAACTATAAGTCCACTTAAATGGCCAATTGCCGACCTAACCTATAGGTCGGTCATAGCTTGGCTATAGGTCGATTATAACTCGATCATAGCTCGACTGGAGCTTGGCAATAGCTCAGAATTGCCTCTGACAGAGCAGTTGCAAATTCAACGGAAAGCTCGACATGATCTATATGATCTATCCTCGGAAAAATAGTCCGAGAATCTTTCCAATGGCCCGAAGATCTCTCCCAAGATATTCGGAGGATCAGATCAAATCCCAAGAACCTCGGAAGATGATAATCTCGCAAAGATCCTGGATGAATCTCTGAACGGATTCGTCTCCAGCGTATCAAGGAAGACTCCTTACAGCGTCCGTCTTCCCTCCCTTATAAATAGAGGTACCTCCAGCCAATGTAAGGTACGCATTCAAAAGCCCCTATACTCGACTGGTGACTCTTTTCCTAAAGAGATCTTACCCTACAAAAGACCCCAAAGTCCTGACTTAGGCATCGGAGGGTCCCCTGTACAAGTCAGGGTCTCCATTGTCTCTTGTTTCCATCTGTGCAAATCTTGAAGGGTCAACCAGGGAAGGTCTTCTGGAAAACTGCATCAACAGTTTGGCTCCGTCTGTGGGAATGACGTCTTAAGTTGTTCCTGCTTTACTAGATTAGCTTCAGATATATTACAATAGCGAGAGGGAAGAAGAGAACTCGAGCCTCCCCAATTGCAGCTCTAGTCGTACCTGAGCACACACCGCTGCCCCCAGAACAACCCGACCAACCAGAAAATCATCAGGGTTCATCCTCACAACTCCAAGCGAATTCCGGTTCCGAGAAATAGGGTCAGCAGTCCTGTGCAAAGGGAGGTCAGTTGAACTCCCTCAAAAAAGAGGTCAGAATGCTCAGAGAAAACATGGGCTACATGAGGCAGATGTTAGAGCAACTGCAGCCCCAACATGTGCAAAGAACCGATAGGGAAGAGCAAGCGGGCAACAATCCTCTTCAAACTTCCTCCACGCAAGCAACCTCTCCGAGAAGCCAACCACCCTCTCAAAAGAGCCAGCAAAATAGCTCGGCCAGACCAATCCCATCTTACATTTCGAAAACTACAACTTTGCCCGCTTCCAACCTACGCCATGAGCTAGATCAGAAGAAGCGCGGTAAGGCCCCAGTAGAAACTATTGCAGAAAGTGGCGAGCCCCTGGGGAGCCGAGCTAAAGAACTTGTGAGATCAAATTGAGAACATGCAACAAGCCTACCGAACTAACGCGCTAACACAGGCCACGGCGGTGGAATCCAACCCCCCATTTACTGCTGACATCATGCAGGCGCGACTGTCGAACAGGTTTCGATTGCCCCAGATCACTCCCTTCTCAGGGAATACCGACCCGTTGGAGCACATGAAGTCCTTCAGAGTCTACATGGAACTCCTTGACGCCTCTGATGCAGTCATGTGCCGAGCCTTTTCCCTGACTCTAGCTGGAGCTACCAAACTGTGGTTCAAGCAGTTGAAGTCGAGCTCCATCAGTTCATTCTCTCAACTCAATCAAGTTTTCGTCACAAACTTCATTGGAGGAAAGAAGAGGCTCAAAGCACTTGCCCACCTACTTCGGATCGTCCAGAAAGAAGGCGAGCTCTTTAAAGACTACATCAGGTGCTTCAATCTGGAAGCATTGCAGTTCCGTAAGCACTCAAAAGAGCTTACCCTCAACGCCATCATTACCGGATTGAGAGATAAGCAATTCATCTTCTCGCTATATAAGAATCCTCCTACAACGATGGCCGAGCTACCGAACAGGTAGCAGAAATACGCTAACGCTGAGGAATCCCGGATCCCACGAGAGGCCGTCTAGAACAAAGTTCCTCCAACCAAAGATCAGCAGGCCCGGGCAGAACCAAGCTCGGCCAATTCGAACAAACAAAGGAAGGACAACCAATCGCGGGACAATCGCCGCCCGAACAAATGGCCCGATAGTAAGTTTAAGACTTACACTCACCGTAATAAAACTCCTGAACAAGTTCTGATGGAGATCCAAAATAAGCGTCTCCTTAACTAGCCGAATAAGATGAAGTCTGATCCCAGAAATAGAAGTAAGAACAAGTATTGCCACTTTCATAGAGATCACGAACACAACACTAGTGATTGCTTTAATCTTAAACAAGAGATCGAAGCACTCAACCATAGCAGCCATCTCGGGAAGTACGTTAACCAAAGAGGAGATCGTGTTGCTGCGAAAGATGACCAACCCGTCAACAATGAACCTACTACAGAGATCCGCACCATCTTCGGGGGCCACGGTGGCAGAGGGGACTCAAACAATGCTCGAAAGATCCATGCCAAAAGCATTGGTCGTCCCGAAGGTGAAGTCCTACTAGTCGGGAGATCCCTAAAGGAACAAAAGGTGCAGACCCACAGCCTAACCTTCACTAAAGAAGACGCCCGAGGAATCCATCACCCACACAATGATGCGTTGGTGGTCAACCTGACCATAGCCAATCGGAAGGTGTTTCGTATCCTCATTGACACCGGATCATCGGTTGATGTCCTCTTCACTCAGGCGTTCGACAAGATGGGAGTTGGCCGATCTCTACTTCGGCCCGTCAAGACCCCATTGCTCGGCTTCTCAGGTGGGAACGTCATGTTGAAGGGGCAATTCAGCTTCGGCTTACGGCCGGGGACAGACAAAACCAAGTCACCACAATGGTCGACTTCTTGGTAGTAGATTGCCTATCCGTCTACAACGCAATCTTAGGCCGACCATCTCTGAATGCTCTACAAGCTATGGTCTCGACCTACCATCTGGCCATGAAGTTCCCCAACTGAGCAAGGGATCGGGTCAATGAAGGGCGACCAACATGACGCCTGGCAATGCTATGCAATGGCACTGAGGATCTCGCACCAAACAATGACTATTACTTCACTGGATCCGCATGAAGAATCCGAAGAAAGAGGTCACCCCTTGGAAGACCTCATTCCTGTTCCACTGGACGAATCTGCCCCTTCTAGAACCGTTCAAATTAGGTCATCCCTAACGGCACCATTATGGGACAACCTGATAGCACTCCTTCAACAATACGCAGAGATCTTCGCATGGTCTCATAAAGACATGCCTAGCATCGACTCCAAAGTCATCGTGCATCGGCAGAATGTCAACCCTGCTCATCGACCGATTGGACAAAAGCATCGTGCTCTCGGTCCCAATAGGTACGCGGTGATCGGAGAAGAGGTCGACAAACTCCTTAAGGTCGAGTTCATTGAGGAAGTTCACTATCTAGATTTGATAGCCAACATTGTGTTGGTAAAGAAAGCAAATGGAAAATGGCGGGTTTGTGTGGACTATACAGACCTGAACAAGGCCTGTCCCAAAGATAGCTTTTCTCTCCCTCGAATCGACCAACTGGTCGACAACACAGCTAGGCACGAGCTACTGAGTTTTATGGATGCTTACTCCAGTTATAATCAAATTGTAATGCATCCACATGATAAAACAAAAACCGTCTTTGTCACTAACAAAGGTCTTTATTGTTATCGAGTCATGCCTTTTGGATTGAAAAATGCAAGTGTCACTTATCAGCGATTGGTCAACAAAATGTTCGCCAACAGATAAGGCGGACCAATGGAAGTGTATATCGACGATATGCTCGTCAAGAGCATCAAAGCTACAGATCATATTGTTGACCGCGAGGAAATGTTCCTCATCCTTCGCAAGTACCAAATGAAGCTAAACACAAGAAAACGTGCTTTCAGGTTAGCTCGGGAAAGTACCTCGCCTTTTTGGTCAGTCGACGAGGAATTGAAGCGAGTCCCGAGAAGATCGAGGCTCTCCTTGATATGCAATAGCCAAAGATGACCAAAGATGTTCAACGACTCACAGGGAGGATCGCTGCCCCAAATCGCTTCGTGTCCCGAGCTACAGACAAGTGTCTCCCTTTCTTCGAACAGTTGAAGGGGAAACAAGTGGTAAATTAGACAAAGGAATGCAAGGCGGCCTTTAAGCAGCTCAAGCAATATCTAGGGCCGCCCCCCTCCTCTCCAAACCCGAGCAAGGAGAGTCCCTACTATTATACTTGGTTGTATCCGATGCGGTGGTCAGCTCGGCCTTAATTAGGAAACACGAGGGAAAGCAATTTCCAGTATACTACGTTAGCAAAGCCCTAGTTTCAGCCGAGACGAGATATCCAACCTTGGAGAAATTAGCCTTGGCATTGGTCATCTCCTCTCAACGATTGCAGCCATACTTACAAGCTCACACCATCATCATCTTATCCGATCAACCACTACGTCAAGTACTCCAAAAACCCGAAGCTTCAGGGCCACTGACTAAGTGGGCAATCGAGCTAAGTGGGTTCGACATCAAGTACCAGTCTCGAGCGGCCATTAAAGGTCAAGCAGTGGCCGACCTTATCGTCGAGCTAACTCCTACACCCGAGCAAGCCACCGACCTACCAGGGTTGGAGTTAGCCTCAAGTGTAGCATCTAACCAACCAACTGTCGAGTCGTTCGACACCCACATTCTTCCCAACCCACCCCGGTGGACGCTATACGTTGATGGCTCATCCAACTCTAAGGCAAGTGGGGCCGGGATAGTCCTGGAGACCCCAGACCGTACATGCATGCAATATGCATTACGATTTGGATTTCAAGCCTCCAACAACATAGCAGAATACGAAGTCATACTCGTTGGACTTAAGCTAGCAGCCAACATGGACGCTCAGCAACTCGAAGTCCTCGGTGATTCACAATTGGTCATCAATCAAATAGCTGAAGCTTATCAGGCCAAGAAGGAACGCATGAAAGCATATCTACGGAAGGCCAAAGAATTGATTGGAAAGTTTCAAAAATGCACTATGGCCTTCATCCCTCGGACCGAGAATTCCAAAGCCGACATGCTAGCAAAACTAGCCATTGCAAATGAATATGACATTCCAAGATCCGTCCCAATCGAGTTCCTTACGCGAGCTAGTATCGACGAGGTCGGCCTCGCGACAATTCTTCCAGTAAGCTCGGAACCAACTTGGATGGATCTGATCATCGAATATCTCAAAGAGGACAAGTTACCTGAAGACCGATTAGAGGAGCGCAGGTTGCGAACTAGAGCAGCCCGCTACACCATACTCAACGACGTCCTCTAAAAAAAAGGATTCTATTTTCCCTACCTCAGATGCCTCCAACCGGAGAAAGCAAAGTATGTCTTAAGGGAGACCCATGAAGGGATCTGTGGAAACCATTCCGAAGGTCGAGCATTGGCCCACAAAGTGTCCGACAGGGCTATTACTGGCCGACCATCCAAACCGACGCTCAGCAATTCGCTTAAAAATGTGACAAGTGTCAACGCTTTGCGAACATTCCTCAGCAGCCACCTAAGAGCTCGTCTCAATGATTGGACCATGGCCGTTTGCTCAGTGAGGAATCGACATTCCCGACTAGTAAAGGTCAGACCAAGTTCGCAGTAGTAGCAGTCGACTACTTCATAAAATGCGTTGAAGCTGAACTATTAGCAAAGATAACCGAGCAAAGGATCACAGACTTCATCTGGAAAAATATCATATGCAAATTCGGAATTCCTTGAACCATCGTTTCCGACAACGGGAAACAATTCGATAACAAGCAATTCCAGGGGATGTGCGATAACCTTGGAATCTGCAACGTCTATTCCTCGCCGCGACATCCGCAGGCAAATGAACAGGTCGAAGCAGTCAACAAAATCATCAAGCATCACCTCCGAACTAAGCTCGAGAATGCCAAAAGGGCATGGGCTGAGGAACTCCCTAAGGTCCTTTGGGCGTACAAAACTACCGCCCAAACGGCCACTGGGGAAACGCTCTTTTCCCTAGCATATGGAGCAAAAATGGTCACCTCAGTGAAGATCAGACTACATACAGCTTGGACAGAGTCATTCGACGAACGAGTTAATACCGAGCCAATGGCACTGAGTCTCGACCTTCTCAAAAAACGAAGAGAGCAAGCTTGGATCCGAACCGCTGTTTGCCAGCAACAAGCGACGCGTTTCTACAATGCCAGGGCGAAGGTTAGAAGATTTTGAGCCAACGACTTAGTCCTTGGGAAGACCTTCCAAAACACCAAGAAACCAGGATCGCGGACCTTGGGCCTAAACTGGGAGGGACCCTATGTAGTGACAAGCACAAGTCAACCTAGCTCATATCGACTGGAAGATCTGGATGGTCAGCTCCTGCCGCATCCTTGGAATGCTGAACATCTCAAAATCTATTACCCATGGCAGATCAGCGCGAAGCTTAATGTACGATGAACAACTTCAAGCTAATACCAATAAAGTTGTTACGACATGATTCCTACTTGACCTGCTATGTCTGTCAGATCTGACCAATCAGATCTGGTCAAGGTCGGACCAAAGTCCGATCTACATCTGACCTATAGAATCTGGTCAAGGTCCAACCAAAGTCCGATCTATATCCGACCTATCGGATCTGACCAAGATCCGACCATGGTCCGACCTATGTCTGACCTATCGGATCCAACCAGGCTCCAACCTATCCAAATTAAGAACGATCCACTTGTTCGAAATTAAATACGATCTACTTAATTTAGACAAATTCTACAATAGGGAAGATCGTTACAAAAATGAACAGATTTTTCATTGATAAAAGCCACAAAGGGCAAGTTTACACCAGTTAAGCCCTGGAGGGCACATTTACATCAGTTTACATTAACAAAAAACAAGAAAAAGGGAAAGATCCAAGGAAAAGTATTGCAAAGCCAAGGAAAAAAGCTCTGCAGAGGGAGCCGATCTTCGAGCCTCAGGGGTCTACTCAAGAGCCACCTCATTGCCCAAGGCATCGGAGTCAGATTCAGTCTCGTCAAAACCAAAGAGATCCAGCTCTGGGAAGGCCTCCTTCATGGTCTCGACGCACTTCGCATAGCCTTGATGATAGAGGGCATTTCTGTCCTCCATGTACGCCTGGGAAGACTTGAACTCTTTGACTGCGTCTTCCCGAGCTTTAGCCAAAGCGGCTTGAGTCCCTACCTTCAGCTTCTCGAGCTGACTTTGGAAGATGTACTTACCCCAAGGAGACTCGTAGGAGACTTCTTAACTAATTAAAGACTTTCGGATTTGGGTTTCCTAGCCAATCAAGTCTTTTGGAGGAGCAAAGGAGCTCCGCCAAGACCAGTCCCTAATTTCTCAACCTAGCCATTATTTAAAGGGAAATTACAAGTCACATCAATGCTACCAGTCCCTGATTTCTCAACCTAGCCATCATTTAAAGGGACGTTACAGGTCACACCAATGCGCACTTACCTCAGGTAGCCTCCTTAGTTCCATTATTTATTATAGCCTTTTGAACCGAGCCCAATTCCCATAAAATCATTTCCGTACCTTTATTATGAAGCTTATGGTTAATATTTTTCCTGACTCAAGATCAGCAACCGTAATTATGCTGAATATAATTCAGATAATTATGGTATAAATACTCTTAGTATGTTTCAAGGATAATATTTAATGATATATCAGCTACAACTTTGTGAAACAGTTATATATTATCTCTGTTGTTCACTTTAATTGGTTACCTTTTAGTTATATTTTGCTAGTTGGTGCTGACTGGAATTTAAATGGTATTCTTTCCGAAGTTTCAATCAGGTCCTCGAAATGTGTTATTCCAAATTTTCTTATGATTTCTTTTCCACATTGGATGGGTTTCACAACATGTCGAGGACCCAATGATCTGTGGAAGTTTGCTCAATCTTTCTATCGCAACATGCACCCATGATGCAATCACACCCCATCCAACACATGCACATTCCACACGCATGCACAGAAAGGGGTCCAGATCGATCCCACTTAATGACACATGACAATATCTTCTATTTTGAGTAGTTGTACATGTGTAGCTGCCCTGCACATTCTAGTTGTTTTGGGAGTTTCTTTCTTTATCTCTTTCAGTTTTTTAAAAGATTGGATCAAATAAGGAAACTGCATGAGCAGGGGTCTATTAATAAGGCCACAGGCCATACGCACAATTGAACCCTTTTGTGATATTTTCAATACATTGCTAGATGTTTCTCTTATGGCAGAAGTTATTGGAGGGAGGATTGAAGTGAACTATTAAGCATATTGCTTGAGGACTGTTGAGTATTAACTCATAGTCTCATTTTTTATCTCTATTTATCCTGCATGTGATAGTATTCTATAAGTTTTTTTTTCACTGGATCTTATTCCCAAATCAGTACATTTTCTCTCAGCCCAGTGCCATTTATGCTATAAAATTTCAATCCTTTGGGTGCAATGACCCACTTTCTCATATGATCGAACATACAATTATTCATTGTTACTCAATAAAACATTGCATATCTTATTTCAGGTGGCAGTCAATCTTAAAGGCTTGTTTGGTTTTCCAATTGCAAAGGTAAATGGGTAACGATTAATTACTCTTGTAATTGTGTTGTGACATTAGTTACATTTGACTGCAATGATGATTTTGCCAGACTGTTTGATTCACCCAGAAATCACTATAAAAATGGTAGTTTTATAATATAAAAATGTAATGATTACAATTTACTTTACCTACTTCCTTTACAATTGTATTAGACTCTTAACTTACATGCCATAATTCCTGTTCAAACAAACACCTGGAAATGATAATGATGGCTCATTTACTTTGCATTTCATAGGAAATTGGAAAACCAAATAGGCCCTTAGTCATCAGTTGTGTGATTAGGAGTTGGTTTTTGGACATCAGCATTCCCTTTTATGAGGATTTTGCATGCATATTGGTTTTCTACATATTCATCTAAGGGCCTGTTTGGATTATACCCTCAAATTATTTGGGTTGGCTTCTGTTTACACAGTCCGGAAAATGGCTCTTGGCACTTTTTGCCAAAAAACAGTTTTTTTCCCACCATCCACAGACGTGCCAATGCAGCAGACATATGCAGAGATCCCAACCATCCATGTAGCGCCGTCATGTGACTGTACCTATCTCAAAAATAATGCCCATCTATTTTAAGGTGAACCACTGTAGTAGTGAAAATCTGAACCATTGATCACCTTCCCAACAAGCGTTGACACATCTGTCGCTATTGCTGTTTAGAAATGAGTTGGAATAGTTTTTAGTTGTCATCCAAACGGGCCCTAAGGTTTTTTCTCACTCATTCACCTGAGATGGATTAAACCAATATTTTCAACAATCTGTGTATCTCATCCTCATCGCTGTGATTAATGCATGCACCCATGCATTGGTGTGTTCCAACCCATCTAAGGTTTCTTCCTTGCATCGATGCAAGAAAATGTAATCAAAACAGCATCAAAGCAACAGCTAATTCACAGTTTTTGCACCAAAATCACAATTATCACACAGAAATAAATAAAATAAAATAAAAATTAAAAAACAAATGCATATTACACAAGAATGGAAATTCCACTATTATGGACATAAATAAAAAGATAAAAAAGGTCTGAATACCGAATTGTCTGCACCAGATGCCGAAAGACCGATGATCGTATTCCCAGCATGAGAACGCAGCTGCTCAGCTGACACAGGGTGAGCCGACGAAAAACTGCAGTCTCCCTAAACACAATGACCCAACGGTTTTTTTGTAAACACCATTCGCTCTCCCACCGCCCAAAGAAACAAAACTTACAAAACAAAATCTACTAATGCAGGTGCCAAAAGATTCTACATTTTCTACCTGGTGAAAAGAAGAGTCTGCATTTCGGGTAACCATCTCGGTTCCAAATCATGTCCTGTTAAATGTGCATTTTCGATAAAAATTACAAAATCAAGATTTAAGAAACCCTAGAAAACCTGAAAATTACTGATAAATGAAGGAAAACCGACCTTCAAATGTCGAACATAAGGGTTAGAGATTTCGAAAGGAAAACAAAATGAAAATGGAAATTGATATGAAATAAACCTCAAAAGTAATGTGTTTTGGGAAATGCAGGTTGGGAGAGACGAACAACGCCCGGGTTGCCTAACGGAAACGCGGGAGTCGAGCAACGGACTTTTAAAGCGTCCCGCGCAACACGGCCACACGTGTATAGACAGCGACCATATACGTATACGTATGCCTGAGAAATCGTAGAATGGAGGGCGACAGACGAATCATAGGATCCGCCACCCGACCGAGGATGCGAACTGTACCCCGAGGTTGGGCACGGATTAGGTCGTACCCCCGCCTGTTCCGATCTCGGGACAGGCTGGGCTCTGAGGGACGCGGATTTCCTCCGAAAGCCTTTCGCAGGAAGTGCCTGCGCAGGGATTCTGGGTGGGGCCCGTTTTATGTTTGCTAGAAATTCAACCCGTCCATCCGTTTTTCGATTTCATTTAGGACATGCGTACAAAAACGAGGAGGATCCAAAACTTAAGTGGGGCATAAGGGGAACGGATTGGCTACTCCCCCTGACACCGGCCATTGGCTGGTGGTCGGTGCTCTGTGGGCCACACAATGATATATGTGTGTCATCCATGCCATCCATATATTTTATATATCATTTTATGATGCAATAAAAAAAGTGAGGTATATCTCTATCTCAAGTGCACCCCATTATAGGAAACTGTGTTGAATGAATTTTGACCATTAAAAACTTCCTGGGGCATAAAAGTTTTGGATCAAGCTGATATTTATTGTTCCCCTTCATTTGGGTCTGAATGGCCAAATAAACAGATTTGATGTCACGTAAACAATACAGTGGACTTTACGAGAATTCTAATTGTGAATATCCATTCATTATTTTTGTCCTGTGGTCCCACCTAAGATTTATATCCCTATCATTTTTGGTATAAGCACTGAAATTATCTATAAAATTGAATGAACAGAATGGATGAAACACGTGCATTATGTTGGAGCCCACACAGCACCGACCACCAGCCTCGGGGTTGGTGTCGGGGGAGTAGCCAATCCGTTCCCGGGCATAAGAGATGAAACACTAGGGTGCCTACAGTTGAAGTGTTCCTGGGCTCCACCTAGGTATTTATATTCCATCCAACCCGTTTATAAGCTCATTTTCACTGAGATGAAGTGCAAACACTAAGAACTTAAATCGATACAAAATTTTTGTGGCCATGTAAATGTTTTAATGGATATCACTAAATCCCCCCTCCTTCCTCTTATGTGGCCCATTTAAGTTTTAGATGCACCTTATTTTTGGTGGCATATACTAAAATAAGTTCAAAAAATGAATGGACTGAGTAGATTTCTCACAAACATCGCAGTGGACTCCACCCAAAATCTCTGCGCAGGAACTTCCTACGAAAGGCTTTTGCAGGAAATCTGCGTTCGGCTCCGAGGGGCCAAAATGATGTATGGATTTCATCCACATCGTCCATCCATTTTTTCCAACTGATTATAGAACGTGAACCTAAAAATAAGAAATATTCAAGGGTCAGTTAGACCACACAGAGGGGATTAAATTCCTACCGTTGAAAATTATTAGCGACTACAAACGTTTTCGATCAAGATTATATTTGCTTTGTCACTGCATCCATGTGTCTAAGTTTATATCAACACGGTGGATGGAAATTGAACAATATGGCGGACCCTAAGAACGTTTCAATGGTGTGCGTCCTTAGCACCACTACTTCCTGTTGTGTGGTACAATTGAGATTTATATATGCCTTATTTTTGGATTAATAATTTAAATGATATTTAAAAATGCATGGACGGTGTAGATATAATTCATACATCACAATGGCATCTCATTGGCCCTTCCAAGCCTTCGCCAGTCCCGAGCTGGGAACAGGCGGGGTGGTACCGAATTCGCGTCCTTCGGGGTTTCAGTTTATACACGTGGAGCTCATGATTCGCTGGTGCAGACCATGAGTCTTCTTTGTAGGGTCTCACATGAATGGAACGAAAACTGTTGATGTTGTTTTTTGTAAGCGGATTGTTGTTCTCGCTCAACCCGTCCTTTGCCTGCACGATATCAAACACAAAGGGTACCCTGGCTAGAGCCGGGGAATCTCCGATGCTTAAGTCAGTTTTCTGATTATTGGCAAAGGCTTTTTAGGGTTTTCTGTTGCGTACCTTTTTTCGTAGAGGACCTGGGTATTTATAGATTTTAAGAATCCTCATTGTACGAGGATTCTTCTCCTTATTATTCGGAGATTTGATCATTTCCTCCGATTTTACCCGATCTCGAGGATTTCGGGATCAGACACCTGTATTTTCAGATTTTTGAGGCGCCGTTTATACTCACACCGCTTTTTCCTGTCTTGGCTTGACCTTTACCGACTCTAAAAGAGTCTCGGTCGGCTTAAGAGAATAATTTTTTTGCCTCCTCACGGATGAAATAGTCTCGGTGTTTACCCGTCATCCTTCCTTATTCCGTGGCCGACGGAACCAACTTACTAGGTCAGTTTTACTCTCTCAGTCGAACGGCTCTTAACTTACTAGGCCTTCTGTAGGCTTACGCAGACGCAGTTATCTCTCCGACCGAGTAACTTAAGTCAGCTCGTGCTTATGCCTATTGGCCTTATCCATTACTCCCTCGGCTCCGACCATTGTCTCGGACTCTTCAGGCAATGTCAGCAGAGCTGACCTACTTCATATCCGAGTCTCCGAACTTAACATATTTTTTCCTAACAGTGAGCCCCCTTACTTCTTGTGTCGTTCTCGGCACCAAGGAGTAATGAGTTTTTAGGTCGGTTCGCATCAGAGTCCGAGGTCATGATGAGACATTTAATGCTTTTTGCGTCGTCCCTAACGTATGACGGTGCATCTCTCGAGGTCGCACGTGCGACCAGCCGTCAGGTCGTGTCTTCCACTTATGGGCGTTGGACGCGTGGCGAAAGCATTACTGTCATCAGTCGGCGTGCACCACGTGTCGAGCGGGGGAGTCGAAGCAAGCGTTGTTTCCCCTCTTCATTAAATGCCCCTGCCACGTGGCAAGGTTATGAAAGGATTGGGTGAGAGGCACGTGCGAATTTCATTTTCGCCTCTCGCTCTCCCGCTTCCCCTACTATCCTGCGATTTCTCCTTCTCCTTCTTTTTCCTCCGTTGTTGTTTTCTTCTCCGTCACCTTCTTTCGCGTCTGTCGTTACCAACTCCGGTGAGTTCTTTCCCTCCCTTTCTATAGACGTTAATGGCTGCGCACGGCTCCCAGAGCCCCCGGGAGGAAACTTCTGGAGATGAGGGTGTGTCCCAATGTTTCTGGAATGTTGCGGAACCACCCTCTCTATTGGCAAAAATCGCTGTTGATGCAAATGCCGCCTTTTGGATTGATAGGAGGTTCGTTGAAACATCGGCTGAGCTTCTCGCTCCATCAGGCCCTTCTCGCGATGGGTCTTCTCTAGTAACCCGTCCAGGGAGACGCAATCCAACAGAGGATTTGCTGGAAGAAGAATAAGGGGAAGAGAACATAATCATTGCTGGGGAGGCCGTTGTCCCGGATCCTGTAAACCAGCCTGTAGAGGCTTCTAAATCCTATTCCAAAGGAGAAGGAGTCGAAGACGATCCGAGCAGTCTTGTTGCCTCAGTTTTAACTGATTCCAACCTAAACCAAATTCGAGCTGGGTTTCATGTCCCAGACTCGGTCGTACTTCGTCTTCCTTGTCCAGATGATCTGCCCGACCATCCCCACGATTTTCTAGGTCACGATGTAATGTGGCTTGCGCTTGCCACTTCAGCCCATTGCTCGAGATTTTTTGTTCCGCGTTAAACTTGCCCCCGGTCAGATTGTTCCAAACGGGTGGAGAAATTTATTTGGGTGCGCTGTGCTATGGGCCGAGCTAGAGCAGCTCCCACTAACAGTCGACGAATTCCTCTACCTGTATCAAGTGAGACCAAATTCAAATTTTCCTGGCCTATACTTCCTAAGTGCATGGAGAGGCAAAGGTGGGTCTCTCATAACCGACCCACCTACTTCTAACAAGCATTGGAAAGATAGGTGGTTTTGGGCGTACAAACAATGGGAGTCGGCCGATCTGTGACCCTATGAACCTCGAGTCTCTCGCTCGTTCCGAAAAGTAAATGACTCGGTGACTCGGCTTGATACCCCTTGTACCTTTACATTGTCTTGCATTGATCCTGACCTCATGATGTTTTGCAGATATCTTGAAGGAGAGAGGAAAGCTCAGACCCAATGACCTTGCTGGGATCAAGGAGCTAAAGAAGCTAAAGGCGGAGGACCGATCTTGAAAGCTACTGCTACAACCTGAGCGTCTTCATCTTGCGGGTTTAGATTCATTTGTATCGGGTAATTCATCCTGCACTGCTTCATTCTCTCGGTTCCTTATCTGACTCACCCTCCTTCTTCTTTTCAGATCTTCTCGAGGCTCGACCATATCTTAAGCCATCTTCTGCTAGCATGGTCGAATCTCGCCCGTCCTTAAAGCCGATCTCCAAGGTAAAAGCTCCTCTGAGGTCGGCTCTCTTGTCAGGGTCTCGGCCTTCGAAGAAAAAGAAGACCGCTTCAACGACAAAGGAATCAACTGCCCCATCTGCTCATATTCCAGCCGCCCCACAGGTAGTTGTGCTTTCCGACCCCGATGAGAGGGCGGAAGAAGTGGAGGCGGGTCTTCCTGTGTCTCAGTCGGCTCCTGAGCCAGGACCTGTTGTAGATGAGGTCCAGAGACAGAGAGAGGGATCATGTGGAGAATCCTCGAGAGGGGAGATGACTCAACAGGAGTTATCACCCTTCCACAGAGTCATATCGGGAATGATCCCTTGGGCCATCGCTCACGGGAGTGAGAGGATTTTTTCAGCTTCTACAATGCTCCGACTCTGCAGACTCTCGGGCATAAAGCGAGGCTACTTTTTGAGGTAAAATTTCTTCTTTTTATTCCTATGTTACTTCCGATTATGGCTCTTACTGCAACTTACTATCTCCCGTTTGCAGTTGGCCCCATGTATTGTCAAGGCCTGCTCGAAGTTGTCTACTACTCATAAACTTGCATCTAAGGTAGAGACAGCTAAGAGAATTGTGGCCGAGGCTGAGGGACGCCGAGAGATTACCGAAGGCCGCATCGGTATTATGACTGGCGACTTGTCAATCGCCAGGAAAGCGGCCGAGGATGTAAGGATGATTCTTGAAGTCGCCAAAGCCGACAATACTCATTTGACCTCGCTTCTAAAGGAGGCTGAGGAAAAGCATCAGCATCTTATTCAGATTCACAGCGCTTGCGAGAGCACTCTCGCTCAGGCTAAGGCCGACGCTGCGGCTCTCATCCAGGAGGCACGAGAGGAGGCCCACAGAGCCAAGGAGGCACAGGACCGAGCCGTAAACGCCTTCCTTGAGTCTTCAGAGTTTGAAGAAGAAAGGGACCGCCTTTATCAAGGTGGTTACATGGCCTGCGTTCTAGAGATGAAGGCTGCCTTCCCCGATCTTGACCTCTCTGCGTTTGAATCTGATAGTTCAGAGGCCGAGGCTGCTGGTGCTGATGCTGTCGAGGGAGAAGCCCCCGCTGCGGATGCTGCTGCTGACGAGGCCGACCCCTCTAGGACTGCTTAAGGAGTGGTTCGCAACCGAGGGAGATCACTCTCTCTATCGGAAGTGGTATCGTCATTCGCTCATATAGTTTTAACAGAGTCTGATGTAATCCGATGCAAAATACTTATAAAAAATGGGAACTTTCAGTTTTATTGAAACGACTTTGCTTACATTTCTTTTTCATTCTCTTTTAGCACCTTCTGTTCTGTCTTAAGGATAATAGATCTTGAGATGCTCGACATTCCAAGGGTGAGGCAACAGTTGCCCATTTAGGTCTTCCAGCCGATACGTTACAGGGCGGATGGTGCTCGAGACAACATAAGGCCCTTCCCAATTGGGTCTTAATGTGCCCGCACCAACTTCCTTTGTATTTGAAAATATTTTCTGGAGGACCATGTCCCCGGTTCGAAATCGTCTGACTTTGACTTGGTTGTTGTAGAACCGAGACACTTGCCTCTGCCAGGCCATCATTCGTAGTCGAGCTTTTTTTCTTGTCTCTTCCAGCAAGTCGAGCCCGAGCGATAGGAGTTCATCATTCTCCTGTTCGTTGAACGTGTCGATTCGGGCTGAACTTATACCAATCTTGACCGGGGCAACCGCTTCTGAGCCATAACAGAGGGAGAAGGGAGTCTCTCCTGTGACAGTTCGTGCTGTAGTTCGATAAGCCCACAATATATTTGGAAGTTCTTCGACCCATGCTCCTTTTATTCTATCGAGCTTCGTTCGGAGATGCCGCTTTATAATCTTGTTAACAGCCTCGACCAGTCCATTCGTCTGAGGGTGATGAGGCGAAGCGTACACATTTCGGATCTCGATATTACTACACATCTCTCGAAACTGTCTGTTGTTGAATTGTCTTCCATTATCGATGATAATAGTTCGAGGTATCCCGAACCGACAGACGATATTTTTTCAAACAAAATCTGTAATCTTCTGTTCGGTTATTTTTGCTAATGGTCCGGCTTCAGCCCACTTCGTGAAATAATCCATTGCAACCACGACAAACTTAGTCTGGCCCTTTCCCAGAGGGAAAGGTCCGATGATATCGATCCCCCACTGTGCAAAGGGCCACAATCCAGACATAGGTGTCAATTCTTCGAGGGGCTGCCTCGGGATAGCCGCAAATCGCTGACACTTATCTCACCTTTGGACGAACTTTTTAGCATCACGTTGTATGGTCGGCCAATAGTATCCCTGGTGCAATACTTTGTTGGCGAGCGAACGTCCTCCTGAGTGGTTCCCACATATTCCTTCGTGTATCTCTCGTAAGATATAGTCGGCTTCATAGGAATCCACACATCTTAATAAGGGGGTATAGAAACCTTTCTTGTACAGTACCTTATTCAAGATGGTGTAGCGCGATGCTCGGACCTTTAGCCGCCGAGCCTCGGTACGATCTTCTGGTAATTTTCCATTGTCGAGGTAACGGACGATAAGATCGAACCAAGTTGGTTCCGAGAAAATGGTATGTATAGCCGAGTCTGTCGGCTTATTTATACTCGGTTTAGCTACGTATTCAATCGGGACCGATCGAGGTATATCGTCTTCGTCGACTGAGGCAAGCTTTGTTAACAAGTCAGCCTTGGCATTCTCGGCTCTGGGTATTCGAATCACTTCGCATTGCTGAAATCCGCTGATTAACTCTTTGACCTTCTTCATGTATGCCTTCAATTGTTCTCTACGTGTCTAGTTGATACCAGTAACCTGGTTGACGACCAACTGCGAGTCACTGAAGACATGGAGATGAGTTACAGCTAAACTCGCGGTGAGTCGAAGGCCAAGTAACAAGGCCTCGTATTTTGCTGTGTTGTTCGATACTTGAAATCCAAGTCATAAGGCATATTGCATACAGGTCAGGTCGGGAGTCTCTAATACTACCTCAGCCCGCTTGCCTTAGAGTTAGATGAGCCATCGACAAATAGTTTCAATGATGCCGGGTTGGGTGACGAGCCGAGGGAAGAAGATGTCGCTGCTGCGGTAATTCCTTCAGAATCAGACATTATGTTATCTTAAGAAGTCACCTCAACAAGAAAGTCGGCGACAGCTTGTCCCTTAATGGCTGTTCTCGGCCTGTACTGTATGTCGAATTCGCTCAATTCGATAGCCCACTTTATAAGTCGGCCAGAAGCTTCTGGCTTTTGGAGGATCTGACGCAAAGGTAAGTCGATCATAACGATGATGGTATGAGCTTGGAAGTATGGTCGGAGTCTTAGCGAGGATACTACCAGGATTAAGGCTACCTTTTCAAAGGGAGGATACTTTGTCTCTACCGGCAGTAAGGCTTTGCTGACATAATACACTGATAATTGCCTTCTTTCGCTTTCTTGGATGAGAGTCGAGCTAATCACTGCATCGGATACAGCCAAATACAATAACAACACTTCTCCTGACTCGGGTTTGGACAACAACGGTGGAGTCCCGAGATAAGACTTCAGTTGCTGGAATACTTTTTCACACTCTTCCGTCCATTCCATCGTCTGTCGTCCCTTCAATTGTTTGAAGAACGGGATACATTTATCAATGGCTCGGGACAAGACACGATTGAGCACGACTACTCTTCCAGTTAGCCTCTGTACGACTTTAATTGTCTTTGGAGATTTTATGTCGAGCAGAGCTTTGATTTTCTCGGGATTCGCTTCGATTCCTCGCTGAGTAACCAGGAAACCGAGGAACTTTCCTGAGCTTACACCAAAAACACACTTGCTCGGATTTAACTTCATTTTGTACTTTCGTAAGGTCAAAAACATCTCTTCTAAGTCAGCTATATGGTCGGTTGCGTGTATACTTTTGACGAGCATATCATTTATATACACTTCCATGGTTCGACCGATCTGACGAGCAAATATTTTATTTACCAGCCTTTGATACGTCGCCCCGGCATTTTTCAAACCAAACGGCATCACTCGGTAACAATAAAGATCTTTGCCAGTGACAAAGGTAGTTTTTTATTTATCAGTTTCATACATTACAATTTAATTATATCCTGAATGCGCATCCATAAAACTAAGCAATTCATGTCTAGTGGTATTATCCACTAACTGATCAATGTGAGGAAGGTGGAAGCTGTCCTTGGGGCAGACTTTATTCAGATATGTATAATCAATACAGAGACGCCACTTCCCGTTAGCTTTTCTCACTAGCACGACATTAACTATCCACGCTGGATAGTATATCTCTTCTATAAAGTTAGCCTTAAGGAGCTTGCCGACTTTCTCTTCGATGATAGCATACCTTTCAGGGCCGAGAGGGCGTCTTTTCTGCCAGATTGGTCTGTATATCGGATCGATGTTAAGTCGGTGCGTTATGACAGAGGGATCGATCCCCGGGCATATCTTCATGGCTTCATGCGAATACATCAGCATACCGCCAAAGCAGGGCGATCAGATCTTCTTTAAGAGGCGACTTTAGGGACGAGTCGATTTATACCACTTTCGACTCGTCTGTCTCGGTTAAGGTTTCCGATGCGAGTTCTTCCATTAGTTGCCCCGTTCGTGAGAACTGACCCGAGGGTCCAGCGACTCAATCATCGATATTTCTGCCGGAACTTTCACTGCTATTGCATAGCATCGTCGGGCGTCTTGCTGGTCTCCTTTTACAATTCCTACTCCCGACTCAGTCAGAAATTTCATGGATAAGTAGTACGTAGATACCACAGCTTGGAGGAGGCTTAGGGATGGTCAACCGACTATGGCATTGTAAACCGACGGTTGGTCGACGATCAAGAAGTCGACCATTGTAGTTGTCTAGTGGGGTGGACTTCCGACGGTAAGTGGTAGTGAAGCGATTCCCTCAGGAAGTACCTGTCTGCCAGAGAATCCTATGAACGGGGTTCGGACTGGACGTAAAGTCGATCGTCCAATGCCCATTTTGTAGAACGCCTGAGTGAACAATACATCCGCAGACGACCCGGTGTCCACCAGCACTCGAAACGCCTTCCCGTTGGCTATGGTGAGAGCGATGACCAGTGCGTCATCGTGAGGATGATGAATGCCTTGGGCGTCGTCCTCAGTGAACAAGATACGGTACTTCTCTCTCTTTTTCTCTTTGGAGGGCCGAGATAGCAGGAGAACCTCAGACTCGGGATGACTGATGCTCCTGGAGTGGTTTTTTCGAGCGTTATTAGAGTCTCCACCACATTGATGCCCTCCAATGATAGTTCGAATTTCCTCTGTCGGCCGATTCTCGCTCGGGCCTTCTCCTACAGTACCGGGCCGATTCAGATTTCCTCAGAGTTTTCCAGGCCAATTGACAAAGCCTTCACTTTTGATTTCCATCAACACTTGCTCCTGAGATTTATTCAGAGGGGTATATGTAGAAAACCTTCTGTCTGGTCGTTTGCTCGACCTGTCATCATCTCGCGCCCGATCGTCTTTTCGTTTCTTCCCTCCAGCTGAGTCGGCTTGTTTCTTGGCCGACTCTTTAGCCGAGGGTTTGGCGTTCTGAACCTTCTCGCACAGGAGCCACGTTTCTTCAGCGTCTGCATATTTGTCAGTGCGAGCCATAAACTCTCCCAGAGTGTTTGGCGGGTTTTTGTCCAGGGATGTCAGGAATGGTTTATTTCTGACACCCTGCATGAGTGCGTTAAGTGTTGTCTCTTCCGAGTGTTTTCGAACCTGTAGAGATTCGAAGTTGAAGCGCTTGATGTAGTCTTTCAACAGCTCACCTTCCTTCTGGACTATGTTGTTTAGGTGTGCCGGCGGCTTTAACTTCTTTTTTCTGCCGATAAAATTATTGAGGAAAGCATCGCTGAGTTCAGCAAATGAACTGATTGACTTTGGTTTCAATTGTTTGAACCAAAGCCGAGCTACATCAGTTGGCGTGAGAGAGAAGACTCGATACATAACAGCGTCCGAGGCATCATGCAACTCCATATAGGTTCTGAAGCATTCAAGATGCTCTGTCGGATCGATTTTTTTGGAAAAGGGAGTTATTTGAGGTAGGCGAAACCTTTTCGACAATCAAGCCTGCATTACTTCATCCACAAATGGAGAAACTTTTATCTCGGACTTGGTCGGGTATGTGTTCCGACCGTGCTTCATGTCTGCCATCTCTCTTGTCATCTCTTCCCGAACTTCTTTTTTGAAGTCCTGGATATCGGTTCTCAAAGGTTCTTCGCTTTCTGCTGTTTCTTCTTTAGAAAGCCGACTTCGCCTCATTTGATCTATTTTATGCCGCAAATTAGAGGAGGGTAAGACGACCGTTGCCGAACAAGCCGGTGCTGGTTGACTCGGACCTTGATGCTGACTCGGTTGTCGCTGTTGGAGCGACCACGAGACAACAGGCTGAGCCTCAGATGCTGGCGGAGGAGCTTGCTTTGGCTCGTGACGCTGCTGCATCTGCTGGTTACATAGCTGCTCCAACATATGTTTCATAACAGTCATCTCAGAACGCATCTCTTGAACTTCTCGATCTAATTGTGCGTTCCCTTGGTTCTGCTGGCTGGTAGTTGCAACAAACGCTGTAGGCGGTGCTGCCGGTGGGACCGTTGGGGGAGCTCTTTGAGCTGTGCTGGCAGCAGCTTCCCCCGCTTCATTTTGATCCCCTCTCCTAGTTCTTGCCATTCGAATAGAGTGTAAGAAATGACTTTTTCCTCGTTTCCCACAGACGACGCCAGATTGTTGATGTTATTTTTTGTAAGTGGATTGATGTTCTCGCTCAGCCCATCTTTTGCATGCACGATATCAAACACAAAGGGTACCCTGGCTAGAGCCAAGGAATCTCCGATGCTTAAGTCAGTTTTCTGATTATTGGCAAAGGATTTTTAGAGTTTTCTGTTGCGTACCTTTTTCCGTATAGGACCTGGGTATTTATAGATTTTAAGAATTCTCATCGTACGAGGATTCTTCTCCTTATTATTCAGAGATTTGATCTTTTCTTCCGATTTCACCCGATCCCAAGGATCTCGGGATCGGACACTCTTATTTTCAGATTTTCGGGGCAGCGTTTATACTCACACCACTTTTCCCTGTCTTGGCTCGACCGTTACCGACTCTGAGAGAGTCTCGGTCGGCTTAAGAGAATAAGTTTTCTACCTCCTCACGGATGAAATAGTCTCGATGTTTACCCGTCATCCTTTCTTTTTTCGTAGAGGACCTGGGTATTTATAGATTTTAAGAATCCTCTTCGTACGAGGATTCTTCTCCTTATTATTCGGAGATTTGATCCTTTCCTCCGATCCCGAGGATCTCGGGATCAGACACCCGTATTTTCAGATTTTCGGGGCGACGTTTATACTCACACCGCTTTTCCATGTCTTGGCTCGATCGTTACTGACTCTGAGAGAGTCTCGGTCGGCTTAAGAGAATAAGTTTTCTACCTCCTCACGGATGGAATAGTCTCGGTGTTTACCCGTCATCCTTCCTTATTCCGTGGCCGATGGAACCAACTTACTAGGTTGGTTTTATTCTCTCGGTCGGATGACTCTTAACTTACTCGGCCTTATGTAGGCTTACGCAGATGCAGTTATCTCTCCGACCGAGTAACTTAAGTCGTCTCATACTTATGCCTCTTGGCCTTATCCATTACTCCCTCGGCTCCGACCGTTGTCTCGGACTCTTCAGGCAGTGTCAGCAGAGCTGACCTACTTCATATCCGAGTGTCCAGACTCAACATATTTTTCCCCAACAAAAACTAAATGAATACTCCTTAATAGGGCAATCATGACCTTTCAATTTGGAATCTGGATCCTCTGCTTGCTGCAAGCAGAAAAATCCTACTTTCCAGCTTCGTGATTGGTCCAATTAGTGCCTGCAGTCTGCAAATGGATGGTTAGGAAAAGAAATATCAGCCAGAATGCAATGCAGCCGAATTTTGCCCAAGATGGGTGGGTAGGATCATCGGACCGGGGAGTTTTTGGGGGGCATGGCCCGACAACGGAAGGGCCCAAAAGAACATTGATCTACACCACTGAATCATTGCCCCATTTACTAAAAAACCCGACTATGGGGTGCACTTATCTCGACCGTTGTCTATTGGGCCCCACTAACGTGGATGGACCAACCTGATAAAATCTCGTAGATGGGTTCATCCTAACTGCTCGGTTGTGATTGCTAATGACAATTTAGAATAATGGAAATGAAGCAACGGTCCACATTCAAATGAAGAGGGAACCAAGCAGCTGGTATCTTTTTAGCGGAAGATTTTTGGGCTTGGTCCATCCACCTTGGGGCCCAACAACCAAATGGCCAGGATCACTTAACCAAGGCCCTTTCTCGTACAGGCTGAAAACTCGCCGTCTCCGTCGTGGGCTTGAGAATGTTGACCATACGTTGAGAATTCCTGCGAATATTTGACTAGTTGAATTTGGACCGTTGTTGTATCTGCTATTCTATTCTAATCATATATCTGCAGGCCACGAGTTCGAATGATGGAATAACTTTAGCCTTGGTCCATCAGCAGTGCGCCTCACAGATCAATGGTCAGGATACTGCGCAATAATTAACACCCAGCAGCCGCAAAGTGGATCCGGGACCGTCCAAGCGAGTCCTATCCATAGTGTTTCTGGGCGGAAATCGCACCGGACAAAATTCAGGCCCATCATTTTCTTCTGTTAATCTGTTTTGATCTTGACCGTCAATTTCAACGCCGTGGTCGACGTGGATAGGAGCATCAGTCTTGTGTGATATTCAACTGCCGGTTATCCATGCAAAGGACTCGCTAGATGGGTGGTCAGGATTTATTATCCCATTTTCCAGATGTTGGCCAACGGATGCCCCTTCCTCACCCTGCAAGCCGACGCCAAAACCTTGTCACGTATTTTATGAGGCTATAGCCTATAGCGAGCGGATTAGGTGTTACCCGGGCAACACGTCAGTGGATGTTACCTGACAGTCGGGCCCAGCTTGATTGATTTTTTTCATATCCACACCGTCCATCCGTTTTTTCATCTAAATATACAAGGTGATACCCAAAATTAAGTAAATCCAAATCTCAAGTGGACTACACCGCAGAAAGCAGTGAGGAGAATGAGGCTCACCATTGAAGCCTTCCTAAGGCCCACCATAATGTTTATTTCTCATTCAAAATGTTCATAAGGTCACTCAGACCTGGATGAAGGGAAAATAAAAATATTATCCTGAACTAAAACTTTTGTGGCCCACAAAAAAGTTTTAATGGTTAATCACCACTCTTTCCAGTAGTGTGATCCACCTGAGATTTTAATATGCTTAATATTTTTCTTCAAGTCCTTAAAAAATATGGAAAATAGAATTAATGGCATGGATATACAAAAACTCTATCAAAGTGGGCCCCACACTGTCAGGATAACACCCACTAATATGTTAGACGGGTAACATCTAATCCACTCCCGGCTATAAAAGGCTCCGGGACTTTGGAACGACTCGATTCATTTCATGTTTCCGTTTTATTTGATACTGTGTACTTGGTCTCAAGTCCGTTCTCGATACAAGTGAATCTAGCGTTCAACAATCAACGGTCCATATTCAAGATCCATCCACGCTGGGCCCATCACATGAACGGTGTGGATCACTGAACTGGGCTGCGATTTTACAAATTCAGGATAGAGGGTCCCTCATGCTACGGAGGAAAAGAAAATGATCCAGACCATTGATAGGAGCTGAGAACATGCACATCACACTCAGGTTTTCAGCTATCGTAAGTGGGCCCAGAGTTCACTGATCCAGACCATTGATGGAGCCGGTGCTGGTGGGATCTTCCTATGATCAGATATTTGGCGGTGCTATCAATTCAAGGGATGCCCCGATCTCCGTTCACTGATCTATGGCCACCTTGTACAAACTGAAAGCCCGAGTACGCTGTTCATATGTACGGGTCCAGATCAGGGAATTGAAGCGGTACAGTCGGAAGAACCGGAATGTGGTCAAGTCATCTCTCCACAGTACACGTGGCAGGGAGGTGTATCAATTTGGGCCGTCCATCTAGTGAGCTGTATCATGAATGGCTGATGTTTCAAAATCTAACATAGATAATTCTGTAAATCACATTTCTCCAATTCGTGTGGTGAACGTTTGGCCTGTAACTATTTTCATATGATACCGTCGCTTTGAAGGCCACTCATTGAGATTTGTGTGTTTGGAAACTCCATCCGTTCAAAATAGGGGCAACAAGATGGACGGACCGGATCGGTTCATTACCCTATCACTAGTATTGTTGACAATTGGCTATCCATTTCCCAGTTATACCAGCTCTACCGCATCATCTCCCATCGTATAATTCGTCGGCATAGACAGGTAGCGAATGACGCATGGCAAGCAAGAATTCGAAATTGCGCACGTGGTCCAAATCAGATCGTTTGAACGATCCAAACCATTTGTGACCGTCCAATCAATGTCCACCAATCTGATATCACTTTTTTTAAAATTTATTTTAAAGTGCTTTTTGGTTCGCGATAAATCCAAACTGGTAACCATGACTTGGGTGGTTTATTTTAACTTCTATTCCACGAATGCAATTTCTAATGCGTACCACCACCCACCAAGTTCTGCCAGAGTACGAAAGTAAAACAACCATGTCTGGTTGACGGTAAATACCGGTAAACAGTGGTAAAAGCACAATGATTGTTAAAGTGCCGGCTGCTTAGAACAGAGACGGGTACCGCCAGAAAACGACGACTAATATGCACAGAAAGAGGCGTGAAGACGGCCATTACTTCTTCCAGATCTAGGAGAAGAAGGCAGTGGCAAAACGGGAATAGGGACAAAACAGGAAGAGAAGAGGTCGAAATTTCTAGGGCAAGATGGTGGGCTCCACGCTTTCAAATCCGAGAGAGGGAAGGAAAGAGACGGAGGAGGTCAGGATAAGGAGAGAGACGCTTCAGTCTGTGCTCGATCAATGCAAGAGAGCCCTAGAAATGCTCAAGAACGCGGACAGCATCAGCGACGCTGCTTCCGTTGACAGCAACGACAACGGAGATTCGGCGTCGGTGTCATCGTCCGAAACGGCCGAGGTACGGGAACTCTGATAGATCTGGTTCGTGATTATGATGATCTGTTGTTGATTTGGGACGTTTGATCGTTTCTGGGGTTTTATTTTTCAAAATCGCAATCTGTATCTTTTTTTGTCGTGGGTTTGATTGCACAGCCTTTGATTTCCGTGGAGAGGATTACATGGTTGGGCTGGCCGGCTTCAATCTGAAAGTGCCGACCAAAATATAGATAGAGAATCCGTTGCAATCCGTTACAATCGTGAACTAGGATCCTTTATGGAAGATATGTCGTCTGTTAAGGACATAGGGGATTTGGGCGCTTGATGTGTTTGGACTTGTTGATGTATGCTGTCTTTGTATACTTCAATCTTAGTTAATGATGGTTGATTATATATTCATTTGGATGTTCGATCAAATTTCGAACTGCGGTAGTTTAGTTAAATGAAAGAGTTGGTAGACCCGCTCTGTTCACAACAACAAGCTATTCTCCGAGTTGCAACGACTGTTGTTTTAAGTTTCATGTCCAACTGGAAATGTATGGAGTTGCAACTAGGGATTGGTTGCATTACGAATTCAAAATGGCGCCACCCTGACTTTGGTCAGTCTAATGAATCGAGTGAATTACAGTTCAGTTCAATTGAGCATCCAAGCATACCCTTAGTGTCGGATGAGAAGTAGGGTGACTCTCTTAGAAGTGCCACACTTTATCTTTTTGGTATCAGTCAAGCCCTTTTGAGGTAGCTTGACTTCCGGGGTACTTTCCTCTTCAAGGTAGCACCCACTAGATTATATGGCAATTTTTTTCTTTTGAATGATATCTAGATTATATGCCATTTGTTCTCTATATCATCTTGTAGTGTTGTGCTGCTACAGTACTGAATGCTTTTCATCTTTTGTGTGTGAGTTTTGATGGTATATAATAACATGAAATGAGAATGCGCATGTGTGAAATGTTAATGATGTTTCAATTCTCAAACACCCTGCAAAACGCTTGAAACGGTAGCACACTCTTGTTTGTACATGTGCACATACAATAGCTAGCACCAGTGTGGGTTTTTTTTTTTTTTTTTGAAGGTTAATATGGAATATTGTTAAAGCAAGGAAAATGCTACAAGGAGGAGAGAAAAACCAAATAGAATACAGAGCTGGGGTTAGGAGAATTATCTCCCGTCCACAGTAGAAAGAAAAGCCACGTGAGCTCCTGCTTTTGCTAAAGCATCAGCTTTGACATTCGCCTCCCTGTTAACTCTCAAGAAAACCACTGTGAGGTCTTCTGCCAGATCGGATAATTCCCCTATGGTCTTATCCAACCTCCAAGGGCCAGATATATATCCCACACAGCTTATCACATTAAAGGATTCTCCTTCCACAATGACTGGGGAAGAAACAAATGCCAGAACCACTTCGATCACTTGAATAACTGCAGCCTCTTCAATTACATTAGAGTTGGTGTCACCAAATGACCAGAAATCTCCACAAGCAAGGTCCCACTACTGACATGGACGACCCTGCCCACACAGGAGGGATCACGCTTCTTGAAATCAACACTTCAGGTAAACTATGGGACAGCATCTGGATGGAGAACCCTTTGAAGTTGCAATCCATGCATGCCCTATCAATGCCTATAGTTTATTAGGGAAGAAGAAGATGTCTCCTTCCCTCTGAATACTGTATTGTTTCTTTCAAGCCACAAGCCCCATATGACTGCATGAAACATCCCAGACCAAAAGCCTTCTTGACACTACCCAGGTCTCTGCAACCCAACTGTTGAAGAAGTTTGCAACACTGTGGATGGGAATACCTGCCTCTCTTTGAAGCATAGAACCTGGCCCAGATTTTCCTGGCTACATCACAATGGATAAAGAGATGATTTATGTTATCTGCCTCTTTGCAGCACATGATGCTCCTGTTAGGCATGGCACACCCCCTTTTACAAAGCTGGTGAACTGTCAGCGGCTTCCCCAAGCAAGGAAGCCATGAGAAAGCTCCAAGTTTCGTAGGCACACACTCGCACCCTAGTATCTCATGATGTTGCTGCCTCCAATCTAATTTTTTAAGAGGTTGGTAACTGACAATTGATTCAGAAGAAAGGAAAGCAATGTGAGGAAGCAAATGATAAAAATAAAAAATAAAAAAATAAAGCTTTGTTCAAATGTGAGGTTGGTAACTGACAAGTGATTCGAAAAAATCCACCTACCAGATTATGGAAGCTTCATGTCAATGGAAGATCTGTTCGTTATCCAGAGCCTTCCAGAGCTGGAACTTTTAGAGAGGACAAATCTGGCTTTAAGATGGCGGACTGGGCTGTTTTTTGTGTTAAGTGTTAGTTTGGGTGCCTGTTGGGCAGGTTCGTTTTTCTTTTTTTCTTTCTTCCCCTTGTATTTTTTTCCTGCTTTGCTTGGGCTGCAGGCCTTTAATAAAATTTCCCGTCAATCTTCAAAAAAAAAAAAAAAACACTCAGATGAAGCAGAGGCAGGAGCTTGAGATGAGGGTTGACCAGACTTCTTTTGTCCCATTAATTATTGAGGAGATATCTATAAGAATAAATTAACTGTTGAAGGAGATTCTTAATAACTTTGAAGAGGGCATCATTGAAGGAATAAGAAACTTGGAGTTTTATTTGTAGTTATATAGGAAATTGTGTCTTTTTGAGGTTTTGATTTTATCATCTATGGAGGGAGATAACAAGATTGCTGACTCCCTTGCCAAAGAAGGCAGCTGTCCAAAAGGTTGGAGGGTGATTAGTTGGGTGGGAGCTTCTTCATTTTTAAGAGCTGTAACTGGGACCCCTAGAATTCTGAGGGAATGCTCTTGTTTGTAAGCGGTGTGATCCTGGGAGAATCCTCTTGTTTGTAAGGGGTGCTATTTGGAAGAATTTTCTTGTTTGTAAAGGGGTGCAATGATTCCCCATCATAAGAAGAAGACGAAGAAGATCCAAGCCATTTCGTACTGTCCTGAAAAGAAGAAGATCCAAATTATTTCCCACTGCCTCGAAAAGAGGAGATCCAAATTATTTCCCTATTGTCCTTACTGTAAGATCCAAGCCATAAGAAAAAAGCCTTTTGCATCCCTTCTTACGAGACTTTCCAAAGCATTTCCCTACTGTCCTCTTTTCCGTCCCTTTAACCTTAATCATGGTTTCCTCACAAGCATCATCTCCAAATTTCTGAGTGCATAGCCAAACAATCTCCATTACTTCCTCTCAAAACCACCTCAATCGGTTCTCCTGACCTTCCCAAGCATCCATCTCAACACGCTCCTTGCTACCCCCACTCCCCCTTCTTCCTGTCTCTCTCCCTCAGGATATCACATCTTGTTAGCTATACATGCACAATGTGGAAATATAGTTGAGACACATTATACTTCATAATATACCATCTAAAACAAGGGAAAGCGTAACATGTTGGCATGCATATCCATGAAGTGTTCCTAGACTGGTTTTTACATCGCATTTCATGATTTCGATGCATCGCTTAGCAGCTAGTAGTAACAGTAGTATGTATTGGAACTTTATCTGTTTAGAGGATTTAAACTCGTTTCCTGTTGATTATCAGCTATGTGATCTTCTCAAGTCTAGAGTGGAAGCACCCAACTTCCTCAAAAAGCTTGGCAGCATCCACATGTCAGTTCCTCACAATATGGCTGGTAGGCATTTTTATTTTTATTTTTTTAAGGAAAAAGAAAGACTCTTTCCTGTTGATATGGAGCTTCCTGAAGATATGTTGCATGTGTATTTAATCTCTTGTGAAGTTGCCTACATGCAAGAGTATATTTATTTTATAGCTGAATTTTAATTCAGTGCATTTTGAAATACTTATATATATAGATAGATAGATAGATACTTCTGATATTTTGGAGACAGATGAGAGTTACTTGCTGACAATGTATGTTTTCTTGGTAGCAGAAGAAGGTAGCTCTTGGGATGTGATTAGTGAAACTGACTTATGGGAAGGACATTTTGATGGGGAGAATGAGTCAGACCAAGACAGTTATGTTCTTGTCCAACAAGAAGATATCGTGGAAGGAATTGCATGCTTCATGGCTGCATATTTATTATCATTAAATCAAACTAAGGTATGTCAAGGTTCTTCTTCTTGCTTTAGAGCTTTCATTAGAACAACCTTTTTGAATGTGAAAGCAATCGAGTACTCAATTATGTAAAATACCATTTGTTCATTACATTTAAGATTGCCATCGGTCGATCGCTACAATATGTCCCATTATTGTCCAATTCCTTTTGCCTTCGGATATCATTGGTGGGACATCACATGCTGAACTGAATTTGTGAATAGTATGCTATTTTTATGGATAGCCATACATTAGATGCTTCTTTTGTTTTTTCTTTCATCTTCTTCTTCTTCTTCTTCTTCTTCTTCTTCTTTTTTTTTTTTTTATACGTTAGA
This sequence comes from Magnolia kwangsiensis, assembly GCA_037074715.1. Lineage (NCBI taxonomy): Eukaryota > Viridiplantae > Streptophyta > Magnoliopsida > Magnoliales > Magnoliaceae > Magnolia > Magnolia kwangsiensis. The sequence continues at coordinate 15,289,285 of CM073572.1, read as the reverse complement.
AAGCAAGCTAAACATTTGACTTCTGCAATGCGACACTGATCTGTATGTATATTAAAGCCACTGTAAATTAATTAGGCATTTATCTCAGAGATAGCCTACACTATTGGGTTGCGGTGCATCTGTGCAGGTAGCTATTGTCTGCAAGGGCTAGGACTCTTATGACTATATCAAGTGTCCTGTACTGATAGCAGTACTCAAAACACTGACCTGTTGGGTGTCCTGTACTGATAGTAGTACTCAAACCACTGACTGGTGGGTGGCCCACACCGCGATGTGTACATGACATCCACCCCAACCATCAGCTGTGTTAGCTCATGTTAGACCCAGGGCCAAAAAATCAGCCCGTTCCATGATTCAGGTAGGAAAACAGTTGGGAGAGGGACACCCATCCTTCATTTTGTTCAGGGCCTACCTTGATGTGTATGTGATGTCCACTTCGACTATCAAATGTGTGATGCGTCACCTCATGTTAGGCCCAAAGCCCAAAAATCAGGCTCATTCATCATTCAGATGGGCCACAACAAGGAAAACAGTTAGGAGGGGGATATCCATCCTTGATTTTGTATGGAACCCACCATGCTGTATACGTGACATTCATTCCAACCGACAAATGAGTCACCACATATTAGGCCTAGGTCCCAATAAATGGTCCATCTGCGATTTAGGTGGGCCACATTAAGGGAAACAGTTGGAAGGGTGGGCGTAACCCTATTTGGTGTTCCCCTATGGTGAGGCCCACCTAAATCTCTGATCGTCCTATTTTTTTGGGCCCGAAGCCTAATATTGGGAGAAGTAACTGATGGTCAAAGCAAATGCCCACATAGACATCACAGAGTGGCCACACCAACAATGTCCAAAAGTTCCCACGTTAAGCTCCCCTGCACTGGAGTCCGTAGGGGAGCATTACTCCATGCGTGTGTGCACATAGCATGAGAGGGAGAGAGGCAAAAAGAAAAAAAAAAAAAAGGAAAGAAAGAAAAGGGATGGCATTTGCATCGACAAGAAAATGAGATGTAAGATGAAAGGAAGAACGTGAGGCAGGTCGCAATTAAGATTGTGAGGTCAATCCGATGGGATTCTCAGAAGCTGATCACGAAGATGGGAGGTAAGGGAGAAAATATATATCATTGATGTCGATCAGGGAAAAAGAACCTGCTTGAAGGGAGGAAGAATCCAGAGTTGTCAGGTTCTATCCCTATGCCTAATCCTCTTCGTGGAAGATTTTGCAGAGGGTTGATCAGAGCTCAACTTTAGACGGGTTTTTGGAAGGTTAGCGATAGTGAGGGAGGTGGTGATTCCTAGCTGGAGTGATACCAGGGAGAAGAAGGGGTTTGCTTTTGTTCGTCTAGAGAATGTGGATGATATATCCTCTGTGACTAAGTCATTGAATGGGAGACGGTATGAGGGGTTGAAACTCTCGTTTCAGAGGGCCAGGTATGGTCCGGACTCAGTTAACCACCAAATAGCGAGGAAGCAGGGCAGGAAGATTGAGAGGGGCATAGTGGAAAAGGAAGGGGGAGCAGAGGTCTTAAAAAAGGGGAAGGGAGGGAGGCAGAGGGGTTGGCGTGTGTGGGGTTGTCTAATAAGGATGTGGTGTTGAAGAAATCTCAAGGGAATGAGACGGGGGAGAGAGGGGAGGGGACATGTCGAGGGAGGTTAGAGAGGAAGGAGGGAATCAGAAAGAGGAGACTCAGGTAAGCTCAGGGAAGGACAGAAAGTTGTGGAGAGAGGTGGAAGGAGGGGCCAATCGTGAGGGTCCATCCTCTAGTGGCAGAGGATGCTTCTTTGGAGCTTGGTGGTGCAAAGGAAGAAAAGGGCATCCATTAAGGAGGTCAACGAGTAAGAGACATGGAGACATTGAGGGGGTGTTACCTTTTGCTCCCTGGGAGGACAGCCTATGGTTGCACAGAGTAAAGTGAAGCAGCAAATGATTTGAATGTGGGAGCGGGGAAGCATTATTTGAAAATGCCATAAAGCATGAATAGCTAGGAAGTGGGAGTGGCACCTGGTTTGAAAGATCCTGCAACTAAAAGGGTTCATTTGTGCTGGTAAATTTCTAACTGAAAAAGACTGCATATGGATGGTGTGAATACAGGCGAGGAACCACATTTAATGGCCAAAATACCCATTGATCAGGAGGCCAGCATCCTTCAATCAACCCTGATTTATATGCTGAGGACAACCAGAGGAAGCCCACCAGGTGTGAATGTCTGGATTAATCATTACATGGCCCACCTATCTACTGTTGGATGCTTGTAAAATCCTCAAGTTGTAAACAGTTTACATGTAAAGTGTTTACAAGTTGCAAATAGTTTACACCTTTTGTCCCACTTTCTACCAAAAAAAAGAAGAAGAAGAAGAAGAAGAGTCTCGGCTTACATGTAAACAGTAGACAAACTAACCTTTTTTTTTTTTTTTTTTCCTTTTTGAATTCCTCTATTTAAATAGGAGTCACACCCTACCCTTCAAATGGCTCTTCAAATTTAAAATACTTACACACATTAGAGTAAAAAAGAACTCTTAAACAAAAGATTGGGCAGAAGAGGAAAAAAGAGCAAAAGATTCGACAAGGAGTGGGGCAATTTTGAGATGTTCAACCAGCTACAAAATATATTTTGCGTGTATCAGAACTTAATTGGATGAGATTTGATAGGTTTGCACTTGGTTTTGCAGGAATTAACACCCATTCAACTCCAGGAAGGCAAGTTTGATTACATTACCTCAGAAGTTCAATACATAAATATATGCTCATATGTTCTAAAGAGAACTTGAATTGATATTTTATCAAGTTGGTTGCCATTTTGTTCTTCAGTTCTAGTCGATGATGATGATTCCTGAGTTCAGCAGACAAATCTAGGAAAGTTATAATGCTACAGTTACCTTTCTGTGTCTTTTTCAGCTCTCAGCAAAACATTCTCTGTGAAGAAGAAAAAGGGAAAACTTCGAAAGGCATGGGATGGAAGCAAAGTTGTTTACAATGTAGCATCTTGGGGTGCCACTGCTATTGGGTAGGTTGCTTCCTACTAGTTCTTCCCGAACATTGATTCAGTAGTCAATGATGATTCCTTTATCTCTAAGATGCTTGCTTCCGTCATTGAATTACTAATGCCACCTATTTGAGATTCTATAGTCGGTGAATTATCTTGTGCCTTGTACTCTAATGGCTGTATCCTTTTTCTTTCCTGGCAACTTGGGGAATGTTTGAATGGTCGCTATTCTCAAGTGTGACAGGATGTGCAGACAACCAAATCTTGGTTGTGATAAGACCTGGGTCCCAGTTCTTATCCCAAGTTCCAACCATGATTTGCAGACAAACAGGAAAACACTATCTGTCTTAATGCAGGTTAAAATAAAAATATACCAAGGACATCAAGGGCACTTGGGAAAGCCCCATCAATTGTAATTTGGCAGTGCAGACAAACAATGCGAGATTTAAGGTGTTATCTGAAACCAAAACACATCGCCTGGCACAAACTGGTTTCAACCATAGACAATATAGGTGTGTTGGCCAGATACAGGGCGATGCAGAGCAATCGGAGCAACAGGAATCTGTATTGGTAGCAAACTATATGATACACCAAAGCAGATTTTTAATCCTTGAAAAACTGCCTTCTTAGATTTATAACTGTGTGATGCATTGCCATGTATCTTTTCTTTTCATTTCCTTGGGGGGAGCAATCTACATTTTCATGCATAAAGATCAAAGATCTACTTGTTTATGCCACAGATAACATCTTCATCCCAACTTTGGCGTAGAATTGCATTTTATTATCTCATACAAATCTTTTTCCATGCTCTCTTTTGACAGGATATACCAAAACCCAGCATTGTATAGTGCGGCATCTGTGGCTTTCTGGTCATCTTGCCGTGTTATATCGAAGCTGTTGTGAATTTCATTTGTGCTGTTTCTGGGAAGATCTGCTGCCCAGGAAATCAGTGCTGGAAGAAGATGCGTTGGGGGTGTTCTCAAATATGTAAAATTAGGATTTGCAGGGTCTCATTGTGCTATGGATTGCTTTATCTTTCTTCTCTGAAATCGTTGCACCTTGCTTGTGTACACATGCTTTAATTCAGCAGAGAATGCTTCCTCATGCAATTTGAAAATTAAGCTTCTGTTTGTAACTATCTGATTGTTCTCTTGAACTTGATACATCGGACTGAAATTCTTCATATTATCAGCTGTGTAAATGAATTTTGGATTTAATTCCTGATTAGCATAGTTTCTTTTTAATAATGTCAAAATGCAAATAGGTTCAGGGAAACATTCCAATCAACGCGTCCTTGACTCAAGCATTAGGCATGCCCATAGTGGAAAGGTTGGCCATCCACCTTGATTGATCTGGATTGTTGACCTGTGGATTGCCCTAGAGATTGCGTTGACATGATTCCTCTATTCTGTAGCCCCATGAGCATCCTCTTTCTTCTTCTGTCTCCTCTCTGTCTCCTTCCTTTCGCATTCTTTCCCATCTTCAAAGCCCAGCTTAAAACCGTGAGCACCCTAGCTGCTTCAAACCTAGAGAACGCAAGCTAGCTTTTCAGCCCAGGCCCTGTTTTAGCCCTTCAGTCCTTTCCTTGTTGGCTTTTCGGCTAGGGCTAACCAGATTCAAAGCACTTATGATTATGAAGGCAGCACCAATGTGCCGACCTGGCATGTGTGTGGGGCATCTTTTTTCTGCACATGGTTGCCCTACCCTGAAGATTAAAATACACAAATTAGGCATGGTGGGCCCACAAAAAGCAATAGTTGGTTTGACCCCGCAAACAAAAAAAGAAGGTTGGTTAGAAAAGTTGCCAATGACACGCATTCAAGGGAGCGGATTCGGTTCAGTCAGGCTGTGACTGTGGGGCCCACCTTGATGTATGTGTTTTATATGCATGCCGTCCATCTGTTTTGCCAACTAGGCATGGGCCCAAAAAAGAAGCAGATCTAAATTTCAGTTGGATTGCACCACAGGAAACAATGGTGATTGACCATTAAAAACTATTTGCCGTCCATCCATTTTGTCAATTCATTTTAGGACGCAGATCGTGTCCTACCCCTGCCAGGATGAGTCCATCCTGGCAGGGGCTATGTGGGGCCCATCATGATGTATGTGTTTTATCCACACCATCCATCCATTTTAACAAATCATTTTAAGGTATGAGCCCAAAAAGAGAGATCCAAATCTTGAGCGGACCACACTACAAGAAATAGTGGGTATTGTTGAAAGTTTCTTGAGCCACGGATGTTTTCTATCAAGCCGATATTTGTGTTTTCCCTTGATCCAGGGCTGATTTTATTTTTATTTTTGTTAGCTTGTTAGTACACCCCACTGTCAGTTCACACATCATTATTACCCACCCCCACTAGGGAATCGATACCAAGACGTCAGTGTTGAAATGAGGTATCTTTCACTCAATCTACTTCTTTAGCTATGGATCACTCCAGGTCTGACCTTATGAACCAGTTGGATAGCAAATAAACATCGCAGTGGGCCTAGGAAGGTTTCAATGGAATCATTATCACCACTGCTTTGTGTGGTGTGGCTAACTTGAGCCTTGGATCTGCGAACTTTTTGGGCCCATGCCCTAAAATGATCTGTTAAAATGGATGGACAGTGTGAATAAAATACAAACATCAAGGTGGGCCCACAGAGCCCCTGCCAGGATCGAGTCTATCCTGGAAGGGGTAGGACACAATCCACATCCCTCATTCTATAGGCATGGCACCAAAAATGAAGTAGATCCAAATCTCAGATGGACCAAACCACAGGAAACCGTGGTGATTAACCATTAAAAAATATCAAGCTGATATTTTTGTGTTTCCCTTTCATCCAGGTCCGTGTGACCATATTAACAGGTTGGATGGAAAATGAACATTACAGTGGGTCCTAATAAGATTTTAATGGTGGACGTTTAATCTCCACTGTTTCCTGTGGGGTGGTCCACCTGATATTTGGATCTGCTTCATTTTTGGATTCTTGCCCTAAAATGAGCCAAAGACGGATGGACAAGGTGGATGTGCAGCACATACATCAAGGTGGGCCCTATGATCACATACAGCATACACATCAAGGTAGGCTCCACACGGTCATGGACTGACCGAACTCAGTGTTACCTGGACCTCACCAAATCCGATCCCCCTGCATTCAACATGCGCAAGGTCCAACGGAACTGACCTGATTTTCTTGTATGGTGTTACTGGAAGGCTCCACCATATGCAATGCCCGGATGCCCTGCTCACTTGCCATGTTGGACATGGCACATACATCAGGTGCACAGGGTTGAGGGTTGTTTGTAGGGCTAGCTAACCTTCATTCTAAATTCAAAAATCAGCTATCATACAATTAACTGAAACGCACCATTGCCCATTGAGCTGTGCTAGCACTGATTCATGCAGTGCCTCGACATCCACACTAACATAACTACATACCACACACATGCCATTTATCAGGTGAGAGCCACCACGAACATGGCCCAGCCCCAAAATCAGGCTGGTCGGTGCACAAGGGAAAAAGATCATCATCTTCTAAGCCCAAGGGAAAAAGAAATGATTAGAGAAAAGATGACAGCCCACATTCTACATCCATTTGTGACCCACCAACACAACCTGCAATCAACATGCGTACATGACCCACCTGGTGAGAGAAGCTTGATTTTGGGCCAGGACATATTCATGGTGCCCTCCTGGTGAGTGCCCTGATCTCGAATGGAATGAATTGCATCATCATTCTCTTGCCTACGCTACCCCATCATTAGCAAATGACAGTCAACCGCCTGCCAGACATCTAAATTTCCAACCCTACTTCCAATCCATGGCAATGACTAAGAGGCCCCTATTCCCAGCCAGAGCTTATACCCTTGCGTAAATTGGTCACAATTCGTTAGTTCTTAGTGTAATCACGTGATCTTAGACCCGTCTAAGTGAATCCAATAAGCATTTCAACAATTCGAAATTTACTAACGGTTTGATGCTTTTGTGAGTTGTGATAAATAAAAAATAAATAAATAAACAAAGACGAAAAAAAAAAAAGAAGGGAAAAGGGGCCAGCATATCAAGTGACAAATGAGGGTACTGCCATTTGAGGAACCCTGCTCCACACCAGACATGAAATTGAATCAGATCGGACAACAATATTTCGCTGGCGCCTGTTGTCTAAACGTTCAAAACTGACATGCATCTACAATGAATGACATTGCACGACTGTCACCTGAACTGCAGTCATGGGAACCTACGACACTAGCGATAGAAACAGCAAAACAAGTGGGCACCAAAAACCAATAACCGGGCCAAAATGATGATACCGCAATTGCAACACAGCAGTCTCCCCTACCATATACGTTGCATGTACCACAAATTGAAACCACAAACAAATTGTAGGACACTAGATGGATTACAACCCAAAAGTTTGACGGAGTATGATTAAAACTAGCCTATTGGTGGGTATGTAATAGACAACAAAACCAAATGGTAAATGGTCCAAAATAAACAAATGTCCATCAGCAACTGGTCAGGGTTCTCCAATCAAATCTGATTCTCAGGATGTATGGCCCGGCTACAGCAGTCCCATTGTTGGGCTGTTCAGACTAGAGTTATATGCCCCATGTACAGCAGGAAGCCACCTCGACACTGCAGTAGTGGTTTGACTCTCAGCACCCTATGATTCCCTAAATACCTTAATGATTCTTTCTTAAAGAGAGAATTTCAATCTGGGTGCATAACCTTGCGGTGGAGATGAAATGTCATCTATGTGTTTCTGAGGTTACTTTTGGTTATTTTGGTTTAGCCTCTGCCACACATCATCAGAAATGAACACTTTCGATCCATTAACGCCACAGAAATAAGATGACATTATACATTGGAGAGCAAAGAAATAGGTGGTCCCTCTCGGTGAAACAAAAAACAAAACTAATCAATCAAAAATTGAATTCAACAAAGGTAATCAGTACAATCAACAATCACCTGTTACAAAGGATCCTACATTTCTGGATGAGATGAAGGCGGGCTATCTTCTATTATATAAACCCTAACTGTATCCCTTTGCCTGTACAAAATCGGCATAGTTAGTTGCTTTTGGATGCTCATCTCCCCAGTTGCAGATCAATGATGAGGCTTTCATTCACATCTCCTTGGCTATGATTGTGTCCGACAGAGCCTATTTATGTATGGGTCCTTCATGCTCTTGTGGTGAAAAACTAATGCCTCTTTCCTCATATATATTTATATACACACACAGACAAAACATATCTAATAGTAGTAATTTGATTCCTTGTGATTTGGCGCATCCTTACAGAGCATGGACCGGACTTCCATGATTGATCTGGGTGGCTCCAAGTCCTTTTCTTGCAGTGCATTTCCAAGCAACTGTTGCATCTGTGATGCAAAGGTGTCATCCAAAATCTGCAAAACCCAACTCAAGATCAGACAGCACAAGTGGCAAAGAGGTGTAGTATGATGTTCCATAGAGAGACGGTGTTTTTGTTCGACCCAGTAATGGTGTGAGACCCACCTATCAGTAATCTAAGCAGTTGATCCGGTTCATCCCATCATGGGATGGTCCGTGCCCTAAGAGCCCCCCTAACAAATGATCCTAGCCATGTGACTAAAATAGATAATCATAATACATGGTCGACTTTTAACATGGCCTGAATCAGACAAGATCATCTGATGGTGAGATTTTTGGGTCGTCTGCGAACCAACATGGAGCCCATCCATATGAACAATTTGGGAACTAGGTGGAACCCACATATACAATTGAGCTAACCAACAGCTTCATCAAGCATTCTATATTTCCTTGACTTTAAAATTTTGGAGAATAGCACCATACTTACTGCCACAGTAACTCTTGAACTTTTATACCATGACCGGTTCTCTTTCCTGTTCTCCAAGAAGCTTAATATATCCTGTAATCAGAACGAAAAAAGAAAAGAAAAAGGAATATAAAAAATATATATATTTGTATGCTATATATCCCACAAAATTTTAAGTTAAGAAAAGCTTCATATGAACAGACCTGCCCCATCCGGTCCCAATAACCTCGGCATATTGCAACAAAGACATGGCTCTCAAAGACGGTATGAAGGTGATCTATTGTTTTCATGAGCTGATCCTTCAAAGGCTGCATTCTGTTGCGAATATCAGACTCGATCACAACTTCCTTTGAATCTTGGATGATCTTTTTAAGTTTCGTTGCATTCTGCGCACGAGTCTAGAAATAGGATGCAGCCATATGGCCCATCATCAGAATCAGATAGTATTCTTTAACATTTGCCAAGAAAATCATGTATTGAGCAATACAAAAAGGACAATGTCCTGCACACATCCATTTAGTACTTAAGTTCATCTACAAAACACACAAATATAAATACTGATAAGCAGACATATATTGTTGTTTCCCAACTGTTTCTGATCCTTTTCTTTTAACTATTTATTTTTTTCATTTACAAAATGTCCTTTCCAGCATTAATGTTGGTGTCTTTATTTATTATTTATTTTTTGAAACTGATATTGAGATTTCATTAAAGAGAGAAAAAACTGGTCAAAAAAGGGCTTACAACACTTGAAAAAAAAAAAAAAAACCTGGCCCCACTGATCCAGATTATACGAACTGTTTAGTCAAGGAGCAGCAGGACTGGCTCAAGCATCTAAAAACACATCATCATCATCATCATCTAGCCTTATCCCAATTAATTGGGGTTGGCTATATCAATTCAGTTCCACCATTCCACTCCATCAAAGGCCAGACCTTCAATTAGACCATAGGTCATCAAGCCTTTTTCTTACTACCTCCATCCATGTCCTTTTGGACCTTCCCCTTACCCTTTTAGAGCCTTCAACTTGTACCAACTCACTCCTAACCTGCATGTTTCTTGGTCTCTATTACACATGACCGAACCATCAAGTCTACTTTCCCTCGTCTTATTATCTATTGGTGCTACTCTTAAATTTCCTTGAATGCATTCATTTCTAATTCCATCCTTCCTCATCTTGTACCAACATCCATGTCCTTTTGGGCCTTCCCCTTGCCCTTTTAGAGCCTTCAACTTGTACCAACTCACTCCTAATCGGCACGTTTCTTGGTCTCTATTACACATGACCAAACCATCTAAGTCTACTTTCCCCCATCCTATCATCTATTGGTGCTACTACTAGGTTCCATTGAATGCATTCATTTCTAATTCTATCCTTGTCTTGCCACCCATCCATCTCAACATCCTAATTTCAGCTACACTCATCCTACACATGTTGTTCTTTAACTGCCAACATTCTGTCCCATAAAGCATGGCTGGTCTTATAGTTTTTTTTTAAATTTTTTTTTTTTTTTAAAGGTTACCTAAACACTTTATTGAGAAGGAGCCAAAAAGCATGGCTGGTCTTATAGTGATTCTGTAAAATTCCCTTTTAGTTTGATTGGTACACAACAATCACATAAAACTCTAGAGGCACATCTCCATTTCTTCCAGCCAACGTAAAATTTATCGGCAACATCCTTTTTAATCTCCCCACTCGTGAATTATTTACCCAAGGTATCAAAAGCGGTCATTCTAGGAAACTTCTTGGTCAGCAATCTTACTAACCTCATTTTCACTCTTATTACTAAAATTGCACTCCATATACTCCATTTTAGACTGATTAATTTTAAATCTTTATATTCTAAAGCGTCCCTCCATAAATCTAGCCTTTTGCCTATGCCCTCCCTCATCTTGTCAATCAAAACTGTGCCATCTGCAAAAAAATACACCATGGGATCTCTTCCTACAAATGTCTCGTTAACTCGTCCATAACAACTTTTGTCACTTTCCTAATGCACCTAGCCGTCTCATTCTAAATAACATTTACTTCTTCCTCAACACTCCACTTTCCTTCTTCCATCAATTTATTTTTGAATGATTTTATTCTCTCCTTTTAAGTTCCATCTAGAAAAACATGAATGTTAAAATTTCCAATGATGGTTCCTTATCTGTGCATGTGATCCATTCATAAAATCATTTTATGGAAACCATCTAGTTCCTATAATGGAAAACAAAATCAAAATCAAACAAAGTTTTGTTTTCAAAGAGGTACCCACATTCTCTGCAAGCTTCTCGACAACTGCCTGTAGGTAATTTCTGAACTTGGCTCTCAGCATCACTGTTACTTCACTGAGGCGCTCTCCAGAACCCGAGCTTCCACCATCAGGTATGCAAGAACCCCATGACTTCAACTGCAATTCTATCTTGGGCCGCAACACATCAAGAAGCCTTTTCATAGTGTTCAAGAGAATTCCCAGCTGAAAGAAAAGGGAACTATTTTTCTCAAGCCACGAGATTAAACATGCGAGAACATCAGTATTTTGGACACAGCTCACTCACCTCCTCAGGGACCATGTAAGGCTCAGAAGTGCGTTTAGCAATTTTCTGGACATACTTGAGACCGAATTTCTTAGGTGTCAGTGTATCCTTCAATGGCGCCAACACATCTGCATATTGCTTGTCTAAAGCCTCCACCACTGCCTTCTCAATATCCGCAACAGCCTTTTAGTTCCATCCAAACATAACATATCAAACAAGTCAAGTGCAAGATATTTCAAGTTTAAAGATAAGGCAAAAGAAAAGAAAAGGACTAAGGGCAAAAGACCCGGTACATGACATACATTTTCCAGAACAAACGTATATTCTGGCCAGCGACAAATAATGACGTCATATTCATTCAGTGTTTCTCTCAGCCGATCATACATCTCATCAACAAACGGAGTTGTGGAATGCCGTGTTGTAACGCCAGACCACTTCACCTGCATGTTTGTTAATTTTAAACAATTTTTACAAGCATAAAGTTGATCGGAGTAGCAGAGGATATGAACTGATTGTATTGGGTGCCATCTCTGGAGCTGATTAATGACGATGAAGAGAATATGCCAGAACAAATTCCAAAATTTTCACAAACACAGTTTATGGTAACATCCAAAAGCTTCGATCTAACAATAGGTTTTATAAATATTTGTGATTGCAGTAGTAGATAACATAAAGAAAAGCAGTTTTCTGGTTTAGAGTTGGCCAAAGCATAACAAAAGGTAGATATTCTATAAGAAAGCACTAAAATGATCAATCTATATCCAGAATTTATCAGCTTCCAAGTTATATTGGGAATCAAGACCTATGGTCCTCTATATTTGTGGATCTAGAATATATTTTATAAAAGAATAGTTTTGTGGCCATCATGTGTTGAGATAGTTATGTATATGCAAAGTTCATTAGGGAGTACTTTAGTCTTTTGCATTTGTAATTGTATGTATGCCCAAAGCTTTTCCTAATGAATACAGAATATTCTCTCCAACATTCTTCTCCAAGTTTTTATGGTAGTAGAGCCCAACATTCTGGGTTGGTGTTTTGTTCCCCTAAATGTTATTGGGTCAGTGAGTATACATCCCTCTCTTAATTATCCACATATACTATCCATATAGCTGACTTCTGCAGCTAAAATCTGATAATGGGCTCATAGGGATAGGGGTTTTGATTGCTTACTTGTCTGAGGTTTATGGTGACTTCTACCTAATTTTTCAAAGTTGTTTGCAGGGCTTTGCAGATAGTGTGTTTCAGTCTCTTTCCCCAATTCCTATCCCCTGCTATCTTTGGTATTTCTCCTTTTGAGGGCTTGTTCGCTATTCAGCCCAATTACTCTGAGCCTTCATTGCAGGATCCTTCAAACTAGGTGCCTCTCTCAATTCGATCTAGGCTCCTGCTCCCGCTTCCCAACTGTTTATACTTGCTAAATTTTTTAAACAAGTGCTTTCCCACTCCTGCACCCAAATTTCTTGCCGCTGAGGCTTGAACTTCATGCAATTATACCAAGAGCTTTGCATGTTTTGGTGCACCTGCTTTGTCGTTCTTATAGTTGCACAAAGCCACAAAGCATGAATCGAAGCGGCTACAAACTCAGGTGCAGGTGTGGGGAAGCATTCTTTCAAAATGTAAACAATTATAACTGAGTACGGAGCAGACGGGAGTGAGATTTCATAGAGGCGATTTGAAGTGGGAGCCACACCTAGTTAGAAGGATCCTGCAACTAACTTCTCTAAGAGCATGGACTAAGCTTTTTTGCTCAATCCACCTTGTGTCTTTCTGGGGTATAGGATCAGGCATAAGGGTAATCAATGTTATGATCATTTAGTAAGTGGCATGCATACCATCACATTCCCTTGAGCATATTCCAATCTATTCATGATCAGCCCGATCTCTCTTAACTCCTGCACCTGCTAAGAGCATAACCCACTCTACTGATTCCAGTGTTGCATGATACATACTATATACAAGGGTAGTTTTGTCATAACCATGTACTATGTTACGTATATGCAAAAGCTTATCAACAATTGTTTGGTCTTTCGCATATGTGATTGTATATACACCTAACACTTACATCAATGAATATAGAACATTCATCCCCAAGTTTCAGATGACAGGTCCATAGCACAGTGCTCATTTTGTACTATATGAAGGTGGGGACATTAGCAACATGCTAACGTTCCCAAACCTTTTAAGCGGCACACAGGATGACCTGTTGTTGATCTGATCATTCATACAACTAGGAGCAAGCCATGGTACAAGAATCCAGCCAATTGGATTATCCTAACTATTTGAATGGAGCCAATTTGTTAAAACTGTCTGTTGTTTCTAGCTGTAAATCACATGGTTAGAATCATCAAATCAAAGTGTTACTATAGAATCATAAGAAATACAAAGTGGGATCTATCTACTAGATGTTTCAAGATGATGACTGGACCCATTTTGTTTCTCCATTCAATCTTGACTGACCATATTCATGATATTGATCGGAAGCTTATAATACCTGATTGGCATAAATTTACACACGCACACGTGCAAACACCCACCCCTATGGTTTTCCAATTTGTTCCAATGCTTCCTCCCTCCAGAAGGGGAATAGGAGAAACCTGGGCTTCAGCCCAGGGACAGATTCCACCATAAGAAATAGATTATACGACCATGGCATTGAAAGCAGAAAATTCATACCTTATCTAATTTGCAGGACTCAAGCAAAGAGAGTCTCTTATCCTGAATCCAGATAATAATATACAAGTGGAACAACTCTTTTGCATCAACACCTCCTTTGACAGGGCTGTGAAAGATCATAACGAAGATCGGTAGGAGGCCCAAAAGAAAAAGATAATGTATCGAGGAAAGAGAATAAAGAGCGCAACACATCAATTACCAAAGATTCCAGCTATCAAGATCTCTTTGAAAATCTGCAGTTGCAATTACAAGATCTGCTACGTGTTGTGCGGGACTGGTGGGAGGGCATGCAACAAGGAATGCACGCAATCTATTGCAGAGCTCGGCACTGTATATGGAGGCAGAGATGTTTGGGAGATCTATAAAACTACCAAAAAAAAAAAAAAACTTTAGTAGGGGTGAGCATGCCTAAAAGAGAAAATGAAATCCAGCGGAATAACCAGAAAACTAAACTATGTAAATACAAGCAAGCTTGGATAAATGCAAGTGGCAGTGCATATGGTCATGAATCATTATTATTATTATTATTATTATATATATCATGAACAGAAACAAAATGCATGGATGTATGAACACTTTTCCAATTACATGTCCATAATATATCTGATACATGCAAGCATGCAGGTACTACACAGAGAAACGTACTGTAAACTCACCCACAAGCAAATACTTCTAACTTTTTTCTTCTCTTTTTTTTTGTTTATATTTATTGCATATATACTATTATGAATGAATCATGACAGATGCATGCACACCAGAACATTTGTAAAGGCTGGTTTTTCACTTGTTTGAATTAACTCTTCTGGCAAAAGTTGCAATTTTTTTCCATCAGTAGAAAATACTTCTAACTTTCATATGCATAGATACTTTTATGAATGAATCATGACACATGCATGCACACCAGAACATTTGTAAAGGCTGGTTTTTCACTTGTTCGAATTAACTCTTCTAGCAGAAGTTACAAGTTAATTTTCCATCAGCAGCAAAAATGACAAGAACTGCTGAATATAATGAACGATTTTGTATAGTTGTTTAAAGCTAGTTAAATAGAAATCAACTGTTACTAATAACATAACTGGGAAGTAACACACAGGTCATGAATCCAAGTTGATGTTTGATAAATATCTGTAATACATTGGACCAAGGTTCGGAAACCGAAAACTCAATTTTGATTCTTTTTTCCTTAATGCAACTCAACTCTGATTCTACTAGAAGAAAAGTTTAATTGCATAAGCAAATCTTTCATCTCAACTCATCCAAGTCTTTTATTGAAAAGTAATTCAAGGAACATGGAGGCTTGCTAGAATGCATCGTATTGCAATAGGATATGTTGAGACCTTAGCCTTTGAATCTGAATCATCTTCCAATGATCCAAACCATATGATGATTCTCATTTTGCATGGTGAACAAACAACTGATAAAAGCCCTCAACCTTTGATAATTTGGCTCTTTTGCTTTGAATCAAGGTGTTCCGTATCTGTTACAATACGGCCATAAAGGCTTAAATGTATAGGTAACGGCCGTAACCGTCACGCGATGTGGGGGTGAAACAAGACGGTTTTTTTGGACCGTATCGGCCATTATGAGGCATAACAACCGTTACCCCTTGTAATGGTTTTTAAATTTATTTATTTTTTTTTTAAAAAAAGGCCAATTCTTTTTTCTATGTAAATCCATTTTTCTCTCATCTTTTCACTTTTCTTAATCAAAAACTTCCCTATATCATTCTACAACAGATTTTGACCACTCGTACTATAAGGATTAAAATGGTACGTTGAAGCGATTTAAGCAAATAAAAGCTCCGATGGTCTTTTTTTTTCAAAAATCGAAAAAAGAGGTATATATGCATATTTTTCTGATTTCTAATTCTAATGATTAATTGTGATGTGTAAACATTAGAAACACATAACCATGTTCATAAATTCACTAGACAACCCAATACAATACTCACTAAAGAGTAGACCGTTACGCTACCATAAACATGTTCAAAACAAATACACACACACACATTTGGAATATTTACATTATTCTAGATTTTCTAGATATTTTTTCAGAATTTTTCGTGCAAATTTTTTTTTTCAACCGTTGCGGGGGTAGTAACTAGTAACAATCATTACACCCTTGTATTGGCTGTTATGACCAATACTCATATTGGTAACGGTGGTGACTGTTATGGCCATTGTTACCGATATGGAATACCTTGCTTTGAATATGAACGATCGCCATAACCTCGGTATAATCAAATGATTGAAAGATCCATCTGAGACTGTGTCCCGCTCGTTAGAGCTGGCAGAGATAATGTAGTGTGCGTGTGTGTGTGTGTGATCCAGGGTTCAATCCCTGATAGTGTTACCTTTCAAAAAAAAAAGATCAATCTGAGAGTTTTTTCAGGCAGTTCCATCCAAGGAGAATCCTATCATGTAAATGGTTTGGGTAGTTGAAAAGGGCCCAAATTCAACGGCTAGAGTTCCTATCTGTCTTATTGCAATACGTCGGGATGTATTCTAGCAAACCTCAAGAACGCAATTAAAAAAATCGCAAGAAATATATAACAAAAACGGCTACATAGGAAAGTTATAAATTTAAAAAGCACACTGTGAAAGTACAAAAGTTGTTCCAAAATTCAAATTAGACGCACACAATCCGAGGTACAAAAATGGTTTCAAACTTCAAATTTGGCACCTTCACTGATTCAAATATAGCAATGACAATAGAAATACATTTCCATATTCACACAAATACAAATGCTTGTATTCAAAGAAACACAGATTTACAGTTCATATTATAAAGGTTCAGGAAATGGTAAACAAATTGGGAGTTTTAGATAGGAAACAGCGACTAAAGTCCCATGGTTGCCTACCACTATGCTATTTAGTACTAAATGAGGGCTGAGGATGCTAAGAGATGAATGAAGAATTTCCAGCACAGTACCAGTGTTTTAATTTTACAGGACAGACAACAAATACATCCTATATGTCCAACTGACTAATTTAAAACACAGACATGGCACCCAAGATGGTGATATTTTAGCACATGCTAGGGTTCCAGAACAAAGAAACCAAATCAACTATCACCAGATCTTTTAAATTGTACCACTGCAGAATCTTAACATGATAAACAGCCAAAACAATGGAGCCTACCTGGGTAGAACATGTTGATTGTGGATCTCAATGTCTGTGTAAACTTCATTTCTGATATTCAGGCAAAGTGCTCTCATCTTCTGGTAAGCAGTAGTAAGAGTCACAACATCAGTCACTGTGCCCTCACAATTGCTGGCAACAAACTCTTCAGTCTCCGCCAGATGCCGTCTTGATCGCTTTTTTGCAGCAGCCTAGACAGAACAGTATTTCAGAAAATACAAGTGGAAGCAGATCCGTATTAAATAAAATTGAAGAAAGCATCATTGAGGCAAATGTCAGTTTTTAAACCTGGAAATAACTGCAGAGTTTCAACTGTGCCTCTGGAGATAGTATATCATGAAGAAGAGTGTACAGCTTTACAGCGGGTACCAAAGCAGGAGCTGGAGTTCCAGTGGCTGGCCTGAAAACCTCCATCACTCCAGAAGGTGATGACTCATCCAGTGACTTGCAGTTCTCGAAGAGAAGTGCAAGAATCTGCTCAATTTGCTCCTCAATATCTCCTAAGATGCGGTTCTGGTCCATCAACCATCAATTATTCATAGTATTTTAGAAGAGTTACACAGTTCAAAAAAGACACTAAGAACTGACTCAAAGAAATGCCAGAGAAAGCATAATGCTCTCTCAGTCATAAAATCTAAGAGAAACAAGCAACAAAAATAAAGTTACATTCTGTATTTGATCCATCATTGACACACCATGCAGAGATCACAAGGCACAGACCACATTGAACAAAAGCCATTGGGCGATGAATGGACCAAAAAGAGAAGCATAAAAATTTAACGTCCAACAACATCCTTCTTTTGAAACCAACCTATCTATAGTACAAAAAAAGAAGCTACTAGCAAAACATGTTTAATGGAAATTCATGTACCTCTTGATGACTCAAAGTGCTCTTACTGCTTCTCTTCAGCATTACAGGTGATAGCAAATCATGCACTAACATGAGACAGTCTGCCGTGGGGGTTGCAACATCCATAACATAAGAAAGATATCTGTCCAACATTGTAAATTAAGATCATCATCAATCATAAAAATTAGAAGATCATTCAAAGGAACACATGTAGATAAGCAATGATATTGGCCAAGCTTTTCTTGAGAAAGTATAGCAGAGAGGAGCAAAGTCTACTAAACATGCTCTAATACCTTAGTTTTGTGTATGCATCTGAAACCCCATAGTAGGATGCGAACTCTGTTAGTAACCACTTCCATGGTCCATGCAACAACAAATTCCTTTGCTGAAAATGCAGAACTTTCATCGCAACTTCCAAAACCAAGTCATAAGCCACAGTTTCTGCAACAGAGCCACACTAGAACAAAGGACGTATATGCCATATTAAAGACAATGAAACAGTCTGCAATGGAACTACAAAGTTCAAACGCTAGACAGCAAGACCCTAAAAGAGAGTGGTATGGTAGAAAACTACTAAAATTTTATTACTGTAAAGTTGATGGGTTTTAATGGACCGTAATGCTCCACAGCTAAAATGAAGGCAAACAGAGTAACCAGAAAATTTAAAAACCAGCAATAAATGTTACTGACTGGGGTATATATCTTTGCCAGGTATTGACAAGCCAGCTATCCCAAGCTGGAGTACAGATGGGGTGGTGTCAAGTGAGCAGCAGATCATCATACCTTTTCCAAGCAAATTATGAGAATTCTTGATTATGGGAGAAGCAGGATACATAAAACTTGCCCAAATAGTTAGGACAAGGCTATGATGGTGGAGATAGTGATGATGAATAGGGTAAAATGTGCTTGATAAATAAGATACATAAGATCGACCAAATTCCATTAGATCTCTTAGGGCATGTTTGGAACATGGGATTAGGTGATATGGAATGCCATTTGGTCCCATGAAAATTTCATCCGGTGTTTGGAAACAATGGGAAGGATTTGATTAATCCAGGTATCATATCACCCAGTCCCGACAGTAGAGACCGCAGGATTTCTAGTGGATTATGAAATACACTACATCTATGGGCCCCACATTGATGCATGTGTTTTATCCACGCCATCCATCCATATGTGCCCTTTACACGATATTCGAGTTGCACATGCATACAAATGACCGACATCCGTTGTGAATATGGTCAGTTGATTACAATTCCATGGTCCATCAAACACAGGTTTCACTTAATACACTGGTTTTCCCAACGACAGAATTCGATCCCAAACGTGGGATTGGATGGTCAAATTACCATGGTATTTCTAGACATGCAATCATTGTGCAATAATGGTGTTGATTCCATCTAATGCAATTCCATCCATTTAGGGCTTGTTTGGAACGCAGGATTAAATAGTATGGAATTGCATTAGATGGAATTAATACCATTATTGCACAATGATTGCATGTCTAGAAATACCATGGTATTTTGACGGTCCAATCCTACATTTGGTATCAAACTCTTCCTTTGGAAAAAAACACTATATTAAGTGAAACCTGCATTTGGTGGACCATGGAATTGTAATCAGTGAACCAGATTTTACAACTGATGTTGGTCACCTATATGCATGTGCAACTCAAATATCACGTGTAAAGGGCACATATGGATGAACGGCATGCATCAACATGGGGCCCACAAATGTAGTGGATTTCGAAAACCACTAGAAATCGTGTAATATCTATTGTTGGGACTGGATGATATGATACCTAGATTAATCCAACCCTTTTGTCGTTTCCAAACGCTGAATGAAATTTGCATATGCAACCAAATGCAATTCCATACCACCTAATCCCACATTCCAAACAGGCTCATCTTTCATGCACCTCACCACAAAGAGTAATGCTCCATAGGTTTCATGGATTTCATAATGCTCCATAGGTAATATGGGATGAATCCCAATGATAACCACATAGTGGAGGCAAACAAAGTAACCCAAAAAAATATAACATCCAAAATGTTTTAAATAGGGTGTGGTGTATAGCGTAGCGTTTGGCCCTCTATGACATGTAGCGTAAGCTACATAGTGCATAGCGTAAGCTACACGATACTTAATATTTTTTAATCAAATAATAGAAAACTACGATAAATTTTACAAAATACATAATTCCTATGAGTTATTGACTGCGAATCTAGATTGTCAACCACATATTTCCATGCAAAATCTCCGTCTCTTTGCCTTCAGACATCTCTAAGTGTGACCTCTTTTTTATTTATTGAAACATTACAAATTCACAATATGGACCACAATTTGGATGGTTTGGATTGATCTAAGTGCTTTATCCGTGATATGGACCACGATTTGGATGGTCTGGATTGATCTAATGTAGTGCCACATGTGATGGCGATGAGTTGCCACCATTTTAAAATAGGTGTTGAACCAGCATAGAAGAAAAAAAAAAGAAAAAAAGAGAGTAGATTTTAGGTAGCATATGCTAATGCCCTGTAGCTTAGGCTACCGAGGAGCTATGCTACGTAGTGTACACTATGCAATGTTTTAGCTACACTACGAGTGCTACTGAAAACACTGGGTTATATATCTTAGCCTGGTAGTGATGTGGCAAATGGTCCCAAGCCCAAATGACTAACGTCAAACCTCCTCCAAGCAAATCTGAGAATTCCAAATCAAATCTTAATGATTGGCAAAACAAATCATGAAACATAGTCCTTTGCAGTGGAGGATGGAAACCACATCTGTTTTTTGGCTCTTCTAGCTCCTAACAGGAACATTTCTGTTCCTCATTGCTTTTCTAGATCTGGCAAAGAGGTGGTTTGGGCTCCCCATTGTTGTAGAGGTCTTTCGGATGAAGTAGTGTTGGTGTTCATAAGCCTTCTTAACAGGCTTAAGCACATCCAGTTAGAGGACTATATGGAAGACTCAGTGTGGCGGGGTCACATCTAGGGGGGGATTTTTTCTGAAAGATGAAACAGACTTTATTAAGGCCCACCCAGCCAAAAAAGGAACAAAACAGGAACAAAGAGAGAAAAGAGCTATACAAACCACCCAGCCCAACCCAAACGAAAGAAAAAGAAAACTATACAACCCACCCGGACCTAAACTCAAAAGAAAGCAAAGGACCCCAACAAACACCTCAACCACCCAAACAAAGGCAGACCTAAACAAAATACAAAGAAGACCACTTAGAAATAATTGACAAAACCCACCTAAGCACTCCCGTGGCCTTAACATCTCAAGAAGATTTTTTGTCCATCTTTTTACAGATTACTCCCTCATCCTCATCTCCTTACTTCAACTTTCGGTTCTGGAACTATGGTGCCCCCCCCCCCCCCCCCTAAAGTAGCCGCTTTTCTTTGGTAAGCAGGGAGAAACAGGGTGCTAACTGTGGATTATTTGAAAAGGCATGGTGTGATGCTCCCAAACATATGTATCATGTGGATGAGGGATGTGGTTAATCATCTCTTTCTTCATTGCCATTTTGCAAGGAAGATTTGGAACTCCTTCACCTAAAAGCTTAACATGTGTTGGGTGACACCATGATGATTACCAGATTTTCTTGCTGCTTGGGATGAAAGAGGTGTTGGCAAAGATGGGAAGGTGGTGTGGCATATCATGGCCATGGCAGCCCAATGGCCGATTTGGGCCGAGAGAGATAGACGGTGTTTTGAAAACAAATCTGAGCCTATTGATTTGGTTATTCGCAAGATAGCCTCTTGGGTGGTTGATTAGGCTTCGGGATTAAAGGAGCTTGATGCTTGTGTTCTCCTTGCCCTTTTGAGCTTGTAATTTTCTCCTTTTGCTTTTGGCTTGTTTTATTTTTTCCCATCTTCTTTTGTAGTGGCTTGTGAATAAAATTGTAACTTCACCAAAAACAAAAAAACAAAACAAATAGATTGTGGCAGTGGTGGTGGTGATAAATGGGGTAGAAGGTGCTATGACTCTGATACAGAAGATGCAACAAAGTGAGTCCATTGGATCTCTAAAGGGATCTCTCATGCACTTAACCACAAGGACTAATGCTCCAGGGGTTTTCATGGACTGTAATGCTTGCTCCACAGATATAATGGTATAAATCACAACGATGACCAGATAGTAAAGGCAAATGGTGTAATCCGGAAAATAGAGAAACATCCAGCAATAAATGTTACTGAATAGGGTATATATCTCCGCCCAGTAGCCATGCACAGGCTAGTCCCAAGCCCAACTAAAGGAGGACTGGTGTCAAGTGGGCAGTCAATCATCAAACATTTGCCAAACAAATCACGAGAAGAACTGTTTCTAATCTTGATGATTGGCAAGACAGGATTTGTAAAGCGTAGCCCAAATAGTTGGGGGACAAGGCTATGATGAGGGTGATAATGTGTAAAAAGTGCCCTATGAGTTATGACTCAGATACATTAGATAGAGCAAAGTGAGTCAATTCTATCTCTAAAGGGATCTCTCATGATCTTTGCCACATAGTAATGCTCCACAGGTTTTCATAGGTTTTTGGATTGCAATGCTTAATGGTTAAAATTGTATAATCCCAACAATGACGATTGACCAGTGACTGAAGGCAAACAAAGCAATCCAAAAACATGCAACAATAATGTTACTGAATAGGATATGCATGTCTACCTGGCAGCAATACGCCAGCTGGTCCCAAGAACGAGTGAAGGAGAGTTGGTGTCAGGTGGGCAGCCGATCATCTAGCCTTTTCCAAGAAAATCAATCGAATTCCTGAGTCAAATCTTGATGATTGCCTAGCAGGATTTATAAAACCTATCCCAAATAGTTAGGACAAGGCCATGATCAAGGTATTTACAAACGGTTACGTAGCGGCCATTACATAATGGTAATTATGTAACAGTGGGTGCTGTAGTGGCCATTACAAAAAAAAAAAAAAAAAAGAAAAAGAAAAAAAAAAAGGGAGAGAGAGAATAAAGGCCCTTTAACGGTCCGTTACGGGCTGATGCAGGCGTGGCCATGATGACGGTAGGTGATGATAAGTGGGGTACTATGAAGTGCTTGATGACTATGATACATACGATGGCAAAGTGAGTACTTTAGATCTCTAAAGGAATCATGCACTTCACTGCAAAGAGTCTTCTTGACTTTTAGGAGCTTCCCAAAGCATCAAAGAGAAGGGGTTCTTACATTTACTTCACTAGGTATTTTAGAAGTCAATAAAGCCAAAGTACGACCCAACTCATTTTGCATATTCTAATGCATTATAAGACAGGTGGCAGAACTTGTCTAGTTACTGTTGCACCGGAAAAGAGAATAATGAGCTGGATTTGAAGCACTGTTTTTGGCAGTCTGAAGATCATGTGGTAAGGATATTGGGACGGTTCAGTCCACTTGCTGAACAATTTGGATTGTCGACAAGTGCCACCCTGGCACATGTGCAAAACACACAAGTTAGTGCTATCAGAACCAAGAAATAGTGCCTGAAAAACAGGACAAATGCCACTTTTTCAACTGACGTTTTTGGTTCCCCACCATGTTTCTACTGCACAGGATTTTTCCCATGCATTGAAATTCAAAAAATAAGTTCAACTTGTTTTTTGCCTGACTTGAATGCATGCCAAAAGTCGCACCTGTGTGAAACCTTGTTGATATTCACTCCAAAGAAACAAGAAAGTATTACCAATAAGAAGAGCCAAATACCCACTGAAAATCAACCAAATTTATGCATTGAACAAATTTTGAATACAAAAGTTATGAAAAGCCTTCCTAATATTGCAAGTAGGAAAATGGTCACTCACCCATTCACTTTTTCATGAATGCAGTATTACTATCAAGTTTTAAAAATTAAGCAGTATCAGACTCTTCAATGACATTTTCTCATTACCAAGATGCAAGAACATCTGTAGCATTTTCTAAGGATATTGTTTCAGTCAGTTCTTTATAAAACTAGAATCAACTCCGCTTTCAAGCATCCACCCTTAGCACAGAAAACCACTTGAAAGAACAAGTACAATAATTGGCATCAGTGATAACTTCAGAGTAGAGTAGATCTTATACCTTAAGAGAACCATTTTCATCTGGACTAGTTGTGTAATTTATATAAAGCTGTAGTCGGCCCATGAGTTCATGCTCTGGCTCACGATAAATGGACCACCAGCGAAGTTTGTCACCCTGCATAGAGTACAGTCGTAACATTGCCAACACAAGTACTGCCCACTGTCCTGAGAGCAATCAGTCGGGTCCAAAATGCTTACCGGGTCTTCTGCAATAGTTGCCACCTGGGCAAGGACACGACCATAAAACTTCCCCTTAGAATCATGCACTTCCACAATTAGGTCATCTCCTAGACTATCAGGAAAGCTGTATTTTACACAAAACAAAAATGTGTCAATGTACTTCTTTAGCACAGAGCAGGAGATGTACCAATTCTGCAAGGAAGGACTTAGCTATAGTAACAAGGGAGAAAACAATGCACAGGAAGGACATGACACATCAATACATACAAGACATGTGTTTCACCAGATCCAGGCTGCATTTTGACTGCATCCTCCTCAGTTGAACTTTTCAATCTCAACAGACAAGAGTATGTTTCTGGAACCAGGTACACAAATCCACTTGAGCTAGAATGATGTACAAGGAAATAAATAAGAAAAACCAGCTCCTGGTAGAGTGCAGTGTTTATATACCTTGCACTTCTTCATAAGCTGAACGGTTCCGCAGGGTAGTTACCCCAATTTTTAGGAGCCCAGAGACCTGTTTAATGTACCGAGTACTAGCATGAACATATGCTAGGCTATGCCGTGAGAAAGAACTGTTGGCAGGTAATCGAGGCACAACACGAACATTCCGAAGAGCTTCCCATCCAGATGAGATGGTTGACTGAAAATTGGATATACGGTGGCGAAGGGATTCCAACTTTACCATTGGTGGCTTAAGGGATGAAAAGCTGCAGCGTGGAGGCATGTCTGGAGACATTTTCACTTTACGAACTGCACCATGAAAAGGACAAGAAAGGACAGATGAGACTAGAAGGAAAAGCAAAGGCACGTACATAGACCATATTACCAAAATCAGGAAAATTGTGTAGACCATATTTCCAAAATCAGGAAAAATGTGTAGGCTGACTGCATGGACTCATCCTATGTAACATGTCCAAAGCTTTTCATTCTTTTCCTGTCACCGGATCCTGCAGAAGGCAACAACTTCTAAAGAATGAAGCAGTACCTTGCACCTTCATTTTGCCAATGGTTTTCTTGGGTTTTGGTGCAGCTCCTTCACTGACAAGCTCTGAAGATCGTTTTGCTAGGAGCTCTTCCTCTGATTGCAACAAGACCTGCTGCAAACTATAATACCGAGAATAGAATAGGAAAAAGGAAAGGAATACGTATAAGAATCAAAGAAATCATTACTTGAAGTTGGTAAACAAAATAAAGGAGCAAAACACTTGGGCATGCAAAACATTGTTTACATTTTCTCTAATTCAGCATGCAGTATGCAGGCTGCAAACTGAATCAGATTCAACAATGATATGCATGCTCCAAAACCTACAGGAAAGACTATATAATGCAATGTACTTTATAATGTTAGTGTGTGGGTGTGTTATGTACACATCTTTTTGTGCTCCTCGGGAGTGTGTAATAGTGCTCTTTAGTATTATATAAAAAAGGGTGTGTTAGGTTTTCGACCTTTAACACACAAAAAGGGCCTCTTTCCTTAAACTATTCTCTCCTTTTTCCTTCCTTCACTTTCTTCTCATTCCTTCTTCCTTCTCCATCCAAACCTCACAAATCCACTTGGTCTCAGAGCGAGGTTCTTCACATTGATTGGTGCTACAAGATTCTGCTAACATCAACCGCTGTACGATCCGTACTGCTCTGTTTTGATAGGGAAGAACATGGTTTGATAGATCTTGAATTTAGAAGAATTATGGTGATTTTTGTGAGACTTTTAGAGCACATTTTAAGGAATGTTTCACTCATTTTTCTCCTTCGACAGAAAAAACCCCAAAATTTTATTTTTCTTCTATTTCTCCCAAATCGATAGCTATTTCCTTGGAAGTCCTCCATATGCTAGATCGGATTTGCTGTGTTTAACTCCTCATTGAGGTGTTTCTGAGAAAGGAAGTGATTTAAGGGTGTTGTGAAGCCAAACAGAGGCCGGTTGCACCGTTTTTGGGTCCCTAGGGGTCTTACTGTACACCATATCTCATCGTGTATATCGTGTATATGTTGATGGTTGAACGTCATATATAGAGTGATACTTGTGCCAAGTTTGAGCCTTCTGTGACTCTGGCTATTGCATAGCTTCTTCTTCCCCATTTCTGAACCCTCAAACCCTCATAAGGACTATGCTTCTTTAGACTTGTGATTGTTTCTATCCTGTGGTCCTCTTTTTGAGCTGTTTTTTTCTCTTGGGTTCTTGTGTGTGGACCCTTATGGAGGACAAGATGTCTTAAAAATTTGGTGTGGGACCTTCGGAATCGCATCCCTTGTTAATCACAACTGCAAAGTTGAACAATAACAACTACTTGCAATGGGCACAATCTGTAAGATTGTTTTTTAAGGGAACTATATCATTATCTAAACATACCAACTGGAAGAGGTGTGGAGTTAGAATTAGACTGCACAAGCTCCCCCTAACTATTAAGAGGACGGTGCTCTACTCTCTAATCTTATATATTGTTGGTTGGTTGGTCGACTTATTTATATCACCATTACCTGACCGGATCTATCTTATGTTGTACGTGTTGTTAGTCAATTCATGCATGTCCCTCATACAATGCATTTGACGTCCGTGTATCGTATCCTTCAGTATCTTAAGTCTACTCCGAGTAAAGGTCTGCTTTTTCAGCAACATGATCATCTTCATCTTTCAGGCTACTCCGATCCTGACTGTGTGGGCAGTTTACATGATCAATGGTCCATTTCTGGATATTGTACATTTGTAGGAGGCAATCTTGTCACTTGAAGGAGTAAGAAACAGTCTGTTGTTACACAATCTCCCGCCGAAGTTGAGTACAGGGTGATGGCTCATGCCATGTGTGAACTTGTTTGGCTTCGAACCCTCTTGCAGGAACTTGGCTATAGTCCTTCCAACCCCATTCCTTTGCACTGTGATAATCAGGTCATCATTCACATTGCCAACAACCCACTGTTTCATGAGCACATGAAGCACATTACAATTGATTGTCACTTCATTCAGGAGAAGGTGGCTAACAAGGACATTGCAACTCCCTTCGTTCACTTTGGAGAATAGCTAGTTGATGTCCTCACCAAGTCTCTCATTGCGATGCCCTTCTACGTCTTATTGGCAAGTAGAGCATGATTAACATATATGGTCCAACTTGCGGGGGAGTATAGGAAAGATAATGCAATGCAATGTACTTTATAATGTTAGTGTGTGGGTGTGTTGTGTACACAATCTCTTTGTGCTCCTCGAGAGCATGTAATTGTGAGCTTTATTATTATATCAAAAAGGGTGTGTTAGGATTTCTATCTCTAACACACACAAAGGGCCTCTTTCCCTAAACTACTTTTTCTTTCCTTCTTCCTTCACTTTCTTCTCATTCCTTCTTCCTTCTCCATCCAAACCCCACAAATCCACTAAACCTTCTGAGCAGACAATGCATTTAGGTGTTACCTTATATGTTATATCCTAGGTTATAAGCCATCCAATTAATAAAGTGTGTTTTAGTATCCAAGTCCTTGTATGGACAACAATAAGCATGCACAGGGATCAAAAGAACAATATCATCCCTCTTTCTCAACTAGTTTAAAATGTTCAGCATGGCCCATTAAATACTTGATGATTAAAGCTACCCAAATCAACATGGACAAGCCTTATAAGTTCCAAGCATACTTGCGTGTCGCGTTCGAAATATTGGGAGTGCATTACGTATCGCATCCTTGGGATGCAGATACATATCGATTATCACATGGGATATATCATTTATATCAGGTAATTTATCGCACTTTTTGGGATACGTGGGCACACATTGGAAAAATGGTTGAATTTTTCAATGAAACTTCAGGGATTGTTAAAAAAGACCTTAATACATACTTTTAAATCATAACATCTCAAAAAAGAAGTGCACATAATAGGTTTTCTTTAGATAGGGTCCTAAACTATGTGCAATCTGACTCTGACTGAACAAATGCAACTATATTCAAATTAAATGTATAACATTTAGAGTGTATGTGATGATCATTTCATCAAACACTCCTAAATACTTCAAAATTAATCTCAATTGACAGCTAGTTGAAGGAAAATTTAAAAATAATACTAATATTTTAATATTTTTATTAAAAATGATTTTTATTTTTAAAAAATTAACAAGGACTTAACAAATAGGTAGATCAGCCGTCGTACATGCTTGATTTCATGTTTGGAGTGCAATATTGCAAGCAATTTGGGAGAAATTGGGAAAATTTTGAATATTTCCCAATTTTTCCTAAATCGGACTACCTACACTCAAATTTCAAATTTAGATTGTATATGAATGATCATTTCATCAAATACTCCTAAATACTTTGAAATTAGTCTCAATTAACAGCTGGTTGAAGGAAAATTTAAATAAATAAATAAATAAAAACATCGAGAATATGAAGAACCAATGGATATCAAAATTAAAGCTCCAACTCCATGATTTTTTCATGCAAAACATGAAGAACCAATGGATTTGTAACCTTTTGACACTGATTTAACACAATTTCAAGAAAAAAGACAACAGATATTGAAAATGCTCACCAGAGACAAACAAGCGGGATATATCGGTACCACTTGTGCGATTCGCACGGGTGGGATATAAGATATATTGTTGGATATAAGATATATCGACTAATATCGTCAATATTTAAAACATTGCTTGCATTATTTCAAAGAAAAAATTTCAAAGATGACGTACATTGCATAGGTGATGAGGACATCCGAGAATCATACCAGAGGAGGGCTGAGTCAGTCTCCTTATAGTTAGACAACCATTAAACGGGGCCCACTTGGCCCAATTCACATTCCTAACTACGTTGAAGACCCCACATGCATGTTCGTGCATCTTTGAAGACCTTACACTGGAAAGATACACGTGGGCTACATATAGAAGCTTAATAGACACATAGGACTGTTGAATTGGGTGGACACGATAATCGGACCGTTGGATCATCATCATCGAACATCTTGATCGTGGACCCCCATGGGCCACGAAATAGTTTAGTTGTTTAAACTGTTTACATGTTTCATTATTTTTGGCATACCTTATATTTGTGTTAAGATTAGGGAGTTAGGAACAACTTTTAATTTATTAAACATCTTTATGTTGAGAATCTTATCTGAGAGCGTCTTTTTGTAAAAGGTCTTTTCTGATACTAAAAACGAGTAAGATGGGCATGTAAAGCCCTAATGCCATTATTTTGAAAAAAAAAAACTTCATATTTTCTTTTCTTCATGTGATTTGAAGAATACTCCATGTAATTTGGAGCTTGGGTGTGGTGTGATTCCATTCCCCATTTAACAGAGGTGCAAGGTCTCCATCTATTATCTTCATTCTCTCTTCTTTTATATCCGAAAGAGGTATTTTTTCAAAAAACTTCATCTCGTTTCTTCTCTTCCTATCTAAGACCATCCAAATCATATTTTTCTTCAATTTTTCATCATCCAACTTCAAACCTAATCGAAATCAAGCATTGAGGACCCAAAAATCCTAGCCAACGACCCACACGTATGAGTCCCTAGGCTAACCGCATGGACAACCGCTCAATCCTTTGATTTCCCCCTGCTTTCCCCATAAAAACTCATTGATTTCTCATCCATAACCTTACCCTAAACCCTAGATTCCCGATTTCCTGTTTTCTTCAATTTCTTAAAACCTTAATTCTAAAATTCTCAATTCCCATGAACCCTAATTTTCCAAATTTCAAACTTTCCACTTCCTAACCCTAATCATAAAAACTACAAATCTATTCCTTGAGTGTGGAACGTGCCTATGCTAAATTGGAAGTTCTATCCTTCCATCGAGCCTAGTTTTAATTGATTTATGTGATTCTTTAGCATGTGGGCATGTGATTTAAGTTAAATCAAATTTTATTACCTATTATTTACTCTTAATTACTTGGTGGATTAGCATCTTTTGTTAATTAAATTACTTTATGAATTCTTTCATAATCTCCACGTCGCGTGCTAGCATTAAATCATATGTCCTGCACCAATAGGTTTGATATATCGAGGAGGTTATTAAAACTTTGGCATGTACCTTCTATGTTTGAAGTGGTAAACTTTTTGGTACTCTAATAGATCTCGATTGACTTTATATTTTTTTCTAAATTCTTAATGATCAATAAATAATAATAAAAATATATGAAATATATTTCTTAGATTTCCCAAAGAGATACCCAAACTTTCAATCTACCCAAGATGGATTAAAAACTAAATGTTCTTCTTCTTTTTTTTATCTTGTTGGTGATTCCCCTCCCCGGGATTACTCGATGCGCATGGTTTACGGGTGATTGCGTGCATCCGCGGGGAATAGTCTCACCTCAAAATGAGACGGGGACACCCTAACGTCATTATATATATATATATATATATATATATATATATATATTGTAGCATGTATAAGTTTGGATTCTACATGCATCCAAGAGTCTATTTGGATTTGGAACCTCCCAACATATTTGGTACCTTAAAATACAATTAAACCTATTTTATATCTTTAAAGGCTATGATGATCTGTGCACTTGTCTAAGACTTCAGCCATCTTAGTTCCTACATGCTAGAAAGTTAAGGTTCGCACTATTTGGATTCTTGGACTTTTGATCAGTTCTTCTCCAAGAGGCTTGAGACATGGAATGTCTTGGGAAATTGTGGCTTCATTTGTTACTCTATAGTTTTTGATTTCTGTAGATATATTTGAACTGCAGAAAGAAAAGAAAAGAAAAGAAAAGAAAAACCCAACTCCAATCATTTTCAAGTTCTGTTTATCAAGATCGTGTAGCATGTTGCATATAACCTTTGTTTTTAGAGAAATTATTGACAAACCTCATGCATTCTTAAGGTTAAATGGACCAAACAATGAATGGGTTTCGTGAAGTAAATGTTACAAACTTACAATTGGAAACCTTGATTTTTAATTATTCCTACTTTTGCCATCTTATAATTCTGTTTTCCAAAATTTCCTATTATGCTACATACAACCTTTGTTCTTATGGTTTCAATGACCAAACAAAGAATGATTTCCAAGGAGGCACACAGCAATTGAGCACCTTATGTGTTCATACCAATGAAAGACACGATACAGTGTGTTTAAGATGAGTGATTCAACCCACATGAAGTTTGCACAGTTATTACATTAAATAGAGTAACAGAGGTCAACATTGACCTCTCTTGAAATGCATTCAAACAGGGCAGCCTCATAACAAACTAAGCCAATAGTTGTTAAAGACATATTTTAGCATCAATATCTTCCATTAGATAAGGGAACAGACTTGTGTTGAATTAGCTGCAACCAAAATATGGCGAGATCAAGTACTTTGATCATGCCACAGATGTTCACATAGCCTACTTCTCTTTCCCTAATGCTATTAATGGCTCATAATGAAGAGAATACTTGAAGCATGGTTAAAGAACTCGGTGACTCGTTCAGCCCACTTGTGATATCAAACTAGATTGGGTACTACTGAATCAGAGTCTACTCGGAGGTACTACTGAATCAGGGTCAACTTGGACAAGTCGAGTCGTGCCGGACTTGTCCGAGTCGTAAAACCATGACTTGAAAATGGAAGGAGTGCACTGAGACAGGAGTAGCTTTTGCAATCAGCTCACATTTGTTCGTGAGTTTAGATGTGAGTTAAGCATTGAAGAATCATAAAGAAAATCTCAACATTTCCAGATAAAAATGCTTGAAAGATCAATCATATGATTCATATCACATGTAAAATAAGATAACAAGAATCCCATTCAAGATAGACAGTTGCAAACAGTTCATTGCTAGGAATGGCAACTATCAATAACCAGATCCTCTCCAACAGAATCATATAATATTTCCAATCAATTGCAAATCCATTGAACATCACATTTTGCAGAAAGGACAAATTGATATAATTTCATATTGAATCATGGCAGCATCCATTCTTTGGTTGTGCAGTTAAATTATTTCCTACCTGGATTTTTTTTTTTTTGTCACTGAATGCTGATTACATAATAAAAGCATCGAAAACAAGCAGTAATGAACTCACCCAAATGCATCTCGCAAGATTGCACATTCATTATTCAAAAAAATGGGAGCCTCCACACAACCTTTGGCCCATGAATTTAGGCAAAGTCGCACACAAGCGTCGTATGCAATCACAGCATGCCAAGGCCCTTGTCCGCTGAATCAAGTGACATGAAAAGAAAGAGATTATGAGAGATTACATATATCACATACTGTGTAACTGGTTCCAAAAACATTTGTTTTAGTCAGAACCAAATGCCAATAGAAATAACATAAATTGCAAGAACAGGCTAAATTAAAACATACAATGCATGAAAAGTGGGAACACGAACAGGTAATGAACCGGATGGTGCAGCAGCTTCCGCACCAACAGTCGTCCTGTGAAATTTATAAATAAATAAATAAATAAATAAGAGGTAAAATGCTTTGTTTGAGTTCAATACACTTCAAAAGCATGTGTCTACATGCCCCCCGAAATAGTTTTCTGCTTTCCATCACAAGGTCCCTACATGAATATAAAATAAAAAATAAACAAAAAAAAAAAGAAGCTAGAACCATACACACCTAGCGCCCTGGTCAGGCAGCCTAGTCCCTGCATTGTCGTGTGTGCTGGCCCTAGAAGGCATGCTTCTGGATACATTTGGCTTTTGGGTAGAAGAACCATTTGAATCCATAGTCCATGGTCTAGAGTCTGGAATTTCATCACCATCTTGAATAATTTCTGGACGAGTGCCACGAAATGGAGGAGCACTTGGCACATCAACATTGGGAATATGCTTATTTAGCAAGCCTCTCCCGTGAGGATCCTGAAAACATTTATTGTCAGCTAACATGGAGTCATAACTCGTAAGTGCAGCTGAAACAAACAACATGAATATGCGTGCTCTTAGCAGAGGAAATCAGGGATAAATTCACATAAAGAATTACTCGTGTTTCTATTAATATCTTTATTTAAATGAATATAAAAGACAAATCAGAAATCTTAGAGCTAATATGAGAAAGTTTAATATCATGTTTCCAAATTCTTGCAATTTGTTAAGGATCCTAAACTACCAGATATGAACCAAAAAATGATGTTCCAAATGACTCTGTAAAACAGTTGTAAAATCAAATACCCCAGCGTTAATACTAAATTACTAATATATAAGTCCAAAAGTACAGAAACCATTAAGGACATCTAATAAGGAGACCATTACCTTCTCAGCAGTGGGTCCCACATCTGCCCGCAATGGAACGTTAGAAGAGTAGCTCTCTACAGGATAACTACCTTTAGAAGGCATGCAACT
Source organism: Magnolia kwangsiensis (assembly GCA_037074715.1). Classification (NCBI taxonomy): domain Eukaryota; kingdom Viridiplantae; phylum Streptophyta; class Magnoliopsida; order Magnoliales; family Magnoliaceae; genus Magnolia; species Magnolia kwangsiensis. The sequence continues at coordinate 15,255,823 of CM073572.1, read as the reverse complement.
GCTCTTGTTTCCCGTGTGAGCAACAAATTCAGAGCTACCACCAGAATCCGACATCTCATCTTCTGTATATTCATTCTTCCCAATTGGGTACTGCCCAGCTCCAGTTCCTGTTTGGCCATTCACACGAACCTGCTGCTGCCGTAGTGTCTCCCTTGATGAACTGAAATCCGAGTAGGCGGAATCACTCGCATACTGCTGCTGCCTCGACGATGAATTCGCATATGTATAACCCTTTCCGTTTGGCATCCTTCCCTCTCTGTCATCCTGCGGTGATGAATCGAGGGAGTACCTCCCGCCATATATCTCCTCCTCAGAATCAGAAGATTCTTCCATGTCAGACCCGAAACCACTATCATCAGCAGGCACTGGACGGGAGAGAGGTATAGCCCCTGTCGCCAAATGCCCACTTCGGAATTTAGACGTGGGAGGGAGCCCGAAACTCCTATTACCATCTCGGACATTGTGTATAGCATTGCTTCGAGGTCCCTAATTAAAAACCCCAAATTCAGTTTCAATTTTTGAAAATTCCACTAGCAATGAAAAATCAAACAGTGGACAGCCTGTGACAACATTGGACAACGGTAAGAATTTTTTTGAAAGAAAAAAAAATTACCTCTCGAACCCACCGAAGGGCATTTGGATCGAGTCCTTCCGTGAACATTTTAGTGTTTCTAAATTCGCCTGGATTCAAAAAGAAACCCTAATTACACTTCAAATGCAGCGAATCAAAGTAGTAAAAATCGTAAAAATTTAAATAAATAAAAAACAGAGATATTTGAGAAAAAGAAAAAACAGATCGATGAAGAAAAACACGTACATGCTACTGATAGATTCTTAATTGAATCTCTCCACCAAAATCAATGCTAGAACAACAAAAGATTCATGTAACTCATCTCAACAAAAAAAATGCAGGGAAAATTCAAAAAAAAATTAAAAAAATCATGAAATAATGGAGATTCGACTACCAGAAGAAATGTTGCCGAGATTTTGAGATTGTAAGACACTCGTTTCTTTCCACCGAAGCCGCTTCTTCTTCTCTGCTGCTACTGCTGCAGATGATGTGCTCAAAACCCTTTCCACATTTTCTGCATTCCCACTGCTTTCAAATTTTAGAAATGTTTTTTTCAAAATGAGAAGTGAAAGAGGGGAGGGGATATTTGGAATCCTCTGGCCACGAGTATGTGCTAGTGGGGCCCACAGTTCGGTGGTCCAGACCGTTGAGTTGATAAGCCCCACCGTGGATGGACCGTGCCCCAGAAACACACTCGATTGGACAATTACAACCCTTTAAATCGGCTGCTTGTAAACGTAGCGTTAAGAAATATATATTTATAGAGCACCGGTCCGCATTCCATGAAAAAAAAAAGGGGCGGAGGAATGGATGGCTGGAATCTTCCGATTCAAGAGCGTGGTCCATCCACGATAGAACCCATCAGATCAAAGTTGAATGAATGTGGAATCCACCTGTGGGCTTGAAGGGTGTGATACTGTGTCCTAGACGGATGCTAACCTATCCTCAGATCCAAAAGGTGGAAGGCATCTCAACCGTTCACCGAGTGAAAGCCAACGAGGATGTTCCAAATTCAAACATCAATAGATCAGACGATCCTAACCATCAGACTAGCGGACTAATGAATGTTAAACTTGCACCCTGCGTTCTTGTCTATATTTCTAACCCACTATCCGGTATTAGGATTTTCTAGTAAGTTGCATCTTTTTGGCTTTGTACCATCATCCATGGTGTGGCCCGTTCGGTGAACGGTTCAGATCTGGTAAATATATGCTACGGTGCAGAGTCTTAGGTTGAGGATGCAGGCGTTTCAATGTCCATCAAGGATAATGTAGACGTTTACTACAAAATTTACTTTTTATTGTTTATTATCTGAAAGTAAAGGGCCAACAAAGAAAAAGTAGGCCGCGAATGTAGGCACGATGGCTCGCCGTCGGCCTGTGGGGTAACGGAATGCTGACGTGGCAAGCGGAGTGAACTTTTCCTGTAACGGTCGACAGCGGAGTGGGGTGGCGTTGCTGTGGGAACACAGCATGTTAGCTTGCTCACTCCCCGCGAAGTCAGACGGGGTCACATGTTGTGGTGGGGCCCACTCTCTCCCCTTCAAATTCGAGTTTTGGCTGGCAGAACTCTGTTTTTGGATTATGCGTGAATTCCCCAAAATGCCCCTGAGTCTCTTTCGGAGATAGGACGTGTAAAAATTAGAAAATGACGGGGATTAACATCCACCCGCATGTGACGGAAATCAGGTTCGGGGATGAAAAGAGGTGGAGATCATGAGGTCATGCTTACTACAGCGCCCAGCACCTGCCTAGATAGTCCACGTGTATGAGATCAGGTAAGTTCATTATGGATGCCTCGTGGTGAGTGTATCCAGACCTAAAAATGAGGCCAAACCGTTCATCAGGTGGGCCACACATTAGAGCTTAATGTGGATGGTGGGTTTATTTTCTCTAACTGTACATTTCTTTGTCCAGTGGACCGCAGGTGTGGAATGAATCCGTTGGAACATCGACCCATGGATGGATGGGTTATACAAACCTCATTGATGGGGTTCGATTTTCTTTATGTGGTGGGATCAAGTGGACCGTATCCAAATCTGGCTGGTGTTGAATCAAAGGGCGATGATATTAATGTCAAAAGGATGGGCATCTGGCCCATCTGTTATACATATTGTCTAAATTGCCACACGCTTGTATACAAGTTTCATTGGATACTAATGATTGGCGCAAGATGTGCCTGATCAAGTACGTTAAAACCGGTGAGATTGGCTACTAATCCCGCCGGGACCTTGTTAGAGATGGACGGTCATGTAAATGGACTCTGTGGGGCCACCATGATGTATCTATTTTATTTGTACCATTAAGTATATTTTGATATATCATTTTAGCACATGAGCTCCCAGGTAAACCACACCACGTAAAGCAATGGAAATTGGACAAGTGCCATTGAAAACTCCACGGGACAATGATGTTTATTTCCCATTTAACATATTCATAAAGTGGTTCAGTAAGGCAAATATAAATGTCAACTTGATTCAAATTTTTCATGACCACCAAGGAATTTGAACCATAGGCTCTCAATCACTCATGGTTTACCACAACGTGGTGCATTAGAGCCTTGAAGTTGCCTAGTTTTTACTCATGCCCTAGAGTAATCTTTCAAAATAAATGGTTGGTAAAGATAAAACACATGCATCACATTATATTAGAGCCCGAGCCCCTAATGGGATTGCCCATTTCTAGTTAGGTCTTAGCAAAGTTAGTAACCAATTTGTGCCCTTTTAAATGGATGGAAATTGGGTAAAGCCTACATAGATTGAGCTCCCCTAGCTCCTTAGATGGTGGGATTTAATTGCACAATAATACATTGTTAGAAATAATGGATCATTTGGCATTGTGGATTGGCAAGGATTGGAGGGGTTTCAAATTCCCTGGTTGTTTGGTAGCATAAAGTAATTGGGAGTTTTAATTTCAGGAAATTTTCAATCCCCTCTTTAAGAAGGTTTGTAATCTAACGAGAGCTTGAATTACGCTTAAAATTATTTCAATAGTTGCATGTGTAACATGTGTCATTATACACTATTATTATATTATGCACATGGCTCACTAATGATGATCAGCACTGTCCAAACATTGTCTATGTAAATCAACACTGTTCAATCATTGTTCAAATACCGTTTGATCAATATCCATGTAAATCAATGATTAAAAATCGTTGGTTAGTCATCCAGACATAATCTTGTACTTGTTAAAAATTACATATCTCACTAATTAGAGATATTAAAGTTGATTTAGTAATTAAATTCAAACCCCTGTAAATATATCATAGATACGTATTTTTGAATTAAAGTTGATTCACACTCTAGGGTTTCAAACACACCAGGTGGATTGCAAATCTAGGGGGTTTTTAATTTTGGGGGTTCTGAATCCAACGGGTTCTAAATCCACTCCCAAACAGGCCCTAAGGTTTGATTGAATACTTAGCTCATTGGAAAACTTTCAAACATATTTTACATGAGCTTTGTTACTAACAGTGGCATGTCTTCCATCAAATACTATCATGTCAGGGACAACTAATACACCCAGGTAGCAATCCTTTCAAATATGTTTTGCGTGCACTGAGTCAGCCATCTAGTCAGTCAATACACGCTGCAGTGGCAGTGCCTAATCTATGTCCGCGTTTGATGACCAACATTCTAACGAAGACGTAGTTCACCGTAATTTAAAAAAGAAGCCTGTGGGGGCACTTTGGAAATAACTTTAAAGCTGCGTTGAGAAGACCACGCCGGAAGTGAAAAGATAGATTATTGAGTGCGGTGGCCCATTCGTGTTTGGTCGTGTTTGAGGTCCATCTTGGCTCATCAAAATGAGGCCAAAACAGCTGCATAGATGGATGATCCGGACCATCTATTTAGTGGGCCATACAGACAACAGCCAACTGCACACAAATAACATTCTGGTCAGACAATTCAGCCCATCTGATAGATGAGTCTCAAACAACAAGCTGAAATACAACACCTTCGTACCACTAGGGAACCAGCTGGGCTTGAATCGGGGTGTTTATGGTGCTCACCAGATGGACAGTCCAGATCACCTGACACAGTGGCCCCCACAGTGATTGAATAGTGATGGATCTCAAGCGCGAAGGGAAAACCCTTATTATAGATTCTGAAGGGGGTTATATGCTTACTCCTTAAGTCTACCAACATTAAAGTATGTTGACTCGTATGAGTATCACATGGCCAGGCGTGTTTTGGTTTAAGAAAACGACATAGATGTGTGGCATTGTCTACATGCCTACAAAAAATATTGCAAGGAGATTGTGGAAAATAGTTGGCAACAGCTATTGAAATCATGGGGGTTTGCTTATTGCCCACTTGGCATCCGCACGCGTAATACATGCAAATACGGACACGTGTGCAAGATCCGAGCTTCCAATCTGGTCAGAAATGTGCTTTGATCTCTGACTAGAAGACTTAGGCAGTTTAATATTTTTACTACTCAAGATGAGCACAATGTACGGAGTAAATCGACGGTAGAAAGGACCTCCTTTTTAGCCGTCCATTTCCTTTGTACACCCTGGGTCACATGAGGCGTGGAAAGCTCAGGTTATGCATGCGTGTACTGTGTTGGCACTACCCAATGACACGCCAGACGCTCGGCATCATCGTGGATTGAAGACTTATGGTTTGGATTAACTCGTTGAGTGAGCTAGTGAACTGCGAAAGTATGTATTTCATGTAAGATCTATATGCTAAATAGCCCTGGGATTTATCGTGCATTGGATACGCAGGACCAATGAATAAGATGGCTTAACTATTTGGTTTGCCATTGCTATGAAATTGGAATCCCGATATCTTCTTTTACTTTCACACTTTAGAAAAATCACAATATATAGGCTTTTGCTTTTGTTGGTGGTGAAGGATTGGGGACCCAACTCAGTTTTATACAAGTAGAGGGCAAACATCAAAACGCGCCTCCCTAAAAGGCTCCACATGGATTTACAGGCTTGGTCCTTTACAGCACTGTATGTGTATCACAGTATTAGTACACCACTCCTTACACTGATTTTGGATGTATCACCACTTAGTGGGGCCTATTGGTGCACCTAATCACACTATCCAACCTTTAAGATAATTTAGACCGTTGATCAATAAGGCTCACCTTATAAAATTCTTATATTTCATTGTGTCAAATAACACGTATGTATATTAATTAAGGATATTAAAATTGATTTAATAATTAAATTTAAACTTTTATAAATATATTATAAATTTTCGATATATTTTTATTTTTGAACTGCTGCACATCTCTAATACAAAATCTCAGACAATTTGTGGATTGGAATCGCTTGATCTATGATTTGTAATATAATGCATTCCAAATACAAGCTCCAAAACAAGTTCTTACAGGTGGCAGATCTGGCTTTTAGGCCATAAAGTACCCCACCCAGTAGAAAGCTGAGATCCGACATACATGTTGTAGGTAGCATGCATGCCTGTGTTGGTATGACAGGGGTTCCATATGCATCTCTACTATATATAGCGTAGATATAACCATTAGATTTAGACATTTATACACCTATGACAACTTTTCACAACATTGGTTAATAGAGGATAAATTTGTCATCAAAATCTAAGTTGCATCCAAGAAGCGTTTGAAATTTTTATCAACGAAGGAACAGCATAGATTACATCTGCTTCGATCGGGGATTCAAGTGAGCCCCATCAAAGAAAACAATGATGATGGGTCACCTACCATTTTCTTCTCTCTCCCTCTCTCTCTAGCAAGCACTTGTATATAATTCCCACCTTGCTTTTTTTACTCTTCATTTTCTTTTTTAACTCCCTCATCACTCCCCGTGCATCACACATGCCATAGCCATAACCCTCAATGAAGAATTAACAAACCTATATCGCAATGGACTACCATGGATACATTTTGATAAATGAGAGTTATTTGATGGTCTATTGGATAGAAAAAAAGATTGTCAGAATTTTCTTCATTAGTATCAATCCCCTACAATAAGATAGGATTTTTCTTTAAATTTAAAATTGTATCCATTACTTACATATATCAACATTACTTTGTTATATCACTATAAATACAATTCAATACCCTCCATATTATTTATAGAAGGAAGCTTACTTTACATCACTAATCTTGAGGGCTCATTTAGGAGTTTATAAATGGAAATGAAATTTGAGGTAAATGAATTGGAAGTAAATGACTTACTCAGTTGTATTTTGATGGGAGAAAATGAAATGCACTTGAAATCCAAATATTCTATTCGGATTAGAGTAAATGATAGCAATTGGAATACATTAAAATTTTTCGAACATATGTGATATCTCAAATTAATATGCATATGTTATATTTGACAAAATGATTATAATAAGCCCATTGAAATCTATGCTTAAGCAAAAATAAGCAATTTTTGAGCCTGCGGTGGGGTACAAACGAAAGGATCACAAACAAATAACTTGGCGCCAACATTTTTTAACTGTCCATTTAAATGACCAACCTTTGGATGGTTTGGATTATTCTATTGATGTGATTTTAATGACTTTTATTTACTCATGCGACTACCCATGGGAGTCCAAAACACATTTCAACCCAATAACTTCCAACTCTTTTCTTTTAGAGAATATTTCATTTACAAGACAAGGTAACCAAATGACTTGAGTTCTATGGTATTAGAGCACATGATCTTTTGAAATTTGATCTCAACCATTAAATCTAATCATCACGCCCATCCAACATAGCCCATAGTCACACTCGTCTTGACCGCACCCAATCTACTTGATTTCACACAACGCACATGACTTAAATCATTCCCACCTCATGGTGGATGACGGATCATCTTTAAATGTCATATCTAGATCCAATTCCTACAATAACTACCACATTTAACACCAACTTCCATCGTCAAAATCAAATCAGGCATTACACCTTACGATGGTTAATACACATACATTTGAAAATTGTAGATGTGTTTATATTATGTTAAATTAAACCATCCAAATTAAGGACCCACTCCAGATAGTTTATCATTCCTAAGGCATTAAATGATCTTGATCTTAGATTAAGGGACATGTTGGTTAAAATCATACTATTAAATTGTTTTTCATTTCGGCTATCAAGTAAATGTCCACAAATCAACTATCTGCAAAGCTAAACTATATTATTTTTTTAATATATGATTAATATAAAATAGATCCACAAAATGGACGATTGATTTTGAGTTATGCTACATGAAAAAAAAAATTAGTGCCTTGTGAACGCTTGACATACACACTCATATCTCTTGCACCTGCCTAGCCAGGTGGTGTTTGCATATAGCGTGGTGTAGGCTCAAAAGATTATAGGATTGACATAGAGTCACCACTAGCTTATGAAGCTATAAATTATAGTCAATTAGAAACCACAAGATTACTTTAAGTTGGAGAATCAAATACTACCCAACTTAAGTGACTCTTATGGTTAGTATATGACCGGAGATTTCAAGTAATGGCCTTGGTGATGATGAAAAAAGAAGTTAGGCACACTTCACCCACACGTTGTGTGGTCTCTGCTTTAAGAAATTTTAATTTTAATTTTTTGGAATTTACTAAGTTATAAAGAATTATTATAATCAAAGTTGGAACTCTGAAGATAATCAAAGTTGGAACTGTGAAGATGGAGTGTTGAACATTCCCCAAATATCAAAGAAAATAAAAGTAAAAAAAGTTGAAATAAAATAACCGTGACTACGATCATAGAGATAAGGCACTTTACATCAATCCTAATGAACATCTAATGTAATTGATTAAAAAATGAAAATATTATGAAAAAGTAAATGCTACTTCACTTATTAAGATGTGAGGGTAAAAATGAGAGACTCTAGATTATTTAATAAAGGAGATGGTTGGACATCCCTAAATTTGATCCTGCTTGTGTTGAACCGTGGCTGATCCGAGTTTTTTTTTTTTTTTTCTCTCTTTTCCTTCTTTTTTTTTTCTCATCTCTCTTTTTTTTTCTTTTGCTTTATTTTATTCTTCTTCTTTTTTCTTTCTTCTTTTACCCCTTTCATGGGCTTATTTCTCTCTTAGCCTCCCCTCCCCTCCCCTCCCCTTTCTCTTGATCTCTTGGGGTAAGTGGAGATGGCATGCTTATATAGGCAAAGTCAATGGAAATCAAATTCTACTAGTTGCTTATGTGGCCTATCTTGAATAATGAAGTTGTAACACCTTGAACTTTTCAATACTCGAGTATTAGGTGTCCTCAACCCGAGAACTCAGAAACCATAAGTGGAACCTTAACTTCAAAAGTTTTAATTAAGAGTCATAACTCGACCAAACCAAAATTTATCCAAATTTAGTAAAAATTTACTAAAAATAGAAAGTCTTATTTTAACTTTATTTGATGATTCTTAGCATGATAAGAAGCAAATCCTAAGAAGACATCGCATGCTAAGACTCTAAGATGTAAGAGTTATGTTTAACCTAAAACTCACTAGAAATAGTTTTTTTTTTTTTTTTTTTTTTTGTAAAACTACAATTTTGAAAGGGAACGAGTCATTTTCTCGCAAAATGGAGCGACGCGACCCATAAAATGGTAGGCTGTAGATGGCCTATTTTAGTCAAGATTCATAGGTCATGCATCCCATAACTCATCCTGGATCAAAAGTTATGACTGGTTTATGTTTCTCACTTCAAGTGGTCAATCCTACCTATCCAGGATGAATTTCTTCAATCTAGATGCACCTGGGGCTCAGTTATATCATGCCCTACGTAGGTATGCAGCTTGCTTTACCTCTGTTATTCAATAAAGTTCATTGAACCAGTTGTGGATGTTGGAATCCCGGGTTGGAATTGACACGAAGGTCGCTTTCTCGATGGGTTGAGTACTCTTTCAAGGGCTTTACGTTGTGATTGATTAATTATGTTTGACCATAGTTTTCACTAGCCAATTTCTTAATCTCTACAGTCGATTAGACCCTATAGAAATGTTAGGATAGGGATCTAAAGATTTTTTGCTCAATGGGACCAAGGTTATAGATCATGGGAAGGTGTTAGACACACTCTACTTATATGGATCTACGGACTCTATTTTATGGGGTCTGATTGTTTTTTAGGGTTATAATTTAGTTCTCGTGTGTGAAGGTATGAAATACTTATGAGAAAATATCAAGTAATTGGCAGGCTTTATGTTAGGCAGAGTTTGATTAAATTGGCAAGCCTCATAGCATACTTCCAAGCATTATTTAGTACAAAGTTTGTTGAGTGATTGTTGAGACTAAAATATTGCATATTTTCTTCCATTAATACTTTGGTTTTATGAACATGATACTGTTTAATGTTGTGTTATGCATGTTTGTGTTGCAATGTGAATCTGAGAGCTGGATTGAAAAGAATACTAAAAGCATAGATTTAGTGTTTAAGAATCACTAAAGCAAATGAGGGATCTTAGGAGGCCAAGAATAGATAATTCCCATGCTAAATATCCAAGAAAACCAAGTACAATGAGTGGAAAAAATATTGATAAAAGCACAAATTAAATAACAAAAAATAGGACATTTGAGTATTGCGTAAGCCAACTTCGGTACCACTGAAATTACACAAAACGGTCCAGCAAGAAAACAACTTAATTCAGTGCTACCTAAGCTTAATTCGGTGCCACCGAAGTCAGCTTCCGTAGCAACTTCGATACTACCTACTGCTCATAAGTACTCTGCACATACAATTTCAAATACAAATTCGGTGATACCGAACTAACTTCGATGCTACCGAACCAACTTCGATGCTGTAGAAATTGCGCAGTGTAACACGATCTTTACGCGGATTGTGTAAATGGAGTTTGTTTTGCGAAAGTAACCAACCTAGGTTATAAATAAAGGTTTCCTACGGACTTTATAAGATATATAAGGCTTTTATAGGCCATATCTAGGGTTTTTAGGGAGCTCTCGAGTTTCGTAGTTATATAAATTATTTTTCTTTATAAGTTTTTAGATCTTTCATTTCTTTCTTGCTTTCTTGTTACTTTATATTTTCAAATTAGTTATGTTTTTCTAGTTCCCTTTAGCCTAAGCTAGAAGGGAAGCACATTAGTTTAATGATTTTATAAATTATGATGACTGATTGTTTTTAATGATGAGATGAATAGTGTATGCATGTTATCAATTATTTAGGTTTAGATTTTTTATCCTCATGTAAGATCCATATTGATGGATAGGCTTAACCTGAATTGATTAGATTTCTTAAATGAGAGATATTCTCAACCTGTTACATTATTTGATTAATTGTCTCATAGATATTGAATGGTTAAAATCACTGACACTTGAGAATATATGTTAATGGTGCTAATCCGTGATTTTCTAATCTCTCATATCGTTTACTAAAAATATTTGAACTGTTTTATTTTCGGATTAGGCCGACCATAGTGATAGGATCCTAATTGTGTTATCAAAGTCATCATGATTTATGGATTATTAACCTATGTGTGAAATTTTGGACTTTGGGTGTTGTTTTAATTCAATTGAATTTCATACTTTCAAAACTTTAAAAATCACTGCATCCGTTTAGTTTTCATTACTTAGTTTTGTATTTGATTTTCTCATTCTCATAAACCATCTCTTTGTGGGATCGACCTTGTATTCACAGGATACTACTTATGAACCTCTGCACTTGGAGACAAACAAACGATGATTAGATGAATGTTGTGTTATGCAAATGATATGGCTAGATGTAGCTTAATTGAAAATAATTAGATAGATGTTAATGTCATGAAGATCGTATCGAACGGCTTGGATTGAACTTGGATTAGCTTAAGAGGCTAATATTAGGGTTGGACCTCGGATAGGCTCTCTTCCTTGCTCTCACTCTCCTTGGTGGGATGGATGGCGAAGAGAGGCATATGGATTGGTAAGGAATGAGGGATAAGGGATGCTTCCTGAATGCTTGAAATGTGAAGGGAATTTGGATATTTATAGCCTTTCGATCTGGTTTTTAAGTAATTCTTGTAAAGCTCGGGATTAAAAGGGTTTGGATGACTGATATTTGAGATTTCCATGTGATAAGATTCCACGTGTTGGTTTGGATAACATAAGGTGTAATTTTGGCTCAGGGGAGGGATATCAGAGTAATTGTCAAAATTTGCACATACATGAAATAAGAAAGGATGACAGCTGCACACGAGTGGACAACTGACCAAAGTACAAACAATGCCTTGTGGTGAGCTATAACTTGAGTGTCATTTGTCCTTTCTTTTTTATTTTAGCTTTTGAGGGAGTTCATCCTATACACGTGGACAAGTCTGGTCCTTCGAAGCTTCCCTATTTTATCTCATTTCCTCCGAATTGAGCTTTGAAATGGGCTTCGGTCAAAATAGGTAATGAACTTGGTTTGACAAGATGACTTGACTGGGTAGGATATGTGAGGCTAATTAGGTAAGTTGACTCTATGAGTTAGGTTTTTCCTAAAATTTAAGTTCGGGACCAGTTTTAGGGTCAGTTCCTAAGATTCCAAGGTTTGGATTAGGGTTCGGATCAGAGTTTAGGGTATGGATTAGGGTTCCTATTCAATTAAGCTTATCGGCTAGAGGTGAGGTATCTGCACTAGTTGTAAGCCCCGTATGCTAAACCGTACCGTTTCATAGACTTCCGCAGTCTTACCGGTCGAATTCCGGCAACCTTCGACCTTTAACCGATATTTGCGTTCGACCTTGATTCGTAAGCTGTCAACCCAAGTCAACTCAACCTAAGACCTTTATCATATTGGCCGCGTCGTCGCCGCGGTTCCGATGCTGCAACTCGCACGCCGAGGCGATACCCTGGTCAGGAGATGTGGGCCAACGTTCGGTGCGAGAAAAATACCGGACGTTGCAAAATCCAAGAGAATCTCTACGACTTGTCACATCAATCTCATCAATCAATCACTCCATCAATCAATCACCTCACATCATGTCAAGTACAATATCACCTCACACCCCATCCCCAAGCAACCCATAAGTCAAAAGTTTCTTCCACACCCCATAACTTTCTTACATCACCCCCTCCCTAAAGTCAACAAAGCCTTACACACTCATCTCTCGCCCATCCATCACTCCATCACCCCATCACCTCACATCTCCTTACAACTCTCTCTCTTTCTCATTTCTCATCTCATTTTTTCAAGTAACAAAAGCTACACACGTCTAACCATTTCAAGAGAGAAACAGTGACTTTGTGTGGCTCACTTTTCCATCCCAAGATCTCTCATTCTAACCCTTCACTTCTCATCATCCACCATCAAAGTAAAGCACAAGGAGATAAGTGTTCCAACGGACCGAGAAGATCAAGCGGTGGGTGATCTTAGATCTTTGTTTTTCATTTACTTTGTCTGATTATGGGTCCATATATGTGGGACCCACCTTGATGTATGTTGCATGCAAGAGGGGTTCATAGTGGCGGGACCCTTCCATCCTTACCGATGTTTTTTCTCTCTCTCTCTCTCTCTCTCTCTTTGAATGGTGATGATGAAGAAGGGGTGAGTGTGGCCCACCATGAATCATATACTTCATGTGGGGCCCTTTAGGAGAATGTGTTGGATCTACACCATCCATCCCATTAGTGGGCCCGAACAGAAGGAAAGGCACAAGTATCAGCTTCATTAAAAAAAAAAAATCAATCAGGTGGGCCACGTACATATGGGACCCACCATGATGTTGTGCATTGCCATGCCGTCCAGCGTCTCTGGACGCTGGACGTGAGATAACAGGGGTGGATAACATAGAGTATGTGTACCAACGTGGGCATACACACGTCAGTAGGAGAAAAAGAAAGGAAATGCTTTTAGATGGGCCGCTCATACGGGTCTCACCTTGACATATATGTTCAATCCATGCCGTTCATCCCCTTTTTCAACTCATTTTAGGCGTTGAGCCAAAAAATGTGGCTGATCTGTTAATCAGGTGGGTCATACATAGAAAAGTACGTTTCTTACCATTCAAAGCTATTAGGACCCACCTTGCTGTATCTACGTGCTAAAAATACCGAACATTGGACTTGTTCAGTGTATTTTGAGCCCTAGAATCCATTAGACAGTGTAGATTTTCAAGAAGTGGTCCTCACATGTGACATTTCTCAGAAAAAACAAAAAAAAAAAAAGGAAGAAGAATGAAGCAGCAGCAGCAGCGCTGCTGTCAGAAGGCAGCAGGTGCTGCCTGCGCGGTAGGGTGGGCGGACGCCAGGGGCCCACGACCCTGCATGTGGGTCCACTGTGATGTCTATTTGTCATCCAACCTGTTCATGAGGTGGGCCACCCCAAGTAGTGGGACCCCTACAAGTTTCAGCTCCATCCAACGCTCAGGTGGCCCACGCTGCAGAAAACAGTGGGATTGAACCTCTACCATTGAAACCCTTCTGTAGGCCACAGAAGTTTTGAATCAATCTGAAAATTGTGTTTTCTCTTCATCCAGGTCTGAGTGACCTTATGAACGGATTGGATGACTTGTAAACATAATGATGGGCCCCACATGGGACCCACAGTGATGTATGTGTTTTACATCCACCATCCAGGCGGACGGTGGTACCCACCATGATATATTTGTTTTATTTACACCGTCCGACCAGCGGACGGTGGAGCCCTCTGTGATACATGTGTTTTGTCTGCACTGTCCAGCGACAGTGGAACCCGCCATGATGCATGTGATGCATCCAACCGTCCATCCACTTGGAAAGATCATTTTAAGGCATGAGTTGAAGAATAAGACCGATCTATGATCAAGTGGGCCACCTATGTTTGGGTGTAGCCCATTTGACATATAAGGCCTATGGGTTTAGGCCCATTTGATTTATATAAAGCCTATGGATTTAGGCCCATTTGACATATAAGGCCTATGGGTTTAGGCCCATTTGATATATAAGGCCTATGGATTTAGACCCATTTGATATGTATAAAACCTATGAGTTTAGGCCCATTTGATTTATATAAGGCCTATGGATTTAGGCGCACTTGATATACAAGGCCTATGGGTTTAGGCCCATTTGATTTATACAAGGCTTATAGGATTAGACCCATTTGATATGTATAAAGCCCATGGGATTAGGCCCATTTAAGACACATAAGGCCCATGTGATTAGACCCATTATGATGTACTCTGAGGCCCATGGGTTATAATCCATTGCAATGTACCTAAGGCTAATGCGGCCCATTTGATGAACGTAAGGTTCACTAATGTATCCCATTTGCTGTAATGAAGGCCCAATAGGATATACCTAAGGTTCATTACAATGTGTGAACCCAACATGGTTTGTGTAATGATGTTTACTACGAGTTATGGCTTGAGAGCAATGGTGGTTTGACGTCCACATTGCAAGTATAATATTGGTTAAATGTCCGCATTATGACTCTCCCTAGGGCCATTGATAGGCCGTAATTGTTGTGTGTAGGCCGTCTAGGCCCATCTGCGTTGTAAGCATAATTCATTATTTTGTAACATGATCAGTATAATTCCATTACTCATGCCCATACGCATCATATGTATGCTTAATATGAGGAATGTTTGATCATTGCATAAGCCGTCTGGCCGAGACATTTACGGGACTCCTTATGAGACGAAGTGTCTCACATGAGCGCATGGTGCGCACGAGATTGTTGCATGATTGTATAATATGATTCATGCATCTTGCATTTACGTGACATGTGACATCAGGATCATAGCCTCCACAAGCATATCGTGGTTGGCAGGATTGAATACCGAAAATCTTGTTCTATATGGGATGCTATAGATATCCCAGGGTGAAAGTCTCTAAACCCTTATGGTACCAAGAGGTTGCTCTAACGTCTAAACCGAGTGGGTAGATGAGCGTTGAGTGCCGATTACCAGATGGTTGCGCTCTCTACTGTGTAGTGGTCGGTTGGAAGGGGGTGCGCCCTTACCCGCCCGAGAGTAGGGGGTAAAGCTAGGCTGAATCTGACCAGCTCGAGGAATAGGTTCGCTATTGACGAGCCGGGTCAGATATTAGCAGGTGGATAGTGAGGTCTCTTTCAATTACCTTATTATGCGCGATAGGGCGATGATCTGGTTTATAGTGTATTAGACCCCGGTGATATTTCAGATTTGAACTGTATCGATATGTGGACTTTGATGAGGACTGTATACTTGAGTTGCATTTCGCATCGCATGGCCTTGGTATGGCTAACATCGTTCATGCTTTGCACCGCATGGCCTTGGTATGGCCTACAGTATTCATAGATCCATCAGCATATTCCGCATTACTCTGATATTGCATGATCATATTACTACCTTACGTACACACTTTCACCACCCTCTAAGCTTTATATAAGCTTACGCACGACCGTTGCATGCAGGTGACGTTGGGGCGCAGCAGCGCTGAGGCAAGAGCGCTTCGCAGATCACTTTGGAGATTTTGTTCATCATCATTGTATTTCCCTTTATGTTCATTGTACTTATAAAGTTTTTGATCATAGTGAAAATGTAATTGAGTTTTTGGTTGTTGTTTGTGGGTTATGCCTTTGGTTATACTTATCACGATTCAAACTGATCTTGAAAATCATGTTCGTAGCATCCCAGAATCGGAACCTGGCGAATGGGAGTTGGGAGCCGAGAATGGAATTCTACGGAGGCTGTAGGCACCAGATTCGGCGATCAAAAATTTTGTGAGCCCGATTTCCGAGTTTGGGGCTTGACAGTAGTCCTTAATACCTTAGTGGAAAAACCCACTTATGTGAAGAGTCAGAGCTCTATTAGTTCGACCAAACAGAGCAACCCATAAAACATGAAAAGTAATGTTTAGTCGATCTGACCGACCGAATTGTCGATTCTTATCAGTCCAACCGACAACACTCGTCGATACGACCGAAAGGGCGCATTAAGTCACAAAACGCTCACCCATGAAATACCAAGTTATGGACCATTGAAGTGCATATACTTAATCATTTTATTTTCTTTATTTGATACACCCATTATAGCCTTAAATTTTATTTTATTTTTTTTTGGGGGGGGGGGGAATGAAAGGAGACGGGGAGTAGGATGGATCCGACTCAGTTGGATATTTACCGAGTCAACTCACTAACGAGTTAAGTGCAAAACCATTTAAAAGGAATGGGGTCTGACAATGATACATGTGCTGTGATTGGTTCTAACTGATGGTTTAGAGAGATTGGAGTAAGTCTCACGACGTGCCTAACTAAATCAGGACGCTGATCTCACAAACACGATCCAATTTGTGACTGAGTTCACTGGGCAGCTGAGTGAACTCAGCTCGACTCGGCAACGAATCGAGGAATGGACCAGCGTCATTCATCCCCTCTTCTTCTCCCTTCCTTTCTTATCTCTTTCCCTTTCTTTGTTGCGAATGTCCAGCAACTGGACTCGACTTAATCTAACTCGAGCGAATCAACGACTCAACTTGAATCAAGCGGGTGTAATGAACCAGCATAGACTCTCTCTCTCTTTCGTGTCTTCTTCTTCTTTGCTTCTTCTTCTCCTTTTGTTTGACCTTCAAGCATCTAGACAGAGCCTGGCTCTGCTACAACTTGGTCATAACTCGAATGGGTCGGTGCAGCACAAACTCAGAGCCACTCCTTGCTCTCTCTCTCTCTCTCTTGAACTTTTAGGACCGGTTATCCAAAATAGAAGGAGAGCTTTTATAGCTCTCGAAAGTCTTTCCGGAACTTTCGGACGTAACTAATCCGGGATTAGTTATTGAGTTAAGACGCCAATTTGAGTTGATCTAATTGAATCCCACTTATATGCTTACAATGTAATATTATGAATATATTTTTGATGACCTGGACTACCAAGTGAAGGTCTCGGATTGGGAAATAAGGCCCATTGCACAATGGTGGGTTTTACGGTCGGGCGGAGAAGATGAGGTGGCCGCCTATGGTAGATTTTCCTATACGGCCTTATCCTTTGATCCAATGCTTCTAGACAGACTAGATGTGTCTGCTGATCACTATGGGGTCCATACTTTGGATGAGTACAAGGGATATGATGATATGGCGTGAGATTTTCTCGACTCATACGGTATATCTCGAACTAATGAGATCTCGTACTGTTACAAAAGTGGCTTTAAGAAACCCTAAATCTGATGTACAAGAGGCTTTAGAAGTTTTTTGAAATGGGTGTGGCTGAGATCTAGCCAACGTTCAAAACGGTGAGATTCCTTCCGACTTTTCGTTCGTTGTGAAAACTCCTAAAGTAGGTTGGAACGGAGGGCTAGGATTGTTTGGAATAAAGGGTTGAGATGGAGGAATTGAACTGTCTCAGTTTGCCAGCTCACAAGAGGAATGAATTTTCATTTTTGGCAAAATGTGCGCATAAGGCACTATTTGCGGACAAAATTGTCCACACATGTGTGTGCAACTCATGTGGAAACTCCAATGGTCTTGGTCAAATTCACCTTCCGGTCATGATGGACGGTTCGAATCATTGATTTGATCTGTGATGGTGGGCCACATTCGCCCCAGCAGCGGCGTCTTTCAAACGTTGGTGAAAGCAGGAAAAGAGGGGACAATCCACTTGTTTTTGGCTTTCATCGGGTCAACATCTTGTTGACCCAGACTATGGTCCTGTGCATGGCGAGTGCACAAACCGTTGGTGCATGCACACTTTGGGTGTGGGGCCACGTTGATCCTCAGTGAGATCCACACCGCCAATCAGTTTTTGTTGACCTTATTGAGACATTTGTCCAGAGATGTGGTAGATCTAGAGCTCAAGTGGCCCATACTGCTATAATTTTAGCCTTTAATCATGGATTTTCAGCAATTCGATGGCCCAATTGTATTTGAAAACGACCGTCAGTGGTTACAAAGGTTTGTAGCTCGATTTGGTGAAAATTTAATAATTATTTCGATGACTAGTTGATCCTATATCTCAATTGGGCGAATGATTGCTTGTTTGAATGGCTGAATTGTTTTGGAACGAATCGTCAACAATTCATAAATCCTTTAAAGTATCTAGACGAGTCTAAAGGGTGATTTTGATTATTACACCCCTCATCAAATGATGTTAGGTCCCAGTCTAATGACTGATCTCGAATCCAAAGATATATTTTTTACTTCAATAGTCGGATTGGAAACCAAACATCAGGGTTTCCTAGGGTTCCTAATTTAATCTAAAGGAATTTCAATAATTATTTTCAAACTCTAATGGCTTGATTAAGTATTGTGTGCCCAATGCATGGGGGCCTAATGATGTGACGATCTATCTTAAAAACTATCGGATAGATGACTTGATCCATGGTGGAGATTCCTCACAATAGTCAGACTTAGGCTAGATCAAAGGTGAACATTTACAAAAGTTAAGTCAGTATTTTTACTATGTTAGTTTACATGGCAACACCCGATTATTGAAAAATATGGGGTGTTACAATCTACCCCCCCTCTTAAAGGGAATTTCGTCCTTGAAATTCAATGCATCTACTCATACCGTGAATGAAAATAATTCTTTTACAGTGTTTATTATCATTCACCACCCTCCTTGTGGGGCATATTTGTAGGTACCGACGTATGTAACTACCATTGAAATCTGAGTTGTTACAACGATGAGGAGAATAAAAGCTTCTAATGAATGTAAGCTTGGGGACCCAATTATGCTTATATAATTAAGAGTGTTGAGGAGTTTGAAACCTATCCAAACTCCTCTTCCTTAGGTTCCACATGAATTTGCCAATTCTACTCAAACTAGAACACTATGCATATGATACAGTTGTAGCATACTAACCCTTGCACAAATTTAGATGAATCACAACTTTGTGGGTCCGTTAGTATACTCATATCACATTATCCAACCCTTTGGAAAATCCAAACCATTGACCAATAAGGCCTAGTGTATAGAATTCTTACACAATCATTTTCCTTGTTGAACTTTTTCAATGGTGGGTCAAATAGATACGCACAATTTTTGTTTATTTGTGATCAATGCATAGGCATTTTTGTGGTTAAAATCCTACAATGTTTATATCCGTTTCTACTTGTTCACAAGATGGATCCCGCTTGAGATGAGTGGGAAGAAAATTTTCATCTTGATCTGAAACTTTGGTGCCCCAAAAGATTTGGATGGTGAGCATTCCTGCCTCCTTTTGTTTTATATGGTGCGGACCACGTAAGAGTATTTTATCTAACTATATTTTGGACGCCCGCCTTAAAATAAGCTGTCACAACTGATGGTAGGAGTGACTCTCCCACAAACATGATGGTATGCCTCCCAGCTATTTTATTGCATGGCTTCCTGCAACAACACTTTTCCGTCTGGATGAAACTGGATGGTCGTTCTTAGAAATCAAGTAATTGTATACACTTGTTCCATCGAATCGCAAATCACTCCAGATGACCAATTCCCGATAATTACCACAGCATTCTTCAGTATCCATCAATCAGTGGTTAGGATTGTTCGACCCATATGATTATGTGGTTATGACTCGTCTCCAATTGGTCACAGGAAGGTTTGATTTTAGTTACATACATGCCACATGTACAAATTTCAATGCATCACCTTGCCAAAGTATCAAATGACTCCTCGAAAATTAATATCCGTTGGTTCCGTGCCCAAAACAGGAGGAGCAGAAAATGAGTAGTTCACACTAACAGTAGTACGAGGAACGGCAAACCACCAAGGTAGTGTGTGCCGAAACTGAAGCGATTTGGATCTTGCAGATAAATGCGATCTCTGGCAAGAGAAAATTTTTTCCATGTAACAAATCTAGGGTGGGGCCTTGTAGATGAACGGTGAGGATCATCTCATGGTGGCGCAGAAAGGGTGAGAGGGGCACATCCCAAGCCATCTCTCTTTTGATAAAACCCAAACAAAAGTATCTTTTTAAACCAATTGAACAGCATTGCAGGTCAGATCATGGGCCTTATCTTTTTCACTCGGATGTACTAAGAATCTTCCTACGCTTTTGCTTTTCTTCTCGTGTTTTAAGTCTTCTCGTGTTTTAAGTCATCTCACCCTCGCTTTCGATGCAATGCTATAATACTCTGCAGAGTGTGATGGATGAAACGCAGGCACTTAAAAATTTACTTGGAGATTTCATACATGACATCTAAGTAAATCAAATGAAGCCATCTGAATTTCGGTAACTTAATTTAGTTGTTCCAAAAAAAAATAAAAAATCATGAGATTGGAGTGCACTTGTTGGAGGGTCAGAGATGAAAAAGAACCAATGGTCTTATTTCAATAAATAAGTATATAAGATACTATTATTGTTGAACCAGTCAGATTTTTAAGGAAACTTGACGACCGGAGTATCAAATAATTCCCCATTTTATAATTTGCCTTGCTCGAGTGTTACTAGTGCCACGGTAAGCTTACGGTGGGACAGGGAAGATACATAGCCCACATGATGTATGCAGGCCATCCAACCCGTCAATCAGATGAGTCACCTCGTGTGAACCCTATGCCCCAAAAAGAAGCCTGATGCGACACTCAAGTGGGTTGCAAAACACGGAATAATGTGAGAGAGTACGCCCACCCTTGATTTGCATCAGGCCCACCTGAATTGCAAAACAAAACAACCTGATTTTTTGCATAACCCTTCGTTCAGGCCAGACCTAGACCACGTACACAACATGGTGTACCCACCATATAAATCAAGGGTAATAATTTCCTCCCAACTTGTGCCCCATGGTGTGGCCCACCTGATTTATGGTTCAGCCTTATTTTCTAATTGTATAAATAGCATTTGATGACTCATCAGATGGAGGGGTTGGATTTCAGTCAAACACCACGTGGGGCTCACATCTTCCCGGTACCACCGCCGGCATTTTACACGAAGTGACTAAGTTCCCTTTTATTATAGTTTCTCCTTCCATGTAAGATGACCGACCCACCTTCTTTCAACTAACTATTGAAACGTAGTGTGCATTTTCAAGTTGGTAAAGAAGATGCTCTGGAGACTCGCACGTGCTGCTTACCTTTACATGTGACCATCCAGACCGTTCACTTGGAAGGTCTTATTGTAGATGGCCCAGATGGGAATGATCAAGTCACCGTCCACTCATGGACAGATTGTGACAATGGTTCAGATTTTGACGCATACATGGACGGACTATGATGACATGGTGGGGCACGGGCAGTGAGAGCAGGGCGGCGTGGCCTCGCTAGATGTTCTCTTTCCTAATTCGATCTACATGCACTGGTGAAACGTTTGTGTGCTCACGAAGTGCACCGAGAGGTACTATGTACCATGCAGTATGCACCGGACGAGGTTTGGCTAGTGACCCCAACACCAACCAACTAGATGGTCTCAAAGCTCTGTGGGCTCCACCATGATGTAAGTGTTTTATCCACGCCGTCCATCCATTTTACCAGCTCAGGGTGGAAAAATGGATGGACGGACTGGAGAAAACGCATACATGGTGGTGGGGTCCACAGAGCTGGTGTTGGGGTCACCCGCTACGCCTCATACATCTCCCACCGACCAACACACATTTCGAGAGAGTCAAAACAAGCTTTTGGACGTTGGCTCTGTAACATGCTTCGCTATGGTCTCGAGCTTTGCTTAGCTTGCAGGATTCAAGCCATTCATCCGGTGGTTGGACCAATTTGATTTTTCTGGCACGAAAATCTAGTCAGTGGACTCATCCAATGGGCCCCAATGATGTGGACATGCTAGTAACTTTGGTTTTCCAGTGTAGTTTTGTTTCATACTCTGTGGTCCACCTAACAAGCAGAACAGCCCGATTTTTGAGCCAGGCCAGACGTATCTGACGGATCGGATCTTGTACTTATGTGCTATGTTTGGCACATGCTGTGGGCTTAGTATACGGATGAGCTGTATACATGTGTGGGCTTAGCAAAGCTCATGTTCTCGCCGCCCTTTGTTGGACGGTGGGAGTCACGGGCCGCGCTGTTTGCATTGAAGTCATGGGAAAAGGTTCGGTAACTGGATGGACTCTTTTAGTCCTTAGTTGATCCAGGACTCGCTTGAGTCAGGGCTGAATTGGCCGAACTCACCTGAGTTAAGTGACTCATGGTATTGTACTGGATTGTTTGCTACCTTGTCTGAGTCAACTCAGATGAGCCATATCAGATTGGTACCCATGATTGAAGTTAAAAGCCCAATGAGGTTTGGTAAGTCCACGTAGGATTGGATTGCATGCATCAGGGGTTTGAATGAGCTGTATACATGTGTGGGCTTAGCTCAGTGGCTCATTTCTGAGCTGAAGGAACTGCTTGTCCCACCTCCGAGCCCTGTTTCTAACAGCTCACCTCAATGGCCTATTGATGGCCCTTTTGCTTGAACTTCGGTCACCCCAACTCTTATTCTATTTCAACATGAAGGCATATCACTTACAGTTAAACTGTTATTCTTCTCGTATAAGGGATTAGTTCAGGTTTTCCTATAATACCAACCATAATGCATGCATATTATACTTTTTCACTAGCATCATGTTATGATCAAATCAGGTGTGTGTTGGAATTTATACAGATTAATGTAATTTCTTTATGATATGGAAATCGAAAATAATTAGAAATAAAGACAGGCTGAAGCAAGTCTGAAAAATGCTATCTTTAAAGCGTAATTTGCCTCTACTCAGGTGA
Organism: Magnolia kwangsiensis; assembly: GCA_037074715.1. Taxonomy (NCBI): domain Eukaryota; kingdom Viridiplantae; phylum Streptophyta; class Magnoliopsida; order Magnoliales; family Magnoliaceae; genus Magnolia; species Magnolia kwangsiensis. The sequence goes on along the minus strand of CM073572.1, from coordinate 15,232,780 downwards.
ATTGAGTATGCTGATAGGTTACAGACAAATCGCTTTTAGAATACGACGAGCTTAGTGTGGATCTGCATTAAGCAAACACGAAGGCCCACCAAATGGAACTCTTATACACACTATCTGACAGAATTACAACAAAAGGAAAATTCTAAAGAAAAAGAAGAGAATGATTTTGTGATTTGAGACCACTGCACTGGTCAAATTCTTCAGCCCCCTGGTTCAGTTGAACTGTTCTTAGACCACATCTTTGATCAATTCTTCAAGCAATGGTTCTGATTACCTTACTATACTGCTGATGTTTTTGGTCTGTAGGAGATAAACTGTTATAATTTGTATTGAGATTGCTGGAGTGCTGTGAGATGGTTTGGAAACCCATCCACGGCCACTTTTTATAGGCTTAAGATGGCTGAGAGTTATGGTCCAGGGACATAAATCCCACTAGTCGTTTTATAGCTGTTGGAATATGGTTGTTGGAAACTAGCCGTTTTATGGCTGTTGTGAGAGAACTGGCTAGCCGTTTTATAGCTGTTAGGCTAGTCGTTTTCTAGATGTTGGCAACAGTTTCTGTAATAAAGGCCATAGCTGTTATACATTTGTGTAACAGCTATATTTTCAACCACTATATAATTAGAGGGACTCTCATTCAGTCCTCTAGTTTTCATGTGAAGTGCAAAGTGCGCCACTAGCGCCTCTACAGCCACACTACCTCAGATGCCCACGCTCTTGCACCGAGCCCGAGCCCGTACGCACTGGAACACGCAAGTTCCATTCTCCTTTGGACCATGTGTGTAAGTATTATAATACTCCCCACCTTTCATATAAAGCACTTTTTCTTCTTCTCTTTTTTCAATGTAAGACTATTTCCAAAAATCAACAAAAGGTGTTTTTCAAACAACTTTTATATATTATATTATTTTATTATTAAAATATATTTTATAAAAATCAATATTTTTGCAACAGTATGTCTAACCCCTATCACATGCAATCTAAGTCCATTCATGCATGTGCCCAAAGGTAGCCCATGCATGGACATATCAAACACATTTGCCACATTAACGGATAGTCGAATGTGTAAATGGGCTCCCTTAACACACACGTGGGCTTTTCAAACGTCAAGCCCAACATATGAAATGTGCATGATTAAAAAGTTTAAAAGCCTATTTGGATGGTTTTTCCACAAAAGAGTTCTTGCAAATTTGTCGGTTAAATCAGAAGCCAATCCATTTGGTTTCCAAAATGGGTGGGAGATCATACTAGGTTTGCAAGTGCATCCAAACACATAACATAAATTGAAAAATTAACTTAAAATGGTATTTAGGCGTCCACATGGCCCCTAATTGTGATCTTAAAGGTTAGGAAGGATTTGGTCATGTGGTCAGATACTGAACAATTTAAGTGTCATTGGTGTTTTTTGAGATTAATTCGGTGGGAGAACTGGCATATAACATTTTTCTCTTAAAGGAGAATTGCTTGAGCTCTACTTAAAAGGCGATTCTGGATTAGAATAGATGTAAGGGTTAGATTTTCAAAAGGAGTAATAAAACCCGATGGCTAAAGATTAGTTGAAACGGCACGTCTTGGTTCAAGGTGCAGTTCGACTACACAATGGCAGCAGTTTACAGTAGCTTTTCAAGCTGCAGTATCATGTGCCGTACAAGTGGCGAACATCTAAGCCCATCAAGAACTGCTTGTGTTCATCATACATCCCAAGACTCATCCTGATGCAAAATTCAGGTGGGACACACCAGAGGAGCAATGCACGGAATGTGAATATAGGAGGGACAAACCTATATACTCACGCGTTGTGGCCTACTGAATTTTTGGAATGGCCATAGTTTTGGTGTGTCCTCTCTTCCTAGTGGGCCTCACATGATAAATGGGTTGGATCAGTGGACCCCACATTCCATACTGGTGTCACCACCCCAGGGCCTTCCATCGTTGCCTTTGGTGCGTCCCGCCTCAGTCATGAGAGTCATGACTCAGGATGCATTTTGGATCTAAGGCTAACAAAGGGGACGCATCTAATGGAAAAGAGATCATTTTTTTTTTTTTTTTTCTTGGGAAGCCTTTGTCCGTTTACAGCTAAATTCCACTCTACCTATACGACAACGCAATGTTCAAATATGTGGACAGCCCGTTTAAGGGACAAAGAAACATAAAAATGCTCCCTAAGGCATGGTTGTCCAGGGAAGGGATTCGTGAGACGCCGGCCTCACCCAAGATGGTACGGCTCTCATTGTTGGACTCATCTTGACGTGTGTATTGTATGTTCACACCATTCATCCATTTTAACATATCATTTTAGGGCATTATCTAAAAAATGAATTAGATTCAATTATTAGGTGCAACGTATAATAGGAAGCAATGGTGAATGACCATTAATGAGCCACACAAGTTTTGAATCATGTTGATAATTGTTTTTTATTCATTCAGCCTCATGTGTCCTTATCAACATATCTAATGGCAAAAAAACATTACGGAAACATTAACGTGTGCCCTGAGAAGTTTTTATGGTTGGGTGCTCAATCACCATTGATTTCTAGAGTAGGGTTCACTTGAGATTTGGAGATATATATATATATATATATATATATATATATATATATATATATATATATATATATATATATATATATATATATATGCCGTGGTGGCCTTGCTGTAATGGCTACACTATCTTGGGTGAGGCCAAGGTCTCAGCTAATCGCCTCCTGCATGTCTATCCCATCAACGAAGCTTTCCACGTGTCTAAACAGCTCTTTCACCTAGGCTTAGCTTGATGGCATGGTTCAAGCTACGGCTAAACACCCCAATTGAATTGAATAAGACGTGTTTGGATGAACTTTCTCTGTGACAAAAATACCATGGGCCACGTCACCATATTTTGGTGGGAAGAATCAGACTTTTGGTCCAACATCCAAACTTGCGCATGATTGCCTATGTGGGTCCTTCCTATGAGATAATGACAGATTGGTGCATGCAAATTTTAGGACTACGGCTTTTTAGAGCCTGTTTGTTTTTTTAAAGTAAGTATAAATACCTTTTAAATAGATAATTATTATTGATTCATCCGTTTGAAAATTTATTAGAATTTTTGTCATGAAACTGGTTTTAAAGTGCTAGTTTAAATTTCTATATCTCATTATGATGTATATGATATATAAGTCCCGTCCATTCATTTTACTGGAGCATTTTGAGGCATAAGCTAAAAGATAAGGCATATCCAACATTCGAATAACCCACATTAAAGTAAACAGTGGCCTCAAAAAGTTTTTAATGGTGAGTGTTTAATTTCTTTTTTTCTACTATGTGGTCTATCTGAACTTTAAATTTCCTTTTTTTTATAAAAAAATTAATAATAATTTTTAACTCATGTCCTAGATTCACTTGGCATAACAGATGGACCGTGTGAATAATTCACATATATCATGATAGGCCCCATATATATGTGTGGGCAACTTGGATTTTAGTATAGAAAAAAGTAGGAGCTAAATCAATCCTAGAAAATGATGTGATAATTACCTTAGAAAATAATTATTACATATTTGCAATGCATTTATGATTATTTTAAAAAATCAAATGTGCCTTTATGGGAACTTAGGTTCTTTCAATTAATTAAAGAGTAATTTGGTAGGCATGAACGGATAACCATTAGCATTCAAAAATTATGTTTAATAGCTTATAATTAAGATGCATTGAAATTTTGTAGTATATTCACACTAACTTGAATTTAATTAAATTGACTTTAATACTTCAAATTAGTATAAATATATGACATTTGATGAAATGATTGTAACAAGCTCATCGAAATATTTACTTTGGCTGAAAATGAAGAACTTTCAAGAATTAAGGGATGACAAACATAAAGATCTAAAACAACATGAATTGTTAATATTTTTAAAACAGTCATTACATGACCAACATTTTAATAATTTAGATTATCCTATTGATGTGATTTTAGTGATACAACTAATAATTGAAATGCGTGAGGTGCCCTTAACATGTCATATGTAAGATGGAGTAGTAGCACGACGACTCCTTTGTTAATAGTCATTTTAACAAGTGTGAATCGGAAAAGGAAACATTGTCTGGTTGGTGTCAATTGCTATGAAATGGAATTAATGTGAATGATCTAAATTATCCCAACATTGGCCATGTAATTGATGATTAAAGAACATTGGTGAATCCCGTTGTCCAGGATCCATGCATTCCTGGACTTAATTACAATGGCTATGTAATTGATTTTTTCTCAATTTTGGGCACAATGTTTATAACAATGGACTTATTGTAATAATTTGTCTAATGTCTCACACACACACATACACACACTATTTTGAAATGTTAAAGCTGATTTATTGAATCAAAATTAGTTGATATGAATATACTACATTATTCTAATATATTTTAATTATAAACCTACAAACCTAATTTTTTTTAAAAAAAATTAATAAATTTTAATTACAAACTATCAAATATGCAGCTTTTTTAGTTCAATAAATTACACAATAATTATGATTTGAATTCTAATTTATACTAATTAAAACCGGCTAAAGTATTAGTCTTTATCAAGGAAATTATCTTTCCATGTAGCAATCGATGCATGCCGCTTCATGACAAAACATACCAAAAAGTGAGGTTCCGGTATACTATTCATTTCATTTCACACCAACCAAACAACCTCACCTTTCCCAATTCACACCAATTTATACCTGCCAAACGACCTCTAAAATGAGCTAGAGTATCCGAGTCTCGTGACACCCAACCCATGAGCAAGGATACAATCCCGGGACCAGTCCCACCCACTGGCTTATAATATGGGCCAGGCCCAAACGTGCTGTTAGCCACTTTCTAGGGTAGTCCACACACCACGTGGGCCACACTTGATCGTTAAATGCAGACGAATGATGGTCACATGGCCTAGTAAATGAGTGGACCTGCTTGATTTGTAACATTAGCTTGGGCTGCAAGTGACCACGGCCATGACAAGGCTTGTATAGGCCCAAGATGATCGCTCAGAATCCCTGCCCAAGCCTGCAATTGGCCAAAATTATGCGGTCCGGAAGCACGCGTGGCAAAAACTGGACGCCTGGACCCGAACGGGTCCGGCCAGGTCGGTTTGTTGCAATAGACCCTAGACGCAAATCACGCGCAAGATTGATTCTAGTCTACCATAACCAAAATATGTGAGAAAGGCTCGTAGGATTGTCATCATCTTTTCTTTTATTGTTATGCCGTCTCATATGCGTTTGGGATACAAACCGTTCTGTGGGCCTAGCAACCATTAATTTATAATCTTTAGCAACAATTAATTTATAATCTTGGTACAGCTCAGCCCTACGCGTTTGGGATACAAACCGTTCTGTAGGCCTAGCAACAATCTATTCATAGATCTTGGTACAGCCCAGCCCAATCCAATCAGTTACGGTCTCTTGAAAGATGGCCCACGCCCAAAAATAAGTAGTGTTCATGCGGGGTCAGGATGGGGCCGCCTAGTTGATGGCCCGGCTTAACCCGTTTTCCCATCCAGTGGGCCAGCATTGTAATTTATAGACTCTTGTGAGAGCTTTCTTCGATTGATCTATTTCCAACCCTTGATCACTTCCGAGCATGAGGCTTTTTCAGCCCGAGTAGGGCCACAGCCAGATATTATGATACTTGGTCCGAACCAAACCGGGCGCGGTTCAATATCACTTGCTAAATAAAATATCACCCCACAGCCTGCAAACTCGGGGATTTCTAGAACCACCGATCCTCCAAAATGATCTATTCTCCCATGAATCCGACCGAACTTCTACCATAAATAAATACGCGTCTCCTTCCACGTTATACCCCGGCTTTCATTTCTGGACAAGTGGTTGGATCTTCCGACATGTTGGACCCACGGTTCACTAATCTAGGCCATTAAATATGTTATGCTTCATGTGGATGGAGCATTCAACAAAACGTGTCATATGTACGACGATCTAACTTTTAAATTTGTGGCCTACAATACAAGGTTGCAAAAAGTAAAGTGGTGTCAATACTAATTCGATATGGGAGAATTTTGGAAGATAATCTATCTATAGTGGGCCACAACAGATCAATGGTGTTGATTATCGAAATATATGCCGTACTTTTCAGAACTGAAAAAACAGCGCATACTCTTGAAAAGATGCGAATCACGTACCCCAATTAGTTCGTTTTAAACCTGTCGCGACTGAGGATTCTGTGTCTGTCGCCACCACTTATGCCCACAGGATTCTAATGATCGGAACCGTCGATACTGTCAAACCTACACTACACGGGCAAACTTGATAAAATCAAGCTGAACGGACGATCACCATTATTACGAATAAAGATGCATTTAGAACAATTAAAAGAAAATTTCAATGGTTCTCAATTCAACTCTTGAATCAAAGTTCAGCATCATCAACGAAACACGAATATGGGTTGATACTTTATTTATTGTAATAAAAAGAATTTGGACGGTTTATTTCATTGGACCATCTTAGTATATGGTCCCCAGGGGTGGAGATACACACTCTTTTCTGAGTCGCGATGGAGGCAAAGCAAACTCTACCACAAATATCCAGAAATTGCCATCCGTTATCTAGAGATTTCCTCCTCCAAAACCTCCAAAAACCCGCAGAAACCCATTTATTTTAAAGTTCTTTATTCTTCCTATTTATCTGTTTTTCTGGAAGCGTCGACAATGGCGTGGGAAGAAGAAGAAGAAGAATCTGAATTAGAATGGGAAGAGAAAGACATTCCATTCGACTTCGATTTCTTCTCCCTTTTGTCTCAGCCTAAGGTAACAAAACCCTTATTCCTTCCTCCGAAAATAGGGTTTTCTTTCAGTATCCCAAAAGCCTCCGGATGCCTTTTTTTTTTTCATTTCGAAAATTTAGGGTTTTATTTCTGCGAAATTCGGATTTCGTAGGATTCGACAGATGCGAAAAGAAGAAAACATTCTTTTGGTTTGTAATGGATTCGAGTTAGGTAAATTTCTTCCATTTTGCGACCTTTCTATCATTTTTCCGTTTTTGTGTGTATTAGGGTTTTATTTTAGAGGTGCCTTACATACTGCAGGTTTGTATTTGTATGTTTTCGAGCTTTCAGTTTGTAGAAGTGGGGCCCGTGTTTCATCGATCCAGACCGTTGATATTATGGGGACCACTTTGGATTGCCTATGCGTGAAAGATCTTCTAGATGGGAAAGTACTAACCCTTGAATTGTTTCCCCAAAAATAGAAAGTTAGGATAGAAATAGCATTGGCGTTGCACATTCAACCGGATAAGGCCAATTGTTCAGTAACTCGGATCTTTGAACCTGCTGGATTTGTAGTGCATAGGCAATACACAGAACCACATCTTTGTTACCTGAGAAAGTGTGTGGGTATTGAGTACGGACATGATCTTGTGACGTGGATCCTCAAAATCCAAATTCTCAGGATTCAGATGGGGGACGGGTTGGCTGGTGCTCATAAGTATAAAATCATGTTAAAATACTTCCGTTTCAATATCATAACCTGAACTTTTTACGCATCATTGCTTCCCATCTCCTCCCTGGCGCTTCCAACCACCCCTTTTATATTGAAATATGTTGCTCCTCCCAAATTCATATGTTTTGCTTGGCTCGCTGCTATGAATTGGATCCTCACGATTGACAATCTCAGGAAGTGTGGGATGCAGCTTGTCAACATTTGTAGCTGCTGCATGCATGACGAAGAAACTGTGGATCATTTATTGGTTCACTGTCCCTTTATCAATCGCATTTTTTGGGACCTTTCGTCTAGATTCAATTTTATTGGCTGCATTTCAAACTCTGCTGCTTCCTTGCTCGCAGCTTGGCACGGTCATAAAATTGGTAAAGTGAAAACCAGAATTTGGAGAATGGCGATCATTGCCATCTGGTGGGCCGTATGGACAGAAAGGATTGAGAGGGTTTTCAATAACTCAAAGGCTTCAGCTAAATCAGTGGGATCCTTTGCTAAAAAGTTGGTCTTTGAGTGGGTTTCGAATGTTATGGGTTTAAAAGACTACAACCTTGTCTTCTTAGGCTGCTAGTTTCTTTTTGGCTGCTATGGTTTTTGTGTGTTTTTCTTTGTTCTTCAATAAAATTTCTTCGTTACTTCTAAAAAAATAAAAAAAACCTGAACTTTTTGCCTAATTTCTACAATCCACTAGAAATTTTAACTAATAGCTTTAGAGCTCAAAATCCTGATAGATCTGGATTACAAGTCATGGGAAAGAGGGCTCCATCATCCTTATTCCTATCCAAGTATCTGACGCAGGTACTCCAGTTTTTGAAGGGTACGAGTATGGTAGATCCAAAATGAGGAGGCCCATCATATCAGTGGTTTGGATCATTGAACCATGGGCCTCACTTACAAACTGAAAGCCAAACTTATTTTACAAGTTCTCCAGATGAGTGTTGTATAAGTCCTTTTGTTTTGTTTTACTTGCTAGATGCTAGAAATTAATAATTGGGGATGTAACTATGGCCCAGCCAGCCCATCAGTGGGTCCCACATTTAGATGAACTATACTGTTCATCTGATGTGCCTCATCATGGATGGGACGTGAAACAGCAATATCATCTACTAGACAATTTCAACTGTCCAGCTGATGGCTTGCAAACAAGGTTCTGAAAATTGGCTGTAGGAGACGTACTCACCGGGCACAAAAAAACAAAATGAAATGGGGTGTATCCATTCAATGACAGGCCCACTAGATGAATGGTATCAATGATAAATACATGGGACTCGGTTGTTTGGTTTGCTGGGCAAGAAAATGACATTGTATCACTGGGTCTAGCATCGTATATTTCCTCTTGATGTTATGGCTAGCACCTAGCAATAGAAAAGCTAGGGAGGCCTACGAGTCTTATCCAAGATGTATTCTTGCTCAACCTTTTAGTATTTTGCCTCCCACTTCTAACTATTTACCATTTGACTCGCTTTTATATGCAGGATTACTATAGAATATTGGAGGTTGATTATGATGCTACAGAGGACACCATTCGTTCCAACTATATCCGTCTTGCATTGGTTTGTATTTTTTGTTGATTCCATATTACTCACCTTGTCTATTAACTTTGTGGACATTCTCCATTATATTTATTTTATGCCTGCTTCAGACGTGCATATCAGCTCATATTTCTTGCAAAGTTACAAAATTATTATTGTCTCTAGTTTTAAAGCTTGAGTTGAGTTATGAAGAGTCCATAACCTGTTTATATTATTTAACTGAAATGTATTCCTTCAAATATCTCTATATAATGTTATGTTTTGGAATATTGAAGGCATTGGGTATCACAATGCTCTCTGAGTAAATTCCTAATTCTAGATGATTGTCCACTTTTTGCAGAAATGGCACCCAGATAAGCGGAATGATGAGGACGGTGCAACTTCAAGATTTCAAGAGATAAATGAAGCCTATAAAGGTGAGTTTGTTTAAATGAAGACCTTTTGCTTAGCTTCATTGCTCATACATTTACGGGGTTGTGCTCATTAATTTTGATGGTTTTCTATAATGACGATTCCCTTCTGCCATCCATGCACCAGGGACAGCTCAATATCCTAATTGCTTATCGTTCATGTTGGCTTGCCACCCCGAATTGTTAATTTAATGAAATTTTGGTTGTGCATCTCCCACGTTGATCCATTGACAACCTTGGACTAGTTGATGTATACAGTCTCCGATGGGAATGTTACTCTTACTATTCGAGAAACAGAATCATAGACTACAATGCCTTAGAACACTGAGTCCAACATTTTGTGCATATGAGTTGGATTGATAATCCAGTTTACACTACGATCATCATATCTATTTAGAGCATCCTTGCTTTGGATATGGGAATCATGTCTGCGGTCCAACGTCTCAGTTTCCAGTGGATATGGCAATCATGCATTCTTCCCCCATGAAGTTGTTGAGTCATTAATACCCTTGGACTAGTTGATTAGAGCATATATCATCTCAAAAGAGAATGTCTAACTTTCTGCTTGAAACAGAATCCTGATCTACATTTTCCATGGAACATTGTGTCCAATGGTTGGTGCGTGCTTTACACGACTGTCAACATATCTATGTAGAGCATTCTTAATTTGGAATTGGATATGGGAGTCATGCATTCTACTCTATGATTCTGCATTTTCCATTGGTGCATGTGGTCTATACCCAATGTACATGCCTACACTCAATGTTTGTCAAAACTGCAACTTCTTCGAGGTCATTCAGTCATTTGCTTGTAGTCGTGAGAATTTAATTGCCTATATTTCAAAAACAGCCCAAGCTGTGTATGGGGCAGAATAATGGTTTTAACATATCATCTACCATGTATTGCATCGCCTGACATACTAAAATTTTCTCTGTATTTGCTGATATGGGGATGAAATTGATTTCAATTTGCACTGACATGAATGACGCATAGCATGTATCATCCATGTTTAGACATGTTTTGGCTACGTGGCCTGCTGGCATATGCTCCAATACCTACAAAAACGTTGTATAGAACTTATCCATATAAGGGTCTGAAGTAAAAGGGGGCATCCGTAATTGCTTCAGTGCCAAGAAATTTGACAAACTTGCATTGGGGACCTTATAATGTTAAGTCGATACTCTCCAAATATCATCGTTTGTAGATTGCCTGAGCTGTTTCAATCCTCAAGTAAATTTTGAACTAGTATTCCATCATCATCATAGTATTCTTAACCCTGCCTGTCGTACAAATATTACATAAAGTGCACTGTATCACTGCCATTTGTTTGATACTTTACATGATATGTTACAAATTTCCAAATACTGGGTCTGCCCCGGATTGCAGAGGGTGCATAGGTTGGTTTTTGTAGTTGTGGTTTAGGAAACCTTTTGTGGTCTGGCTATCATGCGTTAATGGTCCAAGGCCAATCTGACTCCCAAGGCTATTAATTTAAAGCCATCCTATAGCAGAAGCTCTAGGTGGGCTGTGCATGATCTGATAACATGATATTTTTCTGTTTGACAGTGCTGGCTGATCCCGTCAAGAAGAGAGAATATGACAGGAGCAGAATGCTGCATGTGCAAGATTACAGTGTCATTGTGAGACATCTATTCCCTTCCCATTTCAGTTTGATTTTAGTTTATTATTATTTTGGCTCTTTCCTTAAGATACTTCCAATCCAACTACAGGAGTACCTTCATCGGTTCAAGGGTCTGATCTTGACATGCAACGGCCTTGGGATCAGGCATTCTATATGGTAAGTGGAGATCCCTGCCATAGTTGGCTTCCGTTTCTGTCTTGAAATAGCTTAGAGCATAACATCGATGAAGGCAAAAAATGAGCAGGCTTGAACTGACGTGATGGATCTTCGTGGACGTACTGATACTGATAGGACTGTTTTAGTATATGATTCCAGTAAAAAGATGGATGTATAAAATGTTAATCTCACAGGCTACATGTTTTCAGATGCTTCTGCTGCTACCTTATTGCGCATTTTGTAAGAGGGTCGTTTCTCCCATGTCCTGAAGCATGGAGTCATGGCTTCACGTCCTCTGCACTTGAGAAACTCTCCTTTTTGGCCATTCCGACACATCTGTTCATGTTGGTGAGGTAATATGGTAGATATGGCTGGAGCCGGGATATAAATCTGTGGCATTTGGTCCCTGCCTGATGCCAGATGTGCTTGGGCTGGCCCGCATTTGGCCTGGAGTTGCAAGAGTCCTGATTGATGAACGGGTCATACGTGAACCTGGTTTTAGCCAGATTTTCTGAGGTCCTGCGTCCCAAGACAGTCATGTTATTTGCCTTTAGGGCCTGTTTGGCAGGACAGATCCCATGGGATTAGGAGGGATGGGAATGGTGGTGGTTTCAGTGGATTGGTTTAAGATCCATGGGATTGCTATATACGGGGACAAGTTCATTGAGTCCGTTTGGCTTGTTTGGCATATCCCGGGATTAACCAATCCACTGACATCACCATCATTACCTTAAAATGGATCCCATCCCTCCTAATCCCATTCAATCGTGCATGGGGCATGTTTGGTTGGATGGATTGGAAGGTAAAATCTCGGGATATGCCTGGCATGCCAAACAGACTGGGTGAACTTGTCCCGGGATATAGTAATCCCATGGATCTTAAACCAATCCAGTGACACCACCATCATCACCTTAAAATCCATCCCATCCCTCCTAATCCCATTGGATCCGTCCAGCCAAACAGGCCCCAGCCGGATTGGAAGGGATTGGTAGTTAAATCTTGGGATTGGCCGGGCGTGCCAAACAGATTGGGTGATCTGATCAGGATATATCAATCCCATAGATCTTAAGACAATCCACTGACAACACCATCATTACCTTTAAATCCCATCCAATCCATCCTAGTATGTTCAAATTTGCCTGGGAAGTGGTTCTAGGGATTGGAAGGGATGGGAAGGTTTAATCCCGGGATTGGCTGGGCGTGCTTGATATAGCAATCCCATGGATCTTAAGACAATCCACTGACAACACCATCATTACCTTGAAATCCATGCCATCCACCCTAATACCATCCAATCCCTTCCAATTCCCCCTGCCAAACACGCCCTTGATGGATTACCGTGTGCCTGACATTGAAGGCCCAATTACTGAACAGAGGCTGGCCGGTCACTGGCTTTTTTTTAAATGGCCCGGTTAAAAATTACTCTCATGGTTAAAAATTACTCTCATTCAAACCCGGCTTAGCTCTCTTTCACCCTGTTTGTTGCTGATGTTTGGATTTGTTTTTGCATAACTCAAACTGGAGTGTGATGTTTTACTTTTATCTAGTAATATAGTTGCTTCTTTTTCAAAAGCTTGAGGACCAAGTCCAAGGGCTTTAAACTTGGAAGTTCCCCAGAGGATTGAGCACAGGATTCCATCAAGGCCCTAAATGGGTTGTCAGCAATTTGGCCCTGGGCTTCTTCAAGGCCAGGTGTTGAACCACAACCCAAAATACTTCCTCAGGCCCACCTCATGGCCACAGCTAAAAGGTCCTTGGGCTGATCCGGGTGACAGGGAAACCAGACAGGTGTGATAGGTTCTTGGAGGTATAATGGTGGGTAGGCTAGTTCCCTCTGCATGTGCCAGACTGGTTATCTGGAGGATCTCATTGTAAATGGGCGACATGGGAAATCCGTGACTGTCAATGTAAAAGATGAATCAGAAACAACGGCCCAGAAAAACCGCTTCTAACTCAACTCTGTATGGACCCGGAAGTTCTCTGATAGGTGAGATTTTATCACGTGGCCCACATACAGTTGGACCTTCTAGATTGACAGTTGGATTTGGATCATGGCATGGTGGGGCAGAAGGGTGAGTGGTAATGGCTAAGCCTCTCTCCAATCAGAAGATGCAAAGCGCACGCCTTGCACGAGTAATTGTTTAGTAAGAGTCTCAAATATTGCCCAAGAAATCAATCTCTCATTTGTTTGTGGCAAATAGCCATTGGAGTAAATGCCATCTTGTTCAGTCTTTGGTACGTTTAATTGTTCAGTACCTTTTACAACCATATGCCTCCCGAACAGAGAGAGAGAGAGAGAGAGAGAGAGAGAGAGAGAGAGAGAGAGAGAGAGAGAGAATATTTAATTGTGAAAATTCAATACAATTGAGAAGAAATGGCGCTAGGTTAGAAATGCTCAAACTTTGTTTTCAGGTCCAACTTGAAACCAGCATAATTCCAATTCCCAGCCTCTATAGCCCTTTGTGGTCCATGTTAAAAGATATTATTTCACAATCCATTTGAAATCTGTTTAGATTAATAGCTTGTCGGCTCAAGCCTCTATGTCCTCTGTATCATCTCTTTCTTACCTCTCGTCATACTATCCGCGACCTCCCTTTGTTTCGTTCCAAAATTCAAAGCCATTCCTCATGATACAACGTTCAAAATCTCATCTTTTTTCTTTTTTCTTTTTGGTTAAAAAATCATCGTTTCACATCTACTAAACACTCCCTTTCAGAATTCAATCCGTAATAACCAGTTCATTGAGCAACTCAAACACCTTCACCAGCTTCCTTTCCCGACAAACCGACTCAACCAGTCGCACCCACGATGCAACCTCTGGAATAAACCTCATCTCCGATAATCCATACAATGCCTCCGTTGCATCTGCTGCCTTCCCGGCATTGCATAAACCAATCAGCAGCTCGTTCGACGTGGCATAGTGTGGCATGAACCCCCTCCCGAGCATCAAGCCCAACAAGCCCACAGCCCTCTCCATTTCCCCTTCCCTACACAATGCATTCATTACAATCCGATAACTGGCCTTATTCAAATAGACGCCATCGAAGGGCAACTTCTCAACCATCTGCATTGCCTCATCAAACCTCTTCTCCCAACACAATCCGCCGATAATAACATTGAATGTCACGAGGTCTGCCTTGCATCCTCTCTCTTTCATCTCTTTTAGCAATTCAATTGCCTCGTCGACTCTCCCAACTCTACAAAGAGAACTGATCAGCGTAGTGTAGCTGACGGCATCTGCTTCGAGGCCATATCTCTTCATCTCGTCAAACACCTCTCGGGCCTCTTCCAACTTCCCTTCATTGCAGAAACCCTTCATCAGAGCCGTGTAATTATATATGTTCGGGTAGCATCCGTTCCTCCTCATAAAACTCATGATTTGATTTGCCTTGTCGACCTTCCCGCCCCGGCAAAACCCGTTGATCAAGACATTGTATGTCAATGCGTCTGGAAAGATCTTTGCCTTGGAAACCATCTCCTCAAACAATTCGATTGCTTCGGAGAGCCTCCCGCGATCGCAGAGGCCACCCATGAGGGTCGAATATGTTATCAGATTGGGCGATGCGTGCTCCGATTTCTTCATCCTCTCCACAATTTCAAATGCCGATGCGAAGTCGCCGCTCTTACAGTGGTGTTTAACCAATATATTGAAAATGCAGGTATTTGGCCGCAATCCGAGGCCTGATTTTGAATCGGAGAGAAGTCTACGTGCGAGATCAACGCGGCCTGCTTCAAGAAGCAGGTTGAGGCAGGTGCTGAGTGCTTTAGGGGACGGCCTCTCGCGGACGAACGGCGGGATCGCGTAGAAGAGCTCGAGGGTCTTCTCGTGGAGTGATGATCTGGAGAAGTGGGCCATGAGATTGAGAAAGAGGCCCTCGTGGAATTTGCAGGGCTCGAAGGTCATTTGGCGGAGGACGGCATCAACGGCATTGAATTTCTTGGAGAGGGCGAGCTTGTGCAGGATGGTGGAGTAGGTATCATGGTTGTGGTTGAAGCCGCGCTGCTCTGAAACCATGTTGAAGATTTCCAAGGCCTTTTGAGGGCTCTTCTCCCTTTTTATCATACGGATGGCGACGTCGTGGGAGATGAATTTGGGCCTTGTTGGGAGTTCTTGGAGGGTTGAGAGGGTGGGGTTTGGAGGTTGGTCTGGTTTTGGAGAGGTCGGTTTTGGTAGGTATTGGAGAGGGGAGATCCAAGGGAGCGAAGAAGAGGAAGGAGGGTAGTGATTGAGAGATACTCTTGTGGACATCATGGGATTTATTAGGGTTTTTGAAGGAAGAAATGCGGTGGTTTGAGATCATTTAATAAGGAAGGGTTTGGAATTTTTGCAGGGCAGGTGTTCGATAAAATTGCTGAGAGAAATCGAAGAGCGAAAAGGAGCAATGTGGGATTCGGAAGTAGATTGTATAGACTGTAGACCGTAGAGGCTGAATTTGGACACAGGAAGTAGGGAACGCGGATTAGGTACTACCTCCGCCTGTCCGGAGCTTGTCACAGGCAGGGGCTCAGGGCCTGTTTGGCCAGGCAGATCCCACGGTATTAGGAGGGATGGGATCGGCAATATCCTTGGATAGGCATGACGAGCCAAACAGGTCCGGTGAACCTGTCCTAGGATATAAGCCATCCCATGGATCTTAAGACAATCCACTGACATCACTATCATTACCTTAAAATTAATCCTATCCCTTGGTTGAATGGATTGAAAGGTAAAATCCCGGTATATAGGGGGGCTTGCCAAACAGACCCAGTGAACTTGCCCAGGATATAAGCAATACGATGGATCTTGAGACAGTCCACTGACACCACCATCATTACCTTAAAATTGATCCCATCCCTCCTAATACCATGGGATCTGCCCGGCCAAACAGGCCCTGAGGGACCACCGTGATGTACGGATTCGTCCATCAAGTTTTCTATGTCATATTAGGGTGATATCCCCAAAATGAGGAAGATCTGAGGCTCAAGTGGACCATAAATTGGGGATTAAATTCGTACCTTTGAAAACTTCTTGGGGCCACAAAAGTTTTAGATCAAGCTGACATTAGTATTTTTTCCCTTCATCCATGAATACGTGACCTTATGAATAGGTTGGATGGCAAATAAACATCACGGTGGGCCTAGAAAGGTTTCAACGGTGGATATCATTATTACTGCTGGTTACTGTGTGGTGGTCGTCCACTTCTGCCTTGGATCTACATCATTTTTGGGTTTGGAAAAAATGGATGGGCGGGTGACATCACGGTAGCCCATCAGACCCCCTGCCTGTGCAGAGCTCATGACAGGCGGGGTTGGTACCCAATCAGCGTTTGGAAGTAGCGGAGTTAGCAGGAAAACAATAGATCCGCTCATCAGACGGTTGAACAGTGTCAAAGCCACATGTCAAAAATCACGCTTTGGACGCAGGTGTTCGTAACATCTGAGCGGTTAACAGATGTTGACTTAGAATTCAATGTACACGAGGGGCCGACCCGAGCTGCGATGGGAACTAGGTGAGGATCTCCGTGATGTTTGTGAGAAATCGTTTTTTTGGGTTTTCAGTACTCCCACCCGCACCTAGCTAGAGCGGATGGTATGTCAGGGGTGCTGTGGGTCCCGCCGCGGTGTACACTGTCCACCTACTTTGAAAGATCATTTTAAGACATAAGCCCAGAAAGGAGGCAGGCAATTGAAAGGCTCAAGTGAACCACACCGCATGAAGCAGAACTCCTATAGTTGAAAACTTCCCATTGCCCACCGTGATGTTTATTCACCATCCAACCTCTTAATAAGGTGACATAGAACCGTATGAAGGGAAAACATAAATATCAGCTTCATACCAAACTTCCGTTGCCCCCAGGAAAGTTTTCAAGGTAAGCTTTCAATCCCCACTGCTTTCTATGGTGTGGTCAACCTGAGGCTTCAATCTATCCCCTTTTTTGGCTTAAGCCATAAAATGATCTGTCTAACATGTAGGGTGGCGTGGATAAACATATACATCACGATGGGCCCCACAGCACCCTGAGAGGACCATCCATCACTACCTAGGTCTTGGTAGGGTAGTACCCAATCCGCGCCCGGTTTGTACGGCACATAAACATCAGAATGGATCCCAGCGCAGGGCCCCACCACCTTACAAACGGGGTGGGGATTTCTCACAAACATCACGGAGGGCCCACCAAGTTCCCAGCGCGGAAACTTCCTGCCAAAGCCTCTGGCAGGCAATCCGCGTCGGGTCGAGGTGTAGCATCGATACAGTTGCGGTCGCTTGATGACCAGCTTAGATCTCGTACGTGTGAGTAGTGCACTAACGAATCTGCATTTAGCAGAGATTGTTTTTACAGGGAGAAGAAGGCTACGTGTAACATTTGTCTAAGTGACGAGATCCAGACATTCATCAACTATGGCCTACCGTAGAGAGTCTTGGATATGCTTTGACCAAAAAAAATGGGCCGCCCGATTCATTGGTAGGCCACACGTGTGAGTCGAATATATACTTTTGACCAATTTCTTTCAACTGTCCTTCTTGTTTTTTTACATGTATAGCCATATACGATCCATTTGATGAGCGAGCTTGGATCTTACACGAGTGCAACTTTAGCACGTGTGAGAGGCGTGTACTAAGTTGGCCATGCTTGGCATATATTTTAATTTATATGCGTGAGCAGGGAAAACAAAAGAGCAGAGTTTTGATACTCTGGCAGAGTGCGACGGTTGATACACATGCACTAAGAAAATACACAACCGGCATTGAGGAAACTTAAATTTAACCGCCCGGATCGTGCGTTCCTCAAATGGGTTCTAAACCTAAAATTACACTGATTTGATTTGCTAAATGGAAGGTTGCGGCCATTTAATGGACGATCAAAATTAAAAACAGTCCTCAGCGCCAATTCAACAAACGAATTCTCCGTCTTTTAGCTGATGAGCTATCTGGAGTGGGTCCCAGGCTTTGGACGGACCGACAACTGGCACGGATTCCGTCGGGTTGGGACCATGGGGCTCACCTCAATTCAATGTATGTATTGTATATCTATCTATTTTGCCCTATCATTTTAAGGTGGGCCAAAAAAAAAAATGAAGCATATCCATATCTAAGAAAGCACGCCGAAAGGATTATCACTTAACTCTTACTGTTAAAAACTTCTTAGATCCCATATAATGTTTATTTGCCATCAAACTTATTGACAAGGACACATAGACATTGGATCAAGGAAAAATGCAAATATAAGCTTGATCCAAAACTTTTGTGGCTCACAAAAAGTTTTTAATTACTGTTCACCACTGTTCATGTGAAGTGGTTCACATGAGATATGAGATTTGGATTTACTTTATTTTTATGCCTATGCCTTAAAATGAGCTAGCAAAATAGATAGACTACAGAAGTATACAATAGATATGTCAAGGTAGAGTTGTACACGAGCAGCCTAAGCTCGGTAACTCGCTTGACTTGGTTCGAAAAAGCTCGACTCGGCTCGGATTGAAACGCTGTTTAAACTAAGTCGAGCCATATTTTGGGCGCTCGAAACATTTCGAGTTGAGTTCAAGTTGGACGTAGCTCGACTTGGTATTAAGCTCGACTTGACTTTAAGTTATATATATAGTTTTTTTTTAAAATCTTACCCAGTCGCCTGACCCTACCCGTACACCCAAACCAGTAAGCCCTACCCGTTCTCCCTCTATTTCGACCAAATTGCCTAAAATCGCCCCACTTCTCCCTCCAAATTGCTTAAATCGGCCGTCTGTCTGGCTACATTTCGTTCGTCCAGCGTCTGTTTGGTCGTCCAGCATATGTCCGGCAACATTTTTTTCGAAAGTGAGTCCTATCCTCCGACCTCTACTCTCTCCATTTTTTTTGGCCGTTCGAGTAGTGGAACCCATCCGACCAGCGACCACTGGCCGGACGAACCCATCTAACCAACAATTATTGGTTGGACGAACCCATTCGACCAGCGACCACTGGTTGGACGGATCTGTTGAAGGTAAATTAAGTCTGACTAGTGACCATTGGCTTGAAGATTCAAAACAGGCTCGAAGACTCGAACTCGAACTCGACTCGAAAACTCGGCTCGAACTCGGCCAAGCCAAGCACGAGCTGCTATTCCGAAGTCGAAGGTCGAGCCGAGTCGAGCACGAGCTGAGACTCAAGCATTCTAAGTCGAGCATGAACTGGGCAAAGCTCGGCTCAACTCGTATACACCTCTACGTAAAGGTGAGCCCCATGGTCACAACCTACTAAATCCCTGCCTTGCCTTGACACCTGTACTTAGTAGGTTTGTTAGAATACATCCAAAGCAATGCCTTGGGAATTCATCCATTGAAATGGGTCCTTTTCAATGACTCAAACCCTTCATATATAATAGTCCTCATCATGAGTTATATATGTCCTCAGCATGAGTGGATAAGCGCCCCCCACCCCCCCCCCCCCCCCCCAAAAAAAAAAAGCCTATCACATAAAAGATTAAGACGATAGGAGTAAAAGTATTCTAATCTAAAAGATTTTACTCTTACCTATTAATATATAAAAAAACTACCATGTCAAAGATTTTATTCTTACCTACCTTTTCAAAGATAATATTTGTAACTACCGATATAAAAAATTACAACCATGTCAAAGATTTTATTCTTATCTGTCAATATAAAAACTTACTATCACATTGAAATATTTCAACAAAATTACCATCTCATTGAGATATTTCAACTTTTTTTTACATAATTTTCATATAAAACATGACAGCCCCAAAACACTTATTTGTTTTATACAACTATGTAAATGATTTTGGGCCAATGTTCACAAGATCCTATATCACATATGTTATCGGGCTTGTTAATCGGTAATTGCACTCTCCCAGGCAACTTCACCTGGAAATACTCTATATGGTTTGCAAACGAGTGTGACTAAAACAATTTATAAGTGAGCTTGATTTCACCCAACCGGCTATTCATCTGTCTTCTAACTTTGAATTTCATAAGCTAACCAAGCACATCCAGATTAACTATCACTTTATCTAGGAAAATGTTACTTATAGTGAAATTAGACAACCAATGGGTGGACAGTTGTCTATATTAAGTTGGGCAGGCTCGGCATATATTTTAATTTAAGATGCGGACGTCTTGACAGGGGGCTCTGTGGGGCCCACTGTGATGTATGTGTTTTACCCACAATATCCATCCATTTTAATGGATCATTTTAAAATATGATCCCAAAAAGGAAACAGATCCGAGGTTAAAGTGGGCCACGTCACAGGAAACAGTGGGATTGAACACTTACCGTTGAAAAATTCCTGGGGGCCACAGAAGCTTTTCATCCAGCTGATATTTGTGTTTTCCCTTCATCCAGGTCTATGTGACCTAATGAATATGTTAGATGACAAATAAACATAATAGTGGGCCTAGAAAGGTTTCAAAAGTGGCATCACTATCACCGCTGCTTCCTCTGGTGTGGCCCACTTGAGCCTTTTATCCGCTTCGTTTTTGGGCTTACGATTTAAAATGATATGTTAAAAATGGATGGACGGTGTAGATAAAACAAATACATCACAGTCGGCCCCACGATAGGGGTAGGACGCAATCTGCGTCCAACATTTTACACGCCGTGCTTATGGCATAGAGAGATTTTTTTTACCTCGTCGAAGGGGATTTTAGACACTTCATGTATTGTTTTCTTTGGCATCCCCTCGTATCTTTAGAGATTTCACATGAATTCTATTTTCACGCCATCTCATGGCACGTATCCTTGCTGGAAGTACAAACCGGACGTTTCCTCACAGTTTCCTTATCATGGCCAGTGAGTTGGGGAGCTCACTGGACGAACGGTTTGGATGACTGATGCTGGACCAAAGATAGTGAAGCAAGAAATCAACAGATATTTGCAGGCCCCGCAAATGATGTTGATGGAGCACGTGGCGATAGATCATAGAAGCTGGCCAACGAACTACAGTCGTAGCAACGATGCATGTGAGATAGACGGGAGAAAGCTTATGAGAGGGGCGATGATACTCATGTAAAAGGTAGTGCTGGAAATGGTGCCTTGCTATCTTGTTTGGACTCTGCATCGTGATTAGTTTGGCTGCCATTTTGAAAATATCGTGATATTTTCAGGGAAAATCCATCAAACTATATTACCACGAGATCTTAAAAATATGTGCATTCTAAATATATAGCCATTTTTTTGCCAAACTATCAAAATGCATTATTAAAAGTTTCGATTAATTCATTTCGACCCATATTTTAAAATTTTAAAATAATTTATTAACTTACAATACTAACTATTTTTAAATATTATATTTCCGACAACGAGATTCTGCCCATAATATTGCAAGAAAAGCATCATCACCATCATGTAAGCCTTGTGCCAACTAATTGGGTCAGCTACTCCTTTACTTTCGTTCCACTCTATTAAGGGGGGTCATAGCTTTAATTAGACCATGTGTCATCTGGTTTTTACTTACCCCCTCCATCCACGTCCTTTCAAGGACTTTTCCTTACCTGTCCTGAGCCTTCGACCTAAACCAACTCACACTTAACTAACACAATTATTAATTTCTACCGTACAAAATCTAAATATACTTTCCTTATATTTATTATTTATCGGTGCTACTTGTAAATTCCCTCCAGATCATTTATTTCTGATTCCATCATTTCTTGCCACTAATCCATCTCAATATCTTCATTTCACTATACTCATCTCATGAACATGTTATTCCTTAGTAGCCCAATATTCTATCTGGCCAAGCATACCGAGAAAAACATCAAAAATCTTAAAATCTTCCTCGAAACTCACGTGCAAGTAACTTTCAACGCAAGATTTTGCCACTATCCACTATTGGACAGCTTCATAGTGTTGCCTCGCCCAAAAACACACAACTCCTAATCGTATACACATTGAGCCAAAGTCCATCAATATGCCAATAATCCAAACCATCCATCAAGCACACCCCACAATCTAAATTCTCCTGGCCCATAAAAATGGGCATGGCCATTCACCGGGGAAGGTGACAAATCGACGGCTGAAACAGATTTGTACTAGCTGAAGGCCAGATGAATAGACTGCCTGAACTTTTTGAGTCAGGGAATCCACCTGATAGGGTCCAGCTAATGGACAGTTGGGATTTTGCAGACGCATCCCATCTTGACACGTGTGCAGCCCTTGATGGCCCAAGCTAGTTACCTGAGAGATTAGCAAACCCACACTAAAAAACAAATAGTAAAATACAGCCAGCTAATTCACCCTTCGTGATTAATTACGTCTTTGGATTTCATGGAAGGGCCAACGACAACCCCTATAACACTCACCTTAATAAAATGCACGAAAACTCTCTTCAATTTCAGGACATGGGTCTCTCTTGTTCATCCCATCCATCCATTCCAACAATACTACCAAAGCTCTCCTCCTCAGTCCTCCTCCCTACTCTTCATTTCATGACTTGGGTCTCCCCCCTTCATCCCATCCATGCTCAAAATTCTTCTCCTTCTCCTCCTTGATCCTCTCAATTCAATACTACCAAAGCTCTCCTCCTCAGTCCTCCTCCCTACTCTTCATTTCATGACTTGGGTCTCCCCCCTTCATCCCATCCATGCTCAAAATTCTTCTCCTTCTCCTCCTTGATCCTCTCAATTCAATACTACCAAAGCTCTCCTCCTCAGTCCTCCTCCCTACTCTTCATTTCATGACTTGGGTCTCCCCCCTTCATCCCATCCATGCTCAAAATTCCTCTCTCTCTCTCTCTCTCTCTCTCTCTCTCTCTCTCTCTCTCTCTCTCTCTCTCTCTCTCTCTCTGTTTGGGAAACATAAACAATAAAACTTTGATCGAGTGTGATGGTTGATATGCGGGCACTTCGAGATTAAACATGTGAAATATAGGCAACTTAAATTAGACAATCATGAGTCCCAATTTAAATGGCTGTGAACCATAAATTATCCTCATTTTGTTATCATATCTGTAGTGGTCCACCTGATACACAATACTGGGTTGAACCGGTCCATTTCAGAAGGTTTTTTAAAATAAAAAAAAAGAAAGAGAAAAAAGGAAAGAAAGACCAAATCAACACGTATCAACCGAAACATGGTGGTACAACCATAATGGCCCAATTTCAAGAAAATAAAAATAAAAATCCAGATTTCTCAATTTTATCACCTTTTCCATTTCAACTATAGAGGAAGTTTAAAAGGCTCATTTTACACTAGATCTAGGCCTAATTTGGGAATTAAAACACAAGATTTGAGTGCAAACTAGAGAGTCAAAGCAGAGTAAACTACTTTGGGAAAAATTAGAAGAAAGGGAAAATCTATCACCTTCTTTTTTCATATTTTCTGTTGTATTCCTATATAATGGGCCATAATCTATCGTATCATGCTTGATTGACCTTTGGTAGGTCAAACCGACAGACAACAATCTTATCAAAGAATGGTCTAGTGCACCATTGAATACATGTTAAAACCAATAAGAAAATTATAATTTTTTTAAAAAAAAGGAATGATAGAATCTGATGTTTAACAAATTTTTACTACTTTCCTGATAATTTTTCAAAAACTTTTTGGGGAAAAAAAAATAAAAGAAAAGAAAAGTGGCCAATACAGGCTGGTATCATCAGATGTGGTTCAATTTCACTAAGGTCCAATACGCCCATATCATATTGTTCTTGGGCACAACTGATACACCACTCGATACCGATATTCAAAACCCTGGCATATAGATACACAAATAGGTCCAAGCACAAAAAACAAACACACGTGCAAGAACATGCAAGCCTAAAACCATAAAAGTACATTACAATCTGTACAGCCACCAGAAATGCATTTCTTCTACTCATGCATCAATTGGATCATAAAGAAAGATTGTTTACATGCATATTGTATAAAACTAAACAAATTTTATGAGATTGGGAAGATACCATTTCCGATAAAATCAGGAAAATTTAGGGATCTCATTATGTTATTCTATGCCTCTTTGCAGCCTACAAAATCATGACAGGAATCCTGATGGCAATCCTAGTCTTGGCCATGATCTCATCATGGGTGCTGAAACACATATCCAAGAAAAAGGCAAAGGCCTCCCCAGATGTAGAGGATTTTCTCAAGGATTACAAAGCTCTCATGCCCACAAGATACTCTTATGCAGATATCAAGAAGATAACCAATGGCCACTGTCAAAAACTGGGGCAGGGAGGCTCTGGGTGTGTCTTCAAAGGGAAGCTCTCAAATGGTGATTTCGTGGCTGTTAAGGTTCTAAACAAGTCAAGCGATTGCACGGATGCCTTCATCAATGAAGTGGCCACAATGGGTAGGATTCACCATGTCAATGTGGTTAGCCTTCTGGGCTTCTGCTCCGAAGGACACAAGAGAGCTCTTGTTTATGAATTCATGCCCAACGGGTCATTAGAGAAGTTCATCTACACCAAGGGAGCTAGAGCCAATGGCTTGGGTTGGGAAAAAATTTATGAAATTGCGTTGGGGATCAGCAGAGGTATATGGTATTTGCACCAAGGGTGCAACATTCAAATCATGCATTTTGACATAAAACCTCACAATATACTTCTAGATAGTAATTTCAACCCCAAGATTTCTGATTTTGGGCTAGCCAAGTCATGCTCTAAGGAGAGTACCATTTCAATTATGGCTGCAAGAGGGACACTTGGGTACATTGCCCCTGAACTATTCTCGAAAAGTTTTGGCTCTGTTTCATGTAAGTCGGATATGTACAGCTATGGAATGCTCATTCTTGAGATGGTTGGTAGGAGGAAGAATGATGATGTGGATGTTGAGAATCCAAGTCAAGTGTATTTTCTGGCATGGGCTTATGATCAACTAAGGCAATGGAAAAAACTGGGACAAGGGGAAATGACCAAAAATGAAGAGGAGATCATGAAGAAGATGGCCATTGTAGGGCTTTGGTGTATACAGATGAACCCTGCGCATCGACCTAGCATGAACATGGTTGTTCAGATGCTAGAAGGAAGTCTTGATAGCTTGCAAATGCCTCTTAAGCCTTTTGTGTCTCCCCGCAGAGACTGTATGCTCTCCATGATATGAGAAAGAAGTGAGAAGTAAAATGTCTTCAATGATGAAAGTTTCCCACTAGTAGGGATTGTAAGAACTTAAAAAGGATTTTATATGTTTTTCTTCCTTGTATGGGAATAACTGTTTAAATTAGATGGTGACCAAAGACATACAGTTAAAAATCATGGGACATATAATTCCTTACTTTCTAAAGTAGGGTCTGAAAAAGAAGAAGAAGAAGATATAATCTATCAAAAAATTAGTTATATCTCATCCTATATAAAACTAAAATTTTATGAAGAAGGAAGCAGAGCTCCAATTCATATTGGAGGAAAGCAAAGCCGAACCGTGCAATAGGAAAAACAATTTCCACCTTGTTGTGATTGATCAAGTGCTGATCTGAGGCCATGCTCCACACCGTCATTATCCTTTGAATGCCCCAACATGGGGACATTTAACCAATCAGTTGAGTTGTAACTCACCAGAGCTAGCAGTGCATTGCCCTGACTCGGCCGAGTTGGAGGTGACTCATCTGGGTAACTTGGTGTTGAAATGGATTGGGTGTGACTGAGTTCGAGTCAACTCAAGTCACATGTGAGGGACTTGTCTGAGATTTAAAACCATGGTCATCAAGCAAATACATGATAGTTTCCAAACTGAATAATTCTACTTAGGATATACAGCTCAGTGAAAGCTCAGGGCACTCAGGCCATTGAGCAGAATTCATGGAGTCCACCCTGGAAAGTACAAGCCCGGCCTCCAAGAAAAGGAATCCTTCCCTCACCAATAGAAGGGCATCCAAGTCCCCCATAATGTGGTAAAAGAATTTTATCTCTGAGCTTGGTTTTACAACTGGAAACCCATGAAAACATTTTCTGATAACCAAACAGCTATTCATCTCTCTTACAACAGCACTTTCAATGAATGAACTAGGCACATATGGGTTGGATGTCACTTATCAGGGAAAAGGTGACTTTCAAGTAAGTTTATACCTCATTTGTAACATGAAAAGATTAACTGACGGACATTTTTCTGAAGTCACTTGGATGACTCGGAAGAGATCAACAAAAGACTATAGTGGACAAGTTGCGCATATGACATCCAATTACAGATACAATATGCTTGGGATGGAGAAGTTATTGTATATATCCTTTATTCTTTGCTATGTATGTATCCTCTCTCCTCCACGAGAGCAAGTAATCTTCCCCAAATCTTGTCTTGATTCAGCCATTACATAATGGCTATATCTTAAAGGATTAAAGGACTAGTATAATGCTTAAAGATCTCACATAAATTTCAGTTTCACGCAATCTTCATCATTCTTCGCAACTATCCCCGGTGATTAAATAATTTATCTGGTGGGACCCACCCCATGGATGGGCTAGGGTGAAAAAATAGCACAAATCAGACAATTCTTCTTTTCTTCTTTTAAACAGTCCTGCAGAACCACAATGGGACTTGCATTTTCTTTTTCCCATCAATCGTGGCTAATACATTGGCAAATGGTTTCAATGATGCTGGGCCACAGATAGTTAACCAATGAAGCACCAGATATTTGGCAGGCCCCAGTACTGATGGCAAGATGGAATTTGTACAGGGACTATCCAAACTATCTGATCAACAAACCTCCATCCATGTAATGATGCATCTGCATGAGGGGATGCTACTGAAGTAAAAGCAACCACATTATCTTTGTTTGGATTATGTACCACTTCTCTTCATTTGTGGTGTTGCCTCACCCCAAAACAGAGGACGGTTGATCGTCCACACCATTAAGCTATGGCAGCATAGGTGCCAATATTCCAAGCCATCCATCAATCACAATCCACCATCTAGATTTCCTGGCCCATAAAACAGACGTGGCTATTCAGAGGATGATGCAACAGTGCATGAAACAAATCAATGGCTACAACAAACTTCTGCTAGATGTCCACTTCTTCATAAACAGGGTGGCCGTGATGAGTAGACATGGCCTGACTTTTGGGCAAGAGAAGCTTGTTCTTGCTCATAGATACAGAAGCTTAATAAAAACAAAGGCAGAAGACTCTCCAGATGTACAAGACCTTCTCAAGGATTACAAAGCCTAGATATTGAGAAGATAAACCAAATACTTGCACTAAAAAATAGGGCAAGGAAACTCTGGACTTGCTTCAAAGGGACCCTTCCAAATGGCAGTTTAGTGGCTGTTGAAGTTCTAAAGAAGTCGAGTGATTGCAAGGATATATTCACCAATGAAGTGGCCACAACTGGTAGAATTCACCATGAAAGCATGGGTACGCCTTCTAGGGTTCTGCTCCAATTGACACAAGAGAGAACTTGTTTTTGAGTTCATGCCCAGCAGGTCATTGGATAAATTCATGAATTCTAGGGGTGATAGAACCCATGGCTTGGGTTGGGAAAAGATATATCACATTGCAATGGAAATCAGCAGGGGGATCCAGTATCTCCACCAAGGGTGCAGGATGAGAATCTTGTATTTTAACATAAAACCTCATAATATGCTTCCACATGGAAATTTCAAATCCCAAGATATCCGACTTTGTACTTGTGAAGTTATGTTCTAACGAGATAAGGACCATTACAAGTATGGCTGCAAGAGGAACTCCAGGGCACATAGGTCCTGAATTATTTTCAAGAAGTTTTGGGGCTGTTTCATTTAAGTCAGATGTGTATGATTATGGTATGCTCATTCTCACAATGGTTGGAAGGACGAAGAATGATGATATTGAAGTGAGTATCCCAACCAAACGTATTTTCCAGCATGGGCTTATGATTGACCAAGTCAAGGAAGAGATCTGAGACTTGGAGAAATGACTGAAAAGGAAGAGGAGATAGTGAATAAGATGGCCACTGCAGGACTTTGGTGCATCCAGATGAGCCCTTTGCAGCATGGCAGCGCCCTTCCATGAAATTGGTTGTTCAGATGCCTGACGGAACTTTAGAAAGCTTGCAGATGCTGTCCAAGCCTTTCGTATCTTCTCATAGAGATGGATCGCTCTCCATATTAGAAGGAAGCAAAGTATAAAGCATCCTTAATAATGGAATTAATCAACTATCAAGGGTTGTAAGAGCACTAATGTTTTCCTTTTTTCTTTTCTTTTTCCTTTAAAAAAGAAGAAGAAAAGATCAGAAATAATTGAAAAATAAAGTTGCTAGAGGGTATTTTTGTCAATTGGATGTTGTGTTGACAAATTTAGTATTGGAGGACCTATATAACAATTTAACTCTTTTGACGTTGTCCACGGATAAGGATGGATCCTTGTGCTTCTTAGTGTACCCTTATCAATGCAGGTCCACATTAACCAACCAGATTTGTATGAGAAGGAATCATCTTGCAGTGTCTTACATATACATCCCTAGGGAAGATGAAGTACTCAAACATTCTTTCACTTGGCAATGGGCAGTCATGGGGCATGTTATAGTGGGGGTAATGTGGGTTGGAGTAGTAGATAACCAAAATCCCTTCTCTTAGAGTTTTTTAAATTATTTTATTATTATTTATAATGATAACCACCATTTTATTAAAGCCAAAAAGGAAAGCAAACAACAAAACAAGAAGCCAACCAGGGGCCCTCAAGAAAAGTGACCCTCTCATCACTCCAACTAGTTCAACACTAGCAACCCCAGAAGAGAACAAACAAAAATCGCAAGAGAACCCTAGAACAACAGAAACAGAAGAACTGAATACAACCAAGGAAGGCCACCCAACATAAGCTTTAAAAAGAAAGGCCATCCAATCCCAAAGAGTTTCCACTCTAGAGGACCCAACGAATTCCAGGCAAATCACAGCCTAATCCACTAAGAATGGAGCAACTTTCCTTTTGACACTCAACTGAAGAAGCCCCGTCCTCAAATATCAACTCATTCCTTTCTTTCCAAATGCTCCATATGATCCCAACCAGCAACATTTCCAAAATACATTCCCCTTCTCTGAGAAATGACATCTAGCCCAACCTGAAATGAGATGCTTAACACAAACCTTGGATTGCCAAATTTGTACTAAATGGGCCAAAGAAATAGGACCACACCTCCCTTGCTGATAAGAAATGCAAGAATAGGCAATCGAGAGACCCATCTTCATTGGGGCATATTTTCCCTTCTTCAGGTTATCCAAAGTCAGTATTTTATTTGCCATATATGTACAAGCAAACACTTCTACCCTGAGAGGGAGATGGATTCGCCAAACTCTGGCAAGGAGTAGGACTGATGCTCTATCAACGCACTAGCAGGAAAAAAGATTTCAAAGGAAAGGGACCAAAGCCCCCACATCTCCAAACTTTCTGATCAGGATTACTCACATCCACATGGATCTTATTAATCATGCAGCATAACACACCAAACCTGGTAATCTCATTGTCCTTAAAATGACAATGAAAAATGATGTTCCATACAACATTACCCCCTATAACATCAAGATAATCTCCAACAAGACCCTCTTTCATCTGGGATAAGAAGAATTCCCAAAGAACGTGCTCAAAAGTATCACTTTCAAAATTGGCAACGGTGAAAACGTCAAATTTTGGCTTGATCCTTGGCTGGGAGATTGTCCTCTCAAAGAAGAATTCCCAAACATTTTTCATATAGCCCCTAACCAAGTCATCTCTGTTGCAAACTGTCTCTCCTATTCTGCTGAAAATATAGTCTGGAATTTAGTTTGCAGAAGAAACCTTCAGGACTGGGAAACTACAGAATATGCGGCACTCATAGAACGTCTCTCCATGGCTAAGCCGGATTCGGGGATGGAAGATAAGCTGATTTGGAAGGCAGATAAATCAGGATCCTTCACGGTAAAGTCGTTCTACAAACAGTTGGACAGCAACCCTCTCCTCGATGATCAAATCATGACTAATCATATATGGAAATATTCGACTCCTCCAAAGATCGCTTTCTTTGGGTGGTTAGTTGGAAAGAATAGGGTCCTTACAATCAATAACTTGAGGAAGAAAGGGATGATTCTCCCAAACATCTGCCTATGCTACATGGCGAACGAAGAGACGACCGACCATCTATTTGTCCATTGTCCTTTCATCAATCAGATTTGGCCTTCAATCTTAAATCCTTTCGGTATCAAGTGGTGTCCTTCGGACTCTTCTGCCCAGCTATTAAAGGCGTGGCATGGAGTGCGTCTTGGAAAACACAAAACCCCTATATGGGGATTAGGTTTGGTGGACCATTTGGGAAGAAAGAAACGGCAGATGTTTCAGAAACAAATCAAATTCTGTGGAGACTTCTAGGCAAAGAGTTATTCAGATAATCATTGAATGGGCTTCAAATGTTGACTCCCTAAAGGGCCGTAATCTCTGCTTCCTGGGAGCTTAGTTCTCATTGCCTCCTCGGCAATCTTTGTTCTCTTTGTTCTCTCTGTTTTTCTTTTAATAGAAATTATGTGATCTTTTCAAAAAAAATAAAGCCAAGAACCGTGTTATCAAAGCATCCTCCCCAACTGATGGGGACATCACACGCACACGCACGCCCCCCTATGCGTGTACACAGGGAGGAGGCAGACCCCATCGTCAATCTAGATCGATAACGATGTCCAGGAAGGACCTCCTGGCTAGAGGACTGTGTTTTGGTCCCTTGGAGTAGACCCGATCATCATGTGAATCCGACAATGGGTTCTCATGATCTTAGCCCACTATTCTAATTAATCTAGTACTTTGAATTTTGATTATTATTGTTATTAGCAGTATCATGAACGGTTTAGATTTCTTTGATTAGTTGTTATTTTTTATTAGGAGTATCATGGACGGCTTAGATTGCTTTGCTTTGATTAGGTTGTGCAAATGGCGCGAGTTTTAGGGTATAGGGTTTTATTATAAATGGGCATCCCTTGTAGTCTTTTTTTGATTCATTGAAGATTAATAAAATTTTCGCGTTTTCTTGCTCATTTTCGAGTTATGAAAACCTAATTGGATGCGAAGCCCTCCCTTCTTCGAAGGACTAACTACCATGGTGCGAAGCCCCAACTATCTCGATTCGACCCCACCTTCTTTCATCTATATTTCTCTTCTCCTACAATCATCTACGCTTCAAATCCATCTTCCATTGCAGTTGTTTCTCTCTACAGCAGATTTCCAGAATCTGGCCCTGCAGGAGGGCTGAAACTTCGGTGGAGTACCGCACACAAATCGTGCATCAGATCGAGCTAATATTTGAGAGTTTTGGAGTCGACCCTTGGCTAACCAGGGCCACGCTAGCCTTTTCTGAATAGTGGGCCCCACACACGTGTGGCTGAGATCACACGCACATAGGTCTGGACCATTACTGTTGTCCACACATGCGGTACTTCTCTGGTTCATCTCTCTCTTCTCTTTCACTCCTCTTTGACCCAAAATACCTAAACCTAACCCTGAATTATTCAAATCTCCAATTTCATGCCCTTTCTTCAACCTTAGGGTTCCCCGAATTCAAATTTTTGAATCCCTTGGATTGGAGAAATTATTTTTGTGCATGTGCGAATGAATTTATCCTCATTTGATTCTTGTTTGGTCTATAATTTTGATTAATCTGGCCCTAGCATGTGTAAGCCTCGATCCGCATAGATTCCCCTTGATTGAGTGCTTGACTTTATGTGGGATGTGAAATTTTGTGTAATTGTTTCTAATTTAGTATGATCTTAAGCCTGAAATCTTGTACATCATACTTGAATTTCATGTCCTGCATCACCAACCCATATATCCTCCTAGAATCTCACCTTGTCCCCATCACCCACCACATATCGGATCCCACTATTCATGTACCTTGACCCTTAGCTCCCTATTTCACCTCATTGGCCTTGAGCAAAATTTGCTCATAGCATTCCACACCTCTGACCACCTCCACTCTGGACTATCCCAGGAAACCAACCTCTTTCTAAGCAACCAAATTTGCCTCTAATGATTAGACCATAGAGTTTAGCTCCTTTCCAAATCTCCAACTCCATTGGCTAAGCAATGCCTAATTCCTCTCTTTAAGATTACCAATGTCAAGACTCCTTTCTTCTGTGCACCTCTTATCAACTCATAATATGGAACTTATGCCTTGCTTCCCTACCCAAAGGAAATTCCTTTGAATTTGCTCTATTTGCTTCCTATGAAATAGGTTCGACTTACAGAGATTATAAGAGAATAGTTGGCATAGTAGTGATAACATGTAATATTGCCTCATGCATAGACAACCAACATTGCATGTTAAGATTATGGCTCTATGTCATATCTTCAATGCCAAGAATTTGTGACTAATATGAAAAGTCCGGCAAGGCTACATAAAGCTTAGGTGCTACTTTCATTGCTCTAATCTCGAAAAAGAAAGGAGTAGAGTGCTTGGGGACTTCAAACCGATAAGTTTACTAGGGGGGCCTCATAAAAATCAAGGGTGTTTGTAGCAGGGAGGCAAATAACAAATTGTGCCTTGATCGTGCACGAATGCATCAATGCACATCACAAGGAAGGGAATAAAAGAGTATTTTGCAAGTTTGATATGGAAAAGGCATGTGATCAATTGGAGTGGGATTTCCTAGATTACAGGCTTGATCAAATGGGATGCAGATAGATAGGGAGGCATTGGGTGCAAATGTGTGTGAAATTGGCAACGTTTTCGGTTTTGCTAAATGAATCTCCAAGTGGCTATTCCACGGGAACCAAAGACTTGCAGCAAGGGGATCCTTTTTCTCCATATTTGTTTGTGGTGACAACAAAGGCTTTAAGCAAGATACTAGGTAGAGATGTAAAAGTATGTCTGTCTTATCGACACTTTTGGGGTGGATAAGTCAGATTTTCAAGTTTCTCACCTTCAGTATGCGGATAACACTATCCTTTTTTGTGAGGCAGAAGAACGTAAAGTAGATGATTTAAGGACGATCAAGCAGGCTTGAAGGTAAATACAAGCAAAAGTGAGCTTCTGGGTATTGACCTGTCAAAAGAAGAAACAATTTTGCTAGCATATTTGGCTGATGTATTGATTCATTTCCATCTACCTACCCTTGGCTTCCACTCTATATATGAAAGCTAGCAAAAGGGATGTGGGATAAAATAATTGAGAGATTTCAAGGCAAGCTTTCGAGATACAAAAGTAGATATCTTCCCATGGGTAGGAGGTTGATGCTTGTAAAATTGGCCATGTCCTATCTTCTGATTTTTTTTTCATGTCCTTTTTTCAAAGGTTTGAGATCATAATTGGATAGGTCAGAAAAATTGAAGTGGGAATTCTTATGGCAAGGGGTAGACAAAAAACATAAGTATCATCTAACAAACATGGAAGAGATAATAAGCCGTTTGAGGAAGGAGCGGGGCTTTGGAAGCTAGACTAAACGAACCAAGCTCTTTTAGGGAAATGGATATGAAGGTTTGGTGTGGAAAAAGGAAGTCTATGCAGAAATGTGATAGAAAGTGATGTAGAGTGGGTCGTGGACACTTTCATGGTCAAGATGGATTAGAAAAGGCCTGGTCGATGACAGAAGTGATCTGAACCGTCAGAACTTAAAAGTTAAAACGGACGCATCTCGCAAACCGGAATGAGCTATCGGACTTACCATATATGATTTTGGGGTAGGACGAGCTCCTTTAGCCACCCAACCCCACTACGTCTGGTTACCCACGCCGATTTTGCGAAATACCATTAGATCGACAGTCGAATTCTTGCTTTAATTTCGTTTTTACTATTTATAGTAAGTTTTAGTTTGGTTATATCTCTTCATCCATTGGGCTTTAGGAGTTGCGTTCAACATGAAAAGTGCTCAGAATAATTAGGAGTATAGCATGGTTGAACCAAATAGGACACTATTTTTGGCCAAAAACCACGAGGTCTAGTTAAAATCACGACCATCTATAAATAGTAACCACGAGGTCTAGTTAAAATCATGACCATCTATAAATAGTAAGTTGTGATTTCTATGAGTTTTAGTTATAGTCTGATTCCAAAACTTCTCCCTAGGGTTCACAACATTATTTAAAGAGTGTTATCTCGTTTTTTATTATCAATAAAATTATTCCAAATTTTCTAGAAATTATTTTCTATTTTTCTCCTTTTCCTCATGGATTTGAGGTATCTCTGTGAGGAGTTCAAAGAAGTTCCGTGGCTTCGGAATAGTTATCCCTTGAGGAAGACGGTGCTCGACCTCAACACGTTCATCCCTGCGTCAGAAAGGAAGTATGGGGTTCAAGAAGAGGGGTGACAGACAAGGGATGCATGTTTATATAGGGCTTTGGCGGTATAGAAATCAGTAGCAATGTTGAGGCAGAAGTTTATAGAGAATGTGGGATTTTCCTTGGGTGATGGAAAGAATATCCACTTTTGGGAGGATGTCTAGTTGGTTGAAAAGGCATTGAATGAAGTTTTTCCACGACTAGCGAAAATATCATCAAAGGCAAAAATATATTGGTGGCTCGTTGTTTCTCCTCCTAAGGAGAAGATGTGACTTAGGTACCTCATGTCATAAAAAATTGTCAGATGAAGAAATGGAATATTTGGTCAGCCTTTTGGAATTATAGCATAGTGGAAAAGCATTGTCGAAAGTAAGGGATGAGATGGTGTGGACCGAAGGAAAAAAACTGGGCGTTTCTCGGTGAAGGCATGGTGTAGAGTATTAAGTGGATCTTCAGGAGATCACTATAGCCCTACAACTTCAGTTTTGCGCTATGACACTCAACCCAAGGTTGCAACTTTGGCATGGCTTGTGGGAAGAAATAAGGCACTTATAGTCGACAATCTTCGCAAGAGCGAAATGGTGCTCCTCAATGTTTGCGTAATGTTCCTTCAAAATGATGAGACGATAAATCATGTTTTTATCCATTGCCCATTTGTGAAAGGAATTTGGGATATCTTCTTGCATCTGTTTAGGGTGTCACGAGTAATGTCGGATGCAATAGAGGATTTTTTGCTAGCATGGGATGGCAGTGGTGTGGGTAAGGTAAGGTAATTTGGAAAATGGCGATGTTGGCGGGTTTGTGGTTTACATAGGGGGAAAGAAATAGTCGTTGTTTTAGGAATCAAGGTAAGAGGGTCTCAAAGGTGTTTAATAGGCAACAATGTATTGGAGTGGGAAATAGCGTCAAATGTATTATGAGAGTTTTTGTTTCCTCTTTCTTGGTTCGATTTGTAATTCTTTTGGCTTTGGCCGTTTCTTAATAAAATTAAAAACCTTTCAAAGAAGAAGAAGAAGAAGCTTCAATTTCATGTTTTGACCCATGGCCTAGTGACTATCACAATGTCTAGTGCCATGTCTAATGCAACATGAGCAAAACAATTGATAAAGCTTATACCATTTTCAATGGCAGAGTGCTCCCCACTTGAGACCTACACCTCCATAAGATCAATAATTGACACAACCACCCCAATCATTAAGCTCCTTAATAGCCACTGACTCACATCCATCCATAGGAGGCAATTGAAATCAATCGTATGGAATGACAAGAAGAGGCAAAGAAAACCACTACAAATGGCCAAACTTTGTAACCTAACTAAGGTTAACTTACACTAAGCACTTTCAGACTTTAGCAACCCAATGCCCACAATGGACCAAACTTCGGTGATGTCTAGGCCACAACTTTGACTTGGCTTAGAAATTCCTAGAGATTCCTACCCCCTTCCTGGGGACACAATCTCACGCCCATTGCTCAATCATTTTTGCAGCACACTTTGGCATCACTAGATATGAGCTCTTTGTTCTTTTGATCCTGTCCCAACTCAATACCCCTTCAAAGAATGGAATTCATTGGGAGGTTGATGAGGACATCACGTCACGTACATTAGAGGTCCAATGGAAACTGCTTCTAGGGTCAACTTACACTAAGCACTTCCAAACTTTAGCAACCCAATGTCCACAATGGACCAAATTTTGGGGATGTCTAGACCACAACTTCAATTTGGCTCAGAAATTCCTAGAGATTCCTAACCCCCTCGCCAAGGACAGAATCTCAGGCCCATTGCTCAATCATTTTTGAAGTGATGGGGCACCGCACTTTGGCATCACTAGATATGGGCTGCTAGTTCTTTTGGTCTTGTCCCAGCTCAGGACCCCTTCAGAGTACGGAATTCACTGGGAGGTCCAATGGAAACTGCTCCTGAATTTGATGCAGGTTCTGCTTCAAAAACATGCCATTCCATCTAGCCCAAATCCTATGCATAACTAGTGTAGTGGAGGCATGAAGTTTTGATGTATTTCTATTGCAACAATGAGATTTGCACCCTACCTTAATGCCTGTTTCACAATCTTTAAGCTTCATACCAACCCCATGTACAATATAGTGCCAACTACCAATGGACTAGATTAAGGAAGCGTTGCAAAAGAAAGTAGTATCAAGAGTATATATTAATGTGATTAAGGATACGTATTAGGGAGTAGAAACAAATGTGAGGACCACTAGTGGAGAGACAAGTTCCCAATTATGGTAGGCTTGTACTAGGGTTGGCATTGAAATTGTACCTTTTCATTTTGGTTATGGATGAGTTAATGAGCCATTTGCAAAAAGAGATCCCATGGTGCATGTTGTTTGCAGATAACATAGCTTTGATTGACAAGACAATGGAGGGTGTAAACACAATGCTAGATTTAAGGAGAAATACTCTAGAATCTAAAGGATTTAAAATTAGTCGGACTAAAATAGAGTATATAGAGTGCAATTTTAGTTACAATAGGAGTGACTACAAAGAAATAGTTAAGATTTCTGAACAAGAAGTTTCCCAAAATGACCACTTTCGATACCTTGGATTAGGAATTTACAAGAGTGGAGGTTGAGAAGGATGTTTCCCATAGAATTCAAGTTGGGTGGAAGAAATGGAGATGCGCCTTTGGAGGTTTATGTGATCATCACGTACCTGTCGAACTGAAAGGCAATTTGATAGGATAACTATAAGACAAGCCATGATTATGAGGCAATGTTGAGTAGTTAAGGAACAACTTGTTCAAAGGATGAGTGTAGCTGAAATGAGGATGTTGAGATGGATGAGAGGAAAGGCGAGAAAGGATAGAATTAGAAATGAATGCATTTGAGGGAACTTAGGAGTAGTATCAATTAGGAGTGCAACTTGGGTTGGGCTCAACCCGAACCCGACTAGCCCAATCCAAAATCTTGGATAGGTTGGGTTGGGTTGGGTTGGGTTGGGTTAGGTTGCAGTCAGGTTGGGCTTGGGCTGAAAATTTGCACACCGAAGAGTCATGGGAAGTTACAAATATGCAAAAAGCAAGTGTTTTTTTTTTTTTTTTACTTGGGACAAAAGCCTAAAAATAGAAGGCTGTAAACTAATATTTATATGATTCTCAATGTTGCTAGGCTGCAGTTTATGGAGCCTGGTTTGAAAGCCATTATGTTGTGTTTTGGTTGAGTTGAAAACAAGATGCATTTAGTTAGTGTCTTCTGTTTCTAGCAGTGTTCGAGTTGTCGGTACCGCTACAAGTTTTGCTGGTCGGAAATAAAGATATAATATTGTTATCACCGATAATATCGCCGATAACTAAAAATGTGAAGAAAAGGGGGGAAACAAGGGAAAACGGTGGATTTTTTCAGTGAAACTTCAGGACATGCCTTAATACACATATTTACATATTCAGAAATTATTATTTTTTTAAAGCATAAAATAGTAAGTTTTTATTTAATTGGGGCTTAAAAGCATCAACTACTATAAAAAATCAGTCCAATAGTAAACAAAATGATTTTATATAATACAAATAACAATTTTATATTGTACAAATGCAGGTAACATACAATAATTAAGACATGTAAAAGTAAAACCCATCCATCCCATCCATCCATCCATCCAACCATCCATCCATCCAACAACCCAATCCATCCATCCATCCAACCATCCATCCATCCAACAACCCAATCCATCCATCCATCAACTTCATCCAACAAACCCAATCCATCCATCCAATCCATCCATCCATCTAACCATCCAATCTATCCCACCCATCCAACTGTCACATCCATCCATCCATGCATACACACATGATAGATGATACATTATTAATTTTTACATCAAATATATTTGTATTTGAAAATTTGAAAATAAAAACAAAAATCGAAAAAAAAAAATCATTTAATCCCCCTTTTTTTTCTTTAAATGGGCCCCAATGGGCTCTAATTAGGTCATCCCATGGCCCCATCCTCATCACTAATTATCATATATTAAAATGGCCTAATGGCCCCATTTAAAGGAAGAAAAGAATGGATTAAATATTTTTTCACAATAAACATATTATTATTTTTTATAAATATTTAAAATTTTCAAAAATTTAAGCAATGGCTAGATCAGCCCGTTTTCATAATGATATAAAAAATGGGACCTCAATTTGTTAATTTTGGGAAGAAATTGGGAAAAAACAGATTTTTCCCATTTTCCCCAAATCGGATCAAATCGATCCCAAAAACTATGAATTTTACACTTAAAATCCATGTCAATGCATGATTCTCATGCATAAACATGGATTTCAAGTGAAATCCCTGCTTCAATCTAAGAAAAATGAGGGTTTGGGGGGATTTTTTCATATCTTTAAGTTCCGGCCCACAAGAGCTTCAATCTCCAAAATCACCCCAAATCTTCTACTCAAAT
This sequence comes from Magnolia kwangsiensis, assembly GCA_037074715.1. Taxonomy (NCBI): domain Eukaryota; kingdom Viridiplantae; phylum Streptophyta; class Magnoliopsida; order Magnoliales; family Magnoliaceae; genus Magnolia; species Magnolia kwangsiensis. Next base: position 15,194,070 of record CM073572.1, on the reverse strand, counting down.
ACAAATAGCTTCAAGAGGAGATGCCGAAATTGATCATCCAACCAAGATCTGAAGGAATTACAGCAAGTCCTCTCAGTTTTCTATTTTGTAAAAAATAATAATAAATAAACAAATAATCTTCGATTTTCAGCTATTTACACAGGTGCTGCTGTCGGTAGAAACCGTTGTTACTGTAGTGATAATATCGCGATATGTGTGTGTGTGTGTGTGTGTGTGTGTATATTTCATCGTAGAAGCTATTATGTAGCAACAATGCTCAAAGGTGTTATGTGCGAAAATGTCGCCATTTTCACCAACAACTCGTCGAAACCAGGGAGGGATACGAATAAAGAGGAAGCCAATGTCAGTAGGCTGCCGAAAAAGATAATATAGCGATACTATCAATAATATTGCCAACAACACGAACACTGGCTTCTAGTAAATGAAGCCTAGATCAGCTGACTTATCTGGAATGGCATTTTAATTGAACATCCACATATTTGACTTATCCCCTCCTCGAGTGGCTTCGCCCATCTTTTCTGATCAGGTTCTTTTGGTCCTTGCTTGTTATTTTGGGCTATGGGTCTCTCTGTTGTTAATAAAACCCATATTTGCCAATTAAAAAAATAATAATAAATAAATAAAATAAAAAAACATTCACATTTATCAATGCTGACCCCAATTAGTTGGGATAAGGCTTAGATGATGATGATGATAACAAAAAGGGAGGAGGGCATATGCAAAAAACACTAGTATTTAAGCATCTATGGGTACACCTCTGGCTATGAGAAGGAAAAAAATGAGTTAACTACCTGCACAGCACATATTATCAATCACTTCACTCTTCAACACATTACCCGCTGCTGGATCAATTGCTTCAACAAGGCAATCAAAGAAGAGGATGAAGCATTAGGTTCTCTTTTCTTTTTATTTTTCTTTCTTTTTTTCATGTTAACAGTACCAGAGATTGAACCCTCGATCACTCACACATACTACGCTGTCTTGATGAGCTCATCTAACGAGCGGGAGATGTGAAGCATTAGGTTGTGTTACGATCTTCTTTCAAATATTCTTTCATTCTACATTATTGCTTGAAGGGGACTCAAAAGCAATAAATGGATCAACCAAGAGATACCTTCAGGATACTTATGGTCTTTGGTGAAACATTTGACATTCTCAATTACTTTCTTTTCTGAGAGTCGTGTGTCCAAAGTGAAGAGAACAGTGACAAAATGACAAATAAAAAAGTATACATATGTCTGGTTCCTGTAGTTTGGGGTTATACATTGTAATTTGTATCTACCTTACAGAATTTCTCATTAATTCAAATAAATATTGTTTTCCATAGTTCTCTACCATTAACAAATATAACATGAAAACAGTTTCCATTTTCCTTATTCTTAACCAAGTAAAAAATTTGGCATAAAGCAAAGAAAGTTCAGAAGCAAAGTCAAGTGAAAAACCATGTCCCTACAAAGCTCACCAACCACAAAGACAGACACCTGCATGATTTCCTTTCAGGCGCCAGCCCTTCTGGATAATAACCTGTCCATGGAGGATGAAAATTCACAGATGGAACCATGGAAGGGTAACTATCATCTATAGAAAAATACAAGCTTGTTCGGAAGCACTGCCACAATTTCTCAATCCATGAAGTCAGATCTCTCACTGATAGAATCCCAGTTCTTAGTCTTAGCCAAATGCCAAGGTTAACTGTCAATGAAGCAAGAAACCTGGATAGGTCCAATGTTTTAAATATCATTATCGCGTAATGCATCGCACCCGTGGGATATGGATACATATCGGTTATCACATGAGATATATCGATTGTAGCGCATAATGTATCGTTGTTGTTGGGAAACCTGGGAACATTGGGAAATTGGTCGAATTTTTCAATGAAACTTCAAGGATTGTTGAAAAAGACATCAATACACACTTATGAATCAAAACATTACAAATAAAAGGGCACATAATAGGGGTTTCCTTTGTATGGAGTCCTAATATATGCGCTTTCCAACTGAACTGATGCAGGTATATTCAAAGTCTATTTATATAATTTATAAACGTAAGAAGACATTTATGGAAACACAAGCAATACATTCAAAAGCAAAAGAAGAATCATAGATCAGATTACATACATGTTTAGTTTTGTGTTTGGATACAAAGATTGCAACTGATTTGTGAGAATTTGAGAAGTTTCGATTTTTCTCAATTTTTCACAACTTGACCCATCTCCCCAAATCTTGAAATCGAAGTTCCAAATCCATTATTTTTCATGGAAAACGTGAAGAATCATAGATTTGTACCATTTGACACTGGTTTAACGTGATTTACAGCAAAAACATGGATCGAAAATAAAAAATGCTCACCAGATCGAATAGTAGGGATATATCGGCACCAGCCGTGCGTTTTGTGTCGCGCATGTGGGATACAAGATATATCGTGGGATATATCGGCTGACATCGTCGATATTTAAAACACTGGGTTTGCATCTTTACCTTCTATTTTTATTTTTATTTTAAGATGATCCTTCCAGCAATTAAGAGTTTCAAGTTTCAATAATAGTAAGGGTAGTCACCCTTCAAAACTCTAATAGTAAAGGGTAGTGGAGTACGTGGTATGCATATATTATCTGAAGAAAAGGGGCATTCAAAAAGTTATTAAAAAGTGACTTTGCTTAGTTGTCCAATGGATGTGGAGAGTCATACAGGCTAGATGGTGATTACAACCTTTTTTAATTTTTGGAGAGTACTGATTACACATATTCTTGAAAATTAAAGGGGAAAAAAACATACTCTGCGGTAACAGTGAGAAAACCACTAAATCCCAATCTAGTGTTTCCATCTCAAGGCAAACTAAGGAAACATGAATAACACCCCACACTTGCATCTAGATGCAGCAAAGACAAACTATGTCAAAAATGGCAGGTACCTTCGTATATCAGTCATCAGTTGACCCAATAACTTGCTGCTTAAACTCTTCAATTTTGGCTGACAACTCATCCCTATCTTTCTGCAAATCAGAAAACAAACTTAAGCAAAATCCCATAACCAAGAGAATAGTGTTGGAAGAATAGCATTTCCCCAATGTTACCTTAAAGATTACATAGCGATAACTAAACCAGATCGTGAAGCCAAGACCGATAATTTCTAACACCTTCGGAAGCTGTTTTACAAAATTAAAGATCATAAACCGACCAAAAAGAATAGCAGGAAACAACTCTGTCAAACTGTTCTTCAAATTTTCATGAAACTCAGACAATTTTCTGGAGGGAAGTGTTGAAAAGCATACCAAGGGGATGGAGTCAATTGCACCAACAAGGGCTGATGAGATCCACAGAGCCACCGAAGCACCACTTCCATATCCAAGAAGGGTATATGCATCTCCCGAGCTCAGCTACAATAATGAAATTGGTGGTTATTATTTAGGCATGCAATGTAAAAGCATCGAATGATGCTTTCCAAGCCACATAAACATTTGTAGAAATCCTGGTTTACGGGGCCTTAGGAATTATTGCTAATATTGTTTTTTTTAAGGTAACATGGACTCCAACACATGACCTCAATGTTGAAACACACTCTGTGTACCACTAAGCCATGGACTCAAACCCTTACTATTGTTGTTGTTGTTAGTAGGGACAAGAATACCCTGGAGAAATAATTTAAAATTAAAACCCTTCAAAGACTCAATATATCGGCAAAGGCCTCTCTCATAACATCTCTGGTTATTCTATCAGAGAATTCTTAACAATCTTGCCCTTGCTTTGTCCATTTGTGGCAATTTTAAGTCATTTAACATATTGGCACCGATACAAGTATTTGACATTGTTGTGTGAGTGCCTTGCATTCTGCAGGGTCAAGGAGGTTCTGTCAGTCGGACAAATTGAGTGTTGGTCCAACCTACAGAATGTATGTTTTCTCGCTCTGAAGTCTAGAGCAGAGCATGTTCAATCAGTTCGGCTGACAGTCGTCGTCGGTCCAACCGACAGACCGACGCAGTTATGCGGTTTTGCGAAAGTCGGGGTATTTAAGGCCTAATACGATTAGGACTTGGTATTACAAGTGTTTTCTCTCATAGGGCAAGGGTTTTGCAAGGTGAGAAGGTTTTCTACACTTGTACGGGCTTGGGAACGGATTTTCTCAAGGGCTAAGGTTTTTCCTAGGGTGCACACTGCAAGGAGAGATCAGGTTGCTTCTGTAATCGGAGAAGGTGGGTGGTATAACTCTAAGGTTTCGATTATAGTGGAGATCTCTGTCGCTTTGTGTCGTGGTTTTTTCCACAAGGGTTTTCCACGTAAAAATCATGTTTGTGCTTTGCTTTGATTGGTTGTTTCTATTTGATTGTTCTATCGTCGTTGAACGTGCTTCCGCAAAGTGCAAGATTGTCAATGGTATTAGATATGAATTTCTAATATCTAGGGTTGATCCGGATTTGTGTGGGCTCAAAATTACAACAAAGTGGTATCAAACCATAAGGTTGAGGACGTTCAGGAATTCGGCGAAGATGTTAGGGTCGAATTTCGATATCCAAAAATTCGACGAGAAGAACAATTTTGGTTTGTGGCAGCGAAAGGTTAAAGATATTCTAGTGTCACAAGGGTTGAGCAAGACGTTGTTGAAGACTAAACCGGAGAAGATGTCGGAAGATGACTAGAGCGAACTCAGGGAGAAGGCTATGAGCGCCACCATCTTTATCTGTCGGATGAAATTATGTACAACATTCTGGACAATGAATCAGCCATGGATATGTAAACTAAAAGATCTATACATGGCGAAGTCCCTCATTAACAAGTTGTTTGTGAAGAAACAACTTTACGAGCTACGAATGAAGGAAAGATCCGATCTTCTGGACCACTTGAACTCGTTTACGAAGATATGTAGCGAGTTGTTAAAACTCGAAGAGACGATCAAGGATGAAGACAAAGTGTTATAATGCAGGGGCATTTCACATTGGGCTCGAGTGGGGTAGCCCGTGGGATGCGGGGACACACTCGGGGTGGGTAGCCCATGTGATTTGGGGTCCATGAGCCCATGAGGGGGGGTCGGCCAAGGTCCTAACCCTTGATATGTGGGACCAGGGCTATGAGATAAGGGGATTAATTCGCCATACTCTAACAGTTCAAGCTTTTAGAGTAAGTGGTTAATTGTCCTACATCAAATTGGTATAAGAGCGGGAGGTCTCGTGTTCGAGACTCCTCACTAGGGGTGATTAATGCAGGGGCATTTTCACACCGAGCTCGAGTGGGGTAGCCCATGGAATGCATGGACACACTCGAGTGGGGTGACCCATATGATTTAGGGCCCACGAGGGAGGTCTCGTGTTCAAGACTCCTCATCGAGGGTGATTAATGCAGGGGCATTTCACACAGGGCTCGAGTGGGGCAGCCCGTGGGATGTGGGGACACACTCAGGGTGGGCGGCCCATGTGATTAGGGACCCATGAGCCCACTAGGGGGGTTCGGCTGAGGTCATAACCCACGAGATGTGGGGCAGAGCAAGTGGTTAATTGTCCTGCATCACGTTACTACTTCTAGTATCGCTTCACACATTATACAACCATCTCGTTACTACACTACTATATGGAAGGAAGAAAAAGTCTAAACCTAAAAACATTCGGCAAGAGTTTTGTAAGTTAATACAGCCAAGTTTGTGCAATCGCCAATAAGGCAGGAATCAACATATACTACCAATCAAGTAAACAGCACAACCTTTTAACTGTCTAGGGTTGAATTTGCACCTTATACTATCAATTAAAAGCAGTCATTCCATACTGAAAGCATTCGAAGCTTCCCTGGCCTTGGCATGCGATGCTCATTGGATCTGCTTAGAATTGTGATTGTCTGATTTGGTAGCCAAAGGTAATAGAAAGTCAATTTGGCCCCAAACAACTAGGTCTTTGTGAGCAACATTTCTTGTGGACTACATAGGTTAGGATAGAGTTGTACGGTGTGTTCTATAGGTGTGGGAGAGATACAAGCATCATGGCAATATTTCTATTTTTTTGTTGGTTGTTAGGATCACCGTTCAATATCACCATTATCAACATCTAAGCCTTATCCCAACTAATTGGAGTAGGCTACACGATTCCTTTTCTACCATTCCACTATATCAAGGGCCTAAACTTCAGAACGCCCTAGAATGAGTGTGGAATGTCATATTGTTCGGATTCATGTTGGAAGGTTTGGCATAAATTTGACGCCGGCTGCCAACTTGAAGCAACCCTCCTCCTTTATCTGGGCTAGGCCTAGCAATGTGAGCATAAAACTCCCACAGGTACAATGTAATAGACTATTATATAGGTTGATTACAATCATGCACGATCTAATAGCCTATTACATAGGTTGATTACAATTATGTACTATCTAATAGCCTATTACATAGGTTGATTGCAATCAACGAGTTATCATTGTTCAATACAAAAGTAAAAATTATTTGGCAATACCTTCATATTGAGCTGATTCAAAAATTCAATGACCTGTATCTGTACATCCATTGGAGTTACCTTTGTACTGAGCTGATTCAAAAATTCAATGACCTGTGTCCGTACATCCATAGGAGTTTCTTCAGTAGTTATTGCTGCATCAGATACTTCTTCAAACTGAGCTTCTTCCATAGTTTTTGATGCATCTGCTGCTTCAAACTGCACTTCTTGGGCAGTTGTTGCTTCATCAGGTACTTGTTCAAACTGCTTCGACATACTTGTAGATGTCTCATCAGACGTTGTAGCTCTTGGCATGGAGGCAGCTATGTATATCAATCCTGAAAGGAATAAGGAAAGGTTCACATAAAGGAAAATGGAAGATTATTGAACCTGCGTTTGGATAGAGAAGCGAACTGCATTGTGAACCATTCAGTTTAATCAAAGAAGAAATAACGAATATTAATTATGCTTCCCACTATTCAGAATGAGGAAACAGTCGTCAAAATGGAGTTATGCCTCTTTCAAGTCATGCCGGAAAATAATGTAACTACAATTCAAAGCACATATCCCGAATGTAAGTATTAAGAACACTTGAAGAGCTTTTCATGTTAATACGGAATATTTCATGCAAAACCAACCATAAAGTGTAACAAAGTTAAAATCATAAAATGACAAAAATCCGAGTGATAAGGAGGCCCCAAATGATACAAAATTAGAAGATGCTTCACCGGAAATATATAAGCTACCCAAGTCATGAAATAATATGGGAGATACCACAAGGAATTTTACCCAAAAAAGAATTTTACTAAAAAATGATTATCATGAATAAACATGTCAAAAGAAGAGGCTGATCAAACATATTTTGCATCTGGCATTACAATATTTATTGTGGGCATCAAGGACATGATAAATGTGCCAATGGTTCAGTGGTCCACACTCCACACCATTGATTTGATGTGATCCAATGTGGACAGGGAATGCCTCAAAACCTCTTTAGATTGGAAAACCTACTGCCAACGTTAAGCCTTTATTTAGAGGAACATGGATTTTTTGTTGCATTTCTCTTCTCAACCATCTATATGGAGGCCATGAATTGAAAGGTTAGCATTGTCAAATCAAGCAAATCTCTTTGGCATGAGCCATCAACAGCAGGCCTAAAAGATCAATGGTCTTGACCACTAAACCATGGATCCCATGTGCGACTGAAAGCCCAAGCGTACCGTGCATACACTAGGACAAGGATAGTAAAATATATCCAAAGAGAGTCTACACATGGATGGCACTTGCAGGGAAATCAAAGATATTCGTCCAAATCAAGGACCCTAAAGTGGATGCGATGTGCATAAATTCAAAGGGGAAAAATCTTAATGATCGGATGATCCTGGCCATTTAGTGAAAAGCTGAAATTTTAAAATAATAATAATAATAATAATTTTTAAAAAAAGGTCCATGGCCCAGATTCAACAGGGAAAAATCAAAATTTGGGATCATTAATCAATGTGATTCCTGGCCATGAATTGTCCAAAATGGAACCAATGATTTGGACAGTATGGATTTGAGGTGGATACATACCAGTAGAGGATGGATGGGTCAATTACAATTTCCTAAGGCAATTCACGAGGGTTGAGCTTGAAGAGGGGGAGTCATGACACACATTTGAACGTGGCACGTGTGCGGAATCTGGACTGTTCATCAGGTGTAACCCACTGTGAACACTCCCCTCCACAAAAACAGGCGATCCATTCATCTGGGAGGCCACGTGCCTATGAGAAGAAATGAAGAGTTAGATTCTAGATGGCCGACCGTCTATATATTCAACGCACATAAGCAGTATGCTGCCCAGCGGACTGGATTAATTTTGGTGCCAGGGTATGTTGACTGAGGGACCATCTAATGAGTGGCAGTGATCTCGCATACGTGCGCAGCGGTTGGGACGTGAGACGCAAAACACAGATTCAAGCTCTCCTCAAGCGAATCGCCTTGGAATTTTACGAATCTAACGTGTAATTTCAAGCATCCAAATTTCTAGGGTTTGTGATCATATTAGGAAGCAGATGCGAGACAGAACACGAGCGGGCGAATAAGGAAAAGGCATTGAAGAAAGAAGAAAAACAAGAGAGAGGGATGATCTGTTCTTCAAAGAAGAATTTTAGGATTTTGATTTTTGATAGGAAATGTGGAGGAGAGAGAGAGAAGAAGAAGAAGAAGAAATACCTGATTTTGAGAGTGAGATTGGGATTCTCTTAGGAGTTAGAGATGGTCGTGAGTGTAGAGATGGAGGGCTCGGATCGAAGGATCCATTGTGGGGCAGACTGGAGAGGAAGCGAGGGGCACAGAGCTCCATTTCGAGAAGTTGCCGCTGCCGCCGAAAATGGAGGTTTGCTTACACTCTCCTTAAGAGCGTCACCCTCTTGGGACCATAGGAGCCCGCGGGGGGGAATCGAATTTACCAACAGCAAGTGCTACCGGGAGCCCGTGGATCAAAAGGATCTGTGGGGGCCACAGAGATGTGTGTGTGAAATCCACTCCGTCCATCATTTGTTCCAGCTTATATTAGGAAACAAGCCCAAACCTCAGGCTGATCTAAGCCTAAAGTGGGCCATACCACAGAGAACAGAGATAATGCGGATGCCCACCATTGAAACACTCCTGGATCTACCCGTGATGTTTATATGCCATCCAGCTCGTTGATAAGGTTACTCCCGCCAGGATGGAGAGAACACCAAATATCAGCCTGATTCAGAAGTTGCTTGGGCGCAAAGAACGTTTCAATGGTAGGCGTACTAAACCTTACTTTTCCCAGTGATATGGTCCACTTGAGCTTTTAGATCGGCCATATTTCTTTAGATTACGTCCCAAAGTGAGCTGGCGCAAACAATGGACGGATTGGATTTCACGTACACATCACGAAAGGCATCGCATAACTTTTTGTTGCAGGGGATCCCTAGTGCAACTGCTTGTAGGAAATTCGCGTGCGGCTGAGGCACAATGCTCGAGAAATCCCGCCGGTTCGTTTCTCAGGCGGGCCACGCTCAATGCGGAAATGTGCAGAAGATTAACCGATGGCCCTGCCGCACGGCTAGCCATATTTTCGAAGTACATCCCTGAGAGGTGGACGAGCGTGATATTTCAGAGTCCTTGTGTTGGGTCATAGCACCGCATGAATTTCATGTTGCGCGCGTTTAACACGTTGGCAAGCACTTGTACGCGGCACGAGTACGTCGGAAGTGGAGGTCAGTGGTATGTTAACATAACGAAGTTTGTGAGCCCGTAAGTTAACATAGAATTCCTGGTACCCTATTCTTCATTGGTCCACATCACCACTCACTGGAAAAATAAAAAATAAATAAATAAAAGCTTCGAACGCCGTACCATTAGGGCCTGTTTGATTTCCCAGTGGAACGATAAATACTTAGAAAAAGAGTAATAATTATTTCCTATGTATTTACAAGACACTTGATTTGGCTGCTTACTTTTTTGACATGAAAATCGAAAATATTACGAAATATATATGGGTCGCATTGTGATGTGTTTCGCCTATCCACACCATTCATCCATTATGCCTTTTGAATTTATAGTATGAACAAAAAAATGAGATAAATCTAAAACTCAAGTGGACCACACCATATGAAAACAGGAATCGAATACTTACCGTTAAAAACTTTGTGAAGCTACTGTTTCTTTTGGTGTGGGCCACCTGAGTGTTGGATCATCCTTATTTTTTGGCTCATGCCTCAAAATATTGTGTTAAAACATATGGACGGAATTGATATATCATATACATTATATTATAGTTCAAAAAATTTAAATAGCTATTTAAACCGGTTCCCAATGCAAACGTTTTCCTGAATTTTCAAACGAAAGAAATGGTAATAATTACCCATTTCCTGGGTATTTACTCAATCTCTTGGAAATTAAACACACCCTTAGGGTAAGAGGAAATCCTTGTTGACTCAATAACAGAGGATCCCGACTCCATCATGAAATATGTGTTATATCACACTGTCCGTACATTTTGCCAGGTGATTTCGGGGCATGATCCCAAAAGTAAGGGAGATCCAATGATCAACTGATCCATACCCCATAAAGCACTGGGTTTGAACGCCTATCTTGACAACTTTCACTAGGTTATAAAAGTTACAGATAAGTTAGATATTTTTGTTTTTCCTTTGTCCATGTAAAAAAAGCAATGGGATTGAACTCCTACTATTCATTACTTTTAGTATGCGTAAACACCCTACCCGGGCTAACATCTTAAGAAGGCTAAGATAATTCAGGAACTATGATCATTAAACCAAACTCTAATCTCAGCCTAAACCTAACCCAGACCCAATAGTCTCAAACTTCCAGATCGAAACCTAAAACCTTGATCCAAACTTTTTAAATCACATACAACCCCCGCCTATACCTTATACCCTTACTAAATCCCTTTACCCAAACCTAAGCCCACCTATCTGAACCTCAAAATCCCAAAAGGAGACCATCCGGCCAACCAATGCATCGAACAAAGCCCACATGCTTGAGCCTGGCCCGAGCCCTCACTGGGCGGTACTTAGAGTGTTGCCACATGCAGCCCACGTGTGGAAATCTAGGGACAGCTGTCCCAGCGTCTGAAAGTAAACTCTTTCCTGGGATTCCCCCCGATCTGAGCTTATTTACCATTTTACCAAACCCCTTAGCTAATGAAAGCGCGCCACGTGGCGTCCCTCTCCCTCCAACCAATCACCTCTTGCCACATCAACATTTACCCCTCTCAAACTCAAAAATTATCATAGAACCATTGAAGAAGGCTATAAATAACACTCTCCTCTTCTCATTTTAAGACACCCAATAAGTTATTTCTCCCTTTAAGCTTAAGAGAGTAAGAGATAAATATAATGAGGAAGAGAGTGAAGGAGAAGGAAGGAGCTCCCAAGCCCTCAAACTTCTGATCTTTCAAGCCACCCCCTAGCCTTCCTCTCAATCTTTCCAACCCATAAGCCTGGCCCGAATTTGTCATGGTTCGGTTCACATCTTAGCCTACTAAAGATCAAGCCAAAGATTCATTCTATATACAAGCATTCATCATGACATCAATTCCATTCTCAACCCCTTTGCTTCTCTGGATCTCTACTAAACGTATGCTCTGTAACTTACAGTACATCGAATTCCGTCACATCAGAAATTCTTAGTGATCTTGTCCATTTTCTTACCTCTTGACATAAGCATCATCACATCCGCCCTTTAGACATGTCATTGGACGTATGCTCTATGGCTTGTCGAAGTCTCGGATCTTGCCGCATCAGAAATTCACGTGTGTACCTAGTCTCATCTCGACCACAGTATCCATCATCCCTTGAGATTGTTTTACCACATTAAGTAGAGACCGTACATTTGTACGGGCAGAGAGGGTGCCTGACACCTTCCTTCTTTGTAACCGAGGTCCCTTACCCAGAATCCCGAATCGCAGACCAGGAGTCAACCTAAGGTAGAAGAATTTTCGGATTTCTCCAACCTTAAATATTTCGCATTTCTAGCAGACCGCGGGATTCTAAGATTATTCGGCTAGTAGCGACTCCAACATTCACAAATTAGTCTAATCAACCCTACCATCAAAACACAACATACAAATCAGCATGGGCGTCGATTTTCAGTGTCTACAGTGAGTCTATAAGTTTTGGATCAAGTTGATATTTTTATTTTCCCTTCATCCATGCCTTTGCGACCTCATAAGAAAAGGTTGGATGGCAAGTAAACATCAAGATGACCCTAGGAAAGTTTCAACTGTGGCCCTTGTTGTCCCAGTTGCTTTATGTGGTGTGGTCCACTTAAGGTTTGTTACCCAAAAGATCTCTCAAAATAGGTAGATGGTGTGATATAACACATACATCATGGTGGGGCACCCATAAGTTGGCGAGGTCGGTACACTTAAGTGAAAATAATCTCATTTCAACACCAAGGTCTTGGTTTTGATTCCCAAGGGGGGTGTGTGGTTAGTAGTGGAGCGTGTACTAACGTGCTAATATATATATATATAACGTCCTAAAGTTGGTGGTATGCAGATGATGTGTAGTTGAAGGGTACCGGGAGAAATAGACTTTGGAGCGGAAGAGAAACAATAACAAAACAAAACAAAACAAAACAAAACGTAACAAAAGAATGACCTAGGAAGATGCATTTCGACTACGCTATAATTGTTATAGTGATGGAAGAAGGATATTAGAGAATAAGTTACAACAGAACTCTATAAATATGAGAGGAATTCAACAGGAAAACAATCGCTCAACTGAAAATAAAAAAACCAATCATCGATAAATCAAACCAAGCACATATATCAATTTACTTTATCTCAGCTTATCTCAAGAGTAGCGATAATCAAGCAGCGGTAATTCTAGCTATAATCTTTAATTGTAATCTAAATTTACGCTCATACATTGGATTTGTTATTTACCCAATATCATGCATTTCTTTCAAGGGACACATTCTTATAATTGCTCCTAGTGACCGATTATAAGTTTGTCATTTTGTTTGATTGAAGTGGTATGATGAAGTCCTTTCTTGTGGAAGGCACAAAGCAACTCATCTTCGGAGGAAGAACCCCACCCTCTAATTATCGCATGGTTGTTATAAAATTTTGCAAGTGATTGAGTAAGCAACCAATCTTCTTAAATATATGGTCATATACATTCATATTAGACGTATTTTCTTATTTTAGCGCTTGGGATTAAAGTTAATCTGTTTGGATCGAGTCACTTTATCGATCTTGACACGCTCACGCATACTACACGTGATAGAAAACAAACCGAAGTACCAACATTTTTGGCACGCTTGATATGACCATAACATGAGCAAGTATGAATATTCATATTGGTATAACATGAGTCGGTATGAAAGTCAAGTGAAAGCAATATGGCCAACGAATCACATTAAGATTATGTCGGCCAGAATGCTTGATTTACAACGAGGAATTCAGCATATTATCGAACAATCACGAGTTTATGTTGAGATTTTAAGCGGATGGATGGACAATCATGCGAAACTATGAATCGGATGACGACTCTCTTTGCCAAAAGAACACTCATAGTACTAACACCACAATCGACACTATAGGTACCTCTTCCACAACTAAATACGCCTCTTATAGTATAGTAAGTGCATAATTTTACGCCACCTGTTGAGTTTAGGCGACCAAAACGAGAGATCAGGAATATTATTTCTGAAGAAGAAAACTAGGGTATACCTGGGGGTAGCCCTTTATTAGGGATCAACTGTATCATGGAATACAAAATCAAGTTAGCCCTAAACCACCTATAATGCTTGAATCTCATCATTTGAATCGTGACCAAATTATTTAAATGGATCAATAAGTATCAAGCCAAGTTATTGGTTGTATTACTACCTTAGTCAATCATAAGCCCTAATCAGATGGATTGACCGATAGTCTTCATTGTCGCCATTGACTTTATCATCTCTCAATTAGGAAGACCGAATTTGACTAAGATGACCAAATTTGTTGTTTCTTGATCAAGATGGTTGAGTTTGACTAAAATGATCAAATTTATTATTTTTTACTGAGACAGTCAAGTTCGACTAAGATGGCTAAATTTGTCATTTTCGACTAAGACAACTGAGTTTGACAAAGATGGTCAAATTTGCCTTCTTTTTTTTTTTTTACCAAAATGACTGAATTTACTATTCTTCGACCAAGATTGTCGAGTTCAACCAAGACAATTGAAATTGATGTTTTTTTTTTTTACCAAGACTATTGAATTCTACCATGATGGCCGATTTTGTTATTTTTTGAATAAGATGGTTGAAGTTGGCTAACTCGGTTGGCTTTGATGTTTTCCAATTAAGATGACCGAAATTAATGTTTTTACACAGTCAAACAGTCACATTTAGTGCACAAAACAATTAATCAACATCGCATTCACCTTTTACCAAAGGCAAAGTGATGTGAGGGACACTGTTATATCTTATTTTTATTCGTTCATGGGAAAGCCAACTGAAAATGATGTTTTATAAAGTAAGGAAAAGAAATAACATGATAAAAATCTTCAAGAATACTTAGAGTATTTTTTATATAATCGCAGTTGACATGATGATAAGACATATAGCAATTGAGAGGCATTCAAAAGCAAAGAAAGTGGCCAACAGGCATCTAGGAGGTGTGGACGAGAGGTATCTGAAACCAAACCGAGCACCTGAGAGAAATTCGGAAATAAAATGCGGTCGAGAAGAAAGATGCGGAGGGTGGTCGAGTGGAGCATGGGTCAGCAACCGACAAAAGAGATGCAGTCGTCGATGTGCGGTGAAAAGGTGAGTGACGATTGAGAGAAACATAGCTTGGCCAAGCAAAAGAAGAACAATCAACAACGGGAAACGTAACAGGAGAAGGATGTAGAGAAAGGCTTTTCAACTACTACAGTAATGGAAGAAGGATTTGGAAGAACGAGTTGTAACATAACTCTATAAATAGCAGAAGAATACGATAGAAAAGAAATCACCAAAATCAAAATAAAAAGCCAATTATCTACAAATCAAACCAAACAAATATATCAATATACTTTATCGTAATTTATCCTCATAGTAACGATAATTAAGTAGTGGTAATTATTATCTACAATTTTTAGTTGTAATCCAAATTTATGCTTATATGTTAAATTTATTCTCTATTCAAAATCACGTAGTTATTTCAAGAGACGCATTATTGCAATTGATCATGATTATCAAGTGGGTCGGGCGAATGTGTCAGATTTATAACGCCTATATAAATTTATCTCAACTCTCTATTAGTTTTATAGGCACATGGCCCACTTGACTGGCATATCTGCGTGATTATGGAAACGCCCGGTGAGTTGCTTCAGACCAAGGAGTGGCTGCATAGCCATGTGTTCCTCTTCTCCAAGCTGTTGATTGGATAGGAGGAATCTGGGTAAAAGATTGTTTTGATTTTTGATTTTTATTTTTTTAGATTAGAAAAAATAGTGCAGACTCTTCAATTCCATGTTTACCACCATTAATTATGGTTTAAAAATCATGATTATCTTTGTTCGCAAAATCTTTTTTTTTCCACCATTTAAATTGTAAGGAAAAAAGTGAGAAACTGCCCTTAATATGATATCTGTTGAGAAAGTCTTCACCGCCTTCGACCGGTCGTAGGGATTGCTCGACCGATCATAGGGGTCCTTTGACTGGTCGTAGCTCCCTTACAACCAGTTCTAGCTCTCCTACGACTAGTCGTAGGTTACGCAGATTCGTCCTGCGATTTTGCGAATTGCCAAAATCTGTGTCCTTTCACAACTGGGATGTGGAATGGAAGTTGCCTAAACTATAAATAGGTGGTCCTAAGATTTTTCTAGGGTATGGGAAAACTTTCTAAAGAGTTCTAGAAAAATTAAAGGGTGTATCAAGGGTGAGATTCGAGGTTGTTCGAATCGGGTAAGTCATCTCTCTTTATAATTTCTGTTTTCATAGTGGAGATCTGTCGCTTTGTGCAGTGATTTTTTTCTTGTAAGGGTTTTTCATGTTAAATTTAGATGTTCTCTGTGTTCTCTTGTGTGCTTGGTCCCATTGGATTACTATCCTAGATCTAGATCTGTGTGATTCCGCAGGTTAAAATCCCCAACAAGTGGTATCAGAGCTATTGTTGGGGCACAAATCTAAATATGAGGGATTACTAATAATGGCGAGCACTAAGTATGAGATTGAGAAGTACTCAGGAAAAAATAATTTTGAGTTATGGAAGGTTAAGATGATTAGACTGTTAACCAAGCAAGGCGAAAAAGGTACTCTTGATGAGTGAAAGTCTACTATGACTAATACTGATTGGAATACTCTTGATAAGAAAGCTTTATCATCGATCCGTTTATGTCTCACGGATGAGATTCTTTACAACGTCATGAGGGAGAAAACTATGGCTAAGTTATGGGCAAAGTTATAGGATGTTTATGCGAAAAAATTCTTTGAAAATTGCCTGCACTTGAAGCGGCAGTGGTATAACTTCAAGGTGGCAGAGGGTGGAGATCTGGAAGCTCACATCAGCAACTTTAATAAATTAGTTTGCAAATTGTTGGATATGGAAGAAGTGATGAAAGATGAAGAACAAGCATATATGTTGTTGAGTTCTCTCCCGGTGTCCTATGAGGCATTTAAAGATACTATGTGCAGCATGAATAAAACCCAAGTGTCGACACCGTTATCTCAACCCTTCAAGGGAAGGCTATGAGACAACTGAATAATGACATGGGGACATCTTCTGATGCACTGTTTACAGTGGGTAGAAATTATGGATAAGATACTAGTTCTTTAGGTTCTAGATCCAAATCCAAGGGCAAGGCCAAATGAAAGGTAAAGTGCTGGAACTGTGGGAAGGAAGGACATGTGAAGAGGGATTGTGAAAATCCTAAATCGAAGAGAAAAAATTCAAAGGCTTCATGAAAGGAGGCCAACATTGTCACGTCAGATGGAAGTGATGGTGATGTTTTATCTGTGTCTTTGCTCAGACGGTCATACGATGATCGTAAGGACGAGTGGATATTAGACACATGGACATCTTTTCATATGACTCCTCATCAAAGTTGGTTCACCAGCTACAGGGAGTGTAATGGTGGACATGTATTTATGGGCAATGACATTGCCTATAATATTGTGGCTGTTGGTTCTGTGCGCATCAGGATGTTTAATGGGGTGGAGCGTACCTTGACAAATGTAAGGCACGTTCCTGATTTGAAACAGAATCTGATTTCTCTTGATGTGCTTAAGATAAAAGGATGAAAGTACATAGGTATTAATGGTGCACTTAATGTATTCAAGGGGGCACGGGTGATCATGAAAGCGTAACGACTCGATAACTTGTACAGGTTGATCGGGAGCACTTCAAAAGGTGGAGCTGCAGTGGATGTAGCGGATTCCACCTCTGCACGTGTGTGGCATGATGGGCATGGCCACATGAGTGAGTAGGGCAGGAAGGCTGAGACGCGCGAAAAGGGATACAGAGCAGGTGGAGCAGCCACCTGTGAGAAGAATCACACAGCATGATCGCAGGATATTGGCGAGGTACATGGACGACTCTAATATCGCAGGAGGATTCATTTTCTATTCAGATAGCTTTAGGTGAGTCTGGTTCTGAGAAGTGAAAGGTTACTATGAGCGATGTGATGAATTTATTCTACCAGATTGACATATGGGAGTGGGTGGAGCTTCTAGTAGGCCGAAAAATGGTTGGATGTAGGTGGATCTTCTGGAGGATACATCATAGATATGGGATGAGGTTGGTAGCGAAGGGTTATGCTCAGAGAGAAGGGATCAACTTCTAAAAGATATTCACGCCGACGGTACAGCAGGTGTCTATTAGATTCGTGATTAGCGTTGGTTGGCTAATGTGATATTGAGCTGGAAAGATGAATGTGGAGTCTGCACTTCTATAAGAAAAAGTGAAGAGCAAATCTACATGAAGCAACCAAAGCGGTTCGAAGTTAAAGGGGCTGAGAAAAGACTTTGCAGGAGGTCGTGGTTCAACCTGTCGCCTATGCAGTGGTTTTGATTCTTTCATGGTGAGTCAGGAATTGATGACATGTAGATCGCCAATTATGACATGTCTGAAATCAATGTACTGAAGACTCGGTTAAGTGGGACATTTTGTATGAAGGATTGAGGGGTTGCAAAGATGGTTCTCAGCATTGAGACTGAAAGAAGAGTAGACTTTGATAATCATAGGAGGAATACTTTGTGTGTAGGTATTGATCAAGGATGTGATGGGCCAGGTAAAGTCGGAGAGCGTTCCCTACACATTTCTCCTCAAGTTTTTCTCAGGACATGTCCCAAAAACAGATGAGGAAAAGCAGGACATGACCGGTTATTTCACAGGCTATCAAATACGGTTGGTAGTGTATGTTAGGGTCTGGATTAGACCAGTTATTTCACTGGCTATCAGTGTTGTAAGTAAGTACCCCGGCAAGCAATATTGGGTAGCGGTGAGATGGTAAGAAGACTACGTCTTTCCTTTTGAGAAGACAAGAGTAAGGATGGTTGGGCACATGGATTCTGATCCGATGAATATGCTCTCCTAGATCATTCCTGTAGAGAAGTTCAAGTTTTGTGAAACTTCTTTAGGCTTGGCGATGGCGTAAAAGGAAGAGGAAGTGTGCATAAGAAGTTATGATGTGATACAGAAATAAGAAAAGATGTCAAGGAGCTACACGGTTGAAGGGTGAAGACTTGTTAGAGATTGTTGAGAAAGTTTTCACCGCCTTCGACCGGTCGTAGGGATTGCTTGACCGGTCGTAGGGGTCCTTTGACTGGTCGTAGCTCCCCTACCACTAGTCGTAGGTTACGCAGATTCGTTCCGCGATTTTACAGATTACTAAAATCTGCGTCATTTCACAACTGGGATGCGGAATGGAAGTTGCCTAAACTATAAATAGGTGTTCCTTGAGTTTTTCTAGGGTATGAGAAAGCTTTCTAAAGGGTTTTAGGAAAATTAAAGGGTATAGCAAGGGTGAGATTCGAGGTTGTTCGAATCGGGTAAGTCCTCTCTCTTTATAATTTCTGTTTTCATAGTGGAAATCTATCGATTTGTGCTGTGGTTTTTTTCCGCAAGGGTTTTCCATGTTAAATTTGGGTGTTCTCTGTATTCTCCTATGTGCTTGGTGTCATTGGATTGCTATCTTAGATCTAGATCTGTGTGATTCCGCAGGTCAAAATCCCCAACAATATCCACCGTTATAGCTTGTGAAACAAACAAGACCCTTACAAGTAAAATATGTTTTTAATTAGTGCTGAAGAAAATAATTGTAAGTTATTTTTTCCATGTCCACACCTTGAAATCTGCTTATTTAAATGGCTAAGATTTCTCATATGCCGATTAGCTAACGACAGGTGTAAGTGACATCACCAAGTTTTGTGGGCCCCATTATGATATATGTGTTGTATTCATACCGTTTATCCATTTAGAGAGATTATTTTAAGGCATGAGTTAAAAAATGAGTTATATCTAAAGCTCGAGTGGACCCATCACATAAAATAGTGAAGTTTTCGATCAAGCTATATTTGTGTTTTCCCTTCTTTCATGTTTGCGTTAGCTTATGAATAGGTTTAATCTCAAATAAACAAAACAATAGGCATCATGCTCCCCACTGTTTTATGTGGTAGGGTCCACTCAAGCTTTGGATTTGCCTCATGCTCTAAAATGACCTCTCCAGATGGATGGGCGGCCTATATACAACACACATCAGGGTGAGGCCAACAAAACTAGGTGACATCACTTTAGTAGCGAGTCTCGCTACTCAACTTGTCAATAGTTAACTTGCATCCAGATTCTTCACATTTCTCATCCCTCATGCATGCCAATTATAGTTTGAAATGAAAGACATGACAACTTGCATTCATAAGTCTCCAATTCATCTTATGATATGGTAAGCTTTATTTCATTGAAGAGAGAGAATGTTTTATATTAGATAGTTGTACCATGGAATGTGATTTGAAATTGATTTGTTGTACACAGTGGAGATGGAGAGTGTCTTGAAAATCTCCCAAATTGCATCATGGTCGTAACCCTTAATTAGTTGGCTATTTGTAGTTGAACTTATGACCTTTGTGTATTTTCTCTTTAAGCCTCAATTTGTAGACCTGGCTCTTAGGGTTAAAATCTAACAACCTAGACGCTTCTCAAGCCAGTTCTCCATAGTTTGGCCCATTGTATCAAGGGTTTAAATCACTAGACCATGGTTCAATATGTTCTGAGTTTCCTAAACCTCAGCGAATGGTTGCTTTGTTGATAAAAGCAGTCATTCCTCTCAACGCTCGCAATTAAAAAGTCCGTTTCATTTTTATTTTTAAAGATTGCATTTTACTATTGTTGACCTGAGTATATGCAAGGTGAGTGGGTTGGGTGCTGCCCGGCCTCACCCAAGAAGGTGCGGCCCTTACCATTTTGCCCATCTTGATATATGTATTATATATCCATGCCATACATCTAGCATGAGACAAAAAAATGACGCTGGGATGAACGTGATGAGGTCGATCACTGTCTTCCTCAAGGACAACTACTCCGAATCCACGGAGCTTCTATGGACTCCTCACAGAGACTTCTCCAATTCACGAGGAAAGAAAGCAGGAAAATAGAAATAAATTCTAATAAAATTCAAAAATTAATTGATAAATGAAAAAAAACTAGTTTACATCCCTTTAAATAAGGGAACCAAGCAATAGGAAAAAAATCAGACTCAAACTACAACTAAAACTCTTAGAATTCGCGACTTACTATAAATAATAAATTTACTATTTATAGACGGTCATGATGTCTACTAGTGCGCAAGGTTTTCGGCCAAAAATAGTAAGTGTCCTAATTGGCTTCGCCAAACCGTTCTCCTAATTATCCTAAGCACTTTTCATGTTGGACACAACTCTCAAAGCCCAACGGATGAAGAACTATAAGCAAACTAAAACTTACTATTTATAGTAAAAACGAAATTAAAATGGAGAAACGTCTGTCGATCAGGGGGTTTCTTGCAAATCCAGGCTACGCAACCCGGCGTAGCAAAGTTGGTTGGCTAAAGTAGCTCGTTCTACCCCAAAATCATATATTTTACGTCAGATAACTCATTCCGAATTGCGAGATACGCCCGATCTAAGGTCTGATGGTCCAGATCACTTCTATCGTTGACCGTGCCTTTTCTGATCCATCTTGGCCATGAAATTGTCGGCAACCCGCTCTACATCAAAAAATGAAGCAAATCCAATTCTAAGGTAGATCATACATAGGAAACAATAGTGATTGACCATTAATGAGCCACAAAAGTTTTGAATCAAGCTGGTATTTGTTTTTTCCTAGGACCCACGTCATTGTCAATGGTCCATGAGCCAAATCTATCTGAGCATTCATTTAGTGACCCGCCATGATAAGCAGCCCAAAATATTCTACCACTCGGATCATTCCAAAATGAGAAACTTGGTGCATGAACACCATGGTGAGGCACATCGTACAATCAGTTTGGAGAACCGATTCTCATTTGTATTAATGAAATATTGATCCCAGACCTCAAAGTTGAAATGAAAAGGATTTTCCCATTTCTCACTTCCAAACAACGGATGTGAAAAATGCATAAATAAAGATTGCTTTGGTAATCTAAAGCTGAAGCCTTTAACACCTTAGGACTGTATACATATTTGTAGGCAACAATTTGGGAGGGAAGGTGCACCCATGATTTACATGGTGGCCCACTGTACTCTATGTATGAAATCTGAGCCATTCAGACCATTCGTCTGGTCTGGATGAAGGGTCAGGCCCAAAATCAGGCTGTTTTGAAATTCAGATGGCAAGTGTCAAGGGTCAGTGCCCCATCACAATGTTCCCTGTGCTGTGCCCCCTTCGTTGGATCAGGCTGCTTTTTGGCACATTGGGTTATCTGAGGCGACACATTTGATAAAAGGGATGACGGCCTTCATACGTCACGTGGGCGGCGCACACATCTGCCCGGTACTGAAATGTTATTTTATGACCGACAGTATCATACAATGGATTTAATGTGTGGACCCATCACGAAATGTGTGACATTTAACGCATGCACCAGGTGACACCAACAACTATGAAATAAGGCCCATTCAATCATCATGTGGGCCGCATTAAGTTGTTCTTGTGCTAGGGTGTAAACTCCCCCTTGGGCCCTGACCCTTTCTTACCCTGCGACCGTTTTGACTTGAGTCTATATCTACGCCTTTCCACTTACTTCCTCTCCACATGCATTGCATGTGCAACACCCACTTGTTTTTTCCCGTATGAAAAGACCCAGCATAGTTCTGTTTTTTACTCTTAACGCAATAACAGTCAGTTATTTTTGAAAGTAGGCAGATTTTATTACCAAACAAGATGGGGCGCGCATAGGACCAATTACAATAAGTATACGAAAAACGGGCTAGAGCCCAAATACAGTCAGCAAAAGACAACCAATTGGCAACAAAAGATAATAGCGCCAAAAAAATAATAATTAATAAAGGCCAGGGAAGGAAAGCCAGCAGAGGTGGACCCATCCATGGCGCAGCCAAAGCAATGGGCTAGATTCTTGAGCCATGGACCCTGCTGTACAATTTAAAACTAAAAACAAAACAAAACCGAAAAAAAAAAAAAAAAAAACGAAAATGTGGGAGACACAGCAAAGCTTTTGTGAAATAAGGAGTATTACTATTTTGCAGAGAACTATTCGCCCACATACTGCTGCATGCAAGAGTTATGTTGTGCATTTACACCTATGACAAATAAAAAAAATAATAATAAAATTTCATCCACCAACCCCCAAGCGATTTTCTGTGGATTAAAGTGCAGTGCATAGCTCTTACCAAGCAAGCAGCCTATTGAGTGATTACTTTTATATTTTACTCGGAGCTTGTTTGGTTTTGATAAAAAGAAATGTGTGTGTGCATGCGTGTGTGATTTTGATTATAAAAATCACTTTTTAATTAATCAACTTCAGAAAAATAAAATTTCAAAGTTGCACCTTTTTCGGCAGCGCTTAGGCACCATTTCCTTCAATGATTTATGCTTCTAAATACTCGTGAAAAGTACTCATAAAATGGAATATCTCTCTAAGGTTTGTTAATTGCGGGCGAGTGTAGAGCTGTACATTTCCACGCATGTGCCATCATGGCATGTAAATCTGAGATCAAATTCATCCACTAGTTGGTCTGACTGTATTTTTTCTCTAAAATATAGTGGTCCCTTTCTAATGGATGGATTGGAGCTTGAACACCATGTGTCCTGATGCCAAACGTGTGGCATATACATGAGTTGTACTGCACGCCAGGTGTGCCCAATAAATCTCATCTTGGGAAAAGTTTTACCTAAACAAGTTTAATGTAATCCTTACCCGAATGTTGTGGAGCCCACTGACCATGCGACGTCCACTATGTCTATCTATTTTGCCATGTTATGTTACGGTATGATTCTAAAATTAGGTAGTTACAAGACTTAGGGTGTGTTTGGCCGAACAGATCCCATGGGATTAGGAGGGATGGGATGGTAAAATCCGGGGGATATGCCAAATGAGTCAAGCAGGCTTAATGAACTTATCTCAAGATATAGCAAACCCATGGATCTTAAACCAATCCAAAGACATCACCTCGTTTCCCTAAAATTGATCCCATTCCTCTTAATCCCGTTCATTTGTGGCTGGGGCGTGTTTGGTTGGATAGATTGGAAGGGATTGGAAGGTAAAATCCAAGGATATGCCAGGTGTGCCAAACTGAGTTAGTGAACTTATACCGGGATATAGCAATTCCATGGATCTTAAACCAATCCGCTGACACCACCATCATTACCTTGAAATCCATCCCATCCCTCCTAATCCCTCTTAATCCACCCAGCCAAACAGGCCCTTAGTGAATCACGCTACAAAAAACCAGTAGGGATTCAACACTCGCTGTTGAAAAACCTGTGGAAAAAAATGCATTCAAGCAGCATTGCTGCAAGATTTTCAAAATATTTTAAAAATGTTTTGTTTTCATTGCAATAATACTCATAGAATTCACCCAAATAATAATAAAAACTTAAACAACTCATTATAATATAAATATATATTTCAAAATTTTAATTTATTTTATTAATTTATAATAAATATTTTTATTCTTGGCAACATTTTTCCAATGAAAATATGAAAATCTACTGAGAAATTTACTAGGTAAATTGAAAAGAACGAGATTTATCACTACGGGCAGGATGGATGCTCATTTGCGACCGTCCAATCCATCACGGACGGCAATATATTTTAAATAAAGACCAACATCTCATGAGTGGCCTTCAAAGTAGTAGCTTTCAAACAACATGGACGTGCACGTGCTCAGGCTAAAATATTGGATATTAGGCTGACCTTGGTAGCATCAGCTTTGGCCTGCCCTGTTCTTAGGCTTTTGCTCCGGCTCAAGTTCTATGGCATGGGCTGACCTTGGGCAAAATCGGCCCAACCCAAGGCCAGTCTATTGAAAGCCCTTTATTCCAACTAAGGCATCATTTCCAGAAGATGCCAATTGCCATTTGCCTGTAATAGGGGGAGCGGATTAGGTGAGACCCCTGATTGTGGGGTCCACTGTGATGTATATGACTGCATCAACGCCGTCCATTCATATTGAAAGCTCATTTTAGGCATGATCTAAAAAAATGAAGCAGTTCCAAATCCCAGATGGACCATAGTACAGGAAACAATGGTGATTGACCATTAAAAACTTTTTTGGGTCACAAAAGCTTTGGATCAAGATGATATTTGCGTGGTCTCTTCATCCAGGTGTTTGTGACCTTATCAACAGGTTGGTTGGAAAATAAATATTCTGCTTGAATCCATGAATTTTTTAATGGTGGAAATTCAAATCATGACTGTTTCCTGCGGTGTGGTCCACCTAAGATTTTAATGAGTTTAATTTTTTAGTATCATGCCCTAAAATGATCTTTCAAAATGTTTGGACGGTGTGAATTTAAGGAAAATATATCACTGTGAGCCCCACAGTCAGAGGTCCGACCAACTTAGGTGGATGCGGGGTCTCACTTTAACCGCTCTCGTAACCAGCGGCTGCAGCAGTTGGAAAACTGTACGTGCAGATGTCAAGGTTGCAGTGAAAAGGATAAAAGTGCCATTTCACTTAGAAAAATCTTGGCTTTTTTCCGAATAGAGAGGATTAGGTGCTACCCCGGCCCCACTCAGGTAATGTGGGCCCACCTTGGTATATGTATTGTATATCCACTCCGTCCATCCGTTTTTTCATATCATTGTAGTGCATGAATTAAAACTGAAGCAGATCAAAATCTAAGATGGACTATACCGCAGGAAACAATGCTGATTGACCATTTGGCCTTAAGAAGTTTTTAATGGTAGAGCGTTCAATAACCACGATTGGTTACAGGATGGCCCACCTGCGGTTGGAATCTGCTCCATTTTCGGGCCAATGCCCTAAAATATCTGACAAAACGGATGGAGTAGATATACAGTAAATACATGAAGTAGGGCCCGTGGTAAAGACCGCAGCACCTTGGGTAAGGCGGCCGCGGCACCTAATCCGCACCCTTTCCCTACAAGCCTCCCTCCACACGACGCTTTTTCATTGTGACCGCTGGTCATAGGCGGAGTCCTGTCCATATGCAGATATCAGACGATTTCATATTTTTTTTCTTTGGTTTGGCCTCTGAGAATATATAACATGATAATCACGTGGGCAAGCGATCAAATTAGTGTGATTAAAGTGAAATAACAACTGGTCCAGTATATCAGACGGTTGCTATGGTCTGCTTAGTGTGACCATTGGTATAAGCTCCACCCACGGTCGGTCAAAATGACCTAGTAGGATTGCCGTGGATTTATGCCCCATCGGCCTTCTTTATGGGGCAGTTGTCGCAGGGTATTAGATGGAAATAGGTTGGATAGGATTGTATTTGGTCCCACGCAATTTCACCCGGCATTTGGAGAGTATGGGAAAAGTTGGAGTTAAGTGGGATGGAATTGCATTTAGTCCCTTGGAGTTGCAATTGGTCCTATGGTGTATTTTCATGGATTTTGAAATCCACTATATATGTGGGCCCTACATTGATGCATATATATATCTATGCTGTCCATCCATATATATTGTTTATACGTGATATTTTGGTTATATATATGTACAAGTAAATGACATCTGTTGATTATAATTTTATGGTCCACCAAACATGATTTTATTTAATAAGATGTCTTCCCATAACAAATTTTTTACCTCAAATATAGAATGCGAGGGCTAAACTACCATAGTATCTCCAAACATATAATCATTGTGCAATAATAATGTTAATCCCATCTAATACAATTCAATACCATTCTAGTTCCACCTTGACAGGGCCTTCTCCGGTAAACAGCTTAACACAATCTTTTGTTCATCATCATCTAGTGACAGAGCATGATATTAACGGCAGATTGGTGAGTCATCATCAGGCAGTGGGCCACACAATACTCACCACTGCTAGCAAGGGGACCAACTAACTTGATAGATCAACGCTCCAAGATCTCGCGACCCAATGAAAAACACATACCAAGATTCATGAACATTTTTTAGTTGAGCACACAACAAGAACACAGTCGAATTATTTCCGGATCCTACTACAGTGCCCTCACAATCGTCCAGTGATCTGAACTGCTTATCTACTTCATTATAGGCCATTATCCATCCATTCAACTGGCCTGCACCCAAATAGGTAGGGCTCACCCTGGGGTTGGCTTTAGGCCGGTTTTGAACTGTTTGAGCTGGGTCTATTAAAATGTTGATTCTGCCTGGCCCAAGCCCAGCCTATTTACAACCCATCCACAATATTCGGTAGAGAAATTACACTGCATGCTACCTTATCAAGAGAGTCCTGAGGCCACAAGCGTTAGAATTTTCTCAGTTGGTGAGCTGTCGTTGATTAAAAACAGAGCTGTCTGGATCAGTGATGGTTAGATCCAAGGATTATGAGCGTGCAGTGGACCCCACTAAACAAAACTAATCCTACACGTAATATTCAAGGTCCTGCATACGAATGGTTAAGACAAAAATTTCGATAGAGAAGTTTCTCCACATGCTACTGTACCAAGATAGCCACAGCAGAAAAACAGGTGAGTGCAATGTCTTCGGCCAGTAGTTATGGACTGGCACTAACTCCGTAGCGACTGCCAACATGGCGCCATTTCAACGTGGGGAGTCTCACTCAGAGTATGACTCTTTCATACACAGTCACTTAAAAATTGTCCACGTAGCGTACATTAACTCAAATTAAATCAATTAAATTATGGAATCCACCCCAAATATCAGACTGTTTGAAATATCTGATTGGAGGATACTATTTGTTTCAATGGTTTCATTGTATAGTTTTTATTTTTAACCGTCCAATAAATGCTCTCTGCTGGTCTTATAGTCAAATAATCGAATAAAGTAAAAATTTTTATGCATGATATATGCACATTGAGAATTATAATTTGGACAGTTTAATTCAACTTACTCACATGCCTTGTATACAAGTTCTAAGTAAATTTTAAATGCCTGCGCACCACCCATCTCACACTGCCAATGGTATCAGTGTTTTTTGTTCCCAAGTTTCACCCTCTAAGCCTACCACATAGAAGCCATGTAGATGTCGTGTCCGACGTCTTTAACTCGGTATGTGGTACAAACAAGTCGTGATCGTGACATGCAGTGAGTTCATGATCTGGTGATCCAAACAAGTACTCTAGTCATCATTCTGGTGATCCAAAAATGCCCCAGCTTTTTGGTCCTTACAATCCCACATCCTGGACCAAGAATCCACCTCAACGGTGGATCACATGATAAGAATAGTTGTGATCAACTAACCATGGGACCATCATGCGCTGATGCATCTGGATTAAGGACCACTTGCGTAAAAGGGCAGGTGGGGGCGCGGACTATTGAAGGGATTGTTTTGGTTCATGGATTTTTATATATAGGAAAATGGTATTTTAAGGCTAAGTTTTAGAAAATCTTGAGAAATAAGCAGGTTTGGATTCATGGAAAGCATAAGAAAAGGTATTTATGAGAAAACATTATTCTTAAGAAATTGTGGGGAAAGAAGCATTGGTTTTTTTGTTTGTTTTTCAACAATGTTGTTTTAGAAATTTATAATCAGTTTGGCAAAGCAAATTTTTTTATTAGAAAACATTCTTGATATGCACTAGCACATGTTGAAATAATCTATGTGAGACATTTGTGATGCTTGAAGTTGGATAGGAGCATATGTGGCATACATAACATATGTGGGCGCTTAACGCTACATTGTGGCGCACTTGGTGCATGTGAAGTACTTGAAGCTATATTGTGGCACATGTGGCACAAAATATGGATTGACACATTTAACACATGGGCAATTGAACCTAAATGGTAGCACCGGTGCACATTAGCACCATCGTATATTTGGATTGATTATTGATGAATGATGACATGTGTCACGTTAACACTTGGGACACAAGAGAAGAATTGTGGTATATGTAGTTGTTATAATTCCGAACTCACAAGAAACTTGAATCAACCCTAGATATTAGAAATTTGGATTTAATATCACTATCAATCCTATGCTTTATAAAAGCATGTTCAGCGAAGATAGAACAATCAAATTAGAATCAACTTATCAAGCAATCACAAACACATTATTTTACGTGAAAATTCTTTCGAGAAAAACCGCGGCACAAAGGGATAGATATCTCTATTATAATAGAAACCTTCGAGTTATACCACTACTCTTCTCCTATTATAGAAGCAATCTGATCTCCCCTTACAATGTACACTCCTAGGAAAGCTCCTGGCCCTTGAGAAAAATCTATTTCTAAGCCCTTACAAGTTTACAAAGCCTTCTCATACTGTAAAACCCCTTATGAGAGAAAACATTTGTCCATTCAAGCCCTAATTGAATCAGGACTTAAATAGCCCGTCTTATGTAAAATTGCGTAACTAAGTCGACAACTGTCGGTCGGACCGAACTCACCTTTAGTCAAACCAACAGCGTCATGCTTTACCCATGACTTCTTACTGAGAAATCCTGCACGACATACCTTTAGTTTGACTGATAGATCCCTGCTTCAACCCCCAGATTGTGTAAAATCCAAGGCATCCGTACAACAATCTCCACATTAACTTGTATTTTATCAAGTCATCCTAAAGATCTCCCATGCTAGCCTTTACCTTGAGCGTATATCGCTCTTTACATTCTCTACATAAAACATAGCAGCTCCATTTGCACCCTTGTGTAAGGGCGCCCAATCTCATTAATGGCTGGTGAGATTAATCAAGCCCAAGCAATGCTTGAACTTTTCTTTGGTTATTGAATTTATCAACATGTACGCGACATTCTTGTTTAATGAGTTCTCGTATCTTATGGAACTTCACGTCAATGTACTTGGTTCTCGCATGATACACTTGATTTAATGCTAGACGGATAATACTCTAACTATCACAATATAATCAAATTGCCTCTTATTTCAACCCAAGTTCTCCTATCGGACCCTTTAACCATAATGCTTCATTTGACGCCTCCGTTACAAGTGGGGTTGTACATTGAGCCGAGTCGAGTCGAGGTGAGCCAATCTCGGCTTGACTCATCCATGCAATACTCGAGTTCGAGCTTGAGCTCAAGCTCGCCCCCGAGCTCAACATTGAAGCTTGAATTGTTTGCCAAAGCTTTTGAGTTGAGTTCAAGTCGAGCTAGTGGTTTTAGTCGAGTCGAGTTTATCTCGAGTTGAGTCAAGTTTACCTTGGTAGGGTAAGGGAAGAAAAAGAGGGAATAGGGACGGGTAGGGTCGGGTAGGGTTTTTTAGTAAAAACTTTTAAGTTTTAACTTCTTCTTTTTTTTAAAAAAAAAACTTATATATGTATATATTATATTTAATATTAATATAATATATATTATTAAAATATATTACTCGAGCCGAGTCAAGCTCGAGCTAGAGCTTCGACTCGAGTCGAGTTGAAATACACCATGGTCGAACTTAGCTTGAACTCAACTCGAGTCGGCCTGAGATAGCTTGTCAATTCGAGCTGAGTCGAGCGAGCTTTTTGAGCTAGCTTGACTCATGTACAGCCCTAGTTACAACCATATATTTCACGTCTGTTGTAGATAATACTATCGTAGACTGTAGCGTAGATTTCCAACATATCAGTCCACCTATTAATATGAAAACATATTCCATAGTTGACCTAATGTTGTCTAGATCTCCTATATAATCTGCATACATATAGCCTACAACTCCACCTAAAGTTGAATATTCCCCGAACATAATCCCAGTGTCGACTATGGCCCTAAGATACTTGTGAATCCACTTAATTGTATTTCAATGTTTTATTTATTTATTTTTTTAATTCGTCATATATTTGCTGATAATGTTAACTGCCCGAGAGATATATGGCCTCATGCAAACCATCACATACGTCAGACTCCCCAATGCACTCGCATGTGCCACCCGTGATATATCTAAATCTTCTCTTCTGTGCTTAAACATGACTTGACTAACAACTTACTTCCTAGAGACGTGTTAACTGGCTTAATACCTTCCATGTAGAATCCTCTAGCACCTTCTGCACGTATTCCCTTTGACACAGCCACAACTTTCCAAACTCTTTCTATTTGTGAATCTCGATACCTAGGATATTCTTCAAAATGCTCAGATCTTTCATATCAAACTCCTTGCTTAATAGAAACTTAAGCAAGAGTATCTTCTTCTCGTATTTTGCAAAAATTAGTATATCATCGGTAGAGTGTATAACTCGTCACCTTGTAATAAATGCAACAATCTTACTCACATCTAATATAGCCAATTTCCACCATGTATGAATCAAACCGCTTGTATTGTCTTAGAGACTGCTTCATCCCATATAATGATTTATTCAGCCTACACATGTGATCTTCTTTGGGAATTCTTTTGGTTACTTAATGTAATAAACTTCCTCAAAGCTTCCATGAAGGAATGTTGTCTTCACATCAAGCTGCTCCAATTATAAATTGAATTTTATTACCTTAGCTAGTAGTACCATGATTGACATATGTCTTATAACCGAAGAGAAAATTTCACTATAATCTACTCATATCCTTTATAAGTACCATTTTGCTATAAATTGTGCCTTGAACTTTTCCTCTTATTTTTCTATTTGTGGCTACTTCTTTCTAAATACTCACTTGCACTTGATAGCCTTCTAACCTTTTGGAAGTCCCACAAACTCTCATGTCTGATTCATGTGTAGATATTTCATTTCCTTTGCCGTGGTCGACATCCACTTATCACTTTCCTTTTCAGACTTAACCTCTTAAAAGGTGGAGAGATCTCCACTCTCTATGAACAATGCAAAAGAAACCATGTCCTCGAACCCATATTATACAAGAGCTTTAATGGTTCGTCGTCTCCGTGTTACTGGCTATATTCTCCTAGGTATCTTACTGATTATTTTGGTTAGTTTCTTCCACTTACTGAATTTCACATTTAGTAACCGGCTTAATTGACTTCACTTGTACCAACAATCTCACTACCTCATCATGTGTTTCCAACTTCTCTATAGTGTTCTTATTGGCCTTCAACATGGATGCCTCATCGAAAATGAAATCTTTGTTAATGACTACCTTTTGAGAAATTGTATCGCAAAGTTTATAACCCTTAACATCTTTCTCGTATTTGATAAAAATGTATTATCTAGATTTGGAATCTAACTTCGTCCTTTGTCCACTCTACACTTGGAAGTATGCTGGACACCCGAAGATCTTCAACCCTCGGTAATCAATGTTATTTATTGTCTAGATTTCCTCTGCAACTTTAAAGTTCAATGCTGTAGATAGTGACCAATTCATAATTATGAATATTATGTTAACCACTTCTGCTCAAAAGCTTTTAGCCAGCCCTGCATGCAACTGCATACTTTTTGCACTTTCCAATAGATAGACTTTTGTTCATCCTTTATGCCATCTCGTTCTGATGCGGGGTCCTTGGAGTTGAGAAGTGCCTTGCGATGCTTCATTTCTTACATAATTCTACGAATTCCGCCTCTCTATACTCTATATGTGGCTATTAATGGTGATATATGGGGCCGTTATGATGTATGTATCCTATCCACACTTTCTATCCATTTTTCTAGACTATTTTATAGCATGAGCTTAAAAATGAGTAAGATTCAAATCTCATATGTACCACACCATGGTAAAGAGTGATGATTGAACACTCATCATTAAAAACTTCTTAAGAACTATAAAATATTTGGATTAAGTCAATATTTGTGTTTTCTCTTTAAATAGGCGTGCGTGACCTAGTCAACCGATTAGATTGACAAAGCCCTAGTAAATTTTTAACGGTGGGCATTCAATATTTAGATAAAAGCCGATTAGGTCGTCAGCTGGAGATTGGATCTCCCTCATTTTTGGGCTCATGCTATGTACTGATTTGGAAAAATAGATAGACGGCTTAGATAAAAAACACACACACACGTGTGCGCACACACACACATATATGGAAATGGTTCCATGCGTTGACCTCATGGGAACTTCTCATGAGGTCGAGCCATGTGGGTCCCACCGTGATGCATGTCGAACATCTACCCCATCAGTCAAATGCACCATTCCATGGTGGTCCTCGAGCTTAAAAATCAAGTCAATCCATGACTTGTGTGGACCACACCACATACAAAAGTTGAGAGGGGTTACTATCCCATTAAAACATTCGTAATAATTTGTTGGGTGCACTGAAATGTGGTTCACAAACCCAACGTATCCATTATGTGTGTCCCACTTGGATGAGAGGTCAAACCAAGTTTCAAACGCATCTAAAATTTAGGTGGGCCCCACCAAGTGCTTTTATATGTTTTAGTCATCTCTTCAAGGCTCACCTGAGCTTCTTATACTGCTAATTTTTGGGATATCCCATAATTTAAAGGGGACCCATCCAATGCGCGGTGCTGATGTTTGACACGCATCATGGTGGGGCTCACACAACTCGATCCCATGGGAAGTTCCCATGAGGTCGACCGCATAGAACACACATACACACATATATAGGCATGCTCATCTACGCACGTGCGCACATGCACACCTTTGCACACGTGTCATGGACATCTAATCCGAATGATCCGTGTGATGCAGCATCCCTTAAAGCCTTATGGGACCAATTTTCACACTAATTTAAAACTCTAGTGGGCCATCGCAAAGAGAGATGCAAGTCAAGGGAAGAAATTGTTGTTTTTTTTTAAAAATTTTTTCCATAGCCCACCAAGTTTTGGATTAAAGTATAATTTGGGCCCTAGGGATTTGATGGGGTGCCGCATCACATGTACCGTTTAGATTTGGAACTCAAATCATGTCCGATGATGAGTTCTCAAAAAGTTCGCGTGAGTTCCTTGTAAATGGGTGAGCAATTAAGCACTTATATATATATATATATATATATATATATATATATATATAGAGAGAGAGAGAGAGAGAGAGAGAGAGAGAGAGAGAGAGAGAGAGAGAGAGAGAGAGAGAGAGAGAGAGCTGTATGGGCGATGCATTCCATGGCAGGCCACGAGCTTAAAATCCAAGTCAATCCATGACTTGGGTGGGCCACACCACATACAACAGTTGAGAGGGGTTACCCTCCCATTAAAACATTCATAATATTTTATTGGGCCCGCTGAGATGTGGTTCACAAATCCAGCCCATCCATTGTGCGTGTCCTGCTCGGATAAGGGGTCACACCAACTTTTGGCCCTATCCAAAATCAAGTAGGCCCCACCAAGTGATTTTATATATTTTAGGCATGTCTTCACATGGTTTGAGATGGTATAGCCCACCTAAGTTCCTAATATGACTGATTTTTGGGATATCTTATAACCAAAAGGGGACCCATCAAATGCACGGTATTGATGTTTGACACACATCACAATGGGGCCCACACAGCTTGACCTCATGGGAAGTTCTCATGAGGTCAATTGTATAGAACCATTTCCATATATATATATATATATATATATATATATATAGAGAGAGAGAGAGAGAGAGAGAGAGAGAGAGAGAGAGAGAGAGAGAGAGAGAGAGAGAGAGAGAGAGAGTTGGGCTTGAGTCGAGTCGAACCGAGTTAGGGCTGACTCGATTCGAGTTCGGTTTAGTTTGGACTAATCTGGACCGAGTTCGATTCGGTCAGAAGTATCGAGTCGAGTCGAGTTTGCACCAAGTCGTATTGAGAGATGAGGGAGGGAAGGAGTGGAGAGGAGAGAGAGGAGGAGGAGGAGGAGGGTGATGGTGGTGGGTGGTTGTTGGGCTTGGAAGAGGAATATGAGGAGGATGAAGGAGGGAGGGAGGAAGTGGAGAAAAGAGAGAGGAGGAGGAAGAGGGTACTGGTAGTGGCTGGTTGTTGGGCTTGGAAGAGGAGGATGGGGGAAGAAAAGAGAGTTTAGGATCAGGTTGGGTAGAGTTAGAGTTAGAGAGTTGGGTCGAGTCGGGTTTCAGATCGAGTTATTGGGTAACTCGAACTCGACTCAGTTTGAATTTGGATTGGAGGAAACTTACTCGGTTCGGACCGACTCACCCATTTGATTCGAGTCGAGTCAGATCGGACCGAGTCGGAGGAGTCGAGTTAGCCAGATCGGGTCACCCGTGAAAAACTGGTGTGTGTGTATATATATAACATATGCAGGCAACAGAGCTCCGTCAGTAGCCACCTCGCTACTGACGCTGTCAGTACGCAATCCGCGTCCAACTCGACAAACCTCGGACCTTGGTAAAAAGATCACCCGCCTCCCAAACCCCTCCCTCCCTCTCTCCCTCTCTCACTCGCTCTCCCTCCAATGGCAGCAGCAGGAGTATCCATTCCAGAAAACCTAACTCGCGAGCAGTACCTGTACCTAGCAAAGCTGGCGGAGCAGGCGGAGCGCTACGAAGAAATGGTGGCCTTCATGGAGAAGCTGGTGGTGGAGTCATGCTCGACGGGAGAGCTGACGGTCGAGGAGCGCAACCTCCTCAGCGTCGCCTACAAGAACGTCATCGGCTCCCGCCGTGCGGCCTGGCGCATCGTCTCCTCCATCGAGCAGAAGGAGGAGTCCCGCAAGAACGACGAGCATGTCTCCCTCGTCAAGGACTACCGCTCCCATGTCGAGTCCGAGCTCTCCAACGTCTGCGCTGGAATTCTCAAAATCCTCCAATCCCATCTCGTGCCGTCTGCTGCCTCCAGCGAGTCCAAGGTATTTTATCTCAAGATGAAGGGCGACTACCACCGCTATCTTGCCGAATTCAAGGTCGGTGCTGAAAGAAAAGAGGCCGCCGATGAGACGATGGCTTCCTACAAGGCCGCGCAGGTAGGGTTTGAGATTTTTGCTTTCTAGGGTTTTTTTTCCCTTCTTCTTCTGGTAGGAGTGGGATCTGCTTGGTCATTGTGGGCCTTTCTCGATTGTCCAGTTAGTTTCTTTTTTTTTTTGGGGCCACTGACTGGCGGTTCGGATCATGTCCTTTGCTACGAGGGCTTGTGGATTACTTCATATGAACTGGCTGCCATTTCCTAGGGTTTTGATGCTTTTCCAACATGTCCTTCTTGATGTGTAGGATATTGCGATGGCTGAGCTGGCTCCGACACACCCGATAAGATTGGGGCTAGCGCTTAATTTCTCTGTTTTCTACTACGAGATCTTGAATTTGTCGGAGAAAGCTTGTAGCATGGCTAAACAGGTGCGTTGGTTTTTGGATATGATCTTCAGATACGTGTTTTTATTCAATTGTTTGATTGTGTTACTTTCCTGTTGTGTCGAGGGCTCCTTTGCGATCTATGGATAGGATATAATAGCTACTTTGAACAAAGGGATGACTGTTCTTGGGTTCATAGTTATGTAAATGGACCTGATCTGGAATGAATCAATCTCATCAGATGCAATTAAGAGCTTAAGAGATGGGTATTTCGAGGTTTTGGTTGGAGACGGCTGGTTATTTGAATTCAATTGACAGTGGTCCTGAATCGACTTAGTTCAATGAATCTGCTCGTGGTCAATTTGGGTGGGTAGTGGGGTAAGGTATTTTGGGGTTTTGGTTGTTGATGATTTTTTATTTGATGTGAATTGACAGTGGTCTCAAATCAACTTAGTTCATTGAATCAATTCGTAGTCCATCATTGGGTGGGGGTGAGATCAAACTTGGTGAGTGTGGATGGGATTGCAGTGCTCTGAGTTTGAAATATCAAAGCTGTTTGTATTGATTCTCTGGTGAGGGGAATGGGGTCATGGAGCATGCATGTCTGAGGGGTCAAAGGCTTGCACACGATCACTGGTAGTCAGCTGATGTAGTATTGTTTTTGGGGGATCACATCTGTTCACGGACAGAGCATATTGAATTTTTTTCTCCGAAGGATGGGAGAGGTTGGGGAATATGATTATTGGTTGGGCAATTAGATTGCTGAAGAGGCTTTTGGATCTTTAATTTATAGCTTTAATATGAAATGTAAAGTGGGTTACTAAATGCCTTTTGATTGGTTTTCAAAACATGTGACCTCAAGTGTTGTGTATGGCTTGGGGAGGTTACTACTAGCAGGTTGCTGGCTTTTTGTTGTTGAAATAAAAAAAGGTGATAGAGAGTGTCTTCCATTATGGTCCCTTAGGCCATATGCGTGCCTGCTCTTGGTTAGAGTATGTAAAGCTAAGATGATAACAGTATAACACTGCACTGAAAATTTTGTTTGGTGAAACTGGATTATCGCATTGCAACTCTTGATTTGTGATGACTCTGGAAAGTAATCACCTTGGAATTTCTAGTAGCACTTTTGAAGAATGGGCTTAATATGGTGGACCTGATTGAGAATGGGAGAGCAACTGTATTGCAAAAGTTGTGGTGAAGTACAACTGCATCTCTGGAAGGAGGCCAGGTTGCCTGTAGTTGTTTGAATCATGGGATGAGGTATTTGGTTTACTTTATGTGTTGGTTATGTATCTTCTAGCCTAGGTCACTGAATGCGTAGCTGCTCTCTTGAAAGGTGCCTCTTATTATCTTTGACAACCACGGTCTGGTGTCTTTGGTGACGTCGTACATAGAAATGAAACCGGTATATTCTAATTCCATTCTATTATGCATGTTTGTGTGGGATTGGCTATATAGGATGGAGGCATTGGTTGTCTGCCATGATTTGACTGCATATACTATCCCAACGAATAAATGTATGGAGATAGAAGGATGTGTGGAGAGGGAAGGAATGAAGGATGTATATTGAATGCGACAAGATGGTTCTTGGAGAGGAAGCTGCAGTGGAGACTAGAGAGTACAGCGGGAACCTCTCCACTCGTCATCTTTATTCGCAGGGTATTTATCCTAGTTGTCATTGAATATGGTGTATTCGATATTGGAAAGCAAAGACTAATTCATAGATGGCAGAAGTTCATCTCTTATACCAGCTTCCGAGCGTGACAACGATTTGGTATATTCTATACATTTCAACCTGAGACTTCAATGTTAGAACAAAGAGGATCCAGACCCACTCTCTTGTCAGAATAGTAGAATTGAAAGGATGTCCGTTAGCAGACTCCTATGTTAGTTTTGCACTTTAAAAATGGTAACGATTCCTGCTCACACATGGCACTGATGCACAGCTATCCAGATCATCCAAATTGTGGGTCCCACTGTTGATGGAGCATATATCTAAAATCACACTGATCAAGCTATCCTAACCAACTAATTAATAGCTATCAAATGGATGGTTAAGAGGAAAATAGTTAGTGGTCCAAATTCAAAGGGGAAAATCAGCTAGTCAATATTGTCTTCTCAGTGCAATTTTCAGGTTATGCTCCATCCACAGTTGGGTCACTTGGACAGGATTGCCGTACCACTATGCCATTTGTATAGTTGAAGAGTCTCCACCACATGCGAATTGCTTAGGTACCTGTGTCGTCAATGTTAGTACTGGTACTTGATACTGGATTCACTAAAGTATCAAATCCATTTAACTGCATCTGTTTGCCCTTGATTTCTAGAAATGTAGAACCATAACAGCTCACCCGGCCATCTCCATCCTGATTTGGGGACATATTTCAGAAGTCCCACTAATCCACCCACAGAGAAGACACCATCTTTCACTGGAATGGGACATGGAACATGAGTTGAGGTTTTACATTTCAGGCATTGAACACCTTGGATGCTGTGTGCTACGCCTGCAGGTTTTACTTGGTTATGTGTGGGAGTGGAGAGTGAAAAACTGATCCATCGGTCCATTGGTTGCAGTTGGAATTGTTGACCTCTAAATTTGGATGTAAAAACCTTACAAACCATACCAGAAATCTATTGTTCTCATGCTCTTAGGAGCCAGTAAATTGCTCTGCTATTGGTGAAGAGAGAGTGAAGACAGTCTCCGGCTAGTTGGTCAAGCTGGTAGAGAGTTTGAGTGTGAGTGAGTGAGTGAGCCTTGGAGGTATCCAGGCTAAAGACAGTCATTGCCATTGGAACATCAACACCTCATCCCAAGCCTTGCACTTAACTCTGTGTCTGTTGTAAAGTTTGGTCATTCATTAAAAAGAGGGGAAACAGCCATGTATACTCCGAGTTAGATAATGCATTTCATGGGCAAGTCTCCATATTTAACAGAATCGGAACAGTTGAATTTAAAAAAAAAATCTTTAATTAAGATACGCTCAAGAATTTATTAAAAAAAAAAAAGAGCTCCCAGAATCAATTTAGGGTAGAAATACATCCTCAAATTGTTGGGATGTTCTGTGGAGTCATATAAAAACATGGATACTTACACTTTATAAAATCTTTAATTAAGATATGCTCAAGAATTAAAAAACAAAAGCTGCCAGAATCACTTTGGGGTAGAAATACTTCCTCAAATTGTTGGGAAGGCCATCTTTTGTTGTATGCAGGTGGGCCCATATGTACTGTGTGTTCTGTGTTGCTTGTACAAGCATTCTCAATTTCCAGTACCTTAGCCACAGTAGTTATTGGTCATGTTTACATGAATTTTTGCTGCAGTGTCTTTATTCACATGTTGAATTAAATTAATTTCAGTTACATAAGAATTGGGATTAAACCTCTTCAAAAGAAAAAAAAAACACGAGAACTGTAGTCAAGATTTGTAGCCAGTCTATGTTCATTTTTTGTGGCATGTAGATGCTCACTTCACTGCATTCTTAAGAAGGGACACAAAAAATTAGTCTGTGGTTCCCTCATCGTGAAAGTGACAGGACCCCAGCCGTTTTTGGTTAGGGAAGGATACACTGGTAGGTGTGGAGTGACGGGACCCAACTGTTTTTGGTCAGGGAGGGATAAAACAGCAGGTGCCCCAGACGTCAGTTCAATGGCTTTTCAAAGTTAATTCATCGGCTAACCCATGGATTGGTACACAACAAACACTTCAATAAGCATGTGGTTTTATTGGAGCTGTGATCTCAAACTGCTTGAAATTTCAAACATATAATGGCTCCACGGACGAGGCTTGATGAAACTCCACCTCAGTTCGTTGAGGTCATTTTTATATTGCACCTATCTTTTGTTGCATTTTGCCTCTACAGTGCGGCTGGCAGTGGTTGATGGACAAGCAGTGGACCATCTTAAGGTTTATGTTTTAACCTGCTGCCATCAGACATGTCTTCTTCCCTGACTCACTGGCAGCCAAATCACCATTCTAGGAGATTTTGGTGGTCAACCGTTTTTCTCCACCGTCCATTTCTGCATTAGTGGTGGGGCTGGTGGATAAATGGTCTGGACTACTTTACCATGGGCCTCACATGGAAGCCCAGTGTTATATACATTTGCTTAGAGGCCCAGGACCTGATCATCCCTAGCGTCAGATACCAAGGCCTGATCATCCCTAGCGTCTGATGCCAAGATCGCCCCCCAGGTATGAACAATTAAAAACTATCTTGTGCAGATGCGTGGGTAGTTGTGAAAGATGAATCAAAGAAAAATAACACATTTTGAGGCATCTGCTTTGTTAAATGTTACTGCCATAGCCTTCAACAAAGCAAAAGGCTCACCGACTTAAATGAACAAGGAATGCCACATCTTTTGTTGGGTAATACGCTGCAAAAATCAATGGCTGTTTTAGCTGACGCGAGCCCCATTGATCAATTTCATCTCTCATTACACTGCAGGCATTTGAAGAAGCTATTGCAGAGCTGGACACGTTGGGTGAAGAGTCTTACAAGGATAGCACCCTTATCATGCAGCTCCTGAGGGACAACCTCACTCTCTGGACCTCGGATGGTGCCCAGGTAAAAGAGAATTCATATACTGCTGCAATCATGCACTCTTGACTGCACGGCCGATGTACAATTAGAATCTGCTATGGTAACATTCTATGTTGTACCTGCACGCAATTGCCTCTGAAACAACCCCACATCGTTGTATCATATCAGCATCATCATGCTAATGCAGTGTTATCATGTTGTTAGGACACCAGATCTAACTAATAGTTTTCACGTTTAACGTTTGTGCAGGAGCAGCTAGATGAGGCATAGAAGATGTTATGAACTGGCATTCTTCTCCACGAGGGAGGTGGACTTTTCAATGTCATTTGTCTTGTAATCTGTATTTACGACAAACAGTACACAAACTGTCTATAGAAAGCACTGGTGCACCTTTTAATATTCAAACTAGAAATGGGTTCATGATCCTAGAAGATTTCATGCAGGTGCCACTTCTTGTTGCATCTGTTCAGTCCCTTGTGCTGCTTTTGATCCATTCCAAGTACTTGATATTTCCACCGGTGATGGGCATGGAAATGACTTCTGGGAGCCTGAGACAGAATACAGGACGACAAGCATTTGCTGTTAGAAAATATTCAGATGCATGGTTTCATGTCCTTTTATACTTCATTAATCTTTCAAGAAATTGTATCTTGTCATGGGCTTTAAGAAAGTGCAGGTGCATGTTTATCATTAAGGCTGATCAAGACTGCTTACTGCTTATCTGGTGAGCCACCACTTGACATTCTAGTAATCGAAACTGTTCCCTTTTCAGCTCATGCATCGGATATGCACCCCAGATCAAGCACCTCAACCTTTGTGATGTGGCTTACACCCGATCACCATGTGCAAATGCCACATGCAATATTGAGATTTTGGGTGTGAATGGGCCCATTTAAGCCACTGATTAAAGCATGCCACCCAAGAGAGATTGTGCCTCATCATCATTTCCATTATTTGGATAGGCAACACTGGTGGCTCCTGATAATAAGATGGATGGAAAACAGCAAGAAAAAAGTCTCAAGCTTACTCATATTCATGATTGGCCTTCACATGCTCTGTCAAGGCC
Organism: Magnolia kwangsiensis; assembly: GCA_037074715.1. Lineage (NCBI taxonomy): Eukaryota > Viridiplantae > Streptophyta > Magnoliopsida > Magnoliales > Magnoliaceae > Magnolia > Magnolia kwangsiensis. Next base: position 15,152,975 of record CM073572.1, on the reverse strand, counting down.
TCCAACAGCGACTCCCTGGTCTTGATTATGAGCAATTCCTCAGAATCTGTCTGAATCTGAAATTCAATGAAACAAAACCACAACAAACATGTATTCCTTAAAAAAGCTCCAACCAACATGACCATATATGTGGAAGACTAGTGTGAGTAATGAGCTTCACAGCATACCATGAGTGCAATTAATCTATTCTGATGCACATACGATATGTCATTGAGGCTCATTTGCATTAATCTGATGGTTGAATTGGTCACAAAATATCAATTAATGACAAGGATTAATAACTCAGCATGCATAGTATTCTTACCTCACCCTCCCACAAATAAACAGATTCGATACCTGAAAGTTGCAAAAAGCAAACATAAGTCTATCAGTGCTAATTCTGGAGCTTATCTGTGAGTTGTATACAAGTGATAATGGAGAGATCAATGACCCTAGATGCAATATCCTGATACCTGCAGCCATCAACGGAAATTGTAACACATCAGTACTAAGATGTGTTTACAACAATTGTAAACACATCAGTACTAAGATTTAGCGACTAAAATGCAGAGGGGGAATCTACCATGCTCAAATCAATATAAACATTTTGAAAGACCAAATGCACTGCCCGTGCAATTAGAAGAATGTGCAAAGATCCGGCAAAAGATTTACAAACTAGCAAACCCAAATAGCACATAGAATGTAGCACTTGGAGAATACACAGCTCTGTGAGGGACAAGAATTTCACCCTACATGAGAGGAAGCTAATTGAAATCCGTTGCCCACCAATAACTTAGAAGGGAATTTGCTACAGGAGATTTCTGAACTTGTAGTTTTGGAAACAATCATCACTTCCCAAACAACATGCATCAAATTTTTTTTGAGGCTGTATATGCATTAAATCAACTTGTTTCTGAACTCTCACATGCTTCAACAAGCAAACTACTCGTGCTTCATTGTATGCTTACTTTGGCAATTGATGGGTTGGTGAAATGAAGGTCATAAGAAAGAGATGGACCTAATGAAGTCATGGCATTTTGTACTCAACCCAAAACCAAGCTATAGTAACAGAAAATTTTCAACTGAAGACTTGGGGTTGCAAAACTAATTCCTGTAGATGGCAAAGCTTGTCAGCATGTTGAGTTGGGTCATCTTGACAACATGTAAAGCATAATTTCCTTGGAACCAAGAAATGAGTTTCAGGCAGAAGTTGCCTCACTAGAACTCCTAACAATGAAAAGAGAGCAATATTTCGATCAGGTTTATAGACATTTTCAACTTGCATACAGACATTTATAAATGCATATATGGTCGACTATGGTTCTATTATAACCTGTAAACTAACATCCTCTCATGCTTTCTCAGATAAAGCAGGAAAGACACTAATCATAAACAACTGAAACAATATATATTAGCTAATTCCCATAACGTGTATGTAAGGCATTTGAATATAAAATGTGCTCTATTGATACCGTGAATTGGTTGCAGGAAGTGAGGAAAATATGGTTGAGGGTCAAAACAAAAGGCTTCAAAATATCAGAAAGAACAAGGGTTCTGGCGGCGCATGTATAAATAATAGTACCTAAAAATCTAAAAAAATGTATTTATATGTTGTAGAGTACGTAGAGTTCATTGAATCAAGATTCCGCGAAACACAAGTTACAAATACCAAGATCCATCTTGGTGAAGTTGAGAAGTGGATTTGATGAAACATTCCTTCTTGAATTTCTGGTAACCCTCAATGTCAGTCCATTCATTAGTAGTAAAAGAAAGTGGAAGTCAGTCCACTGGTAATTACATACGAGGATCGATACACGGAATGGCCTTACATTAGACCCATGAATATATAAAGCTAAAGGTAATTTAAAGGCATCTAAGGACGTCTTTTAGGGACATACCTGGTACTCGGTTGACACATGCTGCCAGCTTTTCTTTGATGATGCTCCCAGCCAGCTTCTTGCCTGCATTCAATCATTTAAGGTCTTCAGCATTATTTGAATTTGATGAAAGGTTATGGTATATAATTAGCCATATATGCATATAACAAGCAGTGGTAGTGACAAGGACAGGAGCGAATAACAGAAAATGTTATGGGAGACGTGAGCACGCAGAAATCAAGCCAAGGAACTTTGCTTAAAAAATTCATAGGATGTAAAAAAAGGTGTGTAGCAGAAGATAACCGACATAAAAACAGATTATCATGACCGGCCCATGGTTGACTTAAACAGAAATATGACAGAATAACAGACAAAAACAAAAGATTACAGATGGAATTCGATGGAAATATGAGAAACCAACAAGAAAGAAATTTGGCTTTCAGAGGATAACGAGCTCAGATCAGTTCACGTTATAACATGGGCAAAGGATAGTTATCCTGAAAGACAAACTAAATGTAGAAAAATTGAAGGGAAGAAAGACAATGGTGAAAGCATGTGATAAGGTTTGCAATAGAGATTCCATGGGACAGTCAAACAACTTAAAATTGATGAGAATTGCAGAATTCTGAGATTTCTTAAATATTTCTTCAAGAAGAAGAAGAAGAAATTAATAGGTCTAGTAAAAGGCCAATAAAGAATAAAGGTCTATTAAAAGGTGGACAATCAGAACAAACAAAGTGAAGAGACTCTGTGAAGGGAAAATGAGAAGTCTGAATGCTCATGCCTTTGAAGCACTGGAAAAGGCAATCAAATGTGATGGCTGGGACATAAAATGTACATACAATGAGAAGGTTCACTTGTATATTGTACTCAACAAGACAGCATATGCTAATAAAAATGAGATGGGAAGTCTATTCTTGCATCTGCATCATTAGGCACCAGGGATTTTGGACTTTTTAGTGTATCCGTGACACTGTTCTGAGTAGATGTATATGCATACTCATGAGCACAGTAGGAATGCTGCAGCCTCTTCATTGTAGCCATTCCATTTCTAATTATTCAACTGTTGGTATCATTGTTTTAAAACCAACTATTGGTTATCATTGTTTTAAAACCTGCACCAGACTGGACAGTTGGACATGAACAGGCCACCAAAATGGGTCAGGTTGCCATAAAATGGATGGGGACTCTGTTTTCTTAAAATAAAAAGATCACCACAAGATTGCTAATCAAAGCTTGAACCAACAACCTCTTCTCAAAAACCAAACACCATAACCACATTGCCAGCCATAGGTTTGTTACTAAATCCTCTTATTTTTTAAAACACTTTTAACTAGGTACATTTCAAAACAGGTCTGACTGATTGGACTAAACCCCTGCCAAAATGGGTCAAGAGTCTAGTCTGGGTTTTAAAATATTTCTCAACATGCTTTTGTTATCAATAAATAAATAAAGCGGAGAAATACATAGCATCAGATCCAGATTAGAGAACCTAAACTAACATGACGATGGCAGCATATAGCACGCTATTATGTTGAGAATGTGGTGTCAAAAAATAAATTGAGTCCGAAGAAGCTAAATGACTTGAATAGACACAGTTGGGAATTAAATATAAGGACAGACCTGCTTCTTTATTTGGCACAGTAACATATACAACGATACTGGGTACAGTGCTGGCATCGCCTTCCATCCTGGTAGATTGAATAGCTTTCGCAGATGATTGGCTATTAAACTTTGACCTGATAGATTACCATGTCTTAGAGAATGCGTGGTGGATGATGGTTGTAGTCCATTTAAAACCAAGATGAAATAGAGAGACGAGATTTTGCAGACAGGTTGAATGGAAAAATTGCTCACAAAATTTATCATCATCATAATCTTAGCCTCTCCCTGCAATATGATGTTGGTTTTAAATTGTCATCAACATCATCATCTAAGCTTTATCCCAACTTGGATGATGATGTCAATTTAAAACCCGACATCATATTGCAGGGAGAAAGGCTAAGATTATGATGATGATAGCTTTTGTGAGCAATTTTTGTATTGAACCATTGTGCATGGGCAAAATGTTTTATGATTGGCTGCCCCCAAAATATCAACCTTCCTCCTTTAATTGAGAACTTGGAATTGACCATGGCAGAGGCTCATATTGATACCACTAACATGTCAGCATGGTCCAACCCAATAACAACCCGAAGCCAAACTATTACATTCATGACCCGAAGTGAGAGCGAGCAAAGCATGGTCACGGAAGTGTAGTTTGCCGGGCAAACCACGAAAACTAACATTAAGCTCAAGTTGATATTTCACATTTCTACCAGTCAATACATTCTCCTTTTCTTTTTCTTCTTCTTCTTATTCTGCTGCTGCTGCTTTTTTTTTTTTTTTTTTTTCATTCTTTTTATAGAATTTACCAGTCAATGCAGATGAAGTTGTGGGAATGTAAAAGTCAAGAAAATGGAAGGATTCGGTGCTTAGATTCGCCAACGCACCTGACTGTACACAAAAAGCTTTTGTGGTGAATGTAGAATGTTCCAAATACACAAGGATTGCCACCAGAATCAGGTGTTGTTATGGTATAAAATGGTGCGTGCTCCCATATGAATTTTGAAGTCAGGAGTGCTTCAAATGGACGGTTACTGATGTAAATGAGGCTAGTCTTGTGATGGGAACAGTATGGGGAGTGGTCCAATATTGAAGATAGAGAGCCTCTAGTACCATGCTCTCTTTACAATCCTATTTGTAGCCCCGATCACAGGCTTTGTGATATGACGTAAAAGGAGAGGGAGGGAGGGAGGGAGAGATACATAGATGCCTATCCATTGACCCATCAAGCCACAAAGTGCTGACAAAGCCCATCGGTCCAGGCTGGAAGAAAATATCTTAAGAGCCAAAAAGTTATAGAGGTCGACTTGAGACTTGTAGGAGATGGTAAAGGGCAGTGTCTAACTGTGATTTGCAAGTCTATCACCCTAAACCCACATTCTGATGCATGCATTATGCAGTTGTCGGAGTTGAACAGGTAATGATTAAAGAGTAACGCTTGTTTAACATGTGTCCTACATAGATGGCATAGCACATGGACATCCCCAAGCTCGCTTCACCTTGTAAAAAAGTGAATGTCCTCTCAATGTAACAGGTACACGCATCACCAGCACTTTGAATGAATCAAGTGTAGTCATATGCGATGGCATATGCCATTTTGACAGCATATGCCACATATCATAGTGGCATATGAGGTTTTGACCGTTGGGCATTAAGCTGTCACATAGGAAAATATACGATCGCATATGCCATAAGTATGTGATTATGCCATCATACACTCAATATGCACTAGCATAATCTCGAATTCGAATCACATAGATAAAATTGTTAGCTTAAATTATCTCTGTTCAAAATCACATCGATAAAATTTCTATTTTGATTTTCAACATTTTTTAGTATATGCATTCATTCAAGTACTTGTAAGTTGACTTGTTATAGTCTAATAGTCTACCAGATGTAATGAATAACAAATTTTAATGAAATTGGTAATAAAACTATAAAAACAATTCCATACACTTGTAGTATTTTTACATATATATATATATATATATATATATATATATATATATATATATATTCCATTTTTCCATTAAAAAAAAAAATTCCTTAAAAAATAGGGGGTGATTGATGGCATATGCGATCGTGAGATCGCATATGTGCACAGCCCCCTTGGGTCGCATATGATCACATATGCCATTTGACAACAATGACTGAATCATTTAATCACACTATTGAACAATTGATGGAAAATCGGAGATGGAGTTGAACCTGCCAGGATGGATATGGAAACTACCAATTTTGAAGATCAAAACCACCTAGGATGCTCCAGTTTAGCATTCTTCAATTTGCAGCAGAGAATAGGAAAATGGAGAATAAAATTGGATAGATATGTGGAGTCATGTCCCACAAAACCTTAAGGATTCTCACCTAAGGGGTTCCCTAGAAGAGTTGCTCTCCTAGGGCTAAAATCCCATCCCAGGATACTAAAAAAGAAAATTTCATTAAATTGAATTGGTAAATAGAATTCTTCAACATTTCTATACATATGGCTTTATATAGCCATGATACAAAGCCCTATTTAAGAACATACTCTACTTTAAACCAAAGAAGCCAATACATAATTCCTATTGGCTCACTAGAAAAATATTCCTAAACTATCTCCAACTTGCAATAGAAGGAATACTGGAACTCAACTAGAACTCCAAATAAACTAGTGTCCTTATATATTGACCCTATGGTTCCCCTAAATACAGCCATGCAGCTTGTATATAGTCCAAAATCATGGAAAAGTTGATCATATCAGAGGCCTTCAAGACTTACGACAGGTCCTGTGGGTCCCACAGTCCAATTGGATCATATTCATGGGCCATTTGATTGGATGTGATGGCTGCACAGTCCAATCAGATGGAATTTTTGGACCACACTCTAATTGACCAGCTGGTGTTGTCCACTGGTGTAACCTGGTTAATGATCGAGCTATCCAGGTCAGAATCTTCTGAAAGTTGAAACCAAATCATATATTGCAGTAGGGTTCAAATTGCATTATAAAGATTTTTCTATTTTTTAGGTATCACATGGTGCATAACCAAATGAAATGGCATTCTTGGCTAAGCCCACCAACTGGACAACTGGGACTCACATCTTGGTTTAGATGGTTCGTCTACTTGGTTGCAACATTATAGACCAGCTGAAGTATCTAATTGGCAGTCTGCAGTCCAATGGTTGAGTCAACATCCCAGATTCGATGAGAAAAAGAAATCACTGATCCTGTGGCTAGGATTTCCCAATCAGGTAGATACAGGATGGGTCCTAAGCACCATACAAAAGCCCTGTACCATAAAAAGGTGGGTACACGTGTACATGTTTTTTTTTTTTTTTTTTTTTCTTTTTCTTTTTTGAATAGAAATTCCAGTTGGTTAAGCAATGGATATTTGTTACAATCGCCAAAGGAATATGGAAAAATCATAACACACAAAAAAGGATAATCATTAACCATTCATTTTTTTTTTTTACTTCTCATTCTTTAAGTCCATAACTAGTAGAGAAGTCCAACTCATTTAACTGAAGCATATTTTATCATAATTTCAAAAAGAAAGAAAGAGAAAAGAAACAAGTCCATAAATGATAAGAGTGACAATAAGCAAGTGTCAAACATTGTAATTATGAATCTCCAAGACATCATCATCATCATCATTGTCATTAGCACAAGGAATGTCACCCTCTTTCTTGCTCTCAGGCTCTGACACAAAAACATGTCTTCCTCCTCTGCTTCTTGGCTCTTGCCTTTGTCTTTTTTCAGTATGGTGAGTTTCCTAGGGCCAATAGAGAAAGTATATGTTACATTTAGAATCTGTTAAGAGTCATCCTATTAGTCTATTAGCATGACTAGCCTAAGTCATGAACAAGATGAAATAAAATTGATGAACTGTAAGAAGCAAAATGTATTCCGAGTTTCCAGAGTAACCGAATGTCTCTCTTAAGAACTAGATCTATTGATCCAACACATCTGCCACTTCTTCTTGTTCCACCAAGTATTTCTGATGTCCATCCATGTTTTACCATCAGGAAAGGCAGGATCTTTAGCTATCCACTCATCATCAAAATCCATATCCCATGGGAAAATTGGATAAATCCCTTATTCTATCTCTTTGGATCCCATGAAGTTGGTGATTTTAGTTTTCAAATAAAAGGGCATTAATTCACTATTCTTCAAGCCTATTCGTCCCTTTGGTTGTATCTATACAAAAATTAAAAGTATTTGAACATTTAGGATATATGTACTGCCAGTGGGAGTTTTGTGCTCTCATTGCTAGTCCCAAGCTCGGAAAAAGGAAAAGGGTTGCGTCAGATGGGTAGCCGGCATGAAACTTTTGCCACAACTTTTATCATGAATCCTGAACGACATAACAGGATTTGTGCAGCTGACCTGAATTAGTTGGGATAAGGCTTTGATGATGATGATGATGATGATGATGATGATGATGGAGGATAAGTAACCAGTATGACCACAAATGAAAAGTCATTCCTAGCTCAAATGTATTCTGGTTATGTCCCCAACTAGTATACAAACAAAAGTTACCAATTGCCAACCGTTTGTAAGTCTGGACAATGATCTCCATAGGTTTTCCACCAGCGACCTATTTTCATATGAATTATTAGTATTATTAGTTTTTGTAGTTTGCATGAAGTCGTGGATAAAGTGAGTAAAATGTAAAGAGAAGCACCCATGGGAAAATAAGCTAAGCTGGTTGCTTTGTCTTTCTTGTTAATTTCACTCTTCCAAATATTTGAACAATGCCATCTATTGATCGGTCTTTGATCAGTTTTATAAATTTTGGGACTTTTCTTTTTATGCAATCCCATTGTTTCATCCAAATCTCAAAACCTCTCTGGAAGGAATCAACATACTGGAATTCAAGATTTGAAAGGAAAGCCACTGAATGCGAGGACCCATGGAGCTGTAAATTCTGATGCTTATCAATAATCATCCAGACTGATAACTTTTCTTCACAAATCCTAGCTTGCTACTATTTCCTTTGCTTGATTCATCACTTCATGACCACACACAATATTGCCACAGGAAGCTTCTCATTTGAATGAACTAAGCAAGGAGCTTCACTAATAGAAGTCCAAACTTTAAATAGAACTTGATCGAGAAACAATAACCCAGATCTGACAACAAAATGTCATTGGATTTCTTCGAACATGAATTTCTTCCCTGTTGTCAGATATAACCATCAATTTCAAAACCAACTCTTCATTCATTCACGCTTTCACACATCTGCCACAGTGCTGTTGGTGATCACTTGAGGTCATTCTTTCACCACTTTCTTCAACAATAAAGTCAAAAGGAGATTCTTTCACCACTTTCTTCAACAATAAAGTCAAAAGGAGAAAACAAATTATTCATATCTATAACCAAAAATCAAGCTGGTTGACACATCACGTGGGCCATAACATTAGAAACAAATGGATGGCTTTCAAAAACTTGGTCAGTTTTCTTTAGGAGTCCAATTTTTTATTTTTTTTAAAAATAAAATGCATGCCGCCTGATAAGTGCAACAACCCATTTTTCGGGCAAGAGCACTTAGAAGGTGGGACAACCAGGTGCATAGATGGGCTGGCTTATACAGGTGTGTCAGATTAGCAAACCTCCTATTATACAAATCTTAGTTAACTAGAGATGCATTAGAACTTAGAACAATGTAGATAGAATATTTTCTTTTTAACACAAGCACAAAAATAAAAATTAAGAATATAGCTTTAACACAATCGCTACTTAAAAATGGGAGTCTGAACGATGCAAGTGGACCACCGATCATATGAGTGATGCCCACTTGGTTACACTATGATCCCACATGGGGTCCCATGTGATGAACGGAGTTGGTATTACTTTCTCAAACAATTGATGGAGAAAAATAAGGAGAGGAGGAAGGATCTCCACACTCTTTATTGACTTAGAAAGAGCATCCGCTAGGGTCTCTAGAGAGTTAATCTGGTGGTGTTAGGCAATAAAGGAGTTTTAATAAGATATATTGATGTGATTAAGGGCCTGTTTGGGAGCGTGGATTTGAAACCCCTTGGATTCGGAACCCCCTGGATTTGAAATGTTCTTGTTGTGTTTGGCACCTTAGATTGAGAATCAACTTTAATCCAAAAGTAGCTATTCATAGTATATTTGCAGGGGTTTGAATTTAATTACTAAATCAACTTTAAGATCTCTAATTAGTGAACTTATGTAATTTTTGACACAGTGGTTGTAATAAGCCCACTGAAATATATTCTTTGCCCAAAAATAATGAAATTCCAAGTCTCGGATGGGCCACAAGCACGAGATCACGTCCGAGTGACTAACCAACGATTTTTAACCATTGATTTGCATGGACAATGTTTGGACGGTGCTGATCATTGTATTAATATAATTATAGTGATGCAATTGATAATCTAATTATTTTAGGATATCATTAGTGGGCCATGTGTCCAATAGATTAATAGTCTAGCAATACACATGTTACAGATGTAATCCAAGGTCTCACCTTGGATTTCAAACCCCCTGATTGAGGGGATTTGAAACCCCCAGTTGCTTTATGGTGCCAAACAAACCAGGGGATTTGAAATCCCCTCAAATCCATGGTGCCAAACACCCCTAAGGATATGTATGAGGGAATGGTAATGAATGTGAGGACCACTAGTGGAGAGATAAGTGAGTTCCCAATTATTGTAAACTTGCACCAGGGGTTGGCATTGAGCCTGTACCTTTTCACATTGGTTATGGATGGTTTTTTTTTTTTTGGAAGGGTAATGGTTATGGACGGGTTAATGAGGCATTTGCAAGGAGAGATCCCATGGTGTATGTTGTTTATAGATGACATAATTTTGATTAACAAGAGTCAAGATGATGGAAGGCATCTAATGGATTTATGGAGAAAAACTTTAGAATCTAAATGATTTAAAATTAGTCGTACTAAAACATAGCATATAGAGTGCAATTTTAGGAACAATAGGAGTGAAAATGAGAAATTTGTTAACATCATTGACCAAGAAGTTCCCAAAATGACCACTTTTGATAACTTGGATCAATAATCCATGAGAGAGGAGAGATTGAGAAGGATGTTGCCCATAGAATTCAAGCTGGGTGGAAGAAATGGAGATGTGTCTTTGGAGGCTTATGTGATCGTCGTGTACCACTCAGACTAAAAAGGAAAATTTATAAAATAGCTATAAGACTAGCGATGCTTTATGGGACAAAATGTTGGGCAATTAAGGAACAATATTTTCATGTGATGATTGTAGCTAAAATGAGGGTGTTGAGATGGATGAGTGGCAAGATGAGAAAGGATAGAATTATAAATGAATGCAGTTAAGAGAACTTAGGAGTAGCACCAACAAGTAATAAGGCAAAGGAAAGTAGACTTGCATGATTTGGTCATGTGCAATGGAGATCAGGAACTATGTTGGTTAGGAGTTGGTACAAGTTAAAGGCTCTAAAGGGCCATGGTAAGGCCCAAAAGGACATGGGTGGAGGTAGTAAGAAAAATTTTGATGACTTGTGGTCTAATTGAAGGTTTGGCCTTTGATAGAATCGAATGGCGGAACAAGATTCATGTAGTCAACCCCAATTAAATAGGATAAGGCTTAGATGACGACAACCATAATGACTATTATGATGACTATTAAATAAGAGGGGAATTGACAAAATTAATTAAGGGTGGTTTAGAAATCCTCATTGTTATTAGAGTTTTAGTCTATGTGCTAAGCTATTTATATCCCTTCTCAGACCTGTGATCATCAATGAGAAGTTCTCTTCTCTTCTCACATAATATTTTCCTGCTCATGCATGTGTCTATAAATTGGCGTGAATTGATAGATTTCTTCAATATATGCATGGATTGACAACTCGAATTCGGTTGGACCTGATCCAGTTTGACATGACTCCGCTGATTCACCCTGACTTCCGGGCGAGTCACGACTTGACCCGAGACCAGATAGGTCGGGCCCGAGTCCATGATCTTTTAGGTGCTTTCCAGCTGCGCCAATGAACCTCAAATATCTTAGGATATGGAGCTAGGGCTGAAAGTTGGGCGGGTTCAACCTGGCCGACCCGACATTGGGTTGGGCTTGGGCAGGATGAATCGGGTTTGGTCTCAGGCTTGGGCCATACAAACACCAACCCGATAAAACTTGGGTTGGGCTCAGGTTGAGCTCCCTTGTTGCCTGGCCCAACCTGAACCCGATCAATATATAAATTCCTTATAAATTAATTATAATTGAGTGTGGATCGTCTGTGTTGAAGGCACAGGAAATTCCAATGCCGTCGGGTTTCATTGGTCCATGTCATTTCCGATGACTCAAGCCAACAAGATATGCCAGATTTCTCTCTCCCAAATAGATTGCTTGATACACAATACGACTTTTAAAGGAGTAGTTGTCATATATTTTAACTTGTTTGTTTAGAAAAAATGAACTTCTTTACGATAAATAACTACATATATAATTAATAAAATTATAGGTACAAAAAATAAGACGTGTATTGAAAATATAATAGACTAATGTAGAAATGAAAATATTAGCATACATCTACCCGACCACCCGGCTGAGCCCGCTTGGGTTGGGCTTGGGTTGAGAATTCCCAACCCGAGGTTGGGTTGGGTTGGTAGGGTTGAGGTATAGGAACCTTGGGTTGGGCTAGGGTTGAGTATCAACCTAACCCAACACACGAACACACACACACACACACGTGCCGAACCGGGACATGTACAGGACATCCAAGCCGAGAATCAGGTGGGCCAACCACGTAGATCATCTAGCCAAAAGGATCAGGCCGTTCAATAATCAAGCACACTGCACGTGTGCAGAAAACAATGGATGGCCTAGAAGACCTCGCAAAATCCAGACACGGTGGGGCCCACCTCTGATAGTTGCACGGCCCTATTTTCAGCCGGATGATCCAGACACGTTGGACTCCACCTGACTCATCCATGAAAAGAGAGACCCCGAGAGAGAGAGAGAGAGAGAGAGAGAGAGAGAGAGAGAGAGAGAGAGAGTGTCTAATACACGATAATATGACCGATATTGAATTTCGGATTTTCTCGATTGATCGCTCGTTACGAACCGTCCGATGAGAGAGCAAGAGAAGGTACCTTAAGAAAGGGAGAAGAGGGTGGGACTGTGCGCACCCCGTCTTGATGATGGACGTTGATGAAGGGCTGAGATTGGTGAGACCCACACTCAGCACGCAAAAAGCTCGCACCAAAGGGAATCGATATTGCAGAGATGAGGACTGTGAGAAAGCCGCTCTACAGCAACTACTGCTGCTTACAAATGCCATTCTCGTCTCTCCCACGCCCGCTTATATTCTCTCATACCTTCTCAGAAAGCAACCTTAATAATCCAAGGGGATCATACCGTAGAACCCGATTATGGTACAGACATCTCTCCACAGCACACGTGGCAGAGTGATGTATCAATCGGAACCGTCCATCTAATGGGGAAAAAAAATTCAGGATTGGCTGTTATTGCTAAATCATATCTATTAGATAATCCTACACGTCAGTTATTTTCTTCACTTTTCTAACTCAATGTCAACCGTTAGGCAGTTTCTGTTTATTGCCGTCAATTTGAATGGTGCTGATCAGAGGTTGGAATAATTTGAATTATGTGGTTTTTGAACCATTTTCTAGCCACGGTAGGGTATGTGAGATGGATGGTTTAGATTGATAGTTCAACCTACAACGTGTAATGTGGGAAGATGAATCCACCACACACGGTTCCACATTTTTTACCTTATCATCTCCGCAACATACATTATTCGCTTATTGTGCACGTGTCCATCAGTGAGAAATTAACGCTAGCGGGACCCACGAGCTTGGACGTACCGTGATAATGCTTGCGCGTGTCACTCGTGTGATGGATTCAAGCTGCTTACCACGCGCGCCACACATATGTTGAATTTGCCGATGCTTTCAACTGCTCTCTTGTGCGATTGTTGCCCACCTGATGAAGGACATGGATCGCGCACGTGCATGCCTCTCCCATGCATGCGATTTCGTGGGCCACTGATGGAAAAGGATTAAATATCTTCAAGGCAGACCCAGATCAACTGATTGGATCACCAGGCCACGCCCCCAAATCTATGGAATCGCACGTGCCAACGTGTAACATCCGTATAGGATTGGGGAAATTCACCGGGCAGTACCACTGTGAATTCTACTTACCTCCAGAATCCAATAGGGTCCATCGATAACTTGGGCCATAAGTGCACAAATAGATGGATGGTTAGAAAATTGACAGTCAACGGCGAGCAATTGCAGATATAACGTTAAATGTATAGATTGGGTCCATTTTTATCATACACAAATGCACTGGAGAATGGAGAATGTCCAATGAATGGGAGCAGATTGGGTACTACCACCAACATGGCCTACCTAGAGATGGACGGTCCGTCAGGGGATCGGATCCGTAAGGCACACATGATGTATATATTTTATCCACTTTGTTCATACATTTTGGCAGATTATTTTAGGTCATAAGCCTAAAAACGGAAGGCAGATCAGAAGCTCAGGTAGATAGCAGCAGAGAGAGTAACTCTTACGGTTAAAAATTGGCTAAGGTCTGCTCTGTGATATTTATTTACCATTCAACCGGTTCATAAGGACACATTAACTTGAATCGAATGGAAAACATTTATGAGCTTGATTCATAACATATGCCCCTAGGCTTTCAATCCCTGGAGTTTCCTATGTTGTGGTCCACTTGAGCCTTTAATTTACTTCCCTTTCTCACTCATGGTTTAAAAGGATATGTTAAAAATGAATAATTGATATTATAAAACATATATATTATAGTGGACCCCACAAATCTCCTAACAGGACCGTCTTCTCAATCTAAATCCTGCTGAGGATAGTACCCGATCCACCCCCAAACTAATGTGGGGCCAGTATAGGTGAATCCATGTTGGAAAAACTTACTTTAATGTATGTACCTTACATCTATACTGTTCATCTATTTTAAAAGCTTGTTTTAAGATGTGATCTAGAAAATTAAGTAGATACAAATCTTATGTGGGCATATTACCACTATTAAAAAATTTATGAGGCACCAAAATATTTATTTTTCGTCTAACCTATATTGATAAGGTCACAATGAAGAGACCGCACAAACACCTGATTGATTCGTAACTTCTACGAGTCACGGGAAGTTTTAAATGGCCTATTACCACCTAAGATTTGAGTTTGCTTCATATTTAGTCATGCTTGAAATGATTTTTCAAAACGGATAAATGGAGCGGGTATAAGACACATCACGGTGAGCCCCACGAGGACCCCACCCACCTCGGTGGATCCCCGGATCGACCCAAGCTGCATGCCATTTTGCCACGTGGTGCATTTGGCTTCGCTGATATACGCAGGTTTTTCATCACAGCAAGTCTTGTTCACCATCCAAAATTTGGGTCACATTATGGAAGAAGCATAGGGAGAAAAAAATAAATAAATAATTAGAAGAAAATGTTTTTGTTTTAGATAGTAAATGCATATGGAAGCCTTGCTTATGGCACACGCGTGTGTAATAAAGCTCTTGTACACACCACACATGTGCCAGCATGGCACATAGGTGTAGGATTTGATCCATCCTTCATATTGGTATGACCTTATGAATGTTTTCAAAAAATAAAATTTGGTCCAATTAGTAAATATTATAAACCGGTGGATGAATTAGAAAACTTCGACCCTGTTTTTCAAAACCGTGAATTTGCCCTGTAAACGGTCACCCACCTAACCTGATTCTTAAGCTTGGGCATTAATATAGTAGTATTGATCTAATGTATAGGTTGGATCTCACACCTATTGTACCATGCTGGCACATATGTGGTGTATACATGAGCCTTACCTTACATGCCACACGTGCATAGGCTCAGTAACGGATTGGGCATTAGCACATTAATGTAAAAGTAATATCATTAACTGTTGTTTGGCTCGTGGATATGGGGATTTTAGGGTATATCAAACCCCATTACATATTTGGCACCCTGAAATAACTAAGGGAAAGAGAGGATTTGAAATCTAATGGAAAGCTTAGATTAGATTTAAAATCCTTTCAAAAGTTGCATATGTAACATGTGTGTCATTAGGCTATTAATTTAATAGGCAAATTATAACGCCCCGAAAATCGGGAGTCGGGTAGAAACCTAACTATCGAGTTTTAAAACGTCACTTATACAACATAGATAATAATGAATGCATGTTGTCTGTATAATGACATTAAACAAGATTGAGACTAAGGCAAAACAACATATCATACTCCAGAGATAGTTAAATTAGCAAGCGGAAGACTGTGATAAATATATAAAATATATAAATGATTGTAAGTCTCCAGAGTGTGAACATGTTACCAGGTTAACTAATTACATGTATACTCCAAAATAGAAAGAAAAGAATATACATGGGTGTGGAAATAAAAGGCAAAATACTAAGTGTATTGACATCTAATCAGTAACCCTGTAAACCCGTTGATTAGAACCAGCATATAGGAGAAATTCTCCTCATCATCAAATAAGTCCGCCTCCGCTTCACAAGCAGCGTCATCACCTGAAACTAAAATAGGGACTGGTTGGTGTGCGCAACACCGTCCCGTAACGTGGGAGTGAGTAGCTAACTCAGTGGAATCATATAGCAAAGGTTAACATGTTATCAAATCAATCACGCGATAATGGTAAAGCAAGCAATCAAACATTCCTCAACACTGTGATTAATGCAAGAATGAAATGACATGATGGATGCCCTCACCGATATACTTCCTCATGCGACACCATCTTATGTCCGCGGCATGTTTTCTTCCCTCAGTACTCCACATCTTTTAGGCACATGCAGTGCGATATAAATATGATTACCGAGTTGTTATTAGTCCTTTTCATACAGCAGGATTGAGAAACTAGGGTACCTCCCTTATATTAATACCCAAACAATGATCCATTCTAGGGTCGTCAGTCCTAGCATATCTCATACGAAGTACGGTTTTAGGTCGCTGTAAGGGCTGCCAGGGCTGTTGCACGCACTCGTTGCATCGCTCCCCCATCACCTTATCAATGTAGGCCGACAACAAGAGTATAGTGTCCCATACCACCATAATCTGCTCAGAGTAGGGTGCTCACTGGTCACTACGGGGAGGTTTGTGGCCCCAGCGTAGGCCGACAGCTCGACCACGGTGTCCCATACCACCATGCCCGGCTCATGAGTTTTAGGGGATCGAGGTACCAAGGTTTTCAGGGTTATCACTGGTAAGTTCAGTACCATAGGTTCAAACAGTTATGACGAATACAAGGTGAACATACAATGGTCAGTCGGGTTACTTGATGAGTCCGACTAGCACGAGCGCACGTTGAATCGACCGACATGAAGTGTACAAGCACTTCGTGTGGCCTAACCACTGCCGACGACTTTAGTACGACCCGGGTTCGTCATACACATCCTTCGTAGCGAATAGAATCCAACCACGAATTCTAAACTGTTACCGACTGCCTGGACTAGAGTATAGCCCTAAGCACATGTAATCTAAATCAATAATCATATGAGAGAGACAGAATTGAAATACAAGAAATTTCAGCATATTATAACATACATCATAAGCAGTTAACAATACACGAGTATTTCACACATAAGGTAATCAATTGAAATACAACAAGCATGGAGGAATCATGTACAACATCAAATTAGTTGAGAATCCAGTCTCAACGCTAATCTACGGCACCATTTACTCAATACTTACTAATACGTACATTTATACAAACACTTAGACTATACAACTCCAACGTACTTGACGTATGTTGATTTTCACATATAATATGACAGACCTTATATCAAGGAGATGTCTAATACACAACAATCATGTTCTTACATTCAAAACATGTGGCAGGCATAAATCATATTGATTTAGGCATTTCAACAAACACTTAGTCTACACGCATTAGTCTACATAGCATATGTCGGCCAATATGTGCATTAGGGTGAATCTCTTCGCCAAACAGATCATACACGCATAACTAGTATACGTACACGGCAAATACTCATGACAATTATATCGGCAAAATATGTACGTATACAGTATTTCCTACAAATATCCAAAATACCCTAAATCTCATATTCTTCGTACGTATTCGAAATGAAAAACAGACAGCATGTTCTACATGTCAAATAGCATTCTTGTCAACAATTTACCATTAAACGACATTGAAAGCTTTGAAAAATGGTATCCAAAGCGTCTAAAATCCGCACCTTACGCCGTATGAGCGTAATGAATCGAATAAGAACTCTACGTCGTCGTCAACGATTGATTGACAACCTACAACACAAGGTGAATTAACTACTTAGCTACTTGTACCC
Source organism: Magnolia kwangsiensis (assembly GCA_037074715.1). Lineage (NCBI taxonomy): Eukaryota > Viridiplantae > Streptophyta > Magnoliopsida > Magnoliales > Magnoliaceae > Magnolia > Magnolia kwangsiensis. The sequence goes on along the minus strand of CM073572.1, from coordinate 15,135,199 downwards.
ATAGGAGCCTCAAAACAGGTTAGGGTTAGGGTTTCTTACCCAAGAACGGAGTTGGAATCGTCGAAAAAGCGATACAGGTAGGTGGATGTGGCACGTAGAGCAGTAGAGAAGAATCCCAGGAAGCAGCACCGACTTCTCCCTCACTTCCTCTCTCTTTCCTCTCTTCTCTCTCCTAAGTTTTGAAAATTCGTATGGAATGAGAGAGAGGGGTTTTAAGGTCCTTATATAGGCCCAGAATTACCGAAAATAGGATTGGGGCCAAGGTATACTTATTTTATAACCAAAGCGGGCTTGTTTTGATCCAACGGAGCATTTCTGGAGGTCCTGTTACTAAATGCGGTCGAACTTAAGCTCCCTGACATTGGATCTAGGTCAGGCAGAGTTTTCAGTCCGGTCGGATTTCCAGATCGACCGTGGCGGACCAGTTTCAATTCAACGGTCACTGGTACTCGATCAGAGCCACAAGTGTTATGACATGTAAGGGCCAACTGTCCTGATCCGATGGTGAAATTTGGTCGAATTCTAACGGTCAGAACGCTTAAAAAATGTCGCGCAAGTGACGCGTGCTAGATTTCATAAAATTTATTTAATTTCTAATATTTCTCACACTCTTCACTCTGGACTCAAGAAAATCGTCGTGGGACATCATCTTGACTTGATTTTTGGGGTGATTGTCAAGTCCAACTAGGCGGTCAGGATTGTCTAAGTTCGGGATAATCGGACTTTCGATGTGCGGTCCAGGTCCGATACAAAGTTTCCGAATGCTGCCGTGAGCAACCGGGTTTAGAGTTTGATCATAGGTTTTAGGGTATTGTAGCATCAACTATTCTACACGTTTTGGATCTAGCAGATCGTATTTAAAGTGATTGGTGACAATTTCACAGGTTGTCCAGTTTAGCGCTAGTTAATTTCATCTAATTTCTAAAGGAAGTAGCCCCTAATGATTTTTGTTTGAGATGAGATTTGAAGGGTAGAGTGAGGGTGCTTGGAAACGAAAAAAGGAAGAGTTTGGAGAGGAACTTTTGGAGAGATTTGAGGGATTTTTCAAGAAAAGGAAGGCTTAGAGGGATGGTTTGTGAAGGAAGTAGTAGATTGAGGCTGTTTTAACGGACGACCCATGTACCAGGGGGTTTCCCTAGCCCCCAAACACCATCGGCCCAAAGGCCCACGCGAATGGGGCCCACTGTAAGGGGAGGCCTTGCCGACCATTAGTCAAAATGGCGATGTCTTGCCATTTGGGCGAGGTTCTCCTGTCCCCTAAGCCCCAAAAAAGTATGGGTCTCACTCTGGATCCTCCCGGAACTTGATCGTTTGGCCCCCCGACTCCATTTGAGGCGTTTTGGGGCCAATTTGTAAACCGGAATGAGTTTATGCAACGTATATCATATGATTTTGGGGTAGGAGACGCTAATCTATCCGACTAACCTATTTATTTTGTTAGATTTCAAAAGGTTAAGGGTCAAGACCCATTTTATCTATTTATTTACTATTCACGGTAAGTTTTAACTTCGGTATTATTTTTCATCATTAATACCTTAGGATTGGTGTGTATTATGAATGTGTTTAGAAAACAAATGAAGGATAAAGTGGCGGAGGGTGAGTTTTCGAAGGAATTGGATAAAAAGAGGTTTTAGGCTTTGAGATTGAGTGTAAGATGTTGGGGTTGACCTACCACCTAAGGACATTCATTTCTAGATTTGGAATGGAATGAAACATAGCTTAAACCCTTCGATTGACGGTCTAGAAGTGATTTGGGATCGTTGGGTGTGATCAGGAGTGTGCACGGACTCAATCTCGACGATCGTTTACAGTGAGTTTTAGTTTAATTATAGTTCTTTACTATTTAAACTTGAAGATTCGTGTCTAATATGAAAGTACTTGGAGAAGTTTAAAGAATAAGGTGGTGAAAGGTGAGAGTTTGAAGGAAATAGGTTGAAAAGTGATTTTTTTAGCTTTGGGATTGAGCTTTGAGAGTGTTATGGTTGACCAATTGCCTAAGAACGCCTAACTCCAGGTTGACAAAAATTAAGGGTGTTACACACATGGCCTATTGATGATATCTCAAAATAATTAGATTATCAACTGCATCACTATAATTACTTTAATAGGGTAATATGTGTCAACCAAACATTATCTATGTAAATCAACTATTAAAAAGTGTTAATTAGTCACTCTAGTATGATCCTTTGCTTGTGGCCCATCCTAGACTTGAAATTTCATCAATTTAGGGCAAAGTATATGTTTCAACAGGCTTATTACAATTATTCTGTCAAACATTTTATGTATACAGTAATTAGAGATATTAAAATTGATTTAGTAATTACATTCAAACCCCTATAAATATACTGTTCATAGTTACTTTTGGATTATGATAATTCCGAATGTAAGGTGCCTAGCACAAAAGGAGAATTTCAAATCCGATGGGTTCCAAATCCACACCGTGAGCTCAGGTTGAAACTCAACCTGACATGAGCAGCCCAAGTTATACCCATATTACCTGGCAAAAAGTAGGCCTTCCCATGGAAATGGCTTCGGGCAATGATCAGGCCATCTAAATATAACCAGGTTGCCGACAGTCTTATTCAATGGTTGAAGATGATTTGATCATGAGGTGGGTCACACAGGTGTGAAAACTGAGCAAATCTAAGAGAAACCAACCCACTGCACATATTTGCTCAGTGAATGTCTAAGTGAAATCAACTAATAATCCAAATTATTTACACGTGTGTGGACAGCCTTGTCATCAAGTGGGCCTAAATTTAGGTCTAGCATCCATTTTGTTTTTATTTTTATTTTGTTGTTGTTGTTATTCAGAAAAGAATCATGATGAAGGTTATGGCATAAGCTTGATTCTGGCTGCCAACCTATTTCAACCCTCTCATGTATTGGAGCTGGGAACTAGAAATGAGAGTATAAAACTCCCACTTGTGCAATGAGATAGACTATTACATGGGTTGGTTACGGAAAAGATTATGAACACACACAAAAGCGATCAAAGCACAAATGCTAGAAAATGCTACAACTAAAGAGCGGACTTAAAAGGTGGACGTGGAAATTGATTAGTCGCAACGTCTAGGCACGAATTAGGTTGCTATCTTTAAGATAGTTTGCATCATGTGGTGGATAGAGCATTCAATAGCTGGGTTGGTCCATAGGACTTTCAGACCCAGACTGCTTTGGGATGGACTTGGGCTGAGGATAGGGCCCAACCCAAAATTAAAGAGCAGCAATTAATTGGGCTGTGCTTACGTTGCAACTAAGAGCCCTTGGACCGGCCTCCACACTCGTCTGTTTTTCAAGGACATTTTTTTGCTATATATCATGCATGGTGGACACGCTTGATGAATAGCCTTGAATTTGCACACAAATGGTCATCGCCTGGCTTGGGCTTGTTTGTTTCGGCGGTCATGGACCTAACAAGCTTAGGTCTATGTTTTACTTTACAGACTAAGCTTGGATAAGCGTCATTCCGGGCTAGGCCCAACTCGTTGATAACCCAACTAGGTCGATTAACAGGCGCAGCAGATTCACCACATGGTGTCCCAGCATAAGCAAGTTACAATGCACCTAACACCAATCCACACACACTTTTCTTAGTGAGAAATTGGGATACATCCAACGCGAAATTACAACATTCTAATTAATCACTAACATTAATTAAGAAACTAACTGAAATAACATAATTTTCTTTGACAAAAACAAGCACCATGTGCATATGAAACGGCCCACTTAGCCATTGGACCAGGTCTGACGTGTTGGTCAATTGAGATTTCAACCATCTCACTCCTTATGCGAGGTCGGTGCACGCATATGCCTAGACCATCGTTATGGCATTTGGTTCAAAATAATGAGGGAGCATTATTTATAAGCATTCTCCCCTTCTTGTAAACACTTTTCATGAGCTTGTAACTTCTAATAATGAAAAGAACTTGCATTTCTTGGGAGGATTATAGCCTCTCTTGGTGTGGCCCTCACCTGAATCCAAAGCTGGCTTGATTTTTGGGCCCTACACTAACATGAGATTAAAATTCCTAGCAAGGAAAAGCACTTGCATTTCTCCGCAAGGATTATAGCCTTGCAGAGAAATGCCTGATGTTAGGAAATGCCTGCTGTGTTTGGGATCGTGGATTTGGAATCCCCCCGTTTGGCACCATATGTTGGGAATCAACTTTAATCCACAAGTAGTTACGTTACAGGGCCTTGAATTTAATTACTAAATCAACTTTAATTATATAATTAGTGAATATATGTAATGTTTAACACAATGGTTTAAATAAGCCTACTGAAATATATGCTTTGCCTGAAAATGATGAAATTCCAAGTCTTGGATCGATCACAAGCACAAAATCATGTCCAAGAGACTAACCAATGATTTTTAACTGTTGATTTACATGGACAATGTTTGGACATTGATAATCATCATATTAAAGTAATTATAGTGATGCAATTGATAATTTAATTGTTTTGGGATATCATTAGTGTGCCATGCACCCGATAGAATAATAGTCCAGTGACATACATGTTACACATGTAACTCTTGGAAGGATTTTAAATGTAATCCAAGTTCTCACAGTGGATTTGAAACATCTAGTTTCTTTATGGTGCTAAACAACTAGGGATTTAAAATCCCCTCAAATCCCCCCAAATCCATGGTGCCAAATGACCCCTTAACATGATGTGATGCATTTGATAGCCTGTGTTAATGACGTTGACACAACAAGTGCATGTATTAGAAAGAAGAAACCATTGTCTTTTTCTAAAAAAATAATCATTAAATTTATAAGAGGAGAAATTTCCAAAACACAAGAAACGATATTCATGCTACATGGAATGAAAAGTTGCTTACAACATGTGTTGATCTTAGCTTGTTTGGATACCACAAAATAAGTTACTTTTTAACTTACGTTATGTTATTAAGGAAGCGTTTGAATGATAATTTACTTTAGATAAGCTATTAAATAGCTTATCTTGATTTCTACTTATTAAATTGAAATAACTTACTTTAAATAAGAAAGCTACTTATAAATTGCTTATCTATTGCTACAAGCAAAAAAAAAAAAGAAAAAAAAAAAAAACTTTTTTAATGGTATTTCAATGGGTTCTAAGTTACTTTTTCCACTTACGTTTGTTTAGTAAGTATGATTGTAAAAGTAAATTATGTACTTAAATTTATCTATCTTTATAAGTTCTTCAAAAAAAAAAAAAACTTTTTAACTTTTAATTTTTCTACTTTTCTGTAACGTCTTGGGTTTTCATGGTTTTGGATTTTCAAAAATTCTTGATTTTTTTTTAATAATTAACTTATATTATCATTTACTGACCATTAATACTCAATGTTAATTTATACACGAGTGATACCACTAAAGAACTGTACAAATTCAATAAATCAACCATAGAAAGCTGATGAACTTGCTCAATCACTTAAGTATTGAATTTATCCCCATGACATGTTCACATAGGTCTCAAATCTAACCGACCAACCACTGATTAATCAAGACAATCGTAACTAAATTAAAAGATCTAACCAAATTCGAGTCAGATAAGATCCGAATCTTGATTAATGGACCAGATCAACCCCATTACACTTTTAACTTAAAACTAACGGTTTAGAGTAATTATAACCAAATCTTCACTTTTACAAATTTTAAATAGACCATGCTGTAAACTTAGTTAATCCATACCTCAACAACTACGCCTAAGAAATCCCTACCCAATTTATTTCAAAAATTTCACAATTACCTGAACAAGATCTAGACTACGCATTAGTGGGTCACTAGTTCTAAAATTGTAGAGTAATGTCCGCCTCACTGAGCTTGTGGTCCATCGTGGACTATGGACTTAGATGACACTTGGAAATGAGATTCTCGTGTCGTGCAGTCAGCTCTTGCTAAGTGCGACTCGCAATAATCTTGGCCTGAGACTTAAACTTAAAATCACTGTCTCTTTTCTTGATATATTAATATGGAGCATTTCAGTTGTCGGATCTCTTCTAAATTTATGCCGAAAGCTGAAATTAATTCTCCACACTCGTCCGCAGAGTCTGTACCCTGATTGAGGGATGATGACCGTTGATCGCAAATCGGACCCGTGCAGTAAAACCCCACATCCGTTTGCCGTCAAACTTTGTACAACTCTTCATCGAGCCATGGAGCATTTATCTTACAGATTTCATGGCCAAGGGGGCATAAGGGTGGCCCTAGCAACCAAAACTGGGCCTCGTAGGGCCATTTGAAGATTGGACCCATATGAAAAAATTTCGTATCCGTTTGTCGCCAAATTTTGCACAACCTTTCATCGGGCCATAAGACACCTATCCTAAAAATTTGGTGGCCAGGGACCCATCAGGGTGGCCATAGTGGCCAAAAGGGAGCTCCACAGGGCCATTGGATCGCAAACTGGGCCGCTGCGGCAAAAACCTGCGTCTGTTTTCGATTAAACTTCACCCAACCCTTCATCAGGCCTTAAGACATCTATCCAATGGCTTAGATGGGTCAGGGGTCCATTAGAGTAACCACTATAATCAAAATTAGGCCCCATTTAACCATTTTTGAGATTTTTCAAATCTTGGGGCCAATTGAAATAATTCCACCCATATAAAAGCTCCAACCCTTCTCTCTCTAAGCCATTTCCAGCAGCTAAGAGAGTGTTGTGAGAGAGAGGAGAGAGAAAGTGGGGGCCACCACCTTGCATACACCCCCAGCGACCAAATCTCGTCTATTTCGGCATCTTTCTCCTCTTCTCTCTCAAAATCCCCAAATTTCTTGCTGTTGGAAGAGGGATCTTACCCTAATTAAGGTAATGTGGTGATTCTTCCTTTAATTTCTATGAATTTCAGCTTTATCTTTAATCATTGTGCATCCTACACAATATAGGGCCCTGGTACTTCAGGCCTACGGACCTGGCGCCGTTAGGATTGCATCTTCGCTCTCCGATTGTAATTAGGTGAGGGCCATTACCTTCAGGTAGTCGATTATCGTGCATAGTATAGGTTTAATGAACGTGCTTGGTGTATGTAGTGCATGTGAGCTTGAAGCTTGGGATGTTGAAATCCTGACACTTTCACTTCTCTACACCGACTCCAATTGTTGTTGGAGTGGGATTTCAGCCTATCTAAGATAAGATGGGGTTCTAAATCACATCTTCCCTGATTTTTGCAACATACATGCATCCTACCGCCATTTTCTTACAACGCAGGGCCTAGGCACGTTGAGTTTGCGGACCCGGTGATATTAGGATGCTTGCAAAGGCTTCTAGTCGACAATAGGTATGGATCATTATTGTTCACTCTCCAAGTATAGGGTTGTGATGTATTAATAAACTCGGTAAGATCGAGGTCGAATCCCAAGGGACTGAAACCTGTACGTAATCTGAAACTAACTAGAACTAGAACTAGAATGAGATGCAATCTAAATCGAGTGTAAGCTGAAGAATAATGATGAAACACGAATCTAAAATTTAAGGAATTCAGAGGTAGGAAACTAGGGATTTAGAGGATCCACTTGTGGAGATTAGGAAAATCTACGGTCGATTCATGAACTCAACTGGACTTCGAGTCCCATCTTCATCCAGTTGGAAGATATAACCTGAAAATCAATTCTGAACTTCATTTAATCTAGTTTTCAAGAAATCAGACATGTGTAAATTAGAATGAATTCCATTACAAAACCATACCCATGAGACAAAGCAAACAACAAAATTAAACCAATCCACGGCCAATCTGAGTGATGTATGAATTTTAGGGAGGCGTTCCGTCATCCCACCACGCCCAGGAGATGATGGTGAACAACAGGGTGTCTTGGCATCATAATCACAAAAAGAAAAAGGAAATACTCAAGCCATCGCAGATCTACTGTAATGTAAGTCACAATAAACCATTAAAAACTAAAGAAATTCCTTCAAGTAAAACTAGCATCAAAATCAGTTCAACATGAATCAAAGCCGTTGGATCAACCCCATCACGCCACAAGTTTCACCTCCTAGCCCTAGCTAGGAGGTTAGCTAACCACAGGCATGAATTAATAACTTTAAAGAAATAAAAATAAAAGAAAAAAAATAAAAACTCTGACTACTCTCTCTTGTGCAGGCACGTCCCCCAGCTCTATCTTTCTCTCCCCACGTCCAAAACCCTCTTTTATAGCTGCTGGAGGCGGTGGAGGGCTGTCGCAAAAGCTGTCGCAGCAATAGCGAAAGCCTTTTCGCAGCCAAGTTCAGAGCTTCAAAACTCACCACTTTTCTCTCTTAATTTCCAAAGAAACACCGTCCCTTAGGACATTTTTTAGTCCTCTACATGATGGACGGTTCAGATCTTCCATATGATGAAAGATGGTGGGCCAAAACTTCCTGAAAAAGTCAATTTTCACGGATGTGCGAAACCTTTCGTACTCCTTCGCTGTCGTGATCGGTGGGCTCCATAGAGGTGTTTTTGGAGAAATCCACCCTATCCATTAGATTCAGGATGAAATTTCAGTAAAAAATGGGTGGTTTTGAACTTCCATTGACACGGCTCAGAGAAGAAACTACCAAAAAATCAGTTTTGAACGTCGCAGAACCGACCTTTTGTGACCTCTGTATCTCACACGTGTGCACTTATGTAAGTGAACTTTCAGAAAGGTTTTTGTAGTTTTCATGCCCCTCTACAAGATGGACGGCGTAGATTAGACGTAAAGGGCAAGTGTGGGGCCCACAATCGTCTGAAAAATAGACCAGGGCCGTCCGTTCGCTACAGTAAAAATGAAAATTTCCATTTTTTTAAAGTCGGTCGGGTCAGCACTTGCTTGGACCGACTGACGGGTCCTGTGCACTTTGGGCGTGTGTACATTATGTACACACACTGTACATATAGGGTCCAATATGATGCTTTGAAGAAATCTGATCCGTCCATCCTTTTTCTCACATTATTTAAACCATTGAGACTAAAATTGAGGCAGTTTCAGATATCAGGTGGGCCCCAAATTGAAGATTAATGGTCTGATCTGTCTGTTGGCCCACTTCCTGAGATCTTCAATGGCTGAAATTTAATATGTACGGTTAATTTATGACCCCCATCACATGTATGAAGTTTCAAGTCAATCGGATGGCGGAAACCATGTGATCTTGCATTATGGACCAATTTCGGGCCATCTTTAACGTGAACATCCTGATTTCCTCAGATCCCTGGCCTGTAATTCCATTGATCTCATTCCTCTGGAGTCCGTCCCTTACTCTGGTGCCTCTAGAGCATCAAATCAATACTTTTAAAACTCTTTTTCAGTCAACGCTCCTAATTACACCCTGCAACAAAAACACGATTAAATTAATCCATTAAGCAGTGTCATGTTTGTAAATCTATGTAATAACTGGGGTCTAATATGCAATATTTGACCCTCAACAATTATCCTTAAGTGGTCAAGTGCCAGTTTCAGGATAGATTTAATGATTATGGATGTTAGATTGTTGTGCATGTATAGCTTAGAGGAAAATCTGATTAGAATTCTGTCTGATATGTCTACCTAACATGCACGTGCTGAAATTTGATGTTTGATTTGTCTTCAACTTGTTTAGACCTAGAACTTTGGTTGTATGTTGTTTGTGCATCTGATTTGCTGCACCCTCCCTTATTGCATGTATGTTTATTTTCCCTTACAGTATGTTTAACTTACAAATTCCTTGTCCCTCGGGCAAATCCGACACCACATGCACACACGACTATTTTTTTGCTGCTAAGAGTAATTTGCATTATTTTTATCCTGGATTTTATATTTTGATTAATCATATGCTTGTTTTCATCTGTTATTAAGTATGAATCTTTTCTGTTTAGAATTGTTATTGAATATAGCCCCTTCTCCGGGTTGGTCAGAAATCTGTGAATTGTAAGGGCGGCTCCATTGATTGGACCGTTCTGTGACTAGTTTGACTGATTTGGGCGGACAAGAACGGGTGACGGTAGCGGGACTACATGGGTTGCTTACACTCGATGTCGTGTGTTGCATGCTAGCCTGAACTTGGGTAGTTTAGTCCACCGACTGACCAACCATGTTTTGCTCACACCTGTTTGGAACTTGGAACACCCCTTACCCACTGATGCCCACTGACAACAGTTAGAAACTGATCCACAGTCTTGTGAGTCAGGCATGGTGGAATGAGACACTATGTCCAAGCTGTCGGCCTATACTGGGGTGACGAGCCTCCCCGTACTGACACAAGCGATCCTGCTTCCTAGCACTTTCCACGTGCTTGCAATCGAGGGTGGGGACTCTAATGGAATCAAGGATTGCAGGGTCTTAGCTTCGCACGTTGAGGGGTTTTGGCCTTGCAAATAGATAAGGGCATTGATATCGTCGGGGTGTACTAGTTTTCCCAACTTGCTAGATGGACGAAATTAACTAAAAACTCGGCTGATACATTATTCACGCATCGCATTAGCTAAGATTTGACGACTCAGCAGTTAACGTCGCAATGAGGGAGCGTTGGTCATGTGTGACCGTGAGACGAAGTCACTTGAGGGAGTATTGTGGGTGAGGTCATGCATCATACATAACTCATGCACACGCATTAACAAAGACTAGTTAGTGATTTATGAATTTATGCTTTTCATTAAATTCATCATGGAATTGTTATTTGATGTAACTTATGGTTAATGGTACCCACTGAGTTAGCTACTTACTCCCACTCTGGGACGGTGTTTTAAAACACCAACCAAATACGCCATTAGATGCAAATGAGGTGGAGCTCGAAGAGCTGACCGGGGTGAGCATGGATGAGGAAGATGAGCTTCCATGCTTCCAGACTTTCGGCGGATCCTTCTCGTCTGAGTTCGGGCCACCGCGGGGTATGGACCAAGGCTCTAGTCACTTTGGGTCATGTATGGGTGAGAGCAGTTCTCTATTTAGATGATTTTGAATTTGTGATTTAAATATTTTTATATTTAGTGGCATTTGATACTGCTCTATGACTTATGCTTCATGCCTTGCTAAACTCTCAATTGTTTATGAGATCATCCAAATGTAATTAAAATATAAAGCTCATTAAGACACCCGTGACACCTGGAAATTCGGGAGTCGAGTTCCTACATGGCCCCTAAAAACTCGGGGTGTTACATTTTCTCTCTCACTCTCAGAGTCCACATCAAAGAAAGTTCCATATGATAGATAGTCCACATCCGCGATGGGCTTCACATGATAGGCAATGGACATTGAAGTTGGCCTCATATGATGGATGACGCACATCGAGGTAGCCCCACATAATAGATGATTCACATCAAAGGTCGGCTCCTAATGATGAATGACCTATATCCAAGGTGAGCTCCACATGATGGGCAAGCAATCCACATTGAAGATGGGGCTCACATGATACACAATCCACATCAAAGGTGGGCTCCACATCATGAAGAATTAATAATTGTGGCCTCACATGATGGATGATCCACATCAAGGTAGGCCCCACTTGATGGACAATCCACATTAAACATTGACCCTAATGATGAGTGGCCCATATCCAAGGCAGTCCCTACCTGATGAATGGTCCACATCATAGGTGGGGCCCACATGATGGATGGTCCAAACCAAAAATGGGCTCCACGTTATAAGCGACGGATATTGAAGGTGGGCACCATATGATGGACAATAAAATTGAGGTGGGCCCCACATGATGGATGACCAACATCAAAGGTGGGCCCTACATAATGGACAATACATATTAAAGGTTGGCTCCTAATGATGAATGGTTCACATTCAAGGTGGGCACTATATGATGGACAACCCACATTAAAGGTGGGGCCCACATAATGAATGGTCCATCTCAAAAGTTGGCCCCACATGATGGACAATGGATGCGAGGAGGACCAAAGAGACTTGAGGGATAAATACTTGTAATGTTGAAAGATACACCTGATTTTTTTACTTTTTGGCTAATAAATATATTAATTATCAATATATTTGCTGATTAAGTAAGGATCAAGATAAGCTACTTATGACATAAGCTAATTATCTAAAGAACCTGACAATCTTAAAATAGTGAAAATTACTAAAATTAATAAAAACAATTTAATTTTACTAAAGTTCATAAATAACTTTTAGATGACTAAAACAAAGATTCTAAATTATAGTCAAAGTCTTAAAACTCTAAAAAAGAAAATTTTAATTTAAAATTTTCATTCAACCCTTAAAATGATTAATTTAAAAAAGACTTATAGGTGCAACAAAACTTGAGTGGCAGTGTAGAACCGGCCAATATTTTAAAAGGGATATTTTTTAATCACAGAACAGATAATCCGTTCCAAAGTAATGGCTACCAAAAGTAATTATAGAGGTTTAATATGTGCAGTACTGCCCCTCCTGTGACCTGTCCTTTACCTCCTTTACCTGTCCTCTACCTCCTTTACCTGTCCTGCATCAAATACATCAGGCTCCATTCCAGCATCTCTCTACCACATACATATTATAGCGTATTTGGGTGTTGTGTTCAGTCTGTATACAAGAGGGGTTTGGCCCACTAATCTATGCCATTCATTGTCTCAGGAGACCCACATAGGAATGGGCCATGCCTGAAAATCTCCCAGAAATTAAGAAGAATCCCATCCACTAACCTTGCTCCATTTTCGAGTTCCAAGAAATTTGTATAGATAATCAGTTATTCGAGTTCATCTCACAAGAGAACGATTCTCTCTTGGAATAGGTAACGAGTAAGTACTTGTACGACTACGTACAGCAGGTGGACCCTTAAATATTTGTACAACACTCAGCTTGCATTAATTGCTTCATTTTGTCCGGGCCAGCTTCCACACAGTTGGATGTCACCTATCCAATATTAGTAGATCATTCATCGTGTGGGGTCCACCAATGGCAATGGATGGCTGATGGGCCAAAAATCTCCACTGAACAATTGCAAGTTGCAACCATCTCCTGACTTTGTCGCATATGGGACATTGGTTAGTATCTTTTAGCTGTCCATCTTGAATACAGGATTGCCTGTTAGATGGACGGTTAGGATGGAGGAAAGGACCCACGTGTACGGAGTGCTGCCTCCAGCAATAATGCAATTCATTCCTGTCTATTGTATATTTCCTCCCGTTTAAAGCGGGTGACACTACGACAAGGACGGTTCAAAGTGCACTTGGAAAATAAATAAAAGGGTGAACTGCATTATCCTCCCCTCGCACGTACATCACAATTATATTTCCATCCTTACATTTGAAATATTAAAAATTCCTCCCTTCTTTTAAAGATTTGTCACGGACTACTGCTGGGAAACCAAGCCACTATCTTTGAGCAATTGGCCATTTATCCCATCTCATATACAACTAGCCTTTAGCATATGGCCCACCATAGTGTGCAACTACATGCATGTCATCCAACCCTCTCAGCATTGTCACTCTATTTTGAAGTGGGACACCCAATAATTAGACCGGGTGACATGAGTTCAGAGGTTATTGGATGGTTGTTAATTGTTTTCCACTTGATTATTAAGCTTTGTTTGTAAATCTAGAATACCTTGGATTCTTAGATTATGTTTGGCACAATGAATTCAAAATCTTACAATTCAAAAATAGCTATGCACTTAAATTATGTAGTGTATTTATCAAAGTTTGAATTTAATTATTAAATTGGTTTTAATATCTAATTAGTGTTCGTATGTGATACTTGACACAATGATTGTAATAAGCTGTTGAAATATATATCATGCAAAAAAAAGAAATGACAAGATTATGAGCTTTGGATGAGCCACAAGCATAGGATTACAACCGAGCGACTAACCAACATTTTTTAAATGTTGATTTACATGACTAATGTTTGAAATGCTTAGATCATTCTATTGAAGCAATTTTAGTAATGTAGTTGATAATTGAATTATTTAGAAATATTATCAAGAAACCACAGGTATGATAAATTAATAACCTAGATACATATATTACACGTGATTTTTCAGCCTTTAAAAATGAGCAACAAAAAGAATCCAGACAAAAGATAGTAATTGCAAAACTCATCAAAAGTGAAGATTTAAAATCCCTTAGATTTGAAATATCCTCTAATCCACTTGCAAAATGATAATTGGATTCTGAGTACCGTTAAATCTCCCCAAATTTATAATGCTAAACACCCTTTTAGATTAGCTAGATTTTAGGGCATGCAATTTTTATGGCGGAGCAACTTGTACACATAATGGTGAGCCTGCATAGGTAAAATGGACTTTTTAAATGAGGATACTTTCATCATTTGGTATAGATTCCTTAATCCCTCCAACTGAAGGGAGGTACTTGCAATAATCCAGAACAGGAGGAGGTAAGTATACATATCGTGTAATTGAGGTGAGGTAGCTCCAATCAATCCTAAAGAAAAGAACATAGGAGAGGAGCTTAGCATAAACAAGTCCACACCTTTTCGCAACATAAATACATGTGATGATCTTAACCGTTGATCTAGTGGGCCCTCACATGTATAGGCCATATCCCAAAAATAAAGGGATCTAAACTCCGATAATCTTCCAATCAGCGGCTTGTAAAAGGAATGGTAACAATACTCAACATTCTACAACAGAAGGGGTCATAGTTGGCATATATCACATCTAACCAATGGTCCAAAAGATCAACGATCCCGATCACGGAACGTGTAGCCACATGTACCGCGAAGGAGCTGCATCATGCATGCTACTATTCCTCAGAAGGATTTGTATATATAAAAAAAAGTTACATGAGTGCCGTGGACGGTTATTCACGGGCTTGCATTTTATAATAAGCATATGACAGTGTGGACATTTGACTAATAAGTGAAAATCAGAGTAAGAAAGCATGTGCGGTGCAGGTAAATATTTCCCAGAGGAGAAACCATGGAGCTGTCCTAGCCTTTGGGAATTGGCCTGTAGGATATATATGCAGACTCCCATGCACGCATCTATATGCAGATGATTCGATTAGGACATAGCTACATTCAAGATGGGCGACGCTTCCCAGTCACCCCCACCCATCCGATCTGTAACGAAAATGAAGTGGGGCCTCTGTGGGGCCCACCTAATTGATTAGGATTGTCTGATTTTTTTTATTCGCAAGTGGCGCTAAAAAGTGTAACATGTGGAGCCTCTGTGGTTCCCTGGCCTAAGTTCCATTTATTTTTTTCGCGAATGGCGCTTATTGTGGCGACACAGAAGATATGGCGGATGTTCTGGACGCTTTTGATGGACGACCACGTCGTCGAGAGGGCTGCACATGTGTGGAGATCTAAATTAAATTTTTTTTTTTTTTTTAAAAAAAAACCCCTACGATCTCTATGTACATAGGAAGCACATTTTATACAAGTTATATGGTAGAGTAGGGAAGGGAGAGAGTCTAAATGATCACATGCTACCTGCTTAACATGGATTTCAAGAAAATGTAGGCCCCACTGCATTAGAACTAACATGGTGGATGTCATTGTTACCAAAGATCTGGACCATTCATCATGCACTGTACATTGTGAATAAGAGCTGAGAAATGGGTTATTAGAAAAAATGTAAGGTACAATGATCAAAATTCAACATATATGTGTGGTCCATTAGCTAAGTGTACTATTCTGAGTTTTGGTGTATGGTATGTTTAGAGGGTATAGTACGTAATGAATGACAAGGATCAATCACATGTGTGAGATCTGATGGTTGGAATGAGGCTTCCATGTGGTAACTGTGATGCGGCCGCATTCTATCAAAATCCATGTACATTGGGTTACAAAGGAAGCTTTACTTAAATAAATAATAGAGAGAGAGAGAGAGAGAGAGAGAGATATTTTATATAGTCAAATGCTCATCTTGACATTGGACTAATAAAAAAAAGGAGTGAGGCCATAGAAAGCTCGAATCTCAAATGGTACAAGAAGACTTTCCCTAGCCAAAGGAGTATTGAGGGGCCATCTCTCTATCTGACCCCACCACCTCCAAAAGCTAAATCTCTCATTGAAATTTGTGGACATGTGCATGAGACAAAAGGTAAAAGCTTGAGCTATTTAGTCTCCATAGATAAAATTGGGGTCCCAAAAGAGTGTGGAAAAAGAGCATTTCAAAGTGCAAAAGGAGCGTTTTCAAAGCCAAAACCAAAACTAAAGGTTTAGGAATTCGTAGCTCTCTTGAAAAAAGAAAGGTCATCCGTCTTTAGCTGATACCCTCTCTATGAATCCAGTAAAAATCAGTATCCAAGGTTTAACTAGTATCCCATGCCACTTCTTTCCACACTGTTAATCTTGTTTACTTTTCTTACCAGTGGGGCCCATGTCTTGGCAATCTAAACCATTGGTCTCTTGTGTCCCACTACTCCCATCAACCTCAACTCATTTCAGAGTAGAAATCAAACCCAAGAACAGCATTCTGTGTATATTTCACCATACTGTAGCGATCACAGACAATTTTTGCATGCATTGCGGCGGGAATAATTCTAAGATAATCGTTTGGGAATTTCTATGCTGTGTAGAGCGAAGTGCATAATGTCGGTTCATCTGCTGTAAACAGGGAGAGAGAGACCACATGATGCATGTTTTTTCGAAGTAAATTCATCAAACTAACATTTCTTTCAAATGGGTTCTTTGTAAACCACCAAAAAATCCAACATATTCAAATAAAAATGTTTTAGGCTTTTACCATTAACACAAGGTCTCAGGAACAACTAGTTGGATGGTAAATTACTGTCCAACAAGCAGATAAGCATGTTCAATATTCATCCCATCCAAAAGGTTGGTCCAAGCACGAGAAACACCTGATGCAAAATCAGATCAATCCAGTCATCAAGTGGGCCATTTTGTAAAACAATCGACAACTCAAAGTACACATGTGGCCCGCCTGATGAGTGGACTGTCTTCAACTTTTCTACCACGCTATCTTCATGATTTATCCAACCTTTCAGGTGAGTTGGATGTGATATGCACATGACATTGGAAACTAACCGCTAGTCGAAAAATAAAGAAAAGGCAATGACATTCATTTCAATTCCCAAATTGAAAAAAGTGTATGCAAATATGAAAAGGTGCGCCGGAAGCAACCGTTACCTACAAATTTAAGGGGTGAATGTAGGCCAATTTCACTCCTTTTGGTTTGTTTTAATTTAATTTCTTTGGTAATTAATATAAGTACAACCAAATATACTGAATTCTACGGTCACCGTATAATAACTACCCAACCAACCTGACTTTTCCTCTGGACTTGAATAACTATGAATAATGGTGTTTATAAATACTCAAGTGCAAGAAAAGGACACAAGCAATTATGTGGACATCAACACCATGTGATATGATATGAATGTATGTGATGTATATGGCCATTTTTGTAGTAGGAAGTCGACAATGATATTTGAATAACACCATTAATTGGCCATTGATGGTACCTTTGCTTATTGTAGGTTTTTTTTTTTTTTTTTTCTTTAAATAAAATTAGAAATTAGAATTTGGCGAAGCTCAATTGAGAACTGAATGATTATTTCCAAATGAAGAATGATTCAATGCAGACAATTGCATGGAAAGATCTCATCCATTTGAGTTGCATCGAGGCCATTGAGATATAGGGTGAGATTCAATCCATTCATTAGTTAGAGCTCAAAAATTAGCATAATTCAAAATTCAACTAGGCCACACGCACCTGATCCATAGCTCAAGTGGTAGACTGTGTGAAAGATTCCACGTTTCAACCATGAGGTCTTGGCATCGATTTCCTAGTGAGGGTGGCTAACAGTGATGTGTGTACTGACAATGGGGTGTACTAATTAAAAAAAAAGAAGAAAAGTAAGCCACACCACAGGGAGCAAAGGGGACAATCGAAAGAGGTCACCTGCTATGGAAAATTATAGCTTTTTCATTTTGTTGGGGCTACTGTGCTATGTATATTTGATCCAAACCATTCATCAGGTGCCACCTAACAGTTCAAAAATCATAAATTTAAAATTTCCTGGCTTAGGATGCGTTTGGATGCTAAGTTAGATTGAATTGTAAGAATTCAATTCAAAAGAGAAAGGAATTGATTAAAAGTGGAGTTTAGCCAATGCCCCAAAATAACAATTCAGATTGATTTGAAAGTCCAACTTGAAATGTACGGAATTGCAATTTTGGGTTGACAATTAGTATGAATCCAACCATTTTGATTATTTCTTCCGTATTTTACTGAATTATTGCAATTAGGGTCAACTAAGGATCCAAACACGCCCTAAATAACATTTTAACTCTTCTCTTTTTAACTTGCAAAGGGACTCTTACATGAGTAGAAAAGGCGTAAAAAAAAGTTTCTGATTCGTTGCTGAAAAGAGACTGACACGCGAATTGCGTGTAACCCTTGTTACATAGATCCCGTATAACCCAAATTTCTGTGGGGCCACAGAGATGTCCGTATGAAATCCACTCCGTCCATCAGTTTCTACAAATTAATTTAGTAAGGTTTTAAAAAAATGAGTTAGATCCAAAACTCTAGTAAGCCACACCACAGGTTTCCTGTAGGGATGGAAACAACAACCATTGAAACTTTCCTGGTGCCACCTTGATCTTTATATGCCATCCAACCCGTTCATAAGCTGATTACCACTGGGATGCAGGCAAAACAAAAATATCATCCTGATCCAAAGCTTCTGTGGGCCCAATAAAGTTTCAGTGGTGAGTGTTCAATTCCTGTTTCCTGTGGTGTATCCCACTGGAGGTTTGTACCTCTCATTTTTGGGCTCGCATCCTAAAAGGACGTGGCATGGACTGAATGGATGTCAAAGGGACATCGCGTTGGGCCCCACAGTGCTTTGGGCTCGGTGTAACGAGGGTTACACGCACCTCGGGTCCGAAAGAGAAAGCCCTTTGATTCACTCAGATTTCATGAGATTTTTCTACCGCAGGTATTTATACAAAACGTGTTATACCAGGTATTTCCCTGACCGTGGGGACCACCTTGATTCATATGTTGTATATCCACGCCGTCCATCGGTTTTTACAGATCATTTTAGGGCTTGATCCCAAATATTAAGCAGACACAATTCTCAGGAATTAATGTCCACCATTAAAAAATTCTTTGGGAATATGACAGTTTTGGATCAAGCTGATTTTTGTGTTTTCCCTTCCTAAAGGTCTGTCTGACTTTATCAATAGGTTGGATAGAAAATAAACATTATGGTGGGCCCTAGGAAGTTTTTAATGGTGGCCGTTCATTGACCACTGTTTCCTTTAGTGTGGTCCACTTAAGATTTTGATCTCCTTCATTTTAGGGAACACATGCTAAAGTTAGCTGAAAAAACTGATGGACAGCATGGATAATACAAAACATACATCAAGGTAGGTCAGGAAAACACCCAGTACTGCCTTACTCAGGTAACACCTAATACTCTCCCAGAGAAATGATCACATACAGCGCCAGTAACAGAATCAGTCGCGCAACCTTACAATCATTCCCGCCAACACGCTACTTGGGTATGAAATCGGTCCCATGAAAACGGTAGGCCCCACCATGAGCATCACCATTCTCTTACAACAGGCTGATGTAATCAAGAAATGGGCCACACCTCTAGATCGAATCAGACAGTCGTTTGTTCATTGATTCCAATGGTGTGGCCCACCCGATGAGTGAAACGGTCTGATTTTTCTCTGAATTGATCCAAAACGTTGATATGATGAGACTCACCATGGTTAGCACATGCACCAAAAATCTACCGGTTTAGAAGATTTTAACCGTGGAACCTTTGGCCTTTTATAGTTTGAACGGGAAGTTTGCTGTGGTATCTTCTTTCTTTACCTTTTTTTATGTTGGTCACATATCCCAAGGTTTAGGACTCTACACCTGGGAGAATAACGGTTTGGATCACTCCACATGGACCCCACCTGTAAACAAATATCCTAACCAAACATTATATAATACATCCTTGTACGGCGCTCCGTTGAATGTTTGTACGATAAATTTGGGCGCGTTTCCTTTCGGAAGATAAGTATATATCTACATATGCGGTGAGAGGCTCACGGACCCAGAGATAAGAAAAATAGTTAAGTCTTCAGTAATAGGTGGCCAATGTACCGACGGTTAAGAAAGAAATGTAAGAAATGTAACAACCGTTCACATTCAACATAAAGGAGGCCAAATATTTGATAGCTAGGATGTTCCAATCTAAGGACGTCCTTAGGGTGGTTTGGAAAGAAGTCATATAACGCACATTCTATCGTGTGTTAGCAACATATAGGTGGTTTGCCGAGCATTGTTTTGCACACACAAAAGATCAAACATGACTATTTAATTAACTCCGTTGTAATCTATCAAAAATGGTTAGAGAGTAGACTATAAATGTTAAAAGTTTTGTATGATGCATGCATCACGTGTGTTAAAGATTTACACACGTGACAATTCATGTTTAAGTATCAAAGTCTGTCATATGAGTTGCCATCAATGTTTAAGCGCCTCATATTTATCCAGCGCTACATGTATTATTGGCTATATTAAGCTCCCCATCCACCACTCTATGTATAAAGTGTGTGACAAATATAATATAAATTTAAGTAGCACTGCGTGTTGGGAATTTTACCCTGCGGAATCACACAGATCTAGATCTAGGATAGCAATCCAATGGCACCAAACACACAAGAGAACACAGAGAACACCCAGATTTAACGTGAAAACCTTTGTGGAAAAAAATCACAGAACAAAGTGACAGATATCCAATATGAAAACAGAAATTACAAAGAAAAAGGACTTACTCGATTCGAACAACCTCGAATCTCACCCTTACTACACCCTTTAATTTTTCTAGGACCCCTTTAGAAAGCTTTCCCATATCATCTCACATCCCTAAAAAAGCCCTAAGAACACCTATTTATAATTTAGGCAACTTCCTTTTCGCATTCCAATTGCGAAAGGACCCTTTCGCATCCCAATTGCGAAAGGACACGAAATGACCCTTTCGCATCCCAGTTGCGAAAGGACTCAGATTTATAACATCTCGCAACACTGCGTTGGTAAAAGTAAAACTATAAGATATATATATATATATATATATATATATATATATATATATATATACACACACACACACACACACACTCTCAAATGCACCAGTTTGCATAGAACTCGTGTGACATTTTTGGGAACTCACCGTACATGATGTGAATCGTAAATTTGAACGATCAATATGATGCAACACATCTTGAAACCGTCGAAACCTAACTTTTATTTTGATCCAAAACTTTGGTTGGCCATGAAAAAAGAAAACAGCTTCCTTTCTTGATATGCATCTCTTTTTGCTATGGCCCACTAGAGTCAGATTAGGGTGAAAATTAATCTTGTAGGGTTTGATGGGATGCCGGATCACATGGACTCTTCTGATTAGATGCCCATGACACATGTGCATAGGTGAGCATGCCTACATATATATATATATATATATATATATATATATATATATATATATATATATATATATATATATATATATATATATATATAATTGGATCCTGAATTGATGGGTTAGTGTGAACTTGTCTATGCGATTATGCACTCTTCGAATAAGAATCCATTTTCAGAAAGATCTTCACTTTCGTGCTTTGATGGGTCGTCCGAAATTCTTTTGATGACCTATGTTGTGTTAAAGGGATATCTATATAATCCGATTGATTGCATAAGTATCAAGGTAGTAATGGAACTGAGAAAAATATACAGAAAAGACAGTTCTTTTCACCTTGACGTGGTCATCACTTCGAGCTTGATTATTTGTAAACCCAATGTGAGTTTTTCTATTTTGACTTGCTCCCCCGCTGCTCGTAGGATTGACGTGAGAGGGTAGGGATGACTATATTGCTGGAAGCGAACTTCGGGCTAATATAGAGTGCATGGATACAGGTTATGCATTGGAATGAAAGACAATTCCGAATCCACTTTGTCTACGAATTAGGAAGCTATAAGTAATGCTAAGTCAGACTGAACTAAACGATAAACGAAGATAAATCTAATAAAGGACTATAAAGAAGAATATATATATATATATATATATATATATATATATATATATATATATATATATATATATATATATATATATATATGATCACAAACGTAATACTCTGTTAATGACACATCTGATTTCTTGCAAGAATAAAGTGTGGACCCAATTACTTTCTTTAAGATAGTTCATTCCTCTTAACTGACGCAGGGATGAACGTGATGAGGTCGATCACCGTCTTCCTCAAGGATAACTACTCCGAATTCACGGTGCTTCTTTAGACTCCTCACAAAGACTTCTTGAATTCACGAGGAAAGAAAGCAAGAAAATAGAAATGAATTCTAATAAAATTTGAAATTGATTAATGAATGAAATAAACAAGTTCACAACCCTTTAAATAGGGATACCAAGCAATGAGAGAGAAATCAGAAGCAAACTATAACTAAAACTCTTAGAATTCGTAACTTACTATAAATAGTAAAATTACTATTTATAGACGGTCGTGATGTTTACTAGTGCGTAAGGTTTTCGGTCAAAAATAGTAAGTGTCTTATTTGGCTTCACCAAACCGTTCTCCTAATTATTCTAAGCTCTTTTCATGTTGGGTGTAACTCATAAAGCCGGACGGATGAAGAGTTATATTCAAACTAAAAATTACTATTTATAGTAAAAACGAAATTAAAACAGGGAAATGACCGTCGATCCAGGGGTATTTCGCAAATTCGGCTTGCAGAACCCGGCATAGCAGGGTTAGTTGGCTAAAGTAGCTCGTTCTACCCCAAAATCATATATTTTATACCCGATAACTCATTTCGGATTGTGAGATACGCTCGATTTAAGGTCCGATGGTCCGGATCACTTTTGTTGTCGACCAGGCCTTTTCTGGTCTATCTTGGCCATGAAATTGTCCGCAACCCTCTCTACATCATTAACAGAATCAACTCGTGTATTAGACTCTGGTTGTATTATTCAAAGAATACAGTTGCCCAATATATAGTTTTAATGACATGCATATGGTACTTGAAACAAATTAAATATTAATACCATCACCATATTCTACACATGCTTAGATATTTCTAAGGAAAAAAAAGTAAGTTTTTCTATGAAAACCCTAAGAGATCACGCTTATATTTATAGAGAGAGAGTCATAATACTACTATAATTATACATAATTAAGGTATGCCGGCTTTAACTATACATAGTTGAGGTGTGACCATCTTTGAAGAAACACAAAAAATAAAAAAAAATAATTAAAACAAAGTAATTTTTGGAAAAACCATGCCAATGTTAAAGCTTGTTGGGCTGGAATCTGCACTCCTCCTACACGTGAGTATTATGTGCATACACTTAGTTAATTGGCTTTTTGGCCAACTTTTCCCTGGTGCTAGCTTTCTTCCCACATATAAGCTAGAGTATAATATAACACATCTTCAAAAAATTATGGAACGACTAGCCTTAAAAACCTTCCAAAATATTATCTTCCTAGCTAATGTGAATTATCTTTTATACTTAAAAATGTGACATGTACATAACATCATATATGTACATAGCTTTTGTGTGCATTAAAACGAGTTTTTAGTTTACGTGCTACCCACAATAGGGACTAGCAGATCATCTATTCAGATCATCGTGCCATTGGGCTCTACTTGTATAAATTAAAAGTCCAAATGGTATTATACATTATACAAATACTTATTATAATAGGATATTAAAATATCACCTTCTAATACATACATTCAAGGACATGACAATGCCATGAATTTATATACTTGTTGAAAGGTGTGTCATGAATTGTATTAATACTCTCACCAGATCCATTCATTGCTACTTAACTCAAGGGGATGACTCTCAAATTACGGTCACCTAGGTCTAGTACACATAAGAGATTACTCATGACAAAGGGATCTTAAGCCATGGATGAAACTTCAATTTGTAGAGCTGGTATCCAAGCCATTGCCATGGGGCTAAATGTTAAGATGGTGTGTATATATGCATATAACAACATTATCTTTCTTTTGGGTACTTATGTAAGAAGCATGATTTTTTAGGCTAAGTAGTTTTCTATCGGGTGTGTTGTCCACATGAGAGAAATATATGTAGAGAGAATATACATGTTCGGGTGGGATATTCTTTAATGAGAGATTGTATAGTGAGAAAGTGGGAGAGAGAGGTAGCCCCTGTACTCTCACTTCTGTCATTTGAGTAAAAAAGAAAAGTCTGTATTGCTACATTATTGATGTAGGCATATTATAAAACCATGTAAATTTTTGTGCGTCTTATCTCTTGATTTTCTCTTTAATTTGGACTTTTAGTTTAACTTTTTTGCTCTATAATTTTACTTTGTTTACATCAATTATACATAAGTATTTTTCCACAATAAGTGATATTGAAACAAAAAGCTCAAAAAGCCTTTTAACACAAGATCGGTGTTTACACGTATATTACAATTGTGTTTCAAATGATTAGATAAAGTTTTACTAGATTTGAAGGTCTAAATTTGACATATCTAATTATGCATTATAAAAATTTAATACAAACATAATCTTAGTGAAGGAGGCTCTGCAATTGCGATCAAATGAAAAGAAAAAGTCTATAAACATGAATGATGAAATTCTTGAAGAGAAAAAATAATTAACCATAACAAATATTCTTGCACTGGATATTTAATTTTTTATAATATATCTGATCAAACCACTACTAAAGATTTAAGGAAAAAAATTATGAAATCTATACGAAGGAAGATTAATGTTAAATAATATTTTTCTCCGACAACAACTGTATAACAGAAAAATAAAATAATGGTCATTTTTTTAAGAATACTTAAATGAGTTTAATATCTTAATTAATAAATTAACAACGATCGATCTGAAGATTAACACGAAAAAAAAAGTTACACTTTTGTTTTATTCAATGTTATATTTGTGAGATGGGTTGATTATTGTACACACTACACTCATTTATGAAAGAGTTGATTGTGTCCGATTAGAAGGATTGCTTTTCATGTGGAATCTTAGAATTCTTCATTTTTTTCAAGTTTATATACGTCATCCCAGAAAACTCTTAATCTAATCTGAGTTAATCCAAAGATTAATCTAATCACACATACCTTGAAATAAGGTTTAATTTTTTTGACACGTTTTCTCCTCAAAGATTGTCAGGTGTTCTCACTATCAACAATTAATGAATTGGATGTTAGGATTTAAGTAAATATCACTAATGAAAATTGAATTTTTGCATTTAGCAATACTCCGTTTATGATATCAATTTTTCAATTGTATAAATTTTCTATCATTCATCCCCTTATCATAAGATTTTCAATAATTTCTTTTAAAGAAAATCATTTTACTTTTTTACTCTTAACATTTATCCAAATTACTAAGCAACTATCTTAACCACTCAATAAGAAGGTGTCATATATTCAAGAGTTTCCAACAGATAATTACGATAAGTTAAGCGATATTTTACTCATCACATTTTTCAAAATAACAAAAAAGATATCACATCCAATTACAAATACCTTTCACCCATTCCATTTTTAATATATTAGTACGCAATATTTTACTCATCACATTTTTCAAAATAACCAAAATGATATCACATATAATTACAAATACCTTTCACCCATTCCATTTCCAACATACTAGTACTATACCTTAGGTGAAGACATCTTAGATATTTAAGATGAAGTACTCATATCCATCCAAGACTATCATTCCATATGTTTCGGATAAAAAGCTTTAAAGATTAGGCGATGACGTCTTAGGGATTAAGGGTGAAGTATCACTCTCTCGTTGGGACTATCCTTTTATAAGTTTCATGGAGAAAGTCAAAGAAGTTTGACGTGAATCACAGACCTATAGTTATCTTTTCTAACCGATAAGTAATTGATTTCAACCCGATTAATGTAGTAGATAGGTAGGCTTTTCAAAAATTCATTCCAAACGATCACCTTCTTAATCATATTTTTAATGTAATAATGTGAAATTTAAAAAGTAAATATCAATAATTAGAGAAACAATTTAAATATTCTTTCTTCATAAAAAATACATAAATTAATAATTTTATTGATATAGAATATTGATGATGTCATTCTCTTAATCGAATGAGTCTTTTCATAATGTATTGCAGCTAGAATATATTGCGAATCCTAACATCTAAGTCTATGATAAGAACCAAGATTGATGCAAACAGTCCACCCAAGCATACCCACACATATGATCGTATGAAGAGAAGAATGAGAAGAAGAATACAGGGAAATACACTCCTCCTTTTGTTACTTTCTCTTTAACTAGTGATGCCCAAGGGGAGAGGACATATGGGGCTTCTCTCGTTGGATATTTCTTATGAGACCCGTATCCTGATTAACATTTTGAATGCTTAATTTCCAGTGTCGGCCTACGTTTGAATGGATCAAATTGATGAGTTCCGATTGGTTGTCATGTTTTAGTGTCGTAATGACCCAAGATTTATACCTTAGGGTTCATGCGGACGTTGTGATTCGAACGTCACGCGACATGTTCCATTTCGATGGCTACATCAAAAGAGGTATGCCCGATTAAAATCAACGCATGACATGCATCGTACATATGTACACATGTGATTTAGGGCTCACTTAGTATAAAATATCTAAAATAGTTAAAAGTCACTTTCAATATATATATATATATATATATATATATATATATATATATATATATATATATATATATATATATATATAAATACATTTACGCCTCACCTTTATTGTACCACATCTATTCCACGTCTCCTCGCCTCTATATTCAACGATGAGCATGTCGTCCTTGCGTATAAAGTCATCTCCCGTCCATCTGAACGACTGCATGAAAGAAATAGAGAAAAAAAAAGAAATGATCGAGAGAAAGAAAATGTATAGTTGAACGAGAGATTAGAGAATTTTAGGGAGAAGGAAAGGCGATCTCAACCGTTGATATACATCCAGTGTCCAAATCAACCGTTGAGGTGAGTGCACAAGTTGTTTACCCATTATCTTGATGTCGGGCCTATCAAATGGACTTTATCTTAACATATTTGTTGATATTCAAGTCATTTTTTCATTTTTCCATAAGCTAAGACCCACCTATCCATACTACCTAGCGTTATCAACGTATGGTCCACTTAGATGTGCATATTATTCATATATATGGGTTCCATAGTGGTAGAAGTTCATTTGATGGCTGAAATTTCATGTTTTCTTTTTCTTTTTCATTTACCTGTTCTTGGGTTTTAATGGATATGCAAAGCTCAGCAGGCTGACCATGAGCTGGCCAACCTTATAGATGGAGTTGATCACTTACCTGGACCCTATTTATATATTTATAATGAATAAAAAAATGAACTAAGTAGTTACTGTGAAAGACATGTAGCGAGGCTGTCTATGTTATTAACATAGTGAGTGAAGTTTTTCACTCATGGCCCCACCTTAAAGTAGATGTTTAATCTAAATCATCCATCTTTTTTGCAGGATCATTTTATGGTTAAAAGCTAAATATGGGGTAGAATCGGACCTCAAGAGAGACACTGTAGGAAATAATGATGACAATAATGCTTACCATTAAAACCTTCATGGAGATTTACTAATACATTTATTGTCATCCTCATAAAGTTATATTGACATATACATAGTGAAAAATATAACAAAAGAGGTATCCCCACTTATAGGACCCACATGTTGTATGCGTGGCATCTAATCCATCCATCCATTTTGTTAGACCATTTTAGCCATTGGTTGTAAATATCAGCTTGACCCATATATGGGGTGTGCTACACTATAAGAAATAAATGAGATAAGAATGTCCACCATTGAAAATCACCTACTATGGCATTTATTTCCATACGATATTTCCATAAGAAAATACAAGCTTGACAGTGACATCTCAAACAACAGGTGGTCTACTTGTGAGACCCACCATGATGTTTACATTTTATCCAAGCCGTCCATTCATTTTTCCCCTAGCATTTTAGGCCTTGGACCTAATGTTGGGACAAATCCAAGCCTTAGATAGGCCACAACTTAGGGTGCAGTTGGGATAAGACATCCACCGTTAAATATTCCTTAAGCTCACTCATGATGTTTATTTTCCATCCAATTTGTGTCTAAGGTCACGCTGACCTAGCTGAAGGTAAACCACCGATATCAACTTAATTTTTAAGCTTAGTGGACCCTACCTTTGAAAATGGTGGAGTTGCATGAGCTACCGTTAAAACTTACACGTGTTTTACCCACACGCTATCCATCTGTTTTTCCAACTTGTTTGATGTGGCTAGTGGGGCCCATCCTACGTGTGTGAACTCTATACCATTCACCTATCTTTCCATCCCAAGAAATGATCAAGATCCAAGCTTTGATGAGCTGCACCATAAACAATAATGGTGGTGATGGAGCACTTACCATTGTAACTTTATGAAGCTCACCTCGTTAGCGTTTAAACCTTAGGAGCCCCACTGCCAGGAGCAGTGGTAGACCCCACCGTGACTGATGTATCAGATCCACACTATCCCTTTTTTCTCCAAATAATTTTAGGGCTAAGGCGTAAAAATGAAGAAAATCCAGATCACATGTTGACCCCAGCACAGAAAACAGTGGGGATAGTGACGTTCACTGTTGAAATCTTTCTAGGGCCCACTTTGTTACATGTGTCTCATCCAGCTATTCATCCATTTTGCCAAGTCATTTCTAGGCATGGTCCCAATCACCAAACAATCACAATCTCAGGTGAACCACCGCCACAAAACAACAATGATTGAACGACTACCATTAGAATCAGTTGGGCCCACCGTAGTTGCAACATGTGGGGTCCCAACATGATGCTTGTTTACCACCAACTTGTTGATAAGGTCTACCAACCTGAGTTAAGGGACTAGACAATATCAGTTTGATCCAAACTGTCACGCCCCAAACTCAGAAACCGGGCTCACAAAATTTTCGATCGCTGAATCCGGCGTCGACAGCCTCCGTAGTACCTCATTCTTGGCTCCCGGCACCCATATACCAGGTTCCGATCCTATGATGCTAAAAGGAGGATTTCTAATATCCATTTGATTCATAATGAGCATAACATAAGCATAAACCACGGACAATAACCACAAGAACACCACAAAATCCACTATGATCAAAAACTTTTGAGTACAATGCGTCTGAAGGGAAATACAAGATAATACAAGTACGAAAACTCCAAAAGCTCTGCTGCACGCTCCAACGACGGCGAGACTAAGGCTGCGTCCTGGCGTCACCTGCACGCATCAATCGTGCATAAGCTTACAGTAAGCTTAGAGGGTGGTGTAAGTATGTGCACAATATAAGCGTGCTCAGAATGCAAGGTCAGAGTAATGCGGAATCATACTGATGAATACATGAATACAATCAGTCATACCAAGGCCATGCGGTGCAAGATGTGAATGCGATCGGCCACATCCAAACCATGCGATGCAGAATGCAAGTCAAGCATATCAACCCTTATCTATATATCAATGCAGCTCCTTACTAGAGCATTAAGTTAATACGGTTCTCAGATTAGATAATCACCGGGGTCTAATACACTCTACACCGCTTGTCATCACTATCCGAACGCATAACCGGAAGAGTAGAAGAGACCTCACTATCCGCCTGCCAATATCGGGCCCGGCTCGTCGATAGCGGACCGATTCCTCAAGCTGGTCAAACTCAACCTAGAAGTTGCCCCCTCACTCAGGCGAGTAAAGTCACACCCCTTTCCAACCGACCACGACACAGTAGGAGACGCGGCTTACTGGTATACGGCCCTCGCGCCCTCGTGTATTTACTCGGTCTCGACGTTGGAGTCATCCTCCAGTACCATCGAATTTAGAAATTTTCACCCAGGGACATCTATGGCGCCCGAATGCTAGAACCAAACATTTTCGGTATCCAATCCAGCCACCCACGATACATCTGTGGAGGCTATGGCCCTGATGTCGTTAGGGCATATAATAATCACAATCACACAAATGTTAGTGCATGAGTCACACTACCGGTCATGCAACAGTCCTACATGTATCATGCACTCATGTAAGGCAACTCCGCCTATCAGGGAGCCCATAAACCGTTAGCCCGAAGGCATATATTATGATCAGTTGCTTCTCATATCAGTCATACATATGATGCGTATGATAATGAATCATGAATCTATACTAAACATGTATATAGAGATGGGCTCTGCGTATAATTGAGATGGGCCGAGACAGCCTACTTACTACAAGTATGGGCCTATTAGTGGGCCTTAGGGAGGGTGACAATGCGGACATTTAACCGACGTCATCCTTACAATGTGGGCATCTAACCATCATTGTTCCCAAGGCATTACTTGCCATAAATATCATTATATGCCATGGAGGGATCACACATTGTAATGGACCTAGTTGCACCCAATTGGACCTTAAGTACATCAATTGGGCCATATCATATGGGCTTTACATTCATCAAATGGATCACCTCAATGAGCCTCACCAATGGGCCTTAGGTCCTTTGCAATGGGTCATAACCCATGGGCCTTAGAATTCATTAAAAATGAGCCCAATCACATGAGCTTTATGTGTATCAAATGTGCCTAATCACATAGGCCTTATATATACCAAAGTGGGCCTCAACAATGGGCTACAAATACATCAAATGGTCCTACACACATGGGCCCATATATAACAAAGTGGGCCTTAGTGGGCGGGCCACAAATACATTAAGATGGGCCTCAACAATGGCCTTTAAAAAAATCTCAAAATGGTTGGACGGTTTGGATGAAACTCATGCATCATGGTAGGCTCCCATGTGGGCCCACTATAACATTTATTTTCCATCCAATCCTGGGCCCACTGAAATGCTTATTTGCCACCCAACCTGTTGGTAAGGCCACGTGAGCAAGGGCTCCACTATAATGTTTATTTTACATCTAACCTGTTACTAGGGCCATGTGGTAAGGGGCCCACCAAAATATTTATTTTCCATACAACCTGTTGATAAGGTTACATGACCATGGGGCCCCATCATAATATAATTATTTTCCATCCAACCTATTCATAAGGTCAATTGGACCATGGGCCCACTGAAATGCTTATTTTGACGTCCAACCTGCTCATATGATCACGTGGGCCAGGGCCCACCGTGATGTTCATTTACCACCCAATTTGTTCATAAGGTCACGTGGGCCAGGGGGGGCCCACAGTGATGTATATTTTCCATCCAAACTGTTCACGGGTCACGTGGACCTTGGGCCACAGTGATGTTTATTGCCATCCAAACTGTTCATGAGGCCGCGGTCGGGGGCCACCACAAGGTGGTTCTCCAATCCAGCCCACTCATTATGTGTGTCTCACCTGACTGGGGGTTCTGACCAAGTTTCAGTCACGTCCAAATTTTAGGTAGGCCCCACCAAGTGCTTTTATATGTTCAGGCATGTCTCCACATGATTTTAGATGGTATGGCCCACTTGAGTTCCGTATACAGCTGATTTTTAGGGACAACCCCTATTCAAAGGGGACCTTTCAAATGCACGGTGTTGATGGTTGACACACATCATAGCGGGGCCCACAGCTAGGCTGTGAGGGTCAGCCCAAACCGGTCCACCCACGCCCGCCCAACGCTGGACGCTGGCGTCCTCAGCACAGCAGCAATCGCTGCTTCTTCTTTTTTTTTTTAAAAAAAATATGGGGCCCACAATAAGATGATCCAATCCATTTATTGTGTGTGTCCCACGTGGTGGACCGTTCAGTCCAAATTTAAGATGCATCCAAATTTCAAGTAGTCCCCACCAAGTGCTTTTATATGTTCAGGCATGTCTCCACTTGATTTTAGATGGTATGGCCCACCTGAGAATCGGATTGGTCCCAAAATTTGGCTCAACGCCTAAAATAATCTGAGGAAGATGGTGGAAGGCTTGGATTAAGCACATACATAAAGGTGGGGCCTGCATCAGTGGCCCACCATTTCTTTCTTATCCTTTCTTTCTCTTTTTTTTTTGTCAGCACGTTAGTACACCTCCATGTCAGTCCACGCACCCATGTGCACCACGCTCGTCCATCGTCCCTGGACGCTGGACGGCCTGGATAAACACTGCATCATGGTGGGTCCTACATGCACGTGGTCCACGTTCACCAAGGTGGGTCCCACATGATCGTGGCCCACCATGCATGTACATATATACATACATATATATATTAATATAAAATAAATATTATTTAACCTAAAATGTGGTGGGCCACACCATTTGATGGATGGGGTAGATTTATCATGAATTGGTGGGGCCCACTTCATTTTAGGGGAAGGATAAGGAGAGAGAAAGAGAAAACAAGAGAGAGAGACGGTGGTAAAGAGGAGGTACCCCACCACTATGGGCCCTCCATTGATACAACATATACATCAAGTGGGTCCCACAACAAATGGACCCTTAAAAATTGAAATGAAGGATGATCACCCACCTCTTGACTTTCTTCTTGCTCCCCTAGCCTCCTTAGCTCCTTACCTTCACTTTGGACGGTGGATGATGGACCTCGATGGTGTGGATGAGAGATGAGAGGTGTAGATGGAAGATAAGAAGGTGGGCCACACTTGAAATTTGGGAGAGGGAGAGAGAGCTTGGACATGTGAGGCTTATGGTTGCTTGGGATTTTGATTTTGAGAAAGAGAGAGAGATGTGATGGGTGATGTGGTGGTTGGGTGGAGTGATGGGTGAAGGGATGTAAGAGTTGACTATGAGCTTGCTTGTGTAAGAGAAAGGTATAGGTTGTTATACTTGGGTATGGAGTGACTTGACTTGTACTTGACATGAGTGATTGATTGATTGATGGGACATCTCGTAGAGATTTTCTTGTAATTCGCAACGCGCGGTGTTTTCTTCAAATTGAACGCTGGCCTACATCTTCTACCCTGGGTATCGGGTCGGTGCGCAAGTCGCGGCGTTAGAACCGCGGCGACGGCGCGGTCGCTAAGGTACAGGTTTCGGGTCAAGTCACTCTGATATATGGGACTCGGCTTAGGTTCGAGCGTAAACGTCGAATATAGGTCGAAGGTCGTCGAAATTCGACCAGAAGGACCGTGGAAGAATACGAAACGGTACGGTGTAGGACACGGGTCTTACACAAACTATAGTGGGTCCCACCATAAGTAGGGAGGAGTTGGGGTTAACAACGGTTAAAAACTTCCCTGGCCTAACTGTCTTGTTGTACTTTATTTATGCTGTACATTCGATAGTTGGACCCATTATAATGTATCTATTTAATCCACCCCATTCATGTACTTGGTCTGATCATTTTAGGCCATGAACCTACAAAGTAGGCTTACCCATAGTTGAGGTGGGTCATGCAATAGGAAATAGTGGTGTCAATGATGCTAACCATTAAAACCTTCTTTGGGGCTGCCTTGGTGTTTATTTTCTATCAAACCTGTTGATAAGATTAAAGAGATCGGGAAGAAAGGAAATCACATACATCGGCTTGATCAATCCAGTGGTGGACTCCACTCTAACAACTGTACGTGGTGATAATGCCTCTCACTGTTGAGACCTTATTATAGTCCAGTGTGACACATGAGTTTTATATACAGAGTCCATCTACTCAACATATCCATAGGGCATGCCGCTCTATGTGTACTTAGCCATACATCTAGTGAGTGTGGGCTACTGTGTGGCCACTTTAATGAATATATTAAATATTTACTATGCCTATTTATTTTGTCAGCTTATTTTAGAGCTTGGAAACAAAATGAGGCAAAATGCTAGTTAGAGCAGACCACACCATTAAACTATGGGTTGTTTGACCGGTCGCCTTGTCATCCTTATTTGCGGCTACCATGATACTTATCTTGATTTATATATTACATCTTCACCGAACATTCGTTTTGCTAGATCATATTATGTGCAAAGGCTTACGTGTGGGGCTGATTCTATTCTCAAGAGGAAACCACACCAGGATTGACTGACTCCCATTTTCTTCATATTAAGCCATTCAAGGCGGATTATCATAAATATTATGCACCCTACATTATATATATGAATGAGAATATGTGTGTATGTACCAAGATTGGTAACATGCTATTATACCTGGCCCTGATAAGATCGACACTAATAATATGCTTAATATAAGGTATATCATGCTCATTCATATGCTACACGCATCATCTATATGCCTGTTATGGATTCCAATTGATCATAGCATACGCTTTTCAGATTGATATACTTGTACGAGACAGGATCGCCCGCATGATCATCATATGACTTGATGCATGGATTAAACGTATGATTAATGCATAACGCATTATGTATGACGCGTTACATCAATTCCCTAGCGACACCAGGGAAGTAGTTTCGTAGTCGGGATATAGCTGGGATATATGAGTATGGACACTGAAAATTATTGAGGTTACAGGGTGTCACAGGTGTCCCTAAGTGAAAGTCTATAAACCTTGTGATACCAATAGGATGCTCCAATGTCTAGATTGAGTGAATTTATGAGCACATGATGGCTGGATACTGGTAGGTTGTGTCTCCCATTGTGTCAATATCAATTGGAAGAACATGTGACCTTACCTGCCTGGGTGAAGAGAGCTATATGCTAGGTTGATTTTGACTAACTCGTGAAATGGGTTCCCTATCAACAAGCCGAGTGTGTTTTCGTATACCACTGACAAGGCAGATAATGAGGTCTCTTGCACTCGCTTGGTCTTGCGCGTGATGGGTAGCAACTAGTGTCGAAAGTGTATTAGACCCTGATGATGATCCAATTGTGAACTGTTATGAGATGTGGACTAAACATTAGGATTGACAGGTGACATATGATAACTATACATTCATGTAGTACTTAAGATTGTAGATGTGTAAATATAATTTAATGTTATACAATCGTAGGCCCGATTCCCAATAGGTGTGAGACTATTCGGAATCAGGAGTTTATCATCCTGGAATTACATTATATGTTTGCTATAAAACTAACATATGTTGTAACCCTGAGTGTGAGGCCCCTACTGGCATACGACACTACACACTACGACTTGTTTCTTCATCATGCATTTTTATATTGCATTACTATATATGACATTTGGCTCGATGGCCTTTTACTTTGTATAACCTTGGTATGACCGTTAATATTAATGTTCTTGACTGCATAACTCTCCATCATTTCCACATACTCTGATATCGTTATACTTGCCATATCTATTGTGCACGCACACACGGACTCTTTAAGCTTCGTAGTAAGCTTATGCATGTTGTTTACGTGCAGGTTATGCTACACAGCAACAGTACTAAGGCAGGAGCACATGCTTGACCTTTTGAAGCTGTTATATATGTATTGTATTTTCCTTTCCAATACTGTACTTAAATCCTTTTATAATGGATATATGTGATAATGTTTAGCTTATGGTATATTCATAGTTATGTTTCTTCAAAAAAAAAAAAAAAAATCCTTAAAAATCCTACATGTGGGATTTCGATTTCGGAACTTAACGTAAGTTAGGAATCGAAATTGGGGTGTCATGGAGGCTATTAGCACCGGATTCAGTTTACGGCGAATGAGTGTTGTAAATTGGATTTGGGAAATGACATTTCTCCTATATACAATATGATTTCTAATATAGGTAGAACGTTAGGATTTTGAGGGTATACATTGTATGATACTTCACCACCCTATGGACTTTATTATGCCTTATTATGAGGGAAGTTAGTTAATCCGCCTTTATACATGCATGTAGTTATGATTCAGTTCCTCCACTATTATGGCCATCCACCATTAATCATGATTATAGGCGAATCAAGTGGTAGTCCATCATATCTAAGGCATCAGGTCATTATCAAATTTCAACAAAAAACTATTTTTAATTTACAATAAAAGTTTGAAAGGTTAAAAATGTTTGTAAAGTCAAATAAAACATTTTATGTGTAGGACCTTGTGGCAAAACAACTTAATGATTTCATAATCTAATAAATCTAATTATAAAGAAAGTTTTATAGTAAACTTAGTGGATTTTATATTGACTTGTATAAAATTAATGGCTCTTGATGGACAAACCCAACATCACTCACATTTAGTGGTCATGCAATAACTTCGTAAAACAAGCTAAAGCCACTCAATTTGTAAAGGAAGCTAAAGCCACTCAGTTTTGATTACAACTTTTATACATCATTAAGTCTAAAGATATAATTATATTTCATACATAATCAAGTGTATGATTATAATGACTATAATCTAGGCTAATGGGCCCCACAATCTATTGACCAAGTTTACAATCCTTACACATCATCATGTCTAAGGATCTAATCAACTTTCATACACAATCAAGTTTATGATCACAACATTCATAGTTCAAGCAAATAGATCCTCTGGATTATTGACTAAGTCAGCTCCAGATGATGGGGACCATTCATCCTGACCCAAGTTAGTCCTCTCAAAAAAGATAATTATAACTTTTTTTTATCACATGCACTCACACACCTCACACACGCCCGTGCACTCACACCATAATGGTTACTCGAACCCATGACCTCGTATTGAAACTCTTATGAGTCTACTAAGATAATCACAACTTTAAAGATTAATATTTATATGTGTCCTAAGCATATGTGACAATCATAGAACATCAATGTATTGAGATCTATGGAACATAATTCTCTCTGATTAATGACTATCGCTTCCAAGGACTAGATGATTAATTTTTACATAACTCATAAGATAATCAATTTAAGGTAACATCTGATATATTTCAAGATGCATCATATCTATCCAAAATGATCAATGTTCATCAACATCATGGCTGAGATTAATCTCATCACATCCACATAGTTAGTGGATTATAGTGCACATTGATTTTCGAAGGCACAACACCAACGTGGAGTGATAGTGTTCTTCTTTTCCTATTCACATCTCAAACCAAAGTTAGTCGTCTTACAATAAAAAAATTTATAGAGCTAAAGATCTAAAAGCTTCGATGATCTTCTCCCTCAAATTGTTAAAGTTCTTTCCACTCATATCTATAAGCCCTTGATTAATCTAAGTGGTTTATTTGTTATTTTTCTTTTTGCATAAATTTTTACTTATTGTATTAATACATTTCCTTCTTATACATCCATTTATAGATTTATTTTATTTATTGATTCATCAATGTATTTATAAAAAATATTTTAAAGATAGAATCTTATATTCTAAATTCAATAAAGTAAAGACCAAATATTTTAATGGGCGGAGAGGGTGTCTCATACATGCATTCTCCATAATAAAGGCATTTACTTAAAATCTACGGATGTAGACTATTGGAATTATTCGCATGCAAATGGTACATTTTAACCTTGATATCTAGTCTATTATAGATTTTGTTATTTTTACCGGTAGCGATTCCATACAATTTTTTTTTATCCCTTCCCATTGTGTTCTTAACTGCATACACTATTTTTTATTCCCTCCTATTGTGTTCTTACATTTGGTGTACTTCATCTTGTTGGTTCCATAATTAAGAATTTCAACAACATTCTATATCTCAATGTGGAGTTTGTCGTGTCTACGTTATGATAGTATTAAAAAAAAAAAATAATAATAAAAGTATATATATGGCTCATTTGGTTTAGTCATTGTAAGTTTAGAATTTTAGAGATGTAAGGTGAACTATTATACTTATTATTGCAATTATAATAGTGGTGATTTTATTATTTTATTATTATTTGTAGATGACATGCTACTTAGAAGTATAAGTAAATATAATATTATAACACTAAAGGCTTATTTGGATAGAAAATTTGATATAAGAAATTTGACATCGTTATAAGATTCTTACAATAATTATACTTGGAGACAAGAAGAACATGTGTAGATAATTTGAAAATGTCATGTTGAAAGAATTCTATACCATTTTAATATATAGAATTCTAATCCAGTTAGTATTTATCCTTTGTTAGTTATAAATTATTTTTATATCAGTGATCTAATATAAAAATAAAGAAGATAAATATGGTCTAAGTATTATATTTATGATTGATAAGGAGACTTATGTTTCTCATAGTATGCATCAAATTAGACATTACATGAATAATAAGTAGTTAATAAATATATGATGAATATGAGTAAAAATCTTTAGACTACCATAAAGTGTATTCCTCAATACTTAAAGGGTTCACTATTATTTACTATATTGGTTAAAGATTTAAAATTGATTGAGTTTAAGGATGCGGATTATGCAGGAGAACTGAATAAAAGATCTATCATATGTTATGTCTTTTCTATGGTTACTTGTATAATTAACTGGAGGAGATTGCAGTTAACGGTGGCATTGTCTTGAGTGACAGCTATACAAGCATGCAAGTTAGATATTTAATTAAAGAGATAATTATGAGATTTGAAATTCAAGAGCAGAAAATAGCAGTGATTATTGTGACAGTCGTATAACACACTTGACCAAGCACATTAATATAATACATCACTTTATTTTTGTTCGTAATGTGATAAAAGCTATATCATTTTTTTTTTAAACAAAAGGTTTACATCAATTACAACACAATGAATATGTTGATGAGGCTTATTGTATGGAAAAAGTTTATTTGATACAAAATTTTTTTAGAATTTATTATTACTTAGTGATTACTGATACTGACGTAATAATTATTTGGAGTATTTTTTACATTATTAGAAAAATTAATCTTCCAATGAAAGAATATTGAAGCAATGAGTATGTGTGCATATAATGATGTATGAATATTTTCAAATTGAAAATGACAACTATTGCTCATTTCAATATGTTCTTAGGTTTTAAGCAACTTTCTCTTAGGGGTCCTTACTCTTACGCGGGTGGTAGACTCCTTAGAGTTTCAACAATGGGTATTGTCTTGAGTGACAGCTATACAAGCATGCAAGTTAGATATTTAATTAAAGAGATAATTAGAAGAATTGAAATTCAAGAGCAGAAAATAGCTGTGATTATTGTGACAGTCAAAGTATAACACACTTGGCTAAGCACATTAACATAATACATCACTTTATTTTTGTTCGTAATGTGATAAAAAATATATCATTTTTTTTTAAACAAAAGGTTTACGTCAATTACAACACAATGAATATATTGATGAGGCTTATTGTATGGAAAAAGTTTATTTGATACAAAACTTTTTTAGAATTTGTTATTACTTAGTGATTACTGATACTGGTGTAACAATTATTTAGAGTATTTTTTACATTATTAGAAAAATTAATCTTCTAATGAAAGAATATTGAAGCAATGAGTATGTGTGCATGTAATGATGTATGAATATTTTCAAATTGAAAATGACAACTATTGCTCATTTCAATATGTTCTTAGGTTTTAAGCAACTTTCTCTTAGAGGTCCTTACTCTTACGCGGGTAGTAGACTCCTTGGAGTTTCAACAATGGGCTTTGTCTTGAGTGACAGCTATACAAGCATGCAAGTTAGATATTTAATTAAAGAGATAATTAGAAGAATTGAAATTCAAGAGCAGAAAATAGCTGTGATTATTGTGACAGTTAAAGTATAACACACTTGTCCAAGCACATTAACATAATACATCACTTTATTTT
This sequence comes from Magnolia kwangsiensis, assembly GCA_037074715.1. Taxonomy (NCBI): domain Eukaryota; kingdom Viridiplantae; phylum Streptophyta; class Magnoliopsida; order Magnoliales; family Magnoliaceae; genus Magnolia; species Magnolia kwangsiensis. The sequence continues at coordinate 15,095,795 of CM073572.1, read as the reverse complement.
TGTTCGTAATGTGATAAAAGATATATCATTTTTTTTTAAACAAAAGGTTTACGTCAATTACAACACAATGAATATGTTGATGAGGCTTATTGTATGAAAAAAGTTTATTTGATACAAAACTTTTTTAGAATTTGTTATTACTTAGTGATTACTGATACTGGCGTAACAATTATTTGGAGTATTTTTTACATTATTAGAAAAATTAATCTTCCAATGAAAAAATATTGAAGCAATGAGTATGTGTGCATGTAATGATGTATGAATATTTTCAAATTGAAAATGACAACTATTGCTCATTTCAATATATTCTTAGGTTTTAAGCAACTTTCTCTTAGGGGTCCTTACTCTTACGCGGGTGGTAGACTCCTTGGAGTTTCAACAATGGGTCAAGGGTTCGAGTACCCACGGTGGTGAAATCCCTTGGCGTGCGTGTGTGGAGTGTGTGTGTGTGGCATGAGTGTGTGGGGGTGTGTGCGCGTGTGTATTAAAAAAAAAAAAACTTTCTCTTAGATATATTGTCTATAAAACATGAACATACATGGAAAGAGAATAGTAACTATAAAAGGTCATTTGGCACCATGTATTTGGAAAAATTTGAGGAGATTTCAAATCCCTTGATTGTTTGACATCACAAAGTAACTGGGGATTTCAAATATTCAAATCATCTCGAAGAGGAGGTTTTAACTCAAAGAGGAGGTTTCAAATCATCGGTAACTACTTGGATTACATCTAAAATCCTTCCAAGAGTTACATAAATAACATGTATGTCACCATACTATTATTCTATTGGGCACATGGCTCACTAATGATATCCCAAAAGAATTGGATTATCAATTGCTTCACTATAATTACTTTAATATGATAATGAATACCGTCAAAACATTGTCCGTGTAAATCAACGGTTAAAAATCATTGGTTAGTCACTTGGACATGATCTTGTGCTTGCGGCCCATTCAAGACTTGAAATTTCATCATTTTCAGGCAAAACATATATTTCAACGGACTTATTATAACCATTGGATCAAATATTAGGTGAGTTACTAATTAGATATATTAAAATTAATTTAGTAATTAAATTCAAACCCCTATAAATATAGGATGCATAGCTACTTTAGGATTAAAGTGGATCCCAGTCCTAGGGGCCAAAAGTAATAAAGTTGACTCCCAATCCAGGGGGTTCCGAATCCAGGGTACCAAATCCGCGCTCGCAAACAGGCTTTAAAGCTCCTTAGTACTATTTACATAGGTACATTGCATACACGCACATTTATTTCTTTGTTTCTCCTTTTCTTTTTATCTTTTGATTTTTATTTAGTTATTTCAGCTTTTGTGTGACATTGTTTGCTTCACCACCACATAAACTACTTCAGATCGAAAGATCCTTGCTATACAATATTTGGATATGGAGAGTTTCGGTAATCCAAACGGTTTCTATATTTTCTTTTGTAGTGGTCTAATCATTCAGCCACCTATTGAAGGCTCAGATTCTTCAAAGCCGTGATACTTTTCGGTGGATTGTCCTTCCTAAGTGGGGCCCACAGAATCAACGGTTTAGACCATTTAACCATGGCCTCCCACTTTTACGACTAAAAGCACGAAGTGTACTGGGAGAAACATTGGGCCCGAGCATTGTGTGGCATATACCATCTTTTTTGGGTATCATCTTCATCAAAGTTTGATTATTTTCTGTATAACAAAAGAACCAGAAAAAATCGGATGTACGGTGTACCATCTTAAAATGTGATGGTGGGTCCCACTGATACGGATGGAGTACTATGCTGCTGCTAGTATGTTACGTTTGACCGTCCATGAGATTGCTAAGCCCACACGCAGCTCGACATGCAGCCACACGTGCCAACATGGTGGGACCATGGGACATCAGAACCGTGCACAAGATGTGCCGTCCTTGTGTTGATGGACCTGCCCAGAAAAATAACTGATTTATACTCATCAGGTGGGCACACATGTACAGAAAGAAGAGATGGTTTAAAACAAACTGCAATGATCCATGGGCAGCTGGATTTCTGTCCAGGTCATTTAAGTGGTCCGGTCCACCTGATGCATGGCTTGGATGTTCCACACGTGTATCTGGTTGGCACTTGTGGCTGCTAGTAGAGGCGTTTGAAGTTTTTGCGAAGCTCGCGAAAAGATTGAGAAGAAGGGAAACTGCCAAAGTAGTAGGTGCCTTGGGGTGGTAGCAGTCAACCGGGACCCACGCATGAAATGATGAAACGAACCGTCGATTTCATGGTTCCCAACTAAGCCCAGGTGGGTCTTGTGGTTTGTACCAATGGTAGCTTTGAGAACAATAAAAAGAGGACGAGTATTGCCTGGGACGGACGTGGATTGGGTCCTTCCCTGCATGGACGGACTCAGTCCTGGTAGGGCTCAGTGGGTCCCACTGTTATATGTGCACGTTGTCCAGTGAATGTTTCAACGGTGGACGTTAAAGCACCCATGTTTGGTGTTTTGTTACCCGTTAAAAAAAATAGATGAATGGGATGAATTTCTCACCAACATAGGATGTCGTTTAACACCATGGGTTTGGAGATTTCAAATCCTCTGGTTGTTTAGCAGCACAGAGTAACCATGGGTTTCAAATCCACTAAATCAGGAATTTGAGATTGAGGTAAGGCCACGTTTAAAATCTTTCACATAGTTGCATGTGTAATGTGTATCAGTAAATTATTAATCTATTAGACATATGGCCTGTTAAAGATATCTTAAAATATTTAGATTATCAATTGCAACACTATAATTACTTTTATACGATCAACACTTTCAAACATTGTTCACGTAAATCAACATAAAAAATCGTTGGTTAATAATTTGATCTTGTGTTTGTGGTACGTTTGAGACTTGGAATTTCATCTGTCTTTGGCAAAGTATATATTTAAGTGGGCTTATCATAATTATTGTGTAAAAAATCACATAAGTTTACTAATTAGAGATATTAAAGTTAATTAAATAATTAAATTCAAACAACTGCAAATGTACCAAGAATAGCTATTTTTGGCTTAAAATTGTTTCTCAATCTGGTTGCCAAACACAATAAAAGAATTTCAAAACCAGGGTTTAAAAATCCATGCTCCCGTATGCAAGCGGATTGGCTGGCGTACCTCACTATATACACGCTGTGGTGACATGTTAGTAAGTTCCATAGGTCTGATCATGAGGTATGTGTTATATCCCAACCGTCCATCCATTTGGTGAACTCATATTAACACTTGAGATGGAAAATAAGATAAATCTAACAATCAATTGGACCACACTGCAAAAATCAGTGGGGGATTAAACATCTACCATTGAAACCCTTTTGGGGTCATAGAAGTTTTGGATTAATATAAAATTTGTTTTTCCTCTTCACTCGGTCCTTTTGACCTTATTAACAGATTGGATGTAAAATAAACCATACGGTGAGTCCTAAAAAAATTTTAATGGTGAAATCATTATCTCCACTGTTATTTATGGTGTAGTCCATATGATCTTTGGATATGATTCATTTTTTGGATAATGCTTTTAAATGATCTCTAAAAATAGATTAACGGTGTAGATATAATAAATACATCACTGTGTAGAGCCCATGTAACTTTGATCTCCTTTGAACCGTTCGTACAACTCGGAGCTTGAGGAGCGTCAGTGCTCGTCTTCGCACGACACGTACCTACAGCAGCATTATAGCTGGTGTCCCACACACCAGCCAATCCGCTTCCCTCCCGAACAGGCCCTTATGGTAGGCCCGCATAATTTCCAACGGCAGGAACTCAAGCAATCCGCATCCATATAAAATGGAAGCTATAGAGCTCATCTGCAAAATGAAGGGACCCATCCCACCTACGAAATGGTGGGACCCATTCATGAGTAGCGTAGATCCCAACTGGCAACCGGCGTGTCCACCGTTTCTGCCGCTGAGAACCTTGGGAAGCAAACAACAGGGTTACAACGGATCTCACAAGGAAAATGTTTGGTAGTCTGCTGGACCACCAAAAGTTAGTGACATGACATGAAGAGTACCAGGTATAGTGTTCAGTTTTCTATCAACGGGACCATACTGTGGTGATCTAGGCCATTGATCTAATGGTCCACACAATGCATACAGGGATGTCGAAATATCCACTAAATTGACAATCAGAATCCTTCAATGTTTGTGTTGTTCGTTCTTGTGGACTGTTGCAAAATTTCCCTTAATCGTCTATTTTTGGGCCATTGATCAAAGGATTAGAACCTTACTAACTGGAAGATTTGTAGGCCATCCCTAATCCATAGTGGGTCCCATCAGATCAACGTTGTAGATCACCAAATCATTGTCACCACCTGCATGTACGGAGAAGGCAGAAAATATTCATACAATGTAGTAATTATAATTTCGGAAACAAACGGCAGTCCGTTATGTGTGAGAAACGAGGCCGTGGACGCGTCCTTTTCACAAGCGAAACGAATAAGCCACGTACTGGTTGGTAATTACATGGATGAAATTACATGAACACCCTGGACTTTATTACAAAATACTTACCTACGTAAATCCTTCTCTAGATTTCAATGCCATTTGGTCCTGAGAATGACGCAAATACCCTTCGTTCTGTTTAACTAGAAAAAGAAAATCTAGGTGGGTCACGCAAAACGATCCGGCTTAATATTACATGCTATGAGTGCTGACCCTAAAATAGGTGGGCCACAATCCATCCCAACCATCTGATAAGTGCAAGTCGCTGTCAGTTTGCTTTGAAACCTGATTAGCACTTTGCATGTTACCAATCAAATGGTCAGGGTTGTTTGATCAATGTGGGTGTGTGTGTGTGTGTGTTTTTTTTTTTTTTTGGCTTTTAAACCATCTAGATGAGAACTGACCAGGTGGACGGTCTAGATCAGTGTGTAGCCACACAATGGATCTGCGGTGGAAGAATCACCTTTCGAATGTAGAATGACCCAAAGAACACAACATTAGGATTGTCGGATTATACAATGCTCCGGCTAGATCTGGCGCTTAACATAAATCTAAATGGTCCAACTTGTGGGACCCATGCCAAAGATTATGCTTGGACGATACTAGCCATCTTATTGGTGGCCATTAAATGGGAAATGGGGATGATCAAAATTCACTTGGAAAATCGAGATTTTTAGGATCAACCTAGATGTTTGGGTATGTCCATCCACAAGCGGGCCACGGTTTGGACGGTCCCGATTGATGTACAGTACACCCCGCATGCCTGTTGGAAGAATTAGCGTACACCCTTTGGCGTATTGCGGTAATTGGCGTACACGCCAGGAGTGCATGAGTGATAAGCCGTGGCATTTCCTGCTTCTGTTCACTCACACGTGCCGATAAGAACTGCTTGCGCAAGATCGAGGTGGACCACACCGTAACTGTATTAAAACCTTGCCATGCTCCTACTTGCATTTGGATTCGCTGGCATCCGCATCACCTGTCCGATCAGTCCATAGGAACACAGGAAGAGTGGATTAGACCTGATGGACGGTCCAGATTGGTGATACAGACATCCACGAGTAAAAAAATGCAACTAGGTGCGCTGCAGTGGTGCCGGGGGCACATGGCAGAGGTGGGGCCCACACTATATACTCACAACATCTCATACGTCCATCAGATGGGTCGCGTACGTTACCCCAAGGACAAAAAATAAGCACAAACGGATGCTGAGGTGGGCAGCAGCACAACGGATGGGTTGAGAGGGGACGCCTACCCTTGATATTTCTGAGGACCCACCATGTTGTGTATACGGAATCCAGGCCGTTCAGACCTTTCATCTGCCATGTACGAAGGGTCAAGATAAAAATAGGCTGTTATGAAACTCAGGTGGGTCCGGTAAGAATCAAAAGTGAACATTTCTTCTCACCTTTTCCTCTGTGGTGTGTCTCAGCAGAGTTTTGGATCGAACTGATTTTACGTCCCTAGAGTTAACCGGAGGGGATGTACTGATGGATGGGTTGGATGTGATACATACCCTATGTGGGCCCACATCCGCCTGGTACCACCGAATCGCACCTCTTTGTACAACTAGCCCACCAGATCATTTCTCTTTTTTGTTTTTTTCTGGCCAGTCAGTCGTCATGTAAACAATGGCCCACCTGGCGAGTAAAACCGCCGGATATTTAAGAGCATAGGCCACTCGACGTAAAGCTCGGATCTCTCACATGTATGCCCTGCTGGCACGAGTGCTACATTCGATGATGGAAAACTTAACTTCGTACTGCCAGCACATGATTAAAATCATTCTCCTTTCGTCTTTCCTTTTAATAATTACGCCATTATTAATCACTTCCATACATACATATACATATGTTTTATGGTCCCAAAATAAGCATGTATCCCAGCCTTCAGGTTCTCCTCCCAGGCACCGCGACGATTCCCCCAACAGCTATGGGAGTGGATTGCGTCCTGCCACGCCTGTAGGATAATCCGTCCAGGTAGGACTCTGTGGGGGCGCACCATTATATACGGGTTTTATCAACACCGTCCATCCATTTTTTCAGTTGATTTTAAGGTAAAAGCTCAAAAATTTGGCAGATCCAAGGCTCAAGTGGACTGCAACGGAGAAAGCAGCGGTGATAATGACACCCACCGTTGAAACCGTCCTAGGGCCCACCGTGATGGTTACTAGCCATCCCACCTGTTCAAAGGTCACGTAGATCTGGATGAAGGAAAAACACGAATATCAGCTTATCCAAAACTTCTGTGCCCCAACAAGTTGTCAACGGTAAGTGTTTAATCCCCACTGTGTGGTCCACTCGATGGACCCATATATCACGGTGGGCCTCACAAAGCCCTGTGTGGATGCATTATCATCCAGGTGGGGTCAGGACGCAATCCGCATCCCAACAGCTATAGCCAATGGGGCCCACAAGCACTGATGATCATCTGCTTTCGACCGTTCATGTTCTGGACTCACTACCCAAAGAAAACACCCTCCACAGAAGGATGTGACCTTTCATTGGCTACATTCGAAAAAGATAAAACAGTGGATCGTCCAAATTAAAGTCCATGAACCGATGGTCATATTCATTTTCCTACTGTGACTTTTCCAACTTACCCATCAACCGTATTTATCAGGAGATGGAAGGTTCCGATCAATCTAATATCTCTGTATGTGGGCCTCATGAAGCGATGCGTGCTGGAGGATATGCAAACATACATCTCAACGCATCAGAGGAACTCTTTTTTCTCGCTCTCTCTTTTTCTTGTCCCACTCCTATTTCTTTCATTTCATTCCCCCTTTCTCTGTAAAGCTGGTTTGCCCTAAATACGACCATTTCCTTACAAAACCCTCCTCTTTCCAACACTCTCTTCTCCACCCTTTGAGAGTAGAGAGGGAGAGAGAGAGAGGTTTTCAATCTCTTTGTAGTGAAATAGGAAGATGGAAAAGCTCTTCTTTTTCAGCTTTACTCTTTGTTAAAGAAAAACACATCTGGTTTTACTAAGACATATCACACAGTAGAAATCTTTCAATGGCTCCTAGTTATGACTGTGTAGCTTCAAGTCTCCTCTGCCCAGAAGACAACAATAGCATCATGGGTTTCGGTGATGATGGTGTTGGTGAGGGTGTGGAGGGACATACATACCATCATGGCCATGATAAAGAAGATATCTTTGGGGGGGATTCTTTGATGGGTTTTCCATTGCAGAGTGAGGAGTGGCTTGGTTTGATGGTGGAGAGGGAATGCCAGCATCTTCCCAGGGGGGATTACGTTGAGAGGCTGCAGAGTGGGGTTTTGGATTTGTCTGCGAGGAGAGATGCAGTGGATTGGATTGGGAAGGTGGGTGTCGTTATTTGTATGAAATGGGGATTTGGTCTTCTTTTTTTTTCTTTTGAGATTTTTTTTTTTTTTTTTGAGATTTCTTATATATATTTATAATATTTGTAACTGGTAAATTCTTTTAATAGCATTTTTTCCTCTCGAAAAATCGAGTTTTATTTTATTTTTTCATTTTAGGGGTTTTCTTCCTTTTGCAGTTATGTTTTTGTAATTGATATGATTCAAGTATGCCCTGAATTGGGTTTTATTTAATTCTTTGATTAAAGTTGCTTATTACATTTTTAAAAAAAATTATTTTTCATGTTTCTGGCACGTTGGTTTCGATTCATTTTTCCTTCTCATTGGATTTTTGCTTTTTCAGGCTGATTTTGATGTTTTAATGGTTCTGATTTTATTTATTTATTTATTTATTTTTGTATTTTATTGCTTGTGATTGATGTTAATGCATTGGGTTTAACAGGTTCATGCCTATTACAGTTTTGGACCGTTGAGTGCCTACTTATCTGTAAATTACTTGGATCGGTTCCTTTCAGCCTATGAACTTCCTGTAAGTTGTAAAAATGGACCCATACCTCTTTTCTTCTTAATTTTTATTTAATAGATTTTGATACAGTATTGTAATTTTTTTATTTTTTTTTCCAGTTTCATGAATGATTTGGGGTCGTTTCTCTATGATTTTTATTTTGATTGCTTTTGCTTTTGTGGTTTGTAGCAAGGTAAGTCTTGGATGATGCAGCTTTTATCTGTGGCCTGCCTATCTTTAGCAGCCAAGATGGAGGAAACTGAGGTGCCTCTGTCTCTAGATTTACAGGTGAAAAAACGTGGATTATATGGAATTGGATGCCTTATCTAATATGCTTGGGGATTGCTACAGTCCTCTTCTTTTGGAAGACGTTATATGTTTTTTCTTCACATCTAAATGGCAATATCATGTGTTTTATTAGGTTGGAGAATCAAAATTCGTCTTCGAAGCTAGGACTATACAGAGAATGGAGCTTCTGGTGTTGAGCACTTTGAAGTGGAGGATGCAAACTGTTACTCCATTCTCGTTCATAGATTACTTTCTTCAAAGGATCAATGAAGGCAAACTGCCGCCAAGATCCACAATTTGTCAATGCATCGAACTCATCTTAAGCACACTTAAAGGTCTGTATCTTGCCTTCTTCTCCAAGATTTGCAAGGTTGGGACTTTTCTAACAGAGAAATTTTTAAAAATAAAATGCAGGGATTAAATTCTTGGAATTCAGGCCCTCTGAGATTGCTTTAGCAGTGGCAATATCTGTATCAGGAGAATCCCAAACGGTGGATTTGGACAAGGCCATTTCCTGTGGCATGCATGTAGAAAAGGTAAATAGTTGTGCCCACCCAAAGAAGGATTTTCCTTCATCTTCCATCATTTATAGTTCAATTTAAAATTCAAACCATCTGATCAATTTGTTCATCTGTTTTTGGATTGCAGGAGAGAGTATTGAAGTGTTTTGAACTAATTCAAGAGATAGCATTGATCAGTAAGCCTGTTAAATGTGTGAGTAGGCCAGTCTCATCAGTGCCACAGAGCCCCATTGGGGTGCTGGATGCTGCATGCTTGAGCTATAAAAGTGATGAAATTACAGTTGGGTCATGTGCAAATTCTCACACCAGCCCAGCCTCTAAGAGGAGGAAGCTAAACAGATCATCTGAGGTGGACATGTAGTCATGATCTTGTTGCATAAGGGGGGGTTTTCTCACACATGCCAGTTTGGTTGGTTGAGTGGGAGTTTTGGTGTGGTTTGGAAGGTGCCAAAAGAACATACCAGAGGGGGAAAATAAATGAATAACAAGGGGTGGGGAATCAATTAATCTACAGCAGAGAGAGAGAGAGAGAGAGCTACAAGACTTGTGTATCTCTGAGTGGGAGGAGATAAAGCTTGTGAGAAATTGTGAGGATATTTATATTTGTTGTTTTTTTATGTGAAAAAAAAAAAGAGTCCATTTGTGACTTTAAAAAAGAGAGGGTTTTATTTTAAAAATAGATTTTTATTATTTATGATATTAATATCATTGTTTTTTTTTTTCCTTCTGTAAACGAGTTACAGCTGCCTTGTCACTTGTTTGTTTGACTGTGTGTCTGGTGAGAATTTGGGGTTTGCTGCCTGTGATTAAAGAAGAGCTGCTGACTCAGTTGAAACCTTGGGAAGACAACATAAAAATACGAGACAGAGAGAGAATCTTAGTATTTAGAGGTGGGGACCTCTTGGAAGCTTCAGAATCTCTTTCGGAGAGAAGGAAATAAAGAAAAAAGAGAAAAAAAAAATTTGATGGGAGAATTGTTCTCTTGTCTTCTTTCTAATCTGTTAATTATCACCGAGAAATGATCCAGTGCTATGTGTTCACTATTAAGTCATCTCTCCCGATTGCGTTGGAGGAGGTTGACATACCAACCCTTTGATCCGGACCGTCTATCAGGTTTTTTATGCATTTCATAGGCTACCGGGTGAAAATCACATTGATTGGATGACATTATCCATCCATGAACTCCTTTTTTACAGCCATTCGTTTTTTAAGCCATGGATGGGATGGTAATGTCTGTTGGTTCTTTACAATCATAACCAATCTATGATGACCCTCAAGAAATAAATGGCTCAAGATGTTTGCATAGGATTTTTTTCACAAACAATATTAACTGTGCATTTTATAGGCCATTGATTGGATGGACAGAGTTCTCTCTCTCTGATTGGTTATACTTTACAGGGTAGTCCATAAAATGTGTTTTTGGACTTGATGGACAGCTCAGGTCATTTTGCTGCACTGTCCAAGTGTCCCATTGCAACCAGGAGCACCATAACTTAGATTTTCCCCGGAGTATTGGATTTTTTATTGTTCCTGATGCTCATCGTGCGGTACAGTTATGAGAGACGCCGATTTCCTGCGAAAGGTGGGGCCGATGTTTACAAGGAAGCCACTCTGTCCATTCGTTTTGTGAGCTCAAATTAAGACACAAAATCAAAAGTGAGCCGGATACAAGACTCAAGTGGGCCGTATTAAAAGAAAAGGTGGGTAGGGAAATTCCTGCCGCTGAAACCTTCCTGGGTCTAACAGTAATGTTTACATATCATGCACGCCGTTCAATGATGTCATTTTAGTGGAATGGACTGAAAATACAAATATTAGCATGATTCAAAACTTGTGTGGCCCTACTAATCTCTCAGCTATGGATGTTTAATTATCACGTCTTCAGCCCACTTGAGCAAACAGATGGACAGTGTGGGTTTCTTGCAAACATCGCAGTGGGCCCACATTGGTTCCAATGGCGAGAACTTTTTTTTTTTTTGGTAGCACACAACCCACACTTTCACGGTAGTGGAATTTCACTACCTATGGTACTCGAACCCTTAAACTCTTGAGAGTCTATCACCCGAGCAAGAGTAAGGACCTAATGGTAAGAACTTCATACAAAACGCAGAACTTCGTACAAAACGCTTCCGCAGTAAATCCGCGTGGATTTCCAATATTTCTTTTTAGGTTGGATGCGGAAACGGATTGCCTACTCCCCTGACACCAGCCAATGGCTGGTGGTCAGTACTCTGTGGGGCCCTCCATGATGTATGTTTTTCATCCATGCTGTCCATCTATTTTTACAGACAATTTTACGGTATAAGACAAAAAATGAGGTATATCACAGTCTCAACTGTACCACATTACAAGAAAAAGTGCTGAATGAGCGTAGACCACTAAAAACATTTTCAGGGCCATAAAAGTTTTGGATCAAGCTGATTTTCGTTTTTTCCCTTCATCTGGGCCTGTATGATCTAATCAACATATTGGATGTCAAATAAATAGTACAGTGGGCCTTATGAGGATTTTAATGGTAGATATCCAATCACTATTGTTTTAATATGGTGTGGTCCATCTGAGACTATATACCTCTCATTTTTGGGATCAAGTCCTAAAATGATCTTTAAAAATGGATGAACGGAATGGATGAAACACATACATCATGGTGGGGCCCATAGAGCACCAACCACCAGCCCCGGGGAGTAGCCAATCCGTTTCCGTTGGATGCGGATTGCGTGGTATACCCCACACCACTGACCTCAGTGGTATGTTGACGTGGCAAAGTGCTCTGGCCCAACATGTTGTATGGGTTATATACACACCGTGTTTACGAGACCATTTTAGGTCCTCAGTCCAAAGATGAGGCAAATTCAATGCTCGAGTGTACCACAACATTGAGAGCAGTAGGAACGATAACACCCACCGTTGAAATCGTCCTAGGGCTCACCGAGATATTTTTTTCCTTGCCATCCAACCTGTTCACAAGGTCTCACAGACCAGGATGAAGGTAAAATACAGATATCAGCTTGATCCAAAGCTTCTCTGGCCCAAGAAGGTTTCAACGGTAGGCCTCATTGTCCCATTGCTTTTTGTGATGTGGTCCACTTGTGATCTGGATCTATCTCTTCCTTTGTCTCATGCTCTAAAATGATCTCGAAAAATGGATGGACGGTGTGGATATAACACACATTGTGGTGGGGCCACAGCAGTTTGCCACCTCAACAAACCAAGGAGGTAGGTGTTGGTGGTGTGCGGCACACCACGCAATCCGCTTCCTTTTTAGATACGTGTCTAATCGGAGCATTAAATAGGCACATGTGCAATAACTCCGTATACTTATCACATTGAAGCTATTCGAAATGCTGGCCCACCGTTGATGAGCCATAATACAAAAGTGGCATTGAACAAAATGAAGGAACTGTCCTATTGGGGAACACGAAAAGGATGGTTCAAATGAGAAAGCCACCTCCAAAGTTGATGGCCAGAAAATGGACGTCTAAAATGAGTTATAGTCAGCTATACAAAACCAACAATCACATGACCCATTAATCAGAGGTAGCTAATTTTTCCAACATCTCCTGCTGGTCCCACCATTTGAATGTATTTGTCACATTTGCATAATGCGCGTGCATGTACATGGATCATCCTACTCTGCTACACTATCAAATAGTCCAATCCAATTATAGGGATTTTTTTATAAAAAAATTTTTTATTAATTTTTTTGGGTCACTTGTATTTTATTATCTAAGCTTACGGCTCAGGGGCTTTAACACGGCGTTACTTGATACTTGGTTGCGTATGACGCTTGATATGCCGGCGCATGGGAATGGAAGCGGATTGCCCATGGCACCGGCCATAGTGATGTGATATCTCTGTTGCACAGGCTCTGTGGGGCCACTTGATGTATGTGTTTTATCCGCACTGCGTATCCATTTTACACGCTCATTTTAGTGCACGAGATTTTAAAAAAAAAAATGATGCAGATCCAGAGCCCAAGTGGACCACACCATAGAAAACAGAGGGATTGAGTGCACACCGTTGGATCAAACTTGTATCTGTGTTTTTCGGTCATCCAGGTCTGTGTTACCTTATAAAGGGTTTAAATAGCAAATAAAACATTGCTGTAGGCGCTAGGAGGTTTTAAACGGTATGCGTTCAATCCCACTGTTTTATGTGGTATGGCTCCCCTGAGTTTTGGATCTGGCTGATTTTTGTAAACCTGTCCTATTGTGGTCTTGTCAAACTGATGAACGGAGTGGATATATAATGAGAATCTCTGTGGACCCCACATAGCTTCCGACAACAGGAATTTCCTGTGTCGGGGAGCACAGGCAAGTTGCGTCGACCGTTGATGACACTGGGTTTCCCGGGGAAGCAGAGCAGGACCGTCAATAGGCAGGCATTCAGAAATTGTACACTCGGACATGCAAAAACTCAAATAAAAGCTTCCAAATTGCGAGAGCCAATGTACACTGTTTATTTTGCGAATATTATTTAAGGATCCTAACCTATGACAGTGGATTCATTCCAACCGTTCAAAAGTCTGTACAAACTGGTTGGTTAAAATTTAACCAAATTTGTTGAATTTTCAGGTTATAATATATCTAAATTGGATATCATTGGACGGTTTAGGGTTGGAACCTTGCTCGGACATGCAGCACAATTTGGATGCTACATGTTGAGGCCTAAATCTGCCGCTTCCTATGCCACGGTTCGTGGTCGTAGAAAATTGAGGATGTCTTCTTATAGGCTCTTTTTTTTGTGTTAGCATTGCTTCTTGCATGAAAATTGTTATGGGAGGCCGAGTTGAAGGATAAAGTTGATTGAGGACTCTTGCAAGTTGAGTTTCTTCCCTACCTCCCAACTAAACCATTTTATCTACACATCTAACTGAATACATCTGAACTCGATCCTGAATCACCGATCGTGACTCACCTATGAATTGTTTCACCTTTTGTGATTTAGTCTCCAACAGGTCATTCCACGTTACTAACTGCTAAAATTCTTCAGTGTAATATACGACGGTTCGATTCCCCTATCGATAATACCGGCTCGTAATCAGTAGGGAGGAATTATGATCATAGAAGATGCTTCATCTATGGTCATGATCGGATGAAAATTTTATTTTTTCGAGCATGTGAGAGTTTTAACTACTCCCATTATACAAAAGCACCATATTTTAATTTAAACGCTACTAATTTTACCTTTTTATATTTCAGCACGTTCATGTAATCGAAATATCGTTCTACTTCGGCTAACCAGTTGAGAAAATTTTCTATACGTAATAAGTCTTTAAAGTTAGGAAATTAGTCCTTACCTTGATAATCTCGTTCAGCATGATCTAGCCGATCACTTTCAAAGACTGGTCGTCGTCGAGGTCCTTTTCAATAGAGCTCGAATCATTTAGAGTAACCCTATGATTTACCACTGGTGGTGCTTTACGGAAATCAGAGTTGTACCGTACAACAACCATGGATAGATGAGCATCATCTTGAGCTCGAGGTAGAATTAGTACATCCGCAATACGGTCGAGGGTTGCCTGCAACCCTTTCATGGTCAACTGATTCTCCTGATGGAAAGTTTCTATTCTTTTTTGAAAATAACGATTCCATGTATCACCTTTGGCCCATATTTTCGTTATTTGTCATTGGCCTGAGAGGAGTCCTCGCTCTGATACTAATTGATGTAAGGACAAACATGATGAGGTCAATCACCGTCTTCTCATGGAGATACCTCATGAATCGATAAGGGAAACTAAGAACATAAAAATAAATTCATTGGTAGATAATAAAAATGAAGTTATGAGCCTTTAAATAGTGATGCCAAACCTTATAAGAAGTTTCAGAATCAAACTCAAACTCTTTAAAATTCAATTAGTAACTTACTATAAAATTATATTTAGCTTAACCATGTTATTTTTCTAATTTTTCTAAGCACTTTTTATATTGTACACAAGTCTTAAAACACTTAATATAAATAATAAAAATGAAAATAAAATAAATATTCGAACGTTGATGTCACGCCCCAAACTCAGAAACCGGGCTTACAAAATTTTTGATCACCGAATCCGGCGCCGACAGCCTCCGTAGAACCCCATTCTCGGCTCCTAACGCCCATTCACCAAGTTCCGATCCTGAGATGCTACGAGGAGGATTTTCAACGTCAGTTTGATTCGTTATAAGCATAACCAAATGCATAACCCACAAACAACAACTAAGAACTCCATTACATTTTCACTATGATCAAAAACTTTACAAGTATAATGAGCATGAAGGGAAAATACAATGGTAAAGAACAAAAACTCTAAAATGATCTGCAAGTGCTCCTGCCTCAGCGCTGCTGCGTCCCAACGTCACCTGCACGTAACGGTCGTGCATAAGCTTATAGAAAGCTTAGAGGGTGGTGAAAGTGTATGCGCAAGGTAGTAATATGATCATGCAATAACAAAGTAATGCGGAGTATGCAGATGGATCCATAATATCATGAGTCGTACCAATGCTATGCGATGCAAGATGCAAATCAAGCATACAATTCTCATCTAAATCAACATGTCAATACAGCTCAACTCTGGGATATCACCGGGGTCTAGTACACTTTAAACCAGATCGCCGCCACATCGTGCGCAATAAGGTAGGTGGAATAGACCTCACTATCCGTCTGCCAATATCGGGCACGACTCGTCGATAGCGGACCCATTCCTCGAGCTGGTCAAACTCAGCCTAGCATTACCCCCTACACTCAGGCGGGTAAGGCCGCACCCCCTTCCAACCGACCACGACACAGTGGAGAGCGCAACCGTCTGGTAATCGGTACTCAACGCTCATCTACCCACTCAGTCTAGACGTTGGAGCAACCTCTTGGTACCATAAGGGTTTAAGGACTTTCACCCAGGGATATCTATGGCACTCCATATAGAACAAGATTTTCGGTATCTAATCCTGTCAACCACGATCTGTCTGTGGAGGCAACGGCCCCGATGTTGCTAGGGCGTACAATAACCATGTCACACAAATGCAAAATGCATGAATCAAGCTATCCAGTCATACAAAAAATTCTGCGCATATCGTGCGCTCATGTAGGGCAACATGCCTAATCGGGAGCCCATAAACAACTTGCCCGAAGGTATATGCTATGATCAGTCACCTCTCATATCAAGCATACATATGGTGCGTATGATCATGAGTTATGGAATTAAACTAAGCATGTTATAATGAAATGAACTATCCTTACAATGCAGATGGGCCTGGACTGCCTACACACAATAAGTACACACCTAATAATGGGCCCTAAGGAGAGTCGTAATGTGGACATCCAACCAGCATTACACTCGCAATGTGGACGTCAAACCAACATTGCTCCCAAGGCACGATTATCGTAAACATCGTTACATAATCCGAGTTGTGTTTACACATTGCAATGGACCTTAGGTTCACCCATTGGGCTTTTCATATATATCAGATGGGCCATACCATATGGGCCTTTTATTTATCAAATGGGCCACATAAATGGGCCGCACCAATGGGCCTTATGTGCATTGCAATGGGTCATAACTCGTGGGCCTTAGATTGCATCAAATGGGCCTAGTCTCATGAGCCTTATACATATCAAATGGGCCTAATCCTATAGGCCTAATATAAATCAAATGGGCCTACTCCCATGGGCCTTAAGTTACATCAAATGGGTCTAATCTCGTGGGCCTTGGAACACATCAATGGGTCCAATTGTCACTCCCCAAACCTGAAAATCAGTTTCACATGAATTCCGATTGCCGAATCCGGTGCCGACAGCCTCCGTAGCGCCCCATTCTCGGCTCCTGACAATCAATTGCCAGATTCCGATCCTGAGATCCTACAAGGAGGATTTTCATAATGAATTTTTTTTTTTGTAATGGAGCATAACCACAAGCATAAACAAGTCACAAAACAACATCACCACATATCCACTATATCAAAAACTTTAAGTACAATGCGGAAGGAAAATACAAGGTGATCAAAAGCTCCAAAAGGTCCTGATATGCACTCCTGCCTCAGCGCTGCTGCTGTCCAACGCTACCTGCACGCAACTGTCGTGCATAAGCTTACAAAAGCTTAGAGGGTGGTGTAAGTGTGTGCGGAGGGCAAACGCCGAGTGTACAAGATCAGGTAATGCGGAAGTATGTGGTAAGTCCATGAATATACCATGGCTATGTAATGTAAGGCATGATGCGAGATATGAATGCCATCGGCCACACCGATGCAATGCAAGGCCTACATAGCCGAATGTCATATGCGAAGTGCAATCCAAGCAAGTCGGTACTCATCATGTACACATATCAGTACAGTTCCTCTCTAGATATCACTAGGGTCTAATACACTTCGCAGAGACTACCACCTCTCTAGCTGCACAATCAAGCAAGCGGAATATACCTCACTATCCGCCTGACCAGTAGTCTGCCAATACCTACCCGGCTCGTCGATAGCGGGCTCATTTACGAGCTGGTCAAACTCAGCCTAGCTTATAGCCCCCTCACTCAGGCGGATAAGGCCACACCCCCTTTCAACCGACCACGACACAGTGGGAGACGCGGCCTACTGGTATTCGGCACTCGGACGCTCGTGTATCCACTCGGTATAGACGTTGGAGCATCTCCTAGTACCAAAAAGGTTCTGGGACTTTCATCCAAGGACATCCTAAGTGCCCACAGTGCTAGAATCAAGTATTTTCGGTATTCGATACGGCCATCCACGATGTACCTGTGGAGCCACGGCCCTGATGTCGCTAGGGCTTGTAGTGATCAAATCACACATATGCGAGATGCATGAATCACGCCGTCAAATCATGCAGAAATTCAGCGCGTACTGCGCGATCATATGGGGCACTCCGTCTCATAACGGGTCTCATAAGTGATCTGCCCAATGGCATATGCTATGATCAGTCACTACTCAAACCAAGCAGACATTTAGCGTATGGGCATGAGTCAGGAGATTATACTAAGCATGTTATAAGGTGATGGATAACAACGAGCATAGGCCTATCAATGGGCCTTAAGGGGAGTTACAATGTGGACATTTAACCAACATTGTACATACAATATGGACGTCAAACCAATATTGTTCCCTAGGCACGACATGCCATAAATATCATTACATGAACCATGAGAGATCATATATTGCAATGGACCCTAAGGTCATCCCGTTGGGCCACGATCCATGGGCCTTAGATACATCAAATTGGGCCGAATCACATAAGCCTTACATTCATCAAATAGCTGTATTAATGGGCCTCACCAATGAGCTTTATGTACATTGCATTGGTCCATGACCCATGGGCTTTGAAATACATCAAAGTGGGCCTCACAACTTGGGCCTTAAATATATCAGATGGGCCTACACACATGAGCTTTAAATATATCGAATGGGCCACACTAATTGGGTCTTGTGTATATCAGATGGGTCATGCCAACGGGCCCTATATGTGCATCAAATGGGTCACACCCCAAAGCAAGTGGTGATAATGATTTCCACCATTAAATCTCTCAAGGCCCACTGTATTATTTATTTTTTATCTAATTTGACCATAAGGTCACACAGACTTGGATTAAGAGGAGATAAATTTCCTAGTAAAAAAAAAAACCTTTGGGGAAACAAATAGATTCAAGGGAAGCCGTTCAATCCCCACTGCTTTTACCGTATGGCAACTGCCTCATTTTTAGTTTCAAGCCTTGAAATGGCCTTTCAAAAGAGTTGGACGGCTTGGATGCAACACTTGCATCATGGTGGACCCCACCGTCCAAACAGTGGACGGTGAGAATACATACATCATTGGGCCCCACGCTACACGGAGGCAACCCGTACACGGGTTGCAGCGTGGATAAAACCCTTACTCCACAATGGGTTCCACCGTCCACGGTGGTAGACGGTGTGAATAAAACAGATACATCATTGTGGGTCCCATGTGGGGCCCACCATAACGTTTATATACCATCCAATCCGTTGAATAGGTCACACGGACCCTGTATGCTGAGGAAAAAATAAATTTCATGTTAATTTAAAACTTCTGGAATACCCTAAAAGGGTTCAATGGCAGTCTATCAGCCACCACTATTTCCTATAATGCGGGCCATCTGAGTTCCAGATCTAGCTGATTTTTTTAGAGATGGCTCACGTCCTTAAGTGGCCTACAGAATGAACGGAGTGGATATACAACATACATCATGGTGGGGCCCACAGCAGGAGCCGTGGGTCCCTGCCTCTTGGCCGCCCGCCACGTGCGTGGGCGGTGCCTGCGCTGGCGCAGCAGCAGCTGCTGCCTCGTTTCTTTATTATTTTTTTTTTTGAAATCGAGTAGTCGCGTAATTTTTCACATGTGGGGCCCGCTTCTGATGGATCCACTTCATTCATTGAATTTTACAGCCCAAAACAGTTCTATCAAGACCAATATTGGGCCTATTTCAGCGTATAAGAAAAATCTGGGTAGGTTTCAACGGTAATGATACTGTTTTTAAAACTATGGCCTACCAGATATTCAGATCAACCTCATTTTTCGGCTCAACGCCTAAAATGATCTAGGAAAAAGGATGGATGGCGTGGATTGCATATATACATCAAGGTGGGTCCTATACAGTGGTCCTTTCCAAAGGCTTTGAACAAGCTAATATTTGTGTTTTTCCACTTGACGTCCAGCGTCCAGACGCTGGATGTTTCTCTGTTTTTTTTTTTTTTTTTAGGTGGGCCACCACAAGATGGGTGGTGTAAATGCAATGCATATAAGATGGGCCCCCACTTTTATATGGTTGGGTCCATACATACCTAATGGTGGGGTCCATCCAAGTGGGTCATACGACCGTTGCATCATACAAAAAGAAATACAATAAATAA
The DNA here is from genome assembly GCA_037074715.1 of Magnolia kwangsiensis. Taxonomy (NCBI): domain Eukaryota; kingdom Viridiplantae; phylum Streptophyta; class Magnoliopsida; order Magnoliales; family Magnoliaceae; genus Magnolia; species Magnolia kwangsiensis. The sequence goes on along the minus strand of CM073572.1, from coordinate 15,075,855 downwards.
ATAAATAAAGCGGGAGATAGAGATAGAGTGGGACACGCGTGATGGAGGGACCCCGGCACTATGGGCCCTCCGTTTCAACCATCCAATCATACATCAAAGGAGTCCCATTGCATACGAGTCATCCAAATAAAAGATCAACGGTGGAGATCCCTCTCCACTAAAAATGGATGGTCTAGATGACCTCTTTAATGCAAGGAAAGTAAACATCATGATGGGGTCCATGGAGAATGGCCCCATCATGGAATGATTTGATGATCAAGATGGGCCATCGGCCACATCTTAGGGTCCCAAATGAGATCCACACCATTAATCGGTGGGCCTTACTTGGCCCATCATAGAAATATGAAAATCTAGCTTATGGAAACACCCACCACTTGATCTTCTTGGTCCGTTGGGATGCCGGTCTCCTCAAGCTTCACTTTGATGGTGGAGATGGGAGATGGATGACTACGATGATGGGTTTTGGAGATGGGAAGTGGGCCACCAAAATATACATTTCTCTCATGGGAAGCCTTGGACATGGGAGGCTCTTGCTTGCTTGGAATTGTGATGAGAAGTGAGAGAGAGAGGTGTGATGTAAGGAGAGATGGAGTGATGTGAAGTGAGTGATGGGTGAGGTGAGTGATGGGTGAAGTGAGAGGTTAGTTAACTTTGGTGGTTGCTTGACTTGTGGAGAAAGGAAGCATGGGTGCTTGTACTTGACATGAGAGGTGATTGATTGATGTGATTGATTTGACACTTCGTAGAGATTCTCTTGGGATTTGCAACGCGCAGTATTTTTCCTCGAACTGAACGCGGGTTTACATCTCATCGTCTGGGTATCGGATCGGTGCGTGAGTTACGGCGTTGGAATCGCGGCGACAGTGCGGTCGCAAGATACAAGTCTCGGATTAAGCCAACTCAAATGTATAGGATATGACTTACGGTCATGTGCAAAGTCGATTACAGGTCGCAGGTCGCCGGAATTTGACGAGAAGAATCGTGGGAAGCAACGGAACAGTACGGATTAGGATACGGGTCTTACACCAATCCCCTGGGCATTAGAATACATCAAGTGGGCTTTAACCCATGGGCTTTAGATTAGGTTTATTTTCCATCCAAATTGGGGCCTAATCATGGTGTTTATTTCCATCCAAACTATTCATAGGGTCACATGGGCCCAGGGCTCACTATAATGTTTATTTATCATCCAGCGTGTGGGCCAGGGGAAAGCCCACTGTAATATTTATTTATCATCCAGCGTGTGGACCAGGGGAAGGCCCACTGTAATGTTTATTTGCCACCCAACCAGGGGGAGACCCACCGAAATGTTTATTTACCATTCAACCTATTGATAAGGGTACATGGGCCAAGGGGGGTGGGGCTGGTCCCACCGTTTAGGGGGGGACGGTGCAGATATAACACATACTCATGGGGGGTCCCACCATCCAGGGGTGGACGGTGCAGACAGACACATGCATCACGGAGGGCTCCACCGTCCACTGGACGGTGGATGCAAAACAGATACATCACGCTGGTTACCACCGTCCGGGCGGACAGTGGATGTAAAGCACATACGTCACTGTGGGTCTCATGTGGGGCTCACCTCAATGTTTATTTGAAATTCAACCCGTTGATAAGGTCACACGACCCTGGATGAAAGGGGAAAACAAATTTCACCTTGATCCAAGACCTCTGTGGCCCAAAAAAAAAATTTTAGGGGTTTAGTCCCACTGTTTCGTGTGGTATGGGCCACTTGAGTTTTGGAAACGGCTGAAACTTGGAGGGGGCCCACCTGGGGAGGGGCCCCACCTCATGAACGGCTTGGATCTACATACACCTCATGGTGGGGCCCACGATAGCAGCCGTAGGTTGCTGCTCGACCGCCCGCTGCACGGTCGTCAGAGGCAGAGGCACTGCCTCTTATATGATTTTTTTTAAAATCTGGAAAATCCATTTTTAGGAGGTTTTTCGGATCTAGGGCCCGCAACAAGTAGATCCACTCCGTCCATTGTCTTCCCTGGCTCAAGACAAGCCCAATGAGTCCAGAGTTTGCGATTTTTGGGTGGATAGAAAACATCAAACAACTTTCCAACGGTAACCACCACAGATTCCTATACTATGGCCCACCAGATGATCAAGTCAGCCCCATTCTTCGGTTCAACGGTTCAAATGTTACCGGGGATGAGGTGGACGACATGGATTGAATACATACATCAAGGTGGGGCCTGCATGAGCCGGCCCACCTAAAACCTTCCCTTTTTCTTTTTTTCTTTTTTTTTTTGGCAGAGACGTCCAGCGTCTCAGACGCTGGACGGTTGAATTTTTTTTTAAAAAAATATATACGTTGAGGTGGGCCCTGATTAAGTGGGTCATCACATGGCTACCCCATACCCAGCCCCATCTAAAAATGGAATGGATCCAATACATGCATCCTAGTGGGGTCCATCCAAGTGGGCCACACAACCATATATAATAACATAAAATAAAATAAATAAATAAATAAAAATGAAATGAGAAGGGAGAGAGAGATGGAAAGTGAGACACGCTTGTGAAGGAGGGCTCCGCCACTATAAGCCCTCCCTTGAAGAGATCGTACAATAGAATGGGTCCCTTTACACATGGATCTAACAAAATCAAATCCAACGGTGGAGATCCTTTCTCCACCAATTTGGACGGTCTAGGTGACCTTCAAATGTAATGAAATAAACTCTTGATGGGGTCCATGGAGAATGGCCTCATCATGGATGATCATGATGATCAAAGTGGGCCATCGGCCACATCTTAGGGTCCCAAATGAGATCCAAACCATTGATCGGTTGGCCTCATTTAGCCCATCTCAAAAATAAAGAAAGCTACTATTATCATGCACCCACCGTTCGATCTTCTTGCTCCTAGGGGTCCCTTAGCACCTTAGTTTTGATTTCAATGGAGGAGATGAGGAATGAATGGCTAGGATTGAATATCTTGGGATGGGGAGGTGGGCCACACTTGGAGTTTTTTTGAAAGGGAGGGAGAGGCTTGGAGAGCTTCATACGCATGAATTTCTCTTTGCTTAAGAAAATGAGATGAGAAATGAGAAAGAGAGAGAGTGTTGTAAAAAGAGAGATGGGTGATGGATGGATGGATGAATGATGGGTGTGTAAGAAAACCTTGACTTTGGTAGCTTTTTGTATAAGAAAGACATGAGAGGTGTAAGAGATTCTTGATTTTTGAGGCATTTTGTGTAAAAGAGGTATGGGCTTTGTAAGGAAATCTTGACTGTTGTGGTTACTTGGGAATAGGTGAAAGGTGATGTGTACTTGACATGTACTTGATATATTGATGGATTGATGGATTGATTGATTGATGGGATTGATGTGACACATCGTAGAGATTCTCTTGGGTTTCGCAACGCGCGGCGCTTTCCTCGTACCGAACGTTGGCCCACATCTCTTGACCAGGGTATCGCCTCGGTGGACGAGTCACGGCATCGGAACCGCAGTGATGACGCAGTCGCTATGGTAATAGTCTTGGGTTGAGTCGATACGGGTTGACGGCATTCGAATCAGAGTCGCACGTAAATATCGGTTAAGGGTCGTAGGTTGCCGGAATTCGACCGGTAAGACCGCGGAAGTCTACGAAACGGTACGGTTTAGGATATGGGTCTTACAGTTGAGCAGATGAAATTTCATCTGATCGACGGTTCTTACTCTTACCCGGGTGGTAGACTCCTCCGAGTTTCAACACCGGATCAAGGATTCGAATACCCATGGTGGCGAAATCCCACTGTGTGCGTGTGTGGGGTGTGTGTGTGCGTGTGGTGTGAGTGTGTGAGGGTGTGTGTGCATGCGTGTGTAAAAATAAAATAAAAATAAAAATAAAAATATGAAACGTAAATTCGGCATGCTAGTGTTGGGTGGCTAAAGTAGCCCGTACTATCCAAAATCACATGCAGCATGTCGGATAACTTCATTTCGGTTTGCGAGAAAAAACGAATATCAGCTTGTTCCAAAACTTCTGGTTCATGAGTTTTTCACGACTGTAAATTTTGGGAGCGTTGGAAAAAGACGGTGGGTAAAAGGTCGGATTTACAGCCATAAAAATCCCTTCATTAATGGTCAATCACCACTTTTCTCATGGTATGTTCCATCTGAGAATTGATAAATTGGATCTACTCCATTTTTGGTTTCATGCCCTAAAATAATTTAACAAAAAGGATGGACGGCTCGGATATAGAATACAAACATCAAAGTGGTCCCCACAGTAAGGGCCGAACCTAATCCATCTTGTGCATAATGATCTTCAAAGTAGGACTTTAGCCTTTGGAAATGAGTTTTTTCAATGATCCAAGCCATTTATGTGATATGGATTTCTTTATATGGGGTATGCCTCAAAGATCTCTTAGATTGATTATTTCAAACTTTTGATTCTACAAAGTTAACGGTGACCGTCCATTTTTGAAGCTAAAGAGCCAAAACTTTCAACGGTTGAAATAGTCGAATTTAAATATTTTGTTGGTTCTCTCTTCATATTAGGTGAGAAATATCGCATAAACAGTGTGGATCATTTGAAATTGACCTAGATTCAAAGGCTAAAGTCCATACTTCTCATATTCTAATGCGTCCGGATGTACTCCAAAACTGAAAGAGAGGTCTGGTGGCTCACACGCACCTTACAAGTTTTGGCACAATCTCAACACGTGCGCGGGACATCTTAGCCACACACATGGTGGGCCACACCTTGGAAATGACGTGGTACAAAAAATCAGCCACGTGGACTAATCAGGAGAGCTGTTTCTTGCTCCGGGTCATCTGGATGATGGGACCACCCTATGGACGGCTTTGATAGTTCCACACATAAGCCAGGTTAGCACTTGGTTTATGTGCCGAAAGTAGAACTATAAACCCGATCAAAAGTCAGGGACTTCACACCTCTTTCTACTCGCAGTTAATCTGGCGTATTCGGGACGTCCGATCGGTGGATTACGTGGACCAACGGTGTAGATCGTCCGGCCTAAAAGTTAGGCCAGTCAATTCATATGGTTGGCCGCGCGCGTGAAAACAAAGGAAAGTAGTATCTAGCTGGCTCTGGGTGCGCATGTGCCCGCCTGACGAGTTGACCCACCGAATTTGGGAGCCACGTCATGGACCTAGCACGTCATTCTTTATCCCACACGTATATGCCACTTTGATACGTATGGACGGCTGGGGAGGCACGTGTGGGCATAGCAAAATTCTGTACGCTAAAACCTAAGCTTATAGTAGTCTGACAGTTACGATTTACCAATGCGATTTTTGGGGACCCACCCTCAAAAGTGTGGCCCATTGATTGCACCGTAAAAGTTGGTCTATGAAAGATACGGTGGGACGCGGATTTACTAAGAAAGGCTTTCGCAGGCAGTTCCTGCAATGGGAATGTAGGTGCGGCCCACCTTTATGTTGGTGAGAAATCCACCCCGTCCATCCGTTTTTAAAGATCATTTTAGGGCATTCGAAGAACAATGAAGTGAATCCAACACCCAAGGGGCTACACCATAGGGAGACCTGGGGAAAGAAATGCTTACTGTTGAAATCTTCCTGGGATCCACTTTGATGTTTATATGCCATCCAAACCGTTTATAAGGTCATTCCCACTGGGATGAATTGAAAAAAAAAAAGATCTTAGACTGATTAAAAACTTCTATGGCCATCAAATATTTCAACGGTTTCGCACTGTTTCCTCTCATTTGACCCAGTTTAGGTCTTGGATCCAGATACTTTTTTGTCACATTTTCTAAAATGAGCTCGCAGAACGGATGGACGGAGTGGATTTCTCATGCACATCATGGTGGGGCCCACCTAGATTCCCAGCGCAAGAACTTCCTGCGAAAGGAAATCCTCGTCCGATACGCTGTGTCGCATGCAAAACTACAGGACATAGTTACGATCGTAACGGCTCATAACAGGCGTTTGGTCTTATCAACGAGGAGACTGATTGGAGTTTTCTGATCGTCAATTAAGTGTCATTTTTATAAGGCCATTTTTTATTTTTTTATTATTTTTATAATTTACACACGCACACACACCCCACACACTCACGCTAGTGGAATTTCACCACCTATGGGTACTCGAACCCTTGGCCGGGTGTTGAAACCCCTGAGAGTCTACCACCACAGCAAAAGTAAGGATCCCCATTTTTGTAAGGCCATTGCATTTACGCAGTAGTCTTATCAACGAACGGTTCAGATCATGATACAGTCTCATGGCGGGCTCAATCTCCAGTCTGGTTGGGGAATCATCACATGCGTTTGCATAGAACCTATGGTAACTACCACACATTTAAGCTTTTTGGGGCCCACCCGTGATGTCTATGTGGAATCCAAACCGTGCATCTGGTACACCTATTTATTGAAAGTATATATACCAAAATCATCCCTGTCAAAAACTTAGGTGGGACACAACACAACGAGCAATGAACAATCCCGCGTTAAAGCTACATATTCACTTGTTGAGGCCCATCTAAATTTTGGAATGACTTGAATCTCAGCTTATCCCTTCATCATTGTGGATCTCACCTGGTGAATGGATTCGATGACATATACACAACCCTTGGACCCCACATTTTATCTGGAAGTTTCTGTGGTGAGCCCACCTGATTTATGGGTCAGACTTGATTTTGGGATATACGTGTAACATTGTGTGGCGCATACAATAGACGGTTTGGATGGTACTCATACTTCACGGTGGGCCCCATATTGATTATTCTGCGTGTTGTAAAGCTAACATTTTCCTCGTGAACACACAAATAATCGGAAGCGGATTGCCTATGAGTAAACTCTCGGGGCCCACCGTGATTTATTTATTTTATCCACTCCGTCCAACCATTTCAAAATTTAATTTTAGGGGTTGATCCCAAAAACGAAGCATATGAAAATCTCAAGTGGATCACACCACAGGAAAAAGTGTGAATTGAATGTTTACAGTTGAAAACTTCTTAGAAGCCACAGAAGTTTTGGATCAGGCTTATGTTTGATTTTTCCCTTCATCCATGTCCGTGTGATCTTATGAACAGGTTGGATGACAAATAAACATCACTGTACGCCCTATGAAGGTTTCAACGGTGGAAATCATTATTCCCATTATTTCCTATGGTGTGGTCCACTTGAGCTTTTGATATATTCAATTTTGGGATCTAACCTCTACAATGATATGGAAAAGAGGATGGACGCCGCGGATAAACAACATATATTAAGGGTGGGCCCAATGGAGTTTACTCAGTACGATAAAAGCGTACTTACTCAGTTCGCAATGGGATTTACAAATAATGAGAGGCAATAGAAGACAGTAGACACGAGACAAGCGCATTGAAGCTCTAAAAACTCTCATACACTGAATCAGCACTCATCAGTAGTGTTAGTATTGTTGGAATGCAAATGCTATCATTTTTAGTCATATCCTTTGACGGATATTTGTTTTTGGTGCCATGCACGATCCATTGTTTCATGTCATCACATGATCCTCCAACCAAGGATATTCTTGAATTTGTAGTAGTGGGTCCCGTTTTTCAGTGATCCATACCGTTGATTTGATGGGACCCGCCTTTGATGGAGGTTCCACTCATGAGATCTTTTGCCCACTTTTTTTAACTGTAGAAAGATGGTATATTCTTTTCTTTACCATCACTTTGTTGGACACCAATCCAAGGGTTGGGGCTGGGTCAATCCGATATCGGGCATATCAGATCAATGGTCTGGATCGATACATGCAGCACTGGATGGTTGGGTCTTGGAGGCATGGATTCCTATGCTAGGTCTCCACCATTTAAAAATTGGTGGTGACTCCTAAAAAGTGTATATGGCATAGTTATGAGGAAATCCAGGCCGTCCAAATTGATGACTCAACTAATCAAACTAAACATCTGATTTCTCCACCTTCGAATTTGGACATTTTATTAATTTTCTTTTAACCATTCATTTGATATACATTGATTGTTGGGTTAAGATATCTTGATCATTGTGATTTTACAGATTTACCCGATTCATAATGGGAACCTCAATTTGGATGGTATGGATAGATTTACATCAGTGCCACATATGAGAATGATGAGTCACCATCCGTCTGTAAATGGTGCAGAACTAACACAGGAATCTTAACCACGGTTCCTCTCCCTCACATGCTCCATTGATGAAAGAAAACGGTATTTGGGGCATTGAAACGAGAATATGTTTGATTTCTCGGGAAACGATAAAGATGACGATAAATTGGTCTACTCTGACTTCACAAGAACCAAGGGATTTTTAAGAGAGAGCGAGAGAGAGAGAGAGAGGATCTCTCATCTTACGGTGAAAGTTATTGAGAGAAGTGAGGAGGTTGTCCATTTCCTTGGACAGAAAGGGCACTTATAGCATTGAAATGGACAGGTTAACTGGGGTTTATTTTCTTTTACCTGCCACCGCATTGAAATGTGCCCTCCACTAACTTTCTTTACGGACCGGACCCCCCGTCTCTCATCTATCTGACACGTGGACAGCTTGGTTATCTTTCACTATATTTGTCCAATGATCGCACTTCCTGGGCAATTAAGATCAGTTTTAGCAAAATGGTTTGTCTTAGATGGGCTGAACATCTTAAAAAGGGGCCATTTAGTTGATGGTAAACGGTTGTATTCAGTGGTAAATGGATGCACATGGATTAAAAGGGTTTGTTGGTGTAATTTTTAGCGATGCGAGATAGGTGTGCTGTTATGCGGGTGTGTTAGAATCGTTTGGATCTAATTTAAATCATTATCACCATTGACCCCTGCCGTTGAGATAGAATAGTGCTCCAATTAATTAGTCGGCAGATAAAATCGTCCATTCAGCTAACAGTGCGCGCATATGTGAATCAGGCAATCTGTGAAGGTCGAGGCTTTTTTCTTCAGCTGAGCTCTTTTTACCCTGGAAACCAAGGACATGAGAAAGCGCAACTGTTATATGACAAGGTACTTCATGAAATAGTGGGCTGATGAGCAAGATTAACGCAAAAATTGTAAATTACATTATGGTCATGGCCGATTTAGCATTAAGGCAAAAATTGTAAATTATAATTATGGTCATCTTAGTGTATGAGCGTAGGTAGATGGATCCTAAAGTCAAGGTTTTCATTCAAATACGGCTCACATGCGTAGATGAAAGGAAATTACAACTATTGGCTACGGAAAATAATTGGTTCAACGTATTCGCAGGGATCGATTGAAATTAATTCTACCCTAAGGGTCCATTGCTGATGAGCGGTGGAGAAACTAAAGTAAGATAAACACGTTGCACTGGATTGAGTTGTTTGTTGGATTTAGGATTCAGAAAAATAGAAGGTTTCTTTGTATATGCATATGATATTTATAGCTTTCCCATGGGAAATGCGACAACAACCACTCGTTCATGGGTGCCTTCGCGTGTAACTGTTAGAAAAATGTTAAATATATTAAAAAATAAAAAATAAACAAAGTTTAATTATATTGTTTCACTAGGTTGAATCACGTAAAATATACGCTGTCCTTAAAGCGTGATTCGCCCTCTTATCAATTGCTAATGGGTTATAGGCGAATCAAACAGTAGATGTAATTACAATATTTAATGAATGAGATACTATTTGGAGAATCTGAGGAAAATGAAGAGATTGTGTTTGAGATGATTGAATTTGGACCAGAATGATCCAGTTTGTATCGGCACCAGGGAGTGGACCATTGCTAGGTGGCCATCAATGGTTCAGAATGTTTGAAATTTTTTTTATGACAGTTGATCATAATTTCAATCGTTTCTGGTCGTCGGATCGGAAGATCTGACCGTTGGATCATCATGGTTTGTCCGTTTTCGAACCGTTGTGGCTTTTAAGACGGCTAGCCATTTTCAGAAATGGTTGACCATTTCGGATTAAAGATCTGATCATTCTCAGTCACGTATAAAACACTGGCTCATTTCAGATCCGTAACACCTAGGCTCCTACTAAATCACTTGAACTGTAATCGCACCGTATTGTGTGAGGTCGCGAAATGCATAGTGCATTGACTAGTGCCATTACAGCCACACTGCCCACGCTTGAGCGTGCATGTGCGTGTGTTCCAATTACGCATTGGAACACGCAACCCAAGCGTCTCAATCTCCAAAGCTCCATGTAAAAATACTACACACACATCCACATATAAATCTCAAAACTCTTCCTATCATTTCTAATGTGGGACAAAAGCACACGCTGTATTTTTTCCATTTGAAATTCTCAAAAATCATTTTGGCAGCAAAATCCTAAAATTTTAAATTATTTTTTCAAAAACCACAAATTTCAACAGTAACCAGTTGGGAAAGATTGATTACACTTCCTTAATTATGATCTTGTCTTCATTGGACACTTGACATGTGTTCTAGCGTTGAAGTGGCTGCAACGATTTCTCAATCTTATATAGAGATAGCCTAAACATCAAGGCAAATTCGTAAAGATGATTTGTCTTTCAAATTTTTAGCTCGTGTTCTCCAAATATTTTATGTGCCACCTTGCTCATCCTGTATTGTTGACCTAATCTGCCAGCCTTTGGTACAAACAAAGTAGTTTGGTTGATGGTAAACAATGGTAATTAGAATCCATGTAAAATGTAATGCAATAAAATTTTGGATTGGATTGCTCTTAAAAGGCTGAAAATGGTATGCAAATGTAGAAACGGTCGGATTTTCAAAAGTGAGCCCACTTTTATGGCCACACAAGGCTACAAATTTCTTTATTTTTTGTGAAAGTATATATTTAATGGACTTATTATTATTATGCTAAATATCACATATATTAACTGGGCTATTAAAATTGATTTACTTAATGCATTCCAACTGCAGACATCCAACTATTTTTGGATTTGGGTGCATTTTAATTACTTACGTCCCAATACAACTAAAGATTCCAATTTTCATCAATTTCATTTATCATATGATTTGGATTCAAAAGTATTCCAATTACAAGCATCCAAAGAACCCTAAGCATTCGCTTGGTAAACGATATTGTCTGACAACAATAAAAGAAAAGATGAGATCTGCAGAGTCATTGTGACAGCAATAAAAGAAAATATGACATTTGCAGTCATTGTGACAGCAATAAAAAAAAAGATGACATTTGCAGAGTCATTGTGATTTTGTCATGGGAGAACTTTTATACTCTGGTAGAGTGTGATTAATGATGTGCAGGCACTTAGAAATTGAATTATTAACATACAAGTTAAATTAAACTGTCCGATTATGGTTACCAGTTTAGATGTATCAAGAACCAAAGATTACACTTATTTTATAATCTGATTATTGGATTGATGGACATTTATCAACAGAGTTAAAAATGGAAAAAAATAAAAAATAAATAAATAATCCAATGGTCCGCTTTCAACAAGTGCCCACGAATCAGAAGTTTGGATTTTTCAGTCTTCTGAGAGTGTACTTAGCGACAGCAGGTTCTACAATTCAGTTAGCATGAGTTAATGAATGCCATGCGTACAATCTCTGAGCGCCTGCGGATCAAGCGTCAGTTGCTGACTGAATATCATAGTCGCTCATGAAGGGCTGGGCAGATCATTCATGGTCGGATCGTGTCCAATGAATGTAGTGTTACCCCATGATCTGGTGCAGAGGATAAATCAGACCTGTTATTGCAGAAGATAGGTAACACCTAAAACAGAACAAAGAAAAGCAGCAATTCTTGCTGAAATACACCACTACGAGGCGTCTACAAAGGGTATGATGTTTTGGCGTCTGACAAATGAGTCATTCCTCGTTGCCTAAATAATAAGTGTCCTGCCCACTGCATGTCCATGTCAGTGGGCCGAATACAACATTGGTTACATGACCGTTGATCTAGCAAGAGTGATCAACATAGATATAGTATGTGAAATGAGACATGGAGCGTATTTATCTCTAGATAATTAATGGCTTCTCTCTTATTTTTATTTTTTCAAAATATACTCACCAAGTTGCAAATACTATACATTTAAATTTCGAACTGGAGGAGGGAGTTGAAAAGGACGGGTGCTCAAGTAAAATCTGGACGGTTTCCACGGATCAGATGAAATCTGGCTGGCCCGTCGCGGTCAGGCAACGGTGCCACATACGACTGTTGGGGTCCACACGCTTGGGGTAGGAAATGACTTCAGGAATTGGGAGGTAGACGTAATGAGTATTGCATATGCCCACGGTAATGCCGCTGTATCCAGCAAATGCACCATGAACCTACACCACCAGATATTGAATTTAAATAACCATGGGAACAAAGCCAATTTTCATACGAGTATGATAGGAGTGAAGAAAGGAGAGGGAGACATGGAGAAGACTTACGGCATTCTGTCCTAGAACGGTGCACAGAATTCCATCAGATGCATTTGCACGGCATGCCCGAATCATGTACGTGGGGTCAATATACTTCACATCAGCTGCAACACCAATTTGCTTGAAATATTTCTTCGTCTGTGATAAACAGGTTGACAAATCAATGCCATAAAAGTATATGTAGCAAATTCCAATCATCTTTATAAGTTTCAGACACTAAAGCATCCTCATCGATGTCGATGATTTATGTTTTGGATATGATGTATTAGTTGAAGCTGCTCTACATGAGATCACATTCCAAGTGCTGCCTGATGGGCTTTGTAATATTTGTGCATGCATCTGTATGCCAAAGATGTGAAAACTAACCTCCTGTTGAGTATACACACCAATATCTCCAAGTACAATATTTCCGGACGCATCTGTAGCATTAGTCTTCTTTAAAAAATCCTGAAATAAGCACCGTCAGTATCCAATGCAATGCCGAATTTTCTTTCAAAAGAATTCTGAAATGAACACTTTCTCTAAAATTCTGGATTCTGGGAAGCAATATTGCACGTTACACATGCCAATGTATCAGAAATGGACAAAGAACATGGTACTTCTGGTACTCCTCCATCTGCCATTGATCCCAAGATGTATTCAAAAGCGGAAAGAGCCAGAGGCCCGAATCCCGCCTAATGTGGTTTCCATTTCCCGTGCCACCCCAAACACAAAAGTGAACAGAACCAATCCTATTTGGCATTGTTTCCGAACAGGCACTTAGACACAGAGAACAGAGAACAGTTAAAGCGCAAATGCACCCTAAATTATGATTTGGAATTGTTTCCAAACAGACACTTAGAGACATTTTTGCTTGATATACCCGGTTTTAAGCTATGGAAAAGAGAGAACCGTATGTTTTCACTCACCTGGCCGGCTCCCTCGGCAACACAGACTACAGCGGATCCCTTTGTTTCAATGAGATATCTTAGATGCCTCAGAACACCGTGTTCGCCATTTAGCCTAAAAGGTACCTTCACACGAAGGATAAAATTTTGGAACAAGGTTCAAAACTGAAGATGAATCCATTAACATCTCATAGAGATACCTCCGGGATCAGACATATATCAACTTGTCCACTGGCCAAGGATGCTTGCATCGCTAAAAATCCACTACTTCGGCCCATCAGTTTCACGATGCCAATGCCATGAAAGGCACTATGAGCCTGTAATGAAATTGAGACAAACCAAAGCAATTAGTGCAATTATTGCTATTATTTGTAGGGCTTGAGTCCCACATGTGTTATAGCCTAGCCCCTCCACATGCCACCGAATATGCATATTTGTGCAAGATCTAAGATGCCCTGGTCCAAGAATCAGGCAGGCCACTCATTAAGTGGGCCATACAATATGTAACTAATGGATTCATTTTACCTGTCCATTTGCATTGCATATTGTGGTCCCCCTGGTGAGTGTAAAGGCCTGATTTTTGGGCCAGTGCATAGATATGCTGGGAATCACCTAATGAACATGTCAGCCTCCGACATTCCAAGCATGTGGCAGTGTATTGTCGGCTGGGATGCACACAGCACGGAATGGAGGAATCCCTATTATTTGAAGATTGTGAAATTAAGGAGTTTAGTAAAGTTTGAGAAAGTCAAGTGGTTCTTGTGGGATATGAATTGATATTGAAATTATACTTGGTAGGATGCCAAAATGGGATGTCTAAAGTGCATTAATCATGGCCAATTTTGTACCTCAATGTAGGCAGAATTTATTGCTCTCTGTGCTTCTTCTACAGCCGTATCAAAACCAAAGGTCTTGTCCATCAGTAGAATGTCATTGTCAATAGTTTTCGGCACGCCAACAATGGCCACTCTCTGTCTTCTCCTGCGGCACTTCATATCATAACTTATGTCAAACAAGCAATTGCCAAGAGTGAAAAGATGTTCCATAAACTAAGGAGCCACAATTTACACACTTCTACTTCTATTAGCTCAATAGTACAAAGTCGTAATATTGGATAATCGAAAGTATTAGAGAGAGAGAGAGAGAGTGTGGACACGCGCATGTGCGTATGTGTCTATCTTTTTTTTTGCTTTTTTCTTTTTTCGGTGCTCCCTGAGAAGACCGTTCCACTTGGATTTTATGGCCATGATAAAATAAGTTAGGGATATAATTTTCTTCCTAATACATGACTTCCCCTAATCTCTCTTTCTCCCTTCTCTTCAACATGTTATCAGAGCTAAGGTTTTCCTAGCCCTGGTTCGTACCTCCCAATAATAATTTCCCCAAACCTCTCTCTCCCGTCTCTTCGCAGAAAAAAAGGGAGTCACTATCGGTCAGATTCGTAACTATTTACAAGTTTGATAAAAAGAAGAATTGCCTCTCTGGAAGTTTAGCTAATATGACCACCTCATAGTCGGTGTCAGTGACTCACAGAACAAAGATGCTCAAACAAGAAGGAAAGAAGGTAGATGATCCCTCATAACTGTTTGTCTTGAATGACAAAAAGAAGAAGAAGTGTCTCAAGGTTTAAAGTATCATCCAAAACTGGTATGTATCACCCAGTATATACTGGTATCACACAGGAACAATAAGGGTGTGTTGGTCCGAAACAGTGATACAGGGTGATATGGGGTGAAAAGTAGTGGTATTGGCGGTGAACGTTATGTTACATAACACACCCATTTCAAGCCTTGAAGTGCCTTCCTGGAAGTTTTAGCTAATGAGATCACCTACAGGAGGCAGTGGGAATGGTGGATTTATGTAGAGGAGACTCATACGAACGTATCAAAGATAGATGATCAGGTTATGAGAGGAGACTAATTTGAACATATCAAAGATAGGTGATATCTTTTATGTAGAGGCGACTTACATGAAGATATCAAAGAGAAGAAGAAGAATCAATTCATGCATGATCATCAAAAAACACCCATATATCATACCTTATGATGACAAAGGGACTGCAGGGAATGATATAATATTGACATCAGTTCCAATACTTCAATTCCAGTTTATCATGGTGCTGACCAAAGTCTATGGTGGAGTATCTTGTGTATGTGAATTGTTTAAGTATACAGTCTTTAATGTATGTGTTGTAGTATATTCGAGTGTGAGAGTACACATATATTTAATGACCATGTAGTGCACCATATCCTTGGAGATAATGATGTAACTTTATCCTCAGAGATAATGGTCATGACGGGTTTCCAACATGGGCAGAGATTTGGATCTCGGACAGCGGCGGTGGGTTTCAAAGATGATACGGGTAGTTCCGACGACATTTATGGGTTCTGATGATGTTGGGAATCTGGCCAACGATGAAGAGTTGGAAGGAAGGGTGGACCCTACATGATGATGGGTGTAAATCTATTCCTCCATCATCATAAAAGGTCTAACAAGAAACAAAGATGGATGGTAGACTCAAAATAGAAAAGAAAAATCAGCTCAAAGGCTCAGATACGATGTAAAACATAGGGAAAAGAAGGGAAGAGAGAACATATATGCTCCTCCTATGGAATTCTTTATATATAACGATAATCAGCTACAAGAGAAAACTCATTGAATAAATTAGAACAGATACCCCATTATCTCGAAGGATATGGTGCACTTCATGACCATTGAATATATGCATACTCTCACCCTCAAATATATCATGATGCATGTACATCAAAGACTGTATACTCTAACATGCATAAAATCATTCGTTGGAAGAGGAAGAAATGTACGTCCGTAGTGGGCTCAAGTGTTGAAGTGGAGTACAAGGAAACCACAGATGCTTCAAGTGGTTACTAGATAGAATACCCATATCTCAATATTATGACAAGCAGAGTGCTATTCATATGGCACCTACTATATATTTCATGAGAGGGCCAGCATGCACTGAAAGTTGCCTACCACTTTGATAAAGGAACCAAGCCTTTCTGACAACTCTTTTTGTCATGAATGAAGTTTAGATGATTTATGTCCCCAACAGAGCACTTGGATGAGAGAAATATCATTCTAATATCAACAAACTGGCAGGATTAACTTATATTCAATCTCAAGGGTGAGGGCAAAGAATGAAACTTTAGGTCACAGGTTATTTTATTATTATGGGCTAGACTATGGTCCAAAGTGCTTTATTCACATATTATTGACTTGCTTTGTCGTCCATATCACTAGTGTGTATGGGATCTGAACCAGTCATTAGGTAAATTATACCTTAGATGGACCAGGCTTGAAAAATCACACTAATCTGACAACCTTAACAGTCCACCAGAGGTTTTGGGGAAAGAATGGATGGTTGTAAAAATGGTCAACCAAAGTTCCTTCAACCTTCATTTTTCTAAGAAAGTAGTTCTCCAATCAAGGTTAGACCTATCCAATCAGTGAGAATTTTGGGATTTTTCCAGTCAAAAGTATGGCCTTCCTGATGATTGGTTCAAATACACATCTCAGATGTCTATGAAGAGCAAGGCACCATTAACTTGAACGAAAGAAAGATGAAATGTTCTAGTTTTTTTCATCTATTCTTATAGTTGTTGTTTTGGTAGCAACTGATGTAGGACGGCCTAATCTAACCTTAAATGAGTATGATATTTGAAAAGGGGCAGATTCATGCAATCTTAAAAAATACATAAATATCAGCTTAATTTATACATCATAAACACAAGAAAGAAATAAGGTCAATATAGCATTGATTAGGGCCATCCATCACAAACACGAAGTGTTGAGTCTTAAAATCTGAATTTAATTGGATCCGGCGAAAGATAAAACTTTCGTCTTGGAATAGGTCCGTCTAATGATCCAAGTGGATTTTCTAATCCAGAAAAATAGGAATTTTCTGGATTGAAAATCTGAAAAATTCAAAAAAAATAAATATGGTGGTTCTTTAAATATAGATTTGGGTGATGGGTTTTATGTGGGGATGAAAAGGGAATGAGAATCTTTTGAGATTATGAGAAAAAGAAGGAAATGGGGTTAAAAAAAAGAATATTTTGAGAAAGAGAGAATGAGAAAGAAGTAGGGGATGAGAAAATTGTTTACTTGGGCCTCACGCCCTCTTCCAATCATTGGAAGTCGAAAATGAGATCGTCAGAAGCAAAAAGCTCTCTTTTTTCTTTCATCAACATAACATAATGTGATATGGGTTTAAGGCAACCCTTATAAAATTCGTAATTACATGAAATTACCAAAATACCCTTATTAAAAAAAAGTTTCAAAAAAAAAAGAAATTCGCACAAAATTGTGCACAAACTATCTTAAAACATAATTAATTCAAATATTCATAAACTAAATATAAATTTAAGATGCCCAATGGGCCCCGATGATAGTGTCGTGAAGGTGGTGTAATGAAGGTGGGCCGTGACGATCCAACGGTCCGATCACACCCTCCTCGAGATCCAATGGTCCGAATGTCTCCTCTAAGCAACTTACACATGTCACGAATACATGTATAAGGTCTTCAACCTCTAGAGACCCGACCCATATCCGTCATCTAACCACATTGACACGGGTAATGCACGCCTCCTGCGTTGATATACTTTGAATGGCCTGGTGCCCGCATCAACAACTTTTCTGATGAATCCTGATTCTCATATTTGTTGTTTTCATTGTTATTATTGGTGTTGTTGCTGTTTGTCATCAGCATAGATGGGAATCGTTTTCATCTTCTAACAATTCTTTCTATCATTGTTTTCGGTGTTTGTTATTGTTGTTATGGTGTAGTTGTTGCTGTTTGCCGTGAGCATGGATGGGAATTGCTTTTCTTTTCGAACAATTCTAAGTATTTCCATCAATATCCGATTTATTTTTTCTTTATATAAGACACAAAGCAGGTCACAGTAAGTTTCAGGGATAATATTTCATCTCTTGTAGACATGAGAATTTTAACATACACCCATTTAGGTATATTATAACAATAATTGAAAACATGTTGTTACATAACTGTGAGTTCATGTAACTATAAAACATACAAGAACGCATCAAGATGTGTAAAAATGCATTAGAACTGTACACAGAATAACATTAAGCAAGAAAAATAGAAATCAAAGTTTGTTTGTCCATGTTTCCTGCAAGTGAGTCCAACAAAGAAATTATTTGACAAGTGGATAGGGCCTGTTCACTGCCTCAAATGATTTGAAACATTGTGCCTCATATTAAAAAAGGTCAAAATATTATAGGTAAACTGATCTGCAATTCAATCTAAAAAAGAGATGACAGAATGAAAAGGAGAAACAAAAATAGATAGGGTAAGGCACTAAAGAAAATCGCAGAATAGTAAATGACAATTTAGTAGATCAGAGAACTGAAACAGGATGCAAATTCAGTAACCTCATTGTGAATTTCATTAGCACCGGCATGCGTACCATTTCCACCCAAGACAAATAGCATATTGATTTCTCTTTCCTGACATCAGGTTGCAAAGAGATCTATTCAGAATGTTTTATGCCTGACAGCAGGATGCAAGTTGAGTATTAGCAATTCAATAATGTAGAGTATTTACAAATTTACTCTGCCAACAGGCAGAGACCAATTAAATACCTGCATACTGTCTACAATTTCTCCAACGTTAGGACCTCCACGAGAAACTCCTAATAAGCTTCCACCACCAAGGTGAATATTCTGAACCACTTTCCGAGAAAGCTGAAAATCAAAGTGAGATTGAAGACATAAAAACTTGAATATTTTGGACATCATTTGCTGAAGGTGAGAAACAAAGTGGGGTAAAGGCATACAAAAAGATAATTCAATAATCTTGTTAATGAAAAGTAGAAATATCTAGTGATGATGCAAATAAGAACTTACTGGCATTTCAGGTATGGTCTTGTCGGAAAACCCACGAAAGCCAAATGGGATCCCCACAATCTTTTCTACTCCATAGATCTCTAGCGTGATTACTATCTGAATCAGCCCATGAAACCAATTTATGATAAGAACCCAGCAAACCTCAAACAAAAGTGTTGAATGAAGTTTGAGGACAACACATTCAACCTTGAATAAAGATAGAACTTCATTCCACAGATATAAAGGACCCATTGAATTTTATTACTACTTCCTACTGGGACAGAAGAATAGTGGAAACTAAAAAGATAGATATGTTGTAAATCTTGTACTATGAAATTTGGAATGAGAGGACACTCCTTTGACTGAAAATTAAGATGATGCCCAAACAGCTTCATAATGGCTTGAAATTTTTTAATAAAGATTAAAAAGTAAACAGAAGAATATTATAAAAAAAAAGCATGATGGAAGAAAAAAAATGACTTGAAATAAATAAAAGAATTGAGACAAAAGGAAAATTGTTCATAACAAAATGTCTTTTGTTAGATGGGGTTTGATATTAGATTGATATTAATGAATAATGTCTCCGTTACTAGGATATACACTTAAACATGCCATGTCGAGAGGCTTTAATTGATCTGGGAACAAGATAATTCTGGACTGATTTGGCATAGGCCCTTATTTACAATCCTTGGGGAAAAACCTTGATTGAAAGGTAAAAACTAGAGTGAACTACCCTGTTACATGGTACAGAATAGCATTAAATGCTAATCTATGGTCACTCGTCTTCAGCGTTTGGATCATCAATCGGGCTGCAAAAAGTCATGATAGCCTTAGCGTGCACAAGCTTGGATCATTTCCGCATCCCCATGGGTCTCGTCTGCTAGAAATGAAGATGAGAGTTAAATGCTAGGCTTGTCATCTAGTAATAGGACCCTTTGCACCCCACACAGATGTTGTAGTAGTTTTGTGCTCAGTCGTTGAGAGAGTCGCTAGTCTCGAATCATTACACTATTGTCTTTGAACAATGGCCTACGGAAAGTAATGGTAATGATGGCCATATTTCACACAATTCTCCTAGTCATGCCTTATCCTCTTTACTTTTTATATTCCCATATGCAATGATGGAGATGGAGTACTTGGGATCAGAAAAATTCTCCAACTACGGAACTAACTGGTTTCACACCGGGGTATATCCAAAAGGATAGTATGGACTCAAGCAAGGAAACATTCCAGGTTGGGTTGAGATGACTGAAATTTAGCTCTCTTTCTTGGATTCCAGATTTCCCACACAAGAGAAAAGTATACCACCGTTACCTTTACAATACGGGCTGTAATGGCCATTACAGTCCTTTCTTTTATTTGAACAAAAAATGCAAAACCTATATCAGCCCTGTAATGGACTGTTACATCCTTTACAAGGGACACAGCGGGCCGTTATAGGTCATTTTTTCCATAATGGCTGATACAACCCCATAATGTGTAACGGTTTCCACCGTTACCTTTACATAACGACCTTTACGGCCCCATAACGGCCGTTACACCACGCCATGGTGCTTTGCACTTGGGTGCAGATGTTGTAACAAGTTTGTGCTTGAGTGCATCACCCTATCCCTGGGAGCCTAGTGCTTGGCGCCATAGCTCCCCTGGGAGGCCTAGTGCTTGGTGCAAGGCCCTCCTAGTGGGGAATGGGAGTCTTCAAGCATTTGAGGCTCACCTTGATGAGCGTGTGCATCTGAAGTCCCTTGTTCCGTGGTGTAGTCAAATTCTCTCGATTAGGTCCCCTTGAAACGAGTGAAGGATATTTATAGGCTTGTGTGGCCCGAGTTTCTCACCCAGGAGGCGGTGGACACGTGGAACCTTGTGATTCGATGGTGAAAAATGCAAGATCCGTTGATCATGTCCCAAGTGCTCGCCTTGGCAGTCTAGTGCTATGTGCTTTACTCTTGTTGCAAAGGCTTGCGAAGGGTCCACTCCTTAAAGTAGGAACTTGAGGAAGGCTTGTTGGCCCAGTCAATCCGAAGTTGATTTTGATAGGTGCTAGGGTGCCATTCGATGCATGGAGTCCTTTTTAGGAGTGACAAACTCTATGCCAACAAAAGTTTAATAAAAAAAAATTTAAGAAAAGAAAATCTCAAAAAGGACTAAATTTATAGAAGTTACATGAGAAACAAAACAATAATATCAAAGATATTGTCATTTTCCTTTAGTCATATCTTGCATGAGGTTTTCGTGATAGTCAGCATGATTGCCGAAAAAGGAGAATGAAGACTGGTTTGACACTCGTGTAGTTATATCTCTCTTCATTAATGCAGTCATTATTTATGGATGCGCGCATCAATCGGGCCACTTGTAGATGTAAATAAAATAATACAGAGTAGTATGTGTGTATAACAGTAACCTGTCTAATGACATCATTAAGGCCAGGACAAAGCCCTCCACAAGTTACAATTGCCGCATTTACTTCTTCTGGTTTGAAGTATATTCTCTCTCGAGGCCCAGCACGATGAACCCTGAAAATAATATCCGCCAAAAATAACTCATGGTCATCAAGATAGAATATCAAATAGCAAGATGGAAAATGTATCCAAATTGAGTAAACATAAGGTTCTAATAATTTTATGAAGGTTTCCAAAGAAAGTCGCATAAAAGCAGTTGATTATTCAGTTATTCATTTACCATTGCTCCACCCAAGTACAATCAGGATCAATGCACTCTGCACCAGCAGACGCAGATGAGGAGAAGTGTATGACCTGGCATAATGAATGAAATTGTAAATTATCCAACAAATGATTTGACAAAAAATACCTAATACATAAAGCATGTAGGATTTAACCCTTTTATCAATCCTATAATGTCATAACATTTGTGTGATAAAGAATGTGTAAACTAATTTATATCAGGATCCATAGTTTCCACATGAGCTCTTTTTGCACAAGATATATAAATGGAGAGAGAGCTTCCGGTTACAACTGTTTTTGTGTTTGAAGAAACATTTCATGGAAAAGTATAGGGCATGTTTGGATATCACGAATTCCAATGAAATCAACATAATTGAAAAGGTTTTCCATTGATGTGACAGTTTGAGATGTTTGGACAGCAAAGAAAATTGAGGGTTCTACATTCCACAAAGCAATCATGGTGCTTTTCCATAGTTTCGATTCTCTCACATAAGGAATTAGGTAACTATTACCTCACAAATATGAGATTTTCACTTGCTATCCAAGCAAGATTTCCAAATGCAGAATTCATGTTTCAATAGTACTCGTTGAAATAGTCATTGCCTAATCATTAGCTTTTCTTTTTTCACTTTCCCTTAGAATGCATGAATTCAAACATGGCCATATTGATTTGTCGTTTGTCCAAGAATGTTGTTGCCCAAGTAATCATTGACTGCAGAAATTATGACGATAAATCTCATGTATAGCAGAATGCCCTTCATTATCATTTGGCAGGGCCATCAAGACCAGATTAATATTTCTGATAAAAGTATTGACTCTCTATAGGTCCAAAAATAGTGTTAAAAAAAAAAATATATATTTAGATGTATTGAATTTTATTATGTGAAAATCTGAACCCTGCTTCCAGTAAGGAAGTCCAGCATGCCTATAGTCTCTTGAAAAGCTTAAAAGGATTGATTAATAAAACCATGTGAGAGAATCTGACATAAGAAAAGGTGGTTGTTGGAGCCTCAAGAGATAGAGAAAAAAATGGGAATTGCACCACTAAAATGACTACCTAGAAACCTAGCTTCGACCTAGTTCAAAATCATCAACTTCAGATTTCGAGTTTGCTAAAATTTTGTGCTTTCACACTACCTGAAGGAGATTATATATGGTCAAGAAGGGTTGACTAATCATAACAACAGAAAAAACACAGACCACTCCATGTAAAAGAACTAAGGCTTGGCAATGGCCGGGCAGCAAAATCAAAATTTTGAACAGGGCTGGTCTGAAGCCCCAGCGCTGACCGGTTAAAAATCCAGGCCCAGGCCTGGCCGATGGCCAGGCCTAAAAAGAACAAGAAGAAGAATAGAGAATGACACCTATTCATGCTAAAATAATGGGGTAAATGTTCCAACTTAGTCCTCATGAAACAGACATTGTCACCCTCCAAATTGAAGGCTTGTCTGCTAGATAGAATAATGAAGGGCACGCTTCACTTAAGGTCTTCTCAAACATGTCAACTACACATGAACGAACATAATCTGTGGAAATATCTCCAGACAAAACCCTTGATATAGAGAAGTCAGCATCGATCCAATATGAAAGAAGCTGTCATTGTTTATTTATAAATTATTTTTTTTTAAAAAAACAAACAACAAATCTTAGTGAATTGCATCTATGGTTGCTTTGGTATTTTCACTGCCTTAAGAGGGAGATGTTGTCTGGCCTGAAGCTGCCATCAGGGAGGAGGTAAAGTGTGGCACATTCATCCTCTTGGAGAAGTATGCCTCAAGGTGTCTCTCCAAGGACGAGGTAAAGTGTGATGCATTAGTCTACGAAGAAATTAGGTCCCTCAGCCTAATGGTTTCTCTCTTTCCTTCTTCTACGAGGTTTTGGAACTGCAAGAAAAGAGTTTTCCCCCCTTTTTAGCAACTAATGATAAGTTTTTGTGTTGACGTAAATCTGTTTAAGATCGATGTAGTTGGGTGTTACAAAAAAGAACTTCAAAAGGGGACAATTTAGTTTTAACACTTGGAGGGAAAAATCCTCTTTTCTTACTCCCACATTGGAGAAGTGGAGACTCTTTCTCACCTTGCATTCTAAGGGCCTTGAGCCTCTTTGTGAGAGAATATATGCATGCTTGAGACCAGTGGTGCTGGGGTGTTTTTTCACACATGCACGCGCCGAGCCGAGCTGGGCCCGATCGGGGTAGTGTGGTGTGGCTGTGGGTGTATCTGAGCCCATGCATAATTAAATTCAAAACATTTTCTTTTAACCAGTGATATTTGTTTGGATTCATGATGGAAGTTATTTCTTCCATAATGTTATATTGTTCTATAATACCCAAAAGGACGTAGATGGAAGTAGTAAGAAAAGACTTGATGACCTATGGTCTAACTGAAGGCATGGCCCTTGATAGAGTGGTGGCGAAACAGGATTCAGGTAGCTGATCCCAATTAACTGGGATAAGGCTAAGATGATGATGATGATGATTACTTTTATAATGGTTCTCTCAACAACTGTGCCTTTCCAATGCTCATGAACATTTGCTGCATACAACATCTATATAAACCCTTGCAAGGGTCATTTGCAAAGCACAAGAAATCTCATAAATCACTCTTCATGGTCTAGAGCAGAGTTGAGATACACTCTGAGAGTGGGCCATTTAAATCCTAGGGATAGTCTGTTGTAGAAATATTGCACTTGAATGGGGCAGAACTTGTCCTAAAAACACTGACAAAGTTGTGTTTGACCCCTGTACGCTGCACTCTGCAAGTTCCATCTTCAATCACCTATATATACGCTCTTCATTGTTGATCACTGTCAATAGTATGCTCGTCTGATTCAAGGTGCCATTCATGTGCGGCTACAGCTAAAGGTACCTGATACCTGTTCGTTTATTCTTAGCCTACTCTACATAACCAACAAAATTTTCAACACTTCCTTGGTTTTCATGAATCTAGGAAGGCTTTTTATATTCATGAGTTCCATATTATCCACACAATTGCCACTACCTAAGTGTTTTATATAGATTGTCAGATCCTTAACATGGTGGCGGATGATATCATTGAAACCACTTACAGAATTATCACTGGTCATATGGTCATTGAGATTAACCTTGAAAAGCCTATAGTTGTCTTACTAGAAGGAATCTTTCACCCAAGGTGTTGCTCCACTTCTAGATCTTCACATCCGACCAACTACTAGTTCATAAAGACAGCAATTAGCTCAAACAGTTTTGCACTGTTTATAGTTGTCTTTTCATTTTTTAATCCAGATATTCCAAGTTTATCTACACAACCAGTAAATAAGTTAATTGAATAGGTTGCTACGTATGTCAATTTGTATGTTCTTTACATGAAAAAAAAAAAATGCATATTTAATGTGATTTTGTGCAGACACTTCCCGGGTGCTCTTTCTCCCAATATATATTTTTTTTTATTACCAAAAGTCTCTCCCCTGCTCCTGCTTTTGGTGCCCCGTATTTTGTGCATGTAAATTGTAAGACGCATCAACTGGTTCCTTCTAAGTGGGTCCTCCAGATTATGGCTTTTGGTGTTAAGTGTTGTAAATTGATCCAGTGGTGACTGGTCTAACAAGGAGCAAGAGGGCTTCCTTTTTCCCTTTTTCTTCTTCTTCTTCTTCTTATTTTTTCTGATGAGTAGAGGGAATCCTTCTTCAGTATGTGAATAATACAATTTAGTTTTCAGAAGCCTCCATTGGTCAGGTTGACCATCTGTCTCATGTTCCCTTTACATGGGAACCATCATCTTGTGCTTTAATTTGCCACGATAATCACTACTCCTGAGGATAATCTTTAAAGAAAGCATGCTTCATTTGTCATTGACGAGCTCATTAGGATGTTGCCAAATCTGTTACTTGTAAAATGAGCCTCTGATGTTTGTGACACAAGATTCAGATTTCAGAGTTTTGGTTGAGACTCAAAAGGACATTTGGTTGATAAGTTTTGAAGAAGGCAAGATTATCTAACTAGAACCATGTATTAACATCCCAATGCTTTTTTCTCCTTTTCAGTATTTTTAAAATCTTTTTTCCCTGTTTTTGTTCTATATGTGTACTTCTTATCCCTCCCGGATGTCTCTTCACCTCTCTTTTTTCCTCCGCATCACTGTTATGCATGTCACAAAAATAGGCATTCTGTGAATTTTATTCAGTTACATTCATGAGCATCTCCAGGGACCAACTATTTTAAAGCAGCAATTTCAGGGAGTGGAATATCAAGGAGTTGTTTTTCCTCTTCAATTTTCTTCTTCGCTTTCCGTGGAAAGAGAGATTTTCATGAGCCTTACTGGGTTGGTTATGGCAGTTCAGAAATACAAAGCATAGATTGGTAATGCAAAGGAAACATAAGCTATGGAGACAAAATTAGTGCATTCTATTTAGTAGCCTTGGAATATCTATCCCTTCCATTCATTATCTTACAGTTGAGGAAAATACATCAGCTGAAATGCGCATGGTGAACTGTGTTGCCAATTAAAATCAAGCACAAAAAGTGGATAAAGAACAAAAGTGGAATTTATACTATTTCTTAAAAGAAAGAAGCACTATGGTAAAGCCCCCTTCACATGGGAAACATGTAACAACAGGTAATATTGAAGTCACTTGTCTTTCATAATGGAGCTTAAAGTTCCAAAGCAAACAACTAGAAAACTGCTTCAATTTCCAATATCTGTCTAGAGAAAAATGACAAATTGCAGTTCTAGATTCTATATTTTGATGACAGAGCTGGTAACAAAAATATCAAGAAGCCATGAAAACAAAAGTCAAACTAACAATGGTGAGTGGTGAGGTGTTATACCTTAAGAAGAACCCTATCATTATTATTCACATATCCATTCCACCGTTCATCCAATGGATAACCATCTATGAAATCTTCAGATACAGGATTCCTTTAACATTGCACACAAGCATATGAGAATGTGCAAACACACAATTTAGCAGAGGCAACAGAAAATGCTATAAATAAAACAAAAAATAGTACGATGAGCAAGGTGCTATATAAGGATACCAGCAAATGAGTCTTTTACAATATCTTAGATGAAATTCTGAAGATTACTCTCTCAATTAGCAAAGAGGTAAAGAGTCTTTTGGTAATTAAACAACATATGCATCTGTCATATTTGTTTCCTCTTCATTCAAGAACAACTGAAATATGAGTTCCCATAGAAAAAACCAGAGCACAACTGATATCAAATGATCCAGACCACTCCTATGCATCACAATAAGAAGCAACCACTCATCCACTGGACACACGGATGGTTTTGATTGTCCATCTGAACTGTCCACCTACCCTATAGCCTGAATACTCTTCTGGACCATCCTTACATATGATCAATGTCTTTTTGCTGTTAAACATAAGCTACTGAGCATAACTCTTTTTGACTGTCCGTTTGCAAGCACGACCAGATAGTTAAGATCCAAAGGTCAAATATCACTAGCAGTCTGAGGTAGGGGCCACCAAATGAACAGTCCAGATAGTACAAAGTGGGGCACACATGTTTGGAATGGTGGGAGTATTGTTCCCCAGAAAATTATCCTTTAATAACACTTTACATAAATTTCTTAAGAACAAACAAACAACATTATTGACCAGTGCAATTTGTAATGGAAAAAAAAAAAAAAGTAGAAAAGAAAAGAAGATAAATCTCATACACACGATTGCACAAACATTAGTCAACAGACTCAAAATCTAATAGCGTGAATGGTAGAATCTTAGTTTTAACATACATGAACGACATAATGGGAAATTCACAAAAAAAAAAAAAAGAAAAAAAAGCCAGTTCAATCTTATAAATTCACGAAAATTCCCACAACAATTGCGCGGAGGTTACTTCAATTATAACATCTGAAATCAACTGCTCGAATTGGCAGAAATTCATAAATTCTCGACATGACTGCTAGGACAAAACTTCAAATTCAAATTATGAAAACAAAACAAAGTTCAACCAAAATCCGGGAATTCTCAACATATCATCTCAGGCCACTTCAACTAGAAAATCCAAAACGAAATTAAAAAAGAAGAATAAAAGAAACCCAAATACCGAATCAAACATCTCGAATCATCCAAAATTTACGAATTCACTACGTAACAGCGCAAAACCAAAGATAACAAAAAGAAAAATCACCTGCTCTTGAGACAAAAGGTAGAAGGAATGGGACGAACGTCCTTGAAGATGTCTTCGAGGTGAGGAATGTCGAATCGGCGTTCAAAGTCCTCCTGATATTTAGTCTTCCATCCAGGATCGCTGAAATCGATAGACGGATTGCTGGATTTTATTGAAACCCGATTTTTCTTCCACGTTTTATCGAAATCTCTCAGCCTTAGAAAGATTGGACTTGAAAATTTGTAAGAAACGTGAGATTTCGTCCCTGAAATGATGGATTTTCCATTGCCGTTTGTCGAAATAGAGTCCATGTAAAAGAAACCTCTCTCTCTCTCTCTCTCTCTCTCTCTCTGAAGGAAAGAAAACCCTAGAATTTCATTTGAAAAATGCAGACAACACGAAGAAGGACAGAAGGTAGGTATTTATGGTTGAAGAAGCAGAGAGAGAGAGAAGGAAACGGCAGAAGAAAAGGGCTGTTGGAAGTTGCCAGGGGGGATTTTGTTGAGTACGGCGATTTCCTATGATACTCGGGCAGTGGATGACCCTTGATACGCATGCAAACGAAGTTATTTATATGGCATATATTAACTAAAATTAAAGCGACTAAATTGTGGAATCATCTTTCTCTAAGTTAGAATCCAAAATTAAGATTGAACGATCATTCATAACCTTTGATTTGTGAAAACTTGTATGATGAAATACGACCATTGGATACTTTTTCCTTAACCATCCAATATATGTCCACCAATCTGATAATTAAATAATCAAATTAAGTATAAATTTTGTTTCATGCTGCATCTTAACTGGGAAACATAACTTGGACAGTTCAATTTGACTCAGATACATATGAAGTATATAGTTTTAAGTAATTCCTAAATACATGCGTATCATCTATCACACTCTGCCAGAGTATTAAAGTTTTTCTCCTTATTCATGTTCAACGGAAATGACAGCATGTACAGGCAAGTGTATCACGGTGACTGTGGCACTGCACCATCTTTCCCGCCAACATGCCACCAGCTTAAGGAAATTCGTTGAATGGACGATCCAAATTCAAAGATAACCTTGCCACGTGTAACATGGAATGGCCTTACCATACTCCCTTCTTCTCTCTACCGTACCAAAGGGCATTCTAATAATCGAATACTCACCGTGGCTAGCTTGTCCCTCGTTTAAAAAGATAAACGGTTCAAATTGAAAATTGAGCATCTCCTCCTTCAATTAAAAACCTTTGGAAACGTTGCAAACGCCTCATGAATAGCGGGGAAATTATTGAAAACCTTGCAAAACATGAACATTCCAACAATTCTATTGGGAATTATTGTGAGCTTTCGTCATATGGTATCTTGACATACGGTAACTTGACAGGGGCGCATTAGGTCCTGTTGTCCATTTGAAGTATGAAAAGTAAATTATGAGAAATTAGCATGTGGTATGTGTAGAATGTTAAATTTTATCACCTCTCTTGAATATTTAGGAGTATTTCGAAAATCTATAGACATTTTCGAAAAATTTTAAAATTCTTTAGAATCTTTTAGAAACTTATAAAATTTTTTGAACTCTTCTAAAATATTTCGTACTATGCTAGAACTTTTCAAATTCTCTTAAAATGTTCCGGAATATAATAGAACCTTATAAGATATTTAGAACCTTTTAAAACTCTTTAGAGTTGTGTTGATTATATAATCTTCCATAATCCTATATAAATATCAGAAGTGTTTCATTATGTACATGCACATAAATAATAAAGAGTGAGTTCAAGAGTGAAAGAAATGTATCTAAGTATTAAGAGTTTAAAAGAGTTTTTCCTTATATGTGAGAGTTGTCATTTAGGAGTAATAGTTTGTGAGTGTTGTAAAGTGTACCATTGTTATGTACAAGTATTTGTAATAAATAAAATTACATTTACTTATCGTGTCTAACTCTTCAATTTGATATCAAAACGAGGTTTGGTCGGGATCCGTTTTCTAAGATAATCATGCATAATTTGGATACTGTGAAGTTTGTTGGTTTGTTTGGTAAAGAGAGTGATAATCACATTAAGTCACGATAGCGAATCTTGTGAACACAACGAGCGAAGTTACGAGACTTAACAACATAACTATCAAAGTTGGAGGAGTCGCATTAAGTCTTACCTTGAAGGGCAGGACTTGTGGGAGGTTGTTAATAGGAATGAGATTACCCCACCTCCTAAGAAAAATTTTGAAGCACTCCGAAAGTGAAAGATTAACCATTGAGGATGAATTGCTTGGGCGAATCAATGATGACGACACACCCAAGATGGCATGGGACACCTTTGCATCATTGTTTTCAAAAACAAATAATACTCGACTTTAATATTTGGAGAATGAGTTAATGTTCATCACTCAAGGAAATAAGTATATAAGCGAATACTTTACAAGAGTAAAGGACTTGTGCGGAGAAATTTCAGAATTGGATCCTAAAACAAATATTTATGAGAAAAGAATGAGGAGGATCATTATACACGGGTTGAAACCCGAGTATAATGCTTTTATCACGGCAATACGAAGTTGGCCTACTCAACCTACTCTCATAGAGTTGGAGAATTCGTTAGCCAATCAAGAAAATTTATGCAAACAAATGGCTGAAGTGTCGATAAACAAGGAAGAGGAAGTACTCTACTGCAATAATACAAAAAGACGGACATCGACAGTAGAACAAAAAGGGCAAACAGAGTCAGCAAAACTTTGAAAAGTGCAAGAAGAAAGAAGAGTAAGGAAGAAGTCCTCGGACAGGGGGAGTTCAATCTGATAACAACACAAATAAACGACAATCCTCTGTATCTCGAAGGTATAATATAGAGTGTTTCAATTGCGGCAAGAAATGTCACTTTGCAAAAACTTGTTGATTCAAGAAAAAAATCAGCCGAAGGTAACTTGGTAACTTTTAGAAATCACGAAGAAGATAGTGAAGATGACTGAGACTTTCAGGCATCCTTAACAGTGTCTGAATCCATTAAAGGAGATTGTTTAGAGAAAAAAATAGATTTTGATGAACCACTCAAGCAGTCTAATACAATCACTGACGAAGTAGCTGCTTCCTCAATAGTGACAAAGACAGGTGAAATAGCCTTTGTCGTAATTTCCAATTAAGGACCTATCAACTACAGTGATGATTGGATCGTTGATTCAGGGTGCTACACATCGAGGAATGTTGTCTTTGATGAAGCCTCATCATGGCGGTCGCCATCGAAGGAGGAGCTGCCAAACTCTTAAGACTTAGAAGATGAAATGCATGAGAAGATGGGGGAGACAAGGGAAGGAGAAGAATTTCCTAGTTTAATTAAGGAGTTGATGCCTACAGCAGGAGATGATGAGAAAGTGCCTAATCTGTCTGGAACACCAGATAAATCTATGAGTCCATGGCAAACTGGAGTACATCAAAGTAGTCTAGAAGAGCTTCACCCAAGTCAATAGGAGGTTGCGATAGAAAACCCACCACTTAGGAGGTTGACTAGACAGAGAAAGCCTAACCCAAGATACGTCGATGCTGCCTTAGCAGAAGAAAAGACTGTAAAAAAGCCAACGACATTTGAAGAAGCATCCCGAGACATAAAATGGCAGAAAGCGATAGAAGAAGAGATTAAGGCATTGAATCAAAATCAGACTTGAGAATTAGTTCCGAAACCTAAGGATGTGAAGCCGATATCATGCAAATGCGTATAAAGAGTCAAAACTCACCCCAATGGATCAATAGAAAGGTACAAAGCTCGACTAGTGGCTGGAGGATTCTCACAAAAATATGGGTTAGACTATGATGAAACTTTTAGTCCAGTAGAAAAAATTATAACGGTGCGAGTACTATTAGCACTTACGCGAGCAAATCTTGAAAGTTGTGGCACATGGATGTAAAAAATGTCTTTCTACATGGAGAAATTGATCGAGATATCTACATGGAGCAGCGAAGTGGTTTCCAGAGTAAAAGGCATCAGGATTACGCCTGCAAACTAAAGAAGGCCTTGTATGGTCTTAAACAAGCACTGAGGGCATGGTACGACAAGATAGGAGAATTCCTAGTACAAAGAAGGTTCTCGGTGGCACCTGCAAACTCCAGTCTCTTTGTAAAATTTTAGAAAGGTAAACTAGCAATAGTGCTAGTGTCCGTGGATGACTTGATCATCACTGGAGATGATGACGGTGAGATTGAAAGGACAAGAGAGAATTTGTCCGTGCGATTCCAAATGAAGGAACTTGGAGAACTGAAGCATTTTCTTGGGCTAGAGATTAACCGAAACAATAAAGGCATATTCCTCCGTCAGCAGAAGTACGCCAAAGACCTATTAAAGAAATATAGGATGCTCGAATGCAAGCTAATTGCCACACCTATGGAGGCTAATGTCAGGCTATATTCGGAAGAAGGAAAAGACTTAGAAGATGCAACTATGTACCGACAAATAATTGGTAGTTTAATCTACCTTATATTATCTTGGCTGGATATAGCGTATGTAGTTCGTGTAGTTAGCCGGTTCATACAAACACCAAAGAAGCCACATCTTGAAGTAGTACATCGAATATTGAGGTATGTGAAGGGTACGCTGGATATAGCGTATGTAGTTCGTATCCAGTAGTTGATCGTCGTGTGTCATGACACCACCATAGTTAGCATCGCAGTACCCAAATATATTGCGTGCTCCACCTTTCTTGTACAATCTTGAAGCAGTACGTCGAATATTGAGGTATGTGAAGGTCTATTGTACAAGAAAGGTGGAGCATGCAATAGAATTGGGTACTGCGATGCTGATTATGGTGGTGATCATGACACACGACGATCAACTACTGAATATGTATTCAACCTTGGCTCAGGAGTAATCTCTTGGTGTAGCAAGAGACAACCTACAGTATCTGTATCAACCATGGAGGCTGAATACAGAGCAATAGTAATGGCAGCATAAGAAAGCACATGACTTATATAGTTAATGAGGGATCTTCATCAACCAAATGATTATCCAATGATATTGCACTACGACAATCAATCAACAATCTGCTTGGCTAAGAATCTAGTGTTTCATGCCATGACCAAGCATGTGGAGGTGTACACTATCACTTTGTGAGAGAGAAGGTACTTTAAGGAGAAATTGAGATGAGTCATGTGAAGACCGATGACCAAGTTGCAGACATACTCACGAAAGGACTTTTCAATGCTAAGTTCACTAAATTCAGAAAGCAACTTGACATGATGACCAAGGCAGAATTGTGAGAGTTGGTGCTGAGGGGGAATGTTAAATTTCATCATCACCTCTCTTGAATATTCCGGAGTCTTTCGGAAACTTACGAACATTTCTGAAAAATTTTAGAATTTTTTATAATTTTTCGGAAACTTTTAGAGTTTGATAGAGTTTTTTTTAACTCTTCTAGAATGTTCCGGACTATGGTAGAGCCTTCCGGATTCTCTTAGAATTTTTCGAAATATAATAAAACCTTTTACGATATTTGAAAGCTTATACAACTCTTTAGAGTTGTGTTGATTTTATAATCTTCCATAGTCCTCTATAAATATAGAAAATGACTCATTATGTATATACACATAAATAACAAAGAGTGAATTTAAGAGTGAAAGAAAGGTGTTCAAGTATTAAGAGTTAAAAAGAGTTTTTCCTTATATATGAGAGTTGTCATTCAAGAGTAATAGTTTGTGAATGTTGTAAAGTATGCTCTTGTTATGTACAAGTATTTATAATAAATAAAATTATATTTACTTATCGTGTTCAACTTTTCATGAAATGTTTAAAGTCAAAAGATGATACATTTAGTGTATTGACTTTGCTTGAAGATAGACCGGTGCATGTTAGCATATGAGCATATGTAACAAACGTGTTGCAAACTTTAAATAATATGAGATACTCAAGGATGAATGACAGCACATATAGTATATTTAGGGTAAGGTGCTTGAAGGTGAACTTTTTTCAAAGGGCTAGAGACAAATAATAATAATAATAATAAATAGTGATTTTCAAGTAAAACTATGTGCTGTGAGTTCCACTGTCCACCAAAAGGCGGAGGCACCAGGCACCAGCAGGCGATATTCCACATTTCCATGTATTCATCATTTCATGAGTAAAACTTCAATACTCTGGCAGAAGGTGATTGATGATATGCATGCACTTATAGGTTACTTGGAAATTTGCATATTAATCAAAATAGTTAAGGTTATGGTTCCTAGAAAAGATGTATCATAAACCAAAAATTATCCTCATTTGATCAGATGTGGATTGCGTCTTACCCCGTCCCGTCTCTACCCAGGAACAGGCAGATCCATGTGGGGATGTTACTTTAAGGTATTAGCCCAAAAATAAAGCAAATTCAATGCTCAAGTGGACCACACCAAATAATAAGCTTGTGTCAGCATTAAATGCAAGTTGTATTAAATGCAAGAGTCATCTAATGTGTGGTCCAGTTGAGAGTTGAATCTGCCTCAATTTTAAATTCATACTTTAAAATGATCTAGGAAAGGGAATTGACAGTGTGAATAAACAGATACATCATGGTGGCCCCCTCACAGATTGCCCGCTCGTGGCCAGAGATGGGCAGGGTAGGACGCAATCCTCGTCACACCCAGATCCATAGCTCAACCGGCAGACTGAGCCGAGATACCTCGTTTCAACACTCAAGGTCTTGGTATCGATCCTAGTGGGGGTGGCTGACATGAGTGTGTACTAACAAGCTAACCCCCACCCCCCCCCAAAAGAAAAAAGAAAAAAAGAAAAAAAGAGGCGCAATCCTAGTCAGTATTGTACAGTTAAAATTGAAAAACATACAATGGCCACATACAAGTGTCCAGCAATCATCCGGTTCTAGGACTCTGATTTAAAGACATGGTTTCCTAATTTATTTGGTTTAGGTAGAGATAATGTATGCCATGTCAGCCATTTGTGAGTGCTTGCGTATCAAGCGTAACAGGCAGCCAGAGCATCATATAACTCCCCTAATCTCACGCGGGGAGTCGACTGCTTCTAAGATTTACGCGATCTTGACCGCAGGATGCACGCGGCATACACTTGTTTTCAATATTTAGAGAGTCGGGCCCACATCTCAATGATCCGAAACATCGGTGCATTTATCCCCGTCGTTCATCTAAAAGGGGTCAAGATGGGCTAAAATCGTCCAATCCGAAACGATTGCTTGGAGCCGTCCATCCTGTGGACTAAACAGATTAGTGGTGCAGATAACTAAGGCAATGGCACCACTTGTATGACTAAATCCCGAGTACACACGGCATACCGTGCATGTCAGCTAAGCCACGGGCACGTTGGCACTGGAGTATCTGTGCATGTCAACGATCTGGGGCTTTGAACAGTAGTGGGGCCATTTTCAGTGGACGCGGATTACCTACTGACAGCCACTTGCTACTAGAAGGTGATATGTGGGCCCTACTAGGATTTATGTGTTTTATCCATGTTGTCCATCCATTTTGCTAGTTCATCTCAGAGCATGAGGCTAAAAATGAGAAAGATCAAAATCTCAGGTGGACCACACTAAAGGAAACAGTGGTGATTGAACTCCCACCTTTAAAAACTTCTTGATGGGCACAAAAGTTTTGGATCAAGTTGATATTTGTGTTTTCCCTTCATGAAAGTCTTTGTGACGCAATCAACAGGTTGGATGGCAAATAAACATTTCAGTAAGCCCTATAAAGCTTTAAATGATGGGCATTCAATTAATGTTGTTTCCTTTGGTGTGGCCCACCAGAGATTTAGATCTGCTTCATTTTTGGGTTATGGCCAACAATAATGATGCAGAAGGGATGAATAGCATGGATAAAACACATACATCATTGAGCTCACATAGCACCGTCATCGCTACTTGCAGTGCCACGCCCAATCCGCCTCCATTTTCAGTAATATGGACCACCGGCATTTTCAGTACCGGTGGGACCATTTTAATCAAAACGACGATAATGCATCCACCTAGGTGCTGTGGGCGTGGCTTCGGTCTATCCCTAACTGTGGGGCCGGCTGTGATGTATGTTAGTTTACTGTCCATTGAGTTTTACATCTCATTTTAGGGCAAGATACCAAAAATGAAGTAGTTCCAAATCTTATGTGAATCACACTATATGAAACAATTGTTATTGAATCTCCACAATTTAAAACTTCATGAGGTCCACCAGAATGTTTATTTGCTATCCAACCTGTAGATAAGGTCACAAAGAACTGGACTAAAAGACCACACAAATATCAACTTGATCCAAAACTTATGTGGCCCATAAAGTTTTTAATAGTTGATTACCACTGTTTCCTATACTATGGTCCACCCGAGATTTATACCTAATTCATTTTTGGGATCATGCACTAAAATGAATTTTCAAAATGGCCAGACCACATGGATATAAGGCAAATAGATCAAGTGGCCAGAAATCTCTCTAATATGACTATTCATTATTGACACTAATAGGAGGTCTCCTCTCAGCTAAATGTGGAGGACCCGACAATTCATGTGTAGATTTAAAATATGAATAAAAAGAAGAAAAATTTTATACTTTCTAAGGCCGGTTCAAAGTTCTTATAAAATAAGTGTTTTTACAAGTGCTGCGGATGCGCCCACCTGTGTGTTAGCATGAAAGCAGGGTACCCTCAAAATAGAGGGCTCTTAAGATAGTGGTCCATTTCTTCATTAGTAGAAATGGCTTGAAAAGCTAGAAAGGGCTGCGTTCCTGATCTTTATAAAATTAGAGGAAATCATTAGAAACAACATACGAAAATTAGAGAAACACATAAAAGAGGAGAAGACATTCATCTTCATTTATTTTTGTATGAAAATCTTTTAACGGCCATCTATTAATGGCTGTTAAAATAGTTCTAATTAACCTTCACAACGAAACCTTACGTTCATCCCAAGGTAAACTTGCAACAGGAAAACCTGGCTAGGATCATGCAGTTGATGTGATTTCAATTTGCAACCGTGGCCGTGCGTGAACATTGGGTGCAGATTATTATTATTATTATTTTATATAATAATCTTCCATTTTTCTTAACATATGTTGTCCACATTGACTAGTGTACGGTCCTGATTCTTGGGCACAAGAGACAGTGATTGGGTGGATCCAATAACCACAGAGCTCAGTCGATCCAAAACCGTGGTGCCCACCATGTCGTATGTGTTTTATCCGTTAACTTTGTCAACTCATTTTAGTGTGTGATCTCAAAAATGAAATAAATCCAAATCTCAGGTGGACCACACAACATGAAATAGTGGTGAACGCCTACCATTAATAACTTCCTAAGATCCACCGAAATGATTATTTGTCATCCCGATGATAAGATCACACATACATGGATAAAGGGAAAGCGTGCCTGCAGGAAGTTTTTAATAGCTGGCATTCAATCACCACTGTTTCCTGTGGTGTGGTCCAACTTAGATTTGGATCTTCTTCTTTTTTGGGTTTTTGTCTAAAATGATCTTAGAAAGTGGATGAACGGCATGGACATAAATAAAAAATACATATTAATGGGGCCCACGGTCACGGATGCACCGAAGCCTTGTCCGCGCCCAAGATGAGGGCGGCCCCGCAATAAATAGTCCTGGATTCAGTTACGTGTTCCACAGCATAATCACCACTCCCTCGCTGAAAAGAAAAAAACAGGAAAGAAAGAAAGCAGAGCCTTTCAGTGCTTCACGGGATTCTCTTTCTCTGTGGCTATCTATGTGGTCGGTCCTTTTCAAGATGCGCTTTTAAAAGACACAAAGCGAGAGAGAGGTTGGCCTTTCCATGTTGGTTTCCACCGCTTCGTGTCCTGATTGGACTACCTTCTAGTTTGCTCGCTTCCCTCAATGCATGTTACTTTTAGCCTCCTGATATCGACGGCTGAAAATGCACGAGGGATTTGGGCCACCAGGGCAGTAGCACATGAATGAAGGTGGGTAATTTTGTACTCTTGCAGCATATGACGCTTATACTCAGGCACTAACTTTACACGTGGCATGCATTAGTTTAAATTAAGCAATTGTAGTTAAGTCATGCTCCCAAAACTAAGTTGGCTGAACAACTATAATCTCTTATTCGTGAATATTTACTCGTTGAAGTTGGAATAAGACCATATAACATTTTTCACTTTTAACCGTCCAATAAATGTCCATCCCCCCAATAATCAAATAATCGATTAGACCGTATCCATAATCTGGACAGTTTATTTTCAGTTACTTAATTTCCAAGTTTGTTGGTATATCATCCATCATGCCCTGCTAGATTATCAAAGCATTTTCTTTTGAAGGTTTTAATCAGTGTCACGCTGCTCTACGCCTACCATCCGATTCATACTCCCACACAAGTGCCAATATGTACGTGAGAACTTAGATGTTTGTCAGGACGCCACTTGCAATTTCTTGTGGCCTGGAAATCAGATGTGAACCATTGATCAATTCTCAACCCTCACTTATCTTCATATGCACACCTGATTACATGATAATAAAATTTTTTGGCCATGATGGCACCAGATTGGAAGCGATGGACAGAAATGATCTTGCAAATGTGACATTTTGGCAGGCACCTAGAGAGAGTAGGATTAGGTAGCCATGGCATTTATCAAAGGGGTTGTTTGCCAATGTAGATTTTGTCCTTTGCATTTGGAATCAAATTTCAAAGTCAAATTTCATGTTTGACACCCTTGAATTTTGCCATATTTCGATTCCAAAGAATTTAGTTCCTGGTTTTAAGCTATTTATGATTCTTTTCAAGATGTTCGTTTGTAAAATTACTAGAAATTGAGTTTGAATTCTAAGTTACCAAAAATATGACTGATAAAATGCAATTCTCTAGATTTTTCAAAGTAATTTTCAAATCTTAAGTTGGCAAACGACTCTTGAGGGCATCCAAGCACTCAACTATGGATCACGAAAGATGATTATCAACATAAAGGGCTGGTTGAGAGTTAAGAATGTTATGCATTGTGCAATTCTCTAGATCATTAGTAACATATATACACATTTATTTATTGAATTATATTAAGATTTTTATTTTTTTTTTTGAATTTATATATATGGTTATGATATTTTTAAGATAATATATGCACATAGATATTTTAATTGACCATCATGGTGTGATGTGGCCAGTATTCATGGATTAAAGGCATAGTTCGCTTCTCGCATGACGTATGCTAATATTTAGGTATATAGGACAGGATTAATGTATACTGACATGTATGTAGATATGAGAGATACACCTTCACCCTTGATTTATGAGATAATCAAAATGAAATCTCACAAATGATTGACATGATTGACCCCGTTCTCAATCAAATCGTGCAAGCCTATGTACTGCGACGGGGATGGATCATTATTTAAGAGGATGGAACGTATGTGATAATTGTATAGACAATGAACACTTGATTGTTTACGATGTCTAAATTGAGCCACACATATTCCGAGACCAATTACCTACAAGCGATGAATCAATTTCAATCTAACCATTTTTGTGAATATTTCAGTCACATAGGTAACTCTTATAACCTGACGCAAGGATGAACGTGATGAGGTCGATCACCATCTTCCTCAAGAATAACTACTCTGAATCCACGAAGCTTCTTTGGACTCCTCACAGAGACTTCTCAAATCCACGAGCAAAGAAAGCAAGAAAATATAAATAAATTATAATAAATTTGAAATTTGATTAATGAATGAAATAAATGAGTTCACAACCCTTTAAATAAGGGTACCAAGCAATGTAAGAAAAATCAAAAGCAAATTACAACTAAAACTCTTAAAATTCGCAACCTACTATAAATAGTAAACTTACTATTTATAGACAACCGTAATGTCTACTAGTGCACAAGGTTTTCGGCCAAAAATAGTAAGTTTCCTATTTAGCTTCAAAAATAGTAAGTGTCCTATTTGGCTTCACCATGCTGTTCTCCTAATTATTCTAAGCACTTTTCATGTTGGACACAACTCCTAATCCCTAACGGATGAAGAGTTATAATCAAACTAAAACTCACTATTTATAGTAAAAACGGAATTAAAATAGAAAAATGACCGCCGATACAGAGGTATTTCGCAAATTCGGCTTATGCAACCTGACATAGCAAGTTGGTTGACTAAAGTAGCTCGTTCTACCCCAAAATCATATATTTTACGCCTGATAACTCATTCTGAATTTTGAGATATGCACGATCTAATGTCCGACGGTCCGGATCACTTCTATCGTCGACCGGGCCTTTTCCTATCCATCTTGGCCACGAAACTATTTGCGACCTGTTCTACATCATATCCTTATGACTCTACGTTGACAAACTTGTGAGAAGCTAATACTACTTTGGTGTGTATAAGGCAATGCATAGAAATTTGGCTAGGTCAAATATTGCATGTTGGGAAAGTTGCTAAATCAAAATTATGTCACGAAGATGGGTTAGAGGAAGATTTTAAATTATTGTACGATGGTGATTGAACACGAGATTTATCTAAGGCATCAAATTAAAATTATTGTTAGATTTTTACTATGAACCATTTTTTAAAAATATTTATATTTTCAACAGTATTAAATAATCAAGCTTGCAAGGATGAAAATCCATTCGATCTCAGAAGTGGATAAGTGTGCATCACAATTAGAGAATTGAATTTTTTTTTTTTATGTGTGTGTACATATGGAATCAAACATGCTCAATTAAATGTAATAAGATTTAGTAATCTAAGACAAGTGGTTGGAGATTAGTACAAAATATTTCTAGGTCACCCATAGATTTAGGTGTGGATTGCATACTACCCCCACCAGGACCTAATTAGAGACAAACGATCTTGATAGGAGCTTTATGGGAACTGCCATAATGTATGTATTTTATTTATATATATCATCCATCCATTTTGACAAATCATTTCTAGGAGTGGACCACACCACAACAAGTAGTGGGGATGGAACATTTACCATTGAAAACCTCATGGGAGCCACAAAAGTTTTGGATAAACTTAATATTTATGTTTTCCTTTTATCCTGATTTGTCTGACCTTATGAACAAATTAAATAGAAAATAAATATTACGGTGGGCCTTAGGAAGGTTTATGTCCTAAAATAATATGTCAAAATTGATGGACGATGTGGAAAAAATACATACATCAAGGTGGGCCCCCGTATGTCTCTAACTAGGTCCTGATGGAGGTAGTACACAATCCGCATTCCATAGATTTGATATGATGTCAAATCTAGAAAGAATTAATCTTAGAAGGCTTTCACTGGATTTACCTAATCAGCAGGTATAGATTAGATTTTTTTATTATGAGGAAGTATGGTATAAAAGATATTAGAGTTAGGCCCCGTTTGTTAAATCTGAAATCTAAAGCCTGAATCTGAAATCTAAAGCCTGAATCTAAAATCTGAAGTCAAAAAACTTATGGCTGAAGTCTGAAAATTAAGTACTGAATTTGAAACAAACTATTTGTTAACAAACATATGAATTGTCTGAAATATGTTAATTTAACACATTTGCCCCTATCTCCTGTTTGGAAATATTTTACATTATAAAAAAATTATTTTTTATTAAATGAAAATAAAATTATTCTATTTAATTCAAATAAACTATAAAATACTTTATAGAAAATTAAAATATCATTGTTCATGAATACAGATTGCAAATTAATGATTTGTATGTACAAGTGTAGTGGAATTTTTTGGGACAGATATAAAATGATATGTAAAAAAATGAATGAATAGAATGGATGAAAAACATACATCATGGGGCCTCACAACACTGACCATCACCCACCAGGTTAGTGGTTGGGGGAGTAGTCAATCCGTTGATACATGGATACGTGTCATGCGAAGCCGCTACTCGAGGTCCGCCTTGTATGAAGGTTTCAAAAGAGATCAAAGTTACATGGGCCCTACAATAATGTATTTATTATATCCACACTGTTCATAAATTTTTCAAGATTATTTTACAGCATTGTCCAAAACATGAATCATATCCAAAACTCAAATGGGCCACACCAAAAATAGCAGTGGGAGAATGATTTTCACTATTAAAAAATTTGCAGGGCCCACTATAATGTTTATTTTCCATCTAATGTATTCATAAGGTGAAAAATATCTATATAAAGAGGAAAAATAAATTTCATATTGATCCGAAACTTCTCTGACCCCAAAAGGGTTTCAATGGTACACGTTCAATCCCCTACCGCCTTTTGCAGTGTGGTCCAGTTTATCTTTATATATGTCTTATTTTTCACCTCAAGTCTTACGATGAGCTCGCAAAATCGATGGATGGTTTGGATATAACAAATACATCATGATGGGACCCACAGAACTTACTTACGTCAATACACCAGCCAATCCGCTTCCCAATCCCGTCCCTAACTCGGATGGGGATTCCTCGCGGAAGGCTTTCACATGAAGCTCCTGCACTGGGAACTTAAGTGGGGCCTACTTTGAAGTTTGTGAGAAATCCACTCCATTCATCCATTTTGTGAGTTCATTTTAGGATATAAGGATAAAAATGAACCGTATTTGATACTCAAGTGGGACAAAAATGTGAGTATTGAACGTCAACAGTTGAAATATTTGTGTGGCCACAGAAGCTTTAAATCAGGATAATATTTTTGTTTTCATTTCATCCCAGTATGAATGACATTATAAACGGTATAGATGGCATATAAACATCACTATCTACCCAGGATCGTTTCAATGGCAGGAATTTCCCCGTACACATTTTCTTTTATTGCGGCCTAATTGAGTCTTGGATCCTTCTCAATTTTTCTCTCAAGTACT
Organism: Magnolia kwangsiensis; assembly: GCA_037074715.1. NCBI lineage: Eukaryota > Viridiplantae > Streptophyta > Magnoliopsida > Magnoliales > Magnoliaceae > Magnolia > Magnolia kwangsiensis. Next base: position 15,033,350 of record CM073572.1, on the reverse strand, counting down.
AAAATGATCTCAAAAAACGGATGGACGGGGTGGATTTCTCACAAACATCACGGTAGGCCCCACCTAAGTTTCCAGCGCAGGAACTTCCCGTGAAAGCCTTTCGCTGAAAATCCGCGTCCCCTGACTCAAGACGGGTTGACTACTCCCTGGGCGGTGCTCTGTTAGCCCCTCCATGATGTATGTGTTTCATCCATTCCATTCATGCATTTTTACATTAATGGAATATAAATCTAAGGTGGACCACACCATATATAGGAAAATAATAATGATTGGATATGCATCATTAAAATCCTCCTAAGGCCCACTACACTGTTTATTTGACATCCAATCTTTTTATTAGGTCATACAGGCCCAGATGAAGGGAAAAAACAAAGATCAGCTTGATCTAAAACTTTTATGGCCCCCAAAAGGTTTTTAATGGTCGACGCTCATTCAACAATGTTTCCTGTAATGTGGCCCACTTGAGATTTTGATATACCTAATTTTTTGTCACATACCATGAAATGATCTGAAAAAATTAATGGATGGCATGGATGAAACACATACATCATGGTAGGGCCCACAGAGCATCGACTACCAGCCATTGGCCAGTGGCAGTGGGAGTAACCAATCCATTCCCGTTTTGTGTGTCCAGGACGAGCACGAGGACGCGGCTTGCGTGCTACCCCCGCCCGTCCCTAGGTCTAAACGAGCAGTTCTGTGGGTGGGCCCACCGTGATGTATCTGTGCATCTAAACCGTCAATCCCTTTTCTCGGATTATTTTAAGGCATGAACACAAAAATGAGGCAGATCCAACGCTCAAATGGACCACACCAAAAATAGCAGCGGGATAATGATTTTCACCATTAAAAAATTCACAAGTCCACTGTGATTTTTTTTTACCATCCAACCTATTCATTAAGTCATGTAGACGTGGATGAAGTGAAACACAAATATCAGCTTGATCTGAAACTTTTCTAGCTCTCAAAAATTTTTTAACGGTGGACGTTCAATCCCCACCTTAGTATCCAATTAATCATTGGACCTGCTTCTTTTGTTAGATCACGCCTTAAATTATCTGAAAGAATTGATAAACGATGTGGATTAAACACATAAATCATGGTGGGGCATAAAGAAGTTTCCCAAGTTAAAGGTTGATTTTGTATTGTGCAAACAATTTAAAAAAAAATAAAATTTCGTTGTAATTTGAAAAAAGATACTTTTGGAAGAAAAAAAATTTTGTTTAATGAAAAATCACAGAGCGCATTCCATATTCACCATTAAGCTAGACTCCTATCATGGAAAGAATTTAGTGAAAAATTACTTAGTGCTTTCCGTCTTCCGCGTTAATAACGCATTAATAAACACCACTAAACACGGAAAATTTTCCTCGTTCCACGTTAAGTACAAAAATTCAGCGGTAACAAACATGGTCTTAGTTTCTAATTAGAATTACTCTAAAGTTAAGGATTTTATCTAGACATTTCTTTCCTCTCCAACCCTAGCCTTAAAGAAATCTATTCCTTTTTAGAGAGAACCCATAATGTGCGGTGTCTTCGCCCCCTATGGTTGAGTGTTGAAAAAAAAATAAAAAATCATGACTTTTACATTCAAGGTAATTTTGTTATTAAAATTTTTTAATTAACACAGTTTATGATGCTTTTGACTTTTAAAAAGATATATCTCTTAAATATGATATAGTCCCTACTCCAAGTTGCATCAAGACACTTGGTCAATCCATTAAATGGATCTAAATTGTCCATTAGGTTCCATGAACATTTTATAGGCTACAATTGAGAAAATCAAATCAATTATACGATCGAATCCATCCATAAGTTGGCATTCCTTTCCATTGTCATCCATGGGTCATGGATAGCCATAATTATAGATAGAATGTGGTTCTTTAGTCCAAACAAGTAGATATTGACAATCTACCATATAGGCTATTAATCAGATGGCTAGAAACCTCCCAGCAGGGTTTTTTTACACGTTAGCCCGTGAAATGTGCGTTGGATATAATAGCTGTATTTATTTTATTTAAACCATGTTAGTGGACTTGTTTATAACAATTTATTGAATGAGCATGAATCATACCTAGCGTGCGCGGTGACGACAACGAAATTCGAATACGTCATATGTACCATCTGGAAGACGACAAACCTTCAATACTCTAGGAGAGTGTGATGGTTGATGCACAGCTACTAAGAAATTGTGCATGTAGCACTAGAATAACTTTAATTAAACCGTCCAAATCGTGGGTCCCCATTTGCCTGGCTTGTGTACCAAAAATTGCACTGGTTTGATTTAATAATTAGCTGATTGCCAAATGATTGATAGACCGATGGATTGAAAATGATCAACAGTCAAGATGAACGAATGCTCGGTAATATGAGGTAAGGATCTTTCAATCAATATGAACACAATTAGAATGGTTTAGTTTAAGTTAAAATTTTCCACGTGTACAAGCTCAGAGTACCTGCATATCAACCATCATACTTTGCCGGAGTATTAAATAATTCCACAAGAAATAACAATAGACGTCGCATGGGAAGCTCCATTGTCTATTTGTCTATTTCTTAGTATTATTAGAAAAGGAAAAAAAAAAAAAAAAAAAGAGTACATTATAACGTACACGCGCATGTATGTTGTCTGCTTACGTTAGCACACGTGTTGGTGCACACACGTTTCATCCAAATGCAGCCATGCATGCGTGGATTGTCCAAGCAGCGCAACAGGTAGAGCTCACGGGTATATGGCCACCGTTGTGGCCTGATTGTGGGGCCTGATCATTTACACAGTGGCCCCACCTTTTGAACGACTTGGATATTCTTCACACAAATCAGGTTGGCATGTGCACAGCATCTGGAATTACAAGTATCTCTTCTCTCTACTACGTGTAACCTGCGCAACGGTTGGCCGATTTTACATTGCCAGTAGTTTTTTGGAGCTAAATATGGAACGTTCTAAGGACATTCTAAATAAAGTGGGTATTTGGAAAACTTCAAAGGGTAGCTCTTTTGGGTGCTGAGATTCAATCAATCCCTGACTGTGGGGCCCATTGTGATGTACGCACCTCACATCCACGACGTCCATTCATTTTGAAAGATCAATTTAGGGCGTGATTCCAAAAGTGAACCATATCCAAATCTTAGGTGGACTACACTACAGGAAATGGTAGCAATTCTATACCCACCATTAAAAACTTTTAGAGGCCACTAGACTGTTTATTTTCCATCCAACTTATTGGTAAGGTCACAAAGATAGAGATGAAGGGATTTTATCATCTTGATCCAAAACTTTTATATCTGATCACAAAAAGAATTTAATGGTCAAACACCACCTTTTCTTGTGGTGTAACCCACGTGAGATTTGGATCTATTTTATTTTTCGGATCACGCCGTAAAATGAGCTGTCAAAAAGGATGGACGTCATAAATGTAAGTCACATATATTATAAGAATGATCCACCGAAGCTGTTCAGGGCTCTTTCTTCACGTATAGTTAAGATTTTATTCTTAAAAGTTAATAAATGATTTAGATTTTATTCATAAAAAATAATAGTTTTCAGGTAGCCTACACCCTTCTCCTTCACTGCATGTGACCCTATGCATTGACCGCAACCCTTTCACTGACGGATGCAAGTAGGCTGCACCCTCTCTATTTATATGAGTAGCCTGCATCCTTCCCTACGGATCATCTCTCTCCCCATTGCTCTCTCCTCGTACATTTCACGCTCCGTGCCTTTAATAAAATATAACTTTAGGTTCATGAGCCAACTCGTGCTTTTGTTTAATCAGTCTAGTTGTCATATCTAAAATTGGTGCCGTAATTTCATGTTATGCATTGCAAAGTAAGATGGTTATGAATCCCATCATTATCAGGTGAGCCCCACATTCAAGTAGGTTAATTTATGGGCATTTTCACGTTTCTATGGTGTGGCCCACTTGAACCATCAAACCATCTTCTGTGTGAAACACACCTACCTCATGGGGTCCACGGAAGCTAGTACCATGCTTACTTATGATGGCAACAGAGCCATTAAAGTTGTCTGTACCAAAATATTGTAAATCAGTTGGAAGATGCAAATTATGACAAGTGATACATGAGATATCTCTAAGGCAGGTGTCGAGCTGATGACTTGTCCAAGATCTCCTAATATTATAATTATCTTTAAATAAGAATCGATTGAGGACTATTATCGCCACATTAACAATGAAATGTACTCGACAAAATACACTGTTGAGGATTTTTACCTGCAGTAACAATTCAATGGCACCAAGTACATGAAAGAGAACTCAGATTTAACGTGGAAAACCCTTGCGGGAAAAAAACTACAGTATAAAGCGACAGATCTCCACTATGAAAACAGAAATTACAAAGAGAAAGGACTTATCCGATTTGAACAACCTCGAATCTCACCCTCACTACACCCTTTAATTTCTTTGGAAACCCTTTAAAAATCTTTTCTCATACCCTAAAAAATCCTACGGACACCTATTTATAGTTTAGGCAACTTTCCTTCCGCATCCCGGTTGCGAAAGGACACAGTTTTCTGCAATCCACAAAATCACGGAATGAATCTGCGTAACTTACGACTGGTCAAGCCCTACGATCGGTCGAAGGACCCCTTCGACCGGTCGTGCAGTCCCTACGACCGGTTAAAGGCGGTGAAGACTTTTTTCTCAACAATCTTCACCAAGTCTTCACCCTTCAACCGTGTAGCACCTTGACCTCTTCTCTTATTTCTGTATTACATCATAGCTTCTCCTGCACACTCTGTCCTTCTTTTACGCTATCGCCAAATCCAGAGAATTTTCACAAAACTTGAACTTCTCTACAGGAACGATTTAGGAGAGCATGTTTGTCGGATCAGAATCCACGTGCCCAACCATCCTTGCTCTTGTCTTCTTAAAAGGAAAGACGTAGTCTTCTTACCATCTCACGGCTACCCAATATTTTTTACTAGGGCACTTGCTCACAACACTGATAGCCTGTGAAATAACTGGTCTAACCCAGAACCTGGCATACACTGTTAACCGCATTCGAATAAGGCTCATGAGATATCCTGTTTTTCCTCATATATTTTGGGACATATCCTGAGGAAAACTCGAGGAGAGATACGTAGGGAATGCTCTCTGGCTTTACCTGGCCCATCACATCCTTAATCAATACCTACACACAAGGTATTCCTCATGTGATTACCAAAGCATACTCCTCCTTCAGTCTCAATGCCAAGAACCATCTTTGCAGCCCCCCAATCCTTCATCCTTAATGTCTCACTTAACCGAGTCTCCAGTACATTGATTTCAGACATGTTATAATTGGCGATATACACGTCATCAATTCCTGACTCACCATGAAGGAATCAAAACCACTGCCTAGACGACAGGTCGAACCACGACCTCCTACAAAGTCTTTTCTTAGCCCCTTTAACTTCGAACCGCTCTAGTTACTTCATGTAGATCTGCTCTTCACTTTTCCTTATAGAAGTGCAGAATCCACATCTATCTTTTCAACTCAAGATCACATTGGTCAACCAGCACCAATGACGGATCTAATAGACACCAGTTATATCGTCGGCGTGAATATCTCTGAGAAGTCGATCCATTCTCTCTAAGTATAACCCTTCATTACCAACCTCGCCCTGTATCTATATTATATCCTCCTAAAGATCTACCTGTATCCGACCGCTTTCCGGCCCACTGGAAGCTCCATTTACTCCCATATGTCGGTCTGGTACAAAGAATTCATCACATCGCCCATAATCACTTTTCACTTCTCAGCACAAGGCTCACCTAGAGCCATCTGAATAGAATATGAATCCCCTGTGATATTTGAGTCGTCCATGTACCTCGCCGTTATCCTACGATCATGCCGTGTGATTCTTCTCACAGGTGACTCCTCCACCTGATCTGTATCCCTGTCTGCGCATCTCAGCCTTCCTGCCCTGCTCACTCATGTGGTCATGCTCAACATGCCACATACGTGCAGAGATGGAATTCGCTACATCTACTGCGGCTCCACCTTTTGAAGTACTCCCGATCAACCTGTACAAGTTACCAAGTCGTTGCACTTTCATGATTACCTGTGCCCCTTAGATACTTTAAGAGCACCATCAATACCTGTGTACTTGCATCCTTTTACTTCAAGCACACCAAGAGAAATCAGATTCGACTTCAAATCGGGAACATGCCTCACATCTGTCAAGGTACGCTCCACCCTATCAAACATCCTGATGCGCACAGATTCAACAGCCACAACATTACAGGCAATGTCATTTTCCGTAAATACCTATCCAAAATCGCACTCCCTGTAGCTGGTGAACCAACTCCGATGAGAAGTCATGTAAAAAGATGCCCCTATGTCTAGCATCCACTCATCCTTACGATCATCGCATGACCGTCTGAGCGAAAACACAAATAAAACATCACCATCACATCCATCTGACATGGCAACATTGGCCTCTCTGCATGAAGCCTCAGAATCTTCCCTCTTCAATTTAAAATTTTCACAATCCTTCTTCACATGTCCTTCATTCCCACAGTTCCATCACTTTACTTTTTCTTTATCCTTACCCTTGAATTTGGATCTAGAACCTGAAGAACCTGTACCTTATCCAGAATTTATACCCACTGTAAACAGTGCATCAGAAGATGTCCTTATGTCGTTGTGTAGTTGTCTCATAGCCTTCCCTTGAAGGGATGAGATAACGGTATCGACACTCAGGATTTTATTCATGCTTCACATAGTGTCCTTGAATAACTCATAAGACTTCGGAAGAGAATTCAATAACATATATGCTTGTTCTTCATCTTTCATTACTTCCTCCATATCCAACAATTTCTAAAGTAATTTATTAAAGTTGCTGATGTGAGCCTCTAGATCTCCACCCTCTGTCATCTTGAAGTTATACTGCTGCCGCTTCAAGTGCAGGCGATTTTCAGAGAATTTTTTCGCATAAACATCCTCTAACTTTGCCCATAACTTAGCCGCAGTTTTCTCCCTCATGACATTGTAGAGAACCTTATCCCTGAGACATAAATAGATCGATGATAAAGCTTTCTTATCAAGAGTATTCTAATCAGCATCAGTCATAGTAGACTTCCACTCCTCAAGACCACCATCTTCGCCTTGCTTGGATAAGGAACTCATCAACTTGATTTTTCATAACTCAAAATTATTTTTTCCTGAGTACTTCTCAATCTCATACTTAGCGCTCGCCATTATTATTAATCTCTCAGATTCAGATCTATGCCCCAACGATAGCTCTGATACCAATTGTTGAAAATTTTGACCTGCGGAATCACACAGATCTAGATCTAGGATAACAATTCAATGGTACCAAGCACATGCAAGAGAACTCAAATTTAACGTGGAAAACCCTTGCATGAAAAAATCACAGCACAAAGTGACAGATCTCCACTATGAAAACAGAAATTATAAAGAGAAATGACTTATCCGATTCGAACAACCTCGAATCTCACCCTTTTTACACCCTTTAATTTTCCTGAAACCCCTTTAGAAAGCTTTTTTCATACCCTAAAAAACCTTAGGAACATCTATTTATAGTTTAGGCAACTTCTCTTCCGCATCTCGGTTGCGAAAGGATAAAGATTTCCGCAATGTACAAAATTGCAGAACGAATCTACGTAACGTACGACTGGTCGAAAGAGAGCTACGACTGATCGTATTATGATTGGTTGAACAATCCCTATAACTGGTCAAAGGATCCCTTCGACCGGTCGTGCAGTCCCTACGACCGGTCAAAGGCGGTGAAGACTTTTCTTAACATACACCATGAGAAAATTGAGTAAACACTCTGTTCAAACTGATCACATAAGAAGGCACTACATTGGCTGATTGGTTACTCCCTTCTGTCTTTCGACCGGTCGTGCAGTCCCTACGACCCGTCAAAGGCGGTGAAGACTTTTCTTAACATACACCATGAGAAAATTGAGTAAACACTCTGTTCAAACCGATCACATAAGAAGGCACTACATTGGCTGATTGGTTACTCCCTTCTATCAGCTGGTTACAAAAAAAAAAAACTCTTGCACTCACCTAGAACAAACAAACAGCCTCCCAAAAGAGGATGAGGGCAAACGCGTCTTAGTCTAACATCAATCCCTCCATTGCTTATCACCTGTGGACCCTCTGTACTTAGAAGTAGCATAATCAATCCTTGTAACGTAACCAGTAGCAGTTCCCTTTTATTTGTGCTTGTGTGCCATATCTAAAGAAAGATTTTAAATCCTATAACCAATCCACCTATGCTTATAGGCTAGGTAGACCATAATTGTAGCCTCTGGAATCGCCACAGCTCCACTCATCAGCACGCTGCTTCCAAGGAGCACCATGTTGCTCTTATCCAAGCTAGTGATCCCTTTCTTGGCTAGAATTCAAATTACATCTTCCTTTCATAATGTCTCGTGATCTTTTCTCAATCGTTGCACCTTTTTAAAGTCCTTAATTATCAGGGTAAAAGAGCTTACTACAAGTTGCTTGATTAACAAGCATGTAGTTGGCTGATTAATCCACTAATCGATTGAGCACAGCTCTATCTTGACACTAGAGGCCAACAGTAATTACAATTTGAACTGGACCCATATTAATTTGGCACGCCCGCACAACAGCGCATAGATCTCGTGTGGCAGGAAATAGCACCAACAAAAGTGTCCCAAACCAATCAAATCTACATAAACTCGTAAGGTTGCCCACTAGGCCTAAAAATAGCTGGGCATAATCAAAATAAAGTTTTAAAAGGCACAACCCAACAAGTCAGATCGAGCAATTGTTAAAGTTTGGGTCAAAACCAACCCAAGCCTGGCCTATTTATAACCCTAATTGTGAGGCATGTAATCAAGGTTTTCAAATCAGTTTTGAGTGTACTATATCTGTGGTGACTAATGCAGGTCGTATTACCGTACATTGTGTTGTTTGGGGCTGACACAGTCATATTGTTCATGGCAATACGTGCCAGCTATGGGTCAATATATCACAATCCATGACCATATTAAGCCTCCAGATTAGGGATTTAGATAGTGTCAATAAGTACCCTGTTCCAGTTCGGATCCATGGATGACAGAAATATACAACCCCAGTTTAATTGGGCCCAATTGATAAGTGGGTCAGATTCGGGTACACCAATCAACATTCGGTTGGAAATTGGTGGTTGAATTTCCCAATATTATCATTCTTTATTTTTCCTTTTCTTTTTAGGTTTTAGTATTAGAAATAGCATATCTGTAGTGTCGACTGGACCACCATTCCGGACCCAAGTCCCATTTCGGTTTCTAATTCATACTCAAAATTAGAATTGATAGGACCCAAAAGACCTTGGGCTACCCGAACCTGGGCCCACAAGGCAAGGCCTAGGCCCGAAATCAAACGGACCTGGAGCTGGGCCATGATGGCTATCATGGCACAAGCCAAGCCCGAAACCGTGGCCAGCCATCCACATTTAGTGCAACATCTCGGCTGTCCAGTGTTCCCCATAATGACATTTGACAAAAATGCCCTATAAATCTTAAAATGGCCGGGCCGGGCTGACGAGTTCTTAAACAAAGACCGAGTCTGGTCCCGAAATTAAACCAGGTTAAATAAACGGCTAGGGCCAGCCTTCGGGCCTAGTGTTCTAGCCCAAGCCCACACTTAAGATTGATGGTCCAGTCTAGCCAACTGACAGCCGTACTGGGATCCAAATCCGGAACCGCATTATATTCGGACCATGGGCCCGGATCTGATTCCCGTAGTCTTAAGTCGGGTTTGGTAGAATTAGCATCCAACATGAGCGTGACACGTTGACGGCCATAATACTGTGACTGTAATAGGATATTCATTGGAAAGGCTCACGTAGAAGATTCCTTACATATTGAATGGTCAAACGATCCAAACCGATGATCTGATGGGACCCACATTAATGTGGCACATTGACCCGATTGGAATATACTATACATTTGATGATTGGTGGCCTAATAAGAGACGAGAAAATAAGCTTGGAAAATAAGACCAAACATCAAAGTATCAAAGGATGATTTCCAGCCATAGGATTATCGAGATATCTTGCGTATGAACGGTCTGCATTATTCAATATGGCAACGTGGCCCACTTGTTACAGACGTGCCTATTTTAACCCTGATGAATGTCCACTGGTATGCAATGTCACTTGCGAGGCTTGAGTTGATCGTGTAAAGCAGAGATGTGCAAGGGCATCTATCATCCTACCATTTGGAAGGAAGACCTATGAAGTGCATCGGACCGTTGATTCTGCGGGCCATAAAAAATTGATGGGTTATTACCTAAAAATTGTGACGACTAATCAATCGGATGGAACGTGGACTGTAATCTAATTGGATAGCTACCATGATCCTGTCAGGCCTCTTGCTCATCCACACCGTCCCCACAGTATTGTGTTGCAAATGGGCTGAGCCTGAGCTTTCAGCTAAAAATCCAGCGCTGAAAAACTCATTCCAAGACCTCCGTTGGATATCAGGACCCCGCTTTCTTGGCTAGGGTCAAATTCTGTGGCCCGCGTGCCAGATCTTGAATTTTGTTCTCTGAAATAAATGGGGCCACAGCAGATCCGGTGAAATTAGACAAGCCTATCCTAACTGATTTAAAGCCTAGCCCTTTTTGGGCCTAGATCTGGAGGTCCACGGTCCGGATTTATCTTGCTAAACAACTGGGCCAGGTGTATCATTGGATTCATGCATACACATCTCAGCCCTATTGGTTAAGCTTAAATCCAGCCATAACTGAGAAGAACATACATTGGCCTGGGCGAAAATGGCCCACTTTCAACTATAGAATGAGATGGTTCTGGCCATGATTGTGGAGATTATCTGGGCAGACCATTAAAGGTTTGCTACATAGGAATGTATCTCTCCTTGTCAGTAACCCCATCATGGTGAATGATCGCATGTGATCGGACCTTAGGGTGATTACCATTCATTTGAGCTATCTGGGGCCCACCATGATGTGTGGGTGTCATCCAACCTGCTTAGTAGATGCACCCAGCCTCATCCATAAATCAGGTGGGCCACACAAAAGGTAACAACGGTGGATAATGGGGAGGGTGATGCCTGCCATAGAAACTTCCAATGGAATGCGTTGTCCTCCAGTGTTGTGTTCATACTATCCAACCTATTCATCAACTGCTGCAAGCCAGGATGAAGTGTCACACCAATACTCAGGTGGGCTTAAAAATTTTAAAAAATTAAAATTCAAAATTAAAAAGTCAATCTATCAGTTTTACGCGTGACCGTACATTGCCCCATTTGATGCAACTTATTTACACCCGTGAGTATCATGGCTAGATTAAACAGTCTAGAAAACATAATATGACAGCCATATACATCATATACATCCGATGATAAAGATAAACTTCAAAGCCAAGATAAACTCTTGCCAAGCACATTGCTGCATCAAGACCGACAACTCCATCATCGGATTCCCTCTAAATTTCTAAGTCCTTTGCAATTTCTCAATCATATCATGGTGACCAAATTATAGCTGTTGAAATTTTTCTATGACTATCTCACAACTGTTGAGGTTCAGAAAATCATCCGCTTTATGGCTATCTCACCCCCTCAAACCATCTCTGACAACCTTTTTCGGCTTTTGTTTACTTTCATATGCCGATTTTACTGAATCTCTAATCTTATTAATAAAATTAGTATTTAACCTTTAAAATCATGTTTTACTTTCTTATGATATTTTCATGGGCAAATATAATTAAGCTGTTACAATTGTGTAAAAAGTCCTTGTTTTAGAGTAAAAGGAATCCATCTAAAGGATTAACATTCCCTTTCATAAATCACTCAAGCTATTTAAAAATCGGTGGTTGAGTAGTAAGGCTAGTCTTAATAAACATGTTCTTAATATGGCAGTTTCAATGCCTAGGGTCAAAAGGCATTCGGTTTAATTAGAGTTGAATATAACTCTGGCATGCCTAGCATATACATACTTATACATACATAAATGAAATCAGTCCATCGTTGCACGTGTGGTCATACATTCAAATTGAATAACAATACATCCTACCAGGCTGATTTTTAGGACGTATAGTGAACACGAGGAGGCACACTAAATGCACGGTTTAGATTACACAAACATATCATGTGTGGACACTACACAGCTCAAACTTGTGATAATTATAAAAAGTTTGGATGAATGTGAACACCGTCACCATCTAAGCCTTATCCTAACTAATTGGAGTTAGCCACATGATCCCCATTCTACTGTATCAAAAGCCACGGAGTCATCGTATCTACATTCCCTCGGCTTATCACCTTTAGTGTCCTTCCTCTCTTTTCCCATTTGCATTCATTTCAATTCTACTCTTTCTTATTTTGCCTCTCAATCATCTCAACACTCATCTTATGAACATGTTATTGCTTAACTATATAACACTATCTAATAAATCATGGCATTTAAAGACATGTGAGCATTGCAATTCAATCTCTGCCATGGGCCTAAACTTTTATTTATACTGACATGGCCCATTATTTCCCACAAAACAGGCCCAAAACGTACTGGAATGTTCAGTTCGAATGGCTGCCGAGAAGTAATAAGAAAAGGCTCCACCAACGATGTACTCGATGAACACCTGATGAATGGAAATAGGATTGCGTACTGAGTTACTCAGTAAGCTACGCTTTTATGGTACTGAGTAAACTCAGTCGGGCATACTATGAATGTATGTGGCTTATCCACGCCGTCCATCTGTTCTTCCAGATCATTTTAGTAGTGATTCCAAATTAGAAGTATTCCCAGTGTTCAACTGGACCACACCAACGGAAACAGTGGGAATAATGACTTCCACCGTTGAAACCTTTCTGGGGCCCACAGTGATGTTTATTTGTCATCCAACCTGTTCATAAGATCACAAAGACATAGATGAAGGGAAAACACAAATATCAGCTTGATCTAAACCTTCTGTGGACCCAAGAAATTTTCAACAGTAGAATTTCACTGTTTCCTTTGGTGACGTCTACTTGAGATTTGGATATATATCATTTTTGGGTTCAAGCCATCAAATTATCTGTTAAAATGGATGGACGGAGTAGATAAAATATGTAAATAACGGTGGACCCCACAGAGTTTACTCAGTACGCAATCCGCTTCCTGATAAATGGACCAGCCTCATCTTTGGGCCAGACACGGCAACGTTAGGTGACACATGATGAATAGCACGGACCTCTTGCCCTTGCGTGTCGTTGCTATGGGTGAATATGTGAGCTGTAGCGCACACAAACTCACGTGGCGCAAGGGTGCGAGATGTTGTCTACTCATCAGGTGGGGCCCACAAGCTCCACCACAAAATGCAGCCGGTTCTCTCATCGGCTGGCCACATAGGTACAATCATATTCAATATAAATCCAAAATAATGTCGGTTGCCCATCCGGCCTATTATAGCCGTTAGATTTAGCGAGTTTCAATGCTCAAAAGCTATTTGGATGGGTCCTTACTCTTGCTCGAGTGGCAGACTCTCAGGAGTTTCAACTTCCGGTGAACGGTTCGAGGACCCATAGGTGGTGAAATTCCACCAGCGTGAGTGTGTGGGGTGTGTGAAAATAAATAAATAAGCTATTTGGATGGGCCATATTGTAGATGGGGTACAATAAAAGAAGAAAAAAGAAAAAGAAAATTTCAAATTAAAAATATAAATTTTTGTCTTTAGTAATGGCTATTTGTAGTACATTATTCGAAAGTTAAAGATCTCTAATCTCGAGTAATTATGAGACGGCCACCATGAGCTATGTACTTGTCAGATTAACGGTTTGGATTACAATACATGATCCTAATTCCAATTCCTACAGCACTAATGTCTGATGAGATGTATGAAACCAATTGAAAAGATACAATTGGGGATTTGGGTTCCTTTCCAAGTTTTTGTAGAAAAAGCTTATTCTACAAGGTTGTGTGTGGGGCTCACCTGGTGAGTGCATGGCGGTCAAAGTTGAGTGCCTGAAAAATAGACCGACCCAACCATCACGTGGGCACCAGGTGTTTTTGAAGGTTTTTGGCAGTTGTGCTGTTTGTTTTTTGAAGTGGTCCATCTAATGATCTGGTGCAACTGATTTTTAGCATATCCCATCATCATGGTGAGGCACACTGAATGGACGGGTTAGATGGAATAAATAAACTGCAGTGGGCCATACATAGGCAACAGAGAGAATGCAACAGAAAGCAAAATGTGAAATAAGTTGAAGATAAACTAGCATCAATGATAAGTAAACACCTTCTACTTCGTTTGTTTTACTAAAGGAAAAATCCTGAAAATGTTTTTTTTTTTTTTTTAAACATCTGCTCTATTCAGAAGCTCTTTTCCGTTCATGTGACTTGTATATCTATACTTTTTGTCAAGGAGGAGAAAATAAATGAAACATTTTGTTGTAGTAACTACTGAATGTCAAATACATGTAAATGCATTGTCAATGCAAACTGACTGCATTTCCAACATTATATTTTGTCTAAACAGGCATTTTAGGGCGTGTTTGGATACTACCAAGTTATAATTTTTTTCCGCTTAAGTTAGCTTGGTAAATATAAATAAAATAATAAATTATTATTTTTTTGTTTTTTATAAACTAGCACTCACACCACAAAGGTTTTTCACTACAAAGAGTACTGGAGCTTAATACCTCAGGTTGAAACTCCTGCGACTCTATTACTATTATGCTTAAAGCCACTTATCCTTGCAAGTGCTTTTTTGGTTTTTTAGCTTTTCACCTTTCTTCTTTCCCTCTCTTCACATCGAAGGTGGGGCCCACAGAATGTACACTCCACATTAAAGGTGGGCCACACATGATGGATCACCCATATTAACATCGGCCCACATAATAGATGGTTCACATTAAAGATCAATCCCTAAAGATAAATAGTCCACATCCAAAATGGATAAGTATAATGAACAACCCACTTCAAATTGGGGGTGGTGGGCCACATCAGAGGTGAACCCCACATGATGGGCAATCGACATTGAAGCTAAGCCCCACATGACAGATGGTCCACATCAAAGGTTAGTCCCTAATAATGAATGACCCACATTCAAGGCAAACCTCGTGTGAGAGCAAATCACATTGAAGGTGGGCCCGGCATTATCTACCGTCCACGTCAAAGGTGGGCTCTAAGAATGGTCAATTAATAATGGTGGGCCCGACATGATCTACCGTCCACATCAAAGGTGGGCTCTAATGATGGTCAATTAATAATGGTGGGCCCCACATGATAGATGATCCACATCAAGGTAGGCACCACATAATAGATGTCCACATCAAAGGTCAGCCCTTATGATGAGTGGCTCATATCCAAGACAAGCCTGCATGATAGACAACCCAAATTGGAGGTGGGGCCCACATGATAGAGGGTCCACATCAAAGGTTGGCCCCACATGATAGAGGGTCCACATCAAAGGTTGGCCCCACATGATGGGTGAGGGGTGTGAGGGGGAGCAAACGGCTCGAGGGATAAATAATTTTAATGTTGGAAGCCAGGCATGCTTTTCTACTTTTGGATTGGTAAGTATATTATTTAACAAATATATTTATCTATTTAGTAACTTACCGTCTAAACACCTCATATCCATTAATGGGCTCAAAAAAATAAAAAATCTTCACTCGTTTTTAGCTAACAAAATTTCTTACCACAAATAGCCGTGTTCGCATCCATACGCAGTTACTTTACTTCTCTGCTTCTCTATAAATTAAACAATCCAAATTGGTCTACCAAGACCTGATAGAAAAGAAAAATGTACTAATTGCATCTAAGTGGGGCCTATGCTGAAAGCTAAGCCTGAATGTTTAACCTTTCAGGACTTGAACCGGTTCCACCCCTTACATGTGTGACCCACCTCATGGGCAGACAATCTTGATTTCTACTTGCACTTATCTCAATTCTCATTCCCGTGTAAACTGTTCGGGGAGAGACAAGTTGACTCAAGCGACTCAGTTGGATGTAAGACTCCTATTAAGTTGGCCACACATGATCATCAGATCTGACCATTGGTCTATCAAGACCTGATAGAAAAGAAAAATGTACCAATTGCATCTAAGTTGGGCCTATGCTGAAAGCAAATCCTGAATGTTAAACCTTTCAGGACTTAAACCGGTTCCACTCCTTACATGTGTGACCCACCTCATGACCAGACAATCTTGATTTCTACTTGCACTTATCTCAATTCTCATTCTCTTGTAAACTATTTAGGGAGAGACAAGTTGACTCAAGCGACTCAGTTGGATGTAAGACTCTTCTTAGGTGGGCCACACATGATCATTAGATCTGACCGTTGGATTATTCAGATTGAGCGATTTAGTGGGCTCCACTTCAGTTGTGATCATTATAAGTTGGTTTAGGGCGGGACGCTTGAACCGATGTTCATATACTCAGTTATTAAGACAGATATGGAAACCTATGGTGTGGAGACCCTAGAGGGAGAAGTGTGATGGGTAAGCTTATAACCCTCTTTTTTTTATATATAATGATGTCTTAGTCCCCTCACCAACATATGTGATAAAACC
The DNA here is from genome assembly GCA_037074715.1 of Magnolia kwangsiensis. Lineage (NCBI taxonomy): Eukaryota > Viridiplantae > Streptophyta > Magnoliopsida > Magnoliales > Magnoliaceae > Magnolia > Magnolia kwangsiensis. The sequence continues at coordinate 15,016,851 of CM073572.1, read as the reverse complement.
ATAGTCCCATTGAAGGTTCTCCTAAAGTTGTAAGGTGCAGACGATCAAGATTCCTGTTGGCAGAATATCTTCTAAATCAGGTACTATAACGCCCTGAAAATCAGGGGTTGAGCAAGGAGCCCAACTCCCAAGTTCCAATGCATCACTTATACAACATAAATAATGATGATTTAATATTGTCTGTATTAGTGCCTTAAACATGAGTGAGATTATACCAAACAGCATATCATACACTAGAGACAATTAATTACGCAAGCGGAAGACGGTGATAAGTATATATAACATATAAGTAATTGTAAGTCTTCTTAGTATGATCATGTTACCAAGTCAAATAGTTACATGAAAATTCTCAAAATATGCAAAATGTATAATGTCATCTAGTCAGCAACCCAATAATCCCCATCGATCAGAGCGGTCTACATAGACCCTCCTGACAACTGCATGTAAGAGAACTCCTCATCATCGTAATAATCTGGATCTGCCTCAAAAGCATCGCCACCATTTGCATCTACAACAGGGTCTGGTTGATGTTTAAAGCACCATCCCAAAATGTGGGAGTGAGTGATCAACTCAGTGGAACTATGAAGCAAAGGTTAATATGTTATCAATTCAGTCAAGCAGTCATGATAAAGCAGTACAACACTCATGTCCTAGGTACTCTTATTAATGCAAGTATGGTATGTTATAAAGATGCATGCCCTCGCCTGCACTCCCTCTTGTGATAACATCTAACAATCGCGGCATGCAACACTCTCACTGTGTTTTTTCACTTCAAAGGCACATGCAATGCGGTGCATAAGCGTGATTACCAAGTTCTTATTAGACCTTTTTATACAGCAGGATTGGAAAGTTAAGGTATCTCCCTTATATCATTTTCCAAACAATGATCCATTTTAAGGTCGTCAGTCATAATTGATCTCATACGATATTACGGTTTCAAGTCGCTACAAAGGGCTCGTCACCACAATGCAAGCCTAGCTGATACTCTAGTTGCTACGGAAAGACTCGTCACTTCAGCGCAATCTCAGGGTATACTCGAGGTCACTACTAATGGCTCGTCACCAAGTCGTAGGCCGACAACTCGAATACAGTGTCCTATATCACTGTACTCGGCTCACGAGCTTAGGTTGCTCACTGGTCACTACGGGTGGGCTCATCATCCCAGCGTAAGCCGACAGCTCGACCACGGTGTCCCATACCACCATGTTCGGCTCATGAGTCTTAGCAGATTGAGGTCCCAAGGTTACACGGGTTTTCGTTGGTGAGTTTGGTACCTTAGATTAAAGCAATGATGTCCATACATGGTGAACATATATTAGGCCAATCGGGTTGCTTGATAAACTTGACTGATACGAGCATACATTGAGTCGATCGACATGGAACACGTAAACAACTCCGCGTGGCCTAACTAGTGTCAATAAGCAGTATACGACTCAGATTCATCGGGCGTGTCTATTGTGGTTAAGTAGTTTAACCACCGTTCAGAGACATTTACCGATTGTCTGAACTATATCGTAGCCCCAGCCACGTTCCAACAATAGCATTTACATATAGTAATTCAAACAGTATATGACAACTGAAATCAGATATAAATCTTACTTAAGCAATTTAACAAGCACATACTACACATATTATTATACATAAACATTTCATCCATACAATACATAGTAATAAGTTAGGTTATATAAATGATACGATAATCGTAGTTAAGGGAATTGAGAATCTTATCTCAACTTCCACAATACATGCATTTAAGTAAGCATTTTTACATTCAGGCATTTTATCAAACACTTAGGCTACACATATTATAGACATGCAATGTAGTAGTTATAACAGGTATTATAGCAAATCCGTTCACAGAGGGTTCATCATACGTAAAACAAGCATGTATTCTCAGTGAATAAACATGGCAAGCATAAATCATAATTCCGTACTCATTCACACATTTCAACAAACACATGAAATGCATTATAAATCAACATAGTTTATATATATATATATAAAATACACAGAAACCCTCATATCTAAGCACATGTAATAGAAATCAAGATAGTCATAAATCATTACTGACATTGAAAGCTCTGAAAACCATAACCTAAACATTTATAATCCGCACCTTTCATCGGTAAACTCGTAACGAACTCAGTTTAAATGCTAAATCCTCATCTACAGCGCAACGATAACCTATAACATGTAATAGGTTAACTACTGCACCTTCTACTCTATTTGAATATCTAAAACAAATTAGGATTTGAATTTCTTACCCAAGTATAGAGTTGGAATCTCCGAAATAGCGATACAGAAGCAGTGGTTAAGCACATGGAGCAGCAAGGATCAAATTCCAGGAGCAACCCCAACTCTCTCTCCCACTTTCTCTCCTTCTCTTTCTTTTCTTCTCTCCCTTAGGGTTTTAGAAAATTATATGGAATGAGAGAGAGAGGGGTTAAAGCCCTTATATAGGCCCAGAACTGATAGGAATGGCCTCAGGGCCATGGTATACTTAGGTTATAACTAAGGACAGGCCGTTTCGGTCCAACAGGGTGGTTTTAGAGGTCCCTTTTCTGCGTGCGGTCGGACTTAAGCCTCCTGACCATGGATTTAGGCCAGGATAAGTTTTTGATCCGATCAGGTTTACAGATCAACCGTGGAGAATTAGTTTTAGTTCAACAGTCACCGGTACTCAATCAGGGCCACAAGTACTTTGACATGTGTTGAAAATTTTTCCTGATCCGAGGGTGTAATTGGGTCAAATTCTGACAGTCTGAATCCTTAGATTTGGCCTACAAGCGAACCGACTCAATTCACTTAAGTTTCAATTCATTTCATAAAGATATTCACGTTTCTCACACACTTCGCTCCGGGCTCAAGTTGTGCGTTTCTAGGTACTATTAGGACTTGATTTCTGAGGTAATTGTCAAGTCCAGCAAGGTGGCCATAATCGTATAGTTTTTTATTAATCAGACTTTCGACGTGCGGTCCAGGCCTGATACTGAGTTTCATGATGCTCCTGAGAGTAAATGAATTTTGAGATGGATCCTAAGTTTTAGAGTAATGTAACGTCACTGGTTCTGCTAGTTTTGGGTCTCGCAGATCGTATTTAAAGTGATTAGTGATAATTTCACCGGTAATCTATTTTAGTACTTAGTTAATTCACATCTAATTTCTAAAGGATTTGGTCCTTAGTGATTTCTGTCTGAGGTGGTACTCGAGTCTTTGTACAAATTTTTCTGAGATGTTACAAGTACGCTTTTAGATTATGGTTTTGAATCTCCATTATTGATGCATAGACGATCCATTAATTGTGCAATACAGGTATAACATTTGGTATCAGAGCTACTTATGCATCAATTTTGGTAGATTTCTTTCGGCATTGCCATGATCACCCAGAATTCGGATTTCCCTGGGACCCATCCAAGATCGTTTGCTCGGACGAATTTGAAAACCATTTTTTAGGCCTCTAAAATTAAGGCTACTCTGGCCATGATCAGATCTAGGTTTTGCTAATGCTTAGATCTGTGGCCGCCAGCAACGCCGCTGCTCTGTTTAAGCGATATGGCAGTGACTCCATATACCTGACCGGCAATGGGTAGGGAGATTCAGACGTCGTGGCCAATTGGATTTCAGTTCAATCCCTGTTATATACGTCATCTTCCTGCATTCAGATCGGTAACCCTGTGATGTCATTGCCGAATTTCAGCAACCCATCTATGCGTCCTAGATTTGCAGATTTCGGTACCATGTCCGACAACGGATTGTTGTCCATTGTTGCAGCATCCATCCCGAATGGGCAACTGACGGAGATATAGCAGAGAAGCTTTGCACTGCCATTAATGGTTGTTGCCCATGGTAGCGATGGGGTTTTTCTGATTAGAGAAGTCATGGCCATCGGTGATAGATCACCGGACCGATGGCCTCCATCTTCTTGCATCTCTGCTTCTGTTGGCGGCCATGGCCAATCACCGTCAATGCCGGACCATCTTCCCTATCAGCAGCAATGGTGGATGCCGAACCCATCTCTACTGCTGTTGACAGTTTGGGGCAGGAGCAATGGAGATGATGGGCAGGGTGGCCAAAATCTTCATCACCATCGTTGGTCGTGGTGCCGACGCCCGACTCATGGTGATGGAGATGGTTTTGGAATGGGATTACGGCTAGGATTTTACTGGATTTACAGAGATGTGGTTGGGGTTTTGGAATAGGAAGTTTCTTGTTTTGGTATTTTTTTAAGGGTTGTCAACAGATTTTTGTTTCAGGATAATAAAAGGGCTTGGGTCTGATTTTAGTTTTGTTTGGGCGGCTAACTTTGGGCTGTTTCCTATAAATTATCAGCCCACTTGTTGGAATAGATTTCAGGCCTTGATTGAAGGCCCGCTTTAAAGAAATCATGAATGTTAATTGGGTCCTTTAATGGTTATTTTTGGGTTGGGTGTTGGGCCTACTTGATGTGCTCTTTTAGGCATTTTCTAAACCTAATTCATGCCTAATTTTAAGGCCCACTTATTGTCATCTGTGGGCCAAGTGATCGGCTGCCTTGAATTAATTTAAATGGGTCTGATTAAGGCACAATCATGCTTGTTTTAGGCCTCGGTTAAAACATTATAATAATTGCCTTTAGAGTAATAGTGGCCTGCCTTAGACTCTGAGGCCATATGACCTTAGATGTTGTTGTCATTTAACCGTTGAAATAATTCTACTTGGGCCATTTCAATACAAATAAAATCTAAATTAATTGATTGATGGTTGGTATGTTATATTTTTAAAACAACCCTGGTAATTCCGTAAATATGATTAAATACATCATTTAGTTTTGATCTAGCGTGAAGTAGGGTCATTACCCATATGTTTAAGGTTGATAGTAAGTTGTTGACCATTAGGATTTTAATCCAACCATTACTTCGGAATATGTTTACCCTATGGGCGGTCAACATCAGTCATATTTTGGGCCAAATCAAAATTATTTCAGAATGGTCTGTTATGGGCAAGACCATGCAGCTCTGATAAGTTTCAATGTAACTCTGACTCAGCCAAGTTTTGGGCAATCACCATTTTAAAACTACTATCTTTAGAAAGCTGCCAGCGAGCGCGAGCAAGACTCGTCCTCTCCTCTCTCTTAAACACACAAGTTCTTTGGGGCTCACCATGTTTTATATGTAAATTCGTCATATGAAAATCACCATAAATATAAAATATCAATAAGATAATAGCAGTAAAATATCAATATGATAATAAAGGTCGTTTGGCACTGAGGAAACAATAGTAAATGATGGGAATGGGTAATAAATGCATAAAATAAGTGCTTGTGAAGAGTGGGATGGAGGTGGTAAACGCATTTTATTTATCATCCTTTTGGCTTATTGTGATTCTTTACCAAAAGTTATGTTTTTAAATCCTTTTACCATGTTTTATTATGGATGACGTCAACATTAAAATCAATACTATACTTGCTCCAAGAATTGGTGTGCCTCAGTATAACGTCCTGAAAATTGGGGGTTGTATATGCGCTCAACTCCCATGTTCTCGGGTATCACTTATATCCAATTTCACTGTTTTATATTTAATCATGTTTAAGTGCACAGCGTGGAATCACTTGAATCATGAATCACCATTCATAACTAGTCTACTGGTATAGGAATGACAAAAATATACAAGTCCCAAAAAAATATAATCATGAGTCGCACAAGGCGTTGCCCAACAAAATCACAAAATATGTCCAAATGAGTGATAAGCTGGGTCCAACACCCAGCAATCCAAGATCCGTCTACTAGGCCAATGGAGAACCGCCTATTAGCTGGAAGTAGGACAACTTGTCTTCCTCATCAAGACTCGTGCCGCCAGGCTCCTCGTACTCTACATCACTTGCAACTATGAGAGAGTTTGGTTGGTGTTTTAAAACACCATCCCAGAGGGGAGTGAGTGATCAACTCAATGGGTGCTATTAGTCTTAAATTATAACAAACTTCATTTATATTATGAATTTAATGAAAGGCAATACATTCATAAAATCCTAACTAGTCTTGTTAATGCATGTGCATGTATTATGATATGATGCATGCCCTCGCAACGACACTCCCTCAAACAACTCCATCTAACAATCGCGCGTGACCAGCACTCCCTCATTGCGACCTCAACTGTCGAGTCGTCAAATCCTAACTAATGCAATGCATGAACCATGTTAATCGGGTATTTAGTTAATTCCGTTCATCTAACAGATTTGTGAAACTGGTACACCCCACATATCAATACCCTTATCTAGTTAAGGGGCCAAGGCCCCTCAACGTGCGAGGCAAAGACCCTATGATCCTTGATCTTGTCGAATTCTCTATCCCCGACTTCATGTCAGTGCTGAGAGAAGGGATCACTCGTAGGCACTACCGAGAGGCTCATCACCCCAACGTAGGCCGACAGCTCAGACACAGTGTCTCATTCCACCATGCCCGGCTCACGAGTCGGTAGATCAGTTTTAATTTGGTTATCAATGGGTTACAACGGTTGAAGGTTGTTCTCGGTTCCATACATACGTGAGCATACAGGGTTAAGAAATAGGGTTGGCCAGTAAGCAGACTAGATTGCATGCATTCAGGCGAGCACGTGACAGAGGACATCGGGTACGAGCGACCCATGTAGTCTAACTACTATCGCCCACACACACCTGCCCAAATCCACGGGTTTAGCTTCATTATAGTCCTACCAACAGGACTATCATCTCCCTCCTCAGATTCCTGACTAACCCAAGGGTTTTGATGGTAGATCATAACATGCCAACAATCAGAGTTATCAACTAGCATAAGTAATAGCATGCATTCATATTTCCCACATAGAATCTAAGTTCTTCTACAAAGCAAATGCTAACAGTATTATGAATAAAAGTGCAAGTGTTGTGTGGGTTAGTGAGGAAGGCAAGCATTTCATATATCTCCTAATACCAAAATATACACAAGGGTTAGTACATCAAACAGTTATGGAGAAAACATCATACATGAACCGAGTAAGAAATGTACAAACAATCATCATTAGCATACCTAATCATGTTTAAGAAATAACAAGTATTCCATCATCATTCCACATTGTTTTGGGGAGGATCCAAAGTTTAGGGTCTTGTCTAGGTTTTGCTAGATTACCCAAATACGTCACCCAACAAACAAAATCATTAGATTCATATTAAAATTGGTGCTAAGCTACCTAAGAACAATAGTCCACACCTACGGATTATTGAGATCTTGGGATACGACCTATAATTGCCAACTTGTGGGTGGATTCGTAGAGACCCTGAGTCAAAGGAACTTTGCATGTTAGGATTACATGCAATATTGTCACGCCCCAAACTCAAAAATCGGGCTCATAAAATTTTCGATTGCCGAATCTAGCACTGATAGCCTCCGTAGAACCCCATTCTCGACTCCCAGCGCCCATTCGCTAGGTTCCGATCTTGGGATGCTACGAGGAGGATTTTCATTGACAGTTTGATTCGTAATAAGCATAACCAAAGGCATAACCCACAAACAACAACCAAAAACTCTATTACATTTTCGCTATGATCAAAAACTTTACAAGTACAATGAGCATAAAGGGAAAATACAATGATGATGGACCAAAAGCTCCAAAATAATTTGTCACGTGCTCAAGCTTCAGCGCTACTACGATCCAATATCACCTGCACACAACAGTCGTGCATAAGCTTATAAAAATCTTAGATGGTGGTGAAAGTGTGTGCGCAAGGTAGTAATATGATCATGTAATATCAGAGTAATACGGAATATACTGATAGATCCATGAATACTGTTAGCCGTACCAAGGTCATGCAATGCAAAGCATGAATGATATCGGTCACACCAGGGCTATGCGATGCAAGATGCAAGTCAAGCATACAATCCTTATCTAAGTCCACATATCAATACAGCTCAACTCTGGAATATCACTGGAATCTAGTACACTCTAAACCAGATCGCCGCCCCATCGCGCGCAATAAGATAAGTGGAAGAGACCTCACTATCCGTCTACCAATGTTGAGCTCGACTCATCGATAGCGGACCCATTCCTCGAGCTGGTCAGACTCAGCATAGCTTTGCCCCTACTAACGGGCGGGTAAGGCCACACCCCCTTCCAATCGACCACGCCACAGTGAAAAGTGCGACCTTCTGGTAATCGACACTCGGCACTCCTGTACCCACTCGGTCTAGACGTTGAAGCAACCTCTTAGTACCATAAGGGTTTAAGGACTTTCACCCAGGGATATCTATCGCACCCCATGTAGAACAAGATTTTTGATATGCAATCCTGCCAACCACGATACGCCTGTGGAGGCTACAGCCCTGATGTCGCTAGGGCGTACTGTAACCATGTCACACAATGCATGAATCACACTATACAATCATGCAGTAATCTTGCGCATAATGTGAGCTCATGTAAGGCAACACTGCCTAACCGGGAGCCTTTAAATAATTTGTCCGAAGGCATATGCTATGATCAGTCACTTCTCATATCAAGCACATATATGATGCGTATGATCAGGAATCATGGAATTATACTAAACATGTTATAAAGTAATGCACTATCCTTAGAACACAGGTGGCCTAGACGGTCGACATATAATAAGTACGGCCTATCACTGGGCCCTAGGGAGAGTCGTAATGTGGACATCCAACCAACATTATACTCGCAATGTGGACATCAAACCAACATTGCTCCCAAGGTGTAGCTCGTAGTGAATATCATTACGTAAACCAGGCTGGGATCACACATTGCAATGGACCTTAGGTACACCCTATTAGGCCTTAAATACATCAAATGGGCCATATTATATGGGCCTTTTACTCATCAAACAGGCCACATTAATGTCACATCAATGGGCCGCACCAATGGGCCTTATGTGCATTGCAATGGGTCAAAACCTATGGGCCTTAGAATGCATCAAATGGGCCTAATCTCATGGGTCTTATATGTAACAAATGGGCTACACCAATTGGGCCCCATATGCACAACAAATGGGCCTCAACTCATAGGCCCTAGTACACCTCGATGGGCCTTAACCCATGGGCCCCTAAAACATCAAATGGACCTAATCCCATGGGCCTTAGAATACATCAAAGGGCCTAATTCCATGGGCCTTACATATATATCAAAGTGGGTCTCAACCATGGGCTGTAAATACATCGAATGGCCCCATGACATGGGTCTTACATCCAAATCAAAGGGGGACCCAATAAACTACCAAAAAAAAGAGATGGACCTCAAACATGCCAAGGTGGGGTCCACTTGGACTATGGATTCGGCTCATCTCTAGCACATGCCCAAAATGAGCTTTTAAAATGGATAGACGGTTTGGATTCAACCCATGCATCACGGTGGGGTCCACATAAGCTAAGGATCTGACTCATCCTTTTAGCTCAAGCCATAAAATGAGCTTCCAAAATGGGTGGATGGACAGGATGCAACACATGTATCTTGGTGGGTCCCACTGTCATTAGACAGTGTGTATAAAACACGTGCATCAGGGGTCCACTGTCCAGGCGGACAGTGTGAATAAAACCCATATATTATGGTGGGTTCCACCATCCACACAGGTGTGGACGGTGTGGTAAGCACGTACATCAATGGTGGGTTCCACATGGGGCCCACTGTAATGTTTACTTTCCATCTAATCTGTCCATACGGTCATGGGGACCTGGACGAAAAGGAAAAAAAATTTTCATATTGATTCAAAACTTAGGTGGACCCAAAAAATGGCTTCCAATGGTAGACATCCAATCACACTGTTTCCTGCAGTGTGGGCCACCTGAGCGTTGGATGGGGCTCATATTTGGAGGGGGCCCACCTTAGGGGGTGGCCTATCAAATGAACGAGTTGGATGGAAAATACACATCATGATGGGGCCCACGGCTGGAGCCGTGGGTCGCTGGCCGCTTGCCCGTCACACACAGCAGCATGTTGCTGTTGTTGTGTCAGAGGGGGCAGCGCCTGCTGCCCCTTAAGCATTTTATATTTTTTTTGAAAATCAGTCTACCTGTGGTTTTTCACAAGTGAGACCCACATTCAGAATATCCATCCCAACCATGGGATTCTACGACTTGTAACGGGCAAAATGAGTTTAAAGTTTCAGATTTATGGGTGTATAGTAAACATCAGGTGATTTTCAACGCTAACCACCAAAGTTTCCTATGTTATGGCCCACCAGATGTTCAGATCAACCCCTTTCTTCGGCTCAACGGCTCAAATGTTACAGAGAATGAGGTGGACGGCGTGGATCGAATACATAAATCAAGGTGGGGTCCGTATGAGCAGCCCATCAAAAACCATTTTCTTTCTTTTTCTTCTACTGACGTGAGAACGCCCACGTCAGTACACATACTCCATGTTATTTACCCTTGTTACCTCACGTCCAGCGTCCAAAGACGTTGGACGGCATGGGAATACACAACATCATGGTGAGTCCCATATGTACGTGGCCCACCTGATTTATTTATTTTTTTGAAGCTGATGCTTGTGCCTTTCTTTCTGTCCAGGCCCACTAATGGGATGGATGGTATAGATCCAACACATTCTTCTTATGGGCCCCACATGAAGTATATGTTTCATGGTGGACCACACTCACCCCTTCATCATCATCACCAGTTAAAGGGAGAGAGAGAGAGACATCGGTAAGGATGGAGGGGCCCTTCCACTATGGGCCCCTCTTACATACAAACATACATCAAGGTGGGTCCCACATATATGGACCTCAATCAAACAAAATGAATGAAAATCAAAGATCTAAGATCACCCACCATTCCTTCTTGCTCCCTAGGCTTCTCTAGCTCCTTAGCTTCGATTCCAACAGAGGAGATGATGGTTGGATGGTTGAGATGGGAGATGAAAGGGTAGGAAAGGTGGGCCACACTTGTGGCTTGAGAAGGCTTGGAGAGCTTGGGATGCATGGAGGTTTTCTTTTGCTTGGAAAAGTGTTTAAAAATGATGGAGAGAGAGTTGTAAAGGGAGATAGAGAGATGGGTGATGGATGTGTTGAGTGATGGGTGTGTAAGAGATTTTTGACTTTTATGGCAAATGTGTAAGAAAGGTATGGGCTTTTATAAGAACTTTTGACTTTTGAGGCTTGCTTGGGAAAAGGGTTAAAAGTGATGTGTACTTGACATATACTTGAAATTTTGAGATTGATGGATTGATGGATTGATGTGACTAGTCGTAGAGATTCTTTTGAGTTTTGCAATGCGCGGCGTTTTCCTAACACCGAACGTTGGCTCACATCTCCTGACTAGGGTATCACCTCGGCACGTGAGTCGCGGCATCGGAACCGCAGTGACGACATGGTCGCTATGATAAAGGTCTTGGATTGAGTCAATACGGGTTGACGGCATACGAATCAGGGTCGCACGTAAATATCGATTATGGGTCGAAGGTTGCCGGAATTCGACCGGTAAGACCGTAGAAGTTTATGGAACAGTACGGTCTAAGATACGGGTCTTACAAACATCTATCTCAATACAAAGAATCTCAAGAAGATGGGTGTTTACCTCTCCAATCAGTTGGAATTCAAATTTAGAGTAGTGGGAGTGGGATCTCTTCTGAAAAAAGGAAGGAGTTGCAATGATCGACTTCTCTTGGGCCCCACCTTCATCTATGGCCCACTTTCTCTCCCTTCTTCACTCTCCCTTCCTCCCTCTTTTCTTTCTTCTTTCTCTCTTTTCTCTCTTCTCTCTTTCCTTCTCTAGGGCAAAATCGTATGGGGAGGGGGTGCCCAAATGAGGCCCATTTATAATTTCAGATTTGGTGTAAATGGCCCTAAGGCTAGGTTTTTACTATACTAGACCTATGAGAGAGTCTTTCTAAGCTCTAGGACCTACTATGGGGTCTACATATTGATATACATCGTAGGATAGTTATCCCTAATGATGATCTATGTATGGATATGATCGGCCCACCATTTGGATGTGTCAATCAACGGACATGTTAGAAGTATGTTTAACGGTCATCGATGGTCGATCGAGGCCGCGACTATACGAATATGAGCAGAGAAATATCCTTACTCCACGTGTGAAGTTTGGTCGTAAACCGACGGTCCGAAATCCTCAACTTTACATAAGAGTAGACGACCTAATTTCCTTAAGTTTCTTCCTTTAAGGTATTCACACTTCTCATACACTCGTCCTTTAACCCAAGTTGAGCGATTCTGGACTGCACCTAGGTCCAACTCCCGTGATGGACGTTAAGCCCAGTAAGACGGATATTGTTTTATAGTTTTAGAACTAGTGGCCCACCAACGAGTAGTATAGAGCTTGTTCGAAAAATCGAAGCATTTGTGGAATGAATTAGGTACTGAGATTTCTTGTAAGTACTGATTAAGGTTTGGATTAACTATGTTCATCGTGTGACTTATTTATAACTAGTGAAAGTGGAGACTTGGTCATGATTACTCTAAGCCGTTGGTTTTAAGCTAAAAGAGTAACGGGGTTCATTTGGTCTATTAGCTAAGATCCAAGCCTTGTTTTACTCGGCTTCGGTTGGATCTTTAATTTAATTATGATTGTCTTGATTTATTAGCGATAGGTCGGTTAGATTTGGGCCCTACGTGAGTAAATCATGGGGCTAAACTTGATGTTCAAGTGATCAGGAGAATTCGTTGGCTTCCTACGGTTGATTAATTAAACTTGTGCGGTTCTTTACTCGTTTCACCTGTGTATAAACTAACATTAAGTGTTAATGGTCATTACATGATATTATAAGTTAATTAATAAAAAATTTTCAAGGATTTTTAAAAATCTAAAACTGTAACACCCTGGTTCTTGTGACTCGAGGACGGTCGCTCGAGTACGAGAACCCGAGGGTTACGTCATAATATAAAACTACCATTCATCTAATTATCGACACAATTCATAAAAACAAATTATAATCATAATATCAACTAATCAAAGGAGTTCAACATACGTGAATAAGAGTATAAAGTAAAGTAAGTAACGCTAGATCCCACAGCAGGAGATTTTTAATTACAATTTTCAAAGCCAGTAAAACTGAGATAATGTCTAAAAGCATGAAAGTAAATAATCCTATATCATTAGTTGAGCTCTAACGGCTCAACTGGGTCGGCATACTGTTCTTCATCTCCGTACTCCTCTTTTACTGTGCCAGGAGTGTCATCGTAGACATCATTTTTCTCGGTCATACCTGCGTCTATTTGGTGCAACCGCACTATTGGGTGAGTGAAAACTCAGTGAGAATTTTTCTCATAGATTCAACCATAACACATCAATCCAACATTAATATAACAATTTTAATTCAAAGGGCAATATAATACATATGCATTTGTATGAATGTATGAATATATGTTCAAGTCACAGATCTGGGTATGTAATCCAACTATCAAAATAAAAGATCACCCGCGGTAAGTAGACTACCTGAAAAAGGCCATAAAGGCGAGTGCGCCCAAGGACGACCTCCTAAAAAAATACTCGAAGTATGCCCAAGGAGGTATAAAATCTCAGAAAATCCTCATGTAAAGAAAGAGCGGCCCAAAGTGCACAAGTGCACAAACCTGATGATAGGACTTAGGTAATAGAACCTTGCACAACACAAAAAGATGTGACTTATGATGAACACTCGGAAAAGCTCACATGTCAGGCGTGGATGTTATGCACCATGACACACACACACACACACACACACACACACACACACACACACACATATATATATATATATATATATATATATATATATATATATATATATATATATATATATATTACTTTGATAGAATAGTAATGACCTTCAACTTTCAAATAGAAAGCATCCAACTATGCATCCCATATGAACTTCCATGATTTCTTTACATTCAAAGGAGGGCTCACCAAGAATCATGTAAATTTTCAAGTGAGGTCATATCATTCGGATTATCTAAGAGTCCTTCTATGTCCAGTAAGGACTCTTCCCATAATCATTCTTCATACTACTCACAAAGTATAATGAAATAAGAGTTTGTGGAGCTCAAGTCAATCACATTAGAGTTATGTTCATGATATAAAGATGACAAGAGTAATTTGTCTCATAGCAAACAGTAATAATTATGAAAGATAGAATCCCAATCATCCCTTTGTACACTATATGTAAACACATTCATATTTGTCATATTTTATGAACTATCCACGTGATAGGGCGAACTAAATTAGAGATTAGATAATATAAAAAGTCATGAAGATAATGTTTCTCTACACAATTTACAGATAATCTAGTGTGAAAACTTTCTTTTCTTAATATGTCTAACAAAGATATATTCATAGGCAAGTGATTATAAATGTGACATGGAGTTTATAAAGTGATACATCACATACATAATTTTAAGGAAATATGACATTAACATAATTTCTTCATGAAAATCAAGGTAACTAAGATTTAATAATCCTCAAAATTTCCTACATTAGAGATGTAATCTACATGGAAATTAGTGAATGGAAGAAGCCATAGAGGATGCTCCTCACCTCGATTGGATGAGGTGCGTCTATGAACGCCTAGTTTGAGATTGATTGGAGGTAAGTGTCCTTCAAATAAATCTGATGCAAACAGTCTCTGATGAGAGAAATATAGCATCTAGGTGAGTTAGCACTGAGTTGACTTGGATGAGTTTTCAACTACCCATTATGCCGAGTTTGACTCAAGGGTCTAGTTAGCCTTGGGGTTAGATTGAAGGCTCGATGAACCCAATGCATTTCAAAATCATACACAACCGGTAGAAGTCAGTTATACTCAACTAGAAACCGACCAAGTCAGCTCGGTTATGGTTATTGTGTTGACTCATTGGGGTAAAAACGATTGGGATAGTTCCTAACTGGTTAGGTCTGGAACACCCTTAGCTAGCCCCTAGTTCAGCTAGGTGAGTTGCTTCCTGGCCCCAACTGAATCAAGCCCTCAGATCCTAGAACGGCCTTGAGACACTGACTCGGTAGAGCCATAATGTAAAGGCGTTTGCAACCCGATGCATCAAGTGAACCTGAGCTTGTATAAAAGCATTAGTCCCAGCTCTAGGAAGAAACCGACCACCTCCATGGAGGTAGATTAGTCATTCATCTTGGAATAGAGCTGGAATGGGGCTGAGTTACTCAATTAGCGGCCGAGTTGAGATGACAGTGGCCATGGTTAGCCGAACAGGTAGATTTCTATAGAACCGAGAGAAGGTCCACACGGATTACCTGATCAGAGTGTGGTGGGGCCGTTGAAAGGGGTCCAGACGAGTCAGATGTTAGGAATGCACCTCTCAGACTCGTTTTTGATCATTGCTTTGAAACAGAACGTCCTAGCATTCCAGCAAATTGCATCAAGAGCTGCTAGTTAGCATGGATTTACAACTGAAGAAAGGTTTCAGGTTGGTTACCTGAACCAAGGCTGGAACCATGTTTGGACGAATAGGGTCTGAGAAGTCTCAGATGACTGGTTGAGAGTAGGTTCATGTTTTAGGAGAATCGGGCCAAGCAACAACTGGATATCGGTTCCAGCAGCCACTGCACATGCCTCCCTCCTATTTCTCTCATAGACACCCTCAGATTTCTCTCTGATCTGAATGACTCAACTGAGTCGAGTTGCTATCGAACCAGCAACCCACTCAAGCGGCGCTCTCTCGGTCTCCCCATCTTTCTCTTTCTATTTCTTCTCTTTCTTGTCTTGGGATTCACCCTAATAGAATGACTATTTATAATTGTTCCATTTTTGGATGGTTCTACAGTTAATCACTAGGATTAGCGTGTTGGTTAATGCAAGTAACTGAGAATGGCTTACCGTTCGGATCGCCCAATGGATGTGATCCTCAACACGAGCTCATACCATTTACCCTGATGGTCTTTAGATGGTGTGGGCCGCACGATAGACGTCTCGGATGGGTGAATGGGTCTCTCTTGTAGAAGTTGGGTTTCTCAGCTGGTTTGAGAAAGATGAGGTGTCAAAAATGGCAGATCTTGAATGGGTGGCTTATCTTCAGATTAGGGCCGTTTGGATGGTCCTGATAAGACTTAAACACCATGTGGGGTTCATATCATGGCGAAGAATGGCCATTGATTTGTACTTTTGTTAAGTTGAGCGTCGGTTTTAGACGTGGCTGCGTCTCACCGATTTCTCGGTGTTGCAATAAGTTTTTGAACAGCCCTAGGTCGTACGATCCGGATCTGTGCCCGAGAAGCTTCTCAAAACCATAGGAGGGTGAAGATCGATCTTATCTGAAATAGAAGTTTTTCTTCCACCTTTCTGTCGCGTAGGGTACTATTTTCAAAAATCGTAGGTCTAACTCGGACTTCCTCTACAGACGTGGCCTCCGTCCGACCGTCTCTAACGGTCAGATTGGTTGGAGGTGCGTAGGACATGGCTGTAGCTTCCCTGTCAGCAATTAACTTGAGCGTTTCTCATTGTTTTACTGACAGTAGTGGTGTGGTTCGTTTTCAATTGATAATCTCAACATGGTCGAGGTTGTTGGGGCCCAATGGATCAGGTGGACGGTGTGGATTTGATTTCCGTATTCAAAAAATGTTCATTTGCCCTGTTGAATGGACAGTCTGCATTGATCTAGAAACGAGCAGGAGAGTTTCTTTTGAATTCGTTACTTTTGTGAGTTTTAGCGGGTCAATGAAAGTTTGACCAGGTATTTAGGTGTCGTGCGCCGCATGAGCACACTATCTGTGTTCATGCATCTATAAAAAATGGGCTCCACGATTTGATTTCGAGCGATCAGCACCGACCATTGGTCTTGGAAGGTCCTTATTTATGTGTGGATGCTGTTATTTGAAAATTCTTGATTTCCTTGTAGTGAGATTTAAGTCGTCTGGTTCTCAAATAAGGTTTATAATTCGTTTTAAGCTTGTTTCCACTCTTGCAGAAGCTTGTACTAGGAGTTTTAGTGTTGATTATCTTAGTTAGACAGTTAGCTCTTGTTTAGTTGTGTTAGTTAGTATCATGGGGTGGTTTAAAGTCAATTAGTGGTTATTAGTTGAAATGTTAGTTTCAAGTGGGGGTGGTTCATCCTATTAAATTGAAAATTTATATAAGGAAAGAAATTATTTTAGAGTCGTTATAAAAATAGTGAAAATATAGGATGTTACACTCACTCTTATGTTTACGCAAAATTTATCCCGATCAATAAGTGTGTCTCATTAATTTATTCACGGAACTCAAAAATCATTTCAGTGTATGATTCAGGTTAGCCATGCTAAGAAAAAAATAGGGAGAGAGGCGCCACTCTTGATTTTTTCAGGACCCACCGTAATGATTAAATAAAATTTACTCCAACCGTGAGATATAAAACTAAAATATAGGCTTACGGACAAATAATTAGGTCCATCCTCAATTCACACGTGGGCTACAGGAAAGGAAACGATTTAAATGATAAATGTTATTGTTTCCCTTCATATAGCCCATTTGAATTATATAGTTGTATGATATTTGAGATCTACAACTCAAATTAAGTAACACATTTGGTGATCAGGTAGATTTTACATTAATATTATGATAGGTATGTCACCTAATATTTTTAAGGCTTAAATGGTTCTTTATGAAAATGACTTTGTTGGCTTCAATTATTGGTATACCCCACCTTAATACTATTATGAAATCCACCCCCATCATTAGGTGTGCCACTCCATTTTAGCCGTAGAGTTCAAAGATTGACTTAGTTCATTATTTAGGTGGTCCATACGAAAGAAAATAGTTGGGAGAGGTATGCTTTTTATATTGTTTCCAATTAAATGGTCCACTTGAATCATAGTTTCCAATTGGATGGTTCACCTGAATTATATATTCAGCTGAGTAGCCCTATAGCTACATGGGATGACACACTTGGTAATTGGTGTAAATTTCAGGTAAACCTTATAGTTGGTCACTAATAAGAATATACTGAAATGCATGACATGCTGGGGAAAATGTCTCCAATAAAAATTTGGGGTTAACGCGAAACTCGCATGGATAACGTGGAACGATGTTTTAAATTTAAATTTACATCAATTTGTACTTGAGATTAGGATTCTAAAATATAAGGAAATATTATAAAATTATAAAATTGCTGTTGAAATACCTAGATCAGGTTGTTATTTTCGCTTCATCTTGCAGTGTTATACTTGGATAACAGGTTTGATTGAAAATAAACACTATGGTGTTACCACACGCAAACTTACGGACAGCATTTCAATTCATTTTTCACTACGGTGTGGCTCGTCTGAGTTATAAATCTCCATGATTTACTTTTCTAATTAGTAGGAATTGAGGATAGAACGTGATGGACGGAGTGGATTTTACGTATAAAGCATAATGGACCCCACAAGCTTGTGTGTCTCACGGACGGCGTAAAACAGGTGTTGCGGGGTATTCCGGTCCAGGGAAAGCACGCTCTTGGCGTCTTGCGCAACTGCCCCTGCAGTCTGCGACGGTTATCCCGCCTCGAATCTCGACACGTGTCGGCCAGCTGGCAACAGAGGGTGAGGCATAACACCCATCCGTCCGTACGCCTGACAGCGCGTGCAGCGAGGCATTTAACTATCGTTTGACCGGACACTCCCTCCGCCCCACCTCGATCCTCTCGCCACGCGTGCCCAGATGCTTCCGCCACGTGTCAGTTTTCGGATCCCATCCCTGCCGTATCGGTGATCGTGGTTTAAACCCTCTTTTAACCCTCATGATTGTTGCATTCGGAGATCTCAGGACGTCTGACGGCAGCGATTCCAGCTTTGCTTTATTAAGTACGATCGAACGGCTGGTGAGTTTTCTGCTCCTTTTAGCTTTTTGACGAAATGGCGTGATATTTGAGGTGCGTGAGAGGCGTGAAACTTTTCTTTTTTTCCCAAGTCGGGATTTACTGACGGTAAGATTTTCTGGTCGGGACTTCGAAGATTCCCATTCATTTTTCTTTCATTTCTTCCCTCTACTCTGCCAGCCCATCAACCTTCGTACTCAGTCGCTTCTATACCATACGCGTGCATTGTTTTTTAATTTTAGAAAAACTAACTAATTTACGTTCCACTCAACCCAAAAGCCATATGGGTTGAACGAATCCTAACATCAGACTCGTGGACACTATTTGTTGAAATAAGACCGCTGTATTTTTATTTTTTAATCTTTAACCGTCCAACAAATAAACACTGATATGATGATCAGATATTAAAATAAGTGTAGTATTTGATTCACGATAGATCTAAGCTGTTAACCCTGATTTGTACGGTCTAGTTTGAATTAGATGTATTCCATATCTAAGTGCTTTCAAAGTGCCTGTGTATCATCTATTAATTACACTGCCAGTTTTTTCCCTTTATTCTTTAATAAAAAATTGTTCTTTCATAAACTGGTGGAGTGTGCTGACACATATACACTTACACGCCTGACGTCCACGCCTCATTTACTTGCCTCAATCGAAACCGTCAAAACCAGGCCACGTTGTGGATCTGTGGTTAAATCTCGAACGTAATGTTCGGATCGGGTTATGGATATCCGTTGATCGGTGGCCATACAACTGAGACAAGGAAAGGCGTTATTCAACTAATGAATGTCCTTTGATCGGACCATAAAACTCTTCTGTCAGTCTGATATGGATAGTATGCCCCATCTGCCGTAACAACTACGATTTGGACGATATTAGATGCATCTACCTTCCTCATCTAAGCTTCTCTTTTAGTCGAGAGGGCTCAAGAGATACAGTAGGGCCGGGATTAACGGATTAGGTAGGCTCATCTCTCCACTGCACTGGTGGAAGGTTAGCTTTTCATTTTAAACCGTCCATCTTTTTAGCCTCAAAGCTGTGGTTGTATTATTCTAGTCGTATGATTGGTGTGTGGTATCACACCTGTCTTGTAGGGTAGCTTACTGTAAAAGTCGGATGCAAAAATCAAGCCCGCTCCAACCATCATGCTTGCTTGCCTTCACGTAACTTTGGAGGTTCCTCGTAATTGTGAATGTGCTGTGTTGTGGCCCACACATATGATGTTAGGTTGGATGATTTAAAATATCCAAAAGGCTTTATGATTTTACTTCTTTTTTTTTTTTTTTTTCATTTTGTAAAATAGTTCTTGCCTGGCATTGAATTGAATAGGGCGAGGGACCCAAAAGTTTCTCCAAACGTGCATCAGTTCCCATTTTTTTATATTTTTTAAACTTGATTTTTGGAACATTTCATGGTGGGTCGCACTTAATGCATAGGTTAAATGTACAAATTATAGACCACTGTAGATAGATAGTTACTGTAAATTTTGACTGATGGATTGATGGGCATTTATTATTATTGTGGACCAAATTTCATATCAACTGTCATATGGATGTCTCCCATTAGGTTTTCTGGGAAATTAAGTCTCCTGATCTGTCCAAGGGATCCACTGTTTGGATAATTTCATTTGAGAAATAAATAGGGCCTCGTGGGTAGGTTGATTTTTCTTTTTAACACACTGCCTCGTGGACACTCTGATTACATCAATGTTGAAATGCATTGTCTACTGCTGAGTCATGGGTGGAATACTATACAAGATCCCGGGGAGATCGTTAATCACTAGGTGGGCAATGCCAGTATGTTGAATGTGCCCCTTTTGAAAGAGTAATGTAAGTCGCTTAATCAATAGGTGGGCAATGCCAATATGTTGAATGTGAGGCTTCAGGTAATTTCTCTTAACGGTCACCACTTCTACTCTAGGGCTGCCTCTACTTTGATGTACGTGTTTTATTCATGCTGTATATTCATTTGTCAGCTCATTTTAAAGAATAAGTCTAAATATGAGGCAAATCTAAATCTCAAATGGACATGTCACACACAAGCAATGGTGCTTGAATGTTTGCCATTAAAATTTTCTTAAAGTCTAATGTAAATTTTAATTTTCACCCCATCAATTAATTAGGTCACACAAATCTCAATGAAAAAAATGTATAAATATAAACTTGATCCAAATCTTTTATTGCCCTGGAAGTTTTTAAGGTAGCAGATTGATTACCATTATTTCTTGTAATGTAATTTATATAAGATTTAGATCTCTCTCTTTTTTTATAGAACACATATACACTTAAACCATAGTAGAGCAGATTGATTACCATTATTTCTTGTAATGTAATTTATATAAGATTTAGATCTCTCTCTTTTTTTATAGAACACATATACACTTAAACCATAGTAAGATTTCACTGTAGTAGATGTCTGAATTCATGATTTCGTGTTAAAATTCTAATAAGTCTACTGCTTAGGCATAAATAAGAACTTGAGTATACTTATTTTTAGCTCATTTTTTAAAATAAGCTTATAAATTGGATAAATGAAACGGATGAAACACACATTATAGAGCCAAAGGAGCTTTTCCGACACCAGCCTGTAGTGAGGTCAGTACTGACAACGTGAGTATGCAGCCTCCTGTGCGCATGTGTAGCTCATCACCCATCAGATTTGTTTTTTAGTTTTATTTTATTTTAATCTTTACTGGATGAATGATAAGTGTAAAACATCCAATTACTTAAGCAATGGTAAAAAAATCTTTTAATCTTGATCCAACAATACACGTCAAATCTACCATCTAACACTTCTATCAGGGATGGCCCACTAACAAAGTTGCTGTGCTGTTGGTCCCTTGTATACGTCATGGTACCCAATCATACACCGCGGTCTGTGAAGCTTCATATGGGCTTATTAAGTAATTGCACAGATAGCATGGTGCAAGTTACATTAAACCGTCCAAATCCCTGAGCCCATTGTACATGATTTTTAGTCTAAAAGGTGCACTGTTTTGGCTTCCCAACTGATTAATTTGTGGACATTTAATGAACTGTCAAAATGAAAAAAAAAAACCCTCAATGGTTCGAGTCTGTTTCTTTAATTGAAGGTCAAGATTGTTCAAACATTCGGAACATTTGAATGTGGCCCATTTAAAATGGGTCCCGCAGCTTGGGCATTTTAGCATGAGTTACTGTATGCCACGTAAGCTATTTTTGAGTGCATGGGCCCAACCATCACAGCATCTATTAACTGCGCTTTTTTTTCTTTTCTTTTTTTCTCACGTGAGATAATAAAAGCTTGGCAATTCTATGATACAGTTGAAGATTATTAATAATGAAGGTTACCAGACGAAATATTATTAACAATGATAAAATTTCGATGGTTGCAATAATACGACGTGGAAGAAATGATCCGATGCTATCATAGCTCTCTACGATTTGATCGGCAGTCTATAAAATGGACGGTTTAGATCATTTGAAGATAAAGTAGCCTAATAATCGATTTGACCCATTTATTTGGTGGGGCCATCATAGATTCCTTATGGAAGAATTACTTTTACAAGAGAATCCTAAGCAGCCCATCCATGGCTTAAAAACGGAGGCCACGGAAATGAATGCTATAAAGTTGGATTGGATGAGCTAACTAATGGGATTTTCTCATTTTAGCCCATGAAGCGAAATGTTCGTTTAACCCGGCAGACAGCTCGGATTGATTGATTGATTGATTAGACCGTACAAGTGTAGTAATGCAAATGTGCTCGCTCGCACAGCACTATAAACTATAGTTATCCTAGTTGCATCAGGATACTTGGACAGTCTAAATAATTGATCCGGACTGTCCATTAGGTCCATCACATATTCGATGGCCTAGAACGCAAAATGCAAACTAGTAGGGCGAATCTAACCATTGCATCAATAGTCTGTAAAATGGACGGCCAGTATCATTTATATAAAATAGGTCTAATTTTCAATTTGATAGATTTATTTGTTGGTCTATTGTTGCTTGCGTTTCTAAAGCGCCAAAATTATTAGGTCATCTTAACCATCCTTCCTTGCTTGGAAAATGGATGGCTATAAAAAAGGGCCCATCTTAAGGAGGTATCTAAACATAACCAGTTTGATTTTTGTTTTATTTTTTACCTCGTGGCCCATAAAATGGGTACCCTACCTAATAGACGGTTCAGATCAGTCATTTGGAATATCCAAATGTACATCTTGTTGGCAATTGATGGATAATTGAACTAGCCCGGTCGGTTTGAATATGAACTGCTGTTGCATTTTGTTGTCCACTGTTAAACAGTTATTTGTTGTCCACCTAAGAGTTAGGAATTTTCCATCTGAGAGGTTTCGGTTATAGGCCGTAGATGGTGGGCCCATAATTTCCCATGGTTTGGATCAATCAAATCAACCATGGTTCTACTTGCTTGCTCATAACCCTATGAATTTTCACTCTCTGACTCGGACGGACTGGTCGCGGTTCGTGCGAGTCAGCGAGAGAGTTGTCGAGTTGGCTCTGTTTTGGAAGGGCGACGTGTGGTACTCAACTGGACCAGACTCGGCCGAGTATGAGTTGACTCGGACGAGTAAGCAATCAATGCTCCAGAATCAGTGGGGCCGAACCTGGTGCATCACATGTCCACATCTTATATATATGTCTCTTCTCCTTTGTCATTTCGTGGCAGAAATGGAAACGAAACAGCGCAGGGTGTCTGCATCAGTAACATGGGCTGTACCTGGGCCTTTCCTTTTAAAAATGGAGAAAGCATACAGTCTTCTCATTGCATCGTAACTTACAATGCTTCTAGTTTCATCGTGACACTTTGACACCACAACCAGTTGATCCGGACCGTCTGGTAGGTTTAGCATTCATTTGATAGGATACGGTATAAATAATAATAATAATAATAAAAATCTTCATCGGATGATCTGGTCCATTCTAAAGTTGGATTACTTTTTAAAATTTATTTATTTTTTATTTTTTATACAGCCATCTGTTTTCCAAGTCTGGATGGAATTATTAGGATGTTTTTAATAAAATTATTCATTAGTGCCATAAGCAATCCATGATGTAAGCCTCGGAAGAGACGTCTCAAATTGTTGATTAGGCATTTAAAAAAATTCTAACCGTCCATTTCATAGGCTATTGATCTGATAGTTAGAATTGTCCGATTGGTGTGATTTTTACAAGATGGCCAATTAAATGTTTTCCCGGCATATTTACCGGACGAGATCGTTAGTTAAGACTGTCCAATGGTCCCAATCAAACTAGAGCACTGATATCATTCGCTATGGAAGGTGATATCGTAGAGCCTGAACATATTGCCAAATTACAAGCGGCAGGATTATTATTAAGGATTTTTATCCAGTGGGACCCACTATAGATGGAAATTGATTCAAGATACGGACAGATTGGACGATCGTAGCCATTTCAATAGTGGCCTTTGAACTGACGGTGATAAAGAAAAACACCTAATACAGTTCAGATTGATGGATATGGTATTCGAATACGTACGATTTTTGACACAATGTCCATCCATAATGAGGCCCCCTTGTTGGACGGTTCAGATTGATGGATAACCATGCCATGTGTGAAATCCAGAGAGATGGCTCGTATTTCGGGCAACCGTTCTGCCATATCCTCTCCCCTGTACGGTAGAATCGGAAGAACAGGAATATGGTACCGCCATCGCTCCACGCGGCCTGTCCGGCAGGGAGATGTATCAATCGGGTCCACATCATGAATGGATCATGTTTCAAAAAACTCATTATCAGAAAACATATCCATCACTTTCACTCAATTTCCCTCACTTAAAATTCGACCATTAACTACTTTCGTTTCCTACCGTTGCTTTGACTGCCACCGATTAGATTACTGGAATAATCCAATCAATCCGTATTTTCAACCCTTTGCCATCTACGCAGGAGATAACTAGATGGACAGATCCGATTGATACATTACATGCCACGTGTACTGAAATAGATGACTCTACCTCATTCTAGTTCTCAACTAATTCAACCATCTCAACCGTCCAACCAATAGGATGGTAGGATCGTCCACCAAAAATTCACCGGGTGTACTATTGGTGAATAGATATGTATGGTTAGAGAAAGGGCAAGTATCCTCCAATTAGTGGACAGGATCATCCAATCATGGTGGTTTCCCAGCATGGGGTCCAAGAGCTGGAGTGCCTGAATCTAAAACATGCGTTTCACGTGCACAGAGATAGAATGCTTGACAACTAACTTATATATAACCCAGCACCATAAAAGGTGTAGACCAGTGGCCCACTAGCAACATCAAGATATGGGTAGTTGTGGCCCACCAGCAACATGGAGGTATGTGTGTGTGGGACCGTTTATCCAACTAAGATGACATTAAAGGTGGGGAAACGCTCTTTAAATGCACGCTCCCGGGAGTGCAGAAACATCACCCTCAAAAGCCATCCACCTCTCAAAAGAGATTTTGATTATTTCCATCTTTAAAGAGAAGAGAAAAGACCATAGACCGCATTAAAGATGATAAGGTAGGGGTTGTGAATGAGGCATTAAAAAGAATAGTACTAGTTGGTGATCCGCAACCCTATCTTTTAAAGTGGTCTCCTTGCCTTCTACTGGTGGACTTAAATGGACCCACCTTTTTCATGGGCTGGGTCCCATCATTTTCCACATTTGAAATAAAAGAATCAGATCATCAAAAAACAGGTTGCATTAGGTGGGGTCCACTACTAATCGACTTGGACGATAAATCAGGCCGGTTTGGGACATGTGCATGAGGAAGATGGCTAATGGTGCATATCAAAGGTGAAGGATTTGAGGTGGATGGATCACCTGAAAATGTAGTACCGTGGACTACAGTGCGTTTTCATCCATAAGGGTGTTCGCTCATGCTTTTGCATTTGAAGATTGCATTCCAGCTTTTCTTTTAGAGTTGGAACACGCCCGAGCTTTAAGCTTAATAAAGGAGACTTCCCGACTTTCTTTTACACGGGTGTGAGAAACCTTTGTTTCTTTTTATTTATTTTTATTTATTTAATTCTCAACCCATCTCAAATGGGCCATCCCCTTTCTCAAGACTCCCCCTGAAATTATGGAAAGTGTTATGTACCAAATAAACTATCAATTTCCATGTATGATGCATCTCCTCATTGTATTTCCACGTTTTGATCTGACAGAAAGTTCAGGTTTACTGGAGTGATGATTGGGGCCCACCACCATTTGTCCATCCGTGGAGGGGCCTGCCCCATTCAACGGTCGAAAATTCCCAATTTTCCATCTACTGTTAGATTTAATTTGAAAACGGCTGATGTGGATCTCATCAAGGAATACAGTTATTAGTTCTTACATCAACCAATAAATCAGCAGCTTCCCAGGAAACATGGTCGACAAAATTAAATTCAGGTATATAATTTTCACTCAATTTTAAAATATTTATTTAATTATTTGACTTCTTAGCAAATATGGATAGTGTTGGCAAATGGAGGGATTTGATTGGACCATGAATCACTATTAGAGGACCATGCAAACAGTATTTAAAAGCTTTACAGTCCATACTCTAGATTACATGGCCCAATCAAATTCTACTACGTCCTAACGCTGTCGAGCTATGTGGTGTTAAGATCACCAAGCAAGCAATTGGCATCTTTTCCGTAGATGGTCCTCTCTCTCTCTCTCTTAGAGGGAAACAAACGGATAATCTCATTATTCACCACCATTTGAAAAAGTATGATGGATCATCAATTATACACGTGGTGATGGAGAATGGCTTAGAGATCAAGTTGAGTGGATGATACTAGTTAAGTGATTTCAGTTGAGAAGATGCATGATGTGGCAATTGGGACAGTCCAATTAATTGAAACTAATGTTTAAGGTAAATGACTCAAAACAAACTTAAATAGAATGATCCTAGTCACATGAACAGCGTCCTGTAAAGAGAAATAAAAATGTTTAGTGGCCTAATTTAAGTGTGGGAAAATGAAGAAAAGCTAACAATCTAAGACCGTTCATGGAAGTGATTTATAGAAATGGGTTATAGGTGGAGGGTCTTCATTGATGCATGCTATGTATCTCCATGGGTCTTCTCTGCTTATTCCAAGTCCGCACGAGTACAAGTGCCTCACTTTGTGGGACAGACCTTTTTCAAGAAGGGCATATTATTTGGAAAAGGGCTGTCTTAAGCAGGTTTACCAATAACAGGGTTTAGTAGAATAAAAATCAAAGTAAAGGGTGGTTGCCGTTAATATGCTAATTTAATTTTAATGGGGCCTGGTCATTCTCGCTTGTGGCCATGATCTGCTTACCTGTCATTTAAAGGCATTTTCATAATTTAATTAATAATATTTTTAACTAAAATGCTAAAAAAAAGTGTAAAATCGATCGTCCATCACTCCTAATCCATTAAGTGTATGTGAAATCAAACTCTCCTAATAAATTACACAAACTTGAGGATTATCTAGTGCAAAAACCAGTGTAATCTACT
Organism: Magnolia kwangsiensis; assembly: GCA_037074715.1. NCBI lineage: Eukaryota > Viridiplantae > Streptophyta > Magnoliopsida > Magnoliales > Magnoliaceae > Magnolia > Magnolia kwangsiensis. The sequence goes on along the minus strand of CM073572.1, from coordinate 14,989,685 downwards.
CATCAAATGGTACTATTAGATGACTTAACAAAAGCTTCTCAAGAGGTCAAGCTGTGTGGGCTCCACCATAATGTCTGTCGAACATCTAACCCATCAGTCAGATGCACTATTCCATTGTGAGCTACAGGATTAAAAATCAAGTCAATTCATGACTTGGTTGGGCCACACCACATACAACAGTTGAAAGGGGCTACCGTCCCATTAAAACATTTATAATCATTTAGTGGGCCCACAGAGATGTGGTTCACAAATCAAGACCATCTATTGTGTGTCCCACTGGGATGAGGGGTCAAACCAAGTTTTAGCCACATCCAAAACTCAGGTGGCCCCATTAAGTGCTTTTATATGTTTTAAGCATATCTTTATATTATTTTAAATGGTATAGCCCACCTGAGATCCCTATACGGATGATTTTTGGGATATCCCGTAACCTAACATAGATCATAATGGCCCCACATAGCTCGACTCACGGAAAGTTTCCATAAGTTCTACCTTATAGAACCACACACACATATATAACAGCCTGTGAGAACTTTACATATATCGTGCCATGGGTGTCTAATCTAAACAGTCCATGTGATGCGGAATCCCATGAAACTCTACATGCCAAATTTTCATCCTAATATAAAATTCTGGTGAGCCATAGCAAAGATAAATGCAAATCAAGGGAAGAAACTGTTTTCAATTTTCATGGCCCATCAAAGTTTTAGATCAAAGTAAAACTTGGTCTCGGGGGGTTTCACGAGGTGATTTCTCTTGAACGGTTCAGATTTTGGATCCACATCACATATAATGGGTTCTCAAAAAAGTTCATACGTAATACGTACGAACTAGTTTGTAGGTGAGCATTCCGATATATATATATATATATATATATATATATATATATATATATATATATATATATATATATATATATATATATATTGTAGATACCCCACTCAGGCTACATCTTGAAAAGGTTAAGACCGTTTAAGAACCATGATCATACTCAACCAAACCAAAGCCCCTAGAACCTAAATCCATAATCCAAATACCACGATCCAAACCACTCATCACATGTGCAACCCTTCCCATACCCCATACCATGGCCCAGACCATCATTATCCAAGTCGAAACCCATTTTTCTGAGATGAAAAATTCAAAAAGAGACTTCCAAGTGAACCCGCATAGTGTACAAGGTTTACACGAGTGAAATCAGCCCGAATTGAGCCCGGGCGGTAGTCTGACTGCCGCCCGCGGTGCTTCAAGTACCGCTGCTCGCGGGCCGCATGCGGACAGCTGTCCCAGCGTCTAAAAGTCAACTTTCCTTCAAAATTACCCTCCCGAATTTCACTATTTACCTTTTTACCGCCCTTCATGGCTAATGAGAGAGTGTCATGTGATATTTCTCTCCCCACAACCAACCATAGCTTGTCACCTCACCTTTTACACCTCTCAAACTCAACAATTACAGCAATGCCACTGAAGAAGGCTATAAAAAGCTCTCTCCTCTTCACTTTTTAAAGGAGGAGGAAAGGGAGGACCTTCTCATCCAAGGGAGAGAAAGTGAGGAAGAGAGAGTGAGAGAGTGAGGAAGAGAGTGAAGCAAATGGAAGGAGCTCCTAAGCCTTTAAAGATCTGATCTTTTTAGCCACCCCCTAGCCTTCCCTCAACCTTTCCAACCCATATGCCTAGCCCAGATCTGATCATGGTCCGATTCATGTCTTAGCCTACTCAAGGTCAAGCCAAAGATCTATTCTACATACAAGCATTTATCATGACATCTATTCCCTTCTCAACCCCTCTCCTTCTCTAAATCTCTAGTGAACGTATGCTTTGTGACTTGTTGTACACCGGATCCTGTCACATCAGAAATTCCTAGTGATTTAATCCATCTTTTCTTTACCTTTTTACATGAGCATCATCGCATTCGCTTTCTTGACATACAGTTGGACGTATGCTCTGTGGCTTGCAGAAATCTCGGATCTTTCCACATCAGAAATTCATGTGTGTACCTAGTCCCATCACGGCCACAGCATCCATCATCCCTTGAGATTGTTTTATCACACTGAGTAGAGACCGTACATTTGTACGGGAAGAGAGGGTGCCTAACACCTTCCCTCTTTGTAACTGAGATCCCTTGCCCTGAATCTCGGGTCGCAGACTAGGAGTCAATCTAAGGTAGGGAAGTCCCTGAATTTCTCTCACCTTGCATATTTCGTGGTTCTAGCCGACCGCGAGATTTCAAGATTTTTCGACTAGTGGCGACTCCAATATCCATAATCAGCTTATCACCCCTCCAATCAAACAAGAAATAAAAAATCAGCGTGGGCATCGATTTTTCAATGTCTATATATATATATATATATATATATATATATATAACAACTTGTGAGAATGTTTTTTTAGAACTCACCTCCCGAGATATAAGTGTAAAATCAAAATTACCTATATGATGCAACACCCTATGAAACCCTCAATTCTAATGGTCATAATGATTCAAAACTTTTGTCTCTCTTTCTAAGGGCCATCAAAGTTTTGGATCATGGTCAAAATTAGGCTCTTATAGTTTTATGGGGTGCTGCAGAATGTGGACCGTTCAGATTTTGAACTTTCATGGTGGGAGATGAGTTCTTAAAAAGTTTTCACGAGTTCTTGTGAGTACTAGTACGCATGGGAGCATTCCTCGCAATGCACTTTCTTTCTAGTTTGTAAACTAAGTTTAAGATGAATGATAATTTACTTGACTCGTCGTTAATTGATTTGGATATAAGTCGATTATTGAATGTCCAAGTATATGATCCGTTCACATTCGAACTACACGAAAATAGAATTGATTAGATGCATGCCAAAGTTACCATACGTTTTTTTTTTTTTTTTTTTTTACACACACACACACTCACGCCACACGCACACACACCCCACACACGCACACCGTGGGATTTCACCACCATGGGTACTCGAACCCTTCACCCGGTGTTGAAACTCCAAGGAGTCTACCACCCGGGTAAAAGCAAGGACCCCAAGGTTATCATACTTGTGGTGCAGTTATATATATATATACACATACATACATATACACACGCACACACACCCCCCCACACACTCACGCAGTTTGATCCTATAGGAAATCTCTACCATACAAGTTGTGGGCCCCACTATGAAGCTCACCTGTAAAAAGAATTAAGCCTTTACACTCATTAAGTGGGCTCGTGGTCTAGTCAAACATCGGTTGTCCACTGATTCCACGGATTAGCTGTTACCATGTGGGGCCTACCTTGGTGTATTTGTTGTATATCCACACCGTTCATCTGTTTTTCCATTTCATGTATTTGATAATGCATTTTTAGTCAAAATATCCGGGTAACACCTAATCCCCTCCCATGAGAGGGCCGCCTGATTTTTCTGAAATGCCATCTTGGTGGGGGTCCACCGCTTGCATGGTACAGATTTCCTGTAGAAGCGGCGTGTTGGCTGTGAAAGGTGCGGCTGCACGACAAGTTGGAGGACTTGAGGTTCTCCGCGTTCAGTTCTGGTTAAGAAAGTGCTAACCAAAAGGCTGATTGTTCCGCATAGGCCGTGGTACCCGCACGTCCGTCTATGGCGTCTTCGGACCGGATCGTTTACAACGCTAATTTTAGGCACCCAAGCTTTGTGGGATCCATCATATTATACATGTAAGATCGAAACCGTCCACCATTCAGGAAACATTATTTGGACCGTACATACAGAAGATAAGCCATATTAAAAACTCAGCTACGCCAATGAGAACCATGTATCAGGCCCATTTTTGTATTTTCATTTCGTGCCGGTGAGTGAAAGGCAAAAGGCATGGCGGTCCCACGCATAAACCTATGGTTAGCATACCTCCCCTTTCTTTTTCTTTTTTTTTTTATATATGTTGTGGCAGACCTGAGTTGTGTATGTAGCTGATTTTCAGTCTCATGGCCTAACGTCCAGAATAAAACATGACAGACGGAGTGGATATTGAATATAAAGAAGCATGGTGCCCCCCACAGACGTGGATGTTTTGCACAACTTATTTAACGGGTGTTGACGAGGATTTCGGTCCGGCATCCCCGTTTCCGTAGACGGCTTGACCGTCTGTTTCTCTAGTCAAATTGAGTGGGTGCCTTTTATCCCACGCGTGTAAGCTTAGCAGGCACCTAATCTCACACCCACGTGTAAGGAGTGCCGGTCGTGCGCTTTGATTGGTTCAAGTTGGCAGTGGGCCCGCATACCCGAGTATATAACCCTTTTTCATACGCGTGTCGACTGTGTGCAGAGTCAATGAAATCAAGTGAATGACCTTTTTCTACGCGTGTGAGTATTAGCAGGGCGATTAGTTTGCAGACCACATCCAAAGTACCTAACCCACCTGAATTCTCTTTCCCCGAAATTCTCACCATTACTACTGTACCCACATAGGTTTCTCATTTCTATTCCCAGTTCCGTGTAACACCTGTTATACAGAGCCCGTGTAACACAAACTTCTGCGGACCCACCACATCACAATAGAGGTGGCATTGGGTGACACAGGCCTACGCTACATAGGCCAACCTTGACTAGAAAAAAATATGATTGGGCTTGAAATTAATCATCGTTATATATATATATATACACACACACACGCTCACCTGCAAACCATTTCGTACGTGATACGTGTGAACTTTTTTGAGAACCCATCACACGTGATGTGGATCTAAAATCTGAACCGTTCATGTGAAGCAATACCTCGTGAAACCCCTCATGCCCAAGTTTTACTTTGATCTAAAACTTTGATCCACGTGAAAAATATTAACAGTTTCATCCCTTGATTTACATTTCTCTTTGCTATGGCCCACCAGAATTTTAGATCGGGGTGAAAATTTGTCTCATGAGGTTTCATGGGATTCAGCATCACATGGACCGTTCAGATTAGACATCCATGGCACGTGTGCAAAGGTACACACGTGCGTAGGTTCGTAGGGGAGCATGACTCTCTCTCTCTCTCTCTCTCTCTCTCTCTCTCTCTCTATATATATATATATATATATATATATATATATATATATATATATATATATATATATATGAGAAATAAAATCAATGATAGACATGATATGGTTGCATAGCTAAAAATTAAAATGACATTTATAGGATATAAGACACAGGCATATAAAGTTAGGTTGAGTAAGGCTGGGTTAAGTCAAGTTAGGCTTAAATGACTTGAGCCCAAGCTTAACCCAAAATTTAATCAACCTAATCCTCACGTGTTGGTATGTTTCTAAAAGAAAAATATATAAAAAGGTTTTTCAATTCTTCCGATTCACAATGGTCAAGCATTATATTATTTTAAGTTCATTTACATTTGTATTGGTTAGGGGTGATGATATTTGAATTCACTTACATTTAAAATGGTTGGGAGTTTTGCATTCGTAACAGTCATACGTTATAATATTTGAATTCACTTGCGTTCGTAACAATCAAGAGTTATAATATTTGAATTCAATTGCATTCATAATCATAAAGAGTTATAATATTTAAATTCACTTGCAATTGTAATAGTAGGGAATTACAATATTTGAATTCATTTGCATTTATAATAGTCAAAGAGTTACAGTTTGTGAATTCATTTGCATTTATAATGATCATACGTTATAAATTCAATTTGTATTTACAATGATCATAAGTTCTCTTTATAAAATCATGGTATGATCTTCTGTTTCAACTAAAAATAAATAAATAATCATCTCCATTTCGTTTCTCTCTTGGCAATGCGTATATACTTGTAAAGGGTTGGTGTTGGAATTTTACCATTGCTTGAGCATGCCATGTTGATTCGTGACATCTGTATCATGGAGATAACACATGGGAGGCTTTTACACCAGTTTCACACATCAAAGGAGCGCACACCTCGACTCAGCGGTACTCTCAAAGTCCGATTGTATACATCAAAAGGCATAATATCATACTCAAGTATGGCTTTTAAGATTCCAATGATCATAAGAGAGAAAGCTCTCCAACATTCAAAGTGCATTTATCACCAAGAGTGTATTTAATGCAATGATTTTATTCCCCTTTTTTTCTTTATATATGTAGTAGTCAATTAAAGAGAAAACATTTTAAAGTCCTTTCTAAAAGATTTATATTTGTGAGAGGTTCATCTCCTCCGAGAATAGTAATTCCTTTCTTATTGGGTGAGTGAATTCCTAATTTATCTCTTTTTATTCTTATTCTTCTTATGTAGTCGTATTCCATGTTATAGCGTTAAAATTTTTATATTTCATTCCCTTCGGTGCATTTATTTGGTTCAACATCAAGTTACTGTATTCTCAATCTACAGGTGTGAAATTTCATTTTATTGTTTATATTTTGTTCAATAATTTTTTGAGCCAATCTTTTTTACATAACTCCACCATCGAGCCAAGCTAGCAAGTCCAAGCTAGCTCAAAGGTGGGATGAGCTTGTCTGTCAAGGAGGGATATCTGGCCTATTGCCACTCTTACATAGTGATATTCATGAGACATCCACTCCATATATTAGTATCTCCTGCTCATGTTTGGATGCACTACGGAGAAAAGTGAGGTAGATGAAAAACTTTAGGTGAGGCAAATAAAGTTTATTTTTGTTTTTTCCCTTCTTCCCAGTGGAATCACCTTATAAATGGGTCAAATGGCATATAAACATCATATCAGGCCCATTATTTTAGAGAGTTTAATCTAAGTTACTTGTATGCAACAAATGTAATTTCTAAGCGACGAAGTATCATCCATCACCCTCTACTAGGGGTGTACATGAACCGAGCTACCTCGGTTAGCTTGCTCGACTTGACTCAACTCGAAAAAGCTCGATTCGATTCGGTTTGAAGCTGAGTTCGAGCCGGGTCGAACTGATTTTTTGAGCTCAAAAATGAGTTCGAGTTGAGTTCGAGTTGGCCTCAACTCAACTTGACTTGGATTGAACCCAACTCGAATTGAACTCATGTCGAACCAGTTTGGTGACTTAGTTACTTTCATATTGATGTTGCTCACCAAATTTTTGATGAAATGACTCAACAAAGTGTGGTCAGTGACAAGGAAGGTATGTATATGAAGCAAATGTCATTTTTTTCTTGATTTTTATATCACATAGAAGGTTTTTGATAAAATACTTATAAAACAAGTGTTATTGTATGTAAAACAATGAGATTTTGATGGATTTTGAACATGTAGTTCATGTTTTTGTAAAAATGTTACACAGGTGAATTCGGCTCAATCTTAGATCAAACTGGCCCGAGTTGCTGACCCAATCGAGCCAAGTTGGCCAATCAAGTTCGAGGAACGAGCCGAGTCGAGTTCGAGCTGGGGTCAGCTAGTGGCCAAGCCTAGTTGAGTTGAGGCCAACTCAACTCGGTGTACACCCCTACCCTCCACCATAATATCTAAGGTTTTTCTCAAAGAGTATATTCTTGGAGACGGGCTAGCCTCACTATATTCATATTGAGGACTTGTCCTTAAATTGCAATTATTATATTTTCAAATCCAACTTGAGTTGAGTGTATTGTCACTCAAGGAGTGGTGAATAAAAATTTCACCATCCATGCTCAAGTTATTTCCTCTTTAATGAACGCCCCTAGCAGATTTAATCCGACGATACCACTCCGGCGGTATCTACTCAAACCCCAACTTGAGACTAGCTTTGAGTGCCAAAGCTTGCACCATCTTACATCCCGTTTTCTATCTAAAGAGAATATTGAAATTGCATTTCAAACCAAACGAATGAATGATACTTCAAATTCACATATGTAGGGTCATGATGGTTTGTTGCTTTTGATCCAAGAGATGTAAACGTGCAACAACCGGGCCTAAATGATGTCTAATAATGCTAATGTGGTGACCTAAGCAAAAGAATTACCTTGGATACTCAACAACCCATTTTTGAACATTGCAACTCTATTAATTATCACACCAAGCCTCATAACTCCCTTCGTACTTGAATTTTGGTTAGGTCATCATAAGCGTGTGCATGCACACGTGTATGATCAGTGGATCTTCAAGTTGACCACACTTGACCTAGAGCCACTAAATCCATCCCATTAAAAAAAAAAAACCAAAACTTTGGTACTCTGGCAAAGTATGTTAGATGATACACGGGCAATTAAAAATTATTTAGAAATTACAAGTATGGCATACAAAACAAATCAAACCATTCAAATTATAGGTCTGGTCTCACTTCGGATGTATCATCTATCAAGCATTGGTGGGCATTTCTTGGACAGTTAAACCAAAAACCACCAAGGCCCATTTTCATCGAACACTTCCATGAATTAGAAAATCCAATTATTCAACCAATCTAGTTTTAGGATTGTGAATCTACACAAGCAAGTTTCACAATTGAATCAATTTAATTTGAATTAACACATACCTCATATACAAAATTTAAGTGCCTGCATATCAAATGTCTTACTCTGCCAGAGTATAAAATATCTATTTAAAAAAAAAAAAAAAAAGTTAAAGGGTTGACACCTTTAAAAGATTATATTAGTGGGAAATGAGAAACGAGATAAAAAGCCATGAGAGTGGGTGGTATAAGACTATAATATACGTGAGCATGGATTCCCTCCATTTCCTCCATCGATTTCTTTTAGGTTTTAAATGGAATAGCATGCAATATTATAGTGTGGCATGGTGGAGGGGATTGTATGCCTTTCTGAGCGTGGATGCTTATGTTGGAGAATCCACAACCAAATGCATCCATGCTTTTTCTTCCGGGTTTCATGTCCCACGCACATCCACTGGTCAAGCTTTCTTAATGGTAGGTCCACCATAAAATTTTCCTTTTTTTTAATTATATTTTCAACACCCTTTTGGACACGTGTCACATCCATAGACACCCGATCATTTGGGTCTCTCCTAGTGCAGATACGTAATACAGGAATGATCATGTGTCTATGCTGCATACACATTGGAAGTACTTTTTCGTTTTTATTATTTCCACCATCTTTGATTATCTATAGCCGACTATTACCATGATCCTAACCGTTCAATTGATAAGCATTGATTTTTATTGGCTATCCATAACTAAGCCGACTGATTAATGGTCAGGATGCATAATTGGTCAATTAATAAAATAATATAGATGGTTTATAGCATGAATTTTGGTGTATAGTTTATAATATAGTTCTGCATACATATATATATATATACATACATACACACATGGACATACATGTTAGTGCGCGGATTAGGATCAGACGGTTGCCGACGGTCGACTTCCATGTCGTGACATGTATGTCCTGGACACAGCCCCATATGCATTGTTGCATATTGGATCAGGTACCATTTGAACTTACTTTTAAACCCTAAAGTTCAATTAAAGTGGTTAGTGACAACTATATACTTAATCATAGACATATTCATGCCTTTCGCACGCATGGCCAAGGGACACGTGTGAGATAGGATCCACTTATCATATGATCTCAACTGGGTTGGTGCCATGTCCCAAAAGCCATAATTGTATGATGATCAGGTGGGCCACATTTGTAAAGAGAAATCAATCAACAATTCAAGCTTACTAAACAAGTGTGGCTCACCTGATGATCAGATTGTCTAATTTTTTAACATGTAGCATCTATGCGGATGGGACAGACAAATGAATGGCTCTGATTTTGCATATGGTTCTGTAGTTTACACGAATGGCGAGGGCAGTTTCAAAGGGAGTGAACCTATCATTTCTAGATTAACTAACATAAACCAAAAGCATCCCTAATTGTTTAAAGCTTAGATAAATTTAGAGAAGGGTTTAGTGCCTCCAAAAGCATCAACCTTATATGAGGGAAGGATTTGATGTTGGTTTTCTCTGTTCCCTCTACCCTAAACAGGAGGGCATGACTCTAGGAATATTATTTTCGATCATTAGTACGAAATTGCATATATTATTGAGGATAGATCTTCATTTCACTGCCTAAGATTCTGCTGGCTATGGAATCATGGGCTCTGATCTTTTATCTTTTTCTTTTCTGCTATCTTGTTTATTTGATTGGGCTCATGTCCACTCAGCCTCCCACATGAGCCATTTTTAAGCGCACTTGCCTCCCAGGTGAAAATAAGGCACCTGATGTGATATCCGACCCGCTCATCAGGCAATCTCAAGGGCTTAGATGTCATCTGTAAAGAATTGGGCCGTTCAGATCATTGGATGGGGCTTAAATTGTACTGTTATTTGATTTTTCTTTAGTGTACAGTTTGTTTGATATTGGGACGGGCCTGATCTCTTCAGAAATGGCATCTACTTAGTGCGGATCGCATGATGTGCAGCTCTGATACCACGCACGTGTGACTACTTTGCATGTGTAATGACAGTGAGTGTACTTGGCATTTCTCTACAGGCTTTGGAGAGTCGAGCCTGGCCAAAATAAAATAAGAATTCAAGTTTCTGTTTTAGAGAAATGCTCCGGTACTCTCAGAGTACTGTGTTATAATGCTCCTAGTTGCATTGGTACTCTTGAACAGTCCAACGCATTAATCAGGACTGTTCTGTAGGTTAAACTCAAATTTCACAGGCTACCGTGTAAAAATCATGCTAAATTCACGCTAAATTAATAAATAATAACCATTAGATCAATGCTATATAATAGAATGGTTAAGATTTTTCTTTTTTTCCTTTTTTTTTTTTAAATACAGAAAATAGGGTCCAATCAATAATCTGATCCATTTATTCGTTAGGAACCATCTTGGATTGTCGCATGTGAAGAATCGTTGGCCATTTGTAACCATCCCATCAATGGATTGGAAAAGGGATGGTTATGGAAAATAAAGCCAAATAAAAATGGATTAGATCATCCGATCACTACAATTGTTGCATGGAATCCAAGAATGCGCTTTGGATTGAATCTAATGAAGAGCTTAGATCAATGGGTTGGAACGTCCAAGTATACCACTTCAACTGGGTGCATTATAAATTATAGTGCACTGTATTATGATCTGAACTATCATCAAGCCGGCCTTACATTATGTGGCATGGATCAAATGTTTCACAATGCTGCCATTCAATTAAGAGACACACAACGAATGGCCTGATTTTGTTTATATATGTGCGAGTTATGTATATGTTAGGCGTGTTAATTACATTAATTCAAATTGAATCAAAAGAAGCTGTGACCCATGTGATAAAATAGTTAGATTATGACCAAATATGTAAAGATTTGCCTAACTATTAGGTCACTAATTGATAAGATAATTAGATGATTTATAAAGAGAATAGTTAGTCACTCGGATAAATTGTTTGATAGTTTGATCATATTTGTCTTTAAAAATAATGTAAGGAAAATAACAAAAAAATTTAAAAAGCTGGATATTGATTTTATTAATACGAATGAAAGTGAAGTACAATTGACATATAAAAGTAAATGAAGTAGTCCTTTATATAAATATGCCCATTCACGGTTCTTTGTGACAAATAAGGTATAAACAACACACCAACTAAACGGTCTTAACCATTTGATAGATTACTTTTTAAGGAAATGTAATGGATGGAAAATAGCCCCTTTGGTCAAAGGATTTTCATTGTGTGATATTAGACATATGGCCCTTCCATCATAGGGCCGCTGGATGAACGGTTCGGATCCCTCGTATGTGTGAGTTGCTAGTGACCTGTGAGAGAAGGTTCTTCGTACAAGGAAGCAGCTCACATGATATACTGACGTTGCGACAGAAAATATGGACAAGAGGTCGTGGAAGGAGTTATTTGACAGGCTGGCAGATAGTACGATCCATACACATATACCAGCCCATCCTATACACTACCTAAATCTGAACCGTTCAAACGGTGGGATCTGCGGTGAATGGACCATAAGAGCCATAACCACTAAATTAGAGAAATAGATGATACTTAGCTGCAATCAATATCCACTTGTTTGTTAAATTGGGACACACCAATTGATCGGTTGAGATCGTCTATTCACAGTGATTTTTTAGGTTATGACGCATCAGAAGTCAGGCCCATGAAACAAAACAAAAAAGAACAAAAATTCAGAAAGAAAAACCATTATTGAAGTTTTATCGCCTACTGCAGTTTTTATCGTAATAATAATAAAAAGGTTGAGTGGTCCACACACTTCCATTGGCTGAAGTGATGGGCCCCACTCATTTCAGTTGGGGGATTCGAGCATAAAATCCCAACGATAAACGTGTGGGTCCCCTCAGTTGGAAATGAGCAAGGTGTGCCCAACTTGCATCTTTGCTCATACGTAGGTTTTCAAGTGACACTTATTCCAGCTGGTGGGGCACATTGTTCTGTAATGCAGGCCATTGAAAGCCATCCTCACGTTTCAAGCTGATCTTGGGACTTGTTCCAGTTGAACGAGGATCATTGCAGTATTTTCCATCTTTATCATCATTTTGTATGCGCCAAAATCAGAGGCCGTGTCTATACTAGAAAGTAGATTTCTGGGCACGGGTCCAAGGTTCATTTACAGTGGATCGAAACAGATCGGCGGTCAAGATTACCGGTTGGTGGGCTCCACTTGTCAGATTTGAAAGAGAAAATGTCGTCGTACCATCGTATAATTCCTCTAGTGCAAAATAGAAGGCAAAAGGAACGTGGTTTGGCGGAGGTAGTAGGGGCTTGTTTGAATGCTACCAATTGGAATGCACTTAATCCAAATCACATGTTTAATTATCGTTTGAAACCTGCATTTTGAGGTGAATGGGTGCATTTTGAATATATATAAACATCCAGCAACTTGAATGGAGGCAAATAGAACCAGAAGTATTTAAAATATATGATGGTGGTCAATTTGTTTTCTTTCACGTGTGATGCGTATGTCCGTAGAAAAATTGATATAGCGGCTCAATTCAAATCAATTAGCTTCAACACCAAATATTGAAATAAGTAAATATGTCCAAAATAAATGTATATGACCAGATTTTGAGAATATCAATCACTTAACTAATTATAAAATTTTATAATAATCAGGCGATAATTAGATGGTGCAGTTCTTTCTCTAAAGATGAGCTATTTTGTGTCTTTTATAAGAAAGGACTTTTCATAATACCAATGCAATTAAACAAAAAATAATAATTCACAATCAGCTATTAAAAGGGATTGCAAAAATGCATAATAATAGATAAAGAACAAATTCAACATATGAGTATAAATTTGGATTACAATTAAAAATTATAATTAAGAATTAATATTATTAGATTATCACTACTCTTAGGATAAGTTGAAATAAAAGATTGATTTGTTTGAAATTATAGTAGATTTGTATATTAATTGGTTAATTAGTTGTTCCGTTGGATTCCTCTATTATTTGTAGAGTTTTGTTGCAGTTTTTTTTTTTTTTTCCAATACTTCTTTTATTACACCAACAGTTACAATAATTGAAAAGATTATCTATAAATCATTCTCTTCTCTTGATATGTTTACCTTTTGTGATTGTTCTCTTCTCTCAATCAAGCTTTGTTACGTTTTTTGATTTTCTGTATCTTGAATTGCTCGATTGCGTTTCTATTTTTGCTCGTTAAACTTTTGTATAATTTAGTCGTATTATTTCATCGACCATCCAATGAAGTGTAAAGTTAGATTTAGGCTAATTATGATTTTGCCAAAAAAAAAAGAAAAAACACTGTAAATATCTTAAAGAACTTTTCATTCACCTCTTATTTATCATGCGATGTCATGTGTCGTCTATCTACTAACTGTTTTTAGAATTGATAAAAAAAATAAGGTACAATAATATGTACTTTTAGTGCGTTTTGAAATCTCAATGGAATATTGTAATTCAAAGGTTATTGGTTAAAATGCCATTCTTAGCTCCATCTTAAATATATTAGAGTTATACCCATAACAAAAGTGTTGCTAAGCTACTAATCTATTATATGTTAAAGCTATTAAATACATGAAAATCACAACCGTAATATGACTACAATTGTCTAAATTGTTGGCTATTTAAAAAACGTTTGTGTGTCACTCATTTGTGACTCTTACATTTGTAGTCCACTTGAGGCTCAAAATTTTCACATTTATAGCTAAAAGATATATTTTAATGAGCTTATTACAATTGTGCTATTAAATGTAACATATGTTTATTAATTTAATTTAAAATATTAAAATTGATTTAGATTAAATGGTGTAAATATATTAAAGAATTCTATTCAAATATAAGCTCCCAATTAAAAGGTTTGAATTCTAATGCATTCCAACAAAGCAGAGTTAAGAATTCAGAATCACCTTAATTCAAGTATAATTGTTATTCAAATTCCAATGCATTTCAAGTACAAGCTCTTAAATAGGCTATAAATGGACATTGGGCAATTTTGAACTCTTAATTGTTTAGATATTTATATTAGTATAGATAGTTGGGTTTGGATGCTTATAATTGAAAGATACTAAATAAATTGGTTTTAATACTTAAAATTAATGTATGTGACGTTTGATACAATAATTCTAATAAATCCATCGTCATATATACTTTAGCCGATAATTTAAATTTTTGGCATTATCATTCAATTCTCAACCTTTTGAAAATATTCTAATTCACATGATTTTGTTGCATTTCATTTTACATTTAAAGGCTATTTATTATTCCATTTCTTTAAATAAATTGTAGTAAATGTGTAATCATGACTTTCATGACAGTTTGATAAAAGGAGAAATTAGCCTTGTATTTTGATTTGATTTTCAACACAAACTTTTTGAAAACAATGGAGATTGAGAAACAATGATCTGTGGTCCCATTGTAATACATGTGTACAATCTGCGTAGCCTATTCAAATTACAACTCATTTTGAGGCATAAGTCTAAAAAATAAAACAGAATTTAACTTCTTGTGAACCAACCCTAAGCAATACAGTGAATAATGATAAAAGTTATTGAAAGGTGAAAGCTTGGTAAGGTACAGCGGTAATCTAACGTATTCACGATGTCCAGAAAATATGAATGAAACGAAAATAAAAATATCAATTTCATCTAAAACTTTTAACCTTTTCAGAAGCTATTAATAGTAGGTATTCATTTCAGAAGCCATTAATAGTAGGTATTCAATTTTTGACATGGTCCACTTAGGCTTAGGATCCTATTCAATTTTCAATTTATTATTCAAAACGCCATAGATAAGACGCACAAAACATAGTGGCACTCATAGATTTTAGCTCTCAATCCTCAGTACTAGACAACTCTCATGTGTAAGGGTGGCGGGGGAGAATTCCTTGTAAGAATAATATATTTATTTACCACGAATTACAATCAGTTATAGAAAAAAAAAAAGAAAAAAGAAAAAATGTCCTTATTTCGATTATCGCTGTTTAGCATCAACCAAAGATCCATTTCACCCATATGCGTCCATTTATCACTGTTTACATGCCTTAGCCATCAACCAAACAGCTCCTCACAGTCTTCTGCCGGTTGGATCTCATGGACTAAGTAATCTTTTGTTGCTTAAATCCGTCCGTGTGCAATCTACTAATGTTTGATCCATTGCGTTCATATGATGGGCCACACTCCAATCTATATCTTGCAATCAGATTGTCAAGGAAAAAAGGACCTAAATTCGATGGAGAAAAGGCCAAAAGAGATTGGACGGACAGAATCGCAAATCTTCTACTTTTCTAGGCGCATGGTCCAGAAATCATGTCGCCAATTAGATCAACCCGTGAATCACCTAACCATGGGCCCTGCTCGTGCCGACTAAATGATATATGCAAAATACAGTCGCACCATGGAATTTTGTACGTCCATTCTCTTCACACGTGCACACGGGGCACACATGTGTTATATCAGAGCTGATCATAAGGAGGTCCCGCTATGTAGAACATCACTCAAAAATCGTGCCCACATGAACAACATGTGGGCCACGCATAGAGAATATGAATGAACCGTTACAAGAAATTTCCAACGTTCCAAACTGTATGAACGTATATGGCCCACAAAATGGTAAGATCTGGCATATACTCAGAGAGTACGGCTTGATGGACGGCTCAGATATTACAGGCATGTATCATGCCCACGTTTCCATGAGCAACTCGAGTGCACCGATCATTTGTCGGACTACATACGCACATGACCAAGCTGGAGAAAGCCTGACTGCGGACTGCCTGACAGCATTTGATGGCAAATATGTAATATTTTTGCAGATATAGGGGTGACTTCTAAGAGGAGCTAACCCTGGGTTTGGACCCGATTGGTCTGGTCAACCGGCAATCGACCAGATGATCATGATTTAGCCATGGGAAAGAGTTAATCTCAACCCAGGGGTATTCCTGTCATTTTTCCTTATATAATCTCCCCAGCTCTTTTCTTCACCACTTCTTTTTTGACTCTCTCTCTCTCTCTCTCTCTCTCTCAGATCTGCCGCGCGATCGGATTTCTCTTCTTCGGAGGTCCAATTTCTCTTTGATTTTTAACGGTAAGTCTACGATCTTTGATAGCTCCTATTTTCTCCGTTGGATGTTGAGATCTGTGTTTCAAGTTTGAGTTTTCTGGATATTTTCTTCTTGAATCCGTCTCTCTTCTTGAAATATTTGAGTTTTGAGTTTATCTTTCTTTTTTGTATGTGATTTATTTGAAGATATTAGGGTTTCATGCCATTTTCTGCTTCTGTTTTTGAGATCTGAAGCTTTTTTCTAGAGAAATTTGAGGTTTTTTTTTTTTTTCTTTGCATGATTAAGTTGTCGATGTAGATCTGGTTTTGTATCTGGATAATGAACGGCTGAGATCTGACCTTGACGATGCAGGGATCTTGATTAGTTGCAGAAGTGCAAATTTTCATAGAGATAAAGAAGAACAGTATGCGGTGGCTGATTCTTAGTCTGTCTGTTGATGTGTTCCGGAAAGTCATCTCCTTGAACTTGTATTGCAGAGTTATCCTGTAACTCCCCTCGATAGATTGATCTCAACCGTTGGTTCTTTTCCTCGTTTCTTTTAAGTCCATGGCATCGACGCTCTTCGTCCTCATCCCTTGCTACTTCCGCAGAATTAGCTAGAAAGAACCTCAAAAATCCCTCCTTTTAATCCTCTGCTCTGACTCGATCTCCGGTCCTTAAATAGAATTCTTCGACAGCGCTCTGTCTTTCCTTTCTGTTTCGCAGTTTACTGTTCCAGCCCTGCCTTGAATCGAATCCCTGTTGTTTGAAATACATTTGAATTGCCTGCTCTCAATTGCTATCTGTCTCTCCCTTTCTGGTCTGTAGTTTCTTATTTCTTCGTGCGATTTAGGGGTGTTTATTCAAGGTCATCGAACGGAGTAATGGTGTGCCAAGCAGCTAGCCAAACGAGATTCCGGGCGTTGAAACATGAGAATGGAATTGCAGGGAGCGCGACCATCATCGTGAGAGTAATAGCATGCTTTCAACCTTTGCAGGATTGCCAGGTGAGTTGGTTCCGAGAAATCCGTATAGACGTGAGGTTTCTGTTGATTTTTTTTTTTTTTTTTTTTTTCTGATCTTGGGACTCACGATGCTTGTTTTTCCTTTGCTAGGCTGAGTATTTCCGACATCTGCTGAAACCTGTTACGTAGGTTGGCTTGTGTTTTTGGTTGTTTGAATTTTAAGCTGGAAATTTCATATTGGAAAGAAGAAGATTGTTGTCGAGGTTGCGTGTTGCTGAGACCATCTTCTGGTATGCGACTCTCTAGCCATGCTTAGTATTTTTTTTTTTTTTCTTTGAAATTGTTCAACTGACTCTGGTGTTCCCTGTCGAGGGACACCAATATCTCCTTCATCAGATGATCTTAGTTATCCGATTGGTGGCTGGCAAATGCAAATTTACAATGGTCTACATTTTAGAGGGAGAAAGGTGGTCCTAATTGGATTGTTTGGATCATCCACAGGAGAGATTCTTGTGCATCCATGTTGTTTGGATCATCCACAGGATATCTCCCATCCATGTTGGGCCCGCCTCATGATTGTTTTGATCACCACCAGGTGGCCTCATTATGTTTGGCCGAGCAAATGGTTCCATGAGACTTGTCTTGATGCTTTCTCATTCTGATATGCTGTTTTGTGTGGCTAATGGGGATCTCTTTGGCTTTTTTTTTTTTCCCATCTCAGGTTATTGCTTCAGGCCACTCGGATTGTATCGATGGGGAAAGACTGCGGGTCTTGGCTTTATGAGCAGAAGCTTTCTCCATGGCAATCACCCAATTTGAACTGTGGGAGTGGTCCGCCGGAATCTGGGCCACAAAATATCATTCATCCAATGCCATTCCCTGCGTATGCAAACCCATATGCCAGGATGGACTCTTCAACCAGAATCATTCCTGGGCTCGTGGGTGCTGATGTTCCTGAGCTGAAATCAGTAGGCGGAAATGAGCTAAAAGCATGGCATTGCTGTTATACCCGCCAGACATCCAGTCGGATTCCCCAATCTACGCCTGAGGAAAAGTTCTCTGCTTCTCGATGCAGTGAGACTGCACCCAATCAGAAGAAATTTGTTGTCTTCGATCACTCGGGGAACAGAACGAGCTTAATTTTTAGTTCTGTTGGGTATCCCTTACAAAACACATTTGCTGCGGATCTGGTGCCACACCGCTTCGATAATTTTCCCACAGAATCACCAATGATCAAAGATACTATTATCCCCGGCTCTGTGAAAGATTCCTTCTGGGGTGGGTTCAATGAGCATTGCCCGAATGATGTTTCCGGAGGGCAAGGCAGCGAGATGCACGAGAACACGGAAGAAATCGATGCACTGCTATACTCGGATGAAGACGATGAAGAAACTAGCACCGGCCATTCCCCAAGCAAGATGACTGGATACGTGGGGAAAGAAGGAGCCAAGGAGGACAGTGCGGGAGTGGCTAGTTGTTCCCTCACGCCAGTCAAACGCAGGAGACTTGAAGGAGTGTGTGATAGGTCACTCGAGGATACTGCAAGTTCAGGCAAAACATGGCAACATGAGGAGGATGCTGAGTTGAGCTGCATAAAGGGCATGTTTCAGGGAGAAAGAGATGGGCCGTCAGCTAGCAAGAGGTTGAGGAGGGAGAGAATACGTGAGGCGGTGGGCGTGCTTAGAAGCATAATTCCGGGTGGGAAGGGAAAGGACGCCACTGCAGTTCTGGACGAAGCTATCCGGTACCTGAGGTCCTTGAGGCTGAAGGCCAAAGCTCTGTAAGGAGCTGTTCTATCTTGTCACTGAAAGCAGCCCTGCTGACGGGGCTGTGCATTTGGATTTGACAGTGTACAGGCACATGAGTGCGAGATCCATGCCAATAATCTGGTGGTCCATAGTCCCTGTCATGAGCTCTGCCGAAAATTTGAGGTGATCATCTAATCCAATCAGTTGGGGCCAAAACAATGGTTGGTTAGAAAAACTATGATTAGTTAGCATGGCCCATCCAGGACTGTGGGCCCGTGTGATGCGAGGACTTGGATGTTGCACGAATGTGTCAGCTAAGCGCACCTGTTCCGGCGTGCACATCCCCTTCTGGGTTTATCGTATCTTAGGAAATATAGTAGGCAGCAGCAGCAGCAATAGTGAGGAGATAGAAAAGGTGTTGTGTATAATGCCTTCCTTGAGGCGGGGTGCGCATGATAAGGTAGGGTAGGCTTCAATGATTAAAGCGGGAAATCACTGGTATTTGGTGCTTTTGTTTTCTTAGGGGGGGGGGGGGGGGGGGGGTTGGTTTAAGGCGGATGGTGGTGGATGATAGCATGATGCCCTAATTAAAAGGGGGGGAGGGAAGAGAGAAGGGTTAAAAGATGGGTGGGTTTGGTATATTGGTGTTGACTGTGGAATTATTGAGAAGGGTGGGGTGGATTTTAGACGTGGTGGGCCATGCATGCGTGTGGGTGGATGTGAAATGAGGAGAGAGAGAGAGAGAGAGAGAGAGAGAGAGAGAGAGAGGCCATCTGGGCCCCACAAGGTGGGGGAGGGGGAGGAAGTGCGCATGCGCGTTAGGTGGTGGTCTGGGACGGCTTGAAGAACGGAGGACTATTCTAGCTTTGGTTTCTACGCCCTCGTTTGTTCTTTTTTTTAAAATCGAGTTCTCTGTTTTTATTATTGTCCGGATATGGTATGATGATTCCCTGTTTGGATGGGTTCGATGCTCTTGGCTTGGGGTCTTTTGTTTTCAGGTGTGATCTGTGAATAAAAGAAAGGAAGCAGAAGCAGGCTGTGGTCCCACCCTCGGGTCAACTCGTGTGAGTTTAACTCGCTTGAGACCCTATTTATATGTGGTCGGTTATATGAATGTATGGCTGCTGCTCGTACGTATAAGGTTGTATTTTTCTCTCGTCTGTGTAGATGGTTTGATGTTGCGAGTACACGTTTAAATGGTTTGATGTACATGTCCTTTCGTTTTTATTGATAGATGTCACGTGCGTACGTTTGTGTTAGGGTTGCTTTTGGTTGGCACGGGACGCTGCTTATTTATGTCGTTTTAGTGGTAGTGCATTGGTGGTGTTCTGATGTAATGTTTGAATAGTTGTAATAAGTCCATGTGTCCGATGGGCCACAAGCATAAGATCACATCTGAATGTCTAACGAATGATTTGTAACTGTTGATTTACATCGACAATGTTGGGATGGCGTAGGTCATTGAATTAAGTATCTATAGTGATGCAATTGATAATCTAATTGTTTTGGTATATCAGCAAGCAAAGATTTTATATGTAATCCAAGCTTTCATCTTGGATTTGAAACCTCCTAAATCCCCTTAAAGCCCCCAAATGTATGGCGCCAAATGACCCGTAATCAAAGCAGGCCAGCGCAAGAAACCAGAGGCGCTCTCCGGTGATAGTGGGTGGACGTGAGGATGTATTCGGGCCAATACTTCAAATTTATACCCATCGCTGCATATCACCCGGTGGTGCACATATCACCCTGAGGTGCCAAAAATCGGTCCGATCCTAACAGTCAGGTTGGCCACAACACGGCCCTTGATTTGAATAGTGGCTCGCATAAATTGCATTACAGCTTGGTTTTTGTTCTGACCTTTAATCCGGGACCAACCGACAACATGGTAGGCCTTACCCACTAATCAGCATTGGGCATTCCGTCCCAACTTGTACCGTGGTGTGGCCAACTGGCCCTCTGATTCGCTGCTTCGGCTGATTTTCTGGCTTTCGGGGTGGTAGGAGCTGACGCATTGATGGGTGGGTTGGATTCCATTTATGCATAAGGTGAGACTCACATTCCCCCCTGTATACTGTAGCTTAATGTAGTACCAGTACCACTACAAGTGCGCCCCACCCCTTAAAAAAACAAGAAGAAAAGAATGAACGTTTCAGCCGTCGGTTCATTTAGTCGGATGAGTGGGCCTGGTTTGGCGGCTAGGTCATATACTCGACATGGCCGTTTTACGGCTGGTGTGGATCCCGCACTGTATGTTTCCACGGGCCTTGGGGCTGGCTTGTTGACTGGCTGCTGTCTACGTGCATGTAACGAGCACAACTAGTACGGAAATTCAAGCTGGTGGGTCACACTTGCCTACTTCCCAAGGTTGTGCTTGTGCGTAGAATCTGATCCATTCATCATGTACGTCCTGTTTTGTACTTGATGTGGCCGGAAATTCAAGTCAGTTCAGTTCTTAGGGGCCCAGCGCATACATCTCCGCACGTGGTGCACATGTGTGGCTGACCTTGCCACTAGAACGGCTTGATTTGTCGGCCATTACACATGTACGGTGGAGATGAACAGTCATGAGTTAGGACTGGTTAGGAAAGGATCCAGGGTTGTACTCTCACGAGACCCTTGTCAGGGTTGTCGACGAAAAAAATGATAAGTCAACCAGAGGGAGTTCATTTTCCTGATAGTTATGGATTACTAGGTGCTATAATCCAAGCCGCATGTTTGGAAGGACCATAGTCTATTTTCTCCGCATTTTCATCATCCGATGGGGCCTCTTGCATTGAGGAGGACGGCTATTTCCCACGACACTTGTGGCCCTTGCAGCATAAGGCTCTGTGGCCCAATGTCATCTCTGATTGACAACCACGCCCTCCACTATTTGTCTCTCGTGTCAGCTCATGCTTAATATGTTGGGAGCTGATTGGGTGCCAGCATGCCTTGCCATGATCTGTGTATTCTACATCCACCACGTCCATCAATTTTTCCATATCATTTCAGGCATTATCTAAAAAATAAAGCATATCCAAATCGGAGATGGACTATTAAGCTGATATTTGTTTTATATATATATATATATATATATATATATATATATATATATATATATATTCTTTTCTTGTCTTTCTTTCATCTAGGTTTTTCTTACCTTATTAATAAGTTGGATGACAAATAAACATTATGGAGATATTATAGTAGGCCTTAGGAATATTTTAATGGTAGGGTATTCAATCACCATTATTTCCTATGAGATGGCCCACCTGACATTTGGATCTACTTCATTTTTGGGCTAATGCCCTAAAATGATCTAGAAAAATAGATGGTCGATGGCCTGATGTAGAATGCATACATCAAGGTAGGCCCCACGGCAAGGGCCACACTGTCTTGGGTGAAGCTGGGGCACACCTAAAACTGCTCCCTCGGATGTTATGTAAGAAATGGGGTAGATTTGAAAGTCATGTGGGCCCCACATGGGAAAGGAAATAGACGGGATGGGGACGTTTGCCAATGAGACCTTAGGGCCTAGTGTAGCTTTGGATAAGGGGATCGGCTTAAGTGTGAGCTACTCGGGGTAACACGTTAGTCAGGGAGTAGGATTTACTACTACCCTCAATAGGACCTAGCTAGATACTGACAGTCCCGTTAGGGGATTCATAGGGCTGACCGTTCTTATGTGTTTGATCCACCATCCATCCATCTTGACAGATTATTTTAGCGTATGACTCAAAGAAGGAGAAAGATCTAAGGCTCAAGTAGACCACACCACGGAGAGTAGTGGTGACATTAATGCCCAACCGTTGAAACCTCTCTGATGCCCATTGGGATGTTTATTTGCCAAAACAACTTGTTTTAAGGTCACATACCCCGGATGAAGTGAAAGCATAAATCTTAGTTTGATCTAAAATTTCTTAACCAATAAGTTTTCAACAGTAGGTGCTGAATTACCACGGGCTTTTTTTTTTTTTTTTTGTGATGTGATTCTCTTGAGCTTTTATCTGCCTCTATTTTGAGCACATATTTTAATATGTCAAAATGAATGGATTGTGCATATCAAACACAAATCAGAGTGACCCTAATAGGCCAAGTTAGGAATGGCCGGCTCTTGCAAGGTCCGGTGGAGGTAGTAATTCATCTGCACCCATTGGTGGTGATGGGGTTTTTTGACCCGTCGTCGGTCGTGAGCCTTGTACGACTGGTCGTAGGCTGGTGCTCGACCAGTCGTAGGTTCGAGTCATGACACGACTCAAAGTCCAACGAGTTCGGATTGTTTTTTTCCGGGGTGTTTGACCGGTTTTAGGTGGTCCACGATCGGTTGTAGCTACGCAGATTCGTTTTACGATTTTGCACGGATTTCGTTTCGCAAGTCCTTTCGCAATTGGGATGCAGAAGGGAGTTTTCTAAAACTATAAAAACGGATCCCTAGGGTTTTTCTAGAGCATGTTGTGTGAAGAAAAAATACAAGAGAGTTTCTTAAAGGGTTTAGGGATATCAAAGGTGAGAGAGTGAGAGAAAAGAAAGAGAAGAAGCTTGTGGAAGGGAGCCGTCGTCTCAGCGCTTCTACGTCCTCGTGATCGGTGAGATCTCTATATTTTTCCTTTATTCTTTTATTGTTTATCCACTCCTGTGTGAGTGACGAAGGTTGTAACGTTCTACTTCATAGTGGATTGTTGATTTGGACGAGGTCTCGTGATTTTTACCTCTTTGAGAGTTTTCCATGTAAAAATCTCTTGTGTGGTGTGTGATTGATGCTTTGATTTATTTCATTGCTTTATTATTCCATAATTCTGGTTTGTTCTGGAGGGCTAGATCCTAAGGTTTTTATAAGGCTCCTAACAAAGTGGTATCAAAGCGTTAAGTTCATTGAACGGGTAGGATCAGTTTGGAATTATGGAAGGTGGCTCATCAAGGATGATCAGCCTCAATGGTTCTAACTGGACCATATGGAAGGCTAAGATGGAGGACTTACTTTATTGCAAGGACCTATACTCACCAATTTTAGGCATATCAGCAAAATCTAACGATATGTTTGATGAAGATTGGAAGAAATTGAACCGGAAGGCGGTGGAGTTTATTAGACAATGGCTGGATGATACTCTGTTCTATCATGTGTCTATAGAAACCTTAGCCGCTAGCCTA
Organism: Magnolia kwangsiensis; assembly: GCA_037074715.1. Classification (NCBI taxonomy): domain Eukaryota; kingdom Viridiplantae; phylum Streptophyta; class Magnoliopsida; order Magnoliales; family Magnoliaceae; genus Magnolia; species Magnolia kwangsiensis. The sequence goes on along the minus strand of CM073572.1, from coordinate 14,965,541 downwards.
TGGCTGAAACTAGAAGGGCTGTATGAGAGAAAGACAACCGGTAATAAGATTTTTCTGATAAGGTGACTTGTGAATCTCAAGTTTAAGGATGGTGGTTCTGTGACCGAGCATATGAATGAGGTTAGCAATATAGTGAACCAACTCTCCTCTAGGAAGATGGTCCTGGATGATGAACTGCAGGCTTTGCTTTTGCTTAGTTCGTTGCTTGACAGTTGAGAGACATTAGTGATGTCTCTAAGTAACTCCGTGCCAGACGAAAAGATATCCATGGAACATGTTACTAGCTGTCTCTTCAATGAAGAGATAAGGAGGAAGTCTCAGGGGTCTACTCAGCAAAAGGCACTTGTGACCCAGGAACACGGGAGAGGAAAGAATAGGAAGGGCGAGAAGGCCCGAGAGAAATCAAGAGGCAAGTCGAGTGACAAAAAAGATGTTGAATGCTGAAATTGTGGTAAGAAGGGCCACTATAAACATGAATGTCGTAAGGCTAAGAACGACAAGAAAGGAAAATGAAAGGAGAAGGAAGATGAATCAGATTCCATTACGGTCGCTTCAGATGGTGACGTTGTAGTTATTCTTTTTGCAGATCATGATGTATGTCTCACGGTTACGAGTCAGGACACCGACTGAGTGATAGACTCAGGGGCTTCTTTTCACGCAACTCTACACAGGGACTTCTTCACAAGCTACAAGTCAGGCGACTATGGGACCGTGAAAATGAAAAATTCTGGCGTATAGAATATTGTAGGGGTTGGTGATATTTTTGTGAAGACTGATGTAGGCTGCACATTGATTTTCAGGGATGTGAGGCATATTCCAGACCTTCGCCTCAACTTGATGTTGACGGGAAGGCTGGATGATGATGGCTATGAAAGCTGGTTTGCTGGTGGGCGCTGGAAGCTCATCAAGGGTTCGTTGATCACTGCCAGATGAAAGAAGTGTTGCACCCTGTACAAGGTAAGTGTCAGTGTATGTAAGGATGGGTTGAACGCAATGAAAGATTCAACTATAGACATGTGGCATAGACGTCTAGTTCACATGAGTGAAAAAGAGCTTCAACTACTTGCGAGGAAGCGGCTCCTTCCAAACATGACAGGTACGCCTCTCAAAACCTGTCTTGATTGTTTATCAGAGAAACAACATAGAGTTTCATTTGTTAAAACTGCTTCTTATGCTAATAAAGTGCATGCATTAGATTTGGTTTATTCTGATGTTTGTGGTCCTATGAGGACAAAAACCTTGGGTGGGGCATTGTATTTTGTTACTTTTATAGATGATGCATCTAGGAGGATTTGAGTTTATGCATTCAAATCTAAGGACGAGGTCTTTGGTGTGTTTAAATTGTTTCATACTATGGTCGAGAGAGAGATATGTAGATCATTGAATTGTATCCGCACTAACAATGGTGGTGAATACATTGGCGACTTTCATGAGTACTGCAAGTCCCTTGGTATACGACATGAACAGACGGCTCCCAAGACCCCCCAGCATAATGGTGTAGCTGAACGAATGAATCACACCATTGTTGAAAGAATCAGATGCATGTTATCCCATACGAAGTTGCCCAAGACGTTCTGGGGAGAAGTAATGCATACGGCGGTGTATATGATAAACAGGTATCTATTAGCCCCATTGAATGGAGAAGTACCTGAGAAGGTGTGGACTGGACAGGATCCATCATACAGTCATCTCAGAGTGTTTGGATGCAGGGCATCCGTTCATGTACCAAAGGACGAGAGGTCCAAGCTCGATATGAAGATCAGGCAGTGTGTGTTCTTAGGGTACGGTGACGAAAGGTTTGGTTATAGATTGTGGGATCTGACCGAGAGGAAGCTCGTCAGGAGCAGAGATGTGGTTTTCTTTGAAGATTAGTGTATAAAAGACATTAGTAAGCCAGAGAATAACCAGCCTAGTTCAGGTGAGGTAGAGGACATGAATTTGGTTATTCCTCCTGTGATGCCCGATGACGAGGGAGTACAACAATGTGTAGAGGATGAGAGAGTTTCTTCAGAAGATAGACCAGGGGAGCAGCCCTCATTTGATCCACCTGGTGAGCCACAGGTGAGGAGGTCATCTAGGGACAAACAGCCGTTCAAGAGGTACTCGCCGCATGAGTACATTATGCTGACTGATGGGGGAGAGCCAAAAGATTATTTTGAGGCCCTAGCCAACAAGCATAAGGAGGAGTGGTTGAAAGCTATGCAAGAGGAGTTGAAATCCTTACGTAAGAACTACATCTATGACATGGTGAAATTGCCTAAGGGCAAGAAAGCTTTGAGCAACAAGTGAGTGTTCAGAAAGAAGGTTGAGCAGAAGAATTCACAGACGAGGTTCAAGGCCAGACTTGTGGTAAAAGGGTTCGGTCAGAGGAAAGGCATAGACTTTGAGGAAATATTTTCACCTGTGGTGAAGATGACATCCATACGGGTGTTGCTTGAGTTGACAGCTAGCATGGATTTGGAGGTAGAGCAGTTGGACGTTAAAACTGCTTTTCTCCATGATGACCTGGAAGAAAAGATCTATATGCACCAACCAAAAGGGTTCGAAGTCAAGGGCAAAAAGTATATGGTGTGTAGGCTGAGGAAGAGTTTGTATGGGCTAAAACAAGCTCCACGACAATGATACAAGAAGTTCGATTCATTCATATTACAACATGGGTATGACAGAACGGAGTCAGACCACTGTGTGTTCACGCGTAAGTTCTCAGATGGTGATTTCATAGTTCTACTATTATACGTTGATAACATGCTCATCATGGAAAATGACATCAAGAAGATCGATAGGCTGAAACAGGAGTTGGGCAAGTTGTTTGCGATGAAAGACTTGGGCCCTGCTAAACAGATCCTAGAAATGAAGATAACCCGTAACAGAAGTAGCAGGAAGCTTTGGCTGTCACAAGAGCGGTATATTGAGAAAGTCCTAGAGTGGTTCAATATGAATGTATCGAATCCGGTCAGTACTCCACTAGATGGTCACTTCAGATTGAGCGACAGGTAGTGTCCCAAGACGAAAGCAGAAGTAGAAGAGATGCAGAAGATACCCTACGCGTCAGCTGTAAGAAGTTTGATGTATGCTATAGTGTGTACACGCCCAGACATAGCATATGCGGTTGGTATTGTCAGCCGGTATCTTGTCAATCCTTGCGAAGAGCATTGGGCAGCGGTGAAATGGATACTACGGTATCTAAGAGGCTCATCCAGGTTGAGCCTATGCTATGGTGACGGTAAACCTGTGTTACAAGGCTACACAGATGCAAATATGGCAGGTAACATAGACTCTAGGAAGTCTACGTCGGGATTCATGTTCACGTTTGTAGGGGAAGCGGTTTCTTGGCAGAGCAAGCTACAGAGGGTCGTAGTATTGTTGACGACAGAGGCCGAGTACATTGCAGTCACAGAGGCATGTAAAGAAATGCTTTGAATGAAGAGGTTCCTACAAGAACTTATCCTAAAGCAGGAGGAGCACGTGGTCTATTGTGATTGTTAGAGTGCTATACACTTTAATAAGAATTCAAGTCAGCATTCCAAGTCGAAGCACATAGAGATTCGGTATTACTGGATCATGGATACTTTGGAACAGAAGGTGTTACAGCTTGAGAAGGTCCACACGGACAATAATGGGTCAGACATGATGACAAAGGCTTTGCTCAAGGGTAAGTTTGAGGTTTGCAGAAACTAGGCTGGCTTGAAGAAGGTGAATCCCTCATGGGTCAAAAAGGGAGAAATTTGATGGGATTTTTTGACCCGTCATTGACCCGTCGTGAGCCCTGTACGACCGGTCGTACGTTGGTGCTCGACCAGTCGTAGGTGACTCATTACCGGTCGTGGACTCAGTACGACTGGTCGTAGCTACGCAGATTCGTTCCGCGATTTTGCGCGAATTTCGTTTCGCAAATCCTTTCGCAACTGGGATGCGGAAGGGAGTTTCCTAAAAGTATAAAAAGGGGTCCCTAAGGTTTTTCTAGGGCATGTTGTGTAAAGAAAAAGTACAAGAGGGTTTCCTAAATGGTTTAGGGATATCAAAGGTGAGAGAGTGAGAGAAAAGAAAGAGAGGAAGCTTGTGAAAGGGAGCCGTCGTCTCAGCGCTTTTACGTCTTCGTGATCGGTGAGATCTCTCTGTTTTTTTTTTTTATTATCTTATTATTCATCCATTCCTGCGTGAGTGACAAACGTTCTACTTCATATTGGATTGTTGATTTGGACGAGGTTCCGTGGTTTTTACCTCTTTATGGGTTTTTCATGTAAAAATCTCTTGTGTGGTGTGTGATTGATGCTTTGATTTATTTCATTGCTTTGTTATTCCATAATTCTGGTTTATTCTGGAGGGCTAGATCCTAAGATTTTGTGCAAGGCCCCCAGCAGGTGGGTGTTGCCCTTTCCATGGCTCTCACTTATGTGCTATATATGGATGCTGTCCATCAGTTTTTCCACCTTCCGGTGGTCTAAAAAAATAAAGTAGATCAAAATCTCAAGGTAACCACATGGCAAGGATATTTTCATTTTAACTCACACAATCACATTATCTTAGACTTTCACCACCATGGGTACTCGAACGGTTGACCTTATGTTGATACTCCAGTGGATCTACTACTAAGGCTAGTAAGGATCACAAAAGGGTAAGGATTGAATGCCACTATAAACAGCATTTGGGGGGCCACAGAAGTTTTTGGATCAAGCTGATGATACTTGTGTTTCCCCTTAATTGGTTTGTGTGACCTTATCAGCAGGTTGGATGGTAAATAAACATTACGGTGGCCCTTAGGAAATTTTTAATGGTGAGTGTTTAATGAACACTGTTCCTTGTGATGTAGTTGACTTGAGATTTGGATAGGCTTCATTTTTTAAACCATGATCTAAAATGAGCTGGAAAAACTGATGGATAGCGCGGATATACAACACGTACATCAAGGTAGGCCCCATGGGCAGGGCAGCACCCACTGACATATTATCTGACTAACACCTAATCTGCTCCCCACTACAGTGGCCCAGGAAGGCTTCAATGATGAGTGTCCACATCCCTGACTGTATGGTGTGACCCACTTGAATTTTCCATGACGTATTTTTGGACTCACATCGGATCATGAGCTGGCCCAACTGACAGATGGAGTGGATGTCACACAGACGTTGCAGTGGAGCCACAGAGCTTTCAAATGCAGGTCTAAGTCTTTGAACTGTGCACGTTTCTTTTGTCCCTGTGTGGCTCAACTGATGGGAAATGGATTGGGTAGTGACCCAACACCACCCACTATCCCTAATGACCGGACTCTGTAGGGTCCACCATGATGTATTTGTTTCATTTCACATGGTCCATCCATTTTTCCAGCTCATTTTATACGGCATGAGCCCAAAATTGAAACATATTCAATGCTCAAGTCTAACACACCACAGGAAACAGTGGGATAATGAGGGCCATGTTGAAACCTTCCCGGGGCCCACCAGTGAAGTTTATTTGCCCTGTTGATAAGGTCACATAGAACTGGATGGAACACATATATCAGCTTCATCCAAAACTTCTGCATCTGTGGCCTAAGAAGTTTTCAAATGGCAGGCGTTCAATCCCCACTGTTTACTTTGGTGTGGTCGACTTGAGCTTACGATAGGAACATCAGGGAAGTTGCTTGAATCTCTTACATATTGAACTATGCAGATTATAGTTCTTTGAAATGGTGGGCCACATGCAATGCCCCAGGCCCTTCACCTTTTGGCTGGACGGGGTCCATATTGTCTCCTGCTGATAACAGTGCAAGGACGATAATTTTCATTGACTTAATTAAAATAGAGAGAGCTTGTACTAAGTTGGCCTTTTACGGAGAGGATGACGCTTTAGCTTTCCCACATGTATTTAAGCGGTCCATCTCCCAACCTGGAATGTAAGTGGGCCATTCTATCTAAGCATCAGGTTTGGATGCCGTCGCTTAGCTGATGTGGGCTCAAAAGTTAGACGATCAATTCATGAGGTGGGCTCCACAGTCCCCACGTAACGATCCAAGCTGAAATCCATCAGATACAGACCAAATCATTCCACAATCTAAAATAGAATGGCTGGGAGGGTCCCATCAGGTCTATCAGCCAACTAAAAGCCATTCTCTGTCCAGTTAGTTATTGGGCCTGATGATATCATAGCCATTTAATGTGGGATGGACTTGTAGTGGGCCCAATGAAAGCCCAGCCAGTCGCAACCCTAGATTTGGGGACTGTCGAATTAGGAACCGTTTTCTAGCTAAGATAACCATTTGGATGCCTGAAGAAAAAACCAACGTGAGGTATTATACAATGGTCCTGTTCAAGGTTTGTACTCTACATTTATTGTAGAAGTGGAACGCATGATTCAGTGGTCCAAGAGGTTGGTATGATGGGTTATTTTCAGATGGAGCATGAACCAAAAATCCTCCGGATTGAAAGATCCTAGACGCAACGTTTAGAATTTATTGACTGAATGAAAGCAATCCATGCGTTTTTCTCTCTGGACCATCCATTTCTTAGCCAACATTTGAAGGGTTGGGACTTTTTTGGTCATGTGCAATCAATGGCAAGGTACATCATATCAACAGTTTGAATTAGTTGTTTTTTGTTGTGTTCAAGAAATCTGATGTAGCAACTCTGTTTTTTGCATGTAATTGAAGCGCTTTAGTACGGAGGGGAGTCAAATTCTGTTATTTGTTCTCTCGTGTTGCTGGTTTTTTACTCTGTTTACCAGTTTGATGTTTCAGTTTAGAAGCCCGACTATGCCCCCACTTGTACAAATTGAGAGCCCAAATAAGTCCCTACAAGCCCTCGGCCCAAGCATTGTGTACAGACCGTTGATTTTATGGCCCATTGTTTATCAATTGATGCACTGATAAAGTCTCCTAGGTGGGAAAAACTCTAGCTCTTAAATTGGGGGAAGGGTAAATCAATGGCTAAGAAAGAACTTCAAACAACAAATTCAACCAAATATTCAGATTTTTGGTGCATTGACCATCCACCATTGGACTCATCATTTCAACGGTTCAGATCACTGAATCAAGGGCCCCAGTTGCACAAACTGGACACATCCTTTCTGCTATTCTTTCCTAAAAATTTCAATGTATTAAATTAATCAAAATTCTCATTAAAATTGAAAAATAAATAGAATTTTCAACCTAAAACATTACAGGTGTTACATGCAATGAATTACATGTTTTCTCAGTTATCATACAAACTCCTTAGAGAAGTACGTTTGTTCCCATACAATACTAAGAAAAAAAGAAAAAAACCAACAATGATTCGAGCCAAGCCGGGCCCAACTCGAACTCATTTTCGAGCTAAAAAAATTCAGTTTGACTTGGCTTGAACTCAGCTTCGAACCGTGCCGAATTGAGCTTTTTCGAGTCCAGTCGAGCGAGCTAACTGAGCTAGCTCAGTTCGTGTACACCCCTAGATTGGGATGGAGTTGTAGTGGGCCTCATGACAGCCCAGACCCGTTGCAACCATAGATTGGGGTCTGTCCAATTAGGAGCCGTTTTATAACCATTTGGAGGCCCGAAGAAAACACTAGAATGAGGTATTATACAATGCTCCTGCTCCAGGTTTGTACCGTGCATTCATTGTAGAAGTTGGATAAATGTTTCAGTGGTCCAAAAGGTTGGTATGATGGGTTATTTCGGATGTGGCGCATAGACCAAAAATCCTTCAGATTGAAAAATCCTGGACACAATGTTTAGTATTTCTCGATTGAATGAAAACAATCCATGTGTTTTTCTTTATTAACCATTCATTTCTTGGCCAACAATTGAAGGGTTGGGACTTTTTTGGTCATGTGTAATCAATAGCAAGGTCCATCATATCAACGGTTTGAATAACTTGACTACAGTCCCCACATGTCCAAACTGACAGCCCGAATAAGACCCTACAAGCCCTTGGCCAAGCATTGCTTACAGACCGTTGATTTAACGGGCCCATTGTTTATCAATCGATGCACTGATAAAATCTCCTGAGTGGGAACAATTCAAGCCGTTAAAAGTGGAGGCGGTTAAATAAATGGCTAAGAAAGAACATACAACAGCAGTCAACATTCAACCAAAATGGGACCAAATATTCAAGGGCCAGGATCTCCTGAACTAGCAGATTTTTGGTGCATTGACCATCCACCATTGGCCTCATCATCTCAACGGTTCAGATCACTGAATCAAGGGCCCCAGTTGCACAAACTGGACACATCCTTTCTGCTATTCTTTCCTAAAAATTTCAATGTATTAAATTAATCAAAATTCTCATTAAAATTGAAAAAGAAATATAATTCTCAACCTAAAATATTATAGGCGTTACATGCAATGAATTACATGTTTTCTCAGTTATTATACAAACTCCTTAGAGTAGTAAGTTTGTTCTCATACAATACTAAGAGAGAAAAAAAAAAAAACAACGAGGTATGCTAATTCCACACACGTGTGAGACCTTCCCAATCCCCACTCATATGTAACACGTGTAAGATCTGAGCTTCTCATCTGGTTGAAAGCACTGCCTACGTCTGCTGACTCAAATACCAGGCCATGTCATTCACGTGGACTACAAAATGTAGAAAATGATCTTTCTATTCGGTTAGAAGATCTAAACAATGTTGACTATCTGATTCAAAGATCGGATCTACCACACGCGTTCCACATTGGCGCATGCATGCGACTGAGTATGGATAGACAGGGCCCTCACACGAGTGTGGGCTCGACAAACTTCATTGTGATTTAAAAGAACATTATTTCGTGTCTGGTGCTACATTTGTCCACGGCAATATAAATTAATATCGAAAGATCAAGACCCTTGATTAAGGTGGCCAGCATCAGCACTAACGGCGACGGTGACAATGCTTTCATGAAAATGAGGCGGTGGTGAACGGACACGGCCTGCAAAGTTGATTGCCTGAATGTTGCAGTGACCAGGATCCTTGGTGTGTCCGTTGCTGCATGGCGAATGTCCGGAAGGAGGTACTGGGCCTTGTTGGAGGGATTGGAATGTGAGAGCTGGTTTTTTGGACCATGAATGGTATTGTAGAGGCCTTGCTGCAGCCATAAGAGGCTGGGAATGTGAAATCAATAAGATGAAAATGATGGACATTAGTTGAGAGAGATGTTTAAGGTGGAAATCCATGTCTGGGATTTTCTTAATCTGGTTTTGTTTATATTTAATGATAGAAGGGAAGGGTATATTTATAGAAGAGGATTTTGGTTTTGGTCGGCGGCCTTTACTTTGTCTGCCAAGACTGTTTGGCAACGTCACGGCAGGGCTTTTGACAAGAAAAAGGGTCAGGTCGGGTCGAGTCCATTGTTTTGAATGTACGCGGATTCACTGCATACGCCTTTCCCATTAAGTTCCTGGGCAAGGATGTTGGTTGGGGCCACCGAGATGTTTATGACAAATCCACTCCATCCATCCATTTTGTGAGGGAATTTTAGGACATGCAGCCAAAAATGAGGTATATTCAAAACTCAATTCGGTCACACTAGAGGAAACGGTGGAGATTCATTGAGCGCCATTGAAACATTTTTATGGTGTCCTGTATCAGTCTAATTAGTTTGTGTTTTCACTGAATCTCAGTGAGAATGACCTTATAAAAGATTTGGATGGCATATAAACATCAGGTGATTCCCAAGAAGGTTTTGACAGTGGGCATTTCTTTTCTCAATTTTTCCTCTCGTGTGACCGAGTTGAGTTTTGGATCCACCTCTTTTTAGTTGAATTTCCTAAAATGATCTCGGAAATGGATGAACGGAGTGGATTTTTCATCAACATCACAGTGGGCTCCACCTAGCATCCTTGTACAGGAGCTTCCTGGGAAATTCTTTGGCAGAAATCGGTGTGCACTTTGAATGGGGAATACCTGACCAACCAGAAGCTTTGATTCTACCTCCCACCACGTTTTCCGCATGTGGGGCCCTGCCCGTCAACGCATATACCACTGTGCTGAAAGGCTGTGATTTCACGGCATTTCATGGGTAGTACAGTTAAAGATCTTCTGGCCCAATGATCATGCCGTTTCACTTCTTATGTGGGCCATACAGCAGATGGATGGCTAGAAAAAGGATAAGTTGGAACCTTTGGGTTTTCTGATTGCATATGGCCCACTTGAAGATCGTTGTGACCTGATTTTTGGGCCCGAAGATCTAATCGGCACACATTTTTTAGTAGTGCTTGGATTCAAGTAAAGTTGTATTATTGATAAGCATTTGTCACGGAAGTATTTGTCCATAGTTTGTAATTAAACACATGATTATCGGTGATGATCATGACTTGGAATGGTACAGGGCCTGGTAGCCCACCCAACCTGATGAACCTGACCTGCTTTTTTGCAGGGCTTGGATATGGTCTATGGTCCATGTTTTGTAAACACATGATTCTCCGTGGTGATCATGACTTTGCGTGGTACAGGGCCTAGTAGCCCACCCAACCCAATGAGCCTGTCCTGCTTTTAGGCAGGGCTTGAATATGCTAACTTGGTCTACAGGCCAGGCTTTGGGCTTGAATTATTTTAGCCTAGCCTGGCTCGGCCTAGCCCCACTCAATCTGAGTTTATATTTACATGTGTTGTAGTATCCCACGAATATACCATTCTAATCCTCGGTTATCCAGCAATCTTGAATGTGGACCATTGATTTCATTCCTGTAAAACATCTATTTCTTTTTGTATGTGTGACCCATTTGATTAATGAATAGATTAAGAACATCTAGGTAGGAAATAGGGATTTTATCAAATATTTGGAATGATCTTGGCAAGGATGGTCCCAGCTAAAATTTCAGGCTTGGGCCTGATCGTGCATAGCCTGAAATAGCCCATTGCAACCTCCAATCATGACTTATGTTTAAGTAGACCACTTTTTTCATTCCTCTAAAATATGTAATTCATTGTGCATGTGTGAAGCACTTGAACAATGATTAGATTAGAAATTTTTAGGTGGAAAATAGGAATTATATCAACTTTTGGGCTGAGTCTGGCATGGTTGGGTGCAACTAAACTAATTTTATCAGTCACTAGCAAATACTTATATAAAGCGGGAGATGAGATGGGTTTGAGAAATGCATTGGAATGCAAAACACTAGTGTCATCCAAATGGCCTTTGGAAGGAGCGTTCAAATGGGATCTAAGATAGTAATTTAAGTAAAACACACGAATATATTAACACATCTACTTTTGTGTAAATTATATTAGTAGTTCATATTAAAAACCATTGATTAAATGGTTCATATTTGGAAGATCCGTGAGATGTTTACACCATAGCCTATGAAATGTACAGAGAACTCAATGAACAGTCTAGATCAACTTTCATACTTTTCTGAGATCGCAGGAGCACTTCTCCGCATACAGTATCTGCAATCGGGACCTTAACCATCTATTTTGGACCACTGGGCTAGCTTGTGTTTTCAAAGGTTCGGAGGATACGGAAATTTGCAGCTCCCTCACTCTCATGAAGCTATTGTTGGGTCTAAAACTTAACTTCTTGCTGACGTGTGGCTGCAGCCATCATAGAAGAAAATAAAAATAAAAATAAAAATGAAAGAGAAAGAGAGCTTAACTGTTCGAATGAATATGAATGATTACAATGGTACCTTTTATAGGCTTTTCTATTTATATGAAATGCCTAAGATATCTCTGTCTAGATGCTTCTTAGGGGTAGCTAAACATAGAAAAAATCTAGAAAAATATCTACTGTTATCTTAACTCAGCTAATACTCTAAACTTTTAAAAAAAATCTAACAACACAATTAGCTCACATGGTTCTTACACGTTATGCATAACTGGCTCATAAGATCCTTACACAGTTTTGGATTTGCACAAATCCACCACCGTGTCCAACACTCCCCTTCAAATCAAAACCGGCTTCATTCCAAGCGTTGATCTAAGTCTATTGAATGTGTTAATTGGCAATGCTTCGGTGAAGATGTTTTCCACTTGTTCAGTGGTGTGACTGTATTTCAGCTTAACCAATTTCTGCTTTACTTGATTTCTAAGAAAGTGATATCTTGTGTCGATGTGCTTGCTCCTTCCATGCTGAGCTGGATGTTTGGAAAGTTCGATTGCCGACTTGTTGTCCATGTATATAACAGTGGATTCCTCTTACGGATGCTTAAGCTCTTTTAGCATATTCCTTAACCAGATTGCCTCACATATAGTGGATGGAGCTTTTACGTACTCAGCTTCACATGTAGACAGGGCGACCACACTCTGATTTTTTGAATTCCATGTGAATGCCGTCGACCCAAGATAGAAAGCATAGCCTGTGGTGCTTTTTCTTTCATCTTGGTTACCACCTCAATCACTGTCAGAGTATTCATACAGCATCGCCTCAACATTGTATGGATAAAAGAGACCGAATTCAATAGTCCCTTTGATATACCTAAGTACTCGTTTTGCAGCTAGCCAATGTGACTCATTTGAGGCTTCCATATACCGGCTTAGAAGCCCAACACTGTAAATTATATCTAGGCTAGTGATTATGAGGTACCTTAAGCTTTCGATTAGGCTCTTGAATAGGATTGAGTCGACGTTTCTTCCTTCTTCATCTTTTGTGAGCTTTAGGCCTGTTATAATCGGTGTATTTATAGCTTTACAGTCGATCATCTAAAACTTCTTGAGAAGTTCCTTTGTGTACTTCTTCTGGGATATATAAATGCCACCGACTTGTTACTTCACTTCAATGCCCAAGAAGAAAGATATCAATCCACCATCATTCATCTCGAATTCTTTGAATATAGCCTGCTTGAATTCTTCAAACATCACTTGGCTATTCCCATTGAATAGCAGATCATCAACATATAAATAAGCTATAAGCATATCACCATGAGCATTCCTCTTTGTGTAGACTACACGCTCATACAGACATTTGACGAAACCATTCTCTTGAAGACAACTATCGATCCGTGCATTCCAAGCACGTGGAGCTTGCTTCAACCGATACAGGGCTTTCTTCAGCCGATACACCTTATGTTCCTCCCCTTACATGATAAAGCCTTCAGGCTAGTCATCGTAGACTTCTTCTTCAAGTACTCCATTTAGGAATGCATATTTCACATCCAGTTGGTAGATCATCCAACTGTGATGAGCTGCAAGAGAGATAATCATTCTTACAATGTTAAGGCGAGCAACTGGGGTGAAATTTTTTTCATAGTCTATCCCATATTTCTATTTGTAACCTTTTGCTAAGAGCCTTTCCTTATATCATTCGATCTTACCATCAATATTTCGCTTGATTTTGTACACCCGTTTGAGACCAATGATCTTTTGGGTTTAGGGGAGTGAGGTCAGCTCCTGTGATCGATTCTTCTCAATCACATGAATCTCTTTTTCCATAGCCTTTTTCCAACATTCTTCATTCACAGCCTTCAAGAATGTGAGAGGCTCATGGTCTGCATACAGGTAGAGTAAATTCAGTACTTCCTCAGTTTCTGCGTAGATGTCATTGATGCTTCTCATTTTATAGGAGCCAAGGGTGAAGGAGAATTGGATGAAGATGTGCTAGCTAAATTCTGATTTGATGAAGTGCTTCCAGAGGAGATGGAACGTACTCTTGGACTTTTGCGATCCGAAGGGGGTGATGTGAGTGTCTGCTCCTGATTTACATGCCTTTCTTCTTCATATTATTTGACCTCGACCTGACTTTCTTTGACCGAATCTTCCTCATTCCACTTCCAGGATTCTTCTTCATAGAACACTACATCTCTGCTTACCACCACCTTATTGGTTAGTGGGTTATTGAGCTTATACGCTTTCGATTCTTCACTGTAGTCGATAAAGATGCATTTCTCGCCACGATCATCAAGAATTTTTTTTTTTTTTTTAGAACTTGAGTGTATGTGACACACCCAAAGATCTTAAGGTGCGCCACGCTTGGCTTGTATCTACTCCATGCTTCCTGCGGTATCTTGAATCTATACTCTTGGTCGGACACCTATTGAGCAGATAGGCAGTACATGCAACTGCCTCTGCCCAAAAATTCTTTGATATTTTCTTCTTCGGCATGGTCCTCGTCATGTTGAGGATGGTGCGGTTATTCTGTTTCACAATTCTATTTTGTTGTGGCGTGTCCGCTGCAGTGTGTTGTTGCTTAATGCCATGTTCCCTATAATATTCTCGAAAAATATTTGAGGTGTACTCCCCACCTCTGTCAGAACTAAGAGTTTTGATTTTAAGACCACTTTCTTTTTCAACAAGGGACTTAAAAATTTTAAAAATAGTAAAAACAACAGACTTCTCTTTGATTATATACACTCACAATTTTCTACTAAAATTGTCAATGAAGGTAATAAAATATTTATTACCTCCAAGAGAGATTGGATCCAATGGTCCACTGATGTCAGTGTGAACCAACTGCAACGATTCTCTTGCTCTTCGGAATACTCCACTCGGAAAGGAGTTCCTTTGTTGTTTCTAAAGTGTGCACGCCTACACACATATTCTGTAGTTTTAATAGCAGGCAAGGCATGCACCATGCTTGATGAGGAATGAAGTTTCAAGCCACTGAAATTTATATGACCAAAGTGAAGATGCCACATCCAGGAATCATTCTTTGATTTTTCATAAAAATACTTATCAAGCATTGTGTTTTTATAGAGAGGAAACATACGATTCTTCACTATCTGGACTTTCACAATCAAACGTCCATGCATATCTCTTATGGAAAGAGAAGAGTTCTACATATGTATGACATACCATTTTTTGAGGAGTTATCTAAGACTCAGTATATTACTTTTCATATTAGGCACGTAGTACACATTAGAGATATAGTTTGGAATACCATTCTTCTAAAAGATTTTAATTTTTTCTTTACCTTTCCCCGACGTTTTTGATAAGTCTTCAAAAGTTACATCGCCATTAACTCCTTCTGTGAGTTCCACAAAGAGTTTCTTGTCACCTCACATATGATTGCTTGCACTCGTGTTGAGATACCATACATCCTGCTGATTACTGTCTTTCTCTTGTGCAAAGAGAAGTGTGGAGCTTTCTTGTTCATTGCCTGATGCTTCGGCATAGTTGGATCGCTCGTCTTCATTCACTAGCTTGCTCCAACAATCGGATGCATAGTGGCCAAGCTTGTTGCAATTATAGCACTGAATGTTCTTTGTACTTCCTTGTCTACACATTGATCTGCCTCTATCATTTTCTCTTCTACAAAAATTGATATTTTTCTACTGGTTTTGGCCATGACTTTGTTGGTATCCGTGCCTTCTATCTTTTGCGCGATTGCTAGCAATACGTCTACCACGTTGTGAACTTCCACATCCACCATTATTATCATTCAGAGTCAATCTTGACTCTAAGCTTGTTCCATCAGCATGGAACTAGCATTCTACTGCATTCGTTGCTCATGAACTTGCAACGACCCCATCAGCTCCTCAATGAAGAGTTTTTCAATATCTTTTGATTCTTTGATCGCCACAACTACATGCTCAAACTTGGTTGTGAGGGATCGAAGTATCTTTTCAATAACTCGAACATCTTTAATCTTCTCACCATTCCTTTTTAGATTATTGACAGTTATAAGCAATTGCGAAAAATAATCAGCAGTATTCTCACATTCCTTTGAACTCTACTCTAAGGGTTTGGAGCCGAACCCTTTTGACACGATCAACACCCTTAAAGATGGTGCTAAGAGTCTCTCATGCTTGCTTACAGATGTTGCTTTAGTAATCCGTTCAAAAGTGGAATCATCCAACCCTTGATAAAAGAGAAAAAGAGCTTTCTTATATTTCTTTCTATGATCCTTGAGATTGACCTTTTGTTCGGTGGTGTAGGCAGCTTCTTGCTCCGTTGTGGGCTCTTCGTACCTGTCGGTGATGATCTCTAAAAGATCTTAAGATCCAAACAAGACTTTCATTTGTATGTACTCATTTTCGTTGTTGTCTTTAGACAACTTGAGTATTTGAGGTTGTATTATACTTGTCATTAAAATATTTTAACATATATGCTACTAGAGTTCAAAGACCGTCCATCACTTGAGATGAAAAAATAGGAAAAAACTGATAGATTTTACAAATAAAAAAATCTGGACAGTTTGACAATGTTCTTGCTATCAAGGCGAAAAAAAAAACAACAAAAAAAATTGGACGTTCTTTCTATCAAAGAAAAAAAAATCTGGACAATTTTTTTTTTTTTTAAAACTTCTTTATTAAGGCCGAAAAAAAAATTTGGGCAGTTTTTGCTATCAAGGCCTAAAAAACTCTGGGTAGTTTTTTTTGATTTCAAGGCCTAAAAAAAATCTGGGTAGTTTTTACTATCAAGGCCCAAAAAAAAATCTATGTAGTTTTTGCTATCAAGGAACAAAAAAATATGGGTAGTTTTTTTTTTTTTTTTGCTTTTGCTGCTTGTTGGGTTTTTCAAAATCAAACAAGGAGGAAACATGGTTGGTGCAGGTGATGACTGCTGCTCGTTTAGAAGGGGACCTGCTTATTGCTGATGAGGCCCAAAGATCAACAGTTCTGATACCAGTTTATTGGGTCTAAAACCCAAATTCTTACTGACGTGTGGCTGTAGCCACTATAAAACAGAAAAAAAAAACTGAAAGAGAGAGAGCTAAACTGCTGAATTGTTTAAATGAATAGGAACAATTACAATGGTGCCTTTTATAAGCTTTTCTACTTATGTGAAATAACTAAGATGTATCTGTCTAGATACTTCCTAGGGGCAGCTAAACATAGAAAAAATCCAGAAAAATATCGACTATAAACTTAGAAAAAATCTAATAGAACAGGAAGCTCACATGGTTCTTACACGTTATGCACAACTAGCTCGTAAGATCCTTACACAGTTTTGGATTTACATAAATCCACCACCGTGTCTAATAGCTATCATCTATACTTGTGCAAGAATTAGGCCGCTTATTAAGTGGGCTTGAGCAAATTAGATTGTTTTGCTCATCAAATGGGCTGCGTGTTGGGAGAAATAAAAACTTGATGAAAGTCAAGCGTGGTCTAGAATCAGTGGTTAGAGAAGTGTTGTATTTTGTTTCAAAATAATTATTAAAAATTTGATTTTTTTCCCTCCATATTTGAAAATTTTGGTGTTTTTGGACTAGATTATGGGTTTTGTCCCACATCGATTTGACAAAGTAAATCCTCTTATATATAGGATAGGATTTTTACCTTGGGCTTGAGTCCCATTCAGGGGGCATGTGAATTTGGTCCTTTTGGGGGGGGGGGGGGGGGGCTATGCTAATAGCTCTAATTTATGTAATTGACCACACGCGCGCACGCTGAACCGAGCCATGCCGAGCTGAGTCCGAGTCTGAATCTGTGTTCGTGTGCACGTGCGCAATGGGATGGGACGGGCTGGGCTGGGCGTGGGCGCGGGTGCGGGGTGGTGTACTCGCTTGAGTGTGTGTGTAATGATACTCACGAGACTTTATTTGCGAGAGAGTACTTGAATTTCTGCCTTTTCGTTTTAAACCAGAGAGATGTGCCCGTTCCGGTTGGTTGTGCCTGTTGGGTTTAAACCCAACGGACCTAAGCCTTTGCAAAGGGTGCTTATGCACCACTTCAAAGGTTATATAAAGACTATTGATTTCAATTTCAAATATAGGAAAAATTATCTTTCTTATAAACTCTCTCTGATACTGTTTTAAGAATTTTAATTGCTGAATTCATCGCTGAGTTAACTTAGCACTTTTGGGTTAAACTATAAGTGGTTCGAGCCCGTGTACAGTGAATGCACCGCTGGAACTGGGTCATAGTCATTGTATCCTAGAGGTCGATTGATCTAAAAACCTGTTCCACTTGGGACACTGTTCTAGGAGAGCAAATTCGATTTCAAGCCAAGTGACTCAGTCACGCCTCGACTCAATTCAATAAGTCCTCTTTCTCAAAAAAATTATTTTCTTTTTTAGTTCTTGATTTTCTAGTCTATTTAATTCAACCAAATATTCTAACAATCTTAAAATCGAATTGTTGAATTAATTACATATACTATGGCTACAGTAATAGTAAATACTTCTGTTGAGTTAGCCAAAATCGAACCGTTCGCTGGACAATACTTTAAGTGGTAGAAACAGAAACTGATGTTCGCATTGACCACCCTTAAAGTTTCATACATACTATTTAAATCATTTACTATAGATCTAGAAAATCAAACCGAAGTAACAAATGGAAATAATTGTAAAAACTATATTCTAAACTCTTTATCCAACGAATTATCTGACGTGTATGCTTCTTATGAATCTGCTAAAGACATATGAACTGCTTTAGAAAAGAAATACACATTGAAAGATGCAGGTGCTAAGAAACATGCAATTGATAATTTCCTTTATTATGAAATGACAGACGATAAACCTGTCACAAATCAGATTCATAATTTTAAAAATCTAGTTCACGAACTGTCAACTGAAGGAATTAAGTTGCATGAAGTGTTTCTATCAGGAGCGTTAATAGAAAAGTTACTGCCCTCCAGGAAAGAATATAAGAATATAATGAAACATAAAAAGAACGGAGTTTCTTTGAAAATCACTATCGTAGATATATGAATAGAGGAGGCCAATAGAATCAGGGACCAAAAAGAAAATGAAAATGAGATAGATTCAAAGGCAAATCTTATGGAAACAAGTCAGAAAAATAATAATAAAAATGGCAAATGTCATAACTGTGACAAACTTGGACATTACGTAAATGAGTGCAGACTCAAAAAGAAGAATGCAAGCAATCAATTTAAGAAAAAGGAAAATTGCTACAACTGTGGAAAGTCTGGGCATCACTTTAAAACATGCAGGCTTAAGAAAAATAAAGATAAGCCGCATGTTAATCTTACAGAAATAGGTAATGAGTCTGACATGGTAGTAGCTGTGGTATCAGAAATCTTTCTTGTAAACAACTTGGAGTGAGTACTAGATGCTAGTGCAACTAGGTACGTGTGCAAGGATCATAGTATATTTACCTCCTACCAAGTATCAGGAGGTGATGAACATGTGTTCATGGGTAATGATAGAACATATCCAGTTGTAGGAAAATGGAAAGTACTTTTAAAACTCACTTCTGAAAAAATTTTGATGTTAAATGATGTCCTACATGTACCTGACATTAGAAGAAACTTGGTCTCTGGTTCACTCCTTAATAAGGTTGGTGTCAAGTTAATATTTGATTCAGATAGGCTTGTAATAACTAAGAATGAAACTTTTGTTGATAAAGGATACTGTAGTGATGATTTATTCATTATAATTATATCCAATGATAATAATAAGAAGACATCCAGTTCTGTTTATATCGTTGAATCTTTTTATCTATGGCATAATCTTTGAAAAATTAAAAAGATTAGGTTTATTACCTAATATATGTAATGAGAAATTCAATAAATGTGAAATATATGTAGAATCAAAATTCATTAGAAAATCTTTTAAACGAATAGAAAGATCATCTGTTTTATTAGAGTTGATACACGGTGACTTGGTAATTTTAGAGGGGGAAAAAGATATTACATAACTTTTGTAGATCATGACTACTCTAGGTTCACTTGAGTGTATTTGTTAAGGAACAAAGATGAAGTTTTAGATGCTTTTTCTAAATACAAAATTGAAGTTGAAAATCAGTTAAATATAAAAATTAAAAGACTTAAAACAGGTAGAAGAGGTGAATATGAATCTTCTTAATTTAGAGAATTATGTGAAAAGAGTGGAATAATTCACGAAACTACAACTCTTTATACACCAGAACAAAACGGAATAATAGAATGTAACGACCCTAAATTTTGGTGTATTAAAAAAATTAAAATAAATATTTAAAGATTTTATTTTTGAATAAAAAATAAAAACAAGTTAATAGTTGAGTTGGTGGAGATGTTCTTAGTTGAAAGAAAGGTTTAGGAATCAATTCTTGAAATAGTAATAATAAATATTTTTTTATCAAATATCTTTAAAAAAAATTAAATTTAGAATAAGGGAGGATGTGCTCATCGTATCTTATGAGAATTTTCTTTAAAAAGGGATATGAAAGGTTTCTACATTAAAAAAAAGGAGATAGGAAGCCCTAAAGTAAAAGGAAGAGAAAATTCTAATAAGCCTCGATCAGGTAAGTTTTAATTGTTAGATTTTTTTTAATTTTTTATTATGTTGTTAATTTCTTCTTGATCTATACAATGGATGGTGTGGATCATCCACATTATCATCGTATAGGTGTGCAGAGTCAATTTTAATAAAGTGATGTTTTTATGATTTCAGATATAGTTAGTAATATTTTAGGAATATATTGAATGGATGAAATTTGATTGTGCTAAGATAGATCTGTGCGAATCATATGATCCCTGAGGCCAAAATATATAAGGGTTATAATTTTTAGGTCAATCTGATAATTAGATAGGCCACATTAGTCAGATCTAAAAGTATTTAATAAAAGAATTTTAGATTTTTGCATAAGTGTTGGTATCACTTGGTGTAGAAGGTTGAAATGGGCCATCGGTATATGTATGGGTAGATTCACACCATCCATCTAATGTGTAGAGGCAAAACATGATAATACTTAAAGAATCTGGATGATCCAATCATCCAGTGGGCTTTCCCGATTAATTATTTGACATTCAATTTAAGGATCTTAAAAAGAAAATCTAAATATTAATAAGTAAATTTGCATAAACATATAATTTTAATTATTTGATTATTTAAGATTTGGACACCTAAGATGTATTCAAAGGTGGGCCCTACCATGTAATAAAAATATATGAAGAATAATGTTGTTAATATAACTGATAGGATCTCTGAATTCAAACCAACCTAATTACCTTGTGGATTATATACTACCAGACTCAGGTGAGTAACCTAACTTATTTCATGATTCATTAAAATTAAAATAAAATGTTTATAATTGTTTGATTGTTTGATATATTAATTTGAGTATTTTGATATGATAATTGTATGCTAAATTTATAGGTGAATATTCTGATTAAGACAACTATGTCAAATATGAAAAATATACATTTACATATCATTCATCATTCATTGCATTGCATAATGCATGGTTGATCCTAGGGGCCCTCCCTACAAAAAATGTCGATCGTGTTAGAGCGTTACCAGATGCGGGCTATGCCCAAGCTTACCGAAAGGTGGAAGCCTACCCAACGGTTGGATGCGGGTTGACGACCTCCAACCCAAGCAGATAGATGATCACTCCATCTGATGCATTCATACACTACTTGCATCCATATCATTGTGCATACATTTTTTATGTTATTTTAATTGCTATGATTATTAACCATGCTGGGTTATTTCACTAAGACTAGTCAGCTTACCTTTTTATTGATGAAAAAATCGTAAAAAGGAGCCATTAGCAGATGATGTGGCGCAAGAACCAGAAAGATCTACTGTACCTTAACACGACCCATGTGCAACGTGGCCATACTTATCTGAAGATGAAGTGACGACATTAAACAATTTCTAATTATGTGATTTATTTGTTAGCATAGTTTGATTAACATATAATGTATATATTGATTTTGAGATTTTAATGAATTATTTATATTCATTTCATTAAAACAATGTTAGTATGGAATAAACATAAATATATTACGATGATATAATAAATGAATGATTTTTAAGGTTTATTTTATTTTAAGGGTTGTCAAGATTTATAGATGCCTGGTTGATTGATGCTAAGTGTTGTATATGCGTGATTGAGATTATGTTGGAACTTAAACTGAATATAATTAACATATCTAATTAAACTGATTAAAGAATTAAATTAGTACACTTTGTGTACGAGTTACGAACTGAAACTCGAGTTTGAGGGTACACACTCTGTACACAGATTTCAGGGCGTGATAGAACGTAAGAATAGAACTCTAAAAGAAATGATAAATGTTATGTTAAATAGTTCAGGCTTACCCTCAAATATATAGGGAGAAATAATTGTATCTGCTTGTTATATTCTAAATAAGATTCCTTCTAAATCTTCTGAACAAACACCTTATGAACTTCGAAAGAATCATGTTCTTAGTTATAAATATATTAAAGTGTGGGGGTGTCTTGTTAAAGTAGGATTATCTGAAACTAAGAAAAGAAAGTTAGGCCTTAAAACAACTGATTGTGTATTTATAGGCTACGCACAAAACAGTGCAGTATACAGGTTTCTAGTTTTAAAAACTAAGGATAATATTATAGATTCTAATATATTATAGAAGCTAGAGATGCAGAGTTATTTGAGAATGTATTCCTCATGAAATCTAAATCTATAGGAATAAAGAAAGTTAATAAATCAAATATCGCATTTACAAGTAAAAGTGCTTACGAATATATAGTAAAAGAGATTCAACTAAGAAAAAGTACTAGGGTTAGAAGAGAAACTAACGTAGAAGATAGTTTTTCCACCTTTTTAGTAGAAGATCCTACAATTTATACAAAAGAGATTAACTCTCTAGATGTAACCTTTTGGAATGAAGCAATGAATGATGAATTAGAATCTATAAAATCTAATAACACTTGGGAACTTACAGACTTACCACCTGAAAATAAACCAGTAGGCTGTAAATGGGTGTTTAGAAAGAAAATAAAACCAGATGAGACTATGATAAGTTTAAGGTTAGGTTGGAAGCGAAAGACTTTAAACAGAAGGAAAGAATAGATTACTTTGATATATATTTTTCAGTAACTAGGACTATAACTATTAGAGTCTTAATAGCGATAGCTTATATATATAAACTGATGATACACCAAATGGACGTTAAAACAGCTTTCCTAAATGGAGATTTAGAAGAAAAAATATATATGGAGCAACCTAAGGGTTATAAGATATCAAGTAAAGAAAATAAAATATGTAAACCAATTAAATCACTATATGGTTTAAAACAGACCCCTAAACAATGACATGAAAAATTTGAAGGTGTTTTAAAATCAAATGGTTATCATATAAATGATGTAGATAGATGTGTATATAGTAAAATTTCTGAAAATGATTATGTTATTATGTCTTTATGTTGATGACATGCTTATTTTTATAACTAATATTAAATTAGTTAATGCAACTAAGAAATTCTTGTCATATAAGTTTGACATAAAAAATTTAAGAGAGTCTATTGTAATATTATGTATTGAAGTAATTAGGAAAGATGATGTTATTATATTATTACAATCTCATTACATTGAGAAGATATTGAAAAAGTTTAACCATTTTGACTGTTTACCTGTCAGTACTCATTATGATTATAGTGTGACTCTCATTAAGAATACAGAAAAATAGTATGTCTCAATTAGAGTATTCTAGAATAATTGGTAGCCTTATGTATTTAACAAACTACACTAGACCAGACATAACGTTTGTAGTAGGAAGACTAAGTAGATATACATATAATCATGGAAAAGAGTATTGAAATGCTTTGTCTAGGATTTTGAAATACCTAAAAAGTAGTATGGCCTATGGTTTACATTATAATGGTTATCTCCTTGTATTGGAAGGATACAGTGATGCTAACTAGATTAGTGATTCAGATGAGATAAAATCTACTAGCGGATATGTTTTCACTTTTGGTGGAGGAGCAGTCTCTTAGAATCTACCAAGCAGACATGTATCGCTCGGTCGACTATGGAATCCGACTTTATTGCCTTAAAAAAGGTTGTATCAGAAGTCGAGTGGCTTAGAAATCTCTTAGCTGATATACCATCGTGGCTAAAACCTGTATCGGTCGTGTCTATTCATTGTGACTGTCAAACAGTTATAACAAAAGCAATGAGTAAAATATATAATGGAAAGAGCAATCATATTAGACTTAGACATAACATAGTGAAACACATGTTACGTGATAGAGTCATATCTATTGACTTTGTGAGATTAAAAAAGAATCAGGTAGATCCTCTAACCAAAGGACTATCCAAAAAGTTAGTCAATGATACATCAAAGGGAATAGGGTTAAGCCTAATATATGAGCTGTTAGTGTCGGTAACCCAACCTATACAAGTGGAGATCCCATGAGATAGGTTAATGGGTAAACAACAAGACATGAGGTAGGCGATTGCACTGAGTTATATGAGCCATTTCTATGGTGTACAGTGCGAGTAATAACGAAGAAGGATGAGTTTTTTAAAACTCTTAATGGATCCATAGCCATATATTTGGTGGTATATACAGTTGCTGCATATACTTGATGGAATTCACCTATATGGGTGTGGAGGTGGAGGCCGCTTCCTATGAGAATCTAGGCGAATTCTCTAGAGCACTCATGAAATCCAGGTAATGGTGTATGACTGAAACACACCGAATTGTAGAATCACTTGCAGAGGAAGAGTTGTGTGAGTGACATGTACTTGTGATCTACATTAAAATGATTCGGGTTCAAAACTATGTTGTCATCTGATTTCTGTAGACTTGTCTTGCTTATTCTAATGTCGGTTCAAGTCTATAGTGACACTGGTATCATTGCACAACTATTACGCTTTAACCTGAAAATTTTTTATTTTGAAACATGTAAGGGATTGTTGTATTTTATTTCAAAATAATTATTAAAAATTTAATTTTTCAAAATTTTAATTTCCCTCCACATTTGAAAATTTTGGTGTTTTTGGATTGTGGATTTTGTCCCACATCGAATTTGACAAAGTAAATCCTCTTGTATATAAGATACGCTTTTTGCCTTGGGCTTGAGCTTCATTCAGGGGGCATGTGAATTTGGTCTTATGGGGGGGGGGTTATGCCAATAGCTCTAATCTATGCCATTAACCACACAAGCGCGTGCGTCGAGCCAAGTTCGAGTCTGTATCTAAGTCTGTGTCCGTATGCGTGTGCCCGACGCGACGCGACGGGACGAGATGGGCTGGTTGTGGGCGTGGGTGTGGGTATAGTGTGAGTGTACTTGCGTGGGTGTGTGTATATGAGTACTCGCAGAATTTTATTTGTGAGAGTGGATTTGTACTTATGCCTTTTTGTTTTAAACTAAAAAAATGTGTTCATTTCGGTTGGTCGCACCTATTGGGTTTAAACCCAACGGACCAAACCCTTTGCAAAGGGTGCTTATGCACCACTTCGGAGTCTATATAAAGACTACTGATTCCAGTTTTAAACATACTAAAAATTATCTCTCTTATAAACTCTCTCTGATACTGTTTTAAGAATTTTAATTGCTAAGTTCGTCTCTGAGTTAACTTAGTACTTTCGGGTTAAATTGCAAGTGGTTTGGGCCCCTGTACAGTGAGTGCACTACTGGAACCGGATCATAGTCGTTGTATCCCGAAGGTCGATTGTTTTGGAAACCTGTTGCACTTGAGACGCTGTCCAAGGGGAGCAAATTTGATTTCAATCTGAGTGATTTAGTCACGCCTCAACTCAATTCAATAAGTCATCTTTCTCAAAAAATTCATTTTCTTTTTTTGGTTCTTGATTTTCTATAGTCTATTTAATTTAACCAAATATTCCAACAAGAAGCAGAATCCTTTCTCAGGCAGGTAGGTTTATCCTTATTAAGCATAGCTTGCTAGCGTCCCGATCCACACTCTTGCAGCATCGGAAGTCCCGTCCAGAAGATATGGAATTGATGTTACGTCGAGAAAAGTTTCGAGGGAAGGGCGCACACACACACACACACGTGTATATATATATATATATATATATATATATATATATATATATATATAGAGAGAGAGAGAGAGAGAGAGAGAGAGAGAGAGAGAGAGAGAGAGAGAGAGAGAGAATTGTTCACATACAACCGGGTGGACCATGTTACCCTCCACCGATCTCATAACACCCAAGCTATCTAGTGCAGGTAATATCTACCCGTCCAATAGGTTGGACCCAACATAAGGATCACCTTTTAAAAAAATCAGCCTCATCCACTTATCAGGGAGACCACACAAGCTAGTGACTATACATTATTTTATGTGGTGTAACCCACCCGATGAGTTCATTGCTCTAATTTTTGCGCAAGGTTTAAATGGTTTGATGTGGTTTGTTAGTACACATCCTTTCGTTTTTATTGACAGATGTCATATGGGCCACACGTGGAATGGAAATAGACGGAATGGGGGCTTTGGCCAATGAGACCTTAGGGCCTACTGCAGTTTTGGACCAGGGGAGCCGTTTAGGTGTTTCCTACCAGGGTAACACATTAGTAAGGGAATAAGATTTAGTACTACCCCTAGCAGACCTAGCTAGAGACTGTGTCCTGTTACCGGAGTCATAGGGCTGACCCTTGTGTATGTTTTTGAGTCACCATCTATTCATTTTGACGGGTTATTTTAGGGCATGACTCCAAAAAGAAAAAAGATCAAGACTCAAGTGGACCATACCATAGGAGTTAGTGGTGACCGTTGAAAACTTCCTAGGCCCCACCGTGATGTTTATTTACAAACCAACTTGTTCATAAAGTCACGTAGACTACATAAAGTGAAAACATAAATATTAGTTTGATCTAAAATATCTGTTTCCCAAGGAATTTTTCAACAGTAGGTGAGAGATGGGGTGGACGTCACACAGACGTTGCACTGGGGCCATAGAGCTTTCAACTGCAGTTCTACGTCTTTCAACTGTGCACATTTCTTTTGTCCTTGTGTGGCTCACCTGATGGGAAATGGATTGGGTGGTGACCCCAACACCACCCGTATCCCTAGTGACTGTGACTGGACTCTGTGGGGTCCACTGTCATGTAAATGTTTCATTTCTGTGTCTGTGGCCTAAGAAGTTTTCAACTGTAGGCGTTCAATCCCCACTGTTTCCTTTGGTGTGGTCCACTTGATCTTCCAACAGGAACATCAAGAGAGCTGCTGGAATCTCTTACATGCTCACACATAGGCACAAGTGAGCAGCAGCCAGATTCAGAGGTAAAATTTGAATGACACAGATTATAGTTCTTTGAAATAGTGGGCCTAATGCAATGCCCCACTCTTTTCACCTTTTAGATGGACGGGTCCATTGACTCCCGCCTATAACAGTGATAGGACCATAATTTCGACTTAATTAAATTAGACAGAGCTTGTACTAAGTAGCCTGTTTTACGGAGAGGATGCCTCTATAGCTTTCCCACATGTGTTCAAGCGGCCCACCTGCCAACCTGGGATGTAAGTGGGCCATTCTATCAAAGCATCATGTTTGGATCCCGCCGCTTAGCTGATGTGGGGTCAAAAATTAGGCGATCAATTCATGAGGTGGGTTGTACGGGCCCTACATAATGACCCATGCTGAAGTCCGATACTGGCCAAATCATTCCACAATGTAAAATAGAATAGCCGGGATTGGCTGGGAGGATCCCATCAGGTCTATCAGCCAACTCAAAGCCAATCCCTGTCCAGTTAGTTGTTGGGCCTGATGATATCTTAGCTATTTAATGTGGGATGGAATTGTAGTGGGCCTCATGAAAGACCAGCCCGTTGCAACCCTAGATTGGGGTCTGTCGAATTAGGAAACGTTTTCCAGCGAAGATAACCATTTGGATGCCTGAAGAAAAAACCAACATGAAGTATTAATTATACAATGGTCCTGTTCAAGGTTTGTACCGTACATTTAATTTAGAAGTGGAACACATGATTCAGTGGTCCAAAAGGTTGGTATGATGGGTCATTTTCGGATGGAGCATGAACCAAAAATCCTCCGGATTGAAAGATCCTAGACACAATGTTTAGTATTTCTTGATTGTATGAAAAACAATCCATGTGTTTTTCTTTCTTAACCATCCATTTCTTGGCCAACATTTGAAGGGTGGGACTTTTTTAAGTCATGTGCAATCAATTCAATGGCAAGGTCCATCATATCAATGGTTTGAATTACTGGACGATGATCCCCATTTGTACAAACTGAGAGCCCAAATAAGTCCCTACATGCCCTCGCCTGGGCATTGCGTACAAACTGTTGATTTTGTGGGCACATTGTTTATCAATCGATGCACTGATAAAGTCTCTTGGGTGGTAAAAACTCTAGCCCTTAAATTGGGGGAAGGGTAAATCAATGGCTAAGAAAGGACATACAACAACAGTCAAAATTCAACCAAAAAGAGACCAAATATTCAAAGATCAGGATCTCCTGAACTAGCAGGTTTTTGGTGCATGAACAATCCACCATTGGCCTCATCATTTCAACGGTTCAGATCACTGAATCAAGGGCCCCAATTGCACAAAATGGACACATCCTCTCTGCTATTCTTTCCTAAAAAATTCAATGTAATAAATTAAGAAAAATTCTCAATAAAATTGCAAAATAAATAGAATTTTCAACCTAAAAAATAGGAGTTAACATGCAATGAATTACATATTTACTCGCTTATTATACAAACTCCGCAGAGAAGTTTGTTCCCATACAATAGTAAGGAAAAAAAAAAAAAACCCAACAATGAGGTCTTCTAACTCCACAAGCGTGTGGAGCCTTCCCAATCCACGCCATTATGTAACACTTGTAAGATATGAACTTCTCATCTGATTTAAAGCACTGCCTACGTCTGCTGACTCAAATACCAGGCCATGTCATTAACGTACACCACAGAAAGTGGAAAATGACCTTGCTATTCGGTTAGAAGATATAAACAATGTTGACTATCTAATGCAAAGATCTGATCTACCACACGTGTTCCAAATTGGCGCAAGCTAGTGAATATGGATAGACAGGGCTCCCACACGAGTGTGGGCTCAACCAACCTCTTTGTGATTTAAAGAACATTATTTCGGTACGTGTCTGGTGCTACATGTCCACGTACGACAATATCAACTAATATGGAAAAATCAAGACCCTTGGTTAGGGTGGCCAGCATCATCACCGACTGTGATGGTGACGATGCTTTCATGAAAACGAGGCGGTGGTGAACGGACACGGCCTGCAATGTTGATTGCCTGAATGTTGCAGTGACCAGTATCATTGGTGTGTCCATTGCTGCATGGGGAATGTACGGAAGGAGGTACTGGGCCTTTTTGGAGGGATTGGAATGCGAGAGCTGGTTTCTTAGAACATGAATCATCTTGAAGAGGCCTTGCTGCAGCCATGAGAGGCTGGAAATATAAAATCAATAAGATGAAAATGATGGATATTAGTAGAGAGAGATGTTTTCGGTGGAAATTCATGTCTGGGATTTTCATATTCTGGTTTTGTTTATGTTTAAGGATAGAATGGAAGGGTATATTTATAGAAGAGGATTTTGATTTTGGCATGGGGCGTTTACTTTATTTGTCAGGAGTGGCAACGTCACGATAGGGGTTTTGACAAGGGTAGAGTCGGGTCGGGTCGGGTCGGGTCGGGTCCATTGTTTTGAATGGACTCGGATTTACCGGAAAAGCCTTTCCCATCAAGGTTCTGTGCAAGGATATTGGTTGAGGCCCACCGAGATGTTTATGACAAATCCACCCAATCCATCCATTTTTTGATCTTATTTTAAGACTTGCGACAAAAAATAAGGTGTATTCAAAACTCAAGTCAGCCACACGATAGGAAACAGTGGCTATTCAGTGAGCGTCGTTGAAACATTTTTATGGCCATAAAAGACTTGTATCAGGATAGATAGTTTGTGTTTTCAGTTAATTCGAGTGAAAATGACGTTATAAAAGATTGGATGGCAGATATATAAACGTCAGGGAATGCCTAGGAAGGTTTCAACGGTAGGTATTTCTTTCCCCAATTTTCCCTCTAATGTGACCGAGTTGAGTTTTGGATCCACCCACCTTTAGTAGAATTTCCAATAATGATCTGGCAAAACGGATGGACGGAGTGGATTTTTCATCAACATGAACGGTGCGCCCCACCCTGCATCCTTACGACAGGAAATTCCTGCTAAATGCTTCAGCAGAAATCGGCGTCAGCTTGGAATGGGAAATACCTGACCAACCAGAAGCTTTGATTCCACCTCCTACTACGTTTTCTGCGTGTGGGGGCCCTGCCCGTCCACGCATGTACCACTACACTGAAAGTATGTGATTTCCCAGCATTTCATGGGTAGTACACTAAAAGATCTACTGGCCCCATGATCACATCGTTTCACTTCTTATGTGGGTCATAGAGCAAATGGACGGCTAGAAAAAGGATATGTTGGAACCTTCGGGTTTTCTGTTTGCATATGGCCCACTTGAAGAACGTACTGACCTGAATTTTGGGTTTGAAGATCTAATCAGAATATCTTTTTAGTGCTGCTTGGATTCAAGCGAAGTTGTATCATTGACAAGCAGTTGTCACGAAAGTATTTGTCCATGGTTTGTATACACATGATCATGACTTTAAATGGTACAGGGACTGGTAGCCCACCCAACTTGATGAACCTGACCCGCTTTTAGGCAGGGCTTGGATATGGTCTATAAGCCCTGGGCTTAAATTATTTTTGCCTGCCGTGGCTCGGCGTAACCCCACCCAATCTGAGTTTATATTTACATGTGTTATAACCTATGAATATGCTATGCCATTTCAATCCCTGGTTAAGCAATCCATCAATCTTGAATGTGGATCATTAATTTCATTCCTCTAAAATATCTACTTCTGTGCCTGTGTGACCCATTTGATCAATGAATAGATTAAGAACACCTATCTAAGAAATATGGATTTTATCAAATTTTGGAACAAGCTCGGCAAAGTTAGCCCGAAATAGCCGATTGCAACCACCAACCATGACTTATGTTTAAGTAGACCACTCATTCCTCTAAATATATAATTCATTGTGCATGGTTCACACATGCACAATGATTAGATTAGGATATATTTCGGTAGAAAATAGGAATTATATCAACTTTTGAGCCCAGCCCCACATGGTTGGGGGCAGCTAATTTTATCAGTCCCTAGCGAATACTTAGATAAAGCGGGAGATGAAATGGGTTTGAGAAATGCATCCGAATGTAAAACACTAGTGTCGTTTGGATCAAAATGCATTTAAGCCTCAAATGGCCGGATGCAGATTTTCCGAGAAAGCTTTTCGTAGGAAGTTCCTGCACAGGGATTCTGGGTGGGGCCCACTGTGATGTTTGTGAGAAAGCCACTCCACTCTGGCTATCCATTTTTTTGAGCTTATTTTATTACATGCGACCAAAATATAAGGTGTATCCAAAACTTAAATGGGCCACAAGGGAGGAAATAGTGGAGATTTAGTGGCCACACTTGAAACATTTATATGGCCACAAAAGTTTTGTATCAGTTTAAGTTCTTTGTGTTTTCTCTTCATATCATTGAAAATGACCTTATGAAGGGTTTGGATAGAATATAAATATTAAGGTGGAGCCTAAGAAGGTTTCAACGGTAGGCATTTCTTTCCCACTGTTTCATCTCGTTTGGCCCACTTATGTTTTCCGCCCTCCTCATTTTTAGTCCCAAGTCCTGAAATGAGCTCAAAAAATGGATGGATGAGTTGGAATTCTCACAAACATCACAATAGGCCTCACCTATAATCCTTGCCCAGGAACCTCGTTCTATAGGCTTTAGTAGGAAATCCGCGTCCCAAACGGCCTTTAAAAGGAGGCGTTCAAATGGGATCTAAGATAATAATTTAAGTAAAACACATGAATATATTAACTCATCTACTTTTTTGTAAATTATGTTACCAGTTCATATCAAAGACCATTGATCAAATGGTTCATATTTGGAAGATCTGTTAAATGTTTACACCATAGCCTATGAAATATACAGTAAACTTAATGAACAGTCTAGATCAGTTTTGGATCACTAGGCTAGCTTGTTGACTGGCTGCTGTCTACGTGCATGTAACGAGCAAAACTACTACCGAAAGTCAAGCTGGTTGGTCACACTTGCCTACTTCCCAAGGTGGTGCTTGTGTGTAGAATCTGATCCATTCATCATATACGGCCAATTTTGTACTGGCCCGAAATTCAAGTCAATTCGGTTATTTGGCGCCTAGTGCGTACATCTCCAAACGTGGTGCACATGTGTGGCCATTACTAATGTAAAGCCCGTCGTGGTCAATTTTATGTCCAAGATGGACCAAAGAAGGCCCGATCGAAGGTGGAGGTAATCTAGACCATCAAAACCTTACAACGGACGTATTTCGCAAATTAGAATGAGTTGCTCGGTGTACCATGTAAGATTTTGGGTAGGATAAGCTACTTTAGCTGACCAACGCATAGCCGGGTTGCCCTCACCAAATTTGCGAGATTCCATTACATGGGCGGTCGAAAATTCATTTTATTTCCCTTTTTAATTACTATTTATAGTAAGTTTTAGTTTGATTATAACTTTTTATCCTTTAAACTTTACGAGTCGTTCAACACGAAAAGTTATTAGAAAAATTTAGGAGAATACATGTTAAGCTAAATAGGACACTTACCATGGATAGTAAAGTTAATATTTATAGTAAATTACAAATTTTAGGAAGTTTGATTCTAAAACTTCTTCTGAAGTTTAGTATGACTATTTAAAGGGTTTTAGATTTGTTTTTATTATTTATCAATGAAATTTTAAGTTTATTAGAATTTATTTCTAATATTTTTTATTTTTTTATTCTTGAATTTAAAGAATTTTTGTGAGGAGTCCAAAGAAGCTTAGGGTATTCGGAGCAGTTATCCTTGAGGAATGCCAATGATAGGCCTTATCATGTTCATCCCTGCATTAATTATACATTAGGGGTGCACACGGTTCGATTTGGACTGGTTCTGGGGTGAAACCGGAATCGAACCGTTCCTAACGGTTCTTGAAAATTTGGAACCGGAACCGGATCGTTGGCACCCTAGAACCAAACCGGAACCGAACCATTAAAACTGGTTCGATTTCGGATCGGTTCCACGGTTCTGGACTTTTTATAATCCAGTCCAATTACATGTTTAATTTTATTATCTAGCCCATGTTGATTCATATTGTGGTCCATTTGATGAATGATTTAGATATTGTATAAGGTGTGCAAAAATACATTTATGAAAATAATTAAATGGTGCATTATAAACCATAAATCATGAGTCAAATATGGAAACAATCAAAGGATTCTTGGTTCGGTTTCAAGTTTGGTTCCAGGATTGGTTCCACGGATTGGTTCCACGGATTGGATCCACGGTTCGGTTCTACGGATCGGTTCACGGTTCGGTTCGGTTCTACATACCCCCAGACCGAGAACCGAACCGATGTTAACGGTTTTTTGATTTTTGGAACTGGAACCGAAACCGGTGCACTCTAAAATCGGACGAAACCGAACCGTTTGGTCGGTTCCGGTCTGGTTCCACGGTTCTACCAGTTAAATGTGCACCCCTATTACACATGCACCATGGAAATGAACAGCCATGAGTTGGGACTGGCTAGGAAAGGATCTAATGTTGTACTCTCATGAGACCCTTGTCAGGGTTGTGGATTAAAAGCCATAAGTCAACCATTTCCAGTTCATTTTCCCGGTAGTTATGGATTACTTGTGTTATGATCCAAGCCCCATGTTTGGAAGGCACACGGTCTATTCTCTCTTCCACTTTAATCATCTGATGGGGGCCTCATGCACTGTGAAGGACGGCTAATATTTCCCGTGACACTTGGGGGCATGCAACAAAAGGGTCTGTGGCCCAAGGTCATTTCTGATTGACAACCACTCCCTCGACTATCTGTCTATCGTGCCAGCTCATGCTTAGGATGTAGGGAGCTGATTGGGTGCGAGCAGACCTTGCCGTGGAGTATACCTTGATGTATGTGTTCTAGGTCCAGGCCGTCTATCCGTATCATTTCAGGGCATTGTCTAAAAACTAAAGTAGATCCAAATCTGAGGTGGACCATATCATTGGAGACAGGTGTTGCCTTTTGAATCAAGCTGATATTTGGTCTTTAAAATAAAATAAAATAAATACTTTTCTTTCTATTATCCAAGTTTATGTTACCTTATCAACAGATTGGATGACAAACAAACATTAAGAAAATATTATAGTAGGCCCTTTGAAAATTTTAATGGTAGGGCGTTCAATCATTTCCTAGTAGATGGCCCACCTGACATCTGGATCTACTTCATTTTTGAGATAATGCCCTAAAATGACTTAGAAAAACAGATGTATGGCGTGGATGTAGAATGCATACATCAAGGTAGGCCCCATGGCAAGGGCCGCACCGTCTTGGTTGAAGCTGGGGCATACCTAATCCACTCCCAAGGATGTTATCTAAGAAACGGGGTAGATTTGAAAGTCATGTGAGCCACACCAAGGAAAGGAAATAGACAGGATGGGGACGTCCGCCAATGAGACTTTAGGGCCTACTGCAGCTTTGGATAAGGCGATCGGTTTTAAATACCTGGGTAACACGTTAATCAGGGACGTGGATTTAGTACTACCCTCAACAGGATCTAGCTCCTGTTAGGGGATTTATAGGGCTGACCCTGATGTATGTTTTTGATCTACCATCCATCCATTTTGACAAATCATGTTAGAGTATGATCCGATAAAGGAAAAGGATCGAAAGCTCAAGTGGACCACACCATAGGAGGTAGTGGTGACAATAATGACCACCATTAAAACTGCCCATTGTAATGTTTTTTTACAAACCAACTTGTTCATAAGGTCACATAGACCTTGATGAAGTGAAAACATAAATATTACTTTGATCTAAAATATCTACAAGTTTTCAACAGTAGGTGACAGATTGAGTGGATGTCACACGGACCTTCCGGTGGGGCCATAGAGCTTTCAACTGCAGGTCTACGTCTCTCTACTGTGCTCATTTCTTTTGGGAAATGGGTTGGGTGGTAACCCCAACACCACCCGTATCCCTAGTGACCGGACCTCGTGGACACCTTGATGTATTTGTTTCATTACAGGCTGTCCATTCATTTTGACAGCTCATTTTATAAGGCATGAGACCAAAATTGAAACATGTTCAAAGCTCAAGTCGGCCACACCACAGGAAATATTGAGGGCCATGTTGAAACCTTTCCATGCCCACCAGTGATATTTATTTTATTTGCCGTATTTATTTTATTTGCCGTTTAACCCGTTGATAAGGTCACACAGAACTAGACAGAGGGAAAAACACAAGTATTATCCAAAACTTCTGCATTTGTGCCTAAAACATTTTCAACGGAAGACGTTCAATCCCCACTGTTTCCTTTGGTGAGGTCCACTTGAGCTTCCAATAGGAACAGCAGGGGAGTTGCTTGAATCTCTTACATGCTCCCACATAGGCACAAGTGAGCAGCAGCTACATTCAGAGGTAAATTTTGAACGACGTAGATTATAGTTCTTTGAAATAGTGGGCCACATGCAATGCCCCAGGCTCTTCACGTTTTAGATGGAGATGGCCGGGTCGGTTTTCTCCTGCCGATAATAGTGCAAGGACATTAAGTTTCATTGACTTAATTAAATTAGATAGAGCTTGTACTAAGTAGGCCTTTGACGTAGAGGATGACTCTTTGGCTTTCCCACATGTAATATTTAAGCGGCCCATTTGCCAACCTGGGATGTAAGTGGGCCATTCTATCTAAGCATCAGGTTTGAGTCCTGCCGCTTAGCTGATGTGGGCTCAAAAGTTAGGCCGTCAATTCATCAGGTGGGCCGTGCACAAGGACCCAAGCTGAAGTCCATCAGATACTGAGCAAATCATTCCACGGTGTAAAATAGAATGGCTGGGATTGGCTGGGAGGGTCCCATCAGGCCTATCAGCCAACTCAAAACCAATCTCAGTCCATTAAGCTATCGGGCCAAATGATATCCTAGCCATTTAAAGTGGATGGACTTGTAATGGGCCTCATGACAGCCCGGCCCGTTGCAAGCATAGATTGGGGTCTGTCCATTTAGGAGCCGTTTTATAACCATTTGGACGCCTGAAGAAAAACCAGCATGAGGTATTATACAATGCTCCTACTCCAGGTTTGTACCATACATTCATTTCAAAGTTGGACAAATGATTCAGTGGTCCAAAAGTTTGGTAGGATGGGTCATTTTCGGATGAGGCGCATGGACCAAAAATCCTTCAGATGGAATGATCCTGGACACAGTGTTTAATATTTCTGGATTGAATGAAAACCATCCATGTGTTTTTCTTTATTAACCATCCATTTCTTGGCCAACATTTGTAGGGTTGGGACTTTTTTGGTCATGTGCAATCAATAGCAAGGTCCATCATATCAACGGTTTGAATAACTCAGCTATATTCCCCACATGCACAAACTGACAGCCCAAATAAGACCCTACTTGGCCCAAGCATTGCTCACAGACCATTGATTTAACGGGCCCATTGTTTATCAATCGATGCACCGATAAAATTTTTGGGTGTGAAAAATTCTAGCCCATAAAAGTGGAGGCAGGTAAATAAATGGCTAAAAAAGAACATACAACAGTAGTCAACGTTCAACCAAATAGGGACCTTTTTTTAAAGAAATAAAGGTGGGATGAAGGGACCAAATATTCAAAGGCCCTGAACTAGCAGATTTTTGGTGCATTGACCATCCACCATTGGCCTCATCATTTCAACAGTTCAGATCACGGAATCAAGGGCTCCAATTGCACAAACTGGACACATCCTTTGTGCTATTCTTTCCAAAAAATTTCAATGTATTAAATTAATCAAAATTCTCATTAAAATTGAAAAATAAATAGAATTTTCAACCTAAAATATTATACGCGTTACATGCAATGAATTACACGTAGTTATTATACAAACTCCTCATAGAAGTTTGTTCCCATACAATACTAAGAAAAAAAGGAAAAAAAACCAACAATGAGGTATGCTAATTCCACACACGTGTGGGGCCCTCCCAATCCACGCTCATATGTAACACGTGTAAGATCGAGCTTCTCATCTGGTTGAAAGCACTGCCTACATCTTCTGACTCAAATACCGGGCCATGTCAATCACGTGGACCACATAATGTGGGAAATGACCTTTCTAATCGGTTAGTAGATCTAAACAATGTTGACTATCTGATTCAAAGATCTGATCCACAACACGTGTTCCACATTGGCGCATGCATGCGACTGAATATGGATAGACAGGGCTCTCATACGAGTGTGGGCTCAACAAACTTCATTGTGATTTAAAGAACATTATTTTGGTACGTATCTGGTGCTACATATGTCCACCACCATATCAACTAATCTCGAAATATCAAGACTCTTGATTAGGGTGTTAAGCATCATCACTGACGGTGATGGTGACGATGCTTTCATGAAAATGAGGCGGTGGTGAACGGACACCGCCTGCAAAGTTGATTGCCTGAATGTTGCAGGGACCGGGATCGTTTGTGTGTCCGTTGCTGCATGGGGAATGTACGGAAGGAGGTACTGGGCCTTTTTGCAGGGATTGGATTGTGAGAGCTGGTTTCTTGGACCATGAATCGTCTTGAAGAGGCCTTGATGCAGCCATGAGAGGCTGGGAATGTGAAATCAGTAAGATGAAAATGATGGACATTAGTAGAGAGAGATGTTTTAGGTGGAAATCCATGTCTGGGATTTTCTTATTATGGTTTTGTTTATATTTAAGGATAGAAGGGAAGGGTATATTTATAGAGGAGGATTTTGGTTTTGGTCTGCGGCGTTTACTTCGTTTGTCAGGAGTGTTTGGCAACGTCACGGTAGGGGTTTTGACAAGAATAAGGGTCGGGTCGGGTCGGGTCGGGTCGGGTCGAGTCCATTGTTTTGAATGGACGCGGATTTCCTGTTAAAGCCATTTCCACAATGTTCCTGTGCGAGGATGGTGGTTGCGGCCCACCGAGATGTTTGTGACAAATCCACTCCATCCATCCATTTTGTGAGCGCATTTTAGGTTTGTACTATAAAATGAGGTGTATTCAAAATTCAAGTCAGCCACACCAGAAGAAACAGTAGGGATTCAGTGATTGCCGTTGAAACATTTTTATGGCCATAAAAGACTTGAATCAGGATAAATATTTTGTGTTTTCACTTAATCCCAGTGAGAATGACCTTATAAAATATTTGGATGGCATATAAACATCAGGTGATTACCAAGAAGGTTTTAACAGTAGACATTTCGATCCTCAGTTTTTACTCTCGTGTGACCGAGTTGAGTTTTGGATCCACCTCCTTTTAGTAGAATCTCCTAAAATGATCTCGGAAATGGATGAACGGAGTGGATTTTTCATCAACATCACGGTGGGCCCCACCTAGCATCCTTGTGCGGGAGCTTCCTGGGAAATGCTTTAGCAGAAATCGGCGTCCACTTTGAATGGGGAATACCTGACCAACCAGAAGCTTTGATTCTACCTTCCACCACGTTTTCCGTGTGTGGGGCCCTGCCCGTCCACGCATATACCACTGTGCTGAAAGTCTTTGATTTCCCAGCATTTCATGGGTAGTACAGTTAAAGATCGATCTTCTGGCCTGATGATCACGTCATTTCACTTCTTATGTGGGCCATAGAGCAAATGGATGGCTAGAAAAAGGATACGTTGGAACCTTTGGGTTTTCTGTTTGCATATGGCCCACTTGAAGATCTTACTGACCTGATTTTTGAGTCCGAAGATCTAATCAGCACATGTTTTTTTAGTAGTGTTTGGATTCAATTGATAGGCATTTGTCATGGAAGTATTTGTCCATGGTTTGTAATTAAACACATGATTATCGGTGATGATCATGACTTTGAATGGTACAGGTCCTGGTAGCTAGCCCACACAACCTGATGAACCTGACTTGCATTTTGGCAGGGCTTGGATATGGTCTATGGTCCATGTTTTGTAAACACATGATTCTCCGTGGTGATCATGACTTTTGGTGGTACAGGGCCTAATAGCCCACCCAACCCAATGAGCCTGTCCTGCTTTTAGGCAGGGCTTGAATATGCTAACTTGGTCTACAGGCCAGGCTTTGGGCTTGAATTATTTTAGCCTAGCCTGGCTCGGCCTAGCCCCACTCAATCTGAGTTTATATTTACATGTGTTGTAGTATCCCACGAATATACCATTCTAATCCTCGGTTATCCAGCAATCTTGAATGTGAACCATTGATTTCATTCCTGTAAAACATCTATTTCTTTATGTATGTGTGACCCATTTGATTAATGAATAGATTAAGAACATCTAGATAGGAAATATATAGTACCGTAGGGATTTTATCAATATTTGGAAAAATCTTGGCAAGGTTGGGCCCATGGTCCCAGCTAAACTTTCAGGTTTGGGCCTGATCGTGCATAGCCTGAAATAGCCCATTGCAACCACCATCCATGACTTATGTTTAAGTAGACCACTGTTTTCATTCCTCTAAAATACGTAATTCATTGTGCATGTGTGAACCACTTGAACAATGATTAGATTAGGAATTTTTAGGTGGAAAATAGGAATTATATCAACTTTTGGGCTGATTCTGGCATGGTTGGGTGCAACTAAACTAATTTTATCAGTCACTAGCAAATACTTAGATAAAGCAGCAGATGAGATGGGTTTGAGAAATGCATTGGAATGCAAAACACTAGTGTCGTTCAAACGGCCTTTGGAAGGAGCGTTCAAATGGGATCTAAGATAGTAATTTAAGTAAAACACATGAATATATTAACACATTTACTTTTGTGTAAATTATATTAACAGTTCATATTAAAAACCATTGATTAAATGGTTCATATTTGGAAGATCCGTGAGATGTTTACACCATAGCCTATGAATTGTACAGTGAACTTAATGAACAGTCTAGATCAACTTTCATACTTTTCCGAGAGCGCAGGAGCATTTCTTCACATACAGTATCTGCTATCCGGACCTTAACCATCTATTTTGGACCACTGGGCTAGCTTGTGTTTTCAAAGGTTTGGAGGACACGGAAATTTGCCGCTCCCTCACTCTCAACCGTCCGTGTGACTTTCATGAAGCTATCATCCATACTTTTGCAAGAATTAGGCTGCTTATTAAGTGGGCCTGAGAGAATTAGATTGTTTTGCTCATCAAATGGGCTGCGTGTTGGGAGAAAAAAAAACTTGATGAAAGTCAAGCGTGGTCTATGGACAATGTAAAATAAACTGATAAAGAAAATCTAGACCATTGGTTGTGTTGGCCATCATCGATGTCAATGCTTCTATGGTTCTCTCGTTATAGTGTAGATGGGTGGTGCCAATATCACAGTATGCCAAGTTCATGAAATGGTGGCGCGGCAGGGACTTCCGTTATTATTGTGGCCGTTAGAACATGATGAAACATCTCGAAAGCGTCACTATGCCTTATTGACACTACGTGAAAAATGAAAAAAAATGACGGATTTAGAGACGGTTCTATACCATCTCTAAAATTGCTTGGTTTAAAGAAACTTTAGAGACGGCCGTAAACCGTCTCTAAAATTAGGGACGGCTCCTGACCGTCCCAAATATTGTCTTTAAATGTTCTCCGTCCACAAATAATTTAAGACGGTCAAAGACCGTCCGCATTAGAGACGGTCTTTGACGGTCTTATATGCAATCATCTGAGACGGTCACTAGCCGTCCGTATTAGAGATGGTCATTGGCCATCTTTTACCTGTAATTTGAGACTGTCAAAGACCGTCTCTATTAGAGACGGTCCTTAGCGGTCTTATTGCCTTGTCAAAAACCGTCTCTATTAGAGACTGTCATAAACCGTCTCTATTAAAGACTGTCAATGACCGTCTCTATTCGAGACTGTTACTGACCGTCTCTATTAGAGATAGTCCTTAGCTGTCTTATTGTCCTGTTAAAAACTCTCTATTATAGACTGTCATAAACCGTCTCTATTAGAGACTGTCAATGACAGTCTCTATTAGAGACTGTTAGTGACCGTCTCTATTAGAGACGGTCCTTAGCCGTCTTCTAGGATTGTGGAAGACCGTCTATATTAGATACGGTCCTTACCTGTCTCTAATGCTCAGGTACGACTTCCAATACATAATAGTTAAAGAGCTTAGAACAAATAATTAACAATGTTTTTTTTTTTTAAAAAAAACCATGATTTTATAAAAATCTACATTTTGAAAAAAAAATATTAAGAACTTTGAATAATGTTGATAATTTTGAACAAAAAAATTTCAATAAAAAAATGATATTTTGAAAAAGAAAATATAAAAAATTAAACAAAATTGTGAAAAATTGACAAATTGTAAAAAAAAATATATATATTTTTTAAAAAACTAGATTTTGTATTTTGACCAAAAAATTAAAAAGTTACATAATAAGATTTCGATAAAAAAATGATATTTTGAAAAAGAAAATTTTAAAAATTAAACAAAATTGTGAAAAAATTGACAAATTGAAAAAAAAATATATTTTTTAAAAAAGAAAACTAGATTTTGTATTTTGACTAGAAAAATTGAAAAGTTATATAACTAAAGTGATATTTTAAAAATGATATTTTGAAAAAGAAAATTTAAGAAATTATACAAAATTGTGAAAAAATTGATAAATTGTGTGTGTGTGTGTGTGTGTGTGTGTGTGTGTGTGTATATATATATATATATATATATATATATATATATATATATATATATATATATATAAAGAAAGAAAACTAGATTTTGTATTTTGACAAGAAAAATTGAAAAGTTTGATAACAAAAGTGAGATTTTGATGATGTGTTGTATATCCTTACCGCCCCTATGTTTCTCCAACCCATTTTTGGGCCGGGTATAAAAAATTATGTAAATTTAAATCTTAAGTGGGCAACACCACTAGAAAGAAAGATAATATAGTACCTCGACATTAAAAATTATAAAGAGCCCATCGTAAGGTTTTAGTAATGTTTATTTGCAATCCAACTTGTTGATAATGTAAAGAAGTTATAAATGAAGGTAAAGTACAAAGATCAAATTGATCCAAAACTTTTGTGGCCTTCAAAAGGTTTTCAATAGTTATTCATCATTGTTTTGATTGGTATGACCCACTTGAGATTATTTTCTTATGATTTCAAATCACATCCTAAATATATGATGGAAAAATATATGGACGGTATCGATATATATAAAATATATCAAGGTGGGCCTTACACGGTTAGAGTAACACCCACGAAGGAGTTACCTAAATAGTGAAATGGTATTATATGGTCACTTCATGGGAACTTCCCATGTGGTTAATCTGTGTGGACCCCACCATGATGTGTGTAGAACATCAACACCATGCATTTGATGTGTCCCCTTTAAGTCTAAAAATCAGTCATATACGAAACTCAAGTGGGCCATAGCATCTAAAACTATGCAAAGACATCCCTAAAACATATAAAAGCATTTAATTGGTGGGGCCCACATGAGTTTTGGATGTGTATGAAACTTGGTGTGACTCCTCATCCAAGTGGGACACACATAATGAATGGGTTGGATCTATGAACCACATTTAGGTGGGCCCAATAAATGATTATGAATTTTTTAATGGGAGGGTAACCCTCTCAACTATAGTATGTGGTGTGGCCCACCCATGAGAAGTCATGGATTGACTTTATTTTTTAAGGTCGTGGCCCACCATGGAATGGTGCATCTGACTGACGGGGCAGATCCAAAGTTCAAGTGGACCCACCATAGAAAAGAGTGGGATAGTGACACCCACTATTGAAACCTTCTTAGGGCCCGCCGCAATGTTTATTTGAGATCCAACCTGTTTGTAAGTTAATACAGATATGGAATAAGGTGGGACATGATACACATAGTTTTGTTGTGTCCCCTTTAGCTTATGAGATATCTCAAAAATCATTCGTATACGAAACTTAGGTTGGCCATAACATCTAAAACTATGTGAAGACATCTAAAAAAATATAAAAGCACTTGGTGGGGCCAACATGAGTTTTGATTAATGTGGCTGAAACTGGGTTTGACCCTTCATCCAAGTGGGACCACATAATGAGCTTGATCCGAAACTTCTCCAGTTGCCAAGAAGTGTTTAATGGTGGAAGTGCAATGCCCAATTTGTAGTCTACCCAAGCCTTGTTCCTGCCTAATGTTTTGCATGATACTTTGTAATGATCTCAGAAAAAAAGATTAGGTTATACGGCTCTATAGGGCCTATAAAAATATATGTTTTATATCAAAACTGTACATCTATTTTGAAATATTATTATAGGGCTCTATAGGGCCTACAAAAATATATGTTTTATATCTAAGCCGTCCATCTATTTTGAAATATTATTATAGGTCAGGAAACTAAGGCCGTGTTTGTTAACACTGAATTTTTGCACTTAACGCGGAATAGGAAAAATTTTTCGTATTTAGTGGTGTTCGTTAATGCATTATTAACGCGGAAGACGGAAAGCGCTAAGTGGTTTTTCACTGAATTCTTTCCATGATAGGAGTCTGGCTTAATGGTGA
Source organism: Magnolia kwangsiensis (assembly GCA_037074715.1). NCBI lineage: Eukaryota > Viridiplantae > Streptophyta > Magnoliopsida > Magnoliales > Magnoliaceae > Magnolia > Magnolia kwangsiensis. Next base: position 14,922,550 of record CM073572.1, on the reverse strand, counting down.
ACGCGGAATGTGCTCCATGATTTTTCATTAAACAAAAAATTTTGCTTCCTAAAGTACCCTTTTTCAAATAACTACGACATTTTTTTTCTTTTAAATTATTTATGAAATACAAAATCAACCTTTAACCTGTGAAACTTTTTTATGCCCTACCATGATTTATGTGTTTGATCCACACCATCCATCAACTTTTTCAGATCATTTAAGGTGTGAGCTAATAAAAAAAATGGGTCCAATGATTAATTGGACCACAATGTGGGGATTGAACGTCCACCATTAAAAACTTCTTAGGAGCTGGAGAAGTTTCAAATCAAGTTGATATTTGTGTTTTGCTTCATCCACATCTACCTGACCTAATGAATAAATGGACGGTAAAAAAAACATCACACTGGCCCTTAGAAAGGTTTCAACGGTGGATGTCATTATCACTGCAGTATCCTTTGGTGTGGTTCATTGGAGCTTTGGACCTGCTTCATCTCTAGAATCACATATTGAAATAATATGAGAAAAATGATCAACGGCTTAGATAAAATACTTACGTCATAGTAGGCCCCACAGAGGCCTTCCGTTCAGGCGGGGATAGAACGCAATCCGCGTTTGAAGCGGATGGGCTGAGGAGGCGGATTAGATACTGCCAGGTTGGGTAGCGGGTCAGGTACTGAAGTGACATCACCAAGTTATATGTAACACCCGTGAAAAATCCGTACTTGGCTTCGAGTACCAACTCGACCCGAAATTGCGTAGAATTTATTCCTTTAGAAAATATGACTAAGTTAGCTAGTGCAACGTTAGAATAGCTGGGAAATGGTCCCTGATCACTTTAAATACGTTCTACAAGGCCCAAAGCGAGTGGAACCAATGGTGCTATAATGCTCTAAAGCCTCGGATCAAACTCTAAACCGGTTTATTCTCGGGACCTCCTTGAAACTTTGTATTGGATCTAGACCGCGCGTCGAAAGTCCGATACCTACCATCTTAGACTGTTATGACCATTTAGCTGGGCTTGGCAATTGTTTCGAAAATCAAGTCCAACTGACATTCAGAGGCTATTTCATTGAGCCTGGAGTGAAGAGAGTGAGAATAGGGTTAGAATTGAAATTTGAAATTCAAATCTGACACACGAATTGACGCATCAGCATTGAGCGTTTTGACCATCAGAATTCAGCCAAATTACACCCTTGGATCAGGAAAAATTTCTATTACATATCACGAGACTTATAGGCCTGATCTTAGTGCGGTGACCGTTAAACGGAAACTGGACCGCCACGTGCGATCTGGAAACCCTACCGGTCTGAAAACTGGATGTGTGCTAGATCCAGTATGCATGAGCTTAAGTCCGACCGCATTTGGCCAGGGGACCTTTAGAAATGCTCTTTTGGACCGAAACAGTCCCGATTTGGTTAGGCACCAAGTAAACATTGTTCCCAAGCCTATTTTGGACATATTTTAGCTTATAAAAGGGGTTGAAACCCTCACTTCTCTCACACATCCGAATTTGCTAGAAGCCCTAGCTTGTGTGAGAGAAAAGGTGAGAGATTGTGAGAGAGAGTGGGAGAGTTCTTCCTGCTACTTGTGCTACATGTTGCACGTGCTTAAGTAACGCACCTCTATCGCTTTCCCGGCGATTACACCGCGATTCTAGGTAAGCAAATACCCTAAATAGTTACTGATTTGAGGTTCCTTTGTTTTCATAGCGATGTAGCTCATGGATCTTGTGTATTAGGTTCCCTATTCGCCGTAGACGAAGCGTATACACTCCGTTTCAATTCACGAGTCTACAAGACATAAGGTGAGGATTTTAGATGCCTTGATTGACGGTTTCCAACGCTTTCAATGTCGTTTAATAGTAGATTATTGACGGCATCGCCGTTTGACATGTACAACATGCTCTTCGTTTCCTGTTTCGTAAATTAACGAAGAATATGAGATTTAGGGCATTTTAGTCATTTGTAGGAAGTACAGTTTACATTCATATTTTGCTGATGTGATTGACATGGTTTGTTGTCGCATTAGGAAGTTAGGAATACGTGCACAATTAGTTTGGAGAAGAGATTCGCCTAATTGCGCACTTTGGGTCGACATACTATATGTAGACTTAAGTGTGTAGTGTATGTGTTTGTATAAATGCTTGTATTAGTATGTATCGAATTAAATGATGTTATGTGATAGTTTAAGATTGATTTCTCAATTAATATGCTGACCTAAATGATTTCCTACATGTTGACTATATGCATGATTTCATTACATGCATGGAATATATGTGCTTGAAGATTTGCTTAAGTTGAATGTTATAACATGTGTTAACATGCTCACATGATTGTATTTCAATTCCAATACTCTTACATAAATTTCTGATGTGATTCCATAAGTGTTTGGGACTAGACTTAGTCCAGACAGTCAGTAACCGAGCGAACTCGTGGCTGACTGGTCTTAGTCACGAACGACGCGTCGATGAACGCAGTTCGTGTTTGGAGTTTACGGCGGTGGTTAGGCCACGTGAAGTGTTTTACGCACTTCATGTCGTTCGACTTGAGATGCGATCGCACTAGTCGAGCCCGTCAAGTAACCCGACTGGCCGATGTATGTTCACCTTGTATGAGTCATAACTGCTTGAACCTAGGGTACTGAACTTACCATTGTAAACCCTGTTAACCATGGTACCTTGATCCACGAAGACTCATGAGCCGGGCATGGTGGTATGGGACACCGTGGTCGAGCTGTCGGCCTACGCTGGGGCCACAAACCTCCCCGTAGTGACCAGTGAGCACCTAAACTCGTGAGCAGATTATGGTGGTATGGGACACTATATTCTAGCTGTCGGCCTACATTGATCAGGCGACGAGTCCTTTGTAGTGACCGCGAGCGTATTCTGAGTCCACGGGAGGCGACGACCCTTCCGTTGCAGTAGAGTACGGTAGGCTTGTATTGATAAGGTGATGGGGGAGTGGTGCAACGAGTGCGAGCAACAGCCCTGGCAGCCCTTGCAGTGACCTACGAAATATACATCGTATGAGATTACTAGGAGTGATGACCCTAGACAGGATCTGTGTTGGGATTGATACAAGGGAAGTACCTTAGTTTCTCAATCCTGCTGTTTGAATGGACTAATAATAACTTGGAAATCATATCACCATAGCATTGCATGTGCCTGGAAGATGTGGAGCACTCTAGGGAGTGTGGCATGCCGCGGTCGTAAGATGTTACCGTATGAGGGAGATCGTCGGTGAGGGCATACATCACGTCATATCATCTTACATTAACAACAATATTAGGATTGTCTGATTTACTGCTTTACTATTATCACATGATTGATTTGTGAACATGCTAATCTTTGCTCTATGATTCCACTGAGTTGATCACTCACTCCCACGTTACGGGATGGTGTTTGTAACACCTACCAGACCCTGTTGTAGATGCAGGTGAGGCTGAGATCCAGGAGGCAGAGCCAGACTTCGACGAGGACCAGGACGAGTTCTCGTACATGCAGTATCATGATGGCTTTGCGTAGGCGACCTGGATTGATGGGACTTCAGTGGGACCATTTTGGATATTTATTTTTGTTCATGTATATGTATATGAGACTCAGAGATGTATTCATACTTTAGAGACAGATGAGGTTTACTTTGTTTTTCCATACAGTGATATATATATTGTTTAGTCTTCCGCTTGCTTTTATCACTGGATCTGAAGTATGAATTGTAATTTTGGTATACTTTTACTCATGTGAATGCTTTAAATCAGACAACATTGAATCATAATCATTTTTGTTGCATAAGTGACGGTCTGGAACTCGGGAGTTGAGTTTATACACGACCCCCGATTTTCAGGGTGTTACAAGTTGGTCTCAGAGCGTGAATAAAAGTATACTGGGCCTGGGTTATGGTCTCGCGACGTACGCTGTCTCTTCTTTTGACTTAGGTGGGTGCGAGAAGGGTCTAGAAACATTTCTAGGATCGCAGATTCGTCGATAGGCGAAGTCTATTTGAATAGATCGCACGATCGAGTCTGTAACGCATCTCGGGTCGCGTAAAGCAACCCGAATAGCTTCTAAGCCATAGGAAGTCAGGTTGAGACGTCCTATGAACGATTTTAAACCTGTAAAAGTAAATTCTTGGGCCGTGGGATGACCACGACTCCTGTATTCAATCGTCAGGGCTTAAAAACCCCGTTTCACCAAAAATCTTCAAAAATCTTCCTCTCACCACTTCAATCTTCATTTCTTTCTTATCTAATTCATGTTAGGCATCAAAGCTAATGTGAAAATAACATAAAATAATACTTTCACAAAATTTTACAGTGAATAGTAAAATTTCATGAAAAATGGCCATAAGGCCATTCTAACTTCACTTTCTTTAGCTAATAAGAGTCTAGATGGATGTACTAGCTCCTTCTATCTCAAATTCATATGCTGCATCATAGGGTTTGGTATTCGGGATTGCGGAATGGTCCCGGAAAGCCCCGAACACATGTTTGGGCTCACATAGGCCAAAATACCATGAACCAGGGGGCAAACCGTACATATCTGGGGTCCTTGGACCATGGGGGACCGAACCCATCTGGCCCCACCGACCGGATGCATCACCGGTCGGCGATGCCATCGCCGATCCGGCGATGCATCGCCGTACAGGTGGGCCGGTTTGCTGTGATTTTTGGGCGCACGCCCTTAAATCTCATGTGTACCCTCCCCATATAAGTCCCGTCCAACAAAAACCCCCAAATCATACCCCTCCTTCACAAACAGCCCTCCCCATAGCCCTATTTTCATTTTTCAACAACCATCCCCAAATTTCGTGGTTCCAAATCGCTTCTAGATCCCTCCTTGGCCAAAAAACGACCATCATCCATCACTTCTTTGGAGTTGGCAGCCCTTCCTCTTGAAGATTTCATCATTTGGAGCTCCAAAAACTTCCAAATCGAGCTGAAATCGTGAGGTGCTCCATTCCACTTTTTCATTTCCATTTCTCCTTGAAAATACATCCTTGGGAAGCTTGAAGCATCCCTCTACGATGCCTAAATCTCCTTTTTTCAGATTGGACAGCCACTTCTCCGCATTTTCTCTATTTTCCATGGCTTTCGTGGAAGCCATTTTAGGCCTTTTATTACTCTCATCCATCATATCTTTGATGGGTAAAAGAAAAACTGCAACAGACGAGGCTGGGCCAAGCTGCCCTGTTCAATCGAGAAGATCGCGGGGTGGTGCCGCAAGTTCAAGCGCCGTCGCAGGTCCAGCTGCAGCCCTAGAGTGCCGTACAAAGCGGGATTTGGATCCCCATGCTCACCTTGGGAGAGTAATTCTATCAGAGATGCCTCATGGCCAATACACTGATCGCAAAGTGTTATTTGAGGCGGACGTGGAAGGGCGATTGTTTGGTGAATTTTTGTTGTTCAAGCGCATTGAAGTTGCGCATTGGGGTCCAATCTTTGAAGCTCGCGCTCGTGCTAATGTGAGCACCGTTCGTGCCTTCTACACTAGTATCCAGAATCCCACCTTGGAGCCATTGCAGTTAATCCCTTTTGGTAGAAATCGGATGGCTACGATTGATGTGCGACTGATTGCACGACTTCTGAACGTACCTCTTGGTGATGTTCATCCTAGTGAGAAGAATCTGAGGAGTAGACGTGAATGAGATCGTCGCACCAGATTTTTGTGCGGTAAGTTGGTTCCATGGAAGCCTAATAATAGCCTTAAGGTGACGTATATGTCTGATGATTTGTGCCTGCTGCACCATATATGCACGTTCAATGTTTATCCCAGGTCGACGAATCGCATTGAATGTACACGCCTTATGGTTGATTTCCTGTATCTGGTGGCCCAGGGAGAGAACGTATGTATGGCTACTTTCATCTTACGACAGATAATCCTCATAGCCAAGTCAAGAAGAACATCCAAATCGCTTCCTTTTGGCAGACTGATTTGTAAGATTGCGCTTGAGTTTGCCTACAGACTTGGGCCAGAATTGTCAGTTTCGATTCATACCATTGATGAGTCGACTATGGTCAAGATAAAGATTGGGTCGCAGTACTGTGAAAATCAGCTGGAGGAGGACAGCGAGGATGACTTTGATGATGAGGAAGATCAAAGCGAAGAAGAACCTGGAGAAGAGGTTCAGGAAGAAGTTCAGGAAGAAGCAGAAGAGGAGGCTCAGGATACAGATGAGAGCCCTCCTCCTTCTGCGCAGGCTACTAGCGACGATCGCATTGCTCGGATAGAGGAGAGTCAGATCGCCTTGCGAAGGGAAGTTCAAGAATTTCGCGCAGAAGTCGAGGATGTCAAGGCCGTTACAAAGAAGAAATTAGGCAAGGTGACTCGCACCTTGAAGGCGATCCTGTGTTGCTTGCAGGATAAGGGTGCTCCTCCTCCGTCACCAGACTCAGACTAGCGATGCGACCTTTTATGTAGTTGTCAGTAGTTAGTCATTTCCTGCTTTATGTGTATAAGCCTGTTAGGGCTAGTGCTTTGCTTATGTTGCTGTTGCAATTTTAACTATCTTAGTTTCCATGTATTTCTCGTCATGATGCTTGTAAGGATATATCCCTTGTATTATGACAATTTTGATTAAATGAAATGCATGGAATGCCTTTGACTCCTTGTGTAAATGATTGCGGTGTAATTGTGCTATTAAGACTGACAAGGTTGCACCCTATTTTAAATATAGGGAATGCCGCCTAAGGCTACGCGGAGCACGGTTCGGCTTGCACTGACTGAGCATATGGATCAGACTCCTTCGCAGTCTGGCACCCATGCGGACCCTGCTGTGGGCCCGATTCCTGAGACTGTTCATGCGTCTCAGCCTGCTACTGGTCCTACAGTTGGACCACCGCCGTTCACACCGTCAGTCAGATAGCCTCATCGTGCATCTACTTCCATACAGCATCCGCCACAGCCTGCTCCACCTCCTGACAGATTTGAGCAGATGTTGGCTATGATGCAGCAGCAGCGGTAGCTTCTGACTACCATCGTGGGGACATTAGCACAGGGTGGGGGTGTGGCTCCACCTGCACCACCTGCGCATCCAGCTGAGGATGCTTATACATATGCCCAGGATGAGGGCATGGCTCATCCTGCGCCGCCTGCTTACCCTGCGGGGAATGCCGCAGATACACGGGACCTATTAGAGCGATTTCAGCGCTTACGGCCTCCCACTTTCACGGGTTCTCACAGACCCGAGGAGGCTGAGTACTGGCTCGACTGTGTGTCGAAGATTTTACGGATGTTACATTGCATAGAGGCCGAGCAGGTAGAGCTGGCTACATTCCTATTTGAGCGAGAGGCCAGCCTGTGGTGGGATAGCGTACTGCGGACCGTTGCCGCCGACTTTATATAGACATGGGCAGCGTTTGAGTTCCGCTTCCATGAGAAGTATTATCCCCAGACTTACAGGCATGACAGGGAGAATGAGTTTCTCCGCCTCAGGCAGGTAGCCATGACAGTTACAGAGTATGAGCATCGATTCACGGAGTTCGGCAGATATGTCCTGACGATTTTGGCTGATGAGCAGATGCGCATACGGTGCTTTTTGAAGGGTTTGCGACCGGACATTCGGTCGAAGATGTGTTGTGTGACCATTCCTTCATATGTGGAGTTGATTCACATGTCTATGTGGGCAGAGCAGGATGTGGATCGACTTACGCGATCTCGTGGCCCTGTTGCTTCTAGGCCGCGATCAGAAATGTAGGACAGGCCCTTCGCTGGCAAGAGGCCTCGCGTCGACCCTCCTACTCGGGCCATAGCGCCAGCACCATCGTTTTGGTGCCCCGAGTTATCGTGCACATACTGTGGGAGGTCAGGCCACTTGGCGTAGAGCTGTTTCTCTCGGATGCGGGACAGCGGGTTCTCACCGCCGCAGAAGATTGACCGTGCTCGTTCACAGGCGATATCAGCACCGCCTATACGGTTAGCTCCTGCGCACCCTTCTTTCAGACCTCCGGTATCGCAGATCAGACAGCCTCCACGGCCCATGACACAGCTGCTGAACCGGCCAAAGCAGGCTCGGGTTCATGCATTGACAGCTAAGGCAGCTGCAACGCCGACTTTTCAGCATTCAGCCTTCGAGGTCACAGCCCATATTGGAGGTACTTCTATTCTTGTGATGCTGGACACTGGTTCCATGATTTCTTTGATATCGCGTGCTGTAGTCAGGCATCTTGGGTTACAGACCATTACCATGGATAGGGTACGAGTCCTTGCAGCCCACGGAGATTATTCAGATGTCACCCAGATGTGTGAGGGGTGTTTGGTTGATTTGGGAGGCCGGACGATGTCTATTGATCTTGTTGTCGACCCCTCTTTTGTTTATCTCGACGTCATTCTTGGCATGGATTGGTTGACTGCAGCGAGGGCAGAGATTGACTGCGAGACTCGTATGGTGACGGTGTACGAGCCTGAGGGCACGCCTTTCACGTTTTCAGTGCGGGTAAATCTTTCTTTCCGCATACTTAGTTACGCCACTTTATTGCCCGACGCTGGTGCCCAGGTACTCGAGCATGTGCCAGTCATTTCCGAGTTCGGGGATCTGTTCAGGAAGATCCCTGGTTTGCCGCCCCGACGTGAGATCGATTTCACTATCGATCTGGTTCCTTGTTCTACGCCCGTCTCACTGTCGACGTATCGCATGGCACCATGTGAGATGGAGGAGTTGAGGACGCAGATTGATGGTCTGCTAGAGCTTGGCCTTATACGGCCTAGTGTGTCTCCTTGGGGAGCACCGGTCCTATTCGTGAGGAAGAAGGACGGTTCGATGCGATTGTGTATTGATTATCGCAGGCTGAACCAGGTTACGGTAAAGAACAAGTATCCTTTACCCAGGATTGATGACTTGTTTGATCAGTTGAGAGGAGCGCAGTACTTCTCGAAGATTGATCTTCAGTCAGGATATCATCAGTTGCGCGTCAGGAATGAGGACGTGCAGAAGACAGCATTCAGGACCAGTTTTGGCCACTACGAGTTCCTCGTGATGTCGTTCGGTCTCACGAACGCACCAGCCATGTTCATGGATCTGATGAACCGGGTATTTCGACCTTTCCTCTATCGATTCGTCGTTGTATTCATTGACGACATTTTGGTGTACTCTAGGAGTCGAGAAGAGCATAAGGAGCACTTGCGTTTGGTCCTGGATACGCTCAGACAGCATCAGTTGTTCGCACAGTACAAGAAGTGCGACTTCTGAAAATAGGAGATGAAGTTCCTGGGACACGTGGTGTCCAAGGATGGCATGGCAATTGACCTGTCTAAGATAGCTGCGGTGCAGGACTGGGAGCAGCCTGGTTCTGTCACTGAGGTGAGGAGTTTCTTAGGTCTCGCTGGCTACTATCGGCGCTTCATACAGGACTTCTCGAAGATCGCGAGACTCTTATCTCAGTTGACACGGAAGGACGTGAAGTTCGCCTGGAATGACAAGGCGGAGTCAGCTTTTCAGGAGCTGAAGGACAGACTTACGTCCGCCCCTGTGCTAGTATTGCCAGAGCAAGGGGTTAAATACACTATATACATTGACGCGTCTAGCGTTGGTTTGGGTTGTGTCCTTATGCAGAGGGACAGGGTAATTTCGTATGCCTCGAGACAATTAAGGAAGCACGAGGAGAATTACCCTACACACGACCTAGAGTTGGCAGCTGTTATATTCGCACTGAGACTCTGGAGACATTACCTCTACGGAGAGGAGTTCGAGCTCTTTTGCGACCACAAGAGCCTTAAGTACATATTCACGCAGCGAGACTTGAATATGAGGCAGCGGCGATGGATGGAGACGTTGAAGGACTTCAAGTTTGAAGTCTCTTACCATCCTAGGAAGGCGAACCTTGTGGCTGATGCGTTGAGCCGCAAGAAGGCGATAGAGTTTGCGGCTTCGCTGATGGTTACCGAGTGGGATATGGTTGAGTTTTTGCGAGACTTTGAGCAGAAACTCACCGTAGAAGAGCCGTTTGAGTTCATCGCACATGTACAGGTGCGATCTCAGATCGATGACCGAGTCATCGAGGCGCAGAGGGACGATGCGCATCTTACTGAGCTTCGAGAGCAGGCCAGTGATGATGCTGACGCCGACTGGCGAGTTGGTATGGATGGGGGCTTACGTTATCGTGGCCGCCTATGCGTCGCAGATGTCCCTGACTTGAGATGAGAGATTCTCGAGGCTGCGCATTCTACTAGACTCGCGATGCATCCAGGCAGCACAAAGATGTATCGTGATGTGAAGAGGACGTATTGGTGGGAAGGTATGAAGACCCACATAGCTGAGTTCGTGTCCCGTTGTCTCACTTGTCAGCAGGTGAAGGAAGAGCATCGCCGACCACCTAGACTTTTGCAGCCTATGCCGATTGCAGAGTGGAAGTGGGATTTCATTTTCATGGACTTCATTTCTGGGTTGCCGAAGACGAGGAAGGGACATGATTCCATTTGGGTGATCGTCGACCGTCTGACGAAGTCGGCGCACTTCCTACCGATCAGAGTTACGACTCTGCAGACGAGCTGGCCAGATTGTACATCAGAGAGATTGTGCGTCTGCATGGAGTTCCGCTGGAGATCGTGTCGGACAGAGACACGCGGTTCACTTCTATTTTCTGGACTCGCATTCAGGAGGCTATGGGTGTGAAGTTGAAGTTCAGTACTGCCTTCCACCCACAGACAGACGGACAGACAGAGCGGGTGAACCAGATCTTGGAGGACATGTTGCAAGCTTGCGCATTGGACTTCAAGGACAGTTGGGATGATTGTCTTGCATATGCGGAGTTTGCGTACAACAATAGTTTTCAGGCGAGTATCGGTATGACACCTTATGAGGCGCTGTATGGGCGACCTTGTCGCACACCGCATTGCTGGTTAGAGGTCGGTGAGCGTAGCTTGATTGGCCCAGAGTTAGTGCAGGCGACGTCAGAGAAGATTGATATTATTCGACGTCGGCTCCTTACAGCGCAGAGCAGACAGAAGAGCTACGCCGATACGAGACGGAAGCTACTAGAGTTCACAGTTGGGGATCATGTGTTTTTACGAGTTTCCCCTATGAAGGGAGTCCTTCGGTTCGAAAAGAAGGGGAAGCTGGCACCGCGATTCATTGGTCCATTCCAGATCCTCGATCGTGTGGGAACGGTGGCTTACCGATTGGCTTTACCCACGCCTCTCGTGAGCGTTCACAACGTATTTCATGTTTCTATGCTGAAGAAGTACGTTGCTGATCCTTTCCATATCATCAGATGGGAGCAGGTGCAGTTAGGAGAGGATGTTACATATATCCTGCGACTGACACGTATCCTAGACAGGAAGGAGCAGATACTGCGTAGCAAGGTGATTCTCCTTGTGAAGGTATTATGGACGCATCACTCTGAGGAGGAGGCTACTTGGGAGACAGAAGCCGAGATCAGAAAGAACTACCCACGGCTTCTCGAGGAGTACGAAAAGGTACAAAATTTCGAGGACGAAATTATTTGTTAAGGGGGATAGATTGTAACGCCCGTGAAAAATTCGTACTTGGGCTCGAGTACCAACTCGACCCGAAATTGCGTAGAATTTATTCCTTTAGAAAATATGACTAAGTTAGCTAGTGCAACGTTAGAATAGCTGGGAAATGGTCCTTGATCACTTTAAATACGTTCTACAAAGCCCAAAGCGAGTGGAACCAATGGTGCTATAATGCTCTAAAGCCTCGGATCAAACTCTAAACTGGTTTATTCTCGGGACCTCCTTGAAACTTTGTATTGGATCTAAACCGCGCGTCGAAAGTCCGATACCTACCATCTTAGACCGTTATGACCATTTAGCTGGGCTTGGCAATCGTTTCGAAAATCAAGTCCAACTGACATTTAGAGGCTATTTCATTGAGCCTGGAGTGAAGAGAGTGAGAATAGGGTTAGAATTGGAATTTGAAATTCAAATCTGGCACACGAATTGACGCATCAGTATTGAGCGTTCTGACCGTCAGAATTCAGCCAAATTACACCCTTGGATCAGGAAAAATTTCTATTACATATCACGAGACTTATAGGCCTGATCTTGGTGCGGTGACCGTTAAACTGAAACTGGACCGCCACGTGCGATTTGGGAACCCTACTGGTCTGAAAACTGGATGTGTGCTAGATCCAGTATGCATGAGCTTAAGTCCGACCGCATTTGGCCAGGGGACCTTCAGAAATGCTCTTTTGGACCGAAACAGCCCCGATTTGGTTAGGCACCAAGTAAACATTGTTCCCAAGCCTATTTTGGGCATGTTTTAGCTTATAAAAGGGGTTGAAACCCTCACTTCTCTCACACATCCGAATTTGCTAGAAGCCCTAGCTTGTGTGAGAGAAAAGGTGAGAGATTGTGAGAGAGAGTGGGAGAGTTCTTCCTGCTACTTGTGCTACGTGTTGCACGTGCTTAAGTAACGCACCTCTATCGCTTTCCCGGCGATTACACAGCGATTCTAGGTAAGCAAATACCCTAAATAGTTGCTGATTTGAGGTTCCTTTTTTCCATAACGATGTAGCTCATGGATCTTGTGTATTAGGTTCCCTATTCGCCGTAGACGAAGCGTATACGCTCCGTTTCAATTCACGAGTCTACAAGACATAAGGTGAGGATTTTAGATGCCTTGATTGACGGTTTCCAACGCTTTCAATGTCGTTTAATAGTAGATTATTGACGGCATCGCCGTTTGACATGTACAACATGCTCTCCGTTTCCTGTTTCGTAAATTAACGAAGAATATGAGATTTAGGGCATTTTAGTCATTTGTAGGAAGTACAGTTTACATTCATATTTTGCTGATGTGATTGACATGGTTTGTTGTCGCATTAGGAAGTTAGGAATACGTGCATAATTAGTTTGGCGAAGAGATTCGCCTAATTGCGCACTTTGGGTCGACATACTATATGTAGACTTAAGTGTGTAGTGTATGTGTTTGTATAAATGCTTGTATTAGTATGTATCGAATTAAATGATGTTATGTGATAGTTTGAGATTGATTTCTCAATTAATATGCTGACCTAAATGATTTCCTACATGTTGACTATATGCATGATTTCATTACATGCATGGAATATATGTGCTTGAAGATTTTCTTAAGTTGAATGTTATAACATGTGTTAACATGCTCACATGATTGTATTTCAATTCCAATACTCTTACATAAATTTTTGATGCGATTCCATAAGTGTTTGGGACTAGACCTAGTCCAGGCAGTCGGTAACCGAGCGAACTCGTAGCTGACTGGTCTTAGTCACGAACGACGCGTCGATGAACACAGTTCGTGTTTGGAGTTGGCGGCAGTGGTTAGGCCACGCGAAGTGTTTTACGCACTTCATGTCGTTCGACTTGAGATGCGATCGCGCTAGTCGAGCCCGTCAAGTAACCCGACTGGCCGATGTATGTTCACCTTGTATGAGTCATAACTGCTTGAACCTAGGGTACTGAACTTATCATTGTAAACCCTATTAACCATGGTACCTTGATCCACGAAGACTCATGAGCCGGGCATGGTGGTATGGGACACCGTGGTCGAGCTGTCGGCCTACGCTGGGGCCACAAACCTCCCCGTAGTGACCAGTGAGCACCTAGACTCGTGAGCAGATTATGGTGGTATGGGACACTGTATTCTAGCTGTCGGCCACACTGATCAGGCAATGAGTCCTTTGTAGTGACCGCGAGCGTATTCTGAGTCCACGGGAGGCGACGACCCTTTCGTTGCAGTAGAATACGATAGGCCTGTATTGATAAGGTGATGGGGGAGCGGTGCAACGAGTGCGAGCAACAGCCCTGACAGCCCTTGCAGTGACCTACGAAATATACATCGTATGAGATTACTAGGAGTGACGACCCTAGACAGGATCTGTGTTGGGATTGATATAAGGGAAGTACCTTAGTTTTCTAATCCTGCTGTTTGAATGGACTAATAATAACTTGAAAATCATATCACCATAGCATTGCATGTGCTTGGAAGATGTGGAGCACTCTAGGGGGTGTGGCATGCCGCGGTCGTAAGATGTTGCCGTATGAGGGAGATCGTCGGTGAGGGCATACATCACGTCATATCATCTTGCATTAACAACAGTATTAGGAATGTCTGATTTACTGCTTTACTATTATCGCATGATTGATTTGTGAACATGCTAATCTTTACTCTATGATTCCACTGAGTTGCTCACTCACTCCCACGTTACGGGATGGTGTTTGCAACACCCACCAGACCCTGTTGTAGATACAGGTGAGGCTGAGATCCAGGAGGCAGAGCCAGACTTCGATGAGGACCAGGACGAGCTCTCGTACATGCAGTATCATGATGGCTTTGCGTATGCGACCTGGATCGATGGGATTTCAGTGGGACCATTTTGGATATTTATTTTTATTTATGTATATGTATATGAGACTCAGAGATGTATTCATACTTTAGAGACAGATGAGGTTTACTTTATTTTTCCATACAGTGATATATATATAGTTTAGTCTTCCGCTTGCTTTTATCACTGGATCTGAAGTATGAATTGCAGTTTTGGTATACTTTTACTCATGTGAATGCTTTAAATCAGACAACATTGAATCATAATCATTTTTGTTGCATAAGTGACGGTCTGGAACTCGGGAGTTGAGTTTATACACGACCCCCGATTTTCAGGGTGTTACATTATATGGGCCCCACTATGATGTATGTGTTTTATCCACACCGTCAATCCATTTTGAGATATCATTTTAGGGCATGATCCAAGGAATGAGGCACATAAAAAGCTGTAGTGGACCTCACCACATAAAATAGTGGGGAGAGTGATTCCCACAGTTGAAACTATCCTAAGGCCCACCATAATGTTTATTTGAAATCCAACCTGTTCAAAAGTTTAAAAAAGACATGAAAGAAGGAAAACACAAATATCAGGTTGGTCTAAAACTTTTGTGGCTTTTAGAAGTTTTTAATGGTGTGCGTCACTACCCCCACTGTTTTCTGTGTTGGGGTCCACTGAGGCTTTGGATTTAACTCATTCTTTAGATCTTACCCTAAAATGATGTCTCCAAATGGATGGACGACGTGGATACAAAACATACATCATGGTGGGGCCCAATAAACTTTCTGACGTTACTTCAGTAGCCAGTCTTATAAATGGGCCATTAATGGATCGTACAGTCATAAATTTCTCAAACTTCATCGGAATTCCAATTTTGGTTTTTACTCAGTAAATACCATCACTCATGAGGTCCATCTTATGAACGGTTTGGATTACCTAACACGACACTAGGTACACAGATATAACACCGAAGTGGCCTGTTGTAATACATCTGAAAGTTTTCTGGCGTAGTGGGGATTGGGTTTTGCAACACAGTGTTCCGACTATTAAGTCGGGAGTGTAGACGTTGGACATGGATCGTGTTGGGCACGGATTCGGTACTACCTCCGTTACGACCTAACTAGAGACGGACGGTCATGTCAAGAGCATTGTAGGGCCACCATGATCTATATATTTTATTCACACCGTCCATTTATTTTTGACGGATTGCATGAGCCCAAAAAAAAAAAAAAAGGTATGCCAAAGGCTCAAGTATAATATATCCGTGTCGTCCATCTATTTTATTAGAATATTTTGAGGCTTGATCCGAAAAAATTAGGAAGATCTAATGTTCAATTGGCCCACATAAAAGGAAACAATGGACTTAAATTGTCCACCGTTGAAAGTTAATTCTTTTATTGGGCCCACGTTGAGGTTTATTCACCATCTAACCCGTTCATAGGGTCACATGGACATGGATAAGTGAAAATATAAATATAAGCCTGATCTAAAATTTCTAAGGGCCTCAACAAGTTATTAATGGTAGGCATTTAATTCTCATAATTTCATGTGGTGTGGTCCACTTGACCTTTGGATTTGCCTAATTTTTGGGCTCATGCCTTAAACTCATTTGGCATAATGAATGGGTGGTGTGGATAAGCCACACACATTATGGTGGGCCCCATATTTATTTTACAAATTCCTCGATTTAAGTGCTTAAAAAGTAAATGGTTAAATCAGCATCGGGAAAGATGAAGGTAGATGAAGGTAATTACCTTGGTAAATAATAATTACTCGTTTACAACGTAATTACACTTGAGCCTGAAAACCAAACAGGCCCTAAATCTTAGGTGGACCACACCATATGAAAACAATAGTGATTGGATATCCACCATTAAAATCCTCCTAAGGCCCACTGTACTGTTTATTTGACATCCAACATATTGATTAGGTCATACAGGCCCAGATGATGGGAAAAAACAAAAATCAGCTTGATCCAAAACTTTTATGGCCCCCAAAATATTTTCAATGGTCGACGCTCATTCAATACTGTTTCCTATAATGTGGTCCACTTGAGATTGGGATATACCCCATTTTTGATCTTATACCATAAAATGATCCGTAAAAATAGATAGACGGCATGGATGCAACACATACATCATGGTGGGTCCCATAGAGCACTGACCACGGTTTCCCAAAATCGGGCACACGCTCAAAACAGAGCCGCGCCCGAATTTTTTTCATTCTCTCTCTCTCTCTCTCTCTCTCTCTCTCTCTCTCCATTTTTCACCACCACAGCCACCGCCATCACCACCACCACCGCAGCCATCGCCGCCACCACCATCGCCACGACCACCATCTCTCCCCGTTTTGTACCATCACCACAGTCATCGCCACCACAGCCATCGCCACCCGTTTTACAATCCCTTCTAAGCCTTGGCCCTATGGCAACGATGACAAGGAAGAGGGCGAGATTCTCGACGAGGAAGAAGAGGAGCAACAAGGAACAGGGTATGATAGAGACCACCGTGACTTACTTAAGGAGAAACTGGAGTCCGACGTCGAATCTGGCGAGATCAAGCCAAAGAAGCTGCTGCCGTCCAATCGCCTAAGAACAGGTATCTCTCTCCCTCTCTCTCTCTCTCAATCTTTCTCAATCTCAATACCGATTGAAACAATTTGGGGATTTAGGGATTTGGGATTTAGGGATTTAGGGATTTAGGGATTGGAGATTTGGAGATTTAGGGATTAAGGTGGGCCCTACTGAGTTTACTCAGTACAATAAGAGTGTACTGAGTAACTCAGCATGCAATCCGATTTCCTCTGCAGCACCACCATGATCTATGGCCCTACCATGATGTATATATTTTATTCATGCCATTCATCCATTTTGACAGATCATTTGCAAGTTTGCTGCAATACAAGGCTACATCATTTTCATTATACTAACTTCATAACTTTTTTCAGCTCTATATTACAGAACCTGATAGCCATGTACTAAATTGATACAGCCTAAAACACCTGCAACTCCTAGTGCCCTGACTTCTGGATCAAAAAATCACACTGATCAGAAAATAATGGCCAATCCCATTAGTGCATGTTTGACATCTTAAAAATCAGGATAGCACTCCTCAGGCAGGCATCACATATGCACATACATGCAGACAACTTTTATCATTTTCTTAACTGTCCACTTTGGGTATGTGTGGCCCACCTGCTAAATGGACCAACTGGCTTTTTGGCTAAGCATTCACCATATGGACCACCCTATGGACAACCTGGATTTGACATGTGCCAATTTGGTACATGTAAGGCACTTGTGTTGTTTTTTAAGAGATAAAGAGTGTCATAAGATAGCATTCATGTGTAGTTTTTAAGGATAGGGAAAGATCCATGGAGATGCAGGTTGGTTGGTTAGAGAAAGATGGTCCACACTTGACCACTAGACAGCCACAACAAAATTTCTAGAATGTCCTTTTAAAATGCTTTCGTTGGGTGGAAGCCTCGAATCTCTTCCCTCCTAGTTTGTTAATGTGTTAGCTCTATAATGGCCATCAGGCTTTTCTATTTGAGAAAAACATTTCTTACCGATAAAAAATGGTTGACGATTGTTGCTTAGAATTTTCATTGGCTTGAATGTTTAATTGTTTGGAGTTCTTTTTCCCTGCAATTGCTGTTAGATTATCACAGAGATTAACTGCGATTTCTTATCAAATATTAGAAACTGACTGCATGCTGTACATTTTCTTCCCCATTATCAAGTACCTTTTATTGTCTTGACTGAGCTACTGATTTTCTCATTGCTTGGGCTGACTTCCACTTGGTAATCCATAGACCAATTTCTGAGTCAAGTATGAACTTTTGGGCATTGGTTTGCATTGTAGGTTTGGGTATTACCTTAGTTGAAATGATTGGTTAATAGTTAATACGCAATACGAGATTTTAGAATAAGTATACTTCAAATGCATATGGTTTTTCCTACTATATATATATATATATATATATATATATATATATATATATAATAGGTGGTTTATTACTGTACCTTCAATGTTGCCAACTTAAAAAAAAAAAAATTGGTTCAGTGCTCCTGCGCTATCTTCAAGAGGAGCATCTACATCAGCTCTTTCTACATCCTCGGAGGATTTATCTTCTAGAACTCCTGGAAAGCCTATGCAAATGGAGAACTATCTCAAAAGCTTGATCTCGATGATACTTCAAGCTTTGGGGTTGCGACGCCCTTGTTAAAGTCATGGATGACCCAGGTACACCTCTTGTTGTCTTTCCTTCATTGGTTTTCTCAAGTTCAAAGTATCTTGTTTAATGTAACCTAATGACAGTTTAAAATCAAATAATGCTCAAAAATCAAAATCGCTACTAGAATAGCAGGGTATTCTAATGGGCTTTAAGGCCCAACCAGCATTGAGCTGAATCTGGATCTGTAAAGACTATTGGGTTCATGCTTCATTAGTAATGGGGCTCACTTTGGGGCCTACATTAAATATGGGGTTAAAAGCAATGCCCACGGTACTTTCTAAAAAATAGACGTAATAGGAATTGCACAAGCTTTTTCCCTTTTAAAAAAATATGGAGTTTAAAATCAGAATTTTACAATAGTCTGACCAGCTGGACCGGTGGTTTAAAACATTGCATTTGAATGTTATTGAGAAATTATCTTTTTCTCATTTTGTTTAAATGATAATGGATCATTTCTTTCCTTGCTCATATTAGAGACCACTAGTGAAGCACATGGATTTCTGGCTTATGTTTGAAAATTGCAATGAAAGACCTCTGTTTGTGGTTAGGACATGTTTGGATATAACCAATTCCATGAAAGTCAGCAGATATGGAAAAGGTTTTCCATTGATGTGATAGTTTGAGATGTTTGGACGGCAAAGAAAATGACGGATTCCACAAAACAATCATGGTACTTTTCCATAGGTGATCGTTGTCTCACAAATATCATGAGATTTCCACTTATCTAAACAAGACCCCTAAATATGGAATCCCTATTTCAAAAGTGCTCATTGAAATGATCATTGCCCAATCATTAACTTTTCATTCCTATTCTTATGGAATAGATACATCCAAACATGGCGTTGGTAACTTCTTCGTTCTTAGCAAGAAGACTGATTCGTTGTGTAATAGTTTAAAGTAAATTTCTGTTGAATGAGAAGTTGAGAGAACTTGACGGCTATCTGATTTTGGCTTCTTGCTGGGATAACTTACCCCATGCCCAGTAGTTTCCTAGTAGGGTTCTCATTGTGGTCACAAATGTAAACCGTTTGATCAAATATCATATGGTGTTTACATAATCACTTTTTGTGAAAATTTTGGTGAAAAGCGAATGCTTTTCTCTTAGTGATTCATGATAAGATGCCTTGGTTCTAATTGATATTGCTGGAGACTGAATGGGTTTACATGTTCAAACCCAAAAGGCCCTGAGCTAAGAATCAAACACATAAATGGGTTTTGATTTCAGGCTCCAGACAATCTATTGAATGTGGGGGCCTGCTGGATTTCTTTGCTTTACATATCTATCTGCAGGCTACCAATTGAAGGGTTATGATTGTCCCATTTAGGAAAATTATGGGGCATGGTATTTTCACTGTGGGGCCCATCAGATTAATGTTCTGGATCACTGAACTGGGCACCACTTGTACAAAATAAACACCAATGATACCATGCATATGGTCTCTAGGATTAGGATCAATCTTATAATCCTTCAACATGAGGATTAGGTCTTCAGTTTATATCAGTTCGCCTCGTGGTTTGGGTTCCAAGCATTGATCTGATGGGCCCTGCTATGTATGGTCCATGCCTCCGAAATCTTCGTGTTGAGACAATCCCATTTTCTTGACAATTGTCCTACAAATAGGTGGTTAAGAAAAATGCAATCACAGTCAAGGTTAACAAGTAAAATGTCAAAGATCGGATGACTAGGCTATTCAGGTGGCGGTCCATACCGGCAATGATCATCGAATCAATGGTCTAGATCACCGAATCATGGAGCCTCCTTGTACAAAATTGAAGAACTGATTCGATATTCATGTAAATTTCGCATAATTGATAATACTTGGAAGAATTATTTACATGAGAAGTACTAAGATTAGTAGGATATGCTGCTGCCATGTATTGTTGGTATACATATTTGAAGTTTTAACTCAGCAATGATCTCATCATCCTTGTTAGATCTCATCAGTTATTCGATATTCCATAAAAATTACTTTAGACCCTAGGAAGGTTTCAATAGTGGAAATCTGGATTTTCTTATTAGTAAATTTTAATCGAACTCATTCTTTTGAAAAATAGAAAAATGGAAATATTAGTAAATATGAATTTTCTTATTAAGAAGAAAATGGAAGATGGATTGAAAAAATATAAAAGAGTTTTCATTATAAATAGATTTTCATTATCAATAGATTAAGAGCCAATGATAATTATAAGTAGACTTGCAGCCAAAAATAAAGAATTTAATTTTTTTAAAACATGGAGAGACTAATCAGTCCTACTTCTTGTAACTTCAGCCACTGCTTCAAATGGAGGGAGTGCACAAAGATTTGTTTAGGGAGACTACTGATGGTGAATTAGCAACTGCAACAAATGTGAGAGTTACAAAGGTGAAAAGAAATATAAGGTGCTCGGTAAGATAAGACGCATGATTTTTCTTTTCAATTGTTAGTCATAGATTGACAGTACTTGTTTTAATTTTCTTGGATGAATGATGAATGTATTTGGGAATATAAATGAAAATAAAAAACTTATAATATATATATATATATATATATATATATATATATATATATATATATATATATATATATATATATATGTTATCAATGGAGGATACCTTGTTTAGGGGGACATGAAATTCTTGTAGCTTATGGTATGGTGCCCCATATTGGTTGTATGTTACTAGTATGTAGTAGATAATACTAGGTTCAATAGTAGATAATACTAGAGAATCCCTAAACTTAAACCAACACCTAATCCTAATCTGCTCCTTAACCCGAATCCGAACTCCTATACTTATAACCTAAAACTATTCTCAAATCCCAAAACCTATAACCTAAACTCGAATCCAAACCCGAACCCGAATTCCTAAACCTTAACCTAAACCAATAATCTTAACCTAAACATAAAACCTAAACCTAAGCCTAAACCTATACTTATAACCTAAACCTATAACCTAAACCTGAACCTAAACCTATAACCCTAAACCCTAAACCCTAAATATAAACCTACACATAATCCTAATTATAACTCCCTAACTTAAACCTAAACCAAAACTTGAAAACCAAAAACTAAACACGAACCCGAATCCAATCCCGATTTCCTAAACCTAAACTTATGACCTTAACCTAAACCTATTCTCAAATCCCAAAACCTATAACTTTAACCTAAACCTATAACCTATAACCTAAACCAAAACCACAACCTATAACCTAAACCCGAACCCATTCTCAAATCCTAAAACCTATAACCTAAACCTAAACCTTAACCTATAACCTAAACGAAAATCAAAACCTATAACCCTAACCCGAACCCGAACCCGAACCCGAACCTGAATTCCTAAACCTTAACCTCAACATATAACTTATAACTTATAACTTAAGCCTATACCCAAACATAAAACCTTACTTATAACCTAAAACTATTTTTAAATCCTTAAACCTTAACTTATAACCTAACCTAAACCTATACTTATAACCTAAAACTATTCCCAAATCCCAAAACCTATAACCTTAAACTAACCTTTCCCTAAACCTATTACCTAAACTCAATTCCCTAAACCTAAACCTATAAGCTTAACTCAAATCCCTAAACCTAAGCCTAAACCTAAACCTAAACCTAAACCTTAACCTAAACCTATAACCTTAACCTAAACCAAAACCTATGACTTAAAACCTAAATGTATACTTAAATCACTAAACCTAAACCTACACCTAATCCTAATCTCAACTCCCTAACCTAAACCTAAACCTAAACTTGAAAACCCAAACCTAAACCCGATCCTGAACCTGAACCCGATTTCCTAAACCTAAACCTTAACCTATAACCTAACTTAAACCTAAACCTATAACCTACACTTATAACCTAAACCTAAACCTAAGCCTAAAAGCTATACCTATGACCTAAAACCTAAATGTATTCTCAAATCCCTAAACCTAAACCTACACCTAATCCTAATCTCAACTCCCTAACCCAAACCTAAACCTAAACTTGAAAACCAAAACCTAAACCCGATCTCGAACCCGAACCCAATTTCCTAAACCTAAACCTTAACCTATTTTCAATTCCCTAAACCTATAGCTTTTAACCTAAACCTAACCTAAACCTTAACCTAAACCTATAACCTTAACCTAAACCAAAACCTATGACATAAAACCTAAATGTATTCTCAAATTTCTAAACCTAAACCTACACCTAATCCTAATCTCAACTCTCTAACCTAAACCTAAACCTAAACTTAAAAACCCAAACTTAAACCTATAACCTACACTTATAACCTAAACCTAAACCTATAACCTACACTTATAACCTAAATCTAAACCTATAATCTAAACATAAGCCTAAAACCTAAACCTATGACCTAAAACCTAAATGTATTCTCAAATCCCTAAACGTAAACCTACACCTAATCCTAATCTCAACTCCCTAACCTAAACCTAAACCTAAACTTAAAAACTCAAACCTAAACCTATAACCTACACTTATAACCTAAACTTAAACCTATAACCTACACTTTTAACCTAAACTTAAACCTATAACCTAAACCTAAGCCTATGACCTAAAACCTAAATGTAATCTCAAATCCGTAAACTTAAACCTACACCTAATCCTAATATCAACTCCCTAACCTAAACCTAAACTTGAAAACCCAAACCTAAACCCAATTCCGAACCCGAACCCGATTTCCTAAACCTAAACCTTAACCTATTCTCAAATCCCTAAACCTAAACCTACACCTAATCCTAATCTCAACTCCCTAATCTAAACCTAAACCTAAACTTGAAAACCCAAACCTAAACCCAATCCTGAACCCGAACCCGATTTCCTAAACCTAAACCTTAGCCTATTCTCAATTCCCTAAACCTATAGCTTATAACCTAAACCTAAACCTTAACCTAAACCTAAACCTAAACCTATAAACTTAACCTAAACTAAAACTCATGACCTAAAACCTTAACATATAACCTATAACCTAACCTTAACCTTAACCTTAACCTATAACCTAAAACCTAAACTTAAACCTAAAACCTAAATGTATTCTCGACTCCCTAAACCTAAACCTATAACCTAACCTAAACCTAAACCTAAAACCTACACTTATAACCTAAACTTAAACGTAAGCCCAAAACCTAAACCTATGACCTAAAACCTAAATGTATTCTCAAATCCCTAAACCTAAACTTACACCTTATCCTAATCTCAACTCCCTAACCTAAACTTAAACCTAAACTTGAAAACCCAAACCTAAACCTGATCCCGAACCCAAACCCGATTTCCTAAACCTAAACCTTAACCTCTTTTCAATTCCCTAAACCTTAACCTTAACCTAAACCTAAACCCAAACCTATAAACTTAACCTAAACCAAAACCTATGACCTAAAACCTTTACCTATAACCTATAACCTAACCTTAACCTAAACATAAAACCTAAACCTTAACCTATAACCTAAAACCTATTCTCCAGGTATCCAGATGCTTTTAGATATATTTATGTTATTTTTAAATGTATTAGCTCGAAATTAATGGAGAAAATCCAGATGTGCGTCGGAGCTATCTAGATGAGTGGGGGTCCCTGGAAGGTGGGAACCGCTGTTATGACCATGATGAAGTTGTCCATTTCCTATGGACAACATTAGAGGGGCCTGACCATTTGGACAGGCCGTGTTTATGCATTTTCTCAAAATTAATGGAGCAAACCTTGATGTGCGTTGGAGCTATCCGGATAAGCGGGGGTCTCTGAAAGGTGGGAACCGCTGACCATGATGAAGCTGTCCATTTCCTATGGACAGCATTGGGAGGGCCTGACCATTTGGACAGGCAGTATTTATGTATTTACTCAAAATTAATAGAGCAGACCCGGATGTGCGTCGGAGCTATCCGGATGAGCGGGGGTCTCTGGAAGGTGGGAACCGCTGACCATGATTAAGCTGTCCATTTCCTATGGACAATATTGGGAGGGCCTGGCCATTTGGACAGGCCGTATTTATATCTGTTTTTGCAGGGACCTCACCCTTAACCTAAACCACACCCTAAACCTATAACTTAAACTTACTTTCAGTTACCTAAACTTATAACCTATAACCTAAACCTAAACCTATAACCTAAACCTATTCTGAAATTCCAAAAGCTATACTTATAACCTAAAACCTATGAACTAAACCTATTCTCAAATCCCAAAAGCTATACTTATAACCTAAACCTATTCTCAAATCTCAAAAGCTATACCTTAACCTAAACTTAAACCTATGACCTAACCTTAACCTAAACCTAAACTGAAACCTACACTTAATCCTAATCTCAACTTCCTAACCTAAACCTAAATCTAAACTTGAAAACCCAAACCTAAACCCGATCCCGAACCCGAATCCGATTTCCTAAACCTAAACCTTAATCTATTCTCAATTCCCTAAACCTAAACCTAAAACTTAAATGTATTCTCAAATCCCTAAATCTAAACCTACACCTAATCTTAATCTCAACTTCCTAACCTAAACTTAAACTTAAACTTGAAAATCGAAATCTAAACTCGATCCCGAACCCGAACCCAATTTCCTAAACTTAAACCTTAACCTATAACCTAACCTAAACCTAAACCTATAACCTGCACTTATAACCTAAACCTAAACATATATAACCTAAACCTAAAACCTAAATGTATTCTCAAATCCTTAAACATAAACCCACACCTAATCCTAATCTTAACTCCCTAACCTAAACCTAAACCTAAACTTGAAAACCCAAACCTAAATCCGATCCCAAACCCGAACCCGATTTCCTAAACCTAAACCTTAACCTATTTTCAATTCCCTAAACCTAAACCTAAGACCTAAATGTATTATCAAATCCCTAAACCTAGACCTACACCTAATCCTAATCTCAACTCCCTAACCCAAACCTAAACCTAAACTTGAAAACCCAAACCTAAACCCGATCCCGAACCCGAATCCGATTTCCTAAACCTAAACCTTAACTTATTCTCAATTCCCTAAACCTAAACCTAAGACCTAAATGTATTCTCAAATACCTAAACTTAGACCTACACCTAATCCTAATCTCAACTCCATAACCCAAATCTAAACCTAAATTTGAAAATCCAAACCTAAACCCGATCCCAAACCCAAATGTATTCTCAAATTCTTAAACCGAAACCTACAACTAATCCTAATCTCAACTCCCTAACAATACCTAAACCTAAACTTGAAAACTCAAACCTAAACCCGATCCCGAACCCGAATCCAATTTTTTAAACCTAAACCTTAACCTATTCTCAATTCCCTAAACCTAAACCTAAAACTTAAATGTATTCTCAAATCCCTAAACCGAAACCTATACCTAATCCTAATCTCAACTCCCTAACCTAAACCTAAACCTAAACTTGAAAACCCAAACCTAAACTCAATCCCGAATCCAAACCCGATTTCCTAAACCTAAACCTTAGCCTAAATTCTCAATTCCTTAAACCTTAACCTATATCCTAACCTAAACCTAAACCTATAACCTACACTTATAACCTAAACCTAAGCCTAAAACCTAAACCTAAACCTAAAACTTAAATGTATTCTCAAATCCTTAAACCTAAACCTACACTTTATCATAATCTCAACTCCCTAACCTAAACCTAAAGCTAAACTTGAAAACCCAAACCTAAACTCGATCCCGAACCCAAATCCAATTTTCTAAACCTAATCCTTAACCTATTCTCAATTCCCTAAACCTAAACCTAAAACCTAAATGTATTCTCAAATTTCTAAACCGAAACCTACACCTAATCCTAATCTCAACTCCCTAACCTAAACCTAAACTTGAAAACCTAAACCTAAACCCAATCCCGAACCTGAACCCGATTTCCTAAACTTAAACCTTAACCTATTCTCAATTACCTAAACCTAAACCTAAAACCTAAATGTATTCTAAAATCCCTAAACCTAGACCTACACCTAATCCTAATCTCAACTCTATAACCCAAACCTAAACCTAAACTTGAAAACTCAAACCTAAGCCTGATCTTGAACCCGAATCCGATTTCCTAAACCTAAATCTTAACTTATTCTCAATTTCCTAAACCTAAACCTAAGACCTAAATGTATTCTCAAATCCCTAAACCTAGACCTACACCTAATCCTAATCTCAACTCCCTAACCCAAACCTAAACCTAAACTTGAAAATCCAAACCTAAACCCGATCCTGAACCCGAATCTGATTTCCTAAACCTAAACCTTAACCTATTCTCAATTCCCTAAACCTAAACCTAAGACCTAAATGTATTCTCAAATCCCTAAACCTAAACCTACACCTAATCCTAATCTCAACTCTCTAACCCAAACCTAAACCTAAACTTGAAAACCCAAACCTAAACCCGATCCTGAACTCGAATCTGATTTTCTAAACCTAAACCTTAACTTATTCTCAATTTCTTAAACCTAAACCTAAGACCTAAATGTATTCTTAAATCCTTAAACTTAGACCTACACCTAATCCTAATCTCAACTCCCTAACCCAAACCTAAACCTAAATTTAAAAACCCAAACCTAAACCCGATCCCAAACCCGAATGTATTCTCAAATCCCTAAACCGAAACCTACAACTAATCCTAATATCAACTCCCTAACCTAAACCTAAACCCAAACTTAAACTCGATCCCGAATCCGAATCCAATTTTTTAAACCTAAACCTTAACCTATTCTCAATTCCCTAAACCTAAACCTAATACTTAAATGTATTCTCAAATCCCTAAACCGAAACCTACACCTAATCCTAATCTGAACCCCCTAACCTAAACCTAAACCTAAACTTGAAAACCTAAACCTAAACTTGATCCCGAACCCGAACTCGATTTCCTAAACCTAAACCTTAACCTAAATTCTCAATTCCCTAAACCTTAACCTATAACCTAACCTAAACTTAAACCTATAACCTGCACTTATAACCTAAACCTAAGCCTAAAATCTAAACCTAAACCTAAAACCTAAATGTATTCTCAAATCCTTAAACCTAAACCTACACCTAATCATAATCTCAACTCCCTAACCTAAACCTAAACCTAAACTTGAAAACCCAAACCTAAACCCGATCCTGAACCCGAACCCGATTTTCTAAACCTAAACCTTAGCCTATTCTCAATTTTCAAAACCTATAGCTTATAACTGAAATCTAAACCTAAACCTAAACCTTAACCTATAACCTAAACTTAAGCCTAAAACCTAAATGTATTTTCAAATCCGTAAACCTAAACCTACACTTAATCCTAATCTCAACTCCCTAACCTAAACTTAAACCTAAACTTGAAAACCCAAACCTAAACCCGATCCCGAACCCGAACACGACTTCCTAAACCTAAACCTTAACCTATTCTCATATCTCTAAACCTATATCTTATAACCTAAACCTAAACCTAAACCTATAAACCTAACCTAAACCTAAACCTAAAACCTTAACCTATAACCTATAACCTAACCTTAACCTAAACCTAAAACCTAAACCTTAACCTATAACCTAAAACCTAAACCTAAACCTAAACCTAAACCTAAAACCTAAATGTATTCTCAACTCCCTAAACCTAAGCCTACACCTAATCCTAATCTCAACTCCCTAACCTAAACCTAAACCTAAACTTGAAAACCCAGAACTAAACCCGATCCCGAACCTGAATCCGATTTTCTAAACTTAAACCTTAACCTATTCTTAATTCCTTAAATCTATAACTTATAATCTTAACTTAAACCTATAACCTCAACCTAAACTAAAACCTATGACCTAAAACCTAAATGTATTCTCAAATCTCTAAACCTAAACCTACACCTAATCCTAATCTCAACTCCCTAACCTAAATCTAAACCTAAACTTGAAAACTCAAACCTAAAACTCGATCCCGAACCTAATTTCCTAAACCTAAAACTTAAATGTATTCTCAAATCCCTAAACCTAGACCTACACCTAATCCTAATCTCAACTCCCTAACCTAACCTAAACTTGAAAATCCAAACTTAAATCCGATCCCGAACCCGAATCTGATTTCCTAAACCTAAACCTTAACCTATTCTCAATTCCCTAAACCTTAACTTATAACCTAACCTAAACTTAAACCTATAACCTGCACTTATAACCTAAACTGAAGCCTAAAACCTCAACTTAAACCTAAAACCGAAATGTATTCTCAAATCCTTAAACCTATACCTACACCTAATCTTAATCTCAATTCCCTAACATAAACTTAAACCTAAACTTGAAAACCCAAACCTAAACCCCATCCCGAACCCAAACCCGATTTCCTAAACCTAAACCTTAACCTATTCTCAATGCCCTAAAGCTATAACTTATATACTATAACCTATAACATAAACCTAAACCTTAACCTAAACCTATCACCTAAACCTAAACCTAAATCTATATACTATAACCTATAAACTTAACCTTAACCTTAACGTATCGGCAAGAGCTGATAAGAGATCTTTTTCAAGTTGTGCAGGATCCTTAGAGAGGTTCAGGATCCTCAGAGAGGTTTTATGAATAAAGGGATGATCCGGTAAGTCTTTTTCTCCTTTGTTTTTGTATGATCTTTGGTGCAAGTGTTTGAATTCAGTGTTTAAAGAATATCTATGGTATTTGGCAGGGAACAACTGATTGCATTCAGGCAAGCAACAGAACAAAAGCCTCATCGCATCATATTCTATAGGTAATTCTTCACCTTGAGAGTCTCTATAGAGTATGAATATTATGATTTAGTTTTGGTTTTTTTTAGATGAGAAATGGTTTGGCATTTTGGCTCATGATTTGAAGTTTTGCAGGGTTGGTGTGAGCGTATTTATGCGTGGATGAATATAATGTGGATAAGATTATTTGTGTTTGGATGGATGTAATTTATGTTTGGATGAATGTAGTTTATGTTTGGATGGATTTACGTAGTTTGGGTTTAGATGGATGTGAATGTGAATGATGAAATATATTATATAACAGGTGTATATCAGGAAAAATATGATGTTTTAACAGGTGTATAAAAGGTGTATGTCAGGAAGAATACGATGTTGTAACAGGTGTATATGGAAATACGAGACGGTTGAAGACTATCCTTTTAATAAACGGTTCACGACCGTCCCTTTCAGGTTCATAAAAGACGGTCCATGACCGTCCTTTTCAGACACATAAGAGACGGTTCATGACTGTCCTTTTCAGGTTCATAAGAGACGGTCCATGACTGTCCTTTTCAGACTCATAAGAGATGGTTCATGACCGTCCTTTTCCAGTTCATAAGAGACTGTCTATGGCTATCTATTTGCAAGTCATACGAGACGGTTTATAACCGTCCTTTTTATTGACGATCATGGGCCGTTCTTTTTACAGACGGTTTAGGACAGTCTTTTTTACGAACGGTCTAGGACCGTCCTTTTTACAGACGGTGTCCTTTTTATAGACGGTCATAGACCGTCCTTTTCAGCTCCATATAAGTTCACCAATTACGTATCATTATAGACGGTCTATGACCGTCCTTTTTTAGAGACGGTCCATGACCGTCCTTCTTTAAAGACGGTTTATGGCCGTCCTTTAAAAAATACAACACGTCAAAATTTGACGGCCGTTGCAACGGTCCAGTACCGTCCTTTTTGACTTTTTGAGACGGTTTTTGACCGTCCTTTTTTCGCTGTTTTGGCGTAGTGTGGTCTAGCTGGAATGTGGAGCCAGCTTTCTTGGACTCAGGTTCGCCTTGCAGAGACTTCGACGCCACCACCAGAGCTGCTGAGGATTTGAAAGGATGAAGATTATAATGATGAGAATTACAGGAAAATGCATGTGATTTATTTATTTATTGTATGGAGTGGAGAAATACGGAACTGATGTTACGTTGAGAAAAGTTTCAAGGGAAGGGCTCGTATACATATACAGAGAGAGAATTGTTCACATTGTTCTTATGTTAATAATCATACAGTGACGAGTACGAACTATTAGTTGATTTCCCACTTGCTAGTGTAGTTGCATTGTGCAGAATGCGATTGCCTATGGGCCAGACCAGTACACGAATCAAGGCAGGCCAGTACACTTGAGGGCCTGTTTATTAGGATTCTGGATTTGGAACTCCCTGAATTTGAAATTCTCTTGTTGTGTTTGGCACCCTACATTCAGAAACCCTCTCATCTAAAACTAGCAATGCATAGTATATTTTGCAGGGCTTGAATTGAATTACTAAATCAACTTTAATATATATAATTAGTGTATTATGTAATATTTAATCATATCTGAGTGCCTAACCAACTATTTTTAACCGTTAATTTACATGGACAATGTTTGAAAGTCTGCTTGTTTTGGGATATTATCATGGGGCCATGTGCCCAATGGATTAATAACCTAGTGACACACGTGTTACACATGCAACTCTCCAAGCTTTCA
The DNA here is from genome assembly GCA_037074715.1 of Magnolia kwangsiensis. Lineage (NCBI taxonomy): Eukaryota > Viridiplantae > Streptophyta > Magnoliopsida > Magnoliales > Magnoliaceae > Magnolia > Magnolia kwangsiensis. Next base: position 14,891,722 of record CM073572.1, on the reverse strand, counting down.
TCTTGGAACATCCTCCAACAATTCCATACCCATCGCCACATATCACCCTGAGGTGCCAAAAATCAGTCTGATACCAACGGTCAGTTTGGCCACAGCAGGGAACAATGTAAGAGGACTCGATCCAGGCCCTCTATTTGTACAGGGGCTCACATAAATTGTATTACAGCTTGGTTTTTGTTCTGACCTTTAATGCAGACCAACCGACAACTTGGCAGACCTTGTCCACTAATCAACATTAGGCATTCCCTCCCAACTTGTACCCTATGTTGTGGCTCACTAGCCTTCTGATCATTCGCCCTCATATACTCACCATGTCCGTTTAACGGCTGGTTGAATCTAGCACTATATGTTTCCACGGGGCCTTGGGGCTGGATTGTTGACTGGCTGCTGTCTACGTGCATGTAACGAGCAAAACTACTATGGAAGTCAAGCTGGTGGGTCACACTTGCTAACTTCCCAAGGTTGTGCTTGTGTGTAGAATCTGATCCATTCATCATGTACGGCCGGTTTTGCACTTGATGTGGCCGGAAATTCAACTCGGTTCGGTTATTTGGGGCCTAACGCATACATCTCCGCACGTGGTGCACGTGTGGCTGACCTTGCCACTAGATCGGCTTGATTTGTCAGCCATTACACGTGTACCGTGGAGATGAACAGTCGTAAATTGGGACATGGGTAGGGAAGGATCCAGGGTTATACTCTCACGATACCCCTTGTCATGGTTGTCGAAAAAATAAAAAAAAAAATGATATGTCTAACAGGGCTATATTCTATTTTCTCTGCCACTTTAATCATCCGATGGAGCCTCAGGACGGCTATTTCCCACACGACACTTGAGGGGCCCTGCAACATAAGGCTGTGGCGGCCCAATGTCATCTCCTCCCTCCACTGGCTGTCTATCATGCTAGCTCATGCATAGGATATTGGGAGCTGATTGGCTGCGAGTGGACCTTGCCTGGGGCTTACCTTGATGTTTGTGTTCTACATCCATGCCGTCCATCCAATTTTCCAGATAAATTTAGGGCATTATCTAAAAACGTAAAGCAGATCCAAATCTGAGGTGGACCATAGCATATGAGATAGAGGTGATTGTTCATTAATGGCACATGAAAGTTTTGAATCAAGCTGATATATATATATTCTTTCATCCATGTTTGTATGACCTTATCAACAAGTTGGATGGCAAATAAATATTGTTGAAACATTACAATGGGTCCTAAGAAATTTTTAATGGTAGTGCGTTCAATCACCACTATTTCCTGCAAGATGGTCCACCTGACATTTGGATCTACTTCAATTTTGGGTAGCCCTAAAATGACCTGAAAAAATGGATGGACAGCTTAGATGTAGAATACATACATCAAGAAGGCCCCACGGCAAGATAACCATTTGGATGCCTGAAGAAAAAACCAACATGAGGTATTATACAATGCTCCTGTTCAAGGTTTGTACCGTACATTTATTGTGGAAGTGGGACAGATGATTTAGTGGTCCAAAAGGTTGGTTGATGGGTCATTTTCGGTTGGAGCATGAGCCAAAAATCCTCCGGATTGAAATATCCTAGACACAATGTTTAGTATTTTTTGATTGAATGAAAACAATCCACGCATTTTTTCTTTATAAACCATCCATTTCTTGGCCGACATTTGAAGGGTTGGGATTTTTTTGGTCATATGCAATCAATGGTAAGGTCCATCATATCAACGGTATGAATTTCTCGACTATGGTCCCCACTTGTACAAACTGAGAGCTCAAATACGTCCCTACAAGCCCTCGGCCCGAGCATTGTTTACAGACCGTTGATTTTATGGGCCCATTGTTTATCAATCGATGCACTGGGTGGGAAAAACTGTAGCCCTTAAATTGGGGGAGGGGTAAATCAATGGTTAAGAAAGAACATACAACAGCGGTCAACATTCAATCAAAAAAAGACCTAATATTCAAAGGTCAGGATCTCCTGAACTAGCAGGTTTTTGGTGCATGGACCAACCACCATTGGCCTCATCATTTCAACGGTTCAGATCACTGAATCAAGGGCCCCAATTACACAAACTGGACACATCCTTTCTGCTATTCTTTCCTAAAAAATTCAATGTATTAAATTAAGAGAAAATTCTCATTAAAATTGAAAAGTAAATAGAATTTTCAACCTAAAATATAGGAGTTAACATGCAATGAATTACGTATTTTTTCAGTTATTATACAAACTCCTTACAGAAGCTTGTTCCCATACAATAGTAAGAAAAAAAGAAAAAGAATAAGCAAAAAAAACAACAATGAGGTCTGCTAATTGCACACGCGTGCAGGGCCCTCCCAATCCGCTCCACTATGTAACACGTGTAAGATCTGAGCTTCTCATCTGGTTGAAAGCACTGCCTACATCTACTGACTCAAATACCAGGCCATGTCATTCACGTGGCCCACAAAAAGTGGAAAATGGCCTTTCTAATCGGTTAGAAGATCTAAACAATGTTCACTATCCCATTCAAAGACCAGATCTACTACACGTGTTCCACATTAGCGCATGCATGCGATTGAATATGGGTAGACGGGGCTCTCACAGGAGTGTGGGCTTAACAAACTTCATTGTGATTTAAAGAACATTATTTCGGTACACGTCTGGTGCTACATATGTCCACGACCATATCAACTAATATCGAAAAATCAAGACCCTTGATTAGGGTGGTCAGCATCAGCGCCGATGGTGACGGTGACGATGCTTTCATGAAAACGAGGCGGTGGTGAGTGGACACGTCCTGCAAAGTTGATTGCCTGAATGTTGCAGGGACCGGGATCATTGGTGTGTCCGTTGCTGCATGGGGAATGTACGGAAGGAGGTACTGGGCCTTTTTGGAGGGATTGGAATGTGAGAACTGGTTTCTTGGACCATGATTCGTATTGAAGAGGCCTTGCTGTAGCCATGAGAGGTTGGGAATGTGAAATCAATAAGATGAAAATGATAGACATTAGTAGAGAGAGATGTTTTAGGTGGAAATCCATGTCTGGGATTTTCTTATTCTGATTTTGTTTATATTTAAGGATAGAAGAGAAAGGTGTATTTATAGAAGAGGATTTTGGTTTTGGTCTAATCCGTTTACTTTGTTTGTCAGGAGTGTTTGGCAACGTCACGGTAGGATTTTGACAAGAAAAGGATAGAGTCGAGTCGAGTCGAGTCGAGTCTACTGTTTTGAATGGACGAGGGTAGAGTCGAGTCTATCGTTTTGAATGGACGAGGGTAGAGTCGAGTCGAGTCGAGTCTATTGGTTTGAATGGTCGCGGATTTATCGCAAAAGCCTTTCCTATTTGGTTCCTGCATGGGGATGCTAGGTGGGGCCCACGGAGATGTTTTTGACAAATCCACCCCATCCATCCATTTTGTGAGCGCATTTTAGGACATGCGACTGTAAATGAGGTGTATTCAAGACTTAAGTCGGCCACACGAGAGAAAACAGTGGGGATTCACTGAGCGCCGTTGAAACATTTTTATGGCCATAAAAAGACTTGCTTCAGGATAAATAGTTTGTTTTTTTCACTTAATCCCAGTGAGAATGACCGTATAAAAGATTTGGATGGCATATAAACATCAGGTGATGCCAGGGAGGTTCAACGGTAGACATTTCTTTCCCCAATTTTTCCTCTCCCGAGTTGAGTTTTGAATCCACCTCCTTATATTAGAATTTCCTAAAATGATCTCACAAAACGGATGGATGGAGTGGATTTATCATCAACATCTCGGTGGGCACCACCCAACATCCTTGAACGGGAACTTTCTGCTAAATGCTTTAGCAGAAATTTGCGCCACCTTTGAGTGGGAAATACCTGACCAACCAGAAGCTTTAATTCTACCTCCTACCAAGTTTTCTGTGTGTGGCCTGCCCGTCCACGCATATACCATTATGCTGAAAGTCTCTGATTTTCCTGCATTTCATGGATAGTACACTTGGGGCTTATTTGGATTCACGTTTCCGGTGTATTGCATTGTATTCATGTAGTGTTCATATATATGTTGGGTGATATTCACAATACATCCATCAGCAATGTGCTACTAACCAAGGTTTGGATAAGACATATTGTCCTAGCATGTATACAATTTCTAATGCAGGTCAATGTTTGTGAACGACGTATAGAGGTCACACATTGTATACTAATATAGATAGTGATAGTCTATGTACTATGAAACGTATTTATACATGCTTAGATATTATATTTCAGGCAGGCCCCTCTCTTGTTGTTGTGATTAATCCCCATGGTTTATCATTTTCTGGATGACAATTCTACGAGTGTCCTCACTTGGATTCATTTGTTTAACGGTATGGATGTCTGAAAAAATGTCTATCTCCTACAAACAGTACACACGGTACACATCAAACCGATCTAAATTCCAAACCTTGCCTGGATGCTGGGGAAACATCTTTCAGGACTATGACGACTGTGGACCCCACATGGGTTATAAATAACATTTGAAAGGATCCTGACTGTTCATCCATAATCGCCCTGTTCGATTGACGTCTTTCACGGCATGAATGTCATATCCAATGGCACAAATTCACAAACAGTTAATTATCAGAGAGGGGTTTAATGTAAAACAGAGCATATCCACCTGATGGAAAGAATCGTCTGTACAAAGACCACCTGTACATGGCCTTCCGCAAACAGATGGGTGTCTTGCACCCGGTCGTTTCCAGACAGACAATATTTAGCGGAATGCTTAATTAATCAAAACCGATATTAGATTCGTTAGGAGAAGATTACTCCACCATCACCTGTATACGCATCGACATGGGCAATACTCTCTATACGATCAGGGTGTATATACCTGACTGTATAGAGAGAGAATACGATCATGGTAAATACTGTTGGATGAATATAAGCCGATTTCCAAGAAGGAAGATCATACCTGGAGGATGTGCAGTGCGTTGTTGGACTGAGAAGCACGGACAACCGGTACCCAAAAATGAAGGTGGCAGCTAGCTATAACAGCCACTGTAAGATGAAGTTTGTCTAAGAGAGGGAATATACTGAGTTCATCGTCGACATGTAGGGAGCAGGAGATGATCTAAAGAAACGAAAGAGTATAGGTTCGCTCGTTCTCCCAACGAATACATGGAAATGATGTATTTTTGATTTCAACCCTCTTCAATGCAATACAGTGAAGAGACGAGACCGGACACTGAAACACCGTTTGGATTTACTCTACAATCGATTACGATAAGTGGTTCGACAACGTATTCACACGCGTGGAATACGTCACCCGGTCGTTCGTAAACAAACGAGGGACATGTCCCATCAACCCCGATAATATGATAATATACAATCCAAACCATGAATCCAAACACGCCCTTAAAGATCTTCTGGCCTGATGATCACGTCATTTTTTTTTGTTAGCTTGTTAGTACACTCCACTGTCAGTTCACACTTCATTGTTAGCCACCCCCACTAGGGAATCGATACTAAGACGATCATGTCATTTCAGTTCTTATGTGAGCCATGGAGAAAATGGATTGCTAGAAGAAGGATATGTTGGAACCTTTGGGTTTTCTGTTTGCATATGGTCCACTTGAAGTGCGTATTGACCTGAATTTTGGGGGTCAGAAGATCTAATCACCACACGTTTTTTTGATACTGCTTGGATTCAAGCAAAGTTGTGTCATTGATAAACATTTGTCTCAAAAATATTTGCCCATGGTTTGTAAACACATGATTCTCCATGATGATAATGACTTTGGGTGGTACAGGGCCTAGTAGCCCACCCAACCCAACGAGCCTGTCCTGCTTTTAGGCAGGGCTTGTTGGGGGCCTTGCACAAAACCTTAGGATCTAGCCCTCCAGAACAAACCGAAATTATGGGATAATAATAACAATGAAAATCAATCAAAGCATAATCACACACCATATAAGAGATTTTTACATGAAAAACTCTCAGAGAGGTAAAAACCATGGGACCTCGTCCAGATCAACAATCTACTATTAAGTTGAAAGATACAACCTTCTTCACTCACGTAGGAGCGGATAAACAATAAGAGAATAAAGAAAAAACAGAGATCTCACCGATCACGAGGACATAGAAGCGCTGAGACGACGACTCCTGTAACATCCCAAAAATCGGGGGTCGAGCATAAACTCCACTCCCGAGCTCCAGAACATCACTTATGCAACATTTTCAATGATGAATGAATGTCGGTTGTAATAGTGCATAAAACATGAAGTGGATTAAGCCAAAACAGTATATCATACTCCATAGATAGTTAAATTAGCAAGCGGAAGAATGTGTGTAACATCCCGAAAATCGGGGGTCGAGGATAAACTCCACTCCCGAGTTCCAGAACATCACTTATGCAACATTTTCAATGATGAATGAATGTCGGCTGTATTAGTGCATAAAACATGAAGTAGATTAAGCCAAAATAACATATCATACTCTAGAGACAGTTAAATTAGCAAGCAGAAGAATGTAATAGATACATAAAATATATAAACTGTTGTAAGTCTCCAGAGTGTGAACATGTTACCAGGTTAACTAAATACATGTATACTCCAAAATAGAAAGAAGAGAATATACATGGGTGTGTAAAAAAAAGGTAAAATACCAAGTGTATTGACATCTAATCAGTAACCCTATAACCCCGTCAATCAGAACCTGCATATAGGAGGGATCCTCCTCATCATCATTAAGTCCGGCTCTACTTCGCAAGCATCGCCACCATCTGAAACTAAAATAGGGACTGGTTGGTGTGCGCAACACCATCCCGTAACGAGAGAATGAGTAGCTAACTCAGTAGAATCATAAAGCAAAGATTAACATGTTATCAAATCAATCACACGATAATGGTAAAGCAAGCAATCAAACAAGTCCTAGATACTGTGATTAATGTAAGAATGAAATGACATGATGGATGCCCTCACTGACATACTCCCTCATGCGACACCATCTTACGTCCGCGGCATGCTTTCTTCCCTCAGTGCTCCACATCTTTCAGGCACATGCAGTGCGATATGAATATGATTACCGAGTTGTTATTAGTCTTTTTCATACAACAGGATTGGAAAACTAAGGTACTTCCCTTATATCATTCCCAACAAGGATTTTGTCTAGGGTCGTTACTCCTAGTAGTCTCATACGATGATATATTTCTAGGTCGCTGCAAGGGCTGCCAGGGCTGTTGCATGCACTCGTTGCATCGCTCCCCCATCACCTTATCAATACAGGCCTAGTTGTACTCATGTTACTACGGAAGGGTCGCCGCCTCACGTAGACTCAGAGTACGCTCGAGGTCACTACAAAGGGCTGCCAGGGCTGTTGCACGCACTCGTTGCTCTGCTTCCCCATCACCTTATCAGTGTAGGTCGACAACAAGAATATAGTGTCCCATACCACCATAATCTGCTCACGAGTCTGGGTTACTCACTGGTCATTACGGGGAGGTTTGTGGCCCCAGTGTAGGCCGACAGCTCGACCACGGTGTCCCATACCACCATGTCCGGCTCATGACTCTTAGTGGATCAAGGTACCACGGTTATCAGAGTTATCACTGGTAAGTTTAGTACCCTAGGTTCAAACAGTTATGACGAATACAAGATGAAAATACAATGGTCAGTCGGGTTACTTGATGAGTCCGACTAGCACGAGCGCACGTCGAATCGACCGACATGAAGTGCACAAGCACTTCGTGTAGCCTAACTACTACCGACGATTCTAGTACGACTCGGGTTCGTTATACACATCCTTCGTAGTGAATAGAATTCAATTATGAATTCTAAACTGTTACCGACTGCCTGGACTAGAGTATAATCCCAAGCACAAAGATGTGAATCAGTAATCATATGAGATAAACAGAATTGAAATAACAAGTAATCCAAGCATGTTAGCAATAAGTTATAAGATACAACATAGACAATTTAACCATACAAAAGTACTTCACACATAAGGAAATTAATTGAAATACAACAAGCATAGAGAAAATCATATACATCATCAAATTAGTTGAGAATTCAATCTCAACGCTAATCTACAACACCATTTACTCAATACTTACTAATAAATACATTTATACAAATGCTTAAACTACTCAACTCCAACATACTTGACGTATGTTGATTTCAACATATAGTATGACGGATTCTTATATCAAGGAGTTGTCTAATACACAACAATCATGTTCTTACATTCAAAACATATAACAGGCATAAATCATATTGATTTAGGCATTTCAACAAACACTTGGTCTACACACATTAGTCTACATAGCATATGTCGGCCAATATGTGCATTAGGGCGAATCTCTTCGCCAAATAGATCATACACGTATTACTAGTATACGAAGAAGGTAAATACTCATGGCAATCATTTCAGAAAAATACGTACGTATACAATATTTCCTACAAATAGCTAAAATACCCTAAATCTCATATTCTTCGTACGTATTCGAAATGAAAAACGGACAACATGTTCTACATGTCAAACAACATCCTTATCAGCAATTTACCATTAAACGACATTGAAAGATTTGAAAACAGGCAATCTAAGCGTTTAAAATCCGCACCTTACACCAGAAATTATGAAACGGAGTTGATTCAGACGATAAGTCTTCGTCAATGGCTCAACGACAACCTATACCACGAAATAGGTTAGCTACATCATCACTTATGCTATTTGGAACTCTAAAACAGGTTAGGGTTATGATTTCTTACCTAAGAACGGAGCTGGAATCGCCAGAATCGCGATGCAGGTGGATGGCTTTGGCACGTGGAGCAGCAGGGAAGAATCCCAGGAGAAAGCCCCAACTCTCTCTCACTTTCTCTCTCTTTTCTCTCCTCTCTCTCCTAGGATTTTTCTCAAATTCGTATGGGTTAGATGTGAGAGGGTTTAAGGCCCTTTTATAAGCCCAAATATAACCAAAACAGACTTCAAGTCAAGGTATACTTAGGTTATAGCCAAATCGGGTCTTTCCCGATCCAAAAGAACATTTCAGGAGGTCCCCTGACTGAATGCGGTCGGACTTAAGCTCATGGATGTTGGATCCTGATCACATTAAGTTTTCAGTCCGATAGTGTTCCCAGATCGCACGTGGCAGACCAGTTTCAGTTCAACGGTCACTGAGACTCGATCGAGGATTCCAAGTACACTGACCTGAGTGAGAAATGTTCCCTGATCCGAAGGTGTATTTGGGTCAGATTCCAATGGTCTGAATGCTTATACTTAACCCGCTAGCAAAACGTGCCAGATTTATTTAAATCACATTTAATTTATAAAGAATTTTACTCTTTCTCACACTCCTTGCTCCAGGCTCAATGAAATAGCCTCAGAACATTAGTTGAGCTTGATTTTCGAAATGATTGTCAAGTCCAACTAGGCGGTCATAATTGTCTAAAATTATCGCTATCGGACTTTCGACGCGCGGTCTAGATCCAATACAAAGTTTCAAAGGGTTCCTGAGAACAAACAGGTTTAGAGTTTGATCCTGGATTTTAGGATAAGATAGCGTCAATGATTCTATAGGTTTGGATTTTACAGATCATATTTAAAGTGGTTGGTGCTAATTTTACAGGAAATCTAGTGCAGCGCTGGCTAATTCACGTTAAATTTCTAAAGAATTTCGTTCTAAATGATTTCTTTGGCCTTGAAATTGGGTTATGAGAGGTTACCAAGGTGTTATGGTTGACCCATTGCCTAAGGACGTCTAACCCCAGGTAGAAAAAAATCCGGGGTGTTACAATGTGATAGATATATAAAATATGTAAATGATTCTAAGTCTCCAGAGTGTGAACATGTTACCAGGTTAACTAAATACATGTATACTCCAAAATAGAAAGAAAAGAATATACATAGGTGTGTAAAAAAAAGGGCAAAATACCGAGTGTATTGGCATCTAATCAAAGTAACCTTGTGAACCCGTCGATCAGAACCTGCATATAGGAGGGATCCTCCTCACCATCATCAAGTTCGGCTCTGCTTCGCAAGCATCGCTATCATCTGAAACTAAAATAGGGACTGATTGGTGTGCGCAATACCGTCCCGTAACGTGGGAGTGAGTAGCTAACTCAGTGGGATCATAGAGCAAAGATTAACATGTTATCAAATCAATCAAGCGATAATACTAAAACAAGAAATCAAACATTCCTAAACACTGTGATTGATGTAAGAATGAAATGACATGATGGATGCCCTCGCCGACATACTCCCTCATGCGACACCATCTTATGTCCGCAGCATGCTTTCTTCCCTCAGTGCTCCACATCTTCCAGGTATATGCAGTGCGATATGAATATGATTACCGAGTTGTTATTAGTCCTTTTCATACAGCAGGATTAGAAAACTAGGGTACTTCCCTTATATCATTCCCAACAAGGATCCTGTCTTGGGTCGTCACTCCTAGTAATCTCATACGATGATATATTTCTAGGTCGCTGCAAGGGCTGTCAGGGCTGTTGCACGCACTCGTTGCTCCACTCCCCCATCACCTTATCGATACAGTCCTAGTTGTACTCTTGTTGCTACGGAAGGATCGTCGCCTCATGTAGACTCAGAGTACGCTCGAGGTCACTATAAAGAGCTGCCAGGGCTGTTGCTCGCACTCGTTGCACCGCTCCCCCATCACCTTATCAGTGTAGGCCGACAACAAGAATATAGTGTCTCATACCACCATAATCTGCTCACGAGTCTAGGTTGCTCACTGGTCAATACGGGGAGGTTTGTGGCTCCAGCGTAGGCCTACAGCTCGACCACGGTGTCCCTTACCACCATGCCTGGCTCATGAGTCTTAGTGGATCAAGGTACCACGGTTATCAAAGTTATCACTGGTAAGTTCAGTACCCTATGTTCAAGCAGTTATGACGAATACAAGGTGAACATACAACGGTCAATTGGGTTACTTGATGAGTCCGACTAGCACGAGCGCACGTTAAATCGTCCGACATGAAGTCCACAAGCACTTCGTGTGGCCTAACCATTGTCGACGACTCTAGTACGACTCGGGTTCGTCATACACATCCTTCGTAGCGAATAGAATCCAATCATGAATTCTAAACTGTTACCGACTGCCTGGAATAGAGTATAGCCCCAAGTACATGTAATCTAAATCAATAATCATATGAGAGAGACAATTGAAATATAAAAAATTCTAACATGTTATCAGCATATTATAACATACATCATAAGCAGTTAACCATACACGAGTATTTCACACATAAGGTAATCAATTGAAATACAACAAGCATGGAGGAATCATGTACATCATCAAATTAGTTGAGAATCCAGTCTCAACGCTAATCTACAACACCATTTACTCAATACTTACTAATATGTACATTTATACAAACACTTAGACTACTCAACTCCAACGTACTTGACGTATATTGATTTCAATATATAATATGATAGATCCTTATATCAAGGAGTTGCCTAATACACAACAATCATATTTTTACATTCAAAACATATGACAAGCATAAATCATATTGATTTAGGCATTTCAATAAACACTTAGTCTACACACATTAGTCTATATAGCATATGTCGGCCAATATGTGCATTAGGGCGAATCTCTTCGCCAAACAGATCATACACGTATAACTAGTATAGGTACACAGTAAATACTCATGGCAATCATATCATTAAAATATGTATGTATACAGTATTTTCTACAAATACCTAAAATACCCAAAATCTCATATTCTTCGTATGTATTCGAAACAGAAATCGGTCGGCATGTTTTATATGTCAAACATCATCCTTGTCAATAATCTACCATTAAACGGCATTGAAAGCTTTGAAAACAGGTAATCTAAGCGTCTAAAATCCGCACCTTACGCCGTAGAAGCGTAAAGAAGTTGATGGAATCTCTAAGTCTTCGTATACCTAGAATATTAACCTGTAATACAAGCTAGGTTAGCTATCTAGCTACTAGCATCAATGGAAACCCTAAAACAAGTTAGGGCTAGGCTTTTCTTACCTAAGAATGATGCCAGAATCGCCAGGATAGCGATTGTAAAGCGATGGGTAAGCACGTAGATCAGCAAGGAAGAATAGAAGGAAGGTTCTCCCACTTCTCTCACACTTTCTCTTTCTTTTCTCTCCTCTCTCCTAGGGTTTCTCTCAAATTCGTATGGGCTGAATGGGAGAGGATTTAAGGCCTTTTTATAAGCTAAAAATTCACCTATATAGACTTAGGTCCAAGGTATACTTAGGTTATATCCAAATCGGGTCTGTTCCGATCCAACGGAGCACTTCTGGAGGTCCTTTTATAAAATTCGGTCGGACTTAAGCTCTCTAATATTGGATCTAGGTCAAGCTAAGTTTTCAGTCCCGTCGGGTTTTCAAATCGACCGTGGCGGACCAGTTTCAGTTCAGCGGTCACCGAAACTCGATCAGGGCCACAAGTGCTATGACATGTAAGGGCCACCTATCCTGATCTAAGGGTAAAATTTGATCGAATCCTAACAGTCAGAACGCTTAAAAATTTTTACCAAGCGCCACGTGCCAGATTTATTAAATCACATTTAATTTATAAAGAATTTCACTCTTTCTCACACTCCTTGCTCCAGGCTCAATGAAATAGCCTCAGAACATCAGTTGGGATTGATTTCTGGGGTGGTAGTCAAGTCCAACTATGCGGTCATAATGGTCTAAGTTCATTGCTACTGGACTTTTGACGTGCGGTCCAGGTCCGATATGAAGTTTCTGAATGCTCCCGAGAGCAACTAGGTTTAGAGATTGATCCTAGGTTTCTAGGTAACATAGCGTTAGTGGCCCTACTCATTTTGGGTCATGTAGTTCATATTTAAAGTGGTTCAAGTTAATTTTACTGAGTATTTAGTTTGGTACTTAACCAAATTTCGACCTAATTATGACAGAATAAGTCCCTAGGAAGTTCTACGCCCTTTCCTGACATTTTTAAATAGTATATTATTTTAATTATTTTTCTAGTAGTTCATCATCAAGTCTAATTCATCTCCATCAAATTTCATGATATTTCATATTGTAGAAAAATTCTAAAAATTCCAGAAGCAACAGCTGTCCAAAACTATGCTTTACGGATAGTTGTCACAACGACCCATTTTTAACTATACTAAATATTTTATTATATTTTTTAATTATTTTTATATAAAAATAAACTCATTTAGCTTCAATCTGGATTTTGAATTACCTAAATCGGAGTTATAACGAGGGAGATATAATTTTTTAAAATTGAACTAAAATCACAGAAAATGTGGCCGAAAACGGGCCAGCCGATGAAATGTGGCCCGGCCAAGCCCAGTAATCGGTGAGGCCTCACCAAACCGGCGAGCCCCTCGCCACTCGCTGACCGGTTTGGGGTGATTTCGTCGTCTGATATTTAAAATAGGTGTATTTTAGAACCTGAGATGAGTTATTTGACATGCAATATATGATTTTGGGGTAGGAGAAGCTAATCTATCCAAATAGTCTACTTATTTTGTGAGATTTCAAAAGTTTAATGGTTAAAAACCTATTTTTTTATTTATTTACTATTCATAGTACCTTTTAGTTTAAGTATTGATCAACATTACCTAAACTTTAAGATTTGTGTTTAATATGAAAGCTCTTAAAAAATTTTGAAGGATAAAGTAGTGAAAGGTGAGATTTTTGAAGGAAATAGGGATTTAAGACTTTTGGATTGAGTTTTGAGAAGTTAATCAGGTGTTAGGATTGACCCATTGCCGAAGGACGTCTGAATTCAGGTTGACAAAAATCCAGGGTGTTACAGCTCCCTTCCACAAGCTTCCTCTCTCTCTTTTCTCATACTCTCTCACCTTTGATATCCCTAAACCCTTTAGAAAATTCTCTTGTATTTTTTCTTCACACAACATACCCTACAAAAACCCTAAGGACTCCTTTTTATAGTTTTAGAAAACTCCTTTCCGCATCGTAGTTGTGAAAGGACTTGCGCATCCCAATTGCGAAAGGACTTGCGCATCCTAGTTTCGAAAGGACGACGGGTCAAAAAATTTATCAAATCTCTCCCTTTTTGACCTAGGAGGGATTCACCTTCTTCAAGCCAGCAAGGTTTCTACAAACCTCAAACTTTCCCTTAAGCAAGGCCTTGGTCATCATTTCTTACCCATTATCATCCGTGTGGACCTTCTCAAGCTGTAACACCTTTTGTTCCAAAGTATCCCTGATCCAGTGATACCGAATCTCTATGTGCTTTGACTTGGAATGCTGACTTCGATTCTTGCTCAAGTGTATAGCACTATGACTATCGCAATAGACCATGTGCTCCTCCTACTTTAGGTTAAGTTCCTGTAGGAACCTCTTCATCCAAAACATCTCTTTACATGCCTTTGTGACTGCAATGTACTCGGCCTCTGTAGTGGACAATGCTACGACCTTCTGTAGCTTACTCTGTCAAGAAATCGCTCCCCCTGAAAACGTGAACAGAACCCCGATGTAGACTTCCTGGAGTCTATGTCACCTACCATATCTGCATCGGTGTAGCCCTCTAATACAGGTTTACCGTCACTATAGCATAGGCTCAACCTGGATGAGCCTCTTAGATACCGCAGTATCCATTTCACCGCTGCCCAATGCTCTTTGCCATGATTGGTAAGATACCTGCTGATAACACCAACCGTATATGCTATGTCTGGGAGTGTACACACCATAGCATACATTAAACTTCCTACAGCTGACGCATACGGTATCTTCTGCATCTCTTCCACCTCTGCCTTCATCTTGGGACACTGCCTGTCGCTCAATCTGAAGTGACCATCCAGTGGAGTACTGACCAGTTTCGCTGCATTCATATTGAACCGCTGTATGACTTTCTCAATATATCGCTCTTGTGACAGCCAAAGCTTCCTGTTGCTTCTGTCATGGGTTATCTCCATTCATAGGATCTGTTTAGCCGGGCCCAAGTCTTTCATCGCAAAAGACTTGCCCAACTCCTGTTTCAGCCTGTCGATCTTCTTGATGTCTTTTTTCATGATGAGCATGTCATCAATGTATAAAAGCAGAACTATGAAATCACCATCTGAAAACTTGCGTGTGAACACATAGTGGTCTGACTCTGTTCTGTCATACCCATGTTGTAACATGAACGAATCGAACTTCTTGTATCATTGTCGTGGAGCTTGTTTCAGCCCATACAAGCTCTTCCTCAGCCTACACACCATATGCTCTTTGCCCTTGACTTCGAACCTCTCTGGTTGGTGCATGTATATCTCTTCTTCCAGGTCATCATGGAGGAAGGTAGTTTTAACGTCCAACTGCTCTATCTCTAGATCCATGCTAGCCGCCAACCCAAGCAACACCCGTATAGATGTCATCTTCACCACCAGTGAGAATATCTCCTCAAAGTCAACACCTTTTCTCTGACCGAACCCTTTTACCACAAGTCTGACCTTGAACCTCGTCTGTGAATTCTTTTGCTCAACCTTCACTTGTTGGTCAAAGCTTTCTTACCTTTAGATAGTTTCACCATGTCATAGGTGTGGTTCTTATGTAAGGATTTCATCTTATCTTACAGAGCTTTCAACCACTTCCCCTTATGCTCATCGGATAGGGCCTCAGAATAATCTTCTGGCTCTCCCCCATCGGTTAACATAATGTACTCATGCGGCGAGTACCTCTTGGACGACTACCTGTCCCTAGATGACCTCCTCACCTGTGGCTCAACAGGTGGATCAAGTGGGGGCTGCTCCCCTGGTCCATCTTCTGAAGGAACTCCTTCGTTCTTTGCACCTTGCTGTATTCTTCCGTCATAAGGCACCACGGCTGGTTCTTATCTGGCTTACCAATGTCTTCTATATACTGATCTTCAAAGAAAACCACATCTCTACTCCTGACAAGCTTCCTCTCGGTTGGATCCCATAATCTGTAACTAAATTTTTCATTACCGTACCCTAAGAACACACACTGCTTGATCTTCATATCGAGCTTGGACCTCTCGTCATCCTTTGGTACGTGAATGGATGCCCTGCATCCAAACACTCTGAGATGATGTTATGATGGATCCTGTCCAGTCTAGACCTTCTCAGGCACTTCTCCATTCAATGGGGCTAATGGAGACCTGTTTATCAGATACACTGCCGTGTGCATTGCTTCTCCCTAGAATGTCTTGGGCAACTTCGCATGGGATAACATGCATCTGATTCTCTCAACAATGATGCGATTCATTCGCTCAGCTACACCATTATGCTGGGGGGTCTTGGGAATCGTCTGTTCATGCCGTATACCCAGGGACTTGCAGTACTCATGAAAGTCGCCGATGTATTCACCACCATTGTCAGTGCGGATGCACTTCAATAATTTACCTGTTTCTCTCTTGACCATATCATGAAATAACTTAAACACACTAAAGACCTCGTCCTTAGATTTCAAAGCATAAACTCAAACTCTCCTAGTGCATCATCTATAAAAGTAACAAAATACAATGCTTCACCCAAGGTTTTTATCCTCATAGGACCACAAACATCAGAATAAACCAAATCTAATGTATGCACTTTATTAACATGAGAAGTAGATTTAACAAATGAAACTCTATGTTGTTTCCCTGATAAACAATCAAGACAGGTTTTGAGAGGTGTACCTGTCACGTCTGGAAGGAGCCGCTTCCTTGCTAGTAGCTGAAGCCCTTTTTCACTCATGTGGCCTAGATGCCTGTGCCACATGTCAATAGCTGAATCTTCCACTGCGTTCAACCCACCCTTGCATACACTGAGACATGCCTTCTAAAGGGTGCAACACTTCTTTCCTCTAGCTGTGATCAACGAACCCTTGATGAGCTTCCAACACCCACCAGCAAACCGATTTTCATAGCCATCATCATCCAGTCTTCCCGTCGACATTAAGTTGAGGCAAAGGTTTGGGATATGCCTCACATCCTTGAGAACCAATGTGCAGTCCACATTGATCTTCACACAAATATCACCGACCCCTACGATCTTCGATACGCCAGAATTTCCCATCTTCACGGTCTCATAGTCACCTGACTTATAGCTTGTGAAGAAGTCCCTGCGTGGAGTTACATGAAAAGAAGCTCCTCAGTCAATCACCCGGTCGGTGTCCTGACTCGTAGCCGTGAGACATATATCATGATCTGCAGAAAAAATAACTACAACGTCGCCATCTAAAGCGACCACAGTGGAATCTGATTCATCTTCCTTCCCTTTTCCTTTCTTGTCATTCTTAACCTTACGACATTCATGCTTATAGTGGCCATTCTTGTCACAATTCCAGCATTCAACATCTTTTCTGTTACTCGACTTGCCTCTTGATTTATCTCGAGCCTTCTCACCCTTCCTGTTCTTTCCTCTCCCCCGTTCCTGTGTCACAAGGGCCTCTTGCTGAGTAGACCCCTGAGACTTCCTCCTTGTCTCCTCATTGAAGAGACGCTAGTAACATGTTCCACGGATATCTTTCCGTCTGGCGCGGAGTTACTTAGAGATACCACAAATATCTCCCAACTGTCAGGCAACGAACTAAGCAATAGTAATGCTTGCAATTCATCATCCAAGACCATCTTCATAAAAGAGAGTTAGTTCACTATATTGCTGACCTTATTCATGTACTCGACCACAGAACCATCATCTTTGAACTTGAGATTCACAAGCCGCCTTATCAGAAAATTTTTATTATCGGCTTTCTTCGTCTCATACAGCCCTTGTAATTTCAGCCATAAGCTAGCGACTGAGGTTTCCGTAGACACATGGTGGAACATAGAATCATCCAGCCATTTTCTAATAAACTCCACCGCCTTCCGGTCCAACTTCTTCCAATCTTCATCAGACATATCCTTGGATTTTGCTGATATGCCTAAAATTGGAGAATATAGGTCCTTGTAATAAAGCAAGTCCTCCATCTTAGCCTTCCATATGGTCTAATTAGAACCATTGAGGCTGATCATCCTTGAGCCACCTTCCATAATTCCAAACCGATCCTACTCGTTCAATGAACTTAGCGCTCTGATGCACTTTGTTGGGGGCCTTGCACAAAACCTTAGGATCTACCCCTCCAGAATAAACCGGAATTATGAGATAATAATAGCAATGAAAATCAATCAAAGCACAATCACACACTATACAAGGGAGTTTTACATAGAAAACCCTCAGAGAGGTAAAAACCACGGGACCTCGTCCAGATCAACAATCCACTATTAAGTTGAAAGATACAACCCTTTTCACTCACGCAGGAGCGGATAAACAATAAGAGAATAAAGGAAAAACAGAGATCTCACCGATCACGAGGACGTAGAAGCGCTGAGACGATGACTCTCTTCCACAAGCTTCCTCTCTCTCTTTTCTCTTAATCTCTCATCTTTGATATCCCTAGACCATTTAGGAAACCCTCTTGTGCTTTTTCTTCACACAACATATCCTAGAAAAATCCTAGGGACCCCTTTTTATAGTTTTGGAAAACTCATTTCCGCATCCTAATTGCGAAAGGATCCCAGTTGCGAAAGGACTTCCGCATCCTAGTTGCGAAAGGACTTGCGTATCCTAGTTGTGAAAGGACGACAGGTCAAAAAACCCATCAGGGCTTGGATATGCTAACTTGGTCTATAGGATGGGCTTTGGGCTTAAATTATTTTGGCCTGGCCGAGCTCGGCCTAGCCCCACTCAATCTGAGTTTATATTTACATGTGTTGTATACCACGCATTTTCCATTCTAATCCTTGGTTATCCATCAATCTTACATGTGGCCATTGATTTCATTCCTCTAAAACATCTATTTCTTTGTGCATGTGTGACCCATTTAATCAATGAATAGATTAAGAACATCTAACTAGGGAATAGGGATTTTATCAAATTTTGAAATGAGCTTGGCAAGGTTGGGCCAATGGTCCCAGCTAAACTTTTGAGGCTTGAGCCGGATCATGTCTAGCCTGACCCATTGCAACCACCAACCATGATTTGTGCTTAAGTAGCCCACTAAAATGTGTAATTCATTGTGCAGGGATCACACATGCACAATGATTAGATTAGGAATATTTAGGTGGAAAAATAGAGATTATATCAACTTTTGGGACGAGCCGGGCATGGTTGGGGCAACTAAACTAACCCTAGCAAATACTTAATTAGATAAAGCGGTAGATCAGATGAGTTTGAGAAATGCACCCGAATGCAAAACACTAGTGTCGTTCAAACTGCCTTTGGAAGGAGCGTTCAAATGGGATCTAAGATAATAATTTAAGTAAAACACATGAATATATTAATACATCTACTTTTTTGTAAATTATATTAACCATTCATGTTAAAGTCCATTGATCAAATGGTTCATATTTGTAAGATATGTGAGATGTTTACACCATAGCCTATGAAATGTACAGTGAACCTAATGAACAGTCTAGATCAACTGTATTACTTCTTTGAGACCGCTGGAGCACTTCTCCATAACCATCTGTTTTGGATAACTGGACAATGTGCTAGCTTGCGTTTTGAAAGGTTTGGAGGAAATGAAAGTTTGCTGCTCTCTCACTCTCAACCTGTGGCTTTTATGAAGAACCATTTGATCTTCCAACAGGAACATCAAGTTGGTTCACTTGATCTTCCAACAGGAACATCATGGGATTTGCTTGAATCTCTTACATGCTCTCACATAGGCACAAGTGAGCAGCAGCTGGCCAAATTCAGAGGTAAATTTTGAACGATGCGGATTATAGTTCCTTGAAACAGTACTCCAGTTAGTTATTGGGCCTGATGATATCCTAGCCATTTAAAATGGGATGGACTTGTAGTGGGCCTCATGAAAGCCTGGCCGTTGTAACCCTAGATAGGGGTCTGTCCAAATATGAGCCGTTTTATAACCATTTGGAGGCCAGAAGAAAAAAACCAGCATGAGGAATTATACAATGCTCCTGCTCAAGGTTTGTACCGTACATTCATTGTAGAAGTGGGACACATGATTCAGTGGTCCAAAAGGTTATGATGGGTCATTTTCTGATGGGCGCATGAACCAAAAATCCTCCAGATTGAAAGATCCTAGACACAATGTTTAGTATTTCTTGATTGCATGAAAACAATTAATCCATGTGCTTTTCTCTCTTAACCATCCATTTCTTGGCCGACATTTGAAGGGTTGAGACTTTTTTTTGGTCATGTGCAATCAATGGCAATGTCAATCATATCAACGGTTTGAATTACTCAACTATGGTCCCCACTTGTGAAAATTGAGAGCCCAAATAAGACTCTACAAGCCCTCGGCTACACAGACCGTTGATTTTGTAGGTCGATTGTTTATCAATCGATGCACTGATAAAGTCTCCTGCGTGGGAACTATAGCCCTTAAAAGTGGAGGCGGGTAAATAAATGGCTAAGAAAGAACATA
This sequence comes from Magnolia kwangsiensis, assembly GCA_037074715.1. NCBI lineage: Eukaryota > Viridiplantae > Streptophyta > Magnoliopsida > Magnoliales > Magnoliaceae > Magnolia > Magnolia kwangsiensis. The sequence goes on along the minus strand of CM073572.1, from coordinate 14,871,441 downwards.
CAAAAGCAATCAACATTCAACCAAATTAGAACAAAAATTCAAAGGCCAGATATCTTGAACTAGCATGTTTTTGGTGCATGGACCATCTGCCATTGCCCTATCATTTCAATGGTTCAGATCATTGAATTAAGGGCCCCAATTGCACAAACTGGACACATCCTCTCTGATATTCTTTCCTAAAAATTTCCATGTAATAAATTAAGCGAAATTCTCATTAAAATTGAAAAATAAATAGAATTTTCAACCTAAAATACAGGAGTTAACATGCAATGAATTACATATTTTCTCAGTTATTATACAAACTCCTTAGAGAAGTTTGATCCCATACAATAGTAAGAAAGAAAAAAGAAAAAAAACCAACAATTTGCTAGGTCTTCTAATTCCACAAGTGTGTGGGGCTCTCCCAATCCACGCCATTATGTAACACGTGTAAGACCTGAGCTTCTCATCTTGTTGAAAGCACTGCCTACATCTGCTGACTCAAATATCAGGCCATGGCATTCACGTGGACCACAAAAAGTGGAAAATGACCTTTCTATTCGGTTAGAAGATCTAAACAATGTTGACTATCTGATGCAAAGATCTGATCTACCACACCTGTACGTTCCACATTGGCGCATGCTCTTGAATGTGGATGGACAGGGTTTTCACACGAGTGTGGGCTCAACAAACCTCTTTGTAATTTAAAGAACATTATTTCGGTACGTGTCTGGTTTTACATATATATGTCCACGACAATATAAATTAATACTGAAAAATCAAGACCCTTGATTAGGGTGGCCAGCCTCAGCACTGACGGTGACGGTGACAATGCTTTCATGAAAATGAGACGGTGGTGAATGGACACGGCCTGCAAAGTTGATTGCTTGAATGTTGCACTGACCGGGATCTTTGGTGTGTCCGTTGCTGCATGGCGAATGTCCGGAAGGAGGTACTGGGCCTTGTTGGAGGGATTGGAATGTTAGAGCTGGTTTTTTGGACCATGAATGGTATTGTAGAGGCCTTGCTGCAGCCATGAGAGGCTGGGAATGTGAAATTAATAAGATGAAAATGATGGACATTAGTAGAGAGAGATGTTTTAGGTGGAAATCCATGTCTGGGATTTTCTTATTCTGGTTTTGTTTATATTTAAGTATAGAAGTGAAAGGTGTATTTATAGAAGAGGATTTTGGTTTTGGTCCAAAGTGTTTACTTTGTCAGCAGTGTTTGGCAACGCCACGGTGGGGATTTTGACAAGAATAAGAGTCGAGTCCAGCCGAGCCCTTTGTTTTGAATGGACGCGTACTTCCTGCAAAAGCCTTTCCGGGGGAGTTCCGAGTTTCCTGCCCAAGGATGCAGAGTGGGGCCCACTGAAATGTTAGTGACAAATCCACCCATCCATCCATTTTGTGAGAGAATTTTAGATCATGTGACTAAAAATAAGGTGTATTCAAGACTCAAGTCTGACACACGAGAGGAAAAAGTGGGGTTTCAGTGAGCACCATTGAAACATTTTTATGGCCATAAAAGTCCTGTATCAGGATAAATATTTGTTCTTTCACTTCATCTCAGTGAGAATGGCCTTATAAACGGTTTGGATGGAATCTAAACATCAAGGTGATGCTCAGGAATGTTTCGACGGTAGGCTTTTCTTTCCCCAATTTTCCCTCTCGTGTGATTGGGTTGAGTTTTGGATTGACCTCCTTTTTTAAAGAATTTTCTAAAATGATCTTTCAAAACGGATGTACGGGGTGGATTTATCATCAACATTGTGATGGGCCCCACCCATTATCCTTGCGCAGGAACTTCCTGCGGAAGGATTTAGCAGAAAAATAGCGTCCGTTTTGAATGGGAATACCTGACCAACCAGAAGCTTTGATTCCACCTCCCACGGCCCTGCCCGTACACGCATATACCACTATGCTGAAAGTCTGTGATTTCCCAGAATTTCATGGGGTAGTACATTTAAAGATTTTCTCGCCCAATGATCATCGCGTTTCACTTCTTATGTGGGCCATAGATTAAATGGATGGCTAGAAAAAGAATATGTTGGTACCTTTGGATTTTTTGTTTGCATATGGCCTACCTGAATAGTGTAATGACCTGATTTTTGGGTCTGAATATCTAATCAGCACATGTGTTTTAGGGCTGCTTGATTCAAGCGAAGTTGTATCATTGATAAGCAGTTGTCATGGAAGTATTTGTCCATGGTTTGTAAACACAGGATTATCCGTGATTATCATGACTTCGTGTGGTACAGGGCCTGGTAGCCCACGCCCAACCTAATGAGCCTGACCTGCCTTTAGGCAGGGCTTGGATATCGTCTACAAGCCAGGCCTGGCCTTAATTTATTTTAGCCCGGCCTGGCTCAGCCTAACCCCACCTAATCTGAGTTTATATTTACATGTGTTATATCCCACGAATACACCATTCCAATCCTCCATTAAGCAATCCATCAATTTTGAATGTGGACCATTGATTTCATTCCTCTAAAATATTTATTTGATCAATGAATAATCATCTAGGTAGGAAATAAGGATTTTATCAAAATTTGGAATGATCTTGGTAAGGTTGGGCCCATAGTCAGCTAATTTTTTGAGGCTTGGGCTGGATTTTGCCTAGCCTGAAATAGCCCATTGCAACAGCCAACCATGACTTTTAAATAGACCACTGATTTCATTAATTCTTTAAAAATATGTAATTCATTGTGCATGTGTAAACCACTTGAACAATGACTGTATTGAAGAGTGAGCTAATACAAACTATTTTTTACTCTTTCAGGAGATAAAATTGTTCCCAACATCTACAAAACACAGTTGTGAAATGCCCATCAGTAGAACAACTTGCCTAATTCGTACCACTATACACCTGAATATTGAGATGGCCATGATCAATCCACATTTGATGTAATAGTGTGGCCCACCTGATGACCGATCCGGCCACGTTTTCAACTCACTTGATGAATGACCCAGATCTTATGTACATGTGCGTTAGAGGCCTTTGCATTTGTTATATATAGTCATTAAGTTCCATGCATTCTCTAATTGCTCATATGAGATGGACAACAATAGGGCTATCAGTGGTCTAGGCAGGCCTAGATTGATACGTTGTGTGGCCTATAACCAACAAAATTGTTTTTTGAGATCTGGGCGACGGTCAAGTTCGGTGTATTCAGGGGTCCCATCAAGATCGGTCCCAATATGAACCACACAAGGACAAAAGAAATGCGCACAGTTGAAAGACGTAGATCTGCTGTTGAAAGCTCTGTGGCCCCACTGCAACGTCTGTGTGACATCCACTCCATCTGTCAGTTGCGCCAGCTCAGGCTCCGACGTGAGTCCAAAAATAGATCATGAAAAACTCAAGTTAGTCACACCATTCAGTGAGGGATGAGGACACTCATCATTGAAGACTTCCCTGGGCCACTATGGTGGGAGTAGATTAGGTGTGAAGACTTCCCTGGGCCACTATGGTGGGAGTAGATTAGGTGTGAAGACTTCCCTGGGCCACTATGGTGGGAGTAGATTAGGTGTTACCTAGGTAATAGGTTAGTGGGGAGCCACCTCGATGTGTGTGTTGTATATCCATACCGCCATTAGTGAACAATCACCTCTCCTATGACATGGTCCACCTTGATTTAGATCTGCTTTATTTTTTAGATAATGTCCTAAATGATATGGAAAAATGGATGGATGGCGTGACATGGAATGCATACATCAAGGTAGGCCCAACGGCAAGGTCCGCTCGCACACTATCAGCTCCCAACATCCAAAGCATGAACTGGCACGATAGACAGATAGTGGAGGAATTGGATGTCAATCAGAGATGACATTGGGCTATATAGCCTTCTGTTGCAGGCCCCCCCAAATGTCGTGGGAAATAGCCATCCTTCACAATGCATTCTCATTGGATGATTAAAGTGGCAGAGAAAATAGACTATGATCCTTCCAAACATGCGGCTTGGATTATAGCACAAGTAACCCATAACTATCGGGAAAATGAACTCGCCTAGGTTGACTTATTATTTTTTCTTGGACAACCCAGACAAGGGGTGCATACCAACCAAAAGCAACCTCTCACACAAACGTACGCACGTAACTTCTATCAATAAAAACTAAAGGATGTGTACTCACAAACCACATCAAACCATTTAGACATTGTGCAAAAATCAGAGCAATCAATTCAACAGGTGGGTCACATAAAATAATGTATAGTCACTAGCGTGTGTGGTCTTCCAGATGAGTGGATGAGGCTGACTTTTTGAAAAGGTCATCCTTATAATGGGTCCAACCTATTGGACGGGGTAGATATTACCCTCACCTGATAGCTTGGGTATTATGAGATGGGTGAGGATAACATGGTCCACCCGGTTGGATGTGAACAATTCTCTCTCCATATATATGTGCCCCTTCCCTTGAAACTTTTCTCAACGTAACATCAGTTCCATTTCTTCTCCACTCCATACGAAAAATAAATAAATCCCATGGATTTTCTTGTAATTCTCATCATTATAATCTGGTTGATTTCAAATCCTCAGCCTCTAGTGGTGGCAACGAGGCCTCTGCAAGGCGAACCTGAGTTCAAGATAGCCGGCCCACATTCCAGCTAGACTAGTACTGAGGTCCAGTGACACCTTCCAGTGCTTCATCATGTATCAACGGCCACAACGTACAATAATGGAAGTCCCTGCCACCACCGTTTCATGAACTTAGCACGCCGTGATCTGGCGCCGCCCAGCTACACTATAACGAGAGAATCATCAAAGTATTGACATTGATGATGGCCAACATAACCAATGGTCTTGATTTTCTTTATCAGTTTATTTTACATTGTCCATAGACCAAGCTTGACTTTCATCAAGTTTTTATTTCTACCAACACGTGGCCCATTTGATGAGCAAAACAATCTAATTTATTCAGGCCCACTTAATGATCGGCCTAATTCTTGCACAAGTATAGATGATAGCTTCATGAAAGCCACACCGACTGTTGAGAATGAGGGAGCAGCAAATTTCCGTATCCTAAACGCAAGCTAGCCCAGTGATCCAAAACCGATGTTTAAGGTCCCGATAGCAGATACTTAATGTAGAGAAGTGCTCCTGCTCTCAGAAAAATATGACAGTTGATCTATACTGTTCATTAAGTTCACTGTACATTTCATAGGCTATGGTGTAAACATCTAACAGATCTTCGAAATATGAACCATTTGATCAATGGTCTTTAATATGAACTGTTAATATAATTTACACAGAAGTAGATGTGTTAATATATTCATGTGTTTTACTTAAATTATTATCTTTAATCCCATTTGAACGCTCCTTCCAAAGGCCGTTTGAACGACACTAGTGTTTTGCATTCGGATGCATTTCTCGAACCCATCTCATCTCTGGCTTTATCTAAGTATTTGCTAGCAATTGATAAAATTAGCTTAGTTGCTGCCAACCATGCCAGCAGGTTCGGCCCAAAAGTTGATATAATTCCTATTTTCCACCAAAATATATCCTAATCTAATCGTTGTGCATGTGTGAACCATGCACAATGAATTATATATTTTAGAGGAATGAAATCAGAGGTCTACTTAAACATAAGTCATGGTTGGTGGTTGCAATGGGCTATTTCAGGCTAGACATGATCCGGCACAAGCCTCAAAAGTTTAGCTGGGACCATTGGACCAACTTTACCAAGTTGGTTCCAAATTTTGATAAAATCCCTATTTCCTAGTCAGATATCCTTAATCTATTCATTGATCAAATGGGTCATACATACACAAAGAAATAGATATTTTAGAGGAATGAAATTAATGATCCACATTCAAGATTTATGGATTGCTTAACCGAAGATTGAAATGGCATATTCATGGGTTATAACACATGTAAATATAAACTCAGATTGGGTGGGGTTAGGCCGAGCCAGGCCATCATCTGGTTGGGCGGGCTAGCAGGCCCTGCACCATTCAAAGTCATGATCATGCGTTTACAAACCATGGACAAATACTTTTATGACAACTGCTTATCAATTATACGACTTTGCTTGAATCCAAGCAGCACTAAAAAGATATTCCGATTAGTTCTTCAGACCCAAAAAATCAGGTCGTTACGATCTTCAAGTGGGCCATGTGCAAACAGAAAACCCAAAGGTTCCAACATTCTAGCCATCCATTTGCTCTAAACCCACATGAGAAAAACGACGTGATCATCGGGCCAGTAGATCCCATGAAATGCTGGGAAATCACAGACTTTCAGCATAGTTGTATATGCGTGGACCGGAGGGGCTCCACACGCAGAAAACGCGGTAGGAGGTGGAATCAAAGCTTCTGGTTGGTCAGGTATTCTCCATTCAATGCGGACGCCGATTCCTGCTAAAGCATTTCGCGGGAAGTTCCTGCGCAAGGAGCTGGGTGGGGGGGCCATTGCGATATTGATGATAAATCTACTCCGTCCATCCGTTTTGCGACATCATTTTAGAAAAGTCTACTAAAAGGAGGTGGATCCAAAACTCAACTTGGTCACACGAGAGGGAAAATTGGGGAAAGAAATGGATACCATTGAAACCTTCATGTGCATCACCTTCATGTTTATATGCCATCCAAACCGTTTATAAGGTCATTCTGCCTGGGATTAAGTGAAAGCACAAACTATTTAGACTGATAAAAGACGCCATAAATGTTTCAATGGCGCTCAATGAATCCCCACTATTTCCTCTAGTGTGACCGAATTGAGTTCTGAATATACCTCATTTTTGGATGCATGTCCTAAAATGCCCTCACAAAATGGATGGATGGAGTGGATTTGTCATAAACATCTCGGTGGCCCCAACCAACATCCTTGCCCAGGAACTTAATGGGAAAGGCGTATGCAGTGAATCCGCGTACATTCAAAACAATGGACTCGACCCGACCTGACCCTTTTTCTTGTCAAAAGCCCTGCCGTGACGTTGCCAAACAGTCTTGGCAGACAAAGTAAAGGCCGCCGACCAAAACCAAAATCCTCTTCTATAAATATACCCTTTCCTTCTATCATTAAATATAAACAAAACCAGATTAAGAAAATCCCAGACATGGATTTCCACCTTAAACATCTCTCTCAACTAATGTCCATCATTTTCATCTTATTGATTTCACATTCCCAGCCTCTTATGGCTGCAGCAAGGCCTCTACAATACCATTCATGGTCCAAAAAACCAGCTCTCACATTCCAATCCCTCCAACAAGGCCCAGTACCTCCTTCCGGACATTCGCCATGCAGCAACGGACACACCAAGGATCCTGGTCACTGCAACATTCAGGCAATCAACTTTGCAGGCCGTGTCCGTTCACCACCGCCTCATTTTCATGAAAGCATTGTCACCGTCGCCGTCAGAGCTGATGCTGGCCACCTTAATCAAGGGTCTTGATTTTTCGATATTAATTTATATTGTCATGGATAAATGTAGCACCAGACACGAAATAATGTTCTTTAAATCACAATGAAGTTTGTCGAGCCCACACTCGTGGGAGAGCCCTGTCTATCCATACTCAGTCGCATGCATGCGCCAATGTGGAACGCGTGTGCTAGATCAGATCTTTGAATCAGATAGTCAACATTGTTTAGATCTTCTAACCAAATAAAAAGGTCATGGCCTAGTATTTGAGTCAGCAGACGTAGGCAGTGCTTTCAACCAGATGAGAAGCTCAGATCTTACACGTGTTACATATGAGTGTGGATTGGGAAGGTCTCACACGTGTGTGGAATTAGCGTACCTCGTTGTTGTTGTTGTTGTTTTTTTTTTTTGTAAGTATTGTATGAGAACAAACTTACTTCTTTGAGTTTGTATAATAACTGAGAAAACATGTAATTCATTGCATGTAACGCCTGTAATGTTTTAGGTTGAAAATTCTATTTATTTTTCAATTTTAACGAGAATTTTGATTAATTTAATACATTGAAATTTTTAGGAAAGAATAGCAGAAAGGATGTGCCCAGTTTGTGCAACTGGGGCCCTTGATTCAGTGATCTGAACCGTTGAAATGATGAGGCCAATGGTGGATGGTCAATGCATAAAAAATCTGCTAGTTCAGGAGATCCTGGCCTTTGAATATTCGGTCCCTTTTTGGTTGAATGTTGACTGCTGTTGTATGTTCTTTCTTAGCCATTTATTTAACCGCCTCCACTTTTAAGGGCTTGAATTTTTCCCACACAGGAGATTTTATCAGTGCATCGATTGATAAACAATAAGCCATGCTTGGACAAGGGCTTGTAGGGTCTTATTTGGGCTGTCAGTTTGTACATGTGGGGACTATAGTCTAGTTATTCAAACCGATTGATATGATAGACCTTGCCATTGATTGCACATGACTAAAAAAGTCCCAACCCTTCAAATGTTTGGCCAAGAAATGGATGGTTAATAAAGAAAAACACATGGATTGTTTTCATTCAATCCAGAAATACTAAACATTGTTTCCAGGATCTTTCAAATCTGAAGGATTTTTGGTCCATGCGCCCCATCCGAAAATGACCCATCATACCAACCTTTTGGACCACTGAAACATTTGTCCAACTTCTACAATGAATGTAAGGTACAAACCTGGAGCAGGAGCATTGTATAATACCCCATTCTGGTTTTTTCTTCAGGCCTGCAAATGGCTATAAAACGGCTCCTAATTGGACAGACCCCAATCTATGGTTGCAATGGGCCAGTCCATCCCACTTTAAATGGCTAGGATATCATTTGGTCCGATAACTAACTGGACTGAGATTGGCTTTGAGTTGGCTGATAGGCCTGATGGGACCCTCCCAGCCAATCCCAGCCATTCTATTTTACATTGCGGAATGATATGGTCAGTTTCTGATGGACTTCAGCTTGGGTCCTTATGCAGGGCCCACTTGATTAATTGACCACCTAACTTTTGAGCCCACATCAGCTAAGGGGCAGGACTCAAACGGTCAAACCCGATGCTTAAATAGAATGGCCCACTTACATCCCAGGTTGGCAGATGGGCCGCTTGAATACATGTGGGAAAGCCGAAGAGTCATCCTCTACGTAAAAGGCCTACTTAGTACAAGCTCTATCTAATTTAAGTTTAAGTCAATGAAAATTAATGTCCTTGCACTGTTATCGGCAGGAGACAACGGACCCCGTCCATCTAAAACGTGGGCTAGACTGGGGTATATATTTGAATGGGCCAGCCCTGAACTGATCCCGTCGAAAGCCCAGAAGAGAGAAGTTGCACGTGTTGATCACCAACAACCGCTGTAGGGTTGTGCATGTGAGACTATGAATTTCTTCAAGAAGTAGAGCTGGAAGAGAATCTCTGGTTGTACTGAGGAACCAATCGGACGGACTAGATTGGAGGATACATGGATCCGTACAAGAAGATATTACTTGTTTAGAGGTTTGCCTGGGATCTCATTTGTGATTGTGTGGCCCACACCGATACATGGTTTAGATACTCCCCACTATTTTGGTGTGCGATTGGCCGCTTACAGAAAGCAGCTGAATGGAAGGATCGTCCGATCCCATGTAAACATGCCCTAGACCTGGGCCGATCAGTTACAAGGAGGCATGCCCTAGACCTGGGCCGATCAGTTAAAGGGAGGCATGCAGATTGGATGGGTCAGACAGCACTGAAACATGTCCAATTCCAAGGCCATCCCATCCCATCCCATGAGCTATGGAATGGATTGGGACTCCTGCCGCCCTGCCTGGGCCGGCCTATTTTATGGGCCTTTTGCCAGATGTAGGCCTGGTCAAAGTCTAATAAACGGGCCCAAAATAGCCCCGTACATAGCTAGCCTACATGTCTCACGTGGGTTGCACTGATGATGGGCCGGGCCACTCAAGCCATTTTTCATTCTCATAGCTCGTGAAGCAACTTGGATGGTTGGATGGTATGGTTTTTGAAGCTATCATGTCAATGTGGAACCGTGACTTGAACAGCGCTGATCAAAGACATGCATGGAAAGAGATTCCAGGAGATACCACTTCAAGTGCAGTTTAGATATAGATCTGGACCGTTCAAGTTAGTTCCACATCGCTCGAACGGGCCATAATCCTAACGCGACCAAAATCAAGCTCACAAACAATCCAATGGGATGTCAACATGGAAGGAACTTGATATATTGTGGTAGAAATGAATCTATTGGTTTAGAAATTACAATCCGCGGGCCCATCCATGAAGTGGGCCATTAGTTGATAGGTTCCCATCCATTTGTAAGTGGTTTGTTGGAATGGAAAAATGGATTTGACAAACCAACAAGGTCTCTTTTCTTCAGGGGCTGTATCCTGAGGTAGGTGGGCGTCTTTTAGGTTTCATGTTAACATATCCAGAAGGGTGTTGCCTAGGATTGGAATCGTCTACCATAAAACACCCAAGCTCCATGGGTCCACCATGTTATATACAGAAAATCTACTCCATTCATCAGGTGTGAAATATTATTTGAACAGTACCTATAAAAGATAATGCCAATTAAAACCTTTTATGGCCCACACTAAATGAATAAATATAAAATTGATCCTAAAATTGCCAAAGTTCACAAGGTGTGGCCTGTGTGAGTTATATATATATATATATATATATATATATATATATATATATATATATATATATATATATATATATATATATATATTATTGTTGTTTCTATGTTCTCTTTATCTTAGTGAGTTACATGGGATTAAATAATTTGATGAAAGATACAAACCATGATGGCCCCAAACGAAAACTAATGGTCAGAATACCATCCCTCTTGTTCCATGTGGTGTGGGCCATCTGAGTCATGATGGAGCTGATTTTTATCCTCAGGACTTAACAATGGGAAATAATCGGATGGATGGAGTGGACATTACATTTACATCATGGTGGGCCCACAGGCTTCGGTGTTTTGGGCTATTGTTGGGAAACAGGTGATGTAGACAATTCCGGTCCGCTGCCTATCATCAATGGTGCCAGTCATGGGCGGCACTTTTGCCCCAAAAACTTGGAGTGGGATAATCTCTTTGTGGCAAATAGAAATTTCCTACTTGCTTGGATTGCGTTTGGGTCACATTATCAATGCAGCAGTCAGCGTGATGCGGGCAAATAAGAAATCCCTGTTTGTCGCATAAAAGGATATGGGATTCCAGATTACATGTCACGAGGCATATTGAGGACGTCGTCCACTGGTATGCATGTCGACCCGGAAGCGGATAGGCTGGTGTACAACACACCGCCGATGTAGCTGGTGTGGGTACGTGCCGTGCGAAGACAAGCGCTGACGTTCCTCGAGCTCCGAGTTATACCGGCGGTTCAAAGGAGATCAAAGCTACATGGCTCCAAAATGATGTATTTATTATATCCACACCGCTCATTCATCTGTCGAGGTCATTTTAGAGCATGAACCAACAAATGCATCATATCCAAAGCTCAGCTGAACCACACTACAAATCTCAGAAGGGATAATGATTTTCACCATTAAAACATCCGTAGGCCCACCAAAATGCTTATTTTCCATCCAATATATTTATAAGGTCACAAAGACCTGGATAAAAATTAAAAACAAATATCATATTGATCCAAAACTTCTATGACCTTTGAAGGGTTTCAATGGTTCAAAGGAAATCAAAGTTTTACTGCTCTACAATGATGTATTTATAATATCAACACGGTCCATTCATTTGACTTGATCATTTTGAAGTATAATCCCAAAAATGAATCATATCCGAAGTTTAACTGGACCACACCACAAAATGAATCATATTATTTTCATATAATATGCTCATAAGGTTACACATACAAGAACAAAAATAATTGTTATTTCGATTCAAAACTTCTCTAACCCTAGAAGTGTTTCAATGGTAGACTCACAAAACCTTGGAAGACGCATAAAGCTTGGATATAACACATACCCTGTAGTAGGACTCACAAAACTCAATGACGGGTGGGTAGGTGGTGTGATACACCAGCCAATCAGATTCCATCTAAAACTGTCCGAGTTGTCTGCTCCCTGACAGTAACAGAGGTTGACACTTGGAACCATTCTATTGGTAGCCATCTAATGGATGGTGACGATGAAAAATAATAAAAGAGAAAATGTCCAGCAATTGGTCGCGTCTCATTCACGGCAGGGCTTGCACTTCATCCTTGCAGAATAAGTTTATACAACCATCAGGTGGGACCCCATATGATATTGAATGATTGTACGTTATTTTCTTGAGTAGGGACCAAAATGTTGTTTATACGCCATTCGGTCATTGCATTACAATTTTTTTAAAACAAATAATAATAATAATAAATAAATAAATAAAAATACTCAGGTGGTCGTCCACATGATTGGTGGATCGGTTTGATTTTTGGACTATCCATATGTCCTGTCCGGAGACCTCACTGGACAGGTTGGATGCATGAAAACACTTAAGTAGCCCACATACAGCACTTGCAAAGTAACGGTCGCCGTGCCTTTGCCTCGGGGACAGCAGGATTGGACTTCTATGTCAGTATGTTTCATTTAAAAATCTGATGACGAATCTTCAGACGTTGATGTGTCATAACGATCTAGGCCGTCCAAGTTGCTGACTCAATTGTGAATGGATGATAATCTAAAAATTGCGATGAGAAGATAGTGTTAACCATCTGATTTTTCCTTTTGGATTTGGAAGCTCACTGTTTTGCTTTTTTCCATCTTTCTGGAAGTGGTTACTTGGACGGTTAGGATTAGTCAATAACGTGATTTAAGACATTCTGCTTTTCAATGGGACCCACAATTTAAATGGTTTGGACAGCTGTAGAATAGTGAGTCACCAGTTTATTTATTTTTAATAGTTCAAAACTAAGATAGGAGTATGGAAAGACCGTTAATAACGTTTTACGGAACCACGTCCATTACGTACGGAAGGTTCGGAGCCTGCGTGTAGCTGAGCAGGGCTCTACACGCATGTGGTCTTAACAGATCTCCTTTATCATTGTCTACCATGAGTCGGTTAAATAGTCGACTGACAGGGTTAGCCCGTGACTCGGTGCAGACAGTGTGCCACTGACTGGGAACCGAATGCAGAGGTTAAGATAAAAGTATTGATACTGTTGAGAGTCTGAAGATCCCATATACATGCAGACAATTTCTATACACCTGGCGCTCAAACCATGTTTCCCATTTTAGATGGGGCATAGCTCAAAAAACAATCGTTTGTCTTTTACAGATAACAATTCCACAGATGCCATAATCCGCGGCGTGGCATATCGGGCGACAAAAGGAAAGGAGAAGTATCACCCGTACAAATCCAATAAAAACAACTTGGAGGTCAGGATCATGGTTTTAAGACTGGAACAGGTCCCATGTCACTCCTCAGCGGACTGGGACTTGGTAAGATCTGATCCAGTTTGAGTCAGCTAGGATAGTCACTCTTAACTCTCAACTCGGATGAGTCATGCAGTTCACCCTAAAAAGGTGAGTCACAACTCTACTCATGACTAGATGAGTCAATCCAAATCACTCTGTTACTTTTAACCACGGTAGCTCTAGTTAGGATTTGGGTTAAAATCTAATTTTTGGAGTTATGAATTTGATTTGGGCGTCACTATTTTCATCTCAACCTTTGATTTTCTAGGACACGTCAATGGTACAGGTTAGGATTGCCCATTGAGAGTCAGTTTTAGGTGGGCGCAGATTCTGAGGCGACCCTGCGACCACCCAGCTTCGTAGTGACATGGCCAGCTGTCCTACCTTGATGTACGTGTTTTATCATGGTACAATGAAGGTCGGTGGTGGTAAGGTCACCATGCAATCTCCGTCCACCCAAAATTCACACTCCGAATAATCGATCCTAACCTGTCCAATTGTAGTGTCAAAGAGATTATACGGTTCAGATGAAAATAGCAACGACCAATTCACGCGCCGGGCCAAAATTCAAGAGCTTGTGTGGAGTTGTTTGCCACTTCCGCGGTATGATACTCGGGTGTTTGTGAATAGCATACTCTTTCAGCGTATGGAATCATTATCCCACTCCAAGTCAACAAAAGACAGTTTCAGCACGAATTTCGTTGTTGGCATTGGGCAGAGTAGAATGGTGTCCGTGACTTCACCGTTGAAACTCATGCGTCCCATCCCTCAGTTCAATGATGCTTGCGCATTCTTATTTTGGACGAGGTCTCCGCTTCTGCGCGCTAGATCAGTACGGGCCGTTTCCACGCGCATCTTGACACGTGGCATATGTGGCAGTGAATCAGACCGTTCATTCAATGGGCCCTACCTGTGGATGGTCCACTACTAACAATCACATGAGATAAACAATTTCAGCCATAGAACAGTGGCCTTAATTTGGAACGTGAAAAAATGATGACGGTTAATCATCAACAACGGAGAGGACAAAAAATCAATGGATGGGATTGCTCATTTGGTGAAAGTTTAGCTGCGAGCCATCCACTGATTGGTGCCTACTAAATGAGCTGTCTGGATTCACAGCCTCGCCTTCCATGTGTTAGGTACCGCGCGAAGTTCCGTAGATCAAAGCAAGGAGGAGATATGGTTTGACAGCAACGAGTTTCGGTGGGAGTGGACATCACCACCTTACAACGTGGTGGGCCCCAGCTTATAACCTTTGGGTTAAAATCCCACGTCATTATTATGTCAACTACATCCAAAATGGGCGATGGATAATTACAAATATTAGGATCGGTCCGGCGAGTTCGAGGGCCCACGCGTGGACGGTCGTAAACAAATGTGCCACGCGTACTGCATGACTTGCGGCTCTTTCAAACCTAGAACTCGATCTACAAGAGTTAGATTCCGTATGTCGCGACTCAGGATCCAGATATTCAGTGGGGCCACGTGGATGGAACGATGATCTGAACCGTCCATATTTGGGCAACTACAATAGATATTCTATTACAATATAATTAGTCTTCAGTGATAATCACTACCATTGATTTTTAGAGGAATAAGGGAGGTTGACAGTTTTCTTTTCATTGTTTAAATTCATCTACAGATTATGGAACCCAAAAACATCCGTTCTGAGAACTTTAGTTACAGGGGTCTGCATGGCATATATTCCACAACAAGGACGGTTCTGATTATCTGACCATTCCGCATATCGGCCACAGTCAATGGCGACACACGATGGATTCTTCGTCGCGACAGGGACAAAACGAACTCGAACATTAAATAATAAAGATCCGCATCCTCGGATTTGACGTGGACATCCACATCCCCACGCGCAAATCACGCGTGATGCCATCCTCTGTCCGCACGAAAATACAGATGCGGCCGTTATATCTGAGTTCATCGCCCTATTGAAGACTACAGCATGGGAACGCTAAAGGCTCGCCTTTTTTACGTACTATGCAATGATCCGGACCGTTCATCTTGATTGTGCCATTATATGTAAGGCGAATGGAAAAAATTCGTTGCTTTCCACATATTATTAGTGTGCACACAAAGGTGATTTTAAATTCTTTAATGGACCGTTGTTTCTAACCCAAAAGTCGTATAATCCGGCTCATTATTCATAAGCGCTCACCGTGTATTGGTCACATGGAAAAGATGATCGGTGATCTTCGTCGGCCATACAACCGGGCTTGAAACTATTTTCGTCTACCATTTTCCTGGCTCAAACTTGCATGTACCAAGGTCCTCTAATACTGTTCCCATCTAGCTCACGTATGGTAGGACCTTATAAATGAACGTTATGGATCTCTTCATGTGGTGGGCTAGTGGAGTGATCAGCATGAGCCAGCCAATGAGAGCATGCTTCCTGGAATTTTACTTTAGTTATTATTATTATTATTATTATTATTTGTTTTGGGTTTCGCGTTTCTCACGAGTGTCGAGAAGAAAGATTGCGTGACGCAACCAAACGATGGAATTTTACTCCACACGCACGCATTCTATACTCTATCCATCTACAAGCAAGAACAATTGCCAATGTGCAACACATATAAAGAGATCTGTTCCACCAGGTGGACAGAAACGGTTAGATCAATGAGTGTGAAAAATAAACGGCCCAGGTCGTTTCATTCCTCAAATGGGCCAGTGTACTAAATAAACAGAAGGACATAATAAATCCATCGCAAATAGATGGATAAAAACAAATCCATTTTGTTTTGTACAGTGGGCCATGTAAGGGCCTGACTTCCAGTGTAGAATATCTAATACAATGTATGGCATCTGATGGAGTGTTCTCACACGTGTTCCATATTACCACTTGATGCTTACGTGTACATTGGAACGGTTTACACGCGTGTGGGCTTACCAAACCTCCGAGACGTCGTGCAGGGCACTGTCTCTCTTCTTTGTTTTTCGTATGCCGCGACACAGAATCCAGCGTGTGTCGATACCTACAGGGCCACCTGCTGAGATTTTCCAATAATATTAACCATTCATATTCTCTTTTCAACCATAAATAATCTATTATCCTGTAATCGACCTTCAGTAATGATCCTAACCTTCAAGTTTTGTAGTTGCATACAGTCCATTGAAAATTTTCTTTTCATTGTCCAAAATTAGTCTACAGAAGTTTTAACTGAGGATTTTATTTTATAGATTTCAACCGTTCTGATCATCGAACAACTCAGCAAGTGGCCACTTTGGGTGCGGCGATGCATGATATGTGGTGACAGAGTAACAAGGAACTCGAAAATGGAATCCAGTTCCAGGGACAGAATCTCTGCTTTGAAACTCTGCTTTGCCTTTTTCGCTCCTCTTTTCTTCCCTCCTTTTGAAAACTTCAATGCAATTCCAGCTCACTCCAATGCTTTCTCCTTTCTTCCCATTCTTTTATAAGTTCACATCTTCTCTCTTTCTCTTAGCTATTTTCAAAATAAGAGAGAGATGGGATTTCTCTCCTGCAATTCCAAATCCTCTGTTTCCACCTCCAATCCGAAGAAGAAGAAATCACGAACGAAAACGAATCCAATCCGTCAATTTCGCTATGAAGATTTAGAATCCGCAACCCGCGGATTCTCCTCCGATTATCTCCTCGGCCGAGGCAGCCATGGCAGCGTCTACAAAGCTATCATGGACGGCGGAAAGCTCGTTGTAGCTGTCAAGAAGGCAATAACGACGAGAGCTGCAGAGGAAAACACCAACAGCAAAGATAACAACCAGCCAGCTGAGAACGAGATCGAGATCCTTTCAAGAATCCAGAACCCGGGTTTCGTAAACCTTCTCGGATATAGCCTCGACTCGAACGAAAGGAAGCTCATCGTCGTTGAATTCATGGCGAACGGCACTCTGTACGACTACCTTCATTCCAATTGGGAGCCACCCGATTGGGGCCGACGGATCCGATTTGCTCTGCAGATTGCTGAGGCTGTGTCTGCGTTGCATTCGTCCGACCCGCCTGCAATTCATCGAGATATAAAGTCGTCGAACATCCTAATCGACGAGAATTGGAATGCACGGTTGGGGGATTTCGGGCTGGCGCTGAGAGGGCACGTCGAGGACGTTCGGATACGGTCGACGCCTCCGGCGGGCACGTTGGGGTACATCGATCCGGGCTACGTCGAGCCTGAGGATCTCAGTACCAAGAGCGATGTCTTCAGCTTTGGGATTCTCTTGTTGGAGATTCTGAGCGCTCGGAATGCCATTGACATGAATTACAGCCCTTCATCCATCGTTGATTGGGCGGCCCCACTTATCAAGAAGGGCGAATTCGATGTTATTTACGATCCACGGATTGGGCCGCCAAGTGAGGCTTCGGTGGGGCGGCAGCTGGCAATCCTGGCGGACCGGTGTGTGGGGCCCATTGCGGGGAAGAGGCCGTCAATGGGAGATATGGTGAGTTGTCTCCGAAATGTAAGTAAGAAGTTTCGCTCACCAATCTGGAGTAATTTTAAGGATCATATATGGAAAACCGGTTCGACTGTTGATGGGACGAGTGAATCTTTTGAAGAGATGGGCAACACGGTGAAATACATGAGTAGGAATTCACTAAGGAATAGGAAAGTGTCGAATGTGCAGTCTGGAGTAGATTCATCAGAACAATAGACAGTGGAAGATTTTGTTGCGTTTGGACGGCCAAGCAAAAAAACTCAATTTCATCAAGATGACGTGACAAAATTTCATCAAGATGAAGTAGCACTCAATTTTCCTCTTTACTAGACTATAAACTGCAATTCAATTCAACAAATGCATCCAAACGGTAAAAGTGGGCGTGCCAGTGCAGGAGATGGAAAATGGTGTGTTCATCAGATGGGGTTGAGTATGAAGCTGGAGAGGATGGAATCTATGGAGTCCTGCTATCAATACACTGATCTTGGATTTGTTTTCTGCAAATGAAGTGCTGGCATGGAGGTATCCTCTTTCCTGTCCATAGAAGGGGAATTGCGACCGTTGCCATTGAACTCACGCCGTTGTCTCATGGGAAATTAGTACATTTCATCAAAATGGGGTTCGCCGAATTCTTGATATGGAATTGGAATTCCGACTCAGAATGGGTGACTGCATTTGTATTGCTTTATTTGGAAACCGACCAACGATTCGGTAATTCTGTTTCCACGAATTAAATACTGTAACGGTTTTTAGTACTTGTAGTTTCGTGAAAGAGAATTCATTCCTGTTCTTTACGGTAAAATCAAGAAGTAGGATGTGTTTCTTTTTAAAATTACTGGCATATCTCTTGCGGAGTTTCTGTTGAGGATGTGTTTGGATAAACAACTCAATTATATCATGAACAATTGATTCAGTTCAATTAAGAGGATATGACATTTTCTACTTCTCAAATGAATAAGCTTGCTTGAA
Organism: Magnolia kwangsiensis; assembly: GCA_037074715.1. Lineage (NCBI taxonomy): Eukaryota > Viridiplantae > Streptophyta > Magnoliopsida > Magnoliales > Magnoliaceae > Magnolia > Magnolia kwangsiensis. Next base: position 14,852,777 of record CM073572.1, on the reverse strand, counting down.
ATTACTATTAGCTGCATTTCATCAGTCATTTTGCACTAGGATCATGAAATGGAAGCATTGTTTGGAACCCAAAATCTCTTCTCAACTCATGTCCAGCCAGGTTGGTTTTGACTAACAAAAGACTCAACCAAGTGTTTGAATTTTAATATTTAATAAATAAATTAAAAATTATTTAAGAGCAATAATAAATACTTAAGGTTGTTCCAAATTTCATGAAATAAACAACATGAAATTTCGTAATATTTGTGCCCTTGAGCAAGTGCAGAACCTATGCTGCGGTGTCTTCAGACCTTTGTTTCCTAAGCTAATGTGGCCTTTTCAGTGTCGTCTTCCTATCATCATCTAAGCCTTATATATATTCTGATCAATTAGGCTCAGCTACATGAATTCCAATGGCCTTATTTATTTATTTATTTATAAAACTTTTATTTAATAAATAATAAGAAAATTAATTGAGTAGGAGAGTGACTCACGTCGAGTCACTATGAGTTGACTCAACGAATTTCCTAGTGAACTTGCTTGAGATCTCAATGAACCATGCTTTGATTTTGGAGGGATGCATAGATTCATGGGCGTTGATTGCCGTCCATTATTTCAGCACCTGAGGGGCCAATCTGATGAGTGGTGGACAAGCCTGAGTTTTGGCAAAGGCAGACACTCCATGGGGGCGGGGTCTCTTATTTTCATCATACCTACCATGAGCGTTTGTCTCTGTACTCGCACATAGTACTGGCCCCAACATGATCGTGCCCCACTTATATTATGGACCGTTGATTAAAAGTTCCAAGCGCACATTTTGAATTGGGCCGGTTGATGAATACGAGTCCAATTTTCAGGGGCAGTCGACTAGTGCTCATGCAGCGAGGGGTGGATGATCAGAACCGTCTATCTACTGTGGGCCACCCTGGTATGCTCTATGAATCAGGTTTTGGTTTCTATTCATGTAAAAAAAAAAGGGACTTACACCATACGAGCTTTGCTACCGTGTGCCCTCTAACTCGCACTACTTACTCTGGCACGCGTGTGAAACATCCGAACGGCTCATCAGGAAAGGCGTGCAGCGTGTGCAATTCCCGGTCTGGATACTATGTGGAAGCATTCAATTCACGTTATGCGCTTCTTTGAGCCTTTTCAAGTGGAGATGTTCGCTGATTATGTAAGCTTTGGCAACGTGGAATTATTACAATCCTCCACCCGATCACATGTCCAAGGTACTCAGAACTGTAGTTTGTGCAAATGGGCCCATGGTTCAGTGATCCAGACCGTTGGTTTAACATTCCCCCCCATGGATGGATCATGATCCGAAGATCTTGATTGGATAAACATATTTCCTAAGTTTTCCATTAATGGCCTACATAGACGGTTAGAAGAGAAATGCTAAGATAGGCCCACTTTCAATCGAAAAAAAGGATAGGATCTTCCCACATGGGTAATCTTTGGGTCACGGTCCATCCACAGTGTGGCCTGACATAACAAATGGTCTGATGGGCCCAAGCTGATACATTGGAGAATCCTAACCCTTCGACTTGAAAAATAAAAATATTTAGGAGAAATATAACAACCCTCTGTGAGCATCAAACGGTTAGGATCTACCAAATCTGATAGATTTGGGATAATCTCCCATCCACATAGGTACCCATCAGATCAATGGTTGGGATCATGTAATTCACATCTACGGGTCTGCAAATCAGCACTCCTATGCGTTATGCGTGGAGCATGTAATCACTGCGGATCACTTTCTACGCATGTGTGTCGTGAGGCTTGCCGCCTTTTCTCCCCGCCTTATTAAGTAGCTTGTCCGATACGAGGTTTGCTAACCATACGCTTGTGTGATCCGTACACTTCCGCACGTGGGTGCAAGCGTCACAACGTGACACGTGTCTGAGCTTTCCATCAACTGCGGTACACTATTTATGGCCCGTTTGGCCCGTAGGATTGGAAGGGATTGGATGGTATTGGAAGGGATTAGAAGTTAAATCCCCATATTGAGCAGGCCTGCCAAACAGAGTTGACAATCTGATCCCAATCCCATGGATTTTAAGACAATCCACTGACGACATTATCATTACTTTTAAGTCCACCCTAATCTATTTTAATTTGCCTGGGACATATTTAGATCGAGGAATTAGAAGGGATGAGAAGGTTTAATTCCGTAAGGATGAGAAGGTTTAATTCCGTAATTGGCTGAGCGTGCTAAACAGTCTGGATATAGCAATCCACGGATAGAGCAATCCCATGATTCCCAAGACTATTCATGGACAACATCATCATTATCTAGAAATCTATGCCATTCACTCTAGCACCATTCAATTCCTACCAATCTACCCTGCCAAACGGGTTACCCATTCACACATTTAAAAAAAAAAAAAAAAACTACGCACGCGCACACACTGCTACACACGCACACGGTGGTGGAATTTCACCACCTATGGGTACTGGAACCCTTGACCCATAACCATTCACACATCGGGTGGACCACAGAATTCCAAACAAATGAATGGCTAGAAAAGGTTTAACCGTCAATTTTCTTTAAATTTGTAGGTCGTATCCAACCTGGAGAGTGAAATTGTCTGATTACTTGAGCAGAAAATCTAGGCATTATTTCCAAACTTATGGAAAGGTTAGATCTCACACAAATCCTTCGTATTTGCACGTGTGCGCACTTGTGAATGCGTACGGCTGCACACGCATGTGCAAATATAATTTTTTCAGTTCTAGCCTTTAGCTCAGCCAAACTGAATACCCAACCCCCTCAACCCATTTGCATGATGCCCCACTTACCAAGATATCACACATCCGCAAGCTGCTAGCCGTTCATCAGGTAACTTCTCGCTGAGGAACAAGATGCGCACAGCTCACTACTTACGAGTACTATGTCTGTGATGGTCAATCGCAGTTTAGGGGGGTAGTTCAATGAGAGGTGGGCCTGATTTGATTCTGGGACCAAACTGCTGTAGGTTTGGCCCAGAAGACGGACGATCCAGCTCTGCACATTGCTTCCTCCAGCACTAGGGATGTCAATAGGCCGGGGCAATGTCAGCCCAAGCCCAATCCAAAACAAGTGTCTATCCATGACCGACCCAAGCCGAAGATTGGCTATATATAGGCCCAATCCAACCCAATCAAAATTTTCAAGCCTAAGATGGCCGTCATGTATATTAATTGTATGCACCAATACACGGCTATCATAATCATCATCAGAATCACTACAGCCCTGTGGGGCTCGAACCTATCAGCTATTGAACTTGACCTGAGCCAATCAGGCCCAAATTCTTTTAGCTTGATGGGACTTTGAATATAGGCCCGGTGACACCCTTATACACCAGGGACCCCTCTCTGCCTGATCGAACCTGCTTCATGTAAAGGAACATTACACTTCCAACCGCATGGTGCTTTTGTGCCTCCAGATTGTTGCACATGTGCATGATTGGACCATGACCAAAATAATTATCTGATTGGACTATCTTAACATTTTATAAATAGATATATTTCTCACTGAATGGGAGCTCCTGGAGCATAGGCCACATTAGTGGTGGCAATGGGCCAGGTTCAGGTCTGGTCGGGGTAAGCTCGAGCCCATCCTGTTTAGTAAGTGGGCAAAGAATTCTGGCCTTTCCCACTACCATAACCCGATAGCCTGTGGCCTGAACCACCCAAAACAATCCATTTATTTCTAACTGGGTTAGCTTGATCGAGCAGACCTGACCCGTCCACAGTTGGGTTTAACGATGGCGCATGGGACTAAAAATACACACAAACCTTCCTGACTAGGGAATAAATACAAACATGAAAACATCATATGTATCTACTTATCACCTTTGTTTCAGGTTTTCGACCAGGTCATCTGACCCAGGTCTGGCTGGGTGGATTCAACTCGAGCCTTACCCATTTACTTACATGGACCAATCTTTCTAATCTTGACCTGACCCACTACCCATTTTGCTTGGCCCAGACCCACCTCAGAATCCGGACGAGGCAATTGACCGTGTTTGACCTGATCCATTGCCACTAGGCCATAACCAAACATTGAAGGGAGGGAAAGATCACGTTAGAAACATACACCATTATACAGTGTACAGTTCTACTTGTACTATATCATCTTGAAGCGGCATAGGCCATCCCAGATATTGAAGAATGGGTAGTAGATTACACATCCAAATAATGCTATATAGCCCATGTGCTCGATCAATCCTCCTAGTGTGCTCGCTTGGGTGCATAGTCTGATAATTCCACTTGTTGGGGCCCACGCTTTTCAAGGCCCGGATGTCATAGAGTACACATGAAACATTGGCACGTGTGCAGTGATATTCTCCCAAGTGGAAGATTGGTCAGTGTGCCAAGGACTCTATAGAGAAGGGAGGGTAGGTGCCCAATCAACCCACACGGGGAAATGTAATTTTCCAAGGGTTCACATCTCAACCCCATATAGATTGTGCTTCAAGGGCAACCCAGACAGCCTTATGCCTTCCAAGTAAAGGGTTGTGTTTGTTTTGCCCTACATGCTTTGGAAAATCAAACACATCTCCCTCCTCATTTCCCACAGAGAGCTTTGCCGCCTAAATTTGAATAAATCTCCAAAATCAACATCACCAACGGTTGATACTTTTGAAATGCCCATGTCAAGTAACTTTCAATGTCTCATTCGTTTCCTAGTAAGATAGGCCCCCACCTCTGATGGTCAAAAATCCATTTAAATAGTGAGAAGAACATTACAGCTAGGTGTTCAATTCAAAATTATAACATGGAGCAGAAAGGTGACTACTCGAATCCCACCTCACCAGGTTTATTGATTTCTATTCTATGGTCTTCCTTCTGCTTCTCCATCCATCAGATTCAGCTTTCATGACCAAATTGCATTTGGATTTTGCAGGCTTTTCTGTTTCACAAAATAGTGAGTCGCAGGTTCAAATTCAAAGCAACAGCATGTGGAGCGGACGTGTGGTGAATCCTACATTTCATTCCTTATTATTATTATTATATTTTTGTTGCATGGTTATATATGGTTATAGACTAATGTTTTCAATACTTGAATCAGAGTCCAGACCGTTCGCCTATGGAAGATCCACAGAAGCGCAATTTTGGGCCAGCTCCCATGTCAAGTGAGGAACTAAAGATCCGAGCCGAACTAGAATGTGAAGTCGAAAGGGATTTAGAAGAAGAGATTAAAGATGGGATATGCCGTCTTGCTCTTCGCCTACATCGTCTGTATCAGCACCAAAAGGAAATGGGTGCGAGACATTCATCAACTAAGGGTGCTGAATTTCAAGACGAAGTGAGGGATGTAACATTTACTGAGGTGAATATAACGATCCGGATTGAAGGAGGGTCCAAATTTGAAGTACATGAAAGCAAGAAAGAAAATTGCAACAAGGGTTACACCCAAAATATAAGATTGGAAGATAAGAAAGGTAAGATGGGTCCCAGCACCAAGAAATTTGATTGGGAAAGGACACTCAGATCAGGAACAAGCTCTGTGGCCATTGTTAAGAAAGTCCCTGATAAAGATCGAGCGACAAAGACCGGCCATGATGTCCATCGACATGCCACAAAGGATGGAAGAAACTTGATTAACGGCTCAGATCAAGGGAAGAGAAAAATACATATGAAGCATAACAAATTACTTCAATTGGAGTGGAAGAATTGAGAGACATTACACTGAAGAATAAGTGCCCACTGAGGCTGGTGCATACATACTTCCCACCCTCCAAAGGTGGTAATTAAAAATCGAATTTGAAAATGGGAAATGCGTTGGGATTCCAACCAGTTTTCTGACGGTGGGATGTAGGTTTGCACAGTCCTTTACCTACAATAAATGATATGGTCTTGTCTTGTGGGCTCCATGTGTGTGCAACAAAGCTTTGTTTGGTAATTCGAAGAGATTGGAAATGCATGCGTTCATTATATAATGAGAAAGATAATATAATATTGCAATAAAGGGAAGTTCTTTTGATACTCTGGCACCATATATTACTTGATACACAAGCACCCATAAATTGTACACCTGGCACTCATTAACTCAAATTAATCTGATTCAATAGTGGAATTCTCTGTAGTGAAGTAACCGTTCGATGATCAGATTGGTTGAACAATCCTTAACTCTGATTCCTGGACAATTGGTTGTTTAAACAGGATATATCGTGTGATATTTTTCATTTTCAACCGTCCATTAAATCTCAACCAATATGATATTTTAGAAAATCATATAAGCATAATGTTGGGTTACGATGCATCTAAGCTAGGGCCTATATTTTGATTGTTTAATTTGAATCACTTTTATACAATGCACTAAGTAATTCTAATTGCATGTGTATCATTCATCATATCTGCCAGAGTATCAAAGTTTTTCACATCAATAAAAGCTATTAGTAAAGAGCGCCTGCTTCCAAATCACCTTGAAATGAGGCATGAAGCAAATATGACATTTCAACGACCTCAAACTGTATCTAATGGCGACACCAGACTACATTGATATTTCACACCACCACTTTCTAAGTTCTGGTGTCACATCCACCGTACAAGTGGCATATATATGTGCAAAACAATCTTGGCCAGCTGGATCTTCAGACTCATCATTGATGGAGCATAGCCCGAAAATCACACTGATCCAAAGATTCTAATCATTCAGTTGGTGGCCATCAAATATGGGTGGTTGAAAATAAAATAAAATTCAGGAATCAGAACCAGATGATAAGCGTGAATTTCAAGATGTGCTCCATCCACAAAAAGGCCCATGATTTGGACGATCGAGATAGCCCTAGAGTGGGCCTCCAGATCCTACGATGTGGATGAATAGGATGATTTACACTAGCATGTTTTAGAGAACGTTTCACTATACATCCCCTTGAAGTGCATTCCTGCACTGAGCTGTACGCAGGGACATGAGTGCAGATGCCAAGGCCCATAATTCAGGGCGTTCCAATAGCCAGCTGGACCAAACCGTGCCTCATGCAGCTCGGCCGTTTATTTTTCACTGAATGTAAACCTTAGCTGATTTTAAGCCTTTATGATCTTCAATGCCGCCAATTAAACGGTTAGGATCATCCAAAACATAGTGATTTTTGCTCTATCAACCATTCATTAATGGACCCAGTAAATGACTGGTTTTGATCACAAATATACACACATGCCAATATGGCACATCGTATAAGAGACCTGCAATTTTCATTAGCCGGGCACATGTTTGATGTTCTACCCCAAAAGTTAGGACATTTCACCATGGCTGGCAGTGGGCCGGGCTTACACGCTTTTTACCTGTTTGGACTGTTGTGATAGAACCAAGCAGCCAGACCTGGGCCTAAAATTCAAGCCCGTGAATGAATTGGTCTGGACTTGGTCTATTATGAGTAAAAGACCAGTCCGGCATGTTTAGTGTTTTCAGGTGCATTTTCATAATAAACATTATATTCTTATAAAAATGAAAATGATTAGACTGGCCTGATTGGACCACAGTGCAAGGAAGGTCAGGCACATGGCATGCGTAGGCATCTCTGGCAATGTTCAGGCCTGTTTGTTTTGGCACATCATGGGCCCATCCTCTTCAGGGAGTGATTGGAAAAACCTCAGCTTGGCCTAGGTCCGGCTCATGGACAACTAACTCTTCATAGACTGGACCCAAATAATGTACATTTTGGTTTCAGTTTATTAGTGGGGGGCATGACTTTGGTGATCTAAACCATTAATATCATTAGCCCTACCGTCGATGGTCCATGAATGAGAAAACCCCTGTTTGGAAGAATCCTATCCTTTCATTCCAAAAAAATAAAAAAACGACAAAATATTCTATAGTTAGGATAGTCCAATATGCATCATTTTGGTGCATACATGGAGGATTGTCGATTTTGGGGCCACGATGTTAGCATTGAGGGTGACTGAACCATCGGCCAATATGCCACACTTGTCTAAGCTATCAAAGTCACCTTTATGAATTTTAATTTCCCAAAAAATCCTACTTAGTATTGTTTAAAATCAAGGAAATGAGAACGTTAACTAGTCAAATTCATTGATTTACATTGAATTTTGATCTGACAGATTCGAAAGTCCATTATTTAAGTACCAAGCTATAAACCTATGAATATGGGGGAGAGCATATATTATCAGGCAGAACATTTATTGTACGAAATACTATGAATATGGGGGAGAGCATATATTATCAGGCAGAACATTTATTGTACGAAATACCATAACAGGAAGGTCTCTGATGCCAGTCGTAGATGAAAATGCATCCAACTAGCTGTATGTGGAGCCCTTGTGGTGTACGTATGGCATCCAAGCTATCAAACAGGGCTCTCTGTCATGAAAATGGGATAATCATCATGTGGGCCACATGATTAAAATGTTAAATTGGTAGGGTAATCGATTGTTGGATTGGCATGTTTTTGGAGGGCATCCAAATTTCACATGGAGTAACCAATGTTAAATTGGTTTGACGCCATACGTTATAGCCATGTCATTGTTTGATTTATCCCTGATATTATCTTTATCTTCAGCTTGATGGTATCAATAACATTGATAGCAATACTAATAACACAGGTAATATAAAAGATTCCAAGTATCAATAATGAATTGCTAAGTATTACTTATCGTATTAATATATCCAATCTAATCACTAATGTTTTCGATTGTGTAAATTTCAAGCATTGCTTGTATTGCTAATGTATCGATATTGCCAATACATCGCCAATGTATCGTGAATATTTTCAATTGTGTAAATTCTAACTAACGCTTGTATCACAAGTTTAGCAATAATATTTCAATAATATTGTTAACGTATCAATATCACTAAAAATTTATTTATTAAAAAAATCATCTTCAATTTTATTTTTTATGAACACATGGTTGTATGCAATGTTCACTTTATTGTTGATAATATTGATAATATTAATAATATTTTGATATTATTGTTATTGCAACATGGGTGATATCTAGGCTACAATCTTTTATTTTATTCCTAGTTGTCAATGATTTCTTGACAAAACATCATGTGTTATCGATATTCTATAAGATCAATAGATATTTACATGGAAAGTTGGATAGATGGTTAGATGGTTAGATGGGATGGACGGGATGATAAGACTCATTTCTTACTACGGCACATGCTTTTAAACCCTTCGTTAAATGAAAACTTATTATTTATGAATTCTTTTTACAATTTTTTTTTATTTCAAAAATATACAAATGCATCTTTTTAGCATCTCTTGAAGTTTCACTAAAAATTTCACCGTTATTCGTATATTTTCTCACATTTCTAGTTATTAATGATATTAATTATTGATAGTATTGGTATTGTTTCTGTATCCATGATTAACAAAACTTATGGCGATACCGGTATTTTGAACACTGATTATAGAGGGCCTAACACTCAACTAATCACACATACAACTAGTTGGGTGTGAACCTTCACCGATTACTTGTTTTGCATTTAAGAGTCGCTCATCCTGATGATTTACAACTCGTTAGTTATTTTTAAAATTCAGATTCGCCCCATATTCATAGGTATGGGAAGACTTGAATTTGAAAAACCGATGTACAAACACACATAAAAAGAAATTTGCAGGGGATTTTGCAATGAAACTGCTTACCATGGGATGACAAAAAATCCTTCAAACCTTGATCAACCGTTGAAGAAAAATTCATATTCAGGTAATTTTCTTCACTTTGATGTCAAATGGAGGTTGCTTTCAAGTACCATATGGACTTCTGGTCTAAACTAATTGCATGATAAAAAAGTTCACTGGAGGTTGTCCTGCCTTTTACAACATGGCCTCAGTTCAGTATAGAGGTGCAACTTGGGCCGGTTAGGTCAGGTTGGGTCGGCTCAAAGGTCAATCTTAGCCTGGCCTAACCTTAAGAGGACCCACCACTCAGCCCAACTGAAACCCAACTCAAATATCTCTTTGATGAACCACAAAACCAACCCAATAGAACCGGACTCGACCATTCCCAACCCGACCTAACCCGACCTGAATTGCTCAACATGAACCCGACCCAATTTCAAATCGCGTGGGGTTTTTCAGGCCCAACTTGACCATTATACCGGTTGGGTCAGTTAGGTTCGGGTTGACCCGAATCCAAGCTGCAGTCCTAGTCTAGTAACCCACATGAGCCTATGCAGACTCAAGCTCCAGATACCTGACCCTGCATCAAGTGCACCTACGTTCCAGAATCTGGACCGTTCACAAATTTTCGAAACCGTCCACTGATTAATTTTCGGGCCAGATGATCCGTACAGTGGGACCTACGTTATGGATGAATGTCTAGCACGTGTAGTTAAAAGGCATGGCCTCGTGCAGGACGTGCAGAGGTGCGTGCGTATAGGCTATCTCCAAGTAAAACATGACACCTCTTCTCTTTGGGACCGCACCATGTTTCTGCCTCCAAAAATCATCAACAACTGGTGGAATGCCATCCATCGTACATGCACCGAATACGCCACTGTGGTTGGATAATATTTTCGAATTCACATTGATTAGATGATCCCTACCGTCCAGCTCGTGGCCATCAAATATATAACCAAAACATGGTGATCCAATTTCAATAAATAAAAATTAGATGGTTGAGATCATCGATTTAGTATGATTTAACGGTCGGATCATTTTGTAGTTGGGAAAGACAACCAACAAGGGGTTGTACATAACACACTACCTCAATCAGTTTTTAGTTTGTAATGACAGGGCCCAATATTCAGGGATTGGGTAGTACCCCCACCAGACCTAGCTAGAGACGCAGCTTACTGTCAGAGGATCTGTGGGGCCCACCGTGATGTTTGTGTTTTATCCACACCATCCATCCATTTTGGAAAAACAATTTTAATAATGAGACCAAAAATGAGGCAGATCGAATGCTCAAGTGGACCACATCACTGGAAACAGTGGGGATTGAATGCCTACTGTGGAAAACCTCTTGGGGCCACACAAGTTTCGGATCAAGCTGATATTTATTTTATCCTTCATTCAGGTTTATGTGACCTTATCAGCAGGTTAGATGGCATAGTAGGCCCTAGGAAGGTTGCAACGGTGGGGGTAATTGTCACCACGGCTTCCAAGCAGTGTGGCCTACTCGAGCCTTTGATCAGGCCCTAAAATGATCTTTCAAAATGGATTGATGGCTTGGAAGAGCCCCTGATGGGACCATGTCTTTAGCTAGGTCCTTGTAGGGGGTACTACTGGGGGTGTACACGCAGCGAGGTGGACTTGACTTGAAAAAGCTCGATTCAACTTGGTTCGGAACTGAGTTTGAGTCGAGTCGAGCTGATTTTCTTAGCTTGAAAATGTGTTTGAGCCAACTTCGAGCAGGCCCCAGCTTGACTCAACTTAGATGCTCGAATCTAGTTTGAATTGAACTCGGATCGATCCAGTTCGATGACTCGATTACTTTGTTATTGATGTTGCTCACCAATTGTTTGATAAAATGACTCAACGAAATGTGGCTAGTGGCAAGAAAGATATGTACATGAAACAAATATCTTTTTTTTTTTTGGTTTTTCTTAATTTTTATATTGCTTAAAAGGTGTTTGATAAAATACCTATAAAACCATGCTTCTGTTTGTAAAACGGTAAGATTTTGAAGTTGCAGTTTAGGTGTTTGTGAAAATGCCTCAATGGAGAACTCGACCCAAGTTGCTGACCAAGCCAAGCCGAGCTGGCTAGTCAAGCTCGAGGACTGAGCCAAGCCGAGTTCAAGCTGAGTTCAGCCAGTGGCCAAGCCGAGTTCGAGCTGAGTTCAGCCGGTGGCCGACCTGAGGCCAGCTCGACTCGGTTCGACTCGATGTACACCCCTAGGTAGTACCCAATCCGCTCCCCATTATACATTGATCCAAACCATTGATGCGATGAATCTCACCATGGATGGCCCAAACAGTCAAAGTCCCCGTGCTTGGGAGATCCTAGCCGTAGAATATTTGGCCCTTTCTCTTGGGATGAGAACTGTTGCTATATTTTTTTTGGCCACCTATTGAAAGGTTAGAATTTTTCCGGTAGATCTACAGTTAGTCCCACAATATATACGGCCTAGATTGTGAAATCATGGGAATCAGTTGTATGCATAAAAGGCGTAATGAAACAGTACAACTTTTGCATGGGCAATGCAAAAAACCACAAACATCTAGGACCACCAACCTTTTCCCATTTTTAGGAGCAAAAAAATAGACTTTAAGGCTAGGGAAAGCCTAGCTAGAGATGGGACTTGCTCTCCGTAGCATCTCCAAGTGTACATGTGACACGTGTCAAGAGTGATTGGGGGCATTCTTATAGTGGGTGACACGTGTACAGACTAGCCACAGAAAATAATGTCATTTGGACTACATTTAGTTGTAACATATCTGGATTGCAATTAGACAATTTAATGATGAACAATTTAGAAATAAAGAACAATGGTCCATGTCAGATTCGTGAAAATTGCATCGATTGGACGGTGAGGATTACCTTGTCGCCGCAACGTTTGGGCGTGCACCTCCACATCCACCATGCCAATCATGTTAATGAAAACTAAACACCGTATTGGAAACGTAGGTTTTTAGTGGGAGGCCATAGGTTATAGTCTCAAGCTAGCCCAACTAAAGTGTCCGCAGAAAGTCCCATGGATTTCGACATTGAAGTTATGGGTTTGAGTAAAGGAATACACGAGTCGAGTCGAGCCGAGCTTTGCCCAGCTCGTACTTCGCTCGGACTGCTCGAGTCCCAACTCGTGTTCAGCTCGACTCGGCTTTTGAGCTCAAAATAGCAACTCGTACTCAGCTCATCTGAGTTCGAGCAGATTTCGAGCTGAGTTTTCGAGTCGTGTTCCAATAATATCAGAATGTTTCACAGATCAACAATGAGAAATAGGATTTCAGTTTGAAATTGAAAGAATACTTACCGGAGAGAGTGGAGAGAGAGAGAGAGGGTAGGTGCAGGGAGAAGTTGACAGGGGCAGGCGGCCGTGCAGTGCAGGGAGAAGCCGACAAGGGTGGTCGTGTGGCGCAGGGAGAAGGCTGAGGGTGAGGGAGATAGTAGAGAGAGCGAGAGAGGGTATGTGAGGAATGAGGATGAGTAGATGAGGGAGAGAGTAGAGAGAGAGAGAGATGTTGCGCAGCCTGCCAACAACACAATAGACCGAGATCCAATCTCCGGTCTCACTCACAAACGATAAACAGGAAGAAATATAAATTAGAAACAGATCAAAGCAATCTAAACAAACCACAACACAATATATACGTGGAAAAATCCCAAACAACGATAAAAAAATCACGAATGTAAACTTTCAATATGAAGAAAAATAAAGATTACAAGGCAAAATACTAACTTCTCCCTTCGAAAAATATAGAAAACACTTACCCATACCTTAAAATTATTTTCCAATATTCCAATCCCCTAGAAAAGCCCTAGGAACTCCTATATATAGTTTAAGCAACTTCCATTTTGCACCTTTGCGAAAAGCAACATAGAAATCCGCAATCCGCATTAGATTCGGAAACGAATCTACGTAACCACGACCGGTCAAGAGGACCCTACGACCGGTCGAGCATGGCTCACGACCGATCGAGCACCTCGGACCCAAAAAAACTGATGTTCGCTAGAGTTCGAGTCGAGCCAGTCCACGACTGGTCATGTGGACTTAACGACCGGTCGAGCAGAGGCCACGACGGGTCGTGCTTGGCCTCAGATGTGACTCCACTTCTCAACAATTTCTCACTTGGAGACACATTTTTATAAACTTTTATCTTCTTCATCTGGAGTCTACCACCTCTCCGTCTTCAAGCATAAAGACCAATCAAAGTTGAACAGAACTTCAGCTTCTCCCGTGTGACCGCCTTGGTCAGCATATCCGCAGGATTCTCACTTGTATGAATCTTCTCCAAAGTAATCGATTCATCTTTCAGTAACGAACATATGAAGTGATATCTAATGTTAATATACTTGGTCCTTGAATGAAAAGCTGAATTCTTATCCAAGTGTATTAGACTCTGACCGTCACTGTACAACTTGCAATCTGCTTGCTTCTTATCCATCTTCCATGAAACCTTGCATCCACATTGATGTTTTATTTAAACTAACCTGATTTAAATGATTTTAAACTCGTAAGTATACGAATTAGATGTAGATATGGTATGTATTGCGAGATCGTTCCCACAAGGACTGGTTGTCACAATTCGAAATTTACGATTCTTCTTAACTAATCCAACAAATAATTGAGCTAGTGATTAAGTAAACTAATGAAAATCAATGTGAAATAACTGAGAACAAGGAGAATATTAGGACTTTTGAATCCACCCCTAATTATCCTGACCCTTGTTTTACCTGTTGATTCACCTTGATTCAGATTGATATAAATTTAATAAATAAAGCACACTCTATGTCCTTGGTCGGGCATATAAAATGTATAATCCTTTAAAGCATAAGGATTACATCTTTCCATCCATGGTCAGGTATGAAGAGATGTAATTCCTATTTCTTTCTCTATAGGAAACCTGTTCATGGTCAGACACAAGCACCTAGAATAAGATTCCAAACAACATCCACATCTAGACTTTGGTTAAGCTCATAGAATGAAAAAGTACGTAATTTTCAGTTAAGCACACTAGAGAAAGAAATAAATCAATCAATTCAGATAAAATCAACACATAACAAGAGTCATTCAAATTAGGAGCTTCATATTAGCCCTAGCTAAGAAATTAGCAATACATGGAATCAACTAAAAAAAGAAAAAATAAAATTGATAAAATAAAAACATCCTTCTTTCCCTTTTTTTTTTCTTCTCTCTCTCTCTCTCTCTCTCTCTCTCTCTCTCTCTCTCTCTCTCTCTTCTCTTTCTTCTCTTCCTCCTCTTCCTTCTCTTTCTCCTCTTTTCTCTTCCCAAACTCTCCTCTCCAAGCTCTGGCTCCCCCTGCTCTCTCCACGTCCTCCTCCTTTTATAGCTGCTGGAGGGGCGGTGGAACGGCTGGAGTCGGTGGAAAGGCTACGCAGCAGAAGGCGGTTGTTGTGCATAAATACTTTTCGCAGCGAGGAAAATGGTGTTACAACTCCCCATTTTCCTTGCCTTCTTTCCCAAAGATCAACGTCCCCTGAAACGTTTTTGAAAGGCCTTCATGATGGACGGTCCAAATCACTGGTCGGACTTACGGATAGTGGGCCACGTCAATCGTGAAAACTGGACAGCGCTCAGTTGCGAAAATAAGGCTGTGTTGAGGGTCAAATATTGCATATGAGAACCCATTTATTGCCTAAATTTACGAGCATGATACTGTTTAATGGTCAGATTTAATCATGCTTGTGATGCAGAGTATATTTACGAGCTTGGACCAGAAGAGGGTGATAAGAGCTGACATTTAATGCGCTGATGATGCCAAGGCAAGGGAATGACAACAGGGGGCCAAGATCAACAGATTTATACAGTCAGAGATCTGAAAAAACTGAGAAATTGAAGCTCACCTGAAACACATCCAGAATACAAGATCACAGGGTTCCCACTATCCGTTCGTCTCGAAACTACATACATGACTTAAGGACCACAAATTAATCGTACACGTAAAATTTCAGCTATTAAAGATCTCGGGAAGTAGGCCAACGGGCAGATCAGCCCATTAATCTTCAATTTGGGGTCCACCTGATATCTGGAACTGCCTCAATTTTAGTCCCAACGATTTAAATAATATCAGAAACAGGATGGACGGATTGGATTTCTGAAAATCATCAAAGTGGGCTCTGTATATGTAGTGTGTACACATTATACATAAACACCTGCCGTGCATCATGCCAGCAAAAGAGTCAGCGTTGTGCTGACCCATGCCTTCCAAAAATGCCCCCGCCTTTCCAGCGCCGCGTCCAACCGCTGTCCATTTTGCGGAACACACTGGGCCTAACCTATAGACTATACGAATGATCCAAGCCGTCCATCATATAGATGGCCTCGAATACTACAAAACCGTCGCTACTTTGCAACCATGCGTGCACATGTGTGCGTTACAGAGGCCACAAGTGGACTGCCCTGCGACGTTCAAAATTGATTTTATTGTGATTTCTTCTCTAAGCCGCGTAAATGGACGTTCAAAACTATCCATTCTTGATTGAAATTTTTTCCTGAATCCAATGGACAGGGTGGATTTCTCCAAAAATACTTCTATGGGGCCCACCGAGCTATGCAGCGAAGAGGTGCAAAAGCTTTCGCACATCCGTGAAAATTTAGATTTTCAGGCGGTCGTGGCCCACCATCTTTCATCATATGGCAGATCTAAACCATCCATCATGTAGAGGGCTCAAAAACATCCTAAGGGATGGTGTTTCTTTGAAAATTGAGCGAGGGAAGTGGTAAGTTTTGAGGCAATGAAACTTGCCTATGAAAAGTTGCACTCCATGTCCTGCTGCGACTCTGTCACCGACTCCAGCCTTCCATTAACTATAAAAGGAGGTTGGGGACATGAGAGAGGGGGACCAAAACTTGGGGGATTGGACGTGGAACACAAAGGAGAGATAGAGTAGAGTTGTTCTCTTTTGCTTTTTCTTTTGTTCATTTTATTTTGTTTAAGAGATTAGCCTAATCATGTTTATGGGCTAAACCTCTTAGCTAGGGCTAAGTAGTGAAGCATGTAGTGTGATGGGGAGGATTTTACGGCTTTGATTTATATTGTTTGAACAACCTTGATTATAGTTTGATTAATAGGAATGTTTTTGGTTTTTAATGGTCTGTTGTGACTAAAATTATAATGGGTCTGCGATGGCTTTGAGCATATTCCTTTCCTTTTTATATTTATGACGTCAGGAATCCCTATTGTTCACCATAGTCTCCTGGGTATGGTCAGATGACGGTACCCTTCCTAACCTTCATAATCCTCTGATTGGTTAGTAATTAGTTTAATTTTGTTGTTTACTTTGTCTCCTGGGTATGGTTTGATGATGGAATCCATTCTAATTCATACACCTTTCATCTCTTGAAAACTATATCAAAGGAAGTTCAATTTGATTTTCATGGTTACACTATTCAACTGGATGAAGATGACACTCTAAGTCTAGTTGAGTTCTTGAAACAAGCATAAGATTTCCTTAATCTCTACAAGTGGATCCTTTGAATCGCTAGTTTCCTACCTCTGAATTCTTTAAATTTTAGATTATTATTTTACCATTATTCCTCAACTATATTCAATTTAGATTTTATCTTATTTTAGTTCTAGTTCTATTTAATTTCAGATTACGTACAGGTATCAGTCCCTTAGGATTCGACCTCAGTCTCACTGAGTTTATTACTATATCACAACCCTGCACTTGGGGAGTGAACAAGTTTTTGGCTCCTTTGCCGGGGGCATTTTTGAAAGGCACGGGTCAACACAGCGCTTGAATCACGCCTTGATTCTGAATCTAAAATAAAAGAAAATTTCCGACAGCAGTACATAAAGTAAGAGGGGAAGTTAGAAGGAAGCGCTTGAATCACGCCTTGATAGGCTAATGGAGGCTAGTTCGTCTCAGCCCCAACCCAATCCAGAAATACAATATGAGGAAAGTGATCCTCACTATCTTTTGAAAAATTCTGAAATTTGAAATGAAGAGTTAAATTACGTTAACGAGCATGTGGTTCAATTTCTCGAAGAGTCAATCTCGATGACTGTTCAAAAGAATGGGGAAGAAACATGGGCGTCTTTCAAATATAATGATGATGACACACTTCCCTCACAAGACATACTATATTCCAATGATGAAGAAGAGGTTAATTTATACAAACCTCAACCCATTCTAGGTATAGAATGTGAAGAAAGTGATCCCATTCCAAATGTGCACTGCACTGAACTAGAATATGATGAGTATTGGAATGACGATCCTGAATGTATAGCCATAGTTCCCCTAGAATTAATCTCAAGTTTGGTTCAGGTCAATGATCGAGAAGTACACGAAGAGAACCGTCATAATGAGCTACTCCACTCACTTGACATGTCTGATCTAAAAGTAGATGAGCTCCTTACAACCGACCCTTCCATCTCTTGTGAGATATGTTTGGACCACTCCCCTGAATTGAAGGATGATATGATTTGGGAGATGGATGAGTTACTCGATATGACTCTTGAATTTGAAACCACCCAGTTGAGGCTATCATCTAAATTGTTGAATGTTGACGATTCAATGCCTCTTCTGAGTAGTATTAATGAACAAAGTCCGCACATCAATATTTTGTATACTGACCCTCAATCTGTCTGTGCAGGGCTGGAGCAAGACAGCACACCTCCGTTGACCTTTAAAGACGATGGATTCCTTGAGCAGATCATCACGAACTCTAATGTGGAACATAAGTCACGCTCAACTGAATTTTTCAACTCTTTGGATGATTGCTTGGCACACTTTACAGATTCAAATGATCTCATGATAAGAGACATAGTGAATGCCTTGCAAGACAACATCTCGGTAGTCATCACTGACCGAGAGAACCCTTACTCTGAAGCCTCCTTCATCCACAGATCCTGAATGTTTGCCATTATGGGAGGAGGAGCTGAAAATTAAATTGAATTCTACTACTTCGGAATGTGTTGAGACTACACCAATTCCTTAAATTTTTTCTTAATTTGATCTACCTGTAGTCTCTGATTCACCATGGGATACTAACTTTAAAAATTTTTCTAACATAGGTGAATCATATATACTTTGGATACCTCATGCAAATCAATGGTAAAATTTTGATGAGGTACATAAGTTTCTCTGGAAAGTCAAGTTCTAGGGCATCCAAGCCTATTGCAAAAAGGGACTTTTGGATGATATTGCTGAGGAACTTACTGAGAACTTATCACGATATCGGCCGGAAGAGGAACCTTGCGACATGATCGAGTAGTTTTCCCTGCTTTCATAGGACTAGGGTAGTTTGCTTTATGTTGTTCTATGATAGATGGTTTTATGTCATTAGGTTAGTTTGCTTAATGCGTTGTTTTAAGATAGTTTACTTTTGTGTCTTCACTCTCATACTGACCGGCTTTCATACTGCGATCTCTTGAAAAATCTCTCTCTCTCTCTTGATTCGTTATTCAAGTACTATCTTCCCATCACTTCTCATTTACTTTCGTTGTCCTATGTGTATTGCATGCCCATATTTTTTACATTGAGGACAATGTAGATTTTAGGTTGGGGGTGGGAGATTAGGTTTCCTAATCAGTGTTTTCTTAGTCTCGAGTAAAAATTGTGTAAATTTTTATTTTTTATTTTTTTTTGAAAATTCTTGTGAATTCGAAGTGATTTTGACATCTATCTTTAATTTAGAATTGTGAGATACGTGATGTTGGTAATTTATGTTTCTTAGATTCAGTCATCTATTAGACTTCACCGTTAAGTTTGAATTATTAATCCATGATTAGAAGTTTTAAACACTGATTGAACCATAATTTCACATGTCACATCTCGCTTACACATTAAGGTTTCAGTTTGATATTGAAGGGTTAACTTGGTAATCACTAAGCCTGTAAGGAACCAGCTTGAAAAAAATAAATAAATAAATACCTTTGTAAAAGGTTGGGCGAATAATCTTCACCATAGGTTTGCTCCCTATAGGTGTAGATCTAATTCCCCATGGATGATATGTGAAAAAAGTTTGGGTGTACGGTCTTCACCATAGGTTTGCTCCCTATAGGTGAGGATTTGATTCCCCTTCTTAGCACTACTTTTAACTGAAAAATCAAAGCTGATGGAATGAAAAGATGATTTGTGAGGCAAGTTTTGGTTGTCATGAATTCTCTTGCCGATTACCAATAGTATCATGAAATAGCGAATTGAATTTTAATGATGATAAGCTCAGATTATACTATACACCCATGGAACTCAATGTTTAGAATTTTTCTCATTGATGGATTAATACTTTGAACTCTATTATAAAGTTTATTATGAGCTTGAGGCCAGGAGAAAATAATGCCCAACATGCATCTTAGAATTCTAGGATTTGGATTGTTTATCAAAAAAACACTCGAGTTTAATAAAATTAACCTTTAATTCTCAACGTATTTTTCGCATACTTTGCTCGGAACTAGCAAAATGCTGGTTGGAATTTTTGTTGTGGGTCAAATATTGCATATGAGACCCCATTTATTGGCTGGATTTACGAGCATGATATCGTTTAATGGTCAGATTTAATCGTGTTTGTGATGCAGAGTGTATTTATGAGCTTGGACCAAAACAGGGTAGTAAAGGCTGAGATTTAACGCGCTGATGATGCCAAGGCAAGGGAATGACAACAGGGGGCTAAGATCAACAGATTTATACAGTCAAAGATCCGAGAAAACTGAGAAATTAAAGCTCAAGTGGCCTAAAACGCATCCAGAATGCAAGATCATAGGGTTCCCACCATCCGTTCATCTCAAAACTACATACATGGCTTAAGAACCACAAATTAACCTTACACGTAAAATTTTAGCTATTAAAGATCTCGGGAAGTGGGCCAACGGGCAGATCAACCCATTAATCTTCAATTTGGGGCCCACCTGATATCTGGAACTACCTCAATTTTAGTCCCAACGGTTTAAATAATATGAGAAATAGGATGGATGGATTGGATTTCTAAAAATCATTAAAGTGGGCTTTGTACATGCAGTGTGTACACACCATACATAAACACCCGTCGTGCATCACGCCAGCAGAAGATTCAGCTCTGTGCTGACCCATGCCTTCCAAAAATGCCCCCGCCTTTCCAACACCACGCCTGACCAATGTCCATTTTACGGAACGCATTGGGCCTCACCTATAGACTATACGGATGATCCAAGCCATCCATCATGTAGACGGCCTTAAATACTACAAAACCATGTTGCTACTTTGCAACCATGCGTGCACATGTATGCGTTACAGAGGCCACAAGTGGACTGCCCTACGACGTTCAAAATTGACTTTATTGTGATTTCTTCTCTGAGCCGTGTAAATGGACGTTCAAAACTATCCATTCTTGACTGAAATTTCTTCCTGAATCCAATGGACGGGGTGAATTTCTCCAAAAATACTTCTGTAGGGCCCATTGAGTTATGCAGCGAAGAGGTGCAAAAGCTTTCGCACATCTGTAAAAATTTAAATTTTCAGGTGGTTGTGGTCCACCATCTTTCATCATATGGCAGATCTAAACCATCCATCATGTAGAGGGCTCAAAAATGTCCTAAGGGACGGTGTTTCTTAGAAAATTGAGTGAGGGAAGTGGTGAGTTTTGAGACATTGAAACTTGGATACGAAAAGTTACACTCCGTGTCCTGCTGCGACTCTGCCACCGACTCCAGCCTTCCAACAGCTATAAAAGGAGTTTAAGGACGTGAGAGAGGGGGACTAAAGCTTGGGGGACTGGACGTGGAGCACAGAGGAGAGAAAAAGTAGAGTTGTTCTCTTTTACTTTTTCTTTTATTTATTTTATTTTGTTTAAGAGATTAGCCTAATCATGTTTATGGGTTAAACTTCTTAACTAGGGCTAAGAAGTGAAGCTTGTAGTGTGATGGGGAGAATTTTATGACTTTGATTTATATTGTTTGAACTACCTTGATTATTGTTTGATTAATGGGAATGTTTTTAGTTTTTAATGGTTTGTTGTGATTAAAATTACAATGGGTCTGCGATGGCGCTAAGCATGTTCCTTTCCTTTTTATGTTTATGATGTCAGGAATCCCTGTTGTTCACCATAGTCTCCTGGGTATGGTCGGATGACGGTACCCTTCCTAACCTTCATAATCCTCTGATTGGTTGGTAATTAGTTTAATTCTGTTGTTTACTTTGTCTCCTGGGCATGGTTTGATGATGGAATCCATTCTAATTCATGCACCTTTCATCTCTTGAAAACTATATCAAAGGAAGTTCAATTTAATTTTCATGGTTACACTATTCAACTGGATGAAGATGGCACTCTAAGTCTAATTGAGTTCTTGAAACAAGCATAAGATATCTCTAATCTCTACAAGTGGATCCTCTGAATCCCTAATTTCTTACCTCTGAATTCTTTAAATTTTAGATTATTATTTCACCATTATTCCTCAACTATATTCAATTTAGATTTTATCTTATTCTAGTTCTAGTTTTATTTAATTTCAGATTACATACAGGTATCAGTCCCTTGGGATTCAACTTCGGTCTCACTGAGTTTATTACTACATCACAACCCTGCACTTGGGGAGTGAACAGGCTGATCCTTACTGCGTCGCTTGGTGGGCCCCTAAGCAGCGTTAAAAGTGAAATCTAATCCTTCCATTAGATTTGAAACAAAATTTTGGTTGAATATGGGCAGTTTTAGGTTGTCATTGATGTGGCCCAAGGAAGTAATCACGCCACAACTGTTTTGAATGTTGCAGGGCCGTCCGTTCGAGACCGTTAAAACCAGCATGTGTGCTTGCATGGATGAAAACAGTCAGCATGGTTTTGACTAGTTCGATCCCCTCTGTATGATGGATGGCTTGGATTAATCCCATGGATCATGATGGAGGCCCACTGCAAATCCAACGGTGCCCTTGTTTCACGCCAGAAGAAACGGAAGTTTCCGTTTTTGAATGGCAGTCGGTGTGGCCTATGAACAATGTCAACAAGTAAATCCACTCCGTTCATTCGACTCATGGTGAAAAATCAATTAGAAATGTGTACTTTTTCTTAAGTTTAGTACGGCCCACCGTATCAAATATTCCCACCGTCTATCCTGCATTTGATCGCTTTCTTCCTATGTGTACGTGCATGAAACTAAAAAGAAAGCTAGGATGGGGTTATTCCCACCCTCAGGAGAGTACGGACGGTTCAGATCATTTAAATGGATGATGGGTGGGCCCCACTACCCAAAAACGGTCGGGCAGCTTATGAAGGAAGAAGGAAATTTCCTTCTTTCTTTTTTTTTTTCTCGGTCAGAGACGGTCAAACCGTCTCTGCGTTTGTGCATGGATAGTGCACTTGTGCACTACACACACCCGTCTCATATGGGGTCCACATATGATGTTCGCGAGAAATCTACACCGTCCATCTGCTACATCATCGAATTTAAGTGGTTGAGACCAAAGTTGAAGCATATCCAAATTGCAGGCGGGCTCAGAATCCAGATTTTAGGGGCTTATTTGTCCGTTTGGCCACTTCCGTAGTGATTCGATGGATGAAATTTAATATGTACAGTTAATTTATGGCCCTCAGGCCATGTATGAAGTTTCGGGCCGAATGGATGGTTGAAACCATGTGATCTTGCATTCTAGCTGCTTTCCGGGCTTCTTTAACATGAACGACTTGATTTCCTCAGACCCTTAGTGTGTAAATTCATCAATCTTGGTCATTTAGAGTCCGTCCCTTGCTTTGGTGACTTTAGAGCATCAAATTCACACTTTTAGTAGTCTTTTTTAGTCCAAACTCCTGATTGCATCCTACATCAAAAACATGATTAAAATAGTCCATTAAGCATTATCGTGCATGTAAAATCGGGTAATAATTGGGATCTAATATGCAATATTCGACCCTTATCACAACCCTCAACCAGCATTTTGCTAGTCTCGAGCAAAACATACAAAAATTAATTTCAGAAATAAAAGACAATTCCTATAAACCCGAGTGACTTGTGACCAAATAATTGAGATGCAGAATTCTAAGATTCATGAATAGTGAGTGGAATTTTCTCTTGGAATCAAGCTCACGGTAAACTTCATAAACAAGTTCAAAATATTAATCCATTAATTAGAACAATTCTAAACATTGAGTTCCATGAGTGTATAGTGTAATCTCGGCTTACCACTGTTAAGAGATCGAATTGTCAATTTCATGATATCATCAGTAATTAATAACGGAATTCATGTCAACCAAAACTAAAACCAACACTTGCCTTACAGATTAACTTTTCATTCTATCAGTCTTTGATTTTTTTATGAACAGTAACGCTAAGGAGGGGAATCAAATCCTCACCTATAGGGAGCAAACCTATGGTGAAAACTAGTAGCCCAACCTGTTCCGAATGTGAACCTTGGGAAATCAAATATTCATTTATAGGGAGAAAATCTATGGTGAAGATTATTTGACTCACCCTTTCAATTCTTCTTTATAAACTGATGCAAAAACTTTTTTTAGGTTGGTTCCTTTCATGCTTAGTGATTACCAAGTTAATCATTCAATATTGGACCAGAACCTTAATGTGTAAGCGAGATGTGGTATGTGAAATCATGACTCAATCAATGTTTAAAGCTTCTAATCATGGGTTAACAATTCAAACTTAACTGTGAAATCTAACAGACAACTGAATCCCAAAGTCATAAAGTACCAACATTTTGTATCTTGTAATTTTAAAATCACAACTATCCTTCAAAATCACTTCAAATTCATAAGAACTTCTAGAAAAAATTAAAAAATTTCACAATTTTTACTCAATACCAAGAAAATACTGACTAGGTAACCTAATCTCCCACCCCCAACCTAAAATCTACATTGTCCTCAATGTAAAAGAAATAAGCATGCAAAGCATATGGGACAACGAAAGTAAAAGAGGAGTGATGTAAAGATAGTAGCTGGATAAAAGAATCAAAAAGCTTTTCAAAGATATCAGCGTAAAAGCGAGTCAGCACAAGAGAGAAATCAACAAAAGTAAAATAACAAAAATAAATTCACAAAAAGAAGATCCTACCTATACCACTTTTGCGGGTGCTCTCGATTGCATTCATCGTATGCAACAAGCCTTTAAACCCCTAGGTTGCCCCTAATGGACGAGTTGTAGTCTCGTGAGGGTTTGTAAAAATGTTAGTCACAAACATTGGACTAACTAACTAGAAAAATGAAATGGAATGAAAAGCTGGGTTGCCTCCCAGGAGTGTTAAGTTTAACGTCTTCAGCCAGACAAGAATGGACCATGAATTAATCAATCTTAATAACCTGGGTCTGCTAACTAAATTTCCTCATTCACCTTGATTAATCAATCCCAGACTTTGTGGAAATAACTGAACCGTGCTATCTGAAATGGGGTAAGTGATACCATCGTCTAATAAGTTAAGCACTTCCGCTCGAACAACTTCTTCCATGTTAGGGTTTAGCCTCCTTTGCATTTCACGTGATGTTTCTATATTTTCTTTAAGATCAATACGATGCATACACACAGTGGGACATACTCTCTTTATGTCTGCTATCGTCCACCCAATTGCTGCCTTATACTCTCTAAGAACATTATGCAACCTGCTCTCCTGTTCCTTCTTAAGGTTAAAAGCTATGATGACAAGCAGAGTCTCAGAAGGACCTAAAATGCATACTTGAGATTTGTAGGTAATTATTTAAGGTCAAGGTCAGGTGGTTTCTCAATAGATGGGACCGGTTTAGACTCAAAAAGTGGAAGAGGTTCCACTTTCACTTTCGCTTTTCATTTTGCAGTCTCCATTATACGAGTAGAGTCAAGCAATGCATTGACTTCTTGGATGGAACTTTCTATGTCAAAGTCTATGCCAAAATGTGTTACGTAAGTCTCAAGTGCGTCTTTGAAAGATTGAAGGAAAGATTCATGCACTAGACTCTCAATCATGTCCACTTAAAATATATCATCTGTCACACCCCAAACTCGGAAACCGGGCTCACAAAATTTTCGATCGCCGAATCCGGCGCCGACAGCCTCTGTAGAACTCCATTCTCGGCTCCTAACTCCCATTCGCGAGGTTCTGATCCTGGGATGCTACGAGGAGGATTTTCAATGTCAGTTTAATTCGTAATAAGCATAACCAAAGGCATAACCCACAAACAACAACCAAGAATTTCATTGCATTTTCACTATGATAAAAAACTTTACAAGTACAATAAGCATAAAGGAAAATATAATGACAAGAACAAAAACTCCAAAATGCTCCGCAACGTGCTCCTGCCTCAGCGCTGCTGCAAACCAACGTCACCTGCACGCAACGGTCGTGCATAAGCTTATAGAAAACTTAGAGGGTGGTGAAAGTGTATGCGCAAGGTAGTAATATGAACATGCAATGTCAGAGTAAAGCGGAATATGCAGATGGATCTATAATATCATGAGTCATACCAAGGCTTATGCGATGCAAGACATGAATAGCATCGGCCATCCCAAGGCCATGCGATGTGCAATGCAGCTCAAGCATACAAATCCTCATCTATGTCCACACATCAATACAGCTCAAAATATAAAATATCACCAGGGTCTAGTACACTCTAAACCAGATTGCCGCCACATCGCGCACAATAAGGTAAGTGGAAGAGACCACACTATCCGTCTGCCAATATCAGGCGCGACTCGTCGATAGCGGACCCATTCCTCAAGCTGGTCAAACTCAGCCTAGCATTGTCCCCTACTCTCGGGCGGGTAAGGCCGCACCCCCTTCCAACCGATCACGACACAGTGGAGAGCGTAATCGTCTGGTAATCGGCATTCAATGCCCATCTACCCACTCGGTCTAGACGTTGGAGCAACCTCTTAGTACCATAAGGGTTTAGGGACTTTCACCCAGGGATATCTATAGTACCCCATGTAGAACAAAATTTCTGGTATCCAATCCTGCCAACCACGATTCGTCTGTGGAGGCTATGGCCCTGATGTCGTTAGGGCGTATAATAAACATGTCACACAAATGCGAAATGCATGATTCACGCTATCCAGTCATGCGACAAATCCAGCACATATCATGCGCTCATGTAGGGCAACGCCGCCTAACCGGGAGCCCATAAACAACCTGCCCGAAGGCAAATGCTATGATCAGACAATTCTCACGTCAAGCATACATATGATGCGTATGATCATGAGTCATGAACTGTACTAAACATGTTATAATAAAATGAACTATCTTACAATGCAGATGGACCTGGACGGCCTATACACGATAAGTACGGCCCAGGAATGGGCCCTAAGGAGAGTCGTAATGTGGACATCCAACCAACATTACACTCGTAATGTGGACGTCAAATCAACATTGCCCCCAGGGCACAAATCTTCTTAAACATTGCTACATAATCGGCATTGGGATTACACATTGCAATGGACCTTAGGTTCATCCCATTAGGCTTTTCATATATATATATCAAATGGGCCCGATCCTATAGGCCTTTTATTCATCAGATGGGCCACATAAACGGGCCACACCAATGGGTCTTATATGCATTGCAATGGGTCAAAACCCGTGGCCCTGGATTGCATCAAATGAGCTTAGTCTCATGAGTCTAATAGGTGACCAATGGGCCACACTAATTGGGCCCCCACATGTAGATCAAGTGGGCCTCAACCCATAGGCCTAACATGAGTTCAATGGACCTAAACCCCTAGGCCTTAGTCAAATAAAATGGGCCTAACTCATGGGTCTCAAATAAACCCAATGGGCCTAATCCCATTGACCCTTTTTATAATTAAATGGGTTTAGTCCCGTGGGCCCTACAATATATCAAATGGCCTACTTCCATGGGCTTTAAAATTTCAACAAAAGGGGTCCAATTACATGAGCCTTGAAGTACATCAAATGGGCCTAGTCCCATGGACTTGCAACACATCAAATGGGCCTAAGTTCTTAGGTCGTGTACAAATCAGATGGGCCTAACCCATAGCCCTTTTTATAATTCAAATGGGCCTATCCCATAGGCCTTTTATAATTCAAATGGGCCTATCCCATAGGCCTTAAAAGATCTCTCCAAGCGGATGGATGGTCCGAATGCATCACATATATCGTGGCGGGGTCCACATGAGGGCTCGCCATAGCGTATAGGACCTGTTATATAGTATATATAAACTACATAATATATATATATATATATATATATATATATATATATATATATATATATATAAATATAGCGTATACTATATTATATATAATATAAATATATAAAAATATATATAGACTCACATGCTGCACACACATGCTACACATGCACACACACTGCACATGTACACACATACATGCAACACACACACGCAACACACCCATACCTCACTGTGGGTCCCATGTGGGGCCCACAGAAGCGTTGATAATGCTATCCAGACCGCTCATAAGGTCACACGGACCTGTGTGAAGGGAAAATACAAATTTCAACTTGATCTGAATCTCCTGTGGACCCCAGAATGGGTTTCAATGATAGCTGTCCATTCACACAGTTTCCTTTGGTGTGGGCCACCCGAGCGTCGGATTTAATTGAAATTTGAAGGGGGCCCACCTAAGAAGGGGACCCACCTAATGGACGGCGTAGATAGCATACAAACATCAAGGTGGGGCCCACGGCAGCAGCCGTGGGTGGCCTGGTGGACGTCCGCCCGCCCGGGCGCTGCACGCTGCTGCGTGCAGCGTGCCGCCGCTGTCAGTGAGGGAGGGAGGCCTCATCCTCTCTCTCTCCTTCAATTTCGAATTTCAGCCAAAAATCAAGTGTGGGGCCCGCTTCCTGGAAATCTACTCTAGCCATAGTGTTTTACAGCTTGCAACAGACAAAACGAGTCCAAAGTTTGAATTTTTTTAGGATTAGAAAATGAAAAAAAACAGAAAAGGATCCTCGAATGGTAGCGATGCATTCTTTGATGCTATGGCCCACCAGGTCTTTCAATCAGCCCCAAACTGCTACCCAACGGTTAAACCACTGTAGGTAAGAGGGTAGACGGCTTGGATCAAACATAAACGTCAAAGTAGGGCCTACACTAGGGGGCCACCCCAAGAGCTTCACCTTTTTCTTTCTTTCTTTCTCTTTTTTTTTTTATACAGAGACGTCCAGCGTCCCAGATGCTGGACGGTGGGTCTCCTCTTTAAAAATATAAATCGTGGTGGGCCTTTATGAAGTGGGCCACCACTCACGGATGAAGGGGGTACAACCTGCAAGGTGGGCCCCACTTGAAGGACTCTTGGATAAAATGGATACCTCGAGGTGAGGTCCATTCAAGTGGGCCACACAACCTTATCACATAAAAATAAAATAAAACAAAAAGAAAAGAAATAAGAGAGAGAGAGAGAGAGACATGGAGAGTGGGACACAGCTTGTGATGGAAGGACCCCATCATTATGGGCCCTCCCTTGCAATAAATCATACAACAAGTGGGCCTTAAAGCATGTGGGACCACCGAAATTTAAAATCAACGGTGGGGATCCTTTCCCCACCAACATGGACGGTCTAGATGACTTTTGAAGAGAAAATAAACATCATGATGGGGTCCATGGAGAATGGCCCCATCATGGAACGATCATGATGATCCAAATGGTCCATCAGCCACATATTAGGGTCCCAAGTGAGATCCACACCATGGATCGGTGGGCCTCACTTAGTCCACCATAAAATTAAATAAATCTACACTATAGAGGCACCCACCGTCCGATCTTCTCGCTCATAGGGGTTCCTGGCACCTAAGCTTCAACTTCAATGGTTAAGATAAAGAATGGAGGGTTGAGATGGGAGATTTTGGGGTAGGAAGGTGGGCCACTTGGAGCTTGGGAATTTTAAAAAATTCCATACGTGGGGGTCTTTGTTGCTTGGGATTTTTGAAATGAGAAAGAGAGAAAGAGAGAGAGTGATGTAAAGGGAGAGAGAGAGAGTGATGGATGGATGGGTGAGTAATGGTTGTGTAAGAAAAGCTTGACTTTTGAGGCTTTTGTGTAAGAGAGGTATGGGTGGTGAAGACTTTTGTGGCTTTTTGTGTAAGAGAGGTATGGGAGATGAAGACTTTTGTGGTTGCTTGGGAAAAGGGATGGAAGTGATGTGTACTTGACATGTGATGGATTGATGGGTGATTGATTAATGGGATTGATGTGATTGATGTGACACATCGTAGAAATTTCCTTGGTTTTCGCAACGCGCGGCGTTTTCTCGCACCGAACGTTGGCCCATATCTCTTGATCAGAGTATCGCCTCGGCGCGCGAGTCACGGCATCGGAACCGCAACCACGACGCGGTCGTTGTGGTATTGGTCTCGGGCTGAGTCGACTCGGGTTGTCAGCATATGAATCAGGGTCGTGCGTCGATATCGTTTAAGGGTCGAAGGTTGCCAGAATTCGACCGGTAAGACCGCGGAAGTGTACGGAAAGGTAAGGACCAAGATACGGGTCTTACATCATCCAAGTCTGTCGGTTGTTATCCAGCATTGAAAACATTAAGATTAAGCTTCATGTTACCAAAATACAACTTCATAACTTCATCCCTGTAATTTATGATAGCATTGGATATGGCTAAGAATGGACGTTCCAAAATAATCGGGATTTGATTAGTAGGATTCTGGATAGGCTGAGTATCTAAAACGATGAAATCCACTAAAAAATAAAACTTATCAACCTGGATTAGTACATCCTCAATAACACCACGGGGCACCTTGACAGATCTATCAACTAGTTGTAGTGTTATTTTAATTGGTTTCAGCTCACCAAGTCCTAGCTGCTCATATATAGAATATGGTAACAAATTAACACTCGTCCTTAAATCAAGCAATGCCTTCTTAATCTTATGCTCTCCTATGACACAAGAAATGGTAGGAGCTCCTGGATTCCTAAATTTAGGAGGGGTGTTGTGTTGAATCATGGAGTTGAGTTGCTCTGCAAGGAAGACCTTCTTGTGAACATTCATCTTATGCTTTTTAGTGCATAAATCTTTAAGAAACTTAGCATAAGCAAGGACTTGCTTGATAGCATCAAGCAATGGTATGTTAATTTGCACTTACTTAAACATCTCCAATATATCATTAAAGTTGTTTCCTTTCTTAACTGGTATCAGACGTTGAGGAAAATGTGCTTTAGGTACATAAGATGGCACATAAGTGGTTTCTGGAGGGTTAGAGAACTTTTGGACTTTGGATGCACTAGTATGTCTCTCCGCTTCATTTTATTCTTACGATTTGAAATTTGATTCTTCCCTAAGCATCTCTACTTTATTCTCGACCTGTTTACCAGACCTAAGGGTAATGATAGATTTGGCTTGCTCATGATATTGTTCTTGATTTGAGTTAGAGTCAATCTCATACTGTCCTTTTAGATTTGCCATAGGTTGACTAGGGAACTTGCCCTTCTCTCTCTCACTCAATGTGACAGTAAGTTGACCTAACTGTACTTCCATCTTGGCAATGGATTGTGCATTTGCATGTAAGCTTTGCTGGTTAGCTAGTAAAATTTGTTGGGTATCTTTTTAAAATTGAAGTGAACTCTGCATAAAAAGATTGAGTATATCCTCAAGAGATAGTTTCCTAGATTGTGGAGGTACTTGTTGATACTGTGGAAACTGTTGAAGCTATTGACTACCAACTTAGGGGTAAGGTTGCATAAGAGGATTTTCAGATGGTCCTCCTTGTTGTGGTCCTTTAGTCCAAGAAAAATTTGGATGTCTAGCCCACCCTGGGTTATAGGTGTCTACATAAGGATCATTCTCAGTTCTCCGAAAGGTGTTAATGGCATGCACTTGTTTAGAGAGAAATTTCAGAAATGCTGCACTAGATGGATAAGACTGTGTAGGATGGGTAGGATTGGAACATATAACACATGATTCGATTTGATTTGTATTTGGAGGTTCATTATTTAACATCAAAGCATCGACTTTCTTTGTCAGGCTATCAATTTTGGCATAAAGATCTGGTGTGACTCCTATCTCATATATACCCCCTTTCTTCTGTGGTTGGGGACTTCTTTCACCTCTATTTGAATAGTCCCATTGCTGGGAGTTTTAACATAAGGTTTTAAAGAAATTCCAAGCTTCGACATCGCTTTTGGTCATAAATGACCCTCCACTGGTGGCATCAACCATGTGACGGTTTTGGGGTGTCAAATCGTCATAGAAGTATTGAACCTGTTGTCACTTCTCAAAACCATGGTGTGGACATTTAAGAAGCAAGTCCTTCCATCTTTCCCAACATTCATGAAAGTGCTCACCCTCTTTTTGTGTGAAATTAGTAATTTCCCTATGGAGGGCATTAGTTTTATAAACAGGGAAGAACTTATTTAAGAACTTCTTAGAAAATTGGTCCTAAGTAGTGATAGACCCTACTCCTAGAGAATTCAACAATGCTTTCGCCTTATCCTTCAAAGAAAAAGGAAAAAGGCACAAACGGATCGAATCATCTGAAAAGTTTTGGAACCTAACGGTAGAGAAAATGTCTAGGAATTCTTTCACATAATGATATGGATCCTCATTATCTAAACCAGAGAAAGAGGGAAACAATTGTATTACCCCAAGCTTAATTTCAAAGTGTGTTGTCGTGGTAGCTGGCAATATTATGCATGAAGGTGCATTAAATTGGACAGGAGCTGAATAATCTCTAAAAGCTTTAATTTCATTCTCGTCCGCCATTTCAAATAGGATGTTTCTAAATCTTCTACGAAAGGTTCTTTATATTTCAGAATTAAAAGGTGCTAGTTCTATGTTCGGAGATTTATGTCCTAGTATAAACTGAATTATTGCAATGTAGGAAAGAAAACTAAACTAAACTAAGATGCAACCTAAGAGAAATAAAACTATAACTAAAATTTATGAATTCCTAAAAATAAGATAAAACTATGTAAATAAGAATTGGAAGAAAGAACCCAAAAAAGGAGATGATCAATGACCGACGAATTGGGAACTCCTCCTTCGCTTTAAAGATAATTTTATTCTGTAGCTTCCTTCCTCAATTCCTGTAAACAAATTATATTTTTTTAAAAAAATAAATAAATTAAGTTTTCTAAATAATGCAAGAAAAATCCTAAGATTATGAATTATGATAAGAGAGAATCCTAAATTCAATTGGACCGAAATAGTCCTTGGTAACGGCTCCAAAAACTTGATGTTTTATTTAAACCAATCTGATTTAAATGATTTTAAACTCACAAGTATACGAATCAGATGTAGATATGATACGTATTACGAGATCGTTCCCACGAGAACTGGTTGTCACAATTCGAAATTTACGATTCTTCTTAACTAATCCAATAAATAATTGAGCTATTGATTAAGTAAACTAATGAAAATCAATGTAAAATAAATGAGAACAATGAGAAAAATTTAATCAAGGAGAATACTAGGACTTTTGAATCCACCCCTAATTATCCTGACCCTTGTTTTACTTGTTGATTCACCTTGATTCAGATTGATATAAATTTAATAAATAAAGCACACTCTATGTCCTTGGTCGGGCACATAGAATGTATAATCCCTTAAAGCATAAGGATCACATCTTTCCATCCATGGTCAGGCATGAAGAGATGTAATTCCTATTTCTTTCTCTATAGGAAACTTGTTCATGGTCAGACACAAGCACGTAGAATAAGATTCCAAACAACATCCACATCTAGACTTTGGTTATGCTCATAGAATGGAAAAGTACATAATTTTCAGTTAAGCGCACTAGAGAAAGAAATAAATCAATCAATTCAGATAAAATCAACACATAACAAGAGTCATTCAAATTAAGGGCTTCATCTCAGCCCTATCTAAGAAATTAGCAATCCATGGAATCAACTAGAAAGAAGAAAAAATAAAATTGATAAAATAAAGACATCCTTCTCTCCTTTTTTTCTTCTCTCTCTCTCTCTCTCTTTCTTCTCTTTCTTCTCTTCCTCCTCTTTATTCTCTTTCTCCTCTTTTCTCTCCCCAAACTCTCCTCTCCAAGCTCTGGCTCCCCCTGTTCTCTCCACGTCCTCCTTTTATAGCTGCTGGAGGGGCGGTGGAATGGCTGGAGTCAGTGGAAAGGCTACACAGCAGAAGGCAGTTGTTGTGCTTAAAGACTTTTCACAGCCAGGAAAACGGTGCTACAACTCCACATTTTCCTTACCTTCTTTCCCAAAGATCAACGTCGCCTGTGACATTTTTAGTAGACCTTCATGATGAACGGTCCAGATCACTGGTCGGACTTACGGATAGTGGGCCATGTTAGTCGTGAAAACCGGATAACGTTCGGTTGCGAAAACAGGGTTGATCCTTACTACCTCGCTTGGTGGGCCCCTGATCAGCGTCAAAAGTGAAATTTAATCCGTCCATTAGATTTGTAATGAAATTTCAGTTGAATATGGGTGGTTTTAGGTTGTTATTGACGTGGCCCAAGGAAGTAATCACGCTGCAACTGTTTTGAACGTTGCAGGGCTGTTTGTTCGAGACTGTTAAAACCAGCACGTGTGCTTGCATGGATGAAAACATTCAGCATGTTTTTGACTAGTTCAATCGCCTCTGTATGATGGACGGCTTGGATTAATCCCATGGGTCATGATGGAGGTCCACTGCAAATCAAACGGTGCCCTTGTTTCACGCTCGAAGAAACGAAAGTTTCCGTTTTTAAATGGGAGTCGGTGGGGTCCATGAACAATGTCAACAAGTAAATCCACTCTGTTCATTCAACTTATGGCGAAAAAGCAATTAGAAATTTATACTTTTTCTTGAGTTTAGTGCGGCCCACCGTATCAAACATTCCCATCGTCTATCCTACGTTTGATCGCTTTCTTCCTGTATGTACGTGCATGAAACCAAAAGGAAAGCTAGGATGGGGTTGCTCCCACTCTCAGGAGAGTATAGACGGTTTCGATCATTCAAATGGATGATGGGTGGGCCCCACTACCTAAAAACGATCAGGCAGCTTACGAAGGAAGGAAATTTCCTTCTTTCTTTTCTTTTTTTTTTTCAGTCAGAGACGGTCACTGTCTCTGCGTTTGTCATGCAAGGCTAGTGCACTTGTGCACTATGCACGCCTGTCTCATATGGGGTCCACATATGATGTTCGCGAGAAATCTGCACCGTCCATCTGCTGCATCATCGAATTTAAGGGGTTGAGACCAAAGTTGAAACATATTTAGATTGCAGACGGGCCTAGAATCTGAATTTTAGGGGCTGATCTATCTGTTTGGCCACTTCCATAGTGATCTGATGGATGAAATTTAATATGTACGATTAATTTATGGCCCCCAGGCCATGTATGAAGTTTCGGACCGAATGGATGGTTGGAACCATATGATCTTGCATTCTGGCTGCTTTTAGGGCCTCTTTAACGTGAATGACTTGATTTTCTCAGACCCCTGGCGTGTAAATTCATCAATCTTGATCCTCTGGAATCCGTCCCTTGCTTTGGTGACTTCGGAGCATCAAATCCATGCTTTTAGTACTCTTTTTCAGTCCAAGCTCCTGATTACACCCTACATCAAAAACACGATTAAAATAATCTGTTAAGCATATTCATGTACATAAAATCAGGTATGCAATATTAAACCCTTATCACACACCATCTCCTTGCATGTTTCTATAGCCGCAACATATTCTGCTTCCATCGTACTGATAGATACTATCTTCTGTAACTGAGAGACCCAACTGACTGCAACACTACCCAGAGTAAAGACATAATCTGTAGTGCTTCTTCTACTGTCGATATCTCCTGCCAAATCTGAATCCAAGTAGTCTTGTAACTTGATTTCTGATCCACCATAGCACGACCCTACATCCTTAGTACCTACTAAGTATCTGAGGACCACTTTACAGCTTCCCAAAGTT
Source organism: Magnolia kwangsiensis (assembly GCA_037074715.1). Lineage (NCBI taxonomy): Eukaryota > Viridiplantae > Streptophyta > Magnoliopsida > Magnoliales > Magnoliaceae > Magnolia > Magnolia kwangsiensis. The sequence continues at coordinate 14,817,483 of CM073572.1, read as the reverse complement.
CCTTCCCAGGGTTGTTCATGAACCTGCTAACAACTCCTACTGCTTGAGCAATGTCTCACCCCGTGCTCACCATAACATACATGAGACTCCCAATAGCTGACGCGTATGGGATTTTAGTCATGCAGTCCCGTTCCTCCTGTATCTTTATGCCTTGTTCCTTAGATTGCTTGAAGTAGTTAGCTAATGGAGTACTAACTGGCTTAACACCTCCCATATTGAATCGATCAAGTACCTTGACTATGTACTCTACTTGTGACGAAACCAGCTTCTTGTTTTTCTATCACGTTTTATCCTCATGCTTAGGATTTATTTTGCAGCTCCTAAATCCTTCATGATAAATTTTTTAGACAGTTGTCTTTTAAGATCTAAGATGTCTTTCATGCTTGAACTGGCTACAAGCATATCATCAACGTATAAAAGAAGGACGATATTCAACGTATCAAACTTCTTCCAGTAATAACAGTGGTCTGCATGACATCTCCTAAAACTGTTTCCCAACATGAAACTGTTGAACTTCTTATACCACTGCCTTGGGGCCTGCTTCAGGCCATATAATCTCTTCTTCAGTCTGCACATCTTCTTCTCCTTTCCTAATGTCACGTATCCTGTCGACTGATGCATATATATCTCTTCTTCAAGGTCCTCATGAAGAAAGCCTATCTTAACATCTAGCTACTCTAAATGTAAGTCCTCTGTAGCCACTATACTTAAGACCATGCGAATCGTTGACATTTTCATCACAGGTGAAAATATTTCAGTAAAATCGATACCTGCTTTTTGTTAAAACCCTTTCACAACCAATCTAGCCTTGTACCATTTCGAACCATCGTGCTCCTCCTTCAGTCTGTAAATCCACTTATTATGAAGAGCTTTCTTATCCTTAGGTAGAGTGACTAGCTCTTATGTACGATTAGAGTCAAGAGAGTCCATCTCCTCATTCATGGCATGCTCCCACTTAACCCATGTATCTGACTATAATGCCTCTTCAAAATACTTTGGCTAACCATTATCTGTCAGCAGTAGATAATGTAAGAAGAGTGAGTATCAGACCGTGGGTTTTCTCTCCCGAGTAGACTTCCTCACAACCGATGTATTCGGATCTGCCTCATAATGCTCCTATGCATGATCATCCTGTGGCGCTTTAACACCCGTGTCTGGTAACTCTTCCAACTCTATAAATTTCTTTTCCTCGGCCTTATTTTCTTGCATGTTGTCCTTATGCATCACTTTTTCATTAAAAACTATGTCCTTGTTTCTGATAATTTTTTTATTTTTTACATCCCAAAACTTATAGCCAAAATCATGCTGCCCGTAGCCTATAAACGTGCACCTCCTAGACTTCGCATCCAGTTTATTTTTGTGCTTTGCATCAATGTGAACATATGAAGTGCAACTGAACACTCTGAGATATACAAGATTTACTTCTTTTCCAGTCCACGTTTCTTCTGGTAGCCCACCATCCAATGGTGCTGAGGGACTTCTATTGATAAGACATGTGGCAGCATTTATAGCATCTGTCCAAATGTCTTAGGCAACCCTGCATTTAACCTCATGCTCCTGGTGCACTCAAGGATGGTCCTATTAATGCGCTCGGCCACACCATTCTGCTATGATGTCCCTGGAATCATTTTTTGATGTTTGATTCCATTTGTTATACAATATTCATCAAACCTCTTAGCGCAGTACTCTCCCCCATTATCAGATCTGAGACATTTTACTATTTTACCTGTCTCATTTTCTACCATAACTTTTCACTTCTTAAATACATCAAATACATCAGATTTATGTTTTAAGAAATAGACTTATAGTTTTCTACTAGTTTTATTAATAAAAAAAATAAAATAACGTGAGCTACCAAGAGATAATACCTGTACCGTTCCCATACATCAGTGTGTACAAGCTCCAATAGATGCATTTTTAGAGTGCGTCCTATCTTCTTGAAGCTTATCTTCTTCTACTTGCCATACACACAGTCCTCATAGAATTCCAAGTCAATAGACTTCAGCCCTGGTAGTTTTCCCTTTGATAATAGTACTTTCATCCATTTCTCACTCATATGTCCCAATCTCTGATGTCATAACTGCTCATTTACTTCAATTGATGTGACTGCGAGTGAACTATACAATCCTTAAGTCACGTATAAAGTACATTCCTTTTTGCCTCGAGATATCACCAATGCACCTTTTGTGATCTTTCAGGAATCACTGGTGAATGTCGTCACATAACCGAGATCGGCCAACTGCCCCATTGAGATTAAATTTCTTCTTAAACTCGGTACATGTCTGACATCCTTCAATTTCAATGTCGTTCTGTCTTTCTGATTTATATGAATGTCTCAATTTTCAATGATACTGCACGATTCATTATCACCCAAGTAGATTCTCCCGAAGTCACCTGACACATAATCATGCAAAACTTCCTTACATGAAGTGACATGAAACGAAGCACCCGAGTCTATAACCCAAGACTCATTCCTTACATCAAGAAACAAGATCAACACCTCTATGTCACTCTCCTTAGATAGATTCATTGAATCATTCCAGCCTTGAGAGCTTCCTTCTTATTTCTTAAGCGTCCTGCAACCACGTTTCATGTACCCCGTCTTCTCATAATGCCAATACCCGTCTTTATCCTGCGTTCCCTTGGACTTCTTCCTCGACTTAGAATGTCCATATTTATTGCCTCATTTGTTCAGCGATCTTCCTCTTCCTTCAACGTTTAGAGCATTCCCTGAATCTCCCGAAACTACTGATGCCTTTCTTCTAGATTCTTCACCGAGAATTAGACTGGCCACATCATTAAATTTCAGCTTTGTGGACCTTGAAGAATTGCTCACAGCAATCACCAAACCATCCCAACTGTCTGGCAAACTGGACAAGATCAATAATGCCCTGACCTCATCTTAAAAAATAATGTCAACAGATTCAAATTGGCTCGTGACTGTGTTGAACTCGTTTAGATGTTTACTCACGCTCCCACCATCTGACATCTTCATATTGAATAATTGTTTCATAAGATGAACCTTTTTAGACACAGAAGGTTTTTCATACATGGTGGCTAGGGCTTTCATTAATTCTTTTATAGTTTTCATCTTGGATATGTTGAAAGCGACACTCTTAAACAAAGAGAGACAGATCGTTCCTAAAGCCTTCCTATCCAGTAAAAACCATTCATCATCAGTTATCTTTTTCGGTTTCTTCTCTTTTCCTCCTAAAGGAATATAGAGATCCTTCTTATACAGATAATCCTCTATCCGCATCTTCCAGAAGGAAAAGTTTGAACCATTAAACTTCTCAATTTTATTTTTTCCTTCTTCCGTCATCACTCCCAATAAAACTAAACCAAGCTCTGATACCAGTTGTTGCATAGCCCACCATCAATGCAGTGGACTGAGATCTAATCTCGGGTCTCACTCACAAACAATAAATATGAAGAAATATAATCTAGAAATAGATCAAAGCAATCCAAATAAACTACAAGACAAGATATATGTGAAAAAATTCAAAAGTATGGTAAAAAAACCATGGATGCAAACTTTTACTATGAAGAAAAATAAAGATTATAAGGTAAAATACTAATCTCTCCCTTAGAAGAATATAGAAAACCCTTGCCCACACCTTAAAATTATTTTTTAATAATTTAATCCCCTAAAAAAGTCCTAAAGACACCTATATATATAGTTTAGACAACTTCTCTTTCGCACCCTTGCGAAAGGCGACATAGGAATCCGCAGTCCGCATCAGATTCGGAAACGAATCTGCGTAACCACGACCTGTCAAGCAACTATACAACCGGTTGAGCGGACCCCACGATTGGTCAGCACCTTGGACCCAAAAAAACTGATGCTTGTTGGAGTTTGAGTCGAGCCAGTCTACGACTGGTCACGACTGGTTGTGTGGGCCCCATGACCGGTCAAACAGGAGCCACGACCGGTCATGCGTGACCCCAGATGTGGCTCCACTTCTCAACAAAAGAGGGAGGATGACCATCGGATGAGAGGGAGGACTGAGAGAGAGGCGCACGGGTCGAGTTTTCAAAAGGGGTAGGGGCGTAACTAGGGTTTTTTTTTTTGAAATGGGTACATATACTACATGAGTCGAGTTTGAGTTGAATCAATTTCGAGTACTATTTAAGTCGAGTCAAGTCGAGCAGAGTCAAGCTCGTGCTTGGCTCGAACTTAATTTGAGTGCCAAAAATCAGCTCGTGCTCGGCTCAAACTCATTTCAAACCGAGTCATGTCGAGTATTTTTGAGTTGAGTCGAGTGAGTTATCGAGCTAACTCTGCTCATGTACAACTCTAGGTTTAAGTACCCATGTAATGTCTGCAAAAGAAACAAAAAAATAAATATATAAAGGATCATTTTACACCATGAATTTAAGGGATTTCAAATTCCTTAATATGTTTGAGACAAAGTAATTGGAGTTTTCAAATCCCCTCAAAACAAGGGTTTTAAATCCAAGATGAAATCTTAAATTATATCTAAAATCCTTCCAAAGGTTGCATGTGTAATATGTGTGTCACTAGGCTATTAATCTATTTGGACACATGACCCTTCGATAGTATCCCAAAACAATCAAATTATCAATTGAATCACTATAATTACTTTAATACAATGATTTGCGATGTCCAATCATTGTCCATGTAAATCAATAGTTAAAATTCATTGGTTAGTTACTTGGATGTGATCTTGCACTTGTGGCCCATCAAAACTTAGAATTTCACCATTTTATGGTAAAATATATATTTTAATGAGCTTATGATAACCATTATATCAAACATTACATACTTATACTAATTAGAGATATTAAAGTTGATTTTATAATTAAATTCAAACCCCTATAAATACACTATACATAGTTACTTTTGAATAATCTCTGATTCTGAATTCAGGGTTCCCAACAAAATAAGATGATTTTAAATTAAGGGCGTGTTTGGATGTCAGGCCCATATGGTAATGTATCATATATAGTAATTAAATATGACACCGAAGTCGATCCGATCCGATCCAAACAGCGTCACATGGTACGCAGGCTACCCGAGTACGTCGCTAGCCCAATTTCTTAAGATGACACGTCTTGTAAAACATTACTATAACGCAGGCGTCTGTCCAGTGCAATGATACCACTACACCGCCATAGCAGAAGGAAAGAGGTAAAACATCCCTTCAGTATTTTTAAGAAATTCTCCGGACCATCATCGTTTACCATCGACTCTCTCTTCTCATCTCTCTGGTTATCTCAGGTGAATCCCACCCTCCTCCCCTCACTCCTCCTGTCGTGCATCTCTCCAAATACCTCCACCACCGCCTCTGACTGGAACCGATTGAATAGAATTCGAGGAACATCCTGACTGCCGCCATTCCTCTCGCCTTCTTCCCTGCAGACATTACAGGTGGGTGATTTCGCGATTACAGGTAATAAACAACCTAATAACTCGATTCTCTGAAAAAGATTTTCCGTTTGATGTAGTACGATGTTATTATGTTAAATACTTCTTCATCTCTCTGTTTACTCCCCAAACACCCAATGTACATACCTCTTGGATATGCATGTGTGGGTTGAGTAATGACCATGGTGAGGATTCACGCTTAGTCGATGAACCCTGTGTGAAGGCTATCATTGAGGAGATATTCCTAGCAGATGAATCTTTTCTTTTCACTACGTATCTGCAGTGTATCCGATTGGTAGATTCATGTCACCGCGACATGCGACTTGACCTGTGCATGTCAATGAACAGGGCGTATTGATCTTTGAAGCGCCTCATAACCATTTGCGAATACTCTATATAAACTATCTTTATCTTCCTTCTTCTCTCATTCAATTCCATCCTTAAATACTGAACTGGATCGTCCACTCCAGGTCTTCTGCATTAGGCCAGGTATTACCTCTCTATCTATATCAGCAATCTTTTACAATGTATCGAACATGCTTTATCTCATTTGAAACGTTCTGTAGCCTGCTTGATCGCCTTTTTTAAAGGCGCATAATGTATGTATGTTTTATGAACATTTCCTCATTTTTTTGGGCATGAAAAAATATGTGAATATATTGTCAGGCTATCCTAATTGATGTGGTTGCTATTACTAATATATATTTTGGATTGTATTTCAAGACATGCTTGTTGGTTGCTTGATCAATGTCAGTATCCTGTGTTATCTCTGATGAATGAAAATGGTTTTCATGTTTTAGATGGAATAGATGTATGTTAAACTCGGTACTGTGTTGATAATCGAACTAATGTTTAACAGAAAAACTCTGCAAAAGATATCATAATGTTGTTGTACATTTGAAATTTTCATGACATTTCCATATGTAAATTCAAAGTAACTTGGACCTAGTAATAAGTCAGACACAAATTATCTCATGGGGTCTAGTAGTGGTGTCTCTAGTAGCGAGGGCTCATCCAATAGTGACTGGAATGAAAATGAGGTGGCAACTGCAATGACTGCAATTGCAACCTCTGCATGTGTTATGTGGACTGCCGAATATTATCATCGTTATTATTTGAAGTTGTCCTTCAAGATTGTCTTGTAGCTAGAAATAGATTTGCGAATGGAATCATAAGAAAAAGTGATGCAAACTGCCTTTCATAACTACGTATAGGGCAAAATAAATTTTTTGAGTTATGTTCTTTGTTAAGAGATAAGAATTTACTGTGTGATACTAAAAGGTGCAGTTTAGAGGAACAAGTTGTCATGTTCCTGCATACAATTGGCCACAACGTGCGAAATCGGGTCATTGGTAATCAGTTTTCAAAGTCTGGAGAGACAGTGAGTCGACACTTCAATAGGGTTCTTCAAGCTGTAATTGGTCTTTATTCGAAATATGTCAAGTTCTCAGGCTTACATATTCTAAAAGAGATATTCGATAATTCAATGTGGAGCCCCTATTTTCAGGTAATACGATCCCATAATATTGAAATACTGATAAAGTTATATTATCGTTTGTATAATAATGACCTAAATGTTAGATGAATGTTGCTTGTAGGATTACATTGGGGCACTCGATGGCACCTACATTCCAACCTATTTGCCGAAAGGTAAAAGTATAACTTTTCGTAATTGAAAAGGTGTTCTATCACAGAACGTAATGGCAGCATGTATGTTCGATATGAAATTTGTATATGTGCTAGCGGGTTGGGATGGTTCAGCCTCCGATGCTCATGTATTGTAAAATGTATTAATTCGTCGCCCTGATTGTTTCCATATCCCTCATGGTAATTAATGACACTTGTTGATTCATGTACATATATAGGATGTAATTGTTCACATGCTTAATTCTCATATATTATTTTTTTAAAGAAAATATTATGTTGTGGATGTGGGATATGCCCACTCTCTTGATTTTATGGCACCTTATCAAGGTGTTCGGTATCATTTGAATGAATTTCCTACAGGAAGGAAGCCTGCAAATATGAAAGAACTATTCAATTATCATCATGCCCAGTTGAGAAATGTTATCAAACATTGTTTCAATCTGTTGAAGGGTCGATTCCCTATTTTGTAGATAACACCACAGTTCAAGTTTATAACACAAGTAAAAATTATTATAACTGGCTGTGTACTGTACAATTTCATTTGTATTTCTGGTGAAGATGATTTTTATGAAGCAGTTGAGGCCATATTAGAGATGGTTCTAAGGAAATCTCGCCTTCCCCTATCGAGGTCAATAATGCTGACGAAGATCGCGCGTTGACTGGTCTGACAGATCGTGCAAGAGATGAGTGGATCAAAAAAATGGATCAAATTGCGCAGAGGATGTGGAATGACAGCCTTCCTCGTACCTGGCGACGATGTTAATTTTTCTTTTTTTATGTCAAGTATTAAGCTATTTTCTGTAACAACAGATTTTTACTGTTTTGTTGGTCATTTGGTGTACTCTTGGGAACTTACGACTATTTTCATTTTCATTTTCTTATGAAAGGACTTCATGATGTCTGACAGTTTAATCGATTATTATCACTCAGTTTGCAATGTATAATCTTAGTATGCCTCATACTTATATTTCTTGTCCACATGCTTGTTTCTTTCGGACTACTTTTCATTAATTGTTAATACTTCGTAGGTAATATGAACTTCCTACGGAGTTCCAACAAAATAGGCAAAGATAAGAATGCGTTAGCATCGCCGTCAAAATGCAAAGGCTCTACCAATAGCCCCCTGACATCACCTAGCAAAATATTTAGAACATCAGCTACAACCAACTCAGCAGCATCACTAGTGTCTCCAATCGAAAAAAAATCAAAGATATGCACGCCCGAAGAAAACTGTTTGCATATAATGGACTAATGCGATGGACAACGTATTGGTTGATGCTCTAGTTGAGTAGGTAAATCTGAGTCATAAGAGCAACGTCGGCTTCAAGCCGGAAGCGTACAAAGCAACTATGACTGAAATAAGTGTCAGATGTGGAGTCTAGCTAGAGAATAAACATATATCTAACCGCCTGCGCACTTTGAAAAAATTCTACTGGGCTGTGAAAGATATGTTAAATGTGAGTGGTTTTGGTTGGGATCCCGTTATTAAAATGGTCATTGCTACTGATGATGTCTGGGAGGCCTATATTGACGTAAGATACATGCATTCTCTATATAATGCTGAACAAGTAATATATGCATAGCTGATTAAAGAAAATTGAAGTTGTTGCAGACAATATCAATCCTATGCATATCTCTATGCATTTTAGATGCATTACCCAAATTTCAGCAATGCATATCTGAAATTTAATGAACTGAATGGAGTGTTATTTTGTATAAATGGTCTTGTCGAATATAATGTTTCAGCTATGCATATCTGAGAAGAGAAAATGGTTGTTACTAATGATTTTGTCGACTCTATACCTGATTTCAAAATGATTATAGACTGAGGGGATATCAGATAGATATCTCTGAAATGAAATTACATGTTCAACCTTATTTTCTTTGGGTGGACATATCTGATTATATAGTTGTTGGGTTGCTAACTTGTACTTTTTTGTTCTTGCAGTCCCGCCCATATGCGAAAAGGGTACGAGGAAAACATATAGATAGGTACAATGATCTGAGTTTATGTTCGGTAGTGAATGTGCGCAGGGATCTTATGCCAATACAACATACTCATCTCTCATTTCTGGACGCTGCCGCCCAAGAGATGACGTTGACTCTTTCGATGAGTTTGAAGAGGATGGCAATGATACAGTATGCCTTTCTTCAGACGATGATGATGAAAATAGTAATGGTTCGGCACGATGTCCCAATGAGGGGTCACATAAGCAGACAAAGAGGGTTCATACAGGCCCTATGGAGACTTTGTTTGGGTCTAGGAATAGTCAGACCACTGGTACTGGCACAACCCGTCAACGAAGGGTTAAACTGAGTGACCAAATAGGAGACAAGATGAGTGAAGTGGCTGAGGCTGTCAGGTCCTTAATAATTACTATGGCAACAGGAAAAACTATGACCCGTCTCCAAAAAATACTGAGCATTTTAGAGGACGTCGATGGTCTCAGCCAGGAGGACCAGGTCCGGGCTGCTAGACTGCTGTAGAAGGATATTGTTAATGCCGATTTCTTCATCAAGATGGGACATGAAAGGCGGAAGGAGTGGGTTCAAAAGCTCATCGACCGCAACATAGATATTTGAAACATCTCTATCCTGGCGATTTCTGAAACTCTTAAACAACTATTACTGAAATAGTTTCTTTTGATTTTTTTGTAATTTAAACAGGTGGTTTTTTGGATTGTTGTTTTTGGTGGGCTGGATAATTAGGGTACTACATGGGTACCAGCACCCAACTTTTAGGATCTTGTTGATAATACTTGATTAACTTTGACTCTGCAAATTGATCCTTGGTGGTAGGATTACTTCTAATATCTGTTAGCAATGAGAGTGAAATGCATGAGTGCAGGTAAAACTGATTATCTACCTCAGAACGCAGGAACATACTTCTTGATTTCAAATGTTTACATATATTATGTTTGGATGGTTTTTCATGTTGTATATGTTGTTATATGTGGTTCGAGTACCCATAGGTGGTGAAATTCCACCAGCGTGAGTGTGTGGAGTGTGTGCGCGTGTGTGTAAAAATAAATAAATAAATATGTGGACTACCTGTTCTGTTTCCTTGTAGAGAAAACTATCATCTCTTAAACAATCATATATGTACATTATCTTTTCTGTTAACTGATGTTATAAACAGTCTGCACTTTATCATTGTTGTAGTATCACTTGGTATGAATTAGGATATGTATATTTTATTTTTCTTGCAAGGATTGTATTAAATTCCATGATTTCATGGGATTGAATATCGGTTCATCAATTCATAAATACCTACTGATAAGGTAAGACCCGAGATTGGGTGTGGATGGAAGCAGTTGTATTTATTGTTGTTTCTGATTCTTCTAATAACAGTTGAACATATAGAAAACTGCTGGCACATGCTATATTCACTTCATTGTACTATGACTGTTATTTGGAATGTTTTTTTAGCAACGTAGGGGGAAATACTACATAGTCTTTGTTGGCAGACATCCTGGATTATATTACAAGTGGAAGGATGCACAAGCACAGGTGGAATGCTACAACGGATGTAGGCACCAATCGTACAAGTCATATGAGGAGGCTGCGAAAGCTTGGCAGGATTTTCAGGTACTGATAAGAAACCTATGTTCAGATGGATCCGGAACATCGTTAGCCTTATTGTTTGAGAAGCGATTTGTATACCATCTCCATCATACATTTGAATATTGTGTTTTTAACTGTTTGTCAAAGCACATACTAGAATCATGAAAGACCGACCACATGCTAAAATTATGATGGGCCCACCAAGAGATTTCAGACTGAAGCTTCTCCTCCTCAGGGTTCGGTTCATCGGCAAGAGGATTTTGTTGGGATGCAATCTCCATGCAAATAGCACACAGGCTTGATAGGGGAACATGGTGAAAATGGGATGATGAATGCGCTAATCAAAGTTGTGATTAGGGTGTTGCTGATTTATGTAGCCGTTGCCTGGATCATTTCTTCTATCATATCTTAAACATATAGTTGCAGGGCTATGTCTATGTTGGTTGTAAACCTTTCTTCAAGTCAAACTATGTCCACTGTTTTTATGTAGCAAGTTTGCATTATGTTTCTTCCACCATCTGTGTCGGGTTAGCAGCAGCTGTAGTATTGTCTATTACTTCCAGTCAGATTGTTTGGATTTTTTTGAAAGATAAACGCTCCTTTTTTTTCATTTTTTTTTGTGGTTTTTTTTTTCTTGTTGTGAACGGGAATCATGGTACATTTCTGTCTGGTTCAACTCTAGTCCGTTGAAATCTGGACCGTCCTATCTGGATTGATACCAATCTAACTGATTATATTGAATATATCCAGGATATATAAATCAGGTGGACTATTGGGGTTTTACTTACGTCATCATGGTGGGGCCCACATTGACTTTGGACAGGAAATACATCATGTGAGGGCTGGATGTCTGTATACAATTTTCCTCTCACGGCTCACATTAATTCCAGACCCATGTCATGCTTGGGAAACAGTGGGGCTGATGACCACTCCATTCTCAAACACTGATTTCGGAAACCATGGTAAGAGTGCAATACGAATGCACTCTTATCCAAACATTGTGAGTGGTTTGCAATTTGCACACACATTAGTGTTGCAAGACCACTAGTACCTTGATGGGACAGTTTTACTTCCCTATACAATACTATATGTGAATCCAAACACGCCCTAAGGGGGTTTCAAATACAGGGGTTCCAAATCCACACTCCCAAACAGGCGACCCCGTGACTTGGAATAACTTGCTGGGTGACTCAGCCCACCCCCATTTCCAATTCTGACAAATCGAGAGCGTGGTACAGTAAATCAGACCATTGATCTGCTGATTGACATCTTGGATGGACCATGTCCCAAAAAAAAATTCAGCTTGGAACAATTCAGCGACCTATGCTATGTCTATGAAATGAGTACTGTCGTATTTTTGTCTTCTTAGCTGTTTATTAGAGTATCAATGTGTCCCCATCCTGAAAATTATTTGGAGTATGGTCCATTCAAAGTGGTCCATAACTCCGATGATTCTGGGTCGATTTGTTCCCGACCCGTTAAACTCGGACGAGTGATTAAACCATGGTATACTCTAGAAGGCACAACATATGACCATTATTACTGCCTTACAAAATTAAATCAAGCTCGCCGGTTATTAGACTAAAGCCAAACAATAGAAAAGAGCAGTGGAGTGAATGGAGCTATAAAGAAGGTACATAAGCCCCATCTTCAGACAACCCTCTCTCTTCACTCACAGACTTTCTAGCTTGTAATTAGGTGTTTAAACCGGCTGGAGGCTTGAAGTATCAATGCATGGGTTAGTGATAGATGCTCTGCGGTTCAACACTGAAGTCATGGGTTCTGGTGTCTATGCACCGTATGTGTTTAAATAAATACTAAGAATAATAATAATAATAATAATTAAAAATAAAAACTGGCTGGAGGCTCATGTTTGAAAAGAAAGGTCGATTATAGATCAGTTAATGTGAGCATGCAACATTGATGGAAAGGCTATCCAGACCAACAATTTCTAACTTATTATGACCAATTGAATATGCCACGTCGATGGTTGGTAGGCTGAATGAGATATTTTGAGAAATCAAACATTTTTAGAAAGAATTTGAATCCTCTACTTGCCACAAATAGGAATTTTCTATTTGTGGCAATGTGATTGGACCACATCACCATAGACTTTTAATGTAACAGTGCGGACAACATCAGTAATGTTATGGACCAATCACAATAGAAGGAACAATCACAATGGAAGAAAATAAGAAATTTCTATTTGTGATAAGCAAATGATTCAAATTAAAAATAAAATTGCAAACCTCTGGTCGAATTGTTGAAGATGATAAGTTGGAATGTACAATCTCAAAAGCCCACCAACATCATCAACAAGGGTACTCCAGAGCTGCTGCTCCTAAAAAATCTCTGATAATAGGAGAAAGTGACTGACAATGGCAAAAGAGTGGGCCTCATCCTAGGACCTTAGATTTGTGTAGTTCTCATGCTACTTCCGAGATGTTTGAAGCTTGATTCTACTAGCAACTTGAAATTCTTTGGGGGATCATGCCTCAAGCAACTTTATAAATGCCAATTAGAGATTATTGTTAATCCTAATCCAAAATGGCAATGCAAAATGTACTTGTCATCTCATGTCTTTTGCTTCAAGACTATCCTACTATCATTCACTTTTCTATGTTTTTTAACACACGCACACATACCCCCACACACTCACGCCGTAGTGGGCTTTCACCACCTATATATGGATGCTTGAACCCTTGACCGGGTGTTGAAACTCCCAAGAGTCTACCACCCTAGCAAGAGCAAGGATCCCCTACTATCATTCAATTGTGATGCATTCCAATGTAAGAATTGAGTGTGAAATCTTCAACAATCCATCAGTTTGCTCTAAGGGTAATTTGTTTGTGTGAATAGTGGTGTACAAGGGGTTCCAACCCATGTCTCATTAGTAGACACTCAACATTGAGGTCATGGGTTTGAAGGCCCATGTGGTGTGTGTTTAAAAATAAATCTTTTTTGTAAAAAAAAAAAAAAGAAAAAAAAAAAGTGGTGCAGAAGGGGAAGTTCATCTTTCCATCTTTAAATTGTGGACGTTGACTTCAATGTATGTTAATATTTGTGTGTGGATGAGTATATAGGAGTGACATTGACATTTTATGTTTTGATTGTATCTTAGGACATTTTTGGATGAGAAAAAGAAAGGACAAGTGTAATGATTATTCAATGAATTTCAATTTTAAAGATTATATTTGGATAGTGAGGGCCTATTTGGATGAAAAAAATAAATAAATAACAAAGAAAAATGGATGTCTTTTTTCATGAGGGACGTTTCACCATGTTCAAATAATAATAATAAAAACATTGAATAGTGAAATGCAATCATCAACTACACATTATAGTCAAATTTGTAAATAGAATTGTAGAGAAAATTCTCTCCCTTACTCTTCTTAAATTTGAGGAGAGGAAGTCATACTATTATATAATGTGCTATAGTTATATGATAAGGTTTATGTTCCTTTAATTAAGGTAACCAAAAAATACATATTTTAACTACAAGTGGGTTTGCTCATGTTGGGAAGTATACAGGTAAGCATGGATGCTGAGTTTTTAGGGATTTGATTGAGATTGGACTCATTTGGAGGAGAGTTAATCAGAGGTTGGTCAGCAAAATTCTCGTGCATGAAATATTAAGTGACTTTTGTAAGAGTTTTATTTGAATCTTCACGTATTTTTCAAAAAATGCTCAAAATGAAATCCATGGAAATTTATGCTCTTGGAAAATCATCGTTAGAATTCATTTCCCACCATCTAATCACGCCTAGTTTTTTTCGATAGGGAGACAGTATGGCAATAGAAAGAAAATCTGTTAACATGACGTTTTGGGCCGTTTGATTTTGCAAGATCTTTAGAAGGTGCCTATGGTAGATTCCTTTATTAATTCACCATATGTAAAACGAGAGAAACGAGGTGTCATCTCTAGTATATGGTAACAAGGACCTATCTCTAAAGGTACTCTCCTCATCCAAGGACGTAATCTAGCAAATTTATGATGATCCAAGCCTTTCATTCATCAGATAGCAAGTTATAAAGGAGGCCAACTATCCCATCTATTTATTACACATCATAAACATGTGAAATATGTGTCCATCAAATAAAAATCATTGGGATATATATATATATATATATATATATATATATATATATATATATATATATATATATATATATATAGGCATGCTCACCTAGGCACGTGCGCACCTTTGTACACGTGTCATGGTGTAGAATCCGAACGGTCCAAAAGATGCGGAATCCCATGAAACCTTAGGTGGTGAATTTTCACCTTGATTTAAGATTTTGGTGGGCCATAGCAAAGAGAGATTCAAATCAAAGGAAGAAACTGTTTACATTTTTCATGGCCCACCAAAGTTTTGGATCAAAGTAAAAATTCATATTAGGGGATTTTATGAGGTTCTGCTTCATGTGGACCGTTCAGATTTTTGAGACTCACCAGATATGATGAGTTCTAAAAAAAGTTCGTATGTATAACGTACAAACTGGTTCGCAGGTGAGTGTTTGTGTGTGTGTGTGTGTGTGTTACTTACAATTTATAAGAATGAATGGAAAGGTTTGATCATAATCTTAGATGTATGAGCCCGCCACAAA
This sequence comes from Magnolia kwangsiensis, assembly GCA_037074715.1. Taxonomy (NCBI): domain Eukaryota; kingdom Viridiplantae; phylum Streptophyta; class Magnoliopsida; order Magnoliales; family Magnoliaceae; genus Magnolia; species Magnolia kwangsiensis. The sequence continues at coordinate 14,802,275 of CM073572.1, read as the reverse complement.
AGAGAAATCCATATACACTCCTTGTGCTATATATAGTATTTGATTATTGAGCACGGAAACATTTCTCATAGAAATTCATTATATATGTGTGTGCGTGTGTGTGTTTTTTTTCCAAATGTCTATCAAATAAAGGAAAGAAGGCCCACCTTGAACTTATGCATTACAACATTCGCAAATCAAACTGGCCCTTCTTTTGAAATTCCTCTTCTCATGAATTCAACTAGCGGTTGAAGTAATTATTAATTTTTTCTTGTTTTTACCATGTTTTACTACCTAAGTTGAATATCATTCTTTTGAGGCATTGCTCATATCGTATCTTATATTGAGAAAATTGACTATGAAAAAGTGTAATAATTATGTGTAGAATCCATTACTATTTTTGCTATTAAAACATAGTAAAACATCTCATCTTGGAGTTAAGTGTTCTCTTTGTCCTTTTTATATTTTATATTCTCTCAATAGAAACATGCCCTTGTGGACATAGTTTCAATGAAGGATGTGGGAGCATATATTGAAGAGGTGAGTTGTAGCAAATGTGACAATGTTCCACACAATGCCGGATCTAGGCGTTGTAACAAGTGGGTCCTAGTATGTGGACATGCTTTCTCCAAAAATCCGAGCCATGTAAGTGGCTAAGGTTAGAAAGCATTTTATTAAGGAAGCCTTTGTTGACGAACTCGGACACCATATAATGTTGCATTTTGTATGTAGCCCTATCCAAAGATACCTCTATTTTAAGTGATAGCTGCATCCAAACACTAGAAAGCTCACTTGGACATGGACATCTCTCTTTTAACTGGAACTTAGGAGGCACGGGTGATTTTTCCTCAATGGTGTGTGTGTGTGTGTAAATATAAAAGACCAATCCTTAATATTGACCGTTGGAAATCTTAGAATGGATGAAATTATGAGAGAGAGAGAGAGAGAGAGAGAGAGAGAGAGAGAGAGAGAGAGAGAGAGAGAGAGAGAGAGAGAGAGAGAGAGAGAGAGAAGGATAATTTTCACTTTTATTAAGAAATTGTTAGACAGGATAATTTTCATTCCATCCTTGAATCTTATTCTCTATAGTAATCGAATGCCATTCCATTACCAAATTAAAGTGCCCAAGGTCTTAATTGTACAAGAGAAAAATCTCTATCATCAACAAGAATATCTCCTTTCTCATGTAAACCTTTGATGCTAGTGGGCGTGGCATCTCAAAATGTCAAGCCAAACAAGGAAGTCATTGATGGCCATGAAAAAGGTGCACTTGCCCTTTTGGCCATTTAATAACATCCAATAGAGAAGCAATGCTACCCTTACACCTCCCACAAACAAGACAACAAAACCCCTCAAAAAAAAAAAAAAGAATAGCCCTTAAAACTGGAAAAATTAAAAAAGAAGCAAACCCTTTAAGGGCTTTGTGTTTTGCATACATCTCATCATCATCATTATACAAAAGAAAGAGATCCCATCCATTGGAGACATGCTCTGCAGAAAACCCTCTTTTCACATTTCTTCATTTCTCCTTGAAAATGGCACACATGGGCATGTGTATTAAGGTGGATTAAAGAGAGACCACAAGCAATGATGGAGAGAGAGAGAGAGAGTGAGAGAAGACAAAGGAAAACACCTTTTTCCTTCCCTTCTCTTCTAAACTTTGCTAGTGGTGGGAATGTCAGGCACTCGACCCACCTCTCTCTTCACCTGTTTTGAGAATATCTTAGTGGTCCTCACATTGCCCACTCTACAGACATTGTTAAAAAAACCCCATCATTACCAACTCCCATTTTCATTTTCTCTTCTTCCTTTTTTTTTTTCTTTTTCTTTTTGTCAAACACATGTATATGTGCTAGTATCTACGTCCCCCTTTTTGATAGATACACCCCTATTTTCTACTTTTTGTAATGGACAAGACTACAACATTGACCAAGATAGTCCAAATGGAGCCAACTAAAGTTAAATCACACTGACTGAGAGTAATTCTAACCTTGTTAAATATATATATATATATATATATATATATATATATATATATATATATATATATATATATATATATATATATATATATATATTATTGTGGTCCAATTTTATTGGGCTAAAATAAAATACTTACAATTGTCAAATCACTGGATTTTTGGGCCATGCTTTATCCACAGTAGGGCCCATATTTGGACGGTATGTATGAAAAACAGCTTATCATCACTCTACTTACAGCAAGGGCGTGTGGTGGACACACAGTAAAAAAATCCCTGTACCCAGCTGGGATACCTACCACCTTCCCACCAACATGCCACTCGTGTAGGATATCTGTACCATTAAAGCTGTAGGAACTACTGCAAAGATCACTTGGCATAAAAATCAGGCCTGTCCACTCACCAGGTTCACACTTCTGGAATCAATGGACTCAACATGATTATCTAGAGAGGTGATCTTCTTGGTGGGGCCCATCAATTTTCACGGTCTGATTTCTTAAAAAGCGGGCATGTTGGGAGAAAAGATGGCACGGCTCCACAAGTTATGGTACAGTTGCCTATGCATGATTTTCTCTCTAGATACTTGTAGAGGAATGCAAAGTTGCTAATTGCACTAGCTTCAGTTCTTCTCACACAAGGAATTTAAGAACGAGGGCTAACCTAACCTTCATGAAACCATCTCTGTAGAAAACAGGCCTATACGATCATCAGGTGAGACACACCGGAGCAAAAATAATGAACGGTTGAGAGAAATGAACCAACGAATGTGTCGAGTCGACCGGATGATCGGACTTACCTTATATTTTTATGGGGATGGAATGTACACAGCAAGGATGGACGAACGAGCTGGTCAGATCTTACACGTGTGATATCACGTACGCATGTGAGGCAAGTGCGACTGGCATTCCCAAAAGAGAAAAACTTTTATACTCTGGCGGAGTATGATAGATAAGACACTGGCACTTAGAAATTACTTAGATATTGTACGCGTGCCATACAAGTAGTCAAATTAAACCGTCCAAAATTATGGCATCCTATGTAGAGATATCATGAACCAAAAATTAAGCTTTTTCAATTATCTAACCATCGGATTGGTGGACATTTATTGGACGGTTAGCAATGAAAAATACCCAACGGTCCTATCTCCACAAACAAGTGTCTACGAATCAGAAGTTAGGATTGTTCAACAAATCTGATCTTGAGATTGGCGACTTGGCAGGAGAGATCTGCACATTCTACTCCGTTTATACGCCTTATTATTTCTAAGTGCCTGCGTGTACACGTGCGAGCGCGTTTGGTTTGTTGGAAGATGGTAAGCAGGTGGAGAGATAGAGAGAGAGAGAGAGGAGGTGGACAGTGAGTAGGGGTGCGAGCGGGCAAGTGATATCCTCTCGCGAAAAGGCTGCAAAGAATGGAAATAGAAATCACGGTCGACCCACCCTTTTCTCGTCTTGTCACCATCCAACACCCTTTTCTCTCCCTCATTACTGTTACCACCCTACTTCTCTCCCTCTACATTGCCATTAGATTGCTTTGTAATAAAACCTCAGCCATTTTATCGAACACAAAGGATATTATATACAAAGGTCTTTATTGGGTCTTGCTTATTAGAAACGCATAGCTTGATATAGAGATCATAGGTTCGAATCTCTCTGATGAGAGAGAGAGGGCTGGAATTGCTTGTGCGATTAGAGAGGGTGGTGCGTGCACTGCAAAGCGTCACAGGCCACGCCACGCTCTCTCTCTCTCTGAGCGGTTTCCCGCCAGCTGACAGAACTGACGTACGGTGTCAGTCCGTCGCGTCAGTCATCCGGGTTCGCTGGCTGGTCACATGACCCCGCGGGGGAACTCCCTCTCTCTCTCATGACCGCATGTCATAATAATAATAATATTTAACTATTGCCTTTTGGACTGTACTCGTCCAAGTCCCAAGATGTAACGTCTCGCTATCTCCCCCGTACTCATACGTTACGCTCGCGTGAAATTGAAGTGGTGTTCCCCACATCTCGGGTGGTAGATGTTGCACGTGTAATAGATCGGATCGGTTCATCATGTTGGCCCTCCCAAAACTGTGTTCTAAATCGGAAATTAGACTGTTTTGATGGAAGAAACAAGAAAAATATATTTAATTATCAACATTTCTAGAAATTACTCATCATGTGGTATCAAAAACAGGTTACTCACTTGATGGACGGATCGGATTGTTGATAACATAAAAATATATTGCTTCTGAACGGCGATGAATATCTCAATATTATGCGTGCGATTCCATTTTGAATTTACGTTCTTCCCCGCGTAAATATATTTATGAAGAATAATCATAATATTATGATTTGATTATTACATAATTGAAGTTTAATACGTAGTTAACGAACGCAGGAAAAATCAACACCGCATTTCCGTACGTACTGGGGTTCACCTACTATTTATTATTAAAACGATGTTAAATTTTATAGGACGAAAACACCCCCCCGTGTCATCGAAGGGTAATGGCCCAAAATTAATTATAGAGTAGGCTCGTCCCATCTGCCCCACATGATATATATGATCTACACCATTCATCTACAATGGCCCTGCATAGATGGGCCACGTAAAAAATAACAATATATCAGATTTTATTACTGTCCGAAGGTTGGGTGGTAGAAGGCACGGATCCAGAGTGCCGATTTCTATTTGACGTGTATATGGGTTGTGACATTCTTGCCGTTGGCTCATTAACCATGGACGTCTAAACGGACGGTCTGGATAATCAGTTCATGGGTTGAAAGGGTGTAGGCAGGTGTATTACCGTCCCAGCAGGGATCTGTGCGGCCCACCATGATTTAAGCGTTTTATCTATTCCGTTCATTGCTTTCGTCGCATCACTTTAAGATATGAACAAAAATTGAAACACATCCGCAACTCGAGCGGACCACATCAAAGGAAGCTTAAGTGATAATGACACTTATAGTTGAAACCTCTCCAAGGGCCAGCGTAATATTTTTTTACCATCCAAACTATTAATAAGACCATGCATATGTGAATGAAGTTAAAAAAACAAATATCAGCTTGAGCTGAAACTTCTCCAGCTCCTAAGAAAATTTTAACGGTGAACCTTAAGTCCCCACTTTGTGGTCCACTTGAGCCATGAACCTACCTCAATTTTTGGATCATATATTAAAATGGTCCAACAAAAATGATGAACCGCGCGGGGAAGGATGTGATCCGCGTCCAGTGGATCCCTGACTGTGGGGCCCACCGTGATGTATGCAAGGATGTGCCTTACATCCGCGACGTCCATCCATTTTGACAAATCATTTCATGATCGTAATATGAGGCCTAGTAAACTATAGTAAACGGTGGCGATTGGCTATTAGAAACTTCTTATGGGCTACAAAAGTTTTGGATCAAGCTGATATTCACGTAGTTCCTTCATCCAGACCTTTGTGACCCTATATACATGTTGGACAGCAAATAAACATTCCGGTGGCATCCACTAAGTTTTTAATGCTGTTTCCAGCAGTGTAGTCCACCTAACTTTTGGATTTTCTTCAATTTTAGAATTATGTCCTAAAATGATCTGTCAAAGGGGATGGACGGCGTGGATGTAATGTACATATATCGAGGTGGGCCCCGCAGTTAGAATCCACCGAAGCCTGGCCATGCTTTATGCGAGGCTGTGGACATGCCTCCTTAGAATTCCTCTTTCTTCGAGGGTAACCGGATTATTCAAATGTCATCACCCTGTGTATTTTGGGATGGGGAAGCGTCATTTCTGCGTAAAATAGGGAGACCGTCATTACTTTCAGAATTGCATAAGCCACCTTGGCCGCTGAGAGATTGAAGTCGGGATTCTCACCTCATCCTCCAACGTGCCATCATAGTCATGATCCGAACCATTAGCGCGAGTGGCCCACTACGATAATACAACAGATATGAATTTACCAAGGTCCATTTATAAAGTCATTCACAAATGCATGTTATATATAAACCGTTGGCTGTGTTTTTATGTCCTGGTCCTTTTCCACTATAAGTGTGACCCATATGATTATTCAGCATGCATGATTTTTGGGCTAGGGTTTGTTCACTATAGTATGCGTTAGCCTTCTTTAGATGTGTGGTACAGATCTCTTCCATGTATACTAGGTTTGCACGTCTACCGAGAAAGGCCTTGTCCTTCTTTCGTCGCGCCAGTCGCCTTGCATATCTCGTTCGTCTTCTGTGGTCCGCATGACCAGCAAACTAGTTCATCTTTTTTCTTCTTCTTTTTTTCCGTACCAGTACGGTTAACGCATACTCCAATTGTAGGAGACAATGATCATCATTACGGTGCGTGCGGGACTACCCTCCGATTCCTAGTATTCCTGCACTAGTCATCGGACCCGAGTTTTATTCCAAAGCTTAAACTACGTGGAGTTACCTGATCAACGGTTGGATGTTCCCCAAACGTGCCGCATTAGCACATGTGAGACGATACGCTAATAATATTTGCATGTGATCTCCCATACCTGATACAACCTACCTCTCATGCCATTCTAGAGAGAGGGAAATGGGGAGTGATACTCTCGGATAGGCTGATGCTAGGAGGTCAAACAGATTGCTTCGATGGACGTTAAAAGATGAAAGGTGGTGGCCAGGATCATCAGAGCACTCTCGTTTTTTGAGTTGTGGGCCATCTACAATGAGGCTCAGTCGGCTCACCCCATCTACGCTCCCTAAAGAGTGGGAAGTAGATTTCACCTGAATCCGGGGCCCAACTGAAAAACTGGCGGGGAAGTCAGGATCAGCTTGCCTACGAGTAGGTGGACCCCACCGTGATGTTTGTGAGAAATCCGCCCCATCCATCCGTTTTTCCGGATCATATTAGGATTCGAACCCAAATTTTTGATAGATGGAAAACTAAAGTACGTCATTCGACGTAAAATAGTAGGGATTGAACTTGCACCGTTGAAATATTTTTGGGGCCACAAGTTTTGGATCAGGATAATATTTTTACGTTTTCAGTTCATCCCAGTGGAAATGTCCGTATGAACGGTTTGGATCGTATATACATCACAGTCCACCCTGGGAAGGTTTCAACGGTAGACATTTCCCTCCACACTTTTTCCTATTGTGTGACCCACTTGAATTTTGTATATGGCTGATATTGGGGATCATGAGATAATATAAGCTGAAAAAACGGATGGACGGGGTGGATATTCCAAAACATCACATTCGGCCCCACATAGCTTCCGACAGTTACTGTCCGTAGTGGCTCGCGGGTAATCTGCGTCCCCACGTTCGAAATCGGACTGCGTACTGAATCAGTCAGCAGTCAAGCACCCTTTCTATGGTATTGAGTAAACTCTGTTAAAGCCCGCTGTTAGTGTATGTGGTCTATCGACACCATCCTTCCGTTTTTTCAGCTCATGGTTTAGTCCAAAGTAGCTTAAGTGGAGTATAACACAGGAAACAGTGGTAATAATAATTTGCACCGTTCAAACCATCCTAGCACCCAAATTGATGTTTATTTGTCATCCAACGTGTTCATAAGATCACACAGACGTGGATGAAGAGAAAACACTAATAACAGTTTTATCCAAATTTTCTGTGGACTCCAAGAATTTTTCTACAGTAGATTCAATTCAAATTGTTTCCTGTTGGTGTGATCCACTTGAACTTTGGATATGCTTTATTTTTGGTATTACTTCCTAAAATTATCTGTTAAAATGGATGTAACGATTCGATCAAATATATAAATCATTGTGGAGCCCACAGAGTACTCAGTATGCTTAACCGCCCGCTTCCCCTACGTATGGGATACAGACGGAGCACGTAACTCTGTAGTCCGGCGAGAATAATCTCTTTTTCTCTAATTCAGCGTAATTTGTTGCTTTTTCACCGGATAAGCTGTACGATAAATAGGAGATGGTCTGGTTGGCTTGTATCACAAGTAACGGTCCACCTTAGAAAAACCTTGCAACCTTTCATGTGTGCGCGACGTCCAATAGGTATTCCTGCCTGAGGAAAGTCGCCTTATGAAAAATCAGCCACATTTGCTCATATTGTAAATCACACGTATTTTCTTATTTATCAATGGATTAAAATTATTTTATGTGATATAGCTTACCTGATAAAAGAATGTGGCTGATTTTTTTATAAGGTGATCTTCATGGTCCATCCAATATATTGTAAGGTTTGGATGCCAACTACGGTTGATAGAATGAAAGTTATTTGCTCGGTGGATGATAAATTACGGTCCAAGCTGTTCAACTTTAAGACGTTGTTGATTATTAAAAAAAAAAAAAAAGGCCACACTCACTCTGGCGTATGGCACAAAAACACAATCATCGAAACCATCCGAACCGTCCAATTTTAGTCGTCAGTTGCATGGTTGGAAAGTACTCTGCCTTTCAAATTCAGCCAGACGTTAAGGTTGTTGGCAAAGTTCATATACAGAATAGGCCCACCATCTGGAAGGTCTGGATAGACGTACAGCGATGCAACGTGCGTGGCGGATGAGTCGTCACCAGTTGACAGTTGATTGATGAGGGCACGCAAGCGTCTGCCATTTACCAAGCAAATGCTATTTCCACTCTGTAAGTAGCTTTTCAAGTTATCTTTTGGGAACGAAGTATATGGCCGTGAAAGATGCAAAGTGGATCCGTATAAATTGCCGAAATGAAACACGCTGGATGATCAAAGCCGTCCATCAGGCGATCTCCACAGTGTCGATACCATGTATAAAAAAATCAGGTCAATACGATGACTTCGTTATCCACATGTCTTTGCACAACTGATGAACGGCCAAAAGAAATAGGCCCTGGATCAAAATGTTACATATATGTGGCCCACCTCATGATCAGATGCGCATTTTTAGATATGAAATCTGGATAGAGGTTATAGTCTGATGAATGGTTCTGATATTATACGCTTGTGCTTGCTTTCCACGCGCGAGGCTATTTCTCCAAGCTAACGTGTGAGTACTTTCCTCAAGCGGGTGCTTTTGCGAGTCGGAACCAAAATATCTTCTGAGTGCATAACTCGCACTGATCATCAGTGAGTGTCTGGTGGTGTGCGTGCGTGTGTTAAATAAATTTTAATAAAATAAAAAATCGCATGATGGAAGAGTAGGTTGTTGGACATTGTTCTGCCACGAGTGAAAGTACCCGTGTGGTAGATCCAGGCCTTTCATTTATCGGATGCACCGGACTTCTTTCGAAAGCTCACGTCCGTTTTGACAATCTACAAGCGTGTCACAAAAAAGTAGCCAAACGAACTGATTTTCTAGGTACTTAAGAAAGACAGTGGGTCAAACCTGATGAACGGCATGGATGGTAGAAAAAGCGTGAGGAGAGGTTGAGTAATGGAGGGACGGTGGAGGGGAGAGGAGAAACAGTAAATACGGTTTTTCTTTTAGGGACAGGGATATTAAATGGGGGTTGACGCCCTCAAGGCGTCACGCATGTCGGAGATGGACGCACGTAGCCAGCAGCCTTAAATGCCGACAATTTATTTTTTCCGAAGTAATTCCGTGTCCGAGTACCACCGGGCTCATCTCCTGTATGGAAATGTTGAAGCAGGCCTCTCTCTCTGTTTTCCCTTGACACTCCCACCCTGTCAATTCAGCGTCACCACCCATCATTTCACACTTCAACTCGACGCGACACGCTTGCTTCCCTTCTTCCACTTTTATTTATTTATTTGATGCTCTATCCAAATTTCACCTGATGTACGCACGCTCTCCGGAGTTTTAATGTCGAATATTCCGCTCATCTAAACCGTCCAAACCTTGGGAAACATTGTTGATATATCTCGTACTAATTCTCAGACGAATCGATTATTCCTAACGAACGGTCGAATGGAGCTTTCAATTTCTATTCGGACCGTCGACTAATTTTGTTTCGGTCGTCCAGTAAATATCCATCATTCCACGAGTTAGGGACTTAAATCAACGAGATTTTCGGTTTAAATGACATCTAGCTTGGGCCCAAGTTAGAGTAAGTTGAGTGCATGCCACGTGTCCAATTTCTTGGATCCTGCTTATCAACTCACATAGAGTAGCTATTTTTTCCCGTACTTATTTTAGTTTTGAATTGCATGTTACTCGATCTCCAGTTTCGGGTTGGTGCTGGCGGGCCCACCTCTTATTCTTGGAAATCATTGATCATTGAAGTCCCGACATATCTAAACCATTGATCAATAAAGCCCCACCATACATGGGCCAATCCTTAGTAATCATTACAGATAGAACGATCTGAATCTTTCAAATTTTGGCGTCTGGCGATCTGGGAAGTTTTTGGCGGACAGATTAAAAAAATGTGGGGTAACATCAGACAACGGTTGAGATCACCGAACCATGGGCCACACCCGAGTAAACGATGAATATACTCGAGTCAAGGATAATAGAATTCCTTCTTCATTTTTTTTTGAATAAAATAATCCTGTCCTCATTTATTGCGTTTCTTCCTCTTTAGCTAAGACGTTTTTTCACCTCACCGTAAAAAACAAGCAGGTGAAAACTGCCTCTTTATAAGGGAGCAGCAGTGAAGTTAAAAAGGAGGAGCTACTGGTAATAGCCGGTGGAATCGACCGGCTGTAAGCAGTGAGAAATAGCTTTCTTAGATGGGGAATGTATATGAGAGGTTTTGAAGGAGGACATCTCTTTTTTGCAGGCGGGGAATTGATGTCCACACTCTCCTCTGCCTCTTATCTTCTCCTTTGGGTAGAACCGAAAAAATAAATATAAAAATAAAAATAAAAATACAAAGAAAAGGCTCTTCGAGGTGAGATCTGACCGGAAAACCGGTAATGTAAAAAAGGGGGAGGTTAGAGAAAGGCGATGGAATTCGAAGAGCAGGAAGAGCAAGAGGAAGAGATCGGACTGCGCGCGTCGGGCTACGACTCGCACGGAAATTCAAGGGCAAAAATGTCAACAGCGGGAGGATCGGAGAGTGGCGGCGGGACCGCCGCGTCGAACCGGAAACCTGTGAGCCGGTATCGGGAATGCCTGAAGAACCACGCGGTCAGCATCGGGGCGCACGCCGTGGACGGCTGCGGCGAGTTCATGGCAGCGGGGGAGGAAGGTACGCTGGACGCGCTAAAATGCGCGGCGTGCAGCTGCCACCGCAACTTCCACCGCAAGGAGACCGATGGGGAGGGGGGCTTTCATCACCAGCAGTTCTCCCCCTACTACCGGACCCCAGCCGGGTACCTCCATGTGGCGCCCCACCACCGGCCACCTCCGACGCTGGCGCTGCCATCGACATCCGGCGGGGGCGGTGGGGCCCACAGCAGGGAAGATCAGGACGACGTGTCGAATCCAAGCGGCGGAGGCGGTGGGGGTGCAGGGACACCTTTGGGGACGGCGAAGAAGCGATTCCGTACGAAATTCACTCAGGAGCAGAAGGACAAGATGCTTGCGTTTGCGGAGAGGTTGGGTTGGCGGATCCAGAAGCACGATGAAGCTGCCGTGCAGCAGTTTTGTAACGAGACGTGCGTGAAGCGGCACGTGCTCAAGGTGTGGATGCACAACAACAAGCACACGCTTGGTAAGAAACCCTAAACCTCTCCATAGCCAACGGCTCTGATCCTATCAATCCCAACCATCCAAGTCGAATTGGGAGGATAATAGGGAAATGTATTTCCCTTCATTTCCTTTTCCCCTCTTTTCTCTTTTTGAGAGATCTTAGTTAGGGTTTGTTTTTAGTCTTGATTTTTATTTTTATTTTTCATCCTTCTCTCCTTATTTTATTTTTATGATGCTTGGATGGGATGAGTCTTTGGTTTCTTTGCTGCATTACTGATAATGGGCCATTGCTCATTAGCTTTGTTGCATTACATCTAGACTGACTAGAAATGCTCTTTTTCCTAGGTTCTTTTCTTTTCATTTCTTTTCTTTTCTTAGTGGCGGAGAAGGGAAGCTATGGACATTTCTCTCATTTGTAACCTTAGGTGACATTTGCACCCAAACTTTTGAAAGGGAAACCCATTTCCCAAACGTGTGAGGCATGCAAATCCGCAGCATTTTTCGTATACATCTGTCGTCTCTATTCCCCTTTGTTGGACAGATGTTGGAGAGATAGAGAAGGAAATATATGTAGAGAGAAAGAGAGATAGATGTCTGTATGTATGCATGTGTATGGAAGTGAATGAATGCACTTTCTCTTTTACTTGGGTTGTCTCACATTCCCGGTCTTTCTTCCTTTCTTCTTCTTCTTTTCCAATTAATGCCTTCTACTCTCAGATACAATTGGGTTCTCCATTGCTGCTTATAACTGATAGGTGAAGTTGGGTTTTGGTTTTTACAGCTTTAAATAATCAGAGGAATGCCTTCTTCCTTCTTTCTGGGTTCTTGGGTGTGAATCCGTTGACGAGTCTTCAACTCGTTCTTTGGTTGCATTTATTTCTCATCTATATTAATGGATACAGCTATTATAGATGATGGAGTTTTTTTCTTTTTCTTTCTTGTTTTTAAATGGTGCCCTTGAGGATCCACCTCCAAGGGGTCTGCAAGGAAGTTTATGTGGGCTTGAGGCCAGTTCATTCCCCTGGAGGGGAAACGTCTCTAGCAGCTCCACTAAGGAGCAGGAGACAGTATGGATGAAGCTGCTAAGGGAAGAGAGGGAAGCTTGCTACTTTACTCACCTCCTCTCTCTCTCTCTCTCTCTCTCTCTCTCTCTCTCTCTCTCTCTCTCTCTCTTTTCTTTGGATTTTGATGTTTTACTATACCGTGATTATTATAATTATTATTTTATAACTATAAATTTATATGATTGAAATCTAAAGATTGATCTTTGATCGGAACCTTGGGAACTGAAGACCTGCGCTGAAAGCCTTTTCTTTTTTATTTTATTTTTTCTTGAAGTGTGGTAAGAAGAATGTAATTAAATGCTTTACTCAACGAAAAGGTCAATGTGGCGTTTTAGATAAAATGGTTCCTGATTTTGGAAGCTGCACAATAGTCGCATGATGTTACCTCTCTCTCTCTCTCTCTCTCGTGTTTGGAGAGACGAAGGTATCTTCTTTTTCTTCCTTTGGATGGAAATCCAATGCAGTATAGACAATAGCATCGAGTCTTTCCATCTAATTCAGCAAAAGACCCACCTCTTAATGCTTCTTTGGTATGAATTTTAATGTGGGTTTTGGGTGTAATTAAATATTTTCCTTTCTTTTTCAAATTGCTGCAGCATCGACCATCTCTGGCTGCCTCATGGGCAAGCACTTGCCATGATCAGCTGAGATTACAACCGGATCTTTATACAAAACTCCCCATTTCAGTATTATTTACCGTGTTCTTTTTATATGGCAAGGTTCTTTTGTTAAGGGAGAGAAGGAAACTGAGGGCCGGTTTGGCCGGGCAGATTAGATGGGATTGGAAGGGATTGGAAGATAGATCCCAGGATTGGCCAGGCGTGCCAAACAGACACGGGATCGTAATCCCGGTATATAGCAATCCCATGGATCTTAAGACAATCTACTGACATCACCGTCATTACCTTTAAATCCCATCCGATCCACCCTAATCCCTTCAAAATTGCCTGGGACGTGTTTGGTTGGAGGGATTGAAAGGGATTAGAAGGTTTAATCCCGGGATATCTACACCCACTGTTTGATAAGTAAACCAACCTTCTACTGTCATATTACCAAAAGGTTGAGAATAGGTGTGCGCGTTTTGTACTACTGAAAAGATATATCTACCCTCATTAGGGTCGGATGACCTGCTGAATTCTACATACAAGAGAGCTTGTGCTGTATCTGTGAGTGTTTATGGTCGGTTGGAGTGGAAATTGTTGCATGCATTTCTAGGTGTAACTTGGTTTTGGGCACTTCCATTTAAATGTAGCTTTCCAAGACTTTTGTACATAGGCATGCGTGCCCAGATGGAGGGCCTGTCCCTGCTTCCCCTCAAAATATGTAGAGAGAGAGAGAGATTGATTATTGGGATGGGGTTGTCTGGGACTTTTGTACGTAGGACATGGGTTCCCTAATAGAGAGAGAGAGAGAGAGGATTCTTGGGATGCGGTTGCCTGGGACTTTTGTACGTAGGAGATGTGTGCCCAATTGGACAGAGAGATACCTGGGGTGTGGATGCCTGGACTTTTGTAAATAGGGCATCCGTTCCCAGAGAGAGAGAGAGAGGATGCCTGGGACTTTTGTACATAGGGCATGCGTCCCCAGAGGGAGAGTGAGGAGTCCTTGGATGTGTTTGTCTGGGAATCTTGCACGAGGGACGTGTGCCTAAAATGGAGAGGGGGGAGGAGTCCTGGGATGTGATTGTCTGAGAACTTTGCACATGGGGCATGTGTGCCCTAGAGAGAGAGAGAGAGAGAGAGAGAGAGAGGATCCCTGGGATTTGGTTGCCTGGGATTTTTGTATATTGGACATGTGTTCCCAAATGGGGAGAGAGAGAGGATTCCTGGGATGAGGTTGTCTGGGATTTTTATACATTGGACATGTTCCCAAATGAGAGAGAGAGAGAGAGGGAAGATTCTTGGGATGAGGTTGTGTGGGATTTTTATACATTAAACATGTTCCCTGTTGATGTGAAAACTTGGTTCACCCTTGCCGAGCTCTGAGCAATCATGCTGAGCTTTGTAAGCCTGCACGGGAGAAGGACAAAGGAGACCTTGGCTAGAGCAGGGGACCCTTCGATGCCAAAGTTAGGCTAGGAATTTGAGTCTAAGTAGTATAGGTAGGCTTAGGGTGAGAGATATTGCGTACCTATTCAAATGGATCCGTCCCCTATTTATACCTGTTGATGGGGGTAACCGTGCCCGTCATTCTCGACACAATCCTAGCCATTAAGCGGGATGAACGCAGCCGGTAATATAGTCGGTTACCCTATGATTGTGTGTCGGGTGTTACTCTTGTCATGTGTTACTGGATTTGACCCCTTAATGCTATTGCTGACCAAGCTCTCATCTGAGCCAACCTCGAGGTTCAGGTCTTACTCAACAATCCAAGCCCACGAATGAGCCAATCCCCGATGCACTTGATAACGAGGATTGGGTCAAAGGCGATCTGGTCGAACATGTAATGGCTTCTTCCGGGTTCCTGGCTGACGTGAAAGCCCTACAAAAAAAAAAAAAAGAAAAAAAGTGGAGACGAGTCGGTTCGGACGTACTGCTACCACCCGAGGCCCTTCTCATTAGTTTCCCTAAGCTGACCTCTGTCGGGTTTGGTTCAAATTTTTTTTTTTTCCCATAACATTCCCAATGAGAGGGAGAGAGAGAGAGAGAGAGAGAGAGAGAGAGAGGGAGAGAGGAGATTTTGGGATGTATGAGTTACAATATTAATCAATACCGTAAAAGTTCTTTCTTTCCTTATCCAAATACATTTTGGTTAATTGAAACAAACCACATTTTGAAAGCTTTCTCTCGGCGCTACGCCGCTACCCTTATTTCACATCCACAGTAGAATTATGTTCCTGAAAATCAAGTCAATTTTGCAAATGTAGTCACTCTCACTCATTCAACATGCATGACGATCCTATGATGGGAACCGTCTAGCTTCTGTGTGGATAGGCAATATAGTTCAGTGCTTGCACTGAATACATGATTTTGACCCTTGATATATTTACAAGATGTGGATGGTCAAAAATGATTTTCAGCAATGAACAGTAAACTCCAAAAATCAATTATTAAGATCTTCATTCCAGTGTAATTATTAAACAATGGCCTATCTACGACAATGCCCTGAATATGGGCGATTCCAATCATCTCGCAGCAACGAACAAGGAGGCAAGATAAACAGGAAGGAAATCTTTCTCATCTTCTCCATGGAAACGGTCAGAGACCGTGAGGAATCCGTATAAAGATCAAGACATCTGTCTGGATTCTATTCCTAGGAATTAGCTACGATTTAGGAATCTACGTATACTGCAAGAACTACGAAAGACGAAGCTGTTGTTGCTGAAGGTTGAGAGTGGTGGCAGGCCTGCGAGTTTTACGCACCATCAGGATATCCTAACTATGTTGATGCCACGTGTCGAAAATCTGGCCGGACGTCTTTATAATATGGACTGCTAGGAAGCCTCTCTCTCAACCGTTTATTGCACCTCATCTGCACGTGTGAGGATGGGTAGATGGATGTATGATTTGGACGGACTCGAGAGGAGAGAGGGTGGGTAGACGATATGGTTGACGAAGTACCTCCGGAACGTGGTAGAGTCATACACCGTAGCACGCGTGACAGTTTCGGTGTCAGTTGCAAAACCCGATCATGGCAGGTTACAGCCTTACAGGTGCACTCCGTCTACCTACTTTTACATGACCTATCGCCTTTTTCCTTAAGGATAACTACACCGACTTCATGGGGCTTACGTGGACTCCTCACCGAGACTTCTCGAATCCACGAGAAAAGAAAGTAAAAAAATAAAAATAAATTTTAATAAATCTAAATTTTAATTGATTCATGAAATAAACAAGTTCACAACCCTTTAAATAGGAATAACCATGTTATTCGCCTAATTATTCTAAGCTCTTTTTCATGTTGGACCAACTCCTAAAGCCCAATGGATAAAGAGTTATAACCAAAATAAAACTTAATATTTATGATAAAAATGAAAATAAACATAGAATTTGACCATTGATATGATAAAATTTTGCAAATTCAGCGCGGACAACGTGGTTATGCTGGGTTGGTTGGATAAAGTAACTCGTTTTACCCCGAAATCATATATGGTGTGTTGAGTAACTCATTCCAATTTATGAGATATGCCTGTTTTAAGTTTCTGATGGTTTTGATGACTTTTAAAGCTGAACGGGCCTTCTTTTATCCATCTTGAACATAAAACTGTTCGTGACCCGCTCTACATCAACATTACTTGCCACAGTTCTACAGCAATCCAAACCATCCAAATTGCCAACCCAATTATGGATGGATCATAACCAAATGTAATTACCACAGAAAAGATGATATTAACCATCCATTTGATAGCTATTGTTTGGGTTGTTAAGATTTATCTATCAATGTGATTTTAGTTAAATGTCCCATCCAAGGTGGTTTGGATGGATAGGATTGCATGATCGACATGATTTTGGATATATATGCTCCATACATGGAGGACCTCATAATTTCAATGGTCTGGATGGATTGCTGTGCATCATTGCCACATGGTGAAGAATTGAATTTAGTGCCCCTTGATGAGATTTTATTGGTCCAACCTATGTAATGCACTGACTGGAACAACTTTCAAACATGCCTTAAATTGTGATACCGGTAGTTGACTTGATAAAATCTTGACTTGGAAAAAACTTTGCCACATCAATGAGACGACTCAGACCTCATGATGAAGATGAGTCACTAACAGTTTTTTTAAAGGAGACTTATTTAATATTTCTGCGAGGGCGTGACATCTGATGCATAGGCATTAAAAAATGTACACATTGCATATGGTAATTTAAATTAAATTGACTAATTATGAGAGCTTAGTGTGGCTAAGTTACGGTCATCTTTGATTCATATACACTTCTTTCTTGAAATAAGAGTAATAGTTCATTTTCATTTTTAACCACTAAATAGATATCCACTAATCTGATATCCAAATAATTAATAAACTTATTTTTGGTTCATGAAATAATCTTATTATTTTCAATTTCTTTCAGCCTCATGGGTTGAATCAACAAGAAAGCTAAACCAAAGACATACTTGAACAATCTTCAACTAATGCGAGGACCATTGGTATTTTTGGGACCCATGTAAATATGTATGCACCGTCCCTTAGTGGCCCCACCTAATGACATTTGAATGATCCATATCATTAAATCCAATGCCTGAACACTGATTGCATGCACGGCTCATTTGCAAAAATGCTACATTCTTCCATTTAGGTTAATCATGGCGTTGTCATATGCGATGGATTCTGGATATCTAATATGTATGTTAAGAACTTGAAACATTACCAAATACTTCTAATGGATCATGAGTTGTACATCGAACAATCCAATCCATCAAGACTACCTATATGAGATCTTGGTCGCTATTGCTATATTTATGGAAATAAGACTAGTAAGATCACAAATATGAGCACTCTCAATGCCATGGTTGCTTTAGTGTGGCCATATGGAATGAAATTTACATGTAAAACATGATCATGTATGCTAATTTTCAAGTGGTCCTACCATCTTTAATAAGAGACACTTTATGCCTTAGACCAGAAATACTTTATTCATTTACCATAAAGATACACATAAGATATTAGTAAGAAGAACAAAAAAACATAATGCCATAAAATTAAAATCATCAACTAAATTGAATAGACATGAGTGTGCACATAATTAGATTGTATATATACTTTCACTAATAAAACACATCTTTTGTGTTAACCAGTACCATACTGCTCACCAGCTTGTTGAATGACTCAGAGGTATGGTGAGTTGAATAATTAGCTTTGTGTCAATGTGTTCTATAAACAGTACTAGACGATCTTGAATCGTTTCCTGAAGTATCAAAATTTTTATGTGTATATACATCTTGGATGAACTTTTGTTGTTATTAGAAAAAATACTTGATCATAATATATCATCAACGCCTTTAGAACTCAATCTATATTCTTAAAGCCCAGAGATGAAGTTTTGTAGCCATATCGCCTAACAGGTGACTTCTTAGTAGATGATGAATTATGCTCCCATCGTGGATGAAGCTACAAGCATTTGCTTTGCATACTTTCACAAAAACAAATCATTCGGTGGTCATCATAAAAATGTAACCTGATGTAGACTTTCTATTGTCAAGATATCCAGCATAGTATAAATCTATATATCCAATCGCTTCCAACCGATCAGTTTGCCTATATGTGAGCATGAATTCCTTCGTCATATATAAATTTATATAACTTTTTTTTTTACCTGTCTCCAATGATTTATTCCTAAATTCATCAAATATCTCCCATGCATTACAAATGCAAATGCTATATAAGGCTAAATGTAGACCTATGCATATATATTGCTTCCCACTATAGATGCATATGAAATATATTGCATTTCTTTCTTTTTGAGATCATTCATTCGCATTCCTTTCTTTTCAAGATCATTCATTCAACATTATTGTTGGTTAAGTTTATTGCCCTTGAAGACAAGAGCTTCACCTAATGTACAACTCTATATGTTAAATTTACTAAGAATCATTTCAATATATATTTTTGAGATAATTTCAGAAGACTCCTTTATTAATCAAAGTTTTATATAGTAGCTTGCTAGCAGAATGTCATCAATATATAACACTAAAAAGGCCTACCATGATGTTTGTGAAAAATATGCCTCAGCCATTTTGCCATATCATGTTCCGACATGAGTCAAAAATACGAGAAATCCAAAACTCAACTGGGTCACACGATACGAAACAATAAGTATTGAACACCCACTTCACTAACACTTGTGAGGCCACGAAAGTTTTCAATCATGCTAATACTTTTATGGTTTTAGATCACCGCAATAGAAATGACTTTATGAATAGAATAGATGACATATAAACATCATGGTGGATCCATGGGAGGGTTCATTATTAGGCATTTCCGTACCCACCTTTTCCCATCGCATGGCCCACTTAAGTTGTGGACATGCATCATCTTTTTGCCATGTCCTATCATGATTTGACAAAATAGATGGATGGGGTGGATTTCTTGCAAACATCAAGGTAGGCCCCACCTAGCTTCCTGTGGCATGAACTTCCTCCGAAAGGCTTTCACAGGCAATCCATATGCCATTAATTGGACGGTTTAGTTTAAATTCAAGGGGCATTTGGTTTTCCAATTAAAATGGTAAATAAATTGAAATAGGTAATAATTACTTACTCCACTAATGGTGTGGTGACATCACTTATATTTTAATATAATGACGAGTTTGCTATGCACTGTTTGTTTCACCTGAACAAATAAGTGTAAAAATAATTATTTTATAATGTAAAAATATAATAAAGATTTACTTACAAGTATATTTGACTCTTAATCTACAAGTCATCATTTTTGTTTAAACAAACACCTTAAAATGATAAGGATGTCTCGTTTACTTTACGCTACCATTGTAATTGGAAAACCATATAAGCCATTAGTTATGTTTCACTGGTGCAATTTCCAAGTGATTTCTATGTGCCTGCGTGTCCTCCGTTAGACTCTGCCAGAGCATCCAAGTTCTCTTTTTTAGGAGGTGCAACAGTACTAGACGGGAAATAGAAATAAACATATCTATGGGATGATCCTAGCCATCTGATCAGTGGCCTTCATGTCATTATGAGTAAACAGAGAAGTAGTTAACAGTCAACATTACGTTATGAATATGTGCTATTTTCGTCAAATATGCGTGACTTTTGAAACCCGCCCACGAGCTATCAGATGAACGGCTCTGGTTGATCCATTGTCCTGCCAGCGATGGAGAGATTGCTCTATCGCATGATATCGATCGAGAGAGCGACTAGAATGACTCCGGATGCCAGCAGGTGTCGGTATCTTGGCCTGCATATTAAGATTGTCAAATGGTCGGGGCCGGCCACGTTCTTGATTCTATGTTATGAGTTCTCTCGTAGGAAACTTATGTTGTATGGATCATCCTAACCATCACTATCTGCAGATGAATCTACAACATTAAAAAGAACATGTCAGTGGCCCACATTCAACTTCATTAACCAACGGTCAGGATCATCACTGATGCGTGATTATAAAATCATGATTTACGATAGCATGGACATTCTAAAAAATCATAAACCAAAAATAAAGTTCCTGAGTTTACTTCCTCCGTTTTTGGTCAGCATATATGATTTATGTGATGGGAAGCGCGGAAGGTGAGCCCTCAAGATCTGATGGTCTACACGAGTTTTGAAACCCCCGCAAAGCAGAAGATTGACGCTCCAGCCTATCTACTACTGAAGCAGATGGATCTGCTCACACCTATGATCCTACGGTATAAGTGGTCCCAGATTGCGATCTATGGATTAGATCGTCCTAAGGACAAGCCAAAATGGACAGGCTAATGTGTACACTATATCTCTTCCTGTATACTCTCGGTATTACTTATTATGTCTCACGGGAGAGAGTGTCTCATCTTTTATATCGGAAAAGAATGAGAGATCGCATGAGATTAGATAAGACCATATTATCTGGCCTTATCCCTATCTCCTATCATAAATCAAATTCAAAGTTCAATTTAAAATATAACAGAAAAAGAAAAAGGCCGAAAGAAGCTTAAACTTGTGTGTCTATCCCACAATGTGATTGAATGGGAGATATTGGTCGTAGACCAGTGGGGCCCACTGGTGAGCAATCACTAGTGGGTGGGTCCCACAAGTTTAGGCTTCTTCCGGCCTTTTTCTTTTTCTGTTATATTTCAAATTCAACTTTGAATTTGATTTATGATAGGAGATAGAGATAAGACCGGATGATATGGTCTCATCCAATCTCATGCGATTTCTCATTCTTTTCTTATATGAAGGATGAGACACTCTCTCCTATGAGACATAATAATTAATACCGAGAGTATACGAGAAGAAATATAGTGTGCACATTAGCCTGCCCATTTTGGCTTATCTATGGGATGATTTAATTCATAAATCGCAATCTGGGACCACTTATACCGTAGGATCAAAGGTGTGAATAGATCCATCTGCTCCAGTAACAGATAGGCGGGCCGTTGGAGCGTCAATCTTCTGCTTTGTAAGGGTTTCAAAACTCGTGTAGACCGTCAGATCTTGAGGGCTCACCTTCCGCGCTTCCCATCAGTATTAAAACTATCTTTGCTGAAAAAATGGTTTAAATACCACGGTACTTTAATCCAAAAAGTTCATGTAGTGGGCCACACTATGCCTAGCCAGCAAAATGGATGGTTTGGATACAACTTATACCATGATATCAAACCCACGTGTGGCTGACGTCAATATAACTAATATGATGAGCATCATGCAAGTTTAAGTGGATATTTTGTGAGATGTACTACAACTCTCATAACGTGAGATGTGTTTCAATACGACAACATCAGCCTCATCACTGATCCCCACGTGTCTATCAAATATGGCATGATGTACACCAGACAATAACGTGAGATGTGTTTCAATACAACAACTCTCATCACTAATCCCCAAGTGTGCATCAGATATGGCATGATGTACACCTGCCAATATGACCCTCCACGTGTATGAAAGTTACATTTGTGATGTATACTCATGGGGTACATTACGTGGACCAATCCATAAACCAACAAAATGGTATGCATAATGTGTATGGAAATATAATTGGGCTTATATGCACATGGCATACGTGAATACAAAACCTAATCCACCGTACACATAGTGATTCGATACCATTCGAAAAACATGGATTCCAATCCAAAAAGAAAGGTTGGCCCACTTACCTTTTTAGATGAAAAAAAAAAAAACGGAGATCTGTCGTTGAATGCTCTGATACCACTGATGGGAAGCGCGGAAGGTGAGCCCTCAAGATCTGACAGTCTACACGAGTTTTAAAACCCCCACAAAGTAGAAGATTGACGCTCCAACGGCCCGCCTGTCTACTACTGAAACAAATGGATCTATTCACACCTCTATCATATGGTATAAGTGGTCCCAGATTGCGATCTATGGATTAGATCGTCTCAAGGACAAGCAAAAATGGATAGACTAATGTGCACACTATATCTCTTCTCGTATATTCTCAGTATTACTTATTATGTCTCACGGGAGAGAGAGTGTCTCATCTTTTATATAGGAAAAAAATGAGAGATAACATGAAATTAGATGAGACCATATTATCCGGTCTTATCCCTATCTCCTATCATAAATCAAATTCAAAGTTGAATTTGAAATATAACAGAAAAGATAAAAGGTCGGAAGAAGCTTAAACTTGTGGAACCCACCCACTGGTGATTGCTCACCAGTGGGCCCCACTGGCCTACGTCCAACATTATTGGATGTACGGTTAAAATGAGGAGGCACCCAAGATGCATGTTGGGATTCCAAGTTGATATTGTGGGCCCACATAGCTCAAACATATGTGACAATTTCTCGTTGGGATCAAGGGCTTACAATAGTCTAGTTATGTTGTGTTGCAGGGTTTTTTGGGACGGTTTCCCTTCGCGACGGACCCTCCTTCACCTGCACAAAAACAATGTCAAGGGAACCCTGGCTAGGGCCGGGGAACCTCCGATGCTTAAGTCAGTAATCTCGTCTCTGGCTCAGGGCTTTTCTCAGTTAGCGTTTGCGTACCTTTTACTGTTTCAAGCTTGGAGATTTATACCAGCCGTCAATCCTTATCTTTGGAGGATTCTTCTCCTGGGATCGCTCAGGATCCCGAGAATCTCGGGATTCGCAATCAACATCCCTGGATTTCCGTAGATCTGCATCTATTCTCGCTCCACCATTCCCTGTCTCGGTTGAATATCGGCCGACACCGGGAGAGTCTCGGCCAAGGCATGACCGACACGGGGGGAGTCTCGGTCGATGCAGGAGGTCGGGTCCTGAGCCGTGCCCGACAGAATTAACTCCCTGAAGGGATCTTTACTCTATCGGTTTAATGGCTTTCACACGGCCGACCTTCAATGGGGTGAGGCAGGCGAAGTTATCATACTGACAGAGCGACTTTACTCGTCTTTGCTTACACCTGACGGCCCGCCATCTGCACCGTCAGAGTTGTGCTCCTTGCTGCCATAAACGGCACCAGAAGCAGGGGGGCTCACTGTTGAGCCCCCCGAATCGACTTTGCCGACACTGCGTGAAGAAACCGAGACAACGCTGACGGTGCAGATGGCGGGCCGTCAGGTGTAAGCAAAGACGAGTAAAGTCGCTCTGTCAGTATGATAACTTCGCCTGCCTCACCCCATTGAAGGTCGGCCGTGTGAAAGCCATTAAACCGATAGAGTAAAGATCCCTTCAGGGAGTTAATTCTGTCGGGTACGGCTCAGGACCCGACCTCCTGCATCGACCGAGATTCCCCCCGTGTCGGTCATGCCTTGGCCGAGACTCTCCCGGTGTCGGCCGATATTCAACCGAGACAGGGAATGGTGGAGCGAGAATAGATGCAGATCTACGGAAATCCAGGGATGTTGATTGCGAATCCCGAGATTCTCGGGATCCTGAGCGATCCCAGGAGAAGAATCCTCCAAAGATAAGGATTGACGGCTGGTATAAATCTCCAAGCTTGAAACAGTAAAAGGTACGCAAACGCTAACTGAGAAAAGCCCTGAGCCAGAGACGAGATTACTGACTTAAGCATCGGAGGTTCCCCGGCCCTAGCCAGGGTTCCCTTGACATTGTTTTTGTGCAGGTGAAGGAGGGTCCTTCGCGAAGGGGAACCGTCCCAAAAAACCCTGCAACAGTTTGGCGCCGTCTGTGGGAAACGGACAAAAAGCCGTTTTCTCCAACCATACAAATGGCAAGAACAAGAAGGACGGACCCAGATGAAGTGAGGGAGGCCACCACCAGCGTCGCTCAGGGAGCTCCCCCGGCAGTGCCGCCTACGACTGCAAGCCAGCCCAACCACGAGAACGCATACCTGGATCGTGAGGTTCAGGAAATGCGTTCCGAGATGGCCACCATGAAACACATGCTGGAACAACTGTGCAACCAGCAGATGCAGCGACAAGAGTCGACACCAGCTCATCCACCCGCATCGATAGCGCAGCCGCCCGCGCCACCGTCTCCTAGACGACCGAGTCAGCCACGAGAACCAAGTCACCCGGCACCCGCTCGTTCGGCAACAGCAGTTCTGCCTCCCTCTGACCTGAGGCATAGAATAGATCAGAGGAGGCGTAGTCGGCTACCGGCGGACGCTGAAGAAACGGCAGAGAGCGCCGAACCCTGGAAGGCCGACATGCAGGACTTCAAAAACGAAGTCCGAGAGAAGATGGCAAAGGAAATGGCAGATATAAAACATGGTCGGAACTCAGATCCGACCAAACACGAAGAAAAAGCCTCTCCGTTCGTAGACGAGGTAATGCGGGCCCGCTTGCCGGAAAGGTTCCGCTTACCCCAGATTACCCCATTTTCTGGGAAGGCCGATCCTACAGAGCATCTTGAATGCTTCAGGACTTACATGGAATTGCACGACGCTTCGGATGCTGTTATGTGCCGAGCGTTTTCTCTGACCTTGACGGACGTCGCTCGACTTTGGTTTAAGCAACTGAAACCCGGGTCAATAAAGTCGTTCGCCGAACTCAGCGACGCCTTCCTCAGCAATTTCATTGGCGGAAAGAAGAAACTGAAACCTCCCGCGCATCTGAACAACATAGTTCAGAGGGAAGGAGAATTACTCAAGGACTATATTAAACGCTTCAATTTCGAGTCTCTCCAGGTTCGAAAACATTCTGAGGAAACGGCGCTCAACGCTCTCATGCAGGGAGTCAGAGACAAGCCTTTTCTGGCATCGCTGGATAAAAACCCGCCAGATACCTTGGGCGAGTTTATGGTTCGGTCGGACAAGTACGCCGACGCGGAGGAAACGCGACTCCTAAGAGAGAAAAACCAGACCACGAAGCCTTCGGCAAAAGAGTCGGCCAAAAAGGGAGCCGACTCGGCCGGAGGGAAGAAGCGAAAAGACGACCGGGACCGAGACGACAGCAGGTCAGGGAAAAGACCCGACAAGAAATTCTCTGCATATACCCCGCTGAATAAATCTCCTGAACAAGTACTGATGGAGATCAAAACCGAGGGTTTCGTCAACTGGCCTCGAAAAATGTGAGGAAATCCTGGTCGTCGGAACAAGGACAAGTATTGCCACTACCATCGCGATCACGGTCACAACACGAGTGACTGTTATCATCTGAAGGACGAGATCGAGCGGCTGATCAAAGAAGGCCGGCTAAGAGAACACACGGCCGGGACCGACGCCGTCGCGGGACCGAGTGTAGACCGGCCCCAGGAAGAAATTCGAACGATTGTCGGGGGTCATCGAGGAGGCGGGGATTCGCATAACGCCCGAAAAAACCACGCCAGAAGCCTCGACCGCCCCGAGTCCGAGGTTCTCCTGCTATCTCGGCCTCCCAAAGAGAAAAAACGAGAAAAGTATTGCGTCTCGTTTACTGAAGAAGATGCTCGAGGCATCCATCATCCCCACGATGATGCGCTAGTGGTCACCCTCACCATCGCAAACAGAAAGGTGTTCCGGATACTGGTGGATACAGGGTCATCAGCGGACGTCCTATTCACCACAGCGTTCGACAGAATGGACATAGGTCGGTCGGTACTACGGCCTGTCCGGACGCCGCTCATCGGTTTCTCGGGCGGGCAGGTACTCCCGGAAGGAATCGTCTCGTTGCCGCTCACAGCGGGAACTGCGCCCCACCAGAGGACCGGGATGGTCGACTTCCTGGTCGTGGACCAACCTTCAGTGTACAACGCCATCCTCGGCCGACCGTCTCTCAGCCTCCTTCAGGCCATAGTGTCTACCTACCACCTCTCCATGAAATTCCCGACTGAGTCGGGAGTAGGGGTAGTGAAAGGAGACCAGCAAGAGTCTAGGAAGTGCTACGCCACCGCAGTAAAAGCCCCGGCAGAAATTTCGATGATCGAATCACTGGACCCGCGCATCGGATTGCAGGAGCGGAGAGAACCGCTAGAAGAGCTCATCTCGGTGCCGTTAACCGAGACGGACGTTTCGAAAGTAGTCCGAATCGGCTCATCCTTGAGCCTGCCTCTTAGGGAACAAATAATTACTTTGCTTCGGAGGTACGCCGATGTCTTCGCTTGGAGTCACGAAGACATGCCTGGGATTGATTCCTCAGTCATGACGCACCGGCTTAACATCGACCCGACCTACAGGCCCATCCGGCAGAAGCGTCGACCTCTCGGCCCGGAGAGATACACTATCATAGGAGAGGAGGTCGGCAAGCTCCTTAAAGCTAAGTTTATCGAAGAGGTGTACTATCCGGAATGGGTAGCTAATGTCGTGCTAGTGAAGAAAGCTAATGGGAAGTGGCGAGTCTGTATAGACTATACGGATCTGAACAAAGCCTGCCCCAAGGATAGCTTCCCTCTTCCTCGTATCGACCAGTTGGTTGATAGTACGGCGGGTCATGAATTGCTCAGTTTTATGGACGCCTATTCAGGCTATAATCAAATTGTAATGCATGAAAATGACAAATCAAAAACTGCCTTTGTCACCGACAAAAGCCTTTATTGTTACCGAGTAATGCCATTTGGATTAAAGAATGCCGGAGCAACTTATCAGCGGTTGGTGAACAAAATGTTCTCCAAACAAATTGGCCGAACGATGGAAGTTTATATTGATGATATGCTCGTCAAGAGTAAACAGGCATCCGACCATGAGAAAGATTTGGAAGAAATGTTTTCAATTCTGCGTAAGTACAAAATGAAGCTAAACCCTAGCAAATGTGCGTTCGGTGTTAGCTCGGGAAAGTTCCTCGGTTTCCTTGTTAGTCAGCGGGGAATCGAAGCAAACCCAGATAAGATCAAAGCCTTACTCGAAATGGAGTCTCCCAGAACTATCAAAGACGTTCAACGGTTAACTGGAAGAGTGGCCGCGCTCAATCGCTTCCTTTCCCGAGCCACAGACAAGTGTCTCCCGTTCTTCAAGCAATTGAAGGGACGACAGACTATGATGTGGACGGATGAATGTGAGAGAGCGTTTCGAGAATTGAAGGTTTACCTCGGATCTCCACCGCTATTATCTAAGCCCGAACCTGGTGAAGTGTTATTGTTATACTTGGCCGTGTCTGAAGCTGCGGTAAGCTCAGCGTTAATACGCGAGAGTCAAGGGAAGCAACTGCCGGTCTACTACGTTAGCAAAGCCTTGTTGCCCGCCGAGACAAGGTATCCTCAGCTTGAGAAAGTAGCCTTCACCCTAGTGGTTTCGTCACGACGCCTTCGGCCATATTTTCAGGCCCACACCATCGCCGTTGTGACCGACCTACCACTCCGCCAGGTTCTCCAAAAGCCGGAAGCCTCTGGTCGACTTACAAAGTGGGCAGTCGAACTAAGCGAGTTTGACATACAATACCGGCCTAGGGCTGCTTTAAAAGGACAGGCCGTCGCCGATTTCCTTGTCGAAGTGGTTCTTAATCCCAATAGTCCGCCCGAACCAGAGGGAGTTAATGTACCCGAGGGTCCCTCTTCTCTCAGGCCTACACCTTGGAAGCTATTTGTCGACGGCTCGTCCAACTCGAAGGCAAGCGGGGCAGGGGTAGTGTTAGAAACTCCCGATCAAACCTGTATGCAGTATGCCTTGCGACTCGACTTTCAAGCCTCCAACAACACAGCAGAATATAAAGCTTTATTACTAGGCCTCAGACTAGCCGCGAGCCTGGGCGCGACCCATTTGAGCGTTTTCAGCGACTCACAATTGGTTGTTAACCAAGTTTCCGGCGTCTACCAGACTCGGAAAGAACAGTTAAAGGCGTACATGGAGAAGGCTAAAGAATTGATCAGCGGATTCCAGAAGTGTGAAATAGTTCGAATACCCAGAACCGACAACGCCAAAGCCGACCTATTAGCAAGGCTGGCCTCAGCAGACGAGAAAGACATACCTCAGTCAGTTCCAATTGAACATGTCCCTGAACCCAGTGTGAACGAGCCGACCGTCTCGGTCCTGTTTCCAATCGATCCGGCGGCCGCTTGGTTCGACCCGCTCGTCCGGTACCTTAACAATGGTGAACTGCCAGAAGATCGCGCCGAGGCACGGCGGTTAAAAACCCGAGCCTCGCGCTACACTGTTCTCAATGGGATTCTGTATAAAAAAGGCTTTCATACTCCTCTACTAAGGTGCGTCGACTCCCAAGAAGCTGACTATGTCTTACGGGAGATACACGACGGAATATGCGGAAACCATTCGGGAGGACGCTCGCTCGCCAACAAAGTGCTGCGGCAGGGATATTATTGGCCGACCATACAACATGACTCCAAACGATTCGTACAAAGGTGTGACAAGTGTCAGCGGTTCGCAGCGATCCCGAGACAACCCCCCGAGGAGCTGACTCCAATGTCGGGACCCTGGCCTTTCGCGCAGTGGGGAATAGACATAATCGGGCCCTTTCCATTGGGGAAGGGCCAAACTAAGTTTGCCGTGGTGGCGGTGGACTACTTCACAAAGTGGGCCGAAGCAGAACCGTTGGCGAAAATTACCGAGCAAAAGGTCACGAGTTTCCTGTGGAAAAATATCATATGTCGGTTCGGAATACCCCGGACGATAGTAACAGACAATGGCAGGCAGTTCGATAACAGACAATTCCGGGAGATGTGCGGCAACCTCGGTATTCGTAACGTATACGCCTCACCTCATCACCCTCAGACGAATGGACAAGTCGAGGCGGTTAACAAAATCATAAAGCAGCATCTCCGGACCAGACTCGACGAGGCAAAGGGAGCATGGGCCAAAGAACTTCCGAATATACTGTGGGCTTATCGAACCACGGCACGAACCGCGACGGGAGAAACCCCCTTCTCTCTATGTTATGGCGCGGAAGCGGTCGCACCGGTCGAGATCGGTATCGGTTCAGCCCGAGTCAACTTATATGATGAACGAGAGAACGGTGAACTCCTCTCTTTTGCACTAGATTCCCTAGAAGAAAGAAGAGAAAATGCGCGACTGAAAGTAATGGCTCGACAGAGACAGGTCTCTCGGTTTTACAATCGCCGAGTAAAAGTCCGACGATTCCGAACCGGGGACATGGTCCTCCGAAGGACCTTCCCAAACACTAAGGAAATTGGGTCGGGTACGTTAGGCCCAAACTGGGAAGGCCCCTATGTCGTTTCAGGCATCATCCGACCTGGAACCTACCAACTGAGAGACCTGAACGGGCAGCCGCTGCCTCATCCTTGGAACGCCGAGAATCTTAAAGTTTATTATCCGTAAGATACAATCACTCTTACTGCAATAGAAGATGACTGAATAAAAGCTCTATTTCATTCAAGTACCCAATGTCGGGCCAGTTACAGAAAGTGAGTTACAAAAGTATCGGTTACAAAAAAAAAAAAAAATGAACAAAAAAAAAAGTACAATCTCAAGAGGCGCCCGAGGGACCGACTTCGTCGGCAGCAGCAACAGCGGCGTCTCCTTCAGCGGCGTCACCCTCGGCAGCCTCGGCGGGAGGACTGTCAACCTCGAAAGCAAAGAGATCGAGCTCAGGGAAGGCCGCCCTCATTTCGAGAACGCAGGCCTTGTAGCCGCCTTGGTAAAGGTGGTCCCTTTCTTCCTCAAATTCGGTAGACTCGAGGAAGATCTCTACAGCTCGGTCTCGCTCCTCCTGGGCTCGACGCGTCTCCCCCTGGGCCTCCCGAACGAGCTCGCCAGCCTCGGCCTTCGCGCGAGCGAGGGCGCCGTCGCACTCGCTATGAACTTGGCGAAGAAGCCGCTCCCTCTCCTCGGCCTCTTGAAGGAGCAGAGTAAGGCGAGCATTGTCGGCCTTCACGCCTTCGAGAGCCGCGCGGGCGTCAGCGGCCATCTTCCGGGCGATAGAAAGATCGCCTGTCATGATGCCGATTCGGCCCTCGGCGATCTCCCTGCGGCCCTCAGCCTCGGCCGCGATCCTCTTCGCAGACTCTGCCTCGGACGCAAGTTTCTGGGAGGCGACCAGCTCCGAGCTTGCCTTAACGAGGCAAGGCGCCAGCTACAATACGGAGACAGTTAGTCACCTCAGAAAACCCAGACGGAAAGCAACACGAGAAGAAAGAAGGCTTTACCTCAAAAAGCAGCCTTGCCGCATGCCCGAGGGTCTGGGCCGTCGGGGCGCTGTAGTAGTTGGCAAACTCTCTCTCACTCCCGTGGGCAAGCGCCCAAGGCACCATCCCCGCAATAATCTTCGAAAAGGGGGACTCGGCCTGAGTCATCTCCCTTCTCGGGGACTCTTCGCGAAGGGCCTCCCTCGGCCCTGAGACCTCCCCTGCAGCGGGCCCCGACTCAGGTGCCGCCTGGGTGACTTGGTGGATAGGCCCCGTCTCCTCGGCCCTCTCATCAGGGTCAGAGAGGACGACCACCTGGGGAACGGCGGGCACGGCAGCAGGTGGAGCGACAGTGTCCTTCCCCCTGCCCGCGACCTTCTGCTGCTTTGAGGGTCGAGACCCAGACAGCAGAGTCGATCGTGGGGGAGCCTTCACCTTGGAAACAGGCTTGAGAGAAGGTCGGGGCTCGGCCATGCTCTCTGGGGTAGGTCTTAAAATTGGGCGAGCTTCGGGGAGATCTGCAACGACGAATGTAAAAGTTAAGCAAGCGAACCAAAAATCAAGGAGATAAGCGTAAGGAAGAGTGAATTACCTGAAACGAACGAGTCAAGACCGGCAAGGTGGAGACGCTCGGGTTGCAGGAGCAACTTCCACGATCGCTCCGCCGCGCTCAGTTTCTTCAACTCTCTTATCCGAGTCAAAGCCCCGGACTCGAGCTTTCCCCTGCTCTTTAAGATATCTGCAAGACACGGAACAATCCAGATCAGAGGAAGATAATATGTAAAAGGAGGATAAGAAAAAGGGCGAGCCGAGGCGCCGAGTCACCTGCTCTACGGAACGTGCGGGGTACTTTAGGCTCGTACGGCCACGAGTCGGCCGACTCCCACCGACCGCACGCCCAAAACCACCTCTCCTTCCAGAACTTGTTCGAGGTAGGTGGGTCGGTTATTAGAGATCCCCCCTTGCCTCTCCACGCACTGAGGAAGTATAGGCTAGGGAAGTTGGGGTTTGGTCGGACTTGATACAAGTAGAGGAACTCGTCTACCGTGAGAGAAGGTTGTTCTAGCTCGGACCAAAGCACGGCACACCCGAACAAGTTCCTCCACGCGTTTGGGACGATTTGGCCGGGGGCTATTTTGACTCGAGAGAGGAAGTCACGGGCGATGGGCTGCAGTGGCAGGCGCAGGCCGCACTGCATCGATACTTGGAAAATTGCGACCATCCCTGCGGGGGGATGGTCGGGAAGGTCACCCGGACGAGGCAGATGAAGGATGACCGAATCAGGCACATGGTAACCAGCCCTGATTCGGTTTAAATCGGACTCGGTGAGGGTAGAAGCTACGAGACCGCTGGGCTCGTCTCCTTCTCCTTTCGAAGACGATCCAGAAGCCTCCGCAGTTCGCATCACAGGGTATGGGACGACCATTCCCTCACCTGTGACCAAATCTTCTTCTCCCTCTCCCTCCTCGTCCTCCATCTGGTCCGCCCACGGGTTAGGTCTCCCTGGACGAGTCACCAGAGACGTCCCGCCACTTGATGGACCTGTCTGGGCGGGATGCTCAGCCGAAGGGCTGCCGGTTTCTCTGACAAGCCGAAATGCGGCGTCAGCTCCGGCGGCGAACTCCGTCAACAGAGATGGTGGGTCCGTAATATCCCAGAGGTGTTGGGACACGCCCTCGTCCACTGACATTTCCTCCCGAGGGCTTTGAGAGCCTTGTGCGGCCATTAAAGCTAATTAAAGGAGAAGGGGAAGACTAAAGACTCACCAAAAGGATTGACGGTGAATGCAAGGAAGGGCTGACGAGGAAAAACGCGACAGCGGAGGAGAGGAAGAAGAGAGCGAAAATTTAGATACGGACGGGAGGAAGGAGGACGAAAACAAAGTTCGAACCGTCCTCCCGCCCGGGCTATTTATAGCCGTGCCACGTAGGCGGGTCATTATGGCGGAAGCGAAACGACGGTCGCCTCGGCTCCCCCTTCCGACGCGTGGCGACTGTTGATTGATTGCGCTGAAATCGTAGCCACGCGTCCGCCTCCTATACGCGGACGGAGCGAGTTGACGGCTGGCCGCACGTGTGACTTTGGAAGGCGCAACGACGCACGCTAAGAACGACTCAAAGAACATTAAATGCCTCATGATTGTCTCGGATGCTAGCGCCAACCGACCGATAGAGTTGTGCTCCTTGCTGCCATAAACGGCACCAGAAGCAGGGGGGCTCACTGTTGGGGAAAAATGTGTCGGCCTCGGGTAAAGTCCCGAATCGACTTTGCCGACACTGCGTGAAGAAACCGAGACAACGCTGACGGTGCAGATGGCGGGCCGTCAGGTGTAAGCAAAGACGAGTAAAGTCGCTCTGTCAGTATGATAACTTCGCCTGCCTCACCCCATTGAAGGTCGGCCGTGTGAAAGCCATTAAACCGATAGAGTAAAGATCCCTTCAGGGAGTTAATTCTGTCGGGTACGGCTCAGGACCCGACCTCCTGCATCGACCGAGATTCCCCCCGTGTCGGTCATGCCTTGGCCGAGACTCTCCCGGTGTCGGCCGATATTCAACCGAGACAGGGAATGGTGGAGCGAGAATAGATGCAGATCTACGGAAATCCAGGGATGTTGATTGCGAATCCCGAGATTCTCGGGATCCTGAGCGATCCCAGGAGAAGAATCCTCCAAAGATAAGGATTGATGGCTGGTATAAATCTCCAAGCTTGAAACAGTAAAAGGTACGCAAACGCTAACTGAGAAAAGCCCTGAGCCAGAGACGAGATTACTGACTTAAGCATCGGAGGTTCCCCGGCCCTAGCCAGGGTTCCCTTGACATTGTTTTTGTGCAGGTGAAGGAGGGTCCTTCGCGAAGGGGAACCGTCCCAAAAAACCCTGCAACATGTTGCATGATAACAACCGTTCTTTTGGTAGTTACTAGAGTAGTTTAACTATGTTTAATTAAAATAACTACTATGTTTTAAAACAAATTATCAGCTATATTTAAAAATATAATTACGGTACAGATAATCCTACACAGAGGGAGAAAATCCAGAGCTCTAGATTACTCAAGCAATCTGGACTGTCAATTGGCTCTGGCCCGCTCATCAACAATGTTCAGGAAATCAACAAATTAGGATTTATTTATGCGCATGGACTGCTTTTCTCTTCTTCGCATGTAGCTCACCTTAGCATTACTATTAGGGAGCTATGCAAAAAGGTTAATGGGGGACCCATCATTAAGATAGTATGAAATAGCTTTGTATATCTACGGTAGCACCTTATAATTTTAGGACAGATAAAAATAACCTTAGCCAAGTGACTCAATTCGAGTCAATATGAGTCGTGTTGAGTTGACCTAGTCATTAGGATCACTCAATTAGTTTTGTTGGTTGATTCGAGACTGACTCTTATCAGTAAGTGACTCTGGTGACGGGCTCGAAACCTTGTTGAGTTGACTCGGTCAAGTCTCAAGTTAGCGAGTTCTTGGTTTTTTTTTTTTCCTAGCAATATGGGGTTGAGGCTTTCAAAGTTTTGTAAATGATTAGGACCATACAAGAACTTACCTCTTTCACTTGGGCTCAACTACTCATGAGAGAGGCTGCCTTGATGCTCTACTCACATGCCGACACTCACTATCACCCCACCTAACCTAACATTGACCGCCAGTCCTGGAAATGACAATGTAGGCTACCTGCATGCGTAAAAGGCTATGATGATGCTCGAACAGTTAAAATGCCCAAAGTACATTTGAAAATACCAATGCCTGATTCAATCAGCACTCGAGGGCCAACACAAAACCATACCCCTGCGTTGTACTGCACGATTCCTACAAAGGACAACTTGCAAACAGCTAATGTCTCATGGATGCATATAAATATCTATGGAGTTGGTTGCAAGGAATAGCAAGGATCTCCTGATTGTATGTTTTTGTACAACATTGATCATAAGCTAACATAATCTCTGCCATGTAATGTCAATCTAAGTGTATATATAAGACTAATCATACATTAAGCACTTAGATACACTTCAATGATAATTTTCTAAGCTTTGCATCATTATCATAGCCAAAAAACATACGTGTCTAACCATTTACTTAATGGACCTACAATTCATGCTCGAGCCCACCTCACAACCCATGAATTGGGGCTGCAAATCAGCACATATAACATGGCCACCCCAAACCAAACTTGCGACGGTCCAAAGCTGACCAAGAAGCAGATGGGGCCAGCCAGCAAATGGACAACCCAACCTGATTGCCTGACATATCTGACTTTAGAAAATTGAATTCAAATATAGGAATTTTTACAGATAAAAAGTTTTTAGCCCATTACTAAAAACTTGTAAGCGGGTCAGATACGGATATTACCTCATCGGATCCAGATGTGCAAATAAGTCTACAGCCCTACTTAACAGACATTGATGGGCCAGGACTATGCCGACCAAGACCTAGCTTTGGCTTAAGGAAATCAAACCGCCATAAGTAAGCCCATGGACCATCATGAGTGATGAAATTCACCGAGTTTCAATTCCTCCTTACAGACAATTCCCTTTGTTGCTTTAAGCGGGGAAGTTGGTCAGTCATCAAATGTAGCACTAGACCGACCGTTTCTTCTGACCTAACACGTGATGATCCAGGACGAACAACCAGAAGGGCCCATCTGTAGATATGGAGAAAATCTCACCATACAAAGGTGACTTTGAAAGATTGTTCGGTCCAGATTTCACAACATTTATGGATGGGATCTCCGACCAGTGATATTCTCAGATCATGGCCAATCTACATTGGGACCACATAGATGAATGGCTTGGATATTTACATGGTATGGCAGAAGGTGCAAGCAATAAAGGCTATCCTCTAAAGCGAATATTTTGTCCGGCCTGACACCATCTCCATGGCGTTTCACGCACAGGAATTAAAAGATTGAGAATCCCAGCACATTTTGAAATTGTATTCTGAAAATTCCAATTGTAGCCATCCTTAATCAACTGAATGCATATCATAGATGTACAACAATCTCAACCATCCAAATCATGAGCCCCACTCTAAAATCCCCAAGATCAGATTGGTTAAATGATACTAACCTTTTATCAATTGATAGCCGTTTGTCAACTTTGGACCGTCCAATACTTTTAAATTTAAAACTACATTCATGCATGGTATCTCATGGCCCTGATGAGACAAAGCTCTCAGAATCTCATTAATTTCATTGTGACTGTAATTGAGATGGTGGTCCATCACTTTTAAAGCGTACAATGGCACCAGCTCTTTTGTACCATGGTCTAAGAAACTTGTTTCAGTCCATAAAGAGGTATGTCAGGTTAAATGCTTGAGTACTTGAGGACCATAAATCCCAAGTCCAATCCGATCATTCGTCTAGGCCCATCATTTATGGGACACAGCCCAAAAACCACCCGCCAGGGGGACATTCCTACCTCCAAACGAAGGGGCATCTGTTTGAATGTGGATCTCTTGTCAGTAAACCACAATTGGATGGCGTGGATAAGTCACATGCATCACGTTGGGGCCCACAAGTTTAAATAGGTTATAATATGGTTTTTGTGGACCGGTTTTACCAAAATTCCTTGAGGAATTCAAACAGGTGAAGTTAGTTATAATTACTTAATTATTTATATGTATTTACTTGAAAAATTAAAAATCAAACAGTCCTCTAGAGGTTACCATCGTCCTATCATTTGGTGTAATTTTTAGAATATGACCTATCAAAAGTGGGGTTTTTGATGAACTGTTCATATGACATTCCACATAAGAAAGTTGTCCCTTTCTCACCAAGAAACTCGGCTTGGGAGAAAGAAAAATATGCCTGTTTGGGATTATTGTAAATTCATTTTTTAAATTATTAATTAATTTATTTTTGAATTTATTAGAATTTATTTTTATTAATTATCCCTCATGATACGAGGAAGCTCTATGAGTAGTCTAGATAGCTTCATGGATTTGGAGTAGGTATCCCCTAAGAAAGACGGTGGTGATCAACCACATCACATCCCTCCCTGTATCACCCAGTCTTCAAGTCTACCTGACCTAGATGGGCTTTTGAGTTATTTAAGTTCTCAAAGTTTCTAGTAAGAAAATGCAAAAAAATAAAAATAAAAATAAAATTGTACGGTTGCAATTTTTCAGTCCAAATAAAACAAGGTTGAATAGACTCAATCCACATTACCATTTCCAACCGTTTCCCAACAGGTGTGTCCCTCTCTGTTGAGAAAATAGGCGGATATATGTCTCAAGCTTGTGTTTGAAGAAGAAACAGCACCGTCGAACTACTTGCACCTGTCCTGTCCGAATTGTTTTAGCGGCTTAAAATGTAACAACAAAGGTACTTACATCCACCTCCGGTTGGTTCACTTGCCTCAGTAGAGACAGACGGTATAACTAGCGCAGCTACCTCCCCTATAATTCAACTAACTGTCTTATTCTTATTTCAGCTTTATTAATATAATTTATATGATTCATAAACGGTAAACAACCCTCACGTATATGACAGACAGTAGGCGGCTAGATGTACCTAAGGAACGTTGCTTTAAATACTTTAAATCCATGCATTTATTCAGAAATAGCCTTAATAGGTAGGTAGTTATATAGAAAAATCTCCACATTGTCTTATTCAGTCATTTAAAAAAGTGTTAAGCTATGTTCAGACTTCCGTTGTCTTCTCAGGCTCTCTAGGCTCCACAAGGTTCACTCTTCCATTGCAGCTGGTCTATTCAGTCACCTAATGTTAGGTGCTACTCAAGACACCCTCTCTAAATATACTGCCACTGGGTAAGCATTCTCTTTCCATGAAATTGGATGAGGTAACAGACCAATCTACTGGTATCAGATTGTCCTAGCAAAGCAATCACCTTCTTATACAAGTCAAAGAAGAACCTTGTGCCTTAAGCCCTTTACCTGAAAGGAATGAAACACATTTGATTGTTGAGCCCACATTGACTAAGTCCAAGGGCTGGTTTGGACAGTAAGTTACTTTATATAAGCTACTTATACCTTTACGTACGTATCTTTAGTTTTTACTTATTTGATGATTAAGTATGCTATGTAAATAACATATTTTTACCAACCAAACATACTTATCATGGGAAAAAAATAAATTAGAAAAGTATATTTAGTTTCCAACATCATGTGGGTTTTTTTTACTCTTCAGCGTCCATCACATGGAGCCAACATTTAATCTGGACCATTCATTATATTAGGCCCTACTTAGCCCTCTCTTCAATGTGAACCATCCATCATGTGGGGCCTAACTTCAATGTGGTCAATATATGTTGCAAAGTGGGTCGTCCATTATATGGGGCCTGAATTAGATGTGGGTTCTTCATCATTAGGGGCCATTCTTCAATGTGAACTGTTCTCATGTGGGGTCCACCTTGATATGGGTCATCCATCCCACCATCAATGTTATTGTCCATCATGTGGGGCTCACCTTCAATATCCACAGCCTATCATATGAAGCCCACCTTTGATGTGGACCATCCATCATGTGGGCCCCACCTTTGACGTGGGTAGTCCATGATGCAGGCCCGCCCTGGATGTAGGTATTAGGGTCCATGGTACCCACAATATTTGAAGACTACAATTTATAATAATAATAATAATAAAGAAAAGCAAAATCGTGATTGGAAGGGCTTCACCAGCCGATCTCAATGCAACCATGATTTAGCACAAGTGGATTTTGCTCGCTCCCTACCAATCCACCACCCAAACCTCAATGCAACAATGATTAGGCACCAGGGCATTTTGCTCGCTCCCTGCCATCTGACAGAAATTAGATTGATTGGTGATCCAGCGGTCCACCTCATGGATGGAACATATCCTAAAAATTCCCACAAACGTTTTAGACGTATGATGTGGTCCGTGCAATTTTTGCCAATTGAAACAGGACTGCTAGCGTTTTTCTCAACTATTTTCAAGCCTAGTTCTAAAACATCTGGTCCAGCCACCATGAATTTGCTCATCCCAGTATGAAACCAAAGATACGCCAATTATTTTTGATATTTCATTTCTTTAAAACTCAAAATAACTACTTAGCCTTTGAGTCGCCAGAAACCCATTTTTAGTTTTTGGATTTTTGAACTATTTTCTCGAGACTTTCAATCCAAATTCATAATATCCAGCGTATCTAGTTGCGCATAGGGCCTATTTGGATCATGAATTACCTTAATAATGTATAGGAAAAGTGCAATAATTACAAATTCCTTTGCTTATCCCCTAAAAACATTGCATTTGACTAACGAATCTTGTGTTTGGTTTATCGTGGTAAAATACAAATGATAATAATTTTCTATTACTTCAATGTCATATCATCATATCCATATAATGACATGCATATTTGGATTCGAGATTTCCATTGTAATGCAATGTAAAATTACAATGATTACAAATTCCTTTATTGCTCCTAAACCACTTGTATTTGACCACCAATTCACTTATTTGGTTTATCATGGTAAAATCAAAACGATGGCACTTTCACATTACGTTACTGAGGTAATCTGCATACATTGCATACACTAATTCAAATTCACTCGTCCAAATAATGGTTACCAGTTTAGATGTACCATGAAGAAAATATTGTGCTATTTTAGTAATCTAACTGTCAGATTGATGGACATTTATTTCAACAGTTGAAAATGAAAAATAAATAAAGAGTATTTTTAACAAACGTCTACTAATCGGAGATAAGATATGTTCAAAAAAATAGATTTTTTGAATTGTAACATAGCGACAATGGTTCCACAATTTAGTCAGTTTAATTTGAGTGCATGCATGCCACATGTACCATTTCTAAGTGCCTGCATATCAAGCATCATGCACCATACATCATACGCAGCCAGAGTATCCAATAACTCATCCTAAACTAATATCCTTTCAAAAGCCTGGTTGTTCAATCACATATCCAATCTGGACCAATCATACCATCTATTAGGTCTTCAAAGTCCTGGACTCCCAAAATGGGAGAAAATAGTATGAGCTGCATTTGGTAATATACCCATTTCCAGCAGAAAGCAGTTGAAAGAGAACCTGTTTCGAAAAGCACGGGTTCTGTTTCAGAGTTGCCCCAAAACAAGATTCCACTCTGTTTTAGTCTTTCTCACCCAATTGTTATTATGAAACACCTAAATTTGAGATCTTCAGAACTTATTGACTCGCAGTAAACACGCCATCAATGTAATACAAAATCATTTAAAAATTTACACCCAAGTCTAGTAAGGATTTTTTTTTTTTTTTTTTTTTTTTTTTTGGAGTTTGGCAAAGATATGTCATGGAATGAGCTTCTACAATCACTACATGAATAAAAGAACATAGACCAGTTCAACCAAGCAGCTACATTTTTCTCTAGAAATTTGCAGTAGTGCCCACTGATCATGCATGTCATATTTCAAGGCAACATGAAGCACACATCTTTGCGAAATGGTCAAGATTCTGGTCCCAAACCTGAGGAACATCATACAAGTGGGACATGACCATGCATAGCTTCTTGTAGATGTGCTACGGCGCTTTCATAGTTAACAAAACCCATGAACCAGAATTCATGGTTGTCAACAGAGATGATCTGAACGTATTTTTCAGCAGGATTGACTTTGCTAACTGAAGGATTAACTGCTTTTAGTTGATGCAAAGGAATAACCACCTGTGGAATGAAATAAGTAACTATTTCTGGGAGAATAAAAAACCAATATTATATCAAGAAAAGGAAGAAAAGTAGTGCTAGAACAAGTATACTGTGCACACTCTCTCCAACACATAAATACAGCCATCCTTTCCATTTGTGATAGATTGAGCCCTTTTTTATATTCAATGCACACTCTCTCTGGGTCAACTTGACTTGTTAATTTAATTATTGACTGTTGAATCAAGTCTTCAGGTTGAACAAAACGGCTGAATATCAAGTCAAGTCTAGCTTGTTGGATTTTTTAAGTGTGGTTTAGACATGAGCTGATGAAGATGATAGTCGATGCCCCTTTTTTACCTTTCTGATTTTTTTGCAAAATTTTGGCAAATAATTCAAATAGTTTGGCCTGGTACGGGTCTGATATGGTCCATATGATATCCATTTTTGCCAGGCCAATACACACCCAAAAACCGATATTCAGAACCTTGATAGGGAGCCACTATGTAGACCCACTTTTTTTCTTTTTCTATTGGCACCCATTTGTTGACTTGCATAGTACAGAGTCATACTATTGTATAACCAGAAGCCAAAAATAAAGGATGCTAGAAAGTCTACATAGGCATTCCCTAAAGAGGACATAAGATGTTATCCATGCCACAGAATTTGTGTTTTATACAGTCTCCACCATTGTGATGAGAATAATTCATCTGGTGGGCCTCACCGTGGATGGACTGTCATGCATAAATTGCATCAATTAGACAATTCTAACCATCTGATTAGTGGCAGGCAAAAGGATGTGCAGAAAAAAAAAAAAAAAAAGATGACTTCTTTTTTGTTTTCTTTTTGGTTCTATTATCAATTTGCAAACAATGGTGGCCCACCCGATTGTCTGACCCATGCCATTTTTTCCTGCCCCACAAATGGTATTCAAATAACCATGGGTAGGGGGTTTCTTTTTCCCATGTCCCATACATGGTGTTCCCATTTCTGGTGAGGATTGGGGTGAATCATAAATTGTGATGGAGATGCTGAACAAAATAGAGCCCTTGTATATGAATAGCCATGCTGCTTGATTCTCAGGGTGATGAAACCTAGGAAAATATTTATCCTATTGGATAGCCCATAGCAAATCATCACATCCCTTAGCTTATCGTGATTCATATGAGCTAAGCATCTACGATGTATGTTTCGGAGCATATTAAAAGCAAAACAAGAACAGCCATTCCATTCTGTAACCTCTCTCAGTCAGTACTCCTGTAGCTACCCAATGTGAAACAACCACCACAATGAGAACGAAACTGCACAGTCCTCAATAAGCTGAACTAAAAGTAAAGAGATTCCTCAAAAACTTCTTGATAGGAAAGAAGTTGTGTATGGAAAGGATAAAAGCCAGTTAAACAGAAAGAGATCAGGCCTAATCTTGACACAATGAGGTTCCATTGTTTTGGCAATAACATATGAAGAAAGGTTTGCAACATGAATTTGAAGTTAAATTTCATAATTTCTGGCTGGTGAATTGACTGGAAAAAAAAAAAAAAAGAACATAGAGTTACCCTGCATATCCATTAAAATCCCTATATATAAGATGAAGGATTGGACACGATGGTTC
This sequence comes from Magnolia kwangsiensis, assembly GCA_037074715.1. Classification (NCBI taxonomy): domain Eukaryota; kingdom Viridiplantae; phylum Streptophyta; class Magnoliopsida; order Magnoliales; family Magnoliaceae; genus Magnolia; species Magnolia kwangsiensis. The sequence goes on along the minus strand of CM073572.1, from coordinate 14,760,545 downwards.
ATTAACCTGATGTCTCAGATATGGGCAAATGGAGCCAAGTCGATAAGGCTTGCAAGGTGGATGGCACAGCTGATAAGGAACTTTAACTAAATGTGCAAACATCCAGTGCTACAGCAACATTCATGTCTCAACTTTATAAAAGAATGACATGCAAGGACAAACATTGGCTACTTCCTCCATCATCCATGACCTGACAGTAAGGTGCCAAATACAACCACAACATGTTTCTTACAGACTTTCACTTCCAAAAAGAGGGCTCGACCACAACAAAGGAGAGAACATGTACCCTTTATCCTTTTTCCAAAAAATCTAATGTAGTTTTGCTTAGATTTCACAATTAGTAAAGTAAACGAGTTTAAGAAACTAGAATGGCTCATCATAGACTTATATCCTATAATTGGGGTCTGCTACATGAATCCTTTTATGCCATACCATTCTATCAAGGGCCATAAATTCAGTTAGACCATAGGTCAGTCTTTTCTTACTACCTCCACTTCACCCACGTCCCTTTGGGCCTTCCCTTGCCCTTTTAGAGCCTTTAACTTGTACCAACTCACTCCTAACCAGTGCAGAGAATGGTTTGTAAAGTAGGTAAGATTAACTCTTCCCCTGCATGGTGTACCACACAGGTAAAAATGATTAGTCATGGATTTAAGTTTGAAATTCTTGTGTTTGATTCAATGGCCCCTAAGGTAGCTCCTGGCTTATTGAGATGTGCTGGATAATACATCCCAAGAGAATCTAAGTGTTGACTAACATAAGACTAAGATATTTAGAGGTCATCATGAATCATAAGCCTAGTGGGACTGCATAACTTGGGTCTCATTGCATAAAATTGCCAGGAGTTTTGAAACTTATCCATATCATCATGCCTGTCTTTAGCATCTTTTTTCTTATGATGTACATAACACATAGCAACTGCTTATTTCAGGATGCAATATTGAGGGTTGTTATGGCACATTACATCTCCCCAAGTCCCAAAAAAAAAAAAAAAAAAAAAAACCAACAGTTACGTGAACATAGAAAATAAAATTGACAAGATCAGCATGAAACACTCCAAAACTTTTGTATGTTTTCTCCTACTTCATTTAGAAGCTGGCAATTTTCAATTGTCAAGAAAAACAAATAGGAAATGCAGCTTTTCAATAAGGCATGTTCAGAACCAAATTTTGAGGTACTATTCATATCTAAGTATGACAGCTGAAGCTACAACACAATGATTCAAAAACCTCAAGACAAGAAGCATCATAAAAAAAAAAAAATTTAAATGACTAACCAATAATATGTGAAGAACACCATTGCCAAAATGTTTCATATTTATCCCTTTCTCAAGAAGATCATGTATAAACCCCTCTACTCATTACTAAAGAAGTCATCTAGTGGATGAGTTCCAAATGTTTATGCATTGAGGAAGTGCCTGGGGCAGCTCATAAAAGTAAGATGATATCATGTGTTTACAATTTTAAAGTAAATAAGAGAATTTTTTACTCATTTTGAATCTGAAACCAAAATGTCAATAAATAATTCAAATATGTAGGTGCCTATGCTAGCATGTTATTCATGAATATGGATTTTCAAAATTATTCCAATAGTTGAAATATTCTTAGCATCTATATGGGTGTGCTAGAACCATACCAGAGGATGAAAAGTCCTGCATTCTACTATTGTTTAATTAATTTTGGATGTCTATGCATACCAGAATGCCAAGTACATATGAAACCAAAATACCTTATAATAGCTCCATTCTGTTTGGTCCCCAACTTTGTATGAAAGAGGATTGTCGCTACAAAATGCAAGCTTTGCAGTTGAAAGATATAGAATTCCCATAACAGGACCTGCAGATGTTGACAAATAGCAAGCATATGACTTCCGAAGTTGCTCCTCAGGAACTGTGTCAAAAGTTTGTCGAAAGATCTTCTCATAGCCACCTTCAGCTAACACTTTTGTTCCCTGAGCAATCCTCCCCATGGCAGCATCAGCAACACTAGGGCCTGTTTTCACTGGTTCAAAAAAAGGTCGTCAATCAAAGTCACCATTCAAAAAGATGTATGTAAACGTCAGCCTTACATTAATGAACATGAACAAAAACGCAATAGTATTGCATTGCGCAATGAGAATGGGGTAGACTGAGATGAAATGAGAGAAACTTAATCAACAATCCTATCAAACAATGTACAAAGTTGAAGAAACTGCACCAACAAAAGAATGTTGACCTTTTACATAATCAGCATTTTGAAGCTTGCCTAGCTAAAAAGCCAACAAGCAAAGGTCTAATCGCACCGAGTTGACAATCCAAATCAACTATTCCGAATCCAGGGACTTCGCCAATTTTGGCTCTTGTTGTAGATTAAGAGGTTTGTATATAGGTAGTATAGTTGTGTGAGTGTGTGTTGGGGCGGGGGGTTACACTTGGAAGTTGTGAGCGGCATGTGACAGATTGGACATGGGCCGCTTAACTTAGGACATGTGAAAGACACTTGAATGGGAAATAATACCCACTCTAGCTATGGTAGACATGGGGAGGACTTGCAACTTTGTCTCAGGTAAGGAGGAAAAATGAATAGGTCTGAAGTCGGTGAAGGACTCAGGTACAATCAAGGCAGTGAACTTTGATGCCAAGCCCATACAAAGTGTGGCCAAAGATGTTGAGGCATGCATGGGTGGATGGCTTGGCAAGATGAGTCTCTCCATCATTACGATAGACAACTTTAAGGTCATATTGGCATGAATTTCCTGAGCAAGGCAAAGGCAATTCCAATGCCCTATGAGGGATATCCTTGCATAGTCACTATAGCGAGAAAGGGAAAGGCCAAGGTTGGGACTTCTTAGACTTGGAGCTAATCAGGGGTGACATGAGAAAAAGACCACGAATGTGGCAGCTATGAGTAAGGAGAGCAAGCCCGGCATAGCAGGAAGGGTGGGCACATGACTCCACAACAAAGGCCAACATGGGATTGGCTCATGAAGAAAGCAATTCAATATGCTATCACAATTCAAGGATCCAAGATGGAGGATCATCAACGAGGGTGTCAACATAATAGGTGGGGGAGATTCTCACCGACCTTATAATCCAAAAGTGGCTATTCCAAGGACTTGGCTAATTTTGGCTCTTCGAGCAGGCAAAGAGGACTATGCGTAGTGTGTAGGGTTGTGTAGAGAATTCTAGAGAATGGTAGAAATGTATATACTAGCATAGAGATATCTAAAAGTTTATCCAATTTTCTGGTGCATTCATATAGCAACACTGGTGTAGAATTATCTAAAAATTTTCTAGAGTATTCCTAGCCGTTGGATTGTCACCATTAAGCACCATCCAAAACCATTCAAGTAGATAGAAGGTTCCTACCTTATATAAGGAGGGTCCTCGCTTGTAACTCACCCGAAAAAAAATTGTGAGTCATAGATCTCTCAAGTAATAGAAACCTTCTTCACTTCCATTCCCATGTGCTCTTGCTTGTCTTGTAAGTAGCATGGCTACACTTGAGTGGTAGGCTAAGGTGTTCACAAAGGGGATATGCAAGAGTGCCACATGGTCTATGCTCAGAAAAGCATTCGAGCCATGACAAGCATAGCCTACATGGACATTGTTCGTCCAAATTATGGGTTTTTTTTTTTTTTGAAAAGTAATGATTTTATTATATAAAAAATAAATAATAAATAAATAATCTAAGGAAAATTACAAGGCAAACCAAGATAAAGACGAGAGGCAACACTCAATAAGAGCCTTTATATCTTAGGCCCAGTCCATTACATCCAACTTTGCCTTCTAAATACCTTTGATGCCATCTTGCTACGATTACAAAAGTGTTGATTATTCCTTTCTCCCCATAAAGCCCAAATACCTACCAGAATGGATAGCTTCCAACTCATCCTCCCTTTCTTCTGCATGCCAAGACAAAAAGAGGCCCTCAATGGATCCTGGCATCACCCACAACATTTTGAAGATCACCAAGAACCTCTCTCACATCTCTCCAGTACAGAAGCAATGGATAAAGTGACCAACCAACTTTGCATTCTATATGCGCATCAAACAGAAATTAGGAATTACCATCTTCCTCTTCTTAAGATTAACAACTGTGAGCACCTTATTCCTTCCCACTAGCCATGCAAGGGCCGCTACCTTAGGAGGGCACCATGGTGCCAAACAAAGCATTGTGACCTTTGTGTTCTCAGGATGATGGCCCGAGAATCAACCTATAGAAAGAGCTAACCGAGAACCAACTGGACTTTCTTTATTCCACACCATCACGTCCTTATTTCCTAAAGAAGGATATAAACTATGAAGCTTTTGCAAAAGCCGAATGAGATCGTTCACTTCTCCCTCCAACAAATTCCTCCGACATGAAGAAGACACCGCCAGCCTATTACTTAAAACTGAAAAAGAAACAAACAATTCGCTTTCAGAGATAACCTCGCTAACCTCAGAAAAATCCTCTCATAACACTCTCACATGTTTAGACATCCTCCCAAAAGTGAATCCACTTTATGTCTTCTAATGAGAATCCAATCCTCTCCTCATACTTGGTCCCCTCCCCCCAACACACACACACACACACACACACACACACACACACACACCATGCTATCACCTCCCTCCATAAGCTACCTTAAGAGGGTACCATAGTGCCAAACAAAGGCATTGTGACCTTTGTGCTCTCAGGATGATGGCCCGAGAATCAACATGTAGAAAGAGCTAGTCGAGAACCAACTAGACATCCTTTATTCCACACCATCACGTCCCTATCTCCTAAAGAATGATAGAAACTATGAAGCTACTCCAAAATCCAAATGAGATCCTCTCCTCAAACTTGCCCCCCCCCCCCAAAAATAAAAATAAAAATAAAAATAAAAACACCTTACTATCACCTCCCTCCATAAGCTACCTTCTTCTTCTTTTTTTGGAAAGATCACGATTTGTATTAAAAAGGGAGAATTACAGAGATGGCTAAGCCATTCAGATAGCGAGGATGCTACACTCCTAAAAACTGCAGATTACAGCCCTTTAAATTTTTTGCATTAGAAGCCCACTCAACTAACAGTCTCCTCACTCTAAGCACTATGGAATCCGACGGATTTGAAACATCTTCCATTTCTTTCTTCCGACACTGTCCACCAGATAGCGAGAAGGGACATTCTCCATAAATGTCCTCTGAATACCCGGTCTTGGACCATGCCACACCTTAAGGAATTTTCCAGTCTCGTTTAGGGAGGCCCAAATGATATCAAAACGGGATAGAAAATCTGACCAGATCCGAGTGATGAGGGGACAGTGGATGAAGAGGTGGTCCACCGATTCTTCGCTCGTTATGCGGCATAGACAAACATTAGTGATAATCATGCCCCTTTTTTCTCGAGTTATCCACTGTTAGGACTTTCTTTTTACCAACCAACTAGCTGAAGGCCACAATCTTGGGTGGAGCTTTGTATTTCCAAACGTGATTAGTATGGGTCTCTACTCCTCTTGAGGGATCCCCGTCCATACTCTTGTAAAAAGATTTGACTGAGAATTCTCTAGATTTGTCAGTTTTCCAAACAATTCTATCCACACTTGACTGTTCCAACTTGACGTCCTTCCTTAATATCAAATCTCCATAACCATTTGCCTAACAACACTGAATTCATAACCTCCAGCTTCCTTACACCTACACCCCCTCCGCATAAGGCTTATACACCTCTTCCCACATCAAGAGATAGAACTTTTGTTTCTCTTTTACACCTTGCCACAAAAAATCACATCTTGGACTCTCCACTTTGTTTAAGACAACCTTTAAACACTTAAAAAGCGACATAAAATAAAGCAGCAAATTCAAAAATGCTATTTTAATTTACATTAGTTTTCTTCTTAATGAAAGGGGCCAATTTTTTCACCTCGATAATTTCCTTTCTACTCTTTCAATAACCACGTCCAACAGAAGCTTTGCGAGCTTTAGGAATGAAGAGATACGAATAAGGAAATGACTTAGCACGACATTCAAACACTTGCGCAAGCCTCTCCCTCTCCTCAAAGGTACCAACACCCAACATCTCGCTTTTAAGCATATTCACCTTCAAACCTGACACCAGTTCAAACATCTAACAATCTTTCTCAAATTATACATCTCATCTTCTTCCGCATAAAATTTATTTTAAAAAAAAAAAAGGATAGTATCGTCGGTGAACTAGAGGTGAGAGATTTGAAGCTCTACTTTATCCACCTTAAACCCACTATGAGACCCACGAATAACCATTGTTCCAACATTTTACTTCCACAAACAAAGGGAGAGACAAATCCCCCTACCAAAGACCTCTCAACACATTGAAGAAACCTTTAAGAGACCCTTAACCAGGACTAAGAACTTGGCCAACTGAATACTCTTATATCTACCTACTTCATCTCTGATGCATCCCAACCAACCCAATATGTAATCAAGAAAGTCCCAATCAACATAGTTTTATGCTCTCTCAACATCAAGCTTACAAATAATGCTCTCTTTTCCTTCCCTATATTGCAAGTCAATGCATTCATGAGCAATTAACGTGGTGTCCAAAATTTGTCTTCCAGCCATGAATGCTCCTTGGACATTGGAAATGACATTTGTTAGAATTGCTTGAAATCTGGAAGTCAGGATTTTTAGCTAATATTTTGTAGGGGCTCCCAATAAGGGTAATGGGCCTAACATCCCGAAATCTTTCAACACCTTTTCGGATTATTGCTATGAATGATGCACCCAACTCTGATGAAAGACACCCTCCATCGAAGAATTCAACAATAAAGTTTATCAGACTATCTTAAATCCCATCACACTTGAAAGAAAACCATGGGAAATCTGTTTGGCCCCGAGGCCTTGTCTTTACCCAAAGCATCCTCTGTCACCTTAATTCAATCTTTAGAGAATGGTTTTAATAGAAGCTCGGCTTCATCTACAGTTATTTGATTAAATCACAAGTTATCTAGCAATAGTCGCACCTCTCCCTACTAAGGAGCCTTGTAAAACTAAACTAAAGCATCTCGCAACTGGGATTTTTCCTCTACCCTAACCCCATCCACCATCATGCTATGAGTCTTAATATCCCTGGCCTGCACACACGCAATGCCATGGAAAATTTGTGTTCTTATCTCCCTCTTTGAGCCACATAGCTCTAGATTGTTGCTAATTTCCTCTTCTTTCAACCAATTCATGTATTCCAAAAAAATAGTCTCTCATGGCTTTTTCAACTCATCAAATTGAATGGAGTTCTCTTGTTATTAGATGGTACAATGGTAATGATCAAGAAAAATCTTAAGAGCAACTACTTCAAGAAGAATATTGCAAGTTGGGATGCACATATAGGATCTACATATTTGCATCAACCCAACTAGCTAATTAGGAGGGACACTTCCTCTTGTAGGTTTATCGTATAATAGCTTTTAATGCCCCGACAATCAAAATGACTCCAGTGTCAAAATCATCCTCATCCTTTTCTCAACTATACACCCTAAACCCTAACCTTAATCTACCCAAACCCCAAAACGTTGCTTCCACCCTAAATCTAACTACAGATCCTTTTATTTACCCAAACCAAACCATACCCAGTAGACAACCCTCAAAACCCCATCTAACCCTTGAACCTCATCCTATTTTTTGTCCCAAAAAATGGACCTGTAACCATGTATCCTTAAACAATCCACATGTAGTCCCCAATACTTAATTTTATCCTTCAACCAGTTCCCAAACCCCTATACAGAATCCCCACTCTGAAATCATAAGCCCTTTTCTAACCTATAAACTCCAATGGTAGTCCAAACCAATGTTGTCAAAATCGTTATCATAATGCAAATCGTAATAGGAGTTGAATTGTATCAAATCGCAAGTTGTATCGTAAATCGTAAGATTTTTATAATTTTCTTAAAAATTGAAAAAATATAAGTAAAAAGGGGAAAAAAAAAAAAAAACTCATCAATCATCCTTTTGCCATCAATATGCACCACGTAATACCATTTCATCATAGTGTTAAAGGTTTCTTATCTTTCTTTTATTTCATCTTTTAAAATATTTTCCTTAAAAAGCGTACAAGGATCCTTTGATAATTTATGTTCTTATTACTTTTCTTGAATGTATAATCACGTTAGAAAAGCGGTATTTGATTATGTAGACTGACGAAAAAAAGATATTTTGATTTCTAATCATTTCCAAAATACATATAACTCGACATGATCGTAACCATCCATAAAAACATTCTAGATAAGTCAGACATTGATTTGGTGTTTCGTCCAGTTAAAAAGTAAGAAATCATTTTTAAAAAAAAAAAAATTTTTAAAGCTCCATGATTTAACATTGAAGAGAATATATATCATTTAATCTCTCTTATAAAGAACAAAATAAAATAATTTACCTTTTCTAAATTATTCTTAAAGCACCCACCAATTTAAAAACATAAAATAAAAGTCAAGTGAAGCTTAAAATAGAATACTACAAGTATAATTTGAATCATAAATTGGGATTTGAATCGTAAATCGTAGGATTCAAATAATAAAATCATAGGATTCATAAAAAAAAAAAAGGGATTCAAGATGGGATTCAAATTGTTTTTGCATAAGATTCAACTCAAATCGTAAATCATAGGATTTTGACAACACTGGTCCAAACTAACAGTTAAATGCCAAGTAGAGCATATCTACAGCCACCTGAGTTACAAACTCAGCCCCCAATTTCACCCAATAACCTGAACCAGTTTCATACACAGCTTCAGAACTCCAACTGCAACCTGTTAGCAGCCCATATAGCCATACTACAACCCTGTGAAGCCCCTGGAGTCCAATTTCCAGCATTTAAAGGTAACCCAATCTCAAATCCTCTAAACATCCTATAAACCCAACCATAGCACTATAACAGCCTATAATCAGTACCAAATCCATACCCAAGACTGTCACAGCCTCTCGCCCAAACAGAGCTTTACTTTGCAGACCCAGTTGCATGCAAATAATTTTCTTGTTCCAGTTACATAAACAGGTTGAATACAATTGAACGTGATCAGAGCATGAACTCCAGAACTTTACAGGTTACATAAACATGATCTCCTACTTTATAGGAACACTTAAAATTTTAAATTGATTTAAAAAAAAAAAAATGAAATAGAAACGCAGGTTTTCCATGGAGTGTTTTCACAATCGCAAATTTCTGCACTACTATTCATATATTAGGCATTGACAGTTGAATCTGCAACAAAATTATTCCACAACCTTAATAAAAGCATCTCAAAAACAAAGACCAACCCAAGGAGAAATCCCTTGCTGAATATACTGCCCATTTATACCTTTTTCAAGACAGTCTTCATATGTGTTTGAAGATGTCATATCCATATTGAACATGGCATAGGAAAAAAAAAAAAAAAAAGGACTTCACTTTGGGGAGAATCCTTCTCTCTTACAGACTGTGTGAACCCTTCAAATATCTTAAATGTGGTGTCTGAAAGGTGTGACAAAATTTAATATTTTCTCTATTTTTTCTTTCTAATCTTCTTCTTCCTACAAAAAAAACCTATCACCATACACCAAATTGGTATCAGAGTTTTCTCTTTAGCATATTTTGGAAATCAGTGGCTAACAACAAGACGGTGTTAGACAAAATGGGTTAGAAGGTTAAGAACTTAAGATTGAGATGAAGGTATTATTCATTTTTGAATTTATTGGGAAAATAAACCACTACATCAAGTCGAGGGGAGCTTCCCCATGCATACCACAGAGGCCAGGATCCGGAAATCTCCGAAAATGTTCCATTCAATTGTCCCCATGGTCGAAGAGGTGACTGATTGGAGGATCATGACTATATACCATATGATGTAAAAGTTGAGATACTTGATTTGTAAGGAGATTTGCAGGAGAACAACGGGGGTGCACCTCATGATCCAAAAACAACCTCAACAAATCAGAAACCAAATGGTGGCATAAAATCCAATAGAAGCTTTCTATATCCCATATGTATTCAACAAACGAGGCTTATCAACTTGTCCAAAGACTAAGAAGCACATTAAACCAAAAGAGTTAGGTGGCTCAAAATCCTCTCATAACTTTGAGAAAGGAAATCAAAATGAGCTTGCCAAACCTGACCAACCAATACATATGCAGGTGGAAGAGTGCTGCAACCCAGTTATTAGTTCAATGAGATCGCGACACCCGAATTGCAAAGAAATGGACAAGAGTATACCTACAAGAATATTAGAATAGAGAGGGAGAGAACTTTATTTATATGATCTTCTTCTCTTACAATACTTGAAGAAAAACTCATACTTAGAATTAACTACTTCCTACACCACCACCCCTTTTTATAAACTCTTAAGTGAATCTCTAATGAGAATCCCTCAGCTAAGAGATTGATTTGAATTTTTCAAACCAATCATAGTTGAATTCAAATCAATCTAATCTATTACGATGGTAAAAGCCTAACAAATAAAAGAAAATATTGAAAATCCTAATTACATATCTAAATCATCCCCATATCTTCAATCACATCAGATCCTCATCATATCTTCAATCACATCTTTAAATCAGCCATCATATCTTCCAAAAATAGTAAATCACAATCCTTAATTTAAGCTCCCAAATTTATAAATAAACAGTCCAAAAATCAGCACATGTTGGGCCCTATAGTGGGCCTAGGTAGGTCATAGGACTGCATCAATTCTCCCTAGCTTTGAAAGAACTCGTCCTCAAGTTGAAAACCAATCTCAACCTTTGGATTTGTGCTGCCTCTATGATGAATCTTCTTCTTTAATGGAAGCTGGTGGTACACCCCTAAGCATCGGCCCGACATAACCTTTGCTAGAGTCTACTATAGATGTGTCTCTTTCGCTTGCACTTTTGTGGGTGGCAACTTGTTTGTTGTAACTTTATAGTTCTTTGTCGATCCTGCAACATTTACCCCTTTTTCATGCCACCGTCATCTTTTGTGAAGGTGCTCTAATTTGAGGGTTGAGACCCACTGGCATGTTTATAAATGTGACTGGCACTCTCAACGGATTCCTCAATTGATCCATTGGTATATTCAAGTGTAGGTCCAATGTTAATGCATCGATCACTTCACATGTCAACTGTTCCTTTAACTTCATAGATCTCATCATCGTTTCTGAACTTCTACTCAATTTCGGATTTTCTGCCACTTCCAACAATCAAAGGATTCAATTATTGGTGTCTTCATAAGCCATGGCCACCTATTGTTGGTTATGACTTGCTAGGGACCTTCCCCTACGCGTCCACATGTTCCTACTTTAGTCTCTCCCTCCAAACAGGAACAACATGTTCCTACTTTAGTCTCTCCCTCCAAACAGGAACAACCCCAACCCCCCCCCCCCCCCCCCCCCCCCCCCCCCCCCCAAATCACCTATCCATGTGGTGGCCCACCAAGTAAACAGTCCTAATCACCACACTAGTCAGCCATGCAAACCATTAGGAGCTGAATAGAACTTTTGTGATGCAACCTGCATATTAGCATTCCTCTGAAATTATTTGCATGCTCTACAAATCCTACGTACCTACATGGCTACACCAGACTAAATAAATTACAGCATTGACAATATAAATCACCATTTGTTGCTAGTAAGAACTAAGATTCTCAATAAAGAGTAGTCTCGACTCCAACCAGTTGAACCATAAGTTACCATCCGCCCACAGGATAACTTCAAACCCATGATGCCTGTGCGAGATCCTACCCATCCAGTAGGTTGAACCCATCATGAGGATCACCTTTTGCAAAAATCAGCCACATCCACCCATCAAGTGGACCATACTTGTATTTTTTAAATTATCAGTGGCTAGACATTTTTTCTATGGTGTGGCCCACCTTATGAGTGGATGGGGCTGATTTTTTCACAAGGTATCCTCATGATGGGGCCAACCTATCCCTCAAAAAAAAAGGGATGGGGCCAACCTATTGGAAGGGTTAGATGTCACATGAACATGATAAGTTGGAAGTTATCCATTGGATTGGCAATAATTTACGATCCAATTGGCTGACCTTGAGACTGTCTCCATAATAGTGAGATTGCCTACCGCATGCATCAGTTGATCTACCTGCTCCGCGAGTGCATGGATCAGATGTATTATTTGCACGAACTCTTCTCGTGCCACCGCCTTTGAGAGCATCAAGACATGATGTAGAGTTGACAATTCCCAAATGATCACCCACTCTAATACTAAAATGGTGAAACCCAGTTATCAAGTCAATGGGACCTTGACACCCGAATCTCAAAGAAATGGACAAGAATATTAGAGTAAAGAGGGAGAGAACATCATTAATATGAACTTCTTCTCTTACAATACTTCTCATTTCATATGTCAACTGTTCCTTTAACTTCGTAGATCTCTTCGTCATTTCCAGAATTATTACCTCAATTTTAAATTTCCTGCCACATTCCAACAATTAAAAGATTCTACCATTAGTGTCTTCATAAGCCGGGGGCCGTCTGTTGTTGGTTAGGACCTTGCTAAGGATCTTCTCCTGCACGTCCATGTGTTCCTATTTCAATCTCCAGATTCCCTCCATGCTAGAGCTCCCCTACTTGATCATGAAATTGCCTACCACATGCATGAGTTGCATTGATCAATTGGATCATTTGCACGTACTCTTCTTCTGTCACCCCCTTCAAAGTCATCAAGAGATGATGCAAAGTTGGCAGTTCCCCAACGATCACCCGCTTTGACGCAGAAATCGTGCAACCCAGTAATTGAGTTCAAGTCAATAATAGTTGACTTCAAATCTTAGTAAAAGCCTAACAATATAAAATCCTAATTACATCTCTAAATCCCCCTCAATATCTTCAATCACATCTTTAAATTAGCTCCCGTATCTTCTGAAAATTGTAAATTACAATCCTTAATTTAAGCTCCCAAATCTATAAATAAAAAATCTAAAAATCAACACATATTGGGCCCTATGGTGGGTTGTAGGCCTACATTATTGTTGGGCTCTACAGTGGGCCATGGGCCTACATCAGGGAGAAGGGAAAGGAAGTTGACTAAAAGCCATCATTTGATTGAAATAGAGATCAACCAATGTGATACAAGTTTATGCAATATGGACATCAATTTTTTGAATGCCATATTCGAAACCTATAGATCCCGCACCTATTCATTCCCTGGCCAATTCCAAATTCAAAGATGAAGTACAACTCGAAGAAACTCGAGAAGACAAACCACATGAAAAGAGAAACCAGAGGCAGTCAGCGACAGGGTCTTCAATATAAGTCCATGATTTTGGGAAGAAAATTTATCAATAACAGAAAAAAATTCCAAACAAAACAGATAAATAATGAGGACCGGCAAAGAGGATCTTCAACCAGTCTTCTAGCAGAGTCACACCAATAGAAAAGGTGAAGTTGCACCACCTTCTAGAGAGTCTCAACCGAAAACAATCCCATTGTAAGAAATAAGAAAGCCCGTAGATTAATTCATCAAATGCATGTAGTGCTGGTCCATGCACACAATTATAAATATAGGCATTTACAACAAGAAGGCCTAAAACTCCTAAAATTAAATCCTATTAGTATTTACTTTTTTTTAGGGATAATGAAAATTTTATTGAAACAAAAAAGAAGGATGACAAGGCGTCATCCCAAATACAATGGTGAAGAACGGCCCCAAAAATCCCTCAAAACAACCTCATGATTCAGCCCAAACACCTTAGACCCACACATCAATCAAATACAGGACTATTAGCTTTCAAAAACACCACATTTGGAGAAGAAGATTTATTGCAAAAAGGCCAGGTGTTTCGTTCATTCCACACTGCCACAGCACTGCTGGCATAGATAAATGCCACACAACCTGACCTCTTTTGCTGCCCTTCCTGCCCCCATGCCAGGATCTCATGAGCTCCCCAACTAATTGAGGCATTACCCATGCCGCCTCAGAAGGAAAGAGGAATTTTCACCAAATGTGATGAACAAAAGGGCAATGGATAAACAAGTGATTCACCCATTCCACCTATTGCAAGCATAAAAGACTCCCATTCATGATACACATCCTCTCTTCCTAAGATTATCAATTGTTAGGATTTTGTTTTTACCAACCAATCAAGCAAAGGCAAGGACCCGAGGAGCAGCTTTATATTTTCAAAAGACAAATATAGGATCAAGAGGATGAGGAAGATGGTAGCTGATTAAAGACATCTAAAATGTAAAATGACTTCACAAAGAACCTCTCCGAAGGATCAACATTCCAAACCCAAGAATCCAGATTGGAAGGAACAATCTTTACATTAATGGATGATGCTCATAAGGCGGACAAGATCATCGATCACTTCCTTGTAAAGATTTCTATAGAATGTCACCGTCCAAACTAGAGTCTCACTCAAAGTGATCACTTGAGCCATCTCCACCAATTGTTATCCTATAGAGCCTTGGAAAAGATTCACACAAAGGGCTTTGCCCACACCATTGGTCCATCCAAAATTGAGTTCTCAAACCAGATCTAGGCCTAAAAGAAATCTCTCTTTTAAAAGGAGGCATGATCTTCAACACCACTTTCCACAAGCCAAAAGCCCTGTATAAAGAAAACAAACATGGACCCCACTCCTCTCTCCTCAACTACATATTTTCTTTGGACCACTTCATTCCATTAGCAGCCCTCCCCTTCTAGATACCTCCATAGCTATTTGCCTAAAAGAAATAAAGAACCTTGCAATGTGGCCACCCCTATCTGTCTCTCGGAATGGGATAGTGTAATGCAGGGGCATTTCACACCGAGCTCGAGTAGGGTAGCCTGTGGGATGCGGGGACACACTCGAGGTGGGCGGCCCATGTAAGGAGGGTGGCTCGTGTGAGGCGGGCCCCACCCATGAGAGGCAGGTGGTTCATGTGAGGTGGTACCCATGTGATTTGGGGCCCACGAGGGGGGTTCGGCCAAGGTCCTAACCCATGAGATGTGAGGCCTGAGCTATGAGGGATTAATTTGTCATGCTCTAACAGTTCGAACTTTTAGAGCAAGTGGTTAATTGTCCTGCAACAAATTGGTATCAGAGTGGAAGGTCTCGTGCTCGAGACTCCTCACCGGGGGTGATTAATGCAGAGGCATTTCATACCGGGCTCGAGTGAGGTAGCCTGGGGGATGCAGGGACACACTCGGGGTGGGTGGCCCGTGTAAGATGGGTGGCTCGTGTGAGGTGGGCCCCCCCATGAGAAGAGAGTGGCTTGTGTGAAGCGGTACCCATGTGATTTGGGGCCCACGAGGGGGGTTTGGCCGAGGTCCTAACCCATGAGATGTGGGGCCTGGGCTATGAGATAAAGGGATTAATTCGTCATGCTCTAACAGTTCGAGCTTTTAGAGTAAGTGGTTAATTGTCCTGCATCAAATTGGCATCAGAGCAGGAAGTCTCATATTCGAGACTCCTCACTGAGGGTTATTAATGCAGGGGCATTTCACACCGGACTTGAGTGGGGTCGCCTATGGGATGCGGAGATACACTCGGGGTAGGCGGCCCGTGTGAGGCAGGTAGCTAGTGTGAGGCGTCGTGAGAAGCGGATGGTTCGTGTGAGGCGGTACCCATGTGATTTGGGGCCCACGAGAGGGGTTCAGCCGAGGTCCTAACCCATGAGATGTGGGACTTGGGCTATAAGATAAAAGGATTAATTCGTCATGCTCTAACAATTCGAGCTTTTAGAGCAAGTGGTTAATTGTCTTGCATCATAGTGTCATCCACGAACTTCAAGTGCGAGGTTTTGAAACTGACCTAGCCAACCTTGAAACTATTAACAAGACCATGATTGTTAGCACCAACAATCATTCTGCTAAGAGCCTCTACTACTATCAAAGAGAGGAATAGAGAGAGAGGATCTCCTTACCTTAGACTTGTCAAGCTTCTAAAGATTCCTTTTAACGATCCATTCACCAATATCAAAAAATGAGCTAAGCTAATGCATTCCCCTATCCATCTACTCCACCTAGAACCGAATCCCATATGATCCAACATAGATCGAAGAAAGCTCCAATCTACATGATCATAGCCTTCCACAGGTCCAACTTGCAAAATGATACTTGACTTTTCCAAGTCCAAAATGAGTCTGTTAGCATACTTGAAAATAAGTTTAATAAACAAGAAACTAAATGAAGAATGAGAGTGAGAGAAGTAGAGAAGAAATCTCTTCCCTTCCTCAAGTTAAGGCTCTAATCGCCATTTTCTAGTGGATTGACTATCAGGTGGCCTCTATCTTGGCTTGGGACGGTGCTGGGAATGCTATACTTGGGAAGATTATCCGGGTGGACATCCAACTGGAGTTGGATATTTAGACTTCGGGGTTGACATCTTGATGAGGACATCAAAGCACCTTACAGAGCATACCAGAGGAGGAGATCAACTCCAATTTCACTTTGGCTTGGTGACCTCTACATGGGCCCAAGTGGGCCACATCGAAGACACATGATCATGTATCTTTGAAGACCCTACACTAGAAAGATGCATGTGGGTTGCTTATTGAAGAGTTTGGACCGTTGGATTGCGATGACACATCGATCGGATGATTGGATCTTAAGGACACTTTGATCAGACAGTTGGATCAATGTGATCTTAGATCACATTAATCATAAACTTCACTATGTTTAGATTTATTTCTTTTATTTAGTTGATTATTCATGATTGGATTTATTTTGATATTTAGTTGAGATTAGGGAGTTAGGAACAACTTTTATTCCATTGAGCATCTTTATGTTGAAAATTTTATCTGAGAGCGTCTTTTTATAAAATGTCTTTTCTGAGACTGTAAAATGGGGGGAATGGCCAACCCTAAGGATGGATGTTTTTATTAATGAAATTTCTTTGCTTCCCCTGAAGTTTTCTCTCCTGTGAATGGAGATTGATGGTGTAATGCCAAGGTGTGAAGCCTAATCTTTCCTCTCTCATCTCTCTTTTAAAAGATACTTCTCTCTTGTCTTTCTCATCTTCTTCTTAAATCCCTCTTCTCTTCTACTTTCTTCTCCAAACCTAATTCCCTTTATTCTTCTCTCCACCCGTCCCATCTCTATCAAGCACCACATGTATGGACTGCCTGTCCATACAGCTGTACAAACAAGGCCATACAATCATATAGCCAACAACCTAAATAACTTTCTTCTCTCTCTCTCTCTTCGATTCTTCTTCCTATCCCTTAAACCCTAACCTAAAACCCTAGTTCCCATTCACCTATAAACCCTAGCTTTAAAATAATAATAAAAAATTCCAAGTCCCAATCCCCAAATTCCCATGAAACTCTAATCCCTTATTTCCTAGAAGATCCTAAATTCCCTAATCCTTCCAAAGCCCTAATTCCTTTCAAATCCCTAACCTTACATACTCAAACCCTAATCGTAGATTTTCATATCCTGAACCCTAGAGAGATCAAATCAACCCCTTTGAATTAGGCCTAAGCCTATGCTAAAGTGGAAGTTCTTCCTTCTATGGATCCTTTGAAATTCATGTTTTATATGGTTTAGTTTATTATGGGATTATGATTTAGCTTGAAATCTGAATTTTATTGTTTATTTGATTTGTTAGATATGTGGTAGGTTAGTATATTTTATGCTTTAAATTGCTCTTTAATCTGTTTATAATTTCTTTGCATCATATTTAGTCTAAACCATTCGCCCTACATCACAGCTACTATTGAGAGTATTCTTCTGTTTGGAAATCAGTTTGCCAGTGAGCTCTTCAAAAATGCCAATCATGCTATCTACACCATCAAGAATCCATCAAATTGTCAATGGCAGAATAGTTTGAGGTAAAGCTGTGTTGCAAAGGTTGCCGAATCTAAAATGTCTACCACTCCAACTTCATTATTAATGATCTCTCTCAATTCTTGTAAGTTATGGGAGGTACTTTATTAATCTTTTCTGGATTTACTCAACTGGTCTTTCCAAGATAGTCCATCAAAGAGATCTCTGGATACACAACTACAGGTAGATTTTTTGCTTCTACCTGTAGAAAAATATTATAAAAGCCATCAAACAGAAAAGTTTAAGAATTTCATCAACTTCACACTGACAAAATTCTCAATTGTTTCATTTCCAAAATTGTATTACAGAGTACACCACTTGAAAGATATTGAACAAAGTCTCAAACTTCAATTCAACTCCTATGTTCATATATGCATGTGTAGAAAGATGCCCATAACACAAACTCCAGGGTCAAATCAATTCCTACATTCAAATGCAGTACTTTCCTAAGTTTAGGCAAAGACTCAACAGATTAGCACTCGGCAAGATCATTTCAAAAGGGCAAATGACTCCTATTAGTGGCCAAAGATGGAGTCACTACATTCTGTTTTAGGACTTAATTAAGCTGTCCTCAAAGTCTAAATTGGAAGGGTCAACTTTCTATTTGAATAGGCATCCAGGGCAGGCATTTTCTTCGGATAATGCACCCCAAAGAGGTGTGCTTCTGCCCCACCCTGAATTGCCTTCCAAACAACTAGAAGTCTGTTCGAAATGAGACAGAGCACATTCTATTCCCCTAGGAAAGCTGGAACACCCAAACGTGCCCTAAAGCTATCACTGAAGAACCCTTTTGTTCCACAAAAAGAAATGACCTTAACCCAAAAGCAACTCTCCCGTTGACAGCTTCAATTGACTAAGCAGTTCTCTTCACAACAATAACTACCTGCTTCTTCCATGGAAAAGCTACAGCCAATACGCAGGACAACCACTCACCCCAATGAAATGAACGCACAGAAGAACAAAAATATTACATGGCAAACAGAAACAAAGAAAAGTCACCATGTCAAGTTCCTCTGCTATCATACCCATATGAATCAAATAAATCACAGATTTAACTACGGGGAATTCAAACAACGTAAGCAGAGGGCACCAACTTCCTAGTCAGGAAACTGTCTTAAAATTTCAACATGGGGGACGATTTTTAAGTGATCTGGACAGGTCACCAGGTGGGCCCTACTGCAAACATCCAAGGTAGAAAATTTTCACTGACAGGAAGATCCTCAACATCCAATTGGCTGTTGACAGTATTCTTCTTTACCATCCACTTCTATGCCGCCAGATGGTTAAGATAATCCGATCAGTGGTGGCCGATTAATAAGGCAACCCCCCAGTGAACGTGCTGCTCAGATCAGGAGTGTGAGTGTGGCAAATTCAAATACTTAAATCTAGCACTGAAAACATATTTCCAAGAAATCTCATGTGATGAAACTTACGGTGTTGCCAAACATTTCCCGCAAGATCCTCAGCCTCTTTCACCGCTTCTCCCATTTTCTTTCCCCATTTATCGAGCACCCCGCGGAATGTCTCTATGGTATCTAAATCCGAAACAGAAAAGAAAAAAACGAGATCGCATCCGTCTCCCAAACGATAATTCAACCAACCCAATTAATATTAAAAAGGAAATTAGAAAAACTTTCAAAAAATTTAAAAAAAAAAAAATCAGCAACTCACTTCTGGCGGGGGCAGGGGCGGGTGACGGGGAAACATAGGGATTGGATTCTTGCGGCATCGTCGTTGCATGAGGGGGATTGTTCTCTAATTCAGGGCTCCAGCTGACGGATTTGGGTGACGATGATGGCGCAGCCTTCACAGCGGCTGAAGAAGGATCATCGGACGGCGACGATCCCATGACGAAGGTGCCCCAGTTCTCCTGAATGGGAGCAACGTCTTTCGGATCTAGTTTCGGGTAGGGAGAGTAATCTGATGATGAATGCTGGCCGTCTGATGATTTGACCTTCTCGGATTGATCGGTCATGATGGCTGATTTTTACGGTGCGGATGGATAGGGGCGATTTTCTGCTTTTGTTTTCAATGTTTCGGAGGTTTTGAAAAAGAGATGAAAGGGTTTTGTTCTGGTTTTCTTTCTTGTATGTCTTGGGTTTGACGGTTCGGTTGGGAAAGATGGGAAAAGGGGTTCGTTACTTCGTTTTGCGTGCCTGCTTTCAAGCGCGTAAAAGATTCTTTTCTTCTTACCCGCTTCTTCCACCCAGGTGATTACGGAGAAGGTGGAACTATTTAATACTCTGACGAAGGAAGACGCTTCATACGCAGACAAAAGCAAAATTTTCATTTTGCAAACATTTACTCATTCAAACTAATTAAGTTTTGGAAACCATGTCTCTGAGTTAGAGTCTCAAAATTAGATTGATTGAGTTATTCCAACCTCTGATTAGTAAACACATGTTTGTTGAAATGGGACCATTAAATACTTTCATTTTAAACCCCAAAAGATGTCCATGAGTAGGATGGTCAGATGATGAAATCACCATATTTATTAGGTCATGGTAAATATAATATATGGGACTTATAATTTAGACATTTTACTTTGATTCACTTGTTTATGCAACTTCTAAGTGCCCGCATATCATTCATCCTACTTTGCTGGAGTATCAAAGTTTTTCTCTGAAAGAAATGATATACCAAAAGAAAGTGAACCGCAGCACATGTGCCAAAGTGGCTCGCGTGAGAGATACGGTTTCATCTGCTAGGTGGGACCAAACTATAAAATCCCTAACCCACCTGAGTGACCACACTCTTTCTTATAAGACGAAAAGGGTCGGGCAGAAATAAAGGTGACAAATGGGGCCCACCTGAGTGACCACCTTTGGATTATTTTTTTTTCCATTAATGGATAGGATGTGTCCCCATCCATCCTACCGCGGCAATAACATAGCCACACAGATCAGATGATCAAGACCGTTTGATCTCTAGCCGCTCTAGGATGTTGACAGTTTATTTTTTAGCCGGTTTCATTTTTTAGCATACCTGATAGGTGTGATTTTGGACTGACGTGGGTGGGACCAAGATTTGGACGGCCTGGATTGATGCTGCGTGATTTAGGGATGGGTTACCGCGTTTAAAATAGCGAATGGCACACCATAGTCATCCACGTGCATGAAAGATTCTCTTCGCACCCATCTTCTATTTTCTTTTCGTCCCTGTTTGTGTTGTCGGTGTGATTGGGAGAAAGTACCGGGTGAAGTTATTTTTAAAAGGACAAAAATGTTCACGTGCGATGTTGTATGTTAACTTAACATACAACGTTTCGATTTCCGCGGTTGTGTCTTTTGTTTTTTTGAAATCTGAACCGTGAAAAGGTGCTCCACATGATAAAGATCATCAGATCTGAAAAAGGAATGGTAACCTATCAGGCGGTTTAAACCGTATAAATAAATGGATATCGATGGTCTTAATCAATATTTATGTGTGGCATACCTTAATGAGTTGATTGCACCAAATTTCCTACCAAGTGATCTTCATGGTATGGTGAAAAGTTTCAACGGATTGGATTTTCCACTGAAGTGACACGTCATTAGAAAATGAAAATGTTGTAATTTTAAGTTAACATATAACGTTGTATGTGAACATTTTTCTTTAAACCGAGATTCGATTGAGTGGTCATCGCTGGAATGACAGATGATTGCCCCCTGACCAGAGTGGATTGCCAGCGACCCCCGGCAGAGAGATCCGTTAGGGGAAAAAAATAAAACAATCCCTTAATTGGGCTTGAAAGTTAAAGAACCGGTGTAACAATGGCTTCGACTAGTTAGACTTAGAGCTTGAATAAAGCTTAAAGTATATAAAACGTTGGATGGAGAGATGTAGCTTGAATTGGGAGACATCTGGCCTCACCGTAGCCCTGAACGTCCTGAGCTATGAAGCGAAGCCTTTAAGGAAAGAAGTGCACCTTAAGGCTCAATCAAAAGCCTCACAAAGAAAAGCCCAAGCCAACCTAAGATCAATATTGGCCCTAAGGATGACCGAGCTTTAGTCTGATTCAAAGATTGAGTCAACTAATAGAATGGGCAGAGATTAGTTGTAAAACTTATTTCGGTGCGACCGTGTTAAGAGTCAGTCAAGCTATATCGTTCCATATCTAGACGTTACCTAATAAAACTCTGGATCTCTACTCGAAATTTTTGGAAAATAAGGCTGAGATTTTTGAGAGATAAGGCTAAGATCTCCAAAAATATAGGAATATCAGAGATTAGGGATATCCAGAGATTGAGATCTACTCTAATTACGAAAGTCCTATGAGGCACGATACCATTATAAATACAAAAACCTTCATGGTAAAATGTATGCAAAAACTATTGCCCTATAACCTTTACTCAAAGACCTAAATTCTGGCTTAAGCATCGGATGGTCCCCTAGTAAGACCAGGGTCACCTTTCTCCTTTTCCCTATGCAGGTCCACGGTGCAAGTCCACACAATGTATCACATAAAAGAGGCGAGCTAAAAACAGTATCAACAGTTTTACGCCGTCTGTGGGAATCGATACAAAAAGTCATTTTCTCTAAGTACTGAGTAATCTCCAATGGCGAGAACTAGAAGAACCGTCCAGAACAAACCCAGCAAGGTCCCTGTCACTGGACCAATGGCGACAGAGGGCCCGCCTGGTACAAATGGGGCCCAAGGGGCCCAGAACCAACTGGATAATCGATAAGGTTCTGTAGCCTGTCAGGCAACCTCCATTTCGACCAAGCACACTCAACAGAATCGAGAGAAGGACGATTGGATAAGGAGGTCCAAGAACTCAAGACCGATATGAACTACATGAAGCAGATGCTGGAACAGATTCATCGTAAGCCGGTCTAATTGCCCCAATAGGACAATGGTTAGGAAAATGCCCCACAACAATTCGTCGATCCTCAGCCCGTCACTCCATGAATTGTTCATCAACAAAGCCAACACCAAGGTCCGGTTGAGCCTGCGCCCTCCTATATCTCCGTGACCGCCCCGCTGTCTGCCACTGATGTACGATACGAAATAAATCGGAGAAGGCGCAGCAGGCCCCGGTTGAGGGTACGGTCGACAACGATGAACCTTGGAAGGCTGAGCTCCAGGATCTACGAAAGAAAATACGAGAGGAGATCGCAGACATGAAACAAAACCAATATACTAGTCAGGTAAGACCCGAAGTGAGGGCATCCCCATTCACAGAAGGGATCATACAAGCTCAACTATTGGAACGATTCCGCCTTCCTCAGATCACGCCCTTCACCAGCAAAACTGACTCGACCGAGCACATTGAGTCCTTCCGGACTTATATGGAATTGCACGATGCCTCAGATGTCGTAATGTGTCGGGTCTTCTCTCTCACTTTGAACGATGTGGCTTGGCTTTGGTTTAAGCAATTGAAACCAAAGTCCATAAACTTGTTCACCGAGCTCAGCGACACTTTCCTTGCCAATTTCATCGGAGGGAAGAAAAAGTTGAAGTCATCTGCACAACTAAACAATATAATCAAAAAAGATGGAGAGCTTCTCAAGGATTATATCGCTTCAATTTCGAATCACTCCAAGTTTGGAAGCATTCAGAAGAGACAACTCTTAATTCCATTATGCAAGGGGTCAGAGATAGGCCATTTCTTGCATCCTTGGACAAGAACTCACCCACTACTCTGGCTGAATTCATGCCCCGATCGGAGAACTATGTAGATGCCAAGGAAACCCAAATCCAGCGTGAGGTCGCTCAAAACATAAAAATTCCAACCAAAGAGCCAACCAAAAAAGAAGTTGGCTCGGCCAGTAAGAAAAAGAAAGATGATCGGTCCCGTGACGAGCGAAGGTCGGGTAAGCGGCCCAATCACAAGTTTTCGATGTACACTCCACTCAACAAGCCACAAGAGCAGGTACTTATGGAAATTAAGGGCGAAGATTCATCAACTGGCCAGATAAACTCCTGAGTAATCCGCACTGACGAAGTAAGAGTAAGTACCGCCATTTCCATCGCGATCATGGACATAACACAACTGACTGTTATAATCTAAAGTAGGAGATTGAGAGGCTCATCTGAGAGGGCCACCTCAGTAAACACATTAACTTAGGAGCCAAAACTACGGAAGAACGCTCGAATGATAACCGACCTACTGAGGATATCCGAACTATTATCAGTGGCCATCTAGGTGGAGGTCACTCAAATAACGCTCGAAAAATCATGCGAGGAATGTTGGTCGACCTGAGTCCGAAATTATGGTTCTAACTCGGCCTCAAAGGAGAGAAAGCTTGAGAAATACAGTGTAACATTCACCGAGGCAGACGCGAGGAGCATTCATCACCTGCACGATGATGCTCTAGTCATCACGGTCACTATCACCAACCGTAGAGTCTTCGGAGTCCTCATCGACACAAGCTCATCTGTAGACGTGTTGTTTACGTAGGTGTTCGACAAGATGGGTGCAAAACGTTCTGCTCTGAGACCCGTAAGGACTCCGTTGATTGGATTCTCGGGCGGACAGATTCTTTCCGAAGGAGTAATTCAGCTCCCGCTCACTGTTGGGGATGCGCCAAATCAGGCTACTGTTATGGTCGACTTCCTTATAGTCGATCAGTCTTCGGTTTATAATGCAATCCTCGGTCGGCCTTCTCTCTGTCTCCTCTAAGCCATCATCTCAGCCTATCACATGTCTATGAAGTTTTCGACTAAAAGTGGCGTGGAGGTCGTAAAAGGAGACCAGCACGACGCCTAGCGATGTTATGTTACCGCTCTGCGAGCACCCGTGGAAATTACGATGATCGAGACCTTGGATCCGCGCAACGAATCTCCCGGACGCAGTCAGCCCATGGAGGACCTCATCCAAGTGCCACTGAATGAGTCGAATGTCTTGAAAACTGTCTGGATTGGCTCGTCCCTAATAACATCATTAAAGGAGAAGTTGGTAGCCTTACTCCGCCGATACGCTGGCGTCTTTACATGGACTCATGAGACATGTCGGGCATTGACCCTTCAGTCATGACTCACCGCCTTAATATTGACCCAACTTACAAATCGATTCATCAAAAATGACATGCACTCGACCTTGAGAGGTACGTCGTAATCGAGGAAGAGGTTAAAAAACTCCTCAAAGCCAATTTCATTGAAGAAATATATTACCCTGAGTGGGTGGCCAATGTTGTGTTGGTTAAGAAGGCTAATGGGAAGTGGCGAGTCTGTATAGATTATACCGACTTAAACAAAGCCCGCCGTGAAGATAGTTTTCACCTTCCTCGGATCGATCAGCTGGTTGACAGTACCGCGAGGCATGAATTACTTAGCTTTATGGATGCTTAGTCTGGTTATAATCAAATTGTAATGCATCAGTCTAATAAATCAAAAACCATATTTATCACCAATAAAGGCCTTTATTGTTACCGAGTGATGCCATTCGGATTGAAAAATGCTAAAGCGACCTATCAAAGGTAGGTCAACAAAATGTTCACCCGACTGATTGGACGAACTATGGAGGTCTATATCGACGATATGCTCGTTAAGAGCATTAAAGCAACGGACCATATAGATGACCTAGAGGAATGTTCCTCATCCTATAAAAATATAAAATGAAGCTCAACCCGAGCAAATATGTGTTCGGCGTAGGCTCGGGCAAATTTCTTAGATTCTTAGTCAGCTAACGGGGAATCGAAGCTAATCTGGAGAAAATCATGGCTTTACTCGACATGGAATCCCCAAAGATAATCAAAGATATCCAACGGTTGATCGGAAGGATAGCGGCCCTAAATCGCTTCTTGTCTCGTGCTACCGACAAATGCATCTCCTTCTTCAAACAGTTGAAGGGCCGACAATTTGTCGATTGGATAGAGGAATGCGAGATCGCCCTCCAGCAACTTAAGAAGTATTTAGGATTGCCACCACTACTCTTTAAGCCCAAACCAGGCGAGCCTCTACTGATCTATCTGGCAGTATCCGACGCAGCCGTAAGCTCCGTCCTGATCCGCGAACATAAAGGTAGACAATTCCCAGTTTACTACATTAGCAAGGCCCTTATCTCGACAGAGACAAGGTATCCGACCAAAGAAAAGGTGGCCTTGCCTTTAGCATATCATCCCGACACCTACGACCATACTTTCAAGCTTACTCGATCATCATCATGACCGACCAGCCTCTCCGCCAGATACTACAGAAATCGGAAGCTTCAGGACGACTCACAAAATGGGTGATTGAACTCAGTTAATTTGACATCCATTACAAGCCTAGGGTAGTAATTAAGAGACAAGTCGTGGCAAATTTCATCGTCGAAGTCACGGTGCAAACAGAAAACTCTTCTACTAACCCAGGGGCATCGTCCGATCAATTTCCTCCCACCCAACCCATCTGATCTCTCTATGTGGATGGCTCATCCAACTCTAAGGAAAAGGGGGCAGGGGTAGTTTTGGAGACTACTGATCATACAGTTATGTAATATGCCTTGAGACTTGGATTTCAAGCCTCCAATAATACAACAGAATACGAAGCTCTACTCCTATGACTTAGGCTAGCAGCCATCCTAGGAGTCACTCATCTGAACGTGTACAGCGATTCCCAACTAGTTGTCAATCAGATAGCTGATATATATCAAGCTAGGAATGAAAGGCTAAAAGCCTATCTTAAGAAAGCAAAACAGTTGATCAATGGATTCCATCAATGTTCCGTTACCCGAATCCCGAGGACCGAGAACACTAAAGCCGACCTCCTAGCAAAGTTCGCCTCAACCGACGAAGATGGCATCCCCAGGTCCGTTCCCATTGAATTTGTGGTCGAGCCAAGCATTGAGGGAATCAATCCCTTGGCCCTGCTCCCCATCAATTCTGAGTCATCTTGGGTCGATCCAATCATCAGATATCTCGAGACTGGCGTACTCTCTGAAAATTGCGTTAAGGCGACAACTGAAGAATCGCCCAGCCTGCTACACCATGCTCAATAAAGTGCTGTACAAGAAAGGGTACTACATGCCCGTCCTACGATGCCTAAGGCCGAGTGAAGCTAAATATACCTTGCGTGAGATTTATGAAGGCATTTGTGGTAATCACTTGGGAGGCCGATCCCTGGCGCACAAGGTTATTCGGTAAGGTTATTATTGACCGACCATTCAGCAGGATGCACGAAAACTCGTTCAGAGTTACAATAAATGTAACGACCCAAAAAATTCTGTACCAAGACCCAATTACTACCTCGATCAGAAATCACTTAGGATTAATTCTTTTAGAAATTTAACGTAAGTTACCTAGTGCTAAGTTAGACTGGCTGTGAAATTTGCACTGTTCGCTTTAAATACGTTCTGCAAGACTTAAAACTTGTAGAGTTAATGACGCTCTAATACCCTAAAATCTAAGATCCAACTCTAAACCCAGTTATTCTAGGGAATGTTTGGTAACTTTGTATTGAATCTAGACTGCACGTCGAAAGTTCGATATCTACAATCTCAAACCGGTATGACCGCTTAGTTGGACTTGACAATCGTTTTGAAAATCAAGCCCAACTGATGTCCTGACACCATTTTACTGAGTTCAGAGTGAAGAGAGTGAGAAAAGGAAAAGATTTAGAAAAGAAATTTTAAATCTGGCACGTTCACTTGCGCGTTATTTTTAAGCGTTTTGGCCGTTAGAATTCAACCAAATTTCACCCTCGGATCAGGAAAAATT
Source organism: Magnolia kwangsiensis (assembly GCA_037074715.1). Taxonomy (NCBI): domain Eukaryota; kingdom Viridiplantae; phylum Streptophyta; class Magnoliopsida; order Magnoliales; family Magnoliaceae; genus Magnolia; species Magnolia kwangsiensis. The sequence continues at coordinate 14,733,232 of CM073572.1, read as the reverse complement.
GCCCATACATGTCCAAGTACTCGTGGCCCTGATCGAAGTTCGGTGACCGTTGAATTGAAACTGGTCCGCCACAGACGATCTGAAAATCTGATCGGACTGAAAACTTAACTAATTAAAGATCCGATGCTAGTGAGCTTAAGTCCGACCGCAATTGATAACAGGACCTCCAGAAACGCTCCATTAGATCAGAAAGTACCCGATTTGGTTATAATTTAAGTATACCTTGACCTTAAGCCTGTTTCCGTCATGATTAGGCTTATAAAAGGGCCTTAAACCCTAAGCTTTCTAACCCATACGAATTTTCTAAACCCTAGAGATTCTAATGAAAGAAAAGAGAGAGAAAGTGTGGGAGAATCTAGTGAAACTCTGTAGGATCCTTCTTCGTGCATCTGTACTCTAAACCGGCATATCTGAATCGTTCTTCCGACGATTCTGACTCCGTTATTGGGTAAGTTAAGCTAAATCTAACCTGTTTTGAAGCCTAGACTAGCTGTAGTAGAGTGCTAGCTAACCTATTTCATGTAATAGGTTGCCGTCGGGCCGTAGACGAAGCGTGAGTGAATAAACTGAGTTTGTTACACATTTACCGGCGTAAGGTGCGGACTATATGCGCTTAGGTTATGGTTTTCAACCCTTTCAATGATAGTTAATAATTTATTCATGTCGTGAATGCAATTACACATGCCAAACATGCTGTCTGTTTTGTCTTCCTTATACGTATACCGTATATTGTAAATACCGTATTTCATGTATATGTTAGAATACACGTATGCATACGGAATCTATTGATATGCTTGTCATGATAAATGATCGTTGTTATATGCTTAACATGTATACGGCAACTCCTTGGCGAAAGGTCTTGTCCAAATTTACAACGGCGTCGACATACGTGATGTATGTTGAATAGTGTAAGCTAAGTGTTTGTTTAAATGTCTAAGTGAGTTAGTAGTTAGTAGAGTGTGATTGCTAGAGTGGTTGGGATATGGATCCCCATCACAATACTTGTGTGAATGATTTCCTTCATGAATCATGTGATTGATAATTGAGTGTATGATTTCTTCCATGGATTGTGTATTTAGTTAAATCATGATAAATGTGTGCATTAATTCCTCCACATATTGTTTTTCTTCAAGTTATACTTCAATTGTTGTTCATATGAATGCAGAATATGACTCATATGCTAGTTATTATCCTTGTATGTGAATGGGACTGTGCCACAGTCTAGGTAATCGGAAAAATTTTGCAAGCAGTGGTTGAGGTTGCTTTCGCCACACAAGATGAGTTTAGCGAATCTGAGTCGTGCTTGGGGAGTTCGGCAGTGGTTAGGCCACACAGAGTGCTTATGTATTCCATGTCGTTCAACTCAACGTTCGTTTGGCCTAGTTGAGCTTACTAACTAACCCGATTGACCGATACTTGTTCACCATGTTTGGTCACCACTGTTTGAATCTAAGACACTGAGCTTACCAGTGTAACTCCCGTTAACCATGGTACCAAGATCCCCTAAGACTCATGAGCCGGGCATGGTGGTATGGGACACCGTGGTCGTGCTGTCGGCCTACGCTGGGGCCACAAACCTCCCCGTAGTAACCAGTGAGCACCCTACTCTGAGCAGATTATGGTGGTATGGGACACTATATTCTTGTTGTCGGCTTACACTGATTGGTGACGAGCCCTCTGTAGTGACCATGAGTTTATCCTGACACCGCATGGGGGCGACGAGTCCTGATGCAGTCTTAAAGATATAAATAGGCCTGTATTGATAAGGTAATGGGGGAGTGGAACAACGATTGCGCGCAACAGCCCTGGTAGCCCTTGCAGTGACCTAGAACCATACTATCGTATGAGATATCCTAGGACTGACGACCCTAGAATGGATCAATGTTGGGAAATAATACAAGGGAGGTGTCTTAGCTTCCCAATACTACTGTATAAAAAGGACTAATAAGAACTGGATAATCACATTCATAACATCGCACTGCATGTGCCATTGGCGTTGGTGTGAGAGCACAGTGGTAGTGATTCATGTCTCGATCGTTAGATGATGTCGCATGAGGGAGATTGTGGTGAGGGCATGCATCATACTTCATACCATCCTTACATTAACAAGAGATCTAGAACTTGTGTGTTTGTACTGCCTTATCATTACTGCTTGACTGGATTGATAACATGTTAACTTTTGTCATATAGTACTACTGAGTTGATCACTCACTCCCACGTTCTGGGACGGTGTTTAAATACCAAATAGACTCTACTTTAGATGCAGGTGATGGCGATGCTGGTGAGGCAGAGCTAGACTTTGATGAGGACGAAGAGACGTTCTCATACATGCAGTTCTCAGGCGGGTTCGACTGAGCCTTGTCCTGACCAGCGGGGATTATTTTAGGTTATGTATCGTATTATTTTTTAACAGTTCATGTATGTATTTTGAGACACAGACATATGTATATTGCCCTGGGCAGAGCACGCATCATTTGGAGATTTATTTTGAATTATGTATGTATTTAAGTCTTCCGCTTGCTTTACCTTAATATCCCTGAATTATGTCTGTTAATCTAGCTTAATCTATATCATGTTTTATGCATTAATACAGACAACATACAATCAGCATCAAATATGTTGCATAAGTGATGTTTTGGAACTCGGGAGCTGAGTTATACTCGACTCCCGAATTTCAAGGCGTTACAAGTTGGTATCAGAGCATGATTTGGATTAATCTAGACCTGGGTCATGGTCACACACCGCACGTTGATGCCACTATGACGTAGGAGGGTGCGAGAACAAGTTAGAAACAGCACTAGGACTCCCAATTTGTCGTTCGGCGAAAGTTTAATGAAAATGATCGTCGAGATCGAGTCCGTGCACACTCCTGATCACACACGGCGACTCCAAATCGCTTCTAGACCCTCCAGTGACGGGTATAGTCTGCATTTTAGTTCATTCCAGCCGTTAGAAATTTCTGTTGTTCGAACGTATCGAAGCTGCCGGGTGGGGTCCGCTCTTTGAGGGCGATTCTCGTGCTAATGTGAGCACTGTTCATGCCTTTTATGCTCATGCATGCCCACGTTTGTGTTGCGACAGATCATCCTCGTAGCGCTATCGAGAAGAACGTCTGAGTCACTTCCCTTTGGCCGGCTCATATGTAAGATTGCGCTCGAGTTTAGCTATAGACTTGGGCTGGAGTTGCCTGGGCCGGTTCATGGCATCAACGAGGCTACTATGAACCAAATGAAGATAGCGCCTCGGCAGCGTGAGGCTCAGCTTGATGATGATAGAGAGGGTGAATATGATAGGAAAGAGGATGAAAGTGAAGAAGAAAGTGGGGCAGAAATAGAGGAAGAAGGCCAGGAAGAAGAAGAAGAGGAGACTCAGGATACTGATGAGAGTCCTTCTCCTGCGACTCGGGCTACTAGGGATGCTCATATAGCCCGACTTGAGGAGAGTCAAGTTGCTTTGCGACGAGAAGTCCAAGAACTCCGGGTCGAGGTAAAAACAAGAGCTTGAAGATACCAAGGCCGTCATGAAGCGAAAATTTGGCAAGGTGACTCGCACCTTGAAGGCCATCCTGTGTTGTCTGAAGGATAAGGGTGCTCCTTCTCCGTTGCCAGATTCTGATGCATATGCTTTCTGTAGCCATTGTTTGTTAATTTTTTACTTGTTTTAGTGTTTTCTTGGTGTTTGTTTGATAGTTGTTTGGTGTTTGTAGTTAGTGTAGAAGCTTCGTGTGTGAAGCTTAAGTGTTTTGTTCACATGCTTTATCTGTCGCGATTCATGTAATGCTGCAAATCATGTATTGTGACAATTTTGTTAATGAAATGCATGTGTTTTCCCTTGGTTTGTGAAGTACAGACTGTGAATGGATTGTATGAATGCCTAATTTCTTCGGTTGCTACCCTCTGTTGTGTGTAAGGTATGCCACCTAAGGGTTCGAGATCGTCGGCCCGTCTCTCTCTGGGTGACTCACTTGACGGGGCTCTCGCCCTGAGAGATACTCCTATGGACCCTCCTGCGGGCCCATCTAGTTCAGATCCCAAGCCGAGTTCTCAGCCGGCTTCTAGCCCTGCTGCTGGGCCACCTCCTATGACACCTTCTGTTGTGCCTCCTGTTACACCCGTGCCTCCTGAGCAGCATCGTGCATATGCATCGATGCCCTCTACTTCACAGTCCGCTCCGTCTTTTGATATACTTGAGTAGATGATGTTGTTGATGCAGCAGCAACAGATACAGCAGCAGCAGCAGTAGCAACGGTTTCTGTCCTCCATGGCTGGCATTTTTGCTCAGTCGATGGCGACGACTCCACCTGCCTCGCCTCTACACCCTGTTGGGCAGGCTAGTGCGAGCGGTTCTTTCGAGAGATTTCAGCGCTTGAGGCCTCCCACATTTTCAGGTACTCACAGACCTGAGAAGACTGAGTATTAGTTAGACCGCATCTCGAAGATGATGAGACCGTTGCACTATTCTGAGGCGGAACAGGTTGAGCTGGCCACCTTCATATTTGAGAAGGAGGCTAGCCTATGGTGGGACAGCATTCTCCGCACAGTTGCGGAGGGATATGAGTGCACGTGGGCAGCGTTTGAGGCACGCTTCCACGAGAAGTATTTCCCTGTCACGTACCGGCACGAGAAGGAGAGTGCGTTCCTTCGCCTTCGTCAGGGATGCATGACGGTGACAGAGTATGAGAACAAGTTTATGGAGCTAGGGAGGTATGCTCCTTTGATTCTGAGTGACCAGCCGATGAGGATGCGGCATTTCTCTAAGGGCTTGCGGCCCGAGATCAGATCGAAGATGTATTGTGCGAGCATTTCTTCGTATGTAGAGCTGGTGAGTATGTCCTTGCGTGCAGAGCAGGACGAGGATAGGTCGGCCTGCACACGAGCACCTATGGTTCCTAAGCTGCGGCCTGAGTTCGAGAGTAGGCCTTTCCTCACGAAGAGGCCTTGATTTGAGACACCGTAGGGGTCTTCTACATCTCCTGCCTATATGAGGCGTCCTGATGTGTGGTGTAATACCCCAAAAATCAGGGGTCGGGTAGAAACCCAACACCCGAGTTCCAGAACGTCACTTATGCAACATAGATAATGATAAATGCATGTTGTCTGTAAAATGGCATTAAACAAGATTGAGACTAAGCCAAAACAGCATATCATACTCCAGAGACAGTTAAATTAGCAAGCGGAAGACTATGATAAATACATAAAATATATAATTGATTATAAGTCTCCAGAGTGTGAACATGTTACCAGGTTAATTAAATACATATATACTCCAAAAATAGAAAGAAAAGAATATACATGAGTACTCCAAAAAAAAAAATGACAAGTGTCAAGGCGTCTAATCAACATCCCTGTAATCCCGTCGATCAAAACACGGAGGATAAGTTCTCCTCATCATCATATAAGTCCGGCTCCACTTCACAAGCAGTGTCATCCCCTGTAACTAAAATAGGGACTGGTGGGTGTTCGAAACACCATCCCGTAACGTGGGAGTGAGTGATCAACTCAGTGGGATAAGAGAGCAAAGATTAGCATGTTATCAAATCAATCACGCATTAATAGTAAAGTAAATAATCAAACATTCTTAGATACTGTTGTTAATGCATGCATGAAATGACATGATAGATGCCGTCACCGACATACTCCCTCATACAGCACCATCTTATGCCCGCGGCATGCTTGCATTCCTCAGTGCTCCACATCTTCCAGGCACATGCAATACGATATGGATAATGATTACCGAGTTGTTATTAGTCCTTTTCATACAGCAGGATTGGAAAACTAGGGTACCTTGCTTATATCAATCCCAACACAGATCCTGTCTAGGGTCGTCACTCCTAGTAATCTCATACGATGTTATATTTCTAGGTCACTGTAATGGCTGTCAGGGCTGTTGCTCGCACTTGTTGCACCTCTCCCCCATCACATTATCAATACAAGCCTAATTATATCCTTAAGACTGCATCAAGGCTCGTTGCCCCCATGCGGTGTCAGGATAAACTCAAGGTCACTGCAAAGGGTTCGTCACCTGATCAGTGTAGACCGACAGTAAGAATATAGTGTCCCATACCACCATAATCTGCTCAGAGTAGGGTGCTCACTGGTCACTACGGGGAGATTTGTGGCCCCAGCGTAGGCCGACAACTCGACCACGGTGTCCTATACCACCATGCCCGGCTCATGAGTCTTTTTGGATCAAGATACCATGGTTAACAGAGTTTCCAATGATAAGTTCAGTAGCCTAGGTTCAAGCAGTTATGACTCATACAGGGTGAACATACAATGGCCAGTCGGGTTACTTGACGGGCTCGACTAGTACGGGCGCATCTTAAGCTGAACGACATGAAGTGCATAAAACACTTCGTGTGGCCTAACAACTGTCGCCAACTCAAAACACGACTCGCGTTCATCGACGCTTCCACTGTGGCAAATAGAAGCCCATCACTAATTCAATCCATTACCGACTGCCTGGACTAAAGCATAGCCCCAAACATGTGTAATCCATACCAGTGATCATATGAGAGTAATAGAATTGAAGTTCAACAATACTAGCATATTAACACATGTTATAGTATACAAAGTAAGTAAATCAACCAACACATGTATTTCATACAGATAAGGAAATCAATTCATATAGCAAACATGTAGGAAATCGTATACAACATCAGGTGGATTGAGAATTCATTCTCAAAACCAATTTATAACACTATTTACTCAATACATACTAATACAAACATTTATACGAACACTTAGTCTACACACTTTAGTCTACATAGCGTATGTCGACCCAAAGTGCGCATTAGGGCGAATCTCTTCGCCAAACAGATTATGCACGCATATATAATATCATAACACGATAAATTTACATGTCAAGTATTTCAGCAAAATACGGACATATACACGCAGACTCTACTTTAGATGCAGGTGATGGCGATGCTGGTGAGGCAGAGCCAGACTTTGATGAGGATGAGGAGGCGTTCTCATACATGCAGTTCTCAGGCGGGTTCGACTGAGCCTTGTCCTGACCAGCGGGGATTATTTTGGGATATGTATTGTATTATTTTTTAACAGTTCATGTATGTATTTTGAGACACAGACATATGTATATTGCCCTGGACAGAGCACGCATCATTTAGAAATTTATTTTGAATTATGTATGTATTTATGTCTTCCGCTTGTTTTACTTTAATATCCCTGAATTATGTCTGCTAATCTAGCTTGATCTATATCATATTTTATGCATTAATACAGACAACATACAATCAGCATCAAATATGTTGCATAAGTGATGTTTTGGAACTCGGGAGCTGAGTTATACTTGACCCCCAAATTTCAGGGCGTTACAATAAATGCCAAAGGTTTAATGTCATCCCTCGATAGCCACCTGAAGAGCTGATGCCAATGGTCGGTCCTTGGCTTTTTGCTCAATGGGGAATTGACATGTAACGTCTCGAAAAAATCCGTACAAAGGCCCGAGTACCACCTCAGGCAGAAACCACTAAGGACCAAATCCTTTAGAAATTAGCCGTGTATTAACTAGTGTTAAACTAGATTACCTATGAAATTAGGCCTAATCACTTGAAATACGATCTGTATGACCCAAAATCTGTAGGATCGCTAACGCTACATTGCCCTGAAACTTAGGATTAATTTTAAAACCCAGTTGCTCTCGAGAGCACCATGAAACTCCGTATCGAATCTGTACCGCACGTCAAAAGTCCGATTACCCCGAAACTATACTGTTATGACCGCCTTGTTGGACTTGACAATAATCTCGGAAATCAAATCTTAATAGTACCCGGATCCGCACAACTTGAGCCTGAAGCGAAGTGTGTGAGAAACATGAATATCTATATGAAATGAACTGGACTTAAGTAAACTGAGTCGGTTCACTTGCAGACCAAATTTAAGGATTTAGACCGTCAGAATCTGACCCAATTACACCTTCGAATCAGGAAAAATTACTAACACATGTCAAAGAACTTATGGCCCTGATCGAGTACCGGTGACCGTTGAATTGAAACTGGGCCCCCGCGGTCGATCCACTGATCCGATCGGACTGAAAACTTAGCTTGACAGAGATCTGTGTTAAGAAGATTAAGTCTGACTACATTCAGTAAAAGGGCCTCTAGAAGTGCTCCGTTGGATTGGAACAAACGTTGTTTGGCTCTAACCTAAGTATACTTTGGCCCTGAGACCATTCACATCACTTCTGAGCCTATATAAAGGCTTAAAACCCTCTCTCTCACTCCATATGAATTTTCTAACCTAGGTGAGAGAAGAGAAAAGAAAGAGAAGGAAAGAGAGAGAAAGTGTGAGAAAATTTAGGGTTTTGTTACAGAGATCGATCCTTGCCGCTCTATGTATCGAAATACCGCTATCGTGTCGCTATTCTGACGATTCTAATTCTGTACTTGGGTAAGAAATCATAACCCTAATCCGTTTAGGGATTCAAATAGTATAAGTGATGAAGTAGCTAACCTATTTCATACTGTAGGTTGTCGTTATGCCATAGACAAAGGCTTGGTATACAAACTGAGTTCAATACTTGTTTACCGGCAAAAGCTGTGGACTTTAAATGTTTAAGATATGATTTTCAAGGCTTTCAATATCAATAATGATTTATGACTGACTTGATTGCTATCACATGTGCTTAGATACGAGCTTTACAGTATATGATGCCTATATGTGAACTATGAGGATTTTACATGCATTCCGTGTGTTTATTGAAATGTTAAGATGAAGGTGGAATTATGATTTGTGCTTACTATGGTTATATGATTGAGACACATGACTATTATGCATATGAGGAACCCTTGTACAGGGTTTTTCTATAATACTTATTATAACTACTTTATTACATGTATATGATATGTGTAGCTTAAGTGTTTGATAAAATGGTCTGAATATGAAAATGTTTGCTTAAATGCATGTATGATGGGAGTTGAGATAGGATTCTCAATTCCCTTAACTATGATTATATCATCCTTCGTATAGCCTATCTTCTTACTATCTGATATAGGGATGGAATGCCTATGTCTGGTAATATATATAGTATGTGTTTTGTTAAATTGCTCGAGTAAGATTTATATTTAGTTTCAGTTGTCACATGTTATTCTGGATCACTACATGTGAATGCTATGGTTTGAAGTGTGATTGGAACTACGATGTAGTCCAGGCAATCGGTAAATGTCTGTGAACAGTGGATGAACTACTTGACCACGACGGACACGCCCGATGAGTCCGAGTCGTACGCTGCTTGTCGGCAGTGGTTAGGCCACATGGAGTTGCTTGCGCGCTCCATGTCGATCGGCTCGACGTATGCTCGTACCAGTCGAGTTTGTCAACTAACCTGGTTGACCCAATGTATGTTCATCATGTGTGGACGCTACTGCTTAAATCTAAGGGACCAAACTCACCAGTAGAAAGCCCATTAACCTTGGTACCTCGATCCGCTAAGACTCATGAGCCGAGCATGGTGGTATGGGACACCGTGGTCGTGTTGTTGGCCTACGCCGGGGTGACAGTGAGCAACCCACACTCGTGAGCCAAATACGGTGGTATGGGACACTGTATTCAAGCTGTTGACCTACACTGATCAGGTGACGACCCCTTTGTAGTGACCTCGAGCATACTCTGAGGTTGCATTGAGGTGACGAGTCTTTCCATAGTAACTAAAGTATAAACTAAGCCTACACAGATTAGGTAACAAGCCCTTTGTAATGACCTAGAACCGCATCGTATGAGATTTACTAGGACTGACGACCCTAGAATGGATCATTATTTGAAAATTAATATAAGGGTTTTCTAATTCTGTTGTATGAATAAACCTAAGTAAGAACCTGGCTAATCATCGTGCATGCACCGCATTACGTGTGCCTTTGGCGTAGCAGGTCAAGAACTGAGGAAGGGTCACATGCCACGATCGTGAGATAAAGTCGCTGAGGGAGTGCAAGCGAGGGCATGCATCATTATTTCATATCATTATTACATCAACAAGAATACTTACGACCCGATTGTTGGATTGTTTTATCATTACTGCTTGACTGAATTGATAACATGTTAACCTTTATGTTATTATTTCACTGAATTAATCACTCACTCCCATGTTCTGAGATGATGTTTTAAACACCAATTAGACTCTATCTTAGTTACAGATGGCGACGCGACATGTGAGGCGGAGCTTGACTTCTTCGACGACAAGGAGGAATTCTCATATATGCAGTTATCTGGTGGATTTACTTAGACCGTCCTGATCAACGGAGGCTACAGGGTTTACCATTTGTAGTTGGACTATCTTTGATATTTTGTATTTTGAACTAATACATGCAATTATTCGACCTGGTAACATATTCATACTCTAGAAACCGGCTATGGACTATACATTCCATATATACTTATATGCATCTCTCAGTCTTCTGCTTGCGTTATTTAACTGTCCCTGGAGTATGATATGTTGTTTTGGTGTAATCACACTCATGTTTACTGCATTAATACAAACAATATTCAATCATCATCATATATATTGCATAAGTGATGTTTTGAAACTCGGAAGTTGGGCTCCTGCTCGACCTCCGATTTTCAGGGCGTTACATGACATTATCAGACCATTCCCTTTAGGGAAGGGTCAGACTAAGTTCGTCATCGTCGCCATGGATTACTTCACCAAGTAAACCGAAGCTGAGTCCCTAGCCAAGATAACCGAGCAGAAGATCACAGACTTCATTTGGAAAAACATCATCTGTAATAACCCGTATTTTCAGGACCCGAGTATATGACTCATTTTCCAAACATCCAAGTGTTAACCTAAAGAGAGCCAAATTTCATATAAAATCTTTTTCTTTTATCAGAGTTAACAGATAAGCGTAAAATAGACAAGTTGGTATAAAAGAAAATTTACAATTTTATTCAGAATGTTCAAGCAGCTAACCATAATGACTTACACAAACCAATGTCTCTAAAATTAACAAGTGCAAGATTTTTATAGTTTATACAAAAGAAATAATGAAATGCATATAACTTTGAGCCGCAAGATCACGCAGCTCCTCCAGGTAAATATAATCATGCATCTCTGGGGATTGTACCCTGCTCCTCATCAAGTTTGAACATGAATGTCGTCTGGACCACTTGTACTACCTGTATGGTTTTATTTTTGATGGATGAGTGGCCAACTTAGTGTGAATTTCCCTCAAGATTACATACCGTCACATTAGGTAAGCATATTTATTTAAACAACATAGCAAGGCATACAAAATAATACATGATACACTCTTATTGAATGTGTGAATGTATCATTGACCTGTGGATGCACATCCTACTATCGAAATAAAGGGTCACCCAAGGAGAACTAGTCAGCCGAAAAAATAAACAAAGGTATGCCCAAGGAGAACTAGCTACACAGAAAAGACCATAATACATATATCGCCCAAGGAGAATTTAATCACCCAGAAAAGACCATAAAGTATATATCACCCAAGGAGAATCAGTCACTCGAAAAAATACTCAAAGGTACGCCCAAGGAGAACTAACCACCCGAAAAAGACCGTAATATATATAAATCGCTCAATAAGAATTTAATCACCCAAAAAAGATCATATGCCATGAAAATGCATGATTAGTCCAACAATTATTATTCCAATTTCAAAGAATCATTATAAGGAAGCTCAAATGTCACTATGGGGGGTTTTTCACCTAACATAGGCCGACAGCTCAGGCATAGTGCATCATTCCACCATCCCTGGCTCATAAGGCTACCACTTTGGGATGTTTAATAGAACTCCATCGACTAATGGCTAATCATAATCCAGTAATGGGGCTTACCATCACATTGTTACACCAAATCATACATCGAACCTATATAGGGGCAAATACCAAACAAAGTCACATAAGGCAGTTATCAATGGGCCATATAGGGCAAATATAAGATCATCCTCAAAAGTCACTTAAACACAACAACCCCTGGATGGTAAGCCCATATCAATATTCCATTTTAAATATCATTCAAGTAACCACTAGTCGAAGGTCCATTATAATCACAATCAATCATGTTACATCCCAAGTATGGGTGTACATTTATAACTGAAATACCAGTTTAAGTTCCATAAATAATCCACAAGCATAAGAAAATATGCAGGATAATTATTAAGCATGTTATCTAGCGTTTCAATTCTAACAATTAACACATGTAATTATAAGGTAAAGATATCAATTAACAATCGAAATTAAAATAAAAACTATCACTAAAGCTAATGAGAAAGTGAAAAGCTCAAGGGGAAGAAATCATCACCTTATACTTTGAATCACCTTCTAGTGTCGCTAAGTGCCTATGCCCTTAGAATTATATCCTACAACAAGTCATGAACTTGTACAATTAGGTCCAAGTTCTACGCACTACCTAGGTTTAAGATCATGGCCTATGATTTGAATTATTTATCTTAGGATTTTTAATGTATAATTAGGATTTTATCTTAAGATTTAGTCCTAAATTTTAATTCTAGGATTTGAATCCTAAGTTACTATTATTATTATTATTGTACAATGGATCAAATAATATTCATAATAGGAATATTAATCCATCAATATTAGTAACGGTGGTTCACAAGTTTATATTTAAAATACATATGTACCAACAATATCTAATGTTCTTATAACGACTAATAATCTATTAAATAGTATACCTGATAAAAATAGAATATTTACTAACAGTAAAATGATAATGACTAATGATAACAATCATATTACAAGGATTACACTAATCTCATAAGGAAAATGACAAATATTTTTTAATGACAACAGCTCTAACTATCTGTAATGAATCTAGTCTTGGTAATAAATATTATGGTCTACCATGAATCATGAGTTTCTACACTTATACCCAAGCCTAACACACTATCTATGCTTAAAGCATTGACCTAGGATTTAGATAACTTAGATTTAGGATTTCATCCAAGGGTTTAGCTCTAGGCTTAGATGTTAGGATTTAAATGTTAGTACAACTGTTAATAATATTAAAAATTTCAAAGTAGCCATAAACATTAATGATATATTCAATATTAGCCAATGTGACAGTAATAAACTTGTGATGCAATTAAATAGTGCACCCTAATATCAGTGATAATATGAGAAATAAAACGCTTAATAATAGAAATTTTGTTTGTAATAACTAATATTAGTATATATAATTTACTAATGGTTAACCATGTTTAACTTTAGTAACCCTATAAATGATAATAATGGTAACCTTTATAATTGAAATAACTTCAGGCTTGGGAGGAAAAATGTGGACTCACCTTGTTGACTCGGTTCGAGTCGAGTTGGCTCGGTCTAAGCACACCCATGCACCTTACTCTCTCCTTCACTATCTCTCCTCCCACTCTCTCTTTCTTCTTCTTATGTAGAGAGGTCCGGCGGCCCCTGGACTCGACCCAGCCAGCAGGCTGACTCGGTGAGTTGACTCAGTTTGAAACCGAGTTAACTTGATCTTCCCCCTCTCCCTCATCTTCCTTCCTCTCTTCCTTTCCCTCATTCCTCCTCTTCTCTCCATGGCCAGTAGCAGCCGGACCAAACCCAGGCCCAACTCGAGCCGAGCTCGGCAGTCGAGTGCGGTGGTGCGGGTTAAGTCGGATCGAGTGAGAGCGTGGCAGCGACCCGCTCTCTCTTTCTTCTCACCTTCTCTCCCTGCTTCTCTTTTCCTTCCATCGTCTCTTCCTATCTCTTTCTTTTCTCTCATGCTCTCTATCCATGTGCTGGAGGTCCAGCAGCACCTCTAGACGATCGACCTCAAGCTCGACAGTGAGTCGAGCCAAGTGGTGCAACAGCTGCACCTTGAACCGACTCTCTCTCTCTACCTTCTTCCCTCCTCTTTCCTTTCTACATCATCCATCAAGGCTTACGATCCAACCCAGACCGAACGCAACTCGATTTGAGGTGGTGTGGCAGCGAGAGGATGACGAGGAAGGAGATCGGCTCTAATGGCGAATTTGGATGTGGGCCATCATTCTCCCAATGATCGCTGTGGGATGTTCAGGTGGGCCATACGGAGCTTGCGAGTGCAAGGAACCCAAGCTTCATAACATTTCTCATGGTGGTTTCGAGATTAGAAGCTTTCGGCTTGATTTTGGAAGAACCAGGAAGAATGGTTGCGGCTGTGGTTTTCCTCCTGGAACGAGGGCTTTTATATGCATAAAAACCTATGGATAGATGGTTGGGATTTACTGGCTATACATCCACCATTCAAACATCCCTGACAAAACCCAAAACCGGTTGCCGGTTTCTCTTTGCTACGAATGGGAGAACCTTAAGGTGGTTTGGAGTGGACGGTTGGGATTTGCCTAAATGGAAGGCTGAGATTGAGGGATTTCACCTCACACAGATAGCCAAGCTGGCATACGGAAGGAGAAACGGAAACTTTTCGTTTTTAGGAGGTGTTGTGTTTTCGGGACCCGCTTGCAGCGAGAATCGTGTGCACGTACATGTGTGGAACAGTGCGAGATTTCCTTGGTCTTGGTCGAGCCCAAGCTCTGAACATGATGGATGGTTTGGATCTCTCGTCTTGGCAGTGTATGTGGGCCACTGATCATCACACTGAAGGTCGTCCGTTCATTGGTGAAAAACAGAAAGGAAGGAGAAATCCCTCCACTTTGAGAACTATCGGGTCAAACTGTGTTTAACTAGACTTCACTCCTTGTGTGCGGCAGGTGCACACGCCCTTAGTACACATACACCACTGATGTGGGGTCCACCATGTATTCACACCATCCATGATTCTCTGTGGGTCCATCTAGGTCATCTGACTGAAAATGAGGCAAATACAAGGCTTGGGTGGGCCGTGCCGACTGATTTCATATTTGATTAGTGAATTGTGGGTCCCATGGATGTATTTCAACAAATCTGATCCATTCATTCATTTAACAGGATCGGCCACACTACTGAATTCCAACTTAAATTGTGAGTATCCTTTGCTCTAACGACTAATTCCTTTCTAATTCTAATTCTAATCCTTATGGGTATTAAAGTCTCCTATGGCTACCTAATTGAAACTCATAGGTTAATTTCACCAGCATGTGGTCTACAATGCAATTTTAGCCTAATGGAGCCATGTAGGCTTGATGTGTGGTGGATCTTTAGATTTAGGTACATCAATAGATGGTGATCGGTTCAATTGGTCCATTAAAGTGATTTAGATCTTAAAATAGATGTCTCTAAAGCTATGATAGACTAATTTGAAAAACAAACGGATGGATGGCTTGTTATATGAATGAATGTTGTACTAGACGGTTGAGATGGATAATTTGAGGATCACTAAGTGTTGATGTGTAAGGAAAGCTAGGTGTATTCCCACACACTGTAAACTTATTTAGATTCTTATGGTAACACCCGAGTACTGAAAAGTATGAGGTGTTACATCATCTGTCGGTTTGGAATACCTCGGACCATTATTTCTGTTAACGGGAGGCAGTTCGACAACAAGCATTACCAAAAAATGTGTCAGAACCTAGGGATCAGGAACGTTTACTCGTCCCCGCGTGTAACATCCCAAATTTTCACGGCCTAAGTTTATACTCGTGCTTGATAAATTTGTATGTTAATAATGCAAAGTGAGAACGTCTCGAGGACTTGCTTTGAGACTTCTTCGGTCAATATCACATCCATTTACACTTGTGATGGAAGTCAGTCATAAGAATAAAATTAAATGTATTTCTTATTTCAAAAGTAATCAAACAAATTGTCAAAGGTTCTCACAATGGGAGTTTAATAAAAAGTCGGGTAGCAGCGGAAACGTAAATAAAAAAACTAAGCTTATTCTCTAGTCTATGCAACACGTTCCTCTTCAAGGTAGTGATCCTCTGGTTCTTTAATTTGTTCGTCACCTACATCATCTATACAGTTGAGAGAGGGTCAATGCCCTACTCATAGTGATGGTTATCCTTTAAGATTACTAATAATCCAAGAGATTCACAATAGTAACGTAAAGGGTTCTTGTAACACCCCGTACTTTTCATTACTCGGGTGTTATCGTGAGGACCTGGGTTAGAGTAAACAAAAACTTAATTCGTGTGAACGCTCATCAACGTTCTAAACTTGAGTTGGTAGTTAAGGGCAAAGATCAACCCATCCAACCACTTATTTTCAAAATAGACCATTACATCACCTAGAGAACCGCATTGAACCTTATGAGGCTTACTTCTAGGAACTTAATTGGAATAAAATGCCAGACAACATTCTGTTGGGATAATTGAGCTGTGGAAAAATCAGTTTCAAGACTTAAGTCACAAGATTCATGATTCCTTAGGCTTACAATCAATATCTGGGCGATCCATCTCTATAAATTACCTCAATAGACAGATTAGACCATCCACTGTCAATATTAAACCCCAAGGATCACTAATGGCCATGTTTGGATTCGAACTTCACTCATAGGAAAATCTAACTGACAGTCTTACATGTTAGATCCCTAGAATCCTTTAGATCGACAGTGATTAAGCCTATAAGTGATCTGTCCATCCAGGTACTGGATCAATGGTTAGGTTCCCATTTATAGAGTCTATAGAACCTCTCATCATCTGTTTGGGGTCTGATCATCTAAAGTGACCATTGGACTTCACCTAAATGCTTCACTTGACTCTTAGGACCATTGATAATTGATTTGGAATGAGACTAACTATCGGATTTATAATAATCAAGTATAAAACCCAATTATCACTAAGTGTGGCCCACCTAAGCTATACTTAAGGTCAGATGGGTGGCTCCTCTTAAGTTAATCCATAGTAACTCACTTTAAATGTATAAATATATTATAATACAAAATAATTTTATATTTGTTAGTGTCTTTTTTATGGACGGCTCAGATCGTCTTCCACCTGTGTAATCAGCAATGCAAAGGGAACCCTAGCTAGAGTCGGGGAATCTCCAATGCTTAAGTCAGTTCTCTAATCAATGACAAAGGATTTTTAGGGTTTTGTGTTGCGTACCTTTTTTCGTAGAGGACCTGGATATTTATATGTTTCAAGGATCTCCCTCGTACGAGGATTCTTCTCCTAATTATTCAGAGATTTAATCCTTTCCACTGATTTCGCCCGATCCCGAGGATCTCGGGATCGGACACCCGCATTCTCAGAATTCTAGGGTGGCATTTATACTCACACCACCTTTCCTATCTCGACTCGACCCTTGCCGACTCTGAGAGAGTCTCGGTTGGCTTAATTGAATAAGTTTTTTGCCCCTTCACGGGTGGAATAGTCTCGGTGTTTTCCTGTCATCCTTCCTTATACCATGGCCAGCGGAACCAACTCATTTGGTCAGTTTTATTCTCTTGGTCGGGCGGCTTTTAACTTATTCGGCCTTCTATAGGCTTACGCAGACGCAGTTATCTCTATGACAGAGTAACTTAAGTTGTCTTATGCTTATGCCTCTTGACCTTATCCATTATTCCCCCAGCTCCAACCATTGTCTCTGACTCTTAGAGTAGTGTCAGCAGAGCCGACCTACTTCATATCCGAGTCTCCGGACTTAACATATTTTTTCCCAACAGTGAGCCCCCCTTACTTCTTGTGTCATTCTCGGCACCAAGGAGTTAATGAGTTCTTTGGTCGGTTCACATCAGAGTCCGTGGTCATAATGAGACATTTAATACCTTTTGTGTCGTACTTAACGTATGATGGTGCACTTTTCGAGGTCATACGAGCGGCCAGCCGTCAAATCGTTTCGTCTGCTTATGAGCATTGGATGCGTGGCGAAGGCGTTACCGTTGCCAGTTGGCTTGTGCCACGTGTTGAGCGTCGTTTTGGCTTTTCATTAAATGCCTCTACCACATGGCGTGGTTATAAAAAGATCGGGCGGGAGGAATGTGTGAATTTTATTTTCGCCTCTCGCCCTCCCGCTCCCTTATTTTCATCCGTTTTTCTTTCTTCTTTTTCCTTTCCTTCCCTGTCAATTTCCTCTTCGGTGAGTCCTTTTGCGTGCGTCGCTACTTTCTCCGATGAGTTCTTTTCCTCCCTTTTTATTGATATTAATGGCCACTCATGGCTCTCAGAGCCCCCGGGAGGGAACTTTCGATGACGAGGGTGATTCGCGACATCTCTGGAATGTTGCGGAGCCGCCCTCCTTACTGACGGAGTTCACTGTTGATGCAGATGCCGCATTCTTGCTCGTGAGGGCCGATGACTCATCAGTTGAGCGTCCCGCTCAAGCTGGTCCTTCTAATAGTGGATTGTCTCTGGTAACCTGTCTAGGGAGGCCCAATCTCGTGATGGACCCATTGGAGGAGGAAGAGGGAGAAGAGGAAATAGTCATAGCTGAGGGGGTCGCTGTATCGTCCCTTGTAACTCAGTCGGCCCACGACTCTGAGTCAGCTTCTAAGGGAGAGGGGGCCGAGGATGACCTTAGTGGTCCTGTCGCCTCCATTTTGACTGATTCCGATCTAAATAGAATTCAAGCCGGGTACCATGTTCTGGACTCGGTTATATTTTGGCTCCCTCGGCTGAAGGATTTGCCCGATCATCCCCTGCTAGGATGGTCACAATTTATTAGGTCTTGATGCAATGCGGTTTACGTTTGCCTCTCCAACCTATTACTCGGGATTTCCTTTCTCGCATCAAACTTGCCCCTGATCAAATCGTTCCAAACGGGAGGAGGAATTTATTTGGGTGTGTTGTGCTGTGGGCTGAGCTAGAGCAGCCCCTATTAACAGTCGATGAATTCCTCTACCTGTACCAAGTAAGGCCAAACCTGAATTTTTCCAGCTTTTACTTTCTAAGTGCGTGGCGAGGCAAGGGCGGTTCTCTCATAACTAACCCTCCAACTTCCAACAAGCATTGGAAGGATAGATGGTTTTGGACGTGGTGACAGTGGGAGACAGCCGATCCATGGCCCTACGAGCCTCGAGTCCCCCGTTGATTTTGTAAAGCAGATGACTCGGCTAGAAACTTTCTGTTTCTCCTCATTATAACGTACTGAGTCTAACCTTGTGGTGTTTTACAGATATTCTGAAGAAAAGGCTGAAGCTTGGATCCGACACTTTAGCTCGGATTAAAGATCTGAAAAAGCTAAGTGCAGAAGATCGGTCTTGGAAGATGCTTTTACAATCGGAGCGTCTGCACCTTGCGGGCTTAGAATCGTTCGTGTCAGGTAACTCCTCCTACATTGCTTCATTCTCTCGGCTCCTTATCTGACTCATCTTGTTCTTTTCAAATCTTCCCGAGGCTCGACCATATCTTAAGTCGGCCTCCTCTAACATGGCTGAGTCTCATCCTTCTCTGAAGCCGATCTCCAAGGTGAGGGCGCCTTCGAGGTCGGCTCTTCTATCAGGGTCTCGGCCTTCGAAGCAACAGAAAATAGCAATCAAGGCAAAGGAGCCAGCTACCCCATCTTCTTCTGCTCCGGCTACCCCACAGGTAGTGGTGCTCTCTGACCCTGATGAGAGGGTGGAAGAGGCAGAGGAGACCCTTCCTGTGTCTCAGTCGACTCCTGAGCCAGGACCTGTTGCAGAGGAGGTCTTGAGAGAGAGAGAGGGACCGAGTGGAGAAAGAGGGGATATGACTCAATAGGAGTTGTCACCCTTCCACAAGGCCATCTCGGGAATGATCCCATGGGCCATCACTCACGGGAGCGAGAAGGATTTTGCCAGCTTTTACAATGCCCCAACTCTGCAGACCTCGGGCATACGGCGAGGCTACTTTTTGAGGTAAAATCATTTCTTTTTACTTCTCTGTCGCTTTCAATTAGGGCTCTTGTTATAACTTACTATCTTCCGTCTGCAGTTGGCCACCTACATTGTCAAAGCTTGCTCGAAGCTGTCCACTGCTCAGAAACTTGCGGCTGAGATAGAGACAGCGAAGAGAGTTGCTGTCGAGGCAGAGGGTCACCGAGAGATCGTCGAGGGTCGCATCGACATTATGACTGGCGACTTGTCAATCGCCAGGAAAGCGGCCGAGGATGCCAAAAAAGCGACCGAGGAAGCGAGGATGGTTCTTAAAGGCGCCAAAGCTGACAATGCCTATTTGACCTCTCTTCTAAAGGAGGCTAAGGAAAAACATCAACATCTTCTTCAGGTTCACAGCACTTGCGAGAGCACTCTCACTCGGGCTAGGACCGACGCTACGGCTCTCATCCAGGAAGCACGAGAGGAAGCCCGCCGAGCCAAGGAGGCACAAGACCGAGCCGTAGACGCCTTCCTTAAGTCTTCGAAGTTTGAAGAAGAAAGGGACTGCCTTTATCAAGGTGGTTACAGGGAATGCGTTCTAGAGATGAGGGCTGCCTTCCCTAACCTTGACCTCTCCGCTTTTGAAGTTGATAGTCCTGAGGCCGAGGCCACTGGTGCTGATACCGCCGACGGAGAAGCCCCTGCTGCGGACGCTGCTACTGATGAGGCTGGTCCCTCTGGGACTGTTTAGGGAATGGTCCGTTACTGAGAGGGATTATTCACTCTATCGGGAGTAGTTTTATACTTTACTACATAGTCTTAATTGCATCTGATGTAATCCGATACAAAATACTTAAAAAGAATTGGAACTCTCAGTTTTTATTAAATCGACTTTGTTTACATTTCTTTCCCATTCTCCTTTCACATCTTCAATCCTGCCTTAGGAGTAATAAATCTTGAGATGTTCAGCATTCCAAGGGTAAGGCAACAGTTGCCCATTTAGTTCTTCCAGCTGATACGTCCCAGGGCGGATGGTACTTAAGACGACATAGAGTCCTTCCCAATTGGGTCCCAATGTACCCGCACCAACTTCCTTTATATTTGAAAACATTTTTCGGAGGACCATATCTCCGACTCGAAATCATCTGACTTTGACTCGGTTGTTATAAAAATGTGACACTTGTCTCTGCCGAGCCATCGTTCGTAGTCGAGCTTTTTCTCTTTTCTCCTCCAGCAAGTCGAGTCCAAGTGATATGAGTTCGTCATTTTCCTGTTCACTGAAAGTATTGACTAGGGCCGAACCCACACCGATCTCAACCGGGGTGACTGCTTCCGAGCCATAACAAAGGGAGAAGAGAGTTTCTCCCGTGGCAGTCCGAGCTGTAGTTCGATAGGCCCACAATATATTTGGAAGTTTTTCGGCCCACGCTCCTTTTGCTCCATCGAGCCTCGTTCGGAGATGCTGCTTTATAATCTTGTTAACAGCCTCGACCTTTCAATTCGTCTGAGGATGATGAGACGAAGCGTACACATTCCGAATTCTGAGGTTACTACACATCTCACGAAACTGTCTGTTATCGAACTGCCTTCCATTATCAGTGATAATAGTCCGAGGTATCCCAAACCGACAGACGATGTTTTTCCAAACAAATCGGTAATCTTCTGCTCGGTTATCTTTGCTAGTGGCTCGGCTTCGTCCCACTTCGTGAAGTAGTCCACCGCAACCACGGAAAACTTGGTCTAACCCTTTCCCAGAGGGAATGATCCGATGATGTCGATCCCCCACTGTGCAAAGGGCCACGGTCTGGTCATCGGTGTCAATTCCTCGGGGGGCTACCTTGGGATTGCCACAAATCGCTGACACTTGTCACACCTCTGGACGAACTTCTTAGCATCGTGTTGTATGGTCGGACAGTAATATCCCTATCATAACACTTTGTTAGCGAGCGAACGTCCTCCCGAGTGATTCCCACATATTCCTTCGTGTACTTCTCGTAAGACATAGTCGGCTTCATGGAAATTCACACATCGTAGTAAGGGAGTGTAGAATCCTTTCTTGTACAGTACCTCATTCAAGATGGTATAACGCGATGCTCGAACCTTTAGCCGCCGCGCCTCGGTATGATCTTCCAATAGTTCTTCATCGTTGAGATAACGGATGATAAGATCGAACCAAGTTGGTTCCGAGTCAATGGTAAGTATAGCCGAGTCTGTCGGCTCATTTATACTTAGTTTAGCTACGTATTCGATTGGGACCGATCGAGGTATGTTTTCTTCATCGGCCGAGGCTAGCTTTGCTAACAGGTCAGCATTGGCATTCTTGGTTCTGGGTATCCGAATCACTTCACATTGCTGAAATCCACTAATTAACTCTTTGGCCTTCTCCATGTATGCCTTCAGTTGTTCTTTGCGTGTCTGGTAGATACCAGTAACCTGGTTGACGACCAACTGCGAATCACTGAAGACATGCAGATGAGTTACACCTAAACTCGCGGTGAGTCGAAGGCCAAGCAACAAGGCCTTGTATTCTATGGTGTTGTTCGATGCTTGAAATCCAAGTCGTAAGGCATACTGCATACAGGTTTGATTAGGAGTCTCCAATACTACCCCGGCCCCGCTTGCCTTAGAGTTGGATGAGTCGTCAACGAATAAGTTCCAAGGAGCCGGGTCGGGTGAGGGGCCTAGAGAAGAAGACTCTTCTGTTACGATAATCCCTTCAGAATCAGACATTGTGTTAGTTTTGAATGTCACCTCAACAAGGAAGTCGGCAACAACTTGTCCCTTTATGGTTGTCCTCGGCCTGTATTGTATGTCAAATTCCCTCAACTTGACAGCCCACTTTGTGAGTTAGTCAAAAGCCTCTGGTTTTTTAAGAATCTGGCGCAAAGGTAAGTCAGTCACAACGATGATGGTGTGAGCTTGAAAGTATGGATGGAGTCGTCGCGAGGATACTACCAGGGTTAAGGCTACCTTCTCGAGCTGAGGATACCTTGTCTCTGCCGGTAGTAAAGCTTTACTAACATAATACACCGATAATTGCCTACCTTCACTTTCTCACATAAGAGCCGAGCTAATCGCTACATCGGATATAGCCAAATATAATAACAGAGCATCTCCAGACTCGGGTCTGGACAACAGGGGTGGAGACCTGAGATAAGACTTCAGTTCTTAAAATGCTTTCTCACACTCTTCTGTCCATTCCATCGACTGTTGCCCTTTCAATTGCTTGAAGAACAGGAGACATTTATCGGTGGCTAGGGACAGGAAGCGGTTAAGCGCGGCTACTCTCCCGGTTAGCCTTCGTACGTCTTTAATAGTTTTCGGAGACTCCATGTCGAGCAAAGCTTTAATTTTTTCAGGATTCGCTTCGATTCCTCGCTGACTAACCAAGAAACTGAGAAATTTTTTTGAGCTTACACCAAAAGCACACTTGCTCGGATTCAACTTCATTTTGTACTTGCGCAAGGTCAGGAACATATCTTTTAAGTCTGCTAGATGGTCGGCAGCGTGTAGACTTTTGACGAGCATATCATCTATATACACTTCCATGGTATGTACACTTTTGACGAGCGAACATTTTGTTCACCAGCCTTTGATATGTCGTCCCGACATTTTTCAAACCAAATGACATCACTCGGTAACAAGAAAGACCTTTGTCGGTGACAAAGGTAGTCTTTGATTTATCAGTTTCATGCATTATAATTTGATTGCAGCCTGAATAAGCATCCATAAAACTAAGCAATTCGTGTCCCGCAGTACTATCCACCAACTGATCAATGTGGGGAAGAGGGAAGTTGTCCTTGGGGCAGGTTTTGTTCAAATCTATATAATCAATACAGAGGCGCCACTTCCCATTAGCCTTTCTCACGAGCACGACATTAGCTATCCACTTTAGGTAGTATATCTCTTCAATGAATTTGGCCTTAAGGAGCTTGCCGACTTCCTCCTCAATGATAGCGTACCTTTCTAGGCCGAGAGGACATCTTTTCTATCGAATTAGCCTGTAAGTCGGGTCGATGTTGAGTCGGTGCGTTATTACTAAGGGATCGATCCCGGGCATATCTTCGTGGCTCCATGTGAATACATCAGCATACCGCCGAAGCAAGGCGATCAGTTCTTCTTTAAGAGGTGAGATCAGAGACGAACCGATTTGCACTACTTTCAATTCGTCTGTCTCGGTTAAGGGTTCCAAGATGAGTTCTTCCATCGGTTGTCCCCGTTCGTGAGATTCGACTCGAGGGTCCAGCGACTCGATCATCGATATTTTCGTCGGCGCTTTGACTGTTGTCGCATAACATCGTCGAGCATCTTGTTGATCTCTTTTCACAATTCCTACTCCCGACTCGGTCGAGAATTTCATGGATAAGTGGTATGTAGATACCACAACTTGGAGGAGGCTTAAGGATGGTCGGACGAGTATGGCATTGTATACTGATGGTTGTTCGACGATCAGGAAGTCAACCATTGTAGTTGTCTGGTGGGGTGAACTTCTGGCAGTAAGTGGTAATGAAGCAATTCCATCAGGAAGTACTTGTTCGCCCGAAAATCCTATGAGCGGGGTTCGGACTGACCATAAAGCCGACCGTCCAATGCCCATTTTGTCGAATGCTTAGGTGAACAACACATCCGCTGATGACCCAGTGTCCACCAATACTCGGAACACTTTTCTATTGACGATGGTAAGAGCAACGACCAGTGCATCATCATGAGGGTGATCGATGCCTCGGGCGTCATCCTCAGTGAATGAGATGCAATATTTCTCTCTTTTCTTTTCTTTAGAAGGCCGGGACAACAGAAGAATCTTAGAATCTGAACGATTGATGCTTCTGGCGTGATTCTTCCGAGCGTTGTTGAAATCTCCACCACCCTGATGCCCTTCGATAATCGTCTGGATTTCTTCTGTGGGTCGATCTTCGCTCGGTCCTGCTGGAGTGCCAGATCCTTCCACATGTTCTCTGAGTCGGCCTTCTTTAATTAACCGCTCGATTTCATCTTTCAAGTGATAACAATCACTCGTGTTGTGACCATGGTCATGATGATAATGATAATATTTATTTTTATTCCGTCGATTCGGGTTCCCACGGAGTTTTTCGGGCCAGTTGACGAAGCCCTCATTTTTTATTTCCATCAACACCTGCTCCTGAGATTTATTCAGAGGGGTGTACCTAGAAAACTTCTTTTTGGGTCGTTTACCCGACCTGTCATCATCCCGCGCCCGATCATCTTTTAGCTTCTTCCCTCCGGCTGAGTCGGCTTCTTTCCTGGCAGACTCTTTACCTGAGGGTTTCGAGTTCTGAAATTTCTCGCGGAGGATCCGCATTTCTTCGGCGTCTACGTATTTGTCCGAGCGAGCTATAAATTCGTCCAGAGTCTCGAGCGAATTTTTGTCCAAGGATACCAAAAAGGGCTTATGTCTTACCCCTTACATGAGTGTGTTAAGCGCTGTCTCTTCCGAGTGTTTCTGAACCTGTAAATATTCAAAATCGAAATGCTTGATGTAATCCTTCAATAGTTCTCCTTCTCTCTGAACTATGTTGTTTAGGTGTACAAGCGGCTTTAGCGTTTTCTTTAAGCCGATGAAGTTGTTGAGGAAGGCGTCACTGAGTTCGGTGAATGAACTGATCGACTTCGATTTTAACTATTTAAACCAGAGTCGAGCTATATCGGTTAACGTGAGAGCGAAGGCTCGGTACATAACAGCGTCTGATGCATCATGCAACTCCATATAGGTTTTGAAGCATTCAATATGCTCTGTTGGATTGGTCTTTCCGGAGAAAGGAGTTATTTGAGGTAAACAAAATCTCTCCGGTAATCGAGCCTGCATTACTTCATCTACAAATGGAGAAACTTTTACCTTAGACTTGGTCGGGTATGTGTTCCGACCATGCTTCATGTCTGTTATCTCTCTTGTCATTTCTTCCTAGACTTCTTTTCTGAAATCCTGGATATCGGCTCTTTAAGGTTCCGCGCTCTCTGCTGTCTCCTCTAAAGGAAGCTAACTTCGCCTCCTCTGATCTATTTTATGCCGCAAATCAGAGGAGGGTAAGACAACCGTTGCCGAACGAGCCGGTGCTGGTTGACTCGGACCTTGATGTTGACTCAGCTCTTGAGGCGACTGCGGAGCAGCAGGCTGTGCTACAGACGCTGGTGGGAGAACCTGCGCTGGCTCGCGACGCTGCTGCATCTGCTGATTACACAACTGATCTAATATATGTTTCATGATGGCCATCTCGGAATGCATTTCTTAGACTTCTCTATCCAATTGTGCATTCCCTCAGTTCTGCAGGCTAGTAGTTACAGTAGATGCCGCAGGCGGTGCTAGTGGCTGGACTGCGGGAGGAGTTCCCTGAGCTGTACTAGCAGCAGCTTCCTCCGCCTCGTCTTGATCCCCTCTTCTAGTTCTTGTCATTTAAATAGAGTGTAAGAAACGATTTTTTGTCTGGTTTTCACAGACGATGCCAAACTGTTAGTATCTTTTTTACGGACGGCTCAGATCGTCTTCCACCTGCGTAATCAGCAACGCAAAGGGAACCCTAGCTAGAGCCGGGGAATCTCCGATGCTTAAGTCAGTTCTCTGATCAATGGCAAAGGATTTTTAGGGTTTTGTGTTGTGTACCTTTTTCCGTAGAGGACCTGGATATTTATAGGTTTCAAGGATCTCCCTCGTACGAGGATTCTTCTCCTAATTATTCAGAGATTTGATCCTTTCCACTGATTTCGTCCGATCCCGAGGATTTGGGATCGGACACCCACATTCCCAGATTTCTAGGGCAGCATTTATACTCACACCGCCTTTCCTGTCTCGACTCGACCGTTGCCGACTCTGAGAGAGTCTCGGTTGGCTTAATTGAATAAGTTTTTTGCCCCTTCACGGGTGGAATAGTCTCGGTGTTTTTCTGTTATCCTTCCTTATACCGTGGCCGACGGAACCAACTCATTTGGTCAGTTTTATTCTCTTGGTCGGGCGACTTTTAACTTATTCGGCCTTCTGTAGGCTTACGCAGACGCAGTTATCTCTATGACAGAGTAACTTAAGTCGTCTTATGCTTATGCCTCTTGGCCTTATCCATTATTCCCTCGGCTCTGACTATTGTCTCGGACTCTTCGGGCAGTGTCAGCAGAGCCGACCTACTTCATATCCGAGTCTCCGAACTCAACATATTTTTCCCCAACAATAATCATTTGTAATAATACATATGTTACTTAAATTATACAAATTATGTATACTATTTATTTTATATTATTTAAACTATATATAAAATAAATTGTACACCAACACATTATTATATAATTGATGTATACTAATTAACACTTACATTTTATAATTTTTATCGTATTATGCTATATATATATATATATATATAACTTAATAGTAGTTTTGTTATATTATATGTGCATATATAATCAAAAAATATATATACATTATAAATATTCATGATTTTAAATAAATACTTATTTATAATTACTAATGTATTTTCCTAAATAAATATGTAAATATATCTTATTATATAATCTAAAATATATAGTGGCCATGGGTGGCACACTATTTAGGTAAGCGGTTCTGATCATCGAGTGGGGACCATATTCCACCTCGAATCATCGGTGGGTGGCATTTATGGGCCACGATTTAGATGATATGGCCCACCTAAGACTTGGATCTGCCCCATGCTCTGGATTGGGCCCTAAGTCTGGCTGAAAAAACTGACCTACGGTCTGGATCAGATCACAGACATCATGGTGGACCCCACATGAGAGTGCATATGCACAGTAGGTGCACACCCATGGTGCACCAAATTGGGCAGACCAGTCAAACCGCCTCTGACCCATGAAAAACCAAGAGAGGAAGGGATTTCCTCTTCTTTTTTTTTTTTTTCTTTTTTTGAATTTTCGTCCGTCGAAACAGCTGACGGTAAGAGATCCCATCTCATCGGATTGTGGACCACCATCATGGATCTTTTTCTTGATCTAAACCATCCATTTCAATTACAAGATGTGGACGACAAGAATGATGCTTGATCCACCCCATGTATGCATTCATGTGAGCACAAACGCAGGTGAAAACAGGTTGTTTGTGTTTCCTTCCTTTCCAAAAATGGAAAGCTGCATTTTTCCTCTACGCTGGCAATCCGCGTGAGGTTTTCTCCTCCAATCACGACCGTCGATACAAGAAATCTCAACCATCCATTTATACTCACACGGATTTGGGTTTTCGGTGGAAAACTGATGTCATTAAGCAAACCGTGACCGATTTTGTGTGCCGATAGATTCCTCTTTGCCACGGAATGAATCCGGGCCATCCATCCCTCATTCGACGGCTCTTAAGGGGCTGGGTCGAACCGTATGAGAGGGAGAATTGGACACCTCTCCATCGTCTCCTCCAGTTCCTTCAAAACCTTAGAAAAAAATAGCCGCACCCCTTTGAAGTTCGAACCCACCGAAGAAACCTCCTTGAAGCTTCGATCCTTCGCATCCTCAATCTTCCTGGGACAAATCCTCACTGTCCAGCAACTTTTGATCGAAGAAAAAGGTTAAGATCCCAAATTCGCCATTAACGCCTTACTTATCTTCCTTATTTAAACGGTCTCTGCGAGATCGTATTGGAGCTCGAATCTCATATTTGAAACACCCATTGGGTGGTCTCTGGATCGATATCAAACCCCTGTAGTCTAATCCAAGAACCATCCCAGGCGTACGAGGGAGAGCGTGTGTGGGTTGTGGGTTGACTCACTGTCGAGTCAGCCACACCAGCTCGAGTCGAGTTGCTGGTGGGGCCGTGAGGGAAAGAGAAAGAAAGAGAGGAAGCAGAAGAAGACAACAGGAGAGAAATGAGAGGAGAAGGAGAACAATAGAGAGAGAAGAAAGGGCAGCGTGGGGTTGTTGTTCTGCTGGAACCGAGTCGACTCGGTTCAAACCAAGTCTGACTGAGCTGAACCAGGCGTGGGCCTGGTCCATTTGGACTTCCAGTAAGAATGAGGAAGAGGAGAGAGAAAGAGAGAGTAAGGAAGAGGAGAGGGAGAGAAAAAAAAAAGAAAAAAAAGAGAGGGAGTTGGGTTTGGGGGTGTCGAGTTGACTCGGTTGAAACCGAGACCTGCCGAGTCAGGTTGAATTTGGGCCTGGTCTAGTCCTGGCTGGAATGCCAGCAGGGAGAGAGATAGAGAGGGAGCAAGAAGAATAGGAGAAGAAAGAGAAGGATGAAGAAAATCAAGATAGAAAGAGAAGAAGTTCGGGTTTGGTGGTTGGCGAGTCAACTCGATTGAAACTCACCAAGCCAAAGGAGTTGATCCAGGTTACGGTAAGTCAACTTAGCTCCTTGCAATGATTGACCCTAATTTAGTGTGATTAAATACTTAGTCAGTTCCTTAGTTGTAAGAATGTGAATGGCATTGGTGTAGATCATTTTCATTAAGAAGGATACATCATTTCGGGTCGAGCTAAATTCAAGTTGACTTGGATTTTTGGTAAGCATACCATACTCAATCTAGAATGTTCATTATAACCAATTAGTGGATAACTTAGGATTTAAGGTTACACATTTTTTTTTTTGGATTTAAACTACGCTTTAGATTACCTAGTTATGCCAATTTGAATCTACTTGGATACACGTTGGGAACCTCAATCATTTGGGCACATCTAGACATATTCTATCCTAACCATTGACATGGGATATTCTAGGCTAATCGAGTATTTTGAGGCCTCTGATGATCTCCAACCAAGCAAGAAATAAGTCTACACTCTAAGGTGAGGACTCACCCTTTGAGCTTCCTATTTAATTTCATCAATCTGGATATAGATGATGACATGATTACTCTAATCGAATTACTTACCTTTCTATTAAATATGCTAATTTGTTGTGAAATAAATTCATGTGTTGGATGATAGGCATCTCTTTTTAATTATAACATGCACAAATGGCGTGATGATTACATGTTATTTTCTTTAGTTGTACATGCATTGATTAACTACATGTTACCATTTACATTTAAGTGATGGAATGAATGGAACCTATCTTAGACTTACTATCATGTGGTCCTTATTTTCCTTACATGGCTTGGATCATACCTTGCCTTGCATAGCTTGGACCGCATGCTGCCTATGTGGCTTTGATCGCCTAGTTACCTTCGTGACGTTGATGGATTATTGGTGCCCTCTTGTGGCTTGATGGTTACATCCATATATCTCGTTGCTTCCTAGCCATCTTGTGGTGTTCAGTTATGCCATGATTTTTGGGTGAAGCTGAAGTTCATTTATCGATTTTCTAGCAATCTTGCGGTATTCGCATACGACATGATTTTTAGGTGATCTAGCATTTGTATATTGTTTGTCTCTTCATCTGTGGTGTCAGTCGTACCATGATTTTCGGGTGGAGCTGAAGTTTGCTTATCGATTTTCTAACCATCTTGCGGAGTTCACGTACGACATGATCTCTAGATGAAGAAGAGGTTTGAAGGTTGATTTTCTATTCACCTCATGGATTTCACTTGTACCATGATTTCTGAGTGAAGCTGAAGTTCGCTTATCGATTTCTAGCAATTTTGCGTAGTTCACGTACAAATGCGATTCTTGGGTGTAATAGAAAGTCATATGATTGATTGTTTTGTTATCTGGACATGTTTCCTTGCATTGCGACTGCCATTATATTTTGCTTATGGTGAATTTTGTTGATTGGTTTAATTTTCTTAATATGAGTATGACTAAGAAATGCTTTGTTCAGTGTATTTAATTTCATGACTTGTAATCTATATTGGATTATGAATGATGAATGTGTAATCTCAGAGGGTGCTCCTCACTGAGATAGTCATTAATCTTATCAAACCGTAATAGTTGATGCAGGTATAGGGTGAGCCGATGTTGTTCACTAGGTTGTTAGAGCATATCGAGTAGCTAGGAAGGGTCCTTGCGGCCCACATTGAGCCCCACCACTAGCTGATAGATTCTTGTTTCTACTTATATGAACTTTGTTGTTTGGGATTGTATAAGTCCTATATGGGCGATACATTTGGAATTTCATTATGGTTGGAATGTTTTTATTCAACGCATGGTTTATTCTAGCTTCGTTGCTGTTAATTCTGATTAATGATAAACTGTTCAAATTTACACTGGATTTTATAAGCTAACACTTGGGCTTTTGGGAAACGGGTTATATACTCGGGTCCTAAAAACACAGGACATTACAGTTCTGATATGTCACGTAGTCCACTTATATGAGGATATCAGAATACACAAACAACCTACATGAGATGCATGTCTAACAAAGTATGTGCGGTTCATCATACGTAGTAATCATCACACTATGGAATACGATTTATAAATAACCGGCTCGACCCGCACTCTCACTATACAGATATTCGCCGGCATGGCTAATGCTACCGTGGATTTACGAGAACTCCTCAGAGTGCATAACACATGGGCTGGGTGATTTACATGACATGATTTGTTCATTAAGCGACTATTTATAACATCCAATCCTGAAGTGATGTGACACTGTATTTGTGAATTACACACATAGATTTGTGCACCACTATTCGAAGGCTCAAGGACTTACGTGGCCCAAGAGGGTCTCTACCCAGAGCATATTACGTTCATGATAGAATATTTGAATCACTAGTCGTGATACATCTTACACATCACTTGCACTTATAGAGAATATAACTGAATTTATAACACCCTGAATTTTTTCAACCTAGAGTTAGACGTCCTTAGACGTAGAACTGCCCTAGGACCTTATTCCGTCGTAATTAGGGCATAATTTAGTTAAGTACTAAACTGAATAATCACTAGAATTAGCTTGAACCACTTTAAATACGATCTGCAAGATCCAAAACTTGTAAAATTGTTAACGCTACATTACCCTAAAATCTATGATCCATCCCTAAACTCAGTTGCTCTCGAGAGCATCATGAAACTTCGTATCGGACCTAGACCGCACATCAAAAGTCCGATTATCCCAAGATTATATGGTTATGACCGCCTTGCTGGACTTGACAACCACCTCGGAAATCAAGTCCTAATAGTACCTAAAAACGCACAACTTGAACTCGAAGTGAAGTATGTGAGAAACGTGAATATTTTTAGAAAATGAACCGAAACTTAAGTGAATTAAGTCGGTTCACTTGCAGGCCAAATATAAGGATTCAGAACGTCAGAATCTGACCCAATTACACCCTTGAATCAGGAAAAATTTTCAACACATGTCAATGTACTTGTGGCCCTGATCGAGTACCAGTGATCGTTGAACTGAAACTGGTCCGCCACGGGCGATCTGTAAATCCGATCGGATCGAAAACTTAACTTGACTTAGATCCAATGTCAGGGAGCTTAAGTCCAACCACATTTAGCAAAAGGGTCTCTAGAAGTGCTCTGTTGGATTGAAAAAGATACTATTTGGCTATAACCTAAGTATACCTTGGCCCTGGGGCCATTTTCATCAGTTTTGGGCCTATATAAAGGCCTAAACCCACCTCATTTCTATTTCATACGAATTCTCTAAAACCCTAAAAGAGAGAAGAGAAGAAAGAGAAGGAAAGAGAGAGAAAGTGTGTGAGAGAGTTGGAGTTTTCTCCTGGGATTTGATCCTTGTTACTCGACGTGCTTAGCTACCACTTCTGCATCGCTATTCCGGTAATTCTGATTCCAAAATTGGATAAGAAATCCTAACTCTAATTTGGTTTAGATATTCAAATAGAAGGAATGGTGAAATAGCTAACCTATTTCATGCTATAGGTTGTCATCGTTCTGTGGACAAAGGCTTAGGGTTAAACTGAGTTCGTTACGAGTCTACCGGTGAAAGGCACGGACTATAGATGTTTAGGTTATGGTTTTCAAGGCTTTCAATGTCATTAATGATTTATGACTGACCTGATTCCTGTCACATGTGCTTAAATGCAAAGATTTTCGTTTATTACATATATATGTGACTATATTGAATATAATGCATTTCATGTGTTTGTTGAAATGTTTGAATGAATATGAAATGATGATTTATGCTTGTTACGATTGATGTATGGGAATACATGATTATTGTACGTATGACAACTCCTATGTAGAAGGATTTGCCATAATATGTAGTTTAACTAAATTATTACAAGTATGTAATATGTGGTCTAAGTGTTTGATGAAATGTCTGAATAAGAAAATGCTTGTCTTTATGTATGTAATGAGGGTATTGAGATAGGATTCTCAACTCCCTTACCTGTAGTTATAGTTCCCTTTATGTAACATATCTTACTACTATGTGATTTGTGGATGGAATGCCTATGTAGGATACTATGTACTTTATGTGTTCGTTAAATTATTTATATAAGATTTCTAGTTGAATTCGCTGCTACATGCTATCTTGACTAGTGCATATGAATGCCTATTGCAATTGACTATGATTGGGACTACGTTGTAGTCTAGGCAATCGATAACAATTCCTGTTTGAGTGGCTGAGCTAGTCTCTCCACAATTGATGCGTTCGGTGAATCCGAGTCATACGAGGATCATCGACAACGATACCTTGTCAATTAATTCAGCATACACTCGTACTAGTCGAACTCGTCCAATAAACCGATTGGCCCAATGTATGTTCACCATGTATAGATGCTACTGCTTGAACCTAAGATACCAAACTTACCAGTAAAATGCCCGTTTAACCATGGTACCACGATCCGCTAAAACTCATGAGCCGGGCATGGTGGTATGGGACACCATGGTCGAGCTGTCGGCCTACGTTGGGGCGACGAGCCTCCCCGTAATGACCATTGAACAACCCAAACTCGTGAGCCGAATACGATGGTATGGGACTGTATTCGAGCTGTCGGCCTACACTGGCGCAGCATAGCTGTGGTCCCCAGTCGGGTTAGTGACGAGCCTTCGAAAATAGGCTATCAGTAGGTAGGGCGTTAGTGGAGTGACTTTGAGTATGAATAGGCCTACCGCGGCGTAGCCTGGATGTGGTCCCCAATCGGGTTAATGACGAGCCTTTGAAAATAGACTGTCAGTTGGTAGGGCGTTAGTGGTAGTGACCTGAACTTGTCTATCGTATATGATTAACTAGGATTAATGACTCTAGATGGATCATTGTTGGGAATTGATACAAGGGAGGTACCTTAGCTTTCCAATCTTGTTGTATGAATAAACCAAAGTAAGAACTTGCCTAATCATCGTGCATGCACCACATTACATGTGCATTTAGCGTAGCAGGTCAAAAAATGTGGAAGTGATTCATGCCGCGATCTTGAGATGAAGTCGCTGAGGGAACGCAGGCGAGGGCATGGATCATTATTTCATATCATTCTTGCATTAACAAGAATACTTAGGACCTGATTGTTATATTGTGTTATCATTACTGCTTGACTGAATTGATAACATGTTAACCTTTACTTTATTATTCTACTGAGTTGATCACTCACTCCCACGTTACGGGACGGTATTTTAAACACCAACCAGACACTGTTTTAGTTTCAGATGATGGCGTTGCTTGCGAAGTGGAGCCCGACTTTCATGATAAGGAGGAGAGTTTTTCCTATATGTAGCTATCAGGCATGTCTATGTAGACCATGTTCTGATCGACGAGGTTACAGGGATGCTGATTAGATGTCATTACACTTGTTATCTTGTACTTTTAGAATGCCCATGTATATTTATTATGTTCATTTTTGGAGTATACATGTTTATATTTAACCTAGTAACATGTTCACACTCTGGAGACTTACAACAGTTTATATATTATATATATCTATCATAGTCTTCCGCTTGCGAACTTTAATTGTCTCTGGAGTATGATATGCTGTTTTGGTATAATCTCACTCATGTTTAATGCACTAATATGAACAACATTCAATCATCATTATCTATGTTGCATAAGTGATGCGTTGGAACTCGGGAGCTGAGCTTTTGCTCGACCTCCAATTTTCAGGGCGTTACAGAATTATAACGAATATAACTGAATCTGAATCATAAAGAATATCAACCGAATTATGGAGATTCTAGAATAGCAAGACACATGCCAAGCCGTAGAGATAGACGGCATGAGTCCAACATAATAAAGAGAAAAGTGACAATGGCCAACTCGACTAAAGTCGTAATGGCCAACGAAATAACAAGAAGAGTGGCAAGGGCCAAATCAAATAAAGAGACAAGTGGCAGAGCCAACTCAATAAATTTAATAAGGTAGGGCAAGGCTTGTATCCATGGCCTCACATGAATTTAGAGAAATCCATTATAATTGACATGATGTCATAATCCCTGCAAGGCCAATAATTGTAATGATAATAATTAAATCAATTGATAGGATAATTTCCAGAAAAATATAAACATGAGAGGCAGGAAGATTCATATCATTAAAAGTATAGAAAGACAATATAATTCACATCATTAAAGGTATGAAAAGGCAGGATAATTTGCATCTTTAAAAGCATGGAAAGGCAGGATAAATATAATAACTTAAATTAGTGTAAGCTTAAAGGATAAAACCCTCACCTTAGATCGAATTGTCCTCATGATTCAAGCCTAAAAGTCCACGTATTCACCTTAACATCAAACTATCTTCCTAAATCGCATGGTTTGAACAGTTAGGATTAAGTTCGAGTCTCTAATCCGAGTCTAAGATTCATACTAAATATGTGGGCTAACTAACGACCTTTAAACATGATGTGGTGTGGATGGGTGACTCACCGTAATTCTTTACTTTAAGAAGAACTTGGGGTTTAACACATCTCTTCATTGAGTCGACTCGGCTCGACTCAGAACTGAACTTTCCTTCTCTCCCTTTCCTTCTTTCCTTTTTCTTTCTTTTCTTTTCTTTCCTTTCCATTTTCTCTCTCTTTCCCTCTTTTCTTCTTTCTTTCTTTCTTTCTTCGTTTTCTCTTTCTCTTTCTTTCTTCCCTCCTTGCTGGACGACCGCACTTTCAGTGAGTGGAGCCTCCCTTTCTTGCTGCTGCTCGATGGCTTTCTCCCTCTCTCTCTTCGCTCTGATCCCAGACGGTGGATGGGGTAGTATTTATAGGCATGGGAGCTCTAGGACCTTGGTGTCTAACCTCTACGCCAAGCGTGCCAAGTCGTCACTTACGTAGACCGGAAAAAACAAAAGAAATCTCCTTACTCAACACCGTCTGCGGAACTGAGAAGACAGGCACTCCACTCGCTCGTGCAATCGCACACACGTGCATCCTCGTATAGGGATGATGTCCCGTCGGTCGGTTTTGGACGGCCAACAAAACAGATGGTGTGGATTGTTTAGATTTACATTCATGGTGGCCCACGACTCCTCCTGACAAACGTTGTCTATTGCGGAAAGGTTGGTTTCATCTCTATGCTAGAGTCGGTGGGGTCCACTTATGGTGATATTCGGTGGATCAGAGGCGATTAATGGTTCCTTTGGATCGATTTTATCTCTGTTTCAAGGTTTGAATCCGATTCGGGTTTTGAGTGGGTCACACCACCAATCGACGTAGTAACACATTCCCTATTGCTGTAAACGTGAATGTGTGCATGAGTATATGGAAAGGACGGGGTTTTGGTCGAAATTCCTTCTTGCACGCGATGGCCAACTTGGATCATCAGAACGAATGATGATGGTGGGCCACCACTCATCCCAGCGGACGACCGTCTGCACGAACGCGAGAGAGAGAGAGAGAGAGAGAGAGAGAGAGAGAGAGAGACTCCCTCTCGGATTTGAATTCCTCAGGTCAAACGGCCTTGATCGGGCATCCCGGTCTAGTGTACTTTAGTTGCATGTGCATGTGGTGCACATGCATCCTAGGCGAGGCCAACGGAGATGTCTTTGAATAAATTTACACTATCCATTCGTTTCTCCATTTACTTTAAGAGGTTAAGCCCAATATTGAAACATATCCAAAGATCAGGTGGCCCTAAACTCCATATTTAGTGGCTAATCTATCCATGGGGTTAATTTTACAATGATCTAAGGGCTGCAATTCAACGTGGATGGTTGAATTTGGATTTATAGGCATAGTACAAAATGTCACGTCGATTGGATCGTGGGGACCATGTATCTGAAATTCAAGGCCTAGGGTAATGGCGTCTTCGTAATTAGTGCTGATATGGGAGTTTTGGGAAATCCAAGGGTTCTATATGGTTGTAGGCACGTTTCTAAGTAGTTTTTATAAAAGGACTTACATCTAAATCCTCATGGAAAAGGAGTTATTCGTTTGTTCCTTTAAAAGAAGGTACGACATCAAATTGCATGATGAATGGTCTTGTTATAAAATCAATGGTCAGATGGCTTGATCTATGAATGGAGATCATTCCCAACGATTAGTTTACCGTTAGGGCAAGGATGTAAGACTAGGTTATATAGATTGGTACTGTACCCATGTACATAATAATTTAAACCTTAAGGTAACGCTTGAGAACTTTCAATACTCGGTATTGAAAAGTTCGGGGCGTTACACCGCGTCATCCGCAGGTGAATGGGCAAGTTGAAGCCGTTAATAAGGTAATAAAGCAGTACCTTCGGATTAAGCTAGACCGAGCTAAAGAGGCATGAGCTAAAGAGCTTCCTAAAGTCCTTTGGGCATACCTAACTACAGCTCGAATCGCGATAGGAGAAACTCTATTCTCACTAGCGTATGGCTCGGAAGTAATTGTCCCTATGGAGATCAACCTACCTACCACCCGAATAAGTTCGTTCAACGAGCAAGATAACGAGAAGCTGCTGATTCTCAACCTCGACCTTTTGGACGAAATCAGAGAGTTGGCTTGACTTTGAACAACCGCCTATCAACGATTAGTGTCCCTATCTTACAATGCCCAAGTCAAAATCAGGTGATTCCGAGCGGGGGACTTAGTCCTCTGGAAAACTTTTTAAAATACTAAGGAAAGTGGCGCGGGTACACTGAGACCTAATTAGGAGGGCCCTTACGTAATCATGAACACAGTCCAACTAGGAATCTACCAACTAGAAGACCTAACAGTACAGCTCCTGCCTCATCCTTGGAATGTCGAGCATCTTAAGATATATTATCCTTAACTTGGTTAAAGAGTCATCCACACTCTGCTCGATTACTTTAAACACTTAGAAGATTCATGGAAAAAAATATAGAATGCACAAATAAGTAGCAAAAAACATATATTCATTGATCAGTAAAGTATTACATTGTCGGTTCATGGTTTACAATTGTATCATATTGACAAAACAATAAATGCTCAAGACTCGGATATCGGTAAAGAACGACGCTCGCCGCTATTGACTTGCTCTACCTCGAAGCTTGGTGTGCCTGAAGCAGATGTGGGGAGTAAAAAGGAATTTTACTCTACAACGCTAACTTAAGGGCTCAGGAGATGCCCACCGCACCAGGAGCTTACCCAGGAGATGTTGATGGCGCTGCATCAAGGGCTGATGGAGCCGCATCAGGATCAGTAGCAGAGGTGTCATAAGTGTATGCCTCAGGATCTACTCTCACTTCACCACCGAACCCAAACTCGCCCTTGTCAAAGACGGACAGATCTAAATGGGGGAAAGATTCTTTCATCACCTTAATGCACTCTGCGTAGCCCTCTCGATAAATAAGGGTTTGCTCCTCCTCATAGGCTGAAGATGAAAGATATTGTTCCACTGCCTCAACCTTCGTAGCCACGAGAGCAGCCTTAGTCCCCGTCACAAGCTCATAAAGCTTCTTGTAAACCGAGGCACGTTCCGTGGCAGCCTGATCAAAGGCCAGCCTGGCTTCTTCCAATCGCGAGGCCATGCAGTCCCTTTCTGTCATGATCGACTCAAGAGCAGCCTTTGTCTTCTCTAGCTGGCCCTCCACAAAGACAGCTCGATACTCAGCGAACGACTATCGAGCCTCAGCTTCCAACCGCCGAGCCTCAGCATCTAACAGCCTAACTTCCTCGTCCCCAGATCGCCTAACTAAGGTAGATACCTCGACACAAGTCTTCAACATGCAAGGGGCGAACTACACAAGGAAAGTCTTTCTTCAGAAAAAAGAGAGAAAAGGGAAGTCTGAAGCAAAAACTACTAAGGGAAGTGGCGATGTTACCTAGAGCAACAGCGTCCCGATCCTACTGAGCGTGTTGTCCACGGAAGATGACTCCAAAAGGCCAAAGAATTCTCCCGGGAACATCTGCCGACTCGCCCACGAGAGGATCTCTTCAACCTTCTGGCGGAAGGCTATCCTCTCTTCCTCAACTGCTCCCACCCTGTGCGGCCCCCTCTCCTCTGTCCCGGAGCAACAGGTGCCTCAGCCGACTTTGGCTCGGGAGCTCCCGAGGCTGTTCGGAGGTCATCGCTATTGCCTCCATCGTTGCCGCTTCCGTCGCCTCTGCCACCTCCATACCTTCCTTGACCTCAATAACAACCGGGGGAGCAGGAGGGGCGGCCCTCTCCAGGCCTTTCGAGACCGCTTTATGCCTTTTCGAGGCCCGGGAGCTTGAGCGGGGTGGGGGTCGGACCTGAGACGAGCGACGAATAGTGGGACGAGCCTCAGACATGTCAGCGTTCGAAAGATAAGCATCAGTACAGTTTAAAAAAATAATAAAAAGAAAACCAAGTCTCTCACCGGTCACAGTGGAGTCAAAGCTCCACTCGAAAAGAAGCTCCGACTGGATAAGCCTCTTACAAGATCTCTTTTCTAGACTCAAGGCTCTGAAATTCTGAATCCGAGTCAAAGAGCCCGAGTCAAGCTTTGGAAGATGCCCGGGTATCACTGAAAGAAAAAGAGAAGCTGCATCAGTGACCCACTCTCAATTCGACTAAGTAAGAGCAATAAATCACATCAATACTACCTGCTACGCAAAAAGCTTGAGGGACAAAAGGGCGGATAGGCCCTGTCTCGACCGACTCCTATCTACCAAGAGCCCAAAACCACTTATCCCTCCAATGCTTATTTGGTGAAGGAGGGTCGATTATTAAAGGCCCGCCGGTATTCCGCCAAGAGCAGAAAAAGAACCAGCCATGATGCTGAGTATGTGCCCGCACTTGGTACAAGTAGAAAAACTCATTCACACTTAGCTCGGACTGCTGCATCTCGGCCCAGATCACCGTACAACCGAACAAGTCTCTCCACCCGTTCAGCACAACCTGTCCCGGAGCTATGCCAAGACTGTCCAGCAGGTCCCGAGCAATCTTCTGAAGCGGTAATCGGAGATTGCATTGCAGCGCAACATGAAAAATTGCAACTGCCCCGAGGGGAGGTTGGTCAGGTAGCTCTCCTGGTGAGGGAGAGTCAAAATGAGGTATCCGAACCAGATTTTAGACAGCTCCTCTGCTGTCATCACCGAAGGCACGGGCCCTTTAACCCGTCCTTCAATCTTAACTTCCTCCTCACGATCGGAATGACCAGAGGAGCCTTCAACGACCATACGCTCAAGCCACTAACGCCACTGGCCTCTCCGTCGAAGGGTCCACTACCCTCTGTAAATAGTGGAATAGGATGTCTACCTCTCCAGCAACCTCCGCTAACAGTGAGGGTGATTCCAAAGCCGCCCAAAAGTCGTTCGCTTCACCCTCACCGCTGTACTCTCCCTCCCTAGGGCTTGTGGGGCCTGACATTGTTAAAAGAAAAGAAAGGGAGTAAGAAGGAGCTCACCGGGAGAAATACAAGAGCGCCGAAAACAGACAACGGATCAATGGATTACTGTGCCGGAGTTCACAAGAGGAAGCAAGGAGATAAGGGGAAAGAATTAAAAGAGAGCGTGAAAATGGCGAAAGCCTGTTTAGGGCGACCTCTTTTTATAGAGTCACCACGTGTCTCCAGCATTAAATGAGGAGCCGAAACGATGTTCACTCGGGCGCCCCAGCTTTACACGTGGCGGCACCTCATGCGTTCCCATCAAGTACTCTGTCACGTGTCCGATTTTCATGTCCTGATGACGAAACGATGGCCACTCCGCTCGTGCAGTCTTGATAAACGAATCGACGAGTGGTCAAGCGAGACGACGTGTCTTGGAAGCCGCACGAATTGCCCTGCAATCAATAAATGCTTCATCATAAACTCAGCACAAATACAATCCGACTTAATTTTGAGATACTCCCCGACTGCCTTAAGGCAATGCATGGAGTAAGGGGGCTCACTGTTGGGGAAAAAAAATATAACAAGTCCTTGAGTCGGCTTGAAAGTCAGAAGAATCATTGAAGCAATGGCTCGAACTCGTTGGACACCAAGTCCAAATAAAGCCCAAAGTCCATAAAACGCAGGATGGAGAGACGTAGCTCGGATCATGAGGTGTCTGGCCCGACCGTAGCCTAAACGTCTTGAGCCATGAAGCGAAGCCTCTAAAGGAGGAAGTGCACCTCAAGGCTCAATCAAAAACCTCACAGAGGAAAGCTCAAGCCGACCTAAGATCAATTGGCCCAAGAGCCACCCAAGCTTTAGTCCGATTCAAAGATTGAGTCGGCCAATAGAGTGGGCGGAGATTAGCTGTAAAACCTATCTTGGCGCAACCGTGTTAAGGGTCGACCGAGCTATATCGTTCCCTATCTAGACGTTGCCTAATAAAACTCTAGATCTCTACTCGAGATTTTCGGAAGATAAGGATAAGATCTCTAAAAATCTAGGAATATTAGGGATTACGAATCCCAAAAGATTGAGATCTACTCTAATTACGGAAGCCCTACGAGGCACGATACCATTATAAATACAAATACCTTCATGGTAAAAGGTATGCAAAAACTCTTGCCCTATTACCTTTACTCAAAGACTCAGATTCTGACTTAAGCATCGGAGGGTCCCTTGGTAAGGCCAGGGTCACCTTTCTCCTTTTCCTTGTACAGGTACAAGGTGCAGGTCCACCCAAAGTATCACACAAAAGGGGCAAGCTGAAAAAAGCATCAACAATATATATATATATATATATATATGTAGGGCCCAAAAAGATGTCCATGTCAAATCCACCCCATCCATCTGTTTTGAAAAACGATAGGATTCTAAAAACCAGGTAGACCCAAAACTCATGCGAGTCATTCCACGCGAAACAATGGGGATTGAACACCGGGTGGTGACAGAAGTTTCATACCAGAATGATATTTGTTTCTTTATCTGAGCGTAAAGAATTCATTGAATGGTTTGGATGGCATATGAAAATCATAGTCATATCGGGGTCGGTTTCAACGGTGGACGTTGTTGTTTCCACTGCTCTGTTGGTGTGGCCACCTGAGTTTCAGATCTGCCTATTTTCAAAACGACATCCTATTGTGGTCTTTCAAAAACATATGGACGGAGTGGATTTGTCAAGGACATCTCTGTAGACCCCACACAGCCCCGGAGACAGATATCTCTGTGCCGGGGGTCACTGGCAATCCCCTCCCCTTCCTGACGGCTCCCATATGTGGAATGATGGGACCCACTAATTGGATTTCATCTGGCACAATTCCTCTCGCAACCGCACCGTATAGCGATGTGCAACTACTTGCCACCGTCCAATTTCTAGATCTGACGTAAGAAGCCAACCAGTTACCACTTTTCACCGCACTAATAGAAGAATGTCCCCATCCATCTCAATGGACCACTTTAAAATTTACGGTGCATTGAATCTGGAAGCGAGAAAACGGATACTCCGGCAGAGTATGATGCTCAATACGCGTGCACTCAGACACTATACATGTGGCATACGCGTGATCTTCTATCCGTCCAAATTCTAGGCCCCTCTTCGATTGGAACATATTTTCAAATTAACCTGATTCAACAATCATAGACAGTGATTGATGAGCATTTGGTAGTTGCTCGTTTAGGGCACCCGATCGAAACCGTTCAAATGGGCACCGATTGGGTACTGAGTAATTCATTATGCTTGTGAGCCCATCGTGATTTCTGTATTTTATCCATGTTATCCATCTGTTTTACCGGCTCAACTTAGTACATGAGCCCAAAATCATATCCAAAACTCAAGTAGACCACATCAGAGAAACCGTGTGATTTGAATGCCTACCATTGAAAACTTCTTGGGCCACAGAAGTTGTGTATCAAGATGATATTCGTGTTTTCCCTTATCCATGTCTGTGTGGCCTTGTGAATAAGTTGTGTATGACAAATAAACATCACCACAGTTACTAAGAAGGTTTCAACGATGGACGTTATTCTTACTTTTTTCCCGTGGAATGATCTGTTTGGGACTTTTAATTTTGATATCATGCGCTAAAATGATTTGTGCGAACGGATGTACAGCATGAAAAAAAC
The DNA here is from genome assembly GCA_037074715.1 of Magnolia kwangsiensis. Taxonomy (NCBI): domain Eukaryota; kingdom Viridiplantae; phylum Streptophyta; class Magnoliopsida; order Magnoliales; family Magnoliaceae; genus Magnolia; species Magnolia kwangsiensis. Next base: position 14,690,483 of record CM073572.1, on the reverse strand, counting down.
ACATACATCCATGGGGCCCACAGAATTTACTGAGTAGGCTTTAGCATAATGAGTAAATCAGTTAGCTAAAGTAAATTTTGAGTAAACTCTGTGGGAATACTATGGATGTATTTGTTTGGCAACTTGCAATCCTAATGCACTAGAATTCAAAAATAATAATACATTTGAAATTATGTAATATAATTATAAGAATTTAAATTTGATTACTAAATCAACTTTAATATTTTTAGTCTAAGTATATTATATTTAACATAATGATCTTAATAGAAGCCTTGAAATGTATACTTTGGCAAAAATATTGACCTAATTTACAGTCTCACGTGGGCCATAAGCATAGAGTCACAAACAAGTGAATCACTTCCGAATTTAATTACAACAAAATCAAGGTGCAACTCTAAGCGGTAAAAAAGGCATTTAATTTTCAACCACAATGAAAAGGGAGAGATTTGTATCCTTAAGGGCGTGTTTGACAGCACTTATATTTGAAATACATTGGAATCCAAATCACAGTTATAATAGAATTGAGGTGATTAGTGGTGTTGGAATGGACTGGAATCCAGACCTTCTCTTTGGGAGCTTATATTTAGAATATATTAGAATTTTTTTACTATATTCATAAGACCTAAATTTGATTAACTGAATTCACTTTAATATCACAAATTAACGTATAAATATAATATTTGATAGAATAATTGTAATAAGCCTATTAAAATATATACTCTGTTAAAAAATGAGAAATTTTGAGCCTTGAGTGGGCCACAAATGTAAGGATCACAAGTGAGCGACTTATCGACATCTTTTAATTTTCCATTTAAATGGCCAACATTTAGACAAATTGTATTATTCTATTGATATGGTTTTAGTATTACAATCGATAATTGAATTGTTTTAAGCTATCATATGCATGACACACGTATGGACTAATAGCTTAGTGAAACTTTTGTTACATGTGCGACTCTCATACCTTTTCACCTATATTATGCCTACACTGCTCTAAAGGAAGGATTTGAGGGAAATCACTCCAAATTCTCTTAAATACACTCACATACAAGGAGTCAAAAATCCCCTTAAGTGGGCAAGTTCCAACCCATTATGACATAGGATAAATTATGACAATGCATTGGCCCAAATTTCATACTGGTCCACTCATTTATGGGGACAAAGTTCTATGAAAATAAGTGGACCATTAGAAAAAGGACCCACATCTGTACATGAAAATGGATTGCTAGAAACGGATGAACAATTTCCCATGTTGCACCTATACATCTAGCAACCCAATGAATGGACCAACATGATTTTTGGGCTGGGCATGGTCACAATACGCCTTATCCAATGAGTAGCGCCATATCTACATGAATGGCGCAGAACCTTTTGGTCCATCTTAAGTGAGCAATTACATTTGCATTTCGCATCAGATGCCTTTCATCTCTTTGGCAAAATGAATTCATGTGTATTTCAAAAAATACAAAGGAAAATGTTTGGAAAGCAAAAATATATTTTCTTTGGTTTTGTCTTTTGTTAAAAAATCTTTACTCTTACATTGAATAAAATGGGTTTATATACCTTTGTCCTCCATAAACTCTTATGAAATGTATTAAGTTATGCCCAAGCCTGTATGCATACACACGCTCAACTCGATGTAAAGCCTGGCCCAAAAACCTTTAATTGGACGTGTTCACACATGTACACCTCCATCTACTCACACACAAGGAGGGGGAATCAGACCTGATTATGCTTGGCTTTATTGAGTTGAGTCTTAATGGCCTTGATTTTGCCCACTTGTTTATTATTTTGTTTTATTATGACCGTTGGATATGAACCACTTAATGAAATCACATAAACAGGTGTTAAATCTTGACGGAATGTAGAATTAAGTCTTAGAGAGGGATGACACCTAGATCCATAGCTCAACTGGCAGACTGAGTGGAGATACCTCACTTCAACACTTGAGGTCTTGGTATTGATCCCTAGTGGGGGTGGCTAACATGGAGTATATATACTAACATGGGTGTGTACTAACAAGCTAACTCAAAAAAAAAATAAAATAATAATAATAAAACAAAAAAGTCTTAAAAAAGGATGAATAAGACCACTTAAAAATATATGTTAATTAAAAGCAACTAACACTTAGACTTTTAAACTAAGTGAGTCCAAGTACATAGACTACAATTGATGTAACTGATTGAACAACTAGTTTATGATATGAGATGCGAAAATACCAATTGTGTAAAATATAAGTTAAGTGTATAGCATACAATCTATTTCATACATTCATAGAAGAAAATCATTCATAAGCATAAATAGAATTGAAAACACAAAGATGTACAGTGGTTTGTTAAATACATACTCCAACATAAATAGAATTGAAAACACAAAGCTGTATAGTAGTTCGGTTAAATACATATTCCACTCTTGGAGGACTCACTCTCTTCGAGTGCAAATGATTTCACGATATCGGAAGTTTCAAATAAGTTTACTTCTAATATTTACAATGGTTTTTAATAAGTTCACCACAAACCTTCGGTCCTACACATACTTACCTGTGTTGGTGGACCACGTAAACACCCGTGTCGATGACAGTCTTTCACAAAGACATACACGTACTCACATGTGTTGGTAGAATATATTTTCACACGTGTCGATGGCTCTCATGGAGACTTGCTTAGTTTTTTATCAACTAACCAAGAACCATTATAGTATTAATCCAAGTATCTACCTTTACTACCGTTGGAGGCTCCTACGAAGACTAACACATATGCACCCATGCTCAGTGGTTATCCTATATAAGAACCTACGTACATTTCCGCCGAAGATGATACTACATAAATACTTATTCAAGTTTGGGTTACAAACTCTACACTTAATCTTACATAAGGAAATAGTATACAATGAGTTATAAAATTGACCCTTATTTGTTGGTCAGATTGAGCCCCGTTGTAGCATCTTCTTGAGAGTTTCTTCAATCTTGAATCGGCTTCTTAATTGTTCATTCGATCTTAGAATTCGATCTTCATCCACTTCCTTGAATCAATTATCGGTAATGATCTTCCTATTGAGGTGCCAAGGTAATAGGAGAGATGTTGAATCTCCTACAATTATAAGATAGTTGGTTCCAAGTAGGGATTTACTTAAATGGGTATTCTAAAGAATTTAAATAATAATTTATACATATGATCATGTCTAATTTTTTAAAAAATGAAAGAGAATATGAACACATTTATATTGGAACTTGAAGTACTCATTAAAGTGATTAATCATAAGGAGGGTGTCATGAATCTTTGTGGTTTGAAGTCTATGAGAGAGATAATGAGTGGGGGAATCACCTAAGCTTTAATTACACCAAAACCCATCAATTTGTCCAAGGTCTAAATGTCATTTTATAAAGAAAAGGTTTGCAATAACTATAAAATGGAAAAAATAAAAAATAAAAAATCGGCTAATTCGATTCAATTGATTAAGCCTTTGATTCAATTGAAGATCCTTCAATATGATCGAACAAGCCTTTGATTCGATCAAGAAAATTCAGGAATGTACAGTTTAGTTGCTAGATTGTTTGCGCTTCTTCAATCGAATCAAGCTGGGTTTTCAATTCGATCAATAGTCCATCGATAACTACTATTTTGGGGCTATGAATTTATAACAGTTTTACACCTCTAAAGCCTAACAAGATGCAATCAAATAAATGCTCCTAAGGCCATAGGAGTATCAAACAAAGGTTTACCTATTGAAGAATTGATCATCTAGACGTTAAATGTTGTTTTATACCTAAATGGGTCTAATATTAGGGTCACCAAGGCTCTTAAATTTATATATTTTTTCACTCCTTGATGCTCTAAGTCTTTATGTTTCTTTGATCTTTAGTTTCTAATGGTTTAACTGACTCACTAACACACTGACTTATATAATTGACAAACAAGTACACTTGCACTTAATAAGGTTGTTTCCATCGTGTAAAACATGCCTCTCGTTTCGCAGGCACATCTCAATTGTTGTAACAGTTTTTTACTTAATCAATCTTTTGTTAATGGATTTGTTATTGAGTTTTATAAGAGGGAAATAAGGTCAAGGTTTGGGATATAAAAAATCACAACTCTCTTCACTGCCGCACTATCTCCTCTTCTACCTTTCTTATCCGAAGAAAAAAATTTCATTCCATTTTCTATTTTGGCCATAAGAAGGGGGTTGTATCGCGGTGTCGTGGTGTTAGAATTTTTGCAACTAGTGCACATTATGAATATTTATATGATGGGCATTATCCCTTAAGAGATACGGCATCAACAACCTTCTACACTAGCTCTACATATTGAGGAGCACGAACTATCTGAAAAATAGTGACTACAAACGTGTCTCAACCTAGTGACGAAGCAAAAACATCAGCTATTATTTTACAGATCATCCTCACAAGTATGAAGTTACGTTAACCTTGCATTTTTATTCATAGTTTTTCATTTTCATTTCTGAATATGGTAAAGACCCGTTTTGGGGTCCAGGTGTCTATGAATCCGACCGTCCAAACCATCGGATCTTACATAGATGGCCGATGGTTCAATGATGATAGTGATTGAGTGATCTCACAGCTCAATCACAATTGAAAGCAAAAATGGTCAACAGTAGACATTTGGCGGTGAAAAGACCATGAGAATGATAGCAGGGATGATTGGATCTGTAATTTTCAAACTGTGGGCCATCCATGACATGGCCCACAATCGAGATAATCTTGATTAGAGTACGAGAAAAACTTTAATACTCTGAGAGATTACATGGATGATACGCAGGCACTTAAAAATTGCATTAGCGGCATACGATCAATTTAAATTGAACCGTTCAAAATATGGATCCCAGTTTAGATGCAGCATTAATCAAAATTTACTCTTTTTGTTAATTGTTCGACTATTGGATTGGAGGATGTCATCGGATGGTTAAAAATGAAGATATCCAATGGTCTAGTTTCAGAGGTCAGGATTGCTCTGATATGGGGACCGTGACTTAGCCATAGTGGTTTAATTTCAGCTTATGTTATGCATGCCACGTGTACAAATCATGGTGCCTTGTATTAAGCTTTATAGACTTCCAGAGTATCAAATAACCCCCGTCCAAGCATATCTCGGCCATCTGTACAGTAGAAAGGGATTTCCACCGGCCTACCTATGGACTGTGGTGGCCTAACTTGCGTGGGCACGCCGAGGGTCTGACTTTGATACAACTGATGGCAACGGGAAACAAACATGCATCAGATCCACACCGTACATCAGATGAGCCGTGAGGGATGAATCTTCTCAATTGCACGATGGATCCTAAATTTCAATCAAATAAAAGTAGGTAGGCCGCATCGTCATGGGGGAGTACCTAAAATCATGCTTAAAATCTTTAAATTCACGTGGTATGGCCCACATGAATCTTTGAATGTCTTTATTTTCGTAGAATTCATTTGTCCTTATGTGACTTGTCATATGAATGGATTGGATGGAATATAGACACGATGGTGGACCCCACGCGAGACTTGGATGATATTAATGGTGGGACTTCCCATCTCAACTGGTTCGGATGGTGTATCCCACCTGATTACCTGATTGTTGAGTTGACATGAGTGTTGAGTTGACCTGAATTTTGGACCAACTCAGCACGTGTGCTAGATCTGTGTCATTCAGTGTCTTGTTCCATTTTCAGCCCAACCCAAAAAATCAGGTGAGTCTACTCATCAACGAATGTGTGTGGCCCACCTAGTGAGGTGATCAGTCCAATACATTGCCTCTCCTATAAATTCAAAACAAAGAAAAGCAAATGATGTAAGATACTTAAAAATTACTAAGAAATTATTAAATCATACCATTCAAATTATTACCTAGTGTAGATGTATCATGAACTAAAAATTAAGCTTATATGATTTTTTTGACCATTGGATTAGTGGACACTTATCGGGTGGTTAGAAATGAAAATATCCAATAGCCCTATTTCCATAAATAAGTGTCCACGAATCAAAGGTTAGTAATATGTGTCATGTGTGCATTTCTTAGCGCATGCAGATCAAGCGTCATATCCATCAATTCATTGAGTCTATTATGGGAGTTTTGAAACACAAACAATTTAAAACATATTTTAAAAAATCATAACTTATTAAAAATAATTGATTTTTTATTTTAAATGAAATTTAAACTATTAAATAACCTTATTAGCATTGCACCAGACTGTGTAGTGTAATATAACTATATTTGGAAATATTTAAGGATCTTATGTGAGTCCAAACCTTTCATTGGTGCATCCTGATTGTCCATTTGAGTGGACCACCTATTCAATGGGCCATATCCTATTTAACGGTCCTTTTTACCATTAAAAAAATTATAGGAAAAAAAAAAAAAAACCCGCCATGTCATCACCCTCTCAAGAAAAGTTTAAAGCAATTTGGTACCCAGAAAAAGTGTTTAAAGCAGTAATGGGACGGTTAATGATGTGATTTTTAGGCCACGGGACATCCACAACTGCTCCTTTTAATCTCATAGAATCAAGATCTGTTATAAAAGCAACGTAATCAAGATCGGTTACAAAAGGAACGTAGCCTTCCTTGCAAGGAAGCTTCGTTTTGGCCAGTTGTGCCGGTGGCAACATAGTTTATGGTAGTGCTGGCCTAATTTGGGGTATGAGTGGAGTTATCATGACATCCAACCCGACAAATATGTGCACGTGATCATGGTTTGCTCAGCGTTAAAAAAATCAGGTAAATACAATCATCAGGTGGCCACACTGTAGAAAATAATGCCCTATTGGCCGTGAGCCCCGAATAGTTCGTGAGGCCATCATTTCATCTGTATGGCATCAAACATATCCAGACGGGTCGCCGAGCTATTAAAATAGGGCCCTTAAATCTGGCTAACCTAATTATCTGGTGGGCTTCCTTGTGCAATTTAATAAAATTTTCTATGGTGCAGGACACCTGATGATTCCACTGTCATAAATTTTGAACTGAATGAAGATATGATTCGGCTCACGTATTGGACGGGTTGAATTTAATACACACATCACACGAGCCCACAATAAATCGATACTGTGTTGCTCATGGTGGTAACACTAGTAGTGGAGTGCTCTCCTTGGACAGATGTGTATCTACAGTTAAGGATTAGTATGGCAGTATTACACAAGATATGGGTTTCCACAACAGCCGAGCCCGGATTTCGAGATAACACATGCTCACATAGATTTCCACCAGCGACATGCCATGGATCTTGTGCCGAGTTGTTGTACAGCTCATGATCTACTGTCTCCTTTTGCCAACCTGTTGAGGTATTATCCACGTAGATCAAATTGAAGGGAGGGTTCAACCGGTCTTCTCTCTCCCTATTTCATTCATAAATTAGAATGTAGTTTAGGGCATGTTTCAACGAGCAGATTTCATGAGATTAGATTTAATTAGGCTGGATGGCATCTATTTTAATATAATGATAGATGTGTTAGTGAATTGATGGCAATCCCATGGGATTACTATATTCGGAGATTTTACCATCAAGTCTGTTTGGCATGCTTGATTAATCTTAAGATTATGCCTGGCCAATCCCTTCCAATCCATTCAACTAAATACATCGTGGATTGCTGACAATCCTATAGGATTGCCATATTCAAGCATGAGTTCAACGAATATGTTGGCATGCCCGTCCAATCCTTGGATTTTACTTTCAAATCTTTTCCAATACCTTCCAATCGGCCCTGTAAACACACCCTTAGGGCCTATTTGGGCGATGGGATTAGAAGAGATTAGGTGGCATGGGATTCATAAAACATAATTATTATCCATGGCAGGGATTGTCTCCGGTTGCCATGAGATAAGATTAATGCCGTGCTTTGTTGATAATATGGCGGTACATTGAATGGATATACCCACTATCATTTGAAATTATTGAGAATAACACACGTGTTATATCTAAACCGTTCATTTGTTTTGTTTCCTCATTTTATGGCATGGGCGTAAAAATGAGCTAGATCCAAAACCTATGTGGTCCCAAAGAAGTTTTCAATGGTAAGTATTCAATCCCCATTGCTTTCTATGGTGGGGTCCACTTGAGCTTTTGATTTATCTGATTTTTTAGTCCATGCTATAAAATAATCTCAATAAATGGGTGTACAGTGTGTATATAGCCCACACATCATGGTAGGACCTACACAACTTGCTTACATTGAGTGAAATTGGAACGGGACGAATACAATTCCATTTAATGTAATTCCAAACTTTTCCATTCTTCCCAAACATGGAGTGGAATTGGCACGGAACCACCGGATGAATCCCATCCCACCTAATCCCACCGCCCAAACAAGCCCTCCCACTCTTTTTCTTATTTATAAAATGAAATTAGTCTGGTGGTTCAAGGGCCACCAATACAGTATATGCACACAGTATAATAATGTATTGTAATCAGGATAACGTTGGTTAAATCCTATGGATATGTGAAAACCATTTATATGCCGTTGTTATGGTATTGAAATGTGCTTATTTAGTCAAATAGATTGTATACCTTTCTCTATTAATGATTTATCTATATTGTTCATTGTTATTGTGTATATATTGAGTGGATATGATTAAGATGAATTTAGTTGGAATTTTACTTTTAAAGTTTTATATATTCATAAGAAATGAAATGGGACAAATTCAAAATGAAATATACTGTGAAGCTTAAATTGTACTGGGCTTTATAAATTTAAAATATTGTCACAACTAGTAGGTAAGTTATGATAACTAGATCAATCAACTACTATATACAACTTGTCTATTGGGCATATGATAGGCATCTACCTTGAGACATTATACCTACACGTGTAGATGTATGCACATGTGCAGATTAATTGAACAGAGAGTGAAAGAGAAAGGAGCAAGAAAAGATGGTTTAGGGGCTGGGGCTCAGCACCAACTGCATCTCTTTCATTGAGTAGATAAAATTTCAACCGTCAATCAACTTTTTACAAGAAAAATCTTGACCATAAATTCGTATGCAGCAATACTTCTTATTTAACCAAAAAAAAGAAAAAAAATCTTTTTATTTTGAGTCTCCTCACAAGTCCTTTGAAAATGTAAAAGCTTGCCTTATCGGACCTACTGTTATGTGTTGATGACCTCGCAAGACCATCAAACACATCACCCCTCGTTTAGGCATGGGCTCAAAAATGATGCAGATTGCCATGCTGCAAGGAATAGTTCAAAGGAGACACCCACTTTGGTTTTCTAAAGGGCAGTGCTATGTATGTGTGATCTAATCCCTTCATTCAAAGCATCCACCCTCGAGATCAAAACATTCCAGGGGGCATTTAGATGGTAAGTTACTTAAGATAAGCTACTTATGCCTTAGCATATTTTGGTTTCTACTTATTAAGCTCAAGTGATTAAGTAACTTTTAAGTGAAGAAGTTATTTATAATCAATCTCAAAACAAACAAACTTATCTCAAATAAGTTACTCACCTACTATAGTAAATAGAAAAAGTTACTTATTTGGGGGTATCCAAACAGGCCCAAAAACTCTAGTGGGCACCATTACAAATTAATGGCAGGCATCCCATTTTGGATGCTTTGGCCATGTGGCCTACTTTAGTCATGGATCAATGTTATTATTGGGTACATTGACAAATGATTCAAGGAACACTCAATGGTTGGAGTGAATTGCCAACACATCATGGTGGGCCCATAGGAAATGTTTTCACTATAATTTTGGTGATGTAGACACTAGAAATCGTCGCGTACACTGGTTTGGTGTTAGTTATGGTGTTTTGGTGGTGGGGGTGATTAGGTTGATTTGCAGATGTTAGAATCGCCACTAACCAATTAATCTCAAAATCTCGCAGTCGGCGAGAACATACGGAATGCGTAAGGCTGAAGAAATCCGAAGACTCTTTTATCTTAGATTGACTCTTAGTCTATGATCCGAGATTCCGAATAAGGGACCTCGGTTACAAAGAGAAAATGTATTAGGCACCATCTTTGCCCGTACGAACGTACGGTCTTTACTTTGTGTGGTAGAACAATATCAAAGGATGAATGATGTGATCGAGATAGGACTAGGCACACACATAAATTTCTAATGCGAAAAGTTCTGAGGTTTCGGCAAGCCACAGAGCATACATCCAACGGCGTGTCTAGAAAGCGGATATGATGATGTTTAAGTGAAGAGATAAGAAAAATGGACTAAATCACAAGAAATTTCTAATGTGACAGGATCTAGTGTTCGGCAAGTCAAAGAGCATACGTTCACTAAAGATCTAAAGAATCAGGGGGGTTGAGAAAAGAATAAATGTCATGATGAATGCTTGTATGAAATAAGAGAATCTTTGAATAAAACTTGAGTACGCTAGGGCATGGGTTGCACCATGACCAATCTAGGCTAGGTTTGGGATTGAGAAGGTCGGGAAGAGACTAAGAGATGGTTAGAAAAATTTGATCTTAGAAACTTGGGAGCTCTCCCCACCCTCACTATCTTCCTTTCTCTTCTTCTCCCTCTCACTTAAGCTTGAAAATGAAGAGTGGTTGATGTAAAATGTGAAGAAGAGAAGGTTATTTATAGTCTTCTCCAATGACAATGTGGTAATTTCTAGATTTGATAATGGTGAATGTTGATGTGGTAAGTGGTGATTGGTTGAGGGAAGAGAGACGCCACGTGGCGCACTCTCATTGGCCATTGGGGTTGGTGAATTAGTAAAAAGGTTAGATGAGGGAGGGGGGGGGGGGGGGGGGGGGGGGGGGTAATTTCTGATTTTCGGACATTGGAACAATTATCCCCAGCGGTGCACACGCGAGCCGTGGAGGGTGGTACTTCGAGTACCGTTGGCGGTAGTTGGACTACTGCCCGATAAGGACTCGGGCTGGGCCCAAGCATATGGGTGTGTTCGGTATGCTAGTTCATCCGATAATCTTCTTTTGAAAATTTTGGGGTTCAGATAGATGGACTTGGGTTCAGTTAAAGGGTTCTAGTTAGGGTATAGGTTATAGGTAGGGGCTGTATATGGATGGAATGGTTTGGATTAGGGTTTCGAGTTGCAGACTAGGAGTTAAAGGTTTGGGTCAGGGTTTTAGTTTAGGTTTAGGTTTAAGCTGGATTAGGATTTAGGATTTAGTCATAATTCTCAAATGATCGTAGCCTTCTCAAGATTTTTCCTGGTGGGGTGTCTACAGGTGAAAATATTTGAATTGAAAGATGATGTAAACATGAAAAGAGGATAAAAAATAATAATAAAATTAATAATAAATCTTTCATACACATTGGTGCAACCATGCATAGAAAGGTAAAAAAGTGCCTAAAAAGTTTCTAACGAGGCAATTCATTCCCACATTTTCCAATGTTGTGTTTCATTTTCATTTTAGAATTAATTCATTTTTTAGGATGAAGTCCTAACATAATTGTTACAATAAATATATAGAGTAGTTGTCACATTGACATCATAGCGGGCTTCATTGAGCCTTTGTTGTTTGAGCTTCTTAAAATGATTTCATCTTTACATGCAAAAAGAAGAGGAAAGTGAGATTGGCCTTTATAGCAGGCTTCATTGAGCCTTTATATAAATGGAATTAAAAGACAAAATGCCCTTAAGTTGGATGCCCACACAACCTATTTTCCTTTTAAAATCACAAGTTTACACCCCTCCCTTGCACTAGTTGTAGGGGTGAAATTGGCCAAATGCCACTCACATCATATATAATACAGGGTGCATGGCACACATTTCAAATAGGGAGAGATCGAAAGAGGAAAAGTAAGAAAATGTTTACCTAGCTCGTATAGTTACCTACCAAGACATCTTTCATTAATGTGTAGCAAATCAATACCTAGGTCCATAGCTCAATTGGCAGACCGACTGGGGATACCTCGTTTCAACACTTGAGGTATTGGTATCGATCCCATCGGGGGGTGGCTAACATGGTGTGTGTGTGTGTGTACTGACATGGGTGTGTACTAACAAGCTAACAAGAAAAATAAATAAATAAATAAAATGTGTGACAAATCACTTTAAGTGCATCCATCAGTGTAAATTACACTTTATATAGTCTTTAGTTCTTCAAGTTGATTCAACTCTTAATTGGGCAATCTATAAAATTATACCTAAAACCTCTAAACGTATACAGTATAGCTACAAAGTCTCATAATATTGTAACTTTTGGATAATTTTTTCGAACATGATAAGGCACATCAAATGATTGCATTAGATGACACCTAAACATCACATTATGCCTGACATGGAAGTAATGGGGATTGTTCCTTCACAACTGTTTCCTATGATGTGGCGTACTCAAGTTTTGGATAATTATGATTTTTGGATTCAATAGTTAGAATAGATTAATATACATAATCCACAGGGGACATCTCATGAAAGTCTCACAATCATGATTTTCCAACTGCAAAAGTAACTCTCATGTAGTTACCTAATACACCAGTGGGAAAAATTGAACTTCATTGAAAGAAAAAGTGTTAACTGTTGAGGTTTTCATCTTTGTTGGTGAGAGAAAAGGCTAGAACGAGGATTGATGGAACGATCCTAACCCTTTAAATGGAGTCAATTTATTATAATCATTTGTTATTTATAAGCTATAAATTACATGGTCAGAATCGTCAAACCAGAGTGCTACTGTTGAATAATGAGTAATACAAAGATGATGATTGTACCTATTGTGTCTTTCTTGCCTACCCATTTTCTATGATATTCATCGCTAGCTAAGGATCTTCTATAGCTGTTGTGATTTTTACACCATGGCTTTGCTCTTGGCTGTACAAACGATGGGTAACCCCACAAACAACGGTTAAAATTGTGACCTACTGATGGTATTCTCAGTTCCAATAAATGGCCAACGAAACAACGGTTGAAATCGAACCGTATTCAAGTTAAAAGTGTTAGATGATGAGAAAGTTTAATATTCCAGTAAGTTGTGTTTTCTCGGTATCCCATTCACATAAACGGTCCCGACGTCATCAGGAAAAAGAAAAGAAAAGAACAAAAGAAAGAAAGAAAAAGCAATCAGTGGTGGAGCCCATGCCACGTGTACAATCTGTCCATGAACCCAAGTATATCATGCTATGGTCAGCAGTTGTAGAGTTGTCATACGTATAACCCAAATCAAACCGTCCATTCAGTTCAATCAATTTTCTTCTATATGATATTAGAACCATCCAAATGATATTATTTTGTAAATATAGTCTAAGTTGGGTTCTCTGATTTGGACGGTCCAATTTGAGATAGATATGTGCCACGCTTTCAAAGATGCAACTGCCCGCGTTACATCCATCAGACTCAGTCAGATAATCTAACTATATCATAGTAATATGATTATAAGGACCAGAAAGATTTCCGTACGCTCGAATTTTAAATGTGTCCCGGTGTGGCCCAAAAATCAGTGATCCAAACCGTTGACATGACAGAGCCTCAGTGGGGACCACCAATTCTAGAAACTTCCCATACTTGAAAAGAGGAACTGTGAGACCCTTGGCATGAGGATAGCATGATACACTTAGGTTGCAGTTTGTACGAGTGGAGCTTATGGTTACCTGATCCAGATCATTGGTGTGTTGGGCCCCACCTTGGATGAACGATTTTCCAAAAAATCCTTTTGTAAAACAGGATATCTTAACCTCTTTACTGCTCTTCAAACAGACGTGGGACACAGATTGACACTTAGCATATGCTAATCTATCAGGTTTTAGGGCATCATCCATCCTCAGTCGTCTGCATTGGCCATACCAACGGTCGGGATTACCCTAGCCATGGGTCCCATTTGTACAAACTGCAAACCTGTACGGATTCTGACCATACGAATGAGCATCATCCATCATGTCTATAGGAAAATTCCTAACCCTTGAGTTGGTGGCCAGCAATGGTCCACATTCAGACCATATAAGGTCAAAGATTCTGTGATCTTCCAATCTGGGAGATGTTGGGGTGTGGAACCGGATTGGCTACTCCCCCTGCCACCAGCCAATGGCTGATGGTCGGTGCTCCGTGGGCCCATCATGATGTATGTGTTTCATCCATGCTTGCCATCTATTTTTTCAGATCATTTTATGATATGAGATCAAAATTTAGTTATATCCCAATCTCATTTGGACCACATTACAGGAAACAGTTCTGAATGAACTTCGACGATTAAAAACATTTTGAGGGTCATACAAGCTTTAGATCAAGCTGATATTTATTTTTTCCCCTTCATATAAGTTTGTATGACCTAATTAACTGATTGGATTTCAAATAAATAGTACAGTGAGCCTCATGAGGATTTTAATAGTGGATATCCAGTCACTATTATTTTCCTATGGTGTGGTCCACCTGAGATTTATATCCCTCTAATTTTTGTAATGAAGCCTTAAAATGATCTTAAAAAACGGATGAAACACATAAATCATAGTGGGTCCCACACAGCACCGTCCATCAGCCACCGGGCTGGTCGCAGGGGAGTAGCCAATCCGTTTCCGATGTCCGGGCATCCACGGTGGGGCCCACCTGTACGAACTGAAAGCCGCACACCAGGCAAGATTCATGTACCGAACGTGTACTATTGTAAAATACAAGTTATTGTGGAATAGCCAAAACATGCTCATGACCAAAAATCTGTATACAGATTCGTAGTGTTTCTCTTATGTCTAGATTCACAAATCCATCATACGTTTCTGATGGCCAGCGCCTAGTGCATAGATTCGCAATGTTCCTCGTTTGTCTATATCCTGTGCGGATTTATTTGTTCCTTATTTTAGGTGTTCCAATGTGGGTCCCACCTTTGATTGTGGTGCACCATTGGGGAGGAAGGGTTCAATGTGGATCGCGCGTGGCTCTGATATCTCTCGGATCGACTATCACGACCATTCAAATAAGGCCCTGAAAGATGGACGGTGGGAGCAGTTTTTAGTCTTGCCGCCCATTTTACATGTCTTTATAAGTTCGCGGCTATGATTGTCGGATCATGATCATTTCTCCGTCTTGTACAATCTAAAGCGGATTGGCTCTTTCCAACTGTCTTTGTTGATCGAAGGTAGCCAATGCCCCACCTAGGAATTTTCACCATTTCAAAAATAATAATAATAATAATAAGTACAAAGAATTCGTACCGGTTCATATCACAGGATAATAATTAGATTGAGTGCTAGGTTAGTCGGTGAGAGAGGGAAGATAGAAAGGATGCGGATAGCCTGATAGCCTGTGAACCCGGGGACAGAGGCATACGTGTGCTGGGACTGTTTGCTGTCCACAAAGATGCCTGTGATGAATCCACTCCTTCCATCTGTTTTTAAAGATTACAAAAGCATTTAATGTTGAAAATCAGATAGATCCAAAACTCTGGTGGGCCACACCAGAGAAACAGTGGGAGAGGAAAGGTCCACCGTTGAAACCTTCCTGGAGCTGTCCAGGATGTTTATATGACATCCAAACCGTTCATAGGATTATTACTACTCAGGAAAACTGTAGGCACGAATATAATCCTGATACAAAACTTCTGTTTCCCTACTATTTCATGTGTTATGGCCCACATGACTTTTGGATCTGTCTGAATTTCATAACTGTCTTATTGTCGTATTTCATAAGAGATGGACGGAGTGGATTTGTCAAGGACATCTCTGTGGGACCCAAACAGCCCGCGCACAGGAATATCCTTGCGCCGGGGTCACGGACAATCCGCGCCCGAAAATAGGGGGCCGAGTCCGAAGTCTGATCTGACGCGCTGGTTTAGGAAGGGGCATTAATCATCAAACACCTGGGACAGGGAAGGTAGAGTGGTCGATCCAGACCGTCGATCTTATGGGTCCTGTTAGTATACTATCCATTTTTGAAATTCATACCAAATAACTGATTCTGTAATCAATTTTTCCCTGTTAAACAGTAAACGCTAGTCATTTAGATATTGACCGTCCATTTGATGGCCATCATTTGTATGACGAGGATACTTCATTTGTTGTAACTTTCAACCTTCACCATCCAAGGATAGGACCCGCCGGATTGTCCTTTCAACCATTCACCATCCAAGGATAGGACCCGCCAGATGGACAATCTAGATCTTCTGCCCCACCTACCGCATCAATTATGTGGTCAGAGGCAAACCCAGCGGAATTGTTACCTGTGAAGTACAAAGATTACGGAAAAAATTAGCATCGCAGACTCTTCCACACCATGCCATTTTTTCCGACATCTTATGCTACTAAAGGAGATTTTAAGAATATGGTAACAGGGTTAAAGTACCCAATAAAGTAGGAGTATTTTTATCTTTATGAGTTCGTTCGTATGAATAAAAGTCTAGTTTGATAAATAAATTTTATTTGGGTCAAATAAAACAATGTAGGTAATCCGTCAAGTCTATAATAAAAAATTACTCAAAATTACAACAAGAGATAACAAGTACTAGTGCATTATGATGTGCAAGTGACATGAACCATAGACATTTATTTAATTGAAGGTGAAATTACTAAAGTCAATGGTGTTTCCTAGTGTCTTGAAAGAAGAAGCCAGCTTTGAATTAAATTCAATTTCCTTCATATTACAAATTCAAATGGCAAAGTATAATTAGTTAATTGTTGGGGCTTGCGGAATTACATTAAGTGGAATTAAACAAATGAATTACGATTCCACATGTAAATTTAAAAAAAAAAAAACAAAACAAAACACTTTGTTTTACATAAAAAAATCCTGTGATAAAACATTACTACGCAAAGCAATAATACATTATGAATGACAGAATCACAAGAAATGAAACTTACCATTCAAAACCTTAAAAGGAAAAGCCCTAACCCTTTCCGTCTCCAAAATCCTCTTAAACTTTTAAATATATTTAGCCTTAATCCTAATCTCAATTACACCCATATATAAGTAAAATCAGAAATAGAGACAAACTGTTCAAAACTGTGCAATCTGTTGACCTATTGAATTAACTAGTCAAGATGCAGTGATTGATTGGGTTAACTTATTGACCAGAGCTTTTGACATGTCGAAAACTCCAAAAACAATTAGAAAGTTTTGTCAAAAAATTGAATCCTTTGACCTGTCAACCGGTCGATAGCCCATGTTTAGTATGAATTTGAAGCATTCGATTTTCAACAATCTCCACCATGACTCTAATCCTCATTCTACAACACGCAGTATTCTATCCTCCATCTCTACTTTATTTTCATCATAACTCCACAATCATCACTTCTTATGCCCACTTCATCTATACTCTATATTTGCTAGACTCAAAAAAGTCACACATAACTTGAACTTCTTTATAGGAATCATCTTGATAAGCATATCTGTTGAATTCACACTTATATGTATCTTATCAAGAGTCATACCACCTTCCTCTAGCACCTATTGGATAAAATGATGGCACACATTAATATGTTTAGTTATAGAATGGTAAACTGAGTTCTTCACCAAATTAATCACACTTTCGTTATTACCATTAACTGGCATAGCTTCCTGCTGAAGCTCTAACTAATTTATTATTCCTTCAAACCAAACCGTTTTCTTAAATGATGTTGTCACTATCATATACTCATGTTCGATTATGGAAAGAGTCATCATAGACTAAAGCCTTCATATTATTTAACGCTCCACCCACTAACACAAACACGTAATCGAAAGTCATCATTCTATTATTTATACTACATGCATAATCTGAATCCACATAGCTACTAACTTGTCCCCTGATTTTTCGAATGTCAAGACGTGGTCCTGCATACCTCGAATATATCAAAGTAGTCATTTTACTGCCTCATAGTGTTGCTTACTAGGGTTAGATATGTATCTGCTAACAACACCTTTCGCATGTAAAATATCCAATCTTATATATACCATGGCATACATTAAGCTGCCAATATGAGTCGTATAAGGTACATGAGACATAACTTACTTTTCTTTATTCATTTCATGACACTGTCCGTAAAAAGTCGAATATGTGCCAAGAGAAATGGTGACCGATTTTTTCTTATCGATACCATACTTCACCAATACATTCTCAAGATACTCACCCTAGGATAATCATAGCCTGCTTCTCTTCCTGTCTTTATGTATGTCAATGCCAAAAACTCTTTTTACAGCCCCAGATCTTTGATCTCAAATGTCTCTGATAGTTGAGCTTTCAGTATGTCAATCTCAAACATACTATGATTGACGATAAGCATGTTATTAATATATAACATTAAGATAATAAATTTTTCATTACTCAGTATCTTGTAATTAATAAACACAATGATTATATTCACTCATGATAAACCTCTGACTCACCATAAAAAAAATAAACTTTTTATACCATTGTTTAGGTAACTGCTTCAAGTCGTACAATGATCTTTTCAACGTACAAACCTTATTTTCTGTCATTTTTATTTTAAAATTTTTTGATTGATTTATGTAAATTTATTCTTCTAATTCTTTATATAGGCAAACAGTCTTCACATCTATTTACTCCAACATAATCGTAGAAGGCAATTTCATAATTTTACATAATTCTTTATATAAATCCTAATTCATTTGAAGTAATATATATTTCGTCGTGAGGAAGAGAACTGTCATTATATTGAGAGCTTCTTTTTCATTTTTAACTTTTCAAATATAATAGAACGGCTTTAATAAGTAGACGCATTGAAAGGGACATATATAAATTTCTACATTATTGTATGCATTTTTTTCCCTTTATTTTCTTTTAATTTTGACATTGCTCCGTGTGTGATTGCAAAGTGATATCTTTTCCCAACACTAATGATTACCTACAAGTGCCTATATTGCTATTTCGTGGTACAATTCTTTTTTAGCCACAAGATGCATTAAAATAATCTTTTATTTCCTCTCTTAATACATACATATTGTGGCTAGAAAAAGCTGTGTACTACAAACAGCATTGCAAATGCCATTAGGTGATCTTTCCTCTAACATATAACCAGAGGCGTACATCGGTCGTGTGGACATACACTCGACTTAGAAATAAGGTGCCACTACATTATTCCTCGTGGCATGGCGCACTACTGTTCGGCCACAGGGAATTGGATAAGGTCAAATCGCCCACCATGTGTCATGCAGCACGGGCGCCACGTGGAATTCAGTAGGTGGGGACAGGAATAATGAGATGGAAGAAGGCATCACAAGTAAGGGGACAAGGGCTTAAATGTTTGCTGAGGTCTTGGGAGAACTGGGGGAGATAAGCCATCCAATCAAAGGCTATATCATTCAAACGTACAGGGGCCATGAGATGGATATCTCTCCTTGGAAAATAAAATTTAAAAAAATAAAAAAAGAAAAAAGAAAAAAGAAAAGAAAAGCACGGATCTCTCAGTAGCGAAAGGATGTGCATTTGCAATGTTGCAGGGGGGCATCGTTTCTCGTTTGTCGTATCAGTTCCTTTGTTAAAGTTGAAAAACCCTTTACTAGCTCTACTTCTACTCTCAATCATTCAAAAGCAGAAATCGTATTTCCATGTTCAAAGATACAATTGATCTGCTTTGTGTTGGGTAGTCGATCTTTTATTATTAATATTATTTTTTCTTTTGTTTTTTATGATCTAGTTAAGGAGATAAAGACAAGTATGAGGAAGCTGTTTCATACTCCGTCTACTTATGACGCTTGGTATGCAGCCACTCACAAATCTTACACATGGCATGCGTCACCTCAAGTGAAACAGATTAAGTTGGAACAATGGAATCCTCTGCAACCTGCTCTACCTGTGTGTAAAATGCCCAAATCCTCTGGGCCCACCTATATTGTATATTGCAAAACTCATTCTGTTGTCCTAGATGTTTGGCTCTAACGCTTCCACAACTTAGATGGGTCACACCACATGGAACTATGGAAATGAGATGATAATCATACGTGGCGAAATCCCATGGTATCTCTTTCATCAAACCAGTTAATCAGGTCTAACTCACTAAGATGAAGAGAGGATGTAAAAATCAGCCCAATACGAAACTCGGTTGGGTGACACTATATATGAACTTAGTAATTTTGGGAGTGATTTTGCATTGTTTCCATTGGTGTGGTCCACGTGAGTTTTAGATTGAGCTTATATTAAGGATGTACGGTCTATATAATGGTTACAACCTGATGGATGGATTCGATTTTACATATATAACATGGTGGACCCACAAAGCTAGTGTGTTAAAACTAATTTTTGTAGACAATTGGGATCGGATTAAACGGTGGAACCAACTGTGGCTGAGTTGTAGTGCCAAGATCAGATTGGCTGAACGGTCCTGACCTCTGATTTGTAGGCACTCGTTTGTTGAAGGATAGCCGTCGGATATTTTAACCGATGTTCACCACCCCAGTGTATATGAACAAGGACCCTAGCTTGAACTACTCCTACTCCTAATGTGAATTATAAGCTATCTATAAGTGTCTGCTTATCATCCATCACACGCAGCGAGAGTTTTAAAGTTTTTCTCAAATAGGTATGACACTATAAAATGGGGAGCGGATTAGGTGCAGCCTCACCCAACACGGGGCGGTCCTGACCGTGGGACCCATCTTGATGTATGTGGTGTATATCCACACTGTCCATCCGTTTTTTCATATCATTTCAGGGCATGAGACCAAAAATCTGATGGACCAAAACAAGGAAAACAGTGATGATTGACCATTAAAAACTTCATGTGAGCCACAAAAGTATTAGATCATTTTGATATTTAATTTTTATTTTCATCCATATCTATGTGACCTTATCAACAGGTTGGATGGTAAATAAACATTACGAGCAGCCCTTGGAAATTTTAATGGTGGGCGTTCAATCGCCACTGTTTCCTATGGTGTGGTCCACCTGAGATTTGGATCTGCTCCATTGCTTGCATTTAACCTAAAATGATCTGGAAATACGGATGGACGGTGTGGATATACAATAGATATATCAAGGTGGCCCCCACGGTCAGGACCGCACCTTATACGTTCCGTATAAAGTCTGCCATTTTCTAAAAAGAAAAAAGAAAATATAAATAAAATAAAATCATAGGTTAGGGATGCTCCCACCAACTGCATCAATGGACAGAGGAGTTATCACCTGTTCCAGACAAGTAGGTCCCATGGCTTGATGATCTGTGCGGTTTATCTCGAGGGCCTCATTGGGAATGGGATGTGCCTAGAAAAATACCCAGCAGCGGAAGTTTCTAGCCTGTAACCTGCAGTCTTTTGCATTTTCTCCAAGTATAATTTTCTTCTAAGTTAGGCCACAATTGGGTAATCTTTCAATCTGAAGCGTGTTTGGGGCATCCCCAATCTAACCCAATCTAAAGAATCATCAAACCATGGGCCCCACTTGCACGGAATGGGCACGATAGGACACCATTCACGTCCTGACGCATCAGGACAATTGGCGTTATTTGTTCCAGAGAAATGCTCACCTACAATTGTCTGTTATACAAAGTTTTACATATCCACTAACTCATCATTTTTATTGAAAATCCGAGCCATCGAAACTACGTTCCATACCATGAAAATCACCAATGTTTGAAATTGGCCCAATCCATCCATTATATGGGCCACAAAATACATTGAGTCAGATCATTGGCTGTCCATAAATTTTTACGGCAACATGACCTGATGAATGGACCCTTCTTGCTCCAGATGATCTTTTATCACATGTTTCACCTTCCGCACATCTGGGATGTTACACGTTAATAACATTAGAGGTTGGGAAAGCGAGGCAGTGCATGTGAACGTTCACATACAACATTGTACGAAAAATATTACCCTTTCTTTTCTTGTTTGGAAACTGATGGGCGGCCTTTCATGCTATGAAAATTATAGATCTCTCAAGCGTATAAAGATGTAAATGGTATCTTCATGCGCCAGCTGCCCACGCATGTGAGTCCAATTTTTTCTGATCCACACCGTTGATCTACTCGGTCCAATTATAGATGGTTGATGTGCAGAAAAAAAATCTAGATTGGACGAAAGTAACCCTTTGATCGGAAGGCTGCAACTAAACGGGTAAGATTAATTTGCCATAGTGTACTGTAGATGCACAACATCATCTACTGTCAGCTTACAGTAGCAATGTTCTGAAATTGGACCATAACGGCCGAATCTGAAGGTAAGATCCGATCATAAATTGGATTATTTTTACTTATATTTTTAAAAAAATTGTATATTTAATAAAATTATGAAAGAGGGTCAAAATATAGAGGTATAAAGATACGATTAGATCAACCATGCTCTAACATTTAATTTTAACATCGAAATTTAGACCGTCCATATGATTCTATCGCATGTGAAAATAGTTAAGTGGACATAAGTGCGCTCCCCTTACACGTGGAAACGGGGGATATGTGTGCGATATCGGAGCCATTGGCCCGTGCATAAATCCCATGTCTAAAAAGTCAGGCCAATATGACATCAGATGGGCCATATATTTAGAATTTGATAATGGGTCCAAATTGATTTGCACTTGCGGACCACCTGATGGGCGGATCGAAATTCACACTCGTGTGCCTCGACTCCACGTGCGATGTGAGTGCACTTTGCTTTATTAAATCGTTTATTGCTGATTTAGTGATGGTTTGGGATCCGTTTGGATGCCTTTCATTTCGCGAACTGCTTTTCCATTGAAATAAATTTCCAAACACAACAAATATCGATTTTAAGTATATAAGGCAAGAGAATCATATCCCACATCATGCCAGCCCGAAATCACAGAATGGAAGGGTTCCATATTCGTCGAGACTGCAATTTCAGTACATCCAAACGCGCCCTTTCTGGAATTTTCTTAAACCAACATAAAGGACTCGTACTTGGTACCTAGATAAACAGCTATAGGCCTGCATTTATGACAAGAGATGCTGCGCAACATTGATAGATCTCATGGCTCAGCCGATCTGCGGTCCATGCCTTGTCCTCGAAGCCATGGACTTTGGACCCTAGTTCTAGATTCTCTTGATGCAAGTGGAGCCTATGGTTAAGTGATCCAAACCATTGATATGATGTGTATAAAATATCCTCCAGATTGAAAGATCCTAGCCATTCAATTGGTGAATACTGGATAGACACTTGAGAGAGGAAATATAAGAACTGTCCACACTCAACCAAGAAAAGGCAAGATGGCTAGATTTTTTTCATTGTGGGGGCATTGGCCGTTATATGTGGGACCTTTGTATCAGCAGGATCAGTAGACAATGGGCCCTACTTATACAAAGTGAAAAAGCCAGAGCAAAATTGTAGAAACTCTGCCATTGCACAATATCACCATAAGAGAAAAACTTTGATACTCTAACAGAGTTCGGTTGATGATACACGGGCATTTAAAAGTTGCATACGCGTCGTACAAATAGTTGAAATCAAACTATCCTATTTGTAATCCCATTTTAGATGTTACATGAGCCAAAAATTAGGTTATTTCGATCATTATATATCTGATTGATGGACATTTATTGGACAGTTAAAAACGGAAATACATCTGATTTCTGGACATTTGTTGGACAGTTAAAAACGGAAAGATCCAGGGATCTTATTTCAACACGCGTCTCCACCAATTACAGGTTAGATTTGTTCTGATGTTGGCAGTTATGACAGCATCCTCCTTTATCCAGGCATGCGACCGTAGCAGAGGGCGGA
The DNA here is from genome assembly GCA_037074715.1 of Magnolia kwangsiensis. Taxonomy (NCBI): domain Eukaryota; kingdom Viridiplantae; phylum Streptophyta; class Magnoliopsida; order Magnoliales; family Magnoliaceae; genus Magnolia; species Magnolia kwangsiensis. The sequence continues at coordinate 14,666,983 of CM073572.1, read as the reverse complement.
TTGGGTGTTACTCTTACCGTGGGCCCCACCTTGATGATAATTTGTATATCCACGCTGTCCATCCGTTTCTCAAACCCATTTTAGTTCCTGATCCCAAAAATTAATCAGATCCAAATCTCAGGTGGACCACACCACAGGTAATAGTGGTGATTAAGTGCCTTACCATTAAAAACTCCAAAGGGCCCATTGAAAACTTAAGATTTTCATATTGTTGATTTTCCATCCAATCTGTTGATAATGTCAAGAAGACCTGGATGAAGGGAAAATCCAAATATAAGTTTCATCCAAAAATTCGGTGGCCCATAAAAAGTTTTAAATAATCATTCATCAATGTTTCTAGTGTTTTGGTCCACCTGAGATTTTTAACATCTTGAGGTTTGGCATCACGTCCTCAAATGAGATGCAAAAACAGATGAACGGTGTGGATATACAAAAAGTATATCAGTATAGGCCCCGTACTGTTAGTGTAACACCTTAGCGGGTGTTACCCGGGTAACAGCTAATCAGCTCCCCGTAGCAGAGCACAAAACTAGGAGAGGCGCAACGTAACAGACCATCATCGACCGCCACGTGATTGTATTACGTACATATTTCTATGGTTTTACTTCATTCCAGTGGAATTACTTTTCCAACGGTTGGGTAGACATAATAGGGTTTGAATGCAGGCATCTCTTTCCCTTTTTTGTTTTTTTCATATCAATAGGCATTCTTGAGTTTTGAATCCGCTACATTTTTGTGCTTGTATCATGATATGAGCAGCCAAATAGAGGGGGTGGATTTCTTACGAACATCGAGGTGGGCCCCACCTAGCTTTCAATAGTAGTAGGGTCCGAAACAATCAGCCTCCACACCTAGCTTTCAATTGCAGTATGGTCCGAGACAATCAGCCTCCAGCCAGTACCATTGAATAGGCTGCTTGCAGTGGTTTACAAGTCGCATGTGCAAAATTTTGATGGTTTAATTTGAGCAAATCCACATGCATGTTTCTGAGTACCTGTGTATCGTATCAAGCTTCACAGGCAACGAGAGTATCGGGTAACTCCCTAGTACGCCTAAGTTGCAACTATGACTAATTGACACCAGCAGATACATTCTGATGCGTGTGAGTTAACATGTGGGGCGGGGTGGGGTGGGGTGGGGTGGGTGGGTGGGTGCATGCAATAACCTGGACCTGATTACGTGGGCCCCAACAGGACATTCCATGGCCCAAACTGTAGACAGTTTGACCGATCAAGTGTTGAAATCAGGTGTCTTTAATTTAGGTTGAAACATGGCTGAAATAAAGGTTATCGGCCGATCCTCCATAGTTGATTGATCGAAAATTTTCAATTTAAGTAGTTTCACTCAAGGATTGCTCTGATCAATGCTATATAAGTGTAATTATGAAATTAGGGTTGAACAGCAAGGGCTAGGATTTTGAAGAGAGAAAATATGGGTCTTCACATCTATAAGTTTATATCATCTCTTATAATTCATTTTCATAGTGGATTACTCATTGCTTTGTGCTGTGATTTTTTTCCCACAATGGTATTTTTTACATAAAATCATATGTTTTTGTGCACGCTTTGTTTGCATTTGTTTCTCACTTGTTTTATTGGACTCGGAGCTTACTTTTGCAGTTACCCAATTAGTGATAACGGATCTATATGTTGGGATTCAAATTTGAATATAAAATATAAAGACGAAGGAATCAAACGTGAAGTATGAGATAAAAAAGTTCAATAGAAATAATAATTTTGAAGTATGGAAGGTAAAGGTATGAGGCCTTCTATTTCAGAAAGGATTGCAACATGCACTCCTTGGTATAGCCAATCATCTTACGACTATGAGCAATGAAGAGTAGAAAGAACTGGATGAAAGGGCGAAAACATCGATCTAATTATGTTTAGCAGATGACGTTTTTTATAATGTCCTTAATTGGAAGATCATCGCAGAGCTTTGAACGAAATTAAAAAGTTTGTACATGATGAAATCTTTATGAAATTGTCTATATCTAAAAAAGTAATTCTATAATATAGAGATTATAAAATTGTATGGTATTAATGAATACAACAGAGTGTTCAGTTAACTACTTTACAAGTTGACGAGTGTGGATGTGAAGATTAACAAAGAAGATCAAGCCATAACTCTATTAAATTCTCTTCGACAGTTGTACAATAGTCTCGTAGACACTATATGTTATAGTAAGGAGACCATTAATGTTAAAATTGTTATCTTAACCCTTCATTCAAAGCATTCGAGAATGAAATGAAGTGACGAGGGTTCCTCTATGGATGCATTAGTAACTTAAGGAAGAAATTTTGAGCCAGAGAAGTAAAATTCTCAATTTAGGTCTAAATCTAAGGGTAAAGGGAAGATGAAGTGTTGGAACTGTGGAAGGATGGGGCATATGAAGAAGGATTATCAGAATCATAAAGCCCAGAATGTAGAGAAGTTGGGGGATTCATTGAGGGAGGCTAATTCAGAGAAATCTTATGTAGGTACGAGTAATTGTGATGTGTTGTTGATGCCCAAGGTCGAACACTTATACGATAAATGAAAGAATAAGTGGATTTTAGATACAGGGGCATTGTATCACATATGTCCTCATCAGAATTAGTTCACCACGTATAACGAGTATGGTGGTGAACTGGTTCTTATGGGCAATGATCATGCCTATAAGATGGTTGGAATTAGATCCGTTTATATCAGGATGTTTGATGGGATTGAGCGTATCCTGACAGATATGAGACACGTTCCGGATTTGAATAAGAATCTAATATATTTGAGAGCTCTTAAAGCACTTTGGTACAATTTCACTAAGTTTGATCGTATCTTAAAAGTTTCAAAATGAACACTCATTGTAATGAAGGCACAATAGAGTGGTAACATTTACTATCTGATCAAGAATATAGTATTGGGTGAAGATGCAGTGTCCGTATCAGAGTCCACATTAGCATATTTGTGGCATGCACGTAGGCTACATGAGCGAGCACGATATAAAGATACCTTTTGATCATTGTTTGATTCCTGTATGTAAAAGTATTGATTTTAATATATACGAACATTATATATATGGTAAATGATTACAATTATTTTTTAAGTTTGGAAAAGATTTAAGGGTCTACTTGATTATGTGCATTTGGATGTATAGGGGTCGTCATCTGTTGTTTCTGAAAAGGAGTTATCGGTTTTTTTTTGTCTCATTCATAAATGACTACTCTATAAAAGTTTACATTTACTTTATGAAGCATAAATCTAATGTTTTTGCCACCTTTAAGACGTGAAATATGATTTTTTAAAAAAAAATTTATTTTTTTTTTTAAAAAAAAAGGTTAAGGCAAAAGTTAAAATTGTTGAGGACAGACAATGGTAGTGAATTCACTTTAAAATAATCAATTTTATAAATATAATGGGGGTAATGAGACACAATACAATAAGGCATACACCAGATTAGAATGGTGTGGCAGAACTAATGAATCAAACTCTCTTACAGATAGCTCAAAGTATATTGAGCAATGGTGGGTTAGGGAAGGAACTTTGGAATGAGGTCATTAACACGGGTTGCTACTTAGTGAATTGATCTCCATCTATGCTGATCGATTATAAAATTTTGAAAGAAGTATGGAGTGGTCGTGATGTAGACTATTCAAGGTTGTAGGTATTTAGTTGTAATGCCTACTCTTATGTATCATCTGTTGAAAGATATAACCTAAACCAAATGGTGAAGAAGTGCACCTTTGTGCGCTATAATGATTGTGTGAAGATATACGGGTTGTATGACCGAGTCACATGAAATGATTAGCTGTGAGTTTGATGGAGGTTCCTTATTCTGCAGTAATGAATAAAAGAAAATGGGTAAATCATTAATAATTAACGTTAAAATTGAAAAAGGTAAGACATAAGAAGAAGCCAAGCTAAAGAAAAAGGTACTTGAGCAGATGAAGTAACCACTTGTGATGAGAAAATCCATCGATAGATCGCAGATTATCGATGAGATACAAAGATTAATCGAATATTGCATCCGCTCTCATTACAGATGATGGGAATCCGTATACATTCTGAGAAGCACTGATAACATAAATGCTGATAAATGGATGATAACAATGTACGATGAGATGGACTCTTTTGTACAAGAATGATACGTGGGAACTAGTGCAGCGATCAAATATAAGTAGATTCACAAGAAATAAAATGGATACAAAGGTGAGATTGGTTATGAATGTGTATACTTAGAAATGAGGCATCGACTTTGGTGAGATTTTTGCGGCGATTGTCAAGCATGTATCTATCAAATTTGTATTGGTACTAGTTGTCTAATACAATATGGAATTAAAACAAATGGATGTAAAAACTTCTTTCCTACATGGGGAATTGAAAGATTAGATTTACATGAAGCAATCAAGGAAATTCGAGGTGTAAGAGTCAGATAATAAAGTTTGCAGGTTTATGAGATTATTGTACGCCCTTAAATAGTCTTATATGTAGAGTAGTATAAAAATTTGATACTTTCATGATAAGTCAATGGTCCACCAAAAGTGAATATAATTATTGTGTTTACTTCAAGGCACTGAGTGGTGAAGAATTTATTGTATTGGTATTATATATTAATGACATACTTATTGCTAGTTATAACATATTTAATATCAATATATTGAAGATTCAGTTATAGAGACATTAAAATGAAAGATTTGAGGGTCGTAAAGAGGATTCTCGGCATTGATATACACAGAGAGAAGGAGATGAGAAAGTTACAGTTATCTCAAATAGAATACCTTGAGAAGGTGTTGGTGAAGTTTGAGATGGACAAGGCTAAATCAGTTAGCATATCCCATGTTGCTCATTTTCGACTTTATTTAGAGCAATGTTTCATCATAAATGAAGAAAAGCGGTTGGTGTCTTGTGTGCCCTATTCTATTATAGTTAGCAGTTTGATGTATGACATAGACTTTATGAGATCAGATATTTCACATGGAGTTAGTATTGTGAGTAGGCACATGTCAAAACCCGATAAGCAATATTAGGAGATAATGAAATTACAACTCTAATATCTACGATGTACAAAGAACTACGTCTTAACATTTGAAAAATCAGAAGAAAAATTTGTACACTATGTGGATTCAGGCTATGCTGAAAATGTGGACAATGAATGTTGACTTCTGGTTACTGTTTGTGCTAGCAGGTGGACCGATTAATTGGATGTCGAAACTTTTGTCTATGACAGCTCTTTCAACAATCGAATCTGAATATATGGCAATGACAAAGGCATTTAAAAAAGCGGTTTGATTAAAAGTAATGATAAATGAATTCAGAATTTAATAATAAGTTGTGCTGGTTAATTGTGACAGTAAAAACATGATTAATTTGGCAAATAATTCTGTATACAATTTCCATACTAAGCAAATTGATGTTCGCCATCATTTTATTTGATATATATATATATATATATATATATATATATATATATATATATATATATATATATATATATATATATATATATATATATATTCGATTAGCTTGTAAGTAGGGGTGCACACGGTTTGGTTTGGTCCGATTCTGGGGTGAAATCGGAACCGAACCGTTCCTAATGGTTCTATGATATTCGGAACCAGAACTGAACCGTTGGCACTCTAGAACCGAACCAGAACCGAACCGTTAAAACTGGTTCAGTTCTGGATCGGTTCCACGGTTCTAGGCTTTTTATAATCCAGCTCAATTGCATGTTTAATTTTATTATCTAGCTCATATCCATCCATGTTGTGGTCCATTTGATGAATGATTTAGATATTGTATAAAGTGTGCAAAAATATATTCATGAAAATAATTAAATAGTGCATTATAAACCATAAATCATGAGTCAAATATGGAAATAATCAAAGCATTCTTGGTTCGGTTTCACGGTTCGGTTCTACGGATCGGTTCACAGTTCGGTTCGGTTCTACATACCTCCAAACCGAGAACCGAACTGATGTGACCGATTCTTTGATTTTTGGAATCAGAATCGGAACCGGTGCACTCTAGAACCGGACCAAACCGAACCGTTTGGTCGGTTCCGGTCCAGTTCAACGGTTGTAAGACCCGTATCTTATTCCGTACCTTTCCGTACACTTCCGCGGTCGTACCGGTCGAATTCCGGCAACCTTCGACCCTTAAACGATATCGACGCGCGACCCTGATTCATGTGCCGACAACCCGAGTCGACTCGACCCGCGACCAATACCATAGTGACTGCGCCGTCGCCGCGGTTCCGATGCCGCGACTCACGCGCCGAGGCGATACCCTGATCAAGAGTTATGGGCCAACGTTCGGTGCGAGAAAACGCCACGCGTTGCGAAAACTAAGGAAATCTCTACAATGTGTTACATCAATCCCATCAATCAATCACCCATCAATCCATCAGATGTCAAGTACACATCACTCTCACCCATTTTCTCAAGCAACCACAAAAGTCTTCCTAACCCATACCTTTCTTACACAAAAGGGCACAAAAGTCTTCCTAACCCATACCTTTCTTACACAAAAGGCCACAAAGTCAAAGATTTCTTACACAACCATCACTCACCCATCCATCCATCACTCTCTCTCTCTCCCTTTACATCACTCTCTCTCTTTCTCTCTTTCTCATTTGCAAAACCCTAAGCTAAGGAACTCCATACGTATGGAAATTTGCAAGAGCTCCTAAGCTCCAAGTGGCCCACCTTCCTACCCCAAAATCTCCCATCTCAACCCTCCATTCTTCATCTTAACCATTGAAGTTGAAGCTAAGGTGCCAAGGGACCCCTATGAGCAAGAAGATCGGACGGTGGGTGCCTCTATAGGGTAGATTTACTTATTTTTATGGTGGACCAAGTGAGGCCCACCGATCAATGGTGTGGATCTCACTTGGGACCCTTATTTATGGCCGATGGACCACTTGGATCATCATGATCATTTCATGATGGGGCTATTCTCCATGGACCCCATCATGATGTTTATTTCTTTAAGAAAGGTCATCTAGACCGTCCATTTTGGTGGAGAGAGGATCTCCACCATTGATTCTCGATCTTGGTGGTCCCATGTGTTGAGGGACCTTTTGTTTTGTATCATTTGCTTTTAAAGGAGGGCCCATAATGTCGGGGTCGCTCCATCACAAGCCGTGTCCCACTCTCCATGTCTCTCTCTCTCTTTTATTTCTGTTATTCTATTTTATTTTATTTTATTTTATTTTTCTTAGGATTGTGTGGCCCACTTGAATGGATCCCACCTTGATGTAATTTTATTCAAGTGGGGCCCACTTTAGACGTTAAACCTGCGTCAACATCCGTGGTGGCCCACTTCATCAGGGCCCACCACAACGCATTTTAGGAGAGCCCACTGTCAAGCGTCTGGGACGCTGGACGTCCCTGTACCAAGAACAAAAAAAAAAGGGGAAAAGGAAAGAAAATGAGAAGTTTTTGGGGTGGTCCCCTCGTATGGGCCCCACCCTGATGTTTATGTTCAATCCACGCCATCCACCACTTTTCCTGGGACGTTTTAACCGTTGAGCCAAAGAATGAGGCTGATATGATCATCCAGTGGGCCATAATATTAGAAATTTGGGTGGTTAACCTTAAAAAAATACTTCCTGATGATTCTATGCGTCCAAAATTCCCGAACTTTGGACTCATTTTGTTTGTCTCGAGTTGTAATGTCCCATGGTCGGGATGGATCTTCCAAACTTGGGTCCCACCTGTGAGAAACCACAGAAAATAAGTTTTTTTTTCAAAAAAAAAAAAATACAAGAAGAAAGAGAGGGAGTGCTGCAGCAGGCGCTGCAACTGTCAGCGCTGCCCGCGCTGCAGCGCCGTGGGCGGACGGAGGCCAACCCCACGGCTCAGCTGTGGGCCCCACCTTGATGTACCGTTCCTTCATCGACACCGTCCATTGTGTGGGCCTTGAGGGCTGCAGGCTGTCCTCCAAAAATCAGCCCGATCCAAAGCTCAGGTGGCCCACAAAACCGGAAATAGTGGTGATTGGGTGGCTGCCCTTGAATTTTCTTTTGGGCCCACATAAGTTTTGGAATCAACCTGGAATTGTGTTTTCTCTCCATCCAGGCCTACGTGACCTTATCAACGGTCTGGATGGTTGGAAAATCTGATGGTGGGCCACACACGTGGATCCCGCCAATAATGTATGTGTTTTACTACACCGTCCACGGCCGTGGACGGTGAACTCCCACGGTGATGCATGTGTTATACTCGCACCGTCCAGCGGACGGTGGAGCCCACCGTGAGGCACGTGCCTTATTCTCACTGTCCACTGGACAATGGGACCCACCCATGATGTATGAGTTGCATCTTAACCGTCCATTCATTTTGTGAGCTAAGGCATGAGCTGATCCTTAGCTCATGTGGACCCCCTCACCATGATGCATGTGTTACATCTAACCTATCCATCTACCTCTTTTTATTTCATTTTATGATTGGGCTATATATATATATATATAATAAAAATAAAAATAAAAATAAAAATGAGCCAGATCTATAGTTCAAGTGGGCCCACTTTAGTATGTGTATAGGGCCCATGTTGATCCATTTATGAGTATACATTGGGGCCCACTTTGACGTGGATCTTAGGCCCATGCAATGGGTCCATCTGGTGTATTATGAGGCCTATGGGATTAGACCCATTGATGCATTTTTTTTAGCCTATGAAAGTATGCCCATTTAATTATATAAGGCCTATGAGTTTAGGCCCATTCAATTGTATAAGGCCTAGGAGTTTAGGCCCATTTAAATGTACATGTGGGGGCCCAATTGGTGTGACTCATTGGTCACATGCTAGACTCATGAGACTATGCTCATTTGATGCAATCTAAGGCCCACGGGTTTTGACCCATTGCAATGCACGTAAGACCCATTGGTGTGGCCCATTTATGTGGCCCATCTGATGAATAAAATGCCCATAGGATATGGCCCATTTGATATATATAGGAAAAGCTCAATGGGATGAACCTAAGGTCCATTGCAATGTGTAATCCCAATACCGATAATCGTGCCTAGGATGTAATGTTGGTTTGACGTCCACATTGCGAGTGTAATGTTGGTTGGATGTCCACATTACGACTCTCCATAGGGCCCGTTCTGGGCCGTACTTATCGTATATAGGCCGTCCAGGTCCATCTGTATTGTAAGATAGTTCGTCATGTTTAGTACAGTTTCATGACTCATGATCATACGCATCATATGTATGCTTGCCGTGAGAATTGTCTGATCATAGCATTTACCTTCGGGCAGGTTGTTTATGGGCTCCCGGTTAGGCGGTGTTGCCCTACATGAGCGCACGATATGCGCAGGATTGGTTGCATGACTGGATAGCGTGATTCATGCATTCTGCATTTGTGCGACATGGTTATTGTACGCCCTAGCGACATCAGGGCCGTAACTTCCACAGATGTATCGTGGTTGACAGGATTGGATACCAAAAATCTTGTTCTACATGGGGTACTATAGATATCCCTGGGTGAAAGTCCCTAAATCCTTATGGTACCAAGAGGTTGCTCCAACGTCTAGACCAAGTGGGTAGATGAGCGTTGAGTGCCGACTACCAGACGGTTACGCTCTCCACTGTATCGTGGTCGGTTGGAAGGGGGTGCGGCCTTACCCGCCCTAGTGTAGGGGGTAATGTTAGGCTGAGTTTGACCAGCTCGAGGAATGGGTCCGCTATCGACGAGTCGCGCCCGATATTGGCAGACGGATAGTGAGATCTCTTCACACTTACCTTATTGCGCGCGATGTGACGGCAATCTGGTTTAGAGTGTACTAGACCCCGGTGATATTCCATATTTTGAGTCGTATTGATGTATGGACATAGATGAGGATCTGTATGTTTGAGTTGCATTGCACATTGCATGACCTTGGGGTGGCCGATACCATTCATGCCTTGCATTGCATAGCCTTAGTACGGCTCATGATCTTATGGTTCCATCTGCATATTTCGTATTATTCTGACATTTTCTGATCATATTACTACCTTGCGCACATACTTTCACCACCCTCTAAGCTTTCTGTAAGCTTATGCATGACCGTTGCGTGCAGGTGACGTTGGATAGCAGCAACGCTGAGGCAGGAGCACGTTGCTGATCATTTTGGAGTTTTTGTACTTTACCATTGTATTTCCCTTTATGCTCATTGTACTTGTAAAGTTTTTTATCATAGTGGAAATGTAATGGAGTGCTTGGTTGTTGTTTGTGGGTTATGCCTTTGGTTATGCTTATTACGAATCAAACTGATGTTGAAAATCCTCCTCGTAGCATCCCAGGATCGGAACCCGGCGAATGGGAGCTAGGATCCGAGAATGGGGTTCTACGGAGGCTGTCGGCGCCGGATTCGGCGATCGAAAATTTTGTGAGCCCGATTTCCGAGTTTGGGGCGTGACAGAAGTTGGTATCAGAGCATAACTTGGGAATAACCGAGAACAACATTACATGTCTGCTATGAGTGAAGAATGACTAAGTCCCGAAGTTCGGATAGCTTCGCGACCTTCCGTTACAGACCATTAACGTACGTACCTTCGAGAGTTTTTAAGTTGATTGGCGCCTTCGGTTTTTCCTGTAGGATATGACGCCTATGAGAGTTACTCGATCGACTCCCGCACCACCATCGGAGGATTCTGCTTCACCATCGGAAGCTCCAGCTTTACCCTCTGCGTCTCCCGTTCCACCCTCAGAGATCCCTGCTTCCTCCCATGAGGATGACATTCCTCCACCTGAGGCCGATGAGGAGCCGACCGTGACCGTTAGTGCCTCTCAGTTACAGCAGATGTTACAGGCTGTGACAGCCGCACTACAAGGACAGGGCAGATGCCCAGCTGTTTCACCAGCTCTGGCAGAGCAGGAGCGCGCGAGCACCGTACTTCGTGAATTCAGACGGCATGATCCCCCACGTTTTCAGGGCGAGCCAGATCCGACTGCAGCAGAGAGATGGCGCTCCGATGTAGAGAAGATTTTTGATACCATGTCATGCACGACCGAGCAGCGCGTCCGGTTAGCAGTATTTCTCTTTCAGGGTGAGGCCGAGCATTGGTGGACCTCTATTGCCCGTGTTGCCGGACCGGAGTATATCTGGACATGGGAGGAGTTTGTTGATCGATTCGAGGAGCAGTACTTCCCTAACCATATCCGCCGTCAGCGAGCTTTAGAGTTCGAGACTCTGGTGCAGGGAAATATGACCGCGGCGCAGTACGCGGCCCGTTTCATGGCACTATCGAGATTCGCACCATACATGGTTGATGACGAGGGGCGGAAGGCCTGCCGTTTCGAGCACGGCTTACGTTACGGCCTTCGAGGTCGTGTCATTGGGCATGAGCTTCCTACTTTCCAGGCAGTAGTGCGGAAAGCTCAGATATATGAGACTGAGTGGGCCGGTTCTCAGTCTAATCGTGGTCAGAGGAGAGACCAGAAGAGGTAGGCTTCTTCCAGTCCTTCCCAGCAGCGTCTCTCAGAGGCAGTTCACCGGCACTTGCTTCAGGTGCGGTGCGACGAGACACCGTTCATGGGAGTGTCCCAGCCCCCAGCAGCAGCAGAGAGGTCCACAGCAGCAGAGACCTCCACCGCAGCAGCAGAGACTCCCACATCAGCAGCGACAGCAGCCTCCACCACCGAGGCCACCTCAGCAGCAGCATCAGTATCATCACCAGCCTCAGAGGCCACAACAGCAGAGGCAGCAGTTTCGACCGCCTTAGCGACCCCAGCAGCAGCAGCGGCACGTTTAGAGGGGACAGACACCTCCCAAGCCGGCTCAGGCTAGGTTTTATGCAGCTCAGCAGGACCCTCAGTCTTCTGGAGGAGTTGTTGAGGGTATACTTCCAGTTTCTATATGTATTGCACGAGTGTTGTTTGACTCCGGTGCATCGCATTCTTTTGTGGCCAAGAGTTTCTGTCGATCGGCTGGCTTACCGTTGGAGTCTGCTGATGAGAGCCTATCAGTATCGACTCCCTTGGGAAGAACTACAGTGTTAGGACGATTTTGTTCGTCTTGCCCCGTTTTAGTTGGAGACACCTTCCTGCCCGCTGATTTATTCGTTTTACCGATGTCTGAGTTCGACATCATCCTGGGCATGGATTGGCTCGCCGAGTACTATGCTATATTGGACTACGCCGCGAGGACCGTCACGTTCTGTAGACCCGACGTACCACAGTTTCAGTTCGTTGCAGAGGCCAGAGGAGAGTGGTTGTCTTGTTTGATGTCTTGCGTCATTGAGGAGCCTGTTGCTGTTTGCATCGACCATCTGCCTGTGGTTTACGATTTTTTCGATGTGTTTCAGGAGATTTCGGGATTACCGCCTCGTCGACTCACCGAGTTCCAGATTGATCGGGCCCCACCTTGATGTACCGTTCCTTCATCGACACCGTCCATTGTGTAGGCCTTGAGGGCTGCAGGCTGTCCTCCAAAAATCAGCCCGATCCAAAGCTCAGGTGGCCCACAAAACCGGAAATAGTGGTGATTGGGTGGCTGCCCTTGAATTTTTTTTTGGGCCCACATAAGTTTTGGAATCAACCTGGAATTGTGTTTTCTCTCCATCCAGGCCTACGTGACCTTATCAACGGTCTGGATGCTTGTAAAATCTGATGGATGGTTGTAAAATCTGATGGTGGGCCACACATTTGGATCCCGCCAATAATGTATGTGTTTTACTACACCGTCCACGGCCGTGGACGGTGAACTCCCACGGTGATGCATGTGTTATACTCGCACCGTCCAGCGGACGGTGGAGCCCACCGTGAGGCACGTGCCTTATTCTCACTGTCCACTGGACAGTGAGACCCACCCATGATATATGAGTTGCATCCTAACCGTCCATTCATTTTGTGAGCTAAGGCATGAGCTGATCCTTAGCTCATGTGGACCCCCTCACCATGATGCATGTGTTACATCTAACCTATCCATCTACCTCTTTTTATTTCATTTTATGATTGGGCTAAAAAAAAAATAATATATATATATATATATATATATATATATATATATATATATATATATATATATATAATAAAAATAAAAATGAGCCAGATCTATAGTTCAAGTGGGCCCACTTTAGTATGTGTATAGGGCCCATGTTGATCCATTTATGGGTATACATTGGGGCCCACTTTGACGTGGATCTTAGGCCCATGCAATGGGGCCATCTGGTGTATTATGAGGCCTATGGGATTGGACCCATTGATGCATTTTTTTTAGCCTATGAAAGTATGCCCATTTAATTATATAAGGCCTATGAGTTTAGGCCCATTCAATTGTATAAGGCCTAGGAGTTTAGGCCCATTTAAATGTACATGTGGGGGCCCAATTGGTGTGACTCATTGGTCACATGCTAGACTCATGAGACTATGCTCATTTGATGCAATCTAAGGCCCACGGGTTTTGACCCATTGCAATGCACGTAAGACCCATTGGTGTGGCCCATTTATGTGGCCCATCTGATGAATAAAATGCCCATAGGATATGACCCATTTGATATATATAGGAAAAGCCCAATGGGATGAACCTAAGGTCCATTGCAATGTGTAATCCCAATACCGATAATCGTGCCTGGGATGCAATGTTGGTTTGACGTCCACATTGCGAGTGTAATGTTGGTTGGATGTCCACATTACGACTCTCCATAGGGCCCGTTCTGGGCCGTACATATCGTATATAGGCCGTCCAGGTCCATCTGTATTGTAAGATAGTTCGTCATGTTTAGTACAGTTTCATGACTCATGATCATACGCATCATATGTATGCTTGCCGTGAGAATTGTCTGATCATAGCATTTGCCTTCGGGCAGGTTGTTTATGGGCTCCCGGTTAGGCGGTGTTGCCCTACATGAGCGCACGATATGCGCAGGATTAGTTGCATGACTGGATAGCGTGATTCATGCATTCTGCATTTGTGTGACATAGTTATTGTACGCCCTAGCAACATCGGGGCCGTAACTTCCACAGATGTATCATGGTTGGCAGGATTGGATACCGAAAATTTTATTCTACATGGGGTACTATAAATATCCCTGGGTGAAAGTTCCTAAACCCTTATAGTACCAAGAGGTTGCTCCAATGTCTAGACAGAGTGGGTAGATGAGCGTTGAGTGCCGACTACCAGATGGTTATGCTCTCCACTGTGTCGTGGTCGGTTGGAAGGGGGTGCGGCCTTACCCGCCTGAGTGTAGGGGGCAATGCTAGGCTGAGTTTGACCAGCTCGAGGAATGGGTCCGCTATCGACAAGTCGCGCCCGATATTGGCAGACGGATAGTGAGGTTTCTTCACACTTACCTTATTGCGCGCGATGTGGCGGCAATCTGGTTTAGAGTGTACTAGACCCCGGTGATATTCCATATTTTGAGCCGTATTGATGTATGGACATAGATGAGGATCTGTATGTTTGAGTTGCATTGCACATTGCATGACCTTAGGGTGGCCGATACCATTCATGCCTTGCATTGCATAGCCTTAGTACGGCTCATGATCTTATGGTTCCATCTGCATATTCCGCATTATTCTGACATTTCCTAATCATATTACTACCTTGCGCACACACTTTCACCACCCTCTAAGCTTTCTGTAAGCTTATGCACGACCGTTGCGTACAAGTGATGTTGGATCGAAGCAGCGCTGAGGCAGGAGCACGTTGCTGATCGTTTTGAAGTTTTTGTACTTTACCATTGTATTTCCCTTTATGCTCATTGTACTTGTAAAGTTTTTTATCATAGTGAAAATGTAATGGAGTGCTTGGTTGTTGTTTGTAGGTTATGTCTTTAGTTATGCTTATTACGAATCAAACTGATGTTGAAAATCCTCCTCGTAGCATCCCAGGATCGGAACCTGGCGAATGGGAGCTAGGAGCCGAGAATGGGGTTCTACGGAGGCTGTCGGCGCCGGATTCGGCGATCGAAAATTTTGTGAGCCCGGTTTCCGAGTTTGGGGCGTGATAACGGTTCTACCGGTTAAATGTGCACCCCTACTTGTAAGTACACCCATTGTCAGTTCACACTTCACTATTAGCCACCCCCATTAGGGAATCGATACTAAGACCTCAGTGTTGAAACATCATTTTATCTAATATATGCTCAAGGAAGGCAGTGTAACTCTTGAGAAGATGCATATGAATGTGAATCCGACAGATATACTTACAAAGGTTCTTCATACAGAGAAGTTTAATTCTATTTGACTTCTCGAGTTCTGACAAATGTTTAATAAAGGCAGAGTATGCATGAAAAGAGACGACGATTAAGTTATAATGGAGACAATTAAAGAAGGAGGATGAATTTTGGAACATGAAAATTAAAGCGACGGTGAAGATTGTTACATTCAGGTGCCTTCAATTTATCTCAAAACATGGGTCATTGATCGATTGAGCCTCCATGGTTAATTGATAAAAAATTTTCAATTTATGTAGTTTGCTCACTGGACATTTTTGAGCATGTTCAATTGATCAAACATTTGGGGGCTCAATCAATCAAAGGTTGCTTGATTAATGTCGATTGATTGATGCTTAGATTGATGGTGTGTACAGTTTTATATAATTTTTCGATTTATTTCTTATTTCAGGTATAACACTATATATATTAGTATAATTGAGGGGTTATGGTAGAACAACAAGGGCTAAATTAATTCTAACATTTTAAAGGGAGAAAATATAGATTTTCACATATATAAATTCATTTAATCTTTTATAATTCGTTTTTATATTGGATTACTTGTCGTTTTCTCTTAAATATTTTTCCTAAATTTTTTTCCACATAAAAACTTATATACTTGTGCATGCTTTGTTTGTATTTATTTCTCAATTATTTCATTTGACTTGATTTAAGTTTACTATGCAATTATCCAATATAAATTTCAAACGAGAGGTGGGTTATCTCTTAACCATTTTGTAAATGGACTTACACCTGTTAAGCAAAACAGCCTCATTTAAAAAAAACATAAAAATTGAAAACGGGACCCACATGATGGACAGCCAAGTTGCAGCACCTTTGGGGTCACGAAAGATCAACGAAAGAAAGACCAGCGAAGAAAAGAAAGAAAAACAGCCACTTTAGCTCACAAGTCACAAGATTAGCTTTGTGTGCGTGCGTGTGCATGGTACAATGGTGGTGACATTTGAGGCTCTTCCTCTCTTCTTTTCTTCATCCTCTGCTACTAGACGACAAAGGAAAAAGAGATATAGATAGAGTGATAGATAAAAATCATCATCAAAAAATTAAAAAAAGGAGGGATAAATTAAAAAATAAAAACCCTTTTTAAAGGGTGATGAGTTGTATCATACTCCAGTAGGGTACGGTGGATCCACACTCTTGCACTCGAGAGATGTGATGGCCCCCAGGGAGAGTACGATCTCAGGCTCTATCTTCCTATGAGTGCCACCTTGGGCTTGTATCAAGGATCCCAGCGATACCTCAGGTGGTCCCCACCTTGTTTACTGTAGCCCAATCATCAGGTGGGCCCATCATCCATGATAAAAATGGACTCTTTTTTTTTTTCAAAAATCAACCAGTGGTCCACATTTGATGTACACACGCCGACCATTCTATCACTAGTCTACCTCGTTGTATGCGGATAATGAAATACGAATTTTGGCCCCACGTGATGATTGGTCTGGATCTTACACGGATGTGCCACAGACATGAATAGCACCAGCTGGGTTCCGTTGATGCATCCCACGTACACACGCAAACATATTTTAAAATCCTGTCCGTCCAAATTCCCAGTACAATTTTTAGTTGGGCATACGCAGAAGTTCAAACTCATCAAGTGATCAAAACGCGGCATCAAGAAACTGTTAGAACCAGAAAAAGATTAAGGATCCAAATTCAAGGTGAGCATACCTAGACATTAGTTAGATCAACCTTACTTGTTGTAATGAAATCCATCCAACATGATTACCGAAATTTCAATGGTTCAGATGAAGCAAATTTCTTTCCACATGTAAAATTGACGAGTGCATGAATAAGATAGGCCGTAGTCATACGAACTACCATACGATTCTTCCCCGAAGAAAACCCCCCAAATAATAGAGCAGAGGTGTGGGTTGTGTCGTGGGGGTCATCGGGACAACAGTAGAGAGAGAATCCCAATGCACAGAGCGAGATAGCAGTGGAGATTAAGCGTCACCCAATAAATAAATACTCCCTCATTTCTCCCTTTCCATAGTCCATACCCTACCCTTCTCTCTCTCTCTCCCCCCAAAATCTCCCAATCTCCCCTATCTCCGACCCTTTTCCCCTGATGGGATCCATCTCAGCCCCAGAATGAGAGACGAACGGTCCGATATGTCCGAAGACGACGCCGATAAAGCACCAGATCCAGGCGGAAGCGGCAGCGGCGGCTGCTGCTGCGGCACCGCCGGATCTAACAAGGCACGCACCATCGACGGCGGAGATCCCTCCTCGTCGTCGTCCTCGGCCTCCCCAGATCAGGTCCTTGAGAACGTCCTCGAGAACGTCCTCCACTTCCTCACCTCCCGCCGCGACCGGAACGCTGCCTCCCTCGTCTGCAAGTCGTGGTACCGTGTCGAGGCTCTCACCCGCTCCGAACTCTTCATCGGCAACTGCTACGCCATCTCCCCGCGGCGGGCCGTCGACCGGTTCAGGCGCATCCGGGCCGTCGTCCTCAAGGGCAAGCCCCGGTTCGCCGACTTCAACCTCGTGCCTCCCAACTGGGGGGCCCACTTCGCTACGTGGGTCTCAGCGCTGGCTAACGGGTGCCCTGGGCTGGAGAAGCTTTTCCTGAAGCGGATGTCGGTAACGTATGACGATCTCTCCACGCTGGCCCATTCGTTCCCGAGGTTCAAGGAGCTGGTGCTGGTGTGCTGCGAAGGGTTCGGTACCAGCGGTCTTGCTGTCATCGCCAACAAATGCAGGTATTTTGCTCTGATTTTTCTTCTTCTTCATCTGATTCTTAGATTTCAACGGATTTCAACGTTTGTGCCTTCAGCCGTTGAAATCTGAAAATTTATTCTGAAAATCAGCTTATTAGATCCACTATAATAAAAGCATGGACTTTGATGTATTTGAAATGTTCACTCTGTTGGTGAAAGGCTGAACATGTTTGAAACCCTAACCCTAACCCTAACCCTAACTTTCATTTCCGCATTTTATATATGATTGTAGATTTAGGGTAGGCTTAGGTGTGGATTCGAAACAACATGTGGAAGGTAGTCTTTCTGCCCAAAGGATGGTAACAGTACTTATGTTGAATTGGGGCAGAAATGCACCTTTTTGCTTTCATTGTTTCATATCTAGAAAATGGGTATGGGCCAAACATCCGATTTTCAAACTGTTAAGTTGAGAAAGCAGCAGATCGGCCCAAATCGGGATTCGGTTGAAATCTAAATGTGCCCTTACGTGAGGAAAGAGTTCTGATAGGTTGCTGTAGTATTTATTTTTGTTTATGATATTTCTCAGACAGCTCCGAGCGCTCGATCTGATCGATGATGATGTTATGGACGATGAAGTGGACTGGTTAGCTGCTTTTCCAGATACTCACACCTGCCTTGAATCTCTCATCTTTGACTGCATAGAATGCCCTGTGAATTTCCTCGCACTGGAGGGGCTGGTGGCTCGGTCACCGTTGCTGAAGAAGCTGAAATTGAATCGGCATGTCTCTGTTGAGCAGCTCCAGCGCTTGATGTTCCGGGCCCCGCAGCTGACGCATCTTGGGACTGGGTCATTCAGTTCAGCCGAGATGACGCAAGGAGATCAAGAGGTAGATCTTTATTCAGCTTTTGCTGCGTGCAAATCACTCGTCTGTCTATCGGGATTCAGGGATATCGTGCCCGATTATTTGCCCACGATAACTCCGGTCTGTGGTAACCTCACGGCACTCAATTTCAGCTATGCAAACATCAGTAGTGAGCAGCTGAGATCCGTGATCCTTTACTGTCATAAGCTGCAGACTTTCTGGGTATACATTCTTCCTTCACCTGCTTTGTTTAGGTTTGTATTGTTCTTCCCGATTTGAGTTGCATTTATTGGGTCATTTCAGGTTCTTGACACGGTACGTGACGAAGGGCTTCAGGCTGTGGCTGCAACATGCAAGGACCTCCGAGAGCTTCGGGTATTTCCCCTGGACGCTCGGGAGGATAGTGAGGCTCTGGTCTCAGAAGTGGGTCTGATTGCAATCTCGGAGGGCTGTAGGAAGCTCCGATCGATTCTCTATTTCTGTCAGCACATGACCAATGCTGCTGTTGTGACTATGTCAAAAAACTGTCCAGAGCTTGTGGTGTTCCGTCTCTGTATAATGGGCCGCCACCTTCCCGACCATTTGACTGGGGAACCCATGGATGAAGGATTCGGAGCTATAGTCATGAATTGCAAGAAACTTACTAGGCTTGCTGTTTCTGGTTTGCTCACTGATAAGGCCTTTGCGTACATGGGGAGATATGGCAAGTTGGTGCGGACCCTTTCGGTTGCTTTTGCAGGGAACAGCGACATGGCTCTGAGGTATGTGCTTGAGGGTTGCTCCAAATTGCAAAAACTTGAGATCAGGGACAGCCCTTTTGGCGATGAAGCTTTGCTCTCTGGTTTGCACCACTATTACAACATGAGGTTCCTGTGGATGTCCTCTTGTAAGCTATCTCTGAGAGGTTGCAAGGATCTGGCTCGGAGAATGCCTCAACTGGTGGTTGAAGTTATCAGGGATAGAGAGGAAGAGGACAATGACAATTCTGTTGAGAAGTTATACATGTATCGATCTCTTGCGGGGCCGAGGCAGGACATACCACGTTTCGTGACGATCTTGTAGACTTCTTTTTTCTAGTCTAGGGAGGACAGGTTTGCCATTCGCATGGTGGCCCAATGAGCAAGTTAGTGACGATCTTTCTGATTATGCAAAGAAGATGAATATGGTGAGTAGGGCTCCTAACTTGTAATACGTTTCCCATGCTCCTCATTGCCAAAGGAGCGACCATGCCTTATTCTTTCTCAGCTTGGGCTGTTGGAATGGCATTTGCTGTAGAATGCTAAAACGAGCATATCTTTGTTGGATGCATCTCTTCTTTGTTTCTGTGATTGTGAGAGGTTGATGGAAATGGGGAGGTGGATGCAGCTGACAGCTATTTTCCAAATGCGATGGGCAGATCATTTGATGTTGTTGTATTGGTAGGCCATTTATCCGTATATTTCTTCCTGCGTTATGCTGTTGTCATAAAAGCAAGGCGTCAAGGGGCGGGCCTCTTGGAGGCTTTTAAGTAGGTAGCTGCTGCTAAATCTCAAGCGAAGAATTGAAGACCTCATCTTCTGCCACTGGTACTTCCATCGTGGTGTTGGAAAGAGGAAAGCTTCATCTTTTGAGCTTTCTTTAGATTGCATTCCATTCGACGGCACTGATGGCAGGTATCAAGCAAGATTCATGAGGTAAAAACTGGAACTTTCTTGGCATATGTAGGGCGTAAGTGAAATCTCATCACGAAAGAGTAAGCTTCTTTTCTTCTCTTTCGTTCCTTCTTCGAACTTTAGTTTATTTTATTTGGTGCTGTGATTGTTTGGACAGCAGAGCAAGCAAATGCCTAAAAGTTTTTAGGAATTGAGAATAGCTTGTTCTTCTCCTGTTTGCTTTAGAGATTTTTTTCCCCTCCTTGGTTCTTGCATGACTATCTTTTTTTAGTAGTAAAGCGAGAATGGTTATTAATGCATGGAACCGAGATTGATTTACTTTCTCCTTTTGTTTTGATTGATCAATCTCAATTTATTCCTACTAATGATTCGAGACATGCCCATGATTTCTCATATCTACTCTATTTTCCTGACTCTGCTCCCAGTGAAGTTTCTTTTAGGCCAATAAGCACGGTTGTGGGATGACCACATAGTTGTATTGGAACAGCGATCATTGTCTCTTTCGTTGGGTTTTGCTTCACATTAAAGCAGTCTTCAATTTTTTGGAGAGGTCAATTTGAAAGGATGGATATTAACGTGCTGGTTTGATATGAACGATAAAATGTCTGATTCAGTCCCCAGTCATTGTCTAACGTTGCTTACAGCTGAACAGTGAATTGACCACTGCAAGGAGAAGGCAACCGCTGCGTTTTTTATCTGCTTCTTGATACACCCCCCCCCCCCCCCCCCCACCAATTTTTTTCCTTCTCTTTTAGTACCCCAAAAGAAATGAAAGTGACCCAAGGTGGGAACTTTCCAAAGGGAAAGATGAAGGAACTGAGCTAACTCACTGCGGGGGTCCTCTCAGGTTCAGCTGGTGATCTCAAGGGAAGTCTCCTCGTTAATCTAATTTAATGTGTGGTGATGCAGTTCCTGGTGGTGTGGACTGCTTTTCATAGTTGGAGGGACCCCATTTCGCCAGCGCCTGGTAACGGAAAAAAAAAGAATGAAAAAAATGTACTGTAGGGTTGAAAAGATGAGATCAAAAGTGGCTTTATGGGTATTGGTTTAAGGGTAGTATTCTAATGACCTTTTGCAATTATTCACTATCACATTAATATAGTCCTATCTACTCATGGAGGAGGGGTGGGCCATGGCCGAAAAAAATCATACCTATTTTCTTGATCCCTGAATTGAAAGATTTGGGCCAGCCGCATTCCCTAGTTATGTTTAGCCGTTTGTGCGCAGGCCCATGGATGAAGATTGCAATAGCAATTTTGATGCTGGTGCTGGGTCCTACTATTGGAGTATTTTGGGCTGGGGTCCATTGGCAGCGGAATTTACTCCAATGACTGGTCTGGTCACACTGCGAGCATGGCAGTGAATATCGAATGGCACAGTATCCTACTTTATGAGGACACCATGAATATCGGATGGCACTGTATCTTACTTTATGAGACGCCATTTGCCAATTGGCATTGATGCAACCAGGTTAGTTGCCCGTCACTATCGTACTTGTCTTTTGTTACATCTAGATTGTACACCTGATGGGCCTTATTGCGGATTTCATATCCAAGAAAATCACATTAATCGGATAATCCTAACCATCCCAGGGGCCATGGATCAGGTGTTCTGGATGGTGCGTTCTGGGACCATAGCCCAAGCAAGCAAAGCCATCCTGCCTAGGCCAACTGATAGATTGATAGTCCAAAGTATATAACGTGTGAAGTGCAGATTTTTGGGTGGTAAAGCTATCTAATGTCGAGTTTGCTTGCAATGCTAGAGGTGGATGCTCACCCATCGTCAGCATCACCCATGTACTTGTGGTAATCATCCCAGAGGATTGGAACCATTGATTTGCTCTGTCACAACTTGCACAGGCGATGGGCGAAGATTGCACTTGGCTGGCTATTGGATGGTTTAAAAGAGGTGTGCTCAGAATGAGGAATGGTCTGTATTCAACGGAATGAATGATGATGATTCAATAGATAGGATTGCCCACTCATTACATTTCAGGCCATGTCCTGTGCGATGTTGGTCCACCAGATCAGTGGTTCTGATCATCTGAGATGCGAGCCATGTCTCTAGTCGAGATTTCAGTGATGGGTTAGCAACCCGAGGGTGTTGGAACAAGGTGGTTACTCTGAGTTAAAAAAGAACTAACCATTGCTTGAAACATGCTCCAAGGTAATATTTTGTACGCCATGAGTCTCATTGGCAAGAATCTCCCATCATTAAGTATAGAGGCCCACCACTCTATTTGAAATTATGTGGAGGAGTAAGTGGGACCCAATGGTCTTTAAGAGGATTGGGTGATGAGTGGGAGTAGCAATGATTTCCCATCTTAAGAGAGCATTGATTGTAAGTGGAGTCCAAATCGGGACCTTTCAAACTCCAACCTCTTTTTCTTGCATTGATGTGGGTATTCCATAACAAATCAACCACATCCCCACTGTGATGTTGCAACTTCTGTATCGCTCTAGATTTTATACGTCAGTGAATTCCTTGGACGCAGAAAATAGAAATGATTTTTGCTGTGTTTGGGTGCCTCCAATCTATCCTGAAATCGTAACTGTTTTTGTATGTGAGGGAGCAAACAGCAGAAAAAGGGGATTACACATATTGTCGTTCCCCAAAACCCGAGCCATCTAGAAGGCTCATGGACACATCCAAAAGCACACCTCGTTGCACTTCCTGAGTTAGCCATAATATGTAGTTTGCCATTTCGTGTTTTTTTTTTTTTTTTTGCAGTCTACTAAATTGCAGCTACTCATCCACAGTGGTGGTGGTACGAGGCTCGTTGTCCGCCCACTGCCGGATCCAATTCTGTCTTTTGAAGTTGGACCACTAGGCATTTCCTTTTGGCATCCATCCATCTATTGGCCACCAATCTTGTGGTCAGGATTGTCCAATTAGTGGATTTTTGCTCTGTGCTTCATCCACAGCAGGGCCTTTGATTGGGACCATCTAGATCAGAGTTAGGCAAGCCACAATATGGAATCTAGCTCTATTCATCTTTGGAACTGCCATATCCAGGATCGTTTCAATGTCTCATAGAGCCTCTGTAAGAAGTAGAATTGCATATTATTATCAGAATATTTCTTCTAACACTATGTATCTATCATTCAACATTGGGCAGAGGCCCGAAATTGCACCTGTAGGACAATCCTAGCCATTGTATGATGGTCTAAAAGTAGAAACATAAATATCAAACCATCTACATTAAATAGGCAAGAGTATGACCGATCAAATGGTTCCAATCTCCCAGTCGATGCAATTTCTAGACTGGGGTCCATCTCTGGTGAACTCGATCTGATTATTGGTTCCGGTAACAGCACACCAGCTATATAGTCGATGCGCATTGGTGTGAACCACCAATTGAAGTGGTGGTGTGGCTGTATAACAATCTTTTCTAGCTTCACATGTAACAGGAAATTACTACGTTAATCAACGGTTGTCGCTAGGCTTGAGAATCAGTTTAGGCGTGTATCATATCTGTCACCGGTGAAACCAATATATTGATGGCTGTTTGGAGTATGACACAAGCCGATAGTGTTCCAACCAAAATGTTTATGGCTAGATCAAATGATCTGGAAGAAGCCACAATGTCAGCCATATCATATGCGGTGTAGATGAACTTAAAAAAGAGGAGCCAGAGATGTATACACGTACGAAAAGTCTAACAATGTGGAGACTGATAAATCTATCTATATCCAATAACTAAATCCAATTGAAAAGCTGACTGCGGACTAAGTCCGTTGCTGAGTAAACTATGTGGAGCCTACTGTGATGTATTTCTCTTATCCACTCTGTCCAGCCGTTTTATCAATCATTTTAGGTTACAAGCCCAAATTGAAGCATATTAAAAGCTCAAAAGGACCACACCACATGAAATAGTGTAAATTGAACTCCTACTATTGAAAACTTCCTGATGGCTACACAAGTTTTGGATCAAGCTAATATTTGCATTTTTCCTTCATACGTATCTTTTTTACCTTAAGAACAAGTTGGATTACAAATAAACATCACTGTAGAGCATAGGAAGTTTTCAAAGGTGGACATCATTATCCCCACTGTTTCCTATGATGTGGTCCACTTGAGATTAAGATATGCTTCAATTTTGGGCTCATTCGCTAGAATGAAATGATAAAATGGATGGACAACCTAGATAATACATATACATAAATGTGGTCCCTACTGATATTCCTCAGTGGCAATCCGCTTCCGCCCAAACAATCCGAGAACGGTTTAGGTGAAACCCCGGGCTCACCCAAGACTTGTGTGGCCCTTACCGTGAGGCCCACCTTGATGTACGTATTATGTATCCGCCCAGTCTATCCATTTTTCCCCGTCATTTTAGGACATTAACACAATTATCGGTGGACTGTACCATAGAAAACAGACCATTAATGAGCCACAAAAGCTTTGGATCTAGTTGATATTTGTTTTTTCACCTCATCCAAGCTTATGTGACCTTATCAACAGATTGGATGGTAAATAAACACTATTGAAACATTAAGGTGCGCCCTAAGAAGTTTTTAATGGTAGGGCAGTCGATCACTACTGTTTCTTGTGGTATGGTCCACCTGAAAATACTTCATTTTTGGGATACTGCCCTAAAATGATATGGGAAAACGGAGGGACGGTGGATGCATAACATGTACATCAAGGTGGGCCCCACGGTAACCCCACGGTAAGGGCCGCACCGTCCTGGGAGAGGCCTCAGCTCTCAATCAATCCGCTTCCATCGAATCAATGGACAGCTCCGAATACCGCTGGGAACTTATCCTAATCGGATTCGGATCCGGGGCCTTGAATTTTGTATGCAGGATCCGAACCCGATCCTCATGGGGGAAAAGCCCTAGTTTTATATGCTTAATGGACCACCTTGTAAACGTTAACTTCACGCACACATCTATGTATCCTGTTAACAGTGATGGTATGTATTTCCATGATTAGTAGCAATAAATAAAGGGAGATGATACGGTATAGCTAGCAGAACCGTGATATGGTAGACCCGTATTGTTATATCACACGTGGCAGTGTTTTCTTTCCATCCGGGTCGTCCCCTAGTGGGACCCATTATGGAAGGAAATCGATTCAAGATGCGGGTAGATAGGATGATCCTAGCCATCCATAATTTGGTCCTTAAATCGATGGTGTGAAAGAAAAATGGTTGATGGTCTTCTGGAAATTAAAAATGAGTGACGGCTATTGTCTTCTAATAAGTATGAATTTTGAAGTGCCTGCAGTCCATCCTTAACAGGTCCCACCACCTGGACGGTTCAGATTGATGGATAACCCGACCATTTGTAATTTGGAGAGATGGCTCCACCTTATTGGAGACTTCCGCTACACCGTATCATCTCCCATAAATAAAAGTGCTAGATCCGAATTCTAGCTTATATCAACGTCATCATAATAATTAGGTAACCATCAAAAGATCCGAAACCGCTTGAGACTAAGCCAATGATTTCGTTGAGAGGCCATTTCCTCTTAAACTTTTCTACAATAAGCTTATCCTACAACTATGATCTGGGGTATACATGATGTAAGAAAATATCCACTCCGTCCATCATGTGATCCTTCTCATGTTCTCTATAAAGTCCAAAAATAAGGTCGTTCCTAAACTCAGGGATACCACACGGTGTAAATTTAAATGCCTAAAACTTCTAAAATCATGTGGTATAACCCACCTGAGTTTTGAAATTGCCTGTTTTAAAAGTGACCATCCATCGTGGTGGGTAACGTCCTATTAGTGAATTGGATGGTACATATGTAAGGAAAAATGAGACCCACGCACGCTCTAAAAGCTTTTAATTGCGGGTGTCCCATCTCAACTGTTCCCTGTGGTGTATCCCACCTGTGTTTTGAATTGTCCTCAGTGCGAGATACCTAGTGATGCTGAAGGGACATACCTTACCGATGGAGAGGATGTCGGATCTACATCATGCTGGCCCATATACATGGTTATAGAATTACCTTATTCTACAAATATTGGAGAGGAATTAGATAACCATAAGTTATGATCCACCTAGCAAATAACTGTTGAGAATTTGATATTATCAAATTATATAATTACTGTAAAATAAAATAAAAGAAACCAAAAATATTAAGAATAGATTGAAACATGTGTGATGATGTTGTCTTTAAATCATTATTCACATCTCCTCAAAATAATTGAGATTACTGACATGTTGTAAGCTTGTGGTTTTGCTTATTCAACAAGTATAAAGAAACCACTACTAGAACTCTATAAAAACAATTTGCCGGTGGATGAAAAACTAAAGGAAATTTTCCAAATTGCGAAGAAGGATAGAAAATGAATTTTGACTTTGTTGGATTAAACCAATACAGTGGTCTGATTCTTGTAGACTTGCCAGCTTAAGGTTCATATTGGACCTGATGACTTGATCAGAAAATACTTTAGAACTTTATTAGTTCATATGAGGGGATGAATCAAATGGCTTGTATTATTGAAATGAACCAGCCAAGGTTGGTCTATATAGATAAGGGTGGCTAGGCATTTTGCTTTAAGGTCATTATTAAAAATGATCGTTTTTAACAATTAGTGAGAAACTAGTTGTTATTTGACATTTTCTGATCGTTTTGCATGTGAAAAAACTACTTGCATATTAGCCATTTAGACACAGTGGCTAGCTATTTATGATTGTTGGGCTAGCCACATGTAGCAATTTATATATAGTCTGCTTTATTACTTCATGAGCAGTTACACCTTGCTTTTTAAAGAGCTAGTTTTAGATCCTATATAAGGTTGTAGGTCTTTATCAAACCTCTTTACTACAACACTCTGAATCTAGGCACCTGGCCCGTTTCTTTTAGACACTGTCCCATCACGACTCATACCAGTTAAGGTCACGAGGGAGCGACCCATTTGCAACACGATGCACACGTGCGAAGTGTAAAGTGCTTTATTAGCACCTCTACAACTACACTACCTCACATGCCTACGCCTTCGCACCAAGCCTGTGCACGTGTTCCAGTGTGAAACTGGAATTCAAGTGTGAAACTAGAACACATAAGTCTCGATACTCCTCTGATTCTCCAAACAAATAGTAATGTACTCAACACCCTGCTTTTTAAGAGAAAATTTTCTTCTCCTTCATGAAATGAGACTATTCCTAAAAACACAAAAAATAATAATAATAATATTTTTTTTCACAAACATTTTATATATTTATACATAAATTTTTTATTTAAAATATTTTTTAATCAAAACATTTTCCATAACATCAACTTCCAACATTTTATGTGAGTGCAACATTCAACCTGCCCAATAGGTTAGCCCTTCCTCAACCTCATTGAATTATTGAGTGGACCGCACATATATATATATATACCGAAAAGGAATATGATTTCTCACTAGAGCACGGAATCCTTGATGAATAAGTTTAATAATTACTTTATGGAATTCATTTTATTATTTATTATTTTTTAATTTATTTTTGCAATATGAACATCTGTAAATGTCTGATTGTGGCTGTAGACATCAATTGTCTTCCCGTGAATTCCTAGAACTTTTTATTTTCCGAAACTAATATGATGACTCCCCATTACTAAAATTAGGAAGCTGTGATTGTACAGAGATTTGGAAGCAAGCTTCTTTAAGAGAGATTACTCAGGCCACGTTTGGATGCACAAGTGGATTTGAATTTTAGTTTACTCAAAAAGAGGAAATGAAGTTTCCTAGAATTCACAGCCAAAGAAGTAGCCAACCAATTGAACTCTACGTTTCTTTCAAGTCCAACTTGTTGCTCTTTGAAGCATGGACCTTCAATATTTTAGTTTGGACACTGTTTGGTTATTTTCACTTTGTAAGACTGATGATTGCAAATCGACTCGATAGTGCATCCAAACACACCCTAAAAAAATATGCATTCTTACGAGTAGCTTGACCATTGTAAGGAAGACAGATTATAGCAATGAGATTCTTCGATCGTCCATAACAGAATTCAATGAAGTGTGCACTGAGTATATCATGGTGCACACCTTTCACACACCGTATGTAGAGTGGGAATGCAACTAATATTTGAATTGGAATTTTCATAATCCAATTTGGGGTACTTGTCGTGATTCCCGCTCACCACCATTGGATGGTCAGAGATATGTGAACACCGTCTCTCGATGCACAATGTGAGCGTACATTTCTTTTCTAATTCACCAAAAATCTTTAAAAAAAAAGAGGAGAATCTTGTAAATGGGACACAACCTCAAAAGACGTTTTTCCGTATGAGAGGATTTTATTGCTGAGTCATACCATCACAGATGTTATTTAGATTCTAAGAATCCTTTCATTGTCTGGTCCCCATACCTTTCTACCTCAGACCGTTGATATCTCATTTTCTCTGCCCTGTTCTCATATCTTACATATCAATCCAGGTAAATCATTGACGAATGGGAACAATTTGCTGGACCTTAAATGGGATTTGTCCGCTCCCGGCTCGCCTTCTCACGATGACAGTCCTCCTCAACTAACATACATTGCTAGCTTCAAACGTCGCCGTCATCCTCAACATAGTTGTAGGCTTGTCCCACTTATTATTAGGCTAGGCTTTATGGATCTTGTTGGGGTAATGATATTTGAAATAAGAATTCTCATGATTGGATAGTAAAAATTCGTTAATTAAGTTCTCTTAGTTATATTGCATCTTTCAATTTAAAAAATGCCACCCATGCTCAAGTAATCTTAACCATTGGTTTGTTGAACTCCAACTTGGATGGTGAATGCTCCCAAAATCTCCTAAATGGGAAGACCCTACTGCCAATGTAAGGAATGGAACTTTTTTTGTTGGCCAGTGCATTCCCTTAATAACCATCTATTTGTGGGCCACGTATTGAAAAGTTAAGACCATCCTATTAGGGAGATTTTTGGGACATGCATGGTCTATCCACATTAAGATACAATAAGCAAAGGTTTTGTATAACTAAATCATGGGTGCATTTGATAGAACCAAAAACCCATATACACTATGCAAAGATGCGAGCATCTGCATCTATATTTATACTGTATAATGCAAGCAGCTCTTAACATTTTTGTCCTTGCAACTATGTAGGGCAAAAAATTCTAAATATTTAAAGGACATGAGAAGACATTTTAAGTGAATTAAAGTATGGAATATTTTGGGAACTATAAAATCTACCTATCATTAGGCATCACTTTATATTTCACCTGAAAAAGTTTATGTTATAAACCCCATTTATCATCTTAGTTTCATTCATTCATTTGCCTCATTGATGTGCATTGAACTTGATATAATGTAATATGTATATGAGTTAATGAGAAAATTCCTTATGTTATTCTTGCCATATGCTTAGAAAGAGTTATTTAACCATAACTACTTAATAGGACATAGGATGAAATTGTAATTATTTATTCTTGAGGTGGTTATTCTGTTTGAGGAAACTGATGACAAGTTGAGATAGAAGCTTTTCACCATTGAGCACAACAAATCAATGAGTCATTGCCCTAACTCATATAGGAGCGTAAATGTGCTATGAGGATAGGCTACTGGTGATGGATCTATTGGGCACTTACATTGATAGCTCAATTCAAGTGTTTAGATCAGAAGACCTATCATGCTTGAACTAAATTGACATGTAATTGTATTAAAGTTGACAAATCTAATTCTTAGGCCTGAGCATGTGTGAGGAGTTCAAGATCCTGGTGTCATACAAGTTGATCAAATTTTTTCTAATGATTAATTAATTAAGCTTTTTCAATTGTTGATTTATTTTACATCAATCTTAATGGATATCCAATAGTTAAGATTTATTAATCCATCCCTTAAACTTGCATAGAATATTGGGCTAGGGATGGTGGTAAGGAGAGTAAAAGGATTAGGTCAATATGAGTGTACCGATAGGTATGACCACATACTTTAAATGAAATAGCACATACCAAAGATTATAAGATGGTGAAGCACAATACTTTGTCTCCCAAAAGCCTAAACTCTTTTTACATTGGTCCTATTCCAAAGGAGGTAAGAGGGATACTCAAATGTCTCTACCCCTTAGGCATTACCGCCTTAGAGAGAGAAAGAGAGAGAGTGTGTTTCATTACTCCTTCCCTTCTATCCATACGCCCACATACATGTGATCTACTCTTTCATTTCATGCTCCTAACCCTATTGTAGTGGTGTGCGAGAGGTTTTCTCTACTTCTCATCTATGATGGATCGAGAAAAGACTTCCTAATTGGAGGATCAACATTAGACGACAATACCTATTTTTCAGCATTAATAAGAAGTACACTATATATATATATATATATATATATATATATATATATCTTATACTCTTGGACTTGGTTACATCTAAATGGTATCCACTAATCTGATTAAAAATCTAAAAAGTCCATGCTTCTATGGTCTTTTTAAAACCCTAGAGAGTAACCCACTTGAACTTCTCCTTCTCCTTACATAAATCTAAAGCAAGAGTAGACTACAGCAGAGGAAAATATAGAGATTTGTCACCTACCAATAGAACCATGACCACCCTTCTATCTTTATGTATCCTATACCTTTGGTATACTTTCTACCGTTTTTTCTCCAGCTCTTCCTGTTTCTCCTGTTTTTCGCTCTCTCCCGTCCTATCTACACATGTACTCACCGGTTCTCTTCACGTTACATAATTCTTATTTCCACATTAGGTATAGCCCAAAATGACAACCTTAATTCTGAATTAAAATAATAATATATTGATAACCGAAGAAAAGAAAAGCTGCAGGTTTATGGTTGATGTGCCAGTTTGGGTGATGAAATTGGAAAAATGGCCGAAATTCTTGATATGACTAATAACTAATTTGAGTGATGAAATTGGAAAAATGGCCGAAATTCTTGATATGACTAATAACTAATTTGTTAGGTGTGAAATTTCTACTCTTATTACAAATTCCAAAATTCCTTCCATATATTTTGGTTCTAAATAACCTTTTAGGTCGCTTGTGTGTAATCTCAAAGAAAGGGAGTTAATACCCTTGAGAGCATGTGATGCTTGATATGCAAACACTTAGAAATTGCACGTGGCATGCGTTTACTCAAATTAAACGAACTGTAGAGACAATTGTCAGTAATTGCTGTCCCAAAATCTCGGAATGATTGAACAATCCTAACCTTCCTGGACACTTGTTGGTTAAAACATGACCATTGGATTTTTATTTTTATTTTTTCATTTTGACCATCCAAATAGATGTCCACTAATCCACCACTTAGACAATCAAATAATCTTAATTTAGAGCCATGACAGATCTATTCTAAGACCCATAATTTGGACGGTTGAATTTAAATTACATATATGCCACATATGCAATTTCTTAGTGCCATAGAACAGAAGTCCACGCGTCCAAACCTAAGTTTACTTGAAAGTTCAAAATAGATAAGGATGAAATTAGAGTCACAGACAGCTCTCATAAATTCCAAACACTCAACCATCTAATCCCAACAGTGATGTGTTCTCCACCTCACTGAAACCATTAAAAAGGAGAGAAATGATGAAAGACTAAAGAGGAGGCAATGAATCCTTGGGTCACGTGTCAACATGGCACAATTAAAAGATCCAGACCATTCATCATTTGGGCCCCACCATGAACCCAAAGACCCAAAAATGAAGCTGGCCCACTCATCAGGTAGGCCACACAAAGCTCCATCTTAAAAGAATGTCAAAGGGTCCAATTTTCAGGTGCTACATTTACACCACTGTGAAGTCACTGTACATAAAATTGGGATGGCCCTTGAAAATGGGTGAGTGGGCCACTCAATCATTTCACCGACTTTTGAGAAAGGGAAGAAGACATGCAACCATTAAAGGCCTCCCATCTGTTGGAAAAAGAGAAAATAAAATCAAGGGGGACCTTCTTTCCTTGTTTGGAAGTGGAGGGAATCTCTTATCATTTTCTTCCTACAACTCAAGTGACCTATCTCTGCTTTCTTCTACCTTTTATTTTCTTATCTTGGAAGACAACTACAAGCAAGTGCTCTGTGCAACATATGAGTTTGAAAAAAATTCTTGCTATTGCTTTTGTTAGGTATAAAACAAAGGCTTTCCATCTCTCTTTCTAGTCTGCACACAAATTGGGCCACGAATTCCCTACAACTATAAGATCAGTGGGCAAATCATGATGTATTTGCGAAATCCACTCCGTCCATCATTTGCATCAGATCGTGTTACACGATTAATCCAAAAACCAGATCCAAAACTCAAGTGGGCCACTGAAAGGAAAAGGTGTGGATCTTGTACCTTCCCCCAACACTGCAATCTTCTAGGGGCTCACTGCGATATTTATAAGCCATCCTACCCGTTCATAAGGTGAATCCCGGCAAGGTGAAGAGGAAAAAACTAAATATCGGCCTGACCCAAGACTCCCGTGGGCCCAAGAAGGTTTCAATCTTGTGGTCCCCATCCACACTGTTCCACATGGCGTCTCCCACTCAAGTTTTTTATTGGACTGATTTTTGGGCTAATAACCTAACTCGAGAGAGCACATATGATGAATGAAGTGGATGTCATACATACATCAAGGTGGGCCCATCAGTCCTTTACTGCACGTGCTCCCCTGCAAATTGTAGGAAATTGGTGCCCCCCAAATTGCCGCTGTTCGGACACACATATTCAAATCCCCGAAATGGGGTGACTCACTTGCCTTCTAAAAGCTACACCGGTGGTCATGCAGCCACCTTTTGTGTCCAATCTCCTATAAATAAAAATAAATAAATAAAAAATAAAAAATAAATAAAAACCCTTTCAAATAAAGAGAAAAGGCAGTTTCAACGGTCAAAAGAACTTTGGAAACGCAATCTAGATGCTTCTAGGTGGGGCCTGCCATTGGTCCATGTCAAAACCTAACCATACCTAACCAACACAAGGTCTAGACTCCTATGAAAATGGGGTTATTCATATTCCCCACATGTGCACTCATCAACACTCATCTAGACCATCGAAATTGTGAGTTACATTATGGTGTAGCTTTTCTGCAAAGTCATACTGACCAAGGAATCCTAACCATCCATTTGATGGCTTTCAAGAAAATTGGTTTAAAATAAAATAATAAGTGGTCATATTTTAAAGGATAAATTCGGTGGTTGATATTACCTTTCTCCATTTACGTTTTGGGTTATCCTCCATGCCCAGTTGATTCAGAGATATGGACGGTATGGATCACCATGCAACTAATCCATGTTCACGGTCGTAGAGTCACCACCATTTTAAAATAGTGATCTTAAACAATCGTAGGAGTACAGGGTTCAAAATAAATATATATGCTCTATAACGGTTGTAGAACTTACTCATTTTTACAACGCCATATGTGGGATCCACCGTGATGTATGCATGACATTCAATCTATCATGTGGCGTAGCCCAGCTAAGTTTTGGAACGATCTCATTTCTGGAACGCCCACTCATCTTGGCAAGGAGCATCTTGTGAATGGATTGGATGGCATAAGCAAAGCACGGTGGGCCTCACACAATATAAAAGGTATTAATGAGGTATCTCATCTCAAACGTTCCTTATGGTGTGAACCACCTTTGTTTTTTACGGAAGGATTCGATGTGGGCCTGGCAAGCTGTACTTATTCCACAAACGCTGCAGAGGAACCCGCCTGGCAAAAGGTGCGACCGATGGTTTTTATCCAAGCCATTCATCTGACAGCCCCCATAATTGATGGACCAAGCATATAATCTTTCTTGAATTGGTTGCATTTGGATTCGTTGGAGTCCACATCATCTATCTGGACTGTCCATTAGATCTGTCCCTCTTCATAGGGAGACTGAAAAAATCATACTGGTCAGATGATCCACCATCCAGTCAGTGGCTTGCAGAAACGGGATGGGGCAAGATCATTTTATAGTAGATAGGCCCACTCAATGATCTTTGGGACTATAGTTTTTAAAATAAAAAAAAAAACGCGCCGAATCGACTCAGAACTCATCCGAGTCAACTTGACCGGCTGGTTTCGGTGCCGTGTTGTCCGGTAAACTCGGTGCATGCCAGACTCAGCCCAAGAGTCGTCAGTCGGCAAGCGTGGCCGAGTGTCACGCTTGATACGCAGGCACTTACAAATTTTACACGTGGCATACATTGGTTAAATTTTAAACTGGTAAAATGATGTATCCCAATTCAGATTTATGATAAACGCGTTTGTAGAAGGATCCACAATTTACACAGTTAACTTTGAGTTGATATATGCCATGTATACAAGTTGCAGGCGCACGCTTATCAAGCATCACACTTAGCCAGAGTACCAAATAAGTTCTCTTTCTAAAACTCTGTTTATTGTATAATTGTTTTACAATAGTTTTTAAATGGTAGTAACTTATCCTTCTCGTCTTTGGAACACATGTACATCCATCCAGACCATCCAGATTGTGGAACCGACTATGGATGGATCGTTCGTCTAAATATCTCACAGATCAAGTAGAAGCACTGTGATATGTGTACAGTTCAAAATTCAACAGTAGCCTTCTAAATGTAGAAAACCAGCATGTAATGTTAAATTGGCAATTGCCAATTTTGAAATTCTATGCCTCCATGAGACTTCCTCTCCTACTTGAAATTCTCTGTTTCCATCATTTTTTATATAGTTTTTATACGTATTTATATTTTAGAAATATAATTATACTACCGAGTCTTCATCAAGTTTTCGAGTCGAGTCGACTCGGTGGACCTTCGAGTCGACAATGGGTGGGTTTGGATCCGGGCTGACCCACACTATAAGCCCAAGACCTGACCTGGCATGGGCCTGTCACGCAATATATAAATCTGAGCCCGTTGGCAGGCTTGGGCCCAACCTGGCCCAAGCCCAAAAAGATAAAATCTCTGTTTGTGTTTCCCATGGTGAGATTTCCTAGTCCATCTCTTGATCAGGTGGGCCACACATGAAAAAAGAAACAGACATGCCTAAATGCAAGATGCATGTGTTCCCTAATTGATTATCAGAATGACTTATGTCGAGGATATAAAAAGGGTAGAATTATTAAGGATGGTAGCATTTATGTATCTGCACATCAGAGTCGTTGTAGAGCCAGACCATGTGGTGCATCCCTCAAATGCAAATGCAGATGAATGAGAATGGATTTACAACAGTTATCATTTTGGGTCTTTACTATATTATACTAGCTATGGTAATCATCAACCTAAAAAGTTGATATGAAAACCAGTATGGAATCTTCAGGAAATAATGAACTTAGCAGGTTGGGTTATGGGCATGACCCAAACACTACCTATGGACAGTCGAACTATCAGCTATATGTGTAAGGCAGATGGTAACTTTTCCATGAACTGAGGTGCATTTGACCATTCCTCCATATAAAATGGTTCTCTTCTCAATTAGAAAAAAACAGAGAATTGGATGCATGATATAAATTTGAAGGCTACAAAAAATAGTGAATAACATGGTCAAAATGAATGCCTTCATAAATTCCACTATTTCCAAAAGCCCAGGTAAAAGAGGAGGCTGATGTATGATGGGTAGCCAATTGTAAATCTTTTCTCAATCTCCGATACAAAAGCCAACTACAAACTGCTGGGAGAAAGGCTAGGATGAAGACTACGATGACAGTGATCAGTGACAAGATCAGGGTAGGCATAGCATATCATCACCATCTAACCTTAATTGGATCATTTTGATTGTCACTTGCCTTGCATTGTTGCATGTCTCACACAATCCGTTTTACCTTTCAAAATGTGAATATGAAAAACCAAAGGTCACATCTGAGGAAAAGAAAATGACGTAGAGCGGGTCGCAGACACTTTCATGGTAAAGATGGACTAGAGAAGGCCCGATTGGAGGCGGAAATGATTCAGACCATCACAACCTTAAATCAGCCGTATCTCACAAATCGGGATGAGAGAGATTCCATCAGATCGACGGTCAAAAGTCCCATTTATTTTCACTTTTACTATAAATAGTAAATTTTAGTTGGAGTATAACTTTTGATCCTTTGAGTTGTAGAAAGTGGTTGGCCCAAATAGGTAGTATAACTTTTGATCCTTTGAGTTGTAGAAAGTGGTTGGCCCAAATTAGACACTACCTATTTTTGGCTGAAAACCATGAAGTCTAGGAATAGAGGTCATCTATAAGTAGTAAGCTTATTATTTATAGTAAGTCATGTTTTTAGTGTGTTTGAGTTGGTGTCCAAGTCTAAAACTCTGGCCTAGGTTTGAGCTCATTATTTAAAGGGTTGTAATTTGTTTTTCTTTTTTTAATAATCAATCAAATTATTTCAAATTTATTAGGAATTATTCCTGCTTCTATCCCTCGTGGATTTGAGGAAGCTCTGTGAGGAGTCTAGAGAGCTCTATGGATTCGGAATAGTTATTCCATGAGGAAGATGGTGATCGACCGCATCACATTCCTCCCTGCGCCAGAAAAATGTGGGGTAAAGAAACCATAACAGCCTGTTTGTTTTAGCACGTGATTTCCATGGGAAAGAAAATGTGTGTGTGTGTGTGTATATATATATCAGAACTGCCCATTTGTTTTAGCACGGTATTTTCATGGTAATATTGGTCAAACAACTAGAGCTGTCTCTTGTAAACATGGAAGTCTAGATTTAATATATTTTTTGGAAATTGCTTTATCGTTTATTGAGGAAAACTGTGGAAATGGAAATCGGCTTCTACCCATTCTTGTTTTTGCAGATAGGCGAAAACATCATCAAATCCATGAAAATCGATTTCATTTCAATGGCTTTCCAGGTCTCCACCAATCCAAATAGCAGAAACAAGGTTTCTTAAGAATTTGCACCCATGTGCTAAGAGCCTCGTATCCTAATCTTTACTTTTCATAAAAAGGAACACTTCATTAACTTTGTTTCGAATCACATCAATGGCATAATTTATCTTTATTTTCATTACATCTCAGTAAGTTTCTCAAATCATTTATATAGAAGACAACAACCCATGCTACAGAAAAGACTAGTGAGTGGATATAAGAGGATCTTATGGAGCCAGAATTCAGAAATACTGATTTCATGGGGCCAACCGATCAATGTGCCATACTTGCATTCCATCAACCTCTCTCAAAGAGTATTGCAGCCTGTCAATAAAAATTAATACTCATTGAAAACAAAGGCAGTATAAAGGTCCAAATGAATTTTGGGCCATCCAGAAAGGACTTTGTGAGAGAAAAGTGAGCAACCCACCGATCATGTAGGCGAGACTGTTGTCCTTCCCAAAATTCGAAGACACTTGGTTTAAGCCTGTAACCTCCCCAGTGTTTGGGCCTAGGAATCAAGATTCTGCACATTTAGAAAATCATGATCAAATTCAAAGAGGAACTGAAGGCTGGTTTTTTTCAATTGAATCTAAATAAGAATCATGGCCAGGACCAAGAAGTCACATATTTCAGTTATGAACTTATGATTTATGGAAAGCATCGCGTGGCCTACTGGCAATATCGGAATACAAAATACTTAGCAGTGAAAGTTAGTGATCCAACATCAAACTCCATATTGTGATAGATGGTCATCACGGGGAGTGAAGGTGGCAGTTTCAAAACAAAGATCAGTAAGAGATTAAAATATCTTTTGAGTTTGCTTCTGGGCTGTTATCGACAATAGTCAGGGTTATCATAGGAAAAAAGAAGAAGAAGATGGTTCTAACAAATAGCACCTATGATTCAGTGACAATTGGTCTCCTGGGCCCCACAGTTGATAGACCATGCCCTGAATATACCCCAGATAGGACCTTCACAAACATTTGATTTGTAGCCATGAAATAGAAGTGTGAAAAGGGAAACAAGTAGGCTGTGATCCCTATCAAGCTAAAAAAAGGCCTGAGCTCAATGGCTAGGATCTTTCAATCTGAGAATGTTCTGTGGCATGGTCCATTCGGTTGGATGCAAGAGATCAAGTGTGCTGTACAAAGCCTCAGATCGAGGATTCTATAATTCATCTGCAATTAATACAGATCTTCAACGAATAGATATAATTCAAGAAGCCAGCCAAAAATCAGACACCAATTGAACTGACCCATCAGGAAATTTAGCTTCCGACTCTCTGAATTCTCGGTGAAGAACTTCCCTTCCCGGTATTATAGTGCTCTAAAAACAAGAAGCTCTGCATAAGGTTGTTGTTAAAGAATACATATGAATAAAGCATTTAATTTTTAAGGAACATAAAGAAACCAAATGGGACCTGCTTGCTAACTATTGCCACAATCTGACTTTCTCGGGGACGGCTGTGGAAATATATCTCGGATTCCTCATTGGAGACTTTCTGCACTGTTCCTTCTACTCTTACCTACAAAGTATGGCGATTATCGAAATTAAAAAGATCATGTCTGGAAAGATTTTCATAGAGGTATGGGTTTGGAATCTTATCTAATTCTGTCTTCTCATTGTTAATCTTTTCATTAGATGAATAATCATAGATCTATAGAAATTCAACTTAACTAGGCCATTTATTAGCAATCAGGTCTCGTGTGCTAACCTGTCTCCACATCTACACAAGGCCATGTCCACATGATATTAGTCAGGCATGGAAATATGTAGTACAAAACAGGACAGAGAGGTAAAAACGGAAAAGGAAGGTTTTGTATAATGCCATGTTTTAAGACTTGTCCAAATCAGGTGCGACTCATCCAAATCCACTCGGACACAAAGGCATCCCATCCGGTTTGAGAGCACGAGTCAGTAGATCGCAGTCCATCCATCAGTTTCTCAAGCTCATGTTAAGGCATGAGCCCAAATATGAGGTAAATCCAAAACTCAAGTGGGGCACACCACCAAAAGAGGAAAAAAAAAGGAAAGTGGGAATGAAAATGGCAACAATTGAAAACACAAATATCAGACTGATCTAAAACTTCTATGGGCCCGAGGAAGGTTCTGATGGTGGGCGTTCAATCCACAGTTTTTTTGTGGCGTGGTCCACTTGAGTTTTGAATATGCCTGATTTTTTAGTTCAAGTCTTAACATGAGCTTGTGCAACAGAAAGACAGAATAGGTATAATACAAACATCCTAGCCGGCTCATATAACCCACAGGAGCAACTCAGCGACTCATCCAGGTAGACTCAACTAAGGACCGACAAGTCAGTCCGAATCACTGAGTCCTTTAACCATGGTATAATGATTAATGCGCGAATGTGCATGAAGGGATATTGATGTGCACGATGCAGCATGTGAGCATTTCCATGTGGGTATCCATCTGCATATATTTGTCTATGGATGTGCATGCAATCATCAATGCATTGATGTCTATCGACACATGAATGCATTCATCAATGATGGCATGAATGACTAACTATTTAAGTGCATTCATGAATGTGTAGAGCAGCCATTGTATGGATATGATTCAAGATAGTAACTATATAATACAAGGAGATAGTGTATGGTTCACCTGGAGATTAAGACCGCCCCAATAGAAAAGAAGCGAGGCACGAGGATTTTCAGAAATGTCACGGGCCTTTCGGCTTTCATAGTTGGTGAACCTAGGATAGGAGAAGATGTTGTTGTTTCAGTTTTAGTACTATCAATTTAACATTCACACCTCCATTTTATCGCATTGAAATCTAAAGATCATACATGGAAAGAAAATGAATCTAGCTGATCAGGAGTCTTGCTAAGACTGCTGGCAAGTTCTGGCCTTCCATCAGGTGCGCCAGACCGTATATTTGCCGTGGCTTAAAAATCATGCCAGTCCAGTCACCAGATGGTCAGCACATGAACCTCAAATTTGGACTCTTAACCAAATCCTTTTAACCATCTTTTCTCCCATACATGTGTGGACCACACATGATCAAACTGGTCTAATTTTCAGGCTAACGCACATCCATGGTGAGGCCCACCTGATGAAAAGCCTAGACTTCACTCACGTGTGTGCCATTGGCACTCCAAAGACTACACTCTTACGAGTAGCCTTCAAGTTTCTCGTGAACCAGAGATATTGTGAAACTAGTAATAGTTCAGAGCATGCTAACCAAATGAAACCATGCTTGTCGACTCCCTTTAGCAGAACCATTCGCGAAGAACTAG
Organism: Magnolia kwangsiensis; assembly: GCA_037074715.1. Classification (NCBI taxonomy): domain Eukaryota; kingdom Viridiplantae; phylum Streptophyta; class Magnoliopsida; order Magnoliales; family Magnoliaceae; genus Magnolia; species Magnolia kwangsiensis. Next base: position 14,626,706 of record CM073572.1, on the reverse strand, counting down.
ACATGAGAGAATTCCATGTATTGTCAGAATAACATGTTCATATTAGATTAAACATGTGATGCAGGACATGAAATTCAGATATGATGTGCAAGATTTTCAGGCTTTAGATCACGTTAGTTCAGAAACAATTACACAAAATTCCATATCCCACACAAAAGTTCAAGCATTCAATTAAGGGGAATCTATGCAGGCCCAGGCCTACAAAAGCTAGGGTTGGATCAATCAAAATTATAAACCAAACAATAATCAAAGGAAGGTAAATTCATCCACCCATGCACAGATTTCAATTCGAGGAACCCAAGGTTGAAGAAAGGGCATAAATTTGGAGATTTGAGTAATTTAGGGTTAGGGTTAGGGTTAGGGTTAGGGATTTGGGGTGAAAGAAGGGTGAAGGAGAGGAGAGAGACAAACCAGATAAGCGTCACACATGTGGACAGCGGTGAAGGCCCATACGCACGTGTGTTGGAGGTGTCCCGCACGTGTGTGGGGCCCATGAATCGGAAAACGGCCAACTTAACCCTAGTCGGCCAAGGGCGGGCCACAAAACTGGCAAATTTTAGCCTGATCCGATGCACGGTCTGTGCATGGTGCTCCGCCGAGTTTCAGCCCTCCTGCAAGGCCAAATTCTGAAAATCTGCTGTAGAGGGAAAAACGGCTGTAATAAAGGATGGATTTGAAGCGTAAATGATTGAAGGAGAAGAGAAATATGGATGGTAGAAGGTGAGGCGAATCAGGATAGGTATGACCTCGCGCCACGATAGTCAGCCCTTCGAGGAAGGGGGAAGGAAAGGTTTCACACCCAACTGAATGTCCACAACTCATAAATTTAGAGCAGAAAAACGCAGAAATTTTATTAATCTTCAATGAGAAAAAAGACTACAAGGGGTGCCTATTTATAATAAAACCCTATATCTCAAAACTCACAACATGTGCGCAACCTATTACTTGGAGACGAAGTAATAAAAAATAACAACTAATCAAAGCAATCTAAACCGTACATGATATTCCTAATAACAATAATAAGAAAAATCCAAAGTACTAGATTAATTAGAATAGCGGGCCACAATCATGAGAACCTGTGGTGAGATTCACATGACTATCGGATCCACTCCAATGAACCAAAATGTAACACTCTAACTAAGAGGCCCTCCCTGGACGTCGTCATCGATCCAGATGATGGTGGGGCCCTCCTCCTTGCCTACGTGCGTGGGGGGGCATGCATGTGTGCGCGATGTCCCCATCAACATGTGAATAAATGAAGACTTTAAGGCTCTTGTCGGTTGCAAATTAAAAATTAGTTTCATCTCATTTTAGTTAACAAAAGCTATTTATTAGAGATTTTTGGTAAGGATTAAAAATAAACTTGATAACCCATACTTTATATAAATTATTATCCCTAATACATAAATGAGAAAAGTTCCCATAAGGTCAACCTTGCTATAAGTTATGGTAAGTTCAAGCTATGTGGGCCCCACAGTGATGTGTATGCGGCACCTGAATCGTGAATCAAGTGACTCCCCTCCTAAACATGGGATGCCTGAAAAATCAGCCATATTCGAAACTAAGGTGAGCCACCAAATCATCTGGAGTAGTGCACAATGATGCCTAAAACATCTAAAATCACATTGGGACCAACCTGAGTTTTGGAATGGCCTGAAAGTCGGAGCGCCCCATCGAGGTGGGACACACACAATGAATGCATTGGATGTCTAAACCACACCTTGGTGGAACCCACAAACAATCAGGAAAGTTTTAATTGGTTGACATCAAAGTATGGTCCACCTAAGTCATGGATCAGACAAGATTCTGAGCTGCAGCCTGATAGGGGGTGATGCATCTGATGGACAGGGTAGATGTCTGAGACACATCACAGCGGGGCCGACAGAGCTCAAGCTTGCCATGACTAACAGTAAGGTTGACCTCAAAGGAACATTTCCCATACATAACCACTGTTAACTAAAATGAGATTAACTTAATTTTAGGTGGCACCCAAACAGGGCCGAGAGATAAGATTATCATGGACCAAAGAATTAAAGAACAAGCAAATGAGAGATATACGGGTATCCATCCTTGTCCGCAGTTGATAAGGCCACATCATTTGGTTGATGCAAGCCAGCAGCTGCTGCATCTTCACGCCATTTGCAGAACTGCAGGAGAACTAATTGTTTTAATCTTATACAAGGAAAAGCTTTCCATGTTATTGACAACTATCCAGCAAGTTTCAGTTGTGCTCAAATTCTACAGAAATTCGGTCCATACATTTTCTCATCAAGCAACTGATTCACCTCCAGATGCATCTAGATTAAGAGTTTAACTAAACCCACACCAACCTCCATGCATGTTTGTGGGCTGAGCAGCCGGCTTAGATTCATGAAAATTGGGAGTTCAAATCACCAATAGCCCTTTACGATTTCAGTATTTTGAAAGTTGAAATACCTGATCTATAGGGTCAGCTTTCGCCTGATTCTCGAGAAATGCTGGAGGAATGCAGTTCTCTCTTAAAGCTGAAACTTCAACTGGCGGGGGCATTTCAATTCGCACGCATATGGAAGGGCGAGGAAAGGGTGGAAGATGAATCTTATACTTATCTACAATTGATAGTGGGAGAAATCTACCACCTAGAAAGTGGTGTGGACCACTAAATTTCTTTGCGCACAGCTTCGGTGCCATTAATGAAACCTGAAATTAATCAGTTAAAATAATTTAATAGTTTCCTTACAAATGAAAATTTAAATTCCTCCACAGTAAACTAATTGTGATTAGTTCATTCAAATGTGAAGCAAGTTAAACATGAGTTCAACTCATTTTAGTTATTTTTGGTAGGGATTAGCAGTTAGTCTTGATAACTAACAATCATGATCTGTAATAGATAATTAATCAGGAATAACTAAAATGAGATGAACATGTATTCAAGTAGCACCCAAACAGGCCTAAAAAGAATTCATGAGACATGAACCAGCATGTCAGGTTTAATCCCTTCACCGTCGACATCTCCTTCTTCAACAAGCCAGCCGGAGGGGATATCTATTGATACAATTACAGGTGATCTTTGGCATGTCTGACCATGGCTGTTTAAAGAAACTAGCCTCTGGATGAGATCATCAAAAGGTGGCCTTGGCTTACCTGCATATTTTAACAAATACCATGATTACCATTTAAAAATTCGTAATCATTTAAATCTGGACTGTGATTTCTAAAGACATTTTTACATGGTTAGGATATCTGGTCATTGTGAAATTTTTGGTTTATAGTCTACTTATTGAGTCTTGTGATGAAATAACAGTTCATTATCTCATATGCATAACCACGTGAAGTATAGGCAACTTAAGTCCCGTATACCTTTCACATGCATGTACTAGTTTTGCAAAAAGACAATTGTATGCAACAATTAGCAAGGTATGACATCAGTGCTTATTTTCACTAGGGAAAGACAACAAAGGAATAAGGCCTGTTTGGTTGCAAGCAAAGTTGTGATCCAAACAGACCATCTAGGTCATTCTGCATATAATAGACTAGCTAATCTAGGTCATTCTGTCTATGATAGGCTAGCTAGATCAGGCTTTCCGGGACTAGATATTTCGGTCACTGTTTCTCAAACACGCTAGCATAAGCAGTAAAGATAATAATATGCCATATGTGGCACATGTGGAGAGCTTAAGATGAATGCTAGCAAATGCAGCACATGTAGGACATCAAAGATCGTTGGTGGCACATGTGAAGCGCTTGAACATGGATGGTTGTACAGATGGCAATATGGCACGTGTAATGCATGTTTATGGAACATTGTATTCTCTCTTTTAATGTATAACGGATAAGTTTTTTTTTCATCTTTATTCCACTTTTTTCAAGAGACATGCTATCGTAGCTAACGGTCTTTTTTCTAAAGTGAATTGTCTTTATTGTCATGATTCCTATGCATAAATGATTAAACTATAAAGAAACCATGGGTGAGCTGCTTGCCCCAAACAGCACTTTTGGTTGCATCCATATGAACCCAACAAGGAGATGCAAATAGTCAGCTTGCTAAGAAAGGTACGAGTGCTTGTTCTTACCATGGAAAGAGATTTCGAGTATTGCATCTACAAAGATGTCAAAATCATTTGATAATTCTTGAGGCAGGTCTTCAACTGATAGAAGTGGGATAGATAATGATTCCAGCTACAAAAATTACAGCACATATTAAAAATTTTCGTGTTCGGTAAACCAACTTGAAGGTTGATGACAGAGCTGGGCATTATAGCTTTACCTGAGTAACAAAACCAGTATAAGGAGTCATGGGCATACACTTTGGATAACAAACAAATGGTCTATATCCAAAGTGGTGTAGATGACGAGCGGCAACCAAACCGACACCGCCATTGTTTCCTGGACCGCAGATAACAAGAACCCGGCAATATTCACTTCCATAGACCTGTCAAAATAATTAATACTCGATAATTAGGTTGAAAAGGTACTGGTCAATTTTCAAGAATCTGATGAAAACTCCAACAACTCGATTAACAGAACACGTTTCAACGCCTAAACATAGTTTTCTATGGTGTGGCCCACCTAATGAGTGGAATGTGCTGATTTTTGCACATGGTGGGGAATTGGGGGTAACGTTTTGGAAGGGTTGGATGTTGAATGAACATGATAGGTTGGGAGTTATTCTCCGGGCGGACCGTAAATCACTAGATTCCCTTTTCCTTCCATGATTTTACCCAAACGTTTCCCTGTTTTGGAAGAGAAGCATCAAAGCTAATTGCCAAGGTTTCAATACACAACTGTTCACAGCTAAATTCATACATGGTTGGTTCCACTTCCACCTGGATGAAATTAACTAGCAGGATCTCATTCCCTACAATTCCTACTTCCTTGCGTCTTCCTTTCCATGGTAAAATAAATATCATTTCAGTCACGAAAAGATGCATGCACTTGTGTTTCGTGCATGTGAGATGAAACAAGAGATATTTACCTAATATTTCTAATTTTTGTTGAGCTTTAAGGCCCATTTAGATGCAACTTACTCAAAAGGGATTTCTTACAAAAGCAAGCGTATATGCGATTTCCCAAAAACCAAGATGTTTGTGAGAAATCCGCCCGTCCATCCGTTTTGAGAGATCATTTTAGATAATGCAATAAAAAATGAGTTGAATCCAAATCTCAAGTAGGGTTGTACACGAACCGAGTTAGCTCAATTAGCTCGACTCAAAAAAGCTCGATTTGACTCGGTTCGAAGCCAAGTTCAAGCCGATTTTTTAATTTGACTCAATTCGAAGCCAAGTTCAAGCTGATTTTTTGAGCTCGAAAAAATTTCAAATCGAGTTCAAGCTTGCCCGAGCTCAACTCAACTTGGATCGAACCCCAACTTGAATCAAACTCAGATCGAACTAGTTCGATGACTCGGTTACTTTGATACTGATGTTGCTCACCAAGTATTTGATGAAATGACACAAGTGTCAACTAGTGGCAAGGAAGGAATGTATATGAAACAAATACCATTTTTCCTTGATTTTGATATTGCCTATAAGGTGTTTGATGAAATACTTGTAAATTGCTACTGCTGTTTTACATACAGTAAGAAATTAAATGTGCACTGCATGCGTTTGTAAAAATGCCGCAGAGGCTCGATTTTGGCTTGAACTCGGCTTAAACTGGCCCGAGCTGCTGACCGAACTGAACCGAGCCGAGCTGGCCAGTCAAACTCGAGGTCCAAGCCGAGCCGAGTTCGATCTGGGGTCAACTAGTGGCCAAGCCGAGTTGAGCTAAGGCCAGGCCAGCTCGACTCGGTGGACACCCCTAATCTCAAGTGGGACACACAAGAGGAAACAGTGGGAATTCAGTGAGCACCGTTGAAACGTTCTTATGACAAGAAAAGATTTATATCAGGCTATCTTTTTTGTTTTTTAACTTCATCTCAATGGAAATGACCTTATAAACGGTTTGGATGGCATATAAACATCAAGGTGGAGCCTAGTAAGGTTTCAACGGTAGGAATTTCTTTACCAAATTTTTCCTCTTGTGTGACCCACTTGAGTTTTGGATCCACCTCATTTTTTGTCGCATTTCTTAAAATGAGCTCAAAAAACAGATGGGTAGGGTGGATTTTTTATGCAGGACATGAAAATTTAAATATGCTATGCAAGAGTTCAGGCTTTAGATCATACTAGTTCAAAAACAACTACACAAAATTCCATATCTTACAAAAAAAGTCAAGCATTCAACAAAGGAAAATCTATGCAGGTCTAGGCCTACACATACTAGGGCTGGATCAATTAAAGTTATAGACCAAACAATGCACAAAGGCGAGTAAATTCATCTACACATGCATAGAAATATTTCCTCAATCCAAGGGATCTACAGGTTTCAATTCGAGGAAACCTAAAGTTGAAGGAAAGGGCATAAAATTGGAGATTTAAAACAATTTAGGGTTAGGATTAGGGAAATCAGGTAAGATAGGAGTAAAAAAGATGAGAGAGTGAACTTGAAGCCAACCCGCGCATGTGGACAGCAGGCCAGGCGTGACGCACGTGCATTGATGGCTGGCCGCATGTGCGTGGGGCCCACGAACCCAAAAAGTGACACCTTGGGTCTGGTCAGCCAAGGGTGGGCCACACTCCCACCAAATTTCAGCTTGATCCAACGTCTAGTAAGTGTGTGGTGCTCCGCCGAAGTTTCAGCCCTCCTGCAGGGCCAGATTCTGAAAATTTGTTATGGATGAGGATTGGCTGCAAAGTAGTGATGGATTTGAAGGTTGAATGGTTGTAAGAAAAGTTGGATATGGATGGTAGAAGGTGGGGACGAATCGGGATTGGTGTGGCTTCGTACCACAGTAGTTAGCCCTTCAAAAAAATGAGGGTTTCGCACTCAATTGGATTTTCACAACTCGGAGAGGAGCAGGAAAATGCAAAAAATTTATTCAATCATCAATGAGAAAAAAAGCCTACAAGGGGTGCCTATTTATAATAAAATCTTATATCCACAACTTACACCATGTGCGTAACCTATCACTTAGAGACGAAGTAACCACAATTAACAACTAATCAAAATAATCTAAACCGTCAATGATATTCCTAATAACAATAATAAGCAAAACCCAAAGTACTAGATTATTTAGAATAGTGGGCCACGATTATGAGAACCCGTGGTGGGATTCACATGCCGATCGGCTCCACTCCAATGAAGCAAAACGCAATCCTTTAACTAGGAAGTCCTCCCTGGATCGCCATCCCTCCTCCTCCTTGCGTACATGCATAGGAGGCGTGCGTGTGCGCGTGCGCGTGATGTCTCCATCAATTTTTCACAAACATCACAGTGGGCCCCACCCATCATCCTTGCGCAAGAACTTTGCGCAAAAGCCTTTCGCAAGAAATCCGCATCCAGACAAGTCACGTCTCGAAGATCAGATTGATTGAACAATCCTATCCTCTAATTTGTGGACATTTTTTTGTGGAAATACCGCCATTGGCTTTTTTTAATTTCTAACCATCCAATAAATATCCACCAATCCGATAGTCAGATAATCAAATAAAATTAATTTTTGTTTCATAATACATTTACACTATGTACCATAATTTGGCCAGTTTAAGTTAACTACTTGCGTGCCTGCAATTGCTAAGTGTCTGTGTATCATCTATCACAATCTCCCAGAATTTACAAGTTTCTTTTATAGAATAAGCTTTTTCCGCAACGTCTCTGGACCACGCTACCGTTCGTTTTTCAATCCAACCCAGTCAAAAGGGTAAGTAAGGCTGATCCAACCATCACGTGGGCCAATCTGTGGATTTCGAATTTTTTCTATAGTGGGGTCCACATAATAATTCGAATGGCCTGACTTTTAGGAAATCCAATCATCATCATGATTTTACTTGGTGAGTGGGGTTGGATGGCATACAGACGATAAGGTGGGCCCAAATATGGTGTGCAGTTGAATAACTTTTAAATGTAGGTGAATATATTTTCGGCACAAGTGAATAACTTATTGACGAATGGTAATGAATTTTAGACGCAAGTGAATAAGAGTGGTAGAATGTAAGCTTATTGGACGAAGTTTATAAAGAATCTAGCCTTGTCAAAGTTCAAACTGCGACTGAGTCTAAAATTTCAAGAACAAGAATGAAGAAGTAGACAAAGGAAAAAGGAACCTCAGCTATGGATGCAGCGACGCTCAATCCACCCAATTCCTGCAATTTACTCAATCCAAATGAAATCAGAGCGATATAAATGAGCCAAAAAAAAAAAAAAGTAGTTCGGAATGGGAAAATGTGAATATGCAATAATCGCAATCAGACGGACCATCAACTGATCTGCGGAGAACCCAAGTGGGCCAACGAGGAGCTCTTCGATCTCAGCCGCATCTCTCTGAGACAGGTAAGTGATGCTATAGGGATTCTGCGAGTTTCCGAGGGATGATACGACTCTAATGTCCATGCCTTTGAATTCTTAACGGACGTTGGGAAGTAGAGAGAAGCGACGGACGGGGAAGTCGCTTGAATCGAAAAGTGAGAAGTAATGGTGGAAGTAAAATTGGAAGTCTTATAAAAGTAACATTCGTGAAGGAATGAATTTCACGGTCTTGCCTTGGAGAAGAAGAAAGAAGGAACTCTAATTGCGGGCGAACACGTGGCAGGATTACAAGATCCAGACCGTCCATCCCTGACGGCGCCACCATATGGTCAAAACTGGTAGGCGCTGAGTGCTGACTCTCAGCATACCTATAGTAATTTGCTAAAGAGTGCTACATCGTTCACGTGGGCCTCACTTTTTCGGTGGTCCGTAGATGACTTTCAGCATGCCTATAGTCTGCTACGGCGTGCAACTTGGTACATGTAGTGATGGGAACTAAGCCAGATTAGAAAATTCGATCTAAGGGTCTAGTGCTGTATCTTTCAAAACTCGTGACTTTGTCACGGGTTATTTGTTTCGTATAACATGTCATTGGAGAAATACTTATGAGCTCAGCGTGCTGGCCAGTGAACAGTGTTACAAAATAAAATTATCTTAGAAGTTAAATTTTACTATTTTTTTTAATGAGTTATGATTTTATTATTAAAAAAAAACTTTATTCATACTATTTTCAATAGTATCAATTATATCTCGCCATCTAAATATTTTTCTTTCCCTGTATAAATTGGACTAGTCTTGAAAATAAGAAAGGGATCTATTTTCTTTATCTAAGCACTAGTTATATTATCATTCAACATGTGCATTCCACCATGATTATTGTACAAAGGACCAATCAATCCAATTAGTCGCACCATAAAATGCAAAGTACAACGAGAACCTCCCAAATCACTTTGCTAAAAAGGTCCAAATAGTGGCTGAACTCATCATTGCTACATCACCATCACGAACGGTTGAGAAAATTAATGGTTTTTTATACACTTGCTGAGTATAATAGATCATGTTCTTCATAAACCCATCTTATAATATCCTAAAAGATCTTATGTGCGAATCATGCGAGACTTCTAAATCAATTTAAATGAGAAGAATGGTTTAGATCTATTTGGACAAAATTTGGCAGCTCTAGATGGACAACGTAGAAGTGGCCATGCCACATGTATGATATCTTCATAATATGTGCTAAATATACACAGAGCAACCCTTGATGAATAAATCTTTGAAGAGGTGTGTCATGCATGTGATTTGGAGATAAGAGATTGTAACCTTTAGGGTTACGTCAACACTGAAGAGTGTGTAGAAGGTTATTGACAAGATAAGAATACATTCAACAAAAGGGCATGCATGATTAAGTGAAAGTAATCGCTACTTTACAATTGACAGCAAATGTGATTTCCATGTAAACACTGATTATTATTACAATTTCTTTAAGGAGTCTATAAATTGTAAAAGGAAGCACAAGGAGACATTCACAATCAATTAATCAAATCCAATACAAATAACAATCAATCCAATGCAACATTGATTATCCAATCCTCCAAGAAACTTATCTTAATCTTTAGAAATAGTTCAGTTCGTCCATGTGATTATGTTATATCGACTTAGTGATAGTCAATAGCAGTAATTTCTTTCTATCTGGGCCTGCATGCCAAATTTGAAGGAAGACTTTAGTTTTAAGAATCTTCCGCTTACACTCATACATTTAGTTGGCAGTAAGTTGTAATCTCAACATTACTTAGTCCTTGCTCATTAGTGCGCTACTCAACGAAGAACCCCACTGCTTTTAGCCAAGTTGATGATCCTACTTTAATGGTAAGTGTAGTTTTTCTACTTCCATCTTTAACTTATTTTTACTTAGATGTATAATTGTACCTTCAAAAGCTCTTGATTTCTAATGCAAAAGGAACTCATTGAAGGAATATTCTCAACCTACGCAAACTACCTAATAGTGCACTCTATAGTTGGCTGAATAAACGGCTGATTGCATGCCTAATCAAGCACTACTTTATCTCAATACCAGGGGTTGGTGGTTTCGATTTGAATCGAACCAAAGCAGTTCTAACGTGCTCATAAATTTTACACGTGTACCACGTGGCTAAATTCCAAACAAACAAGATTTTACTTCAAACGGTCACTTTATGATATAAAATGATTCTACTATCAATGACAATCGTCCAAGATAAAAGGTCTTTCCCTAATCTATCTCTAGTGAAAAAGTGACACAGGAAAGGACGGGTTGAGGTCGAGCATCGTCTTCCTCAAGGGATAGTTACTTTGAATCCATGAAGCTTCGACTTCTCACGGAGATGCCTCAAATCCATGAGAAGAGAGAAAAAAATTCTAAAAAAATTTGAAAAAAATTGATTGATAATAAGAATGAATTTACAACCCTTTAAATAGTGATACCAAACATTGGACAAAGTTTTGATATCAAACTATTTATAGTAAGTGCCTTACTTAGCTTAGCCATGTTATTCTCCTTTTTCTAAGCACTTTTCATGCGGACACAACTCCTAAAGATCAAAGGATGAAGAGTTATAATCAAACTAAAATTTACTATAAATAGTAAAAATGGAAATAAAATGAATTTTCCACAGTCGATCTCATGGAATATTGCAAATTTGGCATGGGCAACCTGGCATTGGTTGGCTAAAGTAGCTTCTCCAACCCCAAAATCATATGTAGTACATCGGATAACTCATTCCTGTTGTAAGGCTCTCATGGTCCAAATTGCCTCCGCCTTCGATCAGGTCCATCTTGGACATGAAAGTGTCCATGACCCGCTCTACATCAAAAAGGTCGGAGAGCCTGCGTCTATAGCTCTCGTGAGGGCCAAGTGAGTGGAGACCGTGCACACAAGTGAACCCCATGCGATCACGTGCGAATGCGATGGAAGAAAATACGAGTATGAAGAGATCCCTCTACACTCTTTTCTCTCCAACGGACATCAACGGAGGAAACATTCAGGTCTGTCTTATTGCTCTACTCTCATCTCTCAGATTAGATCAGATATACGAGGAGTTGGGGTTTCGAGTACACGCACAAAAGTAATGTGAAAACAAAATATCTTAAGCCCTTTCACCTTCTTATTTGATATCCCATCAACCCCTTCGAGATAATTGAAGACTTAGTAGACTACCATTACTAGATACCAGATAATAAGAGATTTTAGAACAGAATCATGTTTTTCAGTTCAGTCGCGAATTGGTTAGCCCCATACAAGTCTGAATCAGCTTCAACAGTTAAAGTAATTGGACTCAGGTTAGGTTAGGCTCAACAGCCAGATATTCAGCTGACTCATGTCAATAAGTCAGGCCCGGATTTGATTTATCGACAGGGCCTATGCAACCCGAGGTCCCACCCAATCAGTTGCTTCACGCCGAGAACAACAAAAACCCAACCAAGAAAGAGCTGGACCGGGCTGTGGTGGTCCAGTCCGGCCCATCAACGACTCGCCCCCATTTTTTTTGTTTCCTCCTTTCTTTTGGTAGCAAGTTTCCTGATCTTTTCCTTATTATTATAACAAGAGACAGGTTGTCATATCTATGGAAACTCCAACACTGGTCCATGTGCATGAATGTATGAAATTAAATAAATAATAATTTTTTTTAAAAAAAAAAAAAAAAACCGTGATAAAACACATCGGCCATGTGTACTATTACAAGGAACTGTGGAGATTACATAACTGCATCTGACATCTAACTTCAAATTATCTTCATCCGCATAAATAGCATTCACCTCCAGTTGGCTAGTTTCTCAGTGCCATAACAGAAGTTGAAAAAAAAAATGAGGGAGGACAAATCCAATAAAACATTTATTTTTTTTTTGGTTAATGGTATGAGAACTTGGCCATTCTACTGTAAGTGTATTTCCTTTTCTTCGGTAGCAATTACAGGTCCATCGCAGGCTACAACTTTTTGAATCCTCTTTACGAAATCGAGCATTGTCTCCAAACCCTTCTCATCTACACCAAAAAAGGAGAAAAAAACAAAGAGAAAAGAATTATTCTTTATTTACACGCCATCTCACCGATCCATCTTTAGGTGCCCCTTAAAATAATTTCTTCTCATTTTAGTTAATGGGTGAATTGTGACCAATAACCATATACCCAGACATTAAGGTAAAAAAAATTTATATAGATGGTTACCGAGCCTTGGTACGGTGTGGCCCTTTGGGTGATGAATGACAAGAGGCTCCACGAATGATTCCAACAGCGTGGTCCCATGTGGCTTTAAGAAATCCGTCTCACCTGTAACACGTTTCCAAAAAAACAGAAAAAACAAAAAGGTTCTAATCAGTTCTGGGCCCATTCACGCCAGGAAGGATTCAAGGTGATTTGTAATAGCATACGTCCCTCTCAATCACTCGTTTTGTGTGGCCAAGAACAAGGCCATGATATGTGCAACTGTTAACGGTCCATTTCATCATTATTGAGGGTTGTCACGTGATTTTCAGGCAAAACATCATGCAACGTGTTTCCCATCTCCACAGTATATGCTTCTCTAAGTACAATGATCCACACCATCCATCAGCCATCGCTGCATGAATGTGACTGGTGATGGATGGTTTGTCAACAAATCGTCCTAAGCATCGAATCAATGGTTCCAACTTCATTGTTATAACAACATTGGTTGAGGGCATTTGCATCAGGAGAAAACTGGTATGCAGGCACCTAGGAATTGCTTACCTGGCATGCAAACCAAATTAAACTGTCCAAATTACGGGCCCCAGTTTAGATGTATCATGAATAAGAAATTATATATGCTTATTTGATTATCTCATAATTGGACGGCAGGGCGGCTATGGGATGGTTGTGAAAAATATTCAATGATCGTATGTTAATAAACAAGTATTCACAGATCAGAGGTAATGATTTTGCTTAACCAATATGATATTGGGACTGTGACTTTGCCATACTGCCTTACATAATTTAGATATATGCTTCACGTATAATTTCTAAATGCATGTCTATCAATCATCATACTCTGCCAGATTATAAAATGTCCCCTTGGCAGCACGTCCATATAATAAATGGTGCGGATCATCCAAGAAACTACTCCATATATTTGTCCTTTTTGACAGGTACACGCAACACATACCATGGAAGTGGATTGCCTGCAGCACCCACCACAGGGATATATATCCCTGTGGCACGACGTGGCCCAAGCTCTGTGGGGCCCACCATGATGTATGTGTTCTGTCCACCATGTCCCTCCGTTTTGCCAGCTCGTTTTAGGGAATGCGCCCAGAAATAATGCATATCCAAAGCTCAAGCGTTTGAAAACTTCTTTAGGGGTTACAAAAGTTTTGAATCAAGCTGATATTTTTGTTTCCATATTAATACAGGTCTGTGTGACTCCATGAACAGGTTTGATGGCAAATAAAATATCACGGTGGACCCTAGAAACTTTCCAACGGCGGCTGTTCAATCCCCACTGTTTTCTGTGGTGTGGTCCACTTGAACTTGTATACGTGGATCATTTTCGGATTCATGTCCTAAAATAAGCTGGGAAAACAGATGTACAGCGTGTATAAAACTCATACATTGAGGTACGTCCTGCGACAGGGATATCCCCGTAGCGGGCACTGCAGGGAATCCGCTTCCACCTATCACGGCTCATGCCCTTGCGACCATTTGGATAGCGATTCCAAAAAGCAAAGGTGCCCATTACGCATCGTGGAAACGTGGCCGAACAGCCAATAATATGGACCACTTGGCTAAAATGCACTAGCTAGAAACATAAAACTACGAAAATACCTAGGAAGTGAACGGACTGGCACTGTATCGGGGATGAGTAGGCCTTCTCAGCAAGAGTTGGGGAAGCGAACTTTGCCCCTCCAATAATTATCACAAACTTTATTTTTGGAACCTTCGTAAGTGCTAAACCCTAAAATGAAACAAAAAAAAAAAAAAAGAAAGTAAGATTGAATTTGATTGCAAAAAAAAATAACGAAATTTCGTGATATACCATAGTTAGTCTAATTTGGTACAAAAATAAGATAACACGAAATTTCATGATACTTGGTGCAATAAAAAACACCCTGAAACAACCCAAAAAAATACAATCTAAATTTGGGCTGTAAAAAGCGAAAAATTACGAACCCAACCTTCGCTTGCAGGCCCGGCAAAGCAGCCGACAGAATCGCACCCTGCGTTTCCACAACCATCCACCCACCATTAAAAAAATATATACATGAAAGTATGCAAAAACTATAATAAAGGGAGTTAATTGATACTCTGACGGTGTATGCTGCTTGATATGCAGGCACTTGAATTGGGCATAGGTGGAATACGTTTACTCAGTGTACGCGGCCTCATTTGTGGAGCCTACTGTACTAAAGTCAAAGCCCAAAAATAAGATTGGTGGGACAGTCATAACCTCTTATTTATAGACGTCTTATTTGGACAATCATAACCTTTTTCATTTCCAACCGCCAGATAAGTAGTCACCAATCACATGGCTCGCTAGACGATCATTGGTCAAAACCGGGACATAGCTGGACGCGGATTGGGTACTGCCCCGGTCCTTGCTAAGCAGGGACAGGCAATAACGTGTCAAGATTTAATTGGCCAGGTTAGGCTACCCACAGATATGGGTTCCCATTGTGAACAACTTTCAAAAGTAATTTACGTGGGCCATGTAATAACTTTCAAATAAGTTTTGCATGAGTTTATGCCTGACATAAATCCCCTGTCCACTCAAATCCTACCGCTTCATGGGCACAGATTTGCTCGGCGGCAAAGGGCAGTACCAAATCCAAGTTCAACATGGTCATGGATTTAATTTCTCGCATGGTACCCTTGTTTTGATGTCGATAAAAAATTAGGCCCATCGACAACTCAGGTGGATTTCATGCATGATCCCTTTGAGAAAATAGTACAATATCTCAGCGCCTGTGTATCACCCTTCACACTTTGCCAGAGTATCAAAGGTTTCCTCCAAAAAAAATATATATTTTTTATATATATTAAAAGAACAAAACATTTTCTTCCTCTGTTAAGTCATTCCCTACAGGGGGCAGTTTAGTCATCAAAGAAATTGTCAAAACCACCCACATAAAAGTATACGACAAAATTGGGTGGAATTATCGATTTCAAAGATGAGCTTATCGATCTCTCCCGTATAGATATCAGGTGCACAAACAAATCCAAACCGTCCAAATTGTGAAGCTGAAGATGAAGGCATGTGAACATAGACCATCCGCTTGCACGTGATTCATTGAATAATTTGAAATTGTCCAATTTTGCAACGAGTTTCCACACATAGCCATCTCATTGAAACCCAGCACTTGGAATGAATAAAGTGGCAACATGTATGATGGACTCAAATATCAACCATGAAATTCATCCTGACTATGCCATAAGTCTCATCATAATACCAAACAAGAAGAAGAAGAACAACAACAATACCTGAGAGAAACCCAAAAGACCATCAAAAGGGCCCTCCTTTACCATGAAATCTTCTATGTATGCAAGACACTCACCAAAGTTCTTATACTCTGTAAATACCTGTGCGTTTAACACAAACAAATATCATAACATTACCACAAGCGTATAAAGAAAACCCCCAAAAATAACATACAAGAAAAAGAAAATTGTTAAGAAAATTCTAGTATTTGACGAAGATTGAAGAGGGAACGGGTAGGGCCAAAATTGGAAATTTACAGGGTTGAACTGGAACCACTCGTAATAGGGAGGGGGGAAAATCCCTTCCACGTCGGATTTCCCTTCTGCCGGGAAAGGTGCATCGAGGTAGACGAGATCGAGCTTTTCGAGGACGGATTCCGGCCATTTACCGACCTGCTTCTTGAGAATCTCCGCGCTTGTACGAAAACCGTGTAGACAAAGGAACCTGGGCTTCCTTTCCTCGTTGTTTAGCCCCATTGACGTCCGTTGGTGAAATTGAATAATCCTTCTCTCTCGTCTTTGGGGAATCGTGGAATGGGGTTTTTATAGGGAAAACAGGACGCGGATTCCCTGCGTAAGCCTTTCGCAGGAAGTTCCTGCGCTCGGATGCAAGGGGGGGTCCACTGTGATGTTCATGAGAAATCCACCCCGTCCATCCATTTTTCGAGCTCATTTTACGACATGTGACCAAAAATTAAGAGTATCTAAAATCAAGCGTGCTGTACGAGAGGAAAAGGTGGGGATTCAATTACAACCGTTGGAACATTTGTATGGCCACAAAAGTTCTGTATCATTATAAGTTTTTGGTTTTTTCACTTCATCCCAGTGAAAATGACGTTATAAACAGTTTGGATGGAATATAAACATCAAGGTGGAGCTTAAGAAGGTTTCAACGATAGGAATTCCTTTACCCACTGTCTCATCTCGTATGGCCCACTAGAGTTTTGTATCCTATTCGTTTTTTGTATAATACTATAAAATGAGATATAAAAATGGATGGACCGGTTGGATTTCTCATAAACATCACTATGGACCCCACCTTAAACCGCAAGACAGGAACTTCATGCAAAGGCTTTAGCATTGACTACTCCCCTCCTACCAGCCAATGGCTGGTAATCGGTGCTCTATGGTCCCACCATGATGTATGCGTTACATTCATACCCATGATGTATGCGTTACATTCATACCGTCCGTATATTTGTATAGATCATTTTATGTTATTAGACCAAAAATTAAGTATATCTAAATCTCAAGTGAACCATATTACAGGGAAACATTGTTGAATGAACGACGATCATTAACAACTTTTTTGGGGCCATAAAAGTTTTGTATCAAGCTTATCTTTATTTTTTTCCCTTCATCTTGGTCTTTATAGCCTTATAAACATACTGGATATCAAATACACAGTACAGTGGGCCTTAGGAGTATTTTAATGGTGGATATCCAATCACTATTATTTTCCTGTGGTGTGGTCCACATGAGATTTACATCCCTCTAATTTTTAGTATCAAGCATTACAATTATCTGTAAAAATGGATGAACGGAATGGATGAAATAAATACATCATTTTGGGGCCCACAGGGCATCGACCATAGCCACGGGCTATGGCGGGGGAAGTAGCCAATCCGTTTCCGCATGAAACACGCGTCCGGGAAAACGCTTGGGTAGCTCGTGACAGGTACCTACCGGGATTAGTTTCATTAACATGGACGTAAAAAACTAAATTTTATAAAATCCAAACCGTCCATCAATCATACCATATCTATTTGAACCCAGATCCAAAATTGCAATAATTCTACACTCAGGTGGACCATCCAAAAAAATATATACTCGAAACCTTTAAATTCAAATGGTAAGGCCAACATGAGTTCGATAATACTATGATTTTTAGAAATTTATTTAATTAGGATGAGATACATCATATGAATCGATTGGATGGAATATTAAAATCACGGGGGGACCTGAAAAAAAACTACTGGTGGGAGTTTCATCCCAAATGTTTACTGTAGTGTTTTCCTCATGAGTTATGGATCATCATTATTTTTATATTGAATGGTTAAAATAAGAGCGAATATCTGATGGACAGTATCGATCTTATGAAATATATCCCCACATGGATGTCGGTTTGCTAAAGTAACCCTTGTAGGTACCTCATGCGAGCTGCTCAGCGCGGATCTTTTTAAAGAAGCAAAACGGAGACCAAACCCAATGGTTCGACCAACTGTCCTCATGCATCAGGACGTGAATAATGTCCTGATGCACCTCTTGGCACAAACGGTCCTGATCCATTGATCCAGACCGTTAACCTATCGTATTTTTTGGTGGATGGGTGACTTATTAAAATATTATCATCGTAACTATCTAACTCTTCGATCTGTACCCTGAAAAATAAACGGTTAATAAACATGCATGGCAGCAACCATCGAAAATAACGCTGGATCAGATGGATTTATCATATAATTCTGAACGATAATCCAAAATTAACGGTGGGTCCTATGGACCAACGGTTTGATCAACGAGACCCGATTAGATGCAACAGCCAACAGGCAACAACCCTCTTGCCCCGATACATCCGGATGGGATGTGGTTTCCGTTCTCCCTTGGGCAGGAGGCACATTTTCCTCACGTGAGGGTGATTACCTGCCTCAACGGATGCACCGCGTTTTCATGCTTTGAGATTGTATACCACAGATTTTGGAATATGTATCGCAATCCAAACCAAACATCTTGTGCGCTCAGCCATTGATTGGCTCCTGAATTTTTTCATTATATGATTCGACGATTTTAACAATTGATAAATGTTTCATTCACCACTAATTGGAGCCACCGTTTTATATGTGTTTTTATCTATACCGTCCATCCATTTTGCGTGATCATTCTGAGTAATGAGTCGAAAATTGAAGTATATCCAAAGTTCAAGTGGACGACTCCACACGAAACAGTGGGGATTGAATGACTATCCAAAACTTCTTGGAGGCTACGTAAGTTTCGGATCAAGTTTATATTTGTTTTTCCGTTCATCCAGCTCTTTGTGTCCTTGTGAACAGGTTGGATGGAAAAAAATCATGGTGGCCCTTGGAAGGTTACCGAGGTGGGTATTATTGTCCACACTGCTTTGATGGTGTGTTCCACTTGAGCTTTGGATTTGTATCATTTTTTGGACTCATGCCCTAAAATGATATCCCCACGGTTGGGATATAACAAATACATCATGGTGGGACCCACAGAACTTGGTGATGTCAACACATTACCGAGGCGGATGGTGTATGGCACACCACGCAATCCGCTTCCTTTCATATCACGGGCCATCCATGCTGAGGGCCATCTGGTTGAGGGTCCAAATCTTGTAGCCGTATCGTCCACGGTCCAAATCCAAGAATCCATGCCGCCCTAGGTAAGAACCCGGCCTCACCCAGGACGGTGCGGCCCTTGCCGTGGGGCCACCTTGATGTATTTATTATGTATCTTCTCTATTCATCCGTTTTTCCGAATCATTTCAGGACATTATACTAAAAAATAATAAGATCAAATTATCAGGTGGACATACTATAAGAAATACTGGTTATTTACCATTAATTGGCCACAAACGTTTTGGATCAAGCTGACATTTGATTTTTTCATTAATCCAGGCTGATGTAAACTTATAAAAAGATTGGATGGTAAATAAATACTACTGAAACATTAATGTACGCCCTAAGAAGTTTTTAATAGTGGGAAGGTCGATCATCACTGTTTCCTAGGGCATGGTCCACCTATAATTTTATATGTTTCATTTTTGGGATAATGTCCAAAAATGATCTTTAAAACGGATGAACGGTGTGGATATATAATACATATATCCAGGTGGGCCTACGGTAACCCCACTGTAGGGGCCGCACCGTCTTGAATGAGGGCCGGGTCTCACCTATTCCACTTCCTGCCGCCGGACGCGGATTAGCTACTTACGGGTTGAGTAGTGAGACTCGCTACTGATGTGACGTCACCAAAATCGGTGGGTCCCACCATCATGTATGTTTTGTATTCACACTGTTCATCCAACCTGTCAGTGGCTAATCCGCGTCCCCTTCTGGTCTCCATTTTCACATTCGTTTTCGCTGACCGAAGCCTCGGGTCGGTGACGTCCGACACGCGGCCGCACGTGACTTGAATTATATGATCCTCGAGCGAGGGTAGCAGCCTTCCTCGGGTTTTCTATTTGCACGGGTCTGACTCATCCACCGTCCCATGGCCTGCTTGTGGACAATCAGTACCAATCAAACCATGGGGCCCATTGTGGATGAAGCGTAGCCCCAAAAAGAAGCTAGAGATCAAAGCATACGTGATCATGCTCGTATGTCCTGATCATCTTTTAATCAATACTCATCTGTCCTCATCCATGGAAAGTCCCAGTTGCTTTGACTCCACCAAATGGCAAGACTTGCTATTGATATCCACGTCCGCCATGAGATCATTTTACTTGTCTGTTGTGGTTTGCCAATCCTGCAGGGTTCATTGGCTACCTTATCTACGTGTGGTGATGATCGGAGCCGTCTATCAGGTTGGAGCCACTGTTCTTCTTCCTTGGCCGAAGAATTTTGCGAGCCCGTTCGTTAAGTGTGCCGGTGTATGAATTAAATAGTCAACTAACACCACTTTGTCCTGTCTGTACATATACGCCTACTGCGGCCTGATGAAAGTTTCAGTTGGAGGATCCAAATATGGGATATATACCTACTCTACCAAACAACTTTTAAAAATATTGTGTCCGGTGATATACACATTGCTTAATTAAATCCATCACACCAAGTTATAAGGTAATCCAGCATATTGCATAAAAGTTGATGCAGTCGAGGTTAGATATAGCCTATCATACTGTTTGTGAGAAATTTGTCCAATATATTCATTTTGCTAGCTCATATCTAAACACAAGGACAAGAAAAATATGGTTTGATTCAAAAATTAAATGAGCATTAATGAGGTTATTGAGAAGTTTTGTATCGTGCTTGTCACGTCCTAAAATTCGAGTATAGAGTGTACACCATCAAACTCAAGTTTCGGCTTATGACACGTACACTGAGTGTACTAATTTCATTCAATTACACAATTATTCATTTACCTAATAGCTCTACCATAGATCTACGTTCCATTCATACTCAACAGCATTTTAAAAAATAAGAAACGATTATCTATTCTAATAATCAATCATAAACATAGTCAATGAATCTCCTATTTAGGGTATTATGAAATGAAATAAACATATCCAACAATTTAAAAAAATGATTAACAATCTAAAAAGGTCAAATATAATTAAAGTAAAAATATCATGATTAGTTTAAGACAGAAACTTCTTTCTCTGTCAAGTACGGTCACGTGTCCCTTAAGTCCTTTCCGACTTAACCACGTATTTTTGTTCTTGAGCCACTGACTCACTCTCATTCACATCTGTACGATTTTTACATCAATAAAAAAGATAAGCTGGCCAGGCTTAGTGAAATAATCCAGCATGGTTCATAATCATAGTAATTAAAATAACATAAAAATGGATGTACAATGATATGGATGCAAATGATGTATGAATACATCAGATGGGATGATCGTCCATCTACTTGGGTTGGAGGTCGTTCACCCGCATCCATCCGTTGGGTAGGCTTCCACCTTTCGATAGGCTTGGGCATAGCCTGCATCTGGTAACGCTCTATTAGGATCGACATTTCTTCCGCATCTAGTAACGCTCTACCAGAATCGACATTTCTTACAAGGAGAACCTCTAGTATTGACCATGCATTATGTAAATGTAATGAATGATGGATAGTGTATGAATGTATCATTTTCATATATGGCATATTTGTCAGGATAAAATATTCACATATGAATTTAACGTACAATTATTATAATAAAATACTCAAATCGATATATCAATCAATCGAACAATTACAAATGATTTATTTTAATTTTAATGAATTATAAGACAAGTTGGATTACTCATCTGAGTCTATTAGTATAGACTCTGCAGGGTAATTAGGTTGGTTTGACTTCTAAGGTCTTATCAATTATATCAACGATATTATTATTCATATATTTTTATTACATGGTAAGGCCTACCTTTGATTAACATCATAGGTGACTAAATCTAAAATGATCAAATAATTAAAATTTCTATTTTATATCTTTATTTTTTATTTCATTTTTAAGATTATAAAATTAATCAAAAATTATTTGATCAAGATGGCCCATCAGATGATTAGATCATTTAGATTCTTGAGGTCTTATCATGTTTTGTCTCTACACATTGGATGAATGGTGTGGATCTAACCATACATACACCAATGGCCCATCTCGACCTTCTACGCCAAGTAATACCAACACTTGCGAAAAAATCTAAGATTTTCTTACTAAACACTTCTAAATCTGACTAATGTTGCCTATCTGATGGTCAGATTGATCTGAAAATTAGAGCCCCTGTATATTTTGGCCTTAAAGATCATATGATCCGTACAGATCTATCTTAGCACAATCAGATTTCATCCATTTAATATATCATAAAATATTACAAACCAAATCTGAAATTATAAAAACATCACTTTATTAAAATTGACTCCACACACCTACACGATGATAGTGTGGATAATCCACACCATCTATTGTATAGATCAAGAAGAAATTAACAACATAATAAAAATTAAAAAGATCTAACGATTAAAACTTATCTGATCGAGTCTTCTTAAAATCTCCTCTCACTTATTCTCCAAAACTTCCTTTTTTTTTTCTATTAAGCAGAAACCTATCCGTACCCCTTTTTTTAAAGGAATCGATCCCTAAACCTCTTTCTCAATTAAGAATGTCTCTACCAACTCAAATATTGACTTGTTTTTTTTTTTTTTATTTAAAAATAAAATCTTTAAATATTTAATTTAATTTTTTTATAATGTACCAAAATTTAAGGTTATTACGGTGTTAATATCTTTTGTATTTTCAATTCATCCTAGTGGATACCTTACACACAATTTGGATGGCACATAAACAACAAAGTGAACAGGGAAGGTTTTGATGTTGCCATTTACTTGTTTATTGTTTTCTGTCATGTGGCCCACTTAATGTTTAGATCAATTTTATTTTTTGTTCCATGTCCTAATATAAGTAGAAAAGATAGATACACGCAAACATTATGATGGGTCTCACCTAGCTTTTGATCACCAGAATTCCTAAGCTAGGGTTGTCACAAGCAATCCCTGTCCAGTTCACATTATGTAAGCTTACATTTCACATAAGTAAGATAGATTGGCACGTGTGGAAGTGTTTGATGGGCTAGGCTAATTGCGTTGGCATTAACCATTGTTTTTGTTTGTAGGCATTTCAAGCACATTAAGGGAGCATTTGGATGGTAAGTTGCTTAAAATATGTTACTCATGTCACAGATAACTTACATTAGTTTATATTTATTAAGAAGATAAATACATTTGGTAAAAAAACATACTTATCTTCTTTTCTTATCCTTCGTCTTTCTATCTCTACCTAGTAACTCATAAAAAGTAAAAAGGTTTTAAAAAATAATAATTTAACTGAAGTGATGAAGCACTTTTAAGTAAAAATATTACTTATAAATAATCATAAACGAAACTTACTTATCTGAAATAAGTCACTTTTTTTTTTGGTTATCTTGTTAGTACACCCACTGTCAGTTCACACTTCACTGTTAGCCACCCCTCTAAGGAATCGATACCAAGACCTTGGTGTTGAAACGAGGTATCTGAAATAAGTCACTTATCTAATGCTATAAGTAGAAAAAGTAACTTATTTGATGGAATGGTATCCAAACTGACCCTAAGCTACTATTTGTAAACGATATTATGCACGTAGATTTATACCATGCACATGTTCCCGATATCTCTAATGAGAGACGGTAGAGGAGTAGACATGTAATGTATATGACCAAGATCTAATGAAATTGTTAGCCTATTCAACCACTCACTCAATGTGTAAATAGGATTAGGCGATATTCATAGAGTAGCATTCATCCTCTGATGATGAGTTACACATTTGCATTCCCTATAAAAAAGACTTTTCAATATAGAAATGAGATAAGAATTCTTACATTCATTTGTGGAGAACAGTTGCAAAACACTACTCCAAATGTAAAACTGAATCCAACGTGTGAGCATAGGCTTAAATTATAGTTAAAGTTTACCAGCTACTTGATTAATACTAAAGATCACACTATCAAATGTAATCGGTAAACTGAAAATATTACATTTAGTAATGTAATTTGCTTGGTAAAGAATTACGCTATAGAATATAAAAAGGCCGCTAATTGAAAGATGTTGTTTGGTTTTGATTGGGTTTGTATGGGACGGTATCTTTCAGTTGCATTCATTTTCTATTTATAACCTTAATTTGATCATCTAGATTCTTCTCAAGTTTTGACAGTTACTATAATCGCTCGACACTACTTGGTCTTCTCTGTTTCTTCTTCTAACATCTGTCGTGTAACTACTTCACGATCGCTCTTCCATCAACCGTTTAAACAATAAGTGGCATTGTTTGATGTGCTCATGCCGTATTACTAAGAAATTCTCTTCGTATATCTATATACGCAAATCTTCAAATATAGCATGGATCCATTCAAATTACACAGAACTCACTCTGATTGGTTCTCGTAAGAAATGATGACGACTGGGATGAACAATATCCAAATGGGCCCTAAGCTACTTTATGCATGCGGAATCATACCATGCACATGTTCCCAACATTTCTGTTGAGGGACACTAGAGGAGCAGCATGTATAATCACGCTAAAAACCTACATATTCACATGTTACAACCTGCCCGATTTTTAAAATGGCCCACATTTTTTTGGTGTGCCTTTCCAATGGTCTCTTATATGATGGATGTACAAAACATGTTGAACCTAGGCCTAATGTTGCTGGGTGCACTACTCTGAAAGTGGTGGCCCCACTTAGCTTGAACGGACATTGATGTGGATTGACTTTGGAAGAAACTTCCTACGCTCAGAAGCTAGGGGCCCACCATGATGCTTGTGAGTAATCCACCCAGTCCATTCATCTCGCGCAATCATACTGGAACATGCGAGTAAAAATGAGGCACATTCAAAACTCAAGTTGGGTTGCACAATGGGGTATGCCTACCATTGAAATTTCCTTGGGTTGGGTGATGTTTATGTGTCATCCAAACCATTTATAAGGTCATTCATATTAGGATGAACTAAAATGCACATGAATGTTTCAACAATATATGTTCAATCCTCATTGCTTCCTATCATGTGGCCCCTTGAGTTTTGGACATGCTCATTTTTAGGCTCATGTCCTGACATGATTTGGTAAAATAGATACATAGGGGTGATTTCTCACAAACATCACAATGAGCCCCATCTAGCCTCTTACGCACAGAAACTTCGAACTGGCAGGTTGAAAGTGGATTGCAGACAACAGGGAAGTTCATGTGTTCAAAAGCTGGGTGGGGCCTGCGCTGTGATGCTTGTGAGGAATTCACCCTGTTAAAAAGTTAGGTGGGGCCTGAAAGTGCACCTATTACGTTCCCTGGTTTGTCAATTATGTTGTATGTTGAGTCAGTCGGACGACAGCACCTAACAAGAAGATCAAGTCAAGCGTCTGCCTCATCTGGATGTGTGGAAGCTCACCAAAAGGTAAATCATAGCCTCACATCCCATGTCCCAAAACACCAGGTGATTAAACCCTTAAAAAGAACTAGAACATCTTAGGGTTTATGTGTAACAAAACTGTTTATCAAAAAGAAAATCTTCTAAGTTTTTCTTACACTGTCGATTATATCGATTCCCCTTTCGATATGATCGACCAACTCTGTCGATGTCCTCGGCATATCAATCGATACAATCGAGTGAGGACAAAAAGCGTCCAGCAATCAAACAATCTTCTGGACGATTTATCGATATATCGACCTTCGAGTTGATATCATCGATATTCGAAAATCGATCATATCTGAAGTGGATCGATCGTATCGACAGACTGCTTTCCGGTGCCTCTGTTTTTCTAAAGAAAACTATCAATTGCTTCGATATATCGATGACTGTCCGATTCAATCTAAACTCAAATATCGATCATATCGGGAGTCAGTCGATCATATCGACTGTGGGGTGCATGTTCTCTCCAGCATGAATTTCATGTTACCTTTAATGTTGATCGGAATGCCTGTCGATAAATCGATATTCATATATCGATCATATCGAGACCAAGTCGATTGGATCGAGTCAGGACATAATTCGTCCAGCAAGCTTACATGTAAAATCTATATGATTTATCGATCCCATCGAAGGTCGTCGATATGATCGATGTACAAATTCTGATGACATCGATTGTTTCCCCGATCATATCTGTGATCCTGAAATTCTTCAAGGCTTCTCTCTTATTTTTCAACTGTTGATAGATCGAACCATCACTCGATGGAATCGGAGTTCGAAATCCGATAACATCGATGGGTGTCTCGATCCCATCGACCAATCGGCAGAAGGTTTCCAAAAGCGAAATGACAATTGAGTTCTTATCATCGAGAGGTCGGCCGATACAATCGAGAGTATATGCTCGATCATATCGACAACTGCTCGATGATATCGAACTCTGTCATAAATATGACCGTTTATATCCGTTGGAACCTTTTGCCTATAAATAGAGAGAGTTGTCTTTATTGTTGGCAGAGAAAGTAGAGAGTGCTTTAGAGTGTTTTAACCTTCCTATCATTTACCTAAGTCCTTTCTCTCAGGAACTTCATCCTCCAATCCACCCTCATCATTGATATCTCATAGAGTGGATTGGGGAATGAACTTCCACATTCAAGGATCCTTCAGCTACTACCTTAATGACATATCATTAAGCTGGGATGCCTTGAATGCATAGATGATGGGAACCTCTCTATCTTCCTTATAGAAAAACCTTTAGAGAGTGGTAGTCCATCATAACCTTGACCCAACCTAAGCCTAGCATATATACATCTTCATGTTGCGGATCAAGGGAGCTGAAGACTCTTCATCAACAAGAAGAAGGTCTTCATCATTATGCTGAAAGGGACTCATCAACTTACCTGTAAGTACTAAGAGTCCAGAGGGCACTCGCGATCATTCCTTTTTAGGATTGGATTTTAAGTGTTGCTCACCATTTGAAGTCCTCGAAGGAGTCCTCTGACGGGAGTGTACGTGCGGGGTGCGTTGTGTGGACCCTTGCTCTATGAAAAGCATAAATATCTGGTTAGGAGTACGCCAGTAAAACTCCAGGGTTAGAGGTGAACCGAGTAGAAACCTCAGGGTGCGTTGTATGGACCCTTGTCCTGTGTGGGCATAAACATCTGGTTAGGAGTACGCCAGTAAAACTCCAGGGTTTGAGGTGAACCGAGTAGAAATCTCTGTAAAGGCTGAAGGTGAACCTGATTTAAAACCTTAGGTTTGAGGTGAACCATGGGTAACCTCCTTAGTGAAATCCGGTCACTCAAGGGTTGAGTGTGGAAGTCGGGAGTGGAGTAGACAAGTCATCGAACCACTATAAAATGACTGTGTTTGAGTTTGATATTATCTTTCATTTATATGATTATATTACATGTCTTTATATATGATCACATCCTATGCACAAACAGTCATATCTATCACAATCTCATCTATACATTATTTGTCTTTTAAATAGTTTGTGATTGGATCCTCTATTAGGCTTGGAAGCCAGTAGAGTTAAGGTTGAGTAATCCTAATCAATACTCTGTGATAGGATTAGTGTGATAAGGATTTTTAATAATTTATATAAACTTTAAAAAGTCCTATTCACCCCCCCCCCCCCCCCCCCCCCCCCCCCCTTCCTCTAGGATATACTGACCTATTCCTACTTCACCACAATTTCAGGGCCTGCTTTGATGCTTGTGAGAAATTCACCCCATTCATTATTCATGTTGCCAGATTAAGTTAGGATATGATCCAAAAAATAATCCAAATCCAAAACTTAAGCAGGCCATGCAACAAGAAACAATGAGGATTGAATGTCCACTGTTGAAACATTTATGAGCCACAAAAGTTTTGTATCAAGCTAATATAAACATGATGGTTGACCATAGGGAGGTTTTTACTGTTGGCATTTCCCTGCCACTTTTTCTTATCATGCACCACACTTAAGTTTTGGATCTAACTCATTTTTGAGCTCCCATACTAACATGAGCTGGAAAAGGGAATGGTCAGGTAAATTTCTTGAAAGCATCACAATGAGCCCCACCTAGCTTCCAAGGCAGGAGCTTGTGGCATGCGGATGCAGATAAGTATCTCAGCACACAACCCATGGGATGTATGCATCATATCCATGCCATTCATATATTTTTCCAGCTAGTTTTAGGGCATAGCCCATAATTGAAACATATAGAGAGCTCAAGTAGACCACATGGCAGAAACAGTTGGAATTGGATGCAGTTGAATTTAAGAAAAGAAATGAGACAATACAAAGAAAAGAGAATTGTATTGAATGGTATATTTTATTTACAAGAGAGGTATCCTATTTATAATCTGACTTGACGGGAATGTTTCCTTTTCTAACTAATGTGGGACCAACTATTATATATATATATATATACATTAACAGCCCCCCTCAAACTCAAGGTGGTAAAATGGAGATCAACTTGAGTTTGAAAACTAAATCCTGGAGGCGTCAAGGAGGATGCGTTTTGGTGAAGATATCAGCAGTTTGATCGGTTGAGGAAACTGATAGTAGTCCAATAGTCCCACGGGTGAGATGATGACGCACAAAGTGACAATCAATCTCAATGTGTTTGGTGCGTTCATAGAATACATCATTGTGAGCAATTTGGATAGCACTTTGATTATCGCAGTTGATGATAGTGGCAGTAGAATGAATGACGCTCATGTCTTCAAGTAACCAGCGAAGCCAAAGAAGTTCCTGAGTTGTATCAGCAAGTGTTTGATATTCAACTTTTGTACTGGATCGAGCGACTACTGTTTGCTTCTTGCTACGCCAAGAAATAAGAGAATCACCAAGGAAGAAGCAATAACCAGTGGTGGATCTATGATCAGTGGGGTCACCTGCCCAATCTGAAAATGCAAAGCACTGCGGCATAATGGGGTATGCGAGGAGCAGAGAGAAATTGACTGACAATATGGACATGATAAGAGATGTCAGGGCAAGTAACTGTACGATAAACAAGACTACCAACCAACTGACAAAATAAGGTGGGGTCATCCAAAGGTGTACCATCCATAGGAGTGAGTTTAGAGTTGAGCTATAGAGGAGTGGTACATGTCTTACTATCTGTGAGTCCCGCTCGAGTAAGAAGATCAGAAGCATACTTTTCTTGCGAAAAATAATATCCCTCAGAGTTAGAAGTGATCTCAAGTCCCAAAAAGTAACTAAGTTTTTCAAGATCTTTCATCTCAACATGTTGGCTGAGATAAGTCTTGAGATCCAAAATTCCAGATGTGTCATCACCAGTGATGATCATATCATCAACATAGAGGAGAAGAAGGATAGTACCTTGATCTGTTTTGCGAATGAAGAGAGCAGAATCATGTGAGCTGGAAGTGAACCCAAAATCTCCAACAATGGTGCTGAACTTGGCAAACCAAGCCCGAGGAGCTTGCTTGAGACCATAAAGAGCTCGACGAAGTTTGCAGACTTGATGCGGAAGATGATGAGAACCAGGAGGAGTGCACATATAAACTTCTTCGATGAGTTTACCATTAAGAAAAGCATTTTTCACGTCCATCTGAAATAATTTCCAATGACGAACGGCAGCAACTGCAATTAAGCTGCGAACTAAAGTGAGGCGGTCAACTGGTGCAAAGGTCTCCTCATAGTCAATCCCATACTCATGGGTAAACCCTTTAGCTACTAAGCGAGCTTTGTACCCATCAATGGAACCATCAGAGTGAGTTTTGATCTTGTAAGCCCACTTGCATCCCATAGCATGTTTGCCTTTTGATAGGTCTACTAGATCCCAAGTGTGAGTGTTTTCGAGTGCTTGTAGTTCATCATTCATTGCTTTCTGCCAAAGAGAATCAGAACTAGCTTCACGATAAGACTGAGGTTCATGGGGAGAAAGAATAGTTGAAAATACAACAAAGTCACGAAGATTAACAGAAGGAGTTTTTACCCAGTCACTTCGCCGAGGAGGGAGATCAGAAGCTATTGGAGCGGATCCATCGGAAGAGACAAGTTCCTCAGAAGAGGGTAAGGTGGATAACTCAATTGAAGTATCTATAGATATGTTAGTGGGCAATGTAATATCTGAAAATGAGATAGGATGTGTTGGTGGAAGTGTTGACTCAGAGGAAGAGTTTGTCTCAGGAGTGTCGGGAAAAAGATCTGTGGAGAGGTCAGTGAAGAGGAGAGAGGCGTCGTCATGTGACAGGTGAAACTTGGATATGGAGGCGAACATCTTGTGTTCCCAAAAAATAACATGACGAGATACTGGGAGATGTTTGGAGTAAGGATCTCAACATCTGTAGCCTTTGTGTTCAACACCGTATCCCAAAAAATAATATAATCGAGATCTAGATTCCAATTTGGTGCGCTCATGAGTTTGAAGAAGAACAAAACAAGCACAACCAAATACCTTAAGAGTGTTATAGTCAGGAGGGTGACCATAAAGACGCTCAAAGGGTGATTGATTCCCAATGATGGGAGAAGGCACGCGGTTCTTGGTGTAAACAGCTGTAAGAGCAACTTCACCCCAAAAGCGTTCAGGACACGAAGCTGATATGAGAAGAGCACGGACGGTATTGAAAATATCTCGGTGTTTACGCTCAGCACACCCATTTTGTTGAGAAGTGCCTGGACCTGAACGATGAAGAAGAGTGCCATGTTGGCGAAGAAAGTCAAGGACTCTAGAGTCTGTGTATTCGGCAGCATTGTCAGTACGAAACACTTTGATATTGTAAGAAAATTGAGTTTTGACCATGTTAGCAAAATCAAAGTACAACTGAGGTAATTCTGATCGATTATGTATAAGAAATATCCAAGTGTAACGAGAGTAATCATCAACAAAAATGACAAAATATCTAGAGCCTCCCATAGTAGCAGTGGAAGATGGGCCCCAAACATCAGAGTGAATCAAATCAAATGGTGCAGAAGAAAAAGAATCACTATTGTGAAATGGCAATGTCGATTGTTTTGCAAGTTGACAAGGAAGACAATCAAATTGTTCTTTATTAACAAGCCCTAAATAATCATTAGATACTAAGGATTGAAGACGACCAACAGAAGCATGACCCAGACGAGAATGCCAGAGACTAATGGATGGGGTAGATGAGACTGAAGCTGCTGTCTGAACTGATGAGGAGAAACAGGATGGAAGGTGAAGATTGATGAGCTCAAAGAGTCGTCCAACCTTACGGCCTATCCCAAGAGTTTGTC
Source organism: Magnolia kwangsiensis (assembly GCA_037074715.1). NCBI lineage: Eukaryota > Viridiplantae > Streptophyta > Magnoliopsida > Magnoliales > Magnoliaceae > Magnolia > Magnolia kwangsiensis. The sequence goes on along the minus strand of CM073572.1, from coordinate 14,595,558 downwards.
CCGTCTTTGGATCCTGCACACAACAACCAGAAGTAGAAAAGAGGACAGTTAGACCGAAGTCACATAATTGACCAACAGATATAAGATTGAGAGTGAGTTGGGGAATACAATAAGTATCAGGAAGGAAAGTGTTTAATGTTGAGATTTTTCCGATATGACTCACGGTCATAGGAGAACCATCAGCAGTTTGAATAGTCGGGGTATGATTAGCAAGACGTTTAGTGGCAAATATAGTGAAATCAGGTGTCATGTGATTACAACATGCAGAGTCAAAGAACCAAGATGAATTACCTGAGGTGACTGACATAACAGTAGAGGGTAGATTACCAGAACGAGCAAGAATTTGTTTGACAATTTCCTCTATGTCAAAGGCAAAAAATGTCTCAATGGAAGTAGTGGATGGTGAACCTTCAGCAGTAGTGACAGCGGATCTACAAGGAGTACCGCAAGCAATGGATGATGAACCTTCAGCAGTAGTGACAGCGGATCTAGAAGGAGTACCACGAGATATGTATTTTTGGGAGTGTCTGTTGGGGTTTTGAAAACAATCACGTTGAAGATGACCAGGGGCTTGCTTCTGACAGAATTGGCAAACTCGAACCGTACATTCCAAGAGAGTGTGTCCTGGTTTCTTGCAGTAATTGCAGAATTTCGAGGATCCAGATGGACGCCCTTTATTATTGGGTTAAAAAGATCCCTTGGGAGTGGAGAAGACAGCATCTGTAGAGGTCGTCTTGCGGGGGGTAAGACGAGTTTCCTCCGAGAGAAGTTCAGTGACAGCTTGATCTAAAGTAGGTAAGGGATTGCGGTGAAGGAGAGATGCACGAACATGCTCAAACTCATTAGTGAGGGCCATGAGAAAGAAAACCAAGTGTTGCTGATCCTGATAGTTGGAAAATTTTTCAGTATTGTTGGCATCTATAAACTCTGGTTTTGAGGAAGCAAGTTGATCCCAAACATAGTGCATCTCAGATAAGAAGTTATTGATGGATTGTCCAGGTTGTTGCTGCATGCGATGTAGAGTGCCCAGAAGTTGGTATTAATGAGACAGATCTGCGGTGGTGTAGCATTTCTGTAAAAAATTCCATAATGACTTGGCAGTCTTGAATCTACCGAACTGGAGGCTGATGGAGCGTACACACGTGTTGCGAATCCAAGTGATAATCTGGTAGTTTTTGCTCTCCCACTCTTCGAGACGGTCTATGTATTTTGTGTCGGCTTCTCCAATGATTTTCTCTGGTTCGGTAATATCGTCAGTGACATAGCGCCAGAGCTTTCTGTCCTTAAGAAAGTTTGACATAGCTTGAGCCCATATAGTGTAGTTGAGTCCTTCCATGACAATGGCAATGGGTTGTGAGGCCTCAAGATGCTCCATAGTGTGCAAAAAGCTAAAAGGAGACAGAGATAAAAAATAACAGGAACGAACTGAACTGGTCAGGAAATGACTGATGGAGTGGCAGCTGAGATGACGTCGATGGAGAATAAGACTCCGACTATAGTGACGACCTGATAGATATAAAGATGATATACAAGAAGTTTTTCTAATGTGAAGGCTCCACTAATAGTGGCAATCGCAGAGCATACTCAACTCTTGATGAAGAAGATGATATACAAGAAGTTTTTCTGATGTGAAGGCTCCACTAATAGTGGCAATCACAAAGCATACTCAACTCTTGATATACCGAGGACCACTAAGAATAGTATCTTTGATACCAAGTTGAATTTAAGAAAGGAAATGAGACAATATAAAGAGAAGAGAATTGTATTAAATGGTATATTTTATTTACAAGAGAGGTATCATATTTATAATCTGACTTGAGGGGACTGTTTTCCTTTCTAACCAATGTGGGACCAACTATTATATATATATACATTAACACTATCATTGAAAAGTTCTTGGGAGCATAGAAGTTTTGGATCGAATTAATATTAGTATCTTCCCTTCATCAATGTCTGTGTCTAACATTATGAACAGGTGGATGGCAAATAAACCTCACGTAGGCCCTAGGAAGGTTTCAACAAAGAATGCCCCTACTGTTACTTGTGACATGGTTCACTTGAGTTTTGAATATACTTCAATTTTGGGATCACGCATAAAATGAGCTGGAAAAATGGATAGACACCGTGAATAAGACATATAAATCACAGCAGGCCATGAATAAGACACATATATCGCAGTGGGCCAGAGTAGTGTGCTAAGCTACACAGTATTTTGGCCTGTTTCTTTCCCATGCAATCCGCGCATTCATGAAGTTTGGGCTCAAGGGGTGCGGACAAAGACTTGAATTTCCATTAAATCATGATTTTTTATTTTTTATTTTTTGGGAAATAGTGACCTACTTTGCTGTTTTATGGAAAGGCAATCCACTCATTGTATCAGCCACGACTCATTTCTCTTGTATACGTCTGTGTGCCAACATTTTATCCTGGCATGTTCAATGCAATTTGTCTGATGAATGGCATAGATTGTGTTTACACCCATTTTCAATGCACCAACATGAATCATTAAGAATGCACCACGTGTCAACACCAGGAGTTTGATGCTGGTAGAATTGTACTCGCTGTACTCACATATGAAGATATATATTTTTCATCACATTTTCTTTGGCAATATGACTTTTTTTATTAATGCGGTGATACAGAATTGTAGGCATGCCTTTAGGAGATCAAAATGGCAATTTATATGTTGTCATTGTTAATGTACCTGCATATCAATAAAAGGCATCAATGACAAAAATTTGATTACAGATCTATTTATGATATATTTGGTAATATTCTCTCTCACACTTCAAAAATGAAAGATCTTTTCAAAAACATTTAGAAATCTTGTGGTGATTATGAGGATTTTGAATATGCGAGATTGGGTTGATATTTAAATGGATTGATATTAATGGAATAGAACCATATTGGAATGGATCGAAATCAAAAGAACTCGGTCAGATTAAGCTATTTTTATATGCAGTATCATCCTAAAGATCATATAAAAAAGGATTTATGTAAATGTAGAAACTTAAAAACCAACAATTTCGAATTTATAAAGATCTCCCTATTTAGAAAGTTACAAGTCATAGAGGCAAATGATTCTGGACCATCAAAGAAACCCAAAGAGAATTTTTCGCCTCAATAACCTATAAAAGAAGCACACAATGAAGAGCTTAAAGCCACGCCAAACACCATATATCATCTTTTACATTTATTTTGGCATGGTCTATTCTTAACTCGGGTGTTCATTTTTTTTGTCAAATCCTGCTAACTATATGCTTGGATCATCTATTTACACATACATATTAGAAGTTTCTCTTTGTCATTATTTCTAGTTATTTTATTATGTTGATTGTAATTAATCACATATATATTTAATAAAATCAATATTGTTTTAGTATTTTTAGTTCATTTACTCATTTTTATTCTTTTAAAAAATACGTTGATTACTAAAATAGTGGTGAAAGAAAATTCCTTAACATGAGATAAAAAAATTTCATCAGGTATGACTCACTTTACCCTTTCACAAATTACACAATTGTTGTTATCGTTGATAGTTGGAATGGCAATTAGATTTCTAAATCTAGTCTTATTCAGCTATTTAGTGCGCAGTCAGAAGCATTCAATCAAATATTGAGTCAAGTATGACTTTAGCACGCCTGTACTTTTTAATTACATACATAACTCAAAGATGGGCCTTTGATCATACATGTGACTTTATGTTTGATTGGATTATATGAACATATGTAGCATACGTGCATCTCCATGCAATGAAGAGGCTCAAAGCTTGGTAGATCAGATACACATGACAAGATGTGAAAGATAGTAAAGGTAACCGGTGCGCAACCCATTCGAGGAGCAGAGCCTATTCAAAGTAAGCGAACCCATCTATTTAAAAGGCCAATTCAAGGTTCAATCCATTCATCTCGTGAGCTGGGCATGGACCAGGTCAGGTCAATTGAAAAAGAAAAAGAAGAAAAAAAAAAAAAACCCTTAGATCGGACCATCAAGTGTTTGCCTCTATCTGTTTGATGGACGTGTGTTGAAGATATGGAAGTTTCTCGTATTCTTCGTTGCATGGGCCATCGTTATTGAGTCCTCTCCTAAGAACGGTCTAGATAAGTGAACTACTGAACCTTGTACAAACTGATAATCTATTCTTATGCCAAAGCATTGTATAGTGGCTCATATATGATCAGCTGGTTGAAACCATCTGATGCATACTTGAAGTTGGACCACCAGCTATTTTCTTGTTAACTGTTCCTTTAACAACAACAATCGTATGGTGGGGATCGCTCCATCCAAATTAAACCGGAAACGTGGGTCGGTTAAGATCCTTCCCTTCATCCACCATGGACCCACTGTTTTTTACAGTTACGCTGCATGTACGCGCCTACGCGGTTCGAAAACAGTACAGCAACGTCATTAAACAGTATGTTGTTTCACCGTCCATTCTTTTGGGAGAGCCGTCTCATCGCGGTACACGTGGCATGTCCACGTAACAATTAGGACCTTCCATACAGTTGGCTCTACCATGGATGTCGAAAATTCAAAGACGCATGGATCGGCTGATACTATCAACTATAGAAATGAGGGCTACGATTATCTGATAAGCGTGTGCTTTTTCGAACGCGGATTCGGTGAGTTCGGGGAAACACGACTTCGGAGTAGTTCACGTAGTCGGGCCCACGGTCAGAAACTCAGGTGCGGCTTCGGTTGATCGCCGGATCCGCCGACGTGGGTGGATCCTTGACTGCGGTGCCCACTTTGATGTATGTTGCTTATATCCAAGCCATCCATCCGTTTTGAAAGCTCATTCTAGGTCATGATCCCAAAAATAAAGAACATATAAATCTCAGGTGTCCCACACCACAGGAAACAATGGTGATTGAATAACCACCATTAAAAATTTATTGGGGGACACCAGAATTTTTATTGCCATCGAACTAGTTGATAATGTCTCAAGGATCTTGATGAAGAGACCACGAAAATATCAGCTTGACCCAAAACGTTTGTAACCCAGAAGAAGCTTTTAATGGCCAATGATCACTTTTCTTTTGCTGTGATCCTCCTGAGATTTAGATCTTCTCCCTTTGTAGTATCATGAACTAAACGGATGGACGGCGTGGATGTAAGTAACATATATCAAGGTGGGCCCACAGTCAGGGTCCACCCAAAGTCGCACTCGGGACTCCGACTCACCCACTAAGCTGTTACGCCGGACTCAACTAATCCGCGCGCGTGCCGACAGAGGACTCGATGCAGTTGAAAGCATTCGCGTTTTAAAACTGGTGGTGAACTTTCACCGCGTAGCTGTCGTCCGTCTTTACTTCTGCCCCTCTCTCCGCTCTGCAATTCCCCCCGCCCGTAGATCTCGATTCAGAAAACCGTAGATCTCTGATTTGATTGGATCGTTCTTCTCAGGGCATTCATGGCGAATTCCTACATAGGCACCTTACATGGCGCCGGACCTTTAAGATCCAGGTATGTTCAATCCCTCCTCAGAGAAGAAATTCATTAACCAGTTCCTCTAATTTTCTGGAAATCATTCCTTTTGTAATTACTTCGAGCAGAGAAGGCATCAGCGCGAGAGCGGCCGCTGGTTCCGATGAAATACAGTTGCGGATCGATCCGGTGCATGCCGATTTGGACGAAGAGATTGACGGTCTTCATAGAAAGCTCACCCAATTGAAAACCGTGAGTTTTCTTTTTTTCTTTTTTTGCTCTATTTCCTCCTTTTCTTTCTGGTTGCTTTTGTTGATTGCAGCATATGTTGGAAATCCTTCTCTTATTCGATTTGATTTGACATGCTTCCGTCTTTTTAAAAAATAATAATAATAATTTATTTATGTGGAATCTTGGTTATTTTGAAATTGGGTATTTAGAAAGTAATTACTGTCTGTTATGATTGTACGTTTTTATTTGATACCGATTTTTGTGTTTGGATTTTCTTCTTCTTCTTTTTTGAAAATTAGGTTAATTTGAATGAATTAGGCTCTGAATTAGTACTAAATTAGTAGTGTTCTTTGTATGAAATGCATTGAAAACTGGACCTTGGCCTTTCGAAAAGGGTACAGATATCAACTGAGCAGTATTTAAACAAGTGCCCAGTTCATGAAAATGGCGCTTTGTTTGAAAGTTGTAGAGACCCTGTTCTGCATCGAGCTTTGTGGAGAAAGCCTGTCTATGACATGTACCGGTATGCAACAATGGTGTGGATTTGGAGATTAGAGTCGAGAAAATGGAGGTAAAAAGGTTCACTTAAAGGGGAACGGACCTCCCTAGACCATGGGTTTTTGTTATTAGCTTCATCAAAAGTGTTTATATGTCACTTTAACAAGACTCGCACCACCTCTCTCTAAGAGAGACCCTTTACTAACAATAACCAGTCAAAAGAATCCAATTGTTCTTATTAACTATGACCAATCAATGTAGAACTCTAGTTTAAAAAAGACTTGCTAAATTGGGACAGTTACTAACTCAGATTCCTACTACCCTAAACAACACCCCAATGGCAAATATAAGAAACAAGCATTTTTGGTTTTTCTGCCTCGACGCAGTATTTTCTCCCACTTATTACAACTACTCTGCTCTCCCCGACAAGTTACAATCAATATCATCTCCCATGTTTTACAACTGCTCTAATCCCCCTCGACTTACAAATCACTTCCTCTTTCTTCACATCCTGCAATTGCAAATTGCTTCCTCTATCCGCATGCATTGCATTGCATGTGCCATTCACACTAGTATAATAAAACAAGAGAAGTGCCGCAGAGCTTTTTGGAAACTACAGTTTGATGGTGAAAGGAATCTTCACTTGCAACCTTCACTCTCAGACTACAACCAAACATTTATTTAATTTTTTTTCTTTTCCTTTCCCCATATATTGTTATTCAAGAATGATGAGCTTAGGCACAAAGTTGAGTGTGTCAACTGGATTATGGGATTGGACATATGGCCATTAGCAATGCACTGATTTTTAATTGGATTGTATATGGCCATTAGCAATGCACAAAGTTGAGTGTGTCAATTGTGGATGAATGGTGATTTAATTTCAGAAACGGTGTTGGTAGCATAGTGATAAACATCATTCTTGGCCATTTCTCTGGAGAAATTTCTTGGACAATTTCAAATTTTGTGGGAGGTTATTTTTGGGAAAATTTTGAGATACAAATATAGTGCCTTTTCACCTTTGAGATGCTTTATTGTTGACTGCCTTTCTATTCTGATCAATATTCTTGAGCTGATATTTCATGAGCAGTTGCAGATCTTATTACTCTTATTCCTTGATTGGTTTCCTTTCTTTCTGCTCTTCGAGCTCTCATTTAAGTATGGCAATGCAGGTAGCTCAAGAGATAGAGTCAGAGGCAAAGTTTCAAAATGACTTCGTAACTCAATTGGTAAAGTTAATGACTTAGTCTTCATTGTCACTTTGATGTTAGAAATTTTTTTCTTGCTTGAGAAGAATGAACAAGTGCATCTGTTCTATCTGCATCTGCTGAGTTATAGGTTGCCATGGTTCATATCAAGATCATGTAACTCGGCCGAGCTGTCTTGTTATTTGTGGAGAACAAAATGAGCCACGAGGCAAGTCACATTCCAAAACCAGATTGAGTGGGAATAAGATAATGGTTTAAACCCCCCCCCCTCCCCCCCCCCCCCCCCAGCGTAGACAGTACACACACACACACAAAGGCACTCTCTTCAAGATGAATTCCATTGTTTCAGTAATACAATGAAAGAATTCTACCATTTATATTTTTTATCAGCAATAATTTTTGTTATTACATGTCAATCTGTGTTAAGAACAGAGGAATTTTTATGTCCTACCATCAACGTAGATACACTTTGCTAAGGTGGCCTATGGAAAATATGGCTAAGAAAAAAATGCAGCAATCATTCACATTTAAAAGTTAAAAGCGCCAAAGATTGAAGAGTTGTGATCTTCCACTTTGGAAGATTTTCGAGGCATCCCCCTCCTTGTTGAAGTTCATTAGCTCAACAATCTGGATTGCCAACCATGATCCTACATGTACAGAATTGAGATATCGGTAAACTGCATCAATTCTGAGGCCATAGATCTAAAACTCAGTGACCCAACTTGAAACTTGGTTGAGGAAACTTGACCTCGATGGGGATTTGAGCCAAGTCAGTAGGAAACTCACTCGTGAGAGTAACTTGGTCCTGAATTGTCTAGACTCCTTGTGTCGACTTGTTGGCCTGCCGAACTCAACCTGACTCGTGTGACTTGAGCTAAGTCACTCACCCAGCCAATCAGTTTTTAACAGAAATTGAAAAGTGTGTTCAGAACTCACAATGCAATGAAGCAACATCTATGGCAAATTGAGTAAGCCATGTTTATTTTAACTATTTTATATATTTTACCTAATCATTACTTTTTAAAAAAAATTATTCATTACTGAAAACAGTTTTAATTTCGTCATAAGTAATAAATAATTTTAATTTAGTTATTATATATCAAGTCAAGTAAAGACTTGATCAAGTCTTCTTCGAGTCAACCCAACCCAACCCAACTGGACATCCAGTTGAGTCAAGTTTTAGTTTTTGAACTATGGTTGGGGCCCAGCACCCGATAATTCCTTGTAACTAGGATTAAAGGTTAGGTAGAGATGACTAGTTTCAGCAGCAGCAGTTTTGTTTGATGCTACCAGATCTTTGTAAGCACGTAGTGATGCCAGTCAAGGTCACATGAGAACGTCTATTTTGGCCATGATTGATTTACCAGTCAGTTGGACCCTGAGACCATTATATTGGCTGATATAACAACCAAATATCAATTTTCTTTTATTCATTGGTGATCTTTCAAACATCCATTATAGCTGATGTATTTGCCATCACGCCATAATATGCTGATACACTCATTTATACGAAAGTGAGTCACCTAGTCGGTATGGTAACTTAGCTTGAGGCCCCATCTTCCTCGCCAGTGTCACCTCTGTAGCATATCCATCTGGTGCACCCCACCATGAATATCTCCTGATGCAAAAATATGCAATTCGCACATTAGGAGGGCCACACCATCAAAATCAATGGGCTGTCGAAAGTCTGTTTGAATGTATAGGCCCATCTAATGAATGAATCAGCCCCATTCTCAAGATTAGTGGTCTTAGTGGTAGGTTGAAATTTTTTATGATTGTTAGAACACTAGACTTCAACCTTCCTCTTTTACAATGGCTCTTGGAACCGGCCATAGTGGACCCTTACATTGACACATGCACATGATAGCATGGTCCCACCCAATATTGGTCCCCGGTCCAATTATTATATGCATGCCTCAAAGGGCAAACAAGTAAAGTAGGATTGACATGGAGAGACTGTTGCTAGGCAAACATCTAAGCACAAAGGCACACAAATGTGCCAACATTAGACCAAAAGTGGAAAAAGAGGCGTGCTCAAGTTTTTAGCTGCAGTGAATAGCTGGAATGATGGGGACATCACGCACACATGCACACCCCCCCACGCACGTACGCAAGGAGGAGGAGGTACGTGCCCCACCATCGATATAGATCGATGACGACGTCCAAGGAGGCCTAGTTAGAGGACAGCGTTTTGGTTTGTTTGAGTGGACCCGATAGTCATGTGAATCCCACCATGGGTTCTAATGATCGTGGTCCACTATTCTAATTAATCTAATACTTTGATTTTTTGCTTATTATTGTTATTAAGAATATTATGGACGGTTTAGATTGCTTTAATTAGTTGTTATTTTTTATTACTTCATTTTCAAGTAATAGGTTGTGCACATAGCGCGAGTTTTTGGGTATAGGGTTTTATTATAAATAGACACCCCTTGTAGTCTTTTTTCTCATTAAAGATTAATAAACTTTCTCCGCTTTTTTTTTTTTTTTGCTCCTCTAAATTTCTAAGTTATGGAGATCCAATTGGGTTTGAAACTCTTCATTCCTCGAAGGGCTGACTACCCTGGCGCGAAGCTACACCTATCCCAAATCGCCCCATCTCTTACCTTCCATATTCATCTCCTCCTACAGTCATCTACACTTCAAATCCACCATTTATTGCAGCCGCTTTTCTCTATACAACAGATTTTTGGAATTTGGCCCTGCAGGGGGGCTGAAACTTCGGCGAAGCACCATGCACAGACCGTGTATTGAATTAGGCTGAAATTCAGGGGTTTTGTAGCCCACCCTTGGCCGACTAGCCCCAAGGAAGGAGATTTTGGGTTCGTGGGCCCCACACACGTGCATGCGGGATCACACGCACGTGCGTCTGGGCCATCGCTGCTGTCCACGTGTGTGGTATTTCTCTGGTTCATCTCTCTCCTATCTTTCACTCTTTTTTCACCCAAATCCCTAACCCTAACCCTAAATTATTCAAATCTCTAATTTTATGCCCTTTTTTCAAACTTAGGGTTCCTTGAATTGAAATTTGTGAATCCTTTGGATTGGAGAATTATTTTTGTGCATAGGTGGATGAATTTACCCTCCTTTAAATATTGTTTGGTCTATAATTTTGATTGATCCGGCCCTAGCATGTATAGGCCTGGACCCGCATAAGATTCCCCTTGACTGAATGCTTGAACTTTTGTGTGGGATGTAGAATTTTGTATAACTGTTTCTGAATTAGTGTAATCTAAAGCCTAAAAATCTTGCACATCATACTTGAATTTCATATCCTGCATCATGGGACCTATGATGCATGTTAGCCAAACACCACTCCCATACCAACACAATGATGCACAACTCTTTACTTGAGCTGAACCAGCACATTATCTGGAAATGGAAGTTTGGAAATAGTTGAGGTCTCTAGCATGCAATGTAAGACTAGCTCTTAAACTCAAGTTTCCCCATGCAAGCTTCACTAGTGGTGCTGAATGACACGCAAACACACCCTTACTCGTGAATTTGGACCTTCAACCATTTTCATTTTCAACTGTCCATTTGATTGGCATAGGTTGGACAGCCGTCAACCGATCAGTGTGAGATGTGCTCCATTCCTGTCCATAGTGGGGCCCATGATTTGGACGCTCTAGGTTAACATGCATAAGCCATGTCTATGGTTGGAAGTGTGCATGCATATGAGCTACATCCTTTCCTAGGGTATCATATAATTCCTCTAGATAAAAGGCCTTTCCGAAAAGAAGAACTCAACTTGTAGAGGCCATTAAGAAAGAGGAAAAAATAATAATAATCGAGTCTGTTATCCTGATAATTCACATCAGTCGAATGAAGTGTAGGATGGAAGTTGCCCAGTTTTGATCCATAACAGCAGTATGCTGCAGACCGGTCAACAGCCCAGTCAACATAGCACCCTAAGGCTGCAAAGGGGTGAAGGAGGCTGGCAGAAACCAGAATACCATCCAATGTGGAAACCATGACCTTAGCTGATGGTGGTTATCATCTAGTTCTTCCCTAAAGTCTAGACGCAAGTACACCAGCAGTATCATCAGCCTGTTCTGTAAATTTATATGCTTGTAGGTCTCTACATTGTATTTTCTTTGTATCCTTTTTGTCGAAAGGAAATCTTTGATCTTGGCCACTGTACCGAAGCTCGAAAGGAGTTTTAATCTTCAATGTACTATATGGTTCATTGCCTTGAACGAGATGATTCAAATACCAAGGGCCCATTTGGATGCAGTTCCTCAAAAGGAGGTTTCCAAGAAATGGTGGTTTCAAGCCTCTGCTTTTTCAGCGCTTTAGCACCTATTTTGTTGAGCAGAGACATGACAGGAGTTTGCAAAGTGCATCCAAACACATAAACAACTGTTTGGATAAAACAGTGTTTAGGCCTTAAACTTCCTTTGTGAGGGTGCATCCAGATGGCCCCAAAATCTGTTTTGTGCGCCCGCGCCCCCCCCCCCCCCCCCCCCCCCAAAAATTAAATAAATAAATAAATAATCTCTCTTGTAAAAGGGCAACAGCCATCGTTTTCTTTTTTCAATAATCCAACTGGCCTTACTGTTGTGTAACAGTAAGGGCCCTGGTTTCAATTAGCTTTCGCTTCTCCATCTGAAAATGCTTCTTCTTCTAACTCCTTATTTTGGTTCTATAAAACAGCAAATGACACTGATCAAAGCTCAAGCAGGGGTAAAGAACAACATGAGAAGGTTGAACAAGAGCATCATCCAGCAGGGGTCGAACCATGTCATGCATGTCATCCTCTTTGCGCTCTTTTGTTTCTTCGTGGTCTACTTCTTGTCCAAAATCTCCAGAAGATGATACATGGCTAGGTAGGGGCAAAGAAGCTTCTGAAGCAGCCAATTTGATCATTTAAGACAGCCACCCAACATTTGGTCTGACGCTGCAGCACGGGCTCCACTGTAAAGCCTTTTCCAACTGGAGCTACATGAAGGTGTTGTCAGGAAAGAGCTTCTCTTGTTCCATCTAATACTGCAATGACTGAGTATTATAATGTAATGTATTGGAACACATTGATACGAACAAAGATACTTGAGCTTAAACTTTCATTGCCAGTACTTGACTGTTGGAATATACATTTGATTCGATTGAGTTTAAGAATTTCAGATTTTAAATAGTAGAGATAATTTTTCCATCTTTGCAAATAGAGTTTGTAAAGTTAGAATTATCCTTCAATAAATATAGAAATAATACGGTTGTGTAAAATTACATGTCAGATGGATTTGCATGTGGTGGGCCACGGTGGCATTAAAGAGGAGCTAACCATTGGTTATAAGGTGTGGGGACCACCATCAACTAGGTTGGTGGGCAGTGGTTTTTTTATTCTTTCTAACCCACACACCCACACCACACGCTCACACGCCCACCCACACCACATGGCAACTGGATCCCTGGTCTCAGTGTTGAAACAGGAGTCCGTCTACCTCTGAGCCATGGAGTGGGCTGTGGGCATTTGGTTCTTAGGTGTGATCCCCACGCTTTGCAAGGTCAGCTCACTTTGAAATTCGGCATGGTTCATTCCCAATTTAAGGCATTTCCTCATGGGGAGGAGGAATGAGATGATCTGTAATTCTGTTCAGTAAGATGATTGCTTGATTGCCATACCGAGTAAGATAATCACCCGATTCGCCCAAGTTGGGCCGGTCATCAAGTGATCCGCCCCCCCTGCAGGATCAGTGGTTATGATGATAACTCAAACTGCAAAGAAGGGTATTCATGTCTTTGAACCACCCTTCAATCACGATGCAAGATTATGGGCGACAATGGACTGGGTTTGGCTAGCCCGGCTCAACACTATATAGGCTCAAGGTCCAAGTCCATGGATAAATAAATAGACATCCCTTCTTCAGCATGGGCCGCACATGGTGAAAGTTCCTAATCGATCTCTTCAACATGGGCTGCACATGGATAAATAGAAATTTAGAAAGAGAAAGCCAAGTTCTACGTGGAAGATATGATAATAGTATTAGCATTCAGGAAGAATAGAACAAATGTGTACATGGAGTCAGTCCACATCTCTACCTTCTACAGTACAAGCAATAAAAGAACACCATATCGTAAGGATCCTCGACTGGAAACAGTCTCTATATAAAAAAGCATCTATGAAAGTATTATATTGACAATCAGGGTGGCTAGCTGGATTCATTGGACCGTGTATCATGGTGACATGGGCCAGATCCTAATCTGGTCAATATAAAGCTCAGCCCTGCCTTATCAAGCCTAAAATCTAGGCCCTAGCCAGCACATGAGAATCCTAATTGAGCCAAAATCAGGATCGGATCAATGCCGAATAGCAACAATTCGTGAAATCTTAGAACCCTAAGAAGACAACCTTCTAATCCCCCTCTCTCCACATAAGAAAATAATTCCACCCGCCTTCAGTCCCAAATCTAAAAGACTACTAAATTTTCGCGTACTATATAAATGACTTTAAAAAGATATTAGATTTGAATTATATATTTGACATGGTATTGGAACATAGTTTTTATTTTAAGATATAATAGAAGACTGCTTGGATGCTTTTGGATTTGCCTCATTTTTGGTACAAGTCTTAACATGATCTAGCAAAACGGATGGACGGTGTGGATTTCTCACAAGCATCACCTTGGATCTGCGAAATCCACCTCCTCCTCGAGGAGGTCTCATTCCCACATCCGACTAGGTCTATCCAGCGGGTCTTGGCTCTGGGTCGTATAAGAGAATCTACAGACCCAGTCGGTGAAGGGATTAAATGTACATGTTGACACATACATTTTGCGTAGGCTAGCTAACTTACAAGTGTTTGAGCTACCGGAACAGCATTTGATTGCTATATCACGATTAAAATTAAACCCAGACCCAACCAGTTTTTTAAATCAGGTCGGGTACCCCCACGAATTTACGTTTCCCGATTAGGTGTGACAGAGATATACGAGTTAGAGAAAGGGTGCGAGAATCACGAGTGAATATGAAACATGTGAGCATGCCATACGTGTACGATTGATTTCAGGGGCTCCGGGCAGGAAAGGTGAGCGAGCATGGGTAGCAGTGCAGCCTAGCTGGTGAGGGAGGAAAGGTGGGGGGAGTCGAGAATAAAACGAGGGATATAAAGGCAGAAGAGCTGAGGTGCAGTGCCTGCATGTCGCGTTGCTGAATACATGGCATACATGGATTAGACCCGCGTATTTTTTGTGTCACAACGTAAGCTAGGCACAGTCGAAAAATCACCACTATTACTACGATGTGTATAGTATCCACTCCGTCCATTTGCGACAACCCATGGAAGGACGTGAGCCCTAAAATCATGCCCATCTCAAACTAAGTGGGACACACTACATGAAAGTGGGGATAGGGATGCCTACTATTGGAACCTTCTTAAGGACTACAGAAGTTTTGGATCATGCTGATATTTGGTTTTTCTCTCCCTGTGGGAGTCACAATGGTTCGATGTCAAACCAACATCATGGTAGCCTCAGACAGGCTCTGATGATAGGAGTCCCCATCCCTACTGGTCCCTGTGGTGTGGCCCACACGAATTTAGGATCAGCCTCATTTTTTCTCTACTGGCCTAACATGAGCTCATGCAAATGATGGATGGAGTGGATGTCACACACTACAGTGGGCCCCAGAGCAGTTTTTAGTAGCAGCTCGTTTATGACATGGCCGGCAGGGTCCTTGGTTCGATGGTCTGGGTCTGATAGAATCCCGACATTGTTAATTGCTAGACTTTCTTCCCACGGAATGCAAAGAAGCTCTTCCATTTTAAATACTACCCTAACACCTGAGTAATCCCAACCATTAGCACAGCAGCAGCAGCAAATCAAGCAAGGTTACTGAGAAACCACTGACCCTTGTCACTGTCCTCGCATGGGCAATCCTGCTTTCTTCTGGTCATGCAGCACTCGAATCCCAATAAGCAAATGCTCTCTTCAAATGGAAAGCCAACCTTGAAATCCAAGCCCTCCATTCATGGTCGATACCCAATAAAAGCAACAATTCAATTGGATTGGAATTTCGTGAGACTATACAACTGTGGAACTGCAATCGAGATAAGTTTATCAAATATGAGTTCGCCAGCCAAGCTCGATGCAGAAGCTTCTCTATCCTTTCCAAGTCTTTTTGGTTTCAATCCACGGAACCATCCCGGCCCACATCGGTACTCCTAAACTCTCATTCCTTTATCAGTCTATGCACCGGTTTTCAGCCCATTGTCACTTTCATTCCTTAGGGCCATTTGGATTGGAGTAAGTGGACGTAAATGAGCGGAGTTGGGAGTAAATGATAGTGTGTTTGGATATAAGTAAATGCACGTAAATGAAATTCTCTCTACCAAAGGGGATTTGGAAGCAAATAGGAGCTCCCTTGGTGAGTCACACGTATAAATAAAGGTGCCACCATGCACATGTCCACCATACACATGTCACACTAATAATACTCCAAAACAAGGCAAATATTGGCTACATCACTAAAATCACACCAAAAGAATAATCCAAATCAGCCAAAGGATGGCCATTTTAATGGACGGTTAAAAAATGTTGGCAAGTTCATGGCCTACCCTAAACTTGAAATTTCCTCATTTTTGGCTAATGTATATATTTAAATAGGTTTATTACAACCATTCTATTAAAGTTTGCATATGTACACTAAGTTGGGATATTCAAGCTGATTTGGCATATATTCTTGTGAATATATTGAAAAATTCAAATGCATTCCCATTCCTCCCATGCATTGCCATCCACATTGAATATTTTGATTTCAAAAGCATTTCATTTACTCCCGTCGAAACACAACTTTGCAAGCCATTTACCCCCAATTCATTTATCTCCAAATCAATTCCCCATTCACTTTCATTTACAAGCTCCCAATCGAGCTTAATCAAATATTTGCTGTGTGTAATGCATTTGGTCATATTAGCAAATGTATATTGTTGTACTATTAATATTATAGGTTGGACATTCTGATAAGCAAAGAGTTTCCAGTTTTTAGACTTTTAAACATAAGATGACATGCTAATTTCCATCATTGTGAATAGAAACATCAAAGTTACCTAAGGTTGTGTTTGGATGCACTGTTGAATTGAATCCCAATAACTACATCAATAAAGTGGAAGTGACTATAAAGAAATTACCCTTGCTAGTATTTTGGAGAGATTCGCCTCCCAAGTGTGATCATGTTACTTTCAAATTGGCTTGAGAGGTTAGATTGAAAGGAAGGAAACCACAATGAGGCTGGGAAAAAAAAACAGAGAAAGAATAAAAGAAACAGCAATTTGACACTACTCGCCACAGACAATGGGGAAGCATTGGGCTTGATTGAACTGCTTTGCAATTCGATAAGGGCCTGTTTGGCCAGCTGCATTAGGTGAGATTAAGGTGGATAGAATTGTAAAAGTTACAATAAATGCATGTGTAAGGTGTTGTCATGGATTGGGTTTAACCCATGCTTTCTAATACCATGTTTAGAATGCATGCATTAAAAAATAAATTTCAGGATTTACTTTCAAATTGCATTTGGATTGCACCTAAATGAAATAAAAACCTATCATCTGTGGGATTAATAATCTCATCTCACACTTTCCAACACAAGGCTCATTTTTCAAAGCCTTCAAAGTTAATTTTAATCCCATCTCACACTCCTTGTAAATATGCCATTCGGAATTTCAAAGTTGGATTAGTAATGCAATCCCATTTAATACAACTTAATACCACTGTCCAAACAGGCCCTAAGTGAATCCAATGCTGCACAAAATAAGATTTCTATAATGTGAAGCATGGAAATTTCCATCTCTTAGGAGCCTCATGTTGTCCAGCTAAAACGGGGAAATCAACTACATTGCCACCACAATGGGTGCTAAGAGGCATAAAAGCTGCTAATAAATGTAGCTATGGCAGTACCTAGAATGGCATGCACGGAAGGAACAACAGTGGATCGATGCAGATGTAACAACTAGCTACGGTGATGTATGCAAGGAAAAATTCCAACTCCCAAAAACCTCAATTTTGATCACAGACATCCAATATGGGGGAATCGTGATCTGGCCGTGGTCATGACACCATGGTTAAACAACCCATTGATTCCTATTCAACTGCTTCCACGCATGAATAAAAAACGATGTACTATGAGCATGAAGCCATGCATGATACTCGGCGTTAGTATTGACTTGTTGTCAACTGTAGGTGCCCCCTTCTGCTAAGATGGTGGGACTATAGGTGATCATTCGTTAATTAGTGGTCCCGACCAATTAAGATTTAAAATAAAAAAGGAGAAGAAGAATAACAACCCCTCATGTCCTGAAATTGGTCAACTCACCCATTTCCTCAGAGATTACCACTCGAATCTTCAGAAAGATGACTCAGGTCCATCCCAACTCTCACCACCACACATGGTGGCTGTATAGTGGATGAATCCAGATCATCTGATAGACCCTGCCATGGCCTGTGAACAGAAGAGGCAGCCAGGAATCAGTCTTGCCATGCGTGTTGTGGTGGAAAATCATGGGCCGTGATGGATTCATTGCAACAAACCCAGAACGTCTTCAGAGAAAAAGCCAACACTTAATCACTATGGTTAATCCCACGACCTTCATTTTCCTGAAGTTGGAAAAAATAAGGAAATAAAAAAACAGCCCTTCCTCTCCCACATGCTGCTGCAATTGAGATGGATTGAGGGCAATTGTTTCAATTTTCCAACATGATTTTGGTTGAAAGCTTGTTCCCTTTGCCAATTAAGTACATTAGTAAACCGAATTCCGAAATCCTTATTAGTATTGGGAGTAATTACATGTTTACAATTAGTCCCACACTGGAAGAACACAGATTCTGCATGTCTTCTATAAGGATAACATTTACCCTGTGCATTGTGTAGAGATTTTAGTTGGGCACTAGAGTGGCTCTTTAAGATTAAGGTACAAGGGTCATGCACGTGTGCCATGGCATGAGCACCCAAGATGGATGGAACTTGCCAAACATTGTTGGACTGTTCCTCTTTTTCATTTTATCATGATCATAAAAATCATATTGATTCTTGTTTTTCATTTCTGCTAGCAGAAATAACACATGATGCAGTAAGCAACACACAAACAGGCATTTCAAGCTTAAGCACTACCATGTTGACTTGCACGAGTATGATTTTGCTTGCCCTACACATGCCGGTGCCATACATGATGGAGCCAAGCCATGCCATTCATCATGTGGATCACATGTTGTATTGTGGCCCAAAAAGGTCCCAGGTCATCAGGTGGGCATGCATAGGCATCAAGTGTGGATTGTTGGTCAATTTCAACTCCATTTCTTGTACATGTGAGGTCCCATTACAGACCTTTTTGATTTTTATTTTTTTATTTTTTTTTTACCATTGAGAATCCATGGCTTCCCATGCCTGACTTATGATCCAAACCTAGCGGGCACACACAACTTGTGAGGAGAGTACAACACTGTAGTGGCAATTGAATCTCTTCATATTTTTAATATAACCAACCTTGCAAAACTGTGAGCCAACCCAATCTTCCTGGTGATCATTTATTCATCCAGCAGGCACCACTATAAATGGATGGAGCTATCATATAATGCTCGGATCTAGAGACTTCTTGAAGTTGTCTCCTCCACCTGTATGCTAGGGAAAAATAAGACAGCCCATCATAAATCCTGTTGCCAGAACCAAATAGAACTCCAATCACACTACACAAGATAATGAAACTTACTGTTCACAGAGTCCAATCAACGAGATTACAATCCTTCTGTAGCAGAAGCTGACGAAGTGACTCTGCCTTTTCCACACCGCCAGCATCCAAAAATGCATCAAAAAGTCTCTTACATGCAGTTACTTCAAAGTCCGGGTCACATTGCTTCCATTGATCGATAACTTCTTCTGCTTCTTTCAGCTGCCCGAGCATAACATGTGAAGACAGAATACATAAATAGTTTCTGCTGGTCATCTTCTGAGAGGTCATTCTCAGAGACTTCCATATTTCAAGAATCCTCTCTTTGTTTCCCAGACCAGTATAAAGAATAATAAGGAAGTCATAGGTTATCCATTCTCTCTGAGTAATCTTTTTGTCAGCTTCAACTGGAGCGTTCTTCGAATCTACAAGACAACCGGCAGTAATATATATGTTGGTCAATGTCATGTATGTTTTCCAACTTTCATTTGAATTGGAATCCCGGCCCATTTCTTCAAGAATCCTTGTTACGCCATCAATGTCAAGAGTAGCAGCACATGAGCTGATCCAAAGATTGTAAGTGAACAGATCTGGTGAAGCCCTCTGCCTTTTCAACTCTTCCATGACTAAAGAAACCTTATCCAGCTGTCCGGTTGACATATACAATGTCATCATTTCATTACATGCAAGCACACTTAAGGTGAGGCCTGATTCCTTGATTCTTTCAAAGAGCGCCTCAGCCTTTTCAGTCTGTTTTGCCGAAGCATATGAGTGGAGGAGTGCAGTGTAGGTCTCATTGGTTTTTGCAGTTGATGGAAGCCCTTCAAAATGTTCTTCAGCAGCGTTGGTACCAAAAACTTTAGTAATCAAGTCTACGCGGACTGCATGGTCATGGCCTGATACCTCAAATTCTTGATGAGTTACCATCCACTCTGATACCTGCAAACACTTGTTTTAGTTCAGTTTTGGCTAAAGTTTCAACTTTTATTTTCCAAGAATGGAATAACGAAAGGTTGTTTCTCGGGCATTGACATAGTTATAGGCATGTCATGCTTCATCTAACAAGAATGAAATGAGCAAATGATTGTACCTCAAATTCTTCAAATGTATGTAACATGCTTAGAATGAGACAGGTAAAGTGGTAGAATGTTTCTTACCAGATGGTATCAATTTTCTAACAGGTTAAGGAGGAGGAAGACGAAGAGGAGGATGTAGGTGAAAATTTTATAATTGCAAACAACATTAACAAATGAGTAAGCTGTAAGCCTAATAGGAGTTGAGCAATCAAAATCATCACAGTGTAAGACAGAAACAGGAAGAGCAGGTCATTTCACAGCTCAAAGAATATCTCAAGTTGAAATGTGGGATGCCCTGACACTTTTTTTCCCACCTATGACCACTTCATCTTACATTTGAAGAAACAAAAACTGTAGAGGGTCTTTTAGAACTGCATGATATAGTGAGTAGATATCTCATTTCACCAAACATTTCGTTTCTCAATATTAAAGGGTGAAAAGGAATTGGCTCATTTCTCAATATAGAAGGACAAACAAATCAGCTTTCTAATTTACTATGGAAGTTCCGTCAGTGAACCAACTTCCTAGTCATCTACACCAGAGGTTGTTGTTTGTATCACTATTTGCTATTCATTCAGACAAGCATAACCATTTCATCTTCATTAAACTGAATATTTGCAATTCAATTCATTTATGCATCCAAATGCAGCCTTGGTGAAGTGGAAATGATGAAATTGCAATTACCTTAGTCTTGTGAAATGCAGAGGGATAAGCTCAGAATCCCGAATATGCTATTTTCAAATAGACATAAACACGCATGCACACATGCACCCACACCCATGCCCACCCAGCCAATTTTTTAAAACCTGAACCTGACACCCACACATTTTTGTGGGCAGTTCAGTCCAAATACAGAACGACTGCAAGTCCAACCTGCTTAGCCTGTGGCCTCATGATGATGTTATAATTAACTAATCCTTTTTTAAGGCCAACAGAAACTTTATTAGAACCAGTGTTTTAAATATCGACGATATCAGCCGATATATCCCACAATATATCTTGTATCCCACATGTATGACACGAAACGCACAGCTGGTGCCGATATACCCCCACCTATTCGATCTGCTGAGCATTTTCGAGCCATGTTTTTCCTGTAAATCACATTGAACCAGTGTCAAATGGTTACAAATCTATGATTCTTCATGTTTTCCATGAAAAATTATGGATTTGGAACTTCGATTTTGAGATTTGGGGAGATGGTCAAGTTGTGAAAAATTGAGAAAAATCGAAAATTCTCAATTTCTCACAAATCAGTTGCAATCTTTGTATCCAAATACAAAACTAAACATGTATGTAACCTGATCTATGATTCTTCTTTTGCTTTTGAATGTATTGCTTGTATTTCTATAAATGTCTTCTTACGCTTATAAATTATATAAATAGACTTTGAATATACCTGCACCAATTCAGTTGGAAAGCACATATATTAGGACTCCATACAAAGGAAACCCCTATTATGTACCCTTTTATTTGTAATGTTTTGATTCCTAAGTGTGTATTGATGTCTTTTTCAACAATCCCTGAAATTTCATTGAAAAATTCGACCAATTTCCCCATGTTCCCAGGTTTCCCAACAACGATGATACATTATGCGATACAATCGATATATCCCATGTGATAACCAAAATGTATCCATATCCCAAGGGTGCGATACATTATGCGATAACGATATTTAAAACATTGATTAGAACTGAACAAAAGACATACATGAGATGAAAATGGAAGAAGGTGAGAATCATCCCACACACCCCATACCAAAATTTACACCATGATAACCCAGTTCCCTAGGAAATCTTCTCTTTTACACCCGTGAAATTATTGAGACCCGAAGCCCATGGAATAATTCTTCCCTTAGCTCTAATGAAAACAACCTCTGAAGGTTCCAATTTGTTGTTGAAAGTGCAGTTATTTGCTCTTTAAAAAATGATCACATCGCATCTAGCAATGAAACTGAAGAGAACTTTTCCTTTTGCCTTGGACCATTGAACCGGGCATGATAACATATATCAACAATTGAACCGGGCATGATCACATATATCAACAAGGGCCGGGTACCCTCTCCAAATCACAGAGGCAATCTCATAATGAATAGGAAGTGATTAACAGATTCCACATCTCAGTGTGTAACCACGTGTCTTTTAACATCTCCAGAAGTTTAGCTGAAAATTTCCACAAAAATTTCCTAAAGTTTCCCCCAATGTTTAGAGCAAAATGTGAAACTCCGTCATTAACAAAACATTCTTAAAGTTTCTGATACTCAAAGTTGCTAAAATTTCTCCAACATGCCGATATACTTCATGTCGCTTTTTAGACACGCAAAGTCTATGTTGGATAAGCTCAAAATGCTCAGGTGTTATTTCCTATGGAGGGGAAAAGAGTTGAGGAAAAGATTCCATCTCCTAGGATGGGACAAGGTGTGCAAACCTGTATCCGAAAGTGGGGCAGGCCTGAGGGTAATGGAGCATATGAACCAAGCTCTCTTGGGCAAATGGCTGTGGCGTTTTGCCTTGGAAAATAGTCTTTGGAGGTAGGTGTTGTTTCGAAATACAGTACCGGACCAGGGGTTTGGTGGACCAAAGAATCATTGACATATAAAGCCTTGGGTATGTGAAAAGCTATTCTTTCTTTGGCGCCAAAATTCAGACAAGGCACTTCCTTTGTGGTTAGTGATGGCTCCAGAATTCATTTTTGGGAAGACATGGATCAGTGACTGTACTCTTAAGGAGGCTTTCCCTTCCATGGCTGCCCTAGCCCCAGACATTAGCATACCGATAGCCTCTTGTTTTGAGAAGAGGGGAGACGAGATTGTTTGGTTGCCTCCTCGTTGAAGAGGCCTTTCAAACGAGGAGTTGGGGACGTTTTTATGTCTTCTAGAGAGGCTAAAAGATTCTTATGTTGGAGATTTGGAGGAAGACTCAGTAACATGGAATGCTCACAGTTCGGGGAGATTCTCCATTACATCGTTTTATAGACTCCTCAATCCTCCCTTGGATACCTATGGGCACAACTTTCAATTCTAGAAGTACGAAGTCCCCATAAAGGTAGCATTTTCATTTGGTTGGCTGAAAGGAATTGGATATTTCCGGTGGATAATCTCCGCAAGAGGGCTATGATGCTTCCTAATGTTTGTATTATGTGCTTGAGAGGCGCCGAGTCGGTGGACCATTTGTTCTTGCATTGTCCTTTTGAGAAGAATATTTGGGATAGGTTTCTTATGACTCTCAATGTCATGTGAGTGATGCCAGGCTCGCTTCCCTCTCACTTGGCTTCATGGCATGGTGGTGGTATAGATAGAGATGGTAAGGTGATTTGGCATCTAGCAGGATGGTGTCTGTGGGCTATATTGGGGGAGAGAAACATGCGATGCTTTGAAAATAAATCAGAGACGGAAGAAAGGATTTACCACAAGGTGGTGCGTTTGGTGGTGGATTGGTCTTCCGGGTTTAAGGACTTAGACACCTTTGTCATTTTAGCCTTTTTGGGGTTATAATTTTCTTTTTTCATTTTTTGTATTCTGTTTCGCTTTTTCGTGGTCTTTCTAATAAAACCAGTTACTTTTCAAATTAAAAAGTGCTAAACTTGTGCAAGATCGATATTTCAAATATTGTGTAGAAAAAAATAAAATAAAATTCCATCACCACATATCACCTGGGGAAGGAGAGGCAAATATTCCTATTTCAAGAATGCATTCAAGTAAATTCATCAATCTCATCCATGCGGTTTCTGCAGAAACACAGACGAAATCCCACTAATGGTTCCCAAAATAAAGCACTGAGAGACGGATGCAAAAGGTTCAGCACACCATGAAGATCACTTGACAAGAAAATTGAGGCTGATCCACTCGTTAGGTGAGTAGCACCCATACACTAACTCAAATCATTGGCTATCCACCGATTTTGATGGTGTGGCCCACCTGATGCGGATGGAGATGGAGCATGCATCCACCAATTCGATTGAGAATGAGATGATATTGGGACCCATCCATTATCATCGCATTCTCACTTTGGAGCATGATTTGCAGACAGGAGACTTAACAGCATCCCGCCGCCTTCACTCTACCAAATGTCTTGCTTCTGCAAAATGTGCCCGGCTAGAACTGCATTTCATTTCCTTCTCATTCTGGGGTATACCCAAACATGCCCTAAACCATCTTTTGCAAACTATGCTACAACCTGCAGTGAAGCAACAGAAAGCTTACGAAGTCAAATAGAATCGGGCCAAACCTCTAGCGCGTGCTTGTACCGCTGCAATCTCCTCAGCTCCTTAGCGATCTGCCGAAGCTCCGGAAGTGTCGCATCCTTCCCTTCACTCACCCAGCGCTGAAGCTGGGTGGTTGCGCTCCGCTTGGGGAATCTGAGGCGGAGGATCCTGCTCTTCAGATCGTCTTCTGCAGGGGCACCAAGTGGCTGAGATTCTTCGATGGGATTGAGATTCAATGCACCCGAAGAGAACGAGCGAGAGAGGGTTTTTGAGGAGGTGAGAAAGGGAGTGTGGGAGGAGCGAAGGTTCCTGCAGTTTCTAGGGCTTTGTTAGAGAAAATTCAAACAGATAGAAAAGAAAAAGAGAAGATGTGGAGGAATCTGGAGTTACCGTGCGAGAGTGAGGAAGAGGGAACGAATCGGCATCCCTCCTCAGCTTGGTTGCTGCTCTGCTTACATTTCCTTTCGTTACCCTTTGGGACGGTCGGTTTTGCATCGAGATAATGACCACTGTAGGCAAAACCTTATATCCAGCGGTTTTTATCGAAGAATACAAACTTAAGTTACCAAATTAGACTAGCACGTGCGGACAGTGACTTTGAGGACGAAACTACCCCTCCTTTTCAGTGCGAAGACGAGAGCCGACGCTCCTCCAACTGAGAGTTGTACGAACGGCTTAGGAGAGATCAAAGTTACATGGCCCCACAGCTATGTATTTATCATATCCACAACGTTCATCCATATTTCAAAATCATTTCGGAGCATTATCAAAAAAAAGAAAAATTCATATCCATAAATCAATGGACCACACCACAAAGAGCAGCGTGAAAATTGATTTTCACCGTTAGAAATTTTGTAAGGCTCCTCATAACATTTATTTTCCATCCAATCTATTCACGAGGTCACAAAGGCCTGGATGAAGAGGAAAAACAAATTCCATGATAATCCAAAACTTTTGTAACCCTTGAAAGGGTTTCAATGGTAGACATTCAATTCTCCATTACCTTTTACTGTGTGGTCCACTTGATAGCTAGATCTGTCTTATTTTTCATCTCAAGCCTTAATACAAGTTCACTGAATAGATGTACGGTTTGGATATAACATATACCTCATAATGGGACCCACAAAAATTATTGGGGATTACAACTAGGAAAAGGAAAAAAAAATGAAAAAGAAGACAGCGAGTTGGGGTTGACCGATTCAACTCGGTCGACCGGGTCAACTCGGTCGACCGGCCTATGGCTATGGATTATAACCGTAGTCAAAACTATAATGTTATGCACTTTTTTTATTTTTTATTTTTATTTTTTACATGGAGAACTTTATTGTACCTACATTTTTCTTTAATACATGTTTATATAAATATGTGTATATATTTTTCTCCTTTTTTTTTCATTTCTTTCTTTATTTATTTAACAAGAATATCTTCTAAACTAAAATTAGTTACTTGACGTACCACATATGATTTTGGGATAGGAGAAGCTATTTTAGCCAACCAACTTAGTTATTTTCCAAGATTCCATCAGGTTGATGGTCGAAAATACATTTCATTCACTTCACGATCAATTTCAATCACTTCATGGTCAAACTAAAAATTGAGCGAGGCAAATATGAAATTGAGTGAGTAAATTGAAAATTGAGCAGGACAAGGTATGAATTGAGTGAGGGAAGCTAAAAATTGACCGAGGTAACATAGGAGTTCAGCGAGGGAATCTAGAAATTGAGCGAGGTAACTTAGGATTTGAGCGAGGAAAGTTAGAAATTGAGCGAGGGAACCTAGAAATTGAGCGAGATTTAGGCTACGTTAAAATTGAGCGAGGAAACCTCGCTCAAATCCTAAGTTGTCTCGCTGAATTTCTACGTCGCATCGCTCAATTCCTAGGTTCCTTCGCTCAATTTATATATTGTCTCACTAGATTTCTAGCTTCCCTCGCACAATTCGCAGGCTGTCTCGCTCAATTCATATATTTTTCCAGATCATTTTATGGTATGAGACCAAAAATGAGATATATCCAGTTCTCAAGTGTACCACATTACAGGAAATAGTGTTGAATGAGCGTCAACCATTAGAAACCTTTAGAGGGCCCACTGTGATGTTTGTGAGAAATCCTCCTCGTCTAAGTTCATTCATAGGGTCAAAAAGACCTGGATGAAGAGGGAAAAAATTTTCATAATGATCTAAAACTTCTGTAACCCCTAAAAGGGTTTCAATGGTAGACGTTCAATTTCTCATTGCTTTTTACAGTGTGGTCCACTTGATAGTTAGATCTATCTTATTTTTCGTCTCAAGCCTTAATATGGGCTCGTAAAATATATAGATAGTTTGGATATAACACATACATCATGATGGGACCCACAAAAGTAACATAACAAAAAAAAAAAAAAAATTAATTTGCTCCGCTCAATTTTCAGTTTGCCCCGCTCAATTTCTAGTATACCCCACTCAATTTCTAGTTTGCCCCGCTCAATTTCGAGTTTACCCCACTCAATTGAGCAGGGCAAACTGAATTTTTTTTTTTCTTTTGTGGGTCCCATCATGATGTATGTGTTATATCCAAACCGTCCATATTTGAGCGGGGCAAACTGGAAATTGAGCGGGGCAAACTAAAAATTAAGCGGGGCAAACTAGAAATTGAGCGGGACAAACTGAAAATTTAGTTATATGTTTTGGTTTAGGTTTTGGTTTAGGTTTAGGTATAGGTTTAGGTTATAGGTTCTAGGTTAAAGGTTAAAGCTTTAAGAAATTGAGAATAGGTTAAGGTTTAGGTTTAAGGAATCGGGTTCAGGTTTGAGGTCGGATTTAGTTTGGGATTTCAAGTTTAGGTTTAGGTTAAGGAGTTGAGATTAGGATTAGGTGTAGGTTTAGGTTTAAGGATTTGAGAATACATTTAGGCTTTAGGTTTAGGTTTAAGTTTTAGGTTTAGGTTAAGGTTATAGGTTTAGGTTAGGTTTAGGTGTAGGTTATATGTAATAGCTTTGGGGAATTGAGAATAGGTTAAAGTTTAGGTTTAGGAAATCAAGTTCGAGTTCGAGATTGAGTTTAGGTTTGGATTTTCAAGTTTAGGTTTAGATTTAGGTTATAGGTTTTGAGATTTGATAATAGTTTTAGGTTATAAGTATAGGTTTAGGTTAGGTTATAGGTTAAGGTTTAAGGATTTGAGTTTAGGTTACGGAGTTGAGATTAGGATTAGGTGTAGGTTTAGGTTTAAGGATTTGAGAATACATTTAGGTTTTAGGTGTAGGTTTAGGTTAAGGTTATAGGTTTAGGTTAGGTTTAGGTGTAGGTAATAGGTAATAGGTTATAGGTTATAGCTTTATCCTAAAATCTAAACCTAAACCTTATCCTAAACCTATAACCTATAACTTAAACCACAACCAAAGCCCATAACCTAAACCCGAATCCATTATTAAATCCCAAAACCTATAACATAAACCTAACCTTAACCTAAACCTAAACTTATAACCTATAACCTTAACCAAAACATATAATCTAAACCCAAACCCATTCTCAAATCCCAAAACTTATAACCTAAACCTAAACCTAAACCTATAACCTATAACCTAAACAAAAACCAAAACCAAAATCTATAACCTAAACCCGAATCCATTCTCAAATCCCAAAACCTATAATCTAAACCAAAACTAAAACCTATAACTTAAACCCGAATCCATTCTCAAATCTCAAAACCTATAATCTAAACCTAAACCTAAACCTTATCCTAAACCTATAACCTATAACCTAAACCAAAACCAAAACCTATAACCTAAACCCGAACCCATTATCAAATCCCAAAACCTATAACCTAAACCTAACCTTAACTTAAACCTAAACCTATAACCTATAACCTTAACCAAAACCTATAACCTAAACCAATACTAAAACCTATAACCTAAACCCGAACCCATTCTCAAATCCCAAAACCTATAACCTATAACTTAAACAAAAACCTAAACCTAAACCTATAAGCTAAACCTGAACCCATTCTCAAATCCCAAAATCTATAACCTATCATTAAACCTTAACCTATAACTTAACCTAAAACTATTTCCAAATCTTAAAACCTATAACCTAAACCTAACTTTTCTCTAAACCTATAACCTAAACTCAATTTTCTAAAGCGAAACATACACTTAATCCTAATCTCAACTCTCTAACCTAAACTTAAAAACCCAAACCCAAACCCAAACATAAACCTTATCCTGGAAAGGGAGATGAAAATCAAATAGTGAAAAGGAAGAGAAAAAATGGACAGCAGTGAAAAGGAGGGGTATTTTCATCTTGGAATTGGGTCTCCGCACGTGGAGGTGTAAGTTGCAAAAGTAAGTTTGTATTCTTTCATAAAAACAGCTGGATAAAAGGTGGGCAAACTAGATTTTGACAGTGGGGTCAATTTCTAGTTTGCCCCGCTCAATTTCCAGTTTGCCCCGCTTAATTTCCAGTTTGCCCCGCTCATATATGGACGGTTTGGATATAACACAGACATCATAATGGGACCCACAAAAGCAACATAGTAAAAAAAAATAAAAAAATTTCATTTTACCCCGCTCAATTTCTAGTTTGCCCCGCTTAATTTCTAGTTTACCATGCTCAATTGAGCGGGGCAAATTGAAAATTGAGTGGGGCAAACTGAAATTTGAACGGGGCAAACTGATTTTATTTTTTTTTACTTTTGTGGGTCCCATCATGATGTATGTGTTATATCCAAATTGTCCATATATTTTACGAGCTCATATTAAGGCTTGAGACGAAAAATAAGATAGATCTAACTATCAAGTATACCACACTGTAAAAGGTAGTGGGGAATTGAACGTCTACCATTGAAACCCTTTTAGGGCTAAATGTATTCTGAAATCCCTAAACCTAAACCTTAACTTATTCTCAATTCCTTAAACCTTAACCTATAATCTAACCTTAACCTTAACCTAAATGTATTCTCAAATCCCTAAACCTAAACCTACACCTAATCCTAATATCAACTCCCTAACCTAAACCTAAACTTGAAAACCCAAACCTAAACCCGGTCCCGAACTCGATTTTCTAAACCTAAACCTTAACCTATTCTCAGTTCCCTAAACCTTAACATATAACCGACACTTATAACCTAAACTTAAAACCTAAATGTATTCTCAAATTCCTAAATCTAAACTTACACCTAATCCTAATATCAACTCCTTAACCTAAACCTAAACTTAAAAATCCAAACCTAAAGCCGGTCCCGAACTCGATTTCCTAAACTTAAACCTTAACCTATTCTCAGTTCCCTAAACCTTAACATATAACCGACACTTATAACCTAAACCTAAAACCTAAATGTATTCTCAAATCCTTAAACCTAAACTTACACCTAATCCTAATATCAATTCCTTAACCTAAACCTAAACTTAAAAATCCAAACCTAAACCCGGTCCCGAACCCGATTTCCTAAACCTAAACCTTAACCTATTCTCAGTTCCCTAAACCTTAACATATAACCGACACTTATAACATAAACCTAAAACTTAAATATATTCTCAAATCCCTAAACCTAAACATTAACCTAATCCTAATATCAACTCCTTAACCTAAACCTAAACTTGAAAACCCAAACCTAAACCCGGTCCTGAACCCGATTTTCTAAACCTAAACCTTAACTTATTCTCAGTTCCCTAAACCTTAACATATAACTGACACTTATAACTTAAACCTCAATTGAGCGGGGCAAACTAGAAATTGAGCGGGGCAAACTGAAATTATTTTTTTTTTACTTTTGTGGGTCCCATATGATGTATGTGTTATATCCAAACCGTCCATATATGAGCGGGGCAAATTGAAAATTGAGCGGGGCAAACTAAAAATTAAGCGGTGCAAATTGAAAATTGAGTGGGGCAAATATGAAAGCCCTAAAATAAAAGGTGGGCAAACTAGATATTGACAGTGGGGTCAATTTCATGTTTGCCCCACTCAATTTTCAGTTTACCCCGCTTAATTTTCAGTTTACCCCGCTCAATTTTCAATTTTTCTCGCTCATATATGGACGGTTTGGATATAAGACATACATCATGATGGGACCTACAAAAGTAAAAAAATATATATTTCAGTTGAGCGGGGCAAAACTAGAAATTGAGCGGGGCAAACTGAATTTATTTATTTTTTTTTCTATGTTGCTTTTGTGCGAGGGAAGTTAGAAATCCAGTGAGGCAACATATAAATTGAGCGAAGGAACCTAGGAATTGAGCGAGGCAACCTAGCAATTGAGCGATGCAACGTAGAAATTCAGCGAGGCAACTTAGGATTTGAGCAAGGGAACCTCGTTCAATTTCAACGTAACCTAAACCTCGCTCAATTTCTAGCTTCTCTCACTCAATTCATACCTTGTCCTGCTCAATTTTCAATTTACTCACTCAATTTCATATTTGTCTCGCTCAATTTCTAGTTTAACCATAAAGTAATTGAAATTGACCGTGAAGTGAATGAAATATATTTTCGACCATTGACCTGATGAAATCTTGAAAAATAAATAGGTTGGTTGGCTAAAATAGCTTCTCCAACCCCAAAATCATATGTGGTACGTCAAGTAACTAATTTTAGTTTAGAAGATATTCTTGTTAAATGAATAAAGAAATAAATGAAAAAAAAAGGAGAAAAATTTATATTTATACACACACACACACACACACATATTTATATAAACATATATTAAAGAAAAATGTAGGTACAATAAAGTTCTCCATGTAAAAAATAAAAAAGAAAAAAAGAAAAAAAATATGCAGAGCATTATAATTATGGCTACGGTTATAATCCGTAGCCATAGGCTGGTCGATCGGGTTGACCCGGTCGACCCCAACTTGCTGGCTTCTTTTTCTTTTTCTTTTTTTCCTTTTCCCTGTTGTAATCCCCACTGATTTTGGGGTTTTGGGATTTGAGAATGGGTTCGGGTTTAGGTTATAGGTTTTAGTTTTGGTTTAGGTTATAGGTTTTGGGATTTAAGAATAGGTTTGGGTTTAGGTTATAGGTTTTAGTTTTGGTTTAGGTTATAGGTTTTAGGATTTGAGAATGGGTTCGGGTTTAGGTTATAGATTTTAGTTTTGGTTTAGGTTATAGGTTTTGATTTAGGTTTTAGGTTTAGGTTTAGGTTTAGGTTTAGGTTTGGATTTGGGTTTTGGGATTTGAGAATGGGTTCGGATTTAGGTTATAGGTTTTGGTTTTGGTTTAAGTTATAGGTTTTGGGATTTGAGAATGGGTTCGGATTTAGATTATAGGTTTTGGTTTTGGTTTAGGTTATAGGTTTTGGTTAAGGTTATAGGTTATAGGTTTAGGATAAGGTTATAAGTTTTGAGATTTGAGAATAGTTTTAGGTTATTAGTATAGGTTTAGGTTAGGTTAGGTTATAGGTTTTGGGATTTGAGAATGGGTTCGGGTTTAGGTTATAGGTTATGGGATTTGAGAATGGATTCGAGTTTAGGTTATAGGTTTTGATTTTGGTTTTGGTTTAGGGATTTGAGTTTAGGTTATAGGTTTAGGTTTAGGTTTAGGTTTTAGGTTTAGGTTTAGGTTTAGGTTTAGGTTTGGGTTTGAGTTTTGGGATTTGTGAATGGGTTCGGGTTTAGGTTATAGGTTTTGGGATTTAAGAATGGGTTCGGGTTTAGGTTATATGTTTTAGGTTATAGGTTTTGGAATTTGAGAATGGGTTCGGGTTAGGTTATAGGTTTTGGTTTTGGTTTTGGTTAAAGGTTTTGAGATTTGAGAATGGAATCGGGTTTAGGTTATAAGTTTTCGTTTAGTTTTAGGTTATAGGTTATAGGTTTAGGTTTAGATTATAGGTTTAGGATAAGGTTATAGGTTTTGGGATTTGGAAAAAGTTTTAGGTTATTAGTATAGGTTTAGGATAAAGTTATAGGTTTTGGAATTTGAGAATGGGTTCGGGTTTAGGTTATAGGTTTTGGTTATGGTTTTGGTTTAGGTTATAGGTTTTAGGATTTGAGAATGGGTTCGGATTTAGGTCTTAGGTTTTGGTTTTGGTTTAGGTTATGGGTTAGAGGTTTAGGATAAGGTTTTAGGTTTAGGTTATAGGTTTTTGGAATATTTGAGAATGGGTTCGGGTTTAGGTTATAGATTTTGGTTATGATTTTGGTTTAGGTTATAGGTTTTAGGATTTGAGAATGGGTTCGGGTTTAGGTCTTAAGTTTTGGTTTAGGTTATAGGTTTTGGTTTAGGTTATAGGTTATAGGTTTAGGATAAGGTTTAGGTTTAGGTTATAGATTTTTGGATTTGAGAATGGGTTCGGGTTTAGGTTATAGGTTTTGGTTATGATTTTGGTTTAGGTTATAGGTTTTAGGATTTGAGAATCGGTTCGGGTTTAGGTTATAGGTTTTGGTTTTGATTTTGGTTTTGGTTATGGGTTTTGATTTAGGTTATAGGTTTTTGGATTTGAGAATGGGTTTGGGTTTAGGTTATAGGTTTTGGTTTAGGTTATAGATTTTAGGATTTGAGAATCGGTTCGAGTTTAGGTTATAGGTTTTGGTTTTGGTTTTGGTTTTGGTTATAGGTTTTGGATTTTAGAACGGGTTCGGGTTTAGGTTTAGGTTTAGGTTATAGGTTTTGGGATTTGAGAATGGGTTCGGGTTTAAGTCATAGGTTTTGGTTTTAGTTTAGGTTATAGGTTTTGGGATTTGAGAATGGGTTCGGGTTTAGGTCATAGGTTTTGGGATTTGAGAATGGGTTTGGGTTTAGGTCATAGGTTTTGGTTTCGGTTTAGGTTATAGGTTTTGGGATTGGAAAATGGGTCGGGTTTAGGTCTTAGGTTTTGGTTTTGGTTTAGGTTTTGGTTATAGGTTTAGGATAAGGTTTAGGTTTATGTTATACGTTTTTGGATTTTAGAATGGGTTCGGGTTTAGGTTATAGGTTTTGGTTATGGTTTTGGTTTAGGTTATAAGTTATAGGTTTAGGATAAGGTTTAGGTTTAGCTTTTAGGTTTTAGGATTTGATAATGGGTTCAGGTTTAGGTTATAGGTTTTGGTTATGGTTTTAATTTTGGTGATAGACTTTGGGATTTGAGAATGGGTTCGGGTTTAGGTCATAGGTTTTGGTTTTGGTTTAGGTTATAGGTTTTGGGATTTGAGAATGGGTTTGGGTTTAGGTTATATGTTTTGGTTTTAGTTTAGGTTATAGGTTTTTGAGTTTGAGAATCGGTTCGAGTTTAGGTTAAGGGTATGGTACCTGCAAATATAAATATAAACATGGCCTATCCAAATAGTCAGGCCCTTCCAATGCCGTCCATAGGAAATGAACACCTTCATCATGGTCATAATAGCAGTTCTCACCTTCTAGGGACCCCTGCTCATCTGGATAGCTCCGACGCACATCCGGGTCTGCTCCATTAATTTCGAGCAAATACATAAACACGGTCTGTCCAAATGGTTAGGCCCCTCCAATATCGTCCATAGGAAATGGACAGTTTCATCATGATCATAACAACGGTTCCCACCTTCCAGGGACCCCCACTTTTCCGGATAGCTCCGACGTACATCCGGGTCTGCTCCATCAATTTCGAGCAAATACATAAATACGGCCTGTCCAAATGGTTAGGCCACTCCAATCATGTGCATTCTTGACAAGAGATGTACCAAATGCTTGAATCTGAAATATGCAGCTCTAATCCTCCCACATGCAACATCCACCTGAAAGAATGTGCATAACCGTCATGCTTGAGTAATTAATACAGGAACTGCACCATGACCATGTCAGTGACATGAGAAGTTAATTGATGAAGGTAACAATGCTTACTGTGCTTAATAAGAAATCATGTATTTCACTAACACATCCATAAAACATTTGAATGTATCTGGGAAGTATTCCAACGGTTCAGTTCGCTGATACATGGCCCAAATGACCAAGTATTGCATTGCTAGTCTACACAGGCCCATTTGGAGGAGAAAATCAACTATGAAGCAGCCAATTGTATGGTAGAACACAGAACATCTTATATGATTTCAAGCACTAACAACAAAGTGAAGTTCCCATTGTACCATTCCACAACCTCTTTGATCCACAATTTCCAAATGATCAAGAATAGAGCGAGGAAAGAAAACAACATCATTAGCTGAATTATGGGTTGTTGGAAAACATTATTGAAGATTTTGGGATGTTTGATGCATTTTTCGATTTTAGGCTAAATCTTTGGAGATTGTTATTATCTTAAATAAACTAGATTGATCTGAAATCAATACAATAGTTGGGAGATCTTCATTATATCTTCATGGGCATTGTCTTTTAGGATCTATAAAAGGGGGTGGTGTAGGAGGTGTGGCTAAAAACAACTTAGGATTTGAGTGAGGCAACGTAGGATTTAAGCGAGGAAACTTAGAAATTGAGCGAGGGAACCTAGAAATTGAGCGAGGCAACGTAGAAATTTAGCAAGGTAACCTAAGAATTGAGCGAGGGAAGCTAGAAATTGAGCGAGACAACCTAGGATTTGAGCGAGGCAACTTAAGATTTAAGCGAGGAAAGCTAGAAATTGAGCAAGGGAACTTATAAATTGAGCGAGGCAACATAGAAATTGAGCAAGGCAACCTAAAAATTAAGCGAGGCAACGTAGGAATAGAGCGAGGTAACCTACGAATTGAGCGAGGGAAGCTAGGATTTGACCGAGGAATGCTAGAAATTGAGCGAGGGAACCTAGAAATTGAGTAAGGCAACCTAGGATTTGAGCGAGGGAACCTAGGATTTGAGCGAGGGAACCTAGAAATTGAGCGAGATAACCTAGGAATTGAGTTAGGGAAGCTAGGATTTGAGCGAGACAACCTAGGATTGAGCGAGGAATGCTAAAAATTGAGTGAGGGAACCTAAAAATTGAGCGAGGCAACCTAGGAATTGAGCGAGGCAAAGTAGGAATTGAGCGAGGAATCCTAGGATTTGAGCGAGGGAAGCTAGAAATTGAGCCAGACAACCTAGGATTTGAGCGAGGAAAGCTAGAAATTGAGCGAGGGAACCTAGAAATTGATCGAGGCAACCTAAGAATTGAGCGAGGCAACGTAGAAATTTATGGAGGTAACTTAAGAATTGAGCGAGGGAAGCTAGAAATTGAGCCAGACAACCTAGGATTTGAGCAAGGTAACCTAAGATTTGAGCGAGGAATCTTCGGATTTGAGCGAGGAAACCTAGAAATTGAACGAGGCAACTTAGGATTTGAGCGAGGTAACCTAGGATTTGAATGAGGAAAGCTAGAAATTGAGCGAGGGAACCTAGAACTTGATCGAGGCAACCCAGGAATTGAGTGAGGCAACGTAGGAATTTAGCGAGGTAACCTAAGAATTGAACGAGGGAAGCTAGAAATTGAGCGAGACAACCTAGGATTTGAGCGAGGCAACCTAGGATTTGAGCGAGGAATGCTAGAAATTGAGCGAGGGAACCTAGAAATTGAACGAGGCAACGTACGAATTGAGCGAGGCAACATAGCAATTAAGCGAGGCAACATAGGAATTTAACGAGGTAACCTAGGAATTGAGGAAGGGAAGCTAAGATTTGAGCGAGGCAACCTAGGAATTGAGCGAGGTAACGTAGGAATTGAGCGAGGAATCCTAAGATTTAAGTGAGGGAAGCTATAAATTGAGTGAGACAACTTAGGATTTGAGCGAGGTAACCTATGATTTGAGCAAGGAAAGCTAGAAATTGAGCAAGGGAACCTAGAAATTGATCGAGGCAACCTAGGAATTGAGCGAGGCAACGTATGAATTTAGCGAGGTAACCTAAGAAGTGAGCGAGGGAAGCAATAAATTGAGCGAGGGAACCTATAAATTGAGCGAGGCAACGTAGAAATTGAGCGAGGCAACGTAGGAATTGAGCGAGACAACCTAGGAATTGAGCAAGAGAAGCTAGGATTTGAGCGAGGTAACCTAGGATTTGAGCGAGGGATGCTAGAAATTGAGCGAGGGAACCTAGAAATTGAGCGAGGGAATGTAGGAATTGAGCGAGGCAACGTAGGAATTGAGCGAAAAATCCTAAGATTTGAGCGAGGGAAGCTAGAAATTGAGTGAGGCAACCTAAGATTTGAGTGAGGTAACCTAGAAATTGAGCGAGGCAACCTAGGAATTGAGCGAGGCAACCTATGAATTGAGCGGGACAATGTAGGAATTCAACGAGGTAACTTAGGAATTGAGCGAGGGAAGCTAGGATTTAAGCGAGGCAACCTAGGATTTGAGTGAGGAATGCTAGAAATTGAGCAAGACAACCTAAAAATTGAGCGAGGGAAGCTAGAAATTGAGCGAGGCAACCTAGGATTTGAGTGAGGTAACCTAGGATTTGAGCGAGGAAAGCTAGAAATTGAGCGAGGGAACCTAGAAATTGATCGAGGCAACCTAGAAATTGAGCGAGGCAACCTAAGAATTGAGCAAGGGAAGCTAGAAATTGAGCGAGACAACCTATGATTTGAGTATGACAAACTAGGATTTGAGCGAGGCAAACTAGGATTTGAGCGAGGAATGCTAGAAATTGAGCGAGAGAACCTAGAAATTGAGCGAAGCAACGTAAGAATTAAGCGAGACAACCTAAGAATTAAGCGAGGCAACATAGGAATTTAACGAGGTAACCTAGGAATTGAGCGAGGAAAACTAGGAATTGCGCGAGGCAACCTAGGATTTGAGTGAGGGAACCTAGAAATTGAGCGAGGCAACCTAGGAATTGAGCAAGGAATCCTAGGATTTGAGCGAGGAAAGCTAGAAATTGAGCGAAGCAACCTAGGATTTGAGCGAGGTAACCTAGGATTTGAGCGAGGAAAGCTATAAATTAAGCGAGGGAACCTATAAATTGATCGAGGCAACCTAGGAATTGAGCGAGACAACGTAGGAATTTAGCGAGGCAACCTAAGAATTGAGCGGGGGAAGCTAGAAATTGAGCGAGACAACCTAGGATTTGAGCGAGGAATGCTAGAAATTGAGTGTGGCAACGTAGGAATTGAACAAGGCAACCTAGGAATTAAGCGAGGCAACATAGGAATTTAACGAGGTAACCTAGGAATTGAGCGAGGGAAACTAGGATTTGAGTGAGGCAACCTAGGATTTGAGCGAGGAATGCTAGAAATTGAATGAGGGAACCTAGAAATTGAGCGAGGCAATGTAGGAATTGAGTGAGGCAACCTAAGAATTGAGCGAGGGAAGCTAGGATTTTAGCGAGGCAACCTAGGATTTGAGCGAGGAATGCTAGAAATTGAGCGAGGGAACCTAGAAATTGAGCGAGACAACCTAGGAATTGAGTGAGGCAACGTAGGAATTGAGCGAAAAATCTTAAGATTTGAGTAAGGGAACCTAGAAATTGAGCGAGGCAACCTAGGATTTGAGCGAGGTAACCTAGGATTTGAGCGAGGAAAGCTAGAAATTGAGCGAGGGAACCTATAAATTGAGCGAGACAACCTAGGAATTGAGTGAGGCAACATAGGAATTCAGCAGGGTAACCTAGGAATTGAGCGAGGGAAGCTAGAAATTGAGCGAGGCAACCTAGCATTTGAGTGAGGCAACCTAGGATTTGAGCGATGAAAGCTAGAAATTAAGCGAGGGAACCTAGAAATTGAGCAAGACAACCTAGGAATTGAGCGAGGCAACGTAGGAATTTAACAAGGTAACCTAAGAATTGAGCGAGAGAAGCTAGAAATTGAGCGAGACAACTTAGAATTTGAACGAGGCAACCTAGGATTTAAGCGAGGAAAGCTAGGAATTGAGCGAGGCAACCTAGGAATTGAGCAAGGCAACGTAGGAATTGAGCGAGGCAACCTAGGAATTGAGCAAGGTAACGTAGGAATTCAATGAGGTAACCTAGGAATTGAGCAAGGCAACGTAGGAATTCAACGAGGTAACCTAGGAATTGAGCGAGGGAAGCTAGGATTTGAGCGAGGCAACCTAGGATTTGAGCGAGGAATGCTAGAAATTGAGCGAGGGAACTTAGGAATTGAGTAAGGGAAGCTAGAAATTAAGCGATGCAACCTAGAAATTAAGCGAGACAACGTAGGGATTGAGCGAAAGAAGCTAGGAATTGAGTGAGGCAACGTAGAAATTCAGCAAGAAATTCTGAAAATTGAGCAAGGGAACTAAGAAATTCAGCAAGGCAACCTAGGATTTGATCGAGGCGAGGGAAGCTACAAATTGTGCGAGGAAACCTAGAAATTGAGCGAGACAACCTACGAATTGAGCGAAGAAGCTAGAAATTGATCGAGGCAACCTAGGATTTAAGCGAGGGAACATCGAAATTGGAGCGAGGCAACTTAGGAATTGAGCGAGGGAACTTAGAAATTGAGCGAGGGAAGCTAGAAATAGAGCGAGAGAAGCTAGAAATTGAGAAAGACGAGCGAGGCAACGTAAAAATTGGAGCGAGGGAAGCTAGAAATAGAGCGAGAGAAGCTACAAATTGAGAAAGACGAGCGAGGCAACGTAGAAATTGGAGCGAGGGAACCTAAGAGTTGAGCAAGGCAACGAAAAAATTCAACGAGGTAACCGAGAAATTGATCAAGGGAAACATCAATTTGAGCGAGGCAAGCTTGAAATTGGATGAGGCTAACATGAATTGGAATGAACTTTAAATGTAATTGACCTAGCCTAACAATTTTCTTTGTTGAATTTGACCGATTAGTTAATGAAATTGACCAAGATTTACATGAAATTCTATTCGGTGAATTTATCGAGCAATTAATGAAATTGACCGAGCGGTTCATAAAATTTTCAGTACACACTTATAGTGCTGAGTTAACTAAGTTGGGCACACCCAGATCCATAGCTCAATTAGCAGACTGAGTAGAGATACCTCATGTGAACACTTGGGGTCCTGGTATCGATTCCTAGCGGGGGTGGCTAACATGGAGTGTGTGTATTGACATGGTGTGTACTAACAAGCTAACCTCAATAAATCAAAACAAAAAATTTAATAGTAAAATATAAAAAAATAAAAAATAAAAATATATTGAGTTGGGCCCACCTTGAATGTTTATGGACTATCCATGACGTTCAACCATTTTTCCATCTAAAGCAAGGGTTTCAGCCCAAAATGGTTGCATATTGAAATATCAAGTGGATCACAGCACAGGAAACAATGTTTCCACCCTAGAAACCTTGTTATGCCCTTACAATGATGTTTTACTTGTAATCCATCGTGTTCATGGGATGATTTTTGCATGGATGAACCGAAAACAAGATGCGAGCTTCATTCGGCATTTCAATAGCCCACAAAAAATTTACCCCGTTTAGGTAAATATACATCATACCTGTCATGCATACTTTTTTCGTGGAGGGACCATTTTCAGGAAAAATGAGATAATGTTGATGAATAGAGTAGGTGGGATCCAGCTAGAGCGTGGTGCGATCCAAGCAACAGATGTAGCGGTGGAGTTTTCGTCCTTGGTTTTTTTTTTTTAATGGGGAGAGAGGAGAGAGGGAGAAGAAAAGCAACGGCAGTAAAAAGGAGGGGCAGTTCTGTTCTTAAAGCCGCTGTCCGCACGTGCTAGTCTAACTTGGTAACTTAAGTTTGTATTCCTCGATAAAAACTGCTGGGTAAAAGGTTTTGTCTACAGTGGTCATTTTCTCGTTTGGCATCTGGGGAGTAATGTAATAATACTCCAGCGGAGTATAACACTTGATACGCATGCACTCGGAAAGTGTACACGTGCTCACGTAGAAGAAATACTCTCCCCAAAACATATTGGTCGGATGGAAACGGATTGGCTACTGCCCCTGCCAGCTGATGGTCGGTGCTATGTCGGCCCACCATAATGTACGTGTTTCATTCATTCCATAATGTACGTGTTTCATTCATTCTGTTCATCCATTTTTACATATCATTTTATGATTTGATCCCAAAATGAGAGGGATGTAAATCTTAGGTGGACCACACCATATGAAAACAATGGTGATTGGATATCCACCATTAAAATCCTCGTAAAGCCTACTATACTGTTTATTTGATATCCAATATGTTGATTAGGTCATACACGCCCAAACAAAGGGAAAAAACAGAAATCAGGTTGATCCAAAACTTTTATGCCCTAAAATGTTTTTAATGGTCGACGCTCATTCAGCACTGTTTCCTGTAATGTGATCCATTTGAAATAGGAATGTGCCTAATTTTTGGTCTAATACCTTAAAATGATCTGTAAAAATAGATGAACGGAATGGATAAAACACATATATCATGGTGGGGCCGACGGAGCACCGACCACCAGCCATTGGATGGTGTCAGGGAGTAGCCAATCCGTTTCCTGGTTAGACACTCGTCGTTGAAACGGAGCCGTTGGATATTTTCACTCCTCAAAGTTCAGTAAACGTCCAGCAATCGAGCAGTCAGATGCCTGACAAGCTTAATTTTTGGTTTAGTAATACAGGCTCAAACTCGTAGTTTTTAAAGATTTAGTTTGAATTATTTGCATGCGTGTGCAATTCTAGGAGTATATCATGCGTGCTGTCATCTCTCAACGCTACACGTGGCTTTTCCATTGCTACAGATGGCTCTTTGATCGGTGATCCAAATGACGAGTTGACATCTGCTAATTAAATCTTGGCTCTTTGTTTGGCTACCTTAAAATTTAAAATTAGCTATATATAAATTCAATTTTCCAAAACATGATTTCTGTAGATCTTATTTTTTCAGTGATGTTTGGCAATTAAGATCAACCACTGTAACTTGCCGGTCAGATTTTCCGCTAAAATGTCAAGGCTTGTTTGGATTCACGAAAGCATTTAAAAAGTTCGGTTTTTGGTTCTTGAGAATCTAAGAAGCTGGTAAGATAAGAAATGAAACACCATTTCAATGAGAAAGTTCCTTTAAAAATTTTTGTTAATTTGAATTCAAATATTTGAAAAATTAAATTTTAATAAATTTATATTCCAAGGCAAAAGGTGACATGTGTACCAAAGATGATTTGTTTTGTGTGTCACATTGTCATGTTGTAGACACCTTACTCAGGCTACATCTTGAGAAGATTAAAACCGTTCGTAAACCATGATTATACATTTAACCAAAACTCAATCTCATCCTAAACCGAACACTAACCTAAAGTCCCCAGTCCACAAACCTAAAACCATGATACAAACCGTTCAACACACATGCAGACCCACCTATACCTTATACCCTGACCAGGATCCCCTTAACCCGAGCCAGAACCCACTTTTCTAAGCCGAAAATTCTAAAAGGAGATTTTCAGGTGAACACGCATAACGCACAAAGCCCGCATGTGTGAGCCGCAGCCCGAATCAGGCCCAGGCGACTGCCGCCTGCAGTACTTCGAGTGCCGCCCCTCGCGGCCCGCGTGTGGACAACTGTTCTAGCGTACAAAAGTCAACTTTCCTTCAAAATTACCCCTCATCCTTCACTATTTACCTTTTTACCACCCCCTATACCCAATGAGAGAGTGTTATGTGACATTCCTCTCTCTACAACCAACCAAAGCTTGCCACATCATCTTTTACCCCCCCCCCCCCCCAAAAAAAAAAAAAAAAAACCTAAAATTACCACAAGACCATTGGAGAAGGCTATAAATAGCCCTCTCCTCTTCACATTTTCCACACACCAAAACATCAAGAAGAAGATTCATTCTTCACTTACAAAAGGAGAGTAAGGGGGAGAGTGAGGAGGTGCTTCAAAGCCTCGAAGTCAAGATTTTTCAGCCACATTCTTAGCCCACTATCTTGCCTTTTAGCCATCTAAACCTCCCAACCTAGTCGAGTTGATCATGGTTCAACCCACGTCCTAGCTTACTCAAGATCAAGCCAATGATCCATTTACATACAAGCCTCTATTATAACATCTACTCCCTTCTCAACCCCCTACTTCTCTAAATCTCTAGTAAACGTATGCTCTGTGGCCTATCGTACATCGGATCTTGTCACATTAGAAATTTATAGTGATTTAGTCATTTTTTAAATATTTGTATAAGCATCATCACATCCGCCTTCTAGGTGCACCGTTGGACGTATGCTCTGTGACCTATCAAAACTTCGGATATTGTCGCATCAGAAATCCATGTATGTGCCTAGTCCTATCTCAACCACATCATCCATCTCTTGAGATTGTTTTGCCACACAAGGTAGAGACCGTACATTTGTATGGGCAGAGAGGGTGCATAACACCATCCCTCTTTATAACCGAGGTCATAAATTAGGAGTCAATTTAAGGTAGGAAAATTTTCCTCACCTTACGTATTTCGTGGTTCTAATCAACCATGAAATTTTGAGATTTTTCAGCTAGTGGCGACTCCAACATCCATACTCAGCTTATCACCCACTAATCACCATTACAAATATAAAAACCAGCGTGGGCATTGATTTTCAGTGTCTACACATACCCATAGAAATATTAAGAATGACACATGCTACAAACATATATATGATGTTTTAAGGACAATAGTGGTATTTACTACACATGTTGCATATTAATATATGTGAAGTGCTTGGATATGGATACTTGTATGCGTGGGTTTTCTTATCTCTTACGGGACATTATACATTTTTAGGAACTAAAATGGAAATATAAATGGTGGTTTTAAGCAATTAAAAAACTAGAAAATGCGAATATCAGTTTTATGAAAATTGTGTTTTTAAAATTTATATTTCAATGAATCCAAGATTATATAATTATAGTGTGAGTTAAGTCATAAAAAATGACAATCATTAAAAAGAAATATAAATTTTTTTAATTTATAAAATTAGTGAGGCCCAAGTATGTTAATAAAAACTTAATATTATTTTATTATTAGGAGAAGATTATCTTACAATGGGCTCAACATAATATTTATATGCATATATCATATTAAAATGTATGAGAACATTAAATTGACGATACCCAATTGTCTTATCAATTATATCACAAAATAATTTTATGAATCAAAGTATCAAAATTCAGACTCGCAAACGCATTTCAAATTACAAGATCCTGAAAATCCATGCGGGGAAGGAGAGCCGAAAATCTAGGATTTCAATTCATACTCGAAACGAAAATGTTTCTTGGATTTCAATTCATAGTCGAAACGAAAATGTTTCTTCGCGCGAGTTGCATTCGGATTTCTCGTGTGTAGGGTTTTAGCGCGCTCGCAAGCAGGAAACCACCGAACAGAGCGCCCATCAGCTCCCACCGGAAAATGTGAAACATATGTACGCTTCTGCCCCCTTTCTCCTCGTTCAATCCTCCCATCCGTTCGATCATTTCCCAAAACATCGTCGCGCGAAGAAAAGGAGAAGATTCACCTCATCCCCCGGCGACCTTCCATCCCATCGTCTCTCCGAGACCGTTCGATGTTCTTCAACCTTGGACGCAGTCGAATCCCTACCAAGATAGCCACGTTTCGTTCCGCCGCGAATGGGCAGATTCAATCGCCTAGGGTTTACCTCAAATTCGCTGTTGCAGTTCCGTCGCCATTTCCTTTCCGTCTCTGAATTCCGCCTCGAACAATGCAGGAATGGGCAGGTCACGTCCTTGCTG
Source organism: Magnolia kwangsiensis (assembly GCA_037074715.1). Classification (NCBI taxonomy): domain Eukaryota; kingdom Viridiplantae; phylum Streptophyta; class Magnoliopsida; order Magnoliales; family Magnoliaceae; genus Magnolia; species Magnolia kwangsiensis. The sequence continues at coordinate 14,551,843 of CM073572.1, read as the reverse complement.
CGGTCGATGTCACATAGACCAAGTAATTCTCTAGCCCTCTTACTTTTAACTGCTTAGCCGTTATTCAGTTCATTTAAATCACCAACTCGCCATTAAATTCTCCCTGTCTGCCAGTATTACCCAGCTACAATGTCGATTTTATCGGAAGAGCTTCCATTTTTCCTTCATCCAGGCGGTGTTTTCATGCTACAGGTATTTATATAATTTCGAGATTGTTTTTGGTTTCGATTCTGTTGGATTTCAACAGTCAAGGATTTATTACATGCTTACATTGTTTTGCAGGATTTCGCTATGCTACGGAACGGGACTTGTATGAAGTTCTCGGTATACCAAAAGACGCTAACCGCGATGATATCAAGAAAGCTTTTCATGCAGTAAGTAATACATCCTGGACATGGCCTTCCCTTTATATATATATATATATATGCATTCTTTCTTTTTACAGTTGAAATGGTTCATAGCTGATATTTATTCGTATGATACACTACCTGTGTGTATACGAACTTTCATTCTGAAAAGTGGGGCCCATGTTTTGGTAATTTTGTATGGAGCATGCTTTAGAAGTCTCCCGAATTGCAAGATCCTAGAGAAGGATCATTGGACTCCTTGTCTGCTGATTGTGGATTGGTGCTGTCTTTTCTTTCTTAACTGCCTATTCATAGTCTATAATGTTATGATCTCTCATTGAGGACTGTGGGATGCAACATCCCAATTGTCTGGATTACCCAAGCATGTGCCCCAGTTGTCAGAATGGAAGAGCTGCATATATTGTGCAAAGCTTTGGCTCATGTGTCTTGTTATTCATCTTTATTCAAAGCAATGGCATTGGAAGCGTTCTCAACTGGGCCATGTGATGTTTCATTAAAATACTATCATGCACTACTGTCATTCCATCATTCACCCATTGAGCATGCCTGTAATTAGTAATATAAACAGTGATGTTATCCTGTCAATGGAAGGATTGCCCTTTTTCCTTTTGGCTCATTATTGCAACGCTTGCTTCTTGCGACCGTTCCTGCTTGCATTACTACCAAGTACCCACCAAACTGAATCACAACCTGGACGGTTTTTAAATCTTGTAGGGCGAACATGAAGTTTCAGAAAAGTGATCCCTGTCAACAGTTTGCACTGACGGAGGACAAATTGTCATGTTGATCAATCCAGGAACCAACAGCCATGGTTCTAATTATTATCTGATACTGAGTTGACTCGACCAAGTTGAATCGATATCAGTGGAGACTGAAGTGAGTCGTTGGGTGAGTTGCACTCCAAAACCCATCCCAGGTGGAATGTTTCCACCTGAGTCGGAATGATTTCAGTGGCTGAGCATGTCACTCTGAATCTGATATTTAAAACCATGCCAACAGCTCCAATGTAATAGACCTTGATCTCCACCACTATGCAATTGAATACGATGACTGACAATGGCATGACCCATATGATCCATCAAGTGTGTAAAGGGAATTTGTTGCCCTGTTTGATCGGACTCATCTGACAACAGTTCATCATCATCTAAGCCTTATCGAATTAACTGGGTTCTGCCACATGAATCCTGTTCCACCCGACGACAGATGAATCATTGATATTTTGAACCCAACCTGCTGATCCCAATGATCTGGATTGGAGAATTTTTTTCCCTAAACCCTCATTCTGTTGTTTGCTGATTACTGTACATTCTTGTTTGGAATTATATATATATATATATATATATATATATATATATATATATATATATATATATATATATATATATATATATATATATATATATATAAATTTATTTGTAACATCAGTCATCACCAGAAAACTGGAAGTACCATTAATTGTTCATTTCTGACATGGTATCCCTGTGTAATAATGTTATATATACTCCCTCATCATCTCGTGTGCCCTTGTATTTACTTGTTGAACTAATACCCTTCTAACATCATTCAGCTTGCAAAGAAGTACCATCCAGATGCAAATAAGAATAATCCTGCAGCGAAGAGGAAGTTTCAAGAGATAAGAGATGCGTATGAGGTTTGTGCATCGGATGACTAGTTATGTAGTGCTTATTTGTCCTATTTTTCATTGTTTCTGTTCTCTCATAATATTGAATATTATGGAATAATGTTGTTAAAGCTTTGTATTTGTGGTTATCTATTAGTTCAATAATTTAATTGCATCTCCTCTGAAAGGTAATTGCAGACATTACGAGATCCCGAAAAGAGAGCACAATATGATAGGGTAATAGTTCTTCAATGTTTTAAATTTTTCTTAATTATTTGTGTTGTGTTTGTTGCCTCTCTTTCATTCGGTTATGGAATCAATGAAATGTTCCGGCAAGCCAGCAACTCTCATTATTCTTCAGTAATATAAATTAGCATATTACATGTAGAGTTTGCATGCGCTGTTGACTCTGTCACTACTAATCCTTGACAAAGTTTGGGATTCCAGCTCTGAGCACATTAATCATAGAGTTTTAGGCTCTAGACAACACCTTGAATTATTCTATTATTTTTTTTTGCAATTGAAGGAGTGCTCAAGAGGTGCCAAAAAACGAGAATATGCTGTGAATGATGCCGAGGGGTTTAAGGAGGCTTATCAAGATGATTTCTCTGATTCATTCCATAGAATTTTCTCTCAGGTACTTACTACATATCATATATATATATATATATATATATATATATATATATATATATATAGGCATGCTCACCTACGCACGTGCGCACCTTTGCACAAATGTCATGGGTGTTGAATCCGAACGGTCCATAAGATGTAGAATCCCAGAGGTGAATTTTCACCCTGATCTAAGATTCTGGTGGGCCATAGCAAGGAGAAATTCAAATCAAGGGAAGAAACTGTTTGCATTTTTTTATGGCCCACCGAAGTTTTGGATCAAAGTGAAAATTCGTACCAGGGGGTTTTATGAGGTTCTGCTTCATGTGGACCGTTCAGATTTGCGAGACTCATTAGATATGATGAGTTCTCAAAAAAGTTCGTGTGTAGTACGTACGAACTGGTTCGCGGGTGAGCGCTTCCGATATATATATATATATATATATATTCCTCTTTTGGGTACTTTTTTTGCTGCTTTGTTCTTATGCAATCTGTAACATAGAAATGTTGAATGCTTTCACAGATCTTTGAACATGAGAGTGTAACCTCTGCAACTGATATACAGGTTAACTTGCTGTCCCTAAATTGACAAAAGTTGCCTTAGGTAGTTTCTTAGATGTGCCATGTCTGGATGAACACATCGAGATTTTTTTACCTTGTAATTTTGTAGGTGGAACTATCACTCTCTTTTTCTGAAGCTGCAAAAGGATGCACAAAACATCTCTCTTTTGATGCACATGTTCCCTGCGATTCTTGTTGTGAGCAAAACTGAACTCCTTTAACTTAGTATGATTATGTTTTGACTTTTATGAGCAGAAGCAGATCTACTGTAAACAACACCTGTTAGGATGTTACATTGGCCACTCCTTCAGGGTCTGAATGTTTGCAAGATAATGCTAAGCAAGCACACAGGCAACACACTGGGAATCTGTATTCCAGGGTCATATCGATGTCGATGTTTTTTTGGAAGAGACCACTGAATTTGATTCCCTTTATTGACTCACCATTGTTCATTGCTAGATTTATTCCAGTAATTGAGTAAAGATCACTAGTTCACCATTAGGTTGCCTGCTGTGTTTGTGTCTACTTTGGTGATCCTTATCAGCAGCATTCTCATGGCCAGTTCCATGACATACTATCAGGGTTTTATCTCTTCATTTGGATAATCAGTTCCAGCAAATACAATTCATCTTAATCCTACCCACATTAGAGCCATATCTTGTTATTCATCATGGGCTGCGTCTCATTTTTCACGATTCAAATAGATTGATTTCCATTGTTCCCTTTTCTATGTGAGATGCAGATGGAAGAGGCCATCCATTTAGTGCCAAGCCAAAAATATGTCCAACTTGTAAAGGCATTGGAAGAGTAAGTGTTTATTTTGCATCTCCTAAATGAATAAAAAAAATGCTTGTTTGGTTATTCCCCGTTATTGTGAAAGTGTGAGACTTTTTTTTTTTTTTTTTTTAAGTGGGAGAAGTTGCATCTTTTTCTTTTTATTGCTTTTCATGTTTGTGAAATCATCGGTCAGGTTACACTTCCTCCATTCACATCAACCTGCAGTACTTGTAAAGGATCAGGCCGAATTATTAAGGTCTGCTACTGACATCAATAAATCTCTTAGGCTGTTGATTTCTTAGTCTTGTTCAGTATCTTTTACATTCTATCTATCTTGAAGGAATATTGTTCAGCATGCAAAGGATCTGGGGTGGTTGAAGGTGTCAAGGAGGTTAATGTTACCATCCCAGCAGGTGACTTTCTATCTTTTGATCTTAAATGGCTTGCCTATATATCATTTGGAAAAAAAATAGCTCGCCAAGACTGGGCTGAGTTAGATTTTTCATTTGCACAAGACTCTACTTATCTAAATCAAGCATTAATGGTTGATTAATATGGCTGTATATTAAATCCTGACGTTAGCCACTGATTTTGAGCTGATGTTATTATGCGGCCATTGGACTGCATTGAGATCTCCCCCATTACAAAATTGCTATGGTGTGGGGACTTCTCGGCAGTCCTTCAGATCTCAAATCAATGTCCCTTGGTATTATGGGACCTGTACAATGTTGTTGAAAGTCTATTCAGATAACGCTATTCCCCTTTGTAGGATACTTTCTGTCACATATACCTTTTATATGATTTATTTTTGTTGCCCATTTTTTCCTGTGTGCTTGACACCCAGTCTATGCATGTTTCCTCCTCCCATATTTTCCTTTATGCTTTCTGATGGATGTACCTGCTATATGATGTCTTGTCATTGGGTTTAGCTTCTATACCTTGTATCTAACACTAAGTTTTTGGCTAGAGCTCTACAAATCTGGATAGCTATAGCCAGTTATTGCTTTCGAGCTGGTATGCGTAGTGACTAATTTAGTCATGGTACTAAAACTTGTTAAGCTGAACAGAAAATCAGCTGAGTTGATCCAAGTTTCTGATACGGACTTTACTGTGGACTTGATGAACTGGGTGAGTTGACCTGGGGACTCGGTCTACTCCAGTTGACAAGCCAAGACTCAACCAAGTTCTACTAGGACTTGGAGCAAACGAGCTTCAGATTGCTCCACTCTGATGTAGACTGTGACCGTGCTTCCTTAAAACTGCAAGATTTGCCTTTTTTAACCTTTCTTTGATGAAGGAGCTTGGTGGCTGTTGCTCTCTCTCTCTCTCTCTAGTTCTTAGAGTAGTTATTTAATACACTAGTGATCATGGTGTGCCGTAAAGGCCGTTATGTAAAGGTAACAGTGGCAACTGTTACGCGTTACGGGGTCGTAACAGCCGTAACAACCATTATGGAAAAAAATGACCCGTAATTGCCGTTAACAACACGTTACATCCTAAAGGCCATAACAGCTCTGTAATTGTCTATTATGGGGCAGATACAGGTTTTCTATACTTTGTAATCAACATTATGGGACAAATACAGGTTTTTCAGGATTTTTTTTTTTCAATAAAAAAAGAGATCGTAACGGCCGCTATGGGGGCTGTAACAGCCGTTACAACCCATATCGTAAAGGTAATGGCGGTGGCCGTTACGGCCACCGTTACCGCTGCAGAACACCTTGCTAGTGATCCATATGCATGCACACTACATGGTATACACTAACCACAACCTGAGCTGTCCAAATAGTGGGTCCACTGTAGATGGGGCATAGATTCAAAGTTAGTATGATTGGATAATTCTAATATCTCATCAGTGGATGCTTTTTGTTGAATTTGGATAATTTATAATATATTCATTTAAACTGTCCATTTGATGGCACCAATCAAACAATTACTATCCTTGAGGGGAAATATTCACTTCCATCTCAGTGGAGCATGAAGTTACCATACATCAAATACAAACAACTGAAGTTTCACATATATATGACATATGAGCTGCTAAAAAAAGTAGGGCCCACCTCAAGGTCATTAGGTGCAAATATCAGGCTGATCTATTGATTTGGTGGGCCACACATGTGGATTGAGTAAGTAAATTGGTCCTCCATGCTTTTTATGGTGGCAGCCCACCTGATAATTTGCTCAACATGAATTTTGCATACAATGACTGATGTAGGATGATGGAAACTATCCTAGGATGCAACATGAGAGATCAATTACAGATTAATTTCAGCAATCAACATGTAAAATCAAACATATCCACATAATAGATTCAGAAATTCAGATTTATAACATGAAGGTCCTAGGTTATCACATACGAGGTGCACGAAAATATAAAATAATTCAAGAGTGGCTCACTTGGAAGTACGGACTTCCAATCTAGCATGGGTGGGTAGTGCAACAACCACATGGGTAGACAATGATGCAAACAAAATTCTGGTTTGGGAAAGTTTCACAAAAAAAATCAGATTCTCATGAGGGTTTTGGATTCATGGATGGAGGTTTGGGGAATTGGGTTTCTAGGGATTTAAAAGATATAGGGATTAAGTAGGTTTGGAGGGAAATCAAAGAGGGAAAATGCCAAATGAGGGCCCACATGTGGCTGCTTGTACAGATGCACATGCGGGTCCGCTCATGGTTAGGTAAAAGGAAAGAGAGAGATGGTGGATTTGGATAGGGTTTTGAAGGGTTGAGAATGTTGTAAGGGAAGGGGAAGGAGGAAAATAAGAGAAGAAGAAGAACACTTTGTTGGAGAAGAGAAAGAGGAAGAATGCACCTTGGGGAATCCACCATCAAATAAGCCTCTACCCTTCCACAATTCAAATGGAAGAGAGGTTTTCTCACAAACCCTAAAAAAAGAGGAAAATTCCTTCACACAAGAGAGATTCTCTCTCTCTCTCTCTCTCTCTCTCTCTCTCTCTCTCTCTTTTCAATATCTTCCACCCCTCGTGCTTTTATAATGAATTATCAACATAATTACAACCATGCCATTCACTTAAGTGAAATGGCCCATCATCCAAAATAAGAAAACTAAAACACTTATGATCAATCTCGACCAGAAAATAAATCCTACAAATAACAAAAAACACAAAGAAAGCGAGATCCGAGTTCAATGGGCCCAGATCTGGTGGCCTGATCGACAAGATCTAACAGTTGGATTGACATGAAATAAAAATTATATGACTAAAATGGTCTCCTGAGCAGCCCACATGTATCATCCTAAAGTGGGGTCTTCTTGATGCACATCCAATGTACGTGGGGTCTTCAAAATGGCCCGTCCGGCCCCATCTAGAACTCGTCTCCCATCCACAAAGAGAGTTGTGCTGATGTAAGTGGTCGCCTCCATCTCTGGTACACCCAAGTAGGTCCTCCAATGTCCCTATTAGATTGTCAAGGTGGTGCCTACCTTTTCAGTGGCTCATCTCTCATATACTTGTGGCTTTATGCCCTTAATGGATGGTAACTTTGTGCTGCTTATAAATGGATGTGAACATACCTCATCCTTTAAATATAATTTTTGAGTTAGAACTAATGTACAATGGGGCCATGATTTGGACACTCTAGATTGAGATATGTGTATGCCATGTATACAATGATGGTGTGTATTTGTATGGTTCCTCATACTCTATGAAGCAAGTCCTCTTTATAAATGGCTAGACGGTGATGTACCATTAGAAAAGAAGTGCATTTTACAGAAATTTTATATTGTTTTCCAAAAAAAAGAAAAAAAGAAAAAGAAGATGGTGGAGTCCAATCTAATTTACACAATACTCTTTAATTTTATTATTATTGATAGTTAGATAAGAAATACTCGTGTGTCAATCAAAACCATGTACATCGTGAGCCTGTTGTGGATGGAGCATGACCTAATGACAACAATAATACTATCCAAATACTCTAATATCAGGCACTGAATTTGGACCACTGATCATTTTCTTTTTATCGTATGATTGTGACTATCCATTTAACCCGTTTTTAGGGCATGCCCATCAATGATGGGAACTGCAATTTGGCTGGTATTGATTGACATACATTTGTGCCACATGTAAGGTGGACAAGTCATGACCATATAGATAATACTGGAAAATGTAAATAGTAGTATAGCCCCAGAAAGATGCTATGCATCAGTTTTTTAGTTCACCTAGTTGATTAATTTGTTTTATTCTTTCACCAGTGATAGAAATAACAATAGCCACAGGGCTGCACCAGCAATTGTGTTTTACTATTTTGCAGCAATCCTTTTAGTTACTTTTAAAAGATCGAATGCATTTTTGTTTTTTTCAGTTGAGAAATTAATATTCTTTTGCATTTATTTCCTAACTTCTTTTAAGGAACTGAACCAAGTTCTTGTAGTTAAATCTCTTTGTGCTGAATGAATTAAAGCTGAAAGGGACTTTCAAGGAAGGTACTTTCCGGTACTTGCACTAGGTAACTTGACAAATGCAATTAATGCTGCTCTAAGGTGAATGAACTGGTGGTTGCAATTCTTCTCACTGTATCCTAAGCTTTTGCCTTCATCAAGGCGCTCGGTTGCTTCTATGTTTCTTATAGCTGCGATGGTTTTTTTAAATTAAAGTGACTTTGGTTTCTGTTTTCTGGTTTTGGTGCTCTGTGAGGGCTGTTGAGTCAAGTTTCATGGTTGGCTGTAGTTTTTCCTAGTGGCATCTGCTGGGAGATTGGCTATTAAGGGGTCTGAAATGATAGTCAAATTTTGAACTAAGCCTGTTTTTTGCGAGTTCATGCTATTTGGTTGAGTCGTTAGTGTGGAAATCTTGACCATGGATTGACATGTATTAGATTGCCAGTTTATATAATAACAACATAAGCTAAAAATAATATTATTCGAGCAGTGTAAATGGAAGCTTCTGAAATTTATCTTTCTCCCATTCCTTTATGGTGCAGGTGTAGATTCTGGAGATACAATTCGTGTCCCGAAAGCTGGAAATAGTGGGGGGCGAAGTGTTCATCCTGGAAATCTGCATATAAAGCTGAATGTACATTTTGACTCATTATATTCCTTTCTTCATTCAGTTTGTTTATGTTTTGGATTATCGATTTGCATCACAACTTAAGAATAAAAACTTTCTACGGCGGAAAAGACGTGGGTGGGGTTTGTAAGAAAAGACGAGGACCTATGGTTTAACTGATGATATTGTCTATTATGGTAGAGTGCGATGGCAGAACAGAATTCATGTAGCTCACCCAATTAGTTTGGATAAGGCTTAGAAGATGATGATGTTGGAATTGTTTAAGATTTGATTTATTATTTGAGGCTTGGGGGCCTGTAATGGTGCTACCCTTGTTTGATAACTTCATTTTATTTATCCCATTATTTTTGCTAGAAGCACATCTAAATTGTTGGGGCATTTTATAGCTTTACTGGTCTCTTGCTATCGACGAGTGGATTGCATTTTGGGGTTTTCTCTAGGTTTGGATTTGTGAAAAGGAATGTAAAGGAAACTGGAAAAACTGGTTCCCATGAAACCAACTTTCCACTGTTTGTGAAGCCTTTCTGTGGAACTCCTTTTCTAAGCAAAATGGGTTTTCATGAGTCAAAACCAGATATGCCACTGTCCATCTTCAATTCCCCCACATGTGCCGATTTGCATATATGGACCATGCCCCACCGTCCAGCTCGAAGCATCCCACATGTGCCTCCCTCCATCTTTGCTTTTGCCTCATATGTGTTACCATCCAGCTTCAAGCCCCCCCACACGGACCACCATCCATCTTCGCTCCTGCCTTATTTGTCCCAAAGGTGCCTATGTGTCACTTCTACCACCATCCAACTTAAGTGCCATACATGTGCCGTGTGTGCTAATGTGTGGCGTGCCATTTCCCATCTTTACTTGCATTCTACACGCCACATCTACTTATGTGTCTGTTTTGTCACATGTGCCACCATCCAACTTCAAGTGCCCCACATGTGGAATGTGCCACATGTGCCACCATCCATTTCCAAGCATCCCACACTTGTTACTGTCCAATTTGGCATATGCTAGTACATACTAGGAAAATTTCCTGAGGATATTTTGTTTTGCCAAACGACAAATTTGGAAATAGGGCCTAAATTTTCTAGGAAAAATCTTGTTGAAGAAAACAGGGGAAACATCATTTCCTTTCTCACAGTTTTCTGGAAATATGGTTTCCTTTGAAAAACCATTTCCTTTCTTGGGCTTTCCACAAATCCAAACATGCCCTAATTTCTAGTTGCTTAATTTTGTCAGTATCAAAACCTCTTACAGTGTGGTCTTCAATTCTGACTTGTGATTGATGGGTAGGATCTTTCGATCATTGAGATGTTGGGGCTGTCCAATCCATATAGGGCCTTTTTGGGTACAAGGATAACCGGTTAAGTTAAAATTTAACCAGTTATCTAAACATTAACCATGTTTGGTAAAATGTAAAGGAAGAGGAGAAGTTTTTAACAAGGTTAATTTTTTTTTTTAAAAAAAAAAAAACCCAAAAGGGCCATTTTTTGGTTAAGATTTTAAACCAAGAGATATGGTTTATTTATTTAACCAGTTTTTCCATTGACCCTTCTTCCTCCCTTCCATGAACCCTAACACCGTCACCATCCTTTTAACTGAGATGGGCAATCAAACATGGGCCTCGCATGATGGATAGTCCGCATCAATGACTAGAGCTACTCTATTATAATCAATATGGACCATCTATTTTCCTAGTCAATGCTTGCATGGCTATGCTAATCCAATCACAATGATTTTTTTAGGAGGGATCAACAATCAAAGGTCAGCCCCACATGTTCCGGATCAATGGTTAGAGCTTCTCTATACAATCAGTATGGACCGTTCAATTTTCTAGCCACTACTCATATAATTAGGATCATCAAATTAAAGTGTCTTTGAGAGGGATGCACAATCAAAGGTGGGTGCCACATGATAAACCATCCAGATCACTGACTATCTGATTTTTGGCCCTTGGTCATATGGTTAGGATCATTAGCTTGTGTCTTTTAAGAGGGATGGACCATCAAAGGTGGGTTCACGTGATGGATGGTTTTGATTAGTGGCTAGACCTCCTCTAGTATAATTATTATGATCTGTCTAATTTCCTACATATTGATTGGATGGTTAGGATTATCCTTTCAAAATGTTTATTAAAGAGTGATGGACAATCAAAGGCGGCCCCTACATAATGGACGGTCTAGATTAATGATCAAACCTTCTTTATCATAATCGATATAGGTTGCCCATTTTCATAGCCTTTGAGGGATGCTTATAGTCATCCAATCATATGATTTTTTAGAAGCTAAGGTTAGGGCTGACCCTAGCTCGAGTTTGGAGTTATTTTTTTTTGAAAGGTGAAATTTTATTGAAAAAGGAAAAGAAAACTACAGAACATGAAAACAAAAAAGAAAAAAGAAAAAACAAAAAAGGTAAAAAACCTAAACAAAAACTAAAGGAGACCTAAAGCTAAAATACAACAACAAACCACAATACCCAAAAACAGATTTAAAGTCATGACTAGTGTTTTAAGTATCGATGATATAGGCTGATATATCCCACGATGTCTTGTATTCCACCTGTGTGATGCGAAACACAAGTAGTGGGATATTTCCCACATGTTATATCCGGTGAGCATTTTCGATTTTTGATCATTTTTTCTCTATAAATCATGTTAAATCAGTATCAAATTGTTACAAATCCATGGTATTTCATGTTTTGCATGAAAAATCATGGATTTGGAGCTTCTATTGAGTTGCAGAAAATTGGAAAAAAAAAATCAAAATTTTCCAATTTCTCGCAGATTGGTTGCAATCTTTATGTCTAAACATAAAATCAAACATGTATATAACCTAATCTAGTAATTCTTCTTTTGCTTTTGAATGTATTGCTTGCGTTTCCATACATCTTACATTTATAAATTATATTAATAGAATTTGAATATACGCGCATCAATTCAGTTAGACAACACATAGATTAGGACCCCATACAAAGAAAACCTAATATGTGACACTTTTTTTTTTTTTGATTTATAAGTGTATTTATGTCTTTTTTTAACAATCACTGAAGTTTCATTGAAAAATTCGACCAATTTCCCTATATTTCCCCATGTTTCCAACAACAACGATATGTTACACGATACAACCGATATATCCCATGCGACAACTGATACATATTCATATCCCAAGGGTGCTATACGTAATGTGATACCGATATTTCGAACACTGGTCATGACTAAGGTTAAAGCGTTAAGGTAAACATTCACACCACACAATTCACATCCAAACCATACATACATAAATAAAAACTGCTAAACTTTATTTAACTTAATCCAAAATCATCAAATCACCAATCCCCTTCACAACTATCCAAAAAAAAGGGAAAATCTAAAAATGTTCAAATCCATCGTCCATCTAGAGCAAATGGTCCATGCCATCGGTCTCATCTGGTCATCTTCAAAGCATGGCAACCTGTTCCTTAGCCTGTTGTTTTTCCATCAATGAACAATAGGAGCAAGATTGCCTAGCAAATGGTTCTGAATACAAAAATTTAGCAAGAGTTTTGTGAATATAGAAAATTTAAGAAACACATAAAAATGAGAGTTATATGTATGATTTATCGCAACTTAAAGTACGGCTTATCAGTTTAACACCAGGTCCAATCCCTTTCCAAATTGGTCAAAGCATCACTCATCACTCAGCATTAATCATTAATCATATTCACTCATCACTCAACATTAATTAATCATCATTCATATTTATTCATCTTGAGTTGGATAGACACTTGCCTTCATCCTGGCCACACTGAGTCAATTGCTCATAGGGATTTAATCTTGATGGGCACATGGTCCGTACACTTATTAAATCATTTGCTTATAAACTCACAGGCACTCGAGTCACTCTTAAGCCTCACCTTCATTCATGAAATATTCACAACATCGCTCTTATAAATCACTCTAAACATGTCTTCACCATCACTCTAGAAGTTCACTCTCAAAATTACCTCACGGCCTTCTCATAAATAGTCTTCACTTTCACTCATAATTTCCTCTCTCTGGTGTTATAACATGATTAAAAGAAACTTAAAAAAAAAATAACTCAATTTCTTAGAACTTTCCAAAAATAACATATTTCCCCATAAACTTCCACTTGTAGAAACTTTCCAAAAATAGCACATTTCAAAGTATCTTTCTGAATATAGAGACTTTCCGAAATAACACTTTCATAGAACTTTCTAAAAATAAAAACTTTCCAAAAATAGAACATTTGCAACAACTTTCCAAATATAGAAAACTTGTTGAATTAAACCATGGAATATAAGTATCTTAGATTTAGAACCGCTTACCAAAATGTTTCCACAGGTGTATAGGGTATGCCCATCAAGAAGGTGTCCCGTATCCGTTACGATATGGCCGTATCGGTCGATACATAACGGTAACGGCCGACACTGTTACGCGATACGGGGTCGAAACGGGCACCCCCCGATTCTGTGACTGTAACGGCCGTTACAGCTGTTACGGGCCATAACAACCGTTATGGCCCCATAATGGTTATTATGGGCCAAAAGAAAAAAGAAAAAAAGAAAAAAAAGGAAAAAAAAAACATAACTTTTTATTATTATTTCTTTTCTTCTTCTTCTCTTACTTCTCTTTCTTCTTCTTCCTCTTCTTCTTCTTCTCGCCCTGCTGCGGGCCTCCTCTTCCTTCTTCTTCTTCTTCTTCTTCTTCTCTCTCTCTCTCTCTCTCTCTCTCTCTCTCTCTCTCCCTCTCTCTTCTTTCCCTCTTTTTATTTTCGGTTTCCCTCTCTCTCCCGTCTTTTTTGTCTGAAATCGGAAGCCGATTGACTTGTGTACCACACACTAGCTATAGTTATATAGCTACTGTAGGTACGTGTCATGCTAAAATGAGCACTGACACTCCTCAAGCTCTGAGTTGTACGAACGGTTCAAAGGAGATCAAAGTTACATGGGCTCCACAGTGATGTATTTGTTATATCTACATTGTTCATCTATTTTTAGATATTATTTTGGAGCATTACCCAAAAAATGAATCATATCCAAAGATCTTCTGGACCACACCAAAAATAGCAGCGAAGATAATGATTTTCACCGTTAAACAATTCGTAGGCCCACCATAACGTTTATTTTCCATCCAATCTGTTCATAAGGTCAAAAAGACCTAAATGAAGAGTAAAAACAAATTTCATATTGATCCAAAACTTTTGTGATCCCAAAAAGGGTTTCAATGGTAGACGTTCTATCCCCCACTGCTTTTTGCAGTGTGGTCCACTTGATAATTAGATCTTTATTATTTTTAGTATCAAGCCTTAAGATGAGCTCGTCAAATGAATGGATGGTTTAGATATAACACATACCTCATGATCAGACCCATAGGACTTACTGACGTCAATACAGGTATGTCATTGAGGTACACCACCTAATCTGCTTTCAAAGAAATGTGCATGGGATGCTTTTGTACACGTGCCGCGTGACCCCATCATGATGCATATATTTTATCCATGCCGTCCATCCATTTTGCCACCATCACTTTAGGTTATGATCCAAAAAATTAGTAAGATCCAAATCTCAGGTGGACCACACCATAGGAAACAGTGGTTATAGAATGCTCACCATTAAAAATTTCTTAGGGTCCACTATAATGTTTACTTTTCATCTAACCTATTAATTGGGTCACATTGACGTGGATGAAGGGAAAACACACATGTCAGCTTGATTTAAAACTTTTGTAGCCCCCAATAAATTTTTAATGGTGGACGTTTAATTATTGTTGTTTTTTATGGTGCAGTCCACCTGAGCTTTGGATCTACCTAATTGCTAATTCACAATGCCAAAATCAAATTGTTTGAATAGTTTTAATTGTTAATTTGTGGATGCTTATTTTTTAAAATAGGCCTTTTGATTTTTTTCATGATTTACTATCCAATAAATGTCCACCAATTCATAAGTGGGATAATACCAATAAATTGCATGAATTTGAGGTTGATTTGGGGCATGGATTAGTCCTCCAAGTCAGTCCCAAATTGACAATGCCATCTACCTGAATTTAATTTCATTTTTTTAAAGAACTATTGGGAGAAATGATATCAAATTGTTAAGTATATAAATTAAATATTTATAAAATTAAATATATGAATTTTATAGTCAAATTCAAGTTATCTGGTTCATAAATTCATCAGACAGTCCGATACAACTTCTCACCAAAGAGCGGACCATTACATCACCATAAACATGTTCCAATCCATATTTGGAATGCTTAGAATGTTCCGGATTTAATCCATATTTTTTCATAGTTTTTTCAAAAATAAAAATAAAAATGCACCGTTACGGGCCATTACGCCCTCGTATCACCGTTATATCCCTGTATCCGTATCGGTATCGGAGGACACCGTTACGCCAACCGATACCGATATGGGATACCTTGATCAAGGTCCTTAGCGTACACTTTTCGATTAGTTTCCTTTGTGGGCTCCTTTTTCTTATCAGCTAGATTAGAGTTCTTAATTGCTCAATCTTGGTCCTTCATACTAATTTAGGAAACTTGTCATAAGTAAGCCTTCCTAATTGGGAATTTATCCTAAGTACTACCACACAGATAACGTTCTTAGTTCACCCTGGTGGATACTAGAACTAGAACCGTCCAGGAGGACTACAACAACAACAACAACAACCTTAACAAGATCGACAAGTACCTTAACAACCTATAAATGGGGGACAAGCACCGCAATAGTAGCTAACTCAGGGAAGATCACGGAGGACTCAAATAGAGCTGATTTGATACAGATAATCCAGAGAAAAAAAAAAAAGATCCGAGACGCTGTGGGTCATGTCGGCAGATCCCTAGGATTATCTTTTAGAGATTGCCTTGAGGACATAGCATTATTCCAATGTGTGGAATCTTGCAGTCGACCCCTTTCAGCAATGGAATCCCCTAGAAGTCGGCGTTCCAGATCTTGCAGCAGCAGAGAATTGCAAAGTATTGCGTCGTTTCCAGGTACAATTCTGATGGGTTCCAGGGAGCTCGGGGCATTTCAGTTTCTCAATGAAGATAATTTCTTGGAATGTCAGGGGTGTGGGGTCCAAGCAAAAAAGCAGTCTAATTAAAGATTCATGCGACAGAAACAATCCAGACGTTATCTGCCTTCTGGAAACTAAGGTTAGCCGATTCGATGATAGGTTGATAGGTACTCTCTGGAAGGCCAAAGATGCAAAATGGGTGGTCCTTGACTCTATAGGAAGTGCTGGCGGCATCCTGCTAGCATGGCAATCATCTCAATGGATTCTACAGAAAAGCTGGGTAGCATCGTTTTTGGTTTCAGTCATTTTACTCTAGATCTCTTCCGGATTTCAATGTCTCATCTGCACAATCTATGGTCCTTCTCAAGACGTTAGCAGAAAAGCATTCTGGGATGAACTTAGTGCTTCCAGACAGAGCTTTGCAGGTCCTTGCTGCATCGTGGGAGATTTTAATATTATCAGGTACGCAGAAGAAAAATCCCACGGAAACAAGGTGATTCCAGTGATGACCTCCTTTTCCTGCTGGATTGAAGATCAGGAGCTAGTCGATCTTCCATTACTGGGATCTAGATTTACCTGGTCTAACGGAAGAGCAAACCCTATTCTATCCAGGTTAGATAGATTTTTGGTTTCTTCTAAATGGTTTGATTATTTCCCTTCTACTTCCCAAGCTGTTCTCTCGAGAACTACATTGGACCACTGCCCAATCATCCTCACCATTGAGTGTCATAAATGGGTCCCTAAACCTTTTAGGTTTGATTCTTCCTAGCTCAAAATAGAAGGATTCCATCAGATGATTTCTGATTGGTGGCAAGGGTATCAGGTGGAAGGTTTTGCTAGTTATAGGCTATGTTCCAAACTCAAATGATTGAAAGTCAGTTTGAAAGAGTGGTATCAGAAGGAATCTCTTATCATGGAGTTGGAAATGGATTCTATTTTATCTGAGTTGCAAAGGATCGATGCTCAAGATGAAGACACTCCGATGTCTACTGACACTTTGGCCAGAAGAATTGTGTTAATCCAAACCCTCTCTAGTAGGGCTCTAGAGAAAGAAATTTCATGAAAACAAAAATCCCAGGCTAAATGGATTAAGGAGGGAGACAAAAACACTAGTTATTTCCACAGCTTAGCCAGTATGCATGCCAGGAGCAACAAGATCAACAATACAGTTGTGAACAGGGTTCGCATAAAGGACAAAGATAGAATTGCAGAAGAGGTTATTGCACATTTCAGCTCCCTCCTTAAGG
This sequence comes from Magnolia kwangsiensis, assembly GCA_037074715.1. Lineage (NCBI taxonomy): Eukaryota > Viridiplantae > Streptophyta > Magnoliopsida > Magnoliales > Magnoliaceae > Magnolia > Magnolia kwangsiensis. The sequence continues at coordinate 14,534,619 of CM073572.1, read as the reverse complement.
GAGAAGACTGGGTTAGACCACGTTTGGACTCTCTTCAGCTAGACAGTATATCTCCTGAGGATGCAACCTCTCAAGAAGCTCCCTTTTCTATGGAGGAAGTGAGATTGACCATAGATTCCCTAGGCGGCGAAAAGGCTCTTGGGCTAGATGGATTTTCCATTATTTTCTATCAATGCTTTTGGGATATAATTCAAAAGGACGTGATGGATTTCTTCATGGAATTCCATGGGAGAGGCAGATTATCCAGAAGTCTCGGGGCATCCTTTATTGCCTTTATACCAAAAATTTCGGGGGCTGTATCACTCAAAGACTTTAGACCAATTAGTCTTCTGGGTGGTCCTTATAAAATTCTAGCTAAAGTCTTGGCGTCCTGATTAAGGATGGTCATAGGTAAGATTATATCTGGTAATCAAAGCACATTTATATCAGGCAGACAGATTGTGGATTCTATGTTAATCGCAAACGAATGTCTGGATTCGAGCCACAGATCCGGCCAGAAGAGCATTATATGCAAGTTGGACATTGAGAAAGCCTATGACCACGTTGATTGGAGTTTTTTGCAATATATGATGTAGCGGATGGGGTTTGGGGATAAATGGAGAGCTTGGATTGGAGAATGCATTGGTTCAACCCACTTCTCCGTCCTCCTCAACGGGTCCCCTAAAGGTTTCTTCAAGAGCTCGCGAGGTCTTAGACAAGGAAATCCTCTATCTCCATTTCTTTTTCTTATAGTGGGGGAGGCCTTATCTAGAATGTTGCACAAAGGCCAACAAGAGGTATTCGTTGTGGTGTCAAATGAAAGGTTTACTCAGCCCATTGACGCACCTCCAATTTGCAGACGACAACTTAATTTTTTCTAAAGCCGACCTAGACAAGGTGAAAAATCTTCGTACTACCATCCGATGTTCTGAGGCCGTTTCGGACTTGAGAGTTAATTTGGCGAAATCCAAAATATTCAGAGTTAATATGGAGAAAGAGAGATCAATTTGATGGCGGAAGTTTTTGATTGCTCTTCAGGCTCTTTTCCAACCTCTTTCGTTGAGCTCCCTCTGTGTATAGGCTCTCCCCCTAAGAACCTTTGGGATAAGGTTATTTTCAGATTCGAGAGGTATCTTGCCAGATGGAAATGTCGCTATTTATCCCTAAGAGGGCCTTTTACTCTTATTAAGGCCGCCCTCTCCAATCTCCCACTGTACTTCATGTCTCTTTTCAGATGCCCCGACTCGGTGCTGTCTACCATGGAAAAGATAAGGCGGGATTTTGTTTGGCATGGCAAGGAGGACAAGAAAAAATTTCATCTCGTCGATTGGGAAGAGGTGTGCAAGCAGATTTCAATAGGTGGTGCTGGAGTTAAAGACCTAAAAATCATGAATCGAGCTCTCCTTGGGAAATGGATTTGGAGATTAGGTTCAGAAGATGGGAACCTTTGGAACACTGTTATCAAAAGCAAATATGGGAAGTCAGCAAATTGGTGGTGGACAAATGATTCTTCGTCCTACAGGGCGTCTACTATTTGGAGGGGTATCTTGAAGATGAAAGAGGAGGTTCTCAAAAGTGTGGGCTTACACTCTTTCCGAAGGCTAGATCGTGTGAAACATAGTTTGTAGAAGAAACCTCCAAGACTGGGAAATTAGCGAGTTCGCGAATTTGTTAGAATGCATCTATGCTACTTCTCCTATCCAGTCAGTGTCAGATAGTATCGTTTGGAGACTAGAAAAGTCTAGCAGGTTCTCTGTTAGATCTCTTTACAGTCAACTCTAAAACAATTCGGGAATCATTGATATCTAGCAACCTTATCACAACTGGAAATATTTGGCCCCTCCTAAATTTATTATCTTCGGTTGGTTAGTTGGTAAAAAGAAGATCCTCACTGTAGATAACTTGAGGAAACGGGGGATGATTGTCACAAACATCTGTTTATGCTGCATGCGGGAAGCAAAATCTATAGATCACCTGTTGCTGCATTGCCCTTTCATATCCTCAATATGGGATGATTTCTGCTTTTGATTTAATATCAGCTGGTGCGTCCCTGGTATGGTGAACCATTTTCTTCTAGCTTGGCATGGGGTCCATATCGGCAAGGTGAAGGCTAGAATTCGGAGGATGGCTGTTCTTGCGATCTGGTGGTCGGTCTTGGAAGAACGCAATGGTAGATGTTTTAGGGACTCCAATTCTTCAGAGGCTGTTTCGTCTAAGGTGAAGCGGATATTGATCGAATGGGCTTGTAACGATGAATTCTTGAAGGGTAGTGATTTTCTTTTCTTTGGTGTCTAGCTGTGTTAGCGTCTGTCTTTTAGGAGCTTAGTTGCGTCTGCTCTCTCGGCGAACTCCCAATTCTCCTCTTTGTATCCCTTTTATTTTCTTAATACAATCTTGTCACCTTTTCAAAAAAAAAAAAAAAAAAAAAACAGTAGCCAACTCGGTGGCGAGTCTTTGCTTTGGCCCCAAGGGAAGAGAATGCGCCAAACGAAGTTGTGGAAGGTACTCTTATCATTTATGCATCTCCTGTTAGAGTGTTATTCGACATTGGAGCTTCGCATTCTTTTATTTCAAGATTGTGTTCGCACCTTAGGTTTAACTCCTGAAAACTTAGAATAAGAAATAAAAGTTGCTACACCATTAGGGAAATCTCCAGCCTTAGGTCAGATATGTAAGGCTTGTCCTATTAGGATCGGAGAAATTGAACTCCTCGGAGAATTCATTGTCATGGACATGACGGATTTTGAAGTTATTCTAGGGATGGATTGGTTAGCCACATACCATGTGAAAGTAGATTGCCATAAGAAAGTTGTCGTGTTCCATATCCCGGGCCTACCTCTTTTCTAGTTTAAGGGCATGTGAAGGGACAAGCCACTGGAGGATATGTTGGTAGCATCTAAGGAAGAGCAGTTGAAGGTAGGTGTTGAGCTGATTAGCGTAGTGTGTGAATTCTAGGACGTTTTCCAGGAGATACCGGGATTACCGCCTAAACGAATGGTAGATTTCGGGATCGACTCGGTACCTGGACAACACTCGTGTCAATGGCTCCATGCCAGATGACCCTCGTAGAGTTGAAGGAATTGAAGGATTAGATTGAAGAATTGTTGAATCAAGGTTTTATCAGACCTAATACATCGTCGTGAGGAGCCTTGGTGTTGTTTGTGAAGAAGAAGGATGGATTGTCAAGGTTGTGTATCGTTTACAGACAGTTGAACAAAGTGACTATTAAGAATATATATTGTTACCCATAATGGATGATTTGTTTGATTAGTTGAAGGAAGCCAGGCACTTTTCCAAGATGGACTTGAGGTCAGGTTATCACCAATTACGAATCAAGGAAGAAGACATCCCAAAAATCGCATTTCGTACTAGATATGGGCACGATGAGCTTTTAGTGAGGCCTTTTGGTTGACCAATGCGCTTGTGGTATTTATGGACCTGATGAATAGGGTGTTCAAGTCGTACCTGGACCAATTTGTGGTGGTATTCATTGATGACATGCTTATCTATTCCAAGACAGAAGCAAAGCATAAGCAACATCTTCGGATAGCACTTCAGATATTGAGAGAGCACAAATTGTATGCTAAGGTAGAGAACTGTGAGTTTTGGCAGGAAAAAGTAAAGTTTTCAGGTCATGTTATTTCCAAAGACGGTGTTGTAGTAGACCCGTTGAAGGTAGAAGCTGTATGGAAGTGGGGGAGACCATCTAGTATATCTGAAATCCGTAGCTTTTTGGGTTTAGTCGGATATTATAGAAGGTTTATAGAAGGATTTTCTCGAATTACCGCTCCGTTGACACACTTGACAAGGAAGGACGTGAAATTTGTTTGTAGTGAGGATTGCGAAAAAGCTTTCATAGAATTGAAAAACAAGATGACGTCAACACCTGTTTTGACCATACCGTCTGGTGGTGAAGGCTTCGTAATTTACAGTGATGCTTCTCACCAAGGGTTAGGTTGTGTGCTCATGCAGCAAGGTAAGGTTATAGCTTATGCATTCAGGCAGCTAAAGGTGCATGAGCAGAACTACCCTACTCATGATCTAGAGTTGACAGCTCTTGTTTTTGTGCTAAAGATTTGGAGGCAATATCTTTATGGGGAAAGGTTCAAGCTCTTCTCAGATCACAAGAGCTTGAAATATGAATATAAGGTAGTGACAATGGATGGAATTTTTAAAAGACTACGATTTTGAGTTGCAATATCATCCTAGGAAGGCGAACATAGTGGCAGATGCCCTAAGCCAAATGCTACAAGTTGCAATGGTGGAGATGGGGACACAATTTTGGAAGATGCGTAACACCTTGAAAGATTTTAATACATAGAAGAAGCCATAGATGATGCGTGGTTGTTTAGCTAGTATTGTGGTATTGTCGACATTGGTGAGCAATGTTTTAGAAGCTTATAAATAGGATCCGTGGATCCAAGAGCTAGTGGATAAAGCATTGAAGGAAGAAAAGTCGGAATGATAGGTTGGTGTAGATGAGGGTTTGAGATTCTAGGGACGATTATGCATTCCAATTGTCGTGGGATTGAAGAATGAGGTCATGGATGAGGTTCATTGGACCAAATATACAATGCACCTTGGAGGAAACAAGATGTACTAGGTTATGCAGAGATAATATTGGTGGCCTAACATGAAGAGAGAAATTGCAGAGTACATATCTTGATGTTTCACATGCCAGTAGGTCAAGGTATAACATTAAAGACCCGCTGGAGAATTGCAGTCCTTGGAAATTCTAAAGTGGAAATGGGAATATATTACAATGGACTTCATTATGGGGTTTACTCAAACGAGTAAGGTCATGAAGCCAATTAGGTAATTTGGACCGACCGACTAAATCCGCACATTTTTATTCTATTCGTGCTATATCTTCACTGGACTTGTTTCCCCAAATCCCCAAAACCCTAAATTCCTAATTTCCCTAATTAACCTAGAATCCCTAACATCCTACCACCCAAAACCCTAATTCCTTTCAATTAAGACCTAAAACCATAAAACCCCTTAGCCAATCAAGCTGATTAAACCCAAATTTCGCTCTTTCCCCTAATTCCCTAAACCCTAGGTTTACCTACATCCTAAGTGAGCAAGCCCTAGGTAGTATTAGGTCTTCCTTCTTAAAATAGACATGTTCCTATTCTATTTGGATGTTCTGACATCTATTAGATCCTAGTTTTAAGTATTTCATGATCATGCAGGATGTTGTTTGTTAATTTTGGCCTAGACTATTCATAGTTTCTTATTGGAATCTTGATATGTTTGATTATTTTGGCATGTTTTGTGATTTGATTAATTAATTTAATTTGCCAAATGATCTCACCTCAATATTTAGTCAATGCATTGGTCCTGCATTAGTTACCCTCTTATATGGAGTAGTTAACATAACTTAGCTATAACTGCGATACGCCTATGCTACATATGGAGGATTGTTATATTTGATATTCATATGAACTTGATCTTGATCATTTGCATCTTATAAAGGGAAAAAGAGCAAAAAATGAGTTCAGAAGATAACTTCCACTTCAGTAATGTCGATGTTATACTTTTTGTGCAATTGAAGAGCACTTATATTATAATGGAAGTGTTTAACTGTATCTCTATTTCATGATAGAAGAATTGGCCGAGAGTAGAATTTTCATCTACTGAATATTATGCTTTTACAGCATAATGTTTCGATTGAAGATTGTAGGAGTTGCGTTGGATGTTTGGCATGAGGCCTGGTTTTTCTCCAGAGCCTTCTTTTCCTCAATTGTTCTTGTCTTTGCCGCCTGTCTTTTTATAAGCCATACTAACATTAGTTGATGTTCTTGCTTTGCAGGTTGCCAAAGATCCTGTATTCAATAGGGACGGAGCTGATGTCTATGTGGATTCCCCTATTAGCTTTACACAAGTGAGAATTTGTTAGTTACATTCTGGGTCAGAGAAGATCTTTATGTGCTTTTCTATGTCACTTACTCCTCATTCATTCATTCATTTTGGTTTTTGCAATAAAAAATTGCAACTTGGTAAATTGCTACCAGATGCCAGCTCCTAGATAGTGACAATTGGTTTGAAAACCCAAAATCTTGACTTGACTTGAAAGATGATATGGTTGAATGGACTCAGCTGGAAACTCACCTTGACTCGAAAGACGATCTGGTTGAATAGGCTCGCCCAGAAACTTCACTTGAAAGTCTTTAGAAATTATTGAAAAGTATGAATACATATTATAAAATTCAGAAAAGAAAAAGAATACAAATATGAACAAGTAGTAAGAAAATCTGAAAATTAAACAAAATTGAGAAAATATTGCATATTGCTCTCATTCAATGAACATTTATGATGAAAACAGATGGGTTGGGACTTGGGAAATGATGACTACTGGTCTATACCCACCATACACATGTGACCATTCTCATTACTGTTCGATGTGATTCTTGGGGCCTGGGCATGTTCACAGCAGGCCCCATGGTGAACTGTTTGCACATGTGTCGGCTTGTCCATCTCACTTAGGAGGAGAGAGAAGAAGGGAAATACGAAAACAAGAGGTAGAGGAAAAAGAAAAGAGAAGAAGCTGATTTTTTGGTTGACCATGAAATCTGCACAGCCTCTTGAAAGCTTTAAGAGGATTAATGAGTTTGAGTCCAGTGTATCTGGAAAAGAGCCCCTATATAATAGCACATGCCAAAACTAATCACATCTTTTAAGCATTTGCCAAACTGCCATGCTCTAGAAACTCGTTGAGTTAGGCGATTTGGTTGTCTTTGACTCAAGTAAATGAGTGTTTTTGAGTCTTTGCAAAAAACTCAATGTAAATGAATTTTAGGTTAAGTCAACTCGACGAGTTTTTATTCCATGGGCCTGACGTATTTTTATTTGATTTTGGACGGAGAGCTGCATTGTAAATGGAAAATTGTTATAATTGATGCTGATTGCATTAGTTGACGTTTCAAATTTTAGTGAAATGAGAACTTCCTAGAGAATACACCCATACGAAGATAAATATTACCATTTACTGCAAAGCGCATATACCTGTCCATTCATTATGGACCCATGCTTGAGTAAATTCAGATCAGCTGCCGATGATATGACTTTTGCCATGTAATCATTATAATTCCTATTTTGAATATGATTGGCAAAGGCTATGGTGATGGTGGTGGTGATGAATATGATAGTATTATTACGTGATGAGGGCATCCGAGCACCTACACGAGTTTATCGGAGGAGGAGAGCTGAGGCCCCAACCCTAGTTTCATTATGGTTGGATTATCATTACATGGGGCCCAGTGGACCCAATTCGAGTTCTTGGCCACGTTAAAGACCCCACATGCATGGTTGTGCATTTTTTAAGATCTCACATTGGGAAGATGCATATGGGATGCTTATTTGGAATTGATTGATATATCTTTGGCCTGTTTGGATGTCACCTAGCCTGACCTGGAGCACATGGACATTACAAATGTTATACCATGCTGTTGGATATGTTAGGAGACTTGGGTTTATGTAGGGACACTCTAGTTTGAACATCCGAGCTATAGATGCATTGGACCACATTCATCTAGGTCGTTGATCATGTGTGGACGTACTTGTTGTACATTGGAGATCATCCTTGTGCCGTGTGGCACATCTTTATTTCTGCTTTATTTTCAATTTTATTTTAGGTTATTAGAGATTTATGTTTTGATCTTGACCATTAATAGATTTGGACGGTCAAGAATAGTTCTAGACTTAGGGTTTGTTTAGGTTTTCTTATATATACTCGTTTGAGAATTGAGACTTGAGATGATTGACATTTTGATTGAAATTTCTCTACTTTCTTTTGAGCAAGAAAACTTCCTATGAATAGAATTTGGTGCGAAGCTATTGGAGTGATTGCAAGTTATCTTTTTTATTCCTATCAAGGTATTTCGTTCTTCTCTCTCTCAGACCCTCTTTTTCCATTGAATATTTTCCCCCCCTCTTTCTCAAACCCTAACTCCATCATCATCAACCCAACTCATCACTGACCAAATCGATCCAGCCCTACCACACCGTCCATATGACTGTACGGATGTGTCCGTTACAATGTGCGTACTGCTGAACGGCCTCGTCCTCATTGGTCCTTTCTCTTATTCTCTATTTTATAAAACCCTAACCCTAACCCTAGCCCTTTATAAAGCCTTAAATTCCCAATTTCTTGATTTCCAAACCCAAACCCTAATCCATTCAAACCCTACTAAAGCGCAAGTGAATCTTCGAATCTAGAATGAATCCTATGCTAGATGGAAGTTCTACATTCCATTGGGCTATGTCTGATCAATAGCCTTAAGGATCTATTTTGCGGGATTGTGATGTGGTCTTGTACTTGAGCTTAATTGAATATTTGATGGCTTTAAATTTGTGGTAGATTGGCTTTATTTTATGCTTTGATTTACTCGGGTAATCCGTTAATTAATTTATTTGCATCATCCTAGTTTAGGCTATCCGTCCTGCATCATTATGGTTTTGTGTGCTCAAAACATGTAGTATCTTTGAGGTTTGGCATCTGGCGTGTGTTAATGTCTTCCATCTTTTGTATAATTCTTATAGGCTCTTCTTGGTGGTAAAGTTGAAGTACTGACCTTGTCTGGAAAGACGCAAATAAAAGTATGATCTCCATCTTTGTTTTATGTTGATGTGTAGTTTGTCTTGTATGCTTTGTTCTTTTCACCCTTCTTGCACTGACAACTGCTTGCGAACTGTCCTTTGTCACTCTCGGTGTAAGGGTTATCTAACTAGAGCAGCCGGGACGAAAATATAGAAGTATTGATTTTGTTAGATGTTGCATGAAGGCTACCTATACACAGCATTGGTTGACTGTGACCTAATGCTACTGCAGCATATTATTTGCTGGTAGGGTTAAAATTTATGTTGGGTGTAAGCTATTACAAATGACTCCAAACACTACGTGTGATGCGTAGTAAAACAATGTTTTAAAGGATATGACCAAAAGGCTCAAGATATTGAGGCTTTTGCTTATGACTAGACCCGCTATAATAAAAAGTTACAGAAAATCATCATTATCTAAGCCTTGTCCCAAATAATTGGGGTCAGCTGCATGAATCCTGTTCTGTCATTCCACTATATAACGGACCATAACTTTTGCCACGATGTTTATCATTTAAAGAAAATTATAAACTATGAAAAGATCTGAAAAGTTACAAAATGAGGTGGAATGAAGGACAAGAAATAAGGATGACCATAACAAGCTGACAAAAAGTGCACATGGCAATTGTCGAAGTCTTCGAGGCTTTGGCTTATGCCACGGACTTGCAAATTGTTTAGTGATGAATTACCGACGCCAACAAACCATAACCCTCATCCTGACGATAATGATATAGAGACTTGCCTTTTGTTTGTAATTCTCTGCCATTATAGTAGCATCATGCATGCACGTTCTTTTTCCGCTGGCTCTGTCCTTCATCTTCTCAGTGTCTATCGCCTCCCATTCATTAAAATTTGCTTGGTGTTTACCATTACTTTCTGGCTTCTGCACGATTTGGACAATTGACACAAAACAAGTCAGTTGCATTGATCCTAGCTGCATTATAGATCCTTTTCTGCAACTAGTTCATTCGATCACAGCCTGCAATATAAATCCTTTTCTTAGTAAATATAAATCACTTCCTTACCAGAAAAAAAATGTCATACTCATACCCGTACCAGACACAAATTGCATATGGGTACTTCTAGGACACTGCTCCAATCACTTCCTTGAATAATTTAAAATTTTGTGCTTTTGTTTAATTTCTTCGTCATCAAATGATCCAGCTTCACCACCCTATGAAAATGAAAATTTGTTTGCAACTGTATATATCTTCTTATTTAGATGAAGGTTTTGTGCCAGTTTCAAGTTGATGTGGCTTCAATTGGAAGGTTTTATGAAGAATGGTGGCAATCGTTCGAAGTTAAGGGTTATGCTGGATTTGTTTTTCAAAAGCTCAAACTCCTGAAGTGGAAGATCATTGACTGGAGGAAGGAGGTTTGGAAGGAGCGGGAAGTTGGAGTGAAAGGTATTCTTCAGGACATCCAAGCCATTGACTTAAAAGAGGATGGTGGTGAGATTTTGGAGGAGGAAAAAGCCATGTGTGCTAACCTCACTTTCCAATACACAAGTGTCTGAAGGAAGAAGAGACAAAGTGGAAACAACACTAACGTGTGACGTGGCTTAAAGAAGGGGACACAAACACCAAGTTTTTCCATGGAATTGCTAGTGCTTGGCTAGGCACAATAGGATTCACAACGTGGTGGTGGAAGAAAAGAGCCAGGTGTGTGACTCCATCGTGTAGTATTTTAAGGAGTTGCTCTAGAATGATGGTTGAGTGAGGCCTAGGTTGGATAACCTCCATTTCAATCATCTCTCTAAGGGAGATGTGGAATGTTCAGAAATCGTTTTTTGGAGGTCAAAGCTGCGGTGGATTCATTGCAAGGGATAAGGCCTCTAGTCTAGATTGATTTCCAATGACTTTCTTCTAGGTTTTCGGGGGCATGGTGAAAGGTGATGTGGCTAAATTCTTATTTGAGTTTTGGGAGAGGCAGGATTTCGTTGGAAATAGGGGCATCATTTATGGCTATCATTCAAAAACTTGAAGGAGTTGATAGTCTCCAAGATGTCTGGCCAATCAGTCTCGTTGGAAGGCCTTATAAAATCCTTGTGAAGATTTTGGCTTCTAGATTTCGGGTGGTGCTAAGCAATATTGTCTCTGAAGTCCAAGGTGCTTTCATGGTGGGGAGACAAATATTGGGTAGCGCTTTAATTTCGCACAAATGCGTGGATTCACGGTACAAGGCAAAGGAAAAATGTACCATTTGTAAATTGGACATCGGAAAGGCATATGACCACGTGAACTGGGAATTCTTGGATTACATGTTGGGGATGTTGAGCTGTGGGCTGAAATGGAGAATTAATTCAAGCATGCATTTGATCGGTGTGGTTTTATGTTCTTGTCAATGGATCTCCTATAGGCTTCTTCTAATTGTCAAGGGGCTTGAGGCAAGGTGATCCATTATCCCCTTTTCGTGGTAGTTACGGAAGCTTTGAGTAGGTTGTTGGAAAAGGCCAATTGGCTTGGCTGATTGGTGGATTTAGGGTGGAGAACGCCAAGTTTCAAATCTCACACCTTCGGTTCATCGATGAATTGATACACTTCTCTTTTGCGATGTGGATGAGGTGATGGTGGACAACTTAACAAAAACAGTGAGAATGTGAGATGCTTCAAGGTGGTGTCCAGTCTAGGCTAAAAGTAAATTATGCTAAAGAGCGCGTTGTTGGATGATTGCACTTCTAATGAAGAGGTGGAGTGGTTGGCAGAGGTCTTTGGATGCAGAGTAGGATCTCTTCTATTATCTTAAGACTTCCCTTATGTTTTGGCAAACTTACAAAACATTTATGGGATAGGGTTATAGAGGAGGAGAGGAAATTATTCAGATAGAAGTGTCGACATCTTTCTCTAGGCGGTAGGCTCACTTTGATAATGGTGGTTTGTCAAATCTCCTGATTTGCTTTATGTCCCTTTTCAAGTGCCGATGGCCTTGGATAGGTTGGAAGAATTAAGGTGTGATTTCTTGTGTCAAGGAGTTGAAGCGAAGAAGAAGTTTCATTTATTAAGGTAGGACTAAGTGTGCAAGCTAGTATGTGAAGGGGGCAAGGGTTGGGAAGTTAGAGCAAATGAACCATGCATTACTCAACAAATGGCTATGGAGGTTCGGGGGAGAGGAAAGGGACGAAAGGAGGTTGTGGAGGGAGGTGATTATGTGTAAATATGGCACTCAGGAAGGAGGATCGTGGGTGAAGGATTCAATGGCCTATAGGGCTTTTGGGATGTAAAGGCGGTGTATAGAGTGAAGAACAACTTCAAGGAAGCAATTTACTTTGCTTTTGGTGAAAAATAGAGGATTCGTTTTTGGGTTGATCTTTGGATTGGGGTCTCTCGAGGCTTGCGAGCCTTTCACTGAACTGTAATGTTATTGTTGATTGTTATGATTATGATTATTATTTTTTGCCTCTGCTATTGTTGGTGTTTGGTCCCCTTTTGCAGAAGAAACCTATCAGATGAGGATGCGGATGACTTCCTACTCTTGTCGAGGATAAGTTTAGAGGTTAGTTTTGCCAACGGTTATATGGGCCTTGTGGGTGGGAGAGGAACAACTAGATCTTTTGGGATATTCGTGGTTGACGATGGATGTTTTTAAGAGGGCAAAGTATGATGTTTTAGATTGGGTTAGTTGTAATTTACTAATTTTGCCTCTAACCATAATGATTGGTTAGAATTGGGAGGGTTGTTGTTGTCACTGTTTTAAGTATTGATGATATCAGTTGATATAACCAATAATATATCTTGTATCCCACCTGTGCAATACAAAACGCACAGGTAATGCCGATATATCCCACATGGTTGATTCAGTGAGCATTTTCAATTTCTGATCCTTTTTTTTTTTTTGTTGAAATTATGTTAAATAAATGTCAAATGGTTACGAATCCATTGGTTCTTCATGTTTTGCATGAAAAATCATGTAGTTGGAGCTTTGATTTCGAGATCCATTAGTTCTTCATATTCTCCATATATTTTTTCAAAAATTTCCTTCAACCAGCTATCAATTGAGACTAATTTCGAAGTATTAAGGAGTGTTTGATGAAATGATCATCACATACACTCTAAATGTTATGCATTCAATTTGAATATAGTTGCATTAGTTCAGTCAGACAACGCATAACTTAGGACCCTATACAAAGGAAACCTATTATATGCACTTCTTTTTTGAGATGCTATGATTTAAAAGTGTGTATTATGGTCATTTTTAAGAAAAAAATGTATATTAAGGTCTTTTTTAACAATCCCTGATGTTTCATTGAAAAATTCCACAAATTTCACAATGTTTCCCAAAAATTCTATAAATTACCCGATACAATCATACAAACGATAATCCCGTAGGATAACCGATACGCATCTGTATCCTAAGGATGTGATACATAACGCAATACCGATATTTTGAACACTGGTTGTTGTAAGGTGTTGCCTTTTGGTGTTTTTTCAACAAAAGTTAGGTCACCTATCAACACACACACACACATGTAATTGATTACCTTAAAAAAATGAAAAGTAATAAAATGAGCTAGAACGATGTGACAGTTTGCATGAATCAAAAGATTGTGCTTATTCTTGAACCGTGACATGGTATAGTTGTATGGTCAAGGCTATCCAGATCCTTGACCCAATTGTTGATGGTGCTCAATCCAAAAATTACACTGAGAAGGTGATATTAACCATTTGATTTTTCCCTTTGAATTTGAATGATTGACTAAACTTTTAACTATCCATTTGCAACCATCAATTGGATAGTTAGGATTGCATAGTCAGGCTGATTTTATAGCTATGCTTTATCCTTAATGTGGCCTACAATTTGGATGGTCTGGATATCTGTACATGAGTGCCACAAGCGAGGAGGATGAGACACCACAATTTTTAAAATGGTGGTGAACTACAGTAGGAGCCTGAACCTATTAAACTTAGTTGTACCACTGTATCCATTTTTTAGGATCGCATTTCTAACTCATGTCATATCCCACAAGGCAACACCTTATACCATACCTGTGTGGCCTAACATTTTATATTGACGGGCAGAACCCCTTAGTAGCCTATAGCTTCTGCTTCCATGCTGGTTTAGGCCAATATATTAAATTGTCAACCATAAATTCTGGCAAGAGTTTCCATCATCCACATTTTCAACCATCAAATCTGACAAAAGCTGTCTTGCCTTTTTGTTGATTATATATTTTGACAAGAGCTTCCACCCTAAGACTTAAAACTGGTGGAAGAAAGCTAATTTCTGTTGCCCATTGCAAGCTAGGTTTCATTTGACCTCTACTTAACGAGCTTCCTCTTGCTAGAGCACCTTTAGCCATTTTTATCTGATGTTAACTCCACATATAGCTTGGGATAGAAGGGTTCTTTTTCACAGGAATCTAAAGCCTATTCCATTGTTCCTCTTGCTAGAGCACCTTGAGCCATTTTTATCTGACGTGAACCCCATTTTTATCCGATGTTAACTTCATTTTTGTAATGTTTATTTTCCATCCAACCTGTTGATAATGTCAAGCATACCTTGATGAAGGGAAAATACAAAGATCATCTTGATCCAAAACTTTTGTGGCCCACACAATTGTTTTAATGGTTATTATCACTGTTTCTAGTGGTGTGGTCCACTTGAGATTTGGATCTTCCTAAGGTTTGGGATTGCGTCCTAAAATGAGATGGAAAAATAGATCGACGGCGTGGATGTACAACAAATACACCAAGGTGGGCTCCACACGGTTAAGGTATCAAATACATACTGTTTCAGTTGGATAACGCATAACTTAGGACCCTATACGAAGGAAACCTATTATGTGCATTTCTTTTTTGAGATGTTATCATTTAAAAGTGTGTATTAAGGTCTTTTTATTTTTTATTTTCTTATTTTTATTTAAAAAAAAACAATCCTTGAAGTTTCATTGAAAAATTCAATCATTTTCCTGACGTTTCCCCCTGCTTCGCAAAAAGTGCGATAAATTACCTGATACAAACGATATATCCCGTGCGATAACGGATACATATCTGTATCCCAAGGGTGCGATACATAGTGCGATCTGATATTTCGAACACCGCTGATGAGATGCACACACAATGACACAAACACATGTATGGATGCATAGATATATTCAATTTTCAAATTTTCTTCTTTAATGATAACATTTGTATGCTATCATTAAAAAAATGATAACATTCTTATGCTGTTTCTGTTAAATAATGTAGAGTATAAGCCCTGAGGCAGAATCACAACTGTGCACAAACACCCATTTTGATCTCATAGTCACGATTGTATGGGCCCCCTTCATTCTTCTGTAATTCTATTTTATTTTCCTTTCAGATACCAAAGGGAGTTCAGCACGGACAACAACTGGTACTAAGAGGAAGAGGTGTGCATGTGCTTCTCTTATACTCTTTAATCTGCTGTTGCAACTTTAACATCATTTTGTATGTACTTTATTTATTTTGGGGCGAATGCATTAGGCTTGCCGAAGCATATTGGCCTTATGGACCATGGTGATCAATATGTGCGATTCCGCATCCGCTTCCCCACGTAAGCTCCATGGCCTATTGCACTCTTTAATTGCTTCTTTCCTCGATACACAAACTTTTAACATGATCTCATTTTTCTCTTTACATTTTCCATTCCTTTTCTTTTATCAGTTTTAAATTTCTCATTCTGAGTTGTAAGTTCTAATAAAGATGGCCCAGTTTGATATTCATGCTGACAATGACAAGATGAAGGGCATTAGATCCAACTTGGATATTACTCAAAAAATAAGTATGGTGCCTGCTCTTATTTACTGAATAGGATGTGACTTTTTTAATGCGGGAGATGAGTGTGGGCACAACCTTTGAAAGGAAGCAAGAGGTGGCTGGAGGAGATTTCTTCTACCAAAAAAGCTCAAATGTTGCGCTTCTCCAAATTATCAATTCAAGAGGGCAGATATGCTACTCTTTATAGTAAAAAAGAAAAAGAAAAAGAGGAGGGCAGAAAGGCCAATCCAATTGGATCATTGATTTTAGGACCAACTGGCATTCTATTCACTAAGGGCCTGTTTCAATTTGGGGTGAATTCGTGGAAGCAAACAAATTCCTTTTGATTTGACATTTCCTGCATTTGGATTACATAGAAAGAGAAGGAAACTCATTTGCTTTTCTCAGCAAGGGAGGTAGACCTTTTTTCAAAAAGTCAAATGGTGCGCTTCTCCAAATTATGAATTCAAGAGGGCAGATATGCTACTCTTTATGGTAAAAAGGAAAAAGAAAAAGAAAAAGAGGAGGGCAGAAAGGCCAATCCAATTGGATCATTGATTTTAGGACCAACTGGCATTCTATTCGCTAAGGGCCTGTTTCAATTTGGGGTGAATTAGGGGAAGCAAACAAATTCCCTTTGATTTGACATTTCCTCCATTTGGATTACATAAAAAGAGAAGGAAACTCATTTGCTTTTCTCAGCAAGGGAGGTAGACCTTTTTTCAAAAAGTCAAATGGTGAGAATAGAGGTTTTCCTTTGATGGGATGTTTTGAATGGCAAAATCGGAGGGAAAAGATGTTTCCCTTTTGAGAATTTCTAACTAAACAATGGAAAATGCAGAGGGAAAGTACTTTCTTTCACAGGTTATCTAGAAAAACAAATAGGTTTCAAGAGGTTGCTTCCCCTATAGCACTGATGTCAATTTGCAATCCGCTTATGTCACCTGTTTGCTTTCCCTTGCATTCTCCTTGTTAACCATCAATCCAAACTGCCCGAAGAAGTTTTCATATGATGTAGAAATGTTGGTAAACACCTTTTTATGGTATTGAAACAATTATTTCTGTTATCCTAAATAGACTCTTGTATGGAAAAGGTATTCAATTGGTCCAAAGAGAAACATGAAATGGTATATTGGTTCTAGATGAAGGTCTAGTCAGTCCTTAAGTTGGCTAAAAGTAAGAATATCTGCCTTGGCTGCTTTATCCACCACTTGTCTGGCTTCCCTTTAAAGGACCTTCATGAAGATGAATGAAGCAAGGGCTTAAAGAAAGTTCATTTAGGAAGGAAATACTGCAGCATTTCAAGATCATTCCTTGGGCCTTTTATTGTGCCTGAGTGACACTAAGATGGCCCCAAGGATCAACATGGACTGCTTATCCTTCGCCCTATATTATTATGCTAAAACCTTTAGGCTTTAGATTTTCTTTGAATACTTCTATCAAAATTAAGTTTAAGACCTCCTAAAAGAGGGGTGGTGAGAGATTATAATGGGTTGATGTGATGTTTTCTGTTGGCTAATTGGATTGAAAGATTCTAAAGAGGTAAAAGCTCAAACCCTTGTACTGGAGTTGAAGTTGATTAAAAAGCACATTTATTCCTTGCGCTATAGAAGACTAATTATCAAGTACCCCACCTTGGGTGGAAGAGGAGGCATGATGGAAGAGGGAAAATGGATACCACAAGAGGCCAGAGAGGAAGCACCATAAGTTGGAAGACAATGAGGTTTGCCACTCAGATCAAGGGACCTTTGACGATGTTTCTTGGAATCTTCATGGAGGAGTGGTTGGAAACGAACTTTCAAAGAGTATTTGAGAGGCTTGGGAAAGTCATGGAGGTTTCTATCCCTCGGATGAGGGGTTCGACAATGATTTGTGGTTTCGCTTTTGTGAGTATTGTGTGAACGACAATCTAGAGTCTGCAGTGGCTCAACCGAATGGTAAAAGTTCTTATATTTTAGGTAAAAAGTTCTCACTTTTGAAGGTGAGGTATAAGTCAGAGGTCATCAATCGAATGTTGAAGATGAGGGCTGAGAACCACGGGGGTGGAAACCAAAGGGAAAAAACAGTGATGGTATTGGGCTCATAAGGGGAAGATGATGGAAGGTGGGGGGAAAGTATTATAGAGCTCCAAATCCTTCTGTGACACATTGTTATAGAAGGAACCCTTGCAAGAGGTAGCTGAGATATTTGAGCCTAAGAATGCAGGAAGTCCGCACCTGGGAGGTTTTAAGGAGAGGATGAATCAGGACATTGTCAATATAGTTCGTGAAAGGCATTAGAATGGACATTGGATGCCATGGTGAAGCAAGGCATGTCAATAAGATATCAGTGGTCGGAGACATATGATGCAGATTTTCAAACCGTTGGAGGAAGATCTCGAGTCATTGAGAGTCTCAACGGTTCAACTAGGTGGATTTCTCTTTGCATAGGAGCTCTTCAAAGATGGCATGATCTCTTCACTTGATAGGTGGAGATACTGGTTTGTGCTTGGTGAGGAGGTTTAGAGTCAAGTTCGGGATGTTTTTTGGATGTCTTTTGAGGTGTAGGCACTCACGTTGGAGATGGTAGCCATTGACCCCAATGCGGAGAGTTGTGGTTTTTACCAACATGAAATCAAGAAGAAGAAGCTCCTTGTGTTGCCGGATTGAATAGATGTGGGGAGTTAACGATTTGATGGTAGTTGTGAGTCTTGAAGGGAGAAATGAAGTGGATAAGCAGTAGAAGTTGAAAGGGGTTCCCATCCCGAGTCTTTAGCTATTTCTCTCATCTGTCTGTAAGAAGGAAGATGGTGGGGGAGTACTTTGCTCCGTAGACTACTAAGTTGTGTTGGGATAGGTGGTGCATCATGACTGGTTACGTGAGCGGTGAAAGAGATTTATGTCTTTAGAGTTAGCCTCTGCAATTGTAGCTATAGTTGTTGTTGACTCCACAGTGGAGTCTCATGGACAAGCCAAGGCATGCATAGTGCTCCCTTTGAAACCCGATTGTGCTGACTTCCACTTTCAAGTGGTTTAACATGCGAGGGTTTGGCTTCGATAGTTGGGGATTGTGAAGATCTGGTTGACACAAATCGCTAGAAGCCATTGTTAGTAGCTAGTGATGTTGAGGATGATCCTTAGAATGGGCCCTAGTTAGAGGAGCAATGAGCTGTGCTGTCCAAGTGATGGGGACATCACGCGCACACGCATGCACACGCACGCTGCCCCTTACGCACGCACGCCAGAAGGAGGATCCCACTATCAATTTATATAGATGACGACGTCCAGGGAGGGCCTCCTAGTTAGGAGACGAAGTTTTGATTGAAAAGAGTGGGCCCGATAATCAAAAAAAGCCTACCATGGGATCTCATGATTGTGGCCCACTAGTCGGATTGACTTCATATTTTAGTTTTTGCTTATTGTTATTATTTAGAATATCATGAACGCTTTAGATTTCTTTGTTTGGTTTTTATTTTGGTTTACTTCATCGCCAAGTAATAGGTTACACACATGGAGCGAGTTTTGGGGTATAGAGTTTTCTTATAAATAGGCATCCCTTGTAGCTTTTTTGAGGGATGGAAGATTAATAAAAATTTTATGTTTTTATACTTTCTGAATTGTGAAGCCTAATTGGGTGCGAAACCCTCCATACATCGAAGGGTTAACTACCATGGTGCAAATAGGGGTGTACATTGGGCCAAACCGAGTCGAACTGGGCTCAACCTGGCCCGGCCTGGTCACCAGTCAAACCCAGCCTGAACCCGGCCCGGTGAGTCGGGCCAACATGTCTAGCCCGAACTCGGCCCGGTCAGCAATCGGGTGAGTTTGGGCCAGTTTCGGACCTGCTCCATTTACAAAGGGACCCACGATTTGAACGGCTTGGATTGCTGTAAATCTATGATACCTGTGAGGTGGATGAGTCACTGTCACTTCAAAAATGAGCGGTGAACTATCCCAGAAGTTGAGAGAGAGAGAGAGAGTAGAGAGGGAGAGAGATTGAGAGAGATAGAGAGTTTTAGGGTTTAGGGTTGGGCGGCGTTCTCATTTCTCTGTCTCAAATGGTTAGGGTAAGGATTTAAGATATATATATATGTAAACAGCCGGGTCGGGCCAGGTCGAGTTGGGTTTCGGACCGAGTCGGGCCGAACTGGGACCTGTTCGAACTCAGCCCGAACTCAGTTTCGAGCCGAAGAAAATGGCCTGTCCCGGACCGAACTCAGTTCTGGGTAGGGCCGAGTTGAGCTTTTTCGGGCCGAGTCGAGCGAGTTAACCGGGCTAGCCCGGTTCGTATACAGCCCTAGGTGTGAAGCCACATCTATCCCAATCCGCCCCCATCTTATGCCATCCACCCCTTCTCATCTCCCATAATCATTTGCACTACAAATTTGTCCTTTATTGCATCAAATTCTCTCTCTTCAACAAATTTTTAGAATCTGGCCCTGCAGGAGGCTGAAACTTCTGCGGAGCACCACGCATAAACGTGCATCGGATCGAGCTGCAATTTGGAAGTTTTGGAGTCTATCCCTGGCCGACCAAGGCCAAGGTGGCCTTTTTCTAAATAGTGGGCCCCACACACGTGCATCCAAGATCACATGCATGTGCGTCTGGGCCATTGTTGTTGTCCACGTGTGCGGTACTTCTCTGGTTCGTCTCTCTCCTCTCTTTCACTCCGCTTTCATCCAAAATCCCTAAACCTAATCCTAAATTACTCAAAAACTTAATTTCATGCCCTTTCTTCAACCTTAAGGTTCCTTGGATTGAAATTTGTGAACCCTTTGGATCGGAGAATTATTTCTGTGAATGTGTGGATGAATTTACCCTCCTTTGATTCT
Organism: Magnolia kwangsiensis; assembly: GCA_037074715.1. Taxonomy (NCBI): domain Eukaryota; kingdom Viridiplantae; phylum Streptophyta; class Magnoliopsida; order Magnoliales; family Magnoliaceae; genus Magnolia; species Magnolia kwangsiensis. The sequence goes on along the minus strand of CM073572.1, from coordinate 14,514,513 downwards.
TGTTTGGTCTATAATTTTGATTGATCCGGCCCTAACATGTGTAGGTCTGGATCCGCATAAGATTCCCCTTGATAAAGTGTTTACACTTTTATGTGGGATGTGGAAATTTGTGTAATTGTTTTTGAACTAACGTGATCTTAAGCCTGCAAATCTTGTACATCATACTTGAATTTCATGTCCTACATCACCAAGTCTGTCGTCTATGATGTTAAGCAAAGTTGTGCACAACTAATCGTTGGCTTCTCACTTTTAGTGGTTCAAGAACTGAACATAGCTTCAGGGGTGCAGCTGCAGTTCGAGATTATTGAGAAAAGATTGTTGATGGAGATCATGCCGAAAAACCAAGTATTACAAACAGCTGGTGAGATCAGCCTTTTCATTGGAGCGAATTAGCAGTTGGTGGGAATGAGCAAGGGGTTGCAGTGGGCAACAAAGGTTTCTTTCTTGTAGAAGTAAATCACGTTCTCAACACAATTCTCTAGAAGCCCTCTTTAGAAGCTAGTGATGTTGAGGAAGATCTCTAGGAACGGCCCAGCTAATGCTGTCCAAGTTTGTTGTTTATGAAGCTAAGCAAAGGTGCATGCAACTCATCGTTGGCTTTAGACCTCCCACTGATAGTGGTTTAGGAACCAGACATAGATTCAGGAGTGCGACCGCAATTCAAGAACATCGAGACAAGAACGACAATGGAGATCTTGCTACAAAAGCAAGTATTATAGACAAACAGTGAGATTAACCTTTTCATCGGAGTGATTTAGTAGTTGGTGTTAATGAACAGGGGGCTACAATGAGTAATGCCGGTGAAAGTTTCTTTCTCACTGAGGTAAATTATGGTCTCATCTTGGAGTTTTTATTTTATTTTATTTTAATTACCCTCATACAAATGATTGATGAGAACAGAAAGGGGATAGAAGCTGCTGCATGGCTGGGAAAAATGGATCTCTTTGCTGCAAATGGATACATGGTGGATCTAGGACATGATGAATCATGTGGGGAGAATGGTATGGGTTCCCTTCGGTGATTGTGAGGATTTTGTGGCTCTATGTAAATTAGCGAAGGAGTATTAAAAAAAAGAAAAAGCGGAGCTCTCTCACTTGGGTTAAGCCTCTAAAACCTCCAAGGGTAGAAGCAATGCGGGTCTTGTGTCTTCAATCAATTACGATAAAGGATACTCATTTAGAGGGGAGAAAAAGGGAAGGGGGCTAGCATTGTTTAGTCATGAATATTTTAATTTGGAATGTTAGGGGATTGGGTTGGTCCCCATAAAATAGCCCAAATCAATTGGTTGCATTTCAAGAAACAAAAATCCAATTTAATAATGGTAGGTTGGTTGATTCGCTTTGGGAAGGTAGAATGAAAGACTCGGTGGCAGTAGATGCAATTGGGTTTGCTAGGGGCATCGTGGCCATATTAGGGATTCAGGGGTGTTGAGAAAGTTGGATTGGTGGGTTAGGCAATTCTATGTTTTAGTGCTTCTGTAGGATTCGACACTAGGCTTCAAATGGGTATCTCCACTGGTGTATGGTTTGAGTCAATGTTCGATATATTGGTATCGCGTTACGTATTAGCACGTATCGCACCCTTGGGATATGGATACGTATCGGTTATCGTATGGGATATATTGGTTGTATCGCGTAATATATCATTGTTGTTGGAAACATGGGGAAATTGGTCCCTTTTTTCAATCAAACTTCAGTTATTGTTAAAAAAGACATCAACACACACACACACACACACACACACACACACACACACACACACACACACTTATAAATCAAAACATTACAAAAAATAAGTGCACATAATAGGTTTTCGTTGTATGGGGTCTTAACCTATGTGTTGTCTAACTGAATTGATGCAAGTATATTCAAAGTCTATTCATATAATTTATAAATGTAAGAACACGTGTGGAAACACAAGCAATACATTCAAAAGAAAAAGAAGAATCACTAGATTAGGTTACATGTTTGATTTTATGTTTGGACACAAGGATTGCAACCGATTTGCGAGAAAGCGAATTTTTTTTAAATATTTTTTTCAATTTTCCGCAACTCGGCCCATCTCCTCCAAATCTTGAAGTTTAAGCTCGTAATCCATGATTTTTCATGCAAAACATGAAAAACCATGGATTTGTAACAATTTGACACTAATTTAATATGATTTATAGAAAAAAAGGATTGAAAATGCTCATCGGATCAAACATGTGAGATATATCGCACTACTTGTGAGTTTTGTATCGCACAGGTGGGATACAAGATATATCGTGGGATATATCGGCTGATATTGTCGGTATTTAAAACATTGCTGATACCTAGAAATTTTTAGACTACTAGTGTTACTGATATTGCTACCAATGTTATCGGTATCGCTGAGATGGAGATACGGATAATATCAGGGATATTCCGATAATATTGGGGATACTCCAAACAATGGATATATCAAAGTCCCCACTAGGGTGATAGCTTTCGGGTGGTTCCTGAGAAAGGATAAGATGCTAACCATTAATCACTTGAAGAGTAGACAGCTAATGATAAAAAAGTAGGCAGATGATGATCATGGCTTTATGTATCCTCTCTCTTTGCGATTTGAATCATTGGGTCATTTATTTATGTAATGTGAGTTTGCGAATTTTACTTGTTTCTAAGCAAATAAAATTTTGTACCTTCAAAGCCGACCCCCTATTGTTCAGCTAGGAGGAAAAATCTGCCGTTACTATTTTCTGTCTTATTTCAGATCTGTAAATGAACGTCAACGGGCTCTGCTAGAAGAATTTGCTAAGGAAGAATTTGTTGTTGAAAATAGCACATCTGCAGAAGGAAAGTGGTAAGTTTATAATTTGTCCCTCCGAGAATTGCAAGTTTTTTTTCAAAATCCTTGGTATAACATTTTTTAATACATTGCCAGTTTTTTTCAAAATCGTTGGCATAACCAGCTTCCCTTGCACAATAGTATTATTATGCACATACTGATGGTTTCCATACAATGTAAATGTTGTAAGTGATGTATGCATATTATGGTTTGGAAGTTAGTTCCTAGTTTCACTTTCTAGGGTTGTAGAATTTCTTTTATGTAACTCTTACTTTTATATCAGTAGTTCTTTTCTGTTGAATGTCGGTTCTAGTTTAGTGATTCTGTAACTCTGTTGCTTTACCTAAAAACTAATGCATCTTTATATTCTGCAACTCAAAAGCATATGTGATCATTTTTGTGAAGCTTTCATCCACTCACCTGATTCACATCATCTTTTGCCTTTGATGAGTGTAAAGGTTTAGAAATAAGTTGTGTGTTTCATCAGTTTCATCTAATGCGCCCTTCTCGAAGGATTTGGACTATTGTAGGAACCTTAATTCTTCCTCTTAAGTTTCATGCCTCCAACTCCTAAGAGCCCTGCTTTCTTTCCTTCTTTTTTGCTTTCCTAGTTGGAATATATTTCTTGCTGATCCCAAAAAAAAATGGAGAGAGGATATATTTCTGTCTCCTATATACATCTAGGGTCACCATTTTGTGACAAAAAAAATGATTCATCCAACCTTTTTCTTTAAGAATCTTAAGATCAATCATATGTTCACAATGATGTTAAGAAAATTTACCTTTCTACAATATTGTATCTTTTAATCAGTGTTATCATGTGCAATTGCATAAGCGATTATGCGATTTCACAATTGCAAACATGGGCTCAGATCACATATGTGATGGTCGCATGTGCCATGCAGAAAGTATGTGATGGTTATGCGATGGCACAATCACATAACCATGGCATGCTCTAATATGCGATGGCATGATGCCTAATGGTCATATTTCTTGTAAATTGTAATTAGTTGTAATTTGTAACTTGTAACTTGTATTGTATGCATCAACTCATCAAGATTCAAATTATCAATAAAATGTCCATGTTTGTAGTTTTTAATAATTAATTCTCTCTTAATGTAACTTGTTGATTGTTTAAATTTGTTTTGCTATATATAATATAACTTAACCTATAAATAGTTCAATAGTCAAACTACAATAAAATAGGTAAAAAAAATACCCAATCCAATTTTTCTTGTAGTAATTAGACGGTTTTTTAAAAGAATTTTTTATGTTTTTTTTTTTTTTTTGGATTTTTTGTTATTAAAAAAAGTTATCAGTCACATCACTCTGGCTGGTGGCTTATGCGATTATATGCGATTTGACAACATTGCTTGTAATAATTAGAGATATTATGATGCAACTAGGTCCACATCACGTGTCCAGAATGGGCCCCACTTTGAATATGTGTGATTGACAGCCTTCATGAAGGAGTAAAAAATCATCAATAATGCTCCTACATATGGGCTTAATTTTTTTAAAACAGCCTCATATGAGTATTTTGGGTGTTCTTGCATAAACTTTCATGGATTTAGGCCATAAAAAAGAAAGAAAGAAAGATTGATAGAAAAAGGAAAAATAAAAAAGAAAAAAAATCCTTTTATGGGATTTAGAATCCTTAAAAAAAATAAAAATGTTTCCTATCTTTTATGTCAATCTTTTAGAGATTTTGTCATGTCATAGGGGTAAGTTCTCTGTGGATCTTTGTCTTTTGTAGTGTAATCTAAATCAATGATACAAGTTTTCAGTATCGTTATCACGTAATGTATTGCATTCTTGGGATACAGACACATATTAGTTATCACACTAGATATATTGATTGTATCGCGTAATAATTAGAGATATTATGATGCAACTAGGTCCACATCATGTGTCGAGAATGGGCCCCACTTTGAATATGTGTGATTGATAGCCTTCATAAAGGAGTAAAAAATCATCAATAATGCTCCTACATATGGGCTTTAATTTTTTTAAAACAGCCTCATATTAGTATTTTGGGTGTTCTTGGATAAACTTTCATGGAATTAGGCCATAAAAAAGAAAGAAAGAAATAAAGATTGATAGAAAAGAAAGAAAAAAAAAAAAAAAATCCTTTTATGGGATTTAGAATCCTAAAAAAAAAAAAAATAATAAATAAATAAAAAATGTTTCCTATCTTTTATGTCTATCTTTTAGAGATTTTGTTATGTCATAGGGGTAAGTTCTCCGTGGATCTTTGTCTTTTGTAGTCTAATCTAAATCAATGATACAAGTTTTCTATATTGTTATCGTGTAATGTATCACATTCTTGGGATATGGATACGTATTAGTTATCACACTAGATATATTGATTGTATCGCGTAATTTATCGTTGTTGTTGGGAAACATGAAGAAAAATTGAGAAATTGGTCGAATTTTTCAATGAAACTTAAGGGATTGTTAAAATAAGACACCAATACACACTTAGAAATGAAAAAAATTACAAAAAATAAGTGCGTATAATAGGTTTCCTTTATATTTGGTCCTAGTCTATGTGTTGTTTGACTGAATTGATACAACTATATTCAAAGTCAATTCATAAAATTTATGAATGTAAGAAGACATGTATGGAAACACAAGTATTACATTCAAAAGCAAAAGAAGTAGAAAACTAGAAATATATGCTGGTGGATTTCGAAAATAAAATTATTTTTAAATATCCAGATTTCCAAGAATGTGTAGCTCAAGTTATATACATGTTTGATTTCATATTTGGATATTGAGATTGCAATTGATTTGGAAAAAAAATAATTTTTCTAAAAATTTCCACAACCTGGCCCATCTCTCCCAAATCTTGAAATCGAAGCTTCAAATCTATAATTTTTCATGCAAAACATGAAGAATCATCAATTTCTTACCATTTGACATTATTTATAACATATAAAAACAAAAAAAAAGAAGAATCAAAACTAAAAAAATATGCAACTTTTAGAATCTGTCCCCAAAAAACTTCCAATCGTGATTTCAGAGAAATTTTGAAGACTTTCTTCCAACAAACTAGAGTGGATTGGTCGAAATCACCTTACAATGTACCATCAAGACTCTTCTTTTGCAAAATAAAAATAAAAATCAATATTTGTTTTAGGATTTTCTAGACAACAACGTTGGTTTCCCGTTTATCCCTTTTGATATCACACTCAGTATCGATATATTACACGATGCATTAAGAATTTATAAAGGGAGAGTGTAGATATATTGCATGATATCGCAATATACAAGATATATCGCGATACCGTGCGATATATTGCACGATACCATGAAAAATGCATATTAAAGTTGGGTTTTGTGTCACATAGCTGGGATAACCAATATATCGTAGGATATATTGGTGATATTGCAAGATACTAAAAACACTGGTCTAGGTAAGACCTCTAAGGCTTTTTGTATGAAAAGTGATGATGAATCTTAAATTATTTATTTATTTATTTTTTTTTTAAAGCGACGTTAGGGATAAAATACTCTTGCAAAGATAGAAAGCCATAAAAAGTCAACCTCTTTGAATTGAGTGGTTTGTGCAAAGAATTGTTCGTTTCAACTTCTCTTCTTTCTTCTTCTGCTGCCTCAAATTGGTTCTGATTCTTCGTAACTTGTATTTTTTTTTAAAGATAACAAAATTTTTATTAACAGAAGAAGTGCCGAGGCGCAAAACTATACAAGGAAGAAATAAGTGCCCCAAAAATTACAACAGAAAGTTACAATCAACCCTCTCAAGGAAGAAACAAACACCACAAAAATTACAACAAAAAGTTACAATAAAACACCCCCTCCCCCCCAATTGCGAATCCAACCCCATTGCTAAAGCAAGATTAAACAAAAACAACCCCTTTCCAAATAGTTGAAGCCCTATACAAAGATGAGTCCTTAGTGCACCATTCGCCTACATCACAACCATATTTACCAGCAATTGTGTCCCTTCATAAGGTTCGTTCTTTGGTTCCAAACCTCCATAGCCCCTCACCCAACAAAGCCCTATTCATCACTCCCCAACAAAATCATCTGGTAATTATGTAATGAATATAAAAGAATTATAATTCCCCAATTAGTTGGGACAAGTCTTAGATGATGATGAAAAGAATCATAGTTTCTTGGGCAAGAAATGATGATTTATATATCTATATCTACAGTATCTTTATTTAGAATATCCTCGCTGATCAAGTTTGTTAGCTGTAGCAGTCAATTCTGCAATCAATTCTGATTGTAATGGAGGCCTTGGAAATGATAACAGGCTTTTTCAGCAGCTATCTACTGGTTGAACTTACAGGTGGCAGCAAATAATTGATCGCTTGACGGACCATAAGTTTATGCTTGAAGTCACTTTCTTTATATTGATGCTCCTGTTGCTGAACAGAGGTATTGGCTAAGAGTCGACATCTTGGTGACATGATGGATGAAATCTGCTCCAAATCCCAGCTGAACGGAAGAGCTGTCACCCACCTTCTTCCCCCCTTGAAACAAATATCCACCTTGAGGTATGGCACTACCGTACAAGTTGGCTTTACCCTTTCCTCGTTCATTTACTTTTACCTGTACCTATTTCAGAAAGAATATATATATATATATATATATATATATATATATATTGTTTACGGTCCAAAAGAGGCCTACATTTACATTCTGCCATATTGGCGTGTCTATATATCTTTTCCTTTTTACTCCCTTAGTGGTTCAATTTTCGTTTCCCATTCTGCCTTCTGGTGTTTAGGCAACACTTGCTCCTTGAATTTAGGTGGGCTTTGCATCATATTACTGGAAAGATGAATGCTAATTCCAGACACCTCTTCGTCAAGCGCTGAACATAAATGCATCAGAGAGCACATGTGTGCATGGTCTGGGACATTCATAGGAATGATTGGGACATCACGTAAGTGTTCTATACCAAAGATTGGGACATCCAACTCATCACGAGCACATTGATGTAGCATGTTGGTTTTGATTCTTCTAACTATCCATTTCTTAGTACGTATCCTACCTGATAAATAGACCAGCCGGTTTTTTGGGTCAAGGAACATCCACAGTGGAGATCATCCTATGAGCAACCTGAGTCCCTCGCACATGTGAGCCACATCCATGTGTGCGCTTCATGTGTTGAGGGAAAATTCAAATATCAGCCTGATCCAAAACTATGGTGGCATTGCCTTCCATTGTTCTCTTTGGTGTGACCGACTTGAATCTTGGATCGACCTGAATTTTGGAATGATGTCCTAACGTGAGCTGGAGCAACTGATGGATGGATCAGATTTCGCACATCAGGTTGAGCCCAGAGGTTTTTGTCGCATTGCAAAGTCGGTTCAATTAAATGCTAGGAATGAGAGCGGTTAGGCGCGCATCTTGAAAATCCAGGCCCATAGAAAGAACAAGTGAACCACTAGACACAATCTTATCCATTGGCGCAAGTTTCAATAACCGTGGAAACTACCTAAGGTGAATGGAAGGTTGTTAATGGTGGGCGTCCCCATCTCCACTGCTCCCGGAGGTGTGGCCCACCTGAATTCCCGACCGGACTTTTTGGATAACTAGTAAGTATGTGAGGGGGTGCACATGATGGGGAGCGGATTAGGTGCGCCTTGGCCTCACCCAAGACGTATGCTTTATCTGTTTTGCCGGATCATTTCAAGGCAGAAGGCCAAAAACTAAAAGGATCCAAATCTCTGGTGGTCCATACTTTAGGAAAGAGTGGTGATTGAGCGCCCTACCATTAAAAACTTTCCAGGGTCCACCATAGGGTTTCCGTAATATTTATCTGCTATCCAACTTGTTGATAAGGTCACATAAACCTGGGTGAAGGGATAAAACAAATATCAGCTTGATCCAAAGCTTGTGGCCCATTAGTGGTCAATCACCACCTTTTCCTATGGTATGGTCCACTTGAGAATTGGATCTGCTTCATTTTTGGGCACATGCTTTAAAATGATCTAGCAAAACGGATGGATGGCGTGGATATAGAATACATACATCAAGGTGGGCCTCACGGTAAGAGGTCTTGAGTGAGGTGGGGGCCGCACCTAATCCGCTCCCGCGCATAATGAGTAGATTTGATGTCATGCACACATCAGGTGAACCCCACGCACGCAATTTTGGCCCCGGGCGAATCGAGAGTGGATGCTACCTGGCATCACATTTTCTGCTGGCAAGTCAAATTTGAGTGTTGCCAGTTTGGATCGCATCTCCAATGCCGTGTTTCATGCCTGTCCGCGGTTTTTAGCTAAATTCCTTTTGGTGTTGTGAGAATATGCGCCAAAACACCAGTTAAAATCAAATCAATTTGGATTGATTTTTGAAAAATCAACCCACTTGCTTTTGCAAGAGCTGAACACGAGTGGAGCTTGGCACAGCTCAGCTCGACTTGGCCAACAGTCAACCCCAGCTCCAATTCGGTTCGGCTCAGTCCTCTAGCCTGATTGTCCAACTTGGCCCAGTTTGGTGAAGCTCGGGCCAGCTCAAGCTCGAGCTCGAGCTTTCGGCCCAATATGATTTTCCACATCTTTATAGATTTTAGTATGCTTTGTATCATTAAAAGTTTACAATCTTATCAGTTCATGTTTCTAAATTAACCCACATCTTTCCACTATTGTGGTATCTATCCTTGGCTCTAAATGGCATGCAAGAGCAAGAGGTGGATCACCAAAAGATCTAATCCATGGATGTTGAATCAACAAGAACTATTCACAAGCTAGTTTTGGAAAGATTAATGGATCCATGTTGATGTGTGTAAGGCTTTCACATCATTCTAATTTGCGTACCCAACACTCATATGTCAGCCACCTATACAATATTAAAAAGTGTCTCAATGCCCATAGCACTGGGAGTCTTTCCATGACTTCAGGTTTAAGAATTAGTCGTAGCTATAGCACACCATCAAGTCAATTCAATTTAAGTATGATGAGCCTCTCAGTTACAGACTTGATATGATTCGATAATGAGATTATCCAATCAAGCCCAATACAGGTACCTGTGAATACTATTGAAAAAGGGCGATGGCAACAAGATATGGCTATTCAAAAGGGCGATGGCAACAAGATATGGCCAGTGATGGAAACTAATCCATATCAACGCATGGTTGCTTCCGTGTGCAAGATAACGACAAGACTAGTCCACAATCAGCCAAATCTGATGAAGCGGTTATGGAATTTAAGATACCCGGGGACCATGGAGACCACTCTCCATTGGACTACATCGTTTCCCATGGAGATAAATCCATCCCCTAAGTCACCCAAACACAATAAAGTGGTTCCTTTCCATGAACCCAGGCTGTTATGTCTATTCTATTTTTATTTTTTTTTCCACGCAAATATACTCACACCCATACACACCACAATGGGTACTCGAACCTATGATCTCTGTGTTGAGACTCTTGCGAGTCCACCACTGAGTCATGAGCAGGGACCCGAATATTGCAGTACTTGGTAATTGAAATATTAAGACATCCAAATGCCTGGTCGAAAGACCCGGAGATACTGAGGAGTGGAAAAAATCCAACACGTGGAGACGAATCACAGCATTTCACGTACTACTACGTGTATGTGACTTGCCCTTGTGGATCTTGTTTGTCATGCATCTCCATCTGGGCAGCTAGCTTCTCTTTCTTGTCCTTCTTGAATTCTCCGTAGAAATAAGAGGCAAAACCCCAAAGAGCGAGACTGAGGGCTAGTCCTTTGTCAGCATTGAACTTCTCGTCGTAGAAGAAAACAGCTAATATCTCTGTGACAGGAATGAAAGCGGAAATCAGCACGCCAGCATGCAGAGACGAGGAACAGGAAATGACGCCAACCATTCCTAAGAAGAAGAACTGCCAAAACACCGCACATCCCACTAACACCATGTAATATCTCGACTCTCCAAGCCCATACTCTCGTGCCTCTCTTGGAATAGCCTGCACATTCAAATCAATGAAAGAATGAGAGAGAGAGAGAGAGAGAGAGAGAGAGAGAGAGAGAGAGAGAGAGAGATTAATTCACCATACGATACATATTGTATAGGCCGATATGACTAATTCACCAGTCGTATCAGTGTGAAAATTTTAAAGATATTCAATTAAAAAAAATCCTAATTTGTATTGATAAAAGTTACATGTTGTTAAAAGATTAAATAAATAACAATAATACATTTTTCATCTTTCTCGTGATATTTCTTTGATACATGATGAGTATCAATAACGATAGGACTGATTCCCAATACGTGTCAGTTCATAGTATCCAGTGATCATACTCATATGAAATTGAGTTAAAGAGAAAGATTTCTTCACCACACAGAGAGGTCTTCAATGATCATATTGATACGAAATTGAGTAGAAAAGAAAAGTTTCATAACCCACCTTGAAGTCCTTGTTCACCAGCATTCCCACGGTACAAAAAGCAGTAGCAAAGAAGCAAATCACCATCTGCATCTCCATCACCAAAGCATATGTTATTGCCTGCTTGGTCTTCATATAGGTCAGCTCCAGCAACGGCAACACGACCCCATAAAGAGCAGCCGCTCCAAGCGTCATGAAGAATCCCAAGTAGTAGTGAAGATTCGTCTCTTTAGCAGGGCGGTCGCTGCTCGAATGTACCCCGAGAATGATTGCTCCCACCATCAATAAAATGACTGCATTGATTGAATATGGTGTATACTTGTGCTTAACAATAAGGAGCGCGAAAACCGCATTGAACGCCAGTTGAGATGAGATTAGGATGGATGAAGTCGACACCGGTAGGTATGTGGATCCATAGGCATACATGTAGTCATCAAGGCCTGTAAGGACGCCTAACACAGCACAAGATGCGAAGAGGAATGGTGTTATGAAGAAGACCCTAGTGTTATCCTTACTCTTCTGACGGCGATGGACATAAGAGATGGAGAGAGGGATTAGAACGAGCGGCCAACCCCCAGTCTGCAACCAGCTCGATAACCATTTGCGGTTACCTCCACGGATGAAATAGAGCCGGAGAATCAACGGGCCTCCGGTGTTGCCGATTGCCAGCATGGTGCCGTTTAGCAACAAGAGGGCAATCTTCATGGCTTTGCTCTTGTTGTTGTGGACCAAGGGTTGGTGGGGTCCACCGGCTACCATCTCATCGTCCATGGTTGGGGACATGGTTACTGGATTAATGTTTGAGGTTTGCAAACAATGGAAAATGCGAGATGGGTTATAGGTAAGGGATGATTGCGACTGGTCCCTTTTTTATATTATGCGGATGAGTCTCGTTGATTCATTTTTAAGTAATGATTGAGATTGGGGCCTTCTTTTAATGTGAGAGAGTAAATCTCACGGTTCATGTGTACGGGTGGAGTACTGGTAGCTGTAAGGGAACTTCTACAATGCCAAAAATCCAAGTTCATTGTGATTAAAAAATAAAGAGTTGAAATCGAACTTTCCACACGTCACGTATGTTTGTTACCCAAATATTTTTTGTGGCGTCAGATCCAGTGTTTCCTGGGGTATTGGGCGGTAGGGTACCCTATCTCATTGCTGCAATATGTGGACTAGATTGCAACCGTTCATGTGAAAGGTCATGTTGTGAATGGGTAGTAGTTCATGAATTACACCGTTGGGGGCAATCCTAGTACTTCAATCGGTAGAATGCTAATTGAGACTAAAAGCAACAAAACAGCAATGGCTCACGTTCAATGAGGATAGGTCCATTTTTTGGTTGGTTACTACTGTCCACTCGTAGCGATTTTTTTATTTATTTATTATTTTTAATGGTGGTTAATCAATGATGGAGAAAGCAGGATGCCTGGTTCATCTCATCGTGCGAGATGTGCCACGTGTATGGTGCACCATCTAGAACTACGAGGGATACAAAGAAAAGTAGCATTGTGCATTGTTATTGTTCTGGTTCAAAACAGATATCTCTGGAAGTGCAACGCCGACTCTGTTGGGCCAAGCATGTTACATGTATGATATCTACTCCGTTCATCAGACGCAAAGCTCTATGTTAATATCAAGAGGAAAAAATCAGCTTGATTCATAACTCAGGTGGGCCTCATCAGAGGGAGTGAACACCAACGGAAGTTTTCGTGTGGGGCTTACCGAGGTATATGTGAACTTTACATCCAACCTATTCATCAATTGTCTTACATAGTAAATTTATTATAAATGAGTAACGATTAACTCTCACCAACTTTTGAAATTGAGAGAAATAGACTTTCCAAAAGTATGATGGCATATATGTAATTAGACAGCGATTGCATCCTATTAAATCTATAAGGCTCACTGCAATGTGTATGTGTTATCCACACCATCCATCCATTTTACCAACTCATTTTAAGTTATGTCATGCATCTAACTTGCTCATAAGGTCATCCGACGTGGATAAAAGGAAAACATAAATATCAGCTTAATTCAATACTACAATGGCTCTCAGTAAATTTTTCAATGGTAGGTATTTAATTTTCCTCATTTCCGGTGTTGCAGTCTGCTTGTGCTTTGCATATTCCTTATTTTTAGGTTCATGATTTAAAATGAGCAGATAAAACAGATGAACAGCATAGATCAGACACATAACATAACAGTAGGCCTCGCAAAATTTACAAGAACCGTGTTTTCTTTCTTTGATTTTAGCGTCAGAAGTTTCAAAACAAACGTAATAGCTACGTCATGTGGAGGCGGCTGGGCTACATTTACAGGTGTAAATATTTATTTATTTATGAGAAAAACAAACAGAACCTAAAAATAATCTTCATCCAGAATAGTGGTTTACTTGATTTTTGTCTCCTACTCATTGTTTTGAACTTTACGAAAACAACCCCTGCTGCAAAGATTTCCTGTCCATTTGGATGGTTCATCATAATCCATGCATCGTCTCGAGTAAAAGAGTTACATGAATCTTGTTCATCATAAGTTAAACTATAGTCATTCAAACCTTCTCTTATTATTTGGGAGCGGATTAGGAGATACCCCGGATCCACTAAGGTGGGTGGGACCCGTGACTGTGGAGTCCGCTGTGATGTATGTGACTACATCCACTCCTTCAATCTATATTGAAAGCTCATTTCAGGGCATGATTGAAATAAAGCAGTACCAAATACCAGAAGGACCATAGTATAGGAAACAGTGGTGATTGACCATTAAAAACTTCTTGTGGGCCACAAAAGTTTTGGATCAAGATGATATTTGTGTGGTCTTTTCATCTAGGTGTTTTTGACCTTATCAACAGGTTGGATGGAAAATAAATATTCAGATTGAATCCATAAAAATTTTAATGGTAGGGATTCAATCATGACTGTTTCCTGTGGTGTTGTCCCCCTGAGATATCTTTCAGCTTCATTTTTGGGGTCTTGCCCTAAAATGAGCTTTCAAAATGATTGGACGATGTGGATGTAAGGCACATGCATCACTGTGAGCCCCACAGTCAGGGGTCCCACCCACTCTGTGGATCTGGATCTCACCCAATCCACTCCCTACTATTTTCACTCAAGGTGTGCCTACACACATGGGATCCACACTAAAAGGGGCAGAAATATCATTTCTTTATATAGAAAATTTAAACTTTTTACCGTGACACTCATGAAATCCACAGTAAAATGAATAAAATATCATTTTTTTTTGTACAGAATTTTTAATTTCTCACGGTGATGGACACGCATGGGATCCATGCATGACAAAAGGGTACTCGACAACATCATTCTCTTGCAGAGAATCTTTAATTTTCCGCCTTCGTTCTCCATGTGTCAGGCACACATGGTACACAACGTTTTTGGATTGGATGAAAACATAGAGAGGATAAAAGCAAAAACGAAAAAAAAAAAAAAAAACCAAAAAGAAAGATGACAAAGCCAGGCTGCTCCTACCTAGTCAGATGATTGACCGTCTATCCGTGAAGGAAATGGAAAAATAATTGGAGATGAGAGATGACGGAAAGGGAACGGAACACTTCGCTGGCAGCCTTGTTTTTTTTCGTTTGTAATTAAGAGCCAAAGATCAAAAACTGTGGTCCTTTGGAATAATATTAGGGCATTCACGGTGTGGACTACCAAACTGTAGTTACTAGATGATCTCTCCTCCCCCCCCCCCCTCAATCTGCTTTTTGTGGAGTGGTCCACTTGAGCTTTCGATATGCCTATTTTCAGGCCCATGCCCACGGAGCTTGGTGATGTCAACACGACCCACATCGGTGCCCCTGGCGTCACCCAAGATGGTGTGACCCTTACCGTGGAGCATACCTTAATGTATGTTTTTTTATATCCACTTCATCCATCGATATTGATAGATCACTTTAGGGTATAAGCTAAAAATTAAAATGTATCTAAATATTAGGTGAACCATATTATAGGAAACAATGATTATTGACCATTAAAAACATCTGCTGTGCTTCAAAAGTTTTGGATCATACTGATATTTGTTTCATCATAGAATGGTTACGAGTCATCCTTCAGGGAAAAAAAAGAAAATAAAAGAAAAAGGAAGATTTTTAATTTTCTCTTACTATGCAGCATCTTATCCTACACAAGCTTATGTGACATATGATAGTGTGATTCAGTTACATTTTGCCTTGTTGAGTAGAATATCCCATTAACAAGAGCCGAAGAATTTTCGAGAAGCTAATTCTGAATTTGGAAACAAGTTATGAAAGAAGAATTGTAAGTTCTTGATGAAAATAAAACATGGAGTATTGTAAAGTTGCCACTAGGGAAGAAAATGGTTGAGTATACAAAATCAAATATAAAAGTAATGCAACCATTGATCAGCATAAGGCATGACTTATTATTGGAGGATTCATTTAGATTTATGGAGTCAATTATAAAGAGACATTTGCACCCGTTACAAAGATAAATACATGTTGAATTCTTTTATCTCTAGCAATAAATCAAAACTGAAATTTATCTCAAATGAACGTTAAAAATGCATTCCTACATGGTGATCTAGAAAAAAGAAGTTTATATGAACATACCACCAAGTCATCCACAAGAGTCTCATTGCGATTTAACATGCAAGCTAAGAAATGCTTTATATGAGCTCAAGCAATTTCTGCGAGCTTGGTATGCTAAGCTCAACTATATTCTCATGAATAACAGGCTAAAGAGAAGTGCAGGTGATCCAATTCCTTATTCATGAAAAGAGGTGTTTTTGGTGCTACTATTGTCTTGGTATATGTTAATGACATAGCGATCATTGGTAATGATCAACATGAAATCTCAAAGCTCAAGGATCTTTTACACAAAAGGTTTGCTATTAAAGACTTGGGGATATTAAAATATTTTTTAGGATTAGAAGTTGCCTACAAATAAAAAATAAAAAAATGACATCTTTTAACCAACAAAAATATGTGTTAGACTTGTTATAAGAAGCTAGAAAATTGAATGTAAGACCATCAGACATGACCATTGATAGCAACAACAAACTTAATTTAATAAAAAATTGGGGTGCAAACAGTGAAAAAATAAAAAAGTCAAGGGCGTAGGTTACATAACTGTGTTTGGGGGTGTGGTTTTTTGGTTTTATAAGCTAAATTCCACATTGCTCCAGCTTAGGAGAGGAGGGCTCCTATAAAATAGTTTAAACACAGGTAAGGTGTAAATATTGCGTTAAAGATATTGTTACTATAATGTGCCCTTAAGCTTATATTTAAATGTGTTTTCTTTTGTTTTTGTTCTTCGATGCACTTTTTCTCTTTCACTTGATGAATTACTTGGATCCCAGACATATATGCTATACGTGTAATGATGTTTAACATGAATGCTATTCTCTTGCCTCAAATGGTGTTCATTGAATTATTGGAGAGATTGTCATTTTCAAAGTAGGTTAGCCTTGCATTGTCGTCTTTTCCAATGAACAAAGGGATTTTGATCATTTCCCTTCTCAATAAAGTCAAAAGTAGGCGATTATGTCACAATTTTCATCAAACCTACAAAAAAGTCCTAGAAAGATTGAAAGGATCGAGAGCCTGTTTATAATTATAGAAAGACAAACAATGCTAGATCATCTAGAATCTTTTTAGAGAAAGCTTATCAAAAGACTACTTGTATGGGCATTATTGTTTCTGTATGTAAGCCAACCCATCAAGGAGGTTTACCCTGTTTAAAAAAAAGTGGGTCCCCAAAAATAAGCCGGATGCAACCATCTCGAAAGCAAGATGACAAAAAATAAGGTTGATCCAACCATCACGATGCTGTTATCTATTGTTTTTGTGGTGTAGTTGACCTAATGATTTTTTTGTTTTTTTTTTACGGGTATTTATCTTCAGCCAAAGTCTAAAATGGTGTCGATTGTGAATCGGAGACTATTAAATAGTGGAACTTAATATGGAGGCAGTGGTCATTGTAGGGACCAACTAAGAAAATTAATTGGCAGAGATGAGGGCTCTTCTTGATGGTGTTATGCTATATGTAGAGTGAGGTTCATCCAATAATGAAATTGAAAGCGATTCAAAGATAGTGGTAAGCAACATTAAATCTATTTTGAATCACTTATGGACTATCTGAAATTGGTCGTTGGAAGCTAAGATTAAGTTGCAGACAATCCAATCCAATGTGGATAGCCTGTTTTGGAAAGGTAAAAGTAGCGGATGGTTTAGCGTGGATAGGAAGCTTAAGTGTGAGAGACGCTTTCTTTTTTAAATATGAAGATCTCCCTGAAGAGGTAAGAGGAAGCTTCTGTTGAGATAAAGTAGGAATTAGCAACATTCATTGAATCTGAGTTGTTTTTTATTTGGTTTTTCCATTCTCTTGCTCTGTTTTGAATATAGGAGAGGTCTGACAGTTTAGTTGGTGGGCAGCTATCATGGGTATAGTAGGTTGTTTTCTACCTTTGATACTCGGCTTTCTGCATAAGTTTTTAGAGGTCATGATAGGGTCTGCCCAATGTATAATAATTGTTACATTTAAAATACATCTAAGTAGTAGAGATCCAGCGTCTCCACATGGTTATCCAGAATTTTATATAGTTGGTGTAACAGTTGAATGCTTTAGCTAGGACCCACACAACAGGATGTGTCGTCATGTTTGGATCCAACTAATGAATATTTTCGACCCACCAATTCAGGATGTGTTACACAAGAGTTCAGTTATCCTCACCGTTCATCACTTGAGCTCGCTATCCAATGATCACAAGGAAGTGTTGCTGACCGTTGAATGTGAAAGTCGACCCCATCCACGGTGGGTGCTATGTTTGAGCTTGTGCGGTTTCAAGGGGTACTGAGACATCAGGTGGATCGTTCAGATTCTGTGCGTAAGACAATTGTGCAAAGGTGCGCACGGGTGCTCACCTATATATATATATATATATATATGTGTGTGTGGGGTGGGGGGGGGGGGGGAAGGTACAATGCGCTCGACCTCACGGCTCCGTCCCATGCGGTCGAGCTGTGTGGGTCCCACCGTAATGCCTTTCAAACATCTACCCCATCAGTCAGATGCGCCATTCCATCGTGGGCTTAGGTCTCAAAACTCAAGTCAATACATGACTTTTGTGGGCCACACCACTTACAGAAGTGGAGAGGGGTCATGCACCATTAAAACATTCATAATCATTTTTGGGGCCCACAGAAGATGTGGTTTGCAAATCCAGACCATCAATTATGTGTGTCCCACTTTTATAAGGGTTCAGACCAATTTTCAGCAGCATTTAAACTCAGGTGAGCCCCATCAAGTGCTTTTATATGTTTTAACGGTGTTTCACATGATTTTAGATGGTATGGCCCACCTGAGTTACTTATACGACTGATTTTTGGGATATCCCATAATTTAAAGGGTACCCATCAAATGCACGGTGTTGATGGTCGACACGCATCACGGTGGGGCCCACACAACTCGACCTCACGGGAGCTTATCATGAGGTCGAGCGCATAGTACTTTTCCCATGAGTTACTATGCGCTCGAGGCTCCGTCCCATGAGGTCGAGCTTTGTGGACCCCACCGTGATGCTTTTCAAAAATCTACCCCATCTGTCAGATGCAGCATTCCATCATGGACCTAAGTCTCAAAAATCAAGGCAATTCGTACTTTTGTGGGCCACACCACATACAGAAGTGGATAGGGGCCGTGCACCATTAAAACATTCATAATTATTTTTTGGGTCCCAGAGAGATGTCTTTTGCAAATCCAGACCATCCATTATGTGTGTCCCACTAGGATTATGAATCATACCAAGTTTCAGCAGCATTCAAAACTCAGGTGGGCCCCATCAAGTGATTTTATATATTTTAACGGTGTCTTCACATGATTTTAGATGATATGGCCCACATGAGTTCCGTTTACAGCTGATATTTGGTATATCTTATAATTTAAAGGGGACCCATCAAATGCATGGTGTTGATGGTCGACACGCATCACGGTGGAGCCCACATAGCTCAACCTCACGATAAGCTTATCGTGAGCTCGAGCGTATAGTACCTTTTCCCTATATATATATATATATATATATATATATATATATATATATTTTTGACTGTTAGCTCCACATGTACCCACTCATGCACTTTTATTGTTGGCAGACGTGCCAACTTGTCAAATGTGCGGCACATACGCATCAGGCGGCACCTACTGTGAAGTAGAGAAAAGACGGTTTGAAAAGAAGTTACGAGTGGCCACATCTAATTTACAAATGCCTGCGTGAGGTGGTGACTGGTCTAATATTTGTCTCAAAACGGTGCGTATTACCGTAAGCACATGTTCTATCAATAAATGAGATGATCGAATTCGCCCACCTCGACCAAACGGCTTGATATGGGGTGATGTGACCCTGTTTTGGTGGTGACCAAATAGCGTTGTGTGCCACACACCACCAACGTCACCAAGCTTTGTGGCCCACCATACCACACCGCTCCATCCATTATGTGTACCACACAGTAGTAGGCATTGAAAGCCTACCATTGAAAACTTCTTAGGAGCCACCAAAAGTTTTGGAACAAACTGATATTCGTGTTTTCCTTTCATCCATATCCCCGTGACTTTTTGGATAGCAGTTAAGAATCATGGTAGGCCCCCGTAAAGCTTCAATAGTAGGCGTTGTTGTTCACGATGCTTCGGGTAGTATGGTCTACTTGAGCTTTGCATCCGCCTTATTTTTTGTGCCACGCACTAATATAATCTCAAAAAAGGAATGGACGGTATGGATTAATGCATAAATCATGGTGACGTCAATACCCCACGGACACCATGCAATCCGCTTCCAAATATAATAAATTTGGTGGTGGGCAAATATGATTTTAGTTAAAAGTAAATAATAAATGAATGAATGATAAAATGTTACACCTAACGAGTGCATTGGGTTGATTTGTCTGGATTGTGGTACTAGTATAATTTGTGTGCACCTGAGAAATGGTTGAGGGTATTTTAGTACTTTCGCCATCTTCTGATGGTAGGCAATCACTTTATTATTTTTATTATGGCCGGCCGTCGTCCTTCTTTCTTTCTTTTCTTGTTTTTAATTAGTAGAAAATTAACTTGAGTAAAACGTACAAAAGAAATGAATGAATGATGACGTGTTTCACCTAACGAGTGGAATGCGATGAATTGGACGATTTCGATTGTGGCACTTCTATACATTTGTGTGCACCTGAGAAATGGTACATGGTGTTTTAGGTACTTTTGCCATCAGGTGATTGTAGACAATCACTTCATTGTTTTTATTATGGCCAGCATTCTGTTATTTTTTTTCTTCTTCTTCTTTCTTTTGGGTGTGGGATTAATTGAAAACTTTACTAAAATCTAAATGAGAGTGATAACATGTTTCACCTTAATGAATGGGATGGGATGATTTGGACAGTTTGGATTGCGGTACTTGTATCGATTTGTGTCCACCTAAGAAGTAGTGTAGGTTAGTTTAACACTTTTGCGGTCTTTTGATTAGAGCCAATCTTTTTTATTTTACCTTTTTAATTTTTTAATGGTCAACCTTCTTCCTTATCTCTCTCTTTTTTTTTTTTTTTTTTTTTTTTTTTAATAATTAATTTATTTTTGAGTGGGGAATTTGTTGAAAACTTTACTAAAATGTAAATAAGATATGGATGAACAAGAATATATTTCAACCTTTTCAAATATAATATGCTTTAGACAAAATAGGAAGTGGAGGTAGTATTCTTGACAAAGCCAAAACAGGTTTGCTCCAATGCGTATGTAACGGGGTATGTCAGCTTTATAGCTGTTGGATATTTGCCACACACACCACGCACCACAATGGGTACTCCAACCCATGACCTTGGGTTGAAACTCTTGTGAGTCAACCATGGAGGCATGAGTAAGGGCCCTGGATTCAATATGTTTATATGATAGGCCATACCATGGATGTAGAAAAATCTCTCAAATTAGAATTATTTCAACCATTTGATCACTACCACTCCTTTTCTTTGATTAGGGCCGCCTTCTTAAACATTGTCTTGTGAGCTATGCATTTTCAAGTCTTGAAGATTTTGGAGGTATCAACCAACATTCTCGTTCACACCGCAAATCCAATGGTTACTTACCTTCAGCAATACATTGCAGCGAACATGGAAAGAAAGAAAGTTTAGCATCTCTGTGCAATGGACGGTGGTGCTGATTGCATTGGAAAGAAATAAATTTTAGCATCTTCGTCTAATGGAAGGTGGTGCTGATCGGATTGCAAAGAAAGAAACTTTGGCATCTTCGTGCAATGGACGGTGGTGCTGGTTGGATTGCTTACAGTACTATTATCGAAAAAAGAACGTGATTCCTTAAAATATTAAAAAATAATCTAAGCATAAGGCTACTTGAATTTATTTAAAACCATATGAATACACTCGTGCTATAATTAAATATTAGTGACATGGTTGAGTGTTTTCTTATAAAGGGGCACTTATTTTTTTGTTCCTTGGACCATGTCTATTACTCTTTATTCATTAGCTAAGTGTTATTACATAAAGGAATGTGCTTTTCATTAATTGACTTCTATTTCTAGTTAGGAAGAAATAAGAAAGCTAGTTATAGATTGAAACTGGCCCTCCTCATCTCAAGGAAGGAATTTTTTTTTGGGTCCAATCTCTTCATTAGCTAGCTGACTCACAGCCCTATTTCCATTGGCTGGGTCTACATCACAGTTAAGAGGGTGCTCGATGGAGTGACAAGTTGGGTAGGCCTACAGGTCAACTGGATCCAACCCACTTCTAAGCTGGGTTTGCAGCATGCTAAATGTGTAGTGGGTCAGGCTTGAACCAGAATTCAATGATCATTGGTATATTGCATACCACTATCTATGTGTGGTTTGAATACCCAAATTCTCCCGGATTCGATGACCCACCAATGTTAGGCCTTTGTAAGTATTTTTCTTAACCATTCATTTGCGGTTTATAATTTTTTAAAGTTTACGGTTGACCCATTGAAGATATTTGATTTGATGGACAGGCCATTGTGGAGAGAGGGAGAATTGATGCTAAAAGAAGAAAAAAAATTACAAGAACTAGTAGAATAGAAGAAAGATTTTACTTCATAGATGAAGAGTACTAATAATAAGATCGTCCTTTATTATCAACATCTTCCTAAACATGGGCTGTTCCGATCTCCCTTTATCTCATCCATTATCCATTCAAATTCTCCACCCACATGGGCCCACCAAATCTTACATGTCTCACTTCATAAGTCCCACTAGCATGTGCTGCATCATCCTTCCCAAGTTGAATGGAGCTCATCCATGAGTTTTGCTCACGCCAATCGTGGTAATGGACGGTTCCAATCACACATGCTATCGATGGTGCAATTTCCTCAATATTCATATGTGCTTAGAGGATTGAAAAATATACCATGTGTGAAGATTTTCAGGCACATCTTCATTGTGTTTTTTATGGATCCAAATTGACTAACATGAAGGCTTCTCTTCAACAAAATTAGATACATAAATGGCTTCACGCATTACACTTTTCACAAATGTTGTCTCCATATATTTTGTTTTCTTTAGGTTCCTCGTCGAAGAGATCTTCTCTGAGTTTCCATGTACGTGTTCACTCCCCAAGTGCAGGGTTGTGATGTAGTAATAACTCGGTAAGACCGAGGTCGAATCCCAAGGGACTGCAACTTGTACGTTATTTAAAACTAACCAGAACTAGAACTAGATTAAGATGAAATCTAAACTGAATGTAATTTGAGAAATAATGGTGAAATAATTATATAAACTTGAGAGAAATCAGAAGAAGGAAATTAGGGATTCAGAGGATCCACTTGTAGAGATCAGGGAGATCTTATGCATGTTTCATGGAAATTAACTGAACTGACATTGATCTAGTTTTCAAAGAGATGAAAGGTGTATGAATTAGAATGGATTCCATCACCAAACCATGCCCAAAAGACTATGACAAACAACAGAATTAAACTAATTACCACCCAATCACATGCATGAAAGTTAGGAAGGGTACCGTCATCCAACCATGCCCAGGAGACTATGGTGAACAACAGGACGTCCTGACGTCATAAACATGAAAAGGAAATAGAAATATTCAAAGCATCGCAGACCCATTGTAATTTCAGTCACAACAGACCATTAAGAACTAAAAATATTCCCATAATAATTAACTAAAATCAAAGTCAATTCATGCATTAAAATTAAAATAAAATCAAATCTCCCATCTCACTACAAGCTTCACCTCTTAGCCCTAGCTAGGAGGTTTTAGCCTGCCATGGATGGGCTCAATCCAAATAAATAAAGAGAAAAAGAAAAGGAAAAGAAAAGGGAAAGAAAAAAATCAAGCTCCTCTCTCTCTCCTCTGCCCACGTTGAAACCCAAGCTCGAGCCCTCTATTCTTCCTCCCAAGACCTTGAATGAATGCTCCCCACGTCCAAAAACTTCCTTTTATAGCTGCTGGAAGGCTGGAGTCAGTGACAGAGTTGTAGCAGGACACGGAGTGTAATTTTCGCAGCCAAGTTCGGTACCATGAAACACGCCACTTTCCTCGCTTAAATTCTAAAGAAACACCGTCACTTAGTACTTTCTTGGGTCCTCTACATGATAGACGGTTCAGATCTGCCATATGATCAAAGATGGTGGGCCAAAATTGTCCGAAAAAGTCAGTTTTCGCGGATGTGCGAAACCTTTCGCACCATTTCGCTGTTGTGGTCGGTGGGCCCCAAAGAAGCATTTTCTGGAAAATCCACCCCGTCCATTGGATTCAGAATGAAATTTCAGTAAAGAATGGATGGTTTTGAACGTCCATTGACGTGTCCCAGAGAAGAAATAACTAAAAGATCAGATTTGAACGCTACCGGGCAGCCCTTTTGTGGCCCCTGTATCGCTCACGTGTGTACGCATGGGTACAAAAAGTCAGCATGTTTTTGTAGTATTCGAGCCCCTCTACACGGTGAACGGATCAGATTTTCCATATGGTCAATGGGTAGGGCCCACAAACGTCCGTAAAAACAGCCAGCGGCCTGCGTTACGCGGTGCGAATTTTTTTTTTTTTGTAAGAAGAAAGTCGGGTCAGCGTCTTGCTGACCGACTTAACTCGTTTGGTGCACGACGAGTGCACATGTCCACTATACACACTCATCTCATATGGGGTCCATTGCACTGTTTTGGAGAAATCTGCACCGTCCATCTGTTTTGACTCCTCATTTAAGGCGTCAATAATAATTTTGAGACAGTTCTAGATATCAGGTGGGCCCAGAATCAACGGTTTATGGGCTGATCTGTCAGTTGGGGCACTTCCCGAGATCTCCAATGGCTGAAATTTTATATGTACGGTTAATTTATGGTCCTCAGGTGACGTATGAAGTTTCGAGCCGAACGGATGGTGGGAACCTCGTGATCTTGCATTCTGGACGTCCTTCAGGCCACTTGAGCTTCAATTTCTAATTTTTCTCGGATTTCTGACCATGTATATTTGTCAATCTTGGTCCCCTGGAGTGTGTCCCTTGCCTTTGGCGTCATCAGATCGTTAAATCTCCACTTTTAACGTCTTTTTTCCATCCATGCTCATAAAATCACTTTGCCACACAAGAATGAGAAAACGAGCCATTAGACAGCATTATATTCGTAAATCCAGACAGTACCTGATTTTGATTAAAATGAAAAAATAGCCAGCAGTCCGGATCAAAGTCGCATTGGTTTGCTGAGATAGAATATGTTCAGCTTTCTAGACTCTAATCCATCTACATGATGTCCACCATTTAGACAGTTTAGATTGATTTACTTGTATGCTAAGTGTACATCTCACTCTTTGAACTCTCAAATCGAGAACCAGCCCAGCCGACAAACTAAGTAATCGGGCTTAGGCAAGACTGAGCCCATCATCCAAATACTCAGCCCTTTTAAACAAGTCGAACTGGGTTGGCTGGGTCTACTTGTCTGGCTTTAATTTTAGACAGATGAAAGCCAGTTTCAGCCAACCAAACATTGGACCTAATGCTAGCCAGTTGTCCAAAGGTCCTAGGGGCCCAGCCCAACCCAGCTGTAAAGCTGGCACCCAGCCCTTTGCCATGCTACTTGATGGACCCTGAAAGATGAGATGCAGCACACAAATACAGACTCTCTTGATTTTGAGAATTACAATACAATCATTTCTACGATCACATAGATAAGTACGTTGTTAGGTCTGCCATCGAAGGCTTGCTTACATGAGTATGGCTTCAACCTTACGTTTACGCCCATACCCCTGGCTGGAGCATGATTTCGATATCGATAAATAAACAGGCCCATACATGCAGCCAGTTTGACAAACTTTCTAACGAGGCAAGCCAGGCATAGGTCCAATTTAATCTATATCTGTGGAGCATGGGCTTGCTTTTTGGGGCCCATTTAATAGAATGGCCACACTGGGCTTGACTTTTGGGCCTTTGAAAATTGGACAATTCAAACGAAGGCTGATTGCCATCCCTATCCTCGACTCAGGTATACAGTTATGAAAAGGTGGGGCCCATGGTTAATCAACCCAGACCATTGGTCTGATGCATACGACTGTCGATGGACCATGCCACAAAACTGTTCCCAGTTGAAAGAATCTAGCCATTGATCTTGGGTCTTCTTTCTACTGAATTTGGACACTTTACCCTTCTTAAGAAGGCTGTCGACAGGCAGAGATGGGGCTGATAAATGTAATATTTTGAATCGCCCGCCCGAACAGTTCAAAATCCGGGCCTCAGACAACCTTAGGCCCGGTTTGTTACTTCTTAATCGTTTGTTTAGGGGATTAGAAAGGGATGAACTTCCTCGCGGCCCTACATGTATGCCTCACATACCAACCGTTGTTTTTTAGGATGACCATACGTACTTTCATTCTCAATGTGGAGGACTCTTCCAGCAAACGTCCAAGGGCCTTGGATGGATCCCACGTGATTCGACTTCCAAAACATCTCCAAGGGGGCGTGTTGCACGTGGTATACAGCATAGGCATTTTTCGTTAGGTTATAGTCCTGTTTTTTTTTTTTTTTTTTTTTTTAAAATTTTTTAAAGGGATTTGACGTGTAAACCCTTGTCTTTTAGCCTATTGCCATAAAATCCCTCATCAGTATTCTCCAACAAGCCTCTATATTTTATGCCGTTAGTAAAAAGATGCCCTTACATCAGGCAGCCTTACGAACCATTAAACATATTGTATTTCGTCCAGGATGTCTATTAGGTCCAATGGGCATTTTGTTTATGACCAAATACAAAATACAATTATGTTTGTATGCCAATTCGTTCGTAAGGTTATTCCCACCATGACGAAGGGAAAATACAAAAAAAAAAAGAAAAGCCCTGATCCAAAACTTCGATGGGTCCTACGAAAGTTTTTATGGTGGAGGTCCAAACTGCACTGTTTCTTATTGTATGACCCGCCTGAATTTTGAATCTATCTGATTTTAAGCTCAGGTCTTAACATGTGCTGGTGCAATGGATGAATGGAGTGGATGTCACGTGGGAATTAGGGTAGACCACTTCATTAATTTCATGCTCTATATATGAATTGTTTAGGTGAGTAAAAAACAGTCATTTCCATTCCGAGCAATCCTTTTACTCTTTCCTCAGTTTAAATGAGTGTATTTTTTTGGAAGAATATTGGTGCTTAATTAATGTGAATAAATGCCCAAGGGAGAGGGGTTATTTCTAAACTTGTAAAAAGAGTTGGTGGCTCATGTGGCCCCACCATGATGTTTATGTGAAATTCATCTCGACCAACTGGTGTGTCATTCCATGTTCATCCTAAAGACTTAAAAATCAGTCCCATATGTGATTTAGGTTACATGGTTGAAAATAGTGTATTAGGCAAAGCTCAGGCCTCCAAACTTTTTACCATCATGTGGTCCACTTCAACCGTGAATAGGCTTGGGTTTTAGGCCATAGGCATAAATTTTGGTGTGATATATAATAGTTAGAGTAGATTTTATATAATTATCACAGTGGGCTTGAAAAAAATCAAGAGTTGACACCTCTCTTAACTATTTCCCTTTGCGTGGCCCACCTGAATCACTTAACCTCATTTTTTGTCCATGGCCTAATGTGGAATTACACATCTAATGGTAGGGGCGTATCTTACATACACATCATAATAGGCCCTCAAATTGAAGGGTGAGTACATCTCTCCTGCGTGTTAGGAGAAAAAAGTGATATCATTTCAAAATTTGCTAGTCTCAAGTCCAACCCTTTCAACCATAAGCTATAATCCAACAATATAATAACTTTCGAAGTATTAAGTGTAGGTGACTTCCAGACCTACCAACAGGTTAGCCCTACCATAAGAATCACCAGTACAATGGCATCTTATCTACAAATTAAGTGGGTCACACCATATAAAACATCCTCTAAACATTAGTAAATAGCTAAACACAAGTGAGGTCCACTCAATGAGTGGATGTTGTGAAGTTTTCTAAGATGTAATTGGCATAATGGGGTAAACCTATTAGACGGGTAATATTTCTTACACACGTGAAACATTGGAAGTTATCCGTTGGTTGAATCTTAACCTACAGTTCAGTAGGTGAGACTTCCTGGTTAAAAGCAGGGAATTTTAGGGAACTGCCCTTGATTTTTGACTGGGTGATCTACTATTATGCGTAATCCCATGTTATGCCCGTAACAAACAAAAATCAGGTTGACCTATTCTTTTGTAAATACGGAGCTGTTGAGCAGCTATAAAATAGGATTTAGATGAAATATGGAATAAGGATAGGTGGGCCACATCATCATGGGAACAATTGGTAGAAACATCCACCATTGATTTTTACATGGCCAACTGTAATGATTGTATGAAATCCACGCATAGAATTAGGAAAGCAGATTGCCTATTGAGTAATTCCGTATTCTTACATCATAGTGAGTAATTTCTGTTGGCCCCATCATGAATATATGTGGTTTAGCCCGCCATCCATTTTCCAGCTCATTTTAAGGGTTGAACCCAAAATTAGAGCATATCTAAAGATCAAGTGGACCATGCCATAAGAAAGAATGGGAATAATGATATCCACCATCATTGAAACCTTCTTAGGGCCCATAGTGATGTTTATTTGTCATCCAAACTATCCATAAGATTACACACACATGGATGAAGGTAAAAAACAGATATCAACTTGATCTAAAACTTCTATTCCCCCAATAATTTTTCAACTGTGGACAAATCAACTCTCACTGTTTACTTTAGTGTGGTTCACTTGAGCTTTAGATATTATTCGTTTTTTGGCACAAGCCCTAAAATTATTTGGCAAAATGGATGAACAAAGTGGATAAAATACATAAATCACGCTGGCCCCATAGAGCTTACTCATTACCCAATTTAATTGATTGGTAATACCTATATTGCAATAATATGAGTGACTCATTATTCACTCAGTTGATGGGTCATAATCATAAGATAATGGAGGAGGGATGGCTGAGTTCCATCTCTCTACGACTCCAAACCCTCAAACAGGGGTATGCAAGCTTCTTGCAGGGAAGCCTTCAATGTTGGGCTGACCACAACCAATGTTGCTGCTAAACTATCTAACTTGTCCTCCACAGGCTTCGCCGAAAATCAAGGCAATTCACTTACTGGCATTAGATGCTACACTAAAACTTATGTTAGGTTTAAAAATTTAGGCTCATCTGCAATTCAAACAGGCCATATGGAGAGAAATAATTTGGAGGGTGAGCATTGCTTGTACATTGTTTTTAACTTTGTAGTCCACCTGAATCACAGATGAGACTGATTTTTCAACCGGAGCTAGCGAGAGACATGCCTTATGGTTGGGCTGGATTTCAAGTAAACCACCCGAGCCACCTACCCTTTACCGGGGTGAAATAAATGGTGTTTATTCACATTAATTAAACACCTTAATGTAGTTGGTAGGGTGTCCAACTGATTTGGACACGGCAGTTTCTCTATGCCACTCAACCTGTTGGTAGCTAATCTGCGTCCTCTTTTAAAATGTTACTAGAGAAGGCAGGTACCGGTTAAAAAAATAGTAGGTCTCGGGTTCAACTAGTTGGACATATGCTATATTCACTCAGCTGATATCTTCTAATTTGCTAATCGCATGGGAAATCCAAACCGTTCGATAGATTGGCCCAACCATGAGGAACATTTCATGAAAATATCAGCCCCATCTAATAACCAAGTGAACCACACTTGTATTTTGCTATATATTAATGGCTATATACTGTTTTCTATGGTGCAGGTCACTTGATGATGAGATGGGACTAATTTTTGTACAAGGTGATCCTCATAGTGGGACTAACCAATTGTTAGAAAGATTGGATGCCACAAGTTCTTAAGAGGTTAGAAGTAATCCCCTGGGTGGACCATAAACTGTGGTCTAACTGATTGGACGTGAGGCCCCTTTAAAAATATAATTAGTGACGTGTTTCTTGGACTCAATAATTAGGCCGTCCTATCATGGGCCACAAATGAATCTGGAGGTTTTTCTATGGTGTTCATTTTTCTACGGCGTGAAATCTGAATTCATCCAATCATCATCCTGTGTTGTACCCTGTTCTTGGAAAGCGGATTGCCTGTGACCCTGGCATTGAGATATTTAGGGGATGTGTAGGGCTACAGAGATGTCCATGAAAAATCCAATCCGTCCATCTGTTTTGAAAGACTACAATACGGCCGAGTTATAAAAATCAGACCGATCCAAAACTCAGGTCGGCCACACCAATGAAACTATGGGAACACAGATATTCACCTTTGAGACTTTCCTAGAGCTGACCATGATGTTTGTATGCCATCCAAACCATTCATGTGGTCATTACCAACCCAGGTAAAACTGTAAAAACAAATATCATCCCCATATAAAACTTGTGTCACCCCGGGCGTTCGATTCCTACTTTTTTGTGTGGTATGGCCCACATGAGTTTTGGGGAGTTTTGGAAACGGGTATATCTCTGTGCCCCGGGTCACAGGCAATCCGCTCCCCTCCCTGACGGGTTGGATGTGACACGACTTCAGGAAAGTCGTTGCTCACGACAGACGCGGAAAGCTACTGACAGCTTGAGCAGCGAGAGTCGCTATGAGGTGACGTCACCAAGTTATGTGGGACCCACCATGATGTATGTTTTGTATCCAAACCGTCCATACATTAGGAGAGATCATTTCAGGATATGAGTCAAAGAATGAGTCAGATCCAAATCTCTAGTAGACCACACCACATAAAACAGTAGAGAGAGTGAGCATCATTAAAACCTTTTGAAAGGTTCACCATGATGTTTATTAGAGATCCTACCTGTTCATTTATTAAAGAATCCATGAAAGAAGGGAAAACACAAATATCATATTAATCGAAAACTTTTATAGCCCTTGAAACTTTTTAACGGTGGACTGTTTTCTATGTTGGGTTCGCTCGAGCTTTAGATCCGACTCATTCTTTGTATTATATCCCACATATGATATCTACAAATGAATGAATTGTTTGGATACAAAACATACGGCCCACAAAAGTTGGAGGTGCCATTTCACTCATCCTGGCGGTATCTAATCGGCGTCCGCTCACGACGAATTGTATCCACAACGTCCATTCATTCATTGTAGATATTATTTTAAGGCATGACCCAGAGAACGAGGCAGATTCAAAGTTTTAGTGGACCTACCGTAGATAACAGCAGGCGGATTGCCTAAGGTCCACCGTGATGTTTTTTCCAAATCAAACCCGTTCAAAAGTTAACAAAGACATTGAGGAAGGGAAAACACAAATATCAGCCTGATCGAAAACTTCTGTGGCCTTTAGAAGTTTTTAATGGTGGTGTCACTCTCCCCACTGTTTTCAGTAGTGGGATCCACTGGAGCTTTGGATGTGACTCATTCATTGGATCTTAACCTAAAATAATCTCTCCCGATGGATGGACGGCTTGGATACAAAACACACATCACAGTGGGGCCCATAGAACTTGGTGACGTCACTTCAGTAGCAGTCTCGCTACTCAACCTGTCAGTAGCCAATCCGTGCCCAAAAGTCCCTACTCGAGTCAACCCCTATACGCCGTCGCAGGCCCACTCATCAGGAAACGGACGCGGATTAGGTATAGTTTGCTGACATGCATCTCATGCAATAGTGATACACAGGCATAAAAATAATGGGCAGTCCACGTTCAACATATACAAGTGGCCCGCTTGATGAGCGAACCATCTGATCTTTGCTCCAGGATTGTCCGATGCACGGCTCACATGCGGAACACGTTACGCACGTGGGCTAACGAAACAACACATAGTCAAATCAAAAACTCATATCACCATGTGCTTGGTCTGTGTCCTGTGATTTCATCTTCACAAACTCTCTCAAGTAAAGAAACAAAAATCACACTATAATTCAATCGTTCCAAGCGAATGTTAATGAAAAACAAACATGTAGGCCTATCAAGCTACATTTGGACCTGATTCGATCATGTCCACTTTCTCTTTTAGACCCGTTTCGATCGTGGCCGCTTTCTCCTCTTTGCTCTTCCTGTGTTCCCCATAGAAGTAAGAGGCAAATCCCCAAAGGCACATTGCCAGAGCCAAGCCCTTTTCCGTAGTGAACTTCTCGTGAAAGAAGATGACTGCGAAAACCTCTTGAACTGGGACCAGAAGTGAGATGAAAATACCGCTGAAGAGAGACGTGGAACAAAAAATCACACCCATATTCCCTATGACCAAGAGCTGCATGGCTATGGCCGCCCACACCAGTATCATGTAGTACTTGGACTCTCCCAGCCCATACTCTTGTGCCTCTCTCGAAATAGCCTGTACAAATCATAATTCTATCTTATTAAACTTCTGTAATATATAAAACGTCAAAAACCCTTTAGTAATATACATAAGTTGGGGAATTAATAAAAGAGAGAGAGAGAAAAAAAAAAAAAGAAGGTGAAATCATTCACCTGGAAGTCCTTGTTTATGATCATGGCTATGGTGCAGAATAGAGTGGCGAACAGGCCCACTAGGAATTGAACTTGCATGACAAGAGGGAATGTGATGGCCTTGCACGCCTTGGAGTAAATGGTCTCGATCAATGGTAATTCAAGACCGAAAAGAGCAGCTGCGGCTAGCGTCATGAAGAAACCCAAGTAATAGCGGCCATTGGATACTCCAGGAGGTCGGTCACTGCTCGCATGGACCCCAAGAACAACTGCTCCGAGGGTCATCAAGATGACGGCATTGATCGAGTAGAACGTGAACTTCTGTTTAACGATAAGGAAAGCGAACAAGGCGGTGAATGCCATTTGGGTGGAAAGGAGAAGTGCAGATGTGGAGACTGGGAGATAAGATAGGCCGAAGGCGTAGAGATAGCTATCAAGTGCGAAGAAGAAACCCATGACGGCACTGGCAGCGAACAGCTTACGCCCCACTAGGAACTTAGATGAGGCCTTTCCGTCAGCTTTGGACCAGATGTAGGAGATTGAAATAGGGAATAGTATGATGGGGAAGGCTATGGTTTGGATCCAGCTGGTAAACCACTTTCGTTTGCCACCATGAAGGAAGTAGAGCCGTAGGAGCAATGGGCCACCCACCTGTCCGATGGTCACTAGGATGCAGTTTAGGATAAGGAGCCATCGTTTGATGCGTATGGTTTTCTTCTGTTGTTGGTTGTGGTTCGCTTTCTCCATACCTTCTAAGGTTTCTGAATCCATGGATATGCCCTGTTTTCCTTTGGTATTTTTTACTGTAAAAGAAAATGAATATTCAGAGTGAGTGTGGAGGACTGTGTTGAATGCTTCCTTGTTTTTATAGACCTTATAGACCAATACAGATGATGATAATGGGTCCGTCCGAAGAGTTGATTTGATACCCTGGCAGGCGTCATGGTTCATAGGTATGATCTGAGATATTGTATACGTGGCAAATATGTAACTTTTTTTTCTAAACCGTTCACATTGTAAGAGTCACCACAGATTGATCATATTCTCGAAATCAGATTGAGTGAACCATCCTTTTTAATGGACATTTGTTTGTTTGATTCAGACCGTTCACAAATTCTCATTTTAATTGTGTACCCCATAGATCATTTAGGACTTCAATTTAGTGTAGGTTTTAGAAAACTACCCATCCAAACTGAGTCTGACGACGCCACATACGCATGAACTAACAAACTGCTCACATGGCATACATATAACTAAATCAAACCACTGTATTGGAGGGGCCTTCAAACCACGCTACCATTGCCCGTGATAAAATTGGCGGGCATCACCTTCTATCTGGTGGATCCCATTCAGTCGGAGATCCTAATCATTTGATCAATGGCTGCAAATGAACTGTTTAAAAATGTGCCAACTGTACAGTGGAGATGATGTTGCATATCAAGTCCATGCGAGGATTCCTCATCAGCTGATGCCAACCTTAGATCCACGCGCATGGGAAAACTGAACTCGGGCGCTAGCTGACTGGCCCACCTAAGCAAAGCCAAGGGCGGCTGCAAATATTTTGACCGATACAGATATTCTACCCGGAAGCAGATTGGCTGGTGTACCACACACCACCGACCTAGCTAGTGTATTGACGTCACCAAGTTCTATGGGTCCCACCGTAAGGTATGTGTTATATCCAAACCATCCGTCAATTTGGCGAACTTGTTTTAAGTCTTGAGCTGAAAAAATGACAGATCCAAAGATTAAGTGGACCACACGACAAAAAGCCGTGGGAGATTGACCGTCTACCGTTGAAACCCTTTTGAGGGTTACATAAGTTTTGGATCAATATGATATTTGTTTTTTTCACTTCATCAATGTATGTGTGACCTTATGAACAGATTGGATGGAAAATAAACGTTATGGTGGGCCCTACGAATGTTTTAACGGTAAGAATCATTATCCCTACTTGTATTTGTGGTGTGGTGCACTTGAGTGTTGGATATGAATCATTTTTGGACTCAAGTTCTAAAATAATCCTGCCAAATGGATTAACGGTGTGGATATATTAAATACATCATTGTGGAGCCCTGTAACTTTGATATCCTTTGAATCGTTCGTACATCCAATCAGCAGGAGCAGGACGCGGTTTCCTGCGAAAGGCTTTCGCAGGAAACCCAGGCGGGGCCCCTGTCATATTTGTGAGAAATCCTCTCCCTCCATCCGTTTTTTGAGTTCATTTTAGGATACTAGGCCAAAAATGAAAGGAATCCATTGCTCAATTGGGCTGAAAACGTGATAATTGAATGTCCACGGTTGAAATATTCATGAGGCCAAATGAGTTTTGAATCGTGCTATTATTTTTGTTTTCAGTTCATCCTAACTACAAATGACATTATTAACAGTATGGGTGGCATGTAAACATCACTGTCGAACCTAGGGAGGCTTCAATGGTAGAAATTTTCTTAACCACCTTTTCCTTTAGTACGGCCCACTTCAGTCTTTTATCCTGCTCAATTTTGGTTTTAACTCCCATAATGATCTAAAAAAACAGATGAACGGAGTGAATTTCTGAAAAACATCACGGTGGACCCCACCTAAGTTTCAAGCGCAGGAACTTCCTGCCAAAGGCTTTCGCAGGAAATCCGCGTCCTGTTCCTACTGATTGGATCACGCATGGGCGGCTCCGGGGAATTTGATATTTTTACCAAGCGAAGCTTTCCAATTTACAGCGGGATGTAACATTTACAGTTCATCGCCACTCTATTTCCGGATTGTTCACTGATGGGCCCCACTGTGAATGGCACACGGAACAAAAACCACCTTGATTGGTAGACCTTTCTCTTTTGAACCTGGGTTCTTGAAATTCCTTTTTCCTCTCTCTCTCATTAGAAGGTAAGGAAGAAAAATAATAATTATAATTTTTTTTTTAAAAAACTTTGAATTGTGTCTGGGGTGTGCTCTTCTAATTTGGGCCATCAATTGTAGGGCCTGGCAGATGGACGGTCGAGACTCAGGTACGTTTTGCAGACCATAAAAGCGATTTTCAGCAAGGGAATTTGCTTCGAAATTCCATTCATCAAGGGTGACTCGAGTAATGGCAAAGATAGGCAGGCACCTTCGTGATTTGTTAGCTGTGGCGGTGGTGACTGACGATTCTTTTTTCCAAAAACAAACGACAAAAGCATTAAGGGCTACAAGACATTATCGAGCTTTGCATCCGGTGGGACGCATTTTTTAAAACTCCACGAGGCCTATTCGCTCGGGAAAAAAAAATAAAAAAATAAAAATAAATCTTCTGAACGTCTACTTATATAGTATACATTGCGGACCACTGTGAAACGGCCTGATTTTTGAGGCAGAACATCTGTTCAGTTTGTCCCACCAGATGGAAAGCCTAGATCTCACACATCACTAAGGTGCTCATTTTCTGGGACTCTCATTCATTCTGCTGCGTCAAGTCAGAAGATTAGATGGGCAAGGTGGACTCACTCATCCCCATCTTAACTGTTATCCATGGTATTGCCCACCTGAGTTTTGAATCGCCCCGATTTTTTGTATCTTGGTCCAAACACAGTTAGGCGCGCCTGATGGTCCGGGTGGATGGACGCGGCTTTTGCAGGAAGTTCCTGCGCAAGGATGCGCGATGGAGCCCACCATAACGTTTGTTACATATCTACCCCGTCCTCCATCCACGTCAGCTAATGGTCACGCTGCCCATGACCACACGCATCATCACAAAAGCATTTTCCCTAGCAAACCCCCCTTCCGAACAATACTTATTACTTAACTTTAGGTTAGGTACCCACGTGACGCACGAAGACCCACGTGAGACGAGCTCAAAGAAAGCTTTTGATCTGTTCTCGCATGTTTGGCACGCTTGCGATATCTGCGCCACTCGATAGCTGCTGCCCACCCTGAATATGCCCTACCCTCAAATTAGGGCTGACCATTCTTCTGTAACCATTTGGACTCGGATTGCGGCTGCAGGAGCCATAATGCCCATCATGATGCGTATGTTATATCCATTCTACCCATCCATTGACCAGCTCATTTTAGGACATGAGCCCAGACATTAGGCAGATTCAAATGGGCTAAACCATAGGAAACATCAGGGATGGAATGCCCATCATTAAAAGTTTTATGAGGACCACATAAGTTTTAAATAAAGATGATATTTGTGCTATCCTTTCATCTTCATCTAGGTCGGAGTCATGTTACAAACACGTCGAATAACATATAAACACCTCGCTGGTCCTAGAAGCATTTCAACGGTGGAACTCTTTATCCAAACTGTTTCTTGTAATGGAACCGGATACAGACAATCTGCGTCCACATTTAATCTCCTCATACAGGTGCGGCCCACCTACGTGTGACCAACCAGTTTCTAGGCCCGCTATTGTTGTCTGGATCTCACACGTGTGTCATGAGGTACCCCACTGTCTCACTCACTTGGGTCCCGTTAATACCAATGATAGTTGCAACACATATACCTGCACACACCAGACTCTTCAAGTGTGGTCCGCATGATGAGAAAAATGCTAGTTTTTAGTCTACACATTCACCAAGGCCGCACCTGCTGAACAGACTGCTCTCAAATAAACGTGAATCATGTCAGCACGTGGGGCATTTTTGCCTTTGGCCCATGCAGATGCATGGGAACTTTTTCCTGACCCACCGGGCGCCAATTGACTACTGACAGGTTGAGTAGCGAGATCGCTACTGAAGTGACGTCACTAAGTTCTATGGCCCCCACCATGATGTATGTTTTGTATCCACGCCGTCCATCCATCTAGAGAAATCATTTTAGGGTAAAATGCAAAGAATGAGTCATATCCAAAGCTCCAGTAAACCCAACCAAAAAAAACAGTAGAGAGAGTAACACCACCATTAAAAAATTCTAAAGGCCACAAAAGTTTTTGATCAAGCTGATATTTGTGTTTTCCCTTCTTTAATGTCTTTGTTAACTTTTAAACAGGTTAGATTTCGAAAAAACATCATGGTGGGCCTTAGGAAGGTTTCAACGGTGGGCATCAGTCTTCCCACTGTTTTCTGTGGTGGGGTCCACTAAAGATTTGGATATGCCTCGTTGTCTGGGTCATGCCTTAAAATAATATCCCCAAATGAATGGACGCTGTGGATACAACACATACATCATAGTGGGGTCCACAGAACTTGGTTACGTCACTTCAGTGGCCAGTCTCGCTACTCAACCTGTCAGTATCTAATCCGCGTCCTTACTCCTTACCCACCGTCTATGGGATCAGCATTTTTCTATAATCAATGGTCAAAATTGTCGTTTGACTTAAAGCATGATGTCAAGAAATATGAAGCAAGTGGATTTTGCTGTCGAGAAATACTCCAGTGCTGTAGAGAACGCCTGGACAGTCCAATTGATCAATCTAAACTGTCCATCAAGTCTAGGACACTTTTTGTTGGCTACTGAGCAAAAATAATACCGATCGGATGATCCAATCCATCCTTCATTTGGCCTTATTTTCTACTGGCATCCTTTTTCCTTAGCCATGGATGGGATGGTTATGATTGCCTAAGAATCATAAGCAATCAATGATAGTCTGTAAATGATCTTGACCTCTCACATTAAAGGCCGTGGATCCAATGGTTATTTTTGTTCAAACCATGTGACGTGTGCACGGACCTAATAAACAAACTGGATCAATGAGTAAGATAAGTGTCCCGATGTAACCAGGAGAGGTAAGGCGTCAATGGCTAGGTAGCCTGCAAGACCTGTCGAGCCGGACGGACCCAGCTTTGAACTGATTTGGTCCTATTAGCTTGCCTTATGGGCCGTGCTTGGGCCTTGCATGCATGGCCCAATTAATTTCTTGGTCAGACTTAGGCTCAAGTCATCTTGGCCTGAACAAACCCAACCTGCCTGGCCTAACCTGAATTTATATCTGCATGTGTTATACCCTGCAAACATGGCACTCTAATCCTTAGCTAGGCAAGCATCCATCTTGACTGTGGACACATCGGTTTCATTCTAAAATATTTATTTCTTTGCACGTGTGGCTCACTTGATAAATAAATAGACTAGGAAAATTCTATGGGGTAATTGGATTTTATCAATTCTCAGACTACATTGTGCCCAACCAATTCTTTTCACGTCGGGCTTGCACCTGCCATGCTGGGCCCGTGCGGGCTCACCTTGTCATCAAGTGTTGGGTCCGACCCCGGCCTAGCCCGTCTTCCACCTCTAATATTCAGAGCATCTCGCTTTTCTGTTTAATCATAAGGGCAAAAGAAGAAAAGAAAAAGAAAAACCTACAACATGATCTTATATATATATATATAATAAAATAAATGAACGGTTGGTTAGAATCATGAGTTATAATTTAGCTCATGCTCAGCATCACCCTTTCCAGTGGTCAATAATCAATGGTCTTGATTGTCCATATCCTGTTCATATCTCTTTGTCATTATACCGTTTGATTCTCAAACCAAACCATTCCATCCACCAAGAGAAAACACAGCACAGGAATACATATGTGCGTTTTATTATAGAGTGATGTTTACATCCTTTTTTGTTTATTTTTTATTTTACAAAAGTGTTCTTCCATTTCACCGTCAGTAAATATACAAATCGAATGTGTTAATATCTATGTGAGCACATATTTAAGTGAGGTAAGCTAGGATGAAACACACGACGTGCAGTTGCACTGTAGAACGCCGCCATCCTCAGTGGACACGAGGAGTTGAAAGGACTCAAGAAGCTATTAAGCTAAATATAGTTATCAGTCATAATTCATAAATACCACTGAACAGTAAGAAATATAATAAGCATGGATGTCTACGGCCTGTAAGTGGAACTGCCAACCTTGCTGGTGCCTAAAACACCCTCCAATTCACTTGGCTGGTTCTCAACAAATCCAGGCCGCACCCAGATCTTCATATGACCCTCCCGGCAAATGGCAACAACTGATTCATTACTAAATATCAAACCAGAAAGGGGTTCTGCATGAACACGATGAGCAACTACCGGCGAGAGTTTTGGAACATCTCGCATGCTTGGAGCAGGTTGAAGGGTACCCGCTGAACAAATGTTGTCCCAATTGGAAGATTGGTTTCCACCAAATGATGCAGGTGATCCACCGGGAGGATGTCGATGTGGGGGCACAACAATCTCATCAACTACAAGGTCCCATAGAAGCAACCGAGTGTCCTGCTCACCAATAGAAAGATTATATGAAAAATAATGGAAAGCCAGAAGTAGCAGAAAATTGAGAATGTAATGTGTGACACTGAGGTCTGAAATCCCACATTTTGGGCCGGCTTGGATGCGCCCTCAAAAGGGGCGTTCAACTCCTAAATGCAGTTTTTAGCCAACCCCCATCTCATGCTTGTGTTTGGATGTACTTTTGTGAACCCAGCTGATCCCCCATTCGTTGCAATAGGCATGAAAAAGCACACTCACTGATTCGGAAAATCGACCAACGAAGTTGGTACATACTTTTGCAGGAAAACCCCTTTTGGGGAAGTGTATCCAAATGGGTCCTTTGGCTCTAATCCTTCGGCGTATCAAGGAGATCTTCTGATACAGCTAGATGCACATGCTCGGGAATGTATGCTCATGCACTTTTCAGTCATAAATGGACTAAATGCATGCTGATTTGTGAGAACTGACAAAGGAACAAAACACCAACAACAAAAAAGGAAAAAGAAAAGAAAAGAATTAAGAGCAAGAAACAATGCAAGAAAATCAGTATCAACACATACACTATGAACATGTATACCAATTAAAACAATAGAACCAGAATTCAGAAATAAAAATCTACACATGCATAAATCACACAAACACATGTTGAACGGTGATGAATATCTATATTTCAATCCCATTTGAAGAAAAGAAAATATTAACAAAAAAAAAATCTCAAAAGTGAAAAGAAAACCCAACCCAAATCAACCAACAAACACTTTGATCCGCCAAAAGAGGTGTGGGTCATTCTTTTCATTGCTAAATCCACTTTCAAGCTAAAGGATATGAATACCTAATTCAACCAACTTGGAAAACCCAATGGAATGGAAGAAATTGCCGAGCTAACAAAACTCCATGCAAGGAAAAGAAGTGGAAGAAGAAGGGAGGAAGAAACGGGAAACAAAGAAGAAGAAAAAATGAGGTAAACCAAAAGATGAAGAGAGAATTCAGAAAAAAAAAAAGAGGGTCAAACAAAAGAAGAAGAAGAAGAAAAAGATTAAAGAAGAGACAAACCAATCCTCTACCATCAGCGCTGGCATGTTTTAAGTCATCGTGAAGGCATTGGAGTTTCTTCAGAAGAGAAGAGGCATAGGTACCATTTCAGCAAAAGACTGCAAGAATTTATCACACATCCACTGCCTAACATGCCAAAGAAGAAATAAACCAAAGAATATAATATCCACAGTAATGATCTGTTATGCTCTTATCTCCTGATGTGGCCACCAATTTAGATGATTATGAAGTAAACAACATTTTGTACCTGGCCAACAGAACCGAAGCGGTACACGATGTTTTCTCCAGAGCCATCTGAAGCTGGTGATGACCAATAGGAGTCAAAAGCAACTCCACTAACCTACCAACAGCTTAAAAGAAGTGAGATGGCAGAAGAAATATAACACATACAACATTCAGCGGCCAGACATGCCACCTTGCATGTCCATGGGAATTCTGAGCTGTGCATCAGGCAGTGCCCACCCTGTAGATGACCTCGCCCAAAAATCATTGGCATCTGTGGTCATGTGGAGGGGCATGCAGGCTTATAAATATTCCGACTCTCTGACAAAGAGACCTTACCCACGAGTTGTGTCCCTCACCCCATGCCACGACCTTCCGATCTTCCATGCTCCAAACTTGTACTAGATCATCTTCGCCTCCAGTCAAAACGTACTTCCCATCAGAGCTAAGGAACAATGAGCAAACAAATAAAATAAATAATTGGAAGGGAGCTGATGAATGATCATTAACAAGTTTGAATTTTAAGTCAGTTTGCCAATGCCGAGGATGGAAATTAAAAATTCCTTACCTCCAGGCACAACATAGTAAAGCGCCATAATAGCTTTTAACACCACACACTAAGAGTTCTTTTGAGTAATTAAATATTCTCAAGTAACCTGCATGAGGCATTTGATCTATCTGAATTAAACATGAAAAAGGAGCAACGCAATTAGGAGAATTCAAGGATATCTATTAGTATGAAGGGATACCATCTCTTCCGACAGTCGCCAAATACGTTCCATTCATTGAGAAAGAAATGCTGTTGACTGAACCTTGGCAAATGTGCCATCTGGCAATTGGGTTGCTCTGCAAGTAAATCCAAAAAGTCAACTTTTGCTAAGTGGAAGCTCACGAACTGAGAATATATATATATATATATATATATATATATCCGCATAAAACAAGAAGGAAACACCAACCATTGCCATGTTGAAACATTGCACTCACAAGTAATGCATGTGCAATTGAATCAATGCCAAAGATTTTAAAAAGAAAAATAAAATCTCTGAGCTAGAGATATTAGACTTCCAATATTAAAGGTGGATGCCTATGAAACAGTGAGGACGGTATTGTTTCACCTTGTGAACACTATATCCATGCAAGGCAAGGAGGAAATTACTTTGGTTCTTTTGGTACATACTTGGCAAAAGAACCATCCTGATGTGCATCTTCTTAGACACGCTAACCACTTTAGTTCAAAGAAAGGAAATATTTGAGGCCATCCATAAGTCCCTAAACACCATCTACCATTAAAAATCCTCCTCATCGTCATCTGAGTGTTATCCCAATTAACTGGGGTCGACTACACAAATCCTATTCTATCAAAGGATCATATAGTTAAACCATAGGTCATGAAGTCTTTTCTCACTACCTGCACTTACGCCCATGGTTATGAATAGGTTCAAAGGGCCTAGCTTGGCGCATTGCATCAGTCTTCAGTCTGGGGCTTTTGGCGTATTCGTTAGGCTCTTAACAATTGCTATCAAAGACAACAACACATCCCATTTTTGTGTCACAAACCATGAGGTGAAATGGGCTACCTGGAACAACCAGAGTGCAGCCACCATACCATCTTAGTGTGGAAAGGGCTCCCTAGACCGCTATAGTGCAGCCACCATGCCGTCTCTAAGTGGCAATGGCTACCTGGAAATAAGGCCAGAGTGAGTGCCGCCACATAGTGGGCTGCCCTGGACATTGACTGTGGAACATGGTGGTATGTTACAATCTGGTTTAAAGGGTCTAGCTTGATGTGTTTCATCATTCTAGGGCTTTTGGGTATTGGTTAGGTTCTTAACACATTCTCAGTTAAACCATAGGTCATAATGTCTTTTCTTACCACCTCCATTGCTCTACTCGTGTAATTCTGGCCTTCCCATTTCCCTTTCAGACTCCAACTTGAATTAACTCCTACCAATGTAGTTTCTAGGTCTCCAATGCACATGGCTGAACCATCCAAGTTTACTTTCCTTTATCTTATTACCTATTTGGGATACTCCTAAGTTCACTTGAATTCATTCATTTCCAATTCTATACTTGTCTTGCCACTCATCCATCTCAACATCCTCAATTTAGCTGCACATTCTACATGTTGTTCCTCAACTACCCAAATCTATCTCAAAGACAAAGGCTGGTCTTATAAATGTCCTATAACATTCTCTCAAAGCCATATGCACTGTTTTAAGGAAGGACCACCTTCTTGCGAGAGACATGGTCTGGGATTCCCCAATTAGTTTGATTAGTATGTAGCTATCACATAAACATCAAGAGGCACATCTCCACTTCATCCAACCAACTTCAATCCTATTAACGACATACTTCTCAATCTCTCCGTTTTCACGAATCATTGACTCAAGATATAGGAAATGGTCATTTAAAGGTGCCTCTTGGCCATCAGTCTTAAGCAACTCATCTGAAAGAAAGAAAAAAAAAAAAACCATAAAACAAGTGACCTCTTCCTATTAGTGCCTAGTTAACTCATCCGTAACTAATGCTAAGCCTACTATAATTGAAACCCAATGTTTTTTGCACCATGCATTACACCCTTGGGATACGGAAATATTCAAAAATATTGCATGCATCGCACAATGTATTGTAGTATGAGGGAGACATTGGGGAATCTTCAGAAAAATGGTGGAATTTTTTAGGAGAACTTCGGGAGATGTTAAAGACACATGATTACACACATAAAACTCGAACATTACACAAAATAAATAAATAAATAAATGCAGGATATTTTTCCATTGTTTAGGTGACAAAACTATGCAGATGTTAGCGTAAGCATTGTTTGGAGTATCTCCGATATTATCCGTATCTCCAGCTCAGTGATACTGATAACACCAACAATATCAGAAATTTCGAGTATCGGGATATATCACTTAGTATCCTCATTGTATCGCCGATATTTTTTATTGTGTAAATTCCAAGTGTTGCTTGTATTGCCAATGTATCGATATCACCAACGTATTGCCAATATTTTTGACTATCTAAATTCCAAACGTTGCTTAAATCACCAATGTATCAGCGATATTTCAATAATATCGCCAACGTATTGCAAATGTATCGATATCGCCAAAAATCTGTCTATTAAAACAATTTTCCATTTCATTTTTTAATGGGTGCATGGTTGTATGATGAAATCCATGTTTTTATGTGTGTATATGCATGCATGAATGGATGGAGTATGGATGGATGTATGTATGCTTGCACAAATGGATGGATGAGGTGAGTTTGTGAATGTGTGTATGCATGCATCATGATGGATGGATGGATCCACAATTTTCTCCATGTTTCCCTGAGTCAACGATATGTGCTTTTAGGCCCCATTAAGGGAAAATTTATTATTCCTAAATATGCAAACATGCATCTTTTTCGCTATTATTTGATTATTAAATAGGCAAATATGTGTATTTTAGCATCAACTGATATATCATTGAAAAATTCCATTATTTTTCCTATGTTTTTCTAAGGTTTCCTTGAGCCAGCGTTACATGCTTCTAGACTCATTAAAGAGAAACTTATTATGTATGTGTCTTCTTTTGCAATTATTTGATTCCTAAATATGCAAATATGTGTATTTTAGTATTTCCTGAAGTTTCATTAAGAAATTCCACAATTTCCTCGTGTTTCTCCAATATTTCCCTTAGTCAGCGATACATTTCCGGGTATTAATGATGATATCGGCGACATCGATACATGTTTCTATATCCCTAGCTAGTGATACTTATAACAATACCGATACTAAGAACACTGGCGATAGGCGATAAGTGATTCAATCATATCCAAAATGAGCACATAACATTCAAATGCCATAAAAATAACCAATAAATTTATTTATTTTTTAAAAAAACCCCTCTAAAAACCAAAACAAAAAGAAAAATACCTTGGTCTCAAATTCACATGGTGTTACCCATCCGTGGAGATTCTCTATTATGGTTGACAAAATATGGGATCAAGCGTCAAGGGAAAACATTCCATTTTCCCAAGTCAAGAGGGCAATAAATGCAATCACCAACACCCTTCTTAATGGATCG
Organism: Magnolia kwangsiensis; assembly: GCA_037074715.1. Classification (NCBI taxonomy): domain Eukaryota; kingdom Viridiplantae; phylum Streptophyta; class Magnoliopsida; order Magnoliales; family Magnoliaceae; genus Magnolia; species Magnolia kwangsiensis. Next base: position 14,469,998 of record CM073572.1, on the reverse strand, counting down.
CATTGTCACACTTGTGATGTAACAATGAGAAAGATTGAACTTTTTCTTTTTCTACTCTTTTCTATTCTATTCTATTCTTTCTTTCTTTTTTTCCTCTCTCTTTTTTTTTTTTTTGATGAGTGAGGCATTGAAAGTAAACCGAGGGGAAAAGGCATACATACCAATTATAGATTCATCACTCCCACTTAATTGCCACAATAGAGAAGAAAATATTAAATAATGAACTCGACATCCTAGGTGGCATGGTCATGGGAAATATCTGAGATATTGCGATATATTCATTATCATGATACATGGGATTTTTCAGTTTACAGCCCATGTTTTGTATATGTACCATGGGATATCCATAATAACAACAAAATATATCTGTTAATATTGTCAATATATAGAACTTTGTAGAAAACCCATTTCTCTCCATTAGTGGTCCACAAATTAGTTATCACAACCTTGTAGATGTCCTTAATCATGTCAATATGTTCTCCTTAGAACTCCTATCTTTCTCAACGCTCCCAATATCATCTCTATAGGGACCCTATTGTATGCTTTCTCCAAGTCAATAAAAACCATGGGAGGATCCTTCTCCTCTCTCCGGACTTCTCCATGAACTGTTTAAGTAAGAATATAGCCTTAGCCTGGTTGACCTCCCTAGAATAAATTCAAACAAATTTTTTGATGCATTAGTCTAATGCTTTAATCTTTACCTAATCATTCTCTCCCAAAGTTCCATAGCATGACCCATAAGTTTAATTACACGATAGTTAGTGCAGCTGTGTGTGTCTCCTTACCATCTACCATTAAAACATCATACTTCATTATCATCTAGGGTATGGCCCTTTATAGAGTGGAATGACAGAAAAGGATTCATGTAGCTGATCCCAATTAGTTGGGAGAAGGTTTAGATGACGACAACGACAACTTAATTTATTAAAAAATAAAAATAATAATCTTCCCAAGCCGTTGTTGTGAAGGCATTCAATAACAATAATGGTGGTTGTAATGGCCAGCCTCGGAGCCGTTATGATAGAGACCACAATGGCCATTATGCTGTTGTCATGGTAAAAAAATAAATAAATGAAGAAAACCGGCCCTGTATTGGCCCGTTACGGGCCTGTAATGGCCATTACAGGCCATTTTCTCAGAATGGGAGTTACAACCCTGAATCGTGTAATAGGTTCCACCGTTACCATTTCATAACGGCCGTTACGGCCTTAACATAACCCTTTTTAATACCATGGAAATCGTATTGAAAGTGAATCCATTTTATCAACCTTCACCAACAATTTATAAGATTTACTTTTTGAGCCGTTTTTTGGAGAGAGAAGAAACAAACATGTGCAAAGCTCAACTATTACAGTTAATGACAATATAGTCTGTTCTTTAATATTTAAAATCATATTTGTTCCTTGATTTGAAGCCTCTTTTTTATTCCAATGTTTGATTTGCGAACTTATAAAACCTTTTATATATTTGGAAATCAAAGGAAGCTTCGGATCGGAATCCTTTAAAAAAAACAAAAAAAAAAAAGTTTAACAAACCACCTCGTTCAATGACCTTATCTTAATATTCAGTTAGAACAAAATCTAGGCTTGTTTTTGAAAGGTCAAAAGATATTAGTACCTAGATGCATGGTGCAAAAACAATTGTCTGACTGGCACTCATTTGATTTGATGCACCAGGGCCGATGATATATTTTGACAACTCAAAGTGGCTGGAAAAGATCAGGTGCCAAATTACCTTGTTGGACCGTGCATGTGCAACAGAAAACTGAGATTGGTCGTTGATGACAGGGAATGAAGAATCGCCAATGCCATCCTTGTTCTAAGACAAATAAGAAATTTAAGTATCATGCAGTCCATGCAGATTCACAAACTGTTAAAAGAAAGCCAGCTATTGGCCAGTTTTAGGACTTACTCTTTCATAAACATATAAGTTTCCATCGGCATGAGCAACGACAAAAGTGCCTTCACTTTCAGGAACCCAGGCGATGCTGGTGCATCGACTGTGGAAAATAATATTTGCAGCTTTAGGCTAACAAGCACATGAGATCTTCTACAGGAACAAACAAGCATCAAGTCATCTAAGAAATTGCATATAATAGACAGAACCAACAAGGGATGTGACCATTAACATGTTGAAAGAAGTTATAACCTAATACAATATTATAATGCTTGCAATCTGCTTTTCCTTGCCTGGCTATGAAAAGAAGACATTTTATCTTTTAATAACCAAAAGAAGATTCAGCTTTCATTAAAAAAAAAAAAAAAAAACTCTTCTTTTTCTTTTCCTTTCTTTCTTTTTCCTTTTTTTTTTACCCCATCTTTTAAAGATCACCAAAGCTTTATAAAGAGAGAGAGAAAAGGGTGAGAACAAAACAACATTAAGGGAGAGGCAACAAGGAATCCACGGTGAGTGACCTTCTTACTGCTTCCTCTTTCGCACGAGTATCAGCAACCTTTTTTGTATCCATTTGAAAATTATTTCTGCAACTACACCTTGAATGCAGCAGCAACTCACAATGAGAATTAAGCATTGAGATGAAGATGTGCAATGCACACACACGCACGTGAGCATCCATTGTCATCAAATTTCCCCTTCATAGAGAAGGGTTGTATTATTTTTGTGAGGACGTACACTTCAGATGTAAGCAGGTACATACTGTTCAAGCATGTCAATGCTAATAATGTGAGCTTTTTCTGATAGAAAAACATGTTGAAGGGTCTTTTCCTACTTTTTGTTGATGAAGAAGAAATTGCTGATGAAGAAGATACGTGTGTGGGCGTGCTTCTGGCTTTTGTTGACAAAGAGGATCTGCAAGGGTCTGCTCTGAAATGTCAATGAAGAAAAAGTGGGTTCACCTCCTAATTTTTGTTGATGATGAATACATTCATGGGCTTCGCCTCCAATTCCTGTTGATGAAGAAACCATGTGGTGTCCACCCTACAGTTGTTGATAAGGAAAAAGTTTGCGCATTCTCCTAGTTCCTGTTGATGAAGCAGAGGTGTAGGTTCCACCCCCAACTATTGTTGATGAGAAAATGTGTGAAGGTCTACCCTTTTTTTTTTTTTTTCATTTTTATTTGTTGTAGTGGTAGAGATGAGGGAACCCCCACCATTTTATTTTATTTTTTCATATCAATCTATGAGATCTTTGAAAGTATCATTGTGGTCGTTACCTTGAAAGTATCCATCCTCTTTCAATTTTCTGATGGGTTGACCTTTCATGCTCTTTTCTTTTATTTTGTAGTTAATGCCTTTGTAAAAAGACCAAGGTATTATGTAATGGTAACGGTGCCATAATGGCTTTGGTGCAAACCATTACTATTATAGGCCATTACGACTGTTACAGGGGGTGTAATGGTCAATTTTTTTAAAAGAAAAAATCTCAAGAAAGTGGAAGAAAACCCAAATATTTAGAGGACTCCAAATATGTATTATTTTCTCGACCTGCTTGATGATTTTATGAACTTTTCAAGCTTAGATTCACTATAACACTCGTATATTTGATCTAAATAGAAAATGAGATGAAAAAGAAAATCTGATCTAGTGCATGCATGTGTAGATGCACAGAGTTTACATGCATCCCAACTATCCACACTCAAAACAAAAGGAAAAAAAAAAAAAAGAGTTTTGCTGAAATTTTAGAACTGACTATTCATTCCAAAAAAATAGCTGAAAATTAAAAAAATAATAAAAAATTATCAAAAAAATAGAAAATGAGATGAAAAAAATCTTAGGCCATGTTTGGAAACCTGGATTCCATGTCAATCAATGGAAAAGGAAAAGGGTTTTCCTTTAATGTGGCCATTTGTGTTGTTTGGATAGCAAAAAAATGGTGGATTCCAACAAGCAATCCTTACACTTTTCCAGAAATTGGATTCTTGGCAGAAGAAACTAGGTGAGCATTGTGAGAGGAACATGAGATTTCAACTTATTACCCAAACAAGAACTCAAAATTGGAATCCATCTTTCAATAATTCTCATGAAAATCATCATTGGATGATTATTGTTTTTTTTTTTCCCTTTCTTTCGCCTTGGATTTCACATGTCCTTCGTGTAATCCATGGAGATGCAAAATCAAGTAACCATTTAAAAGTTTGCACCAATGGGATTAAAGCAGATGCCTATAAAGAAAGGGAAAATATATGCCATGTATCTTAAGGTTTGCACAGGCATATGGTAGCAATTGTGCATAGACCACAAACAGGATAATCAACATACATGTTAACAAATCATACTTTCATGGCGTGCAAAAGAAGCAAGGTTGGAGAAGAAAGAGTTAATGTAAAAGCTTTGTTGGTTGGTATGACTGTGAGTGACAGGCAAAGTGCAAATTTCAAACTCCATAGTAAAACCCTCCACAAGGAATTAACAATTTGATGAAAAGGAACAAACATTGAATCTGAGAAGGGCATGCTTGCCTATTATTAAGCAAACCGTCTTTGTTGTAGTGTTGCACTCCAACAAGCTTCTTCCCAGGATCTTGCAATTGTTGTCGCAATGAGACTGAGTAGACTGGGAAACATGTAGGAAGAGCATGCCAACAAAATAGTGAGAAAGGTGCAAGTAGTAGAGTGAAATATGTAGGACAACAAGCTTGGTGCAGAGGACATTCACCATCTCCTGTGTTTGAACCAATAAGGAGGTCATGACCGTCGTTTGCTTCAGGACTGAACGCATGGCATACAGGGTTCGAGTTGCTGAAATGGATGGATTTGATAGGATGCTGGAATAGAAAATAATTTCAATCCTTGAGTTGCAAGTTTCTGAAGGTGATTGTGCAAAAACTTATCAACAGATAAGAGCAGGGAGCAACAGGATCATAGGAAGTACCTTGTCTTGGGAATTGAAATCACTAATGAAAAGAGTATCTCCAACATTGAAAATCAAGTACACTCCTTTGTCGTCATAGTTGGGGAGAGATGAAGAATTACTGAAGCCAGAAATTCCAACGGATCTGGTCCTGGTGTTTCCTGCAACCGCTTTAATCACACCATTGCCTCCAAAGCTCAAGGTTCGGCTCCCATTCCCGCCGCCTAATAACCTCGCAGCCACCGACCTTGCTCCATTGCTAGCACTCAAGTTGGAGGGAGGAGGGGCGAAAGAGGTAGTTTTATCTTTAAGATGTGCAAGGGTTACCTGAAGATAAATAAAGCAGAAGTAATTTGTGACAGTAATTAGAAACCATGACATTGTCCATGTTGAGTTTGAATCATCATCATCAACAACATCTAAGCTTTATCCCAACTAACTAGGGTCCACTATGTGAATCACATTACACTCCATCAAGCACCATAACTTCAGTTAAACCATAGGTCATTATGTCTTTTCTAACTAACTCCACCCACGTTCTCTTGGGCCTTCCTCTTGCCTTTCTAGAGCCTTCAACTTACGCGAAGTCAGTCCTAACTGGCACAGTTCTTGGTCTCCGTTGCACATGACCAAACCACCTCATATTGTTACCTATGGGCGCTAATCCTAAATTCCATCAAATGCATTCATTTCTAATTCTATCTTGCCTCATCTTGCCACTCATCTATCTCAACATCCTCATTTCAGCTACACTCATCTTATAGACATGCTATTCCTTAACCGCCCAACATTTTGTCCCATAAAGCATGGCCGGTCTTATTGCCATCCCATAAAATTTCCCTTTCAATTTGAGTGATACACGACAATCACATAAAATTCTAGAGGTACATCTCCATATCTGCCACTCCGCTTGAATTCTATGGGCAACATCCTTCTCAATCTCTCCACTATTATAAATTATCAACCCAAGATATCAAAAAGTGGTCATTTTGGAAAACTTCTTGTTCAACAATCTTTACTAATTTGTCATTCCCACTACTATCATTACTAAAATTGCACTCGATATACTCTATTTTAGTCCGACTAATTTTAAATCCTTTAGATTCTAAAGCACCTCTCCATAAATCTAACTTTGTGTTTATGACCTTCCTCATCTTGTTCATCGTTGAGTTTGAATAGAAAACATAAGTATCAGTATGGAAAAGCGAGGGGGAGAAAAATAGAGAGAGAAACCTTATTACCTGGGAGATGGATTTCCCATGGGCATAATGGAGGAGGCCAGCAGGGTAAGTCTTCTCATAGTGGAGTTTGTAACGGCCTTCGGGGGTCTTAAAATAGGTCTTTAGCCCTGGAGATTGGGTATTGGCCAATGATGACGACATTCTACTGCTGCTCATGACAATGACAATAGATCACAGTCATCGAACCATAAAAAGAACATTGTCTTTTCTCTCCTTAAGCTTTTGATTTTGTTTCTTCTCCTCCCTCGGTAAGGAAATCAAGGTCCAAACTAGCATGTCTATTGAATCACAAAGCGCGGACACACAATGTGCATTAGAAGTTGATGATATGTCTAAAAGTCAAACAGTTTTCTTATTACAGAATAGTTAATAAACATTAAAAAAATGACGTAAAATGACAGCAAGAATGTAAGTAAACTAACGGAAAATCATCCTGTTTAGGCTATCAGAATATCATTTTGCAAAACTGAATTATTTCAATGTTAACTCTCTGATCTAACATGGTCCGCAATCAACAAAAAGAACATACAGGAATTCAAGTGGGAACCCATGATTTCAGTTTGTGCAAGTGGGACCCCATGGACTCTGGTTTCAGTTTATGCAAGTGGCACCCCATAGTCTGTGATACACACCATTCATAACTCGATACAAAGGGTCCCACTTTGGAGCCCCTTGAACCAAAAATCTCTTCAGTAGGTAAATCCTAACCATTCAATTGGTGGGCAGCTAATAGATGGTAGGGAAAGAAAATACAGCAACAGTCCAAATTCAACAGGAAAATGCCAAAAAGTCAATGGCTACTTACATTCCAGGAATTTTTCTGCACGGAGAATCCTTAATGGGCCCTACCATGTCGACAGTATGGGTCACTCAATCTGGATCCCCACTTAGACAAACTTAAAGCCCAAGCAAGGCGTGCATATTCACAGGTTGAGCATCATAAAATAACAGTGTTCTGCTTTTGACACTTCCACACATGTGGAGCCCATGGTTTGGTAATCCACAATGTCCATCAGGTAGACGGAACCAACCTTGGTTGGAGAATCCCCTAAAAAATATTCTGTATTGGAATATCCTAATCCTTCAACCTTCAGCCCTTCCTGTTGAATGTATACCTTCGGAGCCCAATATGAAACTGTTAGAATGTTCAAATCTGGGAGATTTTTGGGGCATCCCCTGTTCACATCGTTGCCCGTCATATAGATTATAGAGGGTCTGGATCACCCACGTATGGGCCCCACATTTACGAAATTGTGTGAAGCGACACAGGACCCTATAATTCCTCATAACGAAGAACCCGTTCTCTCCACTTTAGGCTAAAACGTAAAATTCTCTAAATCAAGAGGAAAAGGAAAGAGAGGAGAGTTTCGATACAGGCACCAATGAAAACTACAATTAGAAGATAAATTAATGAAATTCTAATGGAAGATATTCTATATTTCGATCCAAACTCATTTAATTAACATCTTCGTTTTGCTCGAGGAGACGTGAAAAGAGAACAATTTCCGATTTTTGAGATTTCTACTCGTAATGGATTTTCAAAAAAATCATGAAACGATACTTGTGTGGATGCAGATAAAGAACTCTCTCTTTCCAATACAAGACAAAAGAGCTCCATCTCACGATCTTTTAAAAATCCCACTGAGAGTTGAAAAACCAAAACCAAAAATTTTAATTCTCTCCGCTCTTGATACGCTCATGAGCCAAACGCTACCTAAAGTCTATATCCACATACATGCATACACATACATAGATACATGCATGCATGTTATAGATATATATATAAAAACATACATACATAACGATATCGAATCTGTTCCTCCTAAGAATGGCGATTGCAAATAGGAACTGAAAACGAAGATCAAAGAAAACAGAGGGGAAGTTTTGAGGGATATTTACATGATCGACGTCTCCGTTCGAGAGAGTCAGAGACAGAGAGATGCGTGCGTGGATATATGCGATTTAGAGGTGGGACAGGGAAAAGCGTTGTAAAGAGGGTTGAGGAGGAAGACGGATGGAAACGGAATCCTTTTTCGTCTTTAGCTTGAGAGAGAAAAGGTTGGTTATCAGCGGACGACTGAACTTAAATTGTAGTCCGCGGGCCACGTGTAAGACGGTTATGACATGGACGTAGAAACGAGGGGCTATGTCGTGGGTGTTAGTAGGCCGGTGTTAAGGGTGGCAATGGGCCGGACTCAGGGTTACAAAGAAAAAAGTGGGAAATGATTAAGGGTTCAAGACTTTTTAGGCTTATCTCATCCGACCGTAGCGAGTTTCATCGTATGAATGGTTTTGATCATCAGAACATAAGCTTCAAGCCAAGTGTTCTTTTTTAAAACGATTGAATACGACCACTTGTAGGCATCGTCATATTTAAACTATTTGTTCATCTTGGGCAATTGGGGAGTGGGTTGGGTGCGGCCCCGGACTCAGAAACATTGTACGGCCCTGGCCGTGGAGCCCACTTTGATGTATGTATTGTGTATCCACGCCGCCCATCTGTTTTGCTCTCTTATTTTAGGGCATCTACTTAAAAGTGAAGTAGACCCAAATCTCACATGAACCACACCGTAGGAAACCCTGTTAATTGAATGACCACCATTAAAAACTTTTTACGGTGGTTATTTTCTATCTAATCTATTGATAAGGTCACACACATGAATGAAGGGAAAAAAATATCAGCTTTATCCAATTTTTTTTAGCATATGAGATGGTTTTAAGATCAATCATCGATATTTCCTGTGGTGTTTTCTACCCTAGATTTTTTATTTTTATTTTTATTTTATTTTATTATTTTTTTAGCCCTAAAATCAGTTGGCAAGATGTACGGTGTGGATAAGAGCAGATCAGGTGAGACCCGGCCTCACCCAAGACAAGGCGGCCTTACCATGGGCTGAACTTGATGTATGTATTATGTATCCATGCAGTCCATCTGTTTTTTTTTTCAAAAAAAAAAAAAAAAAAAAAAAAAAAAAATCAATTTTGAAATTTATTTCCGAAATAAAGCAGACCCAATTATCACGTGGACCATACCATAAGAAACAATGGTGATTGACCATTAATGAGCCACAAAAGTTTTGGATCAAATATTTGTTTTTTTCCCCTTTATCCAAGCTGATGTGATGCTATCAATGGATTGGATGGTAAATAAGCATCACGGAAACATTAAGGTGTGCCCTGAGAAGTTTTTATTTGTAAGAGGGTCAATCACCACTATTTCTTCTAAGTATGGTCCACCTGATATTTGGATACGCTTCTTTTTTGACATAACCTATTAAAATGAAATGGAAAATGGATGACATCATGCATACATAATATATACATTAAGGTGGGCCTCACAGTAATCCCATGGTAAGGGTAGCACTGTCTTGGGCCAGGCTGGGGTCTTACCTGATCCATTGGCCGCGGCCTGCATATACAATACAGACATCAAGGTGGCCCCCAAGGTCAGGGCCGCACGCATGTTGGTGAGGCCAGGGCGCACCTATTCCACTCCCCGTACAATTGATGATTAGACTCAGCCTGGGTATCCATCTTTGATTGGGGCCAGCGTACACCCGGTTAGATCTCAAACCCAGCTTAGGCCTTCGGTCAAGTTTAAGAACCCAGGCCTTTGCCCGGCTGGGCCAGGCTGCCCAGCCAGTTGTCATTCCTAGGCCAGCACCCAGCTCTCTAAGGAAAAGACTTCTAAAATTCACCTCAAGGGGTGGGCATCTCAGTGCCTGGGCTCAGCTGGATAGAGACAGTGATGCATAGTCAGCATGGCTTGCCAACCCAAGAGCACTAAAAGATGCTCCATATTACTTTTGGTGGAAGTGAAACATTTAGATATATATCTTGGCATACATCAGCTAACACAAACATAGAATCAACCATATCTTCTATAGGTATTGTTGGATGAACATTACCTATTGCCAACAGTAAGGCTTATAATGTCAACTATCAACATTGTAGATTACAGAAAAAAACAAAAAGAAAAAAACAAAAAGAGAAAAAAAAGAGTGCCTCCCACGATAGATGCTAATGGAAAATATTTGAAAAAGAAAAAATTTCAATGCTTTACAACCATAGAATCCAACAAGATATATATAATTCATTGAGCTCTATAATTTTAGTAGTCCGAGAGTCAGATTGTTATTGGGTTTTTTTGACAACCAAAAACTCTACATATAGCTCATGCATGGTGGGATCTACTTCTGGTTATATAGTTCCCCAATTACAATTATATAGTTCCCCAATTACATGGATCGCAAGTTCACATTAGTAGCCTGTGTGTGACAGTTCATGACCACAATGAGCATTAATGCCAAGTGTGCACGTGGGAGATGGGCATTACCAAACATATGGCCGTGTGACACACATGTAAGACAAATTAACATGGCGGCTGTGTGGACAAAAGAGAAGATCAATGTCTTTTTCTTTAAAATGGCCCTTGAATTTATAAAAAGAAGGAGATCTCTAAAAAATGAAGAAAAAAAGTAATGTTATTAATGAAAAGTGCTAGTTATGATGTGTTTAATGACTGTTGTTCTTAAATTCAGTCACACAGAACACATATGGATTGCAGGCATGCTAGATCTAATTAAGTCAGATTCAAACCATGATCATGGACTCCTAGTGTTGAGATAGAGCGAAGTTCGGTCATGGGCTTTATATTCAATTAATTGTTATGCGCTTGTTATTTAGGCAATTGGTGGAGGCTGGGGCTCTTCCTCCAAAGAGCTCTTTTTAGCTTGAAAATTCAATGACTTTAGAATGTGCAATAATTGTATAGTCAAAAGGAAAAAGACAGAAGATAGATGGATGAAATTTTGTAACATTTTTTTTTTTGGTTAGCTTGTTAGTATACCCCAACGTCAGTTTACACTTCATTGTTAGCTACTCCTATTGAGGAATCGATACCAAGACCTCAATGTTGATTAGCTTGTTAGTATACCCCAACGTCAGTTCACACTTCACTGTTAGCTACTCCTATTGAGGAATCGATACCAAGACCTCAATGTTGAAATAAGATATCTTTCACTCAGTCTACCACTTGATCTATGGATCACGACGTAGATGAAACTGTGTAACTTACCATTAAAGCAGAATTATCGACCCGACTGAGAGCAGTATGGTGCTTCCAAGAGCAGCGTGCTAATGAGTGAGGTAAAGGTAATGCTGAAGATTACAACTAAGGTTAGCCCAACGTATGAGCATAGACAAATATATTCCTAAGCTAAGGTCTTCATTCAGATCCATCACACAGGTATAGATGGAAGGGGATTACAATTACTGGCTATGGCTAGTCTGGCATATGCGCATGGATGAACTAAAGACTAAATCTATACTAAGAGTATGTTGCCACTAAGTAAGGGAGAATTAAACATAGATACGTAATATCGTATTGGATATTTGTAGGTTTTTGGACTCGAAGAGGGATCGGTGCTTTGCATCTACTTATTCTATTTATATTTTTTTGGAGGAGAATGGAGAACAACTACCAATCCACGTGGCCCCTTTGTGTGTAATTAGCTAAGAAAGGATAGTTACATTTCATCGACCGTGACCTTATATTTTTCTGTATGCTTAAGGCTGATGTGGCTGGAATAACTGTTGAACTTTATCCGTAGAAAATCAAAATGCTGAAAACACCCTCGAAAAAGGTGAATCAGTCTACAAATTCTTGATGCATGCTTCTCAAATATCTTATGTGCCATGTGGCTAAATCTGTATAATTTATTTGATCCGCATGCATTTTGGTAGAAACAATGGCCTTGCATAATCAATAAATCTGAAAACTTTAATTAGACGCATCATAGAAATTTTTTTTAAAATAATAAAAAATATTAAAAAAGTAAAAAAGACAGTTATATTAAAACTCATAAACAACCTTTTAAACGTTTAAAACAAAGACTTTGAATTATAACATGACTCTTCAAACCTTAAAAATATTAAAATCTTGTATTGAACTCTAAAGTGAGTTTTTTTTTTCTTTTTTTTTCTTTTTTTAAAGTTGTAAAGGGAAAATGAACTTTGGGTGATTAATCATATTATAAAGCTCATTAATAACTTTCCAATAATATATTATACATGTAAAACAAACAACTCATCTCAAAGTCATGGCCATCGAATCCTGTGCATTTAGGCTTTCATTTTTTTTCTTTTAATTTTTGGCCTAATCTCACCCTCTGTTTGGTCATCCTTTAATCCTTTTTCTGTCCAACATCACATGTGGGCTATTCATTAGGACCTGCAATTTATGAACAGTAGCCTTTACGAAACTAGACTGGTTAACTAGTGAGGTAAGCCACATTTAAGGTTGAGCACAGTTAGGTCAGCCACGTGTAAAGTTGACCACAGACCTGCGGCCAATTTTCTCTTAGTGCAGTCCACTACATTAGTTAACCAGTCCTCTTGGGCCATACACATGCTGACGATTCGAATTTTCTGATGAATGGACAGGATCTCTTATAAGTATTCAATGTTGGCACATCTGCACAAAGGCCCAGTTCTAAAGGGCGTGGGTGCAGTTGGCGTTCCTCACCCACTTTTATTGTACAAACACGTGTGATCCACGTGGGGATTAGGATGCAAAGGGTACCCGTGGATCGGGGGCTAAGAGACTCGCTCTCCGACCCATTCATCTTGGAGGGTCCGTTCACTAGCTGAAAGAAGACGCCATTCTGCTCATCGGTTGGGCTGCACGGCAGTAACTAGAAAATCTAAAGTGTAATCACCCTAAACATTGAGATGAGGTGTACGAGTGTGCGATTAGAGCCATTCTTCAAGTGCCCCCACTGGGTAAGGGAGCAGATTAGGTGTGGCCCTGACTGTGGGCCCCACCTTGATGTATGTATTGTACATCCACACCGTCCATCCGTTTTTCAAGATCATTTTAAGGCATAAGTCAAAAAAATGAAGCAGATCCAAATCTCAGGTGGGCCATACCATTGGAAAAAGTGGTTATTGAATGCCCATCATTAAAACCTTTCAAGAGTCCACAGTAATGTTATTTTCCATCCAACTTGTAACACAGACCTGGATGAAGAAAAAAAAAAAAAAAAAACAAATATAAGCTTGATAAAAAACTTGTGACTCACGGGAAGTTTTTAATGGTCAATCGCCACTGTTTCCTGTGGTGTGGCCCACCTGATATTTGGATATATTTCATTTTTTGTCTCATATATTTAAATAAGCTGAAAAAATGGATGGACAGAGTGGATATACAACATATACATTGATGTGGCCCCCACAGTCAGGCTCCCACTGGGTAAATGCATGTGTGAAAATATTGAGGCCGATGGGATAGTCAGGTGGGCCATACCTGCACAAAATAAATGATTTTTAAAGGAAAATTGACCAAGTCTTCAAATTCAATACACACGTAAGGTCCATCTGATGATCATATAGGTCTAATTTTAGAAGCATAAGATCTACACAGGGGGGACCTCTTGATGAGCAGCTTTTATCTTGCACGTGCTCCTTATTTTAACACGCGACTCCACAATTTGGGAAGAGGCAAACATGCCAAGGGCCTATGTCTAAGAGTGGCAGTGGGTCGAGTCTGCCCACGAATCAACTGGCTCAACCGACTTTTGAGGCAGGTGTGGACCAACATAAATGGTTAGTTAGTTGGGCTTGGGTTGACCCAAACCAATCAGACCCACAAATAGCTTGTCAATGAGTTAGGCCAAAAGACCAAACTGACCCACCCAGCCTAGAACCTGGAACAAATGGATAGATGATAAGTGGGAATATGTACACATGATGTTTGTATTGACTAATTGGAAAGGGCTGGGCATACCTTTAACCCCATATTACATTTCTTAAATTCCAGTGTGATCATGTCAGGTCAGGTCCAGTCAGCTGAGCCCAACTTGATTATGATTAAGTGGGATGTGTTGGGTTAAGCCTGGACTAAGTAAATTTCAAGTGGGCCAGGTTAGGCCATCGGGTTATGGTGGTGGGTCTGGTTGGGCTAGATTAATTTTTAGCGTGTCTACTGAATGGGTTGGGCTTGTGCTGATCCCAACTCGATCAAACCCAGCACATTCCAGCCACACCTGTCTTTTATGATCCAAAGATTGCATTAGTGTGCATATGCCACGCCAGCAAGTATAAGAAGGACGCAGATTGTGTGGTGAGGAGCTTACCACGTTATAGCATAGTGTGGATTCTCTTTCAGGCCCACCATGATGTATGAGTTTTATCCATGCCGTCCATCAGTGATAGACGGCGTGGATAAAACGCAAACATCACGGTGGACCCAACTAGCGTGGTGAGCTCCTCTCCACACAATCCACATCCGTGTAAGGCAAGTTCCCAACTAAGTGCGGAGTGCTCAAAAGGCACAAACGGAGATGTATGGTGGGCATCTTTAAAAAATGATCCGGTACGGCTGTTATATCATGAGTTGTGGTGCAGAGATTTTTAACGGGCCAACATGTCACATGCATAACTGTAATGTGGCTGAGGTTATGCTTTGTTGCTGCCATGCTCACCCGCTTCTAATCAGCTCCCTGGGCATTCAAGCTAAGATTCAATAGACTTCACGGTTGTTTTACTGCCATGCTATCATGCTACCAGATGATCCCTGTGAAGAGGGCCTGTCTCAGGTGTGTTCAAGGTGCAAGTTGGAGTTGTCATTGCCCGGTATGAGCTGGTGGCTTGTATCTTTTCTGTCTCCTGTTTGTTTCTTTTTATGGCTAGTTGTACGGGTATTGTGCCAGTGGAGGTTCCCGGACAAGGAGGTTCTAATTTTCTGATTTGGGATTCGCAATTCCTAATTGTCTGATTCGGGATTCAAAATTTTTAATTTTCTGCTTTGGAATTCAAAATTCCTAATTGTCTTTGATCCTCTATACTTGATGCACAATGGCTTTGATACCAACTGTAAACTATATGTCGAATTGCAAGCACTGTACTATGCATTGGATATGGAGATCTGAAGAAATATATGGCACACCCTGTTGAGACATCATTATTGTCGGTCGGATGCCACAGTCTTCCTTCCCTTACACCCTCAAAGAAACTCTAATGTGATTTTTGCTTCTATCAATGTATTGGATTGGAGAACCAGTCCTGTTCTTATAGCTATAGAGGGAACGTAGATGAGTTTAAAACTCATCGAAACTCTTTTTCTTATACCTCCACCTAAATTAGATAATTCTGGTCCCACTTAAATACTATTTGTATATTATAGTTCTAGTATACCACCCATTACACTAATTTTCTGGATCATCACGACTTAGTGGGGTCACTAGTACACCTGATCATATTATCGAACCCTTAGGATAATATAAACCGTTGATCAATAATGCCCACCTTATAGAATTCTTATAATGTTGTGATACTGTGAGGTGCTCTTGGGTGTGGCTAGCTGTTCGGCTTAACTGGGGAGGCTCTTGTGTCTTGTATTTGATGAGCTCTTTTGGGATCTCATGCAGGTGGTGGTGCCACTGTCATTTTGTTTTCCAAGATGCAGCCAGCTGTATCTAAATAGGATAGCAATGCATTTGGCTATTTTAAACAGTAGGAGAGTCACCCGTACCTTATTCGGTGGCAGCCATCCTAATTTACAATTATTTGCTAAATCAACAAAATTACAACGGATCTGGTCACACCTTTTTTTAAATAGAAGGTGTTACTGTAAAATTTAAAATTCATAATGGGGTTGGAAATATCTTTGGTGTCCCAACACGGCAGGATTTAACTTAGCTACATGTCATTGTTAGATACATGTCAATATATACCAACTCTATTAAAGAATAACTTTCAAACATGCTTTGTACAGTTCATCTTCTGGTAACAGGTGAACTGTACCATCATTAAGTGGGACAATACTGAAAATAATTGACAATGATTCAATATACTTTTTTTGCATGGCTAGTCTGTTGACAATCTGATATCCACATGAATTTAGGTAGCATTTATGTCAATGCAAAGCATTTATTGCAAAGAAGTTGAAAAACTTTAACTAGCTACATGTGGGGCACCATAGCATATGCATTGGATCCAGTGTCATGGAAAATTTATGTGAGCTCTAATCTATTAACCATGTGAATGTGATTAGGGCAATCTCAACCATATATCATGATGAGCATGGGTTTTTGGTGGACATCCGATTGATTCTCAGTATATAGAGTTGCTTTGAATCTTTATTATGGGGGTTTATTAAGGAGTGATTCCTCTAATTATCATTAATTGAAAACTTAAGATTGGACATGACGGTCATCGACTTGGGAGAGTTATGGTGCATGGATCTCAGTATCTTGTTAGACTATGCCCATTATAAGTGTATTAGACACACTAGCGGACATCAGTTCATGAGATGTATGACCATTTTATGTGAGGAGACTAACTTGGGTTAGGATGGATAATCTCTACTATTGAGAATTGACTTAGTGTTGGTTGATGCCTTATCCTTACCCTACATAGAAGTGTCAGTATACCATGGACAAAGAATTCAAGTTTAGGATTCTGATCACTTACATTGATGGATCGAGATCATGTCAACAGTCTGAAAGCTCATTAGCCTAAACATGGATTGTGAGATCAAGACTTTATGATGTATGAAAGGTGATTAGTCCTTAGACTTGAGTATGTGTAAGGATCATGATCTTAATTGGTCAGCTTTGCCTCTTCCTACGAGGTCTATGTAAGGGGCCAATAAAGTACATGTAGCTGGATACTTCTATCAAGAACTATTGATTCTTACACGATCCAACAAGGAATTTACTATTTTACTAAGGAATATGTTTATGGCTTTGATATTGATATATCAAGAACTCATCAGGTGATTTTTTCACTAGGCTCAGCATTCTAATTGTTTTTATCGAGTTTTCAAAGGTTTTTAACCATTAAAATTGTTTTGATCGCACTTGATGACAACTTGATGGTTCGGATCTGATGGTTCATTTCTGATTACCATGTGATATGATCATTAGTGGATGAACATAATAAAGAATGGATTAGATCACAAGTTTATGCATAAATGAGGCAAATCAATGTACTTCCCTCACAACATGTTATAAGTTGTGAGTATGGTGGCAGAGTACCATACTATTATTTCCTTAATACCCAAATTCCCTCATTATTTGTTTGATACTATTTCATAAGAAGGCATTTGACACATGGTATTAGAAGGGATTAGGTGGGATGGAATTGCATTTGGTTCGTGCCAATTCCACCTCATGTTTGGGAAGAATGGTAAAGCTTGGAATTAGACCAGATGGAATTGCATTAGGTCCCGTGTCAATTCCACTCAATGTTAGCAAGTTGTGTAGGTCCCACCAAGATGTGTGGGCTATATCCACACCGTCCACTCATTTTTCGAGATCATTTTAGAGCATGGGCCAAAAAATCAAGTAGATCTAAAGCTCAAGTGGACCCTACCATAGAAAGCAGCGAGGATTGAATACTTACTGTTGAAAACTTCTTTGGGGCCACATAATTTTTAGATCTTCCTCATTTTTAGGCCCATGCCATAAAATGAGGTTACAAAACAAATGAACAATTTAGATATAACACGAGTGTTATTCTTAATAATTTCAAATGATAGTGAGTATATCCATTCAATGTACCATCGTATTACAAACGGGAGATGAGATTAAGCTTATCCACCATAAAGGATAATCCCTGCCATGTGTAATAATTATGTTTTTTGAATCCCATCCCACCTAATCTTTCCTAATTCTATGCGCCAAACATCCCGGAGTAATACCAGAAGCCCTAAACAAATTTCCCCTTGAGTGTGTAAATTAGAGAAAAGAGAGAACAAACTGTAGAGAGAGAATGAGTTTTTCATCATCTTCTCCATCTTTATGGATGGTTGTGTGATTCCTTAGCACATGCTAGAATATATTTCTTGAACTTTCTAGATCTCTCTAATACTAGAATAAATCAAAGAAAGATCTTTTAATTTGGAGGAACATCATCGACATGGCATCACTACGTATCGTTAGATTCGAAAAATCTTAGGATTGTGATTATTATTATTATTATTATTATTATTTTTAAAAATCAAATTTCCATGTGCAGATTGATAAAATCTCATCAATATGTATGACATCAAATCTATCTAATAGGATTGTCCAATTGTGTAAATAGGATGGCTCAAAATCATGCCGATGATCCAACCTCATACGGGCCAAATGATAAAAAACAATAGATAACTATCCAAAAGCCTTGAAATGCACTTGGTGTCCCACTTGATGGTTGGATCCCCATGATTTTGGGGCATCCCATCTTCATTACGGGGTAACCATGTGATATTGGTTGGATGCCATGCATAAACCGCCATGGACCTAATTAATATCCCCACTAACTGCAACTCTAACTAGTTGCGTGTAACCTTCCCGTCACTTTTTCCCCTCTTTTACCACGATTTGTCAACTCTTTCGGGGTTGTGTGGTTGCTGATTGTTTAATTTCTAAGCCTAGTAATTCGGTGACTTTTCTAAAAAATCAAGTTTGGATCATACTTTTTTTTTAATCACTTATACATTTCCCTATAAATTTCAATCCCAACAGTTCTTAAAAACCTTATTTCAAATTTTAGTTGGAATAAAAAACTCAAGAAAACCCCACAAATCATCCAAGCCAAATTTAATAATTTCCTAAGAGAAATGAAATCAACTTCAACATTTCTCACAAAACATAAAAATCACAGGAATAAATTTCCAACAACCCAGCAAGCCTGGGGACATTTTATTTTTAATTTTGTCTTTTATTTATTTATTATTTGAAATTAGATTTACCTCAAATCCATAAATTTAGGGAGGCTTGGATAAGAGAAGCCATCCTAAAATATGTGTTGCATCCACACCGTCCATCCATTGGACAAGATCATTTTAGGATGCTTAAATCCATGGATAGGATGCAGATTAGCTTCTGACGGCTTGTTGAAGTGACGTCACAAAGTTATGCAGACAGCCCCACCATAATATACCTGATGTATCCATACTGTACATCCATTTGGCAAGATCATTTTAGGATATGAGTCCAAAAATGAAACAGATCCAAAGCTCAAATGGATCCATTAAGATAACAATGGGACAGTGATGCCTACCATTGAAACCTTTCTAGGGCCTGCCATGATTTTTATTTGAGATCCAACTTATTCATAAGTTTGGACAGACATACACAAAGGGAAAACACAAATATCAGCTTGATCAAGAACTTTTGTGGCCACCAAAATTTTTTTAATGGTAAGCATTCAATTCCCACTACTTTCTGTCGTGGGGTCCACTTGAGCTTTGGTTCTAGTTCATTCTCTGTCTCATGCCCTAAAGTGATATCCCCAAATGGATGGACAGTGTGGATATAACACATACATCATGATGGCCCCACAAATCTTAGTGACGTAACTTCGGTAGCATGACAGCTACTGAAGTCGTCGGTAGCTAATCCGCATCCATCGATTTACCGTTGAATTTTTACATGAAGACTTTGGAATGTGTCAAATCCGAATTCAATGTAAATTCATGAATTTATAGTTCAATTCATAAAGTGTGGAATTTGGAATGTGTCAAACCCAAATTCAATGCAATTCCTTGAATTTATATTTTCGATTCTTAAAGTGTAGACTTTGGAATGTGTTAAATCCAAATTCAATGCAAATCGCTGAATTTGCTAAGTTCCTAAATTGACCAAATTCACATTCACAAATAAGAATTAATTGAGGGACCATTACATAATTCAAGATTTCTCTACCGTTTCTATACACATAAGGTAAACATTATTTACGAAGTCCCGAGTATACAAAATAAGGAGAAAGTGTTGGTAAAACATCAAGTCCTTATCACACCTCAAGCACTCACCAAGTTAGCAAAAGTCATGCATGTGGGGCCAACGAAACTCCTCCACATAATATCAGGTCTTTGCCATTTCAATTGATCTTTTCGCATTTTAGAATAACTCCAGCAATTATTGAGTCCTCGTGACGATCTAAAATATACAGTTTTCAGGACTGGTAGGTTATATCCCATTGAGAGGAGCAGTACACTTGCCCGTCCACACGCGGGGTCCACTATCAAACCATCTTCTTTTTCATAGTTCGTCCGCATAAATACAAAGTTGTAAAATCCTGCGTGATTTCTTGCTTGTCAGTTTATGTTCCCTCTCCACCACATATTCAAGTGCTGAAGCATTTCTCTATTGAATTTGAGATTTTTTTAATAGGGAAAGGATGGCGATAGCCTGTATAATAACGAGATTTGGATTTCCGATCCAAATCATGGTACAAGGAGCCACATCGACTAGGATGATGGAACGTGTGAGGGAATTTACAAACCCGACAGAAACGGCGATAAAAATACTCGAGGGTGAACTCCATGCACCGAAATTTGAAGGAAAGGAATGCGGTGCACATCTCGCACTATCTAATTAGTAGGTGCGTCACCAACTCTATGACACGTTTCTGTCGATCAATTCGGTGGGTGCTTATGCCTCGAGGATGTCTCGGTCGCAACTTAGGCTCCAGCGAGTTATGTAAGTTCGTTATAACCCTAGCAATTTATTTTGATTTCTACTTTATTCAGCTGATAAGCATGTTTGTTAAATTAAGTTTATTTTGATCAAGTAAAAAATGATGTTCGATCCACCTTTAATATCCATCATTTATCGTGTGGGGCCAACCTTTGATGTGGACCATTAATTATGTTAGACCATCTTAGCCTTATTTTCAATGTGAACTGTACATCCATCGTATAGGGCCTATCTTTAATGTGGACCATTCGCCTTGTGAGGCGCACTGCCGATGTGGGCTATCTATCAGCTATCTATCATTTGTAGGACTCACCTTGTATGTGAGTTGTCCATTACGTCAGACATTAGATTTGGACCGTCCATCACATGAGGCCCACCTTTTATGTAGACACCCCATCAGGCGGTGCCCAACTTCGAAGTGGGTTGTCCATACGTAAGGCATGCCTTGGATGGCCATTCATCATTAGGGGCCAACCATCGATGTGGATTGTCCTTATGTGGGGCCTACCTTAACATGGGTCATCCATCATGTGGGGCCTACCCACCATCAATGCTATCGTCCATCATGAGGAGTCTACCTTTGATGTAACGCCCCAGTTTCCAGAACTCGATTACGAGACTCATTTCAGAAACCTGAGAGTTTATAAATCAGAAAACTAGCGCAAGTATCAAAATCTGAGTGTGATGACATAAATAAGCATGGATGATATCATAAGATCTGAATATTTGGCCCACTTAACTGGGGGTCATAGTACAAAATTTTTAAGTTTTCCAAGTAACAACAACTGTAAAAGAAATGCTACATCTACTGGTTGAGTCCAAAATATTCAGCCGCCTCCTGTTGTGACTCGTTGTCATAATATCCTTCCTTGGGGTCTGTTGTCACGCTTTCGAGGCCAATGCTACCATCCTCTTCATCTACGCCCGCATATTCTGTACGGTTGGATATTCGATGAATGAGTGACCAGCTCAGTGTGAATTTCCCTTAAGATTACACACCGCTGCATTAGCAAATACAGTAAAAAAAAAACAATGATATAATCTAAAACAGGCAAGATGCATCTTAATTAGATGTATGTATGTATGAATATACATTGACCTGGGGATGCTCATCCAGTCAGGCTTAGGCTCGTCACCCATGCAATCATCGACCTGAGAATACTTATCTAGTCGGACAAATAGGTCGATAGTCGGTGGTCTGGGAGCTAGCGATATGATACCCAATGATCCTAAGGGTATGTGCTACAACATCCAGAATTAGCAACCCGTCATCGCCAATATGCTATGGATGCATGATTAGCCAAACCATTATTATTTCAATTATAATCAATTTTTTTAAGTAGCTCAATGGTCACTACGGGGGGCTCGTCACGTAGCATAGGCCAACAGCTAGGGCATAATGTCCAATAACCACCATCCTCGGCTCATGAGGTTTTTTCACCTTGGAATGTTAAATAAGACCCTTTGATCCAAAATGATACTAAGTCAAGGGCCTTATTTTCCACATAATCCATCTAGTTACATCCCAAGGGTGACTCACATACAATAGTGAAGTTTTTCTTCGCGTAGCATTGTGAGTTAGATATTAAGGCGACTCACCACTATAAGTTCAAATATGGAAGAGCATATAATTGCATAATGGTGGTAAAATCTTCAATGTGTCATTGCGAGACTATAGTGCCAACTATCAAGCAACATAATGTTAAACATAAGAATAACGATCATCTTTCATGAATGGTATTACTAGCATATGAGCCTAGCATGTAGTACGAACATAATACGTTAATCATGGATTTGAGATAGAACAGTTAATAGAACTTAGAAGTTTACAACAGTTATTAGGACCTTAAACTAGTGATAACAATTTGATGTAAACTATGCTTGGCTAACTTAAAGATGGAAAGCCCAAGGGGAAAAGTCATGACTTGGGGGTTCACAACTCCTTTCTTGATTTAGATTCCTACGATCAACTAACGGTTCGACTCCATGTGATTGATTTCCTAGGATTGTTTTCAACCCAACAGCTCATATTAAAAAATATTTTCAAGATTATAGTTAACCGATGTATTGAAGTTACATGGAGGCAAGGAAGGACTCATGAACAAGGTCAGTTGGGCCTACCCTTGAGTGACTAGGCCCGCCAGACTTTATCCCTACAAGCGACCATCTTTGGGCCCAAAATTATTCTTATTCAAGGGTCGAGTCGGTCCTTGTCTTGGCCCTGCCATTGGGTTCCATATTAAGTCCAGAAATGGGGACTGAGAAGCTCATTGTTGTCCCCATCTCAGGCCCATATTTTCTGTCCATTTATGGCTGGGCTCGGGCCTTAGTCAGTTGGACCCAACCTAGGACTCAACCCAGATTTGCGGCTAGGCTCAGCCCAGACTCAGCTGTCATGGCTAGACTGATTTGCTTGGTCCACAATTGTTGCTGGATTGGTGGTCTGGCTTACCTTTTGCCCACCATGAGGCTCATGTGTGGCCTACAGAATTTACACGGGGTGTGGCCCACATGTTTTACACAAGGTGCGGCCTTCCTGATGTCAGATGTGGTGTGGCCCACCGGCTATCCATGCAGGGTGTGGTCCTCCTGCTGTCCATGTGTGGTGTGGCCCACCTGTTGTCCATTGAGAGGCCAGTTCCAGCCCGTTCTTTGGACTGGTTGTGATCCAGAATATGGGCTGGCTTCGGCCCATATGACAACCCTTCTGAGGGACTATCTTCAGCCTGTTGCAGGCCCATATAGAGACCTATTCCTAGTCCAAATAAGGACTCTGTTGGTTGGACGTTTTGCAGCTCGAATCAAAGCCTGATGGCGGCCCGATTTAGGTCATGGTTTCAGCTGAGATCATGGCTTGTTCTCAGCTTGGATTGAAGGCCCAACTGTTGCCTAGCTTTAGATCAGATTCACGGCCCACTTTTAGTCCAAGTTGTGGGCCAGCTGAAGGGTGTTTTCAGCCTGGTTCAAGGCCCAGGTGAGGTTCATTTTTAGCACCAAACATGGCCCAGATGGGGGTCATTTTAAACACAACTTCAGGCCTGATTTCAACCTGGTAACGTCCAAATTCCTGGCCGGACTCCAACTATCTTCAAGCTGGCTTCCCAGCTATTTTTAGATTTTTAGCTACTTTTAGCTGTTTTCAGGTTAGATTTTCAGCTACCTTTAAGTTAGAATCTCAGTTGTTTTCAGGTTAGATTTCCAGCTGCCTTTCAGCTGTTTTCAGGTTAGCTTTTCAGTTGCCTTCAAGGTGGGTTTTCAGTCCAAATTTGTGACTAGATATACCATACGACATGTTGTTGGATGGAAAGAAAGACAGGGGAAGTTAGGCCATTACCTAGTCTGATCTGCAAGCTGGCCCACGACTCTTCTCTCTCTCTCTCTCTCTCTCTCTCTCTCTCTCTCTCTCTCTGTGTGTGTGTGTGTGTGTGTGTGTGTGCGCTGCTGGTCAGCACTGACCCAACTCGATCCGAATTGTGTGGGCTGAGTTGGTGCAGTGTAGCACCAAGTCACTCACTCAACTCACTCTTCCTTACTTGACCTTTCTCCTCTTCCTCTTTTTCTCTATCCCTCTCACTTTTCTTTCCCTCCCTCTCTTTCTGGCGTGAAATCTTGAAGCAATAGTGTCCTATTGATAGCATGGAGGGAGAGATCATCAACGGTTGGAAAAAGACCTCCCCTAGCAATGGATGTGTTCGAAGGATGGCTATGCATGGGGCAATCTGATCCTAGAGATGAGTTGTTGATGCTCTGATTTATCAGAAAAGTAATTCTACAAGTCTAGTGGGACCCATCTCATGATCGGGTCCAGGTAGGTTATCGGGGAAGATGATTGAGTTATTAATGGCAGATCATTATCCCATGTGTTTCGACATGATTTGGTCTATTTGAGCGGACCAGATGGGTCCCTTGATTAGTGTGGGGCCCACTTTTTGGGCCACAATCACAAGTTCTGGTTTATCTTATGAGAAGATCCGATTTTCTTCATTTTCTCATGAGATGAGATAACTCAACTTCTCATTTCGTACTACCCATGAGGAGGGGCTGGGATCACGCCACATGGCCTCAGGGAACGACCACAAGTGTGCCAGCTTCCCTTATCCCAAAAAAGAAATTCTTCTTTTTCTTCTCTTTTGGTTTGCTTGGCCATTTCTGGCTGTGAGAAGACCCTACCTTAGTTGGCTAGTAGATGGCTGTAATCCCTTAGATAAACTGATGTTGGCTTGTACATCGAGCTACCTGATGTTCCTTCATCTGCGGATCCTAACCATACATGAACTAATGGACGATTTAGACCCAACTCCTCCATTCCTATGCGTGGATCCATATCCCTAATGGATTTGGTTGGGTGGACCCCGGGAACAAAATGGACGGTTTGGATTGTCCAAAAAGTGGCCATGGTAACCCACTTTGGAGTTTGAAGTCCATCATTTTCAAACAGGGAGCTTGGGCGGGAAGGAATTCCGCTTTTGTGGCTTTGGCTCAATCAAGGGTCATTTAACCCCGTTGCTTGGTTCAGTGCGCATCATGCACTATGGTACATGGTGCACACACATATTGTGTGGGGGCTGTTGTAATGTTTATGATAAATCCACTCCGTCCAATTGGCTTTGGGGCCTTCCCAAGGGTCTTGGCCTTGTTTTGGGTTGAGTGTGAGGCCTAGGTGAGCCATATTGTATATTCTAGGTGGTTTCAAGTGTCTGGTTAGCTACTAACTGATCCTCGAGTGTTGATAGTAAGTGTACTATGCCAGTATAAGTGATTTATAATGTCTTTAACTTGAAGTGTTCAGTTAAACTTACCGTCTTGACTGATATAAGGTCCATGTTAGCTCCTAAACACCGTGATGGATGACCTCAATGTTGTTTGGAAGTCTCATCCAGAACGTGTTAAGTTCAAGTTGCCTAGTTAATCGATCTCGATTTTCATAAACGTGGGTTTAAGAGGTAATACCTGTGTAGCAGAGGTATGGGGTGTTACATTTTATGTGGACCTCCATCATGTGAGCCGCATCTCTGACCATTCATCTTTAGGGCTAACCTTTGATGCAGACCATCCATTATGTAGGTCCACCTTTATATGGGTCATCCATCATGTGGGGGCTACATTCAATGTCCACTTCGCATTATGTGGGACCTACCTTAATGTGAATCATCTATTAGTTGGGCCCACCATCAATGTTAATTGTCTATTATGTGAGACCTTCCTTTAATGTTCACTACCCATCATGTGGAGCTAATGTTTGATACAGATCATCCATGATCATGTGGGTCCCACCTTTAATGCGGACAGTACATCAAGCAAGATGAGAGAGTAGAATGGTAAAAAGTTTAAAAGCTTTTTTTTTTTTTCTTTTCTGGCAATGATTGCTATAAACAACACTAAAGTATTAAGTTACTTTTTCAAATTATGCTTTCAAACTAATATAACTTTAAAAGGGTAACTTTTTTACTAAAAAAATTACTTTAGTGGTACCTAAACATGTCCTAACTATTGGATTAAATATGTTACTTAATATTAACTGGCATTGGCAGTTGCCAAAACCAGCTATGATAGAAAAAATAAAAAATCAATAAAAATAAATAAACGATTTTGAGAAATGCCCTGGTGCTCTCAAGGCATGTAAGTTACATTGTTCCTAGTTCCATTGAGTAAATTTGATAATCCACGAGATTGATCTAACTATATCCATTTCAAGCATACAAGTCTAGAACACATTTCAAGCATTATCATGCAAAAGCGAGATTAATTTGATAACCAAATTCATCATAGATTCACCCTTTTTTTTTATAGTCATCCTTTTTCCGACCCATGGATGGGATGGTCAGGATTGACTAATAGAAGTGAATATTTAGAATCATAAGTAATCTATGATCACAATCATTAAATAGCCAGATCGGATGTTGGTTAGACCTATTATTTTACAATGATCTTGACTGTCCAAAATTGAAGCCATTGATCAAAATATTTAATACCATTATACCAGTGTAATATTTACACGGTATCACAAGAAACGTATGTTGGACCTAATGGATGGTTTATATGAATCCATTGGGTTATCTAAGATTCCAAATTTAACGATGAGCAATATAACTTATAATGCTCTGGTACCGCACTCCAGCATCTATCAGTAATAATTATGCTCTTTTGAATAAGAATACACCCCTTTCACATGACGAACTTTACTGTATAAGCGTGAGGCATGTCAATAACCTTATATTTTTAGAAATTCACTCCATCCATTAGTTTCACCACCCACATTAGGATACGAGCCCAAAAATGACTTGGATCCAAAACTCAAGTGGGCCACATAATAGAAAATAGTAAGTATGAACGCTCAAACCTTCTTGGAACCCAATTGATGTTTATATGCCAAATAAATTGCTCATAAGGTTATTGTAATTGGAATGAACTAAAAATATGAATATTGGCCTAATTCAAAACTTGTGGCCCATGAAGGTTTCAATCGTGGGCGTTCAATTCACATAATTCTAAAATTTGTTAACGGCACTCCACTTGAGTTTTGGATGTAAGGCAATTTTCATCATTTTGGATTATATTTTCATGTGACGCCTAAACCACCCAGCCTAAACACCAACGGTAAATGTCTACATGCTTTATTGTAGTGGCATAAAACACTGGATCTCCATGGGGCCCTGTTTACTCCCCAAGTGTAGGGTTGTGGTGTAGTAATAACTCGGTAAGACCGAGGTCGAATCCCAAGGGACTGAAACTTGTACGTTATCTAAAACTAACTAGAACTAGAACTAGACTAAGATGAATTCTAAATCAAATATCAATTGTGAAATAATTGTAGGTTAATTAATCTAAAACTTAGGAGATATTAGAGAAGGGTAACTAGGGATTCAGAGGATCCACTTGTAGAGATCAGGGAGATCTTACACCTACTTCAAGAATTATGAAATTAACTGAACTGCCATTGATATAGTTTTCAAAGAGATGAAAGATATATGAATTAGAATGGATTCCATCACCAAACCATGCCCAGGAGACTATGACAAACAACAGAATTAAACTAATTACCAACCAATCACATGTATGAATGTTAGGAAGGGTACTGTCATCCAACCATACCCAGGAGGCTATGGTGAACAACAGGGCTTCCTGACGTCATAAACATAAAAGGGAAGGAAATATTCAAAGGCATTACAGACCCATTGTAATTTCAGTCACAACAGACCATTAAAGACTAAAAATATTCCATCAAAACTAATAATCAACATCAATTCATATACTAAAATTAAATTAAAAGTATGGAGTCTCCCATCTCACTACAAGCTTCACCTCTTAGCCCTAGCTAAGAGGTTTATCCTGACTTTGGCATGATTAGGCTAATCACAGAAATTAATTAAAAAAAATAGCAAAATAAAATAAATAAAACACCCTCAGCCGGCTGCCTCTATGCTCCACGTCCAAAACCAAGCTTTTTTTCCTTTTTTTTTTTTTTTTTTCAGATCTTTATTTTTTTCTTTTTATAGCTGTGAGAGTCAGTGGAGAAGAACCTCCTTTACTGCTAACGTCGGTGCGGATGTGTGTAAGCGAGTCGGTTTACATCACCGACTCTAGTTCGCAGTCGGAAGAAACGCAAGATGGACAGATCCCGCGGCAAGATAGAGCCTCCCAACTCCCTCTTCCTTTGTTTCGATCCAAAAGAACAACGTCCCTAGGGCCGTTTTCGACCGACCTACACGATGGACGGTTTGGATCTGGTTCTGAATAGCGATGATGGCCTACCCGGATCAGCCGCAGCCTCTGCTGCGGAACAGAGCTCGCACCGACCTCTGCTGGGACGTTGGTGGATCCATGACATGCATCAGCGATGCAATCCAGTCCGTCCATTGGATGTACGTCAGAAAATTCAGCAAGATGGACGGTTTTTAGATCGAATTCGGTGTGGCCCATGGGATTTCTCAAGGAACCGTCGATCTTCTGTTTGGACGGTTAAAAACCAATCTCCGTTGTCTTCTTCAATTCTGCCACCTAGGCGAAGGTCACCGGAACCTCTGGAATCTATTGGACGGTCTGGATTGTCCCTATGGACAGTGTGTGGGACCCTCTATGCAAAAACGGACGGACAGCGAAGGATGCTGTCCGTTTTTGTGTAAAGAGACAGGTCAGCGCTGCTGACCCGATTTCTCTTGGTTCGGTGCAGTGCAAGTGCACGTGCATTGTTTGCACATCCAACCCCATGTGGGGTCCACTATGATGTAGGTGAAAAATCTGCTCCGTCCATTCATCTTTACGTCTAATTTGAGACGTTGAAACATGAATTGAAGCATATCTAGGTATCAGGTGGGCCCCAAACTAATGATTTATAGGCTGATCTGACCGTTTGGCCACTTCAAGAGGGATTGAACGGATGAAATTCGATATGTACGGTTAATTTACGATCCTCAGGCCATGTCTGACGTTTTGTGATGAACGGATAGTGGAAACCCTGTGATCCTGTACTCTGGACCAATTTCGGCTCTCTTTAACGTGAACAGCTTGATTTCCTCGGATCCCTGGCGTGTAAATCTGTTGATCTTAGTCTTCTGGAGTCCGTCGCTTGCCTTGGAGCATTCTGAGCGTTAAATCCGTGCTTTTAGTACCCTTTTCAGTCCACGTCCGTAAATCCACCTCGCAACACAAACACGATAAAAAGGGGCCATTAAGCAGTATCAAGCTCGTAAATCTAGGTAATATCTGGGGTCTAATATGCAATATTTGACCCTCAACACAACCCCCAATCAGCATTTTGCTAGTCCCGAGCAAAGTATGCGAAAAATAAATTGATATTTACAAGATGATTTCCATAAACTCGAGTGATTTTGCAAAATAATCCAAATACTAAAATTTGAAGATTCATGAATGTTGAGTATTACTCTCTCCTGGACTCAAGTGCTCAGTAGACTCATAATCAAGTTCAAAGTATTAATATATCAATTAGAACAACTTTAAACATTAAGATTCATGGGTATATAGTGTAATCTTGGCTTATCAACATTAAAATTCACTTCTTTCTTTCATGATATCATTGGTAATCAATAAGGTCATTCATGACAACCAAAACCTAACCCAAGTCTTGCCTCATGAGCCATTCTTCCATTCTTTTTTTTTTTCATTAAAAGAATGTCAAGAGGGGAATCAAATTTTCACCTATAGGGAGCAAACCTATGGTGAAACTAGTTGCCCAACTCTTTCCAACTGTTAATTATGGGAAATCAAATCCACACCTATAGGGAGCAAACCCATGGTGAAGATTAATTGCCCAACCCTTCCAATTTTTATACCTTGATGGCAAGATATTTCAGGCTGGTTCCTTTCATGCTCAGTGATTACCAAGTTAATCCTTCGATATGGAACTGAAATCTTAATGTGTAAGTAAGACGTGTCCTGAAATCATGATTCAATCAATGTTTAAAACCTCTAATCATGGATTGATAATTCGAATTCAACTGTGGAATCTATCAGCTATTGAATCCAAGAGTCATAAATTATCAACATCACTTATCTTGAAATTATAAATCAACGATATCCATCAAAAGCACTTCGAATTCTAGAAAATTTTAAAAATTTTCACAATTTTTCATAATTTTTTTTCACGATTTTTGCTTAAGACCAAGAAAAACATTAATTAGGAAACCTAATCTCCCACCCCCAACCTAAAATCTACATTGTCCTCAATGTAAAAGATATAAATATGCAATACACATGGGACAACGAAAGTAGTACCTGGATAACGAATTGAGAGAGATCTTTCAAGAGATCACTGGGAGAGAGCAGGTTAGTATGAGAGTAAAACCAACAAAAATAAAAATAAAATCGTACCTATACCACTTTCGCAGGTGCTCTCGATTATATTTAGCGTATGCAACAAGCCTTTAAACCCCTAGGTTACCCCTAGTGGACGAGTTGTAGTCTCGTGAGGGTTTGCAGTAATGTTACCCATAAACATTGAATCGATCATCCCACAAGGTTCCTCTTCTGGCCAATATCTTGATAAGTTTCTCAGTAAGTTCCTCAACAGGATCATCCAAAAGCCTTTTTTGCAATAGGCTTGGGCGCCCTGGAGCATGACTTTCCAGAGAGACTTATGTACCTCATAAAAAGTCTTCCATTGAATTGCTTGAGGTATCTATAATTTATACGATTCACCTAAGACAGAAGAAGTTTTAACGTTAGTATTGCATGGTGAATCAAAGACTACAAGTAAATAAAGTTTAGAAAACTTCTTAAAAAGTAATGTAGTCTCAACATATTCCGAAGCTCCAAACTTCGGTTCTAGATTCAGCTCCTCTTCCTTTACCAGTAGACGTTTAGGATCAGGGGAAGAGAGGGTTTTAGAATAAGGGTTCGTTTGGTCAGTGATGACTACCTAGATGTTGTCTCTCAAGGCATCCACTTTGTCTTTTAACATGGGATCATTTGAAACCGCAAAGTGTGTCAAGCAATCCCACGAGTTGGGAAATTCAGATGAGCGTGACTCGTTTTTGTCATTGAAGTCCATGATGATCTGCCTAAGGGATCCATTATCCCTGAAAATGGATGGATGTATGCTCTCTTACTCCAGTCCTGTATAGACAGATTGAAAATCAATTAGAGAAGCATCGATATGATCACTCTTTTCATTGAAATTACTTAATTGAGGTGTTGATTTGTCAAATATGTGCAGCTCAGATGGTGGCCTCAACTGAGTAATTTCAAATTCCAGAGTTGTAGCGGGCAACTCCTCCTTCTCCCGAATCATATTATCATTCAATTCAGGGGAGTGGTCCAAATATGTTTCACAAGGGTTAGAAGGGTCGGTCGTAAGGGGTTCATCCTCCACCTTTAAATCAGACGTGTCAGGTGAGGGGAGTGACTCATTATGACCGACCACTTCGTGTATGTCATGATCATTGATCTGGATCAAATTTGAGAGGGGTTCCATAGGAACTATGGGTGCACATTCAGGATCATCATCGTCCAATTCCGTACAGTGTACAGTTGGGATGGGATCGCCTTCCTCACATTCTATTCCTAAATTCGGTTGAGGTTCGAATAAACTAACCTCCTCATCATTGAAATCCTGCGTGTCATGTAAGGAAGATGTGCCATCATCAATGTATTTAAAAGACACCAATGTATCTTCGCCATTCTTTCGAACAGTCATCGAGATCGATTCCTCAGGAAATTGAACCACATGCTCATTAAGGGAATCCCACTCCTCATTCCAAATTTCAGATTCTTTTAAAAGTGAATGCGGATCACTTTTCTTGCATTGTATTTCTGGATTGGGTTGGGGCTGAGACGACCTAGCCTCCATTAGCCTATCAAGGCGTGATTCAAGCGCTTCTACTAATTTTCTCATACCAGTAATATAGTCTGTATAGCTCGGAGATAACTCCTCCTGGATCGTTTCAGGTGGATATTCATAAGTGGTTGATCCACGGGAGTTATTACCGTGATATTTTACTAGCTCATCTTCGAAATATTTCTGTTTCCACTGATCAGAATCATACGGGTCATCTGTCGGGGGTTGATAAGCGTCATCATTCCAATAATCACGTAATGTTTACTTAACTCGAGGAACTTGTGGAATGCAATTATTCTCCCGCAGATAATCATCGAAAGTTTTCTTAATCGGTGGAGCATCATATTCCGATTGGTTCTTTAGGATATTTTCAGAAAAATTTTGAGGCATAGGTTATTTTCCATAAGCTATCTCAACATACGGACATGCCCACTCATTCATATACATGATGAAACCCTTAATCTGAATCTAATCCTAAAGAATAGAAGAAAAGATCCTACAGTAATATGGAAAGTAGGTAGAGGAGAAGTTAGAGAGAAGTTACCAGATTGGAGTACTATGTTAAGATCCTGCAAAATAAAACAAAACACGCTAGTTTTTAAAAAGAGAAAGTCTAGGATTAGAAAATCTCTAAAAATAAAACCCTAATTTTAAAATTAGAAAAAATAAAGAAATTAGAAAGATATCACCAAATTAGAAGTTTCTATCTCAAAATCCTACAAAACAGGAAAGACAGGTTAATTCTAAAAAATCAGAAAAATCTAAACCTAAAACTAAAGTTAGTAAAAATCCTAATCTTAAACTAATTCTAAAACTAATTAATTTCAGAAAATTGTAGCCATCAGTCCCCGGCAACGGTGCTAAAAACTTGTTCACTCCCCAAGTGTAGGGTTGTGATATAGTAATAACTCGGTAAGACCGAGGTCAAATCCCAAGGGACTGAAACTTGTACGTTATCTAAAACTAAGTAGAATTAGAACTAGACTAAGATAAATTCTAAATCAAGTAGCAATTGTGAAATAATTGTAGGTTAATTAATCTAAAACTTAGGAGATATTAGAGAAAGGGTAACTAGGGATTTAGATGATCCACTTGTAGAGATCAAGGAGATCTTACGCCTACTTCAAGAATTATGGAATTAACTGAACTGCCATTGATATAGTTTTCAAAGAGATG
Source organism: Magnolia kwangsiensis (assembly GCA_037074715.1). Lineage (NCBI taxonomy): Eukaryota > Viridiplantae > Streptophyta > Magnoliopsida > Magnoliales > Magnoliaceae > Magnolia > Magnolia kwangsiensis. The sequence goes on along the minus strand of CM073572.1, from coordinate 14,437,012 downwards.
AAAGATATATGAATTAGAATGGATTCCATCACCAAACCATGCCCAGGAGACTATGGCAAACAACAGAATTAAACTAATTACCAACCAATCACATGTATGAATGTTAGGAAGGGTACTGTCATCCGACCATGCCCAGGAGGCTATGGTGAACAACAGGGCTTCTTGACGTCATAAACATAAAAGGAAAGGAAATATTCAAAGGCATTACAGACCCATTGTAATTTCAGTCACAACAGACCATTAAAGACTAAAAATATTCCATCAAAACTAATAATCAACATCAATTCATATACTAAAATTAAATTAAAAGCATAGAGTCTCCCATCTCACAACAAGCTTCACCTCTTAGCCCTAGCTAAGAGGTTTAGCCTGACTTTGGCATGATTAGGCTAATCACAAAAATTAATTAAAAAAAACAGTAAAATAAAATAAATAAAACACCCTCAGCCGGCTGCCTCTATGCTCCACGTCCAAAACCAAGCTTTTTTTTTTTTTTTTTTTTTTTCAGATCTTTATTTTTTTCTTTTTATAGCTGTGAGAGTCAGTGGAAAAGAACCTCCTTTACTGCTAACGTCGGTGCGGACGTGCGTAAGCGAGTCGGTTTACATCACCGACTCTAGTTCGCAGTCGGAAGAAACGCAAGATGGACAGATCCCGCGGCAAGATAGAGCCTCCCAACTCCCTCTTCCTTTGTTTCGATCCAAAAGAACAATGTCCCTAGGGCCGTTTTCGACCGACCTACACGATGGACGGTTTGGATCTGGTTCTGAATAACGATGGTGGCCTACCCGGATCAGCCGCAGCCTCTGCTGCGGAACAGAGCTCGCATCGACCTCTGCTGGGACGTTGGTGGATCCATGACATGCATCAGCGATGCAATCCAGTCCGTCCATTGGATGCACGTCAGAAAATTCAGCAAGATGGACGGTTTTTAGATCGAATTCGGTGTGGCCCACGAGATTTCTCAAGGAACCGTTGGTCTTCTGTTTCGACGGTTAAAAACCAATCTCCGTTGTCTTCTTCAATTCTGCCACCTAGGCGAAGGTCACCGAAACCTCTGGAATCTACTGGACGGTCTGGATTGTCCCTATGGACAGTGTGTGGGACCATCTATGCAAAAACGGACGGACAGCGAAGGACGCTGTCCGTTTTTGCATAAAGAGACGGGTCAGCGCTGCTGACCTGATTTCTCCTGGTTCGGTGCAGTGCAAGTGCACGTGCATTGTTTGCACACCCAACCCCATGTGGGGTCCACTATGATGTAGGTGAAAAATCTGCTCCGTCCATTCATCTTTACGTCTAATTTGAGACGTTGAAACATGAATTGAAGCATATCCAAGTATCAGGTGGGCCCCAAACTAATGATTTATGGGCTGATTTGACCGTTTGGCCACTTCAAGAGGGATTGAACGGATGAAATTCGATATGTACGGTTAATTTACGATTCTCAGGCCATGTCTGACGTTTTGTGATGAACGGATAGTGGAAACCCTGTGATCCTGTACTCTGGACCAATTTCGGGCCTCTTTAATGTGAACAGCTTGATTTCCTCGGATCCCTGACGTGTAAATCTGTTGATCTCAGTCTTCTGGAGTCCGTCACTTGCCTTGTAGCATTCTGAGCGTTAAATCCGTACTTTTAACACCCTTTTCAGTCCACGTCCGTAAATCCACCTTGCAACACAAACACGATAAAAATGGGCCATTAAGCAGTATCAAGCTCGTTAATCTAGGTAATATCTGGGGTCTAATATGCAATATTTGACCCTCAACAAGCCCACTATGTTGTGTGTGTAAATCCTCTCCATCTATTGGGTGGGAAACCTTATTTATATGGTACATACAAAAGAATAACCTAATAAAAAAGCTCAATGGACTATACTAATTAATGCCAAACAATGCAAAAGTTCTCCTAAAAGCTCTAAATTAAATTCATGCTTGTGGTCCTCTGACTTTTCGATCAAACTGATTTTTGTATCTTTACTTTACCCTCTTGAATTACACTTGATTACAGGTTTCATGAAAGATACTTGACCCTACATGGCAACCTACAGTTAACATCCTATCCCCATAATTCCCTTGGTATGGCCCACCTACGTTGTGGATGTAGTTGATTTACATCCCTTAGGCTAGAATCATTGATAAAACGTGATCGGTATGAGACTCACAGGAATTTCAACACCAGGTCAAGGATTCCGAGTACCCATAGGTGTGAAATCCCACTACGTTGTGAGAGTGTTAATCTCACTTGAGTGAGCATCCTCATTCAAATCGACTAACTGATACATCATCTTATGGTTTGGGCCATGAGTATCTAGGGCTGTAAATGGATTGAGTTCGTTTGAGACTGATGAACCAAACCCAACCAAGGGATTCCAAGTCGTGCTGGTTCGGGTTAGCACGGTTATGGGACGTGTTGGACCCGTAACAAACTTGATTGGGATATCCCAGCAGCGATGTCAAGTTTAAGTTTCGAACATGGATTAGGAAGACCATAGAGTTCACATCTGGAACAAGGTTTAGGATTTAGTCCAGTCAGATCCTACCGCTCATACCGTTGGCCACACCATAAAAATCACTTGGTCCATCTAATCAGTTGGATCAGTCTGATTTTTGAGCTGATAAATCTTCATGGCAAGGCCTACCTTTTGCATGGTTCCGATGTACTACGTAAGTGACACCTTATCGGAAAGGATTACTGCATGATAAGTTAGGGTGTTCTCACCGGACTCGGATTCGGTAGTGAACTAATGACCCCTCAAGTACCCAACACGGTACTGCTCGGTGCTGAAAATGGCCCAACTTGATGTATTTGTTTTTATCCACACCGTCCATTCATTTTTCAGGTCATTATAGGGAATAAGCGCATCAATGACGCATATCCACTATCAGGTGAACCCACAATAAGAAACCAGCAGTGATTGAACATGTACCATTAAAAACTCCCTGGGGGACGAAAAAGTTTTGGATGAAGCTAATATTCGTGTTTTCCTTCGTCTAGGTCTACGTGACCTAATCAACAAATTAGATGAAAAATAAAAATTACAATGTTCCTTAGGAATATTTTAATGTTGGGCGTTCAATCACCACTGTTTCTTGTGGTGTGGTCCATCTAAGATTTGAATCTATCTCATTTTTGGCATGATTCCCTAAAATGAGCTGGAAAAAATGTATGGACGGCATGGCTAAGACATACATCACGGTGGCCCCACATAGGTTTTCCACCACCAAACAGTACGGACCTGGTATTGGAGTGTTCAGTACCGAAGCAAAGCCGAGTCCATCGTCACCAGCGAAGTACCGGCTATAATAATTTTATAAGCCATGCATGAGATAATCACTCCATAAAATACAGTTACGGGCATTTCGCACATGGGTTTAAATGAGATTAGGTGGGAGTAGGTTTTAAGATCACATGGACCATTGCAATGTTCTGCTTGGGATTTACATAAGGTATGGGTTGTGAAGCCCTTCTTGGAATCAATGCCAGGGCTAGGGTTTATGCAATCCTACTTCGGTTTTGTGTGGCTAATGGTCGGTGCTATGTAGACCCCACCATGATTTATGGGTTTTATCTATGCTGTCCATCCATTTTGAAATATAATTTTAGGATTGACCATGGGAAAACAGTTGTGATTGAATTACACCATTAAAAACCTCCTAGGGCCAACTGTGCAGTCCACTTGAGATTTGGATCAAACTCATTTTTACATTCATACCATAAAATGACATGGAAGAATGGGTGAATGGCATGGATAAAACATATACATCATGATAGGGCCTACGGAGCACCGACCGGTAGTGGCAAGATGAGTAGCCAATCCGTTTCCCAAACATGAATTGGGATGGCTTCCAAGCTATGAGATTAGATGACAATACTAGACACAGTTTAATCATTACATTATTGTAATTCCATCCCACTTAAACCCATCTAATCCCATGCTCCAAACACCCCATGAGGGCCTACTTGGCCAGAGATGATTTAGACGGGTTTTGAAGGGATGGGATCGTCCCACGCGCGCGTTTGGTCTAGTGGTATATAGACGAATCGCCATATCCCTCGGTTTTTAGAGGGGTTCATAGGGGAGAGGAGAGAACTTCATCGTGTCCCATCGTCTTCCTCGAGCCCATCCACCAAATCCCGTGGGATTTCTCTTCAATCTTGTAATGTTGTCTCTGCAGATGGCCCTGTCTTAGCGAGCCGTACCTGAAGATGATGACCAGCGTCGGGTAACATCTTCTATTGGCGATCCTTCATCATCTATGTAGAGATGGGTTTACTGGTAGATGAAATTAGGTAGATGAAATAGGGGTTTCGTTCCAGGTATGTGCAGCATGTAATTTTTATCAATTCTATTTTCTTCACCAATTCCTCTCATGGATTTAGGGTTTGCTGGTAGATGAAACAGGGGTTTTGTTCTCCAAAAAGGGTATGTCGAATGAGAGGTTTCGTTCTCTTGATAGTGGTTTTTAAGCTGCAAAGTAGGGATGAAATGGGTTAGATGCTTTTGTGGATATTTTGCTTCGATGAATGTTTGCTTGAAGTTTTGTTTTTGGTTCTCTTTTTTCGCTGCAAACGATGACATTACAGTGTTAAGTGCACATATCTTGCTCACCAGTTACTTGTCTCTCTGTAAATGGCATGCATGCACAAAATTTGGTTTTCTTTAGTTAGGATGTACTGTGGATGGGTTATGATTCATGAGCCATGCCCTAGAAAGGGCGTAAAATGATCCTAGTTGCCTAAAGAAGACTTTTACCCTTTGAATGTCGAAGTCCATTACTTAGACTTTTTCTTACCATCCATTTGAAATCCTAAAAAGTCTGTTAGTTGGTGGCAACAATCATCCAAATGAGGTTTTTCTAAGCAAACACGTATGTACAAGGCAACTCATGTACATGAGAAACATCTGCCAGCACAAATCTTCTTATGAGAACCAATCCCCATTCATTTAGCTAGAATTGAAAAACTGCAGCATGCAAACATCTGCCAACATAGAAAATTGTTAAGATGTACATTTCATCCACCTTGGACATGGCATCCTTTTACATGGTCCAGGTTGTCCAACATGTCTGCCTCAACGAGGATGGAACATAGCCCAAAAGTTGCATTGATCAAAAGATCACCGACTGGCTGATTGATTAACATTCGATTCATACACAGGGCAAAATAAAATGGTCAGTGCTCCAACCTCAACAAGTGAAAATGCAATGGTTAGAATGTTGAGGTTGTTTGTTCATTGTGAAATTTGGATTGTGCTCAATCCATGAAGGGGCCAATGATTTGGATGGTCATATAGTATCTGCTATATGTTCCAACTCAGTCAGCAATTTTTTTATATTGAACTTTTCGAGTCATTGATGCCTATTGCTTCTCCTTTGTTGCACTATCATTATTTTCAGTTTTTTGTTGCACTTCAAGCTTGGGAGACATTATATATTTTGGGAAAGAAACTGCTATTGTAACAATCTCAAATGCAAGGTACACATCTTTTGTAATGACCATATTGGGTAGATTGAAATGCCTATAAGATTTTACCTTTCAACAAAAAAAAGAAAAGGAAATAGGATGTTTCCTCAATATTTAAGATCTAAACAATCTATTCTCTGTTTTGTTGTTTTTTATTTTGGATATGGCAGCCTATTCATATAGTAGTTCCTTCAATCATCCAACCACCTTACACATTTGCTTCATGTATGTTAAGAGTCACACTCTATGCAGCTTGTCTAAAGTGTTACTGGTACAATGACATTTCTCTTACTATGTTTTCTTCCTACATCCTATTGACTTAAAATTTATGATAATGTCATTTGCTTCTTTACTTAAAAAATGTGTTTGGATGTACTATTAAATCGAGTCTACTTTTAAATTAGTCCCAACAGGAGTGTATTTGCAATCTTAGGGCCATTTTGTAGTAATGAGCACAAGGAAATTATTTATGTCACTGTTATTTCCTCTCTACTGAACCAATTTAATGAGAAAATCAAATTTCTATGTGGACTCCTTTAAATTTTTAAATATTTCTCACTGTGCAGTTTCTGCGTAGACATTCGCCACCCGTATTTACAGCGTTCATATAATTGCCACACTTAGTCTCTGGTATGTTTTAAACATGTCAAACTTGTACTTCTATTAGTTGTATATGAGCCTTGCTTTTTCATTGTACAACGAGTTCAGTTGTGTGAAACTGAGTGACTTGGTTTGAGTCAGCTAAGTGCTTGATTTGACTGGATAAGTCTGACTGAGTCACAGGCCAAGTTTCAAGTAGAATAGTGAGTTTTAGTACTATGATTTAGAATGTCTCCTTTCATTTAAGGAACTATATTTTGGGTTTTCTACTACAATAGTCAATTTTGTAGCTGGTAGCATATGTAGTAGAAGGTACCAACTTCATTCACTACTTAATGTCGATAATCTGATAGATGTGAGCACCATCATTCGCTCATGTCGATGCATGCATATTGATTTTGTGCATGGGCAAAATGTAAAGATCATGTGCATACCATCTACCAAGCTTAGATTTCTACAATAGCATTTCCATGGAAGCACACTATCATAGTAAATGAAATTAAGAGTAAGGTCAATAGTCTTTAGGTTTCTTTCCAGCTTGTGTCGAGAGAGGCCAACTATGCAGCAAATTATCTAGCTCAGGAAGGTGTCCATAGACCAGCCCTTTGTATTAGAACTTGTTATCCATTGCCTTAATGGATAAAAAATCCTTTTTTCTTTCTTTTTTATATGAAATTTCTGTTGTTAACCATAGAAAGAAACACTTGATGAGCATTCCAAGCCATAGGCAATGAAAGGTCAAGCCATAGTTCAATAAGTAAATGGTCACTCAATCCAAGTTTAGAGAAGATCTCATTTAATCTGCTAGCAATTGAAATAGAACACGTATGTAAAAGTTGATTAGCTAAGTTTGCAAGCTAGAAAGGCATGCCGTTGCATAATCAACAAAAATCCATACAGAAGATTTTCAATCTCAAATGAATTCAAATGGCCAATGAAAAGTACCCCACTGATACAGGAAATCAGTCCATCCCCTTCATGATGAAACAATAATCCTCATGATAAGCTAGCTCTGATACCATGATAGATTGCAAACTCCATATCTATTCCATTGAAATGTCCAATATAAATACATGTACATAGGCTTATAATTGGTAGTGTAGTACAACATAGTACAATGTAGTACAGTGACTATCTATGGGTAGTGCAGTACGACATAGTACAATGTAATACACTGACTATCTATGGTATGTACAATCAGCAAGATTTTCAAAATCCTAACCAACATCCATCGTGATCGTGGATGGGCCATTAAACATCAAGTCTGTGAAGAACTTCAAATTCTCGAAAAAAAATCTATGATTTTTTTTTTTAAAAAATGAACCAAAATTGGAAAAAGAAAGGAGAAAAAATTTCGAGGAAGCCAACTGACCTCATTATAAGTGGTTCTACCTTTGCTTTCAACTTTCTCACGGACTGTTAAGAATCAAGAACATGGTAGAAACATGCAATCAGTGAGGGAAAAGAGTTGGATGATAAAAGGCTCAAAAGGGCAGCTTAAGAAAAAGAGATCAATTATAAAAGGCTCAAAAAGGTTTAAGTATTTATTTTATTTTATTTTTAAATACACATGTATAGTGAATGAGAATTGCTTACAAATCGTATTTAACATGTCTATATTTTTTTAAAAAATAGTAGCCTACTTGATGATTGAACCTGGCCATGCGTCAATCTTATAGAATGTTTTTTCAGGGTGTTCATTTTGTTTGAGCTTTCAGTTTAATGTTTCTATTTTGAAGCTGTGATTATTGGCAAAAACTATTGAATTCATCATTTGGGCTTATAACAAATAAAAAATTGCTCCTACTACTCAGCCAAGAGCCTTGAGCATTATATAAGTATGTGCTATAGGAGTGACCCATTATCTTCTGGTGGAATTGCATAAGATTGGCTTTCTTCTTAGTAAGAATTATTTCAGTAAGATAATGGCTGGGAGGATTTGAAAGGCATTATGAAATTAAGATTTTCAAGATAATACCATTTCATTGGCCCAATCACGAGCCTAGATTTTGATGTAAAATGTGTTACAAATTTGTTCCTAGCATAGTTGGGCCAAAAGAAGGTGGGCTGTAAATTGGCCGTAACTTTTGATCCGAGTATTGTTACGGGGCGCACAACCTATCAATCTTTATTGAAATGGGCCGTCCGTTTCATCAGAAAACGTGCGCTTTCAGCTCAAAAATGAATTTTTAGAAAAAATTTACTATTTTTAGTAATTTCAATTTTTTAAATATTTTTAGAGTTTTAGATTTTCTTTCCTTTTAGAAATAACTTTTAGTTATACTAGGACTCTTCTAGAGAAAGTTTATTTGTAATTTTTATTTTTAGAAGTTAGGCCTTAGAAGAGTTTTATTAGAATTAGGATTTGTATTAGAGTTAGAATTGTACTATTTTTGGTAATTATGAATTTTAGTTTATTTTTTTCTATATTAATGGTGTAAAGAGACACATTAGAGAATTATCAATTATTCATTAGTCAATTTTGAATTTTATTAGAATTTATTTCTATTCTCTTACTTTCTTTCCTCGTGGATTCGAGAAGTCTCTGTGAGGAGTCTAGAGAAGCTCCCATGGATTCAGAGTAGTTATCTTTGAGGAAGACAGTGATCGACCTTATCACGTTCATCCTTGCGTCAATTGGTATCAGAGCGAGGTTTCCCCTCGGGCCGATGACAAATAATGAAGGTATGAATCAAAATCCTGTGAACGGTGATCCAGAGATTCGTTATCTTTTGGAAAGAACATAAGCTTTCCATCGGGAGAGTCAGTTGACCATGCAAGGGCTGCAGACAACCACCAACCGTATTGCGAATGCGCTAATTTCGCCCCGAGCTCAAAGTGATGCTCATCCGCTTGTGGCTGTTGTACAACACAATGCCAATTTTTATAAAGCACCATCAGATAATGGTAAATCACAGGTCACCACTTCGATTATGAGGGAGCCATTATACATGCCAAATGTAGAAATAGAATTATAGCGAGACAACATCTTTTGAACAAGGTGTACTGCATACAAAAAAGTTTGTAATGTAATCATCGACGTCAGGAGCGATGAGAATTTTGTGTCGAAAATAATGGTGAAAAAGCTATAACTGAAAACAGAAAGGCACCTATCTCCATACACGATTGAATGGATCGATGAGGTCAACAAAATAGAGGTAACTGAACGATGTCGTATATCTTTTTTCATTAGCAAATATTATAAGGATGAAGTAATGTGTGACATGGTCGACATAGAAGCTTGTCACATGTTACTTGGTCAACCTTGACAAAATAATATTAATGTTACACATAGAGATCGGAATAACCTATTTATCTTTATTAAATATGGTAAAAAGATTATCCTCGCCCCTATGGGAAAGGAGAACCAACCCAAGACTTTTAAAGTTGAGGAACAGTCTCTCACAACTAAACAGGCTTTTGTTAAACAATCTGTGGAAACAAGAGATGTATATCCATTAGTTGAAAAGAAAGAACATATGGAGTCTGTGAATATCTTCAAAGATTTGAAGCCAATGTTGCAGGAGTTCAAGGTGATTATGCTCGATGAACCCCCCAATAAATTGCTTCCCATACGAGATATATAAAATCACGTTGATCCTATCTTAGGGGCAAGTCCGCCTAATTGCCCACATTATCAGAAAAAATATGAGATCTTGAAGATAAATATGAAGGAACTGATCAATATTAGTCAAGTTAAGGAAAACAAAAGTACATGTATTGTGTCAGCTCAAGAGCTTAATGCCAAGTACAAAAAAAGGGCTAATGAACATCGGCATTAGAAGTTATCTTAGACTCATGTGTCAAGTCTCTTGCGTAACTCGAGGATGAGTTTTTTTCAAGTGGAGGGGTTTGATGTAAAACATGTCACAGATTTGTTTCAAGCATAGTTGGGCCAAAAGAAGGTGGGCCGTAAATTGGTCGTAACTTTTGATCCGGGTATTGTTACGAGGTGCATAACCTATCAATCTTTACTGAAACGAGCCATCCGAGGTGAATTGACCCACTATGTGGGTCGTGTCTGTCCGTTTCATCAGAAAACGCGCGCTTTCAGCTCAAAAATAAATTTTTAGAAAAAAATTACTATTTTTAGTAATTCTGATTTTTTTAATATTTTTAGAGTTTTAGATTTTCTTTCCTTTTAGAAATAACTTTTAGTTATATTAGGACTCTTCTAGAGAAAGTTTATTTGCAATTTTTTATTTTTAGAAATTAGGCCTTTAGAAGAGTTTTAATAGAATTAAGATTTGTATTAGAGTTAGAATTGTGCTATTTTTGGTAATTACGAATTTTAGTTTATTTTTTTCTATATTAATGGTGTAAGTAGACACATTAGAGAATTATCAATTATTCATTATTAATTTCAAAATTTATTAGAATTTATTTCTATTCTCTTGCTTTCTTTCCTCGTGGATTCGAGAAGTCTCTGTGAGGAGTTCAAAGAAGCTCTGTGGATTCAGAGTAGTTATCCTTGAGGAAGATAGTGATCGACCTCATCACGTTCATCCCTGCGTCAGATTTCCAGCTATCGCATAGCCAATAATATGGACTATAGCGCTTGCCATAGAAGGTAAGGCCTCCTGCCCCATCGCCACATCTTACTAAGAGCTCTCTCTCAGCTGCTCTTGAAATTACCCAAGAACCAAACACAAATTAATTGTGTTATCATGATGCCACATTAGTTTGATCTATTTGAGATTCCCTTACAATGTTTGAGATTCCCTTCCTCCCCTTAATTATGGTTCTTAGAACATGTATATTGGATTTTTGCTTTGGTTGCTTCGAGATATTCCCTCATTATCCCCTGTTGATTCTTCATCCAAAAAAGAAAAGTGTTAAGAGTTAATTTTCATAGCCAAGAGATAGCATCTCCTTGTTATAGTGTTAGTTTTTTAACGTCCGTTGGACAAGCTAATGTTAAAGTCTTCTACTTTCACTTGTATACATAGATGTTACACTTGATGATGGAAGATGAAGATGAAGATGAGGAAGAGATGGCCGATTCCATTGTTGTTCTTGCAATGGTTGCTTGCGTTGCAGTTGTTGGGGAATGCTATCGACACTACATGTTAGGATAGTCAGCTCAAATAGGTGATGATGCACGGGCCAGATTTATCAACTCTATTATTCGTACAGGTGATAAGGACTGCATTATTCAACTTAGGATGAAACATGATGCATTTTTTCATCTATGTGAAGTATTGCGTGAGAAGACGACCCTACACGATACACGTAGTGTTAGTTTGGAGGAACAACTAGTCGTGTTCCTGCATACAGTCAGACATAATGTGTGTAATCGTGTGATAGGACAGATTTTGTCGTTCAGGTGAAACTATAAGTCGTCACTTTCACCGAGTTTTCGATGCGGTTGCCTTCATACACTGATTATGTTAAGCAAGCCAGTGCAGAAGCCCCGAATGAGATTCAATCAAATACATATATTGGGCCAGTTATTTCCCGGTACCATTATCGACCAATGGTTCATTCATGAATCTAGGGTTTGTTTGGCCGACCAGATTGAATGGGATTAGGAGGGATGTCATCCCTCCTAATCCCATTTAATCCGGCCGACTAGACAGGCTTGGATCTCAAATTTTGCATCATTCATACTAATCTTATGGGCTAAAAAACTCCTCCACTATGGGATTGTGTAGGTGCAATTGACAGGACACATATTGCTGCACATATACTAGCTTCATAACATGTAAGCTTCTGCAACCAAAAGGGTATATTGTCTAAAATGTACTTGCTGCTTGTTCGTTTGATATGTCAATATTATACGTGTTAGCCGGATGGGAAGGCTCAGCGTCGAATGCAAGGGTCCTACATAACGCCTTGATGCGAAATGATGATCCTCTGATTGTGCATGCCACATGGTAAATAATCTTCACAATCATTTGCTCATTATTTACTGCATATTATCATGTTGCTATAAGACTGAAGGAATTATTCCTGCAATTATGTAGGAAAATACTTTGTTGTTGACGCAGGTTACGCTCATTTACCCGAGTTCATGGCCCCCTATCATAGAGTTAGATACCATCTGCAAGAGTATCGTACCGGGAGAACTCCCATGAATATAAAAAAATTATTTAACTATCGACATGCACAATTGCAAAACGTAATTGAACAATGTTTCTATGTGATGAATGGGAGATTTCCAATTTTAAAGACGATTGTGCAGTATCCTTTTGATATGCAGGTCAAAATTGTTGTTGCTTGTTATGTGCTACATAATTTCATACGAAAAGAAGATAGATCAGACCAAAATTCGCGTGATATTGGTGTACCTGTGGGTAACGTTGAGGCTAATCTTACCCCAAATGAGGTATCATCAGTTGATGAAAGGCAATGGCTCGTCCAAGTCACTCAACGAGAGAAAGATGAGTGGATCAGAACTCGTGACAAGATTGTGGAGCGCATGTGAGCAGACGCCCAAAACAGTAGTAGGATTCGATAGGCCTACTAAGTTTCTTAAGTGCTTTGATTATACATAATGGATATGTTGAAATATGTATTAGTTCTATATGCATCTATTTGGTATTTATATTCACGTTTGATAAATTATCACGAAATAGTAGCTACTATTCGACTAACTCTTATTGACATATACTCTGATTGAATGATACATAACTCGCATGGTTTTCTTTTGTAATTGCCTTCGCATGTATACATAAGTAGATGTTGGACATTTGGGGAGGTTTTACATCGACTTTGACACAATCACTGGTGAGAACCCCAGTCTTACCGACGCGTTGTTCACCTCGTGAGAAGTTCGTCAAATCCCTCGTAGAGCCTTCCTCTCGCGTCGCCAAAATCAAATGGACCAGGAGTATGTATCAAGTATTGTTCGACACCTTGATTGAGCAAATTGCGTTAGGTCGAAAGACTAATAATGTCTTCAAAAGAGAAGCCTATCAAGCGGTCGACGACAAGGTGCATAAACGTACTCAAACCCTTGTCAACTGGAAAAATGTCCAGAACAGATTGAGATATCACAAGAGGGAGTACAACAATGTAAGGGACATACTGGCTACGAGTGGCTTCGGTTGGGACAGTGATCGCATGGTCGTGAAGACACCAGACGAAGTGTGGGAGGAGTATTTAAAGGTAACGATCCCTCCAACAATAGTTTAAGAAACTTGATTGTCAAGTAACACACCTATATTTATGATTTGAAACCATTTTGTTCAATCTAATTGCCAAATTCTTCATTGTTTGTAGTCTCATTCGAGAGTTGAGAGGTTGCATAACAAGCGAATTGAATGGATGGATGATTTAGCGGTGATTGTAGATTCTGACTAGGCTACGGGATGATATGCGCAGGGGAGTAGGAACATGGCTGCATCCTCATCTCGTGTTAATAGAGACTTGAACGAACCGCGGACAGAGTTGGACAATAATCCTGATGCTACCGTGGACCTCTCTGAAGAAAATCTCCATGAATCACCTGAAAATTATGGCCATTCAACTAAAAGTCAATCAAGAAAAAATAGGCCGTTCACTACGCCAAAACAACGAAAAAAGGATGATCGAAAAGGCCAAAAAGGACGGTCCTGGACCGTCGCAACGGCCATCAAATTTTGACGTGTTTTTACAAGGATGACCATAAACTGTCTATAAAGAAGAACGGTCATGGACCGTCTCTAAAGAAGGACGGTCATAGACTGTCTATAATGATACGTAATTAGTGGACCCATATAGTTGAATGGCCTATTTTCAGGACGGTCTGTAAAAAGGACGGCCTATGACCGTCAATAAAAAGGACGGTTATAAACCGTCTCGTACGACCTGCAAAAAGACGGTCATAGACCGTCTCTTATGAACTGGAAAGGGACAGTCATGAACCATCTCTTATGAGTCTAAAAAGGACGGTCATGGACCGTCTCTTATGAACCTGAAAAGGACGGTCATGGGCCGTCTTTTAAAAGGACGGTCTTCAACCGTCTCATATTTTCATATTCACCTGTTATATGACATATTATTCTTCCTGATATACACCTGTTATATAATATATTTCATTATTTACATTCACATCCATCTAAAACCCAAACTACATAAATCCATCCAAATATAAACTACATTCTTCCAAACATAAACTACATCCATCCAAATACAAATAATCTTATCCACATTACATTCATCCACGCAAAAATACGCTCATACCAACCCTGCAAAACTCCAAATCATGAGCCAAAATACCAAACAGTTTCTCATAAAATAAAAATCAAAACTAAATCATAATATTCATACTCTATAGAGACTACCAAGGTGAAGAATTACCTATAGGATATGATGCAATGAGGCTTCTATTCCGTTGCTTGCCTGAATGCAATTAGTTGTTCTCTGTCAAATACCATAGATATTCTTTAAACACTGAATTCAAATACTTGCACCAAAGATCATACAAAAACAAAAGAAAAAAAGACTAACCGAATCATCCCTTTGTTCATAGAACCTCTCTGAGAATCCTGCACAACTTGAAAAAGATCTCTTATCAGCTCTTGCCGATGCGTTAAGGTTAAGGTTATAGGTTATAGTATATAGATTTAGGTTAAGGTTTAGATTTAGGTTATAGGTTATATCTTTAGGGAATTGAGAATAGGTTAAGGTTTAGGTTTAGGAAATCGGGTTTGGGTTTGGGATGGAGTTTAGGTTTGGGTTTTCAAGTTTAGGTTTAAGTTTAGGTTAGGGAATTGAGATTAGGATTAGGTGTAGGTATAGGTTTAAAGATTTGAGAATACATTTCGATTTTAGGTTGAAGTTTAGGTTTTAGGCTTCAGTTTAGGTTATAGGTTTAGGTTGTAAGTGCAGGTAGGTTTAGGTTTAGGTTAGGTTATAGGTTAAGGTTTAGGTTTAGGAAATCGAATTCGGGTTCGGGATCGGGTTTAGGTTTGGGTTTTCAAGTTTAGGTTTAGGTTTAGGTTAGGGAGCTGAGATTAGGATTAGGTGTAGGTCTAGGTTTAGGGATTTGAGAATACATTTAAGTTTTAGGTTTAGAAAATCGGAATCGGGTTTTAAGTTTGGGTTTTCAAGTTTAGGTTTAGGTTTAGGTTAATGAGTTGAGATTAGGATTAGGTGTAGGTTTAGGTTTAGAGATTTGAGAATACATTTAGGTTTTATGTCATAAGTTTTGGTTTAGGTTAGGGTTATAGGTTTAAGTTAAGGTTTAGGTTATAAGCTATAGGTTTAGGGAATTGAGAATAGGTTAAGGTTTAGGTTTAGAAAATCAAGTTCAGGTTCAGGATCGGGTTTAGTTCTGGGTTTTCAAGTTTAGGTTTAGGTTTAGGTTAGGGAGTTGAGATTAGGATTAAGTGTAGGTCTAGGTTTAGGGATTTGAGAATACATTTAAATTTTAGGTTTAGGAAATCGGGTTCGGGTTCGGGATCGGGTTTTAGGTTTAGGTTAGGGAGTTGAGATTAGGATTAGGTGTAGGTTTAGGTTTAGAGATTTGAGAATACATTTAGATTTTAGGTCATAGGTTTTGGTTTAGGTTAATGTTATAGGTTTAGGTTTAGGTTTAGGTTATAAGCTATAGGTATAGGGAATTGAGAATAGGTTAAGGTTTAGGTTTAGAAAATCGGGTTCAGGTTCGGGATCGGGTTTAGTTCTGAGTTTTCAAGTTCAGGTTTAGGTTTAGGTTAGGGAGTTGAGATTAGGATTAGGTGTAGGTTTAGGTTTAGGGAGTTGAGAATACATTTAGATTTTAGGTTTAAGTTTAGGTTTTAGGTTATAGGTTAAGGTTTAGGTTTTATGTTTAGGTAAAGGTTAGGTTATAGGTTATATAGGTTAAGGTTTTAGGTCATAAGTTTTGGTTTAGGTTAAGTTTATAGGTTTAACTTTAGGTTTAGGTTATAAGCTATAGGTTTAGGGAATTGAGAATAGGTTAAGGTTTAGGTTTAGGAAGTCGAGTTCAGGTTCTGGATCGGGTTTAGGTTTGGGTTTTCAAGTTTAGGTTTAGGTTTAGGTTAGAGAGTTGAGATTAGGATTAGGTGTAGGGATTTGAGAATACATTTAGGATTTAGGTTTAGGTTTAGGTTATAGGTTAAGGTTTAGGTTTAGGTTTAGGTTTCAGTTATAAGCTATAGGTTAGGGAATTAAGAATAGGCTAAGGTTTAGGTTTAGGAAATCGGGTTCGGGTTCGGGATCGGGTTTAGGTTTGAGTTTTCAAGTTCAGGTATAGGTTTAGGTTAGGGAGTTGAGATTAGGATTAGGTGTAGGTTTAGGTTTAGGGATTTGAGAATACATTTAAGTTTTAGGTTTAGGTTTATGTTATAGGTTAAGAATTAGGTTTAGGTTTAGGTTTCAGTTATAAGATATAGGTTTAGGGAATCGAGAATTGGTTAAAAGTGTAGGTTTAGGAAATCGGGTTCGGGTTCCGGATTGGGTTTAGGTTTGGGTTTTCAAGTTTAGGTTTAGGTTTAGGTTAGGGAGTTGAGATTAGGATTAGGTGTAGGTTTAGGTTTAGGGATTTGAGAATACATTTAGGATTTAGGTTTAGGTTTAGGTTATAGGTTAAGGTTTAGGTTTAGGTTTAGGTTTTAGTTATAAGCTATAGGTTAGGGAATTGAGAATAGGCTAAGGTTTAGGTTTAGGAAATAGGTTTCGGGTTCGGAATCGGGTTTAGGTTCGGGTTTTCAAGTTTAGGTATAGGTTTAGGTTAGGGAATTGAGATTAGGATTAGGTGTAGGTTTAGGTTTAGGGATTTGAGAATACATTTGGGTTTTAGGTTTAGGTTTAGGTTATAGGTTAAGGATTAGGTTTAGATTTAGGTTTCGGTTATAAGCTATAGGTTTAGGGAATTGAGAATAGGTTAAAGTATAGGTTTAGGAAATCGGGTTCGAGTTCCGGATCGGGTTTAGGTTTGGGTTTTCAAGTTTAGGTTTAGGTTTAGGTTAGGGAGTTGAGATTAGGATTAGGTGTAGGTTTAGGTTTAGAGATTTGAGGATACATTTAGGTTTTAGGTCATAGGTTTAGGTTTTAGGCTTAGGTTTAGGTTATAGGTTTAGGTTCAGGTTATAAGTGTAGGTTCTAGGTTTAGGTTTAGGTTAGGTTATAGGTTTATGTTTAGGGAGTTGAGAATACATTTAGGTTTTAGGTTTAGGTTTAGGTTATAGGTTATAGGTTAAGGTTTAGGTTTTATGTTTATGTTAAGGTTAGGTTATAGGTTATAGGTTAAGGTTTTAGGTCATAGGTTTTGGTTTAGGTTAAGTTTATACGTTTAGGTTTAGGTTTATGGTTTAGGTTTAGGTTATAAGCTATAGGTTTAGGGAATTGAAAATAGGTTAAGGTTTAGGTTTAGGAAATCGGGTTCGGGTTTATGTTTGGGTTTTCAAGTTTAGGTTTAGGTTTAGGTTAGGGAGTTGAGATTATAATTAGGTGTAGGTTTAGGTTTAGGGATTTGAGAATACATTTAGATTTTAGGTCATAGGTTTAGGTTTTGGGCTTAGGTTTAGGTTATAAATGTAGGTTCTAGGTTTAGGTTTAGGTTAGGTTATAGGTTTATGTTTAGGGAGTTGAGAATACATTTAGGTTTTAGGTTTAGGTTTAAGTTTTAGGTTAGAGGTTAGGGTTTAGGTTTTATATTTAGGTTATAGGTTATAGGTTAAGGTTTTAGGTCATAAGTTTTGATTTAGGTTAAGTTTATAGGTTTAGGTTTAGGTTATAAGCTATAGGTTTAGGGAATTGAAAATAGGTTAAGGTTTACGTTTAGGAATTCGGGTTCGGGTTCGGTATCGGGTTTAGGTTTGGGTTTTCAAGTTTAGGTTTAGGTTTAGGTTAGGGAGTTGAGATTAGGATTAGGTGTAGGTTTAGGTTTAGAGATTTGAAAATTCATTTAGGTTTTAGGTCATAGGTTTTGGTTTAGATTAAGGTTATAGGTTTAGATTAAGATTTAGGTTTAGGTTATAAGCTATAGGTTTGAGGAATTAAGAATAGGTTAAGGTTTAGGTTTTGAAAATCGGGTTTGGGTTCGGGATCGGGTTTAGGTTTGGGTTTTCAAGTTTAGGTTTAAGTTTAGGTTAGGGAGTTGAGATTAGGATTAGGTGTAGGTTTAGGTTTAGGGATTTGAGAATAGGTTAAGGTTTAGGTTTAGGAAATCAGATTCGAATTTGGGATTGAGTTTAGGTTTGGGTTTTCAAGTTTAGATTTAGGTTTAGGTTAGGGAGGTGAGATTAGGATTAGGTGTAGGTTTAGGTTTAGAGATTTGAGAATACATTTAGATTTTAGGTCATAGGTTTTGGTTTAGTTTAATGTTATAGGTTTAGGTTAAGGTTTAGGTTATAAGCTATAGGTTTAGGAATTGAGAATAGGTTAAGGTTTAGGTTTAGAAAATCGGGTTCGGGTTCGGGATCAGGTTTAGGTTTGGGTTTTCAAGTTTAGGTTTAGGTTTAGGTTAGGGAGTTGAGATTAGGATTAGGTGTAGGTTTAGGTTTAGGGATTTGAGAATAGGTTAAGGTTTAGGTTTAGGAAATCAGGTTCGGTTCAGGTTTAGGTTTGGGTTTTCAAGTTTAGGTTTAGGTTTAGGTTAGGGAGTTGAGATTAGGATTAGGTTATTAGTTAAGGTTTAGGTTTTAGGTTATTGGTTAAGGTTAGGTTATAGGTTAAGGTTTTGGTTTAAGGATTTGAGAATAGTTTTAGGTTATAAGTAAGGTTTTAGGTTTAGGTATAGGCTTAAGTTATAGGTTATAGGTTATATGTTTAGGTTAAGGTTTAGGAATTCAGGTTCGGGTTTGGGTTTGGATTCGACTTTAGGTTATAGGTTTTGGGATTTGAGAATAGTTTTAGGTTATAAATAGGTTTAGGTTGGGTTAAAGGTTAAGGTTTACAGATTTGAGTTAAGGTTATAGGTTTAGTTTAGGTTTTAGGTTTAGGTTAAGATCTAGGTATTTGAGTTTAGGTTATAGGTTTAGGTTTAGGTTTAGGTTTAAGTTATAGGCTTATGTTATAGGTTATAGGTCATATGTTTAGGTTAAGGTTTAAGAATTCGGGTTCGGTTTGGATTCTGGTTTAGGTTATAGGTTTTGGGATTTGAGAATAGTTTTAGGTTATAATTATAAGGTTTAGGTTAGGTTATAGGTTAAGGTTTAAGGATTTGAGAATAGTTTTAGATTATAGGTAAGGTTTTGGGTTTGGGTATAGGCTTAAGTTATAAGTTCTAGGTTATATGTTTAGGTTAAGGTTTAGGAATTTAGGTTCGGGTTCGGGTTTGAGTTTGGGTTAAGGTTATAGGTTTTGATTTTGGTTTAGGTTATAGGTTAAGGTTTAGGTTATAGGTTTTGGGATTTGAGAATGGGTTCGGGTTTAGGTTATAGGTTTTAGTTTTGGTTTTGGTTATAGGTTATAGGATTAGGTTAAGGTTTAGGTTTAGGTTATAGGTTTTGGAATTTGAGAATAGGTTTAGGTTAAGGTCATACGTTTAGGTTTAGAAAATCGGGATCGGGTTCGAGTTCGGGTTTAGTTTTTGATTTTCAAGTTTTGGTTTAGGTTGAAGTTATGATTAGGATTAGGTGTAGGTTTAGGTTTAGGGATTTGAGAATAAGTTAAGGTTTAGGTTTAGGAAATTAGGTTCGGGTTCGAGATCGGGTTTACGTTTGGTTTTAGGTTTAGGTTTAGGTTATAGGTTATAAGTGTAGGTTTAGGTTTAGGTTTTAGGTTTAGGTTATAGGTTTAGGTTTAGGTTTAGGTTATAGGTTTTGAGATTTAAGAATACGTTTAGGTTATAAGAATTAGTTTAGGTTATAAGTATAGGTTTAGGTTTAGGTTTAAGTTTTATGTTTAGGTTTAGGTTATAGGTTTAGGTTTAGGTTAGGTTATAGGTTAGGGTTTAGGGAATTGAGTATAGGTTATAGGTTTAGGTTAGGGTTTAGGTTAAAGTTTAGGTTTAAGGATTTGAGAATAGTTTTAGGTTATAAGTAAGGATTTAGGTTTAGGTATAGGCTTAAGTTATAGGTTATAGGTTATATGTTTAGGTTAAGGTTTAGGAATTCGGGTTCGGGTTCGGGTTTGGATTCGACGTTGGGTTATAGGTTTTGGGATTTGAGAATAGTTTTAGGTTATAAACAGGTTTAGGTTGGGTTATAGGTTAAGGTTTAGGAATTCTCTAGTATTATCTACTATTGAACCTAGTATTATCTACTACATACTAGTAACATACAACCAATATGGGGCGCCATACCATAAGCTACAAGAATTTCATGTCCCCCTAAACAAGGTATCCTCCATTGATAACATATATATATATATATATATATATATATATTATAAGTTTTTTATTTTCATTTACATTCCTAAATACATTCATCATCCATCCAAGAAAATTGAAACAAGTACTGTCAATCTATGACTAACAATTGAAAAGGAAAATCATGCATCTTATCTTACCTTCCGCCTTATGTTTCTTTTCACCTTTATAACTCTCATATTTGTTGCAACTGCTGGTTCACCATCAGTAGACTACCTAATCAAATCTTTGTGTAGTCCCTCCATTTAAAGCAGTGGCTGAAGTTACAATAACAAAAAAAAGAAGAAGAAAGCCAATGATAAACCCATATAAATAGCCATTATAGTTTAAAATAAACCTCTCAAAAGAACCACAAGATTATATTTACTTTGGATGATTACACTGTCAAGGCTCCGACGAACATCCGGGTCTGCTCATTTAAATAAAATGGATTATCAAGATCATTTAAATAAAATCAGGTCCAATCAACAATCTGACCTGGAGAATTCTGTTAGTATTGTTGACGACACCTCGAACCTTGTTTAAATCCAGGTTACAATCTGTGGCCCCAGGGAGTAGATTGATCAGATTGAACGGGCTACTTCTTTGCTTCTTTTTCATTAACATCTGCACCTAGACATTCATTGCTTCTTTTTCACTAGAAATAGTGCTTACCAAATGGAGGAAATCATACACATCTGTTACGACATCTAGATTTGATGTCACCTAGAAAAAAGAAGAAAGAAGGTGATTCATATTTATGCTTATGAAACAAAGTCTAATAGTTTACACAACTATGTTATTAAACTAATAAATTCTAAGAAAAATAGCAAGTGCCAAGACCTATGGCATAAAAAAATAATCATTGCATGGATTAACAATCAAACCACAATGGTAAAGGGAAGAAAACTAACTTCTTTCTTGCTCCACATAATCTGGAAAGGGAAGAAAACTAATCCCAATACCAACTATTGGTGGTGTGGGCTTTACCAGTCCAAAAATTCATAAAATCCCTACTTTCCACTTGAATGTTTTTAATCTATCTGATTGATTAAGTGAACCTCACATGCACAAGAAATTGATATTTTAGAGGAATGGAGCCAGCAGTCTACATTCAAGATGGATGGGTTGCTCTAGAAAAAGAATTCTATAGATGAACTTGACTTCTATTTATACAACAGACCCATTCACAAATTGCAGAAGTTTCAAGATCGGTGAAACAATTTCCAGGAAGTTTGTTAATTCAACATCCATGTATAGCCTAGTTCCTCTATACACTCGAACACATGCCAATCTGGCATACATGTGAGAGATCCAATACCCACCATATAGATTCCTGGGCATAAAAGTTAATACAGTAAAAACTCAAGAGCAGGGCATATAGTATGAGACAAGTAGATGGAAACCATTCATTTGTTTCACACATTGTAGCTTACCTAATGAGTGGATGGCCTCATTTTGGGCCAAGGTCCAGAAAAATCTACATGACGAAGTCCACATGATGCATAAGCCCATATGTTTACCACATGGTACCAACTTAACATGTGTGCTGGCAGGTAGAGGGGCTGCATTGTCTTGCCAAAGTTCCCTTAAATTCATTCATTTCTAATTGATGGCTATCAAGTAGATGGTTAAAAGTAAATACTGAGTAGTCCAAATTTGAATATCCAAAGTTCCCTCAAATTCATTCATTTCTAATTCTATCATTGTCTTGCCACTCATCCATCTAAATATCCTTATTTCAGCTACACTCATCCTATGAATGCGTTCTTCCTTGGCTGCCCAACATTCAATCCCATAAAGCATGGCTGGTCTTATAACTATCCTATAAAATTTCAGCCCACTACTACTGTTACAAGCAATAAGAATGATTGTGTTGTGTTCACAAGCACATGATTGTGTGTTGTGTTCACAAGATAAGGAAATGAAAATTTAAATCAGGGGCTGACTTCTCCTAATTCTTGTTCATAGTAATTACAATAAGAAAGAGGAAATGAAAAATTGGCATTTACCTTATCTTCGTTGAAGTGCAAGTCAAGCCAATTCCCTTTTGAAGCTTTAGACAGTGTGATAATGACTCAGTTGTGCTTAACCACCACCTAAAAAAGAAATAGATAATGACCAGACAATAGTTAGTTTTCAACGTACCTAAAAAAGAAATAGATAATGACTAGACAATGTTCTATCAAGTATTAACCACAATGCGAGAAACCCACTTACTTGTACTCGAGGATTTTGGAAATCATCCATAGCTGAGGCTAATGCATGCAACACCCGTTGATGATACTAAACTTGAAGGTTTGGCCCCAAATCTGTAGACAATTGCCCATTTGCATTAATAGCAACCTAGTGCACACGGGGGTGGGGATCTTAGAACGAGTTCAAAACCATACATGCTAATGGGTGTGACGCATCCTTTTCCCCATATGTGGGTTGGATTAACATTCATCCATTTGTGTATTTTCCAATATACACGAAATAAGCCATCTTCGAAGGGACATTGGTGGAATAAGGAGAGTCTACCTTCCGAGTTCCATCGGATGCTCTGAGAATATCCTTCACTGATAATGCCTTAAATTCAGCAGCTTCGGTCAACATTTTTCTGAAATCTTTATTTAAACCTACAAACAGTAAACACAATTGCAATCTGCAGTTTATTATTGATAATAACACTTAGCAAAACAAACTGGGTGTTAGATGTATAACGAATCAAATCATTGGTGAAACATTCCAATAACAAATTCTTTAAACTTTGTTCACCCTAGACAAAATGAAATGGCATCATAATCTGCTGTAAGACACATCCTTCTTTTACCACTTGAAGTTGAGAGTAGATTAGTTTTCTTCTTTTTTCTTTTCATGTGTGACCAAACCCACCAACTGGGTTCTTCAATATCAACATTGACCAAAGTTTCCACTGAATGCAAATCTGCTCCTATTCCAACAACAAAAGACCAAGAGAAAGAAACATTAACACCAGCAAATTGAAAATTTGGATTTATCAGCTGCAATTTTTTCAGAATAATTGAGAGAACCTGTGGCTTCTTTGAAAGGAAAATCATGGCTTGGCATGACTGTGGATGCCTTTTGGAGTGATTCAAGTCGGGTTAAGAAGTTTGAAGAATCCACTATATATAGCAGGAAGTTCCAATGAAAAGCTCCCCTCATATAAAAACCATTCCAATATATATATATATATATATATATATATATATATATATATATATATATATATATATATATATATATATATATATATATATTGCTACAAAGGAGGGCATCATCATACAGGAAACATAACTTGTATATTATCAACATGACTTGATGATTTTGAAAAGAGAAGAAGCAAAAACCATACCTGGGATAGCAATTACATAGGCAACTCCTTCGATTAGATTCCCGATATAGAGTCGGGTTTTAGGTTTAGGTTTAGGTTTAGGTTTAGGTTATAGGTTTAGGTTTAGGTTAAGGTTAAGGTTAAGGTTTAGGTTTAGGTTTAGATTTAGGTTAAGGTTTAGGTTATAAGCTATAGGTTTAGGGAATTGAGAATAGGTTAAGGTTTAGGTTTAGGAAATCGGGTTTGGGTTCGGGATCAGGTTTAGGTTTGGGTTTTCAAGTTTAGGTTTAGGTTTAGGTTAGAGAGTTGAGATTAGGATTAGGTGTAGGTTTAGGTTTAGGGATTTGAGAATGCATTTAGGTTTTAGGTTTAGGTTTAGGTTTAGGTTTAGGTTATAGGTTATAGGTTAAGGTTTAGGTTTTAGGTTTAGGTTAAGGTTAGGTTATAGGTTATAAGTTTAGGTTATAGGTTAAAGTTTTAGGTCATAGGTTTTCGTTGAGGTTAAGCTTATAGGTTTAGGTTAAGGTTTAGGTTTAGGTTTGGGTTAAGGTTTAGGTTTAGGTTATAAGCTATAAGTTCAGGGAATTGAGAATAGGTTAAGGTTTAGGTTTAGGAAATCGGGTTCGGGATCACATGCATATAAATTAGTTCATGTAAGACCTGAGGACACCACATGCATATAAATACAATCATTAAAATCTGAAAAACATTAAAATCAATCAACGTGCATCAGATAACTAGAAAAAACTCCTAATTACCTTAGTTCCAATCAAAACACCTGAAAATAAGTACCCAGTATCCTGAACTCCCATTGATTTTCATCAAATAAACACAAACTTCAAAAACTAATAAACAGAAAAGTATCTACATGATCACTCCATTTTTTAGATAATCCAAGCATGAAAAACACCTGGGTCAATACATATGCATCAAATTGCTTGAGAAAATCGAAAGTTTCCTTTATTTTGGTCCCCCCAAAAAAAAACCCCGGAAACAAGTACCCATCATCCTAAATTCCCATCAATTAATATAACATGATCACATAAATTTCAAAAACTGCCAAATGTAAAAGTACCCACATGAGCTTCGCTTACATGTAACATAAATGATGTGTACAACACTCCATTAATTATGCCAAGTCCAAATAACACTAAAATCAATCAACTAGCATCAAATAACTTGAAAGTCTCCCAAATTCCATTGGTTTCCGTCCAAGAACACCCAAAAGTAACTACTAATCATCAAAAACTCCCATTGATTTGCATCAAGTAATCCCACAAATTTTAAGAATTGATAAATGCAAAAGCACCCACATAAGATTCCATCATCTAAACCACAAAAAATTATAATAAATCTGCATAACACTTCATTTTTCAACCAATATGCATCAAACTGCTTAAGAACATCCCAAATTTCATTGGTTTTTCATCCCAAAACAATTGAAAAAAGCCCACACATCATCCTAAAGTCACATTGATTTTCACCAAATCAAAGAAAGTTCAAAAGGAGAGATACCCATATGAGATTTCCTTTTTGATAATAGAAAAATTATTACAGTCGAATCCAAATGGATTCACATCAAATGATTCCACAGACTTGAAGAACTGATAAATGCAAAAACACTCAAATGAGATTCTGTCACATATAATAGAAAAAACCCACATAATACTCCTTTTTAAAACTAATCCAAATTTGATGAACATTGATATCAAAAAATATGCATAAAATTGCTTCAAAACATCCCAAATTTCACTGATTTTCCAAAAAGAAAAAAAAAAACAATTACACATCTACTAAAATCAAATTGATTTTCACCAAAAAAAAATCAAAGAAACTTCAAAAACAGAGATACCCATGTGAGATTTCCTTCTGTAAATAGAAAATTAATTGCAACAGAATCCAAACAGATTCACATGGGTGTAAAAAATTTATATATAAAAAAATAAATTAAATCCTCATTGATTTTCACCAAATAATAAATAAATTTTAAAAAGAGGCACGCCCATATGAGAGTATAAGAGAAAAATAATCTTCAATAGAATCCAAACCGATTCAAATCTAAATTACTCCAATGCCTCCACGTAGGCTTCCTCCACGTGGTGGTACCCCGGAACAACAGTCCATGTCGCCGTGTTTGTCACATCTTACTAAAAGCAGGGAACTGTATAGAACTTTTATGCGATCTATATTTTAGCATTTACTAAAAGCAGGAAATGTTAACATTAGGGTCTATTGAAAAATGAGGTGTTGATGGCAGGTTCTAATCCTATATTTTATCAAAATTGAATACTTGACAATGGTGCTACTCATCATGTGTCATCATAGATTGTGGTTTAACACATGTGAATCACATAAGGATTGTGTTGTATTGATAAAAAATGACTCAACTACCACAACGGTTGGGGTTAGTTTGGTTGCACGATAACTGAATGAAGGCTTTGCATGATAACTGAATCCAAAGCCCAAGGTAAAAACCTTAATTTCTCGATTTTGAGTAATATTTCTTTCTATCCAGAACAAAATGTAAGGAAAATAGGGAAAGTTAAGAAGAGAATTGATCACCTACAGTGAATCTATGTTAACTTAGCTTGCAGTCTCGCCATTCCCACTTACACAGAACATGTCATCCATGTAAACGGCAGGGCCCACAATGAAAGATCACCTGGTGTAAAAACCAGGCTCATCCACTCATCAGGCAGACTGCACCATTGAAATCCATGGATACCAATGTTCTGTCTCAGTGTACAGATCTTCATGGTGGGCCCGTTTGTTTACATGGTCTGCATTCTCTAAGGAAGCATGTTGGATTTCTTTAATAGATTGTCCAAAGAGCTTTGGTTTTTCCTTAGGTTATCCATGTAGCCCATTTAAGATGGATGCAAATTGCATCCAGCAGGGCATGCATGCTTCACATGTGGAGCTTCATAAAGTAATAAAATCCCTAAAATCTGTAAGCCCTAAAATCTCCAAATCTATAAGCCCTAAAATCTCCAAATCTGTAAGCCCTAAAATCCCTAAAATCTATAATCCCTAAAATCCCCAAAATTTTAAGCTCTAAAATCCCCAAATCTGTAAGCCCTAAAATCCCCAAATCTGTGAGACCTAAAATCCCCAAATCGAAAGGAGAAGTGAGATAGACAGAGATGAAGGAAGAGAGATTAAGAGAGGGTACCTTCGATTTAAGGGTAGCTGTTGTTGATGGAGGTTGGGCGGCCATGCATTGGGACTTGATCCGCTGCTACCGCCAATGGGGAAGACTATGGACATCGTCGGTGGATGATGGGTTAGGGTTTGGAGTAGAGAGAGAGAGAGAGAGAGAGAGAGAGAGAGAGAGAGAGAGGGGGACGCGGATAAGCTACTGACAAGTTGAGAGAGGGGGACGTGGATTAGCTGCTGACAGGTTGAGAGAGAGAGGGAGGGAGAAGAGGAGGGCGAGAGAGAGAGGAGAGGATGGACGTAGATTAGCTACCGGCGCGCGCGCGCGAGAGAGAGAGAGAGAGAGAGAGAGAGAGAGAGAGAGAGTGGATTGCAGAGAGAGAGAGAGGGAGAGGGAGGGAGAGCGGATTGCAGAGAGAGAGAGAGAGGGCGAGCGGATTGCAGAGAGAGAGACAGAGAGGGAGAGCGGATTGCAGAGAGAGAGAGAGACAGAGAGGGAGAGCGGATTGCAGAGAGAGAGAGACAGAGAGGGAGAGGGATTTGGGGTCGTGGGCGCGCGCGGGATGGATTTTGGGGTGGAATGGATTAGCTACACCCCCTCAAAACAAGCCCGTGGCTGGTGTTCGGTGGTCTGTGGGCCCCGCCATGATGTATGTGTTTCATCCAATCCGTTCATCTATTTTTAAAGATCATTTTAAGCCTTTGTCTTAAAAATAAAAGGGACATAAATCTTAGGTGGACCACACCACAGGAAAACAATAGTGATTGGATATCCATCATTTAAATCCTCCTAAGGCCCACTGTACTGTTTATCTGACATCCAATCTGTTGATTTGGTCATAAAGGCCCAGATGAAGGGAAAAAACAAAGATCAGCTTGATCCAATACTTTTATGGCTCCCAAAAATTTTTTAATGGTCGACATTCATTCAACACTTTTTCCTGTAATGTGGTCCACTCGAGATTGGGATATAACTCATTTTTTTTTTTGTAATATCATAAAATGATCTATAAAAATAGATGGACGGCATGGATGAAACACATACATCACGGTGGGGCCCACAAACCACTGAACACAAAAGTTGAGAGGGGTTACCCTCCATTAAAACATTCATAATTATTTTTTAGGCTCACAGAGATGTGGTTCACAAATCTAGCCTATCTATTATGTGTGTGCCACTTGGATGAGGGGTCATACCAAGTTTCAGACGCATCCAAATTTGGCTAATTTTTGGGATATCCTATAATTTAAAGGGGACCCATCAAATGCACGGTGTTGATTTTTAACACGTGTCATGGTGAGGCCCACGCAGCTCGACCTCATGGGGAGTTCCCATGAGCTCGACTGATAGAACCTTTTATATATATATATATATATATAATATTTAAAAAATATAAAAACTTACGATGTATTTGTTATATCCACACCATCCATCCATTTTGAGATATCATTTTAAGACACGAGCCAAAGAATGAAACAGATAAAAATCTGTAGTAGACCCCACCGTGGAAAATAACAGGAGGCTGATTCCCACCGTTGAAACTATCCTAAGGCCCATCGCAATGTTTATTTGAAATCCAACTAGTTCAAAAGTTTTTTTTTTAAAATGGTCGTGGGGCCAAACATCATGGTGGGGCCCACAGCACCAACCACCAGCCATTGGACGGTGTAGGGGGAGTAGCAATATGTTCCCCTTATTTGTGGTGTGGTCCATTTAATTTTTAAATATGATTCATTTTTTAGATAATTCTATAAAATGATCTCGAAAAATGGATGAACGGTGTGTTAATTAATCTCAAATTTTCGGTAAATCCAAAATTCAAGTGGACTATGCCACACAAAATAGTGTGGAATAATGATTTCCACCGTTGATACCTTCCTTAGGCCCACAATAATGTTTGCCAACATGTTCATAATATCAAAAAGATATGAATGAAGAGAAAACACAAACATCAGCTTGATCCAAAACTTCTATCAAATGCATAGTGTTGATGTTCGACACACATCATGATGGGCCCTACAAAACTTACTAATGTTAATTCTTAGTCTCACTGTACTGTTGATTTGACATTAATTCTTGGATATCCACTATTAAAATCCTCCTAAGGCCCACTGTACTGTTTATTTGACATCAAATCTGTTGATTTGGTCATACAGGACCAGATGCAGGGAAAAAACAAAAATTAGATTGAGATTTTGGCTACCAAAATATTTTTAATGGTCGACACTCATTCAACACTGTTTCCTGTAATGTGGTCCACTTGAAATTTGCATATATCTCATTTTTGGTCTCATATTGTAAAATTATCTATAAAATTATATGAACGACATGGATGAAACACATACATCATGGTGGGAGGCATAAAGCACTGACCACCAGTCATTGGCTGGCAGTACACAAACCAGACTAGCCCGGTTAGCTCGCTCGACTCGGCCTGAAAAAGCTCGAGCCGAGCTCGGATAGGGCCCAATTCGGCCCGACTTGGTCCAAAACTCGACTCAACCCAACCCGACTGAAACTTAATTCGAATTATTTGTGTGTCATATGTATGATTTCTTATACTTGCCTATCATCCGTTCCACTACCAGAGTATCAAAGTATTTATTATTCCATATGTTAGTAATAAACAACTTTAAAAAATGGAAAAGATTCTTTAACACTACACATAGTGTAGTTGTACAACAGCTCAAATTATATAAATAATTTAGCATAAACCAACAATTTGATTTTTCCTTTTGAATTTGGACCAAGTGCTACTTTACTTCCAACCGCCCATTTGTCAGCCATTAATTGAATGGTTACAATTGATTGATTAGTGCTATTTTAGAGATACAATCCATCTGCAATGGAACTTACAATTTGGATGATTTGGATAGCTGAACATCAGTGCCACAATGAAAAGGATAAGTCACTATCATTGCAGAGTACCACACATCATGATGGACGTCCATTCACTCTATTTTATTGATCATTACCCTCAATTTGACTAGTTACTCGCCTCGATCATACTACATATGAGAAAGATATTGGGCAAATAAGATTGATCAACAATTTGAGTGAATTTTGATTTAAACATCTGAAGTTATTTACTCTTCATGTTCGGACTGATTAGATTGTCCAAAAATAGTAAAGGTTGTTCATAATATCAAAAATATATAAATGAATAGAAAACACAAACATCAGCTAGCTTAATCCAAAACTTTTATGGCCTCCAAGAAATTTTAAATGGTAGAGATTCAATTACACTGTTTCCTATGGTGTGGTCCACTTGAGCTTTGGATATGCTTCCTTTTTGTTCTTTAGACCTCAAATTATTTGTTAACATGGATGAATGGAGTGGATAAAATAAATAAATAGTGGTGAGCCTTTACTCTGGTCAAGGTAATGAGTAACTCACTTAAATGTAGTGGAGAAAGGTTTCCTTAAAACATTCATAATCATATATTGAGCGTGCCTAAATGTGATTCACATATCTAACCCACTCATTATGTGTGTCCCACTTGGATGAGGGGTCAGACCAAGTTTCAACCGCATCCAAAACTCATATGGCCTCTACCAAGTACTTTTATATTTTTTAGGATGTTTTCACATAGTTTTAAATGGTAGGGCCCACTTGAGTTTCGTTTACCAATGATTTTTGAGATATCTCATAACCTAAAGGGGACACATCAAATCCGCGGTGTTGATATTCGACACACATCATGATGGGGCCCACAAAACTTAATAACATCAATTCTTAGGTTTTCACGAGGTCAGTAATTAGTTGGGTCACAATTTTAACCAGAATATTTAGCCCATTTTACATGTCTAGTCCATTCACTTTATTTTACTATCAATACTCTCAATTTGACTAGTTATTTGCCTCAATCAGGCAACATATGAGAAAGATATTAGGCATACAATTGATCAACAATTTCAGTGAAATTTGATTAAACATCTGAAGTTATTTACTCTTCAATTTGAACTGATTAGATTGTCCAAAAATGATTTAAGGTTCAATTAGTAGATGTGCCTGATAATTTAGTAATTTTATTTTTTCACAAATAAATTTAACATTTTTTTTTTCAAAATGTATATTTTTTTTACTCTTTTAACTAAATATCATTTTTATTATAAATAAATTTAACAATTTTTTACAAAATTTAGTTTTCTTTTTTAAAAAATATATATTTTTACAATTTGTCAATTTTTTCACAATTTTGTTTAATTTTTTAAATTTTCTTTTTCAAAATATCATTTTTTATTGATTTGTTTTTTCAAAATTATCAACATTATTCAAAGTTCTTAATTTTTTTTTTTTTCAAAATCTAGATTTTTATAAAATTATAGGTTTTTTTTTTTTCAAAATTTAAAATTTTCTAAGCTTCTCGACTATTTTTTTTGTGAAATTCATAATTTTTTTGAGCTTTTTAATTTTTGACCTGAACGTTAGAGACAGCTTAGGACCATCCCTAATAGAGACGGTCTTTGACAGTCTCTAACAGAGACGGTCTTTGACAGTCTCTAATAGAGAGGGTCTTTCATAGGGTTATAAGACGATTTAGGACCGTCTCTAATAGAGACGGTCTTTGACAGTCTCTAAAAGAGACGGTCATTAATAGTCTCTAATAGAAACGGTCTTTCACAGGGTTATAAGACGGTTTAGGACCGTCTCTAATAGAGACGGTCCTTGAAAAGCTCTAATAAAGACGGCCAAGGACCGTCTCTATTAGAGACGGTCCTAAACCGTTTCTGATATAGACAGTCATTAACAATCTCTAATAGAGATGGTCTTTGGCAGGGCTATAAGACGGGTAAGGACCGTCTCTAATAGAGACGGTCTTTGACAGTCTCAGATTACAAGTAAAAGACGGCCAATGACCATCTCAAATGGCCACATATAAGACGGTCAACGACCGTCCTAAACGATTTGTGGACGCTAAAATTTTTAAGACAATATTAAAGGCGGTCAAGGGCCGTCTATAATGTTAGAGACGGTTTATGACCGTCTCTAAAGCGTCTTTAAACCAAGCAATTTTAGAGACGGTTCAGGATCGTCTCAAAATCTGTCCTTTTTTTCTATTTTTCACGTAGTGGTTTCAGAACTCCCAGTCATGGAACCGAATCTGATAGTACTCGTGGTGGGAGTGCGACAACAAAAAGGATGCAACCTGCTCGTCCTTGCAATGTCCTAGGCATGTCTCTGACGACTGTAGCAGAGGCTATGCATAACTTCGGACTTGGGAAAGAGGTCAACCGAAACTTGAAGAGGTTTAAGGGCTAACCAACGCTAAGTTTATTGAGGTTGATCAGGTCCTAAGTAGGGATGAAAAGCTTGCATCCTTTTTTGTTGCTCTATGACCGGAACGTCGTGTTAATTGGCTGAAAAAAACTCTCTTCGATTTGAAGGGTAGTGATGGTGGTGCTTTTAGTTGATGGAAGCGGATTTTAAGGGTTTTGAAACTTTGAAATTTACATTACAGTTTGGATAATATTTGGGGTGAAGGGACTATTTGCTACAATAGACTTTATTTCTTTTGATGAATTTCTGTGTGAACATATCATAGACATTTTTTTCTCTTTATGATTTTAATTTTTTGGATTACTCATATTTGGTATACAGTCTTATCTACTAGCCTTAGATTGCTCCTATGAGGACTTCTGGTTATGTAATATCTTAATTTCATGTCGATCAAATGCTTTTTGTATGCACGTTTTGACCGATACAACCATACACTTCGAATGGAGAAAGGGTACGTACTCACAACTTTTCATTACGTTTGATCAAAGATATCTATTTTTTATCGATTGGATATGCCTCGTAATTTTTAAACGCATTTCGCACCAAATATGTTAGTATACATTTAGATAATGGACGTCTTTGCAGATGGCCAAAGAAAATACTACGTTGTATTGGTGGGGTGTCACCCAGGTATTTATCTCACATGGGATGATGCGCGATTGGAAGTCGAGGGGTACAGTGGAGACTGAGCATTCAAAAATTGGAAGGAAGCTACTGCATGTTGGGACAATTTTTTCAATCTTACCAGTGCATCAATGGGACTTGGACGGGGATGTCATTCGGAATATGTGGCCACATCAGTGGACAAGGTTGATATCCATCATTCATCAACTTCATCTATTCAATAGAGGACCCCGACCATGGTTTCTCGTGAATCAAGAATATTAAAAAATAAATAAAAAGAAAAGAAAGAAAGAAAGAAAGAAACATGGTCCAGGCATCCAAATGACACGATGAAAGCAGAAGTACCATACTTAATTGAGATTGGTTTGTTTTACAAACTAATATGCTGATCAACTAATTACACATTTAATTAAGAAATGATACATACATCTAATATTTATATATATGGTCCCTGATAGAGTGGAATGGTAGAAGAGGATTTGTATAGCCAACCCACTAATTAGTTGGGATAAGCCTTATATGACGATGATATACAAATCAAACATACCCAGGAGTGAGTCACACGTTGTTCGCTTCCGACTCAGTTACCGGCGGCTTCTGATTCTTGTTCATGACATATGCTCCATAGAAGTAAGACGTGAAGCCCCACAGACACAAAGCCAGGGCCATACCTTTCTCAGCGGTGAACTTCTCATCGAAAGCTATAACACCAGCAACTTCTGTCAGCGGCAGCAGCGCTGCGCTGAGGACACCGGTAAAGAGAGAGGAGACGCAAAAGACGACACCTAACGATCCGATAAACAGCATTTGGAAGAGGACGGCGCATGAGACGAGCACCACATAGTACTTTGTCTCTCCAAGCCCGTACTCCTTCGCCTCTCTTTGAATAACCTGCAAACAACAATCCATGTGTTATTGTACGCGGAGTTAAACTAACATCAAGAGATTCTAAGTTCTATCAGTGTGGTGATCCAGAATTTTGAGTAAAATATGTGGGGTCCACTATGATTTATGTATTTTATACACTCTATCCATCCATTTTACAAGATAATTTTAGGGCTTGATCCCAAAATGAAGCATATCCACTCCGTTCAAGTGGATTTGATGGATAAACATACAGTTTTTTTTTTTTTTACTTGTTAATCGTAGTGGGTTTGGATGTATACCTTGAAATCATTGTTTATTAGCATTCCTATGGTGCAAAAGATGGTAGCGAAAAGCATAACACCGAGCTGGAATTGCATCACTACAGTGTAGGTGATGGCCTTGGTGCACTTAGCATAAGCGAGCTCGATGGACGGCAGGATGAAACCGAGGAGAACGGCTGCACCTAGAGTTATCAAGAACCCCAACAAGTACTGACCATCGGAGACATTGGGTGGTCGATCGCCGGTTTTGTGAATCCCAAGAATGATGGATCCAAGGGTCATCAAGACCACAGAGTTGATAGAATAAGCAGTGAACTTCTGTCTTACGATGATCAGAGCGAAGATGGCGGTGAATGCGAGCTGGGTCGCGAAGAGGATAGAAGTCGTGGATACTGGCAGGTACGAGAGGCCCACCGAGTACATGTAGTTATTAAGGCCCACAAGGAGGCCTATCACAGCACTGGCGATCAAGAGCTTCGATCCGGCGAAAAACTTGGCGGACCCTTCTTGGGCCCGGTTTTGGAAGTAGAGGATGGATAGTGGGATGAGTAAGATGGGGAATCCAACGGTCTGTAACCAGCTTGGCACCCATTTTCGACTCCCTCCATGGAGAAAGTAGAGTCTACTAATGAGTGGGCCACCTATGGTGCCGGTTGCCAGGGTGGCGCAGTTTAGCAAGAGTAGCCACCATCTGATTCCTTCCCTTGTTTCTGGTGGGAGATTGCGGTTGGTGTTTGTGGGCGTTTGCCTGGCTTCTTCATCCATTTTCTCTGCTCTGCTTTTAGACAAGCTTACAGCACTTGTTCGCATTTCCATTGGTTGTACGTGAGTATAGATATATGGGAACCGTTAACAACCGTCCGTCTTGGCAACGACTGGTGGTTGATACCTAGTGACGAAAATACCCTTCAGATCCTCTAGAAATACGCGGCCACCCGCTGATAGCCACCCCTGATTGGGACACGTATTGGGTACTACACCCCCCCGTCCCAGCTCGGCACCGGCAGGGGCCCACCGTGATGTATGGGCTTTATGATCCACACCGTCCATCCATTTTTTTTCATACCATTTTGGAGTATAAGCCAAAAATGATGCAGATCCAAGGCTGAAGTGAACCACACCACATGAAGCAGGAACGATAATGACACCCTCTGTTGAAACCTTCCTAAGCCCACCGTGATGTTTGTCTGAGCTCCACTCCCTAGAAATTTCCATCATTTGCCATTAAATTCCCACCGTGGATTTGCCTCATTTTGAGTTTTTTATTTGTTTTACTTTTAATAATTTTATACGCACACCCACACCCCACACTCATGTGGCATGGACACTCGATCCTGTGTTCTCAGCATTGAAACAGAATCCATATGCTATTGAATCATGGAGCTGGGCCCATTTTGAGATTATATCTTAAATTGTATTAACAACTCTAATTTAAAGGTAAATGAAATCAATACTACTTGAAATACATACTTTTGGAGGGTGTAGCATGAGTAAATTGTTTTTTTTTTTTAACTACTCCCTTAAATGGCAAAAGAGTCACGGTGTAACAAAAGTGTTTCCAAGCTACTAGCATATTGTACACTTGTCACATTGTTGATATTTAAAAACAACTCAATTATCAGCTGCAACACTACAATCGGATAATGAATTGATTCCAACTGATCAAAAGGTTGACATCTAAATGGACAGCTAAAAAAAGGTTGGAATTGAAAGTTTATCATTTTTAACTAAAAAGTATATTTGAATGGGCTTATTAGAACCATTCCATCAGATATTACATATGGATGCTAATTTAGGATATTAAAGCCAATTTAACTAATCCAATTCACATCTTATAAATATACTAAAGAATTTCAATGCTTTCCAAGTAAACACAACTAAGGCTTACGATCACCTTAATTCCAATGTAATTGTGATCTGAATCCCGATGCATTTCAACTACAAGCTTTCAAATGGGCTATACAAGTAACTGCCATGTCACTTGCCTTATCATCTTCCCCACAAACATGACACTTGTTTAGAACATCCGTGCCACCGAAACAATAGACCCACCATAAATCTCCTACTCTCTGACTTTATGTTGATCCGGTCACTAGGTGGGCCACACATGTATGATGAGTCAGATTCTTGGTTGACCGTTGATAACAACCATAGGGCCTAGCTGATGAGTGGACCAGACTGATTTATGTACGAGTGATGGGCGTACCGGATTCATGACATGGATGTCCTCAGCAAGTCTCACGTTAACGGGAAAGATGGGCCGACACTTACACATGTAGAAGAAGATTCCTAGGGGCATGGTATTTTTAAGATCAGGCTGCCCAGTCAGCAGGCTTTTTGGGTTGGCCCAATAGGAGATGCACCCAACTTTGGGCACGGGAGAAAACTAAAGCCCGCTTACAACTTAGTGAGCCGTGGATCTATCGATTGAGTCCTCTCGGGCCCTTGTGAGGATTTTTACTAGGCCATGTCCAGGGATTCGCCTAAGCCCAACATGGCCATTCTAAAGAAGACTAAATGGCCAAATTCCCTAGTTGTCAGAAAATTTCCGAATCCAATAAGGTTTGGTCTGTGGGCCATCCATGGCGATTAATCCAGATGATTGTTCTGGATCAAACACACGAAGCACATTTTAGGAACGTAATTTTTTACTCTGTAAGTGAGGCCAACGGCTTAAAATAAAAAATCAAAATTTGTCAGGTAGTTAAAAAGGCACACAGCTCCCAAATCGTCGAGTCAGATCCACGTGGAATAGATAATCTCACGGGCCCTGCAGATCACCGTCAAAGAAAAGAGCAAGGACTCGGATTCAGTAGGGACTCCTCTTGTACCGAGATCAGTACTGGTCGGGGATCCAGAGGCCCCACCATGATGTATGTATTTCATCCACACTATCCATCCATTTTTTCCAACTCATTTTAGCAATGATCCCAAAAATTAGGTGGATCAAAATCTCAGTTGGGCCACACCATAAGAAAAGGGTGGTGATTGAACACTCACCATTATAGACTTCTTGGGGTTACAAAAGTTTTGGATCAAGGTGATATTTGTGCTTTCCCTTCGTCCAGTTCTGCACGAGCTAACAACAGTTTTGATGACAAATAAACATTACAGTAGGCCCAATGAAGTTTTTAATGGTGGGTGTTAAATCATCAACTTTTCTTGTGGTGTGGTCCACCTGAGATTTGGATCTGCCTCATTTTTGGGTTCATTCCCTAAAAATTAGCTGTGAATGTGGATGAACAGCATGAGAAAACACATACATCATGGTGGGGCCCACATCTTTTTCAGCACCAAGCTTGTCAGGTAAGTAGATTGAATGCACCACCATTAAAAACTTTCTAGGCCCATCTTAATGTTTCCTTGACGAATAGTCCACATGAGATTTGAATCTGCTTAAGTTTTACTTTAAAATAAATTTTAAATAATGCAGAATACATACATAAGGTGGGCCTCACAATAAGGGCCGCGCCGTCTTGTGTGAAGCCCGGCCCGCACCTATTCCCCTATCTGTACTGGTGGGGTCACTACCCAAACCGAGTCCAAAGAGTAAGTGCCAAATTCCAGTTTGTAACCCCACGTAAGTACTGTACCTGCCCCATATGATGTAATTAGTGATCGGATCCATCAGATAAAGGTTTATAATAATACATAATGGAATCGGCTATAAAAAATAGGGAAGCAGATTGCCTCCAGCATTTACCTGTGGCACGACGTGGCCCAAGCTCCGTGGAGCCCACAGTGATGTATGTGTTTTATCCACGCCGTCCATCCGTTTTTCCATATCATTTCAGGGCATCAGCCAAAAAATAATGTAGATAGAAAGCTCAAGTGGACAACACGGAAAAAAACAGTGGGTATTGAACATCCACCGTTGAAAACTTCTTGGAGGCAATGGAGTTTGGGGTATGGCCCACTTGAGTGCTGGATCTACCTCGTGTTTGGATTCATGTCCTAAAATAAGCTGTCCAAATGGATGGACGATTTGGATATAACATAGAGCAAAAATCGTAGTGGGCCATGGAGTTTTGGGTTACATATGAGCCGTATACCCGGGGTTACACGCAAGTCGCATCCGATAAAACGGGCGTCGGCGGGGCCATTTTAGGAATAAAGGGGAAGTAGAATTGCCAGATGACGTCGGCTAGCGAGGGCTGTCAATGGGCCGGGCCTGGATTTGAAATGTTGGGCTAAGCCAATGGACTGAGCCCGTTCAATGTTTCGCATCTGCCAAGCCCATGCCTGGGCGATTGATAGCCCTAGTAGAATAAGGTTATTCCACAGCTGTTGCGTGTGGGATCTGCCGTCTTGTGAACACGGCATCTGACCATTCCAACAGGGTTGTCGATCAAGTCAATCTAACTAATGTGGGCCACCATGTGAATTTGGAAGAATTTGGGTGGTTG
The DNA here is from genome assembly GCA_037074715.1 of Magnolia kwangsiensis. NCBI lineage: Eukaryota > Viridiplantae > Streptophyta > Magnoliopsida > Magnoliales > Magnoliaceae > Magnolia > Magnolia kwangsiensis. The sequence continues at coordinate 14,398,769 of CM073572.1, read as the reverse complement.
TTCATTTTGTGGCCCACCTGATATTTGATAGGCCTTATTATTGGTGAACTCAATCATCAGCTTGGACAGGCCTTATTATTAGGCCACCCACTAGTCAGTCTGGGACAATATTTTTATTAGACTGGCCATGTTTTTCTAGGCCCTTTCAAAACTTTATGTATTAATCACAAGGCTTGGACAGTTCACATGAGATAGCATAGGGCTGTTAATCAGCCAGGCCTGTTGGGCCCTAAATTTTGGTGATCAACGGGTGCAGGTCAGCAATGAGGACCGCCAACAATAATTTTCATGAATGACATGGAATGAGTTTTTAATGTGGGCGGAACCAGTACAGAGTGCTGGCCAATAGGCTCACCAAACTGCCAAATCGGATTGCGTACTGAGCAAACTCAGTTGGGCCCACCTTGAATGTATGTGGTCTATCCACACCGTCCATTCGTTTTTCCATATAATTTAAGGGGTTGAGCTCAAAATTGAAGCATATGCAAAGATCAAGTGGATCACACCACAGGAAATAGTGGGGATAATGATTTCCACCGTTGAAACCTTGCTAGGCCCCACAGTGATGTTTATTTGTCATCCAACATGTTCATAAGATCATACAAACATGGATGAAAGGAAAACATATATATAAGCATGATCCAAAACTTCTGTGGCCCCCAAGAAATTTTCAACGGTATACGAGTTCAATTCAACTGTTTCCTGTGGTGTGGTCCACTTGAAAATTGTATGCTTAATTTTTGGGCAAATGTCATAAAATTATCTGTTAAAATGGATGGACGGAACAGATAAATACATAAATCATGGTGGGCCTCACAGTTACGAAGCAATCCGCATCCCCAGCGGCCTGCTCCAGGCGGACATCGAATGGGAGAACCCGTACAACGAAAATCTGTGGGCCACACATATGAGCACGTGCTTTTCCGCATGTAATTGGTAGAAACGCCCCTCGCATGTTATCGTTTGTCACGGCGTGTATATCCATGAATCTAACTCCATGACAACTACAAGTTCTACAACTTCAGGTAATTTTTTCCTGAGAAGACCTGAAATTGTAAGTTTGTGTTCGTAATGAAATATACGATTTCCGGTTTTAAAAAAAACCTACATCTTCTGCAACTTATTTAAAAGGAAAGAGGAAGAGAATGGATATTCCACTACAAAGTTTTGTAGGAGATCAACGAACTACACTGTCAAGGACCTACCATGATATGTACGTGACATCCGATCCGTCTATTGTTTTTGTTCCCTTCAGTTTCTTCCTAGGGCCCTAAAAAATAAGCTGACCAAAAACTAAATTGAGACACACCACAATGAAATGCGCACCACTAAAAATCTTCCAAATAGCCACTATGGTTTTTTTGAATTTTTATTTTATTTTATGTCATCCAATCCATTCAGAAGATGCAACCCACCAGGATGAATGGACAAATAAAAAAGAATTCAAGCCATCCTAAAACTCAGTTTAGCCAGAGCACGTGATTTTAGAGGTTTTAAGCATGATTTTACACGTTGTGGCCCATTTAAGTTTTGAACGGCCTGTTTTTTGGCCGGAAAAGAGAACATGACACCACCCACATGATGGATGGACTGGATTTCATTTACACATCATGGTGGGCCCCACACTTTAAGCTTAACCTACAAATTTGCAGTGGCTCCGGCCTTCGAAATAAAAAATATACCCTATCGTGGTAGTTTTATAAGACTGGGCCTAGGTCTGCTCATATGAGGACTAGGTCTTTAATTGGGTCAACATCCCTCAATATCCTGAAAACCTGCCCCAGCACCAGCGCTAGCTAGGACAACTGCCATAAATGTGCTTAGACTCGGGATGGACTCTACCAGGGGAGGCAATGGTCTGGCAGGGCAGGCCGGCCTTTAGGACCTGGCCTTGGGCCCTGTACTAGGCCGGAGAGCTGGGCATGGGCTTGTAATCTAGGTCCGGTGTCCTGGTTCAATCATCAAGAGGGTCGCCAATGTACAATAATACGGATGGTTTAAATTCACTTGTGAGCTACTCACATTCACCATACATGTGACATTTGTTGGATCTGAGTTGTGTTTCGGCAATCCAAACCATTTATATGACAAAACTGGGCATACATGAAGAATACCAGATAAAAAGTAATAATAAAAAAGACAGGAAATTTGGAATATTTTTACCGTTGATCACTAAAATCTATTTTCTTATAGGGCCGGTCGCATGGGGCAATGACCTTTTTCAGCACAATTAGGCCAGCGCCAGGGTTTAGTAGTGGACTAGGGCGAACCCAGGCCAGCCCATTGCCACCCCTACACTACGCTTGTCTATGTATCAGAACCTGACACTAGGCTCATAAGCGTCCAATCCAAACCTGTATTGAACCAAGCCAGTGGGCCTTCATCACAGCCCTTGTTTCATTTTGCATTGTAAGTTAGACAGTCCAAATGACCCATCTGAACTGTCTATCGAGTTAAAAACATATTTTATGGTCTATTATGGAAAAGGTACACTGATGGCATGATGTAATCCATTTATAATTTGTCCAAAACATTATTTTTGTACCCATCATTTTTCCGATCCAAGGATGGATTGGTTAGAATTTCATGACAAAGTTATTCTTCAGAAAATCATAAGCAATCTATGATGGGATCCAACAAATAGATTCATTGAATTGTTGATTGGCCTTTCTTTGTATAAATGATCTGAACAGTGCAAGTTAAACCCTAATGATTATGAAGTTGGGATTGCCAGATTAGCTACTTCTATATTTCCACCATAGCTCATAAAACCTGTACAGTAGATCAAGTGATTGGATTGCATAAGTGCCCCAATGAAACTAGGAGCACTATGTGTTATAGTGTTGTGAGTCCACTGGAGCATTTGGCCGTTCCATCCTCTTTAGTTTAGCTAGGAGAGGAGTCTGGGTGGAATACGGATCCTCTGCTTACCAAAAGCAAGAAGTTTCTCTTTATTGCAATCTGGGCCACATCATCAGCTCTATGGGCATTACTATAATGTGTGTGGAACATCCACACTATCAATAGATGCACCCATCCATAATGGGCTAGTAGCCTAGAAACAAACCCAATCCACGGTAGGTGGGTCACACCGCAGATAACAATTTAGAGGGGGGCACATACATCCAGCCATTCATCATGCGTACCACCTGGATGAGATGTCAAGCCAAATACTCAAGTGAGACCCACCAAGTGCTTTTAGATGTTTTAGACATGATTTCACATGATTTTAAATGGTGTAACTCACTTAAGTTAGAGATAGGACTAACTTTTTGAGACATCCCATGACCAATAAGGAACCTATCAAATGCACAGTGTAGATGTCAGATATATACCAGTGTGCGGCTCAAAGAGCTGGAACTCGTGGGAAGCTCCTAGCAGACAGTTTACAGTCCACCTAGTCAATAATTTCTAACTGATCAGGTGCTTGTGACATCCAATCCTCTCAATCAGTCGGCCAATCATGAAAATTAAACACCCTTTTGAAAGAATTTGGCCTATTGGGTTTAAATCCAATGGATCAAATCCTTTCAAAATGACACTTAATGCAACACTTCAGAATCTTTGTAAGTACTTTTATTTCACTTAAAAAAAATATTAAAAATATATTCTGCCCTCCTATGAAAAACTCTCGTTTTTTTTTTTTCTTCTAATGGACGAGTTTTAATTGTTAAGTTTATTATTGAGTTAACTTATCACTTTCAGATTAAACTACAAGTGATTCGATCCCATATACCATAAGTCCATTATTGAGAACAAGTCATAATCGTTATCCTGAAAATTGATTACTTTAGAAATATGTTACATGTGAAACATTATTAAAAAGGAACAAATTCAATCTCAAACTAAGTAACTCATATCGTGCATCGACTCAACTATATAAGTCTTCTATCTCATTTATTTTATTTTATTTTTATTTTTAAATAATCTATTTAATTCAACCAAATATTCCAACAACTAGTTGGTCAAGAGCTTTCATGTAACCAAGCTCATGTGCCGCAGATAACATACTTCTCAACAAAGCAGATACGACGATCCAACATGATGAATGTCCAACACAAACATCCGTAAGTGTTTTTTTCAAACACCGTCATTTTCATACAAAGGGCGGCAGCTGTCTAATGAGTCCGCATGCCTTGTACATAGGAGAGTGAACCTAGTTGTAAACATTTTTCAATAGTGCTGTGACTTGTTTACTCTCGTAATGGGCTGTTTGGTTGAGGAATTTGCAAAATATCTAAATTTGAAATCTCCTTTATTTACATTTTGTTGGAGATTTGCTAAATCTTCGCATTTCCCAAATCATACTGGCATCACAATTTATGGATTTATGCCAAGACCAAATCCTAAAAATATATAAGGACTTTTGTGAATCCACAAAAAGGGTGATTGACATAGGGAAGGACGTGAAACGATGAGAGATCAACCTATTCCTCAAAAAATAAAGACCTTTAATCCACAAGCTAAGTTGAGAAAATTAAAATAATTTATTAATGAATAATAATAAATTTGCTCAATTATATCACTTACAAGGACAACTCAAAATCCTAACTCAAATAAAAATAGCCCGAAATACTGAAATCTCTCCTAGGGGGTAAATTTGTAAAAAATAAAAATGACGGTAAAATCTCATTAGAACATTTCTAGAATTATTACAAGTGACTTTTAAAAAGATAAAAATTTCTAAAACTCAAAAAATAGGGAGATCAGATGAACATAGAAAATTTAAAAAAAAAAAAAAAAACCTAAAATCTCAATTTTGACCCTCATGCATTTCTCATGAAATACACGTATGTGGCTTGCTATGGAGATCAGTTGACCTCAAAAACACCATTACATAAAGATCAATGGATTGTACATTTCATGACAATGCTCAGATCAAAAGTTACAACTTTTTTACTTCGAAACTTCAAACAACAATTTCTTTATATTCGGAATGAATTTCTTAGAACCTCACATGCTTGCACCTAATTATGCTATGCCTTATGTAGGATTAGGTCCAATTCTAACGGACTACTTCTACCAACTGTGCTAAGAATGCATCTGCAGCACGCCGTAAATCACTTATGACCCAAAGCTTATAAAAAGATATGGCCTTGCAACAAATGTTATGCTGTTACAACAAATGCTCTTCAAATATATGAGTTTGTAGTTTTATTGCTAAACAATGATCTTTGAAATTTGCCAAATCCATGTCCAAAGAAAAATCTATAACATCATAAATTCAAGAGCTTACCAAATCCCAAACAGGTTCCGGGCTTAAAAACAACTGGTTGCGTGTAAAATCCAAAATGGGAAAAGATTTAATTTGTTTTAAAATTGGACATCTGATTTCAAACGCCGTGGCTTTAACTTGATCACAAATCTACACGTGTTTAGGTGGTGCACGTAGGGATTATGGTTGTTGGATTTGAGATCATGTTTCAGTGGTCTAAACCATTTGTATAACTAGAGATCCGAAACTTTCAATCATTGGCCCACAGAAAAATGGTCGAGGAGATTGCATATGCAAATTAATTAAAGAGAAAAATGATCAAACTCAAAGGTTCAAAAATGTAACAAGCTGAGAGGCTTTGGATATCTACATTAATACATGGTGAGGTCCATCGTATAAATGATTTGGACCATTGAAATATGAGCATAGATCAATTCTATACTGCCATTGTATCCTGTAGTAGTGGTCTCTATTGAGAAAAATAATACAAAAATAATATTTTCTGTAAATTAGTAAATCGAAAAATCAAGACAAGCTGAAGCACGTATGAGAACTAGGGGTGTACGCGAACCGAGCTAGCTCAATTAACTTGCTCAACTCGACTCGAAAAAGCTCAATTCAACTCAGTTCAACTCAAAAATGAGTTTGAGCCGAGTTCGAGCTAACCCAACTTGACTCGACTCGGATCAAACCCAACTCGAATCGAACTTGGATCGAACCAGTTTAATGACTCAGTTACTTTGCTATTGATGTTGCTCACCAAGTGTTTGATGAAATGACTCAACGAAGTGTGATTGGTGGCAAGGAAGGTATGTATAAGAAATAAATATCTTTTTTTTTCTTGATTTTTTTGTTGCTTAGAAGGTGTTTAATAAAATACCTATAAAATCATTGTTGTTGTTTTACATACATTAAGATTTTGAAAGTGCAGTTCATATATTTGTAAAAATGCTGCACAGAGAAACTTAGTTCGAACTTGGCTTGAACTCGCCTTGAACTGGCCCGAGCTACTGACCGAACTGAGTTGACCTGAGCAGTCAAGCTCGAGGACCGAACCGAGCCGAGTTCAAGCTGGGTCAGCCAGTGGCCTCAACAAAATGAGGATCCACAAATGGAACTCCGTACACAAATTTCTAGTAGAAAACCTATAAAAAGAAAATCAGTTTTAGACCACAACACTAGTCTGTTCTTTGAGCTATGGTTCAAATGAACCGTTTTAGACCACAAGACTGGTCTTTTCTTCTTGGGCTAAGGTTTGGATGAACCTTGCTAACTTGTTAGAGTACACTACCTTATATGCCTATGCCCTCGTACCATGCCCGTGTCCAAGACTACAACTAAGCTCGGCTGATCCAGTGCGAAGCCTGATACGTCATGGACCAAGCAAGTAAACATTAAGGTACTCCATCTTTCTCATATAAATCCATTTTTTTCTTTTACTTTTTTTCAATGTGAGACTATTCCCAAAACACCAAAAAAAAAGATTTTTTGTAAAAACTTTTTAAACTAATATATATTATTTTATATTAAAATATATTTATAATCAATATTTTGCAACCATCTCTGGTAAGGATTATAGCAAACCACTCAGAAAAACAGCACGTCGTAACATCTCTTTTTTCAGGAATCATAGGACCTGTGAACTATATATAGGACCTTTCACAATTGGCTTTTCCATGATACTTAGGTTTTCAATTCTAACAAGTCAGTCTTATGGTTCATAATCCAGGCCAGTCGTCGTTCTGGGTGCAATCATAGATCTAGTACAAACACAAAATATTGTTCATGGACAACCATATCTTAGTTGTACAATTGTCTCTTTTTTTTTTTCTTTTTTTTTTTTAAAAGAAATTTTACTTTCCAAAAGAAACATCTTTTCAGTTAAAATCGTTTGACCATATCTACCCAATAGAGCAGTACCTGCTAAACATCCTCAACTATCAGTTGATCGCAAATCCAACTCTACAGTCTTGCCTAGTTGCATGTGAGAAGTTATCACTTATAAGAGAAGATAGATTAACTGATTGTGCATGCAGTTATATCTTTATCGCTAACATGCCACTTGTGTAGGACACCTATACCATCCACATGGTAGGCTGCACCATGAAGATCGTTCAGCTCTAAACTCATGCTGATCTACTCATTATATGGGCTACAACTATTATCTTAATCAGACCGTTTGTTGTCCATGGATCCCAACTGTGTAGCTAACTTGATGAAGTAACATTTTTTTGTGTGCCAATTGGACTTATGGTGGGGCCCACTAATTGCATGGTACAAATGTCCAAGCTACAGGGTACCGTGTTGTCTCATGATCCATCATTGTTATGGGTGGGCAATGGAATGATTTTGGGCTGTGGCCGACACTTAAGGTCCAAGGTCCACCATGGGCCTAGCACAACAGAACCAAGTCCTTATTTTTCACTTTAATGTTCTTAACTGATATCTTAATATATCAGTTGATCGACTGAGCTGCAGATGAAATCGACACTCAAGAGGAATGAAACCATCAGTCCACATTCAAAATGTATGGTTTGCCTGATAACATATTTGAAAGATATGCAAATATGAATTTAGGTCAAGCTAGACTTGTCCGGACTAAAATAACTTAATCCAAGCCCAGCCCAAAAGTTGGTTGCCCGTGCATGTCAGCTCAAGCCCAGCCCACAGGCCTAGCTAATAGGTCGAAGCTCAGTCCAAAGCCGGTGGGGTTCATTAGGCTGGATGGGGCCACCTGGTCCACCGACACCCTTAGTTATTGTTGCCAAAAGAAGAATGCTAGCTAAGAGCCCCATCTTTGTGCGTGCAAGATTGAGCCATTCAAAAGGTGTGGTTCCAAAAGAGAATGTTCCTATGCCTATAATCTTGTAAACCAATTACCTAGTGGGCCACTCGTTGCATTATGAAATGGATAATAGATGATAACAACTAGCTGGGCATATGGACTGGTGGGACATAATACATTTGAAAATCACACAACTTTTTTATTACGTGCAAATTAATAGAATTAACAATACAGAAAAATTAATAGATGATAATCACTTTTAACATAAGCAAATAAACCATCAAACATATAAAGTGTAAGGGATAAAAAAAACTTTTAGGTAAAAACATTCTCTTATAAAGGAATAAAAAAACTACATGATTTGGTACCTTAAAATTTACTATATTAGAAATAATAAAAGTATAATCATTAAGAGTTCAACTTTTCTTGAAAATCTAAATATATGACCAAAATAATGAATTTCAAGTAACAATAAGAGAAATAATTATTTTTTTACCAATTAGGAATTATACAAAACATTGGCTACAATCCTTGAATAATACAATCAAAGAAACTAGCGTTATAGATGGACCCTCACAAATTCTGAAGTGAAAACCCCGAATTATAATCATCGAAAAACTTAAATAAATGAGTGCACCGTGTTTCTCTTCCTTCACTAACCCTTCTTCTCTTTTTCATCAAGAAAGAAAATTTTATAAATATTCAAACAAGTCTTTCTTGGCAAAAGAGTTATTTTTTCTCCCATTTCTTTGCTTGACCAAACGGCCAAAATGCCCTCACACATGTGGTAATAAAAGATTACTTTAGCTCGTACATGTGGGTCTTAATGGAGGTGTGGGATCCTATATATATATATATATATATATATATATATATATATATATATATAAAACATAGGCTGTAAGCACGCAGGCATTTTTTTTTATTTGCAATAAAGATAAGTATTATTAATCGATTTGTGTAGCTCGGGCAACTACTCACCATTCGGTTGCAGTTTTTAAAGATTTGAGGAGTAAAAAGTTCGATAGGAAGTTTGTATGAAATGTACCGACGATAAAGAGCGGACTCTGACCTTATTCCACTTACGTGTGCACCTGGCAAAAACCTTAGTATTTTTTGTATTTTTATTTTATTTATTTATTTATTTTGTCGGATGTGTTTCTTTTATCATCGTGCAAAAAAAAAAAAAGAAGACAAAAATGGAAAACAGAACAATGTATACGGCCTACGGTGTAAAATGGTTTGTCCTTCTCAATTACGAAAGAAACCAAGGTAACGTTACTATTGGTGTACCACACACCACCCGTGATGTGTTCACGTCACCAAGTTCCGGTATGTGTTACATCCAAACCGTAAGACTTAGACGAAAATTAAGACAATTCTAAAAATCAAGCAGACCATACTGTAAAAAGCAGTGGGGAATTCGGATGTCTACCGTTGAAACATTGAAACCCTTTTAGGGGTCATAGAAGTTTTGGCCGATATGATATTTGTTTTTCCTATTCATCTAAGTCTTTTGTAAACTTAGAACAAATTACATGGAAAATAAACATTATAATAGGCTCTATGATTGTTTTAGAAATGAGAACCATTGTCCCATTGCTATTTTTTGTGTGGTCCACTTGAGCTTTAGATATGAATCATTTTTGGGCTAATGTTTCAAAATGTTCTTGCAAAATGGATGAACCGTATGAATATAATAAATACATCTTTTTAGAGCTATATAACTTTGATCTCATTTGAACGGACTTCAAAGAGCCTGGTCTTTGCATGACACGTACACGAACCGAGCTAGCTCAGTTAGCTTGCTCAACTTGACTCGAAAAAGCTAGATTCGACTTGATTCAAAGCCAAGCCCGAGTCAAGTCAAGCTGATTTTTTGAGCTCGAAAATGAGTTCGAGCCGAGTTCAAGCAGGCACCAGCTAGACTCGACTTAGATTGAATCCAGCTCGATTTGAACACGGATTGAACCAGTTTGGTGACTCGGTTACTTTGTCATTAATGTTACTCACCAACTATTTGATAAAATGACTCAACAAAATGTGGCTGGTGACAAGGAAGGTTTGGCTGGTGGCCAGAAAAGTTTGGCCAATGGCAAGCAAGGTATGTGCATCAAACAAATATCTTTTTTTTTTTTTTCTTTTTTTTTTTTAAATTTTTATGTTACTTAAAAAGTATTTGATAAAATACCCGTAAAACCATTACCTCTGTTTGTAAAACAATGAATTTTTTAAGTTGCAGTTCAGGTGTTTGTGAAAATGCCTCAATGGCGAACTCGGCTCGACCGTGGCTTGAACTCGGCCTGAGCTATTGACCGAACATAGCAAAGCTACCCAGTCAAACTCGAGGACCAAGCTGTGCCAAGTTCGAGCTGAGGTCAGCCAATGTTCAAGCTGAGCCGAGCTGAGGCAGGCAGCTCGACTTGATTCAACTAGATGTACACCCCTACATGTATTCATACCAAAGTGGGTGGAGAAGCGGATTGGCTGGTGTACCACAAACCATTAACTGTTGTGCGAAGACGAGCACTGACGCTCCTCGAGCTCCGAGTTCTACAGACAGCCCAAAAGAGATCAAAGTTACCCCACAATGATGTATCTATCATATCCACATCCTTCATTCATTTTTTGAGATTATTTGAAAATATGTGCCAAAAAATAAATCATATATAAATTTCAACTGGACCACACCAAAAATAGCAGTGGGGTAATGACTTTCACCATTCAAACATTCGTAAGCCCAACATATGTTTATTTTTCATCCAATCTATTCATAAGGTTAAAAAGACTTATACGAAAAGTTAAAAATAAATATCATATTGATTCAAAATTTATGTGACCCCAAAAGGGTTTCAATGGTATATATTCAATCCCCCACTCCTTTTTATAGTATGGTCCGTTGATATTTAGATTTGTCTTATTTTTCGGCTAAAGCCTTAAGACAAGTTCACCAAATGGATGGAAGGTTTGGATATAACACATATCTTATGATGAGACCCACAAAATTTGCTGACGTCAATACACCAGCTACGTGGATGGTGCGTGGTATACCAACCAATTTGCTTCTTGTCGGTATCACATGGACGTTGTGAAAGCCTTTCACAGGAAGTCCTGCAAAAGTATGAAAGGTCGGGTCCAACACGATGTTTATTAGAAATCCAATCTGTCCACCTATTTTTCGAGTTCAATTTATCACACACGACTAAAAACGACGAGTATCCAAAACTCAAGTGGGCCATATGAGATGAAATAATAGGGAAATGAATAACTACCGTGGAAACCTTTCTAGGCTTGATATTGATGTTAATATGTCATCCAAATCATTTATAAGGCCACTTTCACTGAGATGAAGTGGAAAAATCAAAGATTTAGACCAGTAAGAAACTTTAGTGGCCATATAAATGATTCAATGGTGGTCGCTAAATCTCTACTTTTTCCTCTCGTGTGACTCATTTGAGTATTTTATCCACCTTAATTTTGGTCGGATTTCGTAAGGGCCTGTTTGATTTTCATCGTTTCACCGGAAACGGTAAATACCTTGGAAATGGGTGATTATTATCGTTTCACCTGTTTGGATATTCATGGGGATTTCATGACATTCGGAATTCAATCTCCACTGTTTTCTATCATGTGGGAGAAGGAAGCTAGCTACCATCAACGTTTTGTCTGTATCCGCATCATTGTGTTGTCTCGTATACTTAGTCAACCCCGAATGTTTTCCATTGTGATGGCATTCAATCTCCACTGTTTCTATCATGTGGCCCACTTGAGCTTCTTATTTCCATATCAATTTGGAGAAATCATTTTCATCAATAGAGAAAGGGCAAGTTTCATCATCTGGTGGAGGATCTGAAGTGGAGGAGGTGAGCCACCATCTTCCAATTGAGAATCTCTATTTGCATGAAGGGAGAGGAGACGTTAGTGATTTAGAGGGTATGTTATTCTACTAATCAAGCGTCTTGATTTTCTTGAAGGGGCAGAAGGAAATGGTAATGTACTGGAGGGAATTGACCGTGAAGTGCATGGAAATGACCGTGAATCAACACGAAATCGCCAGGAATGACCGTGAAATGCATGGAAATGATCGTAAAGTGGAGCGAATTGACCGTGAAATGTGTGGAAAAGACCATGGAGTGAAGGGAATTGACCGTGAGATGCATGGAAATGATCGTGAATTAACACGAAATCACCGGGAATGACAGTGAAATGCATGGAAATGACCGTGAAGTGTAGCGACTTGACCGTGAAATGCATGGAAATGACCGTGAAGTGAAGGGAATTGACCGTAAAATGCATGGAAATGACTGTGAATCAACATAGAATCGCCAGGAATGACCGTGAAATGCATGGAAATGACCATGAAGTGGAGCGAATTGATAGTGAAATGCGTGGAAATGACCGTGAAGTGAGGGAATTGACCATGAAATGCATGGAAATAACTGTGAATCAACACGGAATAGGCGGGGATGACTGTGATATGCATGGAAATGACCGTGAAGTGAAGCGATTGTACCGCGAAATGCGCGGAAATTACCGTGAAGTGAAGGGGCATGACTGTGAAATGCGTCGAAATGACCGTGAATCAACACGGAATATGCGGGAATAACTATGATATGCATGGAAATGACCGTGAAGTGAGGCGAATGGACCGCAAAATATGCGAAAATGACCGTGAAGTAAAAGGGCATGACAGTGAAATGCTCCGAAATGATCGTGAATCAACATGGAATAGGCGGGAATGATCGTGATATGCATGGAAATGACCGTGAAGTGAAGCGATTGGACCATGAAATGCGTGGAAATGACTGTGAAGTGAAGAGGCATGACCGTGAAATGCGCCGAAATGACCGTAAATTAACACAGAATAGGTGGGAATGACCGTGATATGCATAAAAATGACCGTGAAGTAAAGGGGCATGACCATGAAATGCACCAAAATGACCATGAATCAACACGGAATAAGCAAAAATGACCGTGAAGTGAGCAAATGGACTGTGAAATGCGTGAAAATGACCGTGAAGGGAAGGACGATGATTGTGAAATGCGCCGAAATGACATTGAATCAACACGGAATAGGTGGGCATGACCGTGATATGCATGGAAATGAGCGTGAAGTGAAGCGATTGGACCGTGAAATGCGCGGAAATGATCGTGAAGTGAAGGGGCATGATTGTGAAATGCGTCGAAATGATCGTGAATCAACACGGAATAAGCGGGAATGATCGTGGTATGCATAGAAATGACCGTGAAGTGAGGTGATTGGACCTTGAAATGCTAAAAAATGACCGTGAAGTGAAGGGGCATGACCATGAAATGTGCCGAAATGACCGTGAATCAACATGGAATAGGCAGGAATGATTGTGATATGCATGAAAATGACCGTGAAGTGAGGCGATTGGACCGTGAAGTGCGTGGAAATGACCGTGAAGTGAAGGGGCATGACCATGAAATGCGCCGAAATGACCGTGAATCAACACGAAATAGGCGAGAATGACCGTGATATGCATGGAAATGACCGTAAAGTGAAGCGATTGGACCACAAAATGTGTGGAAATGACCGTAAAGTGAAGGAGCATAACCGTGAAATGTGCCAAAATGACCGTGAATCAACACGAAATAGGCGAGAATGACTGTGATATGCATGGAAATGATCGTGAAGTGACCCCAAAAACAAATATCATATTGATCCAAAATTTTTGTGACCCCAAAAGGGTTTCAATGGTATATGTTCAATCCCCCACTCCTTTTTATAGTGTGGTCCGTTGATATTTAGATCTGTCTTATTTTTTGGCTAAAGCCTTAAGACAAGCTCGCCAAATGGATGGAAGGTTGGATATAACACATAACTTATGATGGGACCCACAAAATTTCTTGACGTCAATACACCAGCTACATGGATGGTGTGTGGTATACCAGCCAATCCGCTTTCGGTCGGTGGTGTGATATGCGGACGTTGTGAAAGCCTTTCACAGGAAGTCCCTGCAAAAGTATGAAAAGTCGGGTCCAACACGATGTTGATTAGAAATCCAATCCGTCCATCCATTTTTCGAGTTCAATTTATGACACACGACTAAAAATGACGAGTATCCAAAACTCAAGTGGGCCATACGAGATGAAATAGTAGCGAAATGAATAACTACCGTTGAAACCTTTCTAGGCTTGATATTGATATTAATATGTCATCCAAACCGTTTATAAGGCCATTTTCTCCCACATAATAGTACTTATGCTGTATCCGACCATCGTCATTGTACGAATCTTGAAATATTGGCTCTCATGCTTCATGGACGGAGATTCTCGTGATCCCATTCTTTTGAAATAAAATCACGCACCGACATTTTAATAAGTAGGAAGAGCTTAGGCCATAATTCTCACGTTAGAGAACCAATTCTCATGGTTAAAAAGATAAAGCCTGTTGACTTGGACCAATTCATCCCATTTTGAGTTGAGTTCCTACTCACCTTAGTTGGGGATGAATTGCCTGACTCAGCCAAGACAAGGATGACTCAAGAAATCCTAGCCATTAAATTACTTTTGTAGGTAAATTGGCTATTTAAGGTAAAATAGTAAGCAGCTCTTTTGACTATGTTATGAACAAGCTATCTTGCTTTGTGTCCGATGGTTCGTGTTGATTGCGGGGAGTTGGTGCTTCGAAATCGGAAGGGTGAAAGGATTTATCCCTGAGACACGTTTGTTCCAGACGGCGAATTCTGGATTTGAGATCCTTGCCATCTTCCTACAACTTTCGAATTTCATCCTGCAGGGTTTGGATATCGAGAGTCTTCCCGGGAGAGTCATGGGCCAGCACAAGATAATTTACGGCCTTCATCGAGACAAAATGTGCTGGGTCGACCTGGTGGTTTCGATGATGAACCCACAGTTGGGCTTCAATTCGGATGGTGTGGAATTCTGTAAATCTATCCCATGTGTATGTACACGTGTTGGGGAGTGGGTGCAATAAAAGGCTACATTAGCCTGTTGTGATGTTTGTAAACATCGAAGCTGTCCATCTTTAAGGTGATGTCAGGACTTAAGCTTGAAAGTCATTCAAGTGGGCCACGCCATAAGGAACACGAGGATGGGTACACCTACGAATTAAAACTTCTTGAGGATCGTAGAAGCCTAAGGGCCTATTTGGATGCCCGTAACTTATTTAAGTTGTAAGGAAGTTACATGTAACTTACTTATAGGTGTAAGTAAGTTACAGGTAATCCTGTTTGGATGTAAGTTGTAACTTACTTACAGGTAACTTTATTTTTATGTTTGGATAACCTATAACTTTATTACAGGTAATAAGTTGGATATTCACACTAGATAGAATTGAAATAAAGAATCGTTGAAAAATCAGATTGACACATAAAAAAGATTGGGATAAAATTATTCCATTTTATTAAACCCATGTAAATGAATAGTTTAGCTGATTCTTAGGCTAAACTAATCAACATGTAGGCCATAAAAGTGGGATCATGTTTTTAAAATGCTAGTAATGTGGGCAAAAAACTTGAGGTAATATATCCAAGTAAAAATTTTTATTTTCTTCACAAGATATCTTATAATGCTTTAAGAAAAAGAAAGTAAAAAATAAATAACATCAAACTAAAGTAATCTATCTAGGAACCATGTTCTCCAATCATACATGCCTTTGAATAAGGGATACACTATGAAGGAACTCATGTATAAAATTCAGCCAATCTGAAAGGAACCTAAAAGCCTTTTACATCATGTCTTTATTGATAGTTGTCATGTTCTCCAATTCCTCTCATAAGTTCGTTGTTATAAGTGCAGCATCAGTTGTAGACTTGAGGGCGACAAATTTATCTATTGACCCGAAAGGCCATCAAATCTTTGTACGATAGTTGATCCGATAGTAGCCTTCTTTTTCTTTGATGGCCCTAGAGTTGAGGTTCCTGTAGTCCTTTTACTACTTCCTCTAGATTATTGAGTTTCAGATTGTGTCTCATCCCAAAATGAAGAGTCCACGAGCGCAAATGGTGTATATGCATCGGAGTTAACTGGAGACAATTGGATACCATCAAAGGCATAAGTTGGCACGACATCTTTTTCATCAAAATCAGCTAGAGTTCATGCATAACTTCCCGTGACAGAATCGTCTTCATATATAGACTCAAACTGCTTAAGCAATGAGAATGACTTATTTCTAATCTTTTTTATCTCAGGTTTTTCCTGTATTAACTCATTCCAAACCGCTGCTTCCTTTCATCATCCCAGCTAAATCCACTCTTACTCAGTACAAGCTTATTCAACGGATATTTACTCTTCAATAGTCGTAATCGATTCTTGCAGTTCTCACTACTCACATACACAAAAAAATATTTCTTCCACCATTTTGCACACTTTGTTAATTGATGAGGGTTGAATATTACATATCAGACCCCGATTATTGCCTGATTTTAAGTTTATGATAATGCTTAATGTCGTATTCTAATTGTGTTTTTATTGCAGGATGTAATTAGGAGCGTGAACTGAAAAAGAGCATTACTAGCGTGGATCTGACACTCTGAAGTCATCAGAGTAGGGGACAGACTCCAGAGGACCAATATTGATAGATTTACATGCTAGGGATTTGAGAAAATCAAGTTGTTCATGTTAAATAGGCCTGAAAAGCAGCCAAAATACAAGATCACATGGTTTTCACCTTCCATTCGGCTTGAAACTTCATACATGACCTGAAGGATATAAATTAACCGTACACGTACAATTTCAACCATTAGATACCTCTAGAAGTAGCCCAACTGACAGATCAGCCTATAAACCGCTGATTCTAGGCCCACCTGATATCTGGAACTGCCTTAAATTGGGTCTCAATGCCTTAAATATGGAGACAAAATGAATGAATGGATTGGATTTCTCATAAACATTACATTAGGACCCACATACGTGAGGTGTGTGCACCGTGTACGTGCACTGGAAGTGCACTGGACCACCAGGTCCGGTCAGGAGTCGATTTGCCTGACTTTCTAAAAACAAAGAAACGAGTCTCTATTTCTTGTTACGCAGAGGCTTTTTGCGGAAGCTGGTGGGCCACCATCATGGCCCACATGGTCAATCTACACCGTCCATCATGGAGCCCAAACGAAACCATCCTGGACCTGACCTATTTAATATACAAAATATAATGTAAAGTGATCGCATTCTTTGACTGGAAGAGGCCTGATCTGCTGAAAAATAGATAGTGTCCATTTGTAACGGCTGATCTGGATCAACGTCTAGCTTTTCTTCATGGTTGTACTTGAAAATCTATACCGTTTACATCAGAGCAGTGGGAGGGCCTGATCCTTGGCTGTTTCGGTTCTAGCCTCTGAACGTCCCTGATCATCATGATTTCTTGTTACTCATTGCTCTCGGTTATCCTTTTAGATTATTTTTCTTAATCACTTGCTAAACTATTTGTTGGATTAGTTAAGAAGAGTCTTAAATTTTGAAATGTGACAACCAGTTCTCGTGGAAACGATCTCGTAATACGTACCATATCTACATTTGATTCGTATACTTGCGAGTTTAAAATCATTTAAATCAGATTGGTTTAAATTAAAACGTCAAGTTTTTGGCACCATTGCCGGGGACTGTTTCGGTCTAATAGGATTTAGGATTTTCTCTTATCATAATTCATAGCCTTAGGATTTTACTAACTTTATGTTAAAATTATTTTATTTTATTTTAGAAACTAACATATTTCCTGTTTTGTAGGGTCTTGACTTGAACTTCTAATTTTGTAATCTCTTTCTAAATTCTCTACTTTTTTCTAATTTCTATTTTTACAATTAGGGTTTTATTTTTTAGAAATTTTCTATCTTCTAATTTTAGATTTAGATTCTTCTTTTAAGTAACTTTCTATTTTCTAGTTTTAAAAATTTTTTTTTTTTTTTTTAGAAATTAACTTAGCTTTTTATTTCTAGGATTAGAAACTTTCTTTTTTAGAAACTAACTTTCTATTTTTATTTTTAGCAACTTTCTAATTCTTGGATTTCCTTCCTTTTTAGAAACTAACTCTTCTTTGTTGTTCTTTAGAAAATTTCTAATTTTAGATTTTCTGTTTTTTAGAAACTAACTCTTCTTTGTTGTTCTTTAGAAAATTTCTAATTTTAGATTTTCTATTTTTTAGAAACTAACTTGTTTTATTTTCTTTTGAAGGATTCTAACATAGATCTCCAAATTGGTAACTTCTTTCTAATTATCTCTCTTTCTATTTCTAAATTGGTGTAAGATTTTTCCTTTAGAATTAGATTCAGAGTTAGGGTTTCACCATGTATATGCATGAGTGGGAATGTCAGTATGTTGAGAAGAATAACATATATTGGGATAATGATTATGATAGAAATCCACCAATGTCTTAAAAGTTTTCTGAAACTATCATCGAGAACCAACCAGAATCTAATGATCCACCGGTTAAGAAGTCCTTACTCGATCATATGCGGGAGAATAATTACACCCCATGGATTAATAAGACAGTACGTGAGTGTTGGGATTATCATAACTATAGGCGTGAGGACTATTATCAAGCATCATATTCTCCCACCTATGATCTGTATGACTATAATCAGTGAAAACATCAAAATTAGGGAAATGAACCAACAACATGTTATAATGATTATTCTCTTGGGTTCCTTACTTCTAAATATCCACCAGAAACGATCCAATAGGAGTCATCTCTGAGTTACACAGCCTATGACATGATGAAATTATTAGATGCACTTGAATCACGCATTGATAGGCTAATGGAGACTAATTCATCCTGACCACAACCCGTTGATTATTCCTTTGGATTCCCTACTTATGATGCTCTAATGGAAGCTAGTTCATCTCAGCCACAACCCAATCCAGAAATACAATGCAAGGTGATCCTCACTCACTTTTAAAACACTCTGAAATTTGGGATAAAGAATTGAATTATATTAATGAGCATATGGTTCAATTTCCAGATGAATCGATCTCGATGACGGTTCAAAGGAATGGTGAAGAGGTGTCTTTTAAATACAATGATGATAACACACTTCACTCACATGAGACACTCGAGTTTAATGATGATGAAGAGGTCAGCTTATTTGAACCTCCACCCAATTTAGGAATAGAATGTGAGGAAAGCAATCCCATCCCAAGTGTGCATGACATGGAATTAGACGATGATATATATTGGGATGATGATCATGAATGTTTAGCCCAAATTCTCCTAGAATCAATCTCAAGTATGGTCCAGGTCAGTGATCAAGAAGTACACGAAGTGGTCGGTCAAAATGAGCCACTCCTCTCATCTAACATGTCTGATTTAAAAGTGGAGGATGAGCCCATTACAACTGACCCTTCTAACTCTCGTGAAATATGTTTGGGCCACTCCCCTGAATTGAATGATGATATGATTCGAGAAATGAACGAATCGCTTGATATGACTCTGAAAGTTGAAACCACCCAGTTGAGGCCACCATCTGAGTCATACACTTTTGATGATTCAATACCTCTTTTGAGTAGTATCAATGAGCAGAGTCCTCACATCAATAATTCGTTTCTTGATCATCAAATTGTTTACGCAGGGTTGGAGCAAGAGAGTGTACTTACATCCACTTTCAAAGACGATGGATTCCTTGGGCAGATCTTCATAATCTCCGATGTGAAAAATAAATCATACTCAGCTGAACGTCCCAACTCTTTAGATGATTTCTTAGTGCATTTTGTAGATTTAAACGATCCCCTGTTATAAGAAATAGTGAATGCCTTGCAAACAAAATAATACCTCGGCAGTTGTCATGGATCGAGAGAACTCGTATTTTAAAGTACCTCCTTTCTCGGATCCTGAACGTTTACCATTAAATGAGGAAGAGTTGAAAATTGAACTATAGAGTGAAACATCGACATTTGTTGAGACTACATCACCTACTACAAATTTTTCTGAATTTTATCTACTTATAGTCTCTGATTCATCATGGTGTACTAACTTCAAATTTTTTTTTACCACAAGTGAATCATATATACTTTGGACACTTCAGATGATAAAAAGAACACTTTATGCTGAGATCCCTCAATTTCTCTAGTTATTAACGCTCCAGGACATCCAAGCCTACTGCAAAACGGGCTTTTGGATGTTTTTGTTGAAAAACCTTCTGAGAAATTTACTAAGATACTAGTCGATGGTCCATGGTTACTTTCATTGCTTGTCTGGCTGAAGACATTAAACTTAGTATTACTGGGAGGCAACCCGGCCTTTTATTATATTCATTTTTCTAGTTAATTAGTTCAATGTTTGTGGGTAACATTGCTGCAAACCCTTACGAGACTACAACTCATCCACTAGGGGCAACCTAAGGGTTTAAAGGCTTGTTGCATACGCTAAATGCAATCAAGGGCACCTGCGAAAGTAGTATAGGTAGGATCTTCTTTTTATGATTTTCTTTTTGTTATTTTACTTTAGTTGATTTCCCTCTTGTGCTGACTCGCTTTTACGTTGATATTTTTTTGGGAAAGCCTCTTGATTTTCCATCCAGGTACAATCTTTCCATCACTCCTCTTTTACTTTCGTTGTCATATGTGCATTACATGCTTATTTCTTTTACATTGAGGATAATATAGATTTTAGGTTAAGGGTGGGATATTAGGTTACTTAATCAGTATTTTCTTAGTCTTGAGCAAGAATTGTGAAAAAAATTTAATTTTTTTCTGAAATTTTTTTGCGAATTTGAAGTGATTTCGAAGGATAGTCATGATTTTAAAATTACATGATATAGAATTTTGGTACTTTATGACTCTGGGATTCAGTTATCTGTTAGATTTCACAATTAAATTTGAATTGTTAACCCATGATTAGAAGTTTTGCACATTGATTGAGTCATGATTTCACATATCACATCTCGCTTACACATTAAGGTTTCGGTTCGACATTAAATAATTAACTTGATAATCACTAAGCATGAAAGGAACCAGCCTGAAAAAAAATGTTCAGTAAGAAGAATTAAAAGGGTAAGTCGAATAATCTTCACCATAGGTTTGCTCCCTATAGGTGTAGATTCGATCTCCCATGGTTGATATTTAGAAAAAGTTAGGCGACAAGTTCTCACCATAGGTTTACTCCCTGTAGGTGAGGATTTGATTCCCCTTCATGGCATTGTTGTTCATAAAAATATTAAAAGCTGATAGCATGAAAAGATGATCTAAAAGGCAAGTGTTGGTTTCAAGTTATGTTGACATGAATTCTATTGTTAATTACCAAGGACATAGGGTGTGCTTGGTTTATTAAATTTATATCAATCTGAATTAGGGTGAATCAACAGGTAAAATAAGGGTTAAGATAATTAGGGGTGGATTCGAAAGTCCTAGTCTTCTCCTTGATTGGATTTTACTCATTGCGTTCGGTTATCCTTTTAGATTATTTTTCTTAATCACTTGCTAAACTATTTGTTGGATTAGTTAAGAAGAGTCTTAAAATTCAAATTGTGACAACCAGTCCTCATGAGAACGATCTCGTAATACGTACCATATCTACATTTGATTCGTATACTTGCGAGTTAAAATCATTTAAATCAGATTGGTTTAAATAAAACATCAAGTTCCTGTTTTTTAGAAACTAACTTGTTTTGTTTTCCATTGTTAATTACCAATGACATCATGAAATTAACAATTGGATCTCTTAATGATTATAAGCCGAGATTACACTATACACTTATGGAACTCAGTGTTTAGAATTGTTCTAATTAATGGATTAATAGTTTTGAACTTGATTATGAAGTTTACCATGAGTTTGATTCCAAGAGAAAATATTACTCACTATTCATAAATCTTAGAATTTTCGCATCTCGATTATTTATTCACAAGTCACTTGGGTTTATAGGAATTGCCCTTATATTTCTGAAATTATTTTTCACATGTTTTGCTCGGGACTAGAAAAATGCTGGTTAGGGGTTGTGATGAGGGTCGAATATTGCATATCAGACCCCGATTATTGTCTGATTTTAAGTTTATGATAATGCTTAATGTCGTATTCTAATTGTGTTTTTATTGTAGTATGTAATTAGGAGTGTGAACTAAAAAAGAGCATTACAAACGTGGATCTGACACTCTGAAGTCATCAGAGCAGGGGACAGACTCCAGAGGACCAATATTGATGGATTTACATACTAGGGATCTGAGAAAATCAAGTCGTTCATGTTAAATAGGCCTGAAAAGCAGCCAGAATGCAAGATCACATGGTTTTCATCTTCTATTTGGCTCGAAACTTCATACACGGCCTGAGGGACATAAATTAACCGTACACGTAAAATTTCAACCATTGGATACCTCTGGAAGTAGCCTAACTGACAGATCAGCCTGATTCTAGGCCCACCTGATATCTGGAACTGCCTCAAATTGGGTCTCGACGCCCTAAATATGGAGACAAAATGAATGAATGGATTGGATTTCTCATAAACATCACATTGGGACCCACATACGTGAGGTGTGTGCACCATGTACATGCACTTGAAGTGCACTGGACCACCAGGTCCGGTCAAGAGTCGGTTTGACCGACTTTCTAAAAACAGAGAAACGAGTCTCTGTTTCTCGTTACGCAGAGGCTTTTTGCGAAAGCCGGTGGGCCACCATCATGGCCCACATGGTCAATCTACACCGTCTATCATGGAGCCCGAACGAAACCATCTTGTACCTGACCTGTTTAATATACAAAATACAATGTAAGATGGTCGCATTCTGTAAGACCCATATCCTAGACCGTACTGTTCCGTCGACTCCCGCTATCCTTTCCGTCGAATTCTGACAATCCGTGACCTATAATCGACGTTTGCGCATGACAGTAAGTTGTATCTTATACATTTGAGTCGGCCTAATCCGAGACTTATATCATTGCGACCGCACCATCGCAGCAACTCACGCACTGATCCGATACCCAGACGAGGAGATGTGGGCTCGCGTTCAGTTCAAGGAAAAATGCCGCGCGTTGGCAATCCTAAGAGAATCTCTACAACATGTCCCATCAATCCATCAATCAATCACTTCATATCAAGTACACATCACCTTTCACCCCATCCCTAAGCAACCATCAAGTCAACTCTTTCTCACCCTCTCTCTTACACAAATATACTTGTCAAGTACACATCACACATCACTCACCCTTTCACCCATCACACTCATCCCTTTCTTCTCTTACAGTTCTCTCTCTTTCTTTCTTATTTCTAATCTCAACTCCCAACTAGCAAGAGCTTCACATGTCTAAGGTTTTCCCAAGAGAAAGTGTAATTTTGGTGGCCCACTTTTCCTTCCCAAGATCTCCCATCCTAGCTATCCATCTCCCATCTTCCACCATCAAAGAGAAGCACAAGGAGATAGGCTATCCAACGGACCGAGAAGATCAAGTGGTGGGTGCTTCCATAGCCTAATTTTTCATATTTTTAAGATGGGCCAAGTGAGGCCTACTGATTAATGGTATGGATCTCACTTTAGACCCTAGGATGTGGCCGATGGCATATCTTGATCATCAATATCATTCCATGATGGGGCCATTCTCCATGGACCCCATCATGATGTTTACCTTCCTATCTTGTATATGGGTCATCTAGATTGTCTATTTTCATGGAGAAGGGATCTCCACCGTTAGATTTTAAATTTTTTAGGCTCACATGTTATGGGACCCACTTGATTTATGATGTAAATCATGGAGCCGAGGGCCCACAGTGTCGGGGTCCCTCCACCACATGCGTGTCCCACTCTATCTCTCTCTCCCTCTCTTTTCATTTTTTTTGTGTGTGTGATATAATGGCCATGTGGCCCACTTGGATGGACCCCACCACTAGGTATGTATTGACCCAAGCCATCTAAAAGTGGGGCCCATCTTATATGTATTGTACTTACAGCATCCATCTTGTGGTGGCCCACCTAAACAGGACCCACCTTAAATATGTTTGATAAGCCCAAAAAAAAAAAAAACATCCAGCGTCTGGACATTGCTGGAAAGAATACACAAGTATGAGCTTAGTTTTCCAAGCATTGGAGAAGGGCCTCTTGTATAGGACACAACTTGATGTATGTATTCAATCCAAGCCGTCCATCCTTTTTCCCAACTCATTTTAAGCATTGAGCCAAAAAATGAGGTTGATCCGAATATCTGGTTGGCCATAGTTTTAAAAACAGTATTATTACCGTTGAAACCTACCCAAATTTTTCTTACACGCTGAAAGAGGCTCAATATTGGTCTTAATAGAATTGTTTTGGACTGTGGAATCCAATGACTGGAGTGGATCCATCAAATGCGGGCCTCACACATGATAAACCGTGAGAAATCACGATTTCAAAAAAAAAAAAAAAAAACATAAAGCAGCAACATGCTGCTGTTGTCAGAAGTCCCACGGGTAGGCGGACGGACGCCAAGGAGCCCACGGCCCTGTACGTGGGCCCCACCATGATGCATATTTTGTATCCACACCATCCATGAGGTGGACCATCCCCTGAGGTGGGTCCCCTCCAAAAACCAGCTTGATCCAGATCTCAGGTGGCCCACACCACAAGAAACAGCGGTGATTGAATCTACCATTGAAACCCTTTTTAGGCCCACGAAAGTTTTGAATCAATCTGATATTTGTTTTCCTCATTAATCCAGGTCTCTGTGACCTTATCAACAGGTTGGATGGTAAGTAAACATTATGGTGGGCCCCCCACGTGGGACCCACAGTGATGTGTGTGTTTCATTGATGTTGTCCACGATAGTGGACGATGGAACCCCACCATGTATATATGTTTCGTCTGCACCGTCTACAACACTGGACGGTGGGACCCCATTGATGTATGTGTTTTATCAATGCCGTCCAGCCATCTGGCTTAGTGCTGGACGGTCAGTGGACCTCACCCTTGATGCATGTGTTGCATCCACACCATCCAACCTTTATGTGGACCCCCACCATGATGTAAGTGTTACATCCAAACCGTCAATTTATTTTATAAAGCTCATTTTATGGCTTGAGCTAAAAAAGAGATGGATCTGTAGTTCAAATGGACCCCACCTTGGCATATGTATGGGGCCCATCTTGATTTACTTATGGCCATCTATTGAGGCCCACCTTGGTATATATCTAGAGCCCATAGATTAGGCCCATTTGACATATATAAGGCCCATGGGATTAAGCCCATTTGACATATATAAGGTCCATGGGATTAAGCCCATTTGACATATATAAGGCCCATGAGATTAAGCCCATTTGACATATATAAGGCCCATGGGATTAGGCTCATTTGACATATATATAAGGCCCATGGGATTAGGCCCATTTAACATATATAAGGCCCATGGGATTAGGCCCATTTTGATATATTCCAAGGCCGTGGGTTAAAGCCCATTGTGACGTACTCTAAGGCTCGCAGGTTATAGCACATTGCAATGTACATCAGGCCCATTAATATGGCCCATTTGATGTATTTAAGGCCCAATGGGAGTTACCAAAGGTCCATTGCAATGTGTGATTCCTTCATGGTTTGTGTAATGATGTTTTATGGTGGGTCGTGTCTTAGGAGCAATGATGGTTTGACGCCCACATTGTAAGTACAATGTTGGTTAAATATCCGCATTGTATCTCTCCTTAGGGCCCATTGGTAAGCCCATACTAGTTGTATATAGGTCGTCTAGGCTCATCTACATCATAAGAGTAGTCCATTACTTTATAACATGCTTAGTATAATCTCATGACTCATGCCCATACGCATCATATGTATGTTTGATATGAGTAGTAACTGATCATAGCATACGCAATTGGGCAGACCATTTACGGGACTCGTTATGAGACAGAGTGCCCCACATGATCGCGCAGTACGCGCTGGATTGCTACATGATTTGATAGTGTGATTCATGCATCTCGCATATGTGTGACTTGATCACTGCACGCCCTAGTAATATTAGGGTCGTAGCCTCCACAGGCACATCGTGGATGGCCGTATTGGATACCGAAAATATTTGTTCTAGCACTGTGGGCACTTTGGATGTCCTTGGGTGAAAGTCTTAGAATCTTTTTGGTACAAGGAGTTGCTCCAATGTCTGGACCGAGTGAATACACGAGCGCCTGAGTGCCGAATTCCAGTAGGCCGCGTCTCCCACTGTGTCGTGGTCGGTTGGGAGGGGGTGTGGCCTTATCCACCTGAGTGAGGGGGATATAAGCTAGGCTGAATTTGACCAGCTCACAAATGAGTCCGTTATTGACGAGCTGTGTAGGTATTGGTAGACTACTGGTAAGGTGAATAGTGAGGTCTATTCCACTTGCTTGACTGTGCAGCTAGGGAGGTAACAGTCACTGCGAAGTGTATTAGACCCCGGTGATATCCAGAGGGGAACCGTACTGATATGTGTACTTGATGAGGACTGACATGTTTACATTGCATTTCGCATATGACATTCCGCTATGTAGGCCTCGCATTGCATCGGTGTGGCCAATGACATTCATGTCTCGCATCGCATGGCCTTGGTATGGCCGATAGCATTCATGCCTTACATCACATAGTCTTGATACGGTTGATTGTATTCATGGACTTGCCGCATACTTCTGCATTACTCTGATATTGTACACTTGGCGTTTGCCTTGCGCACACACTTACACCACCCTCTAAGCTTTTGTAAGCTTATGCATGACCGTTGCGTGCAGGTGTCGTTAGAAAGTAGCAGCGCTGAGGTAGGAGCGCGTATCAGGCCATTTTGGAGCTTTTTGATCATCTTATATTTCTCCTTTCCTATTGTACTTAAAGTTTTTGATATAGTGGATAAGTGGCGATGTTGTTTTGTGACTTGGTTATGCTTGTGGTTATGCTCCATTACAAAAAAAAATAAAATTCATTCTGAAAATCCTCCTTGTAGGGTCCCAGGATTGGAATCTGGCATATGATTATCAGGAGTCGAGAATGGGGCACTACGGAGGCTGTCGGCACCGGATTCGGCGATCGAGATTCCTGTGAATCCAATTTTTGGGTTTGGGGCGTGACACATTCTTTGACCGAAAGGCCTGATTTGCTGAAAAATAGACAATGTCCGTTTGTAACGGCTGATCTTGATCAACGTCCAGCTTTTCTTCATGGTTGTACTTGAAATCTGTACCGTTTACATTAGAGCAGTGGGAGGACCGATCGTGCCTAAGAAGACCGAAAAGAAAGCAGTAAAACAGGGAGTCGGTTCCGCTGTACTATAACCTGACTCCCACGTCCGCAATGCCTGCACAATCAGTGTGATTGGGCCATTGATGACGTGGGCTGGGGGTAAAATCATGATGATCAGGGACGTTCAGAGGCTAGAACTGAAATAGCCAAGGGTCGATGATAAGTTGTTTATAAAATAGGGGATCGATGAAACTGATTGAATGATTAAACAATGGTCCAAGATTAAATGTAGAAGGACGATCAAGGGCATCCATCTGATGGGCCAGTATCAGGGAATTCCGTCCCAATACACTGAACGGAACAGATTTCACAGCAGGGTTGTGATTAAATTTGGTTGAGCCAGATACTGTACAAACTCATCAAGAACGCTGGAATTTCTCTCAGCTGCGTAAATTGTAGCTTACGTCCACATCCTCCATGCACCAACTTCCTTACACACTCTAGCAAGGTCGGTTCTTGAAACCGACCTCTCCACCGACCGCCCTTGGCAGCTATAAAGAGAAGAAAGAAAAGAGAGTTAAGGGATTTGTTTTTTAATCCATCCCTAGGTGATTCAAGCTGGTGGACGGGAAGCCAGAGCCAGAGCCTGAGGGGCAGATCCAGAGCAGACCGAGGGAGGAAGAAAGAGGAGAAAGGGAAGAAAGAGGAGAGAGAGAGGAAGGAAGAAGGGAGATGTTCCTACCATTTAAATCTTATTTTTTCTTCTTTTTATTTGAAATTATGGATTGGTAATCTTGTAGCTAGGGCTAAGATGAAGCTCTTAATTTGAATAACTCTTGTATATGTTGAATTTATTTTAATCTGATTGATTTGTTTCTTTCTCTAGTGTGCTTAACTGTAATTTCATGCTTGTCCATTCTATGAGCTCGACCAAAGTCTAGATATGGTTGTTGTTTGGAATCTTAACTAGGTGCTTGTGTCTGACCTTGAACAGGTTTCCTATAGAGGAAGAAACAAGAATCTACATCTCTCATGCCTGACCATGGATGGAAAGATGTGATCCATATGCTTTAAGGGATTATACATTCTATGTGCCTGACCAAGGATATAGTTTGTGATTTATTTAATTTACATCAATCTGAATAGGTTGAATCAACAAGTAAAATAAAGGTTAGGATAATTAGGGGTGAATTCGAAAGTCCTAGTCTTCTCTTTGATTGAATTTTCCTTATTGCTCTCGGTTATTTCTCATAGATTTCTGATAGTTTTCTAAACCATTTGTTGGATTAGTTAAGAAGAGTCTCAAATTTTGAATTGTGACAACCAGTCCTCGTGGAAACAATCCAATAATACGTACCATATCTACATCTGATTAGTATACTTGCGAGTTTAAAATCATTTAAATCAGATTGGTTTAAATTAAAACATCATTAATACTGACCTCTCTAAAAGCTTTATTAGTTTTTTTTTCCTAATAATGCTTCATCAACTAGTATATTAGCCATACATTTGTCCATATAATCGGTCCAATTGATTTGTGTCTTTTGGCCTCTATTGCTTTGATTTAAATATTGCATAATTCCTTTAAAAGAAATCACATTTGTAAGTTACTTAAAATATATTAATTGCAAAAATAAAAATAAAAAACATTACTCTAAATTGCATCCACGCAATATTACATTCGTATACGAAGACTAAAATCAGGATATGAGCATTAATATTCGTTACAAAAAATTAAAAAGAAGCATTTAGTTATCATTGCATCGTGGATTATAGTTTGCCCACATATCAGATGCAACTGCAAGTCTAAAATCTTTCCATCGCTTCTTTTTCCTTCTAAATATGATGGATTCATTCTCAAATTCGTCTTCATCCCTATCATTACTAACTTTGAATTCTCGGTTAATATCTCCATTTGGGTCCACATCTTCTCTCATATCGTCGTCGTTATTATCATTATTATATTCCAACTCAAGATCTTGATCATGATTTTCATTCACAATGTGATTGTGCAAGAAAACGCATACATGAATTATATTCACTTGTGTGAGCATAGGATAGGCCAGGGCAGTCTTTAATATAGGAAATCGTGCTTTTAATACTCCAAATGCATGCTCTATAGCATTCCATAATGAGGAATGACAAAGATTAAACAACTCTTCGTTTGTCCTTAGCTCGCAACCTTGTCTGAATTCTTTAAGGTGATATCAAACTTCATGAAATTGTGCTAGGAAACCGGGCATGTTTGCAAAACTAGCATCAACTAAATAATATTTGCCTACAAGAAACATAAGCCCAAAGTCACTCAATTTTAAGGTACATATTAACTAATTAATATGTATTTGTTGATTGACTTGAATTAATACTTGTTGGGACAATCAATTTATTGTTTCGGCTTACAACATCTGCTAACATTCGTGAATCTAAGGTTGATCCCTCTCACCCAACATCTGTTAACATTCGTGATCTGAATACGCCATGTTTAAGGTGTGTTCGGATAAACTTTTACAGATAACCGTCCCACATAAAAGGCACATAAAGGTCAGAAATTACCAACAAATCAGAAGATCCTAGCCATCCATTCTTTGGACAATTCTCCACTGAAAATGAATCTTTTGCTGCCTTTTTTTTAACCTTCTATTTACAAGCACTACGTCAAAATGGGCAATTTGCGACGTATTTTTGCAATGGACTTTGTCCATCACAAAAATCTCTTGGTTTAACGATGGATTTAATCCGTCGCTAATGGAAAAAGTCTGTCGCTGTGCTCGTCTTTCCCAAATATCGGGTCCGAACGTCGTAAAATTTAGCAACAGACCAAAATTCGTCGCTAAAATCTGATTTACGATGGGTTTTTGTCCGTCGTAACTAGGCGACGGACGAAATCCGTCGCAGATTTTGATTTGGCGACGGAAAATGAACAGTTGCAAATTCCCGCCCAAAATAGCAAATGGCGCCCTTTTCAGTTGATTTTGCGACGAATCAGGTCCGTTGTAAAAGGACTTGCCTCAACATTTTCTTTTTTTTTTTT
Source organism: Magnolia kwangsiensis (assembly GCA_037074715.1). Taxonomy (NCBI): domain Eukaryota; kingdom Viridiplantae; phylum Streptophyta; class Magnoliopsida; order Magnoliales; family Magnoliaceae; genus Magnolia; species Magnolia kwangsiensis. The sequence goes on along the minus strand of CM073572.1, from coordinate 14,368,676 downwards.
CATTTTTTTTAAGAATATGGTGGAAAATTAAGTTTTTTTGTAGTCTAATAATTGGTTTTTAATTGAATTTTAGTGGTTTAATTGTACATATTTGTATCTAAGATTATTTTTTAACAATTGATTGAATGCAAAAAGAAAATTTATTTTTCTTTTATATCAAATGAGTGGAATTTTTATTTTTATTTTTAAATTTAAAACTAATATTTAAATGATTTTTAATATCACATGAAAAAGAACATTAAGAAGTTTAAAAATTTTAACAATGTTTAAGAAAAAAAATTAGATTTTGAAAAAATAAAAATCGTGATTTAATAAAAATCTATTTTGTGGGAACGAAAAAGAATATTTAATAAAGTTGATAAATTTGAAAAAAAAAGCACTTGAGTTTGAGAAAAAATAATATCTTGAAAAATAAAATTAAAAATGTGAAAATTTTCACAAAGTTGAAAAATGAAAATATTTTAAAAAAGAAAATGAGAGTTTGAAATTCGAAAAAAAATAAATAAATATTTGTGAAGTTCAATAAAAATTGACAAGTTCAAATAAAATGCTTTTAAAAAAATGAAGTGAAATTTTTTAAAATAAAACGATATTAAAAAATCAATACTTTTGTCAAAAAACAAACATTTTGAAACGAAAAATAAATACGTTGAAAAATTTTGTGATTTTGAAAAATAATTGGAAATGTTCAAAATTTGAAATTAAAAAAGTTATTTATAAAAATACTAAGATTTTGAAAATATATATATAATTTTTTTAAAAAATTGAAAAGTTGAAAACAACATGATGCTTTTGAAGAAAAAAATCGGCATTTTGGAATTTTTGGGAAAAAATTAAAAATTGTGAAAATTTAAGATATTTTGAAAATAAAAATTCAAAATTTGTATTTTAATTTATTTTTTGAAATATTTTATAATAAAAATGATATTTTGTTAAAAGTTTTCAAAAAAAAATTAAGAGTAAAAAAATATACATTTTGAAAAAAAAAATGTAATTTTTATATGAAAATTGATATTTCTGTGAAAACAAAATATTTTTTAATAAATTATTAGGCACATCCACTAATTGAACATTTAACCGTTTTTGGACAAATGAATTAGTCCATATTGAAGAGTAAATGACTTCATATGTTTAAATCAAATTTCACTCAAATTGTTGATCAATCTTGTATTCCCAATACCTTTCTCACATGTAGCTAGCCTGATTGGGGCGAGTAACTAGTCAAATTGAGGGTATTGATCAATACAATAGAGTAAATGGACTATACATATAAAATGGGCTAAATATTATTGTCAAAATTGTGACCTAACTTATTGACCTCGCGAGAACCTACGAATTGATGTTAATAAGTTTTGTGGGCCCCATCATGATGTGTGTCGAACATCAGCACCGTGCATTTAGTGTGTCTCCTTTAGGTTATGAGATATCTCAAAAATCATTCGTAAACGAAACTCAGGTGGATCATACCATCTAAAACCATGTCAAGACATCATAAAAAATATAAAAGCACTTGGTGGGGCCCACATGAGTTTTGGATGTGGCTAAAATTTGGTCTGACCCCTCATCCAAGTAGGACACACATAATGAGTGGGTAGGATATGTGAATCACATTAAGGCAAGTCCAATATATGATTATGAATGCTTTAAGAAAACCCCTCTACGTTTGGGTGAGTTAGTCATTACCTTTACCAAAGTAAACTTTGTGGGGTCCACCGTTATTTATTTATTTTATCCATTCCATTTATCCACGTTAACAAATAATTTGAGGTCTAAAGAACAACAAGGAAGCATATCCAAAGCTCAAGTGGACCACACCACAGGAAATTGTGTGATTGAACCTCTACCATTAAAAAATTCCATAGAAGTTTTGGATTAAGATGATGTTTGTGTTTTCTCTTTATTCATATATATTTGATATTATGAATAGGTTGGATCGCAAATAAATGTTATTATGGGCCCAAGGAAGGTATCAATGGTGGAAATCATTATTTCACATTGTTTGGTGTGGTATGGTCCACTTGAGTTTTGGATTTACTGAAAATTTGGGATCAACCCACACCATTCATCCATTTTTTGAGATCATTTCAGAGAATTATTCTAAAAATAAATCATTTCTAAAGATTAAATGGACCGCACCACAAATACCAGCATAAATGGGAACGGATTGGCTACTCCCCTGCCACCCGCCTGTTGGCTAGTATTCGGTGCTATATGGGCCCCGCCATGATGTATGTATTTCATCCATAATGTTTATCCATTTTTATCGATCATTTTAGGGCTTGATCAAAAAAACGATAGGGATATAAACCTATGGTGGACCACATCAGAGGAAACACAATATTGATTGGATATTCACCATTAAAATCTTCTTAAGGGCCACAGTACTATTTATTTTACATCCAATCTGTTGATTAGATCATAGAGGCCCTGATGAAGGGAAAAAACAAAGATCAGCTTGATCCAAAACTCTTATGGCCCCCAAAAGAGTTTCAAGGTAGACGTTCAATCCCCCACTACTTTTTTCAATGTGGTCCACTTGATGGTTAAATCTATCTTATTTTTTGTCTTAAGCCTTATGATGAGCTCGCCAGTTGGATGGACGGTTTGGATATAATACATACCTCATGATGGGACCCACGAAATTTGCTGACATCACCCAGCCCCCTCTCTCAAGGTGGCGGATTGGCTATAGGGAGATTACTACTGAAGTGATGTCACTAAGTTTTGTGGGCCCACCATGATGTATGTTTTGTATCCATGTCGTCCATCTATCTTGAGAGATCATTTTAGGGTAACATTCAAAGAATGGGTCACATCCAAAGCTCCAGTGGACCCCACCAGAGAAAACAGTGGGGAGAGTGACACCACCGTTAAAAACGGACACCGATTTCTAGCTAAAGCCGTTGTAGGAAGTCCCTACGCAAGGATGCTGTGTGGGGCCCACCACCATGTTTTTTGGAAATATAATCCGTTCATCCGTTTGTTGACCTCATTTTAGGAAAATCGACCAAAAACGAGGTGGATCCAAAACTAAAGTGGGCCACACGAGAGGGAAAATTGGGGAAAGAAATACCTACCATTGAAACTTTTTTGGGCTCCATCTTGATGTTTATATGCCATCTAAACCGTTTATAAGGTCATTAACATAGGGATGAAGTGAAAATACAAAAAATTTATCCTGGAAAAAAGCTTTTATAGTCATTAAAATGTTTCAACGGTTCTCACTGAATCCCTATTGTTTCCTCTCGTGTGGCCCACTCAAGTCTTGGATCCACCTAATTTTTTGTATAATGTCCTAAAATTATCTTAAAAAATGGATGAACGGAGTATATTTCCTAAAAACATGGTGGTGGGCCCCACCCAGCCTACTTGCAAAGGAACTTCATGCGAACGGCTTGCGCAGGAAATCCGCGTCCTCTAACGAGGCAACCCCTCTCTCATCCGCGTCTGTCTCCTCTCTGCGCCTCTCCCTCCATCGTTCCTCTATCTATGCCTCTCCCTCTCTCTCTACGCCTCTCCCTCTCAAAAAGGATGGATGGAGTAGATTTCACAAACATATCGGTGGGCCCACCCAGCATCCTTGCGCAGGAACTTCCTCCTCTCTCTCTCTCTCTCTCTCTCTCTCTCCCTAACCTTTCTTGTGCGTCTTTGATCCACGAACGCCCTACCCAAGCACGTCGTCGCTCTCTCTCTCTCTAAAGCTCGGTTGAAGACTATTTGTCGAACGTGAGGTATTTCTCTCTCTCTCTCTCAATCATGCCAATTAGGAATTTGGGGATTTAGTAATTTATATATTTTTTATTTGATGTGTACCCTGATTTAGGGATTTGTGGATTTTAGGGCTTACAGATTTGAATGTTGACCCCGAATTGGGGTTTTTCTGATTTTAGAAATTAGGGATTTGGGGATTTTAGGATTTTTGGGATCTGAGGATTTTTGGAATTGGGGATTTCACCTTCTGTGTTTTATTTATTTATTTCTCTTTCTTTATTGACATTTAGACGTCCCCAATCCATTGATCTCGACTGTTCATTAGGTCCAAGGCACATTTCATGGGGTTGCCATGTAAACATCATACCAATCTGAGCTAGATCTTTGGTTCTGTCAAGCATGATTCATATAGAATCTGTTCTAGTTTGGATCTGTATTCAAATCAGCATGATTTTTTAAAGGCTTAATTTTTTCATTCCTTGTGTTGTGGCTAAAGTTTTGGATTGGAATGATTTTTGAGGACTCATGGCGAAAATCTGGTGACTCGCCTGATGGAAAGGGTGGATCTGGCAGCATGTGTCAACCGAGTGTCAGGTATGTCCCTAAAAGATGTCCTTAGTTGCCTTTAAATTACATTCAACTTTATATATTCATGGGTCTAATGTAAGGCTATTCTGTGTATTGATGCCTTTAAATAACCTTCAGCTTTATCGGATAGTGACTTTTTCCATTAAAACGACTGTTATAATGAGTTTTGTGACATTTTTTGTAAACCTTGTTCAGAACCCAATAATTGTCCTAAAAGTTCTATTGTTTTTCGTCGTCTACTGAAGCCTTGTACAAGTTTAGAAACCATGAGATATGCTGATGAATTTTGTCCTAATAGGTATAAATTTCATTTGCATCCGATAAAAAAATTTGCTGGACACTAAGATGAGTTTTCGAGTTTTTGAACTGTGGGATTAATAGTTAACCAAAATGCAGGGATCTTGATAGCCATCAATCCATTTTGTATGAAAACGTTTCCTTACAGCTCAAAGTTGTAGTAACCACCACAGTTCTGAAATTCAATGACTTGGCCCAGAAACTCGCTGAGTCATCTTGGGGAGAGACAAAGACCTTTAACTCTGTTTTTACTATCTACTTAGCCATTTTAATTGCATACACCATTTTAAATATCTAACGCTACTTTCAAGTACTCTTTAATTTAATTATAGGTTCAAGCAAATTTTGCTCTTGCAAGAGCCAATAGGGCCCACCTATGATCAACAATGACAATTTGATATGAGGAATGCTCGGTAGGTTTGGAACATGTGCCAAAAGTATCCATGAATGGGTAATCACAACCAAACAAGTAAGGGCATACAAGATGGGCGGCAAGAGTAAAAATGGTTTTATGACTCATTTCCACATGTGGCTTGGCTTTATTTTCAAATCTCCTTGGCAATATGCGAGTAATTGTCATGCCCCAAACTCGAAAACCGGGCTCACAAAATTCTCGATCGCCGAATCCGGCGCCGACAGCCTCCTTAGAACCCCATTCTCGGCTCCTAGCGCCCATTCTCCAGGTTCCGATCCTGGGATACTACGAGGAGGATTTTCAACGTCAATTTGATTCGTGATAAGCATAACCAAAGGCATAACCCACAAACAATAACCAAAAACTCCATTACATTTCCACTATAATAAAAAACTTTACAAGTACAATGAGCATAAAGGAAAATACAATGATGAAGAACAAGAACTCCAAAATGATCTGCAAGGTGCTCCTGCCTCAGCGTTACTGCGCCCCAACGTCACCTGCATGCAACGGTCGTGCATAAGCTTATAGAAAGCTTAGAGGGTGAGGAAAGTGTGTGCGCAAGGTAGTAATATGATTATGTAATATCAGAGTAATGCGAAATATGCAGATGGATCCATAAATATCATGAGCCGTACCAAGGCTATGCGATTCAAGATGCAAGTCAAGCATACAATCCTCATCTAAGTCCACATGTCAATACAGCTCAACTATGGGATATCACTGGGGTCTAGTACACTCTAAACCAGATCACCGTCACATCGCATGCAATAAGGTAAGTGGAAGAGACCTCACTATTCGTCTGCCAATATCGGGCTCGACTCGTCGATAGCGGATCCATTCCTCGAGCTGGTTAGACTCAGCCTAACATTGCCCCCTACTCTCGGGCAGGTAAGGTCGCACCCCCTTCCAATCGACCACGACACAGTAGAGAGTGCAACCATCTGGTAATCGGCACTCAACGCTCATCTACCCACTCGGTCTAGACGTTGGAGCAACCTCTTGGTACCTTAAGGGTTTAAAGACTTTCACCCAGGGATATCTATAGCACCCCATGTAAAATAAAATTTTCGGTATCCAATCCTTTCAACCACGATGCATCTGTGGAGGTTACGGCCTCGATGTCACTAGGACGTATAGTAACCATATCACACAATGCGAAATGTATGAATCACACTATCCAATCATGCAGCAAATCCTGCGCGTATCGTACGCTCATGTAGGGTAACACCGCCTAATCGGGGTCCCATAAACGATCTGCCCGAAAGCATATGCTATGATCAGTCACTTCTCATATCAAGCATATATATGATGCGTATGATCATGAGTCATGTAACTATAGTAAACATGTTATAAAGTAATGCACTATCCTTACAAACCAGATGGGCCAAGACGGCCTATACACAACAAGTACGGGCCTAACAATGGGCCCTAAGGAGAGTCGTAATGTGGACATCCAACCAGCATTACACTCGCAATGTGGACGTCAAACCAACATTGCTCCCAAGGCACGACCATCATAAACATATAATCCGTGCTGGGATCACACATTGTAATGGACCTTAGGTACATGCCATTAGGCCTTGAATACATCAAATGGGCTATATCATATGGGCCTTTTATTCATCAAATGGGCCATATAAATGGGCCGAACCAATGGGACTTATGTGCATTGTAATGGGTCATAACCTGTGGGCCTTAGATTGCATCACAATGGTTCTCGACCCATGGGCCTTATATATATCAAATGGGCCACACCGACTAGGCCTTACATATCAAATGGGCCTAATCCCATGGGCCTTGGAATACATCAAAGTGGGTCCAGTCCCATGGGCCTTAAAATACATCCAATGGGCCTAATCCCATGGGCCTTGGATATATCAAATGGATCCAATCCCATGGGTCTTAAAATACATCAAAATGGGCCTTGTAACATGGGCCCTATACATAGATCAAAGTGGGCCTCAACCACGGGCCACAAATACATCGAATGGGCCTCACAACATGGGCCTTACATCTACATTAAAGTAGGCTCCAATGGACTACCACAAATACATTAAGATGTGCATCAAAACATGTCAAGGTGGGGTCCACTTGGACTATGGATCTGGATCATTCTAAGTCAAGCCGTAAAAATGATATTTCAAATGGTTAGACGGTTTAGATATAACACATGCGTTATGGTGGGTCATGAAACTATACTAAACGTGTTATAATAAAATGCATTATCTTACAATGCAGATGAGCCTGAACGGCCTAAATACGATAAACATGGTCCAGTAATGGGCCCTAAGTAGAGTCGTAATGTGGACATCCAACCATCATTACACTCGCAATGTGGACGTCAAACCAGCATTACTTCCCAGGCACAATCTTCTTAACGTCGCTACATAACCTGTATTGGGATTACACATTGCAATGGACCGTAGGTTCATCCCATTGGCCTTACACATGTATCAAATGGGCCATATCTTATGGGCCTTTTATTCATCAGATGGGCCATATAAATGGGCCAAACCAATGGGCCTTAAGTGCATTGCAATGGCGTAAACCCGTGGGCCTTGGATTGCACCAATTGGACCTAGTTACATGAATCTAATATGTATCAAATGGCCACACCAATTTGGACCCCAAATGTATATCAACTGGGCCTCAACCCAGAGGTCTTATATGAGTCGAATGGGCCTAAATCCCTAGGCCTTAATTAAATAAAATGAGCCCAATCTCATGGGTCTCAAATAAGTCCAGTGGGCCTAATCCCATGGGCCCTTTTTGTAATCAAATGGGTTTAATCCCATGGGTCTTGCAATATACCAAATGGGTTCACTTACAGGGGCTTCAAGAATGCAACAATGGGTCTAGTTACCTGGGCCTGGAAGTGCAACAAATGGGCCTAGTCCCATGGACTTGAGACATAAAAAGTGGGCCTAAACCCATAGACCTTTTTCAAAGCGAATGGGCCTAGTCCATAGGCTTTAAATAGTCCAAATGGGCCTAACCCATAGACCTTGCATGCCTAACAAAGTGGGCCTAAACCCCTAGGCCTTAAATGAATCGAATGGGCCTAGCCCGTAAGCTTTTCATACATCAAGTGGGCCTAACTCATAGGCCTGTTACACATCAAATGGGCCTAACCCATAGGTACGTGGCCCACCCAATCTACACTCATGCCTACGACGCCTTTACCAAGTGGATGGACGGTTTGGATTCATCACATGAACAAGGTGGGTCCCACTGTCCAGTGGACAGTGCGGATATCACACATACAATCTAAGGGCCCCACCGTCCGCTGGACGGTGGGAGTGCATATACCCAACAGTGGGTGCCACCGTCCACTGGACGGTGGACTTAAAGATACATGCATCAATCGTGGGTCCCATGTGGGGCCCACTCTGTAATGTTCATCTGCCATCCAACCCAATCATAAGGTCACTCAACCTGGATGAAGGGAAAACGTAAAATTTCAGCTTGATCCAACACTTCTGTGGGCCCCAAAGAGGTTTCTAATGGTAGGCATTCAGGTCCACTGTTTTCTATGGTGTGGGCTGCCAGAGCCTTGGATCGTCCTGAAATTCGAAGGGGGCCCACCTGAGATGGGGACCCACCCAATGGACGGCTTGGATAACATACAAACATCAAGGTGGGGCCCATGGCTGGAGCCGTGGGTCCCTGCTGCACGCCCGCTCGCCCGGGAGCTGCACGCTGCCGCGTGCAGCGTGCAGCGGCTGTCAGTGGCAAACGTACCACCCTCTCTCCCTTTCTTCAAAATTTCGTTTTTCTGCCAAACGTCATGTGTGGGGCCCGCTTCTTGAAAATCCATCCCATCCTTAGTGTTCTACAGCTCGCAACAGACAGAAAGAGTCCGGAGTTCGAATTTTTTTGAGGCCTAGACACACCAGAAAAATTTTCAATGGAAACCGTCCATGTTTCCCATGCTGTGGCCCACAAGATACTCGGATCAGTCCCATTCTTTGTCTTGACGGTTGAATCGAAGTGAGTAAGGGAATGGACGGCTCGGATCAAACATATACATCAAGGTGGGGCCTACACTAAGGGACCACCCAAACCCTTCCTTTTCTTTCCCTTTTCTTCCTTCCGTAAGACGTCCAGCGTCTGGACGGTTTTAAGGTTATTTATTATATATATTTTTTTTGAAAGTGAAGGGCCCTGATGAAGTGGGCTCCACTGATGGGTGGCATGGGAGTAACAGCCAAGGTGGGCCCCACTTGAATAAAATAAAATATATCAAGGGGGATCCATTCAAGTGGGCCACACCCTCCCATTGCAATAACATATAATAAAATAAAATAAAATAAAAGAGAGAGAGAGAGAGAGAGATGGAGAGTGGGACACGGCTTGTGATGGAGGGACCCCGTCATTATGGGCCCTCCCTTGCAATGAAACATACAATAAATGGATCCCTTGCACGTGGGACCGTTAAAATGTAAATCAACGGTGGAGATCCATTCTCCACCGATATGGACGGTCTAGATGACCCTTCTAAATGAAAATAAACATCATGATGGGGTCCATGGAGAATGGCCCCATCATGGACGATCATGATGATCCAAGTGGTCCATCGGCCACATTTTGGGGTCCCAAGTGAGATCCACACCATTGATCGGTGGGACTCACTTGGTCCACCATAAAAATAATAAAAACTACCCTATGGAAGCACCCACCGTCCGATCTTCTCGCTCCTAGGGGTTCCTTGGCACCTTGGCTTCAACTTCAACGGTTAGGATGAAGAATGGAGGGTTGAGATGGGAGATTTTGGGGTAGGAAGGTGGGCCACTTGGAGCTTAGGGATTTTGGAGAAATTCCATACGTATGGAACTCTTGGATTTCCTTTGTTGCTTTGGAATTTTGGAATGAGAAAGAGAGAAAGAGAGAGAGTGATGTAAAGGGAGAGAGAGAGAGTGATGGATGGATGGGTGAGTGATGGTGGTGTAAGAGAAACTTGACTTTTGTGGCTTTTGTGTAAGAGAAGTATGGGAAATGAAGACTTTTGTGGCTTTTTGTGTAAGAGAGGTATGGGTTTGGGAGACTTTTGTGGTTGCTTGGGAAAAGGGATGGAAGTGATGTGTACTTGACATGTGATGGGTTGATGGGTGATTGATTGATGGGATTGATGTGATTGATGTGACACATCGTTGAGATTCCCTTGGTTTTCGCAACGCGCGGCGTTTTCTCGCACCGAACGTTGGCCCATATCTCTTGATCCGGGTATCGCCTCGGCGCGCGAGTCGCGGTATCGGAACCGCGGCGACGGTGCGGTCGCTATGGTATTGGTCTCGGATTGAGTCGACTCGGGTTGTCGGTACAAGAATCCAGGTCGCGCGTCGATATTGTTTAAGGGTCGAAAGTTGCCGGAATTCGACCGGTACGACCGCGGAAGTGTACGGAAAGGTACGGACCAAGATACGGGTCTTACAGGCCCCACCGTCAGGTCGTACTTCACTGTCAGCCGTAGCCACTGGGGATCGCTGCCAAGACCTTAGTGTTTAAAACGAGGTATCTTTCGCCCAGTCTACCAGTTGAGCTAGGGTTTGGGTCCCATGTTGCAACAAGGTACCTCCACTCAGTCGGCCAGTGGGGCTATGGATCTGGGCGTGCACACTCACCAAGGAGGGCCCCACACTGACGTGGTCCCACCCTCCAAAACGGTGGACGGTTTGGATAAGGCACATACATCATAGTGTGGCCCATCCTTTGGATGGTGGATGGAAGTTGGTCCATGGACTCCACCGTCAGCACACCCTGCTAGTGCACCCACGGCAGTCCACACTTCACAGTTGCCACTCCCCACGTCAATGCACCCACTGACAGTTACACTTCACTGTTAGTTGCACCCTCCACTGGTGCATCTGCCTGGACCGACGGTGTGGGTGTACACCTCATCAAGGTGGGTCCCACATGGCCCAACCTATTTTAGATCCGGTTAATATTTGTGTTTCCCTTTCATCCGGGTAGCCCACTATTGGATGACCCATACCAAAAACCAAAAGTCAAGGTGGCCCACTATTTGGATGGTATAGATGAGATACATACATTAAGTGGGCCACAAGCCATCATACCCAAAGAAAAAGGGAGGAAGAGAGAAAGATCGGTGAGGATGGAGGGGCCCCGCCACTATGGGCCCCTCTTACATACAAATACACATGGGACAACCGAAATCGAAAATCAACGGTGGGGATCCTTTCCCCACCAATATGGACGGTCTAGATGACCTTTTTAATGCAAGAAAAACATCATGATGGGGTCCATGGAGAATGGCCCCATCATGGAATGATCATGATGATCAAAGTGGGCCATCGGCCATAACTTAGGGTCCCAAGTGAGATCCAAACCATTGATCGGTTGGCCTCACTTGGCCAATCTTAAAAACAAGAAAAACTAATATTATCAAGCACCCACCGTCCGATCTTCTTGCTCCTATGGGTTCCTTAGCACCTTAGCTTTGATTCCAATGGAGGAGATGAGAAATGGATGGCTAGGATGAGAGATCTTGGGATGGAGAGGTGGGCCACACTTGGAGTTTTGGAAAGAGAGGGAGAATTCTCATACGTATGGATTTTTCCTCTCTTGCTTGGAATGGGTTTGAAAATGAGAGAGAGGGACTTGTAAAGGAAGAGAGAGAGTGATGGATGATGGAGTGATGGATGTGGTGGTGATGGGTGTAAGAACTTTTTGACTTTGGTGGTCTTTTGTGTAAGAAAGGCATGGGAGGTGTAAGAGATTCTTAACTTTTGGGGTTGCTTGGGAATGGGTGAAAGGTGATGTGTACTTGACATGTATTTGACATGTGAAGTGATGAGATTGATTGATTGATGGAATTAATGTGACATCTCGTAGAGATTTTCTTCGGTTTCGTAACGCGCGGCATTTTCCTAGCACCGAAAGCTACCTACATCTCTTGACCAGGGTATCCCCTCGACGCACGAGTCGCGACATTGGAACCGCAACGATGGGGCGGTCGCTATGGTAATGGTCTTGAGTTGAGTCGACTCGGGTTGACAGCGTACGAATCAGGGTCGCACGCAAATATCAGTTAAGGGTCGAAGGTTTTTGAAATTTGACCGGTAAGACCGCGAAAGTCTATGGAACGGTACGGACTAAGATACGGGTCTTACAGCTCTCCCCTCCTTATAAAAATTTCATCCTCAAAATTTACACAATCATCGCAACTAGGCATAACTCACAAGGAATAAGAGACATAACATCATCATATAGAATCAGAGATAGCATACAAAATACATCACATGATCAACCATCAAAGAGATGAGGATAACGCTCTCGAATCTCGGCCTCACGCTCCCAAGAAGCCTCCTCTACATAATGCTGACCCCACTGAACCTTCACCAACGGAATGACCTTGGTTTTGAGGACCTGCTCCTTCCAATCAAGGATATGGACTGGTTGCTCAATGTAAGAAGCGTCCTCATGAATCTCTAGCGGCTGCCAATCAATAACGGAAACTATGTCTGACCCACACTTCCTCAACATGGAGACGTGGAAAAAGTTATGGACGCCAGACAACTGAGATGGCAAGGCAAACCGATAGGCCACAGTGCCAACGCGCCCACTGATCTCAAAAGGTCCTATGAATCTCGGGGCAAGCTTGCCCTTCGCTCTAAATCGAACTACGCCCTTCATGGGCGAGACCTTGAGATACACATGGTCCCCTACATCAAACTCCAAGGGACGACGCCGACGATCAGCAAAACTCTTCTGTCAGCTCTGAGCTGTGCGCATCCTCTGTCTGATGATATCAATAGCCTCTGACGTCTCCTGCACAAGCTCGGGACTTAGGAGACGATGCTCTCCAATCTCGGTCCAGCAACTCGATGATCTACAGGGTCTGCTATATAGTGCCTCAAAATGAGTCATGCTAATGGTCGCCTGATAGCTGTTGTTGTATGCAAACTCAGCCAATTGCAGATGCTCATCCCAGCTACCTCCGAAATTAATCGCGCAAGCCCGAAGCATATCCTCAAGGATCTGGTTGATCATCTCGGTCTGACCATCGGTTTGAGGATGGTACGCGGTGCTGAGATACAAATCAGTCCCCATCACTCGCTGGAAGCTCCCCCAAAACTAAGAAGTGAACCTCGAGTCTCGGTCAGAAACGATCGAGACTGGAACGCCATACAGTCTCACAATCTCTTTGATGAATAATCTCGCAAGCCGGTTGTCACGCCCCAAACTCGAAAACTGGGCTCACAAAATTTTCGATCGCCGAATCCGACGCCGACAGCCTCCGTAGAACCCCATTCTTGGCTCCTAGCTCCCATTCGCCAGGTTCCGATCCTGGGATGCTACGAGGAGGATTTTAAATGACAGTTTGATTCGTAATAAGCATAACCAAAGGCATAACCCACAAACAATAACTAAGCACTCCATTACATTTTCACTATGATTAAAAACTTTACAAGTACAATGAGCATAAGGGAAAATATAATGGTAAAGAATAAAAACTCCAAAACGCTCTGCAATGTGCTCCTGCCTCAGCACTGCTGCGAACCAACGTCACCTGCACGCAACGGTCGTGCATAAGCTTACAGAAAGCTTAGAGGGTGGTGGAAGTGTGTGCGCAAGGTAATAATATGAACATGCAATGTCAGAGTAAAGCGGAATATGCAGATGGATCTATAATATCATGAGCCGTACCAAGGCTTATGCGATACAAGATATGAATGGTATCGGCCATCCCAAGGCCATGCGATGTGCAATGCAACTCAAGCATACAGATCCTCATCTATGTCCACACATCCATACAGCTTAAAATATGGGATATCACCGAGGTCTAGTACACTCTAAACCAGATTGCAGCCACATCGCGCGCAATAAGGTAAGTGGAAGAGACTACACTATCCGTCTGCCAATATCGGGCGCGACTCGTCGATAGCGGACCCATTCCTTGAGCTGGTCAAACTCAGCCTAGCATTGCCCCCTACACTCAGGCGGGTAAGGCCGTACCCCCTTCCAACCGACCACGACACAGTGGAGAGCACAACCAACTGGTATTCGGCACTCAGCGCTCATCTACCCACTCGGTCTACACGTTGGAGTAATCTCTTTGTACCATAAGAGTTTAGGGACTTTCACCCAGGGATATCTATAGTACCTCATGTAGAACAAGATTTTCGGTATCCAATCCTGCCAACCACGATCTGTCTGTGGAGGCTACGGCCCCGATGTCGCTAGGGCGTACAATAACCATATCACACAAATGCGGAATGCATGAATCACGCTATCCAGTCATGCAACCAATCCTGCGCATACCGTGCGCTCATGTAGGGCAACACCGCCTAACCGGGAGCCCATAAACAACCTGTCCGAAGGCAAATGCTATGATCAGACAATTCTCACGTCAAGCATACATATGATGCGTATGATCATGAGTCATGAAACTGTACTAAACATGATATAATAAAATGAATTATCTTACAATGCAGATGGACCTGGACAGCCTATACACGATAAGTACGGCCCAGTAAAGGGCCCTATGGAGAGTCGTAATGTGGACATCCAACCAACATTACACTTGCAATGTGGACGTCAAACTAACATTGCTCCCAAGGCACGATCTTTGTAAACATCAGTACTTAGTCTATATTGGATTTACACATTGCAATGGACCGTAGGTTGCTCCCATTGGACCTTCCATATATATCAAATGGGCCATATCCTATGGGCCTTTTATTCATCAGATGGGCCACATAAAGGGGCCACGCCAATGGGTCTTATGTGCATTGCAATGGGTCAAAACCCGTGGGCCTTGGATTGCATCAAATGAGCTTAGTCTCATGAGTCTAATATATAACCAATGGACCACACCAATTGAGTCCCACATGTAGATCAAGTGGGCCTCAACCCATAGACCTAACATGAGTTCAATGGGCCTAAACCCCTAGGCCTTAATCAAATAAAATGAGCCTAACTCATGGGTCTCAAATAAATCCAGTGGGCCTAATCCCATGGACCCTTTTATAATCAAATGGGTTTAGTCCCATGGGCCTTACAATATAGCGAATGGCCTACTTCCATGGGCTTTAAAATTTCAACAAAAAGGGTCCAATTACATGGGCCTTGGAATACATCAAAAGGGCCTAGTCCTATGGACTTGGAACATATCCAGTGGGCCTATACCCATAGGCCTTATGTGTTTCAAGTGGGCCTAACCCATAGGCCTTTTTCAATCCAAATGGGCCTAACCCATAGGCCTTAAATAAAGCAAATGGGCCTAACCCATAGGCCTTTTTCAATCCAAATGGGCCTAGCCCATACATGAGTGGCCCAACCCAATCAGCCATTCATGCCTTAATAGGGCTCCACCAAGCGAATGGATGGTCTGGATGCATCACAAGCATCAAGGCAGGCTCCACTATCGCTGGACAGGGGGGCACACACATCAAGGAGGGCCCCACCGTCCGCTGGAGGGTGGAGGAAATACTACATCAAGGTGGGCGCCACCGTCCACTGGACGGTGGTCTTTAAAAAAATATATACATCATTGTGGGTCCCATGTGGGGCCCACTGTAATGTTTAAATACCATCCGACCCGTTCATAAGGTCGCTCGGACTTGGATGAAGGGACAGCATAAATTTCAGCTTGATCCAATACATCTGTGGGCCCCAAAAACTTTTCAATGGTAGAATTCAATCTACACTGTTTCACGTAGTGTGGGCCACCTAAGTGTTGGATCTGTCTCATTTTTGGAGGGGGGCCCACCACTGGGGTGGCCCACCTAATGAACGGGTGGGATAACAAATGAACATTATAGTGGGGCCCACACGTAGGGCCGTGGGCACCCTCCCCCACTTCCGTCCGCCCGCCTATACAAGGCTGCACGCCCCTACGTGCAGGCGTTGGCCGTTGTCAGAGGCAGAGGCTTTGTTGGCCGTTGTCAGAGGCAGAGGCAAAGCCTCTGCCAATGCATTTTACAAAAACGGAAAAAAACCGTTTTCTCAAGGTTTTTCGCACGTGGGGCCCGCTAAAATGAAATCTGCCCCAGCCATTGCGTTCAGTGGCTCGACGCCGTCCAAATGAGTCCAAAGTTTGAATTTTTTTGATGATAGAAAATGAATAAAATAAGAAAAAGGATGCTTGAATGGTAGTGGTACATTCCTTGATGCTATGGCCCACCAGGTCTTCCAATCAGTCCCAAACTTCTACCCAACGGTTAAAATATTGTAGGTAGGAGGATGGACGGCTTGGATTGTTCAAATACACCATGATGGGGCCTAAGCGAGTGGACCACCAAAGTCCTTTTCTTCTTTCCTTTGAAACGTCCAGCGTCCCAGACGCTGGACGGTTTAATATATATATATATATATATATATATATATATATATATTGAGTGGTGGACCCTGATGAAGTGGGCCACCAATGATGGGTGACATGGGTTTAACGTCTAAGGTGGGCCCCACTTGAATGAAAATTTGAACAACATAAATCTCAAGGTGGGATCCATTCAAGTGGGCCACACATTCATATTGCATAAAAAATAAAATAAAATAAAATAAGATAAAATAAAAGAAATAAAAGAGAGAGAGAGAGAGAGAGAGAGATAGAGAGTGGGACACGCCTTGTGATGGAGGGATCACGACATTATGGGCCCTCCCTTACAACGAATCATACATCAAGTGGGCCTTAAAGCATGAGGGACCATCAAACTTTAAATCAACGGTGGGGATCCTTTCCCCACCAATATGGATGGTCTAGATGACCTTTTTGTAATGGAATAAACATCATGATGGGGTTCATGGAGAATGGCCCCATCATGGAGTGATCATGATGATCCAAATGGGCCATCGGCCACATTTTACGGTCCCAAGCGAGATCCACACCATTGATCGGTGGGCCTCACTTGGCACATCATAAAAATAAGAAAAACTAGAATGATCTAACACCCACCGTCTGATCTTCTTGCTCCTAGGAGTTCCTTGGCACCTTAGCTTGGTTTTCAACGGTTAAGATGAGGAATGGAGGGTTGAGATGGGAGATCTTGGGATGAAGAGGTGGGCCACATTTGGAGTTTAGGAAGAGAGGGAGAATTCCATACGTATGGAGTCTTGGAACTCTTTTGTTGCTTGAAAATTTGAAGTGAGAAAGAAAGAAAGAGAGAGAGTGATGTAGAGAGAGATGGATGGATGGATGAATGATGGTTGTGTAAGAAAAGGCTTGACTTTTGAGGCTTTTGTGTAAGAGAGGTATGGGTGGTGTAAGAAAAGCTTGACTTTTGTGGCTTTTTGTGTAAGAGAGGTATGGTTTTGGGAAACTTTTGTGGTTGCTTGGAAAAATGGGATAAAGTGATGTGTACTTGACATGTGATGGCTTGATGAATTGATTGATTGATGTGATTGATGTGACACATCGTAGAGATTCCCTTGGATTTCACAACGCGCGGTGTTTTCTTGCACCGAACGTTGGCTCACATCTCTTGACCAGGGTATCGCCTCGGAGCGCGAGTCGCGGCATCGGAACCGTGGCGACGGTGCAGTCGCTATGGTATTGGTCTCGGGTTGAGTCGACTCGAGTTGTCGGCATATGAATCAGGGTCGCGCGTTGATATCGGTTAAGGGTCGAAGGTCACCGAAATTCGACTGGTAAGACCGCGGAAGTGTATGAAAAGGTATGGACCAAGATACGGGTCTTACACCGGTCCATAGACCAAGTCACACGCATCGCAAGAAAATGCGCCGACTTCGTCAGACGATCCACAACAACCTAAATGGCGTCATGATCCCGCTGATTCCTCGGCAATCCCATAATGAAATCAGTCGACACGTGCTCCCACTTCCACATCGGGACACTCAATGGCTGCAATAGACCAGGAAGTCTCTAATGATCAGCCTTGACACGCTGGCACGTGTCACACTCGGCCACAAAACTGGCGATCTGGCGCTTCATCCCCGCCCAAAAATACTGTCGCCTCATGTCACGGTACATCTTCGTCAAGCCAGGGTGGATAGAAAATCGCTATCGATGTGCCTCGGTCATAAGATCTCTGCGTAACTATGGAATATTCAGGACACATAATCGGCCTCTGAAGCGAAGTCCACCGTCTGCACCAATCTGTCAATCTGCCTGACTCTCAGATGTAGCCTCAACCATATAACTCTGCAATGACTCATCAGCCTGCTGAGCCTCGATCACCCTAGCGACAAGAAAGGGTGAATCGTCAGGCTCGATAACTGCACGATAGAAGACTGCAGGCCGAACTTAAAATCATACGCTGTGATATCCTCAAGCATCCACCACTCCTGAATCATCATATGCGTTACTAGGCCTCGTGGCTGACGGCTGAGGGCATCTACCACCACGTTCGCCTTACCTAAGTGGTACTAGAGGTCGAAATCATAGTCTTTCAGGAACTCCATCCAGCGCCTCTACCTCATATTCAACTCAGACTGCGAGAAGAGGTATTTCAAGCTCTTGTGATCAGAGAAGAGCTCGAACCTGACCCCATAAAGATAGTGCCTCCACACCTTCAGTGTGAAGAAAACTGCAGCCAGCTCCAAATCATGCGTAGGATAGTTCAGCTCATGGACCTTGAGCTGATGAGATGCAAAGGCCACTGGTCTCCCGTGTTGCATTAGGACAGCACCCAAACTAATATGCAAGGCATCAGTGAATACAATAAAACTGTCACTCCCAGAGGGAAGAGTGAGGATAGGAACGGACGTCAGACGGTCCTTCAACTCCATAAATGCTCGCTCGCAGGCGTCACTCTAAATAAACTCTATGCCCTTCCAAGTCAACATGGTCAGCGGGGCAGTAATACGAGAGAAGCCCTCAATGAAACACCGGTAATAGCCAGCCAAACCAAGGAAACTACGGATCTCTTTCGCAGTCGTGGGCTGGCCCCACTGATACACTGCCTCGACCTTCGAGGGGTCTACAGTGACACCCTCCCTCGTCACCATGTGATTGAGGAACTTCACCTCATCCTGCCAGAACTCGCACTTCTCCAGCTTCGCATACAGTTGGTGTGCGCGGAGGGTCTGCAAAGTAATCTCCAAATGTTGCTCGTGCTCCTCACGGGTCCTCGAATAGATCAGGATGTAGTCGATGAAGACTATAACAAACTGATCGAGATAAGGGCGGAAGACCTCGTTCATCAGCTGCATGAAGACCGCAAGTGCATTGGTCAGTCCAAAGGACATGACCTGGAACTCAAAATGACCGTAACGCATCCTAAATGCTATCTTTGGAATGTCCACATCTCGGACCTAAATCTGATGATAATCGGAACGCAGGTCGATCTTCGAAAAGAACTGTGCACCCTTCAGCTGATCGAACAAATCATCAATCATAGGGAGCGGGTATCTGTTCTTGATCGTGACTTTATTGAGCTTGCGGTAGTCAACGCAGAGCCTCAACGAGCCATCCTTCTTCACGAAGAGTACCGGCACTCCTCACGGCGAGCTGCTCGGACGGATAAAACCCAACTCACACAACTCGTCCAACTACTTCTGCAGTTTCCGTAACTTCAATGGTACCATGCAATACGAGGCCTTTGAAATAGGCGTGGTACCAGGCACGAGATCAATCTGAAACTCGGTGAGTCGACGAGGCGATAATCTCATAATCTCCTGAAACACATCTGGAAAATCACAAACCACGGGCAAATGGTCGATGCTCACAGCTATAGGCTCCTCTATGGCACATGACATCAAACAAGACAACTGCTCTCCTCTGGGCTCAGCAACGAACTGAAACTACGGCACGCCGGGTATACAAAACATGACTGTCCTCGCAGCGCAGTCCAATATGACATAGTACTCGTCAAGCCAATCCATGCCCAGGATGACATCAAACTCGGACATCTGCAATGCAAACAGATCGGCAAGCAAAAAGGTATCCCCAACTAAAACGGGGTAAGACGAGCAAAATCTGCGCAACACTACAGTCTTCCCCAAGAGAGTCGATACTGATATACTCTCACAAGAAGACTCCAACGGTAAGCCAGTCGATCGGCAGAAGCTCTCGGCCACAAAAGAATGCGATGCACCGGAATCAAACAATACACGTGTGATGCATGCAGAAACTGAAAGTATATCCTGAACGACTCCTCCAGATGACTGCGGATCCTGCTGAGCCACATAGAACCTAGCCTGAGCCGGCTGGGGAGGTGTTTGTCCCCTCTGCGTGTGCTGCTGCTGCTGATGAGGTCGCTGAGGTGGTCAAAACTGCTGCCTCTGCTTCTGCGGTCTCGGAGGCTGATGCTGATGCTGCTGCTGAGGTGGTCTCGGTGGTGGGGGCTGCTGTCGCTGCTGCTATGGGGGTCTCTGCTACGGCTGTGGTGAAGGCTGTTGTGGGGCCCTCTACTGTTGTGGACCTCTCTGCTGCTGCTAGGGGCTGGGACACTCCCATGAATGGTGTCCCATTATAAAGCACCTAAAACAAGTATCGGTGAATTGCCTCGAAGGTGGTGCTGGAGGTGCTGCTGGTGCTTGAAAGGATGGGAGACCTGTACGCCTCTGCTGCTGTGGTCGATGCTACTGAGAGTCCCTGGAAGGAGCCTGCCTCTTCTAGTCTCTCCTCTGACCATGATCAGACTGAGAACCGGCCCCACTCAGCCTCAAAGATCTGGGCCTTCCGCACCACTTCCTCAAAATTCGAAAGCTCATGCCCAATAACACGGCTGCAAAGACCGTAACGTAAGCCGTCCTCGAAGCGACGGGCTCTCTGCTCCTCATCATCAACTAGATATGGTGCAAACCTAAACAGTGCTACAAAACGAGCTACATACTGAGCCACTGTCATATCACCCTGCACCAGGGCCTCAAACTCCAACGCTCGCTGTCGTCGGATGTGATCAGGGAAGTACTGTCAGTCAAACCGATCCATAAAATCCTCCCATGTCCATACAAAGTCGGCACCTGCTGCTTATAAAACTGATGCCTACCAGTGCTCAGCCTCACCATGGAGATGAAATATGGCTAATCGAACTCGCCGCTCGGTCGTACATACCATCGTCTCGAATATCTTCTCCACATCAGCACGCCATCTCTCAGCTACGGTAGGGTCTGGCTCACCGTGGAAACGCGGGGGATCGAGCCGTCAAAACTCTCGAAGGAGGGCACTCGCATGATCCTGCTCTGCCTGTGCCGGTGAAACAACTGGCTGCCTGCCTTGCCCCTGAAGTGCAGCTGTCACAGCCAATAACATCTGCTGCAACTGTTAGGCACTCACGGATATGGTCGGGTCCGCATCGGCCTCTGGTGGAGGAGCAACATACTCAAGATGGATAGTAGGAATCTCTGGTGGTGGAACGGGCATCGTAGGTGGTAATGTGGGAGCCGCAGGTGGTGGAGCGGGATCCTCAGGTGGTGGTGTGGGAGTCGATCGGGTCATTCTTCCTCGCGCCATATCCTACAGGAAAGAGCAAAGGCGCCTATCAACTTGAAAGCTCTCAAAGGCACGCACATTAAGGGCCTATAACGGAAGGTCGCTAAGCTATCCGAACTTCGGGATTAAGTCATTCTACACTCATAGTAAATATGTAATGTTGCTCTCGGTTATTCTCAAGTTATGCTCTGATACCAACTTCTGTCACGCCCCAAACTCGAAAATCAGGCTCACAAAATTCTCGATTGCCGAATCCGGCGCCGACAGCTTCCATAGAACCTCATTCTCGGCTCCTAGCGCCCATTCGCCAGGTTCCGATCCTGGGATGCTATGAGGAGAATTTTCAACATCAGTTTGATTCGTGATAAGCATAACCAAAGGCATAACCCATAAACAACAACCAAAAACTCCATTATATTTTCACTATGATCAAAAACTTTTCAAGTACAATGAGCATAAAGGAAAATACAATAATGAAGAACAAGAACTCTAAAATGATCTGCAAGGTGCTCCTGCCTCAGCGCTGCTACCCCCAACGTTACCTACACGCAACGGTCGTGCATAAGCTTATAGAAAGCTTAGAGGGTGGTGAAAGTGTATGCGCAAGGTAGTAATATGATTATGAAATATCAGAGTAATGCAGAATATACAGATGGATCCATAAATATCATGAGCCGTACCAAGGCTATGCGATGCAAGATGCAAGTCAAGCATATAATCCTCATCTAAGTCCACATGTCAATACAGCTCAACTCTTGGATATCACCGGGGTCTAGTACACTCTAAACCAGATCGCCGCCACATCGCTCGTAATAAGGTAAGTGGAAGAGACCTCACTATCCGTCTGCCAATATCGGGCTCGACTCATCGATAGCGGACCCATTCCTCAAGCTGGTTAGACTCAGCCTAGCATTGCCCCCTACTCTCGGTGGGTAAGGCCGCACCCCCTTCCAACCGACCACGACACAGTGGAGAGCGCAACCATCTGGTAATCGACACTCAACGCTCATCTACCCACTCGATTTAGATGTTACAGGAACCTCTTGGTACCATAAGGGTTTAGAGACTTTCACTTAGGGATATTTATAGCACCTCATGTACAATAAAATTTTCGATATCCAATCCTGTCAACCACGATGCATCTGTGGAGGCTATGACCTCGATGTCGCTAGGGCGTACAGTAACCATATCACACAATGCGAAATGTATGAATCACACTATCCAATCATGCAGCAAATCCTGCACATATCGTATGCTCATGTAGGGTAACACCGCCTAATCGGGGTCCCATAAACGATCTGCCCGAAAGCATATGCTATGATCAGTCACTTCTCATATCAAGCATACATATGATGCGTATGATCATGAGTCATGGAACTATAGTAAACATGTTATAAAGTAATGCACTATCCTTACAAAACAGATGGGCCAAGACGGCCTATACACAACAAGTACGAGCCTAACAATGGGCCCTAAGGAGAGTCGTAATGTGGACATCCAACCAGCATTACACTCGCAATGTAGACGTCAAACCAACATTGCTCCCAAGGCACGACCATCATAAACATATAATCCGTGCTGGGATCACACATTGTAATGGACCTTAGGTACATGCCATTAGGCCTTGAATACATCAAATGGGCTATATCATATGAGCCTTTTATTCATCAAATGGGCCATATAAATGGGCCGAACCAATGGGACTTATGTGCATTGTAATGGGTCATAACCTGTGGGCCTTAGATTGCATCACAATGGTTCTCGACCCATGGGCCTTATATATATCAAATGGGCCACACCAACTAGGCCTTACATATCAAATGGGCCTAATCCCATGGGCCTTGGAATACATCAAAGTGGGTCCAGTCCTATGGGCCTTAAAATACATCCAATGGGCCTAATCCCATGGGCCTTGGATATATCAAATGGATCCAATCCCATGGGTCTTAAAATACATTAAAATGGGCCTTGTAACATGGGCCCTATACATAGATCAAAGTGGGCCTCAACCACGGGCCACGAATACATCGAATGGGCCTCATAACATGGGCCTTACATCTACATTAAAGTGGGCTCCAATGGACTATCACAAATACATTAAGATGTGCATCAAAACATGCCAAGGTGGGTCCACTTGGACTATGGATCTGGCTCATTCTAAGTCAAGCCATAAAAATGATATTTCAAATGGTTAGACGGTTTAGATATAACACATGCGTTATGGTGGGCCCCATAGATAGACGGTATGGAGGGGATCAGTCCATTCATGCTTCATGACTAGACCAACTAATATACAGTGAGAATTGGCTATTGAAGCATCAAAACATATGTTGTATATCCCGCAAGGAAGCTCATATGGTAAAGGAAGCAGTGAGATTAGAAATAGCAATCATTAGCATTTTCCCCATAGCTAAATTCTCATGCATGAGGTATAAGATGAAATTTTTGAGAGGTATGTACTTTGTATATAAAAAGGGTGCACCCACAAGTACAGTTTGTTTGTAGCGAAAATTGCTCATTTGAACATTGAATTTTTCCTTGCTAGTTACACTGTTTGTCGAAGATCCTGAAATTTGATATGGGTTACAGGTATTTGGCTATCCCTAGAAGCTCTTCTGTAACTAGCCTGTCATTTGTTAATTCCATTTCTAATGCAGGTCAGCCTAAGCGACATCTTCTTACAACTGGATGGAGTGTGTTTGTAAGTGCAAAGAGGCTTATTGCAAGTGATTTGGTCCTTTTCATCTGGTATGCTGATTCAGAATCCTCAAGCCACCTATGTGATGCACGTAGCATTTCAATCTGTCATGTCATATATAGTTTGTATCTGACTTTGAAATATATTGCTTTCGTCATCATGAAAGAAAAGAATCAGTTACTCCTGGGAATCCGGTGTGCTGATTGGCTACAAAAAGTCATGTCTGTTTTATCAAGTGATAGCATGCACATAGGGCTCCTTGCTGCAGCAGCTCATGCAGCCGCCATAAATAGTCGTTTCACTATTTTTTAGTGAGAACCTGATCCACAACCTGCTCTAATCAATATTCTAACCCAAGTGAGACTGAACAAAAAATTGTTTTCTAGATATTGCAGCTTGCTAAATAGTTCTCTTATATATGGAGATCACCAAAGTATATGATCTGGATGTTGTTTATGACAGTCCTAATGATGTGCCTAAAGATGTAATGTGAAAAGCTTTTTATTCTTAACATAATCTCTTTCTTGTCCTCTTTTATAGAGTTGTGAATTTTGTATCAATGTTTTATATAAATCTCTCTTTATGAATCTATTTATCTACCTGTCTCTCTGTATCTATCTACTAATTTATTTTGAACTGCTTTCCTTTTATAGTGATTCTAGATTCAATAGCATTCACGGTGAAATCTATCTACTATTTAATATTACCAGTTCTTGTGACATTATTTTCAGCAACATTTTAGTAATCCACTATAAATATTTTTAAACATTATTTTCAGCAACATTTTGGTGTGCAAGTAGTCACAAAGTGTGAAGGTAAGCAGGAACTGATTTGAGCATGGGAATGGAGAAGCTTCAGCTTCGGCTAGAATAGTGTACTGAGCTGATATGTCCAGTCCATCCAAGCAGGAGTTATGCCTTGGTGATCCAAACTGTTGATCTAAAAATCTTTCAGGTTCAAATATCCTACCTATCCAACCTCTGCGCTTTCTCCTGTTTTTATGTGTCTACCAAATAAAGGCTAACGTTTTTTTTTTTTTTTTTTTAATCTTTTTTCCTTTTCTTTTCCTTATGGACATGGTGAATTGTTGTATGTGAAAAACATCTTACGGTTGTAAGCAAAGCCTATTTAACTTGAATTGCAAATGTTCAGCTTAATCAAGAAGAAATACTAATTGGGTTTTATGCTTTTTCATAGTTATAACTATAATTCAATTTGATAGTGCATCCAAACACACTCTAAGCTGGTTGTATGCAGCCTTTTTGGAGTTATTGCCGTACATGCTTATATCAAAGGTTGGATTTTGAGTCACAAAACCGTTTACTGGAATTGGCTAGAGAAAGAGGTAACGCACCTGAAAGCTGCTTTAGTCCTAATTTTGTCTGTATGCCAATGTCATCTCTTCCCTTTTTTCCAGTCTTCTAATCCATTAGGACTGGATTCTTATATTTAGTTAGTCATGTGCAGGTTGTTTACATATTGGATCAACTCATGCACAGGTTTGTTTACAATCTAGATTGTCCAGCTCAGCAGCAAACTTCCTAAAGGTCAAAATTCTGGCACCTGTTTGCTAATTATGTTGTGCATGAATCAATGGGAGGATCCTTATAAATTGTTCATATTCCAGGAAGCTTACAAGGCTGCAATGCATTATCTATACCATGATCCTTGGTAATTTGTTATTATTTCTGGTCCACAAATTGTACTATTCATGTTTATGTTTCTCATTTAGATTTTCAAGTTGCAATTTGTTTGAATGCTATGGCCAGACAGGCCAGGTAGTATTTTAATTCAAACTCACTGAGACATTTGGTGATGCTTTAAAAACTCAGTCCCCGATGTTCAAAAGGAGACATCCAGCGGAGGGCTAACCATGGCAGCCCACCTCAGTGACTCTCAGGTATGAGTTCTCATTCCACATGTCTCTGTTGCTTTAGTACATTTGTAAACATGTGCCTATGGTAGTTTTTTTCATTTTTTATTCTTAAAAGGAAGGTGAAATCATTTCACCTGAATTTATTTAGGTGAAACTGGAATATACAGCCATTCCACCTGAATTCCACCTAAATTTTAAAAGCAGCTTGCCTTTTGCTTTTAAGTTACCCACCTTCGTTTAATTCCAATACTCTCCCTACTTTTAAGCACAACGGATGGCTTCATCACTAAACACACACACACACACTTGAACCCATGACCTCAGTGTTGATAGGCACTCTTTATCTACCAATGAACCATGGGTTGGATCCCTGGGTATCTAAAACTAAATTACACTATCGATATCGTCGGGTCTAACGAGATTAATGGACAATTGAGATGAAAATACCGAGCAGTCCAATTTCAACAAACAAACGGTTATAAATCAGTGCTTTCGGTCATTAAATCAACCTTATTTAGAAGATAATTTCAATTATTTTGTTTCATGCCCAATTTTGAGTTTGTGTTATTTAAAATGATGGCTGTTTCTTTTTTCTTTAAAATTTGGACAGGAATTGTCTAGTGATGTTGCAACTTTTGGAGCTGGGGCTATTCAGGTGACAATCACAACTCTTTTGCCACATCTGAAAAATTCTTTTCTCCACTCATGAATGTTCTTATTCCGTGCATGTTACTGATGTCTAGTCATAATCATGCAAGGTGATACATATTTTTGTTTAGGTCGTTGAGGCATATTTTTGTTTAGGTTGTTGTCATTGTAATTACTACTTGGTGGACAAAGCTACGTATACTTCTTATTGTGAGTTTTTGGAAGGATGGTTGATTCTACTTCCTGTTGGAGTTATCTGTTCAACTTTAAAAACTGACAACCAATCCTGGTTGTTACAGGTCTCCTCTTCTGGAATGACACTCTCTTTGTTGCAGTTGCATTTTACTTAAGAGGTTAGTTTGACAAACCATTCCTTCCAAAAAAATTAGTGCATGGTTGTTAATGGCATGTATAGTGATATCCAATCTGTGCTCCTAATTGATTAAGTCAGGAGGAAAGATGACTTCTCCAAATGTTCTGGTAGAATAATGAGCTCATCTTAATTAAGTAGGCATGTCTGCAAATTCTATACATCTCCCTTAGAGGCAAACTTGTAATTGTCACTTTACTTTTGACAGTCTTGTCTTTAGTTATGTATTTTCTCATTTTATTCTTGGGTAATTGTTTGTATTCGGGAGAACACCTCACTTCTTGTTGTTGCAAGCATGATTTTTCCACCATCACCTTCTCTCAACTGGAAGCATCTATGCTATGGGCTCTTGGATCCTTGAAATGTCATTGAAAAAAAAATCAAATATTTGTAGAGAAATTCATAACCCCACAGAAGGGTACTTTTCATAGGAAGGTCCTTATGTAGTAGTGGAACTTAGATTTTTTTATGATTTTTGGTTTTGACTACGTGCTGTATAGAGAAAAAGTCTTCATTTGAAGACATGAAGGGAGCTTCTGTTGGTACTAAATCCGATCCACGCATCCAAAGGTAAGCCTTCATCCTATCTTTTTTTCTTTCTTTTCTCTTTTGTTCTTTTACCCACAAATTTGTCAAGTAACTCTTCATTATTTAGTATTCTTTTAATTTTTTTTTTATTATATATTTTAAATTTCCCAGATTCTCAAAACCATATAGCATATAGTGGACACTTAATCCCTGATGCTTCCTTAACCTGCCAAGTTGACTTTTAGTTAGTTTATTTATTTATTTATTTATTTTTAAATCTATAAATTAAAAATAGTGCTGTGAACCACTATCTATCACTGATTTTTTGATTTATTAAATGGGCAGAACTAAGCACATGCTGCATGAGATAGAAAAGTCCCAAACTGAGTTGTGGGTGAGATTGGTTTCTTACAAACCCAATGTTAATTCGGGTGAGCTTCAAACACTATCCATTAGTTACTACAATTTGATCTTCACATGGAAATCGCTCTATCCACTTCTTCAGTTACTGGTAAGTTGAATTAGGGAACGTTTGTAATCTTTTGTGCATAGTAGTGGAAGAAGAATGGGTTGGACCTAATGGATGGTCCAAGTAAGTGACATGCTCATGAGGCCAAATGTTAACGTGTATGGGAAGGTTTCTATACACTTCACTCACTAAATCATTTCTCTTTAGGAAATTATGAAAGAGGAATATGGCATGTAAAGACCAAGGTATTAAAAAGTAGTTATGTAATGGCCGCTACATTGTTACATAAAACCCTTTATTTTAGACGGTTGCTCTGCTCTCTTTATTTAACTGTTTTGGTTTCTACTTGAAAAGCAAGCTACTTTTATTCTTGTCATGAATGATTTGTTTGGATGCACACAGTTGTACTATCTTGTTGTACATTGTTAATCCAAAATCTTAAATCTTTCTATTTGTAGTACATGGCAGATAACAACAACCCATGGCATGGATTTGATGAGTGGTCACTCAAGATAAAAACCAATGCTCCTGAATGAAGTTCTGAAATTGTTGTTGGTTTTTCTTCAGTTATTCTTAAAAGTTATATTGGTTGTTTTCAAAAGATAAGCAACAAGGCCCTTAGTATTCAAATAAAATCTTATTAGTTGTTGCATGGTTTCTTTCACAAGTTTTGGTATATTGCCTCAAGAAGTTGCTACTCCCACACCTGCATGAAACCTTTCCCATCCACATGCAGGCGCACATGCCAATGTGGCACACATGTACAAGATATGAGATTTCCATTAGGTATGCGACGTAGTTTAGATATTCTGGCCAAAATATGGCCATTTCACTCAGATGAGCAACCATTGACAAAAGAAATGCTTGGCTAAAACAATTTTTTATTTATTTTTTATTTTTTATTTTTTTTCTAGCCATCCATTTGTTTTGTACACTTTGGCTGACCTGAGTGGAACAACCTAGTTTTGATCTAAACAAGTGCAGCCCACCTGATGGACAGCTTGGATCTTGCACAAGTGTGCCATATTGGCACGTATTCTTTCATGTGGACGGGCAGCAGTTCACTTGTGTGTGGGCTCAGCAAACCTGTTGTCTCAGTTCTCAGTCTCCTTTAGTAGTTAGTCTTATAAAATACCAAATTTCTTCTCATTTTCAGGATGAAGTGAACAAGCTTATCAGTTCAACCGTGGGTGAAAGGGAGAGAGATATAATACGCCTTTTCTATAGCCTGGATAAAGAATCCCATACATGAGAAGACATTAGTAGACAGTAAGTAGCTGAAGTTTTTGTCTCATTTTCTTTTTTCATTTTTTAATGAAAAATGACAGAGTGATGCTTATCAAGCCACGAGCTGCTACAACCTCCTATGCTATGATGTGCAAAATTGTAATAATTGGATTAACACTTTCACTTGGGTTGAGTTGTTTAGTTATTAATGGATGGGTGGAATTTTGGTGTTGGGTGTTTTGAGCATATGGGCTTGGGTTTTGCTATTAAGTTTTTTACGTGTTTGGATGCTCAGTTCAATTGCATATCAATTTATTAGGATTGTTGTGTAATTTGGAGTTGTCTTCCAAAGTGAGGGGAAGTTGGGCTAGCCCCAAATTCATTTAGGACTTGTTTGCTTGGATGGGCTCGATGAAAATGGATAGGATAGGCCATCCATTTTGTTTCTAGCTTTGATGAAAGGCAGCAGATTGGAAATGGGTGCATTTTTAATGTTTACTTGCTTTCAAATAGAACATTTTGATAGACCAAACACCTGATTCTTTAATGATGAGTTCAATCACCACTTCTTTCAATCTAATGTTTATGTATCCTCATAGATGTAGAGCTGAAGGCGAGTAGTGACCTCACCAAGGATGTAGAGCTAAGGGCGTGTTCTTAGCCATTGGTTAGAGTGAGAGGCTACAGGGGCTATTGATGTCTATTGGTTGAAATTTAAGTTTATTCAGGTAAGCATGATTTTCAAGCATGGATTTTCTCAGACTTTTCTATTTCTATGATAAGAGTACTCATTTATACATAAATGTGGCAATGCTTATTAGTTGGAATGGGTTTTATATGTGGCCATGGGCATCTGCTTAATATAGTTGGTGTGGGCATTTCATTAGCATGGTTAAAAAGTGAGCTTTAGACGGACTACGTTGGATGTGTATTTGGCATGGTCACTTTTATATGTTGTGTTTTTTTTTTTTCTTTTCACATGTATTTCCTATATGGTTTGTGTATTTGGATGGTATCCTCATTGTTGCATTTTTGATGTTTGCTTTGGTAGTTAGAATGCTGAAGTTTAAAGAATTAGAAGAGGCTTCTATTGTGGTTCTCAGATGTTGAAGAGCATCAAAGCATGCCTGCCCTATCGCCGACTGGTCTCATCTTCTGTTTTATGGCTGTGATTTGCTGAGGAAATGTTGCAGCTACTTTCAGTCCCAACTGATGTACGGTTTTGCCTATGACATTCATGTGCATTTGTAGTCTGAAAACATTGAATAGACCATTAATTGTTTTATTGGTATTGTGCTGATTATTGTCTTGATTATTGTTAAATGGGTGAAACATGCACACACATGTTTAATCAGTTGATTGATTATGATTGTGTGAATTATTTTTTGAATGACTATCAGGTGTAAGATTCAAAAAAAAAATACAAACCTGAATTTTTTTGAATTCACAGATAGTTTAGCGACAGACTAAATCCTTCGCTAATTTCAAAAGACCTGGACAAGAGATTTGGAGTCCGTCGCTGTCCTCATATTAGCGACGGATTTTATCCGTCGCCAATATTTTAAATGATAAATAATTCGGGCTTTTTTTCAAATTTCAGCAACGGATTTTTATTTTTTACGACGGATATTATCCATTGGTAGCTGCGACAGACCTTATCCGTCGTAGATTGAACGACGGATTTTATCCGTTGGTAAGAAAAAATGACCCACTAAACTGCGACGGACCAAATGACGGATTTGGTTTTACGACGAATTTGGTTTAGTGGGTCATTTTTCCTTATCGTTTATTTGGTTTTACGACGGATTTGGTCCATCGCAAATCTGTGATTTTGGTGTAGTGAAGGCACCAGAAGAAGGTTTAAGATTGCCCCATCATTGAAATTTTGATGCATGGACCATTCATGGTGATGCCTATCAAATCAATGGTCTGGACTGAACTGTGGGGCTCACTTGCATAAAATGAGGACCCAGGCATAGAATTCCATGCTACTCATTTGGCTGCAAAATATGTTCCTAGGACCTTTTGTCTTATAAAAGAATGGTTAGCGATTACGTGGTTAGGATCATCCAATCAATGACATTTCTCTGTTTGTCGCCAATCCACAATGTGACCCAAAGTATGACAGTCTAGATGATGGATTGTTATGCCAAATTATATAAAAAAAAAAATTTAACTCAGACACAACTCCTATAGAAACTTGAAATGCTCATCAGTGTGGAAAGTGTACTCTTCATTAAGGGGTTGGTTTAGTGTTTTTTGAAAGACTTGAAACAGATAGTGGCTAAAGTCAATGGATGGGAAATTGCTGAATGCAGGCACAATGGGGACTTCTTAATAGTTGGTTGCAACTAGCAGTAATTTACTAATGATAAGCACTTGAAGGAGCATGACAAATTTGAATGTACTATGAACCATTGTATAACATCAAAGCGAATACTTCTTTTTCTATTTTTGTTAGCAACAATATTACACTTTTTCCATTGTAATACAGTCCCTTAACAGTCTAGAATACTAGTTTTTCGGAACCACCTGCACAAACGATGGGCTCAATGATACTATTAAGTGATTGGTAGACTGTTAAAGTTATGATAACGATGCTTATCTGTACAATTTTCACCCATTTGTACTAATACTAATTACTGTTTCTTTCTTATCTTTGATATATTGTTGCAAATAGATACTTTTAAGAAACCTTTTAGGTGTGGAAGACAAATCCTTTTGATGGAATTGTTCGTCTTTGAACAGTACACTCAACAGATTGATCCATTTTGATCAAGACAACCATCTCTCAGATGAAAACAATGGAGTTCTTGAAGCAGTCCAGATAACAGCCAACAAAAATCTTCATGGCGGGGCCCATTTTTTAAATAGTGGTTCATGTGTCGATCACAGCTGGCCCAGTTCACCCTTGTGGTAAAACATGCTGGGGTTGGTTTTTCACTTGTTCGGGTAGCTGTAACACCATTATCACATGTAAACAATGTCTTGGGCACTACGTGGCTATCATGAATGATATTAATGGGAAGGGGGAGTGCTCTTGATCCATGTATAAGTTGTAACCTGGTTTTGAGGTTAGAAGGTTTGGTCTTCAGCAAGGTGCTAGAGCTGGGCATCGGACCGAGTCGGACCAGATTCGGTCCAACTCGATTCGGTCCGAAATCTGTGGCCGGATCTGAACTCGATTGGATCTGGCACAGAGTTCGGGACATCTAACCCGAACCAATCCGTTGCATGATTGGCCTTACCCAAACCGAGTTCAACTTGGTCAGGGAAATCGAGTCAAATCAGATTGGGTACGAAACAATTTTTTTAACAATGAAAATCATTATCCTCGCTGCTATTTTTGGTGTGGTCCATTTGAGCTTTAGATATGATTCATTTTTTTTTCCAAATGCTTTAAAATGATCACGAAAAATTGATAAAGGGTATGGATATAATAAATACATCATTGTGGGGCTGTAACACTCCGGATTTTGGCTAATCTGAGATTTGACGTTCTTAGGCAATGGGTCAATTAAAACACCTGGAAAATTGCTTAGAAACCAATTCCATAGCCAAAGAAACCACTTAGAATCAATTCCTTTAGAAAATATGACTAAGTTAGCTAGTGCAACGTTAGAATAGCTGAGAAATGGTCCCTAATCACTTTAAATACGTTCTACAAGGCCCAAAGCGAGTGGAACCAAGGGTGCTATAATGCTCTAAAGCCTCGGATCAAACTCTAAGCCGGTTTGTTCTCGGGACCTCCTTGAAACTTTGTATTGGATCTAGACCGCGCGTCGTAAGTCAGATGCCTACCATCTTAGACCGTTATGACCACTTAGCTGGGCTTGGCAATCGTTTCGAATATCAAGTCCAACTGACGATCACAGGCTATTTCATTGAGCCCGGACCGAAGAGAGTGTGAATAGGGACATAGTTGGAATTTCAAATTCAAATCTGGCACACAAATTTGACGCATCAGTATTAAGCATTCTGACCGTCAGAATACAGCCAAATTACACCCTTGGATCAGGAAAAATTTCTATTACATATCACGAGACTTATAGGCCTGATCTTGGTGCGGTGACCGTTAAACTGAAACTGGGCCGCCACGTGCGATCTGGGAACCCTACCGGCCTGAAAACTGGATGTGTGCTAGATCCAGTATGCATGAGCTTAAGTCCGACCGCATTTGGCCAGGGGACCTTCAGAAATGCCCTTTTGGACCGAAACGGCCCCGATTTGGTTAGGCACCAAGTAAACATTGTTCCCAAGCCTATTTTGGGCATGTTGTAGGCTATAAAAGGGGTTGAAACCCTCACTCCTCTCTTCCATCCGAATTTGAGAGAAACCCTAGCTTGGGAGAGAGAAAAAGGTGGGAGATTGTGGGAGTGTGGGAGAGTTCTTCCTGCCACTTGTACTACGCGTTGCACGTGCTTAAGCAACACACCTCTACCGCTTTCCCGGCGATTCCACCGCGATCCTAGGTAGTAAAAACCCTAAATAGTTGTTGATTTGAGTTTGCCTTGTTTCCATAGCGATGTAGCTTATGGATCTTATGTATTAGGCTCCTTACTCGCCGTAGACGAAGCATATACGCTCCGCTTCAATTCCCGAGTCTACAAGACACTAGGTGAGGATTTTAGACGCTTTGATTGACGGTTCCCAACGCTTTCAATGTCGTTTAATAGTAGATTCTTGACGGCATCGCCGTTTGACATGTACAAAATGCTCTCCGTTTCCCGTTTCGTAAGCTAACGAAGAATATGAGATTTAGGGCATTTTAGTCATTTGTAGGAAGTACTGTTTACATTCATATTTTGCTGATGTGATTGACATGGTTTGTTGTCGCATTAGGAAGTTAGGAATGCGTGCATAATTAGTTTGGCGAAGAGATTCGCCTAGTTGCGCACTTTGGGTCGACATACTATTTGTAGACTTAAGTGTGTAGTGTATGTGTTTGTATAAATGCTTGTATTAGTATGTATTGAATTAAATGATGTTATTTGATAGTTTGTGATTGATTTTTTTCGATTATTATGCTGACCTAAATGATTTTCTACATGTTGACAAAATGCATGATTTCATTACATGCATGGAATGTATGTGCTTGAGGATTTGCTTAAGTTGAATATGCATGGGAAGTATGCCTTGAAGATTTGCTTAAGTTGAATGTTATAACATGTGCTAACATGTTCACATGATGTATTTCAATTCCAATACCTTTTTATAGTGCTAATGTAATTCCATAGATGTGTGGGACTTGACTTAGTCCAGGCAGTCGGTAACCGAGCGAATTCGTGGCTGACTGGTCATAGCCACGAACGACGCGTCGATGAATGTGATTCGTGTTGAGAGTTGGCGGCAGTGGTTAGGCCACGCGAAGTGTTTCACGCACTTCATGTCGTTCAATTCGAGATGCGATCGCACTAGTCGAGCCCGTCAAGTAACCCGACTGGCCGATGTTTGTTCACCTTGTATGTATCATAACTGCTTGAACCTAGGGTACTGAACTTACCATTGTAAACCCTATTAACCGTGGTACCTTGATCCACGAAGACTCATGAGCCGGGCATGGTGGTATGGGACACCGTGGTCGAGCTGTCGGCCTACGCTGGGGCCACAAACCTCCCCGTAGTGACCAGTGAGCACCTATGACTCGTGAGCAGATTATGGTGGTATGGGACACTATATTCTTGCTGTCGGCCTACACTGATAAGGTGATGGGGGAGCGGTGCAACGAGTGCGAGCAACAGCCCTGGCAGCCCTTTGTAGTGACCGCGAGCGTATTCTGAGTCTACGGGAGGCGACGACCCTTCCGTAGCAGTAGAGTACAGTAGGCCTGTATTGATAAGGTGATGGGGGAGCGGTGCAACGAGTGCGAGCAACAGCCCTGGCAGCCCTTGCAGTGACCTACGAAATATACATCGTATGAGATTATTAGGAGTGACGACCCTAGACAGGATCTGTGTTGGGATTGATACAAGGGAAGTACCTTAGTTTCCCAATATTGCTGTATGAAAAGGACTAATAACAACTCGGTAATCATATCACCATGACATTGCATGTGCCTGGAAGATGTGGAGCACTTGAGGGAGTGCGGCATGCCGCGGTCGTAAGATGTTGCCGCATGAGGGTGATCGTCGGTGAGGGCATACATCACGTCATGTCATAATTGCATTAACAACAGTATTAGGATTGTTTGATTTATTGCTTTACTATTATCGCGTGATTGATTTGAGAACATGTTAATCTTTGCTCTATTATTCCACTGAGTTAGCTACTCACTCCCACGTTACGGGACGGTGTTCCTGGACACCCACCAGATCTTTTTTGTGATTGCAGATGATGGCGCGGCCTGTGAGGCGGAGCCGGACTTGATGATGATGAGGAGGATCCCTCCTTTATGCGTGTTCTGATTGACGGGATTAAAGGGAGGTTGCTTAAATACCTTGACACTTGTCATTTTATATTTTTAGAGCACTCATGTATATTCGTTTCATCTACTTTTGGAGTATACATGTATGTGTATAACCTGGTAACATGTTCACACTCTGGAGACATACAACAGTTTATATATGTTATACATACTATTACAGACTTCCGCTGGTTAATTTAACTGTCTCTGGAGTATGATATGTTGTTCTGGCTTAATTTCACTCATGTTTAATACATTATCACAGACAACATTCAATCATACATATCTATGTTGCATAAATAACATTTTGGAACTCGGGAGTTGGGTTTTTGCTCGACCCCCCGATTTTCGGGATGTTACAGGGGCCCACGTAATGTGGATCTCATTTGAGTCGTTCGTACAACTCGGAGCTCGAAGAGTACAACTGTGTTGACGTGCACAGCACGCTAGCAGTTGTTACATGCTGTGCACGGGACTCCCGTGCATGGTGTAATGTTAGCAAGTTATGTGGTCTCATCATGGGGTATGTGTTATATCCAAACCATCCATCCATTTGTCGAGCTCATTTTAAGGCTTGAGATGAAGTGGACCACACTTAAAAAATTTGTGGTGATTGAACGTCTACCATTGAAACCCTTTTTGGATTAATTTGAATTTTGTTTTTCCTCTTAATACAGGCGTCTGTTACCTTATGAACAGATTGGATGGAAAATAAATGTTATGGTGGGCCCTACAAATTGTTTAACGGTGAAAATTATTCTTAGCTGTTATTTTTGGTGTGGTCCAGATGATCTTTGGGTATTATTCATTTTTTGGATAATGCTCTATTATAATCTCTAAAAATATATGAACGATGTAGATATGATACATACATCACCGTGGGTCCATATAACTTTGATCTCACCATTTGTACAACTCGGAGCTCGAGGAGCGTCAGTGCTCGCCTTCGCACGACACGTACCT
This sequence comes from Magnolia kwangsiensis, assembly GCA_037074715.1. Taxonomy (NCBI): domain Eukaryota; kingdom Viridiplantae; phylum Streptophyta; class Magnoliopsida; order Magnoliales; family Magnoliaceae; genus Magnolia; species Magnolia kwangsiensis. Next base: position 14,332,123 of record CM073572.1, on the reverse strand, counting down.
ACAGCTAGCTACTAATAGCTTTGTGTGGTATTACACAGGCAAATCCTCTTACTGTAGTGAGTAAACTCTATTGGGGCCGACTTTGAATGCATGTGGTTTATCCATGCCGCCCATTCGTTTTTCCATATCATTTTAGTGGTTGAACCCAAAATTGATGAATATCTAAAGCTCAAGTGGACCATACCATAGGAAAAAGTAGAAATATCGATATGAACCACTCCGGATCGAGCCGGATCAAATTGGTCCAGTTCCATTCAGATCGGGTAGGTCCGGATTAACCACGACCCGATCTCGATCCGAAAACGGTCAGATCTGAAGGGCCCCTACTCAATCTGCACCGATCCAGGCCGTTGATTCGGATCGGATCGGATCTGATCGGGTCGGATTCACCGAATCGGGTCAAATGTGCCCAACTTTAGATAGAATACAAGTTTCTATCAGGGTTGTTACTTTTCAAGGGGAAGTTAGTCTCATGTCTCCCATTTTTTCATTCAGATTCACTGAAGTCGAGTCAATTTATGGTTTTATAGGATATATACAATGAATTTCTAGGTGAGCTCTATGTGATTAGAGAACAGATAAGTTGTCCTGTGTGCTCTAAGGTGTTGTGATGGACAGATAGTCTCCATCCTTAAGAGTAACCGTTGTCAATATAATCACGTAAAACTGGTGATGATTTAGAGACTGCCCCTCTGTCAATTCATCAGGCGGCCACACGTGAACGTTAAATGTGGACCATTGGTTCCATCCATATTTTTTGTACATGCTTGCCCACCTAATGAGTGGACCAATCTGAATTTTGAGCCAGGGAATCAACATGGTGGGCTCACCTGATCCACACCTAAGATGTCTCTTTTTGGTTCATGTGTCGGTCACAGTTGCCACATTGGAAGATCCAGACCATTGATCTGATGGGCACACACTGGATAACCCAATATTTTCCAGTTTGGAAAATCCTGACCTTTGGACTAGCTGCCCACAAATTGATGATTAACACAAAATAGAAGGCAGCAATCTAATTTTAATTGATGAAGGCCAAAGATCAAATGATCAAGATCTTCCAATCAAATAGAAATGGCAGCAATCCTATCATTCCTTACCCAAGAAATGGAAAGAACCAAGAACATCAATCTTAAATCATCAGAACCACAAATGGAAACTGAAAAATAGATCCTCATTTTTAAAAAGAAAAAGAAAAGAAGAACATGAAAAAGAAATTCATTACAACAATATCAATAGACCCAAATCTTCAAATCCACAACAATATCAAATAAACAAAGAAACAACAGAAGTCATGAAGGCTATGTGACGTGTTATGTGGGCCCACTATGATGTATTTGTTTCAGCTATACCATCTATCCATTATTCCAGAAAATTTTAAGTCATCAGCCCAAAAATAAGGTACATCAAAATTTCGGGTGGACCACATCACCGGAAACAATGTTGATTGAACACCCACCATTAAAAACTTTTTGTGGGCCACCGATGTTTTTGATCAAACAGATATTTGTTTTGTTCCCTTCATCCAGGTCTTTATTACCTAATCAATAGCTTGGATGTGAAACAAACATTACAGTGGGCCCTAGTAGTTTTTTAATGCTGGACTTTTAATCATGATTGTTTTCGGTGGTGTGGTCCACCTAAGATTTAGATATCCCTTATTTTTGGAATCAAGCCCTAAAACGATCTAAAAGAATGGATGGACGGCATGGATAAAACAAATACAATATTGTGGGCCCCACAGATCATCTGCATTATCCACGCCACCTCACCAAACTGACTCCGTTAATGTAGAAGGAAAAAAATAATAATAAAGGAAAGAAAGGAAAACACAAAAGAGAGAAAAGGGGTTTCGTACCTTACGGAAACTCGATGGGAGAGGGAGAAGTAGATTGAGAGAAGGAGAAGGAGACTTGAGAGTGGGAAACGAAGGCTGAGAGATAGAGATGAAGACATTGGAAAGGGATGGATGTCTATTTATACAGCAATGACCACCAACCTTCTTCAATACAAAGCTCTAATTCTCCCCAATGTCAGCCTCGTAGCCCTCATTATGCCCGCATGTAGCTTGATAGACTTCAATGGCCACTTGTAGCCTCGCCTTTAATGGCCCTTTAGCCTTCACTCCGTCTGAAAAGGTAGGTACGCTTCTTTAATGTAAGTGCAATTCTTCCCAACGATTTTCACTTCAAAATTTTCAACCGTTACTTGTAACTTAGTTACAGATAACTTGAAAAAAGGCTCCAGCGCCTATAAGATTTTCGACTCTTTCTCCTGTAAGAAAGTAATAGGTTGAGAGAAAGTCACCTGTGACTCTCCTCCCCCAAACACCAACTGTAACAAAGTCACTTGTAACTTTTGTTACATTTTAAAAAAGTTATAGGCATCTAAACAGGCCCTAAGATCAACCCCACATTTTCTTTTCTTCCCTTCATCCCAGCAAGACTCCTTACGAATGGGTTGGATGGCATTAAAAACAATACTATTGGTCTCACAATGTTTCTCCCGTTGTTTCATATACATTTTTTTTTGGCTAATGTACTTAGATGAGATGCTACACCTAATGGATTATTATTATTGTACACTGGCCCTATGGTGTTTTTTGTTTCACGTGCTCCCTATAACAGGTGTAACCTATCCAATTGAGTGGATCGCCCTGATTTGAACAAGCTAGGCTAAACCATGGCCCTGTTTGACACTTAGGATCTCGGCCCATGCCCAAGCCCAAAAATTGGTTGAACTCAAGTCCGTCCTGACTTGACGTAGTCAAAAAATAGATAATTAAAATGCCTATTTTTCACTTGGAATTTCTTAATCTGTCCATTGATCAAGTGGGTCCCATTTGCATAAAGACACGTTAGAGGAATGAAACAAACAAATCAAAGGAATGAAACTGACAGTCTATATTCAATATAGAATATTTGATCATTTGGGCCAGTTTGGGTCAAGCTTTTTGTTAGTGAGCTCAATTGATTAGGACATTCATTGAGGCCCAAACTCAGCCCACAGGTCAAGTTAGTATGTAATGCCCGTATATTTTTCTAAAATAAATTTTAAATTTTAAATTTTGAGTAGGAAAGAGATGCACCGATCTCTTCATCTTTCCTCTTATCTTCTCAACGAACCCTCTTTCTTAAAAATGGAATGTAAGAAAGCAAGAGTACTATCAAAACTAAAAGAACCAAAGGAAAAAAAACTCGAAAAAAAAATGTGAAAGAGAAAGTGGGAGGAGAATTTTTGGAATTCATTTATTCGAGTTAGTATTTTATTTATGCAATAGTTAATGTAGCATCATTTACACATTTTATGTATTGGATCAATCAAACATCCATTGTGTAGGTTTAATTCATTCATATAAAAATGTATGCGTATGACTTTAAGGCTAAAGTATAAAATGTGAGATTTTAAAGTATGCGCATGACTTCAAGATTAATGTGTAGAATGTGAAATTTTTCATGATGAACAACAATCAGTATAATCTGTACTGTTCATAGGTGTTATAAGACTTAATTATGTAATATTTTTAAGAATTAGACCAATTCGATACCTTAATGAATCGTATTGATCATATCTCTACCAATTTTCTTCCTTAATCTAACGAAATTGAATAAAAATCAGAAGAGTAATTCTCTACACAAGATACAACTTGGCATAGAGAATTATATGATATAATTTGAAATGTGTGATTAAATCATTATCATTCATGAGTTCTTTAATATTAAAATCTCAAAATCTAAACCGATCAAACCATTGGATGGGTAACATCGATATGAAGAAATGATAGATAATGAATCATACATTCTATTCATTATGTGTAATCATAAGATTAAATAAAATTCTTATTTATGTGATTTTAGGAAGTTCTAATTTAATTCAAACCGTTGGTTCACAGAATCATCTTCAACGCATCGAGGTGAGTGATTTTGATGTGTTTATTTTAAAATAGATAGATTGTTTGATATGTTATATAATTACTCTAATTTAATTATCATGTACTCTTAGTTGATTAAATGACTGTATGATTTCGGTATTAATATAATAATAATGATATGATTCGATTAATATGTTAGAATATATTGATTCAAATGTAATAATCGAAATTATCTATACAATACATAATTCATGATTACTTGGTGCATCTATCCTGGTAGAATTATTTCTAGAAGCCTATTATACTAAAGGAAGAGTAGATGTGGGCTTTGCCTATGCCTACCAAATGATATAAACCTGTCAAGGGATAGATGCAGGTTAACAGGTTTCAACTCAAGCAAGTGGACGGATTCCCACTTGATGCATTGATACATTACATTTGTATTATCTTTTTAAATTCTATTGTGTATGATTGTTGGCATTCTATTATAATTTGATGTAAAAAATCATGTCAGGAATTCTTACTAGGCCTGACCAACTTACCCTTTATTAATGTAAAATTGTAAATATGTGAATGAGGGTGAGCTAGTGGCTCAAAAATAGGAATACTAGGTCAAGTCGGAAGAGGATTTAACGGACACGTGACCCTACTTAGCAAAGGAAGAAGTTGCTGTCCTAGATTAGCTATGATTTTATTTTTTTTTACTTTAATTATATTTGATCTTCTTAGATTATTAATTAATTCTTTCAAGTTGTTGGATATGCTTATTTCATTTCATAAGACCTCGAATGGGAGGGTCCTTGACTGTATTTATGGTTGATTATTAGAATAAATGGTCGTTTCTTATTTATGAGATGCTATTGAGTATAAATGGAATCTAAATCTACGATAGAACTATTAGTTATATGAAAAAAAATTTGTTAGCAATTTAACAGTTTAAGTATATCTAGCGTACACTTCATGACGTGGATCTCAAGTCCAAAGTATACACCAGGTACCCGGACCTGAGATTCGGGTCGTGACATAGTAGGTCCAAGCCGGCCCCATATATAAATGCATTGGGCTCTTCGGTTCAGGCACGCTACCCAGCCCATTGCCACCTTTAATTTTCATAACAAGTGATTAAAATGTAGTATTTATTTATTTATTTATTTTAAAGATCGGATGTCGTGTACACATGATACTCGGGCACATATGTGAGAGCTCTGACCACGGGACATGATCATTTGTCCTGGCAGATTGTTGTACACTGATTACAAAAACTTATAAGAGTCTATATTTAGAAAAGGAAGTCTCCATTAATATGAGGTCAGAATCGACTGATCAAGCTTATTTTGAGGGGACGCGGTCCTGCATAAGGATGTTAGGTGGGGTCCACTGCAATGTATGTTTGAAATCCATTTCATCCATCCGTTTTACTAGCTCATTTAGGAACTTTTGATTAAAATTTAGTTGGATACAAAACTCAAGTGGGTCACACGAGAGGGAAAATTGGGGAAAGAATTTCCTACCGTTGAAACCTTCCTGAGATCCACTTTGATGTTTATATGATATAAGAAATACATCATTGTGGGGCCCATATAACTTTGATCTCCTTTGAACCGTTCGTACAACTCAGAGCTCATAGAGCGTCCGCATTCATCTTCGCACGACACGTACGGCGCGTATGTACACCAGCCATATAGTTGGGGTGTGGTACACCAGCCACATCAGCTATATAGCTGGTGTATTGACGTCAACAAGTTTTGTGGGTCCCACCATGAGGTATGTGTTATATCTAAACTGTCCATCCATTTTACGAGCTCGTATTAAAGCTTGAGTCTAAAAATAAGACATATAAAGATCAAGTGGACCACACTGCAAAAAGTAGTGGGGTATTGAATGTTTACCATTGAAACCCTTTTGAGGGTCACAAAAGTTTCAAATCAATATGATATTTGTTTTTTCTCTTCGTCCACGCCTTATTAACAGATTAGATGGAAAATAAACATTATGCTGGCCCTATGAATTTTTTAACAGTGAAAATCATTATCCTTGCTTAGGGGTGTACATCGAGTCAAACCAAGTCAAGCTAGCCTCAGCTCGACTCGGCTCGAATACTGACTGACCTCAGCTCGAACTCGGCTCGGCTCAGTCCTCAAGCCTGACTGGCTAGCTCGGCTCGGTTTGGTCAGCAGCTCGGGTCAGCTCAGGCCGAGTTTGAGCCAAGATCGAGCTAAGTTTGCCATTGAGGCATTTTCACAAACACTTGAATTGCAACTTCAAAAGCCCACTGTTTTACAAACAAAGGCAATGGTTTTATAGGTGTTTTATCAAACACCTTCTAAGTAAGATAAAAACTAAAAAAAAAAAAAAAGAGGAGAGAAATGAAATGCATTACTATCCCCTAGATTACATGGACGAAGTAGATGTAATAGGTACACCACGGTGAGACTACAGAGTTTACTCAGAACCCTACCATCATGGTCTATCGTACGGCTCCTATTGCACAACAACAACACAACACTACATTTTCTGATTGTATTCTCCAGGACTGTTTGCCATTAACACCATTGAGCACTCTTATAGGATTGAAGACTGGAGATTCGCCATTCCTATGATATGAACATAACAATTATGGCTACTTGACCATCCACCCGCTACTATACATAATGAGTTCGAGCCGGAGGGCCTGAATGACATAACTTTTAAAACTATGGTGAGCAACATCAATGGCACCAACCTTCCTTGCCACCAACCACATTTCATTGAGTCATTTTATCAAACAGTTGGTGAGCAACATCAATGGCAAAGTAACCAAGTCACTAAATTGGTTCGATCCGAGTTCCATTCAAGCTGGATTCGAGCTGGATTTGATCCGAGTCAGGTCGAGCTGGGGTCTGCTCAAACTCGGCTCGAACTCATTTTCCAGTTCAAAAAATCAGCTCGACTCAGCTTGAACTCAGCTTCAAATCGGGTCAAATCAAGCTTTTTTGAGTCGAGTCGAGTCGAGCGAGCTTACCGAGCTAGCTTGGTTCGTGTACACCCCTATCCTTGCTGCTATTTTTAGCGTGGTCCATTTGAGCTTTGGATATGAATCATTTTTTGTCTAATGCTTTAAAATTATCTCGAACAATGGATGAACGGGGTGAATATAATAAATACATCATTGTGGGGCCACAGGGAAAGGCTCTTAGGGCCACGGTGATGTATGAAATTTATCTACACCGTTCATCCGTTTTTACATATCATAGATCATGAAGCCAAAAATAACGAATGTCCAATGCCCAAATAGACTACACAATGGGAATTAAATTCCTACTGTTGAAAGTTTCTCGGGACCACGGAAGTTTTGGATTAAGACAATATTTGTTCTTTCGCTTCATCCAATTATATATGACCATGTCAACAGGTTGGATGGAAAATAATTGACACAGTGGACCCTAGGAAGGTTTCAATGGTGGGCATCCTTAGTACTGCTGCTATGGTGTGGTCCACTTGAGCCTTAAATCTACCTTATTTTTTATTATCCATCTAAAATGATATATAAATATGGCCAGACGGTATGGATAAATCTCATATGTTATGGTAGCCCCTCAATGGCCCTCGGAGCCTTTGCCTGTCCCGAGCTTGGAACAGGCGGGGGAAGTACCTAATCTGCGCCCGGAACCGTCCGTGCAACTCAGAGCTCAGGGATGGTGGGTTGGGGCTCATGTTCGCACGATACGTGTCTACACTAGCTATACATCAAGTATCTACACTAGCTATACATATGTTGTATTGGGGTGTGTTATATCTAAATCATTTGTCCATTCAGCGACCTTGTCATAAGGCTTGAGACTGAAAATAAGACAGGTCTAACTATCAATTGGACTACACTGTAAAAAGTAGTGAGGGATTTAACCTCTACCATTAAAACCCTTTTCAGGGTTATAGGAGTTTTACATAAGTATGAAATTTGTTTTTTCTTTTCATTGTGGTCTTTGTGACCTTATGAATAGATTGGATGAAAAATAAATATTATGGTAGACTTTATGGATTGTTCAACGGTGAAAATCATTACTTCCGCTGCTATTTTAGGTGTGGTACAGATGATTATTTGGATATAATTAATATTTTTTGATAATGCACTAAAATGGTCTTTGAAAATAAATGAACTTCGTAGATATAATAAAAACATCGCTGTGGTGCCGTGTAACTTTGATCTCGTTCGAACCATTCGTACAACTCGATCGAGGAGTGTCAGTGCTTGTCTTCTGACGACACGTACCTACGGCGTCTATATACAGCTGGTGTGTAGTACACCAGCCTATCCGCTTACTGGAAGATGTGGTCCATACGCGTCATGCAAACGGAAACGTATGCCCGGGGTTATCTATTCAGAGCACCCTGTCCAACTTCCACGTGATCCTGGACAGGTGGACACGCGGTGCCATGCTAACTGCTTATTCACTGGCTCCAAATATAGATCGGCCACGATTTTCGTTGCAGTGTAAGGTTGAAGAAACTTGGCCAAGGTCGGCAATAAACGGAGGCGATCCATTAGTCTGGGCGGCAACGTCACCGGTTCAGTTCAATTTTCTGACGTTGATCCACCTGGTCTGGGATGCAACGAAACCAATGGATCATGGAGATGTGTATCAATGGACAGCCAAAGATATGACCTAGCATAAAGATGCGCGCGACCCGCCTACTGAGTTGACTAGTCTGACCGTGGGATTAGGTGGTCAAACATTGTAGGGCTCACATTTTGAATGGCTTGGATGCCCTGCACATGCTCTACGAAATTTCATTTGATCATCCACATGGATAGGACGAAATCAAGGATGAAATTTAAAAAGAAAAGACATCCCCCTCCCTCCCTCTCTCTATTACTTTTTTATTTGTTCAAGAAAAGACGTGGCCTATGCTATCACTCTCATTTATGACGTGGCACAATTACAACCACATAAGGTGGGCCCCACTGTCAATCAAAATTATCCACGGTGATCATGTTTATCACTCGGACGATTGAAACGAACGGGCAATATCTCTTGGATTTAACTGTTGGTTCAGTAGATGATGAGGAGTGGCCCGTCCCGTCCACGGCGTGGCGCTATAAAAATGACTTTTGACATGAGACTGAGAGGACCAAGGGCCCGCTTATTAGAAAGGTTGAATTAGTTGGAACCTAATAGAATATTGCAGTTGAGAAGCTGTTATTATTCCATGTTAGGCCGCTGACATCACACTTGCTATTGTTGCCGTGTCAGCCACTTATTTTGCTGTTTTGGATGATTGGTACATGCCAGGATTATGGATATCAAAAATGAACCATTCTTAAAATGATTTGATCATACATGTAATGGAATCCTGACCGTTCAACTCGTCCAGCCCGTTTCAGTTATAGCATCATACTATGCTGATGACACAATCCGAACCGCCAGATGTCAGTTACCAAGTTAAGGATTAAAGTAAATTGCACAGAGTTGGAATTTAAACGGACTAAAGTGGTGGTTTTTTTTTTTTTTTTGTGTTCTTTTTCTACACACCCACACACATTCACTCACAGACACGCACTTACACCACTTATAATATCTTCTGTGACATCCACTCTTTCAGTCAATTTTGCCACGCAGTGAAAGGGCGCCCAAAAAATCAGCAAAAACGCACACTCGGGTGAGTCACCCTACAAGAAAATGGAGGTGAAAATGCCCATCGTTGATGTTTTTTAGGGTCATTGCAATGTCTTTCATGACATCCACTCCAATCCATTAGTTTAACCAACACGTGGTAAGGCAAGAACCCAAAACTCACGCTTAAGTGGGGCAACACCAAAAAATAGTAGGGTATCAAAATGCCAACTTTGTTCATTCCTGTTGTTTCTTTCGGTGTGGCCCACATGAATTTTTGATCTTCTTGACGTTTGGCCTCATATGATGCCATGGACTACCAAAACTGATGGACGGCCTGGATCTCAACAAGAGTAATGCCCAACAAATCTTTTGCAACATCAAGTAATGGGGTAAAAGCGTATCCAACTAAAAACACTTTGTATATATTAAAGGCCCATTACGTTAGCCATCTATGAGTATGCTAACAAAGGTGGGTTTTTTAACTTAAGCAGGTTTTTGAAGATATTTTAAAAGTTAGCAAGGTAGGCGACTGTAGAGAAAAAAACCCTTAATTTAACCTTCAGGCTGAGCGTCCAAAGACAGAATTTGAATATAGAAAAGGGTTTTTAGATCATTAGAATTTACCCATTCCTTCCTTTTTTATCTCTGATATTGTAGCATGCACCTTCTCCCACTAATATATTCCATGTATTTTTTTACGTAGCACCTTCTTTTTCTCTCTCATTCTCTCTTGAGAGTCTCTCTCTATGCGCACTACTAAAGGGATATCATAGAAAGTAATATGGTGGACTTCTCTCTTGACCGGATAGGGTGATTTGCAAATCAAGTCCATCCATATGCAGTGCTCCAAAATAGATGGTTTATATCTCAAAATTACTCTCATAGACCTGCATTAAAGAAACAGTGGAAAAATAAAAACAATTAAAGATCAAATCCACAATTCAATAAATTACTTAAAAGTAAAGGCATCTTATGAATTTATTTTTAAAACTTAAGCCATTTATCATGTTGCTAGTATACATACGAGTGGACACAGTTGATACATCACTTTACCATGTATAAATGGAGTCGTCCATCACATTTGGTAGCCTATAATGAAATACAATGAAATCATTCTTGTTGCGGCTAGAGTGAGAAGAAGCTTGAACAGAGGTAGGCACAGTCCATTAGATCCCAGCTCACACCTATCTAGGAAATGATGTAATTGATCCTCAAATGTATTCTATTTGAATAATTTTAACCATAAATCAACCGTAACTTTTGATCTGAGTATTGTTACAGGAAGCACAACCTATCATTCTTAATTATAACAGGCTATTTGGAGTTAACCAAGCTCTGGAACAGATCATATCAGTCCATTTCATGAGAAAGCGCTTCCTTTCAAATCAAAAACACAATTTAAAAAACTTACTATTTTTAATATGTTTTAATTTGACGTCCTATTTATTTTAGAGTTTTAGTATATGTACATCTTATTAGGAATTACTTATAATCATGTTAGGAATCATGTGGCATGATTAATTTAAGACTTTATAAAATTTACTATTTTAGACAAATTCTGGTTTAATTGAATCACAATTCTAAATTAGGATTTAGTTTTTTTTATAAGTAATGTAATTAGGAAGTCTATGAATCATTGAATATTTAAATTCTAAATCTTCCTTTTTATCTTATGAATTCAAAATAAACTTTGCAGATTTAATGTTTTGTCTACTACATGAAGATGGTAATCTTTTTCATTATTATTTTAAGCTCTTTCCTATGCTAGATGGGAGTATATATATGAAAAAAATTAGAATGTATTGAAATTCCTTAATATATTCACAAAAACATGTGATATCTCAAATTAACTTTAACATCGCAAACTAGTGTACATGTGTGATATTTGATGAGATGATTCTAATAAGCCTATTGAAATGAATACTTTGACAATCAAAGAGAGAATTTCAAGCCCCGAGTGGGCCACAAATATAAGAATCACAAATAAGTAACTTGCTAATGTTTTATAGTCATCTACTTAGATGACCAATGTTTGAATGGTTTGGTTCATTCTATTAGTATGATTTTAGTGACGCAATTGATAATTGAATTGTTTCAAAGTTTCACAAATATGCCACATGTACCGTGGATCAAGATCATAATGATAATGTTGCTTATTTGTCCAACTCTTAAAAGAACAAAAAAAAAGAAAGAAAAAGAAAGGCATTTAGACTAATTGCTCCTAATTTTTTATTCTTTCATTGAATTTAAAATCAGCCCATTTACTCCTAATTTCTTTTAATGACATTTATTCTCATCCAAACGCACTTCTTAACTTATTTACTCTCAATTTGTTAAATTTTCTCCGGTCCACACCATCTCTCATGGTGGGGCAATCTCCCTTTATGGGTAGTGGAGTTGGGGAAATAAATTTATAATTCTCCATTAAAAAAAAAAAAAGAAGTGAAAAAACTGTAATACGCTTAAATTCAGAAAAAAAATATTACTGAATGAAAGCTTAATGGGAAAATATTGCTTACTTTTCTTTTCATAAATCCATATAGGCCTAGGATTCCACAAGAGCGTCTTGTCACATCCTCGCTTCTCTAATTTTTAGGCGAGAGGAGACGGTTCCCCGCAGAGCTTTATCTTTTTTAAAGGTTACTACAGAGCTTATAGGATAACCTTACCGTACGAAATCATCTGTGAAATGAAATCCAATTCGTCTATCATGTTCAGTCCCTCGTGTTATCTTTTATTTTTTCCCCCAAAGTCAGGCCAATCTATAATTCAAGTGGGCCACACCAGAGCCCAAGGGGTATTTTTGTCCAATATAGTCCCTCGAGGGAGATGTTACTGCGAGTATTTTTCGGCTCGATGGCATCTGCTAAGGGCGCGGATTAGGTGTTAGCCAGTGTAATGGGTGTTACACAAACCGTAGGGCCTACCTTGATGAAATGTTGTATATCCACTCCGTACATTCATTTTTCCAGCCCATTTTAGTACTCTACCAAAAAAAGTAAGCACATTTAAATCTAAGGTGGACCACACCACAAGAAAAAGTGATAATTGAATGTTCACCATTAAAAGTAGATCAGTACTGGACGAAGGAAAATGCAAAGCTTAGATTGATCCAAAATTTTGGTGCCTTACAAAATCCTTTTAATGGCCATTCACCATCTTTTATAGTGGAGTGGTTCACCCTAGATTTTGATCTGCTTAATTTTTGGGATTTAATCCTCAAATGAGCTGAAAAAGGACGAGTGGAGTGAATGAGAAACATATTCCTCAAGGTGGGACCCACATGGCTAGGGTAACAACACGAAGCTATCACCTGGGTAACAGCTAATCTACTCCCTCCACTCAAACACGGAGGACGTTTTTGGATTACCCAATACCATGATACTGTGCGTAGAAATGGGCATTATTACTTTTTAACCACGCTTGGTAAAGATAAATATCCATGAATTTCAAATTACCGATTCACAGCCTAGCCACATCGATGTAAATCAACCATTCTCCTCCTGATCGAACGCAAATTACCACGGTATCCCTGACGAGAAAGCTGACTGTTGAATGGGTCTGGTGGATTCATGTACACTGAAATAGAGATGCTCCGTCAAACTGTGCGCGACGGTTGATGTACAACCATTAAGATCCGCACCGCCTATTTATTGTTTCCATGCTGTTCATCCAATCAAAGAAATCATTTTACGGCATAAGCCAATGAACGAGTCAAATCCAAAGCTCAAGTGAACACATCACAAAAACAATGGAAATTAAATGCCATTCATTAAAAGCTTTCCGGGGCTACAAACGTTTTCAATTAAGCTAATATTTGTGATTTTCCTCCGTTCATATAATGTAAACTTATGAATAGGTTAAATCTCAAATAAACATCAAAGTGAGTCCTAAGAAGTGTTTTATCATGCCTCCTTACTCTTGCCTAGGGCGGTAGACTCACGGGAGTTTCAACACTCGGTCAAGAGTTCGAATTTCCATAGGTGGTGAAATTCCACCAGCGTGAGTGTATGGGGCTGTGTGCGCGCGCGTCTTAAAAGAAAAAAAAAGGTGCGTTTTATAACGAGTTCACTTGAGTTTTGAATCTATCTCACTTATTCTACTCGTGCCCTAAAATGATTCCTCAAAAGGGATGGACGGTGTGAGTATAACACATATATCTCAGTACGCCCAAGAACTTACTAATGTCACTTCAGTGGTAAGATAGCCACTGACACAGTCAGTAGCTGATCCCCGTCCGAAATTGTACACGTCACGTGTATTAACTACTCTGAATTTGTACACGTTGTATATATTAACTCAACTTAAATCAGCTAAATTATCCTGACTACTGTTAATAAGTCACTATTCCAAAACCAGATAATTTCTTAAACAATCCTAAGCTTCGATTCTTGGATACCTGTATGCAGTAGATTTTCATTATGATTGTCCAACAAATGTCCAACAATCAACAGTTGGATAATCTCATAATCATAATTTTTAGTTCTTGATGCCTCTAAATAAGGACTCATGCATATATGATTTGTAACTCTTACTTTTAAATTAAAGTAATTATATGTCCTTTAGTTATTTTTAAATAAATGTCTCAGTGCTTGTGTATGATATACGTAGTTCACAGTACCATCCAATCGGTCTCTTAGATGTGAAACTGCATTTTAGGCCTCATGACGAAAAGATCTCCTTATCTATCACGAAGGTGGGCCACAGAAAAGGGAATAAACGATGACATTAGGGAGAGTGACGCCCACGACAGACACTTTGGTGTGGAATATGGAGTCTACCACGGAACATATATGCCATTCAATTCATTCGTGAGGAGGATGAAGGCAAAAACAAATGCATGGCCATGCAAATATCAAATTGGTAATATCATGTTAGTACATTGGTTTTAGAAATGAATGTACGATTTCTCCTCATGTTTTGTCACACCTGAATTTTCGATCAGGCTAATTAGCGAGATGTGGTGAAATCCAAGATTCTCGCCCAACTAGCAGTTTTGATTCCGACCGTACATTATTATTGGACCCCACACAACTTGCACACATGGTGATTACCGTGCAAATGAACGCATACAAACATTTCAACTCTGAAGGACTCAGACAAGTGTACAACACAGCGCCAAGGTCCATGCTGTGATGATGTGCCCAACTTCTATGGCCCCACCATGATGTATGTCTTATATCTGCACCGTCCATCCATTTTACCAAATTATTTTACGCTATGATCTCAAAAATGAGATAGATCCAAAGCTCAAGAGGACAACACTAAAGAAAGCGGTGGGGATTGAATGCCTACCATTGAAAAGTTTATGGGGTCACAAAAGTTTTGGATCAAGCCTATATTTGCATTTTCCCTTCATCTAGGTCTGTGTGACCTTATGAACAAGTTTAAGTTTAATATGGCAAATAAATATCATGGTGGCCCTAGGAAGGTTTCAATTATGGGCTACAATGTCCCACTACTTACTATGGTCCGGCCTACGGGAGCTTTGGATCTGCCTCAATTTTTGTCTCGTGCACTGAAATGACCAGGAAAAAATGAATGGTTGGTACTGTACATATAAAACACACACACACACACACATATATATATATATATATATATATATATATATATATATATATATATATATATATGGCAGGGCATAATACAAGCCTCTTCCATGTAATGTCTTAGAGTACATAGGAAAAAAGGATGGTTGGTGTGGATATAAATATCATGGTGGGGCGTAATACAAACCACTTCAATAGGATGGACTTTTTATTTGTGTAGTGCATAACACAACACAGTATTAACATGGGTACTCTTTATGCATGGCAAAACTCTATGAGCCCACCATTATTTGTGTTTTATGTTGTTCACCCATCTATTTTGAAAGATCATTTTATGACATTAGCTAAAAATAAGGTGGATCTAAAGCTCAAGTTGGCCACATCAAGAAATAGTGGGAATGAAATGCCAGGCTAACTAAGAGAGAGTTCACAATATTTTTTTAAAAAAAAACTCTTAGGCATATATTGGTGATTCGGTGTATTTATTAGTGGTTTGAGTGTTTCTAAGTTTTTCTTTTTGGTGTTCTTAGGGCTTTTGAGTATCCGTAAATGTTCCTTGACATTAATAAGTAGGGGTGCACACGGTTCGACTTAATCTGGTTATGGGGTGAAATCGGAACCAAACTGCTCCTAACGGTTCTAGGACTTTCAAAATCGGAACTGGATCATTAGCACACTAGAACCAACTAGAACCAGACCATTAAAACTAGTTCGGTTCCATAGTTCAGAGAGAGAGAGAGAGAGAGAGAGAGAGAGAGAGAGAGAGAGAGAGAGAGAGGGTAGCTGCAGCAGGGTCGGGTGAGCATGAATAAGGGTTAGGGACTATAGGTTTAGATTATTTATTTATTTATTTATTATTTCTATTTTAATATATGTTTAGTTCCGCAATTCAGATCCACAGTTCGGCTCTACGGATCAGTTCACGTTTCGGTTTAGTTCTACATACCCCTAAACTGAGAACTAAACCGAACTAAATGGTTTTTTTATTTTTAGAATCGGAACCGAAACCAGTGCACTTTAGAATCGGACTAAACCGAACCGTTTGGTTGGTTCTACGGTTCTACCAGTTCGATGCGTACCCCTATTAATAAGTATTTGTTGGTGTTCTAAGTGTTTTGAGTATTTCTTGGCCTTTTAAAAAATTTCTTAGTAATTTTTAAGTGTGTTAGTATCTTTGGGTGTTTATGTTTTTTTTTTTAATTTTTTTTTTTCCATATTTTTGTGTGCTCTTAGGTGTTTCTTGACCATTTAAGGTTTTTTTTTTTTTTTTTTTTTTTTTTACATGCACACACACACCCCACACACTCACGCTAGTGGAATTTCACCACCTATGGGTCCTCGAACCCTTGACTGGGAGTTGAAACTCCTAAGAGTCTACCACCCGGCAAGAGTAAGAACCCATTTGAGGTGTTTCTTCGGACATTATATATATATATATATATATATATATATATATATATATATATATATATATATATATATAGGGAAAAGGTATTATACACTCGATCATATTATATCTTCCATAAGGTTGAGTGCTGGAGGCACATTATTGGTCAGATGGTAAAAGCTTTAAACAACGGGTAAATTTTATAGGAAATCGAAGAAGCACGGCGTCCATTATATAGTAAAATAGTTAAAACTGTTATTGAAGTGATGTTACTAAGTTTTGTGGGCCCCACCATGATGTATGTTTTATATCCACACCTTCCATCCATCTGCCAAGATCATTTTAGGGCAATATCCAAAGAATGAGTTAAATCTAAAGCTCCGGTGGACCCAACATAAAAAACAACGGGGATAGTGAGGCCTACCATTGAAAACTTCTAAAGGCTACGAAAGTTTTAGAACAAGCTGATATTTGTATTTTCTCTTATTTCATGTCTTTTTTAACTTTTGAACAGGTTGGATTTCAAATAAACATTATGGTGGGCCTTGCGATAGTTTCAATGGTGGGAATCACTCTCCCCACTATTTTCTGTGGTGGGTCCACTACAGATTTTTATCTGCCTCATTCTTTGACTCATGCCCTAAAACGATATTTCAAAATAGATGGACGATGTGGATACAACACATACATCATAGTGGGGCTCACAAAACTTGGCGACGTAGCTTCAGTAGCCGACTCAGCTACTCGACTCTGCGTACTTCAGTAGCTGAATAGCTTCAGTACCTCACCATGTATTGACATTAGCAAAGTTTTTTTTTGATCTAATCATGAGGTATGTGTTATATATATCCAAACCGTCCATCCATTTGGTGAGCTCGTTTTAAGGTTTTATACAAAAAATAAGATAGATTAACTATCAATTGGACCACACTGCAAAAAATAGTGTGAGATTGAACGTCTACCATTAAAACCCTTTTTGGGGTCACAAATGTTTTGGATCAGTATGGAATTTTTTTTCCCTCTTCATTCAGGTCTTGTTAACCTTATGAACAGATTGGATAGAAAATAAACGTTATGGTAGGCCCTACAAATTTTTCAATGGTGAAAATCATTATCTCCACTGCTATTTGTGGTGTGGTCCAAATGATCTTTGGATATGATTCATTTTTTGAACCATGCTCTAAAATGATCTCTAAAAATAGATGAACCGTGTAGATATAATAAATACATCAGTGTGAGCCATGTAACTTTAATCTCCTTTAAACCGTTTGTACAACTAGGAGCTAGAGGAGCGTCAGCCAATCCCAACGCCGATTGCGTCCTACCACCTCCCGGACGTTAATCCGTCCAGGCAGGGCTCTGTGGGGCCCAACGTGATGTAAGTGTTTTATATCCACGCCGTTCAACAATTTTCTCAGATTATTTTAATATATGACTCAAAAAAATGACGCAGGTCCAAGGCTTAAGTGGACCACAAGGTGGGGATTGAACGTCCACCATTAAAAACTTCTTACAAGCTAGAGAAGTTTGGGATCAAGTTGATATTTGTGTTTTCACTTCATCCACGTCTACATGACCTTATGAATAGGTTGGATGGTAAAAATTCAATAACAACTTATTTTTCACTACATAACCATTACAGTGCACCCTAGGAGTTTGTAACCGTAGAAATTCAATAACAGTTGTTTTCCCATGGTGTGGTCCATCTGAGATTCGGATATAACTTATTTTTGGTGTAAATCCCTTAAATTATATTTCAAAATGGATGGACGTACGACATGGATAGAAAATAAACATCATGGTGGGGTCCACATAGCATTGGTTTTATTTCTCCAGTTTTCCTATAAAATCCACGTGCCGTGTTTATTAGGTTTCTTATAAAATCTCCCCGTTGTTTAAAGCTTTTACCATCTGACCAATAATGTGCCGCCTACACTCGACCTTATGGAAGGTATAATGCGGTTGAGTGTATAGTACCTTTTCCCTATATATATTCTCATTGGTGCTTTTCATATTTTTGAGTGATTTTTTTTTTTTTTTTTTTGGTGTTTTTAGATCGTTGTGGATACTTAAAAATTTTGGGTGTTTTTTTTTTTTATTTATTTTTATTTATTTTTATTTTATATAGTTTGATGGTGATTGTCAATATATATATTTTTAAAAATTTAGTCTCTCTCTCTTTTTCTTTGTATTTAATGATGTTTTTTTTATATCCCTTGGCTTTTTGTGTGTTTATTATTGTTCCTGGGGATTTTTCGGTGGTTTTGGATGTTTCTAAATGTGCATTGGTGTTTTTTTTTTTTTTTTTTTTTTTTCTTCAGTTTATGTAGCGTTGGACCTATGTGGCCCTACCATCTTTTATAGGTGCAGTTTGGATCTTATATCATTGTTTTCACGCCATATTTATCATGTCTTTTAAAATCCAACTTCATATGCACATGTGTGCAACATGTGTGAGTTCTCCAAGGTTCAATCCCCACTTGGACATGAGCAAATTCCATATGACCTTTGGAGGTCATGGTAATTGGAATTAGGTGGGATGAAATTGCATTTGGTTCTATGCAAGATTTCCAATGAATTTTGAAATCTACATTTTTAAGCCACACATTGATGCATGTGTTTTATCCTTGTCATTCATCCATATGGACCATTTATATGTGACATTTTAATTATATATATGTAAGTGACTCACATCAGTTACAAATCTAATTCATTGATTCTGATTCCATAGTCTATCAAACATGAGTTTCACTAACAACATTTTCTTGCTAGAGGAAATATATGATCTCATGATTAGATGGTCAAAATACTATGGTATTTCTATACACTCATTTACAATAATGGTGTTAATTCCATCTAATGCAATTCCATAACATTTAAACCCAGTTGACACCTACCACTAAAACTTCCATTTGTAACGTGCGACTCCATTTTTAAGCTGGGATGATTTTTTAGATGTTTGGTGAGGAAAAGGTGCTTGACGTACAGTTTACATTCTTTAGGATATAGATTAGCTACTTACAGGTAGAGCTGGGCATCGGACTGAGTCGGATCGGATCGGGTCCAACTCAATTTGGTTCTAAATCTATACGGGTTGACTTGAACTCGATTTGATCCGAGACCAAGTCCGGGACATTTGACTCGAACCGATCCGATACACGGTTGACATGACCTGAACTGAGTTCGACTCGGTCAGGAAACCGTGTCATATCGGGTTGGGTACGGATCAAATTTTTTAACGTTGAAAATCATTATCCTCACTGCTATTTTCGGTGTGGTCCATTTGAGCTTTAGATATGATTCAATTTTTTTCCAAATGCTTTAAAATGATAATGAAAAATAGATAAATGGTATGGATATAATAAATACATTATTGTGGGGCCATTGTAATTTTGATTTCATTTAAGCCTTTCGTACAACTCGGAGCTTGAGGCGCGTAGGTGTAGATGTGTTGCATGCACAACATGGAAGTGCCGACACTTGACATGCACTTTACTGTGTTAACGTTAGTAAGTTTTGTGGGTCTAATTATGGGGTATGTGTTATATCCAAACTGTTCATCTATTTGGCGAGCTCGTCTTAAGGCTTGAGCTAAAAAATAAGACAGATCTAACTATCAAGTGGATCACACGAATTGTTTAATGATGAAAATCATTATCTGTGCTGCTATTTGTAGTGTGGTATAGATGATCTTTTGGTATTATTCATTTTTTGGATAATTATCTATAATGATCTCTAAAAATATATGAATGGTATAAATATAATAAATACATCACTGTGGGCCATATAACTTTGATGTCCTTTGAACTGTTTGTACAATTTGGAGCTCGAGGAGTGTCAATGCTCGTCTTCAGACGACATGTACCTACAGCTACAGCAGCTATATAGTCCTCCTTCTCTCTCTCATGAAAACGCTCTCTCTCTCTCTTACCAAAAATGATAGGATGTAACACCCTTTCATTCTACTCCTTTTGATTGACGTGAAAAAGTAAAAAGATATACATTCTATTTACCAAAAGTAAAGAAAAGGGAATTCTCTTAGGAGGGTGGGTGAGAATATCAATCCCATCTTCTAATTTTGCTAAATGTAGAATCCAAGCCAAGTCATGTCCTTTCATTTTCAAAAGGGGGAGTTTTTTTTATACTCGGCAGCGTATGCGCCTCATACGCTGGCTTTCATAAATTGTACACTTGTCATATATTACTTCTAATTAAATTGATTAAACTGTCAAAACTACTATATTTAACTTAGCTTCTTACCATATCGGATTTTTTGAACAAAAGCAATCTCTAATTTGTGGACATTTGTTGGTTGAAATAAGACCGTTGGATATTTTACATTTTAAACCGTCTAAAAATGTCCATCAATCCGATAAGAAAAAAGTAAAAAAAGTATGGTTTATATATATATATATATATATATATATATATATATATATATATATATATATATATATATATATATATTCAAGACATATAAAATGGGACTCATAATTTGGACTGTTTATTTAGATTACTAGTCAGCCACATAAGCAATTTTAAAGAAATTTCTAAGTGACAGAGTATCAGCAACATGTTATAAACCATTCTAGCATTTCATCGAACACCTTCATTGCTTCCTCCCCATTCTTGCAATCACTCTATTCGTTCATCAATATGCTGTAAGTCTTCAGCCCCACATCAAATTCGGACTTCACTCGCTGGAAGAACTCCTGTGCACGCTCACATGATTGCTCTGGATTGGGTCGGGTCGGATCGGTTCGGATCCTTTTTGTTTGGGTTTCCAGATCGGATCGGTCCGGATATACCACTATCTGAATCCGACTAGAAAAACAATCGGATCTGAATGGACACACTTGATCCATACCGATCTAGACCGTCAGTTCGGTTCGGAACGGGTCTAATTGGGTTGGATCTACTGGATCAGGTCAAACATGCCCACCTCTACTTACAAGTTGAGTAGTGAGACTCCTACTAAATTGACGTTACCACCATGATATATGTTTTGTATCCATACCGTCCATACATTTTGAGAGATCATTTTAGGGTATGATACAAAGAATGAGGTAGATCCAATGCTGGAATGGACCCCATCGCATAAAACAATGGAGAGAGTGACGCCCACCGTTGAAACCTTCCAAAGGTCCACCATGATGTCTATTTGAGATCAAACCTATTCATGTATTAAAGCAGACATAAAAGAATGGAAAACACAAATATCAGCTTGATCGAAAACTTTTGTGGCCATTAGGATTTTTTAATGGTGGGCCTCACTCTCCCCAATGTTTTTTGTGGTGGGTTCTACTCAAGCTTTGGATCTTACTCATTCTTTAGATTATGTTCTGATATGATTTCTCTAAAGGGATGGACGGTCTGGATACAAAACATATATCACGATGAATAGCGAGTCTCCCTACTCGACCTGCCAGTATCTAATCCGCATCCGATTCTTTATAACCATGACATGTGGGCTGCATGAGGTTGACTGTTAACCTTCGAATGTGTTGTAAAATAAGAGAAATTGTACAACAGAGATCTTTTACATCAGATAAAAGTATCCTCATCTTAGAAATTGAGTAAACTTTCACTAGTGATCATGTGCCGCTCTAAAAATGCTCTCAATTTTTTAGATGTACAATGAGGACGAGGGAATAGACCATGTTGGTGTATTTTTATGAATGGATCTCTCGCTCGACCCGTCCTTCGCCTGCACAATAACAACTACAAAAGGGGACCCTGACTAGAGCCGGGGAATCTCCGATGCTTAAGTCAGTATCTGAAACTAAGACTCAGGGTTTAAGGTTTTTCTGTTGCGTACCTTTCACCGTCAAGGAGATGGTCATTTATAAGTTTAGAAGAATCCTGTCGTTTGAGGATTCTTCTCCTTTATCTTCGGAGATTTGATTATTTTAACAGATTTCACCCAATCCCGAAGATCTCGGGATCGGACACCTTTACTTCTGAATTTTCGGAACGACATTTGTATTCATACCGCCTTTTCTTGGCTCGGCTAGGCCGTTACCGACTCTGGAAGAGTCTCGGCTGGCTTAAAAGAATAAGTTTTTTGCCTTCTTACGGGTGGAATAGCCTCGTTAATTATCTTTTATCTTTCCTGAATCCGTGGCCGATGTACCCAACTTATTAAGTCAATTTCTCATTGTTGGTCGGGTGGCTTATAACTTATTTGACTTTATTCGGCTTACGTAGACGCTGTTAACTCATTGAGCAAGTAACTTAAGTCGTCTTATACTTTTACTTCTTGGCCTTGTGCACTATTTTATCGGCTCAACTATCATCTCGAACTCCTCCTTGATCAGTGTTAGCAAAGCTGACCTACTCCATATACATATTTTTTCCCAACAGACCACATGACCGGTAGGTCATATGAGTGAGAGTTGACCATTAAAAAGATATGCCAGAAAAAACATGTAAAGGGAATCCTATTCGTAAATGCGAGTAGGAAAGAGATATTTTACATTGGACAAAAGTGCCCTTATTGTAGAAATTGCCACAACTTTCATTTGTGATCTGTTACCCTCAAATTTTTGCTTGGAATGATTTTTTATATTTATGGTGAGGCTGAGGTGTTGATCATATGTACGGTTTGTCTTTTTTAAAGCATGACAGGTGGGTCACACTAAGCGAGAGGAGTTCACCGTGTAAATATATGCCGCAAAAGATGTAAAGGTATCTTAGCTTAAGGCCTAAGGGGATTTTTTGAATTGGACAAAAGTAGTCAATTCACACTAATCGCCTCCCAGTCGAATTTCCAGAGGATCACTCCGCCGTATTACTCAGCCGGAAAGGGTTTGCGTACTGACTAATCTTTGTGGGTCCATCGTGAATTATGTATTTCATCCACTCCACATATCCATATTAACAGATGACTTTATAGCTTTTTAATTTTTTATTTTTATTTTACACATGCACCCACACCCTACACACTCAGGCTGGTGGAATTTCACTACCTATGTGTACTCGAACTCGTGACCCGGAGTTGAAACTTCTGAGAGCCTACCACCTGGGCAAGATAACTTTATAGCTTGAATCCAAAAATTAAGTTATAATCTCAAGTGTACCAAACCACATGAAACAGTGTGAGTCGACCCGTGAAAAAATCTTAGGTGTACGTGATCTTATGAACTCGTTTGATGACAGATAAATATTATTGTGGCCTTATCAAGGTTTCAACGGTGAAAATCATAATTTCCATTGTTTTCTTTCATGTGATCGACTTAAGATTTAGATAATCTTCAATTTTGGTATCAACCCATAAAATGATATTTAAAAATGAATAGACGGCCCATATAAACCAGTATATAAACCATATAAACTCACGTGGGCTTAAAAGAGTTTACTTAATACCATAAAAGTATGCTTATCATATTGAGTAACTCAGTACACAATCTGATTTCTCCTTAGTTGACTTGTTTTTTTCTTTTTCTTTTTAGGTTAGCTTATTAGTACACACACTTAGGGGTGTACATCGGGCGAATCGAGTCGAACTGGGCTCAACCCATCCTGGCTTAGTCACCAGCTAAACTAGCCCGAACCTGGCCCGGCCTAGTCACTGAGCCAACATGTTCAGCCCGAACTCGGCCCAGTTAGCAATCGGACGAGTTCGGGCCAATTTCGGACCAACGATTTGGACGGCTTTGATTTTTTGGCTCTTCTTAATCTACTCCATGGGAAAAGCTTTGGCAGATAACTTAAATGGTCTTGGTTTTTGAGATGAGCTTTTGTCGTATGTTTTTAAGCCTTTGTAATATCTACAAAGGGACCAACTATTTGAACGGCATGGATTGCTTTAAATGGTCAGGGTAATTGGATGAGAATTCAGGAATAAGTTTATCTCCTCAGCCGACTTAATGCGCTTGATCATCATGCAAATCCATTTTAGCTGACATAAGCACTTACAGTTGCATGACGGTAGCCTGCTCCAGCTTGGCTGCCAAATCGTAAATGCCCATTAAAGAGACGTTTCTGTCTCTCTATCTCTGAGAAGAAAAATAAAAAAGAAAAACATAGAGACGAGATGGAGGGCCAGGAGGAGAAGGTGCCTTTGCTGCTTGAATCAGCAGTCGAAGCCAGCGACGTTGATTTGGGCCGCAAGATCCTGATCGAATCAAAGAAGCTATGGCAGATCGTCGGCCCTGCCATCTTCAGCCGCATAGCCATGTACACCATGAACGTCGTATCACAGGCCTTCGCCGGTCATTTGGGCGATCTAGAGCTTGCTGCCTTCTCCATAGCCAACACCGTCGTTGTCGGACTCGTCTTCGGTCTCATGGTAATATTCTTGCCCCCCTTTCTTTCCATATATTACAGATTCCTCCAATCAAATAACACGCAATACTTCAGTTAGGTATGGCCAGCGCTCTAGAAACTCTATGCGGACAAGCTTACGGAGCGAGGAAATACCACATGTTGGGCATCTACATGCAACGGTCTTGGATCGTCCTCGTTGGCATCTCTATCCTTCTTTTGCCGATATATATCTATTCAGCTCAGATCCTGATGCTCATGGGTCAGCCACGTGATATCGCAGAGTTGGCAGGGACGATGTCTCTGTGGATGATCCCTCTTCATTTCTCATTCGCCATTCAGTTCCCTCTACAAAGATTCTTGCAGTGCCAACTCAAGAACGCTGTCATCGCATACGTTTCTGCATTAGCGTTCGCTGTACATATATTCATTAGCTGGCTGTTTGTGTACGTTCTCGATTTCGGTATCATCGGGGCTGCATGCACCTTGAATTTCTCATGGTGGGTGGTGGTGCTTGGTCAGTTTGGTTATACTGCTTTCGGAGGGTGTCCTCTTACATGGACCGGTTTCTCTAAGGACGCTTTCTCTGGTTTATGGGAGTTTCTTAGACTCTCCATTGCTTCGGGTGTTATGTTGTGGTACGCTGTCTCTCTCTCTCTTTCTAAATAATTTTAGTGCCTGCGTGTCAACCATCACACTTTGCCCGAGTACAAAAGAATTCCAACGTTTGTTTTTTATATACATATGTTTATCGCAGTTTAGAGAACTGGTACTATAGAATATTGATCTTGTTAACCGGGAATCTGAAGAACTCTGAACTCGCAGTCGATGCTCTGTCCATCTGGTTCGAGTCTTCTACTTCATTCTACTTTATTTTGAAAGTGCTATGATATGGACCTGATCTGGTGTGAATCTCATCACCATTCGATCTCCAACGTTCCCATTCGGTGTTGACCGGATAGTGGTCAGATTCACGTGCAGTGAAGTGGGTCATTTTTTCTGTACCTTGTTCACTGAAAAATTCCTTTTTTAAAAAAAAAAACAACCTTGTTTGACAGCATGAGTATCAACGGCTGGGAGTTGATGATTCCACTTGCATTCTTCGCCGGAACTGGGTATGCTCCCTCGCACGCTGATGGTTATTATTATTTATTTTGTTTTTGTAGTTGTATGGATTTTTACCCGAAATTCCTCTTAAATTTCAAAAGTTCCCACCAAAACTCAAAATACAATTCACTGTGGTTTTGAAGGACTCATCTATTGTTTTTCACTAAAAAGTAACAAAGTCAGAAAATTCTGTGCATCCGAACATAATATTCACACGACTCATACATTTTTTGAATAGAGTTGCCAAATGTGCATTTTGATGTTTGCAAGCGGTGTATGTTATAATTTTCTGCAGTAGCTTATTTTATATTTAGATTGACTAATTTTTTTTTTTAAAAGAATCTTTTACACATAACGATCGATTACATTTATTAGACCAGCCTTTTACACATAACGATGGATTACATTTATTAGACCAGCCTTTTACACATAACGATGGATTACATTTATTAGACCAGCTGGATATCACCCAAATAATATGTGCCCCAAAATTCTCCACTTTTCCTATTTCTTAAGAAAATGTATAGGGTGTACATTATCGTAATTTCTCGACTCAAAAACATTTTTTTTTTTTACTAACATTTCTATTCTTAGAAGATTATTTAGTAAAATGTGAATTTACTAGGAATTTTGCCGTTGGCGTGATGTTACTATACAACTTTTCCCAGCTAATTAATCCCGTTTCAAATAACTTATTATTAAGAAGAGGAATCTAGTCACGTGGATAAAAATGTCAACCTAATGTACGCAACACACATGATTACCGGGTTAGCAAATCTGGTACATCGTGATGGATGGCCCATTTTATTGTACAAGAACCATACCAGAACAACACAGGGTCAACGGTTCAGATTCGGAAGGAAGAGTCATTTAGTTGTACGGTCTCCGGAGTCCATTCAGGGTTTGTCGTACATGGCCCCACAAATGGAGAGTCTAGATTATAACAATTGACTACAAAACCATGTCTACGATAAAGGGGCGATGAATCAAGAAGGTGCATTGCATCTGGAAATCGATTTCTCCTACGTTCTTAGTTAATGTCATTGATATCATATCATCCACGGGCACCACGAGTGCTGATGTGGCACACGTCTATGAGGACGGTGCTTGGTGAATGATACATGACCCACAAGGCAACCAAGCAAATGCATACGGCCCCACCAATCAAATCTCGCCACGTCACCAGCTGAGGGTGGTAAGCTTCCCAGCACCTAATCCGCGTTTGGAAAAGATTGCCCAAATGGCCGAAATACGTGTATCAAGTTGGCTCGATGATCAGTTGGAAAGACTTGGCTAGTAAACATACACGCGGGCGACCGACGGACGGACAACCTTTCATCTGATTCAAGTGAGCACGTCTCGGCCACGTGGTTTTCGGTACATGTACAGGTGGCAAATGTTTTTATTTGTATTTGTTTCCTCGCGAATGGATAAGTTGAATAGTCCGGCACGGGCGAAAGCTGGCACACGAGAGTAAATCCCAACCATTCGTGAGGTGGGGTCACTGCAAATCTCAGATTCAAGCTGATCCACTTTCGACTTGCCTGCAACGCGGGGTTGCATGAATCCCCTATAACCCGAAGCTAAATGGGCCCACCGTTAATGTTTGTGTTACATCCATTCCGTCCGTCTTACCACGCCACATCATTTTTTGGACATGAGGGCTATCAAAATCTTCAGTGGACCACACCAAAAGCAAACAGTGGAGATGGAAGCGCCTACAGCTGAAACCTTCACGGGCCATATTATTTACATGCCAGGGAAACCATCGAATCCGTTCTAAGGTGATTTCTACTTGGATGAAGCGAAAATACAAATATCACCGTGATCCAAAATATCTGTGGCCTCGAAACAGTTTCAAGTGTGGGCGTTCAATCCACACTGTTTCCTTTAGTGTGGCCCACTTGAGTTATTGATATCCCTCTTGTTTGAGTTCATGTTAAAAAAATCTCGTGGTGAAACATGCATATAGAGTAGATACACTAAAAACATAGGTGGACCCAACACTCCAGAGACATTTGGGTTACAGTTAAGGCAAATCACATCCCTCGATAGGCTGAAAGTGACCACACACATGCATTCAGAAAAGGACGCATAGACTATTATGTATCGACTATCATGCATGGGTAAGGATTGGGTACTGATCCTGTACGGCCTGTTTGGCGGGCAAATCCCATGGGATGGGATTAGGAGGGATGGGATGGATTTTAAGGTTACGATGTGGTGTCAGTGGATTGGTTTAATGATGTAGAATGTGTCATAGAGATATTTTCTATATGGTTGAGCCACAAGGAGATGGATCGTAAATTGATCATAACTTTTGATCCGGGTACCATTATGGGGTGCATAACCTATCAATCTTTACTGAAACGGGCCATCCGAGGTGAACCGACTCATAAAGTGAGTCGCATCTGTCCGTTTCGTCAGAAAACGCGCGCTTTCAGCTCAAAAACGAATTTTTAGAAAAAGTTATTATTTTTAGTAATTTCGATTTTTTAATTTTTTAGAGTTTTAAATTTTCTTTCTTTTTTAAAAATAACTTTTAGTTATACTAGGACTCTTCTAGAGAAAGTTTATTTGTAATTTTTATTTTTAGAAATTAGGCCTTAGAAGAGTTTTATTAGAATTAGAATTTGTGTTAGAGTTAGAATTTTACTATTTCTGATAATTACGAATTTTAGTTTATTTTTTTTTTTTATATTAATAGTATAAAAAGACACATTAGAGAATCATCAATTATTCAGCAATTAATTTCGAATTTTATTAGATTTTATTTCTACTCTCTTGCTTTCTTTTCTCGTGGATTCGAGAAGTCTCTGTGAGGAGTCCAGAGAAGCTCCGTGGATTCGGAGTAGTTATCCTTGAGGAAGACGGTGATCGACCTCATCACGTTCATCCCTGCGTCATTTAAGATCCATGGGATTGCTATCCCGAGACATCTTCATCGGGTCTGTTTGGCACGCCGGCGTATCCCCGGGATTTTACCTTCCAATCCCTCTAACCAAGGGATGGGATCAATTTTAAGGTAATGATGGTGATGTCAGTGGATTGTTTTAAAATCCACAGGATTGCTTATATCCCGAGATAAGTTCACCAGGTCTGTTTGGCTAGTCATGCATATCCTGGGATATTGCGATCCCATCCCTCCTAATACCATGGAATCGGTCAGGCCAAACAGGCCCTACGGGACATCATTCTAAGACAGATCTCTATTAGAGATGAGCTCACGGGTCACAAAACATGGAGGAAGGTTGTCTAGAGTTGGCGTGGCTTTGGTAGATCCCCTATAGATCGCTCACTGTGGGGCCCACCTAGATGTATGTACCTTACATCCATGATGTCCATCCATTTTGATAGCTTATTTTAGTGAATGATTCCAAAATTGAAGAAGATCCAAATCTCAGGTGAACCACGTGACAGGAAACAGTGGTGATTAACTAAAAACTTATTATGAGCCACAAAAGTTTTGCATCAAATTAATATTTGTATCATCCTTTCATTTGGATCTTTGTAACATTATCAACAGGTTGGAAGGAAAAAAAGCATTCTCGTGGCCCCAAAAAGTTTTAATGATAAGTATTTAATCACCACTAATTTCCAATGGTGTGATCCACCTGAGATTTGGATTTACTTCATTTTTTGAATCATGCCCTTAAATGAGCTGTCTAACGGGATATATGGCACGGATGTCAGGGACATTCATAACGGTGGCCGAAGCCTTACCTGTTTGGTGTAGGTTCTCCGCTGGCCCCATCTAAGCCATCCAATCAAATCACGTTATGTTATTGGGCGAATCAAACGCGGTTTGGCTGTTAACCCCAACATCAGCGCCAGCTAGCTGGTGTCAAAGCTCTATGGGCTTACTATGATGTATGTGTTTTATCAACAGAAATTCACAATTTTAAAGTTTTTCTAGAATATTATTAGAATTGTTACTAATAAAAATATCAAATCATCGTTGTCTGATCTTCATCCTAGTTAATTTGAATCGGCATTATAAATCTTGTTCCACCATTGCAAAACCTCAGTAAG
Source organism: Magnolia kwangsiensis (assembly GCA_037074715.1). NCBI lineage: Eukaryota > Viridiplantae > Streptophyta > Magnoliopsida > Magnoliales > Magnoliaceae > Magnolia > Magnolia kwangsiensis. The sequence continues at coordinate 14,302,315 of CM073572.1, read as the reverse complement.
TAGGAGAATGTGTCATCCAGTCTTTCTTACTATCTTCGCCTTTCCTATGGTCTAAGTTCTTGATTACTTCATCTTATTATCATTTTTAGTGCTACACCCAATTAAGTTTTCGTGAATGCATTTTTTTTAAATTCTAAGCCTTGTCACTTGTTTATTTTAACATCTTCATTTTAGCTAATCGTATGAAAGTGTTATTCCTTAACTATGCAATATTCTATGACATAAAGCATAGCTAGTCTTATAAGTATCCCATAAAATGAGCCTATAAAATTTTTCTTACAATTTAAGTGGTACAAAGTGATTATACAAAAACTTTAGAGATGCATTTTCATACTTTAAGCTTGAATTTTATTAACAACATCCTTCTTAATCTCTTAACTCTTATGAATTATTGACTCAAGATATTCAAAGTAGTATTAAAATATTTATTAGAAATTAATAACAAGCAATATTCGATAATTTCAAGTGGCGTGGTTCACAATGTTGTTTTTAATAGACGTCTCAAAACTGATGCGAACCACACCATGTGAATTTTTTACCACGTCAAATCTGTCAGGATATCTTCGTATATTCTTTGCCATACTTGTCACAGTAAATCTGTCAACCGCCCATCATAACCCTATCCGTGCTCGTCTTCTTGAGTATTTAGTTGCCATTAACTAGATGGTTAGGATCTTTTTCCTTACCTGAATTCCTGAGATTAATGAAAATCAAAGATCAGTCCAAATGAAGGATAGTCCAAGTCATCGGTTAAACCTTTTTAAGACAACCAATTAGTAACTCCTACTTTCTCAGCCATTGATAAGAAAGGCAAAGATGCCTACAGCTGGTACTATTCATTGAGAGAAGGAAAAAGATGCTAAAGCTCACCGCTATTTATTAAAAGAGAAGAATAAGTGATAACGATGGCGATGAACAATTATGTATGAGGTGCAGGATACTTTTGAAAGGATTAGGCTTAGCTCACCACAACTAGTCATAGAGTCGGCGCATCAGTTAGTGGAGAATCTGCATCAAATACACCTATTCCATCAGGTTGGATGCTACTTTCTCACCGTGGATCCAAAAAGCCAGGTACAATCCAGGCTTATGCCGGCCACACCATAGAAAGTGGTAAAAAACTATGCCTAAAGACTTTAAATTCACGTCGTGTGGTTCACGTGAGTTTTGAGATGTCCAGATTTTCAGGAAACTCATTCATCTTGGTGTGGCCCATGGGACAAGTGGGTTGGATGGCATAAAAAGTAATGCTAGAACATGCACAATTCAAATGATTTTAATGGTGGGACTTCCTAACTCAACTATTCCCCATGGTCTTGAGGTCTTGGTATCGATCCTAACATGGCGTGTGTGTACGGACACGGGTGTGTACTAACAAGCTAACCAAAAAAATAAAAAAGCTATTCCCCATGGTTTAGCCCACCTGAGCTTTGACTTAACCTGATTTTTAGGCTTTAGTTCAAACACCAGATGGATGAGGTGGATGCGATACAGATGAAGTCTTCCATCCACGTCAGCCAATAGTCAAGCCCGTAAAGGCAAGGGTTTTTGTTTTCACAATATATGATTTAATTAACGGTGTGGTCCTCTTGAGCTTTGGATATGCTCCAATTTTAGGCTCAGGGTCTAAAATGAAATGGAAAAACGGACTGATGGCATGGATAAAACACATACATCATGGTGGGCTCCACAGAGTCCTGCCAGGACAGAGGTCAATGGTGGCCATCCGCGTCCACAAAGCGAGAGTGCCTACCTCACAGAATAAAAGTGATCAACGCTTTCTGGTACGCGTGTTGCACGAGAACTGAATAGTGGTGTCCATTCTCGCTTGGTGACCTGTCCATTCTCGCTTGGTGACCCTGCACGGATATCTCTGGTGGCTGACGCAGTATGGCCCACCGTAATGTATGTGTTTCATATTCACACCATCCATCCAGCTTTTCAGTTCATTTTAAGGTATGAACCCAATACCACACCATTGGAATAGTGGTGATAATGACACCAACCGTTGGAAACCTTCCTAAGGTCTGTCATAATATTTATTTGTCATCTTACCTATTTTTAAGGTCATATAAACCCAGATAAAGGAAAAATACAAAAATACAAAAATATCAGCTTGAACTAAAACTTCTTTGGCCTGGATTCAATTACCGTTGTTTCCTGAGACGGGTCTACTTGAGCTTTGGATCTACTTATTTTAATAGATAGATAGCATGATAAAACACAAATCACTGTGGGCCCTACGGTGCCTGGTAATCGGCTTCCTCCCTTCTCACCTGTTGCTCATCAGGTCATCAGCACATGTTGCCTCACACGTAGAAACTGCACAGAGGGGCATGCAAGTTAAAATATACCATTTAAACAATGGATCTCAGTTTAGATGTGTCATGAAGTAAATGTTATGCTTGTTTGATTATTTTACTGATGGCAGACATTTATTGGACGGCTAAAGATGAAAGTGATCACAAACTGTTCAAATCATCTAATATTGAGACTGTGACTCTGTGCCAGTGATTTAAAAATTGAGTCGGTTTAAGTTGAGTTGATGTATGCTGTGTGCCTCTGTCTGAATTATAAAATATGTGAGTGCCTGCATGCCTATCATGCGTCATACTCTCCCGGAGTACCAAATAACTCCATCATTATTAAATGTGAAGCGGATTGCGTACTGGAGTAACTCAGTGGGCGCGCTAAGCGTAATGAATAAAATCTGTGGGCCCTACTGTGATTTATGTAATTTATCCACTCCGTCCATTCATTTAACCATATAATTTGAGCGTTGATAGGAAGAACGAACCATATTCAAAGCTCCGAGGGGATCACACTACAGTAAAAACTGTGAATTGGAGATCTGCTGTTGAAAACTTCTCGGGGCTATGGAAGTTTTGGATCTAGCTGATTTTTTTATTTTTTATTTTTCCATTCATCCATGCCTGTGTGATCTTATGAACAGGTTAGATGACAAATAGGCATCACTGTAGGCCCTAGGAATGTTTCAACGGTGGAAATCATTATTCCCAGTATTTGCTGTGGTGTGGTCCAGATGAGCTTTGGATATGCTTAAATTTTGGGCTTAACCCCAAAATTGAGTTGGAAAAACGGATGGACGGCGTGGATAAACTACATACATTCACGTTGGGCCTAACAGAGTTTACTCAGTACGCAAACAGATTTCTATTAAGTGGGTAGAGTAGCTATGCTGATTTAATGTTTACGGTTAGCTACTCATATGAAAATAACATTCTAATATAAACTGATAACATTCCTTGTTATTTTTTTTTTTTAATAAAAGAAGTGTTTACATTCTTTAAACATCCCATCAAGATAGAGAAAGATCATCTAACTCAGGCGTTTTTTAAGTAAATGTTTGCCAGCAAGGCTGATGTTTTCTGGAGCACGCGCGTAAGGCGCGTCGGCCCTAGATGTCTGCTGGAAAACCGAGACATACAGAACAGCGGGCACAGACACAGTAGATGACTTGCTGTGAAAGTGTGGGTCCATGAAAGTTCAAAAGCATTTGACGGGTTTCGTCAATAGTCAAGTTTGATATACATGTTTGGATGGACAGGCCTTATGTTATTGAAACAGAGGGGCCTACTGCCTCACACACTAACAGACCGCACTCCAATATCCAGACCGGATGCAACAACAGCATGTGGCTGTGGGATCTGAACTACTAGCAATAGCTAATGTGTTTTAGTCCTAAATCTATATTTTTAGTGACTGAATTTAAGAAGATATCTCTTACTGTTGAGAGAAGAATAGCCTTTTTGAAAATTCATCTAGATATAGATTATGGAAAAGTAAATCAGAAATTAATGGGAGTGTTAGGATATAGGATATTTATATACAACGGTACATATTATTGTTGCGAGATGTCTTAAATCAGAGTTCTTTCGCAACCGAGATGTGAAAGGGTCCTTTCGCAACTGCGATGTGAAAGGATCCTTTCGCGTCCTTTCGCAATTAAGATGCGAAAGGGAAGTTTCTTAAACTATAAATAGATGTTCCTATGGCTTTTTTATTGTATGAGAAATAATTCTAAGGCTTTCTAAATGAGTTCTAGAAAAATTAAAGGGTGTAGCAAGGGTGAAATTAGAGATTGTTCGAATCGGGTAAGCTCTTTCTCTTTGTTATTTCTATTTTCATAGTGGAGATCTGTCGCTTTGTGCCGTGATTTTTTCCACAAGGGTTTTCTTCGTTAAATCTGGGTGTTCTCTGTATTCTCTTTTGTGCTTGGTGCCATTGAATTGCTATCCTAGATCTAGATCTGTGTGATTTCGTAGGTCAAAATCCCCAACAAGTGGTATCAGAGCAAAGTTGGGGCACAGATCTGAATCTGAGGGATTAGTAATAATAGCGAGCGCTGAATATGAGATTAAGAAGTACTCAGGAAAAAATAATTTTGAGTTATGGAGGTTAAAATGATTAGCCTGTTAACCAAGCAAGGTGAAGATGGTGCTCTTGAGGAGCGAAAGTCTACTATGAATGATGCTGATTAGAATGCTCTTAATAAGAAAGCTTTATCATCGATCCATTTATGTCTTACGAATGAGGTTCTATACAATGTCATGAGGGAGAAAATTGCGGCTAAGTTATGGACGAAATTAGAGGATGTTTATGCGAAGAAATCCTCAGAAAATCGCGTACACTTGAAACGGCAATGGTATAACTTCAAGATGGCAGATGGTGGAGATTTGGAGGCTTACATCAACAACTTTAATAAATTGATTTGCAAATTGCTGGATATGGAGGAAGTGATGAAAGATGAAGAACAAGCATGTATGTTGTTGAATTCTCTCCCGGCGTTATATGAGGCATTCAAGGACACTATGTGCAGAATAAATAAAACCCTGAGTGTCGACATAGTTATTTCAGCCCTTCAAGGGAAGGCTATGAGACAATTGAACAGCGACATGGGGACATCTTCTGATGCACTGTTTACAGTGGGTAGGAATTCTGGACAAGATACATGTTCTTCTGGTTTTAGATCCAAATCTAGGGGCAAGGGCAAAGGAAAGGTAAAGTGCTAGAATTGTGAGAAGGAAGGACATGTGAAGAGGGATTGTGAAAATTCTAAATCAAAGAGGGAAGATTCTGAGGTTTCATGCAGGGAGGTCAATGTTGCCACGTCAGATGGAACGAGTGGATGTGATGGTGATGTTTTAACTGTGTTTTCGCTCAGACGGTCATACGATGATTGTAAGGATGAGTGGATGCTAGACACAGGAGCATCTTTTCACATGACTCCTCATCGGAGTTGGTTCACCAGCTACAGGGAGTGCGATGGTGGACAGGTATTTATGGACAATGACATTGCCTGTAATGTTGTGGTTGTTGGTTCTGTGCGCATCAGGATGTTTGATGGGGTGGAGTGTACCTTGACAGATGTGAGACATTCCTGATTTGAAGCAGAATCTGATTTCTCTTGGTGTGCTTGAGGTAAAAGGATGCAAATACACAGGTATTGATGGTGCTCTTAAAGTATCCAAGGGAGCACGGGTAATCATGAAAGCGCAACGACTCGGTAACTTATATAAGTTGATCGGAAGTACTTCAAAAGGTGGAGCTACAGTGGATGTAGCGGATTCCACCTCTGCACGTGTGTGGCATGTTGGGCATGGTTACATGAGCGGGCAGGGTAGAAAGGCTGAACCGTGCAGACAGGGATACAGAGCAGGTGGAGCAGCCACCTGTGAAAAGAAACACACGGCATGATTACGGGATATCGGCGATGTATATGGATGACTCCAATATCACAAGAGGATTCATCTTCTATTCAGATGGCTCTAGGTGAGCTTAGTGCTGAGAAGTAAAATGTGACTATGGGCGATGTGATGGATTCATTGTACCAGACCGACATATGGAAGCGGGTGGAGCTTCCAGTGGGCCGAAAAATGGTTGGATGCGGGTGGAGCTTCCAGTGGGCCGAAAAGCGGTTGGATGCGGGTGGAGCTTCCAATGGGCCGAAAAGCGGTTGGATCTTCAGGAGGATACAACATAGATACAGAGCGAGGTTGGTGACGATGGGTTATGCTCAGGGAGAAGGGATCGACTTCTCAGAGATATTCGCACCGACGGTATAACAGGTGTCTATTAGATCAGTGATTGACGCTGGTTGACCAATATGATCTTGAGCTGGAAGGAAGGATGTGGAGTCTGCACTTCTGCAAGGGAAAGTGAAGAGCAGATCTACATGAAGTAACCAGGGCGGTTCGAAGTTAAAAGGGCTGAGAAAAGACTTTGCAGGAGGTCGTGGTTCGACCTGTCGCCTAGACAGTGGTTTGATTCCTTCATAAATGAAGGATCGGGGGCTGCAAAGATGGTTCTCGGCGTTGAGACTGAAGGAGGAGTAGGCTTTGGTAATCATAAGAGGAATACCTTGTGTGTAGGTATTGATCAAGGTTGTGATGGGCCAGGTAAAGCCGGAGAGTGTTCCCTACATATCTCTCCTCAAGTTTTCCTCAGGATTTGTCCCAAAACAGATAAGGAAAAGTAGGATATCTCATGAGCCTTATTCGAATGCGCTGGGCAGTGTATGTCATGGTTTGGATTAGACCGATTATTTCACAGGCTATTAGTGTTGTGAACAAGTACCCCGACAAACAATATTGGGTAGCGGTGAGATAGTAAGAAGACTACGTCTTTTCTTTTGGGAAGACAGGATCAAAGGTGGCTGGGCATGTGGATTTAGATTCGGCAGACATGATCAACAAGAATGTTCCTGTAGAGCAGTTCAAGTTCTGTGCAACTTCTCTGGGCTTGACGATGGCGTAAAAGGAAGACAGAGTGTGCAAGAGAAGCTATGATGTGATGTAGAAATAAAGGAAGAGGTTAAGAAGCTACACGGTTGAAGATTGAAGACATGGTGGAGATTGTTGCGAGATGTCTTAAATCTAAGTCCTTTCGCAACCGAGATGCGAAAGGGTCCTTTCGCAACTGGGATGCGAAAGAGAAGTTTTCTAAACTATAAATAGGTGTTTTTAGGGCTTTTCTATTGTATGGAAAATAATTCTAAGGCTTTCTAAAGGAGTTCTAGGGAAATTAAAGTGTGTAGCAAGGGTGAGATTCGAGGTTGTTCGAATCGGGTAAGTCCTTTCTCTTTATAATTTCTGTTTTCATAGTGGAGATCTGTGGCTTTGTGTCGTGGTTTTTTTCCGTAAGGGTTTTCCACGTTAAATGTGGGTGTTTTCTGTGTTCTCTTGTGTGCTTGGTGCCATTGAATTGCTATCCTAGATCTAGATCTGTGTGATTCCGCAGGTCAAAATCTCCAACAATTATTGATAGTTATATGAGTAGATTCATGTATAGCGGTTATGATTTTTGCATATTTTTTTCTTCTACTATATATTCCTATCATTATTAGTGAAATAAACATTAAGTAATTTTTCGTGCATAACATCATAAGATCATAGTCATGATCTTAGCCCTAATTGTGTTCTTCTGTTGACCATCTTTGGTCCGCCATAAACTGCAACCCATCCAAAAACCCTGCTACAAAACTAGTGATCTCTAAACCTACCACTATCTCTGATTCATCTTTGTCAAAGTCTCCATGCTTCTCATTGCAATTACATCTCCGCCATGTCACTGCTACCATTTGCAGCACCTGCATTTACATCAAATCTAGTGAGCCAAACCATTCCTACAGCCAAATCATACACGCTGCATTAGTCATAAAAAATGCCTACTTATCCCATGATTTTTTTTATAGTCATTTTGGTATATATTTCAAGCTGGGTATGATTAACAATCATACTCCAATTTGAGAGAGATTGTTAGTATAGGATATGTATGTAAAACCTACATATTATAGATAATTATATAGGTGGATTCACATACACACACACGTGTGTAAAGATCTCCGCAGATCTTTATAGATCTCTGTCATTTTCCATTTATTCCTGTAATTTATGGATGCAAAATCAGGCAATTCTCCATTTTTCAAATGGGATCTGGAAGTTGAAGAGTTCAGGAAATTGTAAATAGTTTGAGGTTAAAATTCAGAGCGATTTCTGTGACACTCCAAGCGATTGGAATCTGATAGATTTAACTGGGAAACGTGATATCGGAAATGGATAAATGATGATAGGACACGGCATGAGATTCATGAATATATAATAAAGTTCTTTCACCTGACATGAACCATGCGCTTAGGGGCCTTTTCGGTCAAGCATCTTACCTAGAGTTAGGCATCGAGTCGGATGGATCAAGTGGGTTGACCTGACTTGATCTGGTTTTGAAATAGGCTTGATCCGAACTCGGCTGAACTTGGTACTGAGTCTAGTATCCCTAACTCGATCCGTGTTAGGGTCTGGACTGGACGACTGAGTCTGACCCGATCACAAGCACTAGTAAGTCAATTCGAGTTAGCACCAAGTTAGGATGGGTGCACTGGTTATCCATGAGCCGAAATCACAACTCAAAACCTAGATTCACTTGTCATAATTGTAGTGTCTTCATCAGCCACACAGCATCTCAGATCCGAAACGTTATATCTGAGCTCTTTTAATATAAATGTACAAGTCAAGTTTCGGATAAAGTCAAGACACTATTAAGTTAGATTTTAGGTCAGGTCGAGTTACTGGGTGACTCGAGCTTGCCTTAATTTGAGTTCGGATCGGACAAAGTCAACTTGATTCGGATTGACTCACCTACTTGGTAAGAATCGAGTCAAATCTCAACGAGCAGGACGAGTCATGTCATCCCCTGATCATCTACTTTCAGGGACACAAAAAAGTTAAGATACCTGTACCATAGAAATTTTGAGACATTATCCTTCTGCGTGATACAAAACAGACCAATGATCTAGATTACCCAGCCATAGGCCCCACTTGTGTAAAACAAAGAACTTGAGTATATCGTGCTAAGACGCTGGCCACGTATCATATCACATGATTCGTCGTGTCCTCACAAGGAAGTTTATGTTTAAAGAAGCGGTATTCGTCTGAGACACGCACTTCATGTGCATGTCTAATCAGTCATCCAATCAAGGTCAGTGTACGCTGTCACCTACCAAATAATCAAAGTGAGTGGACCCCACAAGAGCTTTTCTTGCTTTATAACAACTAATTACCGAACCCAAATTCCTAATTACGTACAAGTTGGACCACACAAACGTGTCGTTTCTACCATATTCTTCTCTATCATCAATGACATAACATGAAGGGAAGTTACTTGAAACACCATGTAAGAGTCTGAACCTTCGTATCGATGGAAATGATAAGATTTTATTTTGTTTTGGTCAGTCTACTCCACCGTCGATGTACAACTAATTGACAACTCATATCCTAGGAAGCGGATTGGCCGGTGTACACACCACCAATCTGGCTGATGTGTGTTGACGACACCAAGTTCTGCATGTCCCATCATGAGCTATATGTCATATCTAAGCAGTCCCTTCATTTGGTGAACATAAGACGAAAAATAAGAAAGATCCAAAGATTAATTGGACCACACTGCAAAAAGCAGTTGGGGATTGAACTTTCACTATTGAAACCCTTTTGGGGTAACAGAAGTTTTGGATATTAATTTTGGATTAATATGATGTTTGCTTTTTGTATTTATCTTTGTCTGTCTGACTTACGAACATATTGGATGGAAAATAAACATTATTTTGAGCCTTACAAATCTTTTGAGGGTGAGAATCAATGTTCCACTGCTATTTATGTTGTGGTCCACTTCAGCTTTTGACATGACTTATTTTTGGGCTCATGCTCTGAAATGATCTGCCAAATGCATGAAAAGTGTGGATATAATAAATACATCATTGGGAGGTTTATATAACCTTGATCTCCTTTGAACAGTCTTGGAACTCGAATACCGTTGGTGCTGGTCTTCACACAACACATACTCACACTATTGACGTTGGCGGTGTGTGCTACACTAGCCAATTTGCTTCCCATCTGGTAAAATTAGTCCTTAGTTGTTACTTACATGATTTTTAAAGTTATTTTAATTTTTTATTTGAAAGGTGATGTAGAGCGGGTCGCGGACAATTTCATGGCCAAGATGGATCAGAAAAGGCACGGTCGGCGACAGAAGTGATCCGGACCATCGGACCTTAGATCGGGCGTATCTCACAATCCGGAATGAGTTATCCGACGTAAAATATATGATTTTGGAGTAGAACGAGCTACTTTAGCCAACCAACCCCGCTACGCCGGGTTGCGCAGGCCGAATTTGCGAGAAACCCCCTAATCGACGGTCGTTTCTTTGTTTTAATTTTGTTTTTACTATAAATAGTAAGTTTAGTTTGAGTATAACTTTTCATCCGTTGGGCTTTAGGAGTTGTGTCCAACATGAAAAGTGCTTAGGATAATTAGGAGAACGGTTTCGTGAAGCCAAATAGGACACTTACTATTTTTGGCCGAAAACCTTGCGTACTAGTAGACATCATGACCGTCTATAAATAGTAAGTTTACTATTTATAGTAAGTTGTGAATTCTAGGAGTTTTAGTTGTAGTTTGAGTCTGATTTCCTTCTTATTGCTTGGTTCCCTTATTTAAGGGGTTGTGAACTCGATTTTGAAAATTCATCAATTAATTTCGAATTTATTATAATTTATTTCTATCTTCCTGCTTTCTTTCCTCGTGGATTCGAGAAGTCCCTGTGAGGAGTCCAGAGAAGCTCCGTGGATTCGGAGTAGTTATCCTTGAGGAAGACGGTGATCGACCTCATCACATTCATCCCTGCGTCAATTTGGTATCAGAGCGAGGTTTTTCCTCGGGCCGCTGGCAAACAACGAAGGTATGAATCAAAATCCTGTGGACGGTGATCCAGGGATTCATTATCTTTCGGAAAGAATGGAAGCTTTCCATCGGGAGAGTCAGTTGACCATGCAAGGGCTGCAGGAAACCCTCGACCATTTACGGATGCGCTACTTCTGCCCCGAGCCCTAGGCGGTGCTCCACCACCTATGGTCGCTCCACCACCCGTGGTTGCTGTACGACGTGACCCTGATTATCGCAGAGTATTACCAGCGGCAAACCGTAGGGCTACACCAGATGATTCTAGTTCCAGCGATGAGGACATTAATGAGGGTTTTGACCGACGGCTAATCCATGGAGGTGATCGTCTAGATCGTGCTGAAAGAGACTATCGAGATAAGGCTGAACTTCCTAGTTTTAACGGTTTATTACGTATCGAAAATTTTCTCGATTGGCTAGCCGAAGTAGAAAGATATTTCGATTATATGGATGTGCCAGATCATAAACAGGTGAAATTGGTAGCGTTTAAATTAAAATCCGGTGCTTCTGCATGGTGGGAACAATTGCAAATCTCACGAGCCCGCCAGAACAAGGCGCCCATCGCATCATGGCTTCGGATGAGACGTCTTCTTCGTTCACGATTTCTCCCCAGTGATTATGAGCAGATATTATTCCAGCAATACCAGAATTGCCGACAAAGAAATCGAACTGTTACAGATTACACTGAAGAATTTCAGTGGTTGGCTACACGAAACGATTTGTCAGAATCTGAGTCACAGAAAGTGGCACGGTTTATAGGTGGGTTGTGACCGGTAATTCATGATCGAGTTCAGATGTACCCAGTCGGGACCGTAGATGAAGCAGTCCAATTGGCAGGAAGGGCAGAAACACAACTTGCAAGAGCTCCTGCTCGTCCCTATCCTTCAAATCGACCTCGTATAACAGGTCCCACACAGGATCCAGTGCTGGCTCAAGGAAAAGATCCGGTAGAAAAACGTCATCAACCTCCTCCACCCGCGAACCGTGATACGGGGAGCGGACCATCCAGACCTCAATGAGCAGCACCCACAACAGCGGGCCCGAGTAGGATTCCGAATACTTATGCTCGGCTAAGGCCGAACAATTGTTACCGCTGTGGCCAATCAGGCCACTTATCAAATACTTGTCCTCAACGTCCGGCAGCACACTTGACTATAAACGAAGGGGGCACTGAAGATGAGGTCGCAGAAGAAGATCATGGCTTTGATGAATATGAACAAACCACTGAAGAAATATCAGGTGACGATGAAATGACAGGCGAGGATCGTGGCGAATCTCTCGTTGTGAGGCGACTACTGTATACCCCACGAAAGGAATTACATCCACAGCGACACAATATATTTCGTACTCAGTGCACTGTCAACGGAAAGGTCTGTGATGTGATCATAGACAGTGATAGCAGCGAGAACATCATCTCAAGAGTGATGGTGGATAAGTTGCAGCTACTAACGACGAAACATCCTTCCCCGTACTCAATTGAATGGATAAAAAAAGTGAACGAGACCAAGATAACCGAACATGCACTATCTCATTTTCAATTGGTAAACATTATAAGAATCAGATACTTTGTGACGTGGTTGACATGGAAGCCTGCCATATGCTACTCAGTCGATCCTGGCAGTCGGACCGTGATGCGACCCATCGGGGGCGAGACAATGTCTACATATTCATCAAGGATAGTCGAAACATAATCCTTGCCTCTATGGCACCAGAGAACCACCCTAAAGCCTCTAAAGTGGAGGGGAGTTCTCTCTTGACCATTCGGGATTTCATGGAGGAGTCCAAGGAAATCGGCGAGGTATACGCCGTAGTAGTGAAGGGCGAGAAAGAGGAACCCTCAAACATCCCTCTAAGCTTAAGACTGTTACTAAACGAATTCAAAGAAGTCTGGCCTGAAGATTTACCTGACGGATTGCCCCCCATGAGAGACATCCAACATCACATAGACCTCGTCCCTGGGGCTAGCCTGCCCAATCGCCCTCATTATCGGATGAGTCCGAAGGAGTGTGAGATATTTAAGGGGCAAGTGGAGGAATTGATCCGTAAGGGTCTAATGAGAGAGAGCATGAGCCCATGTGCTGTACCAGCATTATTAACGCCAAAAAAAGATGGAAGCTGACGCATGTGCGTCGACAGCCAAGCAATTAACAAAATTACTATTAAATATCGGTTTCCAATACCACGGTTGGACGACATGCTCGATATGTTAGGAGGGGCTAAAGTGTTCTCTAAACTCGATCTAAAGAGCGGGTACCATTAGATTCATATTCGACCTGGTGATGAATGGAAAACGGCATTCAAGACAAAGGAAGGGTTGTATGAGTGGCTGGTCATGCCTTTCGGCCTATTGAACGCACCAAGTACTTTTATGCGTTTGATGAATCAAGTTCTAAAACCGTTCACTGGCCGATTTGTGGTAGTATATTTTGATGACATATTGATATATAGCCAGGATGAGGCGGAGCATAAGAAACATCTCAAGCAGGTGCTGCAGGTCCTACAAGATAACAAGTTGTACCTCGACTTGAAAAAGTGTAGCTTTTTAACTGACAGCCTGTTATTTTTAGGATTTGTTGTAACTTCCACAGGAATTCGGGTGGACGATGAAAAGGTGCGAGCTATTAGGGAATGGCCGATCCCGACAAACATTCATGAGGTGAGGAGTTTTCACGGATTGACGACTTTCTATCGTCGATTTGTGAGAGATTTTAGCACCATAGTTGCGCCAATAACAGACTGCATGAAAAAAGGATCGTTCCAGTGGACCGATAAAGCTGACAAGAGCTTTCATGAGATCAAGCATCGTTTGTCTACAACACCGGTCTTGGTGCTTCCTAATTTCGATAAATTGTTTGAGGTGGAGTGCGACGCTTCATATGTCGGAATAGAAAGAGTATTATCACAGGAAGGCAGGCCGGTAGCCTTCTATAGCGAGAAGCTCAGTGAAGCCCGGAAGAAGTGGTCGATTTACGAGCTTGAGTTGTACGCAGTTGTTCATGCGCTGCGACATTGGCGGCATTATCTGATTCAAAGGGAGTTTGTTCTGTACACCGACCATCAGGCATTAAAGTTTATTAATAGTCAGACTAATGTGAATTGTGTGCATGCTAGATGGGTTGTGTTTTTACAGAAATTTACGTTTGTTCTGAAGTATAAGTCAGGTCAGCAGAATAAGGTGGCTGATGCACTTAGCCGTCGTGCGTCACTACTTGTTATGGTGAGCAATGAGGTAGTCGGCTTTGACTGTCTCAAGGAGTTATATGCCGAGAATGAAGACTTCAAAGATTCTTGGTTTAAGTACCAAGAAGGTCACCCCAGTGACTTTTATATACAAGATGATTTTTTCTTCAAAAGGAATCGATTGTGCATCCCCCAAAGTTCTCTAAGAGAGCAGATTATTCAGGAACTACATGGAGGTAGCCTTGGTGGACACCTTGGGCGAGACAAGACGCGAGCTCTTGTGGAAGAGCGGTATTACTGACCGCAATTAGTACGTGATGTGGGAAGAGCCGTACAACGTTTTCATATTTGTCAGACCTCCAAGGGACAATCTCAGAATACGGGCCTCTACACCCCGTTACCTGTGCCTGACGGTCCTTGGGAGGATTTATCAATGGACTTCGTGCTTGGTCTTCCACGAACACAACGCGACATGGATTCGGTGTTCGTAGTGGTCGATCGTTTCTCCAAGATGGCGCACTTTATCCCATGTAAGAAGACCCTTGATGCAACACATGTGGCGAATTTATTCTTCAGGGAGGTCGTACGGCTACACGGGGTCCCTAAGACCATTACTTCTGATCGTGACACGAAGTTCATTAGCTACTTTTGGCGGACTTTGTGGACTCGATTCGATACACGACTTCAATTCAGCAGTGCTTACCACCCACAGACTGATGGGCAGACCGAAGTTGTGAATCGCATTTTGGAAAACCTCCTTCGATGTATTTCAGGAGTGAAGCCGAAGTAGTGGGATTTGGCCTTGTCTCAAGCGGAGTTTGCATTCAACAACATGGTGAACCGCTGGACAGGAAAATCCTTGTTCCAGATTATTTATGGACGAGTACTTCACCACACACTAGACTTGGTCCCTCTGCCCAAGCTCCTAGGCATGAGTATTGCAGCAGAACATATGGCAGACAGGATCACGGGTATTCATGCGGAGGTGCAGACTAAGCTACACGAAAAGTTCAAGGAACAAGCGGACAAGCATCGTCGACAAAAGGTGTTCGAGGTGGGCGACCGGATAATGGTCCATTTGCGAAAAGAAAGATTTTCGACCGGGACGTACAACAAGCTGAAGAACAAGAAGATTGGACCGGTACCGATCATCCGAAAGATCAATGACAATGCTTATGTTGTTGATCTTCCAGATGACATGGCGATCTCACGGACTTTCAACGTTGCGGACCTGACCGAGTATCATGAACCAGCGCAGGAGGAGAACTCGAGGACGAGTTCTTTTCAAGTGGAGGGGACTGATGTAGAGCGGGTCGCGGACAATTTCATGGCCAAGATGGATCAGAAAAGGCACGGTCGGCGAAAGAAGTGATCCGGACCATCGGACCTTAGATCGGCCGTATCTCACAATTCGGAATGAGTTATCCGACGTAAAATATATGATTTTGGGGTAGAACGAGCTACTTTAGCCAACCAACCCAGCCATGCTGGGTTGCGCAGGCCGAATTTGCGAGAAACCCCCTGATCGACGGTCGTTTCCTCGTTTTAATTTTATTTTTACTATAAATATTAAGTTTTAGTTTGAGTATAACTTTTCATCCGTTGGGCTTTAGGAGTTATGTCCAACATGAAAAGTGCTTAGGATAATTAGGAGAACGGTTTGGTGAAGCCAAATAGGACACTTACTATTTTTGGCCGAAAACCTTGCGCACTAGTAGATATCATGACCGTCTATAAATAGTAAGTTTACTATTTATAGTAAGTTGCGAATTCTAGGAGTTTTAGTTGTAATTTGAGTCTGATTTCTTTCTTATTGCTTGGTTCCCTTATTTAAGGGCTTGTGAACTCGATTTTGGAAATTCATCAATTAATTTTGAATTTATTAGAATTTATTTCTATCTTCCTGCTTTCTTTCCTCGTGGATTCGAGAAGTCCCTGTGAGGAGTCCAGAGAAGCTCCGTGGATTCGGAGTAGTTATCCTTGAGGAAGATGGTGATCGACCTCATCACGTTCATCCCTGCATCAAAAGGTTATACCATTAATACATTTTTGCATATAATGGCCAACATTAACACAAACTAAGCGGTAGAGATCTTGTGTCCCACTGTAGATGGGTCACAGACTTAAAATCAGATTGATTGGATTCATCCTAACCTCAAATTAATGGACCTTTTCTCTTTAATTATTTCACTAGATTTCCACTAATGGGCAAATCAGGGTATCATGACGGATAGGATTTGGTTTATGACCCAACTAAAATGGGGCCTACATTCCTTTGAATACAATCTATACAATCTCTAAGTCCATGCATATGAACCATCAGACTCTACTCTGTGAGAGCGAACTTCTTCACATCCATACATACTAATTTATAATTATTTTTAAACACTTCCCTTATCAATGCTTAAATCTTATAAATTAATAGTCTGTGATGTTTGTGATTATACAGAGTACGTGTTTCAAATGAGTTAGGAGCGGGAAATTGGAAAGGTGCCAAGTTTGCTACAGTTGTATCCGTGGTCACATCTTCAGTGATCGGACTCTTCTTTTCGGTGCTGATTATGGTTGACCACCAACAGTTTGCTCTGATATTCACATCAAGCACCAGCGTTATCAATGCAGTTAACAGATTGGCTGTCTTATTGGCTTTCACCATCCTCCTTAATAGCATCCAACCAATTCTGTCTGGTGAGTCTTGGGTCAATTTTGATGAGTTAGATTATAGGCTCTGTCGTCCACCAATGTATTATGTCCGAAATAATTCACTATCTAGGTCAGAATGTAGCAGCAAGAAATCAATAGAAAAGCAACTAAAATAACAAGAGAATAAAGTATATGGATTTGAGTGTCTTTTAATCCAAACCATTAATGGACTATGTCCCAGAAATATCCCAAATTGAAAGATCTTAGCCATTAATTTTCCCTTTCCTAGTTGATTGTGGACTGCGGGTTTATTTCTTTTCTTGGCCATCCATTTGTGGGCCACCAATCTAAAGGTTGGAATGTTATGTTAAGGATATTTTTGGGGATGCTCCATCCATGGTGAGGCCCTAACCCATGTTGGAAAATTAATGACAACATGATGGATGATCAGAGCCATTGGTCTCTCCAAATGAACCGATTTTAAGTTTGGCCGTCCAATAGAAGACGTTCGTTCATATGAGTCGGACTAATACCTTCAGTTTTGTATCTGGTCCATCTGGATTCATTGCAAAATTCCACATAATGTATCAAGCGATCAACACCGTGAAATTTGAAATGGCTTGTTGATGCTTGTAAAAATGTGGTTGAGATTGAAATTTACACTGGTTGAGCATGCACACCCATCTTTTCCATCAATGTTGCACATCTCTGCTGTAACATTTGAGCCATGCCAAAGGTGGGAATTAGGTATGCTAACTCATCACGAGCGCTGTTCCATTGAAAAAAATGGATGGCGGATGGTACAACTCAAAAAGTACGAGTGTACCCCACTTATGATCTGATCAGCCTGATTTTCAAGATAAATGATTTTCATGCTGGGACCCAAGTTTGACAGGTTCATATATCGTATGCACATATGAGATACTGGTAAAAAAACAGAACTGCATGCTAAGTCAGCATACAACTGGCAGCAGGTGATCAGTTTGTCATTCTTATTATGTAAGTACATCACCACCATGTGAGTCACGCACCTCACTGTTATACTATACCATGCATCATCACAATATAATCGAATACCCATATGTTCACATCTGAACCGATCGGAAATCTGGACCGTACAATATACTGGAGCCAGCTTTTATTGCACACACCTTGTTTAGCCTTGATTCCAGAAATCAAGCTGATTCAAACTTAGGTGGGCCACTAATTCACTTGGTAGGGTCCACATGAGTTTTGGGGTACTGTGATTTTTTTATTTATTCGTTCATCCTGGTGAGGCACATCAGATGAATGGATTGGATGGTACATAAACACCATGGTGGGGCCCAACACAAACCTAGCTAGTGAAAACTAATGGTGGGCGTCTCAAGTTACACCCACGTGGCTCTCCTTGCGCGAGGTACTTACTGATGCCTTCATTTTCTCCACCACCCAATTTCAGGCCCTTGAACAAATGGTTAGGATCACACGAACATTAGCAGTTTTTGGGCCGTTAGCAAAATAATGTTCGGTACAGCAAACGGATGGTTCAGATGGATCAATTTTCCGAGGTTATTAGCTAATAAATATTAGTAATGCAGGTGTGGCAGTGGGGTCAGGTTGGCAAGCGTTCGTGGCATATGTTAACATTGGATCTTACTACGTGATTGGAGTTCCTCTTGGAGTTTTCTTGGGATGGGTATTTCATCTTGGAGTCCAGGTATGTCTATTTATCTTCACTCCCATCGGATATCTACACCTATTGAAAGAGAACTCACGATTGAGATTGAACTGGCCACATGTGGGGTGATCTGGATCGTCCATCCATTTGATGGGCTTCAACGTGGATGGGTCATGATAAGATATGGGACGGAGTTGTACTTTTGCTCTTTTCTTGGTCCCGGCTCGATAATTGAGACACGTTTGCTAAAATGGTCTGGGTCTGGGGCCGTTGGGATTAGGTTTACAAGATTTTTTTGTTAAGGTCCAGCCCTAGCAGAGAGAAAGCACCGTTAATGAGTTTAAGGCCTAAATATTAAACCGATAGCCTGATGTTTGGGGCTGATTAAAATTTGGACCGTTAAAAGGCCGGACCCAACATGGCCTGGCCTGGTGCATTCCTGGCTCTGGTCTTAGGATACCAAATACGGTTGAAGCCTGTCCTGTGCTTGTGTCAAGGTCCACTAACAGATATCATCACTGAGAATGGGCTCCAACTACGGCCCAATATGAATGGGTCAGCTGCATGACTGAATTTTATGTGGGATAAATAAATCGGCAGAGATTGGGTTGACCCAGTCCTGACAATTTTCAATCACTAACTTGTATGAAAACCGCATTTAGTATTCTTTTCTCCAAAAAATGATATTTGAGCTTTTAACACCTGCATATAAAATCACAGGGCATCTGGGCCGGAATGATTGGTGGGACTGTCGTCCAAACGCTGATATTGGCTTACCTCACAGTGCGGTGTGATTGGGAAATGGAGGTAAGACACATTATATTCAGCATCCTTCTGTTGTATTTTGAATTATTATTTGTATTCATTTAATTTCTAAACATGGCTATTTTGTGCATTTTCATCCCAGGCCATGAAAGCGAGCACACGAATGAATATAGAGGTGGTTTCTTGATGAAAAATCTTGAGGAGATTGAATTTCATTAACGCCAAAACGACGGTAAGTAGATTCACCAACGGGCAATTGGATTTAGGTCGGATGCCCAATTGGCGAAGTTCACATGCATTGTTGAACTGATATTGTTATTTCAATTCATTCTGTGGCATGTACTGACGTGGTACACATGTAAGATTCAATGGGTCCATTGGGTGCGCTGCATTGCTAGCATGACCTACACTAATCCACTTATAAGGAAGGCCACCTGTGCTTTGTTGGCCCACCAAATGAATGGACCAGTTTGATTTTGGGATATGGTATGTTCACTTGTGAAACCCCACACTATCGAATTGTCCTAGTCAGTGCCTACTCATTTGAAATTTATTCTGGCCATAATCATGAGTAAGAGTGACCCATTAAGTTTTAATCAGGTGTAGCTTTTTTTTCTTTTATTATAAAAGTTTTATGCACAATCCTAATCCAAGTAGGAAGAATACAACATGCTAATTAATGTAGGATGGATAAATAATGACTCAATGCAAGGTCAGGATTGCACAATTCAGGGTAGAAGGGCCCTAATTCGACGAAAAGGGCCTAAACATGCACTATAAGTTTCAACAGCCATAACTTGCTGACTAGGTGTCTGTTTCAGATATAACATGCCACTCGATCAAAAGCTATTGATGAGCTTTACACCATGGCTAATCACCTGAGGTGACCCCAATTGGCTTTGCAAAATTCAAATAGGCAAACTAAGATTTTAAGATAAACTTAGTATTTTTGGTGAGTTCCATTTTTATTTATTTATTTTTTTTTTCTGTCTGTCTTTAGAGTTTTAAGACTTTGGTTATGAACTCGAGTTTAGTTTAGTTTTTTTTTTTTTTTTTCTTTTTTGGGTGGCATTTGATAATACTTAATTTCATTATTTATTACTGAAAATTGTCAGATTCAGTGGTTTTGTAATTCATACCGTTTGATAAAGATAAAAGATTAAACACTTGATGTTAAAAATTACTTATAATTAGTTTTTTTTTTTTTTTTCCCCAGAGAGAAGCCTTTCATTGATCACTTATTGCCGACTGTGATAAGTGACTCTTCTTGGAGGATGATTGGTGAAAATATCATTACCAACATTTTAAAAAGACAACATTATATCCTTTTAGGTTTTGAAAACGTAAGAAGGTTTTGTGTGCCCCACCATGGTGTGTTATATTTACATTGTCTATCCAATTTGCTAGATCATTTAATTTTTAGGGCATGAGATAAAATGAAACAGATCCAAGGCTCTAGTGGATTACACCATAAAGTAATGTGGAGAATTATGCCCAATGTTGAAACCTTCCTAATGTATACCTTATATTTATTTGCCATACACCCTGTTTAAGATCACACAGACATAGGTGATGGGAAAACACAAATACCAGCTTGATCCAAAACTACAATGGACCTTAGAAAGTTTATTTACATGCAGGCACATCTACAAATCGGAATATTAGTCTGCATGGCAAATGGGCATATTTGGAGATAAAATCGTAAAATTAAAAGATTCCTAGATTTTTGAAAATCTCATGTGATTTGTGGTATCTTTGGATGAATATATTTCCATGGAAATATATGAAAATTTGAAAATATTGGCAATATTTGACACAATGGTTGGGAGAGGCATTTCTGCGTTGAGGGATGATCAGCACTCCTTCGGTGGGGCCTGCAGAGCAGGAAATTAAAAGAAGTACAATTATCTTAACCTTGCAATTAATGGTGGTCGAAGGAAATCATAATTGTAAAACGGTGATTAGTCCATATTTAAAATCACAAGTATCAATAAATCTTAACCATGTGCTATGGCCTGTAAAGGCCATGTAACGTTTGGTCAGAACTTTTTTTTTTTTTTGTTAATAGGCCATAAATGTCATTAAGGCCCATATCTTAATGATGGTGGCTGTTACGGTTATGGAATACCTTGGTCATAGCCCACCTTAGCTGTGAAATTACATGGGTTTTATGCAAGAAAATCTTTTTTTTTTTTTTTAATAAATGTATCTCAGCTAATGAGAAGTTCAAAAAAGTCACAGCTCCGACATGTCTGGAATTAGTAAGCCTTGAAGTCATGAATGACACCTATTTAGTATATTTATGTCATAAACTCGGTGTAATCTACAGTGGAAGCCACTTAATTGATGGACTAAATTCATTTGGTAAAGATCACAGGTTATATAAATTATTGGGTTATCAAGATTAGCTTTTAATACTTTTCAAAATTAACTAAAATGAGATCATAGCTTGAAAACTCACCCAACTGGATGTTCAGCTGGGTCAGGTCCAGTTGAAGACCTGACCCAACGTGATTCAATATTTTAAAAATTAGAGATAAGAATAGATATCTAACTTGGTTAAGTATAGGTAATACAAAATACAAAATTTCTTTTCGAATCATTAAGGGCCTGTTTGGCCAGCCGCATTAGATGGTATTAGATGGGATTGTATTCACAATCCCATCTGATAGATGGTGCTGGCGTGTTTGGAAGAACGCCGAATAACTGGATGAAAATTACTTTGAGTGCCTAAACTCCGGGATTTGACTATCCGTCTCCTTGTTTCCCAAATCCCACCCTGGAGTTACAACGGAAGGGTAGAGCCTCTACTTGTGGGTCCTAACATTATGCATGTTTTTCATCCAAGCCGTCCATCCGATTTTCCACACTAATTTAGCCTTTGAAACCAAAAATAAAGTCAATCCTCATCTCAAGTGGGCTACACCGTGAGGTACAAGTAATGGAAAGCTCGAGCGTCAACAATGACTCTTCCAATTGCATGCGTAGAGATTTGGAATGGGTTTCCACTCGTGCGATTTATCGTGAGGTATCTGTTAGATCCACACCATATATCTTTTTATCCCAGTCATTTTAACCCTTGAGCTCAAAAATTAGTCCGATCCAACAATCAGGTGGACCACATTATAAGTGACGGTGGTTGAGAACACCTCACGTGAAAGCCCCTCTGGAGTTTCGCCCACTGTTGAAACCTTCCTAAGGTCCAACATGATATTTATCTGCAGATCTCACCTGTACATAAGTTAACACAGAAACTAAAAAAAGGGAAAAAAACAAAGATCAGCATGATCGAAAACTTTTGTGGCCCTTGAAATTTTTTAATGGTGGGTATCATTCTCTCCACTGTTCTCTGTGGCATGGTCCACTCGAGATTTAGATCGAACTCATTCTTTGGATAATGTTCTAAAATGATTTTTCCAAATAGATGGTGGGTGTGGATATAAAACATACATCATGATGGGACCCACAGAACTTGGCAACATCACTTACGTAGCATGTGCTACGACCAACTGCTTTGTAGCTAATCCGCTCCCGTACGGTTGTATACCAAACACGCCCACTATGCAAATTTACCAACACATCGTAAATCCATGTGTTCCCAAACAAGAATACCTGATATCCTTGCCTTTCCAAATTCACTACAAATCTACGACAACCACTGACGGTAGCCATGATGACATTATTTGTAATTCCATCCCATCTAATACAGGCTAATGCAACTGGCCAAACAGGCCCTAAAGTTTGCTGGTTAAGTTCATCTTCACCTGCATTAGAGGTTGCAGGTTCGAGTCTTCCTCCCCATTAGATAGTTAATGTCCGGACCAGATCCAAGCAAGATTTTCCATTGAGTTGGTTGTTCTGCTGAATGTCTATGTAATCTCTGTATTTCATCCCACGGTAAGCTGGCGGATAGTTCTCAATGTCCACCAACTGTGGCGCCGGAGCAACGGTTGCATCCAGAGAAGGCCCATGTGCAATACCTACGGAAATCCTCGAACTTTTGTTGTTGACTACAGCTCGATGCAGCACACTCTTGTACATCCCATTGCTTAATATCTATTTCATGATGCATATGAAATGTCTGAGTTAGAAACAAATCTTATTTAAATAAGATAGAAATGAGAAATATCTAATTATAATGCCAGATATAAGATATCCAACTGGTTGTGGATGGTCCCTTTGTCGAACTTGTTTAGGTGAAAACTATAGCTACATATCTTCAGATTCCCTCAGAACAAAGTTCTGTAATGAACTAGTCATGAAATGTGAAAGCACTAATATTGTGAGGAAATCCAAACAATCAAATAATGCAATGATGAGAAGAACATTGGAACATTAACAAAATCATGGACAAAAATATGGGTCACGAGATCCCCGAATCGACAAGAATATACTAAAGTTTGTGCTTGTAAACAGTTATGAGATTATGCATTTGGACAAGATCCGATAAACAGTATAAATGCATGTTAATCAAATCATTGGACAACCATCAATGGGAATGACTATTTTATGTTCATTTTCAAACCCTCTGGGATAAAATCCTAATGATACCCTCTCCCCTGTTTGAAAATCTGAACTTCATTGACCTAATTATTTTTTGATTCAAAATAAGGACAAAAAATAAATAATGGAACTTGTTGAAGACGTGAGAAGAATGATTCATGCAATCATGTGAATCTTCAAAGTTCTTAAAGGTTAAGAAAAGATCATGTAATGTTGAATAACAACATAGTAATACTAACGTAGATTGATTTTCACCAAAAAAAAAATTTTTTAAAAAATCCTAAGAATAAAAGGAGTTCTAGCCCCGTCTCTTCCAATTTTGACAGATTCAACTGTTGCCAAGTCATGGCCAAGTCAATCAAACTGTAATCAATAAGTGAAGCTCATTTAGGGCATGTTTAGATATGCAAAATCCATGACGAAGTGAAAATTGTTTTTCACCTAATTTTCTATGCTAGAGAATCTTTACTATGAATTGGACAAAGAAATCATTATTGCTATCCATAGTAAAGATTCTCTTACACAAGAAAATAAGTGACTTTTGTCTAATGAATTTAAATATTCCTTTTGCTATTTAAACAGGATGTTTCCTTTTTAAAATAATCATTAGATAACCATCACTTTTTTGTATTTTTTCCCTAGTATTTCTTTTATCCAACCACTCCCTTAACATATTTGGACATTTTTAGAAAAGGTTGCATATTTAACATGTGTTGGCCCAACAGCAAGCATCCATGAGCCACATCAGTTTTTGTAGTTGTAATGTCAAAACCCTTTTATTCCTATTGGGTTATGTTCTAATATTAGTCAAATTTACAATGATAAAAATCATCAATGCAACTTTACTTGAAAACAGAAATTCCACGATTTCAATATGTTCCATGCATACAAGTAAACCAACCAATTTTGAAACAAATGTAACTTAGGCAGGCTTTGGAATTGTAATGAATATATTTGGAAGTAAAATCAACCCAACTTAAAAGTAAAAAGTATATAGTTAGGGGGTGTTTGGATACTGGTTTTTATATTTCTCAGCTCAGGAATTCTCTTGGTATTTTGTTTATAATAAAAATCAAGTTAACAAAATTTCTAAGCTCACCTCCATATGATCTCCTGTGTTCACCAGAAAAGAGTTGGGTAGGGGGTCCACATGGACCCACTTCCCCTTGTGTTGCAGTTGAAACCCGCTAACCTCGTTCTGCATGAGGATGGTTAGAAGGCCATGGTCTGAATGAGGGGGCATGCCCATTGCGAGTTCTGGTTGTGGACAGTTCGGATAGAGGTTCACCACAAGGATCTGTAGACCAGCCTCTAGCTGCAATGCCTTGTCTATGTAGCAGTCTTCTAGCCCCAGGCTTTCAGATATCCCTCTTAAGTAACTCTTTCACCACTTCTCTTATCTTCGTGCAGTACTCCAAGGATGCCTCCCTGTGTATAGACTTCAGACCCATTACTAGAGGTGAAATGGCCCACTCTTGGCTAGATTTGGGATGAGGCTAAATGCCAAGAGGCTGTGCCTGGGGATGATTTTTTAGTAGGGCTGACAACGGGCCAACTACAAGAGCTTCTTGACCTAGACTGTTCGAGTCAGGGCACAGCTGTGTCTGGGTCCCAATTTTCAAGACCCAAAACCGGTCAGGTTTGGATACCCGTTATCTGAATCAGGTCTAGTCAGGTCCACATCAAATAAGGGCGTTTACGTGACCTGATCCACCTAAATAGATGATTTAGATCTCACACACACACACACACTTGTGTACTTTGATACATGCATGGTGCAAGTAGAACTCTTTAACGTGTGTGGCTCAGCAAATCTTATTCCCTTGCGAGTAGAAATAACATATAATCAATAAATATGATATTAGTACCAAAATTAATTTGACCAGAGACCACAACACAACTCGATTTTAACTGGGTCCAAGATAAAGAACTTGATGCAAACCCAACAAGACCCATTTTTAAAGTGGGTCCAAAATTACATTGACCTGAACCCAAACAGATTTCTAAATCAATCTGAGAAATCAGACCTGTAAAAGCCGGTTCCGTTCCATTACCATTGACAACCCTAGTTTTGAGGTCTTATTATTAATTGGGCCAAGATGTGCCTCATCAATCACAAAGACCCAACAGGACACCCCAGTCTGGTCAGACTTACATAACCAAGGTTCAGCTTATAAGCTGCGCATGGTGTGGCCCAGCCCGGCTCACTTACACAATCTGCCATTACAAGTTGAATTGTATATGGTATGCTTTCAAACAGCAACTATTCTGCTTTTGAATGAAAGCAAGGTAGGGCGAATTAGTCAAGATTGAAATTTCAGTTCCAGAGAATTGGTCAAATGGCCCCTACCATGGATTGATGATGCCCCAAAACTGTCGTTTATTGGATAGTTGAGAAATGCATCCAAGTTTGGTGGTTCATATCTTCTAATCTTGGGGATTTTAAGGCCTGTTGGCTGTGATCCATCCAAGGGCCGGACCAACTGACCAACAGTCTAAATTGCTGACCCATGGGGCCTACATATAGAAACAAAAACGGCGGTCGAAATCATTTAAACTGTCGAGGATCATGTTGTCAATCTCACTAAAGAGAAATTATGCAATATTTGGACAGTGTACCACCTGGGTTTTCAATTTCAGCAAGGAAGAACCGTGTTTGGATGATCCAGAACATTTGTCTTTTGTGTCCTTCTATGCCTCAAAACTTTTCTTTCATTGGACAATTTTAGACCGTCTGATTGGGGTCCGTACATGGATGTTAAGAAGAGAAATACAGAGGTCCACATTCAATTGAAAAAAGACCTAATGTTGGCCAGTGGCATCTTCCAATCGAGGGAATCTTTTGACCATTTAACCCATCGATGACGGACTAAACGTACCGGAAACTGATCGGCTAGTGACCCTGCCACTAGCCAATGGCTATGGTCGGTGCTCTATGGGCCCCACCATGATGTATGTGTTTCATCCATGCTGTCCATCAATTTTTCCAGATCATTTTATGACATGATGCGAAAAATGAAGTATATCAAAGACTCAAGTGGACCACACATTGTTGATTGAACTCCCACCATTAAAAACTTGTTAGAGGCAACAAAAGTTTTGGATCAAGTTGATATTTTTTTTTTCCCTTCATCCAGGTCTGTATGACCTAATCAACAGGTTGGATGTCAAATAAACACTAGGAGGTTTTAAATGGTGGACATTCAATCACTACTGTTTTCCCGTGGTGTAGTCCACATGAAATTTATGTCTGCCTCATTTTTGGAATCAAGTCATAAAATGTAGTTTTAAAATGAATGGACAGTATGGATTAAAGAAAAAAAATATATACATCACAGTGGTGCCTACAGAGGACAGACCACTAGCCACCCGCCAGTCGCAGCGTCACTAGCCAAACCGAGTCCCAACGTACCAGTGATCCGGATTACCAAATAATGGGCCCACTATTGAAGAGCGTGGTTTAATTGAGGAAGGATACAGTCCATCGAAAAACGGGAAGAATTGCTTAAAACACTTACTGTAGTGAGAGCCCGTGCAACAATAAAGCTCCATGGGCCCACCATGATGCCTGTGTTACATCCAACCCATCTATCAGATGCGCCAGCTCATGTTAAGACTTGAAACTTGAGAGCTCAAAACTCAAGCAAATCCAAAATTCACGTGGGTCACACTGTAGCAAAAAAGTGAAGAGTAGATGCCACCGTTGAAACCTTCATTATGTTTCGGTGCCAACCAAATCATTTACAAGGTGATCCCCACCTAGTTAATGGTAAGACACAAATATCCCAAATATCCTGAGTTTAATGGACCCAAGAACTCAACAAGGTTCCAATGATAGGTATCCCCATCCCTATTGTTTCCTGTAGTGTAGCCTGCTTGAGTAGATTCCACACAACATTATGTTGGACTCCACGATTCATTTTTTTGCACAGGCTCCTTGCATCCCAAAAATCACGGCTATGAGATTCACACCTGATTAGGCGTGCAGCCTCATGTTTACATGATTAGAAATCCATAATTGGGTTGATCCAAAACTCAGGTAGACCACACAATTGCGTTAGCTGTTTATGGGGCATCTCAAGCTTATATACACCACTTTTTATTCATCAAGATGATAAGACTCCCAAAATGATGCAATTCTTAAACTAATAGATCCCACCGCATGAATTTAGAGATTTATATTATTTCCTATGGCAAGGCTCACCTCTATATCAGTGTTATGTTCAGGATGAAGGCCCACATGAGGCAATTCACCCATGAACGGTATGCATCTCATGCACTTTGCCCCCTCCGACTCCATAGTAACCGCTCTCGTACCGAGACAGTGCTGTGGGTCCCACCATAATGTATATGTGTGCAAAAAAATGAGGCAGATCTAGATCTCAGGTATATCATATGAAACAGGGTTGATTCCACAGTGAAAAACTTTCTAGGGCCCAGTTAAAATGACATGTACCATGACAGGTCCGTAGAGCTTTTATACCCACCTTGTCTTGTATGGGTCATAATCATGCCAGCACAGTCTATTTAAGTGGCCGGGAGTGATCTGTGGGTCGGATTGGCCGGTGTACCATACACCAGCTATATATAGCTAATTTATTTACGTCAGCAAGATATGTGGGTCCATCACGAGGTATATTGACGTCAGCAAGTTATGTGGGTCCCATCATGAGGTATGTGTTATATCCAAACCATCTATCCATTTTTCAAGGTCGTCATAAGGCTTGAGATGAAAAATAAGACATATGTAAAGATTAGCGGACCACATTGCTAAAAACAGTGGAGGATTGACCGTTGAAACCCTTTTGGGGTTCACATAAGTTTTGAATCAATATGAAATTTGTTTTTTCCTCTCTATTTGAGTCTTTTCGACCTAACACATTGGATGGAAAATTAACGGCATGGTAGGCCCTATAAAATTTTTAATGGTGAAAATCATTTTCTCCATTGCCATTTGTGGTGTAGTTCATTAGATATTTAGATATGATTTTCTTTATTTTTTTATTTTTTATTTATTTTTTATGGTACTTAAAAATAATCTTTAAAAATAGATGACGGTGTGGTTATATTTAATACATTACTGTGAGGCCCGTGTAACTTTGATCTCCTCTGAACTGTTCGTATTAATCAGAGCTTGAGGAGGGTCACCGCTTCTTGGTTTGACATATACCTGGTGTGTGATACACTAGCCAATCAACTTCCGACCCAATGTGGTATGATTTGATTAGATCACATATCACAGTCAGAGGTGAGCCCTGTCAAATAAAATACTTGACCTATCAACTTCTAAACATATATTGCCTGGTCGTAACTAAACACAAATCACATGGCCTAATCAAATCCTGCCATGTAGATTTACTAGTGTTATCATGCAGTCTGCATCTCCATTGGACTTTCAGTCAACATGGATGATGCATGTTAGGCAGTACAAGTAGGGCTGTACACAAATTATGCCAGCCCGATTAGCTTACTTGACTTGGCCTAACCTGGAATTGAATTTAGGTCGGAACAAACCAATGTTTTCTATCTGAAATTGAGTTTGGCACGGGTTCGGATAAGTCTCAATTTGGCCTGACTCAGCCTATATATATATATATATATATATATATATATATATATATATATATATATATATATATATATATATATATATACACTCTAAATTCTTATTCAGGCAGTCCAAATCATAGGTCCATTTGTGGATGAAGCAAAATTTTAAAATTTTATGATAAAAGCCTTTTTTAAAAATAAAGGCGGTTCAAGTTTCTTACCAAAGATCTTATCATGGAATAGATGGAGCAGAATTAAAAAATCAAGACCGTTCAAATTGTGAGTCCAAAATTGGCCTAAACTCGCCGATTGTTGACCAGGCTGAGTTTGGACTAGACATGTTGGCTGGGTGACTGGGCTGGGCCGGGTTCTGACAGGTTTGGCTGGTGACCGGGCTGGACTAGGTTGAGGCCAGTTTGACTCAAATCAGCCTGATGTACACCCTTGTACAAGTGAGGCCTTTAGATGCCGTCGTTTCACCAAGAACCACCTTTATAACCGCCTGTTTTGGGCTACGGGTTGAAAGCAACTACTAAATTATTTTCACAGAATTACTTTTTTTCAATCATCCTTGATTAATAAATGGCCTACCTTTTTCATTCTTAGCCAATAAATCTCCCGGCTAGTCTTGCATACAAAATTGGCTTCATATTTTTATATTAATGAAAATAACCTCTAATCCGACTAACCAGACAAAGTGATTGTAAGACCGTTACCTAGGTGGAGGCCACTGTTAGGGCCTGTTTGGGCGGTGGGATTAGGTGGGATGGGTAATAATTATCACCCATGACAGCGGACAATCCCTGTCATGGGTAATAATTATGTTTTTGAGAAACCCAGCGAGTTTTTTCATTTTATTTGCCAGCTCATGTGAGGACTTTAGTTTTAAAAAAATTAAAAACGAGCTGGATCTAAAACTTAAGTGGGCAACACAATAGGAAACAGTGGAGGAGGGAAATGCCTACGGTTGAAAGCCTCACGGGTCCACATGCTATTTATATGCTATCAAAACTAGTCATGATGTCGTTCCAACTTAGATGAATTATGGATGCAAAGATAGCAGTTTGATCCAGAGCTTTTATGGGCTCAGGACTGCCCCCAGCGTTTCTACAGTGAGTGTTCAATATCAGCCGTTTCTTGTCGTGTGGCTACTTAAGTTTTGGATCTGCCTGATTTTTGGGCCACCCCATAAAATATGATACGTTGAAATTGGCGGCAGGGTGGATTTGTCATAAACATCACAACTGAGGGAGGGCTCCGAGTGTTTAGACGGTGGTCGTTCAATCTCCACTGCTTCCTGCCACGTGGCCTTCTCTGACTTTTGAATCTGCTTCATTTTTGGGGCCAACCCCTGATATGATTTGAAAGCACAATGAACTGGGTGGGTTTCTCAAAAGCATAATGTTGGGGCAAGGATTTTTTAACAGTGGGCGTAGAGTGCCAGCTTCATTCCTTGTGGCCCACTTGACTTTTGGATCTGACTCATTTTTGAGACCACCTACTAAAATGATTTGGCGAAACTAATGCACACGATGGATTTGTCTCAAACATCATGGTGATCCCACGAAATTTTCAACAAACATTCTTTGGATCTGCCTTATTTTTGGGTCCACCCCCTGATCTGATATGGTAAAACAGATTGTAGGGGTGGATTTCTCATTACATAACGGTGGGCTCCACAACTACTGCAACAGTGTACTATCAAAACCCACTGCTTCCTTCTGTATGGGTCACTTGAATTTTGGATCTGCTTTATTTTTTGGCCCACCCCCTAGGTAGATGTCTCATAACATAACATAACAGTGGGCATCACAACAATTGCAACAGTGGACTATCAACACCCACTGTTTCCTGTGTTGTGGCCTATGTCAGTTTTGTATTTGACTAATTTTTTGGCCCACCCTCTAAAATGATATAGAGAAACTGGTGAACGGGGAGGATTTGTCACCGTGTTCCTCCCATAGAGAGAGTGATAGAATCAACATAGTGTGTCCAGCTATTTCCTTCCGTGTGGCACACCTGAGCTTTGGATCTGCCTCTTTTTTAGTCCCACCCACCCAACATGATTTGGTAAAACGTATGAATGGGGTGAATTTCTCAGAAAGTAATTGTGGGCCCACGACTGTTTCAACGGTGTTCGTCCGGTTCCCGCTGTTTCTGCTGTGTGGCTCACTTAAGTTTGGGATCTGAGTCATTTTTGGGCACCTCTAAAATGATCTGGTAAACTGATGGATGAGGTTGATTTGTCATCAACATCATGGTGGGCCCACAAACTTTCAAGGGAGAACAAGATTCAATGGTGAGCAATCAATACCCCATTGTTTCCTACTGACGGGCCCACTTGAATTTTTGGAACTGCCTCATTTTTGGGCCCATGCTCTAAAATAATAGGTGAAAGTGGTGGATGCGGTGAATTTCGCATAAACTACAGTCGGCCCACAATTTTTTCAAGGGCGAGACTCAACCGTAGGAATTCAATACCCACTGTTTCGTGACGTATGGCCCACTTGAGTCGTGGATCTGCCTCATTTTTTGGCTGATACCCTAAAATGATCTTGTGAAAGTAGTGGATAGGGTGTATTTGTCAAAAATATTATGGTAACCCCCATGAGATTTTTAAGGGAGAGAGCTTCTATTATGAGCGTTGTAAGGTTATCTGGCCCACTTGATTTTTGGATCTGCCTCATTTTTAGGCTTGCACCCTAAAATGATATGGTAGAATTGGTGAAGGACAAACATCAAGTTAAGAGTCCCACCAGTTTTTCGAAGGAGAGAGAGATTCAACCATGGGCATTTCAATACACACTGTCAGTGTGCCCGTGTGGCCCACTTGAGTTATAAATTTGCCTCATCTTTGACCCACGAGCTAAAATGAGATGGACAAAGTGGTGAATATGGTGAAATTGTTACCAACATCATGGTATGCTCACTGGTTTTTACGGGAGGGTTTCAAATTTGGGCATTCAATACCCACTGTTTCATATTGGGTGGCCCACTTGAGTTTTGGATATTCTTCAATTTTGGGCTCAGGCCCTACAATGATACATCAGAACTGGTGGGTAATGGATGTGTCACAAACTTCAAAGTGTACCTATTAGTTTTTCAAGGGAGAGAGATTCAACAGTTGGAGTTCAATGCCAATTGTTTTGTGCCGCTTGGCCTGCTTAAGTTTTGGATTTGCCCTAAAATGATCTAGTGAAGGTGGTGGACGGAGTGGATTTGTCCCAAACATCAAGGTGAGCATACTAGTTTTTCAAGGAGAGATTAAGAGGAGGCTCTGTCAGGCCTACCATGTTATATTTGTTTTATATAAGTCAACCATCTGTTTTGGCAGCTTATTTTAGATTAAGAGCTAAAAAATGAGGCAGGTCCACAGCTTAATCGAACCACTGTTGAAATTTTCCTAGGGCCTGCCATAATGTTTATTTACCAACGGCTGTTCATAAGGTAATACAAACCTAGATAAAGGGAAAACACCAACTTGATGTAGAACTTTTGTGGTCCCCAGTAAATTTTCAATGACAGGCATCAATCCCCACTATTTCCTATGGTGTGGTCCACCGACTTGCCTTTGTGACATCAACTCCTTTAATCAGACTCAGGAGATGGTGAAATAGTTGGAGCCCAAAAATTATGCAGATCTAATACTTGGGATGGGCCATACAAGCAACATTGGATGACAGGATTGTTGTGTATGCATTCAATCCCAGTATTTCCTGTGGTGTGGCCTACCTAAGTTTCTCTTACATTCATCCTTGAGCCCTGAAAAAGGATGGATGGAGTGGCTGTCATATGGACACTGCAGTGAGCCCCACAAAAGTCACCTGTGGTAAGGGGTTTTCTCTAGCACCATTAGGACCACTATATTACCATGCGAACCAGTCATGCAAATGCAATGTTCTTTATGAAATGAGGCTCTGGGTTAAAAGAGTGAAAAGCCACGCAGCCTTAAAAACTGCAGTGTACTGTCTGTCCTTGGTTGGCGTGTTATGGTGGAGCCAACCTTGTTTAGTGTATTCGATATCCACTCGGTGCATTTTAGTACATGGGCACAAAAATGAAACTGATCAAAATCTAGATGGAAACAGTGGTGAATGGCCTTTACTCACCTTTCAAGACTTCGAGCCACAAAAGTTTTCGATCAAGCTGATTTTGTTTTCCGTTCTTTCAAGTCCCTATGACCTTATCAATAGGTTGGATAAAAAATAAATATTACCATAATGGTATTTGATCAAGCTGATTTTCTTTTCCCTTCTTTTAAGTCTCTATGACCTTAACAATAGGTTGGATGAAAAATAAATATTACAATAATGGTATTCAACCACCACTGTTTCCTATTTTATTTTTAAGCTCATGTCTAAAATGTTATGGAAAAACTGATGAACGGTGTGCACGTACAATACATACACTGCAAGTAAGGTGGGCGGTCCGCAGAAAAATATTTCGCTTTTCGCAACTAGGGTTTGCATTTGACAGACGCACGTGACCATTAAAATTGGGCGGGGCTGCCACAATCAGGCGGCTGCTGAGGATGAGATGTTACCGGGGCTGGTTTTACCTTACTGTAAGGACCACTTTGATCATAGTTTTATATCCACTCCGTCCATCCGTTTTTACAGCACATTTTAGGACACGGTCCCAAAAATTAAGCATATCCAAATCTAAGGTGCACTACACCACACGAAACAGCGATGATTGAATGTTGGTCATTAAAAACTTCCCAAGGCCCACTGTAAAAAGATCCGCAATGTTTATTTTCCATCCAAACCGTTGATGAGGTCAACCAGAACTGGGTGAAGGGAAATATCAAAGATTATCTTGATCCTGAACTTTTCCTTCAAAAAGATTTGAATGATCATTCATCACTTTTTTCAGTGGTGTAGTCCAACGTACATCTGGTTTTTTTTTTTTTAATAAAAAAAAGGGATGTACGGCGTTAATACGAAGAATATTTAACAATATAGGCCACACGGTAAGGGTGACACCCACTAACAGCCCGAATCGGCCTATCCACGTTGTAAGGCTAGAGTTTAACATGGGCGCAGGTTAGGGACTACCCCCGCATGTTCGCAGCTCCGGACAGGTGGAGGCTCGGAAGGCCGCTAAGGGGCCACCGTGATTATGAACTTTATCCACACCGTCTATCCATTTTTTTTATATTATTATAGAATTTTATTCCAAAACTAGCGAAGATCCAAGTCTCAAATGGGACACACATTGGGGGATTAAATTTCTACCGTTGAAAATTTCTTAGGGACAACAGAAATTTTGGATCAAGATGATATTTGTTTTTTCACTTCATCCATGTGTATAACAAGGGGTTGGATGGAAAATAAACGACAAAGTGGGCCTAAGAAGGTTTCAACTGTGGGCGTCTTAGCACTGCTGCTTACTATGGTGTGGTCCACTTGAGCCTCGGATCTGCCTTATTTTTTATTCGGTACTCTATTATGATATAAAAATATAGATGGACGGTGAAGATAAGATTCATACATCGCGGTGGACCCTCGGTGGCCCTCATAGCCTCCGCCTGTCCCGGGCTCCGAACAGGCGGGGGTAGTACCTAATCCGCGCCCGTCGTAACATTCCGCACCCACTATTTTAGAGATCGCATCGTACCTGAAACCGGCCGGTTTATCGGCC
Source organism: Magnolia kwangsiensis (assembly GCA_037074715.1). Lineage (NCBI taxonomy): Eukaryota > Viridiplantae > Streptophyta > Magnoliopsida > Magnoliales > Magnoliaceae > Magnolia > Magnolia kwangsiensis. The sequence goes on along the minus strand of CM073572.1, from coordinate 14,267,623 downwards.
GAATGAAAGACGGGATGCACCATCACCTTAAGATAATCTCTCCAGTACATAGCTTTCTCCACCCCAGGATTAAAGCTGGTCCCGTAACGTATCGGATCCAGCACGTGTTTCCCGATATACTCCCTTTTCTCAGCTTCCGGTAAATCGAAGAACGCCCGACACGTGTCGAGCATCCGCTCCCTTAGGCTCTTCTCCACACCGTGATTTATCAACTAAAACGACAGACAGAAATTGTAACCCAGAAAAGAAAAAAAAAAATTACTCATTTACGAGAATGAGAAGTGAAGAAAATAATTCACGTTTGGATTACCGTGAAGAATCCCCATTCTCTGCATGCACGGCCGAGATCGCAGACTATCTGAGACCGTTGATCTGGAGTCGCGCTGGTGAGTAAGGAGAAATCGATGGTTGGGATTTTCTGTGAAATTACAGGGTCGGTGCTGATGTTGTCGTGGGGCGGGAAGGCATAATTGGAGGGGACGGAGGTGAGGTTAGTAGATTCTGAGAGGTCTTTGATACTCGATTTTGGGAATGGGAGTGAATTGCGATGCACTGGAGGTGATGCCATGGACGGGGAATTGGAGAAACGATGGCTTTCGAGACGTGGAGGAGAATGGACCTTGCAACCGCGATAGCAATCAGCTTTGGACAGAAAGGATGACCCTAGCAATGGTATATAAAGTTTTTAGCAAAGTCAAATGACTAAAATGTCCTTGCTATTAGTTTTGGGAAAGAACGAACCTAATGCAACCCGCGAACATGCCTGTCACACCATGCTATATTGATGAACTCATAATTTCAGGCCTGGTTGAGTCGGCAACACTGGTAGATTTTGAGGGCTGTCTAGACCGTGGGATTAAATGAAACGATTGCGTACATGTAAATACCATGGCATTTGGATTGTCCAATCCCACCTTTGGCCAACAAATTTTTTCTTTAGGGGTTGTTTGGATTCATGAAAAACATAAATAGTGTTTTTTGAAAAACCTTATTTAAGAGTTTTTGAGCTTGAATTTACATCATTCCCTATGGTGTGACCCCACCTAAGTCTTGGATTGGATTAATTTTTAGAATCATGGTGAAATTGCAGCGGCTCACCTGATGGATGGACTGGATCTGATGCAGATTCTCTCCGTGATGTTGTGCTTGGCTCTACGCATGCTGATGATGGGATAATTACACATGTTGCAAACGCCTCTCTGGCAATTTGGATTATTTCGAGTACCGCTTCTTTGGTTTACAAATTTCTTACAAATTCTCCAAACACTATTTACTACCATCCTAGTCTTTGAAACTTAACTTTTTACCCCTATCTCATAGGGAAGTAGTTGTAGACACATGTACCTACCATATTATGTATATATCAGATGCCACTGTGAAAATGAAAGTCTCAGAAATCAGGTTGATCCAACCATCAAAATTTTGAAACTTATGTTGGATTTGGCCGGTCAAATGATTGAATTAGTAAGGGCGTCCAATATCTACGGTGGAGGGACCCTGCTGGACAAGGTGGATATCATTTATACATAATCATGGTCCCTGCCGATAAAAAAAAAAAAAGGCCACACATCCGAAAAGAACTATATCTATATTAAGAAAAGAAGCTTTGAAAGGCATCTACTAAAAAATGAAACGTTAATTAGAAAATTAGAGAGGCAGAACAAAAGGACAAATTTCCATTGAGAAAAATGGATAGGGACGACGGTCCACCCAAGAAAAGGTAAAATAACAAATTTGTATAGCTACACTTTAACAGCTAATGTGTATGAACGGAGAAATAAATTATAATGGGATGGAGACTAAGCATCCATACACGTACACCAATGCTTTGCACATGGCAAACACGTGCACCATCCATGCATGAATGCGCCTCAACCTTGCATTATTTGTCATTTCTATAATATCTTTAGCCTCTTAATATGGTCACGTTTTTCACGAATCCCTCAATTAAAGATGACAGAATCATGTTAACTACAATGCGAGAGTCACTTTTAATTACCATATAACATTCAGTAGGTTCATACATATGCATTTCTTTGGTTAATCACATATTGCACACGCCTCTACTATGGTATAGGAATGCAAATATGGTTACCATTTGAGTCCTGACAACAACCATAGCCTTTGCTATAGGACCGACATTGCCCCTAGACAAATAGTCCATTTTAAGTTTCGACCCCATCAGTAGATGCGTCATTCCATGGTGGGCTATAGGCTTAAAAATCAAGTCAATCCATGGCTTGGGTGGCCCCCACCACATACAATAGTTGAGATAGATTACCCTCCCATTAAGATATTCATAATTATTTATTGAGCTCTATGAGACGTGGTTCACAAATTAAGCCCATCCATTCATTGTGTGTGTCCCACTTAGATGAGGGGTTAGACCAAGTTTTAACTGCATCCAAAACTCAGGTGGCCCCACCAAGTGATTTTATATGTTTTAGACATTTCTTCACGTAGTTTTATATGGTATGGCCCAACTGATTTAATACAATATTAATCCATTACAACATACTTCTATCTCAATATTCTTTCATTATCAAAGTTAATTCATTATAATATTTATCCATTCAAACATTTATCTATTATAATATTTTTTTCATTACAAAATTCATACATTATAAGATTCTTCTATTACAAAATTCATCCATTTCAACATCCTACCATTATAAAATTTATTAATTACAATACTCTTCCAGTCACTCTTACATTTCACAAATTCTTACCATTCATGCCAAATTAAATAAATAAAAAACTATATAAAAAAAAAAATCAAGGAAAGAAAAATGAAAAATGAAGGGAGCAAAAAAACAACATCCTTTTATCCCATAAAAAAAAAAAATAATAAAGTAGAAGGAAACAACCAAATAACCCTCATACAAAAGTGTCCCACGTTTTGAACTTATTTACATCTTATGTGAGGCTTACCGATTTGTCTTAAAGTAAATAAATCATGTCTATGTGTAAGAAGTTTTAATTTTATATCATTGACCTTAGTTTGAGAAAAAAAAACTCATCACAAATGAGCCATATGAAAGAAAACAACTCAAAATCAATGCATGACATTAGTGTAGTACTTATGGACCATAGATAGTTTCAAATGTAAAATTGAAAAAAATAAAATAATAATAATAAATCCTCTCGTCAATTCACAAATGTCTGATAAAAATAAATAGATTAAGTTGCACAAGAAGTGGGCCAAATTCCAAATTTCAATGAGGCCAACGTACTTTTTAAAAGGATATTTCTCTTTCTGAGACAAGGTCGACAAATAGATATTCTCATCCGCTAAAAAATAAAAAAGTAAATGCAGAGCTACAAATCCTTACGTCTGTTCCATGTAAGGTCCTGCCACGACCACGTTACAATATAGGCCATCTAAATCAAAACCGACTACACCACGTGTTTTTAAGGGCGCAATTTGGGATCCCTAACCGTGGGGCCCACTATGATGTATGTTCCCCATATCCATACCTTCCATCCATTTTGAAAACTCATTCTAATCATCCATACGTACTAATTCATAATCATTTTTAAACACTTCCCTAATCAATGCTTAAATCTTATAAACAGCCTGTGATGTTTGTGATTATACAGAGTACGTGTTTCAAATGAGTTAGGTGCTGGAAATGGGAAAGCTGCCAAGTTTGCTACAGTTGCATGTGGTCACATCTTCGGTGATCGGACTCTTCTTTTGGGTGCTGATTATCGTTGCCCACGAAAAGTTCGCTTTGATATTCACATCAAGCACCATCGTTATCAATGCAGTTAACAGATTGGCTGTCCTACTGGCTTTCACCATCCTACTTAATAGCATCCCACCACTTCTGTCTGGTGAGTCTTGGGTCAATTTTAATGAGTTAGATTATAGGCTCTGTCGTCCACCAATGTATGATATCCGAAATAATTCACCATCTAGGTCAGAATGTGGCAGCAAGAAATCAATAGAAAAGCAACAAATATAACAAGAGAATAAAGTATATGGATTTGAGTGTCTTTTAATCCAAACCATTAATGGACTATGTCCCAGAAATTTCCCAATTTGAAAGATCTTAGCCATTAAATTTCCCTTTCCTAGTTGATTGTGGACTGCTGGTGTATTTCTTTTCTTGGCCATCTATTTGCGGGCCACCAATCTAAAGGTTGGGATGTTACGTTGAGGATATTTTTGGGGATGGTCCATCCATGGTGAGGTCCTATCCGCCCATGTTGGAAAATTAATGACAACATGATGGATGATCAGAGCCATTGGTCTCTCCAAATGAACCGATTTTAAGTTTGGCCGTCCAATAGAAGGCGCTCGTTCATATGAATTGGACTAATACCTTCAGTTTTCTATCTGGTCCATCTGGATTCAATGCAAAATTCCACATATCATGTATCAAGCGATCAACACCGTGGAATTTGAAATGGCTTGTTGATGCTTGTAAATAGGTGGTTGAGATTGAAATTTACACTGGTTGAGCATGCATACCCATCTTTTCCACCAATGTTGCACGTCTCTGCTGTGACATTTGAGCCATGCCAAAGATGGGAATTAGGTATGCTAACTCATCACGAGCGCTGCACCATTGAAATAAATGGATGGCTGATGGTACAACTCAAAAAATACAAGTGTACCCCACCTATCATCTGATCAGCCTGATTTTCAAGATAAATGATTTTCATGCTGGGACCTAAGTTTTACAAGTTCATATATCGTATGCACATCTGAGATATTGGTAAAAAAACAGAATTGCATGCTAAGTCAGCATACAACTGGCAGCATGTGATCAGTTTGTCATTCTTATTATGAAAGTACATCACCACTATGTAAGTCACGCATCTCACTGTTATACTTACACCTTCATGCATCATCACAATATAATGGAATACCCATATGTTCATATCTGAACCGATCGAAAATCAGGACCGTACAAGATACTGGAGCCACCTTTTGTTGCACACACCTTGTTTAGCCTTGATTCCAGAAATCAAGCTGATTCAAACTTAGGTGGGCCACTAATTCACTTGGTATGGTCCAGATGAGTTCTTGGGTACTGTGATTTTTTATTTATTCCTTCATTCTGGTGAGGCACATCAGATGAATGGATTGGATGGCACATAAACACCATGGTGGGCCCTACAAAAACCTAATGAAAACTAATGGTGGGCGTCTCAAGTTCCACCCACGTGGCTCTCCTTGCGCGAGGCAACTACTGATGCCTTCATTTTCTCCACCACCCAATTTCAGGCCCTTGAACAATTGGTTAGAATCACACGAACGTTAGCAGTTTTTGGCCATCAGGAAAATAATGTTCGGTACAGCAGACGGATGGTCCAGATGGATGAATGTGAGGCCCACATGAACGATAATATTTTCAGAGGTTATTAGCTGATAAATATTAGTAATGCAGGTGTTGCAGTGGGGTCAGGTTGGCAAGCGTTCGTGGTATATGTTAACATTGGATCTTACTACTTGATTGGAGTTCCTCTTGGAGTTTTCTTGGGATGGGTATTTCATCTTGGAGTCCTGGTATGTCTATTTATCTTCACTCCCATCAGATATCTACACCTTTTGAAAGAGTACTCACGATTGAGATTGAACTGGCCACATGTGGGGTGATCTGGATCGTCCATCCATTTGATGGGCTTCAACGTGGATGGGTCATGATAAGATATGGGACGGAGTTGTACTTTTTCTCTTTTCTAGGTCCCGGCTCGATTTTGAGACACGGTTGCTAAAATGGTCTGAGTCGGGGGCCGTTTGCTTAGGTTTACAAGATTTTTTTTGTTAAGTCCCAGCCCTAGCAGATAAAAACACCGTTAATGAGTTTAAGGCCCAAGTATTAAACCGATAGCCTGATGTTTGGGGCGAATTAAAATTTGGACCGTTAAAAGGACGGACCCAACATGGCCTGGCCTGGTGCATTCCTGGCTCTGGTCTTAGGATACCAAATACGGTTGAAGCCTGTCCCGTGCCTGTGTCAAGGTCCACTAACAGATATCATCACTGAGAATGGGCTCCAACTACGGCCAAATATGAATGGGCCAGCTGCATGACTGAATTTTATGTGAGATAAATAAATCGGCAGAGATCGGGTTGACCCAGTCCTGACAATTTTCAATCACTAACTTGTATGAAAACCGCATTTAGTATTCTTTTCTCCAAAAAATGATATTTAAGCTTTGAACACCTGCATATAAAATCACAGGGCATCTGGGCCGTAATGATTGGTGGGACTGCCGTCCAAACGCTGATATTGGCTTACCTCACAGTGCGGTGTGATTGGGAAATGGAGGTAAGGCACATTATATTCAGCCTCCTCCTGTTGTATTTTGAGTTATTATTTGTATTCATTTAATTTCTAAACATGGCTATTTTGTGCATTTTCATCCCAGGCCATGAAAGGGAGCACACGAACGAATAAAGAGGTGGTTTCTTCATGAAAAATCTTGAGGAGATTGAATTTCATTAACGCCAAAACGACCGTAAGTAGATTCACCAACGGGCAATGGATTTAGGTCGGATGACCAAGTGGCGAAGTTCGCATGCATTGTTGAACTGATATTGTTATTTCAATTCATTCTGTGGCATGTACTGACGTGGTACACATGTAAGATTCAATGGGTCCATCGGGTCCGCTGCATTGCAAGCCTGACCTAGACTAGTCCACTTATCAGGAAGGCCACCTGTGCTTTGTTGGCCCACCAAATGAATGGACCAGTTTGATTTTGGGATATGGTATGTTCACTTGTGAAACCCCACACTATCGAATTGTCCTAGTCAGTGCCTACTCATTTGAAATTCATTCTGGCCATAAGCATGAGCAAGAGTGATCCATTAAGTTTTAATCAGGTGTAGCTTTTTTTCTTTTATTATAAAAATTTTATGCACAATCCTAATCCAAGTAGGAAGAATCCAACATGCTAATTAATGTAGGATGGATAAATAACGACTCAATGCAAGGTCAGGATTGCACAATTTCAGGGTAGAAGGGCCCTAATTCAACGAAAAGGGCCTAAACATGCACTATAAGTTTCAACAACCATAACTCACCGACTAGGTGTCTGTTTCAGACGTATAACATGCCAGTCAATCAAAAGCTATTGTTGCACAATGGCTAATCACCTGAGGTGTATTGACCCCAATTGGCTTTGCAAAATTCAATAGGCAAACTAAGATTTTAAGATAAACTTAGTATTTTTGGTAAGTTCCATTTTTTGTATCTTTAGAGTTTTAAGAGCTTGGTTATGAACTCGAGTTTAGTTTAGTTTAGTTTTTTTTGGTGGCATTTGATAAAACTTAATTTTATTATTTATTATTGAAAAATGTTAGGTTCAGCCGTTTTGGGAATTCACACCGTTTGATAAAATAAAAGATTAAATACTTAATGTTAAAAATCACTTGAAATTAGTTCTTTTTTTTTTTTTTCAAAGAGAAGCCTTTCATTGATCATTTATTGCCGAATGTGATAAGTGATTTTTCTTTAAATATTTGTACGATGACTGATGAAAATATCCTTATCAACATTTTAAGAAGACAACATTATACCCTTTCAGGTTTTGAAAATGTAAGTTTTGTGTGCTCCTTCATGATGTATGTGTTGTATTTACATTGTCCATTCAATTTGCTAGATGATTTAATTTTAGGGCCGAGATAAAAAATGAAACAGATCCAAAGCTCTAGTGGATTACACCATAAAATAATGGGGAGAATGATGCCCAATGTTGAAACCGGCTTAATACATACCTTGTGTTTATTTGTCATACACCCTATTTAAGATCACACATATATAGATGAAAGGAAAACACAAATACCAACTTGATCTAAAACTTCAATGGACCTTAGAAAGTTTTCAATGATAACTGTTCGATCCCTGGGTCATCGTGGCCTTGAGAAGGTTTCAATAATGGATGTCATTATTTCCTGTGGTGTGGTCCACTTAAGCTTTGGATATGCTTCACTTTTGAGTTCATGCCCTAGAATGAAATGGAAAAATGGAAAGGAGGGATGAATGAGACACATACATCCACAGTGGGCCCCACAAACTCAGTAAGTAATCCACTTCCATTCAATACTCAAATGTTTATTTGAAATCCAACCTCTTGATAACCTTACAGAGACCCGGATGGAAGGACCACATAAATCTGAGCTTGATCAAAAACTGTTATCGTGCAAAACAAGTTTGTAATCATCAATCCCCACTGTTTCCCATGGTGTGGTCCATTTGACATTTGAATCTACTTCATTTTTTTGGTTATGCCTTAAAATGAGCTATCAAAATGGATGGATGGCATAAATGTAATGCATATACATCAATGTGGCCCCACAGGGATCCACCCACCAAGGCGGATTCGGGGATCCATCGATGCCGTTCCTCTAAAATGGCCCGTCTCATCAATGCGCTTTGACTATTGGACGAAAGGCCACATACGTAGAAACTGAAAAACTGAACACAGTGCATATCTTGGAATGTATCGTTTGTCTCTTTACACCGTCAATTCACATTTTAAAAAATATATATATATTTTCCTCCTTTCTTTTCAAGTCAGTCAACAATCAATTCACATTTGTGTACGTGGCAAACATAAAGAATCTAGACCATTCATTTGCTTTCCGACATTTGTTAGGAAAAAATATTAAAATTTAATTGGAATGATTATAAGTGTGCCAAATTTGGAGGCATGACAATAATTGGTTTCACCTCATACTCAACTAAAAATAGAAGGAAAAAAAAAAAAAAAACACTATAGATAAAAATTAAGAAAACATGGGTACATACCATAAATTGTCAATTTTCAAAATTTTATAATATATGTTTACTAGATAAGTTTTTTTTGAAAAAAAAAATATTTATTTTCTTATATCTGGATTTTTTTTTTTTCCAACAAATCACTAAATAGATTTTTCAATATAAGTACCAAAATTCAGCTCCAAGTTTTCATCACTTAGATTGATTTTCAAACCTTATTCTTTTGCTTACCAAACAACATCTTAGTCAATTATTCATGAGTTTTAGTGGGATAAAATGTCATTCTACTATTTTTAGTAATTTTTAGTATTCCAAAAAAGTCTTATATTTAAAATAAAGTTAGGAATTTAAGGCTTCTTTTGCTTATATAAGCGCATCAAAAGCATTGTAATCAATCCTTTCATCAACGACCTGAAGGATACATGGATAAAAGAGGAAATCACTGTCTTCTTCTCAATATTACAATGGTTCACATTCTTAAACAAGAGTTCTTGCATCAAAATTCTATAATAATATTTTGTGTCGGGTTTTGGACCAGGTCATTGGCCTAACTCATTGCTGACTTATATGGGTAGACCCGTCAAGAAGGGTGTAACCCATGCCCAAGCAATTTACTAAAAATGGGCTCATTACCCATTTTACCCGGGCTTGAACTGGCCGGTTTAGAAGCATGACTGGTCATGAATTTACATGCAAGCACATCTACAAATCAGAATATTCGCCAACATGGCAAATGGACATATTTGTGATAAAATCCTAAAATTAAAATTTTTCTAGATTTTTGAGAATCTCATGCGATTTGTGGTATCTTTGGATGAATTATTTCCACGGAAATATATGAATTTTGAAAATATCGGCAATATTTTACACAATGGTCGGGAGAGGCACTCTGCATTGAGGGATGATCAGCACTCCTTTGGTGGGGCCTGCAGAGCAGAAAATTAAAAGAAGTACAATTATCTTAACCTTGCAATTAATGGTGGTCCAAGGAGATCTTAATTGTAAAACGGTGATTAGTCCATATTTAAAATCACAAGTATCAAGAAATCTTAACCATGTGCGATGGCCTGTAAAGGCCATGTAACGTTTGGTCAAAACTTGTTTATTTATTTATATATTTTTTAATAAGCCACATAAATGTCATCACGGCCCATATCTTAATGTTGGTGGCTGTTACAGGTATGGAATACCTTGGTCATAGCCCACCTAAGCTGTGAAATTACATGGTTTGTATGCAAGAAAATCTTTTCTTTTTTAAAAAAAAATGTATCTCAGGTATTGAAAAGTTCAAAAAGGACACGGCTCCGACATGTCTGGAATTAGTAAGCCTTGAAGGGATGAATAACACCTATCTAGTAGATTTATGTCATAAACGTGGCGTAATCTACAGTGAAAGCCACTTAATTGATGGATTAAATTCATTTGGTAAAGATCATAGGTTATATAAATTATTGGGCTATCAAGATTAGCTTTTAATACTTATCAAAATTAACTAAGATGAGATCATAGCCTGAAAACTCACTGACGCAGGGGAGGACGTGAGGTCGAGCACCGTCTTCCTCAAGATGATAAATATTCCGAATCCACGGAACTTCTCTGGACTCCTCACAGAGACTTCTCGAATCCACGAGGAAAGAAAGTAGAAAATAAGAATAATTTCTAATAAATTCGAAATTGATTAATGAATCCCAAAAATCAAGTTCACAACCCTTTAAATAAGGGAACCAAGCAATAAGAAAGAAATCAGACTCAAACTACAACTAAAACTCCTAGAATTCGCAACTTACTATAAATAGTAAACTTACTATTTATAGACGGTCATGATGTTTACTAGTGCGCAAGGTTTTTGGCCAAAAATAGTAAGTGTCCTATTTGGCTTCACCAAACCGTTCTCCTAATTATCCTAAGCACTTTTCATGTTGGACACAACTCCTAAAGCCTAACGGATGAAAAGTTATACTCAAACTAAAACTTACTATTTATAGTAAAAACAAAATTAAAACGAGGAAACGACCGTCGATTAGGGGGTTTCTCACAAATTCGGGTTGTGCAACCCGGCATAGCCGGGTTGGTTGGCTAAAGTAGCTCGTTCTACCCCAAAATCATATATTTTACGTCGGATAACTTATTCCGGATTGTGAGAAACGCCCGATCTAAGGTCCGATGGTCCAGATCACTTCTGTCGCCGACCGTGCCTTTTCTGATCCATCTTGGCCATGAAATTGTCCGCGACCTGCTCTACATCAGTCCCCTCCACCTGAAAAGAACTCGTCCTCGTGTTCTCCTCCTGCGCTGGTTCATGATACTCGGTCAGGTCCGCAACGTTGAAAGTCCGTGAGATCGCCATGTCATCTGGAAGATCAACAACATAAGCATTGTCATTGATCTTTCGGATGATCGGTTGTGGTCCAATCTTCTTATTCTTCAGCTTGTTGTACGTCCCGGTCAGAAATCTTTCTTTTCGCAGATGGACCATTACCTGGTCGCCCACCTCGAACACCTTTTGTCGACGATGCTTGTCCGCTTGTTCCTTATACTTTTCGTTCGAGGCATGTAACTTAGTCTGCACCTCCGCATGAATACCCATGATCCTGTCTATCATATGTTCTGCTGCAATACTCATGCCTGGGAGCTTAGGCAGAGGGACCAAGTCTAGTGTGTGGCGAGGTACTCGTCCGTAAATAACCTGGAATGGAGATTTTCCTGTCGAGCGGTTCACCATGTTGTTGAATGCAAACTCCGCTTGAGACAAGGCCAAATCCCACTGCTTCGGTTTCTCTCCTGAAATACATCGAAGGAGGTTTCCCAAAGTGCGATTCACAACCTCAGTTTGACCGTTAGTCTGTGGGTGGTAGGCGCTGCTGAACTAAAGCCCTGTATCGAATCGAGTCCACAAAGTTCGCCAAAAGTGGCTTATGAACTTCGTGTCACGGTCAGAAGTAATAGTCTTGGGAACCCCGTGTAGCTGCACAATTTCTCTAAAGAATAGATTCGCCACGTGTGTTGCATCGAGAGTTTTCTTGCATGGAATAAAGTGCGTCATCTTGGAGAAACGATCTACTACCACGAACACCGAATCCATGCCACGTTGTGTTCGTAGGAGACCAAGCACGAAGTCCATAGATAAATCCTCCCAAGGGCCATCAGGCATGAGCAACGGAGTATAGAGGCCCGTATTATGAGATTGCCCCTTGGAGGTTTGACAAATATAACAACGTTGGACTGCCCTTCCCACATCACGTACCAACTGCGGCCAGTAATACCGTTCTTCTACAAGAGCTCGCGTCTTGTCTCGCCCAAGATGTCCACTGAGGCCACCTCCATGTAGCTCTTGGATTATCTGCTCCCTTAGCGAATTGTTCGGGATGCACAATCGATTTTTCTTGAAAAGGAACCCGTCTTGCATATGTAAGTCGCCGGAGTGACCTTCTTGGCATCTAACCCATGCGTCCCTGAAGTCGTCGTCATCGGCATATATGTCTTTGAGGCACTCGAACCCGATGACTTCATTGCTCATAGTTACTAATAAATTTACACGGCGACTCAATGCATCGGCTACCTTGTTCTGTTGTCCTGACTTATGTTTTAGCACAAACGTGAATTCCTGTAAAAACGAGATCCATCTAGCATGCATTCGGTTAATGTTAGCTTGACTATTAATAAATTTGAGAGCTTGATGGTCCGTGTAAAGTATGAATTTCCTTTGAATCAAATAATGTCGCCAATGTCGCAGTGCCTGGACCACCGCGTATAACTCAATCTCGTATGTAGACCACTTCTTGCGTGCATCGCTAAGTTTCTCATTGTAGAAGGCTACCGGCCTACCTTCTTGAGACAAAACTCCCCTAATTCTGACATATGAGGCATCACATTCGACTTCAAACAGTTTGTCGACGTTGGGAAGTACAAGAACCGGGGTCGTAGATAATCTGCGCTTGATTTCGGCAAAGCTCTTGTCGGCTTCGTCAGTCCACTGAAACTGCCCTTTTTCATGCAATCTGTGATTAGTGACACAATAGTACTGAAATTTCTCACGAACCGACGATAGAATGTTGCCAGTCCATGAAAACTTCGCACTTCTTGAATATTTGTGGGAACTGGCCATTCTCTGATTGCCTTCACCTTTTCCTCATCCACTCGAATGCCCGTGGACGTTACGACAAAACCCAGAAACAATAGGCTATTAGTCATGAAGTTACACTTTCTTTAAATTGAGATACAGTTTATTTTCAGTAAGCACCTGAAGGACCTTCTTGAGGTGTTCCATATGGGTACTTTCGTCTTGACTGTATATCAAAATATCATCGAAATAAACCACAATGAATCGTCCAATGAAAGGTTTCAGAACTTAGTTCATCAATCTCATGAACGTGTTAGGCGCATTCGAAAGACCGAAGGACATGATCATCCATTCATACAATCCTTCCTTGGTCTTAAAGGCCGTTTTTCACTCATCACTCGGTCGTATTCGAATCTAATGATAGCCACTCCTTAGATCCAATTTAGAAAATATTTTCTTCTAACATGTCCAGTATATCGTCCAACCGGGGTATAGGAAACCTGTACTTTATGGTGATTTTGTTGATGGCTCGGCTGTCGACACACATGTGCCAACTCCCATCTTTCTTTGGAGTTAACAGAGCTGGTACAGCATATGGACTCATGCTTTCTCGAATAAGACCCTTACGGATCAACTCTTCCACTTGCCCTTGAAGAATCTCGCACTCATTCGGACTCATTCGGTAATGAGGCTGATTGGGTAGACTGGACCCAGGGATAAAGTCGATATGGTGTTGGATATCCCGCATGGGAGGTAACCCATCGGGAAGGTCATCGGGCCAGATTTCTTTAAATTCATGTAGCAAGGGTTTTAGTCTTTTAGGGATGATGGTAGGCTCGAGTTCTTCCCCTTTTACAATTAATGCATAAGCCTGTCCTGTTTCTTTGGATTCTTTCACGAAGTCCCGTATAGTTAAGAGAAAACGACCCTGCACTTTAGAAGTTTCAGGTGGTCCCTCTGGATCCATAGGGGCCAATATGGTCTTCCGGCCATCTTTAACGAAGATATATATGTTATCTCGCCCTTTATGAGTGGCATCACGGTCAGATTGCCAGGGTCAACCGAGTAGTATGTGACATGCTTCCATGTCAACCTCATCGCATACTACTTCATCCTTATAATGTTTACCAATTGAAAAGGATATGGTGCACCATTCAGTTACCTTTATTTCACTGACCTTCTTGATCCAACCGATTGTATATGGAGAGGGATGCCGCTCTGTTTTCAATTGCAATTTCTCCACCATGACCTTGGAGACGATATTCTCGCTGCTTCCACTATCAATAATCACGTCACAAACCTTTCGATTCACCGTACACCTAGTGCGAAAGATGTTATGCCTCTGTGGATGCACTTCTTTTCTTGGCGCATATAAGAGCCGCCTCACGACGAGTGACTCACCGCGATCTTGTTGAACCCAACTTAATTCATCTACCTCATCCTCGGTGGTATGCTCCTGCTCTTCATCATCTGGATCTTCATCAACGTTATCAGCACTACCATCATTGATGGTGAGGTTCGCCACTGTAAGACCCGTATCTTAATCCGTACTGTTCCGTTGTTTTCCGCGATCCTTCTCGTCAAATTCCGGCAATCCGCGACCTGTAGTTGACGTTGCGCGCGACCGTAAGTCGTATCCTATTCATTTGAGTCGGCTTAATCTAAGACTTGTATCATTGCGACTGCACCGTCGCCGCGATTCCAATGCCGCAACTCACGCACCGATCCGATACCCAGACGATGAGATGCGGACCCACATTCAGTTCGAGGAAAAACACCGCGCGTTGCAAATTTCAAGAGAATCTCTACAAAGTGTCAAATGAATCCCATCAATCAATCACCCATCAATCACTTTATGTCAAGTACAAGCACCCATGCTTCCTTTCTCCACAAGTCAAGCAACCACCCAAGTCAACTAACACATCACCTCACCCATTACTCACATCCATCAACCATCACCCCTTCACATCACTCCATCTCTCATTACATCACACCTCTCTCTCTCATTTCTCATCACAATTCCAACCAAGCAAGAGCCTCCCACGTCCAAGGCCTTCCATGAGAGAAAAATGTGCATTTTGGTGGCCCACTTCCCATCCCAAATCTCTCATCTTAGCCATCCATTTCTCATCTCCACCATCAAAGTGAAGCTCTAGAAGATAGGCGTTCCAACGGGCCGAGTAGATCATAAGGTGGGTGCTTCTATAGGGTAGTTTACTTATTTTTACGATGGGCTAAGTGAGGCCCACCGATCAATGGTGTGGATCTCACTTGGGTCCCTAAGATGTGGCCAATGGCCCATCTTGATCATCAAATCATTCAATGATGGGGCCATTCTCCATGGACCCCATCATGATGTTTACTTTCCTTGCATTAAAGAGGTCATCTAGACCATCCATTTTTAGTGGAGAAAGATCTCCACCGTTGATCTTTGAATTGGTGGGTCCACTTGTATTAGGGCCCACTCGATGTACAATTGAATGTAAGGGAGGGGCCCATAGTGCCGGGGTCCCTCCATCAAGCGTGTCCCACTCTCCTTCTATCTCTTTCTCCTTCTCCTTTTCATTATTTTCTTTGTGTATTGATGTGGCCGTGTGACCCACTTGAATAGGCCCCACCATGAAGTACCTTACCCAAGCCGTCTAAGGGTGGGGTCCACTCTATATGTGTTGTTCTCTCTCCATCCATCAATTGGTGGCCCACATAAGCGGGACCCACCTTAATGCTAGTGCACACCCAAACCGTCCAGCGTCCCTGGACGCTGGACGTCAAAAAGGAAAAACACAAATATTAACTTACTTTATGGCCTTGGGGTGACCCACTCATAGAGGCCCCACATTGATGTATGTTTATAATCCAAACCGTCCATTCTATTCCCTGGCTCAATTTAGACGTTGGGCAGAAAAATGGATTCGATCAGACCTTCTGGCGGGTCATAACTTAGAAAACAATGGTTTTCACCATTTAAACGTATCTCGATCTTTCTTCGCCCCAAAACAATATCAGATATTGGACTTGTTTGGTCCGTATCAGGCCGTGGAAACTAGTGGTCGGGATGGATTTGGCTGAAACAAGCCCCACGTAAGAAAAACCTTAAAAAAATTTTGATTTCAAAAAAAAAAAATAAAAAAAAATACAACACCATGCAGCAGCTGACGCTGCTGCTGTCAGAGAGGCAGGCAGCGCCAGCGCTGCACTGGCGGGCGAGCCAACGAGCAGGGACCCACGGTCCAAGCCGTGGGCCCCAGCATGATGTATGTTGTATATCCACTCCGTCCATTCTGTGGGCCACATAGGGTTGTAGCCATCTCCAAAAATGGGCCTGATCTGGAACTCAGATGGCCCACATCAGAGGAAACAGTGGTGACTTAAAGCCTACCATTAAAACCGTTTTCGGGCCCACGGAAGTTTTGAATCAAGCTGAAATTCATATTTTCCCTTCAACCAGGTCTGCGTGACCTTATCAATGGGTTGGATGGCATGTAAACTTTATAATGGGCCCCACATGGGGATCCCAACGTGATGTATGTGTTGTACTCCCACCGTCCAGGCGGACGGTGGAGTCCACAGAGATGTATGTGCAATGAGGCCACCGTCCAGCAGACGGTGGAGCCCACTGTGATGTACACGTGTCCACTGTCCTCTGTTTGGACAGTGGGACCCACCATGATCTATGTGTTCTATTCACCCAGTCACACTATTTGTGTGTGATGTATATATATGTATATTATATTATATATAATATTGTATACATTATTTATGCATATGTGTATGATGGTGGGCCTTTATGTGGACCCCACCATAATGCATGTGTTGCATCCAAACCATCAATTTATGTTGTAAACTCATTTCTTGAGCTAAAAATGAGCCAGATCTATGGTTCCAATGGGCCCACTTTGGTATGTAGATAGGGCCCATGTTGATCCATTTATGGCCATTCATTTAGGCCCACCTTGGTGCACATCTAAGGCCATGGGATTAATCCCATTTGGCATATGTAATGCCCATGGGATTAAGCCCATTTGGGATATCTAAAGCCCATGGGTTTCGGCCCATTTGACATATGCAATGCCCATGAGATCCGGCCCACTTATTCTATATACGGCCCACGGGATTCAAGCCCATTTGATACATATTAAAGCCCATGGGATCAAGCCCATTTGATGTGCATGGGGCGCCAATGGAGTGGCCCATTTGATATATTTAGAGCTCATGTGTGTAGGCCCATCTAATATATTTAAGGCCTAAGTTGTGAGGCCCACTTTGATGTATTCCAAGGCCCATGGATCATGGACCATTGCAATGTACATAAGGCTCATTGGTAAGGCCCATTAACGCAGCCCATTTGATGTATCTAAGGCCCATGGGTTGAGGCCCAACAGAATGACCTTAGGGTCCATTGCAATGTGTGACTTCCCATGTTCATGTAATGATATAAATGGCAGGCCGTACCTAAGGAACAATGTTGGTTTGACGTCCACATTGTATGTGCAATGTTGGTTAAATGTCCGCGTTGTAACTCCCCTAGGGCCCATTGGTAGGCCCATACTCGTTACTATTCATCGCTTTATAACATGCTTAGTATAATCCCATGACTCATGCCCATACGCATCATATGTATGCTTGATATGAGTAGTGACAGATCATAGCATACACCTTTGGACAGACCATTTATGGGACTCGTTATGAGACAGAGTGCCCTACATGATCGCGCAGTACGCGCTGAATTTCTGCATGATTTGACGTGTGATTCATGCATCTCGCATATGTGTGATTTGATCACTGCATGCCCTAGCGACATCAGGGCCTTGGCTCCACAGGTACATCGTGGATGGCCGTATTGGATACCGAAAATACTTATTCTAGCACTATGGGCACTTAGGATGTTCTTGGGTGAAAGTCTCAGAACCTTTTTGGTATCAGGAGATGCTCCAACGTCTAGACCGAGTGAATACACGAGCGCCCGAGTGTCGAATACCAGTAGGCCGCGTCTCCCACTGTGTCGTGGTCGGTTGGAAGGGGGTGTGGCCTTATCCGCTTGAGTGAGGGGGCTATAAGCTAGGCTGAGTTTGACCAGCTCGCAAATGAGTCCGCTATCGACGAGCCGGGTAGGTATTGGCAGACTACTGGTCAGGCAGATAGCGAGGTCTTTTCTGCTTGCTTGACTGTGCAGCTAGGGAGGTGGCAGTCACTGCGAAGTGTATTAGACCCCGGTGATATCCAGAGAGGAACTGTACTGATATGTGTACATGATGAGTACCGACTTGCTTGGATTGCATTTCGCATATGACATTCGGCTATGTAGGCCTTGCATTGCATCGGTGTGGCCGATGGCATTCATATCTCGCATCATGCCTTGCATTGCATAGCCTTGGTATATTCATGGACTTACCGCATACTTTCGCATTACCTGATCTTGTACACTCGGCGTTTGCCCTCCGCACACACTTTCACCACCCTCTAAGATTTTGTAAGCTTATGCACGACAGTTGCATGCAGGTAGCGTTGGACAGCAGCAGCGCTGAGGCAGGAGTGCATATCAGGACCTTTTGGAGCTTTTGATCACCTTGTATTTCCCTTTTCGCATTGTACTTAAAGTTTTTGATATAGTGGATATGTGGTGATGTTGTTTTGTGACCTGGTTATGCTTGTGGTTATACTCCATTACAAAAAAAAAATCATTCTGAAAATTCTCCTTGTAGGATCTCAGGATCGGAATCTGGCATTTGATTACCAGGAGTCGAGAATGGGGCACTACGGAGGCTGTCGGCACCGGATTCAGCAATTGGGCTTCATGTGAATCCGATTTTCGGGTTTGGGGCGTGACAGCCACCTTTCGCTGGGGACAAGTATTTGATAGGTGGCCGGTTAGCCACAACGATAACAGTTGTCAGGCCGGGGTCGAGCGTAAGGGTTCGGAATTCTACTTGGACCAGCAGCAGTCGATACGCCTCTTTGGGGCCTAGTTTGTCCGCTTCCCTGATCTCGGCTCTCAGACGTACGAGGTTGAGTGCGTGCTCTTACGAGTTCCTTCCCCTTAGCCTGTGGAGCTCCCTGGGGTGGACCCGCCGTAGTGATCCTTGAGGTAGAATAGGGCCGTGTGCTAGAACATTCAAGTTGTGCTTCTGCCCAAGTAGCCAACTTGATCGCATCATTTATCGTCCAGACGGGCTGCATCTGGACCCGATCTTGGATCGCCATACGCAGTCCGCCGTTGAATCGAGCAACTTGCTGCGATTCAGTCTCGACTAAATCGTTACGCGCCACCAGACGGTAAAATTCTTCTGTGTATTCTCTCACCGATCGACTACCCTATCGACAATTTTGGTATTGTTGAAATAATACCTGATCATAATCGCTAGAGAGGAATCGGGCACGTAATAGCTGCTTCATCCGCTGCCATATGCGGATTGGTGCTTTCATCTGTCTAGTTCATGCGAGTTGCAGTTGTTCCCACCAAGCTGAAGCTCCTCCTTTCAACTTGTAGGCCACAAGCTTGACCTTCTTTGCTTCAGGGATATCCATATAGTCGAAAAATCGCTCAACTTCAAAAAGCCAATCGAGAAAATCCTCAATGTGTAGTTGGCCATTGAAGTTAGGAATATCAACCCGCATCTTAAATTCTCGATCTGTCCGATCTACTCGATCGCCGCCTTGTCTAGGGTGTTGAAAGATTATGTCATCAATTTTCTCCTCATTGGAGCCCCCTTCCTCAGGAATGACCCGTGGATGCATCGCTGGTACTATCCTGCGATCAGGGCGATTGCGAGTTTCAACAATCGGCGGTGGAAGATTACCACCAGGAACACGGAGTTGCCCTAGGGTTTTCTCCAAGAGATTCGATATGCGGTCCATAGAAGCCTGCAGCCCTTGCATGGCTTGTCGATTCTCTTGCATGGTTGCTTCGAAAACTGCCACCATTAAAGGTAAATTTCCTGGGGCACCGCCCATGGGATTGTTGCCCGACCCGTCATTAGAAGTCATCGATCCAAGGAGAAACCTCGCTCTGATACCAAACTAACGCAGGGGAGGACGTGAGGTCGAGCACCGTCTTCCTCAAGATGATAAATATTTCGAATCCACGGAACTTCTCTGGACTCCTCACAGAGACTTCTCGAATCCACGAGGAAAGAAAGTAGAAAATAAGAATAATTTCTAATAAATTTGAAATTGATTAATGAATCCCTAAAATCGAGTTCACAACCCTTTAAATAAGGGAACCAAGCAATAAGAAAGAAATCAGACTCAAACTACAACTAAAACTCCTAGAATTCGCAACTTACTATAAATAGTAAACTTACTATTTATAGACGGTTATGATGTCTACTAGTGCGCAAGGTTTTCGGCCAAAAATAGTAAGTGTCCTATTTGGCTTCACCAAACCGTTCTCCTAATTATCCTAAGCACTTTTCATATTGGACACAACTCCTAAACCCCAACGGATGAAAAGTTATACTCAAACTAAAACTTACTATTTATAGTAAAAACAAAATTAAAACGAGGAAACGGCCGTCGATCAGGGGGTTTCTCACAAATCCGGGCTGCACAACCCGGCATAGCGGGGTTGGTTGGCTAAAGTAGCTCGTTCTACCCCAAAATCATATATTTTAAGTCGGATAACTCATTCCGGATTGTGAGATACGCCCGATCTAAGGTCCGATGGTCCGGATCACTTCTATCGCCGACCGTGCCTTTTCTGATCCATCTTGGCCATGAAATTGTCCGCGACCCGCTCTACATCACTCACCCAACTTGATGTTCAGCTGGGTCGGGTCCAGTTGAAGACCTGACCCAACGTGACTCAATATTTAATAATAAATTAGAAATTTAAAAAATTAGAGATGAGAATAGATATCTAACATAGTTAAGTATAGGTAATACAAAATACAAAATACAAAATTTCTCTTCAAATCATTAAACTTTTCTGGTTAAGTTCATCTTCACCTGCATGAGAGGTTGCAGGTTCGAGTCTCCCTCCCAATTAGACAGTTAATGTCCGGACCAGATCCAATCAAGATTTTCTGTTGAGTTCGTTGTTCTGCTGAATGTCCATGTAATCTCTGTATTTCATCCCATGGTAAGCTGGCGGATAGTTCTCAATGCCCACCAGCTGTGGCGGGCATCCAAAGATGGCCCATGTGCAATACCTATGGAAATCCTCATACTTTTGTTGTTGACTACAGCTCGATGCAGCACGCTCTTGTACATCCCATTGCTCAATATCTATTTCATGATGCATATGAATGTCTAAGTTAGAAATAAATCTTATTTAAATAAGATGGAATTGAGAACTATCTAATTAGAATGCCAGATATAAGATAGCCAACTGGTTGTGGATGGTCCCTTTGTCGAACCAGTTTCAGTGAAAACTATAGCTACATATCTTCAGATTCCCTCATAACAAAGATCTGTAATGAACTAGTCATGAAATGTGAAAGCAATAATATTGTGAGGAAATCCAAACAATCAAATAATGCAATGATGAGAAGCACATTGGAACATTAAAAAAATCATAGACAAAAATATGGGTTGCGAGATCCCCAAATCGACAAGAATATACTAAAGTTTGTGCTTGTAAACAGTTATGAGATTTTGCATTTGGACAAGATCCGATAAACAGTATAAATGCACGTTAATCAAATCATTGGACAACCATCAATGGGAATGACTATTCTATGTTCATTTTCAAACCCTCTGGGATAAAATCCTAATGACACCCTCTCCCCTGTTTGAAAATCTGAACTTCATTGTCCTAATTATTTTTCGAATCAAATTAAGAAAAAAAAAAAAAACATGGAACTTGTTGAAGATGAGAAAAGAATGATTCATGCAATCATGTGAATCCTCGAAGTTCTCAAGGGTTAAGAAAAGATCATGTAATGTTGAGTAACAACATAGTAATACTAATATAGATTGATTGTCACCAAATATTTTAAAAAATAATAATAATCTTAAGAATAAAAGGAGTTCTAGCCCCCATCTCTTCCAATTTGGACAGATTCAACTGTTGCCAAGTCATAGCCAAGTCAATCAAACTCATATGCGAATAACAACATTTTTGTATTTTTTTTTTCCCTTGTATTTGTTTTATCCAAACACTCCCTTAATATATTTGGACATTATTAGAAAAGGTTGCATACTAATCATGTGTTTTTTTGTTTTTTTTTTTTTGGTTAGCTTGTTAGTACACTCAATGTGACGCAGGGAAGGACGTGAGGTCAAGCACCGTCTTCCTCGAGATGATAAATATTCTGAATCCACGAAACTTCTTTGGACTCCTTACAGAGACTCCTCGAATCCATAAGGAAAGAAAGCAAAAAATAGAAAAGAATTTCTAATAATTCGAAATTGATTAATGAATGACTAAAAACGAGTTTACACCCCTTTAAATAAGGAAACCAAGTAATAGGAAAGAAATCAGACTCAAACTATAACTAAAACTCCTAAAATTCGCAACTTACTATAAATAGTAAACTTACTATTTATAGACGGTCGTGATGTCTACTAGTGCGCAAGGTTTTCGGCCAAAAATAGTAAGTGTCCTATTTGGCTTCACCAAACCGTTCTCCTAATTATCCTAAGCACTTTTCATGTTGGACACAACTCCTAAAGCCCAACGGATGAAGAATTATACTCAAACTAAAACTTACTATTTATAGTAAAAACAAAAATAAAATGGGGAAACGACCGTCGATCAGGGGGTTTCTCGTAAATCCGGGCTGCGCAACCCGGTATAGCCGAGTTGGTTGGCTAAAGTAGCTCGTTCTACTCCAAATTCATATATTTTACGTCGGATAACTCATTCCGGATTGCAAGATACGCCCGATCTAAGGTCTTATAGTCCGGATCACTTCTGTCGTCGACTATGCTTTTTCTGATCCATCTTGGCCATGAAATTGTCTGCGACCTGCTCTACATCACACTGTCAGTTCATACTTATCATGTGTTGGCCCAACAGCAAGCATCCAAAACCACATCAGTTTTTGGAGTTGTAGTGTCAAAACCCTTTTATTCCTACTGGGTTATGTTCCAATATTAGTCAAATTTATAATGAAAAAAAAATCATCAATGTAACTTTACTTGATTACTTGAAAGCCGAAATTCCATGATTTCAATGTGTTCCATGCATACGAGTAAACCAACCAATTTTGAAACAATTGTAGTAACTTAGGCAGGCTTTGGAATTGTAATGAGTATCTTTGGAAGTAAAATCAGCCCAACTTAAAGTAAAAGCATATAGTTAGGTGTTTGGATACTGGTTTTTATATCTCTCAGCTCAGGAATTCTCTTGGTGTGTGTGTGTGTGTGTGTATATATCAAGTTAACAAATTTTCTAAGCTCACGTCCATGGGTAGGGGGTCCACATGGACCCACTAAGCACAGATCTCCTGTCCACACCAGAAAAGAAGTAACAGCCATCCATACCCCAAAACCTCCAATGTGCTTACCAATAATGGTAAGCACTGGGTATGATATTCAGATATTCCTCTAAGTAACTCTTTCACTACTCTTATCTTTTTGCAGTTTGGGCAATATTCCAAGGATGCCTCCCTGTGCATAGATTTCAGACTCGTTAACTAGAGGTGAAATGGCCCACTCTTGGCTAGATTTGGGATGATGCTAAATGCCAAGAGGCTGTGCCTGGGGATGATTTTTAGTAGGGCTGACAACGGACCAGCTCCTATTACTTCTTTACCTAGACTGATCGAGCTAGGGCCTAGCTGGGTCTGGGTCCCAATTTTCAAGACCCAAAACCGTACAGGTTTGGATAACTGTTACTGTTGTTGACCGGGCCTTTTCTGATCCATCTTGGTCAAGAAATTGTCTGCGACCCGCTCTACATCAACTACACACGTGGGCCTCATATTGATGCATGTGTTTTATCTATGTTGTTTATCCATGTACTGCACATGTGATATTCAAATTATATACATATACAAGTGACCAACATCCGTTGTGAATCTCATTGGTTGATTACAATTCTATATAGACCAAACATGATTTTGCCCAATTTGGCAAGAAATTTATCCCAAACATGGGGAATGGATGGCCCAAATACCGTAGTATTTCCATACATGCAATTATTGTACAATAATGGTGTTAATCCCATCCAATATAATTCTATACCATTTAATCCCACAGACCAAACAGACCACCAGTTTTGATGGGAACGATACATCAGAACTGGTGGATGGTGGATTTGTCACAAACTTCAAAGTGGGCCTATTATTTTTTCAAGGGAGAGAGATTCAACTGTTGGAGTTCAATGCCCATTGTTTTGCGCCGCTTGACCTGCTTAAGTTTTGGATTTGCCCTAAAATGATCCAGCGAAGGTGGTCGATAGAGTGGATTTGTCACAAACATCAAGTTGAGCCTACTAGTTTTTCAAGGGAGAGAAATTAAGAGGAGGCTCTGTGAGGCCCACCATGTCATAATATTTATTTTATATACGTCAACCATCTGTTTTGGCAGCTCATTTTAGATCTCAAAAATGAGGCAGGTTCACGGCTTAATCGAACCACTTGGTATAATGAGGTCCACTGTTGAAATTTTCCTAGGGCCTGCCATAATGTTTATTTACCATGGGCTGTTCATAAGGTAATACAAACGTGGATGAAGGGAAAACACAATATATACTTGATGTAGAACTTTTGTGCCCCTGGTAAATTTTCAATCCCCACTATTTCCTATTGTGTGGTCCACTGACTTGCCTTTGTGACATCAACTCCTTCAATCAGACTCATGAGATGGTGAAATTCTTGGAGCCCACAAATTATGCAGATCTAATACTTGGGGTGTGCCATACAAGCAACAGTGGATGACAGGATTGTTGTGTATGCATTCAATCCCACTATTTCCTCTGGTGTGGCCTACCTAAGTTTCCCTTACATTCTTCCATGAGCCCTGAAAAGGGATGGATGGAGTGGCTGTCATATGGACACTGCAGTGAGCCCCGCCAAAGTCACCTGTGATAAGGGGTTTTATCTAGCAATATTAGGACCACTATATTACCATGCGAACCGGCCATGCAAATGCAATGCCTTTTTTTTATTTCTTTTTCTTTTTCTTATTTTTTTGGGTCCTTACTCTTCCCCGGGTGGTAGACACTTAGGAGTTTCAACTTCCGGTCAAGGGTTCAAATACCCATAGGTGGTGAAATTCCACCAGCGTAAGTGTGGGGGTGTGCGTGCGTGTGTTAAAAATAAAAAATAAAAAATAAAAAAATGCAATGCCTTTTTTATGAAATGAGGCTCTCGGTTAAAAAAGTGAAAAGCCACTTCTGAAAGGGTGAAAAAGTCAATTTCTCACGCAACCTTAAAAACTGTAGTGGACCGTAAGCTTGGGTGGCGCGTTACTGTGCAGCCCACCTTGATGTATGTATTTGATATACACGCCCAGATCATTTCAGTACATGAGCCCAAAAATGGAACAGATTAAAATCTAGATGGACTATACAATATGAAACAGTGGTGAATGGCCTTAGCTCACCTTTCAAAACTTCATAAAAATTTTGGATCAAGCTTTTTTTTTTTTTCCCTTCTTCTAAGTCCGTGTGACCTTATTAACAGGTTGGATGAAAAATAAATATTATGATAATAGTATTAAATAACCACTATTTCCTATAGTGTTGTTGGATTGCTATATTTCTGGTGTCATATCAAGGTGGGTGGTTGCAAGGTGGGCGGTGGACGCAGATTGTGTAATACCCCCGCCCATCCCTAGCTTAGAATGGGCAGTTCTGTGGGCGGGCCACACCACGGATGACTCTTGCATTTAATGCAACTGACATTTAATGCTTTGTGTATTTTAATGCAACTAAGCTTATTATTTGGTGTGGTCCACTTGAGCTTTGAATCTGCCTCATTTTTGTGCTCATGCCTTAAACTAATCTAAGAAAAGGGTTTGACAGCTTGGACGTGTTGGGATGTGGAGCCACATCTGGGGATGCACGACCGGTCGTGGCCCCTGCTCGACCGGTCGTGGCCCTTACTCGACCGGTCGTGGGGTCCGCTCGACCCGTCGTGGTTACGCAGATTTGTTTTCGGATTTGATGCGGACTGCGGATTTTTGAGTCAGCTTTCGTAAGAGTGCGAAAAGGAAGTTGTATAAACTATATATAGGCATCCCAAGGGTTTTTCTATTAGAATGGAAAGCATAGGAAAATAATTCTAAGGTGTGGGCAAAAGGTTTTCTCTGTACTTCCAAGGTTAGTATATTTCCTTATAATCTTCATTACTTCATAGTGGAAGCTTACATCCGTGGTTTTTTACTCTTGTTGGGGTTTTTTCTCGTATATCTTGTCTTGTGTTTTGTTTGCATTGCTTTGATCTGTTCTAGTTTATATTTCTTCTTGTTTATCGTTTTTGGGTGAGACCGGAGATTGGATCTCAGCTCACTACGTTGTTGGCGTACTGCGCAACAGGATATATAGATACATCACGGTGGGCCCACCCACAGAACTGCCCGTTCGAAGCTAAGGACGGGCGGGGCAATATGCAATCCGCATCCGGTGGGCGGTAAGGACTGCACCGTGATGGATGAGTTGGGCCGCACCGAATCCGCTCCCCCTAAACATAAGGGACGCGGATTGCGCACTACCCCTGCCTGTCCCTAGCTCCGAACGGGCAGTTCTGTGGGTAGGCCCACCATGATGTATTTGTACATCCAAACCATCTATCCCTTTTCTCAAATTATTTTAAGGCATCAAAACAAAAACGAGGTAGATCCAATGATCAGCTGGACCACACCATAGATGACTTTTGCATTTAATGCAACTAACATTTAATGTTTTACACATTTTAATGCAACCAAGCTTATTATTTGGCGTGGTCCAGTTGATCATTGGATCTGCGTCATTTTTGTGTTCATGCCTTAAAATAATTTAAGAAAAGGTATAGACAGCTTAGATGTACAGATACATCACGATGGGCCCACCCATAGAATTGCCTGCTTAGAGCAAGGGACGGGTGAGGGTAGTATGCAATCTGTGTCCAAACATAAGGCGATATGCAGAAAAAAATTGCTTTTCACAACTGGCGCAAATTAGGTACTACCCCTGCCTGTTCCCAGCTCGGGACAGGCGGATGCTCCAAAGGCTATTAAGTTGCCACCGTGAGGTATGAGTTTTATCCACACCATCCATCGACTTTTTCATATCATTTATCCACATCATCGACTGACTTTTTCATATCATTTTAGATTATTGGACAAAAAATAAGTCAGATCTAACCCTCAAGTAGACCACACCAAAGAAAACAGTAGTATGAAGGACGTCCACCATTGAAACCTTCTTAAGGTCCACCATATCATTTATTTTTCATCCAACCGGTTGATATGCTCATATACTATTAGATGAAGTGAAAAAGCAAATATCATCTTGATCTAAAACTTATCTGGTCTCTAAGATTTTTTTAAACGGTAAGAATTTATTCCTCACCATGTGGTCCATTTGAGTATTTTATATATATATATATATATATATATATATATATATATATATATATATATATATATATATATATGCTATTTTGGGGATCATAATCTAAAATGATATGGAAAAGTGAATGGACTATGTGGATAAAACTAATATCTCACGATAGCAAATCAATAGCCCTTGGAGCGTCCGCCTATCCCGAGCTCGGAAGCACAACTGACTGCTTCTATGACTCAGCTCAACATTATGACTAGCAACTTAGGGGTTTCCAGGAAGGCCCTCGAGGAGGCCACCACCGAGAGTGCTCATTTGATCTCTCAATTGAAAGAGGCCTAAGAGGAAAGCTGGCAGAACCACCAGACTTACGTTTCCTCTAAAGAGAAGTTAGCTCGGCTTAGGACCGAAATTAAGGCTACCATTTCCCATGCCAAGGTACAGGCCGTAGAGGCCTATCTTGAATCTCATGAGTATTTGGATGAGCAGGACCGCTTGTATCAGAATGGCTATGCCAAGTGCATGGACCTGATGAAGTTGTCCTTCCCCAAGCTTGATCTCTCAGGATTTGACGAGAGTGGCTCTGCGTCTGATAGTACGGATGTCGAGGTAGCTGGGTCTTCTGGTATGACGGTGGCTGATCTTGAGATTACTTCTGAGGCTGCTCTTGAGTGGCACCAGTAGTTGCTCCAAGTGGTGGCAACAGCTGAATCCGAGTCACCTCCTGAGTTAGCTCCTGGTGAATCTCGAAGCTA
Organism: Magnolia kwangsiensis; assembly: GCA_037074715.1. Lineage (NCBI taxonomy): Eukaryota > Viridiplantae > Streptophyta > Magnoliopsida > Magnoliales > Magnoliaceae > Magnolia > Magnolia kwangsiensis. Next base: position 14,239,642 of record CM073572.1, on the reverse strand, counting down.
ATTTTGGATTGCAAAGCTTCAATCACTTCAAGCACATCAGGCTTCAAGCCTGGCTTGAGAGCATCTACAACCGGGGGGGACATCGCTTATCTCGGCCGATTTTTTTTCGCGTTATTCCTTGTCACTTTGTCAATGTAATTTCAAAGTAGGAACTAATGTTATCTAATGTAAAACTCATACTGATGAATAAATATATTTGATTTTTGCATTCATTTAACTTAATTTACATGCTTTCCATTCTTTGCTGGTCTGATAACAGAATTTAACCAATCGCTCAACGGCTGACCTAGGGATAGTAGATTTTTAGATACTCGGCATTCCATGGATGGAGGAGTAATTGCCCAGTTAGAACTTCCAACCAATATGTCCTAGGTCAGATGATGCTCGAGACAACATGGGGTCCTTTCCAATTGGGTACCAGTGTGCCCACACCAGCTTTCTTTGTATTTAGGAACATTTTTCAAAGGACCATGTCCCCAACTTGAAATCGTCTAACCTTAACTCAAGCATTGTAGAACCGAGATAATTATTGTTGCCGAGCTGTCTTTTGTATCCGAGCCTTTTCCCCATGTTCTTCTAGGAAGTCGAGCCTGAGAGCCACCGGTTCTTCGTTGTCTTGTTCATTAAACGAATTGATTCAATCGGAAGGCATTCCGATCTCGACCGGAGTGATGGCTTCTAATCCAACTCATGGGAGAAATGAGTCTCTCACGTGGCCGTTCAAGTGGTAGTTTGGTAAGCCCATAGTATTTTAGGAAGTTCTTCAGCATATGCTCCTTTAGCTCGATCGAGTTTGGTTCAGATATATTGTTTGATGATCTTGTTTACTACCTCAACCTGTCCATTCGTCTGAGGATGATAGGGAGACGAGTAGACATTCCTTATTCCGAGATTGTCGCACATCCCTCCGTATTTCTTGTTGTCGAACTGTTTCCCGTTGTCAGTAACAATGGTCTGAGGTATCCCTAATTGGCAAATGATATTTTTTCAGATAAAATCTTTAATCTTTTGTTTGGTTATCCTAGCTAATGGTTCGGCTTCGGCCCACTTAGTAAATTAATCCACCGCGACAATGGAAAATTTGGTCTAGCCTTTTCCCAAATGGAATGGTCCGATGATGTCGATCCCCCACTATGTGAAGGGCCCAGGATCAGCCATAGGGGTCAGTTCCTCGAGTGGCTGTCTTGGAATGACTGCAAATCATTGGCATTTGTCGCAACATTGGACGAGCTTGCGAGCATCGTGCTGAATGGTCGGCTAGTAATACCTTTGCTACAAGACCTTGTGCGCAAGCGATCCTCCCGAGTGATTTCCGTAAATCCCTTCGTGAATCTCCCGCAGTACATAGTTAGCCTCGTCATGTCTTAGGCAGTGCAACAAAGTAGCGAAAAACCTTTTCTTATATAGTACACCGTTGAGTATGGTGTAAAGGGAGGCTCGAATTTTCAACCGTCAGGCCTCGGCGCGATCCTCGAGAAACTTTCCATTGTTGAGATATTAGACGATCGAGTCAAGCCAAGTAGGTTCCATATCGATCGAGTACATAGTTGAGCTAGGCAGGTCGTTGATTCTTGGCTTAGCGATGTACTCAATTGGAACAAACCTAAGTATATCGTCTTCATCGGCAGAGGCAAGTTTTGCCAATAGGTCAGCTTTAGCGTTTTGTGTTCGGGGGATCCGAATGACAGTATATCGTTGAAAACCATCAATCAATTCTTTTGCTTTCTTCATGTAGGCTTTCAGTTGCTCTTTACGTGTTTGATACACACTAGTAACCTGATTGAAGACCAACTGCGAGTCACTGAATACGTTGACATGAGTAACACCCAGACTGGCTTCTAGTTGAAGGCCGAACAGTAAGGCTTCGTATTCTGCTATATTGTTCATGGCTTGAAATCCAAGTCTTAAAGTATATTGCATGTAAGTTTGATCGAGAGTTTTCAAGACAACTCCTGCCTCGCTTGCCTTAGAGTTGGATGAGTCATCCACGTAAAGCTGTTAGTGGGGTGGGTGGGGCGAAGTCTGGGAATCTGCAGTTATCGGTTGATTGACTGTCTCATTTACAAGCTCGGTAGGTGGATTGGTTTGTAGGGTAACTTCAGCTATGAAGTCAGCCACAACATGTCCTTTAATTGTTACCATCGGCGTGTATTGAATATCAAATTCACTGAACTCAATTGCCCACTTCATTAGGCGGCCGGAAGCTTCTGGTTTCTGTAGAATCTAACGCAGTGGGAGGTCAGTTACGACGATGATGAAGTGCGCTTGAAAGTATGACCGTAGTCGTCGTGAAGACACAACTAATACTAGGGCCACATTCTCCAGAGGTGAATATCGGGTTTCTATTGGGAGCAGTGCTTTGCTGACATAATACACCATTAATTGCTTCCCTTCATGCTCATATATTAAGGCTGAGCTTACGGCTGCGTCAGAGACTGCCAGATACAACAACAAGGCTTCCCCAGGCTCAGGCTTTGATAGGAGAGGTGCAGATCCGAGGTATAACTTCAACTTTTGAAATGTTACTTCGCACTCTTCCATTCAGTATACTATTTGTCATCCCTTCAATTATTTGAAGAATCGGAGGCATTTATCGGTAGCTTGGGAAAGGAAGCGGTTGAGTGCGACTACCCGTCCAATCAGTCTCTCTATATCTTTAATCGTTCTCGAGGATTCCATGTTAAGCAAAGCCTTCATCTTCTCCAAATTTACCTCGATCTCTCGCTGGCTGACTAGGAATTCGAGAAATTTACCCGAGCTTACTCCAAAGGTACACTTACTCGGATTCAACTTCATCTGATATTTGCAAAGGATAAGGAACATTTCTCCTAAGTTGACAATATGATCGGCTGCCCGTATACTTTTGACGAGCATATCATCAATGTACACTTCTATGGTTTGGCTGATTTGCCGAGCAAACATTTTGTTCACTAACCGCTGGTACGTTGCTCCTGCATTTTTTAGGCTAAATAACATCACACGGTAACAGTAAAGACCTTTGTCAATAACAAAGGTAGTCTTAGATTTATTTGATTAATACATTACAATTTGATTGTACCTATAATAAACATCCATAAAACTAAAAAGTTTTTGTCCTGCCGTGTTTTCCACCAACTAATTGATCCTCGAAAAAGGAAAGTTGTCCTTTGGACAGGCTTTGTTTAAATCGGTATAATTGATACAGATTCGCTACTTCACATTAGTTTTTTTAACGAGTACGACATTAGCTACCAATTGCAGATAGTATATCTCCTCAATGAATTTAGCCTTGAGGAGCTTGTTGACCTCTTCTTCGATGATGGCGTACCTTTCAGGGCTGAGTGGTCATTGCTTCTATCAAATCAGTTGGTAGGTCGAGTCGATATTGAGGCGATGAGTCATTACCAAGGGATCGATCCCGGTATGTCTTTATGGCTCCATGCAAATACGTCGGTGTACCATCGAAGTAGAGATACTAGCTTATCTTTCAAGGGTGACTACAGAGACGAGCCAATTCGAACATTTTTGAACTCGTCCGTCTCGACCAAAGATATTAGAATGAGGTTCTCTATCGGTTAACCTCGCTCGTAAGTCTCGGCTCGAGGGTCCAGTGATTCGATCATGGTTACCTCGACTAGAGCTTTTACGGTAGTCGCATAGCAGCACCTTGCATCCTGTTGGTCACCTTTGATGACTCTTACTCTCGATTCGGTCAAAAATTTTATGGAGAGATGGTACGTCAATATAATAACCCGGAGGAGGCACAAGGAGGGTCGGCCAAGGATAGTGTTATAGACTGATGACTGGTCAACTACAAGAAAGTCAACCATAACCATTAATTGGTTGGGGGATTCCCCAGCAGTGAATGGGAGTTAGATAACTCCTTCAGGAAGGGTTTGTCCACCCGAGAATTCGATCAATGGGGTTCGAACTGGCCGTAATGCTGACCGTTCGATGCTCATTTTATCGAATGCTTGAGTAAACAGTACATCTGCGGATGATCCCATATCAATGAGAATATAAAACAATTTATAGTTTTTTATAGTGAGGGTGACAACTAAGGCGTCATCATGTGGATGATGAATACCCTGAGCATCTTCATCAGTAAACGATATGCAGTACTTTTCCTTTTTTCTCTCTTTTGAAGGCCGAGTTAAAATCAGGATCTCGACTCAAGCCGACTGATGCTCCTTACGTGATTTTTCCGAGCGTTGTTCGAGTCGCCTCCACCTCGGGGACCACCGACAATAGTTCGGATCTCATCCATAGGTCAGTTATTACCTGAGCATTCTTTCGTCGTCCCCGTTCTTTGGTCGACATGTTCTCTGAGATGGCCTTCTTGGATGAGCCTTTCGATTTCTTGTTTCAAGTTATAACAATCACTCGTATTGTGCCTATGATCGCGTTGATAATGACAGTACTTTTCTTTGTTCCATGGGTTACCACGGAGCTTGTCGGGCCAGTTTATGAACCTTTCATTCTTTATTTCCATAAGTACTTGCTCTCATGATTTATTGAGTAGAGTGTAAGTCGAGAACTTATTATTGGGCCCCTTATTTGTCTTGCGATCGTCCCGGGGGCGCTCATCTTTCCGCTTCTTACCACTGGCCGAGTCAGCATCCTTTTTAGCTGATTGTTTCACCAAGTTTTTGGCGTTCTGAGTGGCTTCTCGCAAGATTTGAGTTTCTTCGACATTAGCATACTTCTCTAACCGAGCCATAAACTCAACCAGGGTAGATGGAGGATTTTTATCGAGAGATGAAAGGAATGATTTGTCTCTTACCCCCTGCATGATGGAATTGAGGAATGTTTCCGAATCTACAGTGCTTCATAATTGAACCGCTTAATATAGTCTTTGAGGAGCTCTCCCTCCTTTTGGACTATGTTATTTAGGTGTGCTGACGCCTTAAGTTTTTTCTTTCCTCCGATGAAATTGGTAATGAAGGCATCGCTAAGCTCGGTGAATGAGCTAATAAACCTTGGTTTCAATTGTTTGAACCAGAGTCGAGCAACATCCGCTGGTGTAAGGGAGAATGCTCGGCACATAATTGTTGAGGGTCAAATATTGCATATTAGACCCCAGATATTATCTGGATTTACGAATATAATGCTATCTAATGGCTTGTTTTCTCATTCTTGTGTTGCAAGGTGATTTAATGAGCATGGATGGAAAAAGGACGTTAAAAGTTGAGATTTAACGATCTGATGACGCCAAAGGCAAGGGACACACTCCAGGGGACCAAGATTAACAAATATACACGGTTAGAAATCTGAGAAAAGTTAGAAATTGAAGCTTAAGTGGCCTGAAGGACGTCCAGAATGCAAGATCACAAGGTTCCCACCATCCGTTCGGCTCGAAACTTCATACATTGCCTGAGGACCATAAATTAACCGTACATATAAAATTTCAGCCATTGAAGATCTCGGGAAGTGCCCCAACTGACAGATCAGCCCATAAACCGTTGATTCTGGGCCCACCTGATATCTGGAACTGCCTCAAAATTATTATTGACGGTTTAAATGAGATGAGAAATAATTTAGACGGTGAAGATTTCTGAAAATTATCACAGTGGACCCCACATGAATAAAGTGTGCATAGTGCACAAGTGCACTACACGTGCATGAGAAACGGCAGAGACGATTGACCGTCTCTGACCGAAGAAAAGAAAAAAAAAAAAAAAAGGGCTGCGTAACGGACGGCCGGCGTCCGTTTTGTGGACGGTAGTGGGCCCCACCCATTGCTCGTATGGCCGATCTGATCCGTCCACCGTGTAGAGGGCTTTGAGAACTACAAAATCATGCTGACCTTTTGCACCCATGCGTACACACGTGTGAGATACAGAGGCCACAAAAGGGCTGCTTGGTAACGTTTAAAACTGATTCTTCTGTGATTTCTTCTCTGGGCCACGTCAATGGACGTTCAAAACCACCCATTCTTGACTGAAATTTCGTTCTGAATCCAATGGACGGGATGGATTTTCCAGAAAATGCTTCTGTAGGGCCCACCGACCACAACAGCGAAATGGTGCGAAAGGTTTCGCACATCCACGAAAACTGACTTTTTCGGACAGTTTTGGCCCACCATCTTTGATCATATGGCAGATCTGAACCGTCTATCATGCAGAGGACCCAATAAAGTACTAAGGGACGATGTTTCTTTGGAATTTGAGCGAGAAAAGTGGCGTGTTTCGAGGCAACGAACTTAACTGCGAAAATTGCACTCCGTGTCCTGCTACAACTCTGTCACTGACTCCAGCCTTCCAGCAGCTATAAAAGGAGATTTTTGGACGTGGGAAGCATTCATTCAGGGTCTTGGGAGGAAGAATAGAGGGCTTGAGCTTGGGTTTCAACGTGGGCAGAGGAGAGAGAGAGGAGCTTGGTTTTTTCTTTCCCTTTTCTTTTCCTTTTCTTTTTCTCTTTATTTATTTGGATTAAGCCCATCCATGGCAGGCTAAATCCTCCTAGCTAGGGCTAAGAGGTGAAGCTTGTAGTGAGATGGGAGATTTGATTTTATTTAAATTTTAATGCATGAATTGACGTTGATTTTAGTTAATTAATATGGGAATGTTTTAGGTTTTTAATGGTCTGTTGTGACTGAAATTACAATGGGTCTGCAATGGCTTTTAATATTTTCGCTCTCTTTAATGTTTATGATGTCAGGAAGCCCTGTTGTTCACCATAGTCTCCTGGGCATGGTTGGATGTCGGTACCCTTCCTAACTTTCATACATGTGATTGGGTGGTAATTAGTTTAATTCTGTTGTTTGCCATAGTCTTTTGGGCATGGTTTGGTGATGGAATCCATTCTAATTCATACACCTTTCATCTCCTTAAAAACTAGATCAACGGCAGTTCAGTAATTTCCATGATTTTTTATGCAAGCATAAGTTCTCCCTGATCTCTACAAGTGGATCCTCTGAATCCCTAGTTTCCTTTCCTCTGATTTCTATAAATTTTAGATTAATATTTTCACTATTATTCCTCAAATTACATTCAGTGTAGATTTCATCTTAATCTAGTTCTAGTTCTAGTTAATTTTAGATAACGTACAAGTTTCAGTCCCTTGGGATTCGACCTCGGTCTTACCGAGTTATTACTACATCACAACCCTGCACTTGGGGAGTGAACAAGTTTTTGGCGCCGTTGCCCGGGACTGTCGGCTACGTTTTTCTAAAATTAATTAGTTTTAGGATTAGTTTAAGATTAGGTTTAGATTTTCTTAATTTTTAGAAATTAACTTGTCTTTCTTGTTTTATAGGCTTCTAAGATAGTTTCTAAATTAGTAAAATTTTTCTTAAATTCTTCCTTTCTATTCTAGATTTAGATTAAGATTTATTTCTTCTTTTTTGTGAGATCCTAATTCTAAATCTTTTTAGGAATTCTAACCCTGTTTCTTGTTTTAGAATTTTTATATAAGTTTTTGTTTAGGAACTAACCCAATTTTTCTGTTTGGTAGGAAGTTTCTAATTTAGTAAGCTCTTTTTAATTCTTCTTTCTTTGGAATTTCTTCTTTTCCCTAGAAATTAGTTTACTTTTAATTAGGACTTTCTACTCTTAGAAACTAACTAATTTTGTTTTGTTTTACAGATTCTTAACCTAGGCCTCCAAATTTGGTAACTTCTTTCCATCTTTCCCTTTTTCTAGATTTCTTCTTTCTTTCTCTTAGGTTTAAGTTAGAATTTGAGGGCTGAGTGTGTTTTATGCCCCATTGGGCACGCGACAACACTCGACGTCTCGTGACTGAAGGAGGATTAGTTGAGGGGTTGACTGTCCATCGCAGGACTAGACACCACTTGAATTCTCTTGAGTTAGAAAACGTTATGGCTGAAAATCAACCTCAAGCACTACCCCAACCAAGGGTTGAGGAAGTACATGATGAGAATGAGGTGCATCAGGCACCCCCACCTCGTACTTTACGAGATTATTTACAACCGGCGGGGGTGAGTACGCCCTCATGCATGATTTTTCCTGAGAATACAAGACATATGGACATCAAGCCAGGGGTTATCCAACTCCTTCCTAAGTTCCATGGGCTTGAGTCTGAAGAACCATATTTGCATCTGAAAGAGTTCGATGAAATCATAGGCACCTTATACTTTCCTAATGTATCTGAGGATACTATTAGGCTGAAACTCTTTCCATTTTCCTTGAAAGAAAAAGCCAAGACGTGGTTACATTCACTGCGTCCTAGATCCATTGGCACATGGAATGATATACAGAGGGAATTTATAAAGAAAAATTTTCCACATCATAAGACAATTACCCTCAGGAGAGCAATCATGAACTTTGCCCAAAAGGAAGATGAAACATTCTTCCAATGTTGGGAAAGGTTCAAGGATCTGGTTAATGCATGCCCACAACATGGCTTTGAAATATGGCGCATTACGAATTTTTTCTATGATGGGCTAACATCTTCCATGCGCCAAATGGTCGAGACAATGTGTAACGGAGATTTTATTAATAAAAATGTCGACGAGGTATGAGATTACCTCGATAGTCTCGCGAAAAAAACACAATCATGGGACTATTACCCAATGACGAACACTATGTCTAGGCCGACTCATTCAAGGAAAAAAGGAGGAATATATCTCCTAAAAGAGGATAATGATCTTAACGCTAAGGTGGCCAATCTCACCAGAAAATTTGAGGCCATGGAAGGAAGGAAGGAAAAGGTTAATGAAAGTGTTTGCGGCATCTGTGATTGCGACATTCATACTACTGAAAATTTTTCTTCAATACCTGCCTTTCGAGAAGTATTGAATGAACAATCTAATGCTGTAAATAACTATCAAAGACCTTTCAATGGACCACCCTCTAATACGTACAATCCTGTCTGGAAAAATCATCCGAATTTTAGTTGGAGGAACGGACAAACTGCTACCCCTCAAGGTTTCTTCGATCAAAATCCAAATCAGGGGAAACCTCAAGAAGAATTGGTTCAAATTTCCATACAAGAGCTGGCTCGGACAATGCAAGGAATTTCAGATTTTATGCAAAAAATAGATTCATGTATGACGGCTATAGAAAAAGGGATGCTTCCTGCACAACCAATCCCTAATCCGAAGCCGCAATACGAGACAGGTGATCCCAGCTCTTCAAATCAAATGAGACACGTTAAATCCATCACCACTCTTAGGAGTGGGAAGGTTATTGATAAAACCCTTCCGGTGAGGCCCGAAAAGCCTCAAGAACCAAAAGAGGACAACAATGATGGATCTAGTGGCGCCCCACAAAAATTTGAACCGGAACCTTTAGAAAAGCCAGTTGCTCCGTTTTCCCAACGGTTGGTTGAACCAAAATGTCTATCTAACTCTCAGGATATCCTAGAGGTGTTGAAACAAGTGAAAGTCAACATTCCTCTACTTGACGTTGTAAAACAGATACCTTCATATGCTAAATTTCTAAAGGACTTATGCACTACCAAACGACAGAAAAGTGTTCAAAAGAAGATCTCCTTGACTGAAAAAGTGAGTGTCATCCTGAAACAAGATGTACCGTAAAAATTTAAAGATCCCGGTTGCCCAACCATATCATGTGTGATCGGGAACTATCGAATTGATCACGCACTTCTTGACTTAGGAGCAAGCGTCAATCTGATTCCTTACTCGATATACCAACAGTTAGGTTTGAGTGAATTAAAATCCACTCGAACCACACTACAACTTGTTGATCGTTCTTTTCGTATACCAAGAGGGATCATCGAGGATGTGTTGGTCCAGCTGGATAGATTCTACTACCCTGTTGATTTTATCATCTTGGACACCGAACCCATCAATGACACGAGCACTCAGATTCCCGTCATTCTTGGTCGCCCATTCCTGTCCACTTCAAATGCAATTATCAATTGCAGGAATGGTGTCATGACTATGTCCTTTGAAAATTTGACATTGGAATCGAATATCTTTTTCAATAACGGCAGCAACTCAGAGGATGATGACGATTTTCATGATGTTAACATGATTGATTCTTTTGTGGAAGATATAACGCCTCTCACCTTATCATCTGATCTTCTAGAGACGTGCCTGGCCCACTCCCATGATCTTGATGATTATATAATTAGGGAGACGTGTGACATGCTTGATACTGCACCGGTACTTGAAGTTAACCGGTGGAGGCCACACATTAAAAAATTGCCCCAAACTTATGTAGTGCCTCTACCGTCTAACCTCAAGCCACCGAAGCTTGACCTAAAATCTTTGCCCTCTGATTTAAAATATGTCTATTTAGGTCAAGATGAGACATACCCGGTGGTGATCTCTGCCCACCTGGAGAAAGAACAGGAGAGTATGCTGATATCTACTCTCATTGAGCATAAGGGAGCTTTTGGATGGACGATAGCAGACCTCAAGGGAATTAACTCATCGATTTGTACTCACCGTATATATCTTGAGGACAATGCAAAGGCTGTTCGGCAATCACAACGTAGACTAAATCCAAACATAAAGGAAGTGGTTAAGGCCGAGGTTCTCAAACTATTGGAAGTGGGGATCATTTACCCCATATCCGATAGTCAATGGGTGAGTCCAACTCAGGTGGTTCCTAAGAAGTCCGGGATCACCATCGTAGCCAATGCCAATAATGAACTCGTGCCAACCAGAGTTACTACTGGTTGGAGAATGTGCATTGACTACAGAAAGCTGAATACCGTCACAAGGAAAGACCACTTTCCTTTGCCCTTCATTGATCAAATCCTGAAAAGGCTAGCTGGTCATTCCTATTATTGTTTCCTTGACGGATATTCAGGTTATAATCAGATTGAAATCGCCCCTGAGGATCAGGAAAAGACCACATTTATATGTCCCTATGGCACCTTTGCTTACAGAAGGATGTCATTCGGGTTATGTAATGCCCCTGCCACCTTTCAGCGATGCATGACGAGTATCTTTTCTGACATGGTGGGAAAATATTTAGAGGTCTTCATGGACGATTTCTCTGTTTTTGGTTCATCTTTCAGCGAATGCTTAGCAAGTCTTAAATGTGTGCTGAAAAGATGTGAAGAAAAAAATTTGGTACTTAACTGGGAGAAGTGTCATTTTATGGTTCAAAAGGGAATTGTCCTTGGGCATATCATCTCGTCCAAAGGAATCGAGGTAGATAAGGCAAAAATTGATCTTATCTCTAACCTACCTCCACCCAAGAACATCAGGGACGTGCGATCCTTCTTAGGACACGCAGGCTTTTACAGACGATTCATAAAGGACTTTAGTCTCCTCTCTCGTCCTTTATGTAATCTTCTTTAAAAGGATACACCATACGAGTGGACTGAGCAGTGCCAAGAAGCTTTCACTAAGCTTAAGAGCATGCTAACCACTGCACCTATCATGCAGCCACCTGACTGGAGTCTTCCTTTTGAACTTATGTGCGACGCCTCTGATTATGCTCTTGGAGCGGTTCTAGGCCAGAGAAAAGATAAGCGGCCTTGCGTTATTCACTACGCAAGTAGGACTCTAAATCCTGCCCAAGTGAACTACTCGACTACGGAAAAGGAACTCTTAGTCGTAGTGTTCGCTTTGGACAAATTTAGGTCCTACCTGATCGGATCCAAGATCATCATCTACACAGATCACGCGGCACTTAAGTATCTTCTTTCTAAGAATGATTCTAAGCCCCGCCTGATACGATGGATCCTTCTACTCCAAGAATTTGATTTGGAAATTAAAGATAAAAAGGGAGTAGAGAACGTAGTAGCCGATCATCTTTCTCGCCTTAATACCTCTGATTCCCTTGAGGTGACCCATATCAATGACATGTTCCCTGATGAACAACTGTTTAGAGTCTCCCATTCACCTTGGTTCGCTGATATTGCTAATTATCTTGCTACATGTACCATACCGACACACTGGACGTCACAAGGTAAGAAGAAATTCTTTACCAAGGTGCGTAACTTTTTCTGGGACGATCCATATTTGTTTAAATATTGCCCAGACCAAATCTTAAGGAGATACGTACTAGACGATGAGCATCAGAGTGTCATCTCCTTCTGTCACTCACAGGCCTGTGGTGGTCACTTTTCTGCTAAAAAGACACGGCCAAGATTTTACAGTGTGGCTTCTACTGGCCCACTATGTTCAGGGACACTCATGAGTTTTGCAAGGCTTGTGAGCGTTGTCAGAAATTGGGAGCATTGTCCCGTCGAAATATGATGCCCTTGAATCCCATCCTTATTATAGAAGCATTTGATTGTTGGGGCATTGATTTCATGGGACCATTCCCCCAATCATTTGAAAATCTGTATATTTTGCTCGCCGTAGACTATGTCACTAAATGGGTCGAAGCAATTCCGTGCCGTAAAAATGACCATCGCATGGTCATTAAATTTTTGAAAGAAAAAATCCTGTCGCGGTTCAGAACACCTCGAGCCATCATTAGTGACGGGGGCTCACACTTCTGCAATAGACCATTCGAGAGTTTAATGAAGAAATACGGTATCTCGCATAAGGTGAGCACCCCATACCATCCACAAACAAGTGGACAAGCTGAGATTTCCAATAGAGAGATCAAACATATCCTAGAGAAAACGGTTAACCCTGATCGTAAGGACTGGTCAATCCGATTGACCGATGCCTTATGGGCGTACCGTACTGCTTTCAAAACTCCTATTGGAACATCTCCCTTTAGACTTGTCTATGGAAAAGCCTGTCACTTGCCTGTGGAATTGGAACATAAAGCATACTGGGATATCAAAAATCTGAATTTCAATCTGAACAACGCTGGCTCGCTACGCAAACTTCAGTTGAATGAACTTGAAGAAATCCGGAATGATGCGTACGAAAACTCGAGAATTTACAAGGATAGGATGAAGGCGTTTCATGATCAACATATTCTACGGAAATCATTCACGCCAGGTCAGAAAGTCCTCTTGTATGACTCTCGACTACATCTCTTTCCGGGTAAGCTTCGATCTCGTTGGACCGGTCCTTACATTGTTGTCACTGCTTATCCTCATGGGGCCGTCGAGATAAGAGATCCCGACAATGGCAAGGAGTTTAAAGTAAATGGACATCGATTAAAGCCATTTGTTGAGGCATTTGATTCAGAGGACATGTCCATGCCTCTGATTGCTCCTGTTTACCAGGACTGATCTCCTAGTCTGATGGAGGTATAGGTAGGTTTATGGCTTTCATAGGTCTAGGATAGTTGTTTTATTTGTCTGGCTGAAGACGGTAAATTTAGCGCTCCTAGGAGGCAACCCAGCTTTTTTATTCATTTTCATTCTCTAGTTAGATGATTCAATGTTTGTGGGTAACATTACTACAAACCCTCACGAGACTATAACTCGTCCACTAGGGGTAACCTAGGGGTTTAAAGACTTGTTGCATACGCTAAATACAATCGAGAGCACCTGCAAAAGTGGTATAGGTAGGATTTTATTTTTGTTATTTTTGTTCTGCTTTCTCTCTCATGCTGACAAGCTTCCATGCCGTGATCTATTGGAAACTCACTTGATTCGTTATTCAGGTACTATCTTCCCATCACTTCTCATTTACTTTCGTTGTCCCATGTGCATTGTATGCTCATATTTTTTACATTGAGGACAATGTAGATTTTAGGTTGGGGGTGGGAGATTAGGTTTCCTAATCAGTATTTTCTTGGTCTTGAGTAAAAATTATGAAATTTTTTTAAAAAAATTTTTCTGAAAATTTCTACAAATTCAAAGTGATTTTGACAGATATCCCTAATTTAGATTTTCAAGGTACATAATGGTGGATTTATGACTCTTGGATTTAGCTACTTGATAGATTCCACAGTTGAGTTTGAATTATCAATCCATGATTAGAGATTTTAAACATTGATTGAGTCATGGCTTCACATGTCACATCTCGCTTTCACATTAAGGTTTCAATTTGATATTGAATGGTTAATTTGGTAATCACTAAGCACGAAAGGAACCAGTCTGAAATATCTTGCCATCAGGGTATAAAAATTGAACAGGTTGGGCAATTAATCTTCACCATGGGTTTGCTCCCTACAGGTGAAGGTTTGATTCCCCAAGGTTAAACATTCAAAAAAAAAAAAAAAAAATTATTAGGTAATTGGACTTTTGCCATAGGTTTGCTCCCTATTGGTAAGGATTTGATTCCTCTTTTTGGCATGACTATTAATGAAAAAATAAAAAGTTGAAAAGATCAAAATATGAAATTTATGAGGCAAGTTTGGTTATCATGAATTCTCTTGCTGGTTACCAATGAGATCCTGAAATAACAAATTCAATCTTAATGTGATTAGCTGAGATTACACTATACATCCATGGATCTCAATGTTTAAAATTTTTCTAATTGATGGATTAATGCTTTACACTTGATTATGAAGTCTACGGTGCGCTTGAGCTCAGGAGAAATCAATTTCTAACATTCATGGATATTAAATTTCTCGTATTTTGTTCAAAATCTCACTCGATTTCATAGAAAGTTCTCCTATAATTCTCAACTTATTTTTCGCATATTTTTCTCGGGACTAGCAAAATGCTGGTTGGGGGTTGTGTTGAGGGTCAAATATTGCATATTAGACCCCAGATATTATCTGGATTCACGAATATAATGCTATCTAATGGCTTGTTTTCTCATTCTTGTGTTGCAAGGTGATTTAATGAGCATGGATGGAAAAAGGACGTTAAAAGTTGAGATTTAACGATCTGATGACGCCAAAGGTAAGGGACACACTCCATGGGACCAAGATTGACAAATATACATGGTCAGAAATCTGAGAAAAGTTAGAAATTGAAACTCAAGTGGCCTGAAGGACGTCCAGAATGCAAGATCACGAGGTTCCCACCATCCGTTCAGCTCGAAACTTCATACGTCGCCTGAGGACCATAAATTAACCGTACATATAAAATTTCAGCCATTGAATATCTCGGGAAGTGCCCCAACTGACAGATCAGCCCATAAACCGTTAATTCTGGGCCCACCTGATATCTGGAACTGCCTCAAAATTATTATTGACGGTTTAAATGAGATGAAAAATAATTTAGACGGTGAAGATTTCTGAAAATCATCACAGTGGACTCCACATGAATAAAGTGTGCATAGTACACAAGTGCACTACACGTGCATGAGAAACGGCAGAGACGGTTGACCGTCTCTGACCGAAGAAAAGAAAAGAAAAAAAAAACGGCTGCGTGACGGACGGCCGGCGTCCATTTTACGGACGGTAGTGGGCCCCACCCATTGCTCGTATGGCCGATTTGATCTGTCCACCGTGTAGAGGGCTTTGAGAACTACAAAACCATGCTGACCTTTTGCACCCATGCGTGCACACGTGTGAGATACAGAGGCCACAAAAGGGCTGCTCGATAACGTTCAAAACTGATTCTTCTGTGATTTCTTCTCTGGGCCACGTCAATGGACGTTCAAAACTACCCATTCTTAACTGAAATTTCATTCTGAATCTAATGGATGGGGTGGATTTTCTAGAAAATGCTTCTGTAGGGCCCACCGACCACAATAGCGAAATGGTGCGAAAGGTTTCGCACATCCGCGAAAACTGACTTTTTCGGACAGTTTTGGCCCACCATCTTTGATCATATGGCAGATCTGAATGTCTATCATGTAGAGGACCCAATAAAGTACTAAGGGACGGTGTTTCTTTGAAATTTGAGCGAGAAAAGTGGCGTGTTTCGAGGGAACGAACTTGACTGCAAAAATTGCACTCCGTGTCCTGCTACAACTCTGTCACTGACTCCAGCCTTCCAGCAGCTATAAAAGGAGGTTTTTGGATGTGGGAAGCATTCATTCAGGGTCTTGGGAGGAAGAACAGAGGGATCGAGCTTGGGTTTCAACATGGGCAGAGGAGAGAGAGAGGAGCTTGGTTTTTTCTTTCCCTTTTCTTTTCCTTTTCTTTTTCTCTTTATTTATTTGGATTGAGCCCATCCATGGCAGGCTAAATCCTCCTAGCTAGGGCTAAGAGGTGAAGCTTGTAGTGAGATGGGAGATTTGATTTTATTTAAATTTTAATGCATAAATTGACGTTGATTTTAGTTAATTAATATGGGAATGTTTTAGGTTTTTAATGGTCTATTGTGACTGAAATTACAATGGGTCTGCAATGGCTTTGAATATTTCCGTTCTCTTTAATGTTTATGATGTCAGGAAGCCCTGTTGTTCACCATAGTCTCCTGGGCATGGTTGGATGTCGGTACCCTTCCTAACTTTCATACATGTGATTGGGTGGTAATTAGTTTAATTCTGTTGTTTGCCATAGTCTTTTGGGCATGGTTTGGTGATGGAATCCATTCTAATTCATACACCTTTCATCTCCTTGAAAACTAGATCAACGGCAGTTCAGTAATTTTCATGATTTTTGATGCAAGCATAAGTTCTCCCTGATCTCTACAAGTGGATCCTCTGAATCCCTAGTTTCCTTTTCTCTGATTTCTATAAATTTTAGATTAATATTTTCACAATTATTCCTCAAATTACATTTAGTTTAGATTTCATCTTAATCTAGTTCTAGTTCTAGTTAATTTTAGATAACGTACAAGTTTCAGTCCCTTGGGATTCGACCTCGGTCTTACCGAGTTATTACTACATCACAACCCTGCACTTGGGGAGTGATCAATAATAGCATCCGAACCGTCGTGTAACTCTATGTAAGTCTGGAAGGATTCAAGATGCTCAGTTGAGTTAGCCTTTCCGGTATATGGCGTGATCTGAAGAAGGCAGAATCGCTCAGGCAGTCGTGCATGCATTATCGAATGTACGAATGGATATTCCTTTTCCTTAGGTCCCGTCGGGCTGGCTAGGCGACTCTGCTTAAAATCTGAGAACTGCTTCCGCAGATCTTGAATCTCAGCTTTCCAAGGTTCTTGATTGTCGGTTGTTCCCTCGACTGGAGGTTTGTCCCACCTTCGACGGTCTATTTTTTGTCGCTGATATGAGACTAGTAGCTGGACCGCTACTAAGACATGAGATGGAGTAGGTTCAGTAGGCGCCTCATGATGAGTCGACTGCGGAGCAATTGGCGGAACAGTTGGTTGAGGGTTGACCGGTTGTCGAGTAACTTGTTGTCAAGCATTTTCCTGATCAAGGGCTTGCACTGGATGGGGCTGCAACTATTCTAGCATTTTATTCATATAGTTCATATTATTCTGGATTTCTTGAACCTCTCTTTCTAGTCTTTCGTTCCCTCGATTCCTCTGGGAGCGCCTAGACGAGTCAGAGGTCGCTTGGGGGGCTACGGAGCCCTGGCGATTCTCCTGTTGTTCTGGCCATCTTTAGACTCCATTGGTCATGTGGGGTCCCGTAACTAAAACTTCATCAGGTTCCTCTTGAGCAATTCTTCGTGTTCTTACCATGGTAGTTTATTTGAAGCTTTTTGATAGAGTTGGAAAATGACTTTTTATATTGCTTCTCACAGACAGCATCAAACTGTTGATGCGAAAATCTGGTACGCCCTCCTTGGATCATTTACCTGCAAAGGAAGAAGACAATGGAGACCCTGACTAAAGCTCGGGACCCTCCGATGCCAAAGTCAGGACTAGAATCGTTTTAAAGGGTTTAAGAGGGAGTTTCTACATACCTTTCATCCTTGAAGTCTCTTATATTTATAAGAGGGGAAGGATCCCATCATGCCAGGATTCTTTCATGATATTTTTAGGATTCAATACTAATCCACTTTAGGACTCTAGTCGATCCCGAAATCCTCGGGATCGGGGATCTTCTTCCTGGATTTTCGAGAAGGTGTTTCACTTCACACCGTTTCTTCCTTTCTCAATAGATTTTACCGATTGAATTGGGCCTGACCGACTCTATTGATAAGCAAGTCTCGGCTGACTATAGAAAGTTAAGCTACTTGCCATATGTCGAATGAGACGAGGCCGATCCATTATCAGTGAGCCTTCCTAATCCGATAGCCGACTTTATAACCGACCCAAGAATAGGTTGGTTTTATGGTCGGTCATGTGGCTTTCAAGCATTGGGCCTTAGTCGGTCTATTTGGATATTGTTGTCTCGTTCGTCGAGCCAATTTCGTGCATCTCAAAAATTCTTTGCCTTATGACTCAAGACTTTGTAAGCCTCGGTCTGGATTGGTTTCTTGTAATCTGAGCTAAGTCTCTCTTTTAAGGTTTGGGTATGCGTGCCTCGGTGGGGCTTGTTACCTCAGGAGCCTGGACAGTGTCAATAGATTTGGTCCATTCCATAACCGAGTCTCTAGACTTGTACTACAACATGTTTTATATCCACTCTCTCCATCCGTTTTTATGGCTCATTTTAGGACAGTCCCAAAAATTAAGCATATTAAAATCTAAGGTGCACTAAACACGATGATTGAATGTTCCCCGCTAAAAACTTCCCAAGGCCCACTGTAAAAAGATCTGTAATGTTTATTTTCCATCCAAACCGTTGACGAGGTCAACCAAAACTGGGTGAAGGGAAATAACAAAGATTATCTTGATCCAGAATTTTTCCTTCAAAAAGATTTTAATGATCATTTATCACTTTTTTCAGTGGTGTGGTACAACGTACATTTGTCTGTTGAATTTTTGGCATAACGTTAGCTGAAAAAAACGGATGAACAGCGTGATACGAAGGATATTCATCAATGTGGGCTCACACGGTGATGGTAACAACCACTAATCAGCTGTTGCCCGGTAAAAGCTAGACACGGATATCCTGCGAAAGACTATCGCAGCAACTTCCAGCGGAAGGAAAGTTACGTAGGACCGTAATGTTTATGGGAAGTCCACCGTTCCATTACTGTTGGGTTTTATTTCCGGCGTTGGGCCAAAAAAATGATCTAAATCCAAAACTCAAGTGAGCCGTTTATCAGGTAAACGTATATAAGTAAATTGTTACTGTTGAAACTTTCTTGGGTCTACCATGTTTTTATATATCATCCATATCATTTATAAAGTAAATTAAAACATAAAAATTATCATAATTCAAATCTTCCGTGGCTCCACTTGTGTTTCAATGGTGGACATTCAATCATCTGGTATATGACCCATATGAGATTTGGATTTCCAGCATTTCTGGGTCCATGCCTTAATTTGATCCCACAAAACTGATGAACGTGGGGGATTTCCTATAAAAATCACGGTGGGCCACACCTAACTGCCCTTCGCTGGGAGTTTTTGCGGAAGGCTTTCGCGGGAAATCCGCGTCCGTAAATGCTAATCCGCTCCCGAATCCGTTGTAAAGGGGACGGATTGGCGACTCTCCCTCACACAGCCAATGGCTGGTAGTAAGTGGGCACTGTGGGCCCCACCATGATGTGTATGTTTCATCCATGCTGTCCATCTATTTTTACAGTATGAGATCAAAAATGAGTTATATCCTAATCTTAAGTGGACCACATTACAAGAAACAGTGTTTAATGAACGTCAAAAATTAAAAACATTTTGGGGGCCATAAAAGCTTCGGATCAAGCTGATTTTTTATTTTTCCATTCATCTGGGCCTGTATGACCTAATCAACAGATTGGATATCAAATAAACAGTACAATGGGCCTTAGGAGGATTTTAATGGTGAATATCCAATCACTATTGTTTTCATGTGGTGTGGACCACCTGAGATTTATATACCTCTAATTTTTGGGATCAAGACCTAAAATGATCTTTTAAAATGGATGAACGGAATGTATGAAACACATACATCATGGTAGGGCCCACAGAGCACCGAGGGGCTCTGGTGGCAGGGGGAGTAGCCAATCCGTTTCCTACGGTGATTACTTAAGTAAATGATTATTACCTAATTACATTTGAGTTATTTGAGGTGAAAAATCAAACCGGCCCTTTAAGTAGCCCGGGCAACGACAATCGCACCAACATGATGTGACTTGTGTGGGCATCCTCTGTACATCGTTCGCGTCAGCTCATGTGATTCAAGAAGAACCTGATCCAAAACTCGCGTAAGCCATTCATTTTCCCGTCGTCATGTAGTGGGTGGGTCACGTCTCTCTCTCTCTTTTATTCTTTTTGTCTCTTCGTAAAAGATTTTTTTTAAATAAAAAAAAACGGTGGGCGTTCAACCACCACGGTTTTCCATGGTGTGGTCCCCGGTCCCCTGAGATTTATAGGTATTACATTTTTGGGTTGATCCCTTAAAATGAGCGGGTAAAATGGATGGATGGACGGAGTGATAAAACACATACATTATGGTGGGGCCCACCGCACCGACCAGTACCGAGATCTCGGTATTGGATGGGTGACTACCGAGTACAAGTCCCACGGTGAGAGTCTATACGACAGTGAAAGATGACAGAAACTGTAAAGTTATACTTTCCAATCTCGAACATCCGCTTCGGGGCCTATCAGATCAGCGGCCTGGATCACCCCCAAGTGGTAAAAATGAAAATCTGTCCTTGGGGATCACATGATTCAGAGGTGGCCCAGCTCCGAACAGTCCAGTCCCTTTCCCTGCGCTCGGTTGGGATTGAACCTCAAGGCTCTCGGGCTGTATATGGACCTTAAACGCCCAACAAATACTATGGGCTTACATCTGCCAAAAATCCAGAGAACTAGGCCGGCCCAACCCGAACACAAGTACTTAATATCCATGGGCCAAGTACTTTGAGAGTGGACCAAGCCCCAACTAGACTTGAATGTTACTTACTTGTGGTCTAGGGTAAATTAACAGCTTTCCAACTTCAATGGGTTGAGATTAGATGATTAAGATTGTCCAATGTCCCATTTACAGCCTATGCTAGTTTAAACGCGCAAAAGTAATCCATTTTGACATCAGATAAACCGACCAATTTAACCTCGATAGGCAGTGTATGTTTGTAATTGTCATTAATATTGACCATGTATGTGATTTTTGAGCCATATCCTTTTTCTCATGATGGTCCACCTTATTGTTGTAAAAAGTGTGCCACGTGTAAGGTGGAGATACCTTGATGGGTGAATATAGAACTGAACAACAGTTTTTTCTTATTATTAATTTTTTCTGTTAAACAAACTGAAGAACAATCCAAAACGTTATTTGCTCTACAAGAGCTGAGCAGCCTCACTCACTCGCCAACACGGGCCAGTCGACCGACAGTGATCCAAAAATATCCAGGCAAAGGGTTCTAATGACCCATATTCGGCCCTAATTCAATTGAATTGCAAGATGTGCAACTGTAGAAAGTATGTTCCAAGCCAGTTAACACGTGGACGTTGGGTTTGATTATACACATTTTTATTTTTATCTTTTTACACATACACACACCACTACACACTGACGCCATGGTGGAATTTCACCACCTATTGGTACTCGAACCCTCGACCAGTCTACCGGGCTTGGGTTTAATTGTACACATGTATCATGTTGATGTGTGTCTTATGCAGACATGTAACATGTTGATGTGTGTGCCTACATAGCTGAAGTACATGATATCTGTAGCTCCTAAAAACAAAAAAAAAAAAGAAAATAAAGAAATCCAAAAAGAGGTTGAGAAAGGGTTACAACGTAGGCCGCCCTATGTCCATAACTCTTCCAATTGAAGTCAGTGGTTCTGGTAAGTCTCATTTTAACCATTTATGTATGAACCTCATGTTTCAAATATTAAGAATCTCATATCTACAATCAGACACAGCATGCTAATGATATTAAGTACAAAAATGACAGACAGAACTCACATATAAATATCGAGAACTAAGGATGGATTGGGCTATCAATGGGCTCAAGGAAAATCAAAATTTTGAATAGCCCTTGCCTATCAAACCCAGCCCAAACAGTTCAAAATTCAAGCCAAAAAAAAAAAAACAGGACTAACCAATATGATATTTAAATAATTGAATCAGCAAAAAAAAAAAAAAAACTGTTCTTGATACATTAAATTACTTATACAAAATAATAGACTTTTCTCGTGAATTTGGAAAAAAAAAAAGGAAAATCGATAGATGTTATATACATTTCTGCTTCACAGTGCCAATGTAATCAATCCTTTCCAACTCAAAATTCAAAAACGAATATGACCAAAAAAATGAAAATATGAAAAAGAAAGATATTTCTATGCTAGGCAAAATCTAGTAATTTACAGCATCCCAATTTCTAGCGAAATAGGCGAATACCGCAAACGCCCAGTCAGATACCTCTTTTCTTTCTCTTTTTTTGCTTTTCTACTCTATTGGGCAGAACTAGAAACCGTGAAAACCGGGGTCGAACCGTGGGCCGACGCCTGCCCTTCGGTTTCGGCCTTACCTCCTAAGCAGTCAAACGGCGTCTTAACGGAGGGAAACAGACTCTTAGCATTTGACGTTTGCTCGCCGTCAGGTACCTTTGGAGACCTAACGGAAAGTGTCCTAGAAAAGAACGGAGGCGTCATCGAGAAACCCCACCGGTCCGACTTAGCGGCCCATTCGAACCGGCCGAACTGGAAGCTCCGACCGCGGCTGCTCCCTTCTCCTCCGCCCTTATAACTCCTCCCGCCCCGGCTGCTCCCTTCTCCTCTTCCGCCTTTATAGATCCTCCCGCCGTGGCTGCTCCCACCGGAAACTGACCCATCTCCGGTTGGGAAAGCAACGCAGCTGGTCGTCCGCTGCAGCCTCCGGTTCACGATCTCCTTCCGCACGTGCTCTGGCAGCCGCAGCGTAAACCTCTCCACGTTCTCTCCGGGCTGCACTAGCGAATGCCCCGTCGAATGCGACCGCGGGAATCTCAACGGCCGCCGTCTCGACTTGGACCGGACCGGCCGGTTCTGAATTGGGACCGGCATCTGCGCGGGGTTGAGCACCTCCGGCTGCAGATCTTGGTCCCTTTCATCCGAAACGTCGATCGCAACGTGCTCCAGCCTCTGCGAATCTCGGTTTTCGCCTTCCATAACGGGTTCGGATTCGGGCGTTTCGGAAGTGGCAACAACTTCCGATTCGGATCCCGGCACGAGATTGGAGCGGCAGACGGGGCATGTGGTATGGGAAGAGAGCCAGGCATCGATGCAATCCGGGTGGAATACATGGTTGCACTTAGGGAGGAGTCGCAGCGTCTCGTCGTCTTCAAACTCGTTTAAGCACACGGCGCATTCTAGCGTTCCCTTGCCCAGTTTGAGCCCTTTGACGACCGTGTACTCGAGGATCGGGAACGTTTCGATCACGGCCGGGTCGAGCCCTCGCGCCGCACCGCGCCGCGATCTGCCGCGGGCGCCGTTCCGGAGGATGCCGGCGTTGCTACTGCCGGACTCTCTGGAGCACTGGCGCATATAGATGGAGAAGAAGCCCATGAAGAAGAAGGCGCTGATGAGGACGACGATGATGATCGCCATCGACGGGTTGATTCGGGTATTGAACCCGTACTGATTTTCTTGACCCGGATTCGTCGCATTTTGGTTTTGTGCCGCGACGATCGGTGCTAACACAAGCAGCAGCACGGAGATCAGATGGCTGTGATTGATCTTCTTCGTCATGACATGTAAGAAGAGGACCTGCAGTACATACCCTGAGAAGTAGCTTCCAAAGCGTCGGTTTTTGCTATTTTTATTTCCAGTCTGTCTTGTGACGGAGAGCGCTGGATCCCATTCATTTATACTAAACGGCAGGTGGCGTGAGCGTCAAGATAAATACTCTGGTTCTGTTTTGACTTCATGGGCAGCTCCTTCCAAGCTGGTTCGCTTCTCGTGCTGATTTCAGCGTCTTGTCATAGCTGGCGTCCCACGCAGAATTAATTTATTGAAAAAAATTACGGGTATTTATTGGATACTCAGGCTGCGTGTAAAAATTAGGTTGGTCGTAACCTCTAATTTACGGATTTTTATTTTTATTTTCGAAATTAGGCAAATGGATATATTTTATTTCTAACCGTTTAATAAAATATTCAGCAATCTGATATTTTGATGACCTGATGTAGGTAGCCTTTTTTATTCATAACACATCTGAACTGGTCTCCATAATCTGGACGGTTTAGATTGAATCATCTGTAGGCCAATGAAGCAATTTTTGAGTAATTTCTAACTGCGTGTGTATCATCCATCACGCCCTATGTAATATCAAAAGTATTTCTAAAACTCATGGGATCCTCGGCCAAAATTTATGCAAGTTGGCCCATATTTCTGAATATCCAGACCCTTCAATCTGATGATCCCTGCCGTTGGTATACCCAGCTCCAAAGCCTCACGTGCCTGGAGACATCTTTCGTCGTAGGATGTAAGACTCCTACGGTGAGTTCACCACCATTTTCAAAATGGCGGTGACTCACCTTTCTTTCAACGGACGGGGATTGCGTACTGAGTAAACTCTGTGGGGTCCACCGTGATTTATGTATTTTATCCACTCCGTTCATCCATTTTAACAAATACTGTTAGTGCTTGAGCCCAAAACTGAAGTATATCCAAAGCTCAAGTAGACCTCTATGGGAAACAGTGTGAATTTAAATTCTACCATTGAAAAACTTTTGGAGGCCACAGAAGTTATGGATCTAGCTGTTATTTGTGTTTTCCCTTCATCCATGTCTGTGTTATCTCATGAACATGTTGGATGACAAATAAACATCACTGTCGGCCCTAAAAATATTTCAATGGTGAAAGTCATCATTCCCACTCTTTCCTGTGGTGTGGTCCACTTGATCTTTTTATATGCTTAAATTTTGGTCTCAACCATTAAAATTGAGTTGGAAAATGGATGAATGGGGTGGATAAATTACATACATTCAAAGTGAGCCCAACCATACTGAGTAACTCAGTACCCAATCCAATTTAACTCGCCCTAACGTACCACTGTCCAGGCTATCCAAATTGTAGGGCGGATTGTGCAGGGATATATATGTTGCATTGGAATTATCAAAGCAATCCTATCCGTTCTATTGATGGCCATCAAAGAGATGGTTAACAGTAAAATACGGAATGGTGTAAATTCAAAGGGCCAAATTGGATGGCTTATATCATCTTGTTAAAGTAATTCTTGGATTAGTCTCCATCAACAATACGGTTGCAATAAAACTACGCCACATGTATAGTAAAAACTCACCATGATTTTTAAAATAGCAGTGAACCGGGTTATTTGATAACGAGAAATGCTGTAATTCCCTAGGGCCTGTTTGGCCGGGCAGATTGGATGGGATTGAATGTAATTAAAATAAATGGCACTGATTTTAAGGTAACAATGGATGCATCAGTGGATTAGTATAAGATTCATGGGATTGCTATATCCAGTTTGTTGGGCACGCTAATCATAGGATTAAACCTTCCAATCCCTTTCAATCCCTAACCAAACACGTCTCAGGCAACTTCGAAAGGATTTGGATGGATTGGATGAGATGTTAGGGCAATGATGATGATGTCAGTGGATTGTCATAAGACGCATGAGATTGCTTATATCCCGGGGACCAAGATCCTGTTTGGCACGGCAGGCCAATCTGGGATCCATCTACCATTCCCTTCTAATCCCTTCCAATCCTTTCCAAGCTGCCCTGCCATACTCGCTTTCAATTCCATCCAGGCTGCGCTGCCAAACAGGCCTAGAAGATCGTACGTTATAGAGCTCTTATATGTATCGGGACACTTGCAGTCATTTTATTAACCCGGACGGTTCCTTAGGTCCAAGGCATTTATTATGGGTTACCATTGAAACACCACAGGTTTGATCAATGTAAACCTTTGATCGTTGAACTTTTAATATGGATTGAAACACCACAGGTTTGATCAATGTAAACCTTTGATCGTTGAACTTTTAATATGGATGGTTAATATCATTTACACAAACAAAGGTCCAATCAACAAATCTGTTATCTATTTGTTGATTCCTTATGATTCCACATCATTACCGTTAAGAAATCTTAGGATCCCATCCATAGCTTGGTACAAGGGAAGGCTATATAAAATAAGCCCAAATCATGAATGAATTGGATATCCTATTAGTGCTATATTCTTTTAATAGCTCGTGAAAGTGTCCTGGACGTACTGGACGGTTCAGATTGATTTCTTAGATGGTAGAAGTGGGTTGATGCCGCTAGGTTCACTATAATTTTTAGTGCTTTGAGAGCATTGGAGCGTTCTCCTTGATAAATAATAGAAAATTTTACGACCATGGACCCCACCTTTTATTCATTGAATATTTTTAAAACAATACAAACTTAACATACGCACTTAGATCTCTTCGCATGGATAACAAATTTTAAGATGAAAATACCCTTCCTTTTTACGGAAACGGATTGGGTACGCCTCCTACCACCCGCCAATGGTGGATTGTCAGTGATATGTGGGCCCCACCATGATGTTTGCTTTTCGTCCATGTCGTTCATATATTTTTTCAGATCATTTTATAGTATGAGACAAAAAATGAGGTATATCCAAGTCTCAGCTGTACCACATTACAGGAAACAGTATTGAATGAGCGTCAATCATTAGAAACTTAGGTGGAGCCCACTGTGATGTTTGCGAGAAATCCTCCCTGTCTAAGTTCATTCATAGGGTCACAAAGACCTAGATGAAGAGAAAAGACAAATTTCATAATGATCCAAAACTTCTGTAACCCTTGAAAGGGTTTCAATGGTAGACGTTCAATTCCCCACTGCCTTTTATAGTGTAGTCCACTTGATAGTTAGATCTATCTTATTTTTCGTCTCAAGTCTTAATATGTGCTCGCCAAATAGATGGACGTTTTGGATATAACACAAACCTCATGATGGGACCCCACACACTCACACTAGTGGAATTTCACCACCTATGGACACTCGAACGCTTGACTGGGTATTGAAACTCCTAAGAGTCTACCACCCGAGCAAGAGTAAGGATCCAAACTTAACATACCATATATGATTTTGGGGTATGAGAGGATAATTTAGCGAGGCAAGCATGAAATTCAACGGGGTAAACATAAAAATGAGCGGGGCAAACATCAAAATGAGGAGGGCAAACATGAAATTCAGCGGGGTAAAGATGAAAATGAGAGGGCGAGTATGAAAATTAGTGGGGCAAACATGAAAAAGTGCGGAGCAAACATGAAAATGAGAAAGGTAAGCATGAAAAAGAGCGGGGCAAACTGAAGTATCAGCGGAGCAAACTAGAAAAATAGCGGGGCAAGCTAGAAAAACAGCGGGGCAAACTGAAGTATGAGCAATGGAAACATGAAAATCAGCGAGGGAGACATGAAAAACAGCGAGACAAACTGAAGTATGAGCAATGGAAACATGAAAATCAGTAGGGAAAACATGAAAAACAGCGGGGCAAACTAGAAAATCAGCGAGAGAAACATAAAAAGCAGCGGGTCAAACTAGAAAAACAGTAGGACAAACTAAAATATGAGCAAGACAAACTGAAATATGAGCAAGACAAACTAGAAAATCAGCGGTGGAAACATGAAAATCAGTGGGGCAACTAGAAAATCAGTAGGAGAAACATAAAAAGCAATGGGGCCAAATACAGTTCTGAGACTATGTCATTAGAATAGCAATTTCTGAAAATTTAACTCAATGGCCAAATGCAGGGTTGAGAATACATGAATAAAGCTTCCATAGAACTTTCATTCTATAAACATGTCTGATGATACATTTAAGACTATTTCATATAAGCCTTTTTAACATGTATGGTGATCTATTTAGCCTTTTAAGCATGATATGTTATCCTTAGGTAGTTGTTGCATGCATTAGTTATTTACTTAGCACTGATATTTTTCTTTATGGTAGTGTAATAGTGCTTGAGTAACTACTTATGGATCTCGAAAAATAACTATGTTGGTTGGCTAAATTAGCTTCTCCTACCTTAAAATCATATGTGGTACGTTAAGTAAATCATTCTAATCTAGAAGATATGCTTGTTAAATAAATAGACAAAGAAATGAATTAAAAGATAGAAAAATATTTTTATATACTTTTATATATATATATATATATATATATATATATATATATATATATATATATATATATATATATATATATATACACACACACACACATAATTATGTATTAGAGAAAAATGTAAGGGAGAAAAAGTTCTCCATGTCAAAAAAAAAAGAAGCCAAACTACCACTGCACTACTGCTGGTTCGGCTTCTTTTTTTTTTTTTGTATTGCTTTTATGGGTCTCATCACGAGTTTTGTGTTATATCCAAACCATTCATCTATTTGGCGAGCTCATAGTAAGGCTTGAGATGAAAAATAAGATAGATCTAACTATCAAGTGGACCACACTCTAAAAGGTAGTGGGGAATTGAATGTCTACCACTGAAACCCTTTTTAGGAGTTGCAGAAGTTTTGGATCATTATGAAATTTATTTTTTTTCTTCATTCAGGTCTTTATGACCCTATGAATGAACTTAGACGGGGAAGATTTCTCACAAACATCATACTGGGCCCCACTTGAGTTCCCATCGCTGAATGGTCCATCAGCACTCGTCTTTGCATGCTAGCTAGAGGAAGGTAGGGGTATTTTCGTCCTCAAATTAGGTGTCCGTGCAAGGAGGACCAAGTGCGTATATTAAGTTTGCATTGTTTCTTAAAAACCACTGGATAAAAGGTGAGGTCTATAATCGTAAATTTCTCATAAACAATATATATACCGCAGGCAGACGTGGAAGCGGATGGCCGGTGGCGACGCTGTAGGGGCCACTATGCTTTATGTGTTTATCCACACCGGCCATCCATTTTTCCGGATCTAAGTAGACCACACCATGGAAAACAGGGGATTGAACATCCACCGTAGAAAACTTCTTAAGGGCCCACCGTGATGTTTTATTTACTATCCAACCTGTTCATATGGGCACACAGGCATAAATGAAGGGAAAATAAAAAAATCTTGATATTAAAAAAATAAATAATGACTTTATCAGCCCTCGAGAAGTTTTCCACAGTAGGCATTCAATCCCCACTGTTTTCTGTAATGTGGTCCATTTGAGGTTTGGATCTGCATCAGTTTGGGTTAATGGTAGCTGGAAAAATTGATGGACGGTGTGGATAATACACATACATCAAAGTGGGCCTCATAGACTTCGGCCACGTCGTCCCACAGGCAATCAGCTTCCGTCAGAAATGATAAATGTCGCATACAACTCAAATTGTTCAAATCACGAGTCCTAGAGTAGATAGGCCTTAGATCTAAATTTGGATTGATCTGATGATCTCAACCTCTGATTAATCAACGTCTGTTCACTGAATTCATATTGTTAACTACTTTTTATTTTAACGCTTCATCAGATGTCCTGCAATCAAGCAGCTAGGATGTGAGCTAAGTATAAATGCTAGTTCAAGACCTTTTAAAGTGGGCCCAATGATTTTCAAGGTTTAATTTGAGTTATACATAGCAGAATAAGCATATCGTCCTTACTCTTGCTCTGGTGGTAGACCCTCAACACCTGGTCAAGGTTCGAGTACCATGGGTGGTGAAATCCCACTACCGGGTGTGTGTGCGTGTGTTAAAAGAATAAAAATAAATAAAAATAAAAATAAAAAAGTACATCAAAAAGTCAAAAAAAAGGTAATGGGCGTCTTTATCAGTCAGGACGGGTGCCAATATGATTTTCCTGATAAGATCAGCCAAATTTTTGTACAGTGGCCTATCATTGGTGGGATCCATTCAGGCGGACATTTAATCGTATTCGATTTTTTTTATTACTGGAGTCCGGAAATCATTTAAACGTGATATGGGATGTAGTTTAGGGCGAGTTCGTCGAAGGCAATGAAAGTGCCGAATTAAGTTCTTTAAAGACATCAGATTTTCATTTTGTTTTCTTTTCCTTAAGAAAACGTGTCCATCTGGACTAAGTCTAACCAAGGGTCCAAGGCAGCTGTATGCTGCGATGGGGACGTGGATTGCGTATTACCCCCGCCTGTCACTATCTCTGAACGGGCAGTTGTGTGGCGGGCCCACCGTGATGTATCTGTAAATCCAAGCCGTCTACCCCTTTTCTCAGATTATTTTAAAGCTTAAAAACAAAAAAGAAGTAGATCCAACGGTCAAATAGACCACACCAGAGATGACTCTTGCATTTAATGCAACTGATATTTAATGGTTTATGATTTTAATGCAACCAAGCTTATTATTTGGTGTGGTCTACTTGAGCGTTCGATATGCCTCATTTTTGTATTCCTGCCTTAAAATAATCTGAGAAAAGGGATTGATGGCTTGGATGTACAGATACATCACGGCGGACCCGCCCACAAAATTGCCCGTTCGGAGCCAAGGACAGTCGGGGGTGGTACGCAATCCGCGTCCCTACGATGGACGCGTATATTGTAGAGGGAGTTTTAAGCTTAGCTTTATAGTGGTTGTTATGGGAAATCCGAGCTCATGATACAACGCTGGTCCGATCGCCAGGCAGAGCCGAGGCGTAACCCCTCCCACCTGTTTAGAAACACAACCCGTCCGAGGAGCCGACACGGCTGAAATGCAGCTCGGGACAATCCTCATATTCCAAACGGATGACCTGCCCTCCGCTCGACATGACCAGTCAGGCCAACTACGATGGGACCGGCCTAACAGGACGGATCAGGGAGTACTAGATACTGGACTTCACTCTGTGGTCGGATGGTCCGAGCCGAATAGTCCTTTACTCCGTGGTCGGATGAGCCGAGCCGAGTCGGTATTCAGAGGCGCATACCCCGTTCGCTAAACATGGAAACTGCCACGACCAAACGTGGCCGGTAACTTCGCTCGCAGATGCGCACGATCCACCAGATACGCTGCGCAATCATAGATTGCGGTCAATATCCTCATGATCCTAGAATCCTTCTGATCGTGCCGAGATTATCGGACCCAGACCGCCTCACAGGCAAGTATAAATAGCATACAGCGCCATATCTACAGGCACGCGAAATTGAGCTTTCCTCTACTCTCGACATAGACCCTGATTCCCTTGTCTTGACTTAGGCATCGGAGGGTCCCCCGGCTTAGCCAAGGTCACCTTTACCTTTTTCTCTTGGTGCAGGCTTTAGGGACGATACGCAGAGGGTGACGTGGAGGGAGGGCCGACCAGATTTTGTCATCAACATTTTTTGGCCCCGTCTGTGGGAACCTAAAACGAGAAGTCAGGTTCTCATTCACCTAAGCAATGGCGAGGAAGAAGAAAGCTGTAGTTGTGGAACCTGAACCAAGCGAGGAGGCTCGGTCTTCATCAACAATTCATGTTGAGTCCGCACCAGGACCTTCTCAATGTTCTCGTAACCGGTCGGGTAAATACCGTGCCATGCAGAACGAGATTGTAACACCCCGAATTTTTGTCAACCTGGAATTAGACGTCCTTAGGCAATGGGTCAACCATATCACTCTTAGAGCTCAATCCCAAAATCTAAACATCGCTTTTCAACCCATTTCCTTCAAAAATGTCACCTTTCACCACCTCATTTTTCAAATTTCTCCAAGTACTTTCGTATTAGACATAAATCCTATAGTTTAAATGAGGAAGAACAATACCAAAACTAAAACTTACCATAAATAGTAAATAAATGGATAAAATGGGTTTTAACCCTTAACCTTTTGAAATCTAACAAAATAAATGGGTTAGTTGGATAGATTAGCGTCTCTTACCCCTATGTTAGTTATGCGTGTATGATCTGTTTGGCAAAGAGATTCGCCCTAATATACATTTTGGCTAACATATGCTATGTAGGCTAATGTGTGTAGACTAAGTGTTTGTATAAATGTTTGTATAAGTAAGTATTGAGTAAATGAGGTTGTAGATTAGCGTTGAGATAAGATTCTTAACTATTTTGATGATGTATATGATTTCCTCCATGTTTGTTATATTTGAATTGATTACTTTATATATATGAAATGCTTGTGTATGGTTAAATTGTTTATGTTGTATCTTATAACATGTTGCTATCATGCTTGAATTACTTGTTATTTTAATTCCGTCTATCTCATATGATTACTGATTCAGATTACATGTGCTTGGGGCTATACTCTAGTCCAGGCAGTTGGTAACAGATTTGAATTCGTAGTTGGATTCTATTCTCCACGAAGGATGCGTTGACGAACCTGAGTCGTGCGTTGCTTGTCAACAATGGTTAGGCCACACGAAGTGCTTATGCACTTCATGTCGTACAACTCAACGGGCGCTCGTACTAGTCGAACTTGTCAAGTAACCTAACTGATCATTGTATGTTCACCTTGTATTGGTCATAACTGCTTGAACTTAGGGTACTGAACTTACCAGTGAAAATCCTGATAACTGTGGTACCTTGATCCACTAAGACTCATGAGCCGGGCATGGTGGTATGGGACACCGTGGTCGAGCTGTTGGCCTACGCTGGGGCCACAAACCTCCCCGTAGTGACTAGTGAACAACCCAGACTTGTTAGCCGATTATGGTGGTATGGGACACTATATTCGAGCTATCGGCCTACACTGATAAGGTGATGGGGGAGCGCAACAACGAGTGCGTGCAACAGCCCTGACAGCCCTTTGTAGTGACCTCGAGCGTACTCTGAGTCTACGTGAGGCGACGACCCTTTCTTAGCAACAAGAGTACAAACTAGGCCTGTATTGATAAGGTGATGGGGGAGCGGGGCAACGAGTGCGTGTAACAGCCCTGACAGCCCTTGCAGCTACCTAGAAATATATCATCTTATGAGATTACTAGGAGTGACAACCGTAGACAGGATCCTTGTTTGGGAATGATATAAGGGAGGTACCCTAGTTTTTCAATCCTGCTGTATGAAAAAGACTAATAATAACTCGGTAATCATATTCATATCGCACTGTATGTGCCTGAAAGATGTGGAGCACTGAGGGAAGAAAGCATGCCGCGGACGTAAGATGGTGTCGCATGAGGGAGTATGTTGGCGAGGGCATGCATCATTTCATTTCATCCTTGTATTAATTATAGTATTTAGGAATGTTTGATTTGCTTGCTTTATCATTATCGCTTGATTGATTTGATAACATGTTAACATTTGCTCTATGATTCCACTGAGTTGGCCACTCACTCCCACGTTACGGGACGGTGTTGTACACACCAACCAGTCTCTGTTTTAGTTTCAGATGATGGCGCTGCTTGTGAAGCGGAGCCGGACTTGTTTGATGATGAGGAGGATTTCTCCTATAGGCGATTATCAGGCGGGTCTAGGTAGACCGTGTTCTGATCGACGGAATTACAGGGAGGTTGATTAGACGCCATGACACTTATCATTTTATATTTTTGGAGCACCCATGTATATTCTTTTTGAACATTTTTGGAGTGTACATGTATATGTTTAACCTAGTAACATGTTCACACTATAGAGACTTACAACAGTTCATATATTTTATATATCTATCACATTCTTCTGCTTGCTAATTTAACTATCTCTGGAGTATGATATGCTGTTTTGGCTTAATCCACTTCATGTTTTATGCATTATTACAGCCGACATTCATCTATCATTGAAAATGTTGTATAAGTGATGTTCTTGAACTCGGGAGTGGAGTTTATCCTCGACCCCCGATTTTTGGGATGTTACAGAGATCCAGGCCCTGCGCGACGAGATTAACAAGATGAAGCAGGAGAGGGAACCAGAGTCACGTCCGGCTCAGGAACAACCTGTTCTCGAATCGGTGGGACTGTTCGTGGAGACTCGCTCTGCTCCAAGGAGTGTAAGACCTGAAGCCCCTTAGCATTCAGGGGTGTCGCGTTCAGGATAGAACCCTCCAGCGGTGCATGACGAGGGATCCCCGCGGAATGCCACTGCACGGGTTCCCACAACCGTTCATTCTGCTACATCCGCTCTGCAGCCCACGGACCTCCGTCATTAGTTAGAATGGAGGAAAGAAGGGAGAACGCCGGAGGGTGAGGATACCCCAGATGTCATCGCAAAAAATAGGGACCCATGGGAGGCACGATTTGCAGAGTTGAAGGACAAGTTCCTAACATTGGAGAAGAAGCAACAACAATCGACAGTTCCAGTCACGATCCAGGCGATGATGGAAGAGACCGGGCCTCCTTTCACCTCAGCCATCATGGCTGAAGTGATGCCGCAGAGGTTTCGGATGCCTCCCGTCATCCAGTACTCAGGATCCGGGGATCCATCCGAACACGTGGAGGCCTATCGATCGTGGATGCAGATCTAGACTGTAACGGATGCAATGATGTGTAGGGAGTTTTTCATCACCCTCACAGGATCCGCTAGGATTTGGTATCGCTAGCTCAAGCCAAACTCCGTGGGCTCCTTCGTAGAACTAAGCCGGCTATTCCTTACATAATTTATAAGTGGTAAGAGAAGTCAGAAACCTAACACCCACCTACTTACCATCAAGCGGGATCCGAAGGAGTCGTTAAAAGACTACATCGCCCGTTTCAATGAAGAGGCGTTGCATGTCAAAGACTACGATGACAAGATGACTCTTGCTGCCATCCTGAGCGGACTGAATGAAGGAAAGTTCACCTTCTCCATTAGCAAAAATCCCCTGAAAACGCTAGCAGACTTCATGGCGAAGGCTCAAAAGTACACCAACGCCGAGGAGTTCACTAACGCCCATAAAGGAATACAAGTCGCTGACTCGGCAAATAAGGGAAAGAGGCCGAGGAACGAAGACTCTCAGCCGAACGATAAAGGGACCGATGACCGCGCTCCCCGCAATCGTTGACCGAACCGTAGGTCAGAGAAAAAATTTCGTTCCTATACTCCTTTCAACACATCTGCCTAGTATATTTTACTAGATATCCGAGGAGACAGATTTCTTAATTGGCCAGTCTCCATGAGGGCTGACCCCGAGCAACGGGATAAGCGAAAATTCTGCCGCTTCCACCGAAATCATGGTCATAACACAGACGACTGCGTGGACCTGAAAGACGAGATCGAGTCCCTCATCTGTAAGGGACATCTGCGTCGTTACACTAAAAGAGAAAGATCCGCTCGGAGAGAGGAGCAGCTGCGGAAAAAGTCAAACAACCCCCCAGAAGAACTAGCCTAAATTCGTACCATCTTCGGGGGTTCAACTGGGGGAGGGAATTCAAACAGGGCTCAAAAAGACCATTCCCGAAAATTCGAGCCCGAACATCACGTTCACCTGACGGAACGTCCCAGTAAGGAACTCCGAGTCGCTCCGTGCAGCCTGACCTTCACGGAAGATAATGCACGCGTGATCCAGCATCCACACAATGACGCGCTAGTGATTACCATGACCATAGTGAATCACAAGGTATTTCGCATCCTGGTCGACACTGGGAGTTCAGCCGATGTTATGTATTCTGAGGCATTCAAAAAGATGAAAATTCCACGGTCTCGACTCCGACCCGTGAAGACTCCCTTGCACGGCTTTGCCGGAGAGAGAGTAATCTCTGAAGGAGCTATCTCCCTCCCTGTAACAGCGGGAGAAGGGCAGCATCAAGTCACACTTCTAGTGAAATTTTTATTTGTTAATGTTTCATCTGTTCATAATGTAATCTTGGGCCGACCCTCGCTTAATGTAATGAGAGCGGTCGTCTCAACTTACAATCTGATGATGAAGTTCCCAGCTGAAAGAGGGATCAGCTATCTCCGAGGCGATCAACGCGAGGCCCGAAGATGTTATGCTATAGCGGTTAGGAAAGGAGCCGCCAAACAGGCTCTCGTCGTGGACGTCTTGGACCCCCGAGGACCAGTAGAAAGTTCATCAGTCGATGTTCTGAAAAAAGTCCCCCTCAATGAATCAGACCCGAGCAAGACTGTCTAGCTCGGGTCATCACTGAATTTCGAGTGGAGGAACGAACTATTAGCCTTCTTGAGGCAGCATCGAGATATCTTTACATAGTCGCATGTGCATATGCCGGGATCTCTCCTGACGTGTTGGTTCACAGGTTGAAAGTGAACCCAGATCATAAGCTGGTCAAGCAAAAGAGAAGGCCGTTTGATGCCAAACGATATGAAGCCATTGCCGAGGAGGTCTACGTCCTGCTCGATGCAGGCTTCATAGAAGAAGTATACTACCCTAACTGGATAGAAAATGTGGTTCTCGTCAGGAAATCCAATGAAAAGTGGCGGGTCTGTATAGACTACTCCGATCTAAATAAAGCATGCCCTAAAGATAGCTTCTCGTTACCTCGAATCGACCAACTAGTAGACAGCACAGCCGGGCACGAGCTGTTCTCATTCCTGGACGCTTATTTTGGGTATAACCAGATTGCTATATATCCCCTAGACAGGCAGAAGACGACCTTTGTCACGGACAGAGGACTACTATTACCGGGTCATGCCATTCAGCATGAAAAATGCTGGGACAACATACTAGAGGCTGGTGAATCAGATGTTCACCAAACAGATCGGGCGCACCATGGAGGTGTATGTGGATGACATGTTAGTAAAAAGTATCGAAGCCTCCGACCACCTTGCTGATCTCGAAGAAACGTTCAACGTCCTCCGAGAGTATCAGATGAAGCTTAACCCCGCCAAGTTTTCGTTCGGAGTTGAGTCAGGGAAGTTCCTTAGCTTTCAAGTCAGCCAGCGAGGGATTGAGGCCAACCTGGATAAAATTAAGGCCCTCCTCGACATGAATTCACCTCGAACTTTAAAGGAGCTACAGTGTCTCACGGGAAGAGTTGCCGCCCTTGGACGTTTCATATCCAGGGCTACAGAAAAATGTCTTCCCTTCTTCCAGTAGCTGAAGGGCCACAAGAGGGCGGAGTGGACGCTAGAGTGCGAGTAAGCCTTTCAGCAGTTGAAATAGTACTTAGGTTCATCGCCTCTATTGTCCAAGCCTGAGGAAGGGGAGCCTCTGTTCCTCTACCTCACAGTCTCGACTTCAGCTGTCAGTTCGGTTCTGATCAGAGAAGTCGGAAGCAAGTAGTACCCCGTGTACTATGTAAGTAAAGCCATGGTACCGGCAGAAACGAGATACCAGTCTTTAGAAAAGCTGGCACTCTGCCTTGTCGTCTCGGCCAGAAAATTGCGGCCGTACTTCTAGGCCCATTCTATCATCGTACTAATGGACTCTCCTCTGAGGCAGGTCCTCCAGATATCTGAAGTGTCAGGTCGGATCACCAAGTGGGTTGTGGAGCTCGGAGAGTTTCACTTTCAATTCCGGCCTAGAGTGGCAATCAAGGGTCAAGCGGTAGCCGATTTCATCACCGAATTCACCGCTCCGAGTAAGGAACAGATCAGTATGGAGGTTGAGATGACACCACCTGTCCCGTCGACCGACCAAGAGGTAGCGTCGGGTCCGGGATGAGTCCTTTATGTTGATGGGTCTTCCAACATTGAAGGGGCAGGAGCTGGGATTGTCCTGGTTGCCCCTGATTCAACGATAATCCAATACGCAATCAGACTCGGATTCAAAGCTTCAAACAATGAGGCCGAGTATGAAGCGTTGTTAGCTGGGCTCAGGCTGGCAGCAAGCCTATGTGTTCAGACCCTACAAGTCCGGTGCGACTCGCAGCTACTGGTAAACCACATCTCCTCGAAGTATGAGGCTAAAGAGGTCAGAATGATCGCTTACCTCGAAGAAACGAGGAAATTAATCAAGAAGTTTTGGAGCTGTACTATCCGGCAGATCCCCAGAACCGAGAACTCCTTTGCTGATGCCCTAGCAAGACTCGCCTCGACCTCCAAGAAAAAAATTTCACGTTTTGTTCCCGTCGAGTTGGTTGAGCATCCGAGTATCAGTCAGATAGAGAAGGTCAATCCTATCCAGTCTATTCCTAGTTGGATGGACCCGATCTTCAATTATTTGTCATTCGGCGAAATCCCCTCGGATAAGTTAGAGGCAAGATGACTCAGAGTCAGGGCAGCTCGGTATGTCATATTGGACGGAGTGCTGTACAAGAAGGGGCATTCTCAGCCTTACCTCAGATGCCTCCGACTGGACGAGGCCGACTACGTAATCCGAGAGATTCACGAGGGAATTTGTGAAAATCACTCTGGCAGCCGAGCTCTCACCATGAAGATACTTCGCCAAGGGTATTTCTGGCCAACTCTTAAGTAAGATTCGAAGGACTTTGTCCGGAAGTGCGACAAGTGTCAGCGCTTCGCGGCAGTGCCGAGGTAACCGGCAGAAGAAATAACTCGCATGAGCTGGCCCTGGCCGTTCGCCCAATGGGGGATCGACATCATCGGTCCTTTGCCTATAGGGAAGGGACAGGTCAAGTTCGCCATAGTTGCGGTCGACTATTTCACTAAGTGGGCTGAGGCCGAGCCAGTCGTCAAGATCACCGAGCAAAAAGTGATCGACTTTGTGTGGAAAAATATCATCTGTCGGTTTAGAATCCCACGTACTATCGTCTCTGACAACGGCCACCAGTTCGATAATGACAAGTTTCGCGGTATGTGCAGGGGACTTGGCATCATGAATACTTATTCATCGCATCGGCACCCGCAATCAAATGGGCAGGTTGAAGCAGTCAACAAAATCATCAAGCATCACCTCAAGACAAAGCTCGAAAAAGTAAAGGGAAGCTGGGCCGAGGAGCTCCCCCTCGTCCTCTGGGCCTACAGGACCACAAAACAAACTTTAACGGGTGAGATCCCATTTTCGTTATCCTATGGTTCAAAGGTAATGATGTCAGTGGAAATTGGACTCCCTACGGCGCGGGTTAGGGAGCTTCGAAGAAAATCAGAACTCCGAGCAGATCGCTGCCAATGTGGATTTGCTCTAAGAACTCAGAGAGGTTTTCAAGCTCCGAACGGCGGCTCGGCACCAATAGGTAGCGCGCTTCTACAATTCGAAAGTCAAAGTCAGGCGCTTCCGACCAGGGGACTTAGTCCTCCGACGGGTCTTCCAGAACACGGCTGAGCCGGGGGCAGGAGCGCTCGGACTTAACTGGGAAGGACCATATCGTGTGGTCAGATCTGCTAAACCGGGCTCATACCACTTGGAAGACCTCAAAGGTCGTCAGCTCCCTCATCCTTGGAATGCTGAACACTTGAAGATCTACTACCCGTGAGGAACTAGCCTTTAAGGTCCATAATAAAGTGTATGCTTCCAAGCGACTAGCCTTTAAGGGTCTTAATAAAAATTTCAATTCGGCCTCGGATGTTTACTCAACTGTCTTAGTTGGTAAGAGTATGACCTAATGGTTCGACCCCCAAGGGGCCGGAACCTAATCCTACAAAGATCGACAAGGCGTCCCTTTAAGGAAAAAATCCTAATCATAATCCGACTCTCCAGTGGAGTATTCGGCTCGACATACGACAATGAAAAGCTCTCGCCCGATAAGCGACGAACCAAACACTCCAAAAAATGGGACCCAACTAAGACTTGGGCCGAAAACGGGTTAAGCAATGATCAAAGGGCTAGACCCGCAAAGAAGTCAGCTTAGTCACAAAACGACATTGCGAGTAAGAAATAGACAAGTTCAAAAGAATGTTTCTCATTAAATCCCCTCGGAGGGGTGAAAAATACATTGATAGAGATACATCGGCAGTTTCTAAAAATAAAAAATAAAAAAAAAATGATAGAATGTCTTCATGCTGGAGGAGCTTGGGCATCGAGGGCTTGGTACGAGCGGGCGACTTCAGTACGGGCGTCCCCGGAGTCCTCGGGCAGAAGAGAGTCAAGATCGAGGTCTGGGTATAAACCCATAACCGCCTCGAGACAAGCATCGAAGCCACGGTTGTAGAAAGTTGCAGCTTTCGCGTCCCTCTCCTTGGAGGTCTGGAAACCTTCAACCGCGGCGGCAACTGTTGCGGCTAGAGAGGCCTCGTCCTTGGCCCGCTGAGCCTCCACGGCCTGATTGACGGCTCGGATCCGTTCTTCATCCGCCTTTGCCTTGGCGTGTTTCAAGTCTTCTCTGAGCCGAGTGGTCTTCATGGCCAAAGAGTCTGCGTGAGCCCTGGCGCGGGTCAGCTCGGCGGTCGTTGCATCGCCACTCGCCTTATAATTATCTGCCCTCTCCTCTAGATGCAGCTCCCTGGCTTTCAAGTCGATGACGATCCCCTACAGTCGACTCACCTTAGCCCTCTCACCCGAAAGCTGCCGACGCAGCTCGATCTTCTCGGACTTCAAGGCTTCCATCTCAGCCTGGAGAGCCTCGGACTCTACCTCCCTCCTCCTATGCTCCCGCACTCTCTTCCGAATTGAGAGCAGCACCGGGACGGCCTGAACAGGAAACAAAGGTCAGAATCTACAAAATAAATAAATGATATAAAAGAAAGGGAGAATCCTTTCGAAAATATAACATGTAGCATACGGAGGCGAAGTCATTCAAAAAGCCGCTCTCCGACCGCTCAAGGGTCCGAGCGATATCCTCCTCCTTAGCGTGCCTTGCAGCCCACCGGGCCAAACACGCCATATGATAGCCCGGCTCAAACCTCTGGCCGCTCGAACCCGCCTCAGCCTCAGCCCCCTCGGCCCCTACCCTGCTGCTGGTCGAGTTTTGACCCTCGGGGGGGATAGCATATTGTCAGCCATTCTAATGGCCTCCTCCTGTTCGAACGAAGAGGGAATAACAATGGGGGCCTTGGGGACCGCGACAGGTACCTCCGCGGTGGGGGAGCGGCGACAGTGGGAGGGCGAGGAGTAACAGAACTTGGAACGACTGGGGTATCGGCCACAGTCGTTCGAATAAGCCCCTGAGGAGGAGACACCGTCGGGCGCAAGACCTTCGAAGGAGCAGCGACAACAATGGGGCATGTTGGGGCCGGCACGGCAGTGGAAGAGCCAACTGGTTTTGCAACTGGGGCGACTGAAGTCAGCGCAGCAGAAGATTCCCCCACTCGAGGAGGAACTGACTTCTTCCGAGTGATCTTCACTCGGGGGGCTTCCTTCAGCAACTCCGCTGCTATCGGAGCTGCTTTCCTCTTCCAAGCCCCGGATGCCTCAGTCATGCCTGCGAAAGAGAAGATTATGTCAGTCACTAAATAACTGAAGGAAAGTCCATCGGAGAGATCAGGACAGCTTACTGAGGGATGTGAGCAAAGGTTGGGATTTGCAGAGCTCGGACTAGTGGAGGTTGACTGCGGTGATCAGATCGACCCAGGAGCGAAGTGTCTCCGATCACGCTCTGGCCTTCGCTATGTGGTTTTTCTTGTCCGAGTCGAGGAGCGGCAACCCCTTCTGGAAAGCTGAAAAAAGAAAAAGAAATTTTACTCCAACTGAAACAGGAGAAAACTAAAGTAGCAACCCGGATGTAAAATGAAGTCCGACCTGATTTTGTAAAATGGGTTGAAACCCGAGCCATTGAAGTTCTAAGCTCAGCCGCTGGTGCCTTCCATTCACCTGCCGTCTAAAATCACTTATTTTTTCAGTCTTTGTTGGAGGACGGCAGATGCATCACCAATCCCGACCCCTTACTTTCTCGAGTCGCAAAATAGTACCATGGATCGTCGCTGTCATGCTTGACCATGTACAGACTCAGTAGTTCCTCTGGGGTCAGCTCGGAGTTTCAAACTTATCTCCAGATGATGTACGCGGAAATCATCACTCTCCATGCATTTGGAGCAAACTGCCCGGGGGCCAATCTAAGGTAGATGACAACCTTCCTGATGAATGGGTGTAGTGGGAGCCGGACCCCGCACTACACCGCACAAAGGAAGATGGCTACTTCTCCCTCGGTAGGAGCGCTAACAACGTCCAAAGGACCGGGAGCCCTTATCTGAACGGAGTCAGGAATTTGAAACTCTGAACGAATCCACTCCATCTGAGATTCTGACATGATAGAATCTCATGGGACTACCTCCGCGGTATGTAAACTCACGGACATTTCGATAGTGGTAGTGGTCTCGACTCGGCGGACTCAGGTGGCTGTCTTCTTGCTGAGCTGCTTGGTCTTAGAGCCCAACATTTTTTACCTCTGAGGCGGGGGGTATAGGAGAGTGGTCTCGAAAGGGCCTTCGAAAGACCCATTCCCACTTTCAGTACTCCCCGGCTCAGAGTCATCGGCATATTCGCGGACCATCTCGAGGTCGGAAGACATGGCAGAAAGAAGGGTGAAGATCAGCGAGACTCACCAAGTGACGGCCGAAAATCGCCTTCTACCGGGAACTTCGAATTCGGCCAAAATTGCCTCGTCGAAAATCACCTCCTCCGGTCTGCTCTTCTAATGTAGAATGTAAACTGGCAAATGAAAATTTGGAGCGTCTTATATAGGCAGCGAAGGGATTCGACATCAATGATGAGCCTTAATGGCAGCAGCCGAATCGACAAGAGCCGATCTCCGAGGACACATGGCAGCGTTGCATTGGAGGGATACCGAACCAATCGCACGGCTCTAACATCGGACAGCGTAACTCGATATGCGAAGCGACGCCCAAGCACTCGGAGCCGTAAGGTACACGCCTCCTCAGGCCCGCGTGGCAACCTCTTATGGGATGGGAGGAGATTCGGGATCATAACCGTCGCCACACGTTAGCCAAGGTGACCAGCGCGCGCGTAATTTGAGATTCGTCATCATTGCGATGAGGGCAGGAGATTTCCTACGTAGATCTGTCATCATTGCGATGAGGGTAGGAGATTTCCTACGTAATTACTCTCCGAGCCTGCAAGTAAACTCGAAGAGTAGGAGGCTTCTGTTATGAGAAATTCGAGCTCATGATACAACGCTGGTCCGATCGCCAAGCAGAACCGAGGCATGACCCCTCTGACCTGTTTCGAAACACAACCCGTCCGAGCAGCCGACACGGCTAAGATGTAGCTCGGGACAGTTCTCATATTCCGAACGGATGCCAAATAGTCCTTTACTCTTTGGTCGGATGAGCGGAGCCGAGTCGGTATTCAGAGGAGCATACCCCGTTCGCTAAACATGGAAATTGCCATGACCAAACGTGGCCGATAACTTCGTTCGCAGATGCGTACGATCCACCAAATACGCTGCGCAATCAGTAGATTGCGGGAAATATCCCCATGATCTTAGAATTCCTCTGATCGTGCCAAGATTATCGGACCCAGATCGCCTCACAAGCAAGTATAAATAGCACACAACGCCATATATACAGATACGCAAAATTGAGCTCTCCTCTACTCTCGACATAAACCCTGATTCCCTTGTCCTGACTTAGCCATTGGAGGGTCCCCCGGTTTAGCCAGGGTCACCTTTGCCTTTTCTCTTGGTGCAAGCTTTAGGGACGATACGCAAAGGGTGACGTGGAGGGAGGGCCGACCAGATTTTGTCATTAACAGTGGTATTACGTTCACGTGCGAATATATGCTCAGTGGACCACCGAATGGGGCCCCACCTACGCTGGTCCCACGCATTTAATCAATAAGGTGTACGAAATAAAAGAAATCC
This sequence comes from Magnolia kwangsiensis, assembly GCA_037074715.1. NCBI lineage: Eukaryota > Viridiplantae > Streptophyta > Magnoliopsida > Magnoliales > Magnoliaceae > Magnolia > Magnolia kwangsiensis. The sequence goes on along the minus strand of CM073572.1, from coordinate 14,196,704 downwards.
GTGGACTATTAAACGGGAGACGATATTGAGAAAAGAAATCCAAATAGAGAAGGGCCTTCGGTATTCGGCTTTGAGGATATATCGGTGGCTATTAATGGAAGGTAGATCTGATGGAATACGGCCACCGCGTCACGCTTTTGGTGTAGGGTCTTGCTCCCACCGTTGGATGTACATTGGCCATTGATCTGATCATTTATTCTTTTTAACGGTTGATTTTTCTCATACTAGTATGCCTCATCGGCAGACTAGTTTTTTATTTTTTAAAATTAATTCAAGGCATGTTCGCAATCTACATTGCCTGCTAAAATCGTCTGGATCTTGACATGCGTGCTATCTGATGGGAGAATAGATTAGGTGCGGCCCAGTTCTCACCCAAAACGGTGAGGCCTTCAGTGTGGGGCCCACCTCAATATATGTATTATGTATCCATGTTGTCGATCCATTTTGCTGGATCATTTCATGGCATGAGCCCAAAAACGAAGCAAATCCAATCTCATATGAAGAATACTAGAATAAATAGTGATAATTGAAAGTCCCTTCATAGGTCCCGAAAATGAAGCAAATCCAATCTCATGTGGACCATATTAGAAGAAATAGCGATGATCGAAAGTCCCACCATTAAAAACTTCCTAGGGCCACCCTAATGTTTATTTGTCATTCAACTTGTTGATAAGGTTATAAAAGCCCTTTCCTACTTTGAAGGGAGTTTACACAAACTTGATGAAGGGAAGATTATAATGTTAGCTTGATACAAAACTTTTAGTCCACGAAGAAATTTTTTTAACAGTCAATCCCCACTGTTTCCTAACGTGTGGCCTAGTTGATATTTGGATCCGTTTTATTTTTAGGTTCATGCCTTAAAATAACATGGCAAAACATGTAATGCCCATGAAATTTCAAATTTAATAAAATAATAATAATAATAATAATAATAATAATAATTGTTATGGGAAGATCCAAGCCCATGAGAGATCCGAGAGCGAGATGCCAGATTGAACCGATTGAGTGCGTGAACACCAGAGACCATGCCCGTCTGACTCAACGTAAGCCTCTCCGGAAAAGAACGAGTGGTGTGGAAGCACCTTCATTACAGGAGGGGGGGCCGGAAGGACGGATCGGAACAGTTCCTACAATCCGACTAATGTTGACAGCTGCATACTTAACATCTCACGTGTGTGAGGTCCGCCAATCAACACTCACTACAATAGCTCTGACTCGGCAAGGCCGATCTGATACTCCGCCCTGAGGTCCGAGTCGAAGAAAGTCTTAGAGAACAGACAAGTCTCCCACTTCGGGACAGACCTGTAAGATCGGCTCGGACCTGAAGATAGGCTCGGACCGGGAGACCATCCTTGTTCGATCAAATAATCGTAAAGGTAGACGACGGTTGGACGAGCCGAGCCGAGCGGATACTTGAAGACGTATGTTTTGTCTGCCAGATGTGGAAACAACCATAACCAAACGTGGCCGATAACTTTACTCACAGATATGCATTACACGCCTGATACGCTGTGTGATCAGCAGATTGCGGGTGGTATCTTCATGATCCGGGAATCCTCTTGATCGTGCTGAGATTGTCGGATCCAAACCGTTCTATAATTAAGTATAAATAGATCACAACGCCATGACGACAGGCACATAACATCTTGCACTCTCCTCTACTCTCTACTTAAACCCAGATTCCCTTTACCTGACTTAGGCATCGGAGGGTCCCCCGGCTTAGCTAAGGTCTCCTTTGTCTGTTCTCATTGTGCAGGGTCAAGACGTTAAAGTGGTCCACGGTTCGAGAAACTGAAGGGAGAGCCGACCAGATTTCGACCTCAACATTTTTTAGCGCCTTCTCCCGAAAAGGAGTGATCGGTCGGAATCGCCCACCGGGAACTTCAAGTAATCGAAATCGCCTTCACCGGAAATCGCCTTCTCTGGTATCAACTCAAATTCACAATACAGGTGGCAAGAATGACTCCGAAGGCAGTTTATATAACCTACGGGGAATCTTCGCATTAATGGTAAACCATAATGGCCGCAGCCAAATCATTGCGAGCCAATTTCCAAGTACACTTGGATCTCCCTTCTTGGACAAGCTCCCACTGGACGGTACTTTTCTGACATCAAATAGCGCCCCTCGATATACGAAACGACGCCTGAGCAGAGGGAGCTATCACATACCTTTTTCCTCGTACAAACGTGAAAACGTCTCATGGGCTGGTAATGATCCGGAATCATAACTGTTCACTCCCCAAGTGCAAGGTTGTGATGTAGTAATAACTCGGTAAGACCGATGTCGAATCCCAAGGGACTGAAACTTGTACGCTATCTAAAACTAACTAGAACTAGAACTAGGCTAAGATGAAATCTAAACTGAATGTAATTTGAGGAATAATGGTAAAAATATTAATCTAAAATTTATAGAAATCAGAGGAAAAGAAACTAGGGATTCAGAGGATCCACTTGTAGAGATCAGGGATATCTTATGCCTGCATCAAGAATCATGGAATTTAAACTGAACTGTCATTGATCTAGTTTTCAAAAGATGAAAGGTATATGAATTAGAATGGATTCTGTCACCAAACCATGCCCAGGAGACTATGACAAACAGCAGAATTAAACTAATTACCAACCAATCAGTATGCCATGAAGGTTAGGAAGGGTACCGACATCCAACCATGCCTAGGAGACAATAGTGAACAACTGGGCTTCCTGACGTCATAAACATAAAAGGGAAAAGGAAATATTCAAAGCATCGCAGACCCACTGTAATTTCAGTCACAAAAGACCATTAAAGACTTAAAATATTTCCATACCAATCAAACTAATATCAACTTCAATTCATACATTAAGATTAAATTAAAATCATAGAATCTCCTATCTTACTACAAGCTTCACCTCTTAGCCCTAGCTAAGAGGATTTAGCCCGTCATGGATGGACTAATCATCTTAAAGAGAAATAAAATAAAATAAAAATAAAAAAAAGGAAAAAAATAAATTCTGCTTCTCTGCACGTGAACTCTCCCAAGCCGTGGAATTCCTCTCTCTCTCTCTCTCTCTCTCTCTTCCTTCTTTTATAGAAGTAGAGGTCGGTGGATAGGCTAATGGAATGGAGTCGGTGGCCTCTTTTACGCATAGAAGAAGTCGGTGCGGAATTTCTCTTTACGCAGGCGTGCGTAAGAAAATAATGAAAATTTCTTACGTTTGGAGAAGAATTGCTGTGCGGAATCAATTCATCTATTGATTCTGACATCTTGGCTAGGGTCACGGCCTCCCTATGAACATTTTGGACGGAACAGATCGCCGGTCTGATCACCTCCATGATCGCATAACGACCACGAAATCGGACGGCGATCGGATCTGCATTGCGTAAGGCCATACGCAAGTGGATGCGCTGACCTCTCTGGGACCCACTTGTAGTAAATTTTTCGTGGATCAAGGTCGTTCATTGGCCTTGTAGGGCTGATTCAGGCCATTGTTTAAATTTTGAGTTGGATCTAAGTTCTTGGCGGGCCACAGTTCTGATCAACGTTCATCGGCTCCTCCTTCTTTACCACGCTCGTTCTTGTGCATGGTTTCACGAAAATGTTAAGGGTTTGGTCGAAATCTTCTCCTGGGCGCAGTGGACGGTTCAGATTGCTCGCCTGGATTGTGATGGTGGGCCATCAACATCTCAGCGGACGTTCGTTCGCACAAAGAGTTTCCGCAAACTCTGTTTTATGCTGATGAATGGTGGGGCCCATGATAAAAATCGACCACGAAATCCAATCCGACCATTGGCTTTCTGTTGAAAAATAAGTTGGAATTGATGTGGTATGGATTGGTTTCGGTGTGGCCCACAGACATTTTTTCTCTCCCGTCCGACTTGCATTTGAATCCCCATATACATACAGTGTTCGAGAAAATTATACCACCAATCAAGTTATGGTTGTTTTGACCCCTTGAATTCAATGAACGGATTGGATTATCAAAATAAATGATGAGGGTGGCCCACCAGAAGTCGAACGCAGCCCCCTGTTGCGAAAATCTGAATTTTCGAATTCAATCGGGTCAGCGACTACTGACCGCGTTCATAAGTTCAGTGCACCTCTCATGCACGTGTACCCCATGTACATGCAATGTACATGCGGGGTCCAACATGATGTTCGTGAGAAATTCGCTCCATTCATCTGCTTTGACACCTCGTTTTAAGTGTTGAGACCAAGATTTAAGCATATTCAAAGATTAGGTGAGCCCCAGTTTGATGATTTGTGGCTGATCTGTCCATTGGGTCACTTCCAGAGGGATCCAATGACTGAAAATTGACTTGTACGGTTAATTTCTTGTCCTCAGGCCACGTATAAAGTTTTGAGCCGAACTGATGGTAGAAATCCCGTGATCTTGCATTCTACACCAATTTCGGGCCATTTGAAGGTGAACGGCTGGAATTTCTTTGATCTCCGGTGTGTAAATCCTCGATCTTGGTTCCATGGAGTCTCGTACAATGCCTTGGTGTCTTCAGAGCATCCAATCCATGCTTTTAATACCTTTTTGCAGTTCATGCTCGTAAAATCACCTTGTAACATAAACATGATAAAACGGGCCATTAAATAGTATCATGCTCGTAAATCCAGGAAATAAATGGGGTCTGATATGCAATATTTGACCCTCAACACAACCCCCAACCAGCATCTTACTAGTCCCAAGCAAAGAATGCGAAAATTAAGTTGAGACGCATTAGAAAATTTCTGTAAACCCGAGTGATTTTTGAAAGACAATCCAGATACAAGAAATCTAAGATTCATGAATGTTGGAAAATATTTTTTCCTGGACTCAAGCACACAATAAACTTTATAATCAAGTTCAAAGTATTAATCCATTAATTAGAATAATTTTAAACATTAAGATCCATGGGTGTATAGTGTAATCTCGACTTATCAACACTAAGATTCAATTCTCTATTTCAAGATATCATTGGTAATCAACAAGAAAATTTATGATAACCAATACGTACCTCGCAGATCATTCTTATTATTCTTTCAATTTTTGATTTTTTCACTAAAAGTAACAACAAGAAGGGGAATCAAATCTGCACCTATAGGGAGCAAACCTATGGTGAAGATTATTCGCCCAAATCTTTCCAAAGATATCTTTTTTTGTTTCTTAGCTAGGTATTTTCTTTTTCTTTAGTTGATCATATCAGGCAAATTTTTCAGGTTGGCTCATTATATGCTTAGTGATTACCAAGTTAACCCTTCAATATCAAACTAAAACCTTAATGTGAAATCGAGATGTGACATATGAAATCATGACTCAATCAATGTTTACAGCTTCTAATTCTGAATTAATAATTCAAACTTAACTATGGAATTTAATAGACACTGAATCCAAGAGTCATAAATTACCAACATCATGTATCTTGAAAAGCCAAGTCACAAATGGATGTCAAAATTGCTTCGAATTCATAAGAAGTTCCAGAAATTTTTTATTTTTTATTTTTTTTTTTAAATTTTCACAATTCTTGCTCAAGACCAAGAAAACACTGATTAGATAACCTAATCCCCCACCTCCAACCTAAAATCTTCATTGTCCTCAATTTAAAAGATATAACATGCAATGCACATGGAACAACGAAAGTAAATGAGAAGTGATAGGAGGATAGTACCTGGATAACGAATCGAGAGATTTTTCAAGAGAACGCTGGGAGAGAGCAGGTTAGTACGAGAGAGAAAGTAACAGAAGTAAAATAAAAAATAATAAAAATAAAATCCTACCTATACCACTTTCGCAGGTTCTCTCGATTGCATTTAGCATATGTAACAAGCTTTTAAACCCCTAGGTTATCCCTAGTGGACGAGTTGTAGTCTTGTGAGGGTTTGCAATAATGTTACCCACAAACATTGAATCGATCATGCCGCAAAGTTCCCCTTCCGGCCAATATCTCGATAAGTTTCTCAGTAAGTTCCTCAACAGGATCATCCAAAAGCCCTTTTTACAATAGGCTTGGGCGCCCTGGACCATGACTTTCCAGAGAGACTTATGTACCTCATAAGAAATCTTCCATTGAATTGCTTGAGGTATCCATAATTTATACGATTCACCTAAGACAGAAGAAGTTTCAACGTTAGTATCGCGTGGTGAATCAGAGACTACAAATAAATAAAGTTCAGAAAACTTTCTAAGAAGTGATGTAGTCTCAACACATTCCGAAGCTCCACACTTCGATTCAATTTTTCACTCCTCTTCCTTTACTGGTAGACCTTTAGGATCAGGGGAAGAGAGAATTTCAGAATAAGGGCTCTCTTGGTCAATGATGACTACCGAGATGTTGTCTTACAAGGCATTTGCTTTGTCTTTTAACATGGGATCGTTTGAAACTACAAAGTGTGCCAAGCAATCCCAAGAGTTAGGGAGTTTAGCTGAGTGTGACTTATTGTGGTTTATGATGATCCGCGCAAAGAATCCATCGTCCTTGAAAGTAGATGGAGGTATGCTCTCTTACTCCAGTCTTGCACAGACAGATTGAAAATCAGTAAGTGAGACATTGACGTGATCAATTTGTTCATTGAAATTACTCAATTGAGACATTGAATTATCAAATATGTGCCGCTCAGATGGTGGCCTCAACTGAGTGGTTTCAAATTCCAAAGTCGTGGCGGGCAACTCCTTCTCCCGAATCCTATCATCATTCAATTCAGGGGAGTGATCTAAACATGTTTCACAAGAGTTAGAAGGGTCGGTCAGAAGGGGCTCATCCTCTACCTTTAAATCAGACATATTAGGTGAGGGGAGTGGCTCATTATGACCGACCACTTCATGTACGTCTTGATCATTGATTTGGACCAAACATGAGAGGGATTCTAGGGAGACTGTGGCTGCACATTTAGGATTGCAATCATGTTTTAGTCTAGTGCAGTGCACAGTTGGGATGAGATCACCTTCCTCACATTCCATTCCTAAATTCAGTTGAGGTTCGAATAAACTAACCTCCTCATTATTGAAATCATGTGTATCATGTAAGCAAGGTGTGTCATCGTCAATGTATTTAAAAGACACTCATGTATCTTCACCATTCTTTCGAATAGTCATTGAGATCGACTCATCAGGAAATTGAACCGTATGCTCATTAACGGAATCCAACTCCTCATTTCAAATTCCAGATTCTTTCAAAAGTGAGTGCGGATAACTTTCCTTGCATTGTATTTCTAGAATGAATTGTGGCTGGGATGACCGAGCCTTCTCTATCCTATCGAGGCGCGAATTGAGTCCTTTCATTACTTTTTTGAATTCCGCAAACCACTTCATGTTATGCTGAATTGAATTTTTCTGAATCGTTTCTGGTTGGTTCTCAAAGGTAGGGTATCCAAGAGAATAATCATTATAACATGTTGTTGGTTCATCTTCCCAGTTTTGATGTTTCGACTCGTTATAGCCATACTGATCATACATGGGAGAATATGATGGCTGATAATAATCCTCATTCCCATAATTACGATCGTATATGGCCCTATTAACCGATGAAAGATAACGTTCTAGTCGGTTCTCAATGTCTGTTTGTGATGTGGAAAAATCTTGAGTTATACGTTGAATTCTACAACCCTCAGGCATTCCCCAATATCTCCTATCCATCTCAGCATATGCACATGCCCACGCTTCCATGGTAGAACCCTAACTCTGAGTCTAATCCTAGAATAAAAGAAAAGTCCTATAGTAATATGGAAAGTAAGAGAAGAAGTTAGAAGGGTGTTACCAAATAAGAAGTTCATATGTTAAGATTTTGCAAAAGAAAATAAAACAAGTTAGTTTCTAAAAATAGTTAGTCTAAAATTAGAAAATTTTTAAAAATCCTAATTCTAAAAATAAAAAAAGTAAAGAAATAAGAAAGATATCACTAAATTAGAAGTTCCTATCTCGGAATCCTACAAACAGAAAAGACAGGTTAGTTTTTAAAAATTAAAAAAATCTAGACCTAAAGTTAGTACAACCTAATCTTAATCTAATTCTAAAACCTATTAATCTCAGAAGCACAACTGTCAGTCCCCGGCAATGGTGCCAAAAACTTGTTCACTCCCCAAGTGTAGGGTTGTGATGTAGTAATAACTCGTTAAGACCGAGGTCGAATCCCAAGGGACTGAAACTTGTACGCTATCTAAAACTAACTAGAATTAGAACTAGGCTAAGATGAAATCTAAATTGAATGTAATTTGAGAAATAATGGTAAAAATATTAATTTAAAATTTATAAAAATCAGAGAAAAGGAAACTAGGGATTCAGAGGATCCACTTGTAGAGATCAAGGAGATCTTATGCCTACATCAAGAATCATGGAATTTAAACTGAACTGTCATTGATCTAGTTTTCAAGAGATGAAAGGTATATGAATTAGAATGGATTCCGTCACCAAAACATGCCCAGGAGACTATGACAAACAACAAAATTAAACTAATTACCAACCAATCAGTATGCTATGAAGGTTAGGAAGGGTACCGACATCCAACCATGCCCAGGAGACAATGGTGAACAACTGGGCTTCCTGACGTCATAAACATAAAAGGAAAAAGGAAATATTCAAAGCATCGCAGACCCACTGTAATTTCAGTCACAGTAGACCATTAAAGACTAAAAATATTTCCATACTAATCAAACTAATATCAACTTCAATTCATACATTAAGATTAAATTAAAATCATAAAATCTCCCATCTTACTACAAGCTTCACCTCTTAGCCCTAGCTAAGAGGATTTAGCCTGCCATGGATGGACTAATCATCTTAAAGAGAAATAAAATAAAATAAAAATAAAAATAAAGGAAAAAAATAAATTCTACTTCTCTGCACGTGAACTCTCCCAAGCCATGGAATTCCTCTCTCTCTCTCTCTCTCTCTCTTCCTTCTTTTATAGTAGTAGAGGTCGGTGGATAGGCCAGTGGAATGGAGTCGGTGGCCTCTTTTACGCATAGAAGAAGTCGGTGCGGAATTTCTCTTTACGCAGGCGTGCGTAAGAAAATAATGAAAATTTCTTACGTTTGGAGAAGAATTGCGGTGCGGAATCAATTCATCTATTGATTCTGACATCTTGGCTAGGGTCACGGCCTCCCTATGAACATTTTGGACGAAACAGATCGCCGGTCCGATCACCTCCATGATCGCATAACGACCACGAAATCGGACGGCGATCGGATCTGCATTGCGTAAGGCCATACGCAAGTGGATGCGCTGACCTCTCTGGGACCCACTTGTAGTAAATTTTTCGTGGATCAAGGTCGTTCATTGGCCTCGTAGGGCTGATTCAGGCCATTGTTTAAATTTTGAGTTGGATCTAAGTTCTTGGTGGGCCACAGTTCTGATCAATGTTCATCGGCTCCTCCTTCTTTACCACGCTCGTTCTTGTTCATGGTTTCACGAAAATGTTAAGGGTTTGGTCGAAATCTTCTCCTGGGCGCAGTGGACGGTTCGGATTGCTCGCCTGGATTGTGATGGTGGGCCAGCAACATCTTAGCGGACGTTCGTTCGCACAAAGAGTTTTCGCAAACTCTGTTTTATGCTGATGAATGGTGGGACCCATGATAAAAATTGACCACGAAATCCAATCCGACCATTGGCTTTCTGTTGAAAAATAAGTCAGAATTGACGTGGTATGGATTGGTTTCGGTGTAGCCCACAGACATTTTTTCTCTCCCGTCCGACTTGCATTTGAATCCCCATATACATACAGTGTTCGAGAAAATTATACCACCTTCAATGAACGGATTGGATTATCAAAATAAATGATGAGGGTGACCCACCAGAAGTCAAACGCAGCCCCCTGTTGCGAAAATTCAAATTTTCGAATTCAATCGGGTCAGCGACTGCTGATCGCGTTCATAAGTTCAGTGCACCTCTCATGCACGTGTACCCCATGTACATGCAATGTACATGCGGGGTCCAACATGATGTTCGTGAGAAATTCGCTCCATTCATCTGCTTTGACACCTCGTTTTAAGTGTTGAGACCAAGATTTAAGCATATTCAAAGATCAGGTGAGCCCCAGTTTGACGATTTGTGGCTGATCTGTCCATTAGGTTACTTCCAGAGGGATCCAATGGCTGAAAATTGACTTGTACGGTTAATTTCTTGTCCTCAGGCCACATATAAAGTTTTGAGCCGAACCGATAGTGGAAATCCCGTGATCTTGCATTCTACACAAATTTTGGGCCATTTGAAGGTGAACGCCTGGAATTTCTCTGATCTTCGGTGTGTAAATCCTCGATCTTGGTTCCATGGAGTCTCGTACAATGCCTTGGTGTCTTCAGAGCATCCAATCCATGCTTTTAATACCTTTTTGCAGTTCATGCTCGTAAAATCACCTTGTAACATAAACATGATAAAACGGGCCATTAAATAGTATCATGCTCGTAAATCCAGGAAATAAATGGGGTCTGATATGCAATATTTGACCCTCAACAATAACCATCGCCACGCGTCCACCCAAAAATAGCCCACATGCGTGAGAACTTAAGATGTAACGTTTCGAAACTGAAAACCATTAATACTCAATATGAGTAAGAGATCTTCTACATGATTACTCTTCGAGCCTACAAGTAAACTCGAAGAGTAGGGGGCTTCTGTTATAGAAAGATCCAAACCCTTGAGAGATCCGAGAGCGAGATGCCAGACAGAACCAATTGAGTGCGTGAACGCCAAAGACCATGCCCGTCCGACTCATCGTAAGCCTCTCCGGAAAAGAACGAGTGGTGTGGAAGCACCTTCATTATAGGAGGGCTGGCCGGAAGGACGGATTGGAACGGTTCCTACAATCCGACTAACGTTGAAAGCTACATACTTAACATCTCACGCATGTGAGGTCCGCCAATCAACACTCACTACAATAGCTCCGACTTGGCGAGACCAATCTGATACTCCGCCCTGAGGTCCGAGGCGAAGAAAGTCTTGGAGAATAAACGAGTCTCCCACTTCGGGACGAACCTGTAAGATCGGCTCAGACTTGGAGATAGGCTTGGACCGGTAGACCGTACTTGTTCGACTAAATAATCGCAAAGGTAGACGATGGTTAGATGAGTCGAGCTGAGAGGATACTTGAGGATGTATGTTCTGTCTGCTAGATGTGGAAACTACCATAAGAAAACGTGGTCGATAACTTCGCTCGCAGATACGCATTACATGCCTGATACGCTACGTGATTAGCAGATTGCGGGCCATATCTTCATGATCCGGGAATCCTCTTGATCGTGCCGAGATTGTCGGATCCAGACCATTTTATAATTAAGTATAAACAGATCACAACGCCATGACGATAGGTACGCAACATCTTGCACTCTCCTCTACTCTCCACTTAGACCCAGATTCCCTTTACCTGACTTAGGCATTGAAGGGTCCCCCGGTTTAGCCAGGGTCTCCTTTGTCTGTTCTCATTGTGCAGGGTCAAGATGTTAAAGTGGTCCACGGTTCGAGAAACTGAAGGGAGAGCCGACCAGCTTTTGACCTCAACAATAATAATAAAGATTTTTATCCTATCTTATCTAATTTTTATATTATCTTATTTATATCTTATAGTTTTATTTCTATCTTATCTTATCATTATCTTACCTATATTTCTAACTATTATCCCTTATATATACCCTTAATCATTCCCGTGACTTGAGTTTTCGTTTTATGGACTGTGTAAGAGTAATTCCACTTCAACTTGAATATTTACAAAAATGCTACCTGCGACAATAAAGAAATGAAGAAAGAAAATTCTGGATAGCTTAGAACAGGTATATATATATATATATATATATATCATCATTATTTTAGTATTTTTATATATTTAATGTAATTTGATTCGATGTATACGATGAACGGTGTAGATCTACCACATGTTCATCGCATTGAATTATGGGTAGATACGATGTAAAGGTGAGGGAGTTTAAAATTCTGTAACTGTGATTGGCGTGCATCTGGTCAAATTATATTAGATCTGTACGGATCATAGGATCCCTAAGGCCAAAATATACAAGGGCCATAATTTTTATATCAATCTAACCATCGGATGGGCTATATTAGTCAGATCTAGAAATGTTTAATAAGGAAATTTTAGATTTTTACGCAAGTATTGGTATCACTTGGCATAGAAGGTCAAGATGGGCCATCGATATATGTGTGGTTAGATTTACACCATTCACCTAATCTGTAGAGGCAAAACATGATAATAGCTCAAGAATTTGAATGATCTAATCATCCAATGAGCCACCCCGATCAAGCAATCTCCATTTAATTTTATAATCTTAAAAATAAAATAAAAGATAAAAATCTAAGTAGAAATTTTAATTATTTGATAATTTAATATTTGACTACCTTGGATGTTAATCAAAGGTGAGCCCCACCATATAATAAAACTAGATGAATAATAATATCGTTGATATAATTGATAGGACCCCGGAATTCAAACCAACCTAATTACCTTGCAGAGTCTATACTACTAAACTCAGATGAGTAACCTAACATGCCTCATGATTTATTGGAATTAAAATAAATTATTTGTGATGGTTTGATTGATTGATATACTGACTTGAGTATTTTGTTACGATAATTGTACGTTAAATTCATATGTGAATATTCTGATCAAGACATTCATGTCAAATATGAAAATGATACATTCATATATCATCCATCTTTCATTACATTTATATAATGCATGGTCAATCCTCCCTGTAAGAATGTCGATCCTGGTCAGAACTAGACATCGGACCGAGTAGGACCGGATTGGGCCCAACTCGATCCGGTATGAAATCTACATGGGTTGACCCAAACTCGATCCGATTCGGGACCGAATCCGGGACATCTGACTTGAATCGATCCGAGGCATGGTTGGCCTGATCCGAACCGAGTTCGACTTCGTCAGGGAAATTGAGTTAGATCGGGTTGGGTAGGGTTCGGATTGGGTTGGGTCTGTGGGTCAAATTATGAGGTATGTGTTATATCCAATCCGTCCATCCATTTGGAGAGCTCATCTTAAGGCTTGAGCTGAAAAATAAGATAAATCTAAAGATCAGTTGGACCACACTGCAAAAAATAGTCGGGGATTGAACGTTTACCATTGAAACCTTTTTGGAGATCACAGAAGTTTCAGAACAATATGAATTTATTTATTTTTGCTATTCACCCATGTATTTTTAGCCTTATTAATAGATTAGATGAAAAATAAATGTTATGGTGGGCCCCCATAACTTTGATCTCATTTGAACTGTTCGTACAACTCGAATCTTGAGGCGCATCGGGGCTCGTCTTTTCATGACATGTATCTACACAAGCTGTATTGCTGGCGTGTGAGACACAGGAATTGGATTGCGTACTGAGTTACTCAGTACGCTCTTATTGTACTGAGTAAACTCTTAGGCCCACTGTGAATTTACGTGGTTTATCTACGTCGTCCATCCGTTTTGATTGATCATTTTAGGTGTTGAGCCCAAAATTAAAGCATATACATAGTTCAAGTGGACCATACCACAGGAAACAATGGAACTATTAATTTCCACCGTTGAAACCTTTCTAAGGCCCATAGTGATGTTTATTTGTCAACCAACATGTTAATAAGATCAAGCAGACATGGATGAATGGAAAACACAAATATCATCTTGATCTAACTTCTATGGCCCCCAATAACTTTTGAAGGGTAGAAATTCAATTCAAGCTATTTCCATTGGTGTGGTCCACTTGAGCTTTGGATAGACTTAACCTTTAAGCTAAATCTCTAAAACTATCTGTTACAATGGATGGATGGAGTGGATAAAATGTATGAATGATGGTGGACCCCATAGAGTTTACTTGTACAACTCAAAGTATGAATGATGGTGGACCCCATAGAGTTTACTTGTACAACTCAAAGCATGAGGCAGTCTTTGCTCGTCTTTGCACGACACGTATCTACACACCAGTTGTGTTAACATGCCGTGCAAGGAATTGCATTAGGTGGGTAAGACGCAGATTTCTTGCGAAAGCTTGCACTTGCAAGCCAAGTGGGACCCACTGTGATGTTTGTGAGAAATCCTCCCCGTCCATCGGTTTTGTAAGTTCATTTTAAGAAATCATGCCAAAAATTAACCATATCCAATGCTTAAGTGGACTGAAAACGTGATAATTGAACGTCTAAAGTTGAAATATTCATGGGGCCATAGAAGTTTTCAATCATCCTAATTCTTAATATTTGTGTTTTCAGTTCCTCCCAATAGGAATGACATTATTAACGGTATGAATGGCATATATATACATCACTGTTGAACCCAGGGAGGTTTCAACGGTAGGAATTTCCCTAACTATCTTTTCCTTTATTACAGCCCACTTAAGTATTGGATACGGTTCATTTTTGGCATCATGTCCTAAAATGAAATCACAAAACCGATGGGCGGGGATGATTTCTCCAAAACATCACAGTGGGCCCCACCTGGCTTCCTAGCGCAGTAACTTCCTGCGAAAGGCTTTGGCAGGAAATCCAAGTATGCGTGTGCAACAACGACTCTTATTGACGTACTGAGTAAACTCTATTAGAGCCCACCGTGAATGCATGTGGTTTATCCACATCGTCCATTCATTTTTCCAGATCATTTTAGTGGTTGAACCCAAAATTGATGCACATTCAAAGCTCAAGTGGACCATACCATAGGAAAAAGTAGAAGTATTGATAAAAATTGCTCTAGATCGGGTCGGATCGAATTGGGTTTTCGGATTGGATCGGTCCGAATTGACCACAACCCGATCTCAATCCGAAAAACTGTCGGATCTGAATGACTCTACTCGATCCATACCGATCCAGGTCATCAGTTTGGTTCGGATCGGGTCAGATCCACCGGATCGCGCCAGATATGCCCGACTCTAATCCTGGTAGAGCATTACTAGATGCCGACTATGCTCTAGCCTACCGAAAGGTGGAAGCCTACCCAATATGTGGATGTGGGTTGATGACCTCCAACCTAAGTAGATGAATTATCATTCCATTTGATGCATTCATATACCATTTCATCCATATCTTTGTACATACATTTTTTGTATTATTTTAATTGCTATGATTATGAACTATGCTGAGTTATTTCACTAAGCCTGAGCAACTTACATTTTTATTGATGAAAAAATCCTATAGAGGAGCCATTAGCAGATGATGTGGCGCAAGAACTGAAAGGATCTACCGCACCTGAACACAACACATGTGAAACATGGCCGTACTTATTTAAAGATGAAGTGGCGGCATCAGATCATTTCTGATTATGTGATTTATTTACTTGAATAGTTTGATTAACGTATAATGTGTATTGGTATTGATTTTTAAGATTTTAAGAAATTATTTAGATTTATCTCATTGAAACAATGTTAGTCTGGAATAAAAAAAATTTTAGTATGATGATATAATATATGAATGATTTTTAAGATTTATATTATTTTAAGGATCGTCAAAATTTATATATGTCTGGTTGATTGATGCTAAGTGTTATGTATGTGTGATTAGAATTGGGGTAGAACTTAGACTGAATGTAATCATCATCTCTGATTAAACTAATTAAGGAATTGAGTTAGTACACTTTGTGTACAAGTTACGACTTGAAATTCAGGTCTAAAGGTGCACACTCCGTACTCAAATTTCAAGGCATGACAAAACATATCAACATGAATACATAATTAATAAATACATCAATATAGTCCCCATGGTGAGGGCCATAACATCTTGGGTGAGACAGGGGCAACATATTGGGTGAGGCCGATGCTGCACCTAAACTACTCCCATCAGACGGTGTGAACAATGCCCAGCGTAATGGTTATGATGGGCCTGCATCCTTTGATCATAACCTAGGGAAATACCCATTTGATTATCAAATAAGATTGCTCCTATATTATGTGTGCGTATAAGTTGTTACATTTAACTAGTAACGTAACGCAACGCAAAAGTAAATTTCTAATCATTAAATAATACCACTAAAGTAATATTCATAAGTATTTAAATAAAATTAATAAAATAAAGTTTACAATCACAACTCATAAATAAATTAATTAAAGAAATGGATACTGAAAATTGCTAACATTTAGGGCCTACTTGTATACCACCAAATAAGTTACTTTCTTTACTTACAACGGTAGATAAGTAAGTTTGGTTTATTATTAGTTATAAGTAATTTTATTTTTTATTTTTACTTAAAACAACTTAATCACCTCAGCTAAATCTTTTAACTTTCCTACTTTTCATTAGTTGCCAAAGAGAGGCATTAGAAAAGATGAAAGAGAAGAAAAGTAAATAAGTATGTTGTTTACCAAATATATTTATCTACTTAATAAGTATAAACTAAGATAAGCTACTTGAGGTATAAGTAGTTTATTTTGAGTAACTTACTATCTAAATGCCCCCTTAGAGAGAGTATTCAAGCTAGTTTCAATTGTAGGCATGGTTGGTTTGCCAATTTAGTATTATTTTCTATGCATGTTATTATTTTACTTTTATGTCATGTATATTAATTGTAACTCATATGTATTTTAATATAATGAGATCCAATTTGAATTGGGTAAGATGCCTTAAGGCCAACCTAAGTCTGATTATGATTAAGTTTTCAGGTGGTGGAGGGCTTCTTGACTGGTAAGTATGTACCAAAAATATTTTGGTGATACGGGACGGTTGGATCTTAAGTTACTTAAAATGAGCTACTTGTGCCTTAAATAGCTTATTTTTATTTCTTCTTATTAAATTGAAGTAATAAAGTAACTTTAAGTATAAAAGCTACTTATAATTGACCATAAACCAAACGTACTTGTCTTAAATAAGTTACTTATCTAATGTTTTAAGTAGAAAATGTACCTTATTTAGTGGTATCAAAAGGGGCCATAAATAAGTAGAAGCTGAGATCAACTTCCTGAGCAACTAGTAGCTAAAGTAAAATGACTTATGATTCAAATGTGCCCAAGTACCTGCGCAAAATAGCTTCCTTCTCATGGCACACATGAAAAACGTCAGGCAATTAAGAATATTGTTTTGTTCCATCAGGCAAGGATAGGCACAATCAATAAAAGGATGGAGATTAATCTGCAGTGGTCAGCAAATCAGTGCCAGCTGAGTAATGTTCGTGCTGCGGGCCATGTTTAATCTTTGTGATTTTTGGCCTACATCTATCCATATGGTGGCCCACCAGATCAACAGTCCCATCACCTGATATATGTGCAACTTGCACCATGAAGAGGAAACTGCTCAGAACTTTCCTGCAGCTGCTACAC
Source organism: Magnolia kwangsiensis (assembly GCA_037074715.1). Taxonomy (NCBI): domain Eukaryota; kingdom Viridiplantae; phylum Streptophyta; class Magnoliopsida; order Magnoliales; family Magnoliaceae; genus Magnolia; species Magnolia kwangsiensis. The sequence goes on along the minus strand of CM073572.1, from coordinate 14,179,514 downwards.
AGTAGCATTCCTTGTAGGGGACATGCGTTCTGCTTTTTAGTTTTTTTATTCTTTTGCAACATGAAAGCATATAACCTATGGTTCTAGTGTTTTCTACTTTTATATTTATATTTTTTACGCATTAACATATTCCTTAATCGTCCAATAATAATGGCCATGAATCTTAACAGCTATTTCAAAATAGGCTTTGAAAATTTGCATCTTGAATGCTTGCATGAGATGCAGTGGTGTGGACAACCAAATCCCGCCTTTTGCGGTATAGAGGCTCAAGTAACACAGGACGTGAGCTAAAAAATCAGGCAGATTCAAAACTCAAGTGGGTCACACCATGAGAAGGAATAGGAATTGGAAACCCACCGTTGAAGCCTTTCTAAGCCACCCTAAAGTTTCAAATCAGGCAGAGATTTGGTTTTTCCCTTCATCTGTGTGCAGCTCACTTTATAAACGGGTTGGATGGCATATACACACCATGATGCGCCCCACAAAGGTTTCAATGGTGGGTGTTCCTATCCCCACCGTTCCTATAGTGGGCCTCCCTTGAGCTTTCCGTTAAACAGGTTCCCTCTAACAGCGGTTGTAGGAAATTCCCGTTCGTTTGAGACGGCATCTAGAATGGAGAAAAAAGAGACTTTCTCTAATTCAAAGTACTGAAAATATATATATTTCTAGGTCAAAGCATCTAGAGATATCGTTTTTCTATGTTATTTGTCAATTACTTATCTCCATACTTGTGGTATACATCAGAAGACCCAGGCCGTCCATTTGTTAGGTCCCTACCATTGGAAATGTGATAAATTATACGCTAGCTGGGATTGGTTGACATTTAATGGATATTAAAAATGAAAATATTCGATGCTCCAATAATCACGACCAATTGGATTTTAGGATTGATTTATCAACCGTTGATTCCACGGTTTAGCCCGTTTAATTTGAATTCTCATATGCCCCTAATTTTGAGTGCATGTGTATCAAACGATTGAGAGTATAAAATAACTCTCTTATTTGCCAGATGGAATGATGGACAGTTAGACAATCCGAGGTCCTTCCACAGTTTTTCAAGGAAAAAGAAAAAGGTTACAGAAAAAGCTATGGTTGATGGGTATCTGGTGGGCCCCACCAAAAATCAAGTCGGGTGTCCCCTCCATCTAGCCAGAGAGACGTGTTTAGAAAAAACGGAATTGTATTGGACACCCTCTTAATTTTGAGAGACCCTGTTTGTGTAAGATCCACTCCATTAATTAGGCACTTAGTCCCATATCAGGCCTAGATCCAAAGCTGACTTGTTCTTCAAGCGAGCCATATCAAAGAAAACAATTGGAAGAAAAACGTCCGCCCTTAATTTTTTATTTTTTTTTAGGCTCATGGTGATAATTATATGAAATCCATTGCAACTATTAGGAGCCACACTAAAATTTAGACCCGGTGCCTAAAAATTAGGCCCATTAATGATTTATGCGAGCCATACTAAGGAAAATAATTTAGAGGACAAATATTACCTTGTAAACTATTTCAATCATGTGTTCCATTTGAATCATGGATGGACACACCTTTATGGTCAGATTAGATTTCGCACAAACACCATGGTGAGGCCCACCCAAGGAGCTCACTCATTTTCTCACCCACCAAATCTGGCTGCTAAAGAAATGTACTAAAAGGTAGTAGGATGCCATTTATAATGATTAGCGAGGTAGCGTTTTTGAAAAAGGTACTAAAATGTAAAATGATACACCGTGGTGTTAGTCCACATTGAATAGATGGTTATATATATATATTTAAACACACACACCACCGCTGGTTCAGGTTACGAGGATGTGTATCAAACGTTCATTCATTATTAGAGCATCAAGTAATTTCCCTCTTATTTACTCAATTGAATGATGGCCAATTAGGGGTCGTTTGGAACCATGGATTGAGGGGGATTAGAGAGTGTCACCAGTCCACAAGTCACTTGCCAGCATAGAATGAGGGGTATTCCAAATAAGGGGATTGCCAAGCCTCACTTCCATTGAGTTTTGCAGGCCCTCTGCTTTAAATCTTTTCTTTTTTTCTCAATTTTCAAGGTAAGAGAGTCACGGCGTGTAACATAGACATTGTTAGTCTACTAATTTATTGTAAATGTGGCTATGAATGATTTGAACAGTTCAAACATTAGCCATGTAAATGAACTATTAGAAAATGGTGATTAGTCACTCAATTGTGATGTTTATGGCTCATTTGAAGTTTAGAGTTTCATTACTTTTAGCCAAAGTATTTATTTTAATAAATTTAGTATAATTATTGTGTCAAAATTACATAGGTACACTTACTAAGGATATTAAAGTTCATGCAGCAACTAAATTCAAACTCTTGCAAGTATAGTATATAATTTCAATGCGCAGCTACATTTGAATATCAGGGAAGTCTGAGTTCGAGGGATTGCCAATACAGGCAATCGAAATCAAAGGTGCCAAGGGAGGCCTTAGATATTCTTAGGTGGTTAAACAGTTTTTTAAGAGGAAAAAAGAGTGGTTGATAGGCTTCCGACGGTCGCAATTTGGGGTTTTCAATCTATCCCAGGCCTGGCATAAAAAAATAACACCGAGAAGTACCGACTCGTATTGATGGTTGTTAGGTAGTACTTTGTTAGGGTGTGCCTTCTGATATCATTTATTTCATTGGCAACTTATCCACCATACACGTGGCAATCTACACCTCGGATTATAAAGTTAGTGTTCCTCGTTATGAATGAAAAAGCAGAAAATGACATCGGTTGGAACGCCTGCGACCCATTGGCCCACCTATGGGTTAGTCGTAGGCTCACGGGAGTTTACATTGGCGCTTATGGGCGTGTGAAAAAGATAAAAAGAGAGAAAAAGAAAAGACACGACTGGGAAATGTGAACCATTTGACTCCACGCGTTTAATCTGAACATGTCACCGTTTCAGTCGGCGCGGCTTCAGTGGATCTTGGATCCAACGGGACGCGGATTGCGTACTCCGCACGCCCGTCCCAAGCTCCGAACGGGCAGTTCTGGGGGCGGGCCGACCATGATGCATCTGTACATCCAAGCTGTCTATCCCTTTTCTCAAATTATTTTAAGGTAAAATAAAAATGAAACAGATTCAATGGTCAAATAAACCACACCACATATGACTCTAGCATTTAATGCAACTGGATTTAATGGTTTGTGCATTTTAATGCAACCAAGCTTATTATTTGGTGTGGTCCATTTGAGCGTTGGATCTGCCTCATTTTTGTGCTCGTGCCTTAAAATAATCTAAGAATAGGGATTGACGGATTAGATGTACAGATACATCACGGTAGGCCCGCCCCCAGAACTGCCTGTTCGGAGCTAGGGACGGGCGGGGCAGTACACCACATTGCTTTTTCCCTTCTTCCAGGTTTACGTGACCTGTTGGATGTAAAATAAACATTACTGACGTATTACAGTAGGTCCTTGGAAGTTTTTAATGGTGGGTGTTCAACACCACTTTTTCCTATAACATGATCCACTTCAGATTTAGATTTTTTTTTATTCATGTGCTTATGCTCTAAAATAACATGCCAAAACAGATAGAGAGCGTAGATATAGAATAAATGCATCAAGGTGGGCCTTATGGTAAGCGCCGCACGGCGCCGCACCTAATCCGCTCCCTATCAGATTGCCCATCGCTGAAGCCTTTTTCTCCTTGTGGGTAGATGGTTGGTAAATGTTTCGTTTGACCTCAATACTGGCGGTGGTTAATCCAAACCGTCCTAGTAGTTGGCCCCACTGCAGATGGGTCACATCCCTGAATTTATATTTGATCAGACTATCCTCACATCCTATTACCGATGATTGTCTTCTGCATTTGAACCGCTGATCTTTTCAGTCTAACCTATCATTTGAAGGACATCATCGCGGGGGTTAAACTTATCCATTTGATGCGAGTCTCAAGCTTTGAACGATCCACAATGGATCTTATGATTTGAACGGCTTGGATTAATCTATGTATACATATAGATGCGTGTGGATAGTCATATTCTACCGGTCTACTCTGCTTGTTTTACCAAACGACGGAGGTATGGGACTCAGGCGAAGTTTCTATACCAGCTAAGGTATCCCGTAATCTACTCTCGTCACGTGATAGGCTAAGTTTCTGTCATGGAGACCGTGTAAGTAGGCATGTGACTCTGGCGAAGCTTCATACGCAGGCACTTGTAGTTCCAGTAATTCAAATTCAACTGTCCAATTTGTGTTTCTCAAATTAGACTTTTATTCTAAAAAGAAAAAAAAAAAGAAAAAGAAGAAGCCTTATTTGATTAGCTGACTACCCAATTGGTAGACATTTATTGGTCAATTAGTAATGAAAAATCAACGATCTTTATTCAAGAAGAAGAATCAGAGGTTAGGATTGTCTGACCAATCTGATTTTCTTTCTTTGACTTAGGGGCAGTATGAAATTCCCCTAGCGTGAGTGTGTGGGGTGTGTGTGCGTGTGTTAAAAAAGAAATAGAAAAAAAAAGGGGCAGTGTGTACGGCAATTTAGTCGGGTTAACGTGGGTTTTGTGTATGCCTCGTCATTGCTTCCGACTGCCTTCCCATAAAGTGGTTACCCGCAGCTGCAGTATCAGGTAAGGCTGCTTTTATTTCCATCTCCCCCCGGGTACGCCGAAACGTCACACGTGTAACTCGAGAGGTTATTTGAGACTTTTGCGGGACGACTGCTTCTAGAAGCAGTGGTTATTGGAAATTATGCTATAACTATGAACCTAGTATACAGAACGTGACGCAGCCAGTGGGTGATAATACACGTGGCAGGTCAGATACCGTCCGGGACCGTCTATTTAGTTGGTCTTATTGAGGATGCCACACGATTCACCTATCATCCGATTATAACCATCTCCTTTGACGGTTTATGTTTTCCCTGGCGAATTTGATTGACACTGATTCGATTGCCCAGGTCACTCAATAGTGTACTCTACGGTGGGAGACACTAGATGGACGGTCTGGATTCATACATATACATGCCGCGTTTTCAGGGAGCGCGGATTAGGTGTTATCCTGGAACCCGGTTGCTGCAGCCCTAACCGTTGGCACGCCTCGATGTATATGGTGTATATCCATGCCGTACATATGTTATGCCAGCGCATTTTCTTAACAATGAAGCACATGGAAATCTCAGGTGGACCACACCACAGGCAACGATAGTCGTTAACCGCTCACCATTAAAAACTTCTTAGGGTCAGCTGTGATGTTTAACCTGTTGGTAAGGTCACACATACATGGGCCAAGGGAAAACAAATAAGAGCTTGATTCAAAACTTCCGTAGCTCTTAAGAAAATTTTAATAGTGGGAATTTTGTTATGTCATGAAAATTCGTGCATAGGGTATATACCCTCTTACCCGAGTTTTAAGTTATAACGCATATATCTTGTACTTAAGTCATTCTATTATATGATTATATATTTAGAGTAAAAAGTAATATTTATTTTACATTTCAATTAGGTACATTTACTATCATTTACGTAAAATGATTTAAGCATCAATATCCATAAACATTTAATCAACATAAATTACTTACCATTAATCAGTCAATATAACTTACTAATAAATATTTGCTGTAGACTTAGAACAATTCAATTAAATAAAACAAATCAAATGCTTCAAATATTATAACTAATACTATTATTTATTATATATGAATCATATCATCATAACAAGTAAAATTCTAATTAAATAATTAGGAACAGTACAAATGCGGTTAGTTTCTCTTTTTATAGATACGGTCATGTCTCACGTGTATTGTGCACCAATTGAATCATAACTTCTTGTTCATACACCAATTCATTAACTAATTACTTATCTATACTGTTTTTTTCATCAATAAAAATGTAAGTTAGCTAAGTTTAATAAGAAAGCTCAACTTAGTGCATGTCTACTAAAATTAAGATACAATAGAAACAGAGTATGCACAATTATATGGATATAAATGGTATACGAATGCATCAGATGAGATAATCGTTCATCTACTTGGGTTAGATATCGTCAACCCACATCTACTCGTTGGGTAGGCTTTTACCTTCTAGTAGGCTTGAGCATAGCCTGCATTTGGTAACGATTTACAAAGATCGACGTTTCTTCCAGGGAAGGCTTTCATGATCGACAATGCAATGTATTTATATGATAGATGATGTATAAATGCATCATTTTCATAACTGTCATAGTTACTTGTTTTGATCAAAAAATTCATATATGAATTTAACGTACAATCATCATAATTCATATAATTTGACACATATTACAATGTGATTTACCGTACATACATTCATAATAATTAAATCAACAATACCATAATAAAATACTTCAATCAGTATATTAATCAATCAAACCATTACAAACAAATTATTTAATTCTAATGAATATGAGACATGATTGAATTACTCACCCGGGTCTACTAGTGAAGTATCCACAAGATAATCAGATTAATTTAAATTCAGAAATACTATCAATTTTATCAATAACATTTTTATTTATCCAATTATATTACAGGGGGAGGTCCACCTTTGCTTAACATCCCACGTGGTCAAATCCTAAATGACCAAATAATTGAAAATTTCATATATAATACATTCATTAAATTCAATTATCAAAATTAAATATTTTTTAAATTTTGAAATTGAATGACAAATGATTGATTGGGGTATCCTACCAGATAATTAGATTATTTATATTCTTGAGGTATTAACATATTTTTCCTATAGACATTAGATGAATAGTGTATATCTAATCAGACATATAACGATGGCCCATCTCGACCTTTTACGCCAAGTGATACTAACAATTGTACAAAAATATAAGATTTCTTTATTAAACACTTTCAGATCTGACTAGTGTGGCACATCCGATGATCAGATCGACTTGGAAGTTAGGGCCATTGTATATTTTGGCCTTAAGGATCGTATAATCCATACAAATTTAATATGATTCGATCATATGCACATAAGTCGATATCTGTGAAAAGAAACTTCACATGGTCTATCTGAGATTTGTATTTCCTTCGTTTTTATGACCATGCCTTAAGATGGGCAGTAAGATGGATGGATGGCGTTGATATACAACATATATATCAAGATGAGGATATACAACACATATATCAAGATAGCCCCACGGTCGGGACTGCACCCACCCGAATGGATTTGAGGTCCACCTAATTCTTATTCATTTTCACGAGAGATGACTTAACCTAGTGCGACTCGGCTATGACCCCACAACCAACGATGTGGGTGTGACCCTAACTGTAAGGCCCACCTCAATGTATGCATTATTCGGTTTTGCCAACTTACTTTGGGGCATGGTCCCAAAAACAAATCACATAAAAATTCCAGATGGATCATACCATGGGAAAGGAAAGAGTGGTCAATGAAAGCCCACCATTAAAAACTTCATACGATCCAGGGTAATGTTTATTGACCATCCACCCTATTCATAAAGTCATACAGACCTGGATTTAAGGAAAAATAAGTAAATATCAGTTGGCCCACAAAAGGTTTCTAAATGCCAATAACCATTATTTCTTGTGGTGTGGTCCATCTGAAATTTGTATCTCCTTCATTTTTAGGACCATGCCATAAATAATCTAGCAAAACCAATGAATTGTGTAGATATATAATGCATACATCAAGGGGGGCGCTACGGTCAAAGTCACACCCGCATTGTTAGTTCCGAAGTCGCAACCAAGTGGTCTTCGATTCTACCATGTACTCAGGTTCCACCACCTCGACTTATCATTCCCCTACCGTAAGCCTCAAGCCGAATGCATTTGAAACAATGCATGTTTTATGTAGCTGCAGAGAATGACCAAGCTATGTAGGGCCTTCTATGTTATATGTAAATCCACTTCGTCCATTAGGTAGGAAACCTTAATTGTACCAGAATTGAATTCAGTGAAGCCCAATCATTGCAAGATTTGATTCGTCCTGTCCACGTGTGAATTTAGTAAAGCACTGAACCACTTTCAAATGGACACAATCTTGTTGTGGGGCTCACCATGATGTATGGGTATTATTTGCACCACTAATCTATTTTGCTAGATCATTTTAATGCATGAGCCCAAAAAGAGGCAAATCTAAGGTTCAAGTGGACTAGGATGAAAGCAATGGTAATAATGATGCCCAGTGTTGAAACCCTCCTAGGCCTTGGGATGTTTATTTGTCATCCAACTTATTCATAATGTCACATAGACTTGTTTACACCCAATCTAGCATCACTATTAGACCAGACGATTAGAAAGCCGACACTTGACAACTCCATCGTCCAAAAGATCATGACAAGATCCCTGTAGCCGACATGCGGTAGCTCCATCATACAAAGATTATGACAAAATGATCATCTATCATTACGGATGCTAAGATGATTATTGCAGCGCAACACATAAATATGAGTGAGCAGGTGTCATAATTGATGGGGTTTTCCTCCTCAGTTCAGAAGAGAGACGGTGTAGTGGTTGAAATTTCAGAGGATTTCATCACGCTGCTCGATTGGTCGTAGGTGGTCTTCGACCGGTCGTGGGAGGCGCTCGACCGATCGTGGGTTTGAGGCCTGACACGACTCAAAGTCCAACGAGTTGTTGCTAATTTTCTCAGCGGTCTACGACCAGTCCTGGGTGAGTTACGACCAGTCGTAGGTGAGCTACGACCAGTCGTAGGTGGCTAGGACCAGTCCTAAAATTTTCAGGACCAGTCTTAAGTTACGCAGTTTTTGTGAAAAACTGCGGATTTGAGTCCTTTCACAACAGGGATGCGGAAAGGAGTTTCCTAAAACTATAAAAATGGTCTCTTGTATGGTTTTTTTCTAGGGTATGAGAAAAACACAAGAGAGAGCGCTTAGGGTGTAAGAGAGAGAGAGAGAAAAGAGAGAGAGAGAGAGAAAAGAGAGAGGAAGCTTGTGGAAGGGAGCCGTCGTCTCAGCGCTTCTACGTCCTCGTGATCGGTGAGATCTCTCAATTTTCTTTTTATTCTCTTATTGTTTATCCGCTCCTGCGTGAGTGACGAAGGTTGTAAACGTTCTACTTCATAGTGGATTGTTGATCTGGATGAGGTCCCGTAGTTTTTACCTCTTTGAGGGTTTTTCACGTAAAAATCTCTTGTGTGGTGTGTGATTGTTCTTTGATTAATTTTCATTGCTATTATTATCCCATAAATCTGGTTTGTTCTGGAGGGCTAGATCCTAAGGTTTTGTGCAAGGCCCCCAACAAAGTGGTATCAGAGCACTAAGTTCATTGAACGGGTAGGATCTGTTTAGAATTATGGAAGGTGGCTCAATGTAACACCCCAGATTTTGGTCAACCTGGGATTAAACGTCCTTAGGTAATGGATCGACTAAAACATCTGGAAAATCGCTCAGAACCAAATTCCATAGCCAAAGAAATCACTTAGGATTAATTCCTTTAGAAACTAAGTGTAAGTTAGCCAGCACAACACTGGAGTAGCTGAGAAATAGCCCCTGATCACTTTAAATACGTTCTACAAGACCCAAATCGAGTAGAACCAATAACTCTATAATACTCTAAAACCTCGGATCAAACTCTAAGCAGGTTTGTTCTCTGGACCACTTTAAAACTTTGTATTGGATCTAGACCGCGCTTCGAAAGTCCGATACCTACTATCTTAGATCGTTAGAACCGCCTAGCTGGACTTGACAATCATTTCAAAAATCAAGTCCAACCGACATTCACAGGCTATTTCGTTGAGTCTGGACCGAAGAGAGTGAGAATAGGGCTAGATTTGGAATTTAAAATTCAAATCTGACACACGAATTGACGCGTCAGTATTAAGTATTCTGACCGTCAGAATTTAGCCAAATTACACCCTCGGATCAAGAAAAATTTCTATTTCATATCATAAGACTTGCAGGCCTGATCTACGTGCGGTGACCGCTGAACTGAAACTGGACCGCCACGTGCGATCTACGAACACTGATGGTCTGAAAACAGGATGTGAGTGACATCCGACAAGTACGAACTTAAGTCTGATCGCGTTTGGCCAGGGGACCACCAGAAATGGTCTTTTGGACCGAAACAGCCCCGATTTGGATATACCTCAAGTAAACTTTGTTCTCGAGCCTATTTCGGGCACATTTGGGCTTATAAAAGGGGTTGAAACCCTCACTCCTCTCTCCCATACGAATTTGAAAAAAATCCTAGATTGGGAGAGGGAAAAGGTGAGAGTTTGTGAGAGAGAGTGGGAGAGAATTTCTTGCCGCTTGTGCTACCTGTTGCAAGTGCCTAAGCAACGCAACTCAATCACTTTGCCAGTGATTTCTCCGCTTTTCTAGGTAAGAAAATATCCTAGATAGTTGCTGATTTGGTGTTCTTCCATTTCCATAGCATGTTAGCTTATGAATCTTGTAAATCAGGTTGTCTAGTCGCCGTAGACGAAGCGTATACGCTCCGTTCGAATTCACACACCTATAAGAGAAAAGGTGCAGATTTTAGACACTTTGATTGACTGTTTCCAACGCTTTCAATGTCGTTTATTAGTAGATTATCGACGGTAACGCCGTTGGACATGTACAACATGCTGTCCGTTTCCTGTTTCGTAAACCGACGAAGAATATGAGATTTAGGGCATTTTAATCATTTGTAGGAAGTACTGTTTTCATTCATATTTTGCTGATGTGATTGACATAGCTTCTTGTCGCATTAGAATGTTAGGAATACATGCATAATTAGTTTAGCGAAGAGATTCGCCTAAATGCTCACTTTGAGTCAACATACTATATGTAGACTTAAGTGTGTAGTGTAAGTGTTTGTATAAATGCTTGTATTAGTATGTATTGAATAAAATGGTGTTATGAATTAGTTTGAGATTGATTTCTCAATTAATATGCTGATGTAAATGATTTTCTACATGTTAGCTATATGCAAGATTTCATTATATGTATGAAATGCATGTGCTTGAAGATTCACTTAAGTTGTATGTTATAACATGCGTTAACATGCTCACATTGTTGTATTTCATTTCCAATACCCTTACATGATTTGCTGATGTGAATTCATAATTGTTTGGGACTATACCTAGTCCAGGCAGTCGGCAACCGAGCAAGTTCGTGGTTGACCTATCTTTGCCACGAACGACGCATCGATGAACGCGAGCCGTGTTCTGGAGTTGGCGGCAGTGGTTAGGCCACGCGAAGTGTTTTAAGTACTTCATGTCGTTCGACTTGAGATGCGATCGTGCTAGTCGAGCCCGTCAAGTAACCCGACTGGCCGTTGTATATTCACCATGTATGAGTCATAACTGCTTAAACCTAGGGTACTGAACTTACCATTGTAAACCCTGTCAACCATGGTACCTTGATCCACGAAGACTCATGAGCCGGGCATGGTGGTATGGGACACCGTGGTCGAGCTGTCGGCCTACGCTGGGGCCACAAACCTCCTCGTAGTGACCAGTGAGCACCTATGACTCGTGAGCAGATTATGGTGGTATGAGACACTATATTCTTGCTGTCAGCCTACACTGATCAGGCGACGAGTCCTTTGTACTGACCGCGAGCGTATTCTGAGTCTACGGGAGGCGACGACCCTTCCGTAGCAGTGAGAGTACAGTAGGCCTGTATTGATAAGGTGATGGGGGAGCGGTGCAACGAGTACGAGCAACAGCCCTGACAGCCCTTGCAGCGACCTACAAAATATACTTCGTATGAGATTACTAGGAGTGACGACCCTAGACAGGATCTATGTTGGGATTGATATAAGGGAAGTACCTTAGTTTTCCAATCCTGCTGTTTGAATGGACTAATAATAACTCAAAAATCATATCACCATTACATTGCATGTGCCTGGAAGATGTGGAGCACTTAAGGGACGATTGTATGCCGCGGTCGTAAGATGGTGCCTTATGAGGGAGATCGTCGGTGAGGGCATACATTACGTCATGTCATATTGCATTAACAACAGTATTAGGATTGTTTGATTTACTGCTTTACTATTATCGCATGATTGATTTGAGAACATGTTAATCCTTGCTCTATTATTCCACTGAGTTAGTTACTCATTCCCACGTTACGGGATGGTGTTTCCGGACACCCACCAGTCCCTATTTTGGTTGCAGATGATGGCCCTGCTTGAGAAGCGGAGCTGGACTTGATAATGATGAGGAGGATCTCTCCTTTATGCGTGTTCTGATTGACGGGATTACAGGGAGGTTGATTAGATACCTTGACACTTGTCATTTTATATTTTCAGAGAACTCATGTATATTCTTTTTATTTACTTTTGGAGTATACATGTATGTATATAACTTGGTAACATGTTCACACTCTGGAGACATACAACAGTTTATATATGTTATACCTACTATCACAGTCTTCCGCTTGTGAATTTAATTGTCTCCGGAGTATGATATGCTGTTTTGGTTTAATCTCACTCATGTTTAATACATTAACACAGACAACATTCAATCATACATATTTATGTTGCATAAATAATATTTTGGAACTCGGGAGTTGAGTTTTTACTCGACCCCCCGATTTTCGGGATGTTACACTCAAAGATGATCAGCCTCAATGGTTCTAACTGGACCATATGGAAGGCTAAGATGGAGGACTTGCTTTATTGCAATGACTTATACTCTCTAATTTTAGGCATATCAGTAAAATTCAAGGATATGTTTGATGATGATTGGAAGAAGTTGGATGGGAAGGCGGTGAGGTTTATTAGACAATGGTTGGATGATTCTGTATTCCACCATGTGTCTACGGAAACCTCAGCCGCTAGCCTATGGCTGAAACTACAAGGGCTGTATGAGAGGAAGACAGCCAGTAATAAGATTTTTCTGATAAGGCGACTTGTGAATATCAAGTTTAAGGATGGTGGTTCTATGACCGAGCACATGAATGAGGTCAGCAATATAGTGAACCAACTCTCTTCTATGAAGATGGTCCTAGATGATGAATTGCAGACTTTACTATTGCTTAGTTTGTTGCCTGACAGTTGGGATACATTGGTTTTGTCTCTAAGTAACTCCGCGCCAGACGAAAAGATATCCATAGAACAGGTTACTAGCTGTCTCTTCAATGAAGAGACAAGGAGGAAGTCTCAGGGGTCTACTCAGCAAGAGGCACTTGTGACATAGGAACGGGGAAGAGGAAAGAACAGGAAGGGCGGGAAGGCCCGAGATAAATCAAGAGGCAAGTCGAGTAACAGAAAAATGTTGAATGCTGGAATTATGTCAAGAAGGGCCACTATAAGCATGAATGTCGTAAGTATAAGAACGACAAGAAAGGAAAGGAGAAGGCAAATGAATCAGATTCCACTGCAGTCGCTTCAGATGGTGACGTTGTTATTATTCTTTCCACAGATCACGATGTATGTCTCACGGTTACGGGTCAGGACACCAATTGGGTGATTGAATCAGGATCTTCTTTTTATGCGACTCCATGCAGAAACTTCTTCACAAGCTACAAGTCAAGTGACTATGGGACCGTGAAGATGGAAAATTCTGGCATATTGAAGATCGTGGGAGTTGGTGATATTTGTGTGAAGATCGATGTGGGCTGCACCTTGGTTCTCAGGGATGTGAGTCATATCCCAGACCTTCGCCTCAACTTGATGTCGACGGGAAGGCTAGATGATGATGGCTATGAAAGTCAGTTTGCTGGTGGGCTCTGGAAGCTCATCAAGGGTTCGTTGATCACAGCCAAAGGAAAGAAGTATTGCACCCTGTACAAGGCAAAGTGTCAGTGTATGCAAGGGTGGGTTGAACGCAGCGGAAGATTCAGCTATAGACATGTGGCACAGGCGTCTAGGCCACATGAGTGAAAAAGGGCTTCAACTACTAGCGAGGAAGCGGCTCCTTGCAGACGTGACAGGTATACCTCTCAAAACCTGTTTTGATTGTTTATCAGGAAAACAACATAGAGTTTCATTTACTAAAACTGCTTCTCATGTTAATAAAGTGCATGCATTAGATTTGATTTATTCTGATGTTCGTGGTCCTATGAGGACAAAAACTTTGGGTGGGGTATTGTATTTTGTTACTTTTATTGTATTTTGTTACTTTTATTGATGATGCATCTAGGAGGGTTTGGGTTTATGCATTGAAATCCAAGGATGAGGTCTTTGGTGTGTTTAAATTGTTTCATGCTATGGTCGAGAGAGAGACAGGTAGATTATTGAAGTACATGCGCACTGACAATAATGGTGAATACATCGGTGACTTTCATGAGTACTGTAAGTCCCTGGGTATATGGCATGAACAGACGGTTCCCAAGACCCCCCAACATAATGGTGTAGCTGAGCGAATGAATCGCACTATTGCTGAGAGAATCAGATGCATGATATCCCATGCAAAGTTGCCCAAGACGTTCTGGGGAGAAGCAATGCACACGGCGGTGTATCTGATAAACAGGTCTCCATCAGCCCTATTGAATGGAGAAGTACTTGAGAAAGTGTGGACTGTATAGGATCCATCGTACAGTCATCTCAGGGTGTTTGGATGCAGGGCATCCGTTCACGTACCGAAGGACGAGAGGTCTAAGCTCGATATGAAGATCAGACAGTGCGTGTTCTTAGGGTACGGTGATGAAAAGTTCGGTTATAGATTGTGGGATCCGACCGAGAGGAAGCTCGTCAGGAGCAGAGATGTGGTTTTCTTTGAAGATCAGTGTATAGAAGACATTGGTAAGCTAGAGAAGAACCAGCCTAGTTCAGGTGAGCTAGAGGACATGGATCCAGTTATTCCTTCCGTGGTGCCTGATGACGGGGGAGTACAGCGAGGTGAAGAGGACGAGGGGGTTCTTACAGAAGATGGATCGGGGGAGCAGCCCCCACTTGATCCACCTGTTGAGCCACAGGTGAGGAGGTCATCTAGGGATAGACAGCCGTCCAAGAGGTACTCGCCACATGAGTACATTATGCTGACTGATGGGGAAGAGCCAAAAGATTATTCTGAGGCCTTAGCCGACGAGCATAAGGAGGAGTGGTTGAATGCTATGCAAGAGGAGATGAAATCCTTGCATAAGAACCACACCTATGACATGGTGAAACTGCCTAAGGGCAAGAAAGCTCTGAGCAACAAGTGGGTGTTCAGAAAGAAGGTTGAGCAGAAAAATTCACAGACGAGGTTCAAGGCCAGACTTGTGGTAAAAGGGTTCGGTAAGAGGAAAAGCATATACTTTGAGGAGATATTCTCACCTGTGGTGAAGATGACATCCATAAGGGTGTTACTTAGGTTGACAACTAGTATGGATCTGGAGATAGAGCAGCTGGACATTAAAACTGCTTTTCTCCCAGGTGACCTGGAAGAAGAGATCTACATGCACCAACTAGAAGGGTTCGAAGTCAAGGGAAAGGAACATATGGTATGTAGGCTGAGAAAGAGCTTGTATGGGCTGAAACAAGCTCCATGGCAATGGTACAAGAAGTTTGATTCGTTCATGTTACAGCATGGGGTATGACAGAACAGAGTCGGACCACTATGTGTTCACGTGCAAGTTCTCAAATGGTGATTTCTTAGTTCTGCTCTTATACGTTGATGACATGCTCATCATGGGAAAAGATCAAGAAAATCGACAGGCTGAAACAGGAGTTGGGTAAGTCTTTTATGATGAAAGACTTGGGTGCAGCTAAACAGATCCTAGGAATGGAGATAACCCGTGATAGAAGTAGCAGGAAGCTTTGGCTGTTACAAGAGCCGTATATTGAGAAAGTCCTAGAGCGGTTCAATATGAATGCAGCGAAGCCGGTCAGTACTCCACTGGATGGTCACTTCAGATTGAGCGACAGACAGTGTCCCAAGACGAAGGCAGAGGTGGAAGAGATGCAGAAGATACCCTATGCGTCAGCTGTAGGAAGTTTGATGTATGCTATGGTGTGTACACGCTCAGACCTAGCATATGCGGTTGGTGTTGTCAGTTGGTATCTTTCCAATCCTAGCAAAGAGCATTGGGTAGCTGCGGTATCTAAGCGGCTCATTCAGGTTGAGCCTATGCTATGGTGATGGAAAACCTGTGTTAGAGGGCTACACAGATGCAGATATGGTAGACGACATAGACTCCAGGAAGTCTATATCGGAGTTCATGTTTACGCTTGCAGGGGGAGCAGTTTCTTGGCAGAGCAAGCTACAGAAGGTCGTAGAATTATCGATTACAGAGGTCGAGTACATTGCAGTCACTGAGGCATGTAAAGAGATGCTTTGGATGAAGAAGTTCTTATAGGAACTTATCCTGAAGCAAGAGGAGCATGTGGTCTATTGCAATAGTCAGAGTGCTATACACTTGAGCAAGAATTCAAGTCAGCATTCCAAGTCGAAGAACATAGAGATTCGGTATCACTGGATCAGGGATACTTTGGAACAGATGGTGTTACAGCTTGAGAAGGTCCACACGGACGATAATGGGTCAGACATGATGACCAAGGCTTTGCTCAAGGGCAAGTTTGAGGTTTGTAGAAACCTGACTGACTTGAAGAAGGTGAATTCCTCCTAAGTAGGAAAGGGGGAGATTTGATGGAGTTTTCTTTCTCAGTTCAGAGGAGAGACGGTGCAGTGGTTAAAATTTTGAAGGGTTTCATTGCGCTGCTTGACCGGTCATAGGTGGTCTTCGACCGGTCGTGGGAGGTGCTCGACCGGTCGTGGGTTTGAGCCCTGGCACGACTCAAAGTCTAGTGAGTTGTTACTAATTTTCTCCGCGGTCTATGACCAGTCCTAGGTGAACTATGACCAGTCGTAGGTGAGCTACGACCAGTTGTAGGCGGCTAGGTTCAGTCCTAGGTTACGCAGTTTTTGTGAAAAACTGCGGATTTGAGTGCTTTCGCAACAGGGATGCGGAAAGGAGTTTTCTAAAACTATAAAAATGGTCTCTTGTGTGATTTTTTTCTAAGGTATGAGAAAAACACAAGAGAGTTTCCTAAAGGCTTTGCAAGGGTTTTGCTAAAGGGCTTAGGGTGTAAGAGAGAGAGAGAGAAAAGACAAAGAGGAAGCTTGTGGAAGGGAGCCGTCGTCTCAGCGCTTCTACGTCCTCGTGATCGGTGAGATCTCTCAGTTTTCTTTTTATTCTCTTATTGTTTATCCGCTCCTGCGTGAGTGACGAAGGTTGTAAACGTTCTACTTCATAGTGGATTGTTGATCTGGACGAGGTCCCGTGGTTTTTACCTCTTTGAGGGTTTTTCACGTAAAAATCTCTTGTGTGGTGTGTGATTGTGCTTTGATTGATTTTTATTGCTATTATTATCCCATAATTCTGGTTTGTTCTGGAGGGCTAGATGTAAGACCCGTATCTTGGTCCGTATCTTTCCGTGGACTTCCGCGGTCTTACCGATCGAATTCCGACAACCTTCGACCCTTAACCGATATCGACGCGCGACCCTGATTCATATACCGACAACCCGAGTCAACTCAATCCGAGACCAATACCATAGTGACCGCGCCGTCGTTGCGGTTCCGATGCCGTGACTCGCACGCCAAGGCGATACCCTGGTCAAGAGATGTGGGCCAACGTTCGGTGCGAGAAAATGCCGCGCGTTGTGAAAACTAAGGGAATCTCTACGATGTGTCACATCAATCACATCAATCCCATCAATCAATCAACCCATCTAGCCATCACATGTCAAGTACACATCACTTTCATTCCTTTTCCCAAGTAACCACAAAAGTCTCTCAAACCCATACCTCTCTTACACAAAAAGCCACAAAAGTCTTCACCACCCATACCCCTCTTACACAAAAGCCTCAAAAGTCAATACTTTCTTACACAACCATCATTCATCCATCCATCCATCTCTCTCTACATCACTCTCTCTCTTTCTCTCTTTCTCATTTCAAAAATCCCAAGCAACAAAGAGCCCATACGTTTGGAAATTTTTTTCCAAGAATCCCTAAACTCCAAGTGGCCCACCTCTTCATCCCAAGATCTCCCATCTCAACCCTCCATTCCTCATCTTAACCGTTGAAAACCAAGCTAAGGTGCCAAGGAACTCCTAGGAGTAAGAAGATCGGACGGTGGGTGCTAGATCATTCTAGTTTTTCTTATTTTTATGATGTGCCAAGTGAGGCCCACCGATCAATGGTGTGGATCTCACTTGGAACCCTAAAATGTGGCCGATGGCCCACTTGGATCATCATGATCGTTCCATGATGGGGGCCATTCTCCATGGACCCCATCATGATGTTTATTTCATTTTGAAAGGTCATCTAGACCGTCCATATCGGTGGGGAATGGATCTCCACCGTTGATTTACATTTTTGATGGTCCCATGTTCATAGGGATCCGTTTATTATATGATTTATTGCAAGGGAGGGTCCATAGTGTCGGGGTCCCTCCATCACAAGCCGTGTCCCACTCTCCATGTCTCTCTCCCTCTTTTATTTATTTTATTTTATTTTTATGAGGATTGTGTGGCCCACTTGGATGGGCCCCACCTTGATATATGTCTCCCATGCTCTCTAATCCCTACCCTAGTGGCCCACATCCCTAGTTGGGGCCCACCTAAACGTATGAATTATGTCCAGGGACGCTGGACGTTCCCTGGACGTGGGTTAAAAACAAAAATGAGCTTGTTCTTTTAAGGTTTAAAGGTGCCCACTCTCATAGGCCCCACCTTGTTGTGTGTGTTCAATCCAAGCCATTCATCCTCTCACCAATATTATTTTAGCCATTGGGTTGAAGGATGGGGCTTATCTGAGTACCTGGTGGGCCATAGCATAGGGAACCTCGGTGGTTACCCTTAAAATTTTTCCTAATGATTATATGTACCCAAAAATTTCAAACTTTGGTCTCATTTAATTTGTTATGAGCTGGAGAATCCCATGACTGGGATGGATTGTTCGAATATGGGCCCCACTTGTAGAAAACCACACAAATACAAGGGGAGAGGAGAGAGAAAATGGAAGGGAACAGCTCATGCTGCTCATGTCAGACCAGCGCAGGCGCTGCCTGCGCTGTTGCCAGCAGCGGGCGGGCGTCAATGACCCACGTCCTCCAACCGTGGGCCCCACCTTGATGTATATGTTATATCCAGGCTGTCCGCGAGGTGGGCCGCCCCCAGTAGTGGGCCCCCTCCGAATTTCAGCCCCATCCAATAGTCAGGTGGCCCACACCATAGGAAACAGTGTGAATGAACATCTACCATTGAAACTCTTCTTGGGACCCACAGAAGTGTTGGATCAAGCTGAAATTTATGTTTTCCCTTCATCCAGGTTAGAGTGACCTTATGAATGGGTTGGATTTCAAATAAACATCACGGTGGGCCACATACGTGGGACCCACAGTGATTTATGTATTTTATTCACACCGTCCACGGTCCGTGGATGGTGACGCCCACTGTGATTTTTGTGTTGTATCCACGCCGTCCCCACTGGACGGTGGGGCCCACCCCCACGTGTGGGTGCTGAGTGCCGCATGTGTGTGTGTATATATATATATATTAATATATTATATATATTATATATAATATTGTATATATTACATATATTATATTATATGTAGTTTATATATTATATAATATACACGATAGTACGCCTTCATGTGGGCCCCACCATTATCACAGGCGATGCATCCAGACCGTCCATCCACTTGAAATGATCATTTTAGGCCTATGGGTTAGGCTCATTTGAATTTCAAAAGGGCTATGGGCTAGGCCCATTGGATTCATTTAAGGCCTAAGAGCTTAGGCCCATTTGATGTGTTGCAAGTCCATGGGACTAGGCCCATTTGATGTACTTCAAGGCCCATGTAATTGGACCCTTTTGTTGAAATTTTAAAGCCCATGGAAGTAGGACATTTGATATATTGTAAGGCCCATGGGACTAAACCCATTTGATTATAAAAGGGTCCATGGGATTAGGCCCACTGGATTTATTTGAGACCCATGAGTTAGGCTCATTTTATTTGATTAAGGCCTAGGGGTTTAGGCCCATTTGACTCATGTTAGGCCTATGGGTTGAGTCCCTTTTTATATACATGTGGGGGCCCAATTGGTGTGGCCTATTGGTCACATATTAGACGCATGAGACTAAGCTCATTTGATGCAACCCAAGGCCCACGGATTTTGACCCATTGCAATGCACATAAGACCCATTGGTATGACCCAGTTATGTGGCCCATCTGATGAATAGAAGGCCCATAAGATATGGCCCATTTGATATATATGTAAGGTCCAACGGGAAGAACAAACGGTCCATTGCAATGTGTAAATCCATTACCGACTAAGTACCGAGGTTTACAAAGATCGTGCCTTGGGAGCAATGTTGGTTTGACGTCTACATTGCGAGTGTAATGTTGGTTGGATGTCCACATTACGACTCTCCTTAGGGCCCATTACTGGGCCGTACATATCGTATATAGGCCGTCCAGGTCCATCTACATTATAAGATAGTTCATTTTATTATAACATGTTTAGTACAGTTTCATGACTCATGATCATACGCATCATATGTATGATTGACGTGAGAATTGTCCGATCATAGTATTTTCCTTCGGACAGGTTGTTTATGGGCTCTCGGTTAGGCAGTGTTGCCCTACATGAGCGCACGATATGCGTAGGATTGGTTGCATGACTGGATAGCGTGATTCATGCATTCCGTATTTGTGTGACATGGTTATTGTACGCCCTAGCGACATCAGGGCCGTAGCCTCCACAGACAAATCGTGGTTGACAGGATTGGATATCAAAAATCTTGTTCTACATGGGGTACTATAGATATCCCTGGGTGAAAGTTTCTAAACCCTTATGGTACCAAGAGGTTGCTCCAAGGTCTAGACCGAGTGGGTAGATGAGCGTTGAGTGCCGATTACCAGACGGTTACGCTCTCCACTGTGTCATGGTCGGTTGGAAGGGCGTGCGGCCTTACCCGCCCGAGAGTAGGGGGCAATGCTAGGCTGAGTTTGACCAGCTCGAGGAATGGGTCCGCTATCGATGAGTCGCGCCCGATATTGGCAGACGGATAGTGTGGTCTCTTCCACTTACCTTATTGCGCGCGATGTGGCGGCAATCTGGTTTAGAGTGTACTAGACCCCGGTGATATTCCATATTTGAGCTGTATAGATGTGTGGACATATATGAGGACCTGTATGCTTGAGTTGCTTGCACATCGCATGGCCTTGGGATGGCCGATACCATTCATGTCTTGGATTGCATAGCCTTGGTATGGCTCATGATATCATGGTTCTATCTGCATATTCTGCATTACTCTGACATTGCATGTTCATATTACTACCTTGCGCACACACTTTCACCACCCTCTAAGCTTTCTGTAAGCTTATGCACGACCGTTGCGTGCAGGTGACGTTGGTTCGCAGCAGCGCTGAGGCAGGAGCACGTTGCAGAGCATTTTGGAGTTTTTATTCTTTACCATTGTATTTCCCTTTATGCTCATTGTACTTGTAAAGTTTTTGATCATAGTAGAAATGTAATGGATTTCTTGGTTGTTATTTGTGGGTTATACCTTTGGTTATACTTATTACGAATCAAACTGACATTGAAAATCCTCCTCGTAGCATCCCACGATCGGAACCTAGCAAATGGGCGCTAGGAGCCGAGAATGGGGTTCTACGGAGGCTGTTGGCGCCGGATTCGGCGATCGAAAATTTTGTGAGCCCGATTTTCTAGTTTGGGGTGTGACACTAGATCCTAAGGTTTTGTGCAAGACCCCCAACAATAATGACACATGGTGAAGCATGAAAGACCATATTTCATGTAATGATCTAAAAGAGTGTGTATGATCACATGATTATTTAGGATTGATACTTCTCAGTAAGTAAAATATAAATGGCCACGCTCGTTTGATGGGTAATTGATCATGCAAAGATCGTGGAACGTAACTTTAATGAAAAAGTATAATTGATTTTGTTTGTTAATTGACCAATAGATTGAAACGAAAATCAAGAGAGGGGGGGGGGGGGGGGGGGGGGGGGGGGGGGGGGAGATTCTTAAAATCGTACATTGGCATCCTCTCGTATGTCTATAAATAAAGCAAAGAGTGAAGAGCTCCACACTTAAACCAAACCAATACAACTTTATTGTACAACGCCATGCTACTTATCCCTCATCCCTCATAGATGCCATTGGTTTAAATTTGGTTTAACTCTTCCACTACTAACCAATGCAATGCTGGAGAAAGCATGGATTGATTAAATTACTTATCATTCCACCTTATGTCGATGAACATACCACTGAGTCACTAGGAAGATTGTTCAATATCGAACAAAAGACTATTGGACTTTTCTGGTTTGTGTTAAGTGATTTTGTCGACTGTCTCATGAAACTATTGTTTTTTAATTGAAGCAACAAATAAATTGTCGAATCAAAATGATCTCACCATAAACTTGGCCCTGAATTATCATCTCATTGGCTTTCTTGCCACATGTCCGGTCTCTTGAGTAGATTTTTGAACAAAATGCAGATTGCTGAAGATTTGCCCTCCATATGTTGTTTAGCAACGAAGATCGATTTTTAATTAAGTGACGAATAGATGACCATGCTGTAACAAACGACCGTGTCATCACGAAACTTGATTCTTATCAATTGACGAACAAATGACCCTTTAGCACCACAACTGTCTCACCACAAAGCTTAATTTTCTACTAGCGATGAACAAATAGTTATGTTTTATTGAAATTTATTATAACCTTTCATTGTTAGTATTAATATAATACTTTTAACTTTAATCTTTCTATTATTTATATTCATATTGTTATTGTTAATCCGTGCTTGTTATCATGTACTTAATTGAAAGTCATTTCATTTGAAAAGAAAAAGGAATTCATTAGAAGGATGAACCATTCCCTTTGTAAATCACTTCATCTTTTAGAATTGGTGGCTGGATAGATGGTCAAACCATATAGATTTCAGTCTCTCATTCTATTTCAAAGCCTTGGGTCACCAGTGTTGTCAGACTTTTTTTAAAGTCTTCAATGCTTGGTCGCTCGATTGGTCGAGGGTCCACTCGACCGGTCGAGGCCTGCTCGACTTAAAGTCCAGCGAGCTCCTTATTTGGACATCCGGGGCACTCGACCGGTTGAGGGGATGGCTCGACTGGTCGAGGGGGTCCCTTGACCAGTCAAGGTTATGCAGATTCGAGTCCGGATCTTGTGCGGACTGTGAAAATCTGAGGCTGTTTTGCAAGGGTGTGAAAGGAAAGTTTCCTAAACTATAAATAAGGGTCCCTAGAGCTATTCTAAGTGATTCTAAGGCTTCCTAAAAGTATTCTAAAGAGTTCTACGGTTATCAAAGGGTGTAACAAGGGTGATATTCGAGGTTGTTCGAATCGGGTAAGTCCTCTCTCTTTGTAATTGATGCTTTCATAGTGGAATTATATCACTTTATGCCGTGGTTTTTTCTGGTAAGGGTTTTCCACGTTAAATCTGCGTTCTCTTATATGCTTGGTGCTATTGGATTGTTATCCTAAATATAGATCTGTGTGATTCCGTAGGCTAAAATTTCAACAAGTGGTATCAAAGCAATCGTTGGGGCACAAATCTGAATCTGAGAGATTAGTAATAATGGGAAGTAATAGGTATGAGATTGAAAAGTACTCAGGAAAAAATAATTTTGAGTTATGGAAGATCAACATGATGAGTTTCTTAATCAAGTAAGGCGAAGATGGTACTCTTAAGGAGCGAAAGTCTACTATGACTGATGATGATTAGAATACTCTTGATAAGAAGGCCTTATCATCGATCCATTTATGTCTCACGGATGAGGTTCTCCACAACGTCATGAGGGAGAAAACTGTGACTACGTTATGGGCGAAGTTAGAGGATGTCTATGCGAAAAAATCTTTTGAAAATCGCCTACACTTGAAGCAGCAGTGGTATAACTTTAAGATGGTAGAGGGTGGAGATTTGAAGGCTCATATCAGTAACTTTAATAAATTAGTTTACAAATTGCTGGATATAGAGGAAGTGATGAAAGATGAAGAACAAGCATATATGTTCCTGAATTCTCTTTCGGTGTCTTATGAGTCATTAAAGGACACAATGTGCTCCACGAATAAAATCTTAAGTGTCGACACTGTTATCCCTTCAAGAGAAGGTCACGAGAAAGCTCAACATCGACATGGGGATATCTTCTGATGCACTGTTTATAGGGGATATGAATTCTTAACAAGGTATGGGTTCTTCAGGTTCTACATTCAAATTGAAGGACAAGGGTAAAGGAAATGTAAAGTGTTGAAATTGTGGAATGAAGGACATGTGAAGAAGGATTGTGAAAATCCTAAATCTAAGAGAGAAGATTCTGAGACTTCATATAGGGAGGCCAATGCAGCCATATCAGATGGATCGAGTGAATGTGATGATAATATTTTATCTGTGTCTACTATCAGGCAGCCATATGATGATCGTAAGGACGAGTGAATGCTAGACACAAGAGCATCTTTTCACATGACTCCTCATCAGAGTTAGTTCACCAGCTATAGGGAGAGTGATGATAGACATGTGTTTATAGGCAATGACTTTCCCTGTAATGTTGTAGCTGTTGGTATGGTGCACATCAGGATGTTTGATGAGGTGGAGCGTATCTTGACTAATGTCAGGCACGTTCCTAATTTGAAGCAGAATCTGATTTCTCTTGGTGTGTTTGAGGTAAAAGGATGTAATTATACAGGTATTGATAGTACTCTTAAAGAATCTAAGGAGGCATGGATAATCATGAAAGTGCAATAACTTGGTAACTTGTACAAGTTGATCGGGTGCACTTCAAAAGGTGGAGCTATGGTGGATGTAGCGGATTTCACCTCTGCATATGTGTGGCATGTTGGGCATGACCACATGAGCGGGCGGGGCAGGAAGGCTGAGATGTGCGGACATAGATACAGAGCAGGTGGAACAACCACCTGTGAGAAGAATTACACGGCATGATCACAAGATATCGGTGAGGTACATGGACGACTCTAATATCGCAGTGAATTTATTTTCTATTCAGATGACTCTAGGTGAGCCTGGTGCTGGGAAGTGGAAGGTGACTATAGGTGATGTGATGGATTCGTTGTACCAGACCGACATATGGGAGCTGGTGGAGCTTCCAGTGGGCTGAAAAGTGGTTGGATGCAAGTGGATCTTTAGTAAGATACAACATAGATACAGGGCGAGGTTGGTAGCGAAGAGTTATGCTCAGAGAGAAGGGATCAGTTTCTCAGAGATATTCGTACCAACGGTATAACAGGTGTCTATTAGATCCGTGATTGACGCTAGTTGGCCAATGTGATCTTGAGCTGGAAGGATGAATGTGGAGTCTGCACTTCTGCAAGGAAAAGTGAAGAACAAATCTACATGAAGCAACCAGAACGGTTCGAAGTTAAAGGGACTGAGAAAAGACATTGCAGGAGGTTGTGGTTTGACTTGTTGCCTAGGCAGTGATTTGATTCCTTCATAGTGAGTCAGGAATTGATGACATATATATCACCAATTATGACATGTTTGAAATCAATGACTGAAGACTCGATTAAGTGGGACATTCAGGATGAATGATCGGGGGGCTGCAAAGATGGTTCTCGGCGTTGAGACTGAAAGAGGAGTAGACTTTGGTAATCACAAGAAGAATACCTTGTGTGTAGGTATTAATCTTGGATGTAATGGGCTAGGTAAAGTCAGAGAGCGTTCCCTACGTGTCTATCCTTAAGTTTTCTTAAGGACATGTCCCAAAACAGATGAGAAAAAGCAGGATATCTCATGACCCTTATTCGAATGCGGTTAGCAGTGTATGCCATGGTGTAAGACCCGTATCTTGGTCTGTACCTTTCTATAGACTTTCGCGGTCTTACCGGTCGAATTCTGGTAACCTTCAACCCTTAATCGATATTGACGCGTGACCTGATTCATGTACCGACAATCCGAGTCGACTCAACCCGAGACCAATACCATAGCGACCGCGCCGTCGCTGCGGTTTCGATACCGCGACTCGCGCGCCAAGGCGATACCGTGGTCAAGAGATATGAGCCAATGTTCGGTGTGAGAAAACGCCGCGCGTTGCGAAACCCAAGGGAATCTTAATGATGTGTCACATCAATCACGTCAATCCCATCAATCAATCAATCCATCAAGCCATCACAAGTCAAGTACACATCACTTTCATCCCTTTTCCTAAGCAACCACAAAAGTCTTCATCTCACATACCTCTCTTACACAAAAAGCCACAAAAGTCTTCATCTCCCATACCTCTCTTACACAAAAGCCTCAAAAGTCAAGCTTTCTTACACAACCATCACTCACCACATCCATCCATCACTCTCTCTCTCCCTTACATCACTCTCTCTCTTTCTCTCTTTCTCATTTCAAAAATCCCAAGCAACAAAGAGATCCCACGTATGGAATTTTCCATGAATCTCCTAAGCTCCAAGTGGTCCACCTCTTCACCCCATCATCTCCCATCTCAACCCTCCATCCCTCATCTCATCCATTAGGATTGAAGCTAAGGTGACAAGGAACCCCTAGGAGCAAGAAGATCGGACGGTGGGTGCTAGATCATTCTAGTTTTCTTATTTTTTTTATGGCGGACCAAGTGAGGCCCACCGATCAATGGTGTGGATCTCACTTGGGACCCTAAGATAAGGCCGATGGCCTACTTGGATCATCATGATCATTCCATGATGGGGCCATTTTCCATGGACCCCATCATGATGCTTATTTTCTTTAGAAAGGTCATTTAGACCATCCGTATTGGTGGGGAAAGGATCCCCATTGTTGATCTTCAGTTTTGATGGTCACATGTGCAAAATGAACCACTTGATGTATGATTTCATGTAAGGGAGGGCCCATAATGTCGGTGTCCCTCTATCACAAGGCGTGTCCCATTCTCTCTCTCTCTCTCTCTCTCTTTTATTTCTTTCATTTTAGTTTGTTTTATTTTATTTTATTTTTATGCTATATGATTGTGTGACTCACTTGAATGGATCCCACCTTGACATTATTTTTTAAGATGTATTTAAGTGGGGCCCACCATATACATTGTACCCATATCACTCATCCGTGGTGGCCCACTCCATCAGGGCCCACCACATTGCATTAATTTTAAGGGACCATGACCGTCCAGCGTCTGGGATGCTGGACGTTTCAAAGGAAAAAGAGAAAAAGGGAAAGAAGAAGAAGGGCTTTGGTGGTCCACTCACTTAGGCCCCACCGTGATGTATTTATACAATCCAAGTCGTCTACCCTCTTACCTACAGTATTTTAGCCGTTGGGTAGAAATTTGGGGCTGATTAGAGAACCTGGTGGGCCATAGCATCAAGGAATGCATCACTACCATTCAAGGATCCTTTTTCTTATTTTATTTCATTTTTTTTCATCAAAAAAATTCAAACTCTAGACTCATTGGATCGGTCTTGAGCCTCTGAAGCCAATGGACGGGGTGGATCTGCTGAATGTGGGCCCCAAATACAAAAAACTCCAAAAATAAGGGTTTCTATTTTTTTGTTAAAAATTGTAAAGAGGCTAAGCCTCTGACGCTGCAGCAGAGGCTGCAGTAGGCGGGCGGCGGGCTGACGTGCAGCCACCCACGGCTGCTGCCGTGGGCCCCACATGATGTATATGTCTTATCTACGCCGTTCATTAGGTGGGTCCCCTCGTCAGGTGGGCCCCCTCCAAATTTCGGCCAGATCCAAAACTCAGGTGGCCCACACCACATGAAACAGTGAGATTGAGCATTTACCATTGAAACTCTTCCTGGGGCCCACAGAAATCTTGGAGCAAGACGAAATTTGTGTTTTACTTCCATTTAGGTCCACCTGACCTTTTGAACGGCTTGGATGGCAAATGGACTTTCCATGGGCCCCACATGGGACCCACAGTGATGGACGTCTCATCTATCCACCGTCCAAGCAGACGGTGGACGCCACCAAGATTTATGTGTTTCACCCCCCACCGTCCAGCGGACGGTGGGGCCCGCTGTGTATGCATGCGTGCATGTGGGTGTGCGTGCGTGTGTGTGTGTGCAGTATATGTGTGTTTATATATATTATACTGTATTATATATACATATATGATATTATATATATACTATTTATAATATATGTTGTTTATATGTTATTCAATATATAATATTCGTAATGGTGGGCATACATGTGGGCCCCCACCCTTGATGCATGTGATGCATCCAAACCGTCCATCCATTTGATTTGTTTAAAGCATATGGGTTAGGCCCATTTAATTTATGAAAGGCC
Organism: Magnolia kwangsiensis; assembly: GCA_037074715.1. Classification (NCBI taxonomy): domain Eukaryota; kingdom Viridiplantae; phylum Streptophyta; class Magnoliopsida; order Magnoliales; family Magnoliaceae; genus Magnolia; species Magnolia kwangsiensis. The sequence continues at coordinate 14,151,398 of CM073572.1, read as the reverse complement.
TATGGGCTATACCCATTCGGATTGTAAAAGGCCTATGGGTTAGGCCCACTTGAAACACATAAGGCCTATGGGTATAGGCCCACTTGATATGTTCTAAGGCCATAAGACTAGGCCATTTGATATATTGTAAGGCCCATGGGACTAAACCCATTTGATTATAAAAAGGGTCCATGGGTTTAAGCCCACTTTGTTATGCATGCAAGGCCTATGGGTTAGGCCCATTTGGACTATTTAAGGCCTATGGGCTAGGCCCATTTTCTTTGTAAAAGGCCTATGGGTTTAGGCCCACTTGTTATGTTCTAAGTCCATTGGACTAGGCCCTTTTGATGTATTCCAAGGCCATTGAAATTGGACCCATTTGTTGTATTTTTGAGCCCATGGGATCAGGCCCATTTGATTGTTTAAGGCCTACGGGTTTAGGCCCATTTGATGTACCATAAGGCCTAGGGGTTTAGGCCCATTGAACTCATATAATGCCTAAGGGTTAAGGCCCATTTGGCGTTCATATGGGATTCAATTGGTGTGACCCATTCGACCCATGAGTTAAGCTCATTTGATGCAATCCAAGGCCCACGGGTTTTGACCCATTGCAATGCACATACGACCCATTGGTGTGACCCATTATGTGGCCCATCTGATAAATAAAAGGCTCATAAGATATGACCCATTTGATATACATGTAAGGCCCAATGGGAGGAACTTACGGTCCATTGCAATGTGTAATTCCCATACAGATTAACTAGCAATGTTTACGGCGATCGTGCCTTGGGGGCAATGTTGGTTTGACGTCCACATTACGAGTGTGATGCTGGTTGGATGTCCACGTTACGACTCTCTTTAAGGCCCATTACTGGGCCGTACTTATTGTGTATAGGTCGTCCAGGTCCATCTGCATTATAAGATAGTTCATTTTATTATAACATGTTTAGTATAGTTCATGACTCATGATCATACGCATCATATGTATGCTTGATATGAGGATTGACTGATCATAGCATATGCCTTCAGGCAGGTTGTTTATGGGCTCCTGGTTAGGCAGTGTTGCCCTACATGAGCGCAGGATTGGTTGCATGACTGGATAGCGTGATTCATGCATTCCGCATTTGTGTGACATGGTTATTGTACGCCCTAGCGACATCGGGGCCGTAGCCTCCACAGACAGATCGTGGTTGGCAGGATTGGATACCAGAAATCTTATTCTACATGGGGTACTATAGATATCCCTGGGTGAAAGTTCCTAAATCCTTATGGTACCAAGAGGTTGCTCCAACGTCTAGACCGAGTAGGTAGATGAGCGCTGAGTGCCGAATACCAGTTGGCTGTGCTCTCCACTGTGTCGTGGTCGGTTGGAAGGGGGTGCGGCCTTACCCGCCAGAGAGTAGGGGGCAATGGTAGGCTGAGTTTGACCAGCTTGAGGAATGGATCCGCTATCGACGAGTCACGCCCGATATTGCACGATGGATAGTGTGGTCTCTTCCACTTACCTTATTGCGCGTGATGTGGCGGCAATCTAGTTTAGAGTATACTAGACCCCGGTGATATTCCATATTTTGAGCTGTACTGATGTATGGACATAGATGAGGATCTGTATGCTTGAGTGGCATTACACATCGCATGGCCTTGGGATGGCCGATACCATTCATGTCTTGTATCGCATAAGCCTTGGTATGGCTCATGATATTATGGTTCCATCTGCATATTCCGCATTACTCAGACATTGCATGTTCATATTACCACCTTGCGCACACACTTTCACCACTCTCTAAGTTTTCTGTAAACTTATGCACGACCGTTGCGTGTAGGTGACGTTGGTTCGCAGCAGCGCTGAGGCAGGAGCACGTTGCGGAGCGTTTTGGAGTTTTTGTTCTTGCCATTGTATTTTCCTTTATGCTCATTATACTTGTAAAGTTTTTGATCATAGTGAAAATGTAATGGAGTGCTTGGTTGTTGTTTGTGGGTTATGCCTTTGGTTATGCTCATTACGTATCAAACTGACGTTAAAAATCTTCCTCGTAGCATCCCAGGATCGGAACCTGGCGAATGAGAGCTAGGATCCGACAATGGGGTTCTATGGAGGCTGTCGGCGCCGGATTCGGCGATCGAGAATTTTGTGAGCCCAGTTTTCGAGTTTGGGGCGTGACACATGGTCTGGATTAGACTGGTTATTTCATAGGCTATCAGTGTTGTGAGTAAGTACCCTGACAAGCAATATTGGGTAGCAGTGAGATGGTAAGAAGACTATGTCTTTCCTTTTGAGAAGACAGGAGCAAAGGTGGTTGAGCACGTGGATTTTGATCCGGTAGACATGCTCACCTATATCGTTCCTGTAGAGAAGTTCAAGTTCTGTGTAACTTCTTTGGGCTTGGCGATGGTGGAAAAGAAGGACGGAGTGTGCATAAGAAGCTATGATGTAGAGATAAGAGAAGATGACAATAAGATACACAATTGAAGATTGAAGACTTGGTGGAGATTGTTGTCAGACTTTTTTTAAAGTTTTCAATGCTTAGGTCGCTCGACTGGTGGAGAGCATGGCTCGACTGGTCGAGGGTCCACTCTACCGGTCGAGGCCTACTTAACTCAAAGTCTAGGGAGCTCCTTATTTGGGCGTCCGGGGCACTCGACCGATCGAGGGAATGGCTTGATCGATCGAGGGGGTCCCTCGACTAGTTAAGGACTCAACTTAACCAGTTGAGGTTATGCAGATTCGAGTCTGAATCTTGTACTGTAACGCCTTGGAAAAATCCATACTGAGACTCGAGTACTAACTCGATCGGAAATCGCTTAGGATTAATTCCTTTAGAAAATAAGCGTAAGTTAGCTAGCGCTACGCTATAGTAGCTATGAAATTGTCCCTGAACGCTTTAAAAACGTTCTACAAGACCCAAAACTTGAAGAACCAATGACGCTATAATATCCTGAAACCTTGGATCAAACTCTAAACCCGTTTGCTCTCAGGAACTCTCTGAAACTTTGTATTGGATCTAGACCGCGCGTCGAAAGTCCGATACCTACAATCTTAGACCGTTATGACCGCTTAGCTGGACTTGACAACATTTTGAAAATCAAGCCCAACCGACGTTCAGAGGCTATTTCATTGAGCCTGAAGTGAAGAGAGTGAGAAAAGGGTTAGATTGAAAAATTTAAATCCAAATCTGGCACGTGACTTGGCGCGTTATTATTAAGCGTTCTAACCGTCAGAATTCAGGCAAATTACACCCTCGGATTAGGAAAAATTTCTCTTTCATATTATGAGACTTGTAGACCTGATCTAGGTGCGATGACCACTGAACTGAAACTGGACCGCCACGTGCGATTTGGGAACTCTACTGGACTGAAAACTGGGTGTGAGCAACATCCAGTAACCATGAGCTTAAGTCCGACCGCGTTCGGCCAGGGGACCTCCCGAAATACTTTTTTAGATCGAAAAAGTCCCGATTTGGTTATACCTCAAGTGGACTTTATTCACAAGCCTAATTTGGAAAGGTTTTAGCCTATATAAGGGCTTTAAACCCTCACTTATCTCACCCATCCGAATTTGCTAGAAACCCTAGCTAGAGAGAGAGAAAAAGTGAGAGATCGTGAGAGAGTGTGGGAGAGATCTTCCCGCCACTTGCTGCTACTGCTACACGTGCTAAAGCAACGCATCCCAATCACTTTGTTGGTGATTCCGAAGCATTTCTAGGTAAAGAAAACCCTAACTACTTGCTGATTTAGCATTCCGTCGATTCAAATAGCAAAGTAACTAATACATCTTGTGCATTAGGTCGCCGTTACACCGTTGACGAAGCGTATCTGTTCTAATTGAAACGATACACATTTAGGGCAAAAGGTGCGGATTTTAGACGCTTTGATTGACTGATTTCAAAGCTTTTAATGTCGTATAATAGTAGATTATTGATGGCATCACCGTTTGACATGTACAACATGCTGTCCGTTTCCCGTTTCGTAAGCGTATGAAAAATATGAGATTTAGGGCATTTTAGTCATTTGTAGGAAATACAGTTTACATCCATATTTTGCTGAAATGTTTGCCATGGCTTCTTGACGTGTTAGGATATTAGGAATGCGTGCATGATCGGTTTGGCGAAGAGATTCGCCCAAATGCACACTTTGAGTCGACATACGCTCTGTAGACCAAAGTGTGTAGACTAAGTGTTTGTAGAAATGTTTGTACTAGTATGTATTGAGTAAATGGAGTTGTGAATGAGTTTTGAGATTGAATTCTCACGTATTATGCTGATGTATATGATTTTCACCATGTTGGCTATATATATAGATTCCATTATATGTATGAAATGCATGTGTTGGATAAATTGCTTAAGTGGTATGTTATAACATGTTTCAACATGCTTATGTTGTGTATTTCATTTCCATTACTCACATATAATTACTGATGCTGATTTACAAATGTTTGGGACTATGCTTAGTCCAGGAAGTCGGTAACAGAGTAAATTCGTGGTTGGCCTATATTTGCCACGAAGGACGCGTCGATGAACACGAGTCATGTTTTGAGTTGGCGGCAGTGGTTAGGCCACGCGAAGTGTTTCACGCACTTCATGTCGTTCGACTTGCGATGCGCTCATACTAGTCGAGACCATCAAGTAACCCGACTGGCCGTTGATTGTTCACCTTGTATGAGTCATAACTGCTTGAACCTAGGGTACCGAACTTATCATTGGAAACCCTGTTAACCATGGTACTTTGATCTATAAAGACTCATGAGCCGGGCATGGTGGTATGGGACACCGTGGTCGAGCTGTCGGCCTATGCTAAGGCCACAAACCTCCCCATAGTGACCAATGAGCACCTATGACTCTGAGCCGATTGTGGTGGTATGGGACACTACATTCGAGCTGTCGGCCTACACTGATCAGGTGACGAGCCCTTTGTAGTGACCGCGAGCGTATTCTGAGTCTACGAGAGGCGACGACCCTTTCGTAGCAATGAGAGTACATTAGGCCTGTATTGATAAGGTGATTGGGGAGCGGTGTAACGAGTGCGAGCAACAGCCCTGACAGCCCTTGCAGCGACCTACAAATATAACATCGTATGAGATTACTAGGAGTGACGACCCTAGACAGGATCTGTGTTGGGATTGATATAAGGGAAGTACCTTAGTTTTCCAATACTGCTGTATGAATGGACTAATAATAACTTGGTAATCATATCTACATCACATTGCATGTGCCTGGAAGATGTGGAGCACTGTGAGAAGAAAGCATGCCTCGGGCTTGAGATGGTGTCGTATGAGGGAGTATGTCGGTGAGGGCATCCATCATGTCATTTCATATTGCATTAACAAAAATATCTAAGAATGTTTGCTTTATTGCTTTACTATTATCGCATGATTGATTTGAGAACATGCTAATCTTTGCTCTATTATTCCACTGAGTTGATCACTCACTCCCACGTTACGGGATGGTGTTTGCAACACCCACCAGACCCTATCTTAGATGCAGGTGATGCGGCGATTCAGGAAGCAGAGCCAGATTACGAAGAAGACCAGGACGAGTTCTCATATATGCAGTTTCACGACGGCTCTACGTAGGTGACCTGGATCGGCGGGACTTCATAGTTGGACCTTATGACATTTTAATTTTTATTTATTTACATGTATATGAGACTCAGAGATGTATTCATACTTTGAAGACAGTTGAGATTTATTTTGTTTTCCATACAGTGATATATATATTCTTCAGTCTTCCACTTGCGTTTTATCACTGAATCTGGAGTATGAATTGCAGTTTTGGTATAATCTTAATCATATGAATGCTCTAACTCAGTCAATCTTAAATCATAATCATTCTTATTGCATAAGTGATGGTCTGGAACTCGGGAGTCGGGTTTATACATGACCCCCGATTTTCAGGGTGTTACATGTGCGGACTGCAAAAATCTGAGGCGGTTTTGCAAGGGTGCGAAAGGGAAGTTTTCTAAACTATAAATAGAGGTCCTTAGGGCTATTCTAAGTTATTCTAAGGCTTCCTAAAGGTATTCTAAAGAGTTCTAGGCTTATCAAAGGGTGTAGCAAGGGTGAGATTCGAGGTTGTTCGAATTGGGTAAGTCATCTCTCTTTGTAATTGATGCTTTCATAGTGAAATTTTGTTGCTTTATGCTATGATTTTTTTCCACAAGAGTTTTCCATGTTAAATTTATGTGTTCTCTTGTGTACTTGGTGCCATTGGGTTGCTGTCCTAGATCTAAATTTATGTGATTTTGCAGGCCAAAATTCCAACAACCAGCATTCAGTTCAACTCAAGCGGCATTCAGCTTAGCACACACACATAGCAACATAGCATGCACGACTCAAACTAAGCTACACAAGATCTGAATGAAAGGAAAACATAAATCTAGCTTAATCAAAACTTCCATATATAGCTGTTAAGAAGTTTCCATTGGTAGGCGTTCAACCCCTATTTTGTCGTCCACTTCGGCCATTGATTTGCCTCATTTTTGAGCTCATACCCTAAAATGATTTGAAAAATGGATGACCATGCATGCAGATAAAACACACACATCATGCTGGGTTCACAATCCTTGCCAGAACCAAGTCCATCCTTGCATGGCAGGAGGCAATTGGCCTTCAATGCTTTGCATGGCTTGATCTCCAACCGTGTCATGTGGCTTAATTAAATCTTACCTTGTTAGAGCCTCATCAGACTCCGTGTTTCCCAACCTCACCGAATCCATTTCCATTTGAACCTTAAATACAAAAGATCAACATGATATAAAACTCTGATAGCCCGTAGACATGAGAACCATATGAAATTTATTCCACTTGATATTTGGTTCTGGCTGATTTTTGGATTTTCATTTTCTTCGAGTGAGTTGCACCTGATTCAATTATTATTATTATTTTCTCATCTCCCATCCAAGGGAACCTATTCAAATAAATGGCTTCTGTTATAGGAAAAGGCCCAAATCGAAAGTCCTAATGAATCTTGTTGTAATAGGTCAGGGTGTATAGGAGCAGACCTCTTTCCCCATTCTTAATCTTACCAGTAATACTATCCTCTGTCTTGGGACTATGAGATGTCATATCTATGCTCATTCCTTCTACATACATGGCATTCATATGCCATGCAATGGAAAACCGTGGTATGAAAAGAGAGAACTCCGATTGACCGGGATGTGGTGGCCCACGCTATAAAATCCCAACCCTCTTAAGCACTGAATTACAAATTGTAGATTTTAGAAATTTTATTTGAAATTGAATATTGGCTGTCTTCTTAAGACAAGACCATCTTATATTGGTCAAAAATATAAAAAAGTATTTCAATTCTTACTAAGCAACGACCGTTTCAAAACTAGCTACTTTTTCTCGAAATAGAAAAATCAGATCTGGCCCAGTAAGCAATTTATAAAGAGAGAGGACTGGTAAGATGACTTTCTGGGGAGAGATCCACGTTGTGAAGCCGGTCTCCGTAGTGCATGGAACCCACCTCTGGTTGAATAAACTATTAATCCTGTGGGCTCCACTGCCAATTGCCAAAAGTATTGGAAAAGAATTTTACGGATTTGACCATCTTAACCATGAATGCATGAACCTTTTTATGTTCATGTGATCGGTTGACTAATGTTTATTTTAGAAGGAATTTTATAAAATACTATAGTTTTATGGAATTTACATTCCAATACTTTTTTGGAAAACATTTTCATTAAATTACCTCATTTAAATAAGTGAATACATTAAGCAACTTGAGTTAGAATTTTATTTATTTATTTATTATTATTATTATTTTTTGGGTCTAACGGTAGTTATATTAAGTGATTAATTTTTATAAATGATGAAATTGCCCTTTTCCAATGGGAATTCCTTTTCAACAAATAATGTTAAAGTGCAAGAGGGTGGAGATTTTGAAATTTTGGTTTTGATACATGATTTCCACTATTTAGCATGTTCTTATTTGAGTTGGTATATATCATGTGACAAAGGGATGGAGTGATGAGGTTGATTATAGTCTTCCTCAAGGATAACTACGAATCTATGGAGTTTCCCTGGACTCTATATAAAATCTTCTCGAATCTATAGAGTTTTTCTGGACTCTACATAAAATCTTCTCCAATCTATAAGAAAAGAATGTAAGAAAATAAAAACAAATTCTAATAAATTTGAAATTGATTTATGAATAATTTTCTAATGTGTATCCTTACACCATTAATAAAGAAAAAATAAGCTATATTTGTAATTACAAAAAATAACAAAATTTTAATTTTAATAGAACTCTTTTAAAGCTTAATTTTTAAAAATAAAAATTCTAAATAAACTTTCTCTAAAAGATTTTTAGTATAATTAAAATTTATTTTTAAAATGAAAAAAAATAAACCTAAAGCTCTAAAAATAAAAAAATATTTAAAAAATCAAAATTACTAAAAATAGTATTTTTTTTTAAATATTCATTTTTGATCTGAAAGTAAGCATTTTCTAATAAACCGGACAAATGCGACCCACAGCATGGATTAGTTCACTTCGGATGACCCATTCCAGTAAAGATTAATAAGTTGTGCGCCCGTAACGATATCCAAATCAAAAATTATAGCCAAATTAGAGTCCACCTTCTTTTGCCCCAATCATGCAAAGAACGTATCTATGCCACGTCCTACATCATCACGTTTACAATTTAACAGCCCATGTGTATCAAGTGTCATGATAAAGTATTTAATAATTAAAAAGGTTCTCCCCTGCAAGGGTCTCTCGGGAGCTCTCAAGCAATGATGTTCCATTATCTTTGGGCCACGTATCTTGTTGTTGGTAAAGGTTGTTTACCTACCATTAACTGAGCATCATGTTGACGTGCCTGCGTGATATAAAACCTAAAAAAATTATGATGATCTAAGATCGACCCCAACCATTCGAATGCGTACATCCACCGTTAGTTTTGTATGCAAGCCTACCTAGCCCTTATATGTGTCAAGATAGGGTGATATTTGTGATTTCCATTGATCCCGGTGGTAACGACCATATTAACCATTTTGATTGCATATATATTAACTTCAAAGTAGCCCCTACATAGGTTTCAACGGTGGCCGCTTAATTCCCACTCTTTCTATGGTGTGACCCACTTGTGTTTCGAAACCTCTTTATCTTCTTTTATTTTTATTTTTAATTTTCATCCTTGTGTATTGAAATTAGTCAGGGAAATGGATCGGTGGAATGGGTGCAACATACATTGCATTGGATGCCACAATGCTTCGGTAGACACTTTGTCACACCCCATATTTAAGAGACCGTGTAATTTATTGGTGTGGCCAACATGAGTTTTAAATTTTCCTCATATTTGGTCAAACGGCCTGGTGGGACTTACGGAATCAATTGGTCAGAGTGGATTTTACAAATTGTCAATGTGGAGCCCACTTTTAAATTGTGCATGTGTATATATTGTGTGAACATGCAGTGCACTAGACTATAATTCAGTTAAAACGGGCGCTGACCTGTGTTTTTTAAAAAAAGAAGAGAGATTTCTCTCCTTTTTAACAATTCCCTCCTGAGACCATGCATGAGCTTTTGGCTAGATCCAAACTTGTCCATCATGTGGAGAAGTGGGTGCCCACCAAAATCTAATGGATTACTCATGTTTTCATGCATGTGTGAGCACAAGGTTCTTGACATAGTGGATGCATGCGTGTGACATTTTTCTGAAAACAGAAATCATTTTTCATCTCACCCTGTTGGCGGACGCGGATTGCGTCCTACCCCCGCCCAGATGATAATTCGTCCAGGCAGGGCTCTGTGGGGCCCACTGTGATGTAAGTGTTTTATCCACGCCGTTCATCATTTTTCTCAGATTATTTTAAATATGAGCTAAAAAATGAGGTAGGAAAAAGGCTTAGGTGGACCACAAATTGGGGATTGAACGTCCACTATTAAAAACTTCTTGGGAGCTAGAGAAGTTTCAGATCAAGCTGATATTTGTTTTTTCACTTCATCCACGTCCACATGACCTTATGAATAGGTTGTATGGTAAAAATAAAAATAAATCACGGTGGCCCTTTGAAAGGTTTCAATGGTGAGTGTCATTATCACTACAGCTTCCTTTGGTGTGGTCCATTGGAGTTGTGAACCTACTTAATATTTTGGCTTATACCTTAAAATGATATGAGTAAAATGATTAACGGCATGGATAAAACACTTACATCATGCTGGGCCCCATAGAGCCCAGCCCGGACGAATTACCGTCCGGGCGAGGGTAGGACGCAATCTGCATCCCCTGTTGGCAATCCACGTGAACATCCCTCCTCAATTCTCATCCATTCATTGAGAGATCCTAACCTCTTGTTTTCTGCTTAAAGGGATTGCTGAGCTGTGCATAACAAACATATTTATAGGAGGTTCTTTTCTTAAGGCGGTTAGAGGAGCGGGATTGAATGCTAATCTAGACTGTTTACCTTTCATCTGACAGTCTAGGAGATTTAGGGCTTGATATAAGAGAAGACGGATCAAACAACATTTCGATTTTTTACCATTTTTGCAGCTGAAAGAGAAAATGACCCGAAACTTCCACATTCAAACCCACCAAAGAAACACCTCTGGAGTTTCGATTTCAAGCCTTTACAAGCCCTCTGAAGTTCATCCAGACATGCAATAAAAGTCAGATCGAAGAAAGAAGCTAGGAGATTGGATCCGCCATTAATGGTCGAGTCATCTTCTCCACCGCATCTGCTGAGTTCTGGACGAGTCGAGACCGAGTCCAGAGTTATTCTGGTTCAAGAAACTTCAAGATTCACTGCTGATTCTAGGAACAAAAGGAAAGAAGAAGAAGATGATGGAGAAAAAGAAAAGAAAGAGAAGAAGAGAAAGTCGGGTCAACTCGGCTCAAAACCGAGCTGGGTCTCTGATTCACTGTTTAATCGGGTCCAGATCTTGCTGGAACTCCATAACAGAAGCAGAAAGAAAATGAAGAAAGAAGAAGATCAGAGAGAGAGAGAGAGAGAGAGAGAGAGAGAGAGAGAGTTAGGTAGCTGGTGAGTTGGGATCGAGTCGACTCAGTCCTCGCTCAGTGCAAATCTAAGTGGGAGCAGTTCCTGTGCATTCCAACCCTTCCAACCAGGTTTGAGTCTATTTTATTTTGGCTAGAGTGTCACCACTGCAGTAAGCTTCAAATCAATGGGGTTAGAACCGAGTTGAGTCAACTCAGTTTTCACCCAGCTTGTTTTTAATCTAATCTGATCTGATCTGTTTAGACTCAACTGTTGTCTTGTGAATACTGGAATCATGCAGTTAGATCTTTACCGCATCAAACAGGAAAATCATCAAATGTGATAAAATTTGAGATGATCTCGGGTTGACATCAAGTTGAGTCAGGCCGAGTTAACTCGGTTTAGGTAAGTGAATAATTGGGTTTTATAATTTAAATCTGGTGTTATAATGATCTAATTAATCTTTCACATTCAGATATGTTCTCTTGAAGTTAGCTTGGGTCAGTGTTGAGTTGTTTCAAGTCGAGTCTTCTAGCTAAACACTACATTTTCATTTACTTTATCGAGTTGGAGTAAGTTTGGGCTACAACCAAGTCACACTAAATCAGATTATAGTGATTGAGAGTTTGATCTCAAGCGTGTAGGCACAATCCAAACCACATTGAGAGTCAATCCAATCTTTAAAGGTGAGGATTCACCCTTCAAGCTTTCCTCCATTTCAATGGTTAGATTAGTTTACTTTTATGTATCTTCTATGCTTGAACTACATGCTTAGTTTATATGAATGATTTAGCTTCATTTAATTCTACAAATGTTTTAGAATGATTGTATAATGAGATTTGAATTATTATCTACATGGTAAAATCGAGATACTTCTCAGTGTAGAAATTGACTCTCTAGTCTAATTAAGCAAACAATCTTACTTGCATATTATTGATATATTTGTAAGTTGATGTAAATGATAATTGCTTGTAATTAGAAGATTGAGTTAAGTGCGATTTAGTTTGTCATTTGCTTATGTTAATGGATTGTATTGAAATTCTAATATTATATGTTGATGAATATTATATTAGGAATTCCTCTAACTAGTGGCTAGTTGTGAATAAAATAAATGTTACATGGCCATAGACTTGCCATCTCATGAATTATTTGTGCCGATGTGGTTGTGAATTATATTATTTTGTTGTGTCCTTGAAGGACTTGGTGCCAATGTGACTATTTGGGAGGACTCTTGTTGTTAGAAGTGTATCTGAACTTGTGATGGTAATGTCTACGTGTCAAGTCATGAATGGTCACTACGATTCAAATGGTCACTAGTTGTAAAGGTTCTTATAAATGGAATCCCTTGAATTCTTTATTTTTACCAATATTATTTTTAATCATTTGAACGTTTTAAAATTTTATTTGTTTAAGTCTCATGAGCCGTGGATGGTGGAATGAGACACTATGTCAGATCCGGGTTGCGCGTGCCCCCCATAGTGACCTTTAAGATTCTATGATATTCTGTTTGTAAATTGGACTAATAACGGTTGAGTTAATCATGTATACATGACATGTGTGCGTTATCGGGTGCCTGATCGACTGTTTGAAAGACCAGTGTACTGTTCGATCGACCCTTTTTGCATTTTGAATAGGTTGACTATTTGAAAGACTTGATATCATGTACGAATGGACTAACTGTTTGAATGGTCCATTTATTTGTTCAGCTGGATGTGCATCCTCAAGCTGATTGCATTCATGCATTCATTCATTAATCAAGATTAAGTTGGTGATTGGATAGTGTGTTAGAAATAGATTGTATCTTCGTATGTTATACATTAAATCGTAGTTTGGATATTATAGTCGTTTGTGTTATATTTGTGGGGAATGGATTGTATCTCTTCATGTTCCACTTTAAATTCTGGGTGGACATGTAATTGGTGTTGTACTTGTGAGTGTTGAATTATAATTTTGACATTATATTTTCTTAAACTTGTAGTTGAAAATGTGAGTTGTATCTTCTTCTGAATTACATGTGGTATCATCCTATATGTCACTTAGGAAACATAAATTGTATACTTTTGTATTTAACTTGTGAAGTTAACGTTGGATATTGTATTCTCCTGAGTTATTTGAATTTCATTCTTGACTATTGTGATGCTTGGAAATCTTGGAGGGTATACCTCACTGGAATAGCCACTGATGCTATTAAACTGTATTCAGTTTGTGCACGATACATTAAGGATGTACAGGTTGACGCTTACGTGGAGTGTGAGGAACTATTTGATATTACAGTTTAGATTTATTACTTTATAATTGTCTTTCACATTTGCTTAATTTAGTACATTTTTATATTTGTGAGTGATTCGAGTCATTAGTTTGCATAAGAGCCCTATGTGCAACCACTTGAATAATTTTGAAATGGTTATATGAACTTTCCTTTTATAATTGATTTACCTTTCTTCCATTGCGATTGCTCACTTATAATATATATATATATATATATATATATATATATATATATATATATATATATATATATATATATATATAACTATGAAATGTGGGCTATCCTTGTAGGTTAACTCGAAATCCGGGGTGTTACACACTTTGACACACCCAGTATATTTATGAGACGTGGGGGTGTGACTATTCCCTAACGTGGATGGGATCCACCTACTCCATTAGGTGCGTCACCCTATGTTGCCAATTCAAAGCTTAAGTGGGCTGCATGGTGAAAACAGTTGATATGGAAAGTTCCACCATTCAAATTGTTCAAATCATGTGGCTCCACTGTGTTGTATATGTGTTATCCAATCCTCGCTCCCTCTCTGTGATCTTTTCTAAAATCTCCTTCCCTATCTCTACCTTAATAGCCTCAATAAAAAGAATTGACCCAAACTCTATAGGGCTCACCGTGTGTTGGGAATCTTGCACAAAACCTTAGGATCTAGCCCTCTAGAACAAACCAAAATTATGGAATAATAAAGCAATAAAATAAATCAAAGTAACAATCACACACCACATGAGATTTTTACATAGAAAACCCTTAAAGAGGTAAAAACTACGGGACCTCGTCCAGATCAATAATCCACTATGAAGTAGAATGTTACAAACTTCCTCACTCTCGCAGGAGCGGATAAACAATAAGAGAATAAAAAAATAGAGAGATCTCACTGATCTCGATGACGTAGAAGCGTTGAGATGACGACTCGCTTCCACAAACTTCCTCTTTCTCTTTTCTCTCACTCTCTCACCCTAAACCCTTTAACAAATCCTTACAAAGCTTTTAGGAAATCCTTCTTATGTTTTTCTCATACACATTATCATACTAGAAAAATCTTAGAAACCCTTCTTTATAGTTTTAGGAAACTCCCTTCCGCATCCCAATTGCGAAAGGACTTACAACATGAAATTCGTGCAAAATCGTGGAACGAATCTGTGTAACTACGACTGGTCGTGCGCCACCCACGACCGGTCGAGCGCCACCTACGACCGGTCGTGGACCACCTACGACCAGTCGAGCACCTCAGAGAAAAATATCCAGACCTCACTGGACTTTGAGTCGTGTAACTCACGATTAGTTGAGCATCAACTCATGACCGGTCGTGAAGGGCTCACGACCGATCTATCACGAGACAAAAAATTCCATCAAATGTCTCCCTTTTTGACCTGGGAGGAATACACTTTCAAGCCATCCCGATTTCTACAAACCTCAAACTTGCCCTTGAGCAAAGCCTTGGTCATCATGTTTGACCCATTATCGTCCGTGTGGACCTTCTTAAGCTGTAACACCTTCTATTCCAAAGTATCCCTGATCCAGTGATACCGAATCTTTATGTGCTTCGACTTGGAATGTTGACTTAGATTCTTGCTCAAGTGTATAACACTCTGACTATCGTAATAAATCACGTGCTGCTGCTACTTCAGGCTAAGATCCTGTAGGAACCTCTTCATCCAAAGCATCTCTTTATATGCTTCTGTGACTGCAATATATTCGGTCTCTATCGTCGACAATGCTAAGACCCTCTATAGCTTGCTCTGCTAAGAAACCGCTCTCCCTGCAAACATGAACATGAACCCCGATGTAGACTTCCTTGAGTCTATATCACCTGTCATATCTGCATCTGTGTAGCTCTCTAGCACAGGTTTACCGTCACCATAGCATGGGCTCAACCTAGATGAGCCTCTTAGATACTGCAGTATCCACTTCACTGCTGACCAATGTTCTTTACTAGGATTGGCAAGATACCGGCTGACAACACCAACCGCATATGCTATGTCTGGGCGTGTATACACTATAACATATATCAAACTTCCTACGGCTGACCCGTAGGGTATCTTCTGCAGCTCTTCCACTTCTACCTTCGTCTTGGGACACTGCCTATCGCTCAATCTGAAGTGACCATCCAGTGGAGTACTGACCGGCTTCGCTGCATTCATATTGAACAGCTCTAGGACTATCTCAATATACCGCTCTTGTGATAGCCAAAGCTTCCTGTTACTTCTGTCACGGGTTATCTCCATTCCTAGGATCTGTTTAGTCGGGCCCAAGTCTTTCATTGCAAAAGACTTGCTCAACTCCTATTTCAGCCTATCAATCTTTTTGATATCTTTGCCCATGATGAGCATGTTATCAATGTATAACAACAGAACTAAGAAATCACCATCTGAGAACTTGCGCATGAACACACAGTGATCCGACTCCGTTCTGTCATACCCATGCTATAACATGAACGAATCAAACTTCTTGTACCTTGCCGTGGAGCTTGTTTCAGCCCATACAAGCTCTTCCTTAGCCTACACATCATATGCTCATTGCCCTTGACTTCGAATCCCTCTGGTTGGTGCATGTAGATCTCTTCTTCTATGTCACCATGG
Organism: Magnolia kwangsiensis; assembly: GCA_037074715.1. Classification (NCBI taxonomy): domain Eukaryota; kingdom Viridiplantae; phylum Streptophyta; class Magnoliopsida; order Magnoliales; family Magnoliaceae; genus Magnolia; species Magnolia kwangsiensis. The sequence goes on along the minus strand of CM073572.1, from coordinate 14,135,621 downwards.
AGAAAGACAGTGTTAACATCTAACTGTTCTATCTCCAGATTCATGCTAGCTGCCAACCCAAGCAACACTCGTATGAATGTCATCTTCACCACTGGTGAGAATATCTCTTCGAAGTCTATGCCTTTATTCTGACCGAACCCTTTCACTACAAGTCTGGCCTTGAACCTCGTCTGTGAATTCTTCTGCTCAACCTTCTTTCTGAATACCCACTTATTGCTCAAAGCTTTCTTGCCCTTAGGCAGTTTTATTATATCATAGGTGTAGTTTTTATATAAGGATTTCATCTCCTCTTGCATAGCTTTCAACTACTCTTCCTTATGCTCGTCGACTAGGGCCTCAGAATAATCTTCTGACTCTCCTCTATCAATTATCATAATGTACTCATGTGGCGAGTACCTCTTGGACAACTGTCTGTCCCTATATGACCTCCTCACCTGTGGCTTAACAGGTGGATCAAGTGGGGGCTGTTCCCCCGGTCCATTTTCTATAGGAACTCTCTCATCCTCTATACCTTTCTGTACTCCTCTATTATCAGGCACCACGGGAGGAATAATCGGATCCATATCCTATTGCTCACCTGAACTAGGCTAGTTTTTCTCTGGCTTACCAATGTCTTTTATACACTTATCTTTAAAGAAAACTATATCTCTGCTCATGACGAGCTTCCTCTCTGTCGAATCTCACAATCTGTAACTGAACTTTTCATCATCGTATCCTAAGAACACACACTTGCTGATCTTCATATCGAGTTTGGACCTCTCGTCCTTTGGTATGTGAATAGATGCCCTGTATCCAAACATCGTGAGATGACTGTACGATGGATCCTGTCCAGTCCACATCTTCTCAGGTACTTCTCCATTCAATGAGGCTGATGGAGACTCATTTATCAGATACACTGCCGTGTGCATTGCTTTTTCCCAGAATGTCTTGGGCAACTTCGCATGGGATAATATGCATCTGATTCTCTTAACAATGGTGCAATTCATTCGCTCAGCTACACCATTATGTTGGGGGGTCTTGGGAACCGTCTGTTCATGCCGTATACCCAGGAACTTGTAGTACTCATGAAAGTCGCCAATGTATTCAGTGCGGATGCACTTCAATGATCTAGCTGTCTCTCTTTCGACTATAGCATGAAATAATTTAAACACACCAAAGACCTCGTCCTCCTTGGATTTCAATGCATAAACTCAAACCCTCCTAGATGCATCATTTATAAAAGTAATAAAATACAATGCCCAACCTAAGATTTTTGTCTTCATAGGACCACAAACATCAGAATAAACCAAATCTAATGTATACACTTTATTAACATGAGAAACAGTTTTAACGAATGAAACTCTATGTTGTTTCCCTGATAAACAATCAAGAGAGGTTTTAAGAGGTATACCTGTCATGTCTGGAAGGAGTCACTTCCTCGCTAGTAGCTGAAGCCCTTTTTCACTCATGTGGCCTAGACGCCTGTGCCACATGTCAATAGCTGAGACTTTCATTGCGTTCAACCCACCCTTGCACGCACTGAGACATGCCTTGTAAAGGGTGCAACACTTCTTTCCTCTGGCTACGATCAACGAACCCTTGATGAGCTTCCAGCACCCATTAGCAAACCGGCTTTCATAGCCATCATCATCCAACCTTTCTGTCGACATCAAGTTGAGGCAAAGGTCTGAGATATACCTCACATCCCTGAGAACCAATGTGCAGCCCACATCGGTTTTCATACAAATATCACCGACCTGTACGATATTCGATCCGCCAGAATTCTCCATCTTTATAGTCCCATAATCACCTGACTTGTAGCTTGTGAAGAAATCCCTGCATGGAGTCACATGAAAAGAGGTTCCTGAGTCTATCACCCAGTCGGTGTCCTGACTCGTAGCCGTGAGACATACATCATGATCTGCAGAAAAAATAACTACAACGTCGCCATCTGAAGTGACCGCTGTGGAATCGATTCATCTTCCTTCTCCTTTCCTTTTACTTTCTTTTCGTTCTTAGCCTTATGACATTCATACTTATAGTGACCCTTCTTACCAAAATTTCAGCATTCAAATTATTTTCTATTACTCGACTTGCCTCTTGATCTATCTCAAGCCTTCTCGCTCTTCTTGTTCTTTCCTCCGCTGTTACCGTGTCACAAGGGCCTCTTGCTGAGTAGACCCCTGAGACTTCCTCTTTGTCTCCTCATTGAAAAGAGAGCTAGTTACCTGTTCCATAGATATTTTTTCGTCTGGCGCGGAGTTACTTAGAGATACCACCATTGTCTCTCAATTTTCATGCAACAAACTAAGTAATAGTAAAGCCTGCAATTCATCATCCAGGACCATTTTCATAGCAGAGAGTCGGTTCACTATATTGCTGACCTCATTCATGTGCTTGGCCATATAACCACCATCCTTGAACTTGAGATTCACAAGTCGCCTTATCAGAAAATTTTTATTACCGGCCGTCTTCCTCTCATACAGCCCTTCTAGTTTCAGCCATAGGCTAGCGGCTGAGGTTTCTGTAGACACATGGTGGAATACAGAATCATCTAGCCATTGTCTAATAAACCACACCGCCTTTCGGTCCATCTTCTTCTAATCATCATCAGTCATATCCTTATATTTTGCTAATATGTATAAAATTGGAGAATATAGGTCCTTACAATAAAGCAAGTCCTTTATCTTAACCTTCCATATGGTCCAGTTAGAACCATTGAGGTTGATCATCCTTGATGAGATACCTTCTATAATTTCAAACCGATCCTACCCGTTCAATGAACTTAGCACTCTGATACCACTTTGTTAGGGGCCTTGCACAAAACCTTAGGATCTAGCCGTCCAGAACAAACTAGAATTATGGAATAACAAAGTAATGAAATAAATCAAAGCAACAATCACACACCACACAAGAGATTTTTACATGAAAAACCCTCAAAGAGGTAAAAACCACGAGACCTCGTCCAGATCAACAATCTAGTATAAAGTAGAACGTTACAAACTTCCTCACTCTCGCAGGAGTGGATAAACAATAAAATAATAAAAAATAGAGAGATCTCACCGATCATGAGAATATAGAAGTGCTGAGACGACGACTCCTTTCCACAAACTTCTTCTCTCTCTTTTCTCTCACTCTCTCACCCTAAACTCTTTAGCAAATCCTTGCAAAGCTTTTAGGAAAACCTTCTTGTGTTTTTCTCATACACATCATCATACTAGAAAAATCCTAGAAACCCCTCTTTATAGTTTTAGGAAACTCCCTTCCGCATCTCAGTTGCGAAAGGACTTGCGACACAAAATTCGTGCAAAATCGCGGAATGAATCTACGTAACCACGACTGGTCATGCGCCACCCACGACCGGTCGTGCGACTAGTCGTGCACTACCTACGACCGGTCGTGGACCACCTATGACCGGTCGAGCACCTCGGAGAAAAATATCCAGACCTCGCTTGACTTTGAGTCGTGCAACTCACGACTGGTCGAGCACCAGCCCACGACCGGTCGTGCAGGGCTCACTACCGGTCGAGCACAGGATAAAAAATCCCATCACCGTGATGTAAATGTGATATTTAATTTGTCCATAAATTTTAAAAGTTAGGACGAGATATAAAATGAGGTGGATCCAAAACTGGAGTGGGCCACACCATAAAAATAGTAGGGATGGAACTCCCACCATATCAAAACCTTCTTGAGGTCTACTCTGTTTTTAATGCAATATAACTAGGCTATAAGGTCATCCCCTACAGGATGGAGGTGAACCAGTGATGTAGAGAGGCTCACAGACAGTTACATGACCAAGATGGCTGAGAAAAGGTTCGATGGTCCGGATCACTTTTGTTGTCGACCAAGCCTTTTCTGATCCATCTTGGTCATGTAACTATCCATGACCCTCTCCACATCACCCAGGGAAGAGTGCAAAATAATGCAAGAGAGATTACCGTCTTTCTTAAGTAGGAAAGGCCTTGGATCGATAACTTAGTTTTTTGAATCCTCAAGAAATAATAAGATAAACAATTTGAATATTTTATTAAATAATGTGTAATGTTCATGATTTCTTGATTACACCATTAATAAAGAAAAAATAAACCTAAATTCAAAATTATCTAAAATAATAAAATTCTAACTCTAATTGAAAGTTACCCAAAAATAATAAAACTTATCTAAAACCTAATTTGTCAAAAATAGAAAGTCTAGATAAACTTTATTGGAAGATTCCTACCATGATTACAAGTAATCTATTCTAAAACTCTAAAAATAAGAAAATACGACAATATCAAAATGACTAAAAATAGTAAAATTTTCATAAAATCTTATTTTTAAACAGGAAGTGTGAGTTTTCTCACAAAACGGATGAACGGGACCCACCATGTGGGTCAGTTGACCCTGGATGAGTACCCATTATGGTAAAGATTGATGTCTTGTGTCCCATAACATATTAAAAGTTACGGTTGATTTATGTTTTACAATTTAAACGACAATTACTCATGATTGTAATTGAATTTCTTTGAACCAAATGTGCCTAAGCTAAATTGCGTCATGCCCTTCACTTTAGTTCTTAACATTGGATTGCTCACTCACTTCGTCTTATGCTCACCCCTTTTGTTTTAGGGCTACTGGTGTGAGTTATGACATTGTTCACTCCAAATGAGGGAATCCTAACTCAATGAATTCTACTGGGTCTGTTTCTGTGAAACAATCGGGAGACACCCTATTACATTTTTGGCGAGGTTACCAAAAAGGAAGAAATTTTTTTCCATTGTTTTTCATCTTTATTTTATGAGGGAGTGGGTGAGCTGCCTGGGCAGGAGCATGAATTGTACATGGGGCCTATGGAATGAACTTCGGCCTCGTTATAGCGAAACGAGTCCAGAAGGACTTGCAACGCGATGTATAGCGGACTATGAAAGGCACACCATCAGAGCTTTTACTCCATTCTGAATTTTTAGGCGTTAGAGGCTGCCACACGTCCGATGAGCACTATGCCCAGGGAGGGAGAGAAGGAATGAATAGTCTGCTCACTGGAACATGAGCTTCGAGAGAATCGATTTTATTTTTTATATAGAATAGCGGTGGAGCGCTATGATAGATAGGGGCATTCGTTTGACCTTCTTTTACCCTAATCATGTTAAAAATGTATCCGTGCCACGTAAAAAGAAGGCCAAATAGAAGCCTTCACCAAAATTTTTGTGGGTTGTGAGAAAGTTTCAATGGTGGGTGTTTAATCCCACATTTTTTTTTATAGTGTGGTCCCCTTAAGTTATGAATTTATCTATTTAATTTTATTTATTTATTTATTTTTTTACCTCATGCCTTAACATGAACTAACATAATGGATGGACAAGTGGATATAAGACATGCATCCTGGTGGCCCTACAGATCTTCTAACTTGGCCCAACCCATCCACAACAGCTCAACTCATGTCTTAACCGAGGATGAAAAGAGTTAACATTGTAGGAAGAAATTTCCAATTAAAATAATAGTAGTGGATACCAAAAAATAAAATTAAAATATATTAGAATTAGGCCGAGGCATGTATTAGATATGTTGTCCTTAAAGTGTGATTTGTCCCCTCGAGTTCCCTTCAGTGATTAAATCGTCGGTGGGCGAATTGCTTCTAGAATATAACAAGTTTTGTTTGGTCCTACGTACAACAATCACGAAGGGGCCATCTTAGGAACTCAACTAATGTAGTCACTCTCTTTGGTAGACTAAGTGAGTTTTTGGACTCAATAAATTAGTGAGTTCGAGAACACAGTTTGTTACAAGCTTTACTTAAGAGGAAAAGAGAAATGCGTTATTATTTTTCTTATAGAAGAGATCACTATTTCTAAATTTGTTGATGCTCTAGACTTCGAGGGGTCCAATTTATATAGATGAAGGGAATGGACCATTGCACCCAAGGCCATCGAAGATCGGAACATTGCAAGAACGTTTCTAAATGTTGACTTATTAATCCATATGTTTCAAACCGTTGGATCCTTAAGTTAACCATTAGATTAAAAATCTAACTATTTGGATCATTGATTGTTTAATCATTTTTGGGTCATTGGCATTGATCGGCGTAAGTTTCTAGCTGTTCTCTATAATGGACGGATCAGACCAATTTCAGAAACTAATATAAGATAGCTTCTCTCACATTTTACACGTCTCGCACTGTCTCATTACGGTTCGCATTAGGTCACAAGGGATCGATATGATGCACACGTGTGAAATGCAAAGCATGCCATTAATACTTCTACAACCACACCGACCGTGAGTGCGTGTGGTTCAATGCAAAATGTGTGTTCCAATGCAACCTAAGCTCTCTCTCTCTCTCTCTCTCTCTCTCTCTCTCTCTCTCTCTCTCTCTCTCTCTCTCTCTCTCTCTCTCTCTCTCTATATATATATATATATATATATATATATATATATATCTTTCTTTTCTCCAAGTAAATAAGCTATCTGCAAAATCATTTATAATCCTAAAAAAAGTTATCATCTATAAGTGATGTGTGATGGAGAAAAATTTAGTTTTTCAAACTTTTTTCAATTTTTTCAAAAAGAGGAAACCTATTATTTTGAAATTGAAATTGAAAATTAGTGCATTTATTTAATTTAACTACTTCATATGATATGAATTCTCCAAAGACCTAATAAGCTCAATCTTTTAGCCATGAATATATACCTATAGGTTTGTTTGACTTAATAAGATAGTTTAATGAAAACATTTAAAAAAAAAAATCATCGGTCGTATTTCCATAAAAATTAGGTGGCATTTTATAAAATTCTCCTATTTTAATACACTCACTAATATTTGTGCTAGTGTATCCATGTTTACAAATCTTGGCAATGACAAATCTCCTTATCGGCAATATGTGGGAAGAATTTCAGATTTAAACTTTTTCCTCGAAATATTATCATATTAGGAGAATTTTTCTGAAAATAAAAAAATTATAAATGTTTATTATTTACCTAATAAATAATTTTAAATTTAAATATATATTTATATAATCAATTATATCCGGACAATATCCTGAAAATATTGTTTGGTATATTTTTTGCATAAATATCATGTTAATTTCAAAATCTCGCCCAACAAGACCTCAAATGGATGGCTTTGATCTCATGTTTGTGTGATTGATTTGAATGGAATAGAACCATACCGACACATGCGGCCGTCATTTTCATGGAATGTCTCACACAGGCGTCAGGGCATAGCGAAGCCCAATATTGTAAGATTTCAAAAGGAATTCAAAATTGAATAAGATATATTAAAAAAAAAAAAAAACTTGTCTTAATCAATAATTTAAGTAACCATCATTCATATCAGCCAACAAAGTTAATTCAGAATTCAGAGTTACATCCACCACTAACCGTAGTGTAGGTTAAAAAAATGAAATTCTACAAGGAGCTATTTGTTACTCTGGCAGAGTATCATGGATGATATGCAGGCACTGAGTTTGTATACTAGGCATATATGTAACTCAAATTAAATCTCTCAAATCATGCAGTTGACTGTAGACGTATTATGAATCTAAATGTAGTTTTGTAATCTCCAATATATGAAAATTTGTATGTTGAATTCGAGATGTTGATTATTTTTTTCTAGAATATAGATCATCCACTTACCGTTAAAGGACTTGTATTATATATATATATATATATAAAAAGCATCAAAAGCAGGGCCCACTTTATGGACGGTTTGATTTGAGTAACAAACAGATCCAGGTGTGCGATAACGAAGTTCGTGCGTATCATTCATGATCAAAGTCATTCTAACACTAGAAGCATCCAGAGGATGCAGCAGCAGCCCCTCCTCCCGGATTGCAAAGTCATAGACGCTACTCGGACCGACGGACTTCCTTTGTTCTGACTTTTTAATTTGAATGTGAAAGGAATAACACGTCGGTGACCTAAGGAGTGCAGGATGGTGGGCCCCACCATGGTTTGGAGATCCATACACTTCGTTCCCCGTGCGTCCAGGATAGTGGGCCCCACCATGCACAGCTCACGAATCTTGGACTATGGCTCCACTGGATGACCAGTTAGGTCCGGTCAACTCAAAGACTCGTCCGAACCTTAGTTGACTTGACTTTGGAAGTGCAAATGGGATTGGGCCCCTGGGTTGAGAAGTGCTTGATCTGGAGGTTGGGCTAGAACACAGGCCCAAGACCAAGGCCGAAAAGATCTGGTTCAGCCCGACAGTAAAAGAATTAATCGGACCCCTATTTGCAACTGTAAATACTCCTTATCTATCCCTTGATCAGGCGGCCGCACAAGAAATAAAAAATGCATATAGAAAATGAAAACCAAAGGCTAGATGGAAGATGCATATGTTGCCAACCGATGATCGAAATGGTTTATGCATATAAGATAGAATACGTGTGCATCCCTTGATCAGGCAAGCTGCACCCATTATCGAAACAGCAGGTTCATAAAATAAATTACTAATTAAAACAGCCTATTTGCAGAATGGTACACATGTAAACATGAATTGGAGACAGCCAGGCTGAAGTGAAATTACTAATTAAAACAACCTATTTGCAGAATGGGACACATGTAAACATGAATTGGAGACAGCCAGGCTAAAGTGATTTAAGACCAAGCCCAGCCCAAAGATAGACCTAAGCCCACCCATGACCCTAACTAATGGTCTGAGCCTGGTCCAAAGTCAGGATAGGCTCGCCTGCTTTGTCACCGTTAACTCCACTTAATATTTAATAATCTTTTATGTTGAAAGATGACTTGATATTTAATAATCAAGTTAAAAGTATTTACGAATAATGATAAACATTTAAAATAATAATAGTTGAGCAAAATATGTAAAACAATAAAGGTATTAAGGGTGCGTTTGGTTGCACCAAATATCATGAAATATTTCATGATACAGGGAATGTGGTCTCCTGAGAGAGAGAGAGAGAGAGAGAGATGCTATATCACACCACATTGAATTGGCTTTGAGTTCAGTCTTTGGCCCATAAAGTTCGGTCCAATAAAAAAAGTTCAGTCCCAATTAGTAGCTGGTTGGGCTCTACTCATGCTCATTGGTCCATCGTCTTACGTCAGATCATGTGGGCCCATGCCCTTCTAATAATAATGTTGGTCAAGTTATATGTGTATTACATGCCATGGACACGTGTCCAAATTGCTTAACAGGTTGGGTTCGGCTCAGCAAACTCTTACTTAGGTCGGGCTTTGTCTAAAATACTGTTTTGTGTTCAAGTTGGGCAGCGCTTGAGCCTTTTCATTTTGGCCCACCTCGGACTCCATCAGGCACGACCTGTCAATATCCTCACCATGTACCTACCTTGATCACGGTTCAAGTCAACTTGGACTCAATCCAGTTAGACATTGGAACTGACCTATTCAATCACCATCTTCCTCAAGGATAACTACTCAAAATCCACGGAGCTTCTCTCGAAGCCTGTCGAATCCACGAATAAAAAGCTAGAAAAATATAAATAAATTCTAAAAAAATTATAAATTAATTGAGGTCAAGCACCATCTTCCTTAGGGGGGATAATTGTTTTGAGTTTACAGAACTTCTCTAGACTCCTCATAAAGACTTCTCGAATCCATGAAAAAGAAACAAGCAAAATAGAAATAAATTCTATAAAATTCATAATTTGATTGATAGATGAAATAAACAAGTTCACAACCCTTTAAATAGTGATAGTAAGGGAGAAATTCCAGATTCAAACTTCAATTAAACTCCTAGAATTCACAACTTAATATAAATAATAAACTTACTATTTATAGACGATCGTGATGTCCACCAGTGTATAAGGTTTTAGGCTAAAAATAATAAATGTCCTATTTGGTTTCACCACGCATTCCTCCTGATTATTCTAAGTACTTTTCACGTTGGGCGCAACTCCTAAAGCCTAATGGATGAAGATATTATTTATGGTAAAAATGAAATTAAAATAAAGACATGACCATCGATCTAATGTTATTTCACAAATCCGACTTGAGCAACCCGGCATAGAAGAATTTGGATGGCTAAAGTAGATCGTCCCACCCAAAATCATATATTTTAAATTTTTTTAAAATAAAATTTAAATTTTAAATTATCTTTTTTTTTATTTTTAAATTTAACACACGCATACATTTTAAGTTTGATAACTCATTTTAAATTTTGAGATACGCTCAATTTAAGACCTTTTCTAACCTATCTTGGTGATGGAACTGTCCGCAACCTACTCTACATCAATAAGTCAGCAGGACAAGTCACCCCCCCTCAGCGGAGTCAGCCCAATTCACCTTGTCTACGCAAGTGGAGGCTGGACCGAAACTGGACGAGTCAGTCTGGGAGTCTTTTAACCATGACCGTCATTGGTTATGTACAGCTGTATGGTAACATGCATCTAGCTAACCTATCAACTTTCAAATATGTTTTGTGTAGGTCTCAGTGACAACAACACGTGGTTCCATCACATCCCACCATATCTCAGTGCTACAAAACTATAAAGCGTTGGGGTCACCCTGCAAAATGCCTCAAACAATCCACCTCGACTTTGCACTAAGTTCAGACAATTGGGGTTCATGGTTTTGTAATGTTGCGTCCAAATGGGTCTCATGGTTTTGTGATGTTGCATCCCACCATTGATGAAAGATGCTCCAAAGGTCTACCACATTATTGGAAGATCGTAGCCACCAATCTTGAGATTTATTCAGTTCGATGTGAACGGTTGCTCTGTTTTTCTCATTAACCGTAGGGCCAGGAGTGGAAAGGTTAGTAGTGTCCTATCGTGGAAATTCCACGGGCAACTTTCGGTCGGATGGGCCCATTGCCATTTGTTTGCATAAATACAATGTATACATAAAAAAGTCACCATGGCCCATGATTGGACTATGACCCACTTTCTTCGAACTTTCTCGTAAATCATTCAAATGGGGCCCGCATACCATAACCATCCAACGATGAATAAATTCCTCCATCCATTTCTAAGCATCTCTCTGCCAGATGCGGCTTCGGTGGATCTCAAGATCCACCGAGGTCGGTGGTTCCTGACTGTAGGGGCTCATCTTGATGTATTTTACTTAAATCCACGCCGTCCATCAGTTTTTAAAGATCATTTTATGGTATGATACAAAAAATAAAGCAGATTTAAATCTCAGGTGGACCACACCATAAGAAGTAGTGATGATTGACCATTAAAAACTTCTTGGAGCCACAAAAATTATGGATCAATCGGATATTTGTGTGGTCCCTTAATCCATATATTTGTGACCTTATCAACAGGTTGGATGGGAAATAAACATTCAGGTGGCCGCAAGAAATTTTTAATGGTGGGTATTCCAATCACTACTATTTCTTGTGGTGTGGTCCATTAAGATTTGGATCTACTTCGTTTTTTAGGATAATGACTTAAAATGAGCTGTAAAAACGGATTGACAGAGTAGATTTAATTAAAACATATCATGGTGAGCCCCACAATCAGGGATCCGGCGATCCACCCAAACCGTGTCCGTCGCGTCCGTCGCTACATGTGGCCATGTCGAACAAGGCATGAGAGGTGTGTAGGATTGGCTGGTTATGAAAAGAAAAGCCAAATTCCCATTTGGAAAAGTGGGAAAAAGGTTCCACTGTACAGAAAAAGAGTGGTGGGAGAGAAGCCAGATAAGCCAGGTACAACCCTCTCTGTCGGATATTATACCGTGGAGGCTGAAGAACTAAAACATGGTGGACTCATCTCTCTACAGTACTCGCGTAAGGATGTCATATCAATTCTGGACCGTTAATCTAGTAACCATTGCTGTGGATGTGAATGGCTCGAAATCTACATCAATGGAATGATCCTATCCATCCAATCGATGACCTTCAAATCGATGGTGTAAGCAAAATATTTAATGGTCAGATATTCATTGTAGAAATTGAAGAAAAGTGAGAGATTGAGTTATGGTGGGTGTATTTTTTAAATATAAGCCATCAATGAATGGGAACGCTGGATGGATGGAACCATGTTCAGGTTTTTCTGGGTCTACCGTATCACCTCTCTGCCCAAAAACCGCTCCGTCGTGATCCGTGAGCGTGACCTATATCGCACTTGTATAGCGGTTTGGTAGGATACAACCCGACACATTGTTACAGGATACGTTGGGACATTAGCATTCGGTCATGAAGTTATGTTTAAATGATCTAAACCATTTATATGATGGGCCTAAACTTCGATGGGAGACACTCAAAAATAAAATAACTTTAGTATTGCAATATTTCAAGTCTTTGATCATTTGACTTTCTTCCATCGTCTCTTTAGCAGTTGAATACTGAAAGGTTTGAAATATTTAAATCTATAAGAATCTCTTTTAATCCCTTTCTGCAAGGCCGTAAAATACACAGGTTTGGGTGATTGAAACATACTTCTATTCAATTGCTAAATTTCCGAAGTAACCTATTGAAATAGGTAAGGCAGACAGGGATTGCATGAAGATACTTGCAACAGGAAGCTAGATGGGGGCGTTATAACGTTTGTGAGAAATCCAGTAACATCTGTTTTTCTCGATTATATTATGATATGGGTTAAAAAATAAGACAGATTCAAAGCTCAAGTGAACTTGAGACTGAAAATAGTGATGATTAAACATCAACCGTTGAAACAATCGTGCTTCCACACAAGTTTTAGGCTAATATTTCTGTGTTTTTTCAGTTCATTCCAGTAATACCCTGATCCATGGCTCAAGTGGGTAGACTGAGTGAAAGATACCTCGTCTCAACACTGAGGTCTTGGCATCTATTCCCTATTGGGGTGGCTAACACTGAAGTGTGAACTGACAGTCGGCTCACTTTTTTCCTGTTGTGGTTCACTTAGTTTTGAATCCTCCTACAATTTATGTTCTGCCCTGACTTTTCCTGTTGTGGTTCACTTAGTTTTGAAGCCTCCTACAATTTATGTTCTGCCCTCACCTAAGACGAGGGTGCTACCCTTACTCCAACTTGATATAATCCCAACCTATTCATCAGTTTTGCAAGACAATTTTAGATCACGGCCCTAAAAATTAAGTAGATCCAGTTCTCAGGTGAACCGTAAAGACAGCTGTGATTGTGACGCAGAGAAGGACGTGAGGTCGAGTACCGTCTTCCTAAAGAGGATAACTATTCCGAATCCACGAAACTTCTCTGGACTCCTCACAGAGACTTCTCGAATCCACGAGGAAAGAAAGCAGAAAATAAAAATAATTTCTAATAACTTCAAAATTGATTAATGAATGAAATAAAACGAGTTCACATCCCTTTAAATAAGGAAACCAAGCAATAGGAAAGAAATCAGACTCAAACTACAACTAAAACTCCAAGAATTCGCAACTTACCATTTATAGACGGTTGTGATGTCTACTAGTGCGCAAGGTTTTCGGCCAAAAATAGTAAGTGTCCTATTTGGCTTCACCAAACCGTTCTCCTAATTATCTTAAGCACTTTTCATGTTGGACACAACTCCTAAAGCCCAACGGATGAAGAGTTATACTCAAACTAAAACTTACTATTTATAGTAAAAACAAAAATAAAACGAAGAAATGCCCGCCAATCAGGGGGTTTCTCGCAAATTCGGGTTGTATAACCTAGCATAGCAGGGTTGGTTGGCTAAAGTAGCTCGTTCTACCCCAAATTCATATATTTTACGTCAGATAACTCATTCCAGATTGCGAGATACGCCCGATCTAAGGTCTTATGGTCCGGATCACTTCTGTCGTCGACCGTGTCTTTTCTGATCCATCTTGGCCATGAAATTGTCCGCGACCTGCTCTACATCAGTCTCCTCCACTTGAAAAGAACTCGTCCTATAGTTCTCCTCCTGCGCTGGTTCATGATACTCGGTTAGGTCCGTAACGTTGAAAGTCCGTGAGATCGTCATGTCATCTAGAAGATCAACAACATAAGCGTTGTCATTGATCTTTCGGATGATCAGTACCAATCCAATCTTCTTATTTTTCAACTTATTGTATGTCCCGGTTGAAAATCTTTCTTTTCGCAGATGGACCATTACCGGGTCGCCCACCTCGAACACCTTTTGTTGTCGATGTTTGTTCGCTTGTTCCTTTTACTTTTCGTTCGAGGCATGTAGTTTGGTTTGCACTTCTGCATGAATACCCATGATCCTGTCTGCCATATATTTTGTTGCAATGCTCATGCCAGGGAGCTTGGGCAGAGGGACCAAGTTTAGTGTGTGGCGAGGTACTCGTCCGTAAATAACCTAGAACGGAGATTTTCTTATCGAGCGGTTCACTATGTTGTTGAACGCAAACTCCGCTTGAGACAAGGCCAAATCCCACTGCTTCGATTTTTCTCCTGAAATACATCGAAAGAAATTTCCCAGAGTGCGATTCACAACCTCAGTTTGACCGTCAGTCTGTGGGTGGTAGGCGCTGCTGAACTGAAGTCGTGTATCGAATCGAGTCCATAAAGTTTGTCAAAAGTGGCTTATGAACTTCGTGTCACGATCAAAAGTAATAGTTTTGGAAACCTCATGTAGCCGCACAATTTCTCTGAAGAATAAATTTGCCACGTGTGTTGCATCGAGAGTCTTTTTATATGGAATAAAGTGCGTCATTTTGGAGAAACGATTTACTACCATGAACATCGAATCCATACCGCGTTGTGTTCATGGGAGACCAAACACGAAGTCCATAAATAAATACTCTCAGGGGCCATCAGCACAAGCAATAGGATATAGAGGCCCGTATTATGAGATTGTCCCTTGGAGGTCTAACAAATATAATAACGTTGGACTGCCTTTCACACATCATGGGCCAATTGCGGCTAGTAATATCGTTCTTCCACAAGAGCTCACGTTTTGTCTCACCCAAGGTGTCCACTAAGGCCACCTCCATGTAGCTCTTGGATTATCTGTTCTCCTAGCGAACTGTTGGGGATGCACAATCGATTTCCCTTGAAAAGGAACCCATCTTGCATATGTAAGTCACCGGAGTGACCTTCTTGGCATTTAACCTATGTGTCCCTGAAGTCGTCGTCGTCGACATATATGTCTTTAAGGCACTAGAACCCGACAACTTCATTGTTCATAGTTACTAACAAATTTGCACGGCGACTCAGCGCATCGGCTACCTTGTTCTATTGTCCTGACTTATGTTTTAGCACGAACGTGAATTCTTACAAAAACGAGGTCCATCTAGCATGCACACGGTTAATGTTAGCTTGACTATTAATGAATTTAAGAGCTTGATGGTCCGTGTAAAGTATGAATTCCCTTTTAATCAAATACTGTCGCCAATGTCCACTATCAAAAAATTGAGTAAAGGCTATGGAAGTTGAAAGCATTTAGCTATGGAATAAATCTGTAGCAAATTTACTACAGATTTTTTCCATAGCGAAATCCTAGTTGATCCGTAGCTAAATCATAACTCCTCACCTATACCATATTAAACATAGATGATGCTTATGAGGCTCCATGGGATCATTTAAGCCGTCCATTAGTTTTGATATATAATTTTAGTAGATGAGCTCAAAAATTATATAAATTAAATGTTTAAGTGGACCACACTATAAGAAACAATAAAAATTAAATATCTATTGTTAATATATTGTGTGTTTTTCTTACAAATTCAATCTGACTCATTTTTTGTACCAACATTTAAAATAATAATTTAAAATTAATGAACGGAGTGTATATGTAAAATACATATCCAGTGGGCCCCACGGTCCTAAAATTCAAGCCATGGGAGCCGTCCGTCAGCGCCCCATGCTAAATTGGGTTTTTGGAAAGTCCCCACGGTGTAGTACACTCCTATAGTACATATTAAACTCAATTAGGCCCACTGTGAATGTAATTGTCTAATCCACTCCGTCCATCCATTTTTGTAGATCATTTTAACCATTGATACTAAAATTGAGATATATATAAAACTCAATTGATTAAATACCATAGGAAACTGTGGGAATAATGATTTCTACCATTGAAACATTTCTATGGCCCTCATGATGTTTATTTATCATCCAACCTGTTCATAATATCACAAAGACATGGAAGAAGTGAAAACAGAAATATCATATTGATCTAAAACTTCTATGGCCCACTAGAAAATTTTCAATGGTAGACGTTGAATTCACACTATTTCAGGTGGTGTGGTACATTTAGGCTTTAGATATGCTTCATTTTTAAGATAAAGATTTAAAATTATCTTCTAAAATGTATGGACGGAGTGGATAAAATTTAAAAAATATTGTGGGACCCACAGAGTTTAGTCAGTACGCTAACTGTATTGAGTCAGTACGTATGGAACCCTTCAAAACTCCCTCCCTCAAACCGAGCGTCCGCCATTTTCTCCCGCGCTCGAAACCCATCTCTCTCTCAATCTCTCTCTCGATCTCTCTCTCAATCTCTCTCTCGCAGTCAGCAGCTCTCTTTCCCTTGCCCTCTCTCGATCTCCCACTCTTCCTCACCCTCTCTCCCTGTCTATTGGCCGCATTCCCCCATCTCTGTTGTCAAAACTCCCTTTTACCGCAAGAAGGGGAAGAAGAAGGAGAAGGAGAAAGAGAAGGAGAAGAACGAAGGTAAGTTTCTCTCTCTCTCTCTCTCTCTCTCTCTCTCTCTCTCTGTTTCTGAAATCTGTGGTGATTTTTTTTTTTTGATTTACACACGCACACACACCCCCACACACGCACGCCACATGCGCGCACACCCTACACACGCACGCAGTGGGATTTCACCACTGTTGTATTATATTGGTGTGATATTTGCATGATACCTCATGAAATTTTTGTTGAACCTAATGGACAGTCTATATCAATCAATGCTTAATGCAAATAGGAGACCTAAGGCTTATAGTACTCTGAGAACACTTGAGCATCTCTCATTATTAAATTCGTTGGTTTTGGGTGGAACTACCTCCTGATTTTAAATGAATAAACCTGCCATTATGGCCGAAATTTAGGGTCAAAGAAGATGGAATCATTCTGAGAGAAATATGAGACCATTAATATACCTGAGAAATACAGCTAATATAAGGGGGTTCTTAATTCCAAATGAAATATTGACACTGAACTCCTTACTCAATAACATTTCTGAGAGATCATTTTTACTTCTCTTCCCCCTCCACAACCATAGATTTCATTAGCCCAGTCATCAACATTGTTTCTCGCTTGTGGGGTCCCACCATTGTACGCATATGATATGTTATCATACTCTGTTTCCTCTTCATGCAAACTACTAGTGGAGGTGCTCACTCCCTGCATTAAGCGAAAGAATCGGGTTGAATCCAAAGCCATCTATTGTGCGGTAAAATCTCTACTATTTCCTGCCAACCATTATATTTTTATGATGAATTTATCTTCTTTTAAGGTATGTTGTGAAGCTATTGTACTCGAAAAAAATATCCAAAGCTTCTGGTATCATGTATTGTAGAAATAGAGATTAAAAATCACTTTAAGAAAAAGAAAAGTAGTTTATGGGCACTTTCTTCAACACCTACCCAATGGTTTCACCATATATATTGCATACATGTGCACATGTAAGTTAATCCAATCTGTTGATTGAAACTGTCAGTCTCAGTGTGAATGAGTTATCATTGATGGCCTAGACTTTAGGTAGCTTCTTCCTACTTGCATTCCATCCTTGCTTGTGGAATGGAATGTAGACCATAGCTTTGCTTGTGGCCACCATGTGGTGTATCTCTCATCAAACCCATCAATCTGGGGGATGAATAGAAGATACAAATATCAGCTTGATAAAAAAAACTCAGGTAGGCCACACCTTATGAACTTAGTGGCTTTGGGAGAAAATTCTCATTATTCCAATTGATGTCATTTATGTAACTTTTTATAGGCTAATATTTGTATTTACAATTTAATTAAATAAGAATTCTAACCTGAAGGACGAAATGGACTTGTATTTGTGCAACATGGTGGACCTTAGAGAGTGCAGCCCCATCTCCTCTTCATGTAGCATACATGCAGTACTCGTGCCCAGCTCCCCACATTAAGGGAAGGGTAATCTAAGATGTCCATTTTGTCGAAAACTCTTAACTGTTGCTTACCAACCATCTACAAATTTATGATAAATTTACCCTCTTAGTGAATTTTGTGAAGCCTAGAGGCACAGGCAAAAATATTCAAAGCTGCCATCATCCAAGATGTTAGAGATTGTCTCACATATTAATATAATAATCGTTTTAGAGAATGAAGAGCTGTTTCTGGTGCACATTCTCCCAGTATGCGGATTGGGTACTCCCCTGTCACCACCAACATTCCTGGTGACTTGATGTAAGCACGATTTGATTGAGCCTCCTGATGCAAGGTTGCCCAATCAAAACCCATAACATAAAGTCACCGGAATGTCGGCATTGGCAAGGGCAGTACCAATCCGTTCCTACAGCAGATTTGTATTGCAGTAGTGTTTGAATAAGCAGAAATCACTACCAAAAAATTGAGCAAAGGCTATGGAAGTTGAAAGCATTTAACTATGGAATAAATCTGTAATGCTTTGGGTTTTGAAGATTATCTACGCCGCTATCAAAGTTTTCACTGCTGGGCTGAAATTGTTCAGATCCAGGATGAACAAGTTCCATGTTCCCCATTATAACACAACATGATACCATATGTACAATACCGTTTTCGTCAACATCAGAATACCTGACATTGGAGCAGTTCACCGGGGTAAGATGAATGCTAGTGCCATAGACGGGCTTGAGTTTTGGCTTTACATTGTGCCCAAACCCATTAAGCATGATCCCTGTTAAAGCTTCTTTTGAAGCATCAAGCCAAGCGTAGTGAACATTTGCATTTCCATGAAAATTTTTGGTGATCTCAACCTGCTTCTGAAAAAGCTGTAACCGAGTTTGCCCCGAATTACTTAGTGAAGCACGGTAAATTCCGACAATGCTGTCCGCATCAATGAATTAGCCTAAACCTACAAGGAGCCTGCTCTTCACGGCATCATAGTCTCTTCCACCACTAACCAGTTTGACTAAGTTGCCATGAAAATATTCAAAACCGAGATTTTGCAGAGCAGGAAATGTAAATGGTTCATTTTCTCCAATGACATCCTTAATTTCTGCATCCGGTTTATCACCAGAAGTGTAATCCTGTTCCATCTCATAAAAGTTGCTAGAGGGTTTTGGTTTTTCTTCTATTTTAAGCCGCTTAACACGAGGAACATCACATTCTTCTGACTTTGAACTATCAGCGGAACTTATTGCAATCTCAAGTTGCACCTTGATTTCGCATGTCCCATTTGGTTCCGGATTTGCATTTGGTTGTTCCCTTCCACCATATGATCCATGGTAGCCATGCAACTCATTAATATCAGAGTATAATTCTGAAAAGAAGCAGGCGTTATATTCATCAATCCAAGCTATAGGTAGCTGCAAAGCTGTTTCAAAATCGATATGAACCATGTGCAAGAAATCAAACAACAAGCGACAACCCTGCAACGTCAGTTCAGCAATTGGCTTCTTTGTTCTGAAATCTTCCCTCAGCAAAGCAATGACTTCCTCTGGAAAATCATTCCAAATTTGTCCATTCTATTCTTGGGGTGGCCAACTTGATGAATGGATCAACCTAATTTTCATGTTGTTAGGTGCATCATGTATGCAACTGTATCTATATATAGGTATTACATATGTAAATAACTGTGATACACATAGTAGAATATGCATATGGGTGTTCCCTGATAGATATCTACATATCTAATATAAGCATACATAAAGCTGCATATACTAATTTTGATGGGTGCACTTTCATCTTCATGGTGGGACCCATGAAATAGCTAGGTTGGCAGATGTGCCACATGAGGATGAGAAGGAGTGGACTAGTGGACCTTTGCCAGGCATATGTATCTTCTGTGCAAGTAAGGGAGACAAACAAGCACTTAGTCATTGTACTTCAAAATGTTCAAGGTTTATTGCATGAGTCTCATCCATGAAAGCTACTACTAAAAGGTTGCATGATGTGAAACCAAGGGTATGGCATGTGCAATGCACATGGACTAAGGAATAGAGAAAGAAAAGGTCACACAATAGATGTATGGAGCAAATTAATGTCACATCCATTACAGTGGACCCACAGAGCCTTTCCTGCATGGTCTCTTTAATGAGATGCTTCACGTGGGTTACAATGAGAAGTGGAAAAGTCAGTGTGGGATACACACATTAGAAAAAGTGAAAGGAAGCTGGTACAATCTGTCCCTTGTGTGGTAAAGTCTTTAACTGGTACAATCCATCATTTAGCTTGATATATTAGAAATGCATGCGAGACTTTTCATCTATGCAAGTGGTTTAATATTTTACTTATAAATTACATTATTAATTTATTGTAAAAATAAAATGATTGCAAACTCCTTAATACATTATATTTGGCAGATAATATCTGTATGGGTCCAATCATCTGATAGTACTTCCTTCATTTCCAACTTTGAATTGGATGGTGCATTAGGCTAATTTTCAACTTTAATTTTTGGTAAGGTGCAGGTTGAAAATGGACCCCTTGGTTAATCAAGATTCGACTGTAAGGAATAGAGAGTGGATGACACTAAGTTTTCTAGACCCACGTTTTATTTATAGAATAAGAAGTTTCTCAAAGTTTGCACAAGAAAACCTTCCTGGTAGAGAATCCGTTCCTTGTCCATGCACCACTTGCAGATGTACACGTTTTTCGATTTCTTATGATGATATGGAAATACATCTAATGAAAAATGGATTCGACCCAAGTTATACGATTTGGAACATGCATGGGGAGCATGTATCACCTAAGTGTACCATACGTGAATCAAGTTCGCAACAATACCATAGTGTCCCAAACTTAAATGAGGTTCACAACATGATCATTCAAGAACTTAGTGGTAATAACCTGGATGAAATTATACAGGATGAGCCGAATGTGACTCCTGTAGTAGAAGGTGTCTTTGGAGAAAATGAAACTAATGATTTTGAAGAAAATCTACGAGACGCAATGTAAAACCCGTATCGTATACCGTATCGTTCGGTAGACTTCCACGGTCTTTCCGGTCGAATCCCAACAACCTCGACCCTTAACCGGTATTTGCGCACGACCCTGATTCACACGCTGTTAACTCGAGTCGACTCAACCCGAGACTTGTACCCTAGCGACCGCGTCGTCATCGCGGTTCCGATGCCGCGTCTCGCACACCGAGGCGATACCCTAGCTAGGAGATGTGGGCCTGCATTCAGTTAGAGGAAAGACGCCGCGCATTGCAAATGCCGAAAAAAGAATCTCTACCCAACATCACATCAATCACATCAATCAAATCACTCATCCATACCTCTCTCACCAACTAATTAAAGCAACCCATGCTTATCCTATTCCTCTTATCCCAAAAGTTAAAGAGACCCATACTTCCCATGCCTTATCTCTTACACACCACTCCTCTCCCATCATCTCTCTCTCTCTCACTCCCTCTCCCTCATTCTCTCCAAGCAACCATTCATAGCTTCCATGGAGAAGCTAGGTGTGACCCACCTTCCTACCATCAAATTCAACTCTTGGATCATCATCTCAACCATTAAAAATATCCTCTTAAAGCTCTAGGGTGCATAGAGCAGAAGAAGGAATAGGCGATCAAAGGTGGGTGCTTCCTTCTTTCTTTCTCTCTCTCTCTCTTCTTCTTTTGCCTTGTGGGTGTCTTCTATAGTTAGATCTCTCTCCTTCCCTCCTCCTTTCACTTGTTTCTTTTATGAGGATGATAATATGTGTGTGGCCCACTTGATGAGATCAATAATCTGGATTGTCCAGATTTGTTTTTTTTTTCTTTTTCTTCTTCTTCTTTTAGACGTCCCGCGAATGGGCCCACCTTGCTACCTATCTTTGGGTCGGCCAGGATAAAGGGAAACAATAAATATCATCTGATCCAACGTTGGTGGGTCCCACATATGTGGACCCACCTCAAGCATGCGTTGTACCTGGGTCGTCCATCTGCTAGACAGTCAGCAGCTGTAGCTGTTGTCTGGCGTCAGTAAGTTCCGTAGGTCCCATCATGAGGTATGTACTACATCCATACCGTTCATCCCTGGCATGGGTCCACCTTAACGACACGTGTGGTCCACCTCGTGGGACCACCATGATGCATGTGATCCATCTCTACCGTCCAACGAGCTGGACGGTGGGGGAACCCACCTTAATGAATGTCTGTCTCTGGACAGAGGAGTGGGGCCAGCTGCAATGTTTGAGTTTTTATATCCTCACCGTCCAGCACTCTGGACGGTGGGACCCATCCCAATAACATATGTATCCCCCCCCCCCCCCCCCCCCCCCCCCCCCCTCTCTCTCTCTCTCCCTCTCTTTTCCTTGATTGCATGGCCCACCTTGGACGTATGTATTATGTACCCCCACCGTTCATCCTATTCCCTGGCCGATGAACAGATTCAAATCTCTGGTGGAGTGCATCGTCCACCACGTGGGACCACCTGACATAGGTGTTGTACCCACCGTCCACACGTGTGGACCCACCAAATGATGTGTTGTACATCTAGGCCCAACCCATCCTAGCCATCCAGATCATGGGCTGGCCATGATATGTGTTTCATCAAGGCTATACATCCAGCAGCAGATAGCCTCTGGACTGACGGTGGGGATCCACCTGATGTGGCACGTGCTGGCAGCACGTGGCCCACCATACCGTAGGTGTTTTATCTATGCCCCACCTGCCACGTGTGGGCCAGCCATGATGTATGAGTTATCCACACCGTCCACTCATCTGTGAAGACCCCACCGTGATACATGTTTTGTAATCAATGCCATCCACCTATTGTGTGGTCCAGATCATCTGACGGTGGACTACACCATGATGTATGGGTCTCATCCCCACCGTCCATACGGCTGGACGGTGGGATCCACCCGTGAGGTATTTATTCTATATCCATGATGTCTATCACATGGACCACGTAGCAGGAAATAGTGGAGTTGATGACGTGCACGGTTGAACCTTTTGCAGGTATGACGCTGATGTATGTGTTTTATCCCACCGTCCAGTGGGTGGGACGGTGGTGATCCAGGCCGTTCAGTGATGTCATGGGCCATACTTTGAAGTATTTATTGTATTCACATCATCCACCCAGCATCCATGTGGGCCCACCCACATGTGCTGCATGTGTGGGATGGGATCCACCTTGAAACATGTATTACCTCCCTGCCTTCCGTCCGTTTTTGGATGGTGGGCCTCCCTGTTGAAGACATCAGCAAGTTCCATGGGACTGACCATGGAGCTTGTGTTGTATTCACACCGGCATTTCCATGTGGGACCCACACGTGCTGTATGTGTTATCCACACCGTCCAATGATCTAGACAGTGGGGACCACCTGGACGTATGGATCCAAGTCATCCACTTAGTTAGCATTCATGTCGTTCATCTGTTTTACATCCAGCCATCCAATTAGGTGGGACATCGTTGTATGTGTTTCATCCTTACCGTTTATAAACAGGGCAGTGGGACCCATGTGATGTATGTTTTGATCCACACCGCCCATTTGTGTGGGCCTAACCATGATTTACGTGTATTGTCTGCACCGTCCAGTAATTGGACAGGTGCTGACGGTGCTGGACAATGCTAGGACAACACTGATTTGCATGGACCATGTTTGGACGACGCTGATTTATATGGAGAAATGTTTTAGTGGTGCTGAATTGTTTAGGTGGTGCTGATCATCGTTAGAGTGTCATGTGCCCCATGGAAGGGTAGTGTACGTTGATGCACTTGTTACACTTGTAACTATTGAAATGATTTCTAGTGTGATCCAAGCCCACCTGAGGCCCATTGGTGCGGCCCATCCATGAGGCCCATCATGATGTATATTCGAGTCCCATGTGATAGGACCCACTTGCCTTGTATTTAAGGCCTATATGATGGGGTCCACCTACTTGAACCTGAGGTCCATGGGCAAGGCCCATTTGATGTATTCGAGGCCCAGATACGTGGCCCATTTGATTTATATGAGACCCATGTGTAGGGCCCACCTATTGTGTATTTGAAGCCCATGGGTTATGGCCCATTGTAATGTATTCGGGGCCCATTGGACGTGGCCCATCTAATGCATTCGTGGTCCATGTGACTCGACCCATAGTGATATGTATCAGGCCCTTGCATGAGGCTATGGGCCCACAATATGTTTAGCTCTATATAGGTCACTCCTTAGGAGCAATGTTGGTTGGATGTCCACATTGTGACATTCCCTTAAGCCTTGTTAGATTCATTCTCATCATTCCCTCACTCGGTTAACCCAAATAAGTGGGCCCCATTTGCTGTACACGGATGGCTCCGTGCTATCAGATTTGATATAACCGCGGCCGAGTGTCGATCTTTATACTATGGTTGATCGACTGATCATCTATGGACCCCATTTTGTTTATCTACTGATTATCGGTGTTGATTATTGAGGTTGACGTCGATTATCGACTCTTCTTATCGTGGCCAATTGAGCGATTACCGATCGTGGCCGATTGTCGATTGACGTGGCCGATTACGGATTCTGTTGTCATGGCCAATTGACCGATTACCGGTCGAGGCCGATTATCGTGACCGATTATTGATCGTAGCCGATTATCAATTGACGTGGCCGATTGTCGATTGACATGGCCGATTGCGGATTTTGTTTGTCGTGGCCGATTAACCGATTACCGATCGAGGCCAATTACCGATCGTGGTCGATCATTGATTGACGTGGCCGATTGCCGACTCTGCTTGTCGTGGCTGATTGACCAATTCTGATTGTAGAGGCCCAATGTGATGTATATGTGAGCCGTATTTGAGGCCCATCGTGATTGTACTCGAGACCATGGGCCCATTATATGTTTGGCCCTATGTAGGCCACTCCTTGGGAGTGATGTTGGTTAAATGACCACATTGATGAGCAATGATGGTTTAATGTCTACATTATAACCTTTCCTTAGGCCTTGTTAAGCTCATTCTTACCGATTTCGATTGTCGAGGTTGATTACCGATTCTGATGGCCAATTATCGATTCTGATTTGTCGTGGCCAATTGACAATTATCAATCGAGGTTGATTACCGATCTTGATTTGTCGTGGCCGATTGCTGATTTCGATTGTAGGGGCCCAATGTGATGTACATGCGACCCATATTTGAGGCTCGACGTGATGTGCATTCAGCCCGTGTCTAAGGCCCAATGTGATGTATAATGAGGCCTAGGTGATGAGGCCCATTGTGATGCATTAGAGGGCCAGGAAAAAGAGCCCATTGTGATGTATGCTAGACCCATGAGCAGGGCCCACTTGTTGTGTACATGTAACCCTTGAGTAAGGCCCATTGTGTTGTATATTAGGCCGTTGTGTGAGGTCGCAGGCCCATTATATGTTTGGATCTATGTGGGTCATTCCTTGAGGCAATGTTGGTTAAATGTCCACATTGTAAAGGCCGATTGTTGATACTGACTATGAGTATTGATACTGACTATGAGTATGTGACAGCATAGCATCATGATACATGCCCATACGCATCATCTGCATGTTTGTTATGAGATGTGATTGACCATTCCATATGTCATTGGGTAGGATGATATGAGACTCCCTAATAGACGGAGGTTATCTCGCATGAGCGCACGATATGCGCAGGATTGATGTATGAGTGAATTGTATGACTCATGCATCTTGCATTGTGTGTTGTGATTACTATACGCCCTAGCGACATCAGGGTCGTAGCCTCCACATGTATTTCGTGGATGGCCAGATAGGACACCGAAAAATCTGTTCTACATGGGGTGCTATAGATACCCATGGGTGAAAGTTCCTAAACCCTCTTGGTTCCAGAGGTCGCTCCAACGTCTAGACCGAGTGGGTAGATGAGCGCTGAGTGCCGATTACCAGATGGCTGCGCTCTCCACTGTGTCGTGGTCGGTTGGAAGGGGGTGCGGCCTTACCTGCCCGAGAGGAGGAGGCAGAGCTAGGCTGAGTTTGATCAGCTCGAGGAATGGGTCTGCTATCGACGAGCCGGGCCCGATATTGGCAGGCGGATAGTGAGGTCTCTTCCACTCACCTTGTTGCTCGCGATGGGGCGACAATCTGGTTTGGATTGTAATAGACCCCGGTGATTTTTTCAGAGAGGAACCGTACTGATATGTGGGCTTATTGAGTAGGAGTTGCATGCTCATTCATTCATTCATTCATTCATTCACTATCCACTCGGGTTGGTGGTGCGTAACTAATTGTTGTGTACCTTCGTTATGTTAAGGATTTCGGTTGGGCGCGCGACTAACCTGAGATCAGGAGTTTACCACGTCGAGTCTGACTATCCAAATTTAGGTATGGGACTGGTTTGGATAGAAGTCCAGTGTGGTGGACCCCATAGCCTGCAATACTACGTACTATCATCCCGACTTCACACTCCAGCATGGTTATTTCATTCGCATCGCATATTGCATTACATCCGCAGGCATATGGCATCTTGGGTTGCTATTTCTGCACTTACATGGCCTAGACAGATTTAGCAGGATTTGTATATTACATTGCATCCTCGGCATCTGATATTTGGCTCTTTATGACTCCTTATCGCATAGCTGTTCTATATTGCGTGTTCTGATATTGATTGACTCTTAGACTTGCACATACTTCCGCTTACTCTGTTATCGTATGATTTATATCTTATCAGTATTTCTGCTTACTCTGATTATTCTTACTCTTGTCAGTGTTTCTGCTTATTCAGACATTGTATGATTATGACATTGTATTGAATACTTGACACTTACCTTGTGCACACACTTACACCACCCCCTAAGCTTTCTATAAGCTTATGCACGATAGATGCGTGCAGGTGATGTTAGGTCGCAGCAGTGTTGAACTTGGAGCGTGCAGTGGTCTTCCGGAGCTTGATTTTCTATTTATGTATTTTTCCTTCAGCATTGTACTCAAATGATTATATTAGTGGATATGTGATGATGATGTTGCATTTGTGATTTAGGTAATCTTGTGGTTATGCTTATTACGATTTAAATGTGTAAAAAAAAAAATAATAAAAAAATAAAAAATCCTCCTTGTAGGATCCCAGGATCGGAATCTGGTGTGTGAACGTTAGGAGTCGAGAATGGGGTACTATGGAGGCTGTCGGCACCGGATTCGGCAATCGGGATTCCTGTGAATCCGATTTTCAAGTTTGGGGCGTGACACACAATGACTGAGCTATACCCTGGGGCCCAAGATTTTACCGTGCTGACTTTCATTATACAGCTTTTCAAATTAAAGGTGAATCATGGATGGAGTGAAAAAAGCTTTACAGAGCTCCTTCAACTACTAAAGAAGGTGTTACCTTTCGATAACAAGGCCCCAACTAATACCTACCAAGCGAAGAAGATCATTACAAAGTTGGGTCTTGATTATGTGAAAATCCATACTTGTCTAAATGACTGCATCTTATACTGGAGAGAGAACGAGATGAAAACCATTTGTCCAAATTGTAAAACTCGTAGGTACAAGACTGAAATGGAATCTGAGAAAAAACGATCTCAAATACCTAAGAAGGTATTAAGGTATTTTTCATTAACACCGAGGCTATAAAGAATGTTCAGTGTGCCATGGTTGGCCACAGAAATGTCTTGGCACTCAACCAGGAAATTTTAACATGAAAAGATGGAGCATCCGGCCAATTCTATTACATGGAAGAATATTGATGACAAGTATACAGATTTTTCATCTGAGCCTCGCAATGTTCGATTGGGTTTGGCTACAGATGGGTTTAACCCATTCGGCGCTTTCAGTATGTCGCATAGTTCATGGCCCGTTATGTGTGTGACGTACAACCTTCCACCAAAGCTTTGCATAAAACCTCAGTTTACTATGTTGACATTGCTCATTGAGGGACCGCGACAACCAGGAAAGGATATTGATGTTTATTTTCAGCCATTGATTGATGAATTACAAAAGTTACGGCAAGAAGGGGTCACGAAGTTCGATGCATACCATGAAAACAAATTCAACATGCGTGTTGTTCTGTTTTGGACAATCCATGAATTTTCAGCATATGGTAATGTTTCTGGTTGTAGGACAAAGGGTAAGTATGGTTGTCCTGTATGTGGTCCCAACACAGATTCTTTGTGACTCAAATATGGAAAGAAACACGTTTATATGGGTCATAGACGATGGTTGCCAATGTCAGAACAGGCTAGGAAGGACACAAGTGCTGGCACATTTAACAAGAAGGTGGAGATACAACATCAACCGATTCATCTGGATGGGATTGAGGTCAAAAGACAAACCGCAAACTTGAATATGCAGTGAGGGAAGACTGGGAAGAATAATATAAGGGGTATTGATGGAGGCCGACAAGAGCTAGCGGATGATGTTAAATCACCGTGGTTCTTCAAACGGTCTATATTATTTGATCTGGAGTATTGAAAAGATATTCCCGTGCGTCACAACCTTGATGTCATGTATATTGAGAAAAATATATGTGAAATCCTTCTTGCCTTGATGTTGAACACGCCTGGCAAAACCAAGGATGATGCTAATGCACGCAGGGACCTGAAACAATTGGGAATTAAGAAGCGTCTATAGCTGAAAAAGAATAATGGCAAGGTGATTCAGAAACAAGGTCCTTTTTGTCTAAGAAAAGAAGAGAAAAAACTTTTCATCCAGACTTTGCATGAGCTGAGTATTCCAATCGGTTTTAGTGCGAATTGGAAGACCATTGTAAAGGAAGATTGCGTGGATTTAAAGGGAATGAAGTCTCATTCTTACCATGTGTTGATGCAAAATCTGCTCCCAGTTCTCATCCAGCATGCATTCAGGGATAGGAAGGTCATTCGTCCTATAATTACAAGCTTTTGCACATTCTTTAATGCCTTGTGCTCGACAATCGTAGACCTTCAAACACTCCTTACTCTCGAGACGGGCATGACGAGGATGTTATGTCAGCTTGAAACTATATGCCCGCCATCGATATTTTTCATTATGATGCATTTGTCGATCCATTTGGCTTACGAGGCTCGCATATGTGGTCCTGTATACTATCGATGGATGTATCCATTCGAATGGTATGCTGTGAACTTAATAAGAATAAATCAGCTTAACATCTATATTTGCATGTATATATAATGTATCATTAACTTTGTCAGGTTCAGGAAGACATTCAAGGCCTATGTCCCTAACAAGACACGACCTGAGGGTTGTATTGCAGAGCAGTATATCCAAGAGGAGACAGTTATATTCTGCAACCAATATAAAGGAAAACAAAAAACAAGCCTACTGGAAAAGTTGGAAAAACGGTTTAATGGAGTCATTCCAGGACTACGTAAGTTGGAAGATATCGTTGATGATGACCTTAATGATGACGACATTGGTCCAGTAGGTTCGGGTCAAAGTGTTATCCTAGCGGGTATCGAATACGAACAAGCTCGTACATGGGTACTGAAGAGTCATCCTAGCTACGACAAGTGGGAAGGGTATGTACAATAAGCTAATATATATATATATGTGTGTGTGTGTGTGTGTGTGTGTGTGTGTGTGTGTGTGTGTGTGTGTGTATCTTCCTTATTTTATGCGATTTCAATATAACAATGTTATCAAATATCACGCAGGAAACACAAAGATTTCTTGCAGCGATACTATAAGAGGACCAACAGGGTGCCTAGCGAGGACGAATTCATATCTTGGTTGAAGAGGCAACCAGAGTTCATTGAATCTGACGATAATGAATTTAAAGATGTAGTGAGAGGACCTCTAGCTTTTTCTATGCAATACAATAAATATTGTATTAATGGTTTCCTCTTTGTCACTAAGGACTATGAGGAGAATAAAACGAACCAAAATAGTGGGGTTAGGACAGAGGGCATGACAACCTTCCGATCAAGTGCTAAGGATATGAATACAGTGGATGAAAATCAACCTTACTACGGAGTCCTTCGTAGAATTATCCAATTGGAGTACCGAACAGGGTACAAGCCCGTCCTATTTAAGTGTGATTGGGTGAAAGTGACACATCATGGTGTTTCTTTTGATGTCGAAGCGAATTTGAGATTAGTAAATTTGTCTAGTCTTTACAGTTCAGACAAAGTCGGTGACGAGCCTTTCATTCTTGTAGAGCATGCCACGCAAGTTTTCTACTCCAGAGATCCAAAAAATCTTGACTGGCAAGTGGTCTTGGAGGTTCCAAAAAAAATTTTTGTCGAAGAAGAGACGTGTATTCTATCAGAACGATTAAAGGCTATAAGTAATGCCGATGCAGGACCTGATCTCACCTCATTAGCAATGGTTGAGGAGTTGATGTTCAATGAATCTGAAGATGTCAGTGTTGTGGTCGAGAAAACAAAGAAAAGAAAACGATCAAAGAGAATCTACTGATTTGTTTGTATTTTCTAAGCATGTAACAAAATGATATTTATTGGAGGAAATCTAATCAAGGTTTGGATAATATAGTGAATTTTTTGTACTTTATCTGTGATCTAAATAATTTCTTAACCATTAGCTATTTTTTTCCTATTCTTTTCATATTAGGGAAGAAATAGGCACATGGATTCACAAGCAGAGGTATTAGGTGGGCAGGTGCTTGGGAGTACAGATTCAAGTAACACCAAAGGTAATAAGATATTTCTCCTTAATTATATATGTAAGTTTCTTTTTTCTTATATATTGGCGGTAATCAATGATGTGTATATATAACTGTTATTCTTTTTATGTAATTATGTCAGTTTCTTCTTCATCCAAAAAGAGAGGCATTACTATGGGGGTCTCTTTACTTGTGCAACCTGATAGGAAAAAAGTCTTAAAGACGAATGAATTCGGGTAACCAAATGAGGACTGTTCCGATCACAAAGACTTTGCATCTCATGTCGGTGTCCTCACCCGTTCTCATATCCCGATCATATACTCGGACTTTCGCCAAGTGCCTCATGAACAAATTCATATGGTCACAGAAAGATTGTCACAACTTTATGAGTTTGAGGTTCAAAGTTGGGATATAAGTCTTGATTACGTTACAAAACGCATCAATGAAGCATGGAGGAATTACAAGAGAAGATTGACTGCAAAATATATTAACAACAAGGATCCTATTGTTGTGAGAGATGGTCCTGCCCCCCCAGGTATCCCTATGGAGGATTGGAGGGTCTTCGTGGATCAACGTAGCACCGAGGAATTCAAGAGGGTAAGCGCAAGGAATAAAGTCAATCGAGCCAAGCTAAAAGGACCCTCGTGTCTTGGGAGGCACAGCATGACTATTACTCGCCATACGATGGTATGTATTTAAAAATAGATATTATAGTTTAAAATTGAATTTAAATTTGAATTATCATTCATCTAAATCTATTAATAATGTGTATTTGAATGATATGTAATGTGGCAAAGGTGATGGAGAAGAATCTTACCTCTGATGCCGAGATAAGTAGATGTGAAGTCTTCTTAAGAGTCCATACCCGAAAGGACAAAGTTGTCCAGTATCCTGACCTTGCTGTAAGTGCATCCCTCGTACCACTAACTAGTACCCTTATGAAAAGCCTACGTATAACTTTCAATTATATTGCATTCATTTGTATTTTTACACAGGAAAAAGTAGATGAGCTCTATAGTAGCAATCTTCCTTCTAGGATGACCGGCATGGATGATGCCCTTATAGAGGTACTAATAAAATTTGATAAATTACTTAAGTTTTATGGTAATTATGAATATCCAAATAACTTGATTTATAATATTTTATAGTTAGTTGGTTCTGACAATAGAGGGCGAATACGGGGTTTAGGTTGCTCAATAACCAAACTATGACTGAAGAAGTCAGCCCCTGCTCGTTCAAAGGTAGAGCATGTGACAAAAGAAAAAGAGAGCATAACTCAAGAGTTATTTCAGGTGAAGAAAAAAATGGATGATATGAGTCAAGATATAGTTGAGATGAATAAAACATTGGACAATATGGAGAAAGAGGGGCACTGTACTCGAAATCTCTCATCACTAACAGTCGTTAAATCTACTTAGGCATCGTCGGTATGCAAGTATAAATTTTTTACTATATTGAGCTTACAATTACATTATAAATGCTAACAATACCAATGCCATTTTATGTGTAAATGTAGCCGGATATTATATATATCGGCAAGAGATGCGACTTGCTTGGTTTTGGAAAACGTGGTGTAGTTGCTCGTGGTGAAGTACACGAAGTTAATCCAAATGCAACTGTCCATTGCCAACCATTGGAGGATGGAGCTTTTGTTGTTGTTCTGACTGAGGTTATACAACCTCACGCTCCTTTGTGGAAAGAAGATGGGTTCGCATTTACACTTGGAGAGGCTGGTCTAGGATCAATTGTGCAATGGGGAAAAGAGGCTTTGAGAATCCTATAATTTGAACAATGTTGGTACTTTATAATTAAACATATGTAGTATGTGCATTTTGAATTAATTTTGAGCGTGTAGTGTGCATTTTGAACTAATTATGAACTAATTTGGCACTTATTTTTTTTATTATTAAATATTGAATGAATTTTGTACTCTATATTTGAACGTATTTATAGTCTTAGGCTCCATTTGGTCATCACATTAGTATTTATGAAAATATTTTTTAAAAAAACTAAATGGAGCCTAAGCCCTTTTTTAACTCCGCCAATGCAACTCCTTGCATTGCCGGTCCCAAGCCCGGGTAAAGGAGGAGGGAGAAGGGCTTTAGAACGAGATCGTTAACTTTGGAGGAGATCCTGAAAATGCAGTGAGTATCTCTGGTTTTATGGTTTTACTTGTACATTTCTGTATTGATTGCTCAAGCATGACGGTTATATGCATTCTTTCAGGTGGATGTTGCATGTGGGAGAATTGGAGCTGCATATTTCAGATTCAAGCATCTGGTGCGTCTCTTGTCAAGAATGCACATGTGTAGTTATCATTATGGTTATACTTATTCATTATGTGACAGGTTTTCAAGTGAGATGAATGAGTTTCAGAATAAAACAGTCTGCAGTTTTGAGAAGCGATTCCCAATGACATTTTATGTTTAAATGCATATTTTAGATTCAAGCATCTGGTACGTCTCTTGACTCAAGAATGCACATGACTGGAGTGGTCTGGCCATTTGGACAGACCGTGTTTATGTATTTGCTCGAAATTGATGGAGCAAACTCGGATGTGCGTCGGAGCTATCCGGAAGAGCGGGAGTCTCTGGACGGTGGGAACCGCTGTTATGACCATGATGACGCTGTCCATTTCCTATGGACAGCATTGGGAGGGCCTGGCCATTTGGACAGGCCGTATTTTGTATTAGCTCGAAATTAATGGAGCATATCCGGATGTGCGTCGGAGCTATCCGGATGAGCGGGGGTCCTTGGAAGGTGGGTACCGCTGTTATGACCATGATGAAGCTGTCCATTTCCTATGGATAGCATTGGGAGGGCCTGGCATTTTGAACAGGCCGTATTTTGAAAGGGCCTGGCAATTTGGACAGGCCATGTTTATATTTGTATTTGCAGGTACCATACCCTTAACCTAAACCCAAACCGATACTTAAACCCAAAAACCTATAACCTAAACCAAAACCAAATCCAAAACCTATAACCTAAACCTAAACCTATAACCTATAACCTAAACCCAAACCGATTCTCAAATCCTAAAACCTATAACCTAAACCAAAACCTATGACCTAAACCCGAACCCATTCTCAAATCCAAAAACCTACAACCTAAATCTAATCCTTATCCTAACCCTATAACCTATAACCAAAACCAAAACCTATGACCTAAACCTAAAATAAAACCAAACCAAAACCAAAACCTATGACCTAAACCCGAACCGTAAACCCTATCCCAAAACCTATAACCTAAACCAAAGCCAAAACCAAAACCTATAACCTAAACCCGAACCAATTCTCAAATCTTAAAACCTATAACCTAAACCAAAACCTATGACCTAAACCCGAACCCATTCTCAAATCCAAAAACCTATAACCTAAATCTAATCCTTATCGTAACCCTATAACCTATAACCTAAACCAAAACCTATGACCTAAACCTAAAACAAAACCAAACCAAAACCAAAACCTATGACCTAAACCCGAACCGTAAACCATATCTCAAAACCTATAACCTAAACCAAAGCCAAAACCAAAACCTATAACCTAAACCCGAACCGATTCTCAAATCCTAAAACCTATAACCTAAACCAAAACCTAAACCTAAACCCGCACCCATTCTCAAACCCCAAAACCTATGACCTAAACCCGAACCCATTCTCAAATCCCATAGCCTAAACCAAAATTAAAACCAAAACCTATAACCTAAACCCGAACCGATTCTCAAACCCTAAAACCTATAACCTAAACGCGCACCCATTCTCAAATCCCAAAACCTATGACCTAAACTCGAACCCATTCTCAAATCCCATAGCCTAAACCAAAATCAAAACCAAAACCTATAACCTAAACCCGAACCGATTCTCAAATCCTAAAACTTATAACCTAAACCAAAACCTATGACCTAAACCCGAACCCATTCTCAAATCCAAAAACCTATAACCTAAACCTAAACCTTATCCTAAACCTAAACCTATAACCTATGACCAAAACCCGAACCCATTCTCAAATCCAAAAACCTATAACCTAAATCTAATCCTTATCCTAACCCTATAACCTATAACCTAAACCAAAACCTATGACCTAAACCCGAACCCATTCTCAAATCCAAAAACCTATAACCTAAACTTAAACCTTATCCTAAACCTATAACCTATAACCTAAACCAAAACCTATAATGTAAGACCCGTATCCTAATCCGCACTGTTCCGTTGATTCCCGCGACCCTTCTCGCCAGATTCCGGCAATCCGCGACTTATGGTTGACGTTGCGCACGACCGTAAGTCGTATCCTATTCATTTGAGCCGGCTTAATCCAAGACTTGTATCGTTGCGACCGCACCGTCGCCGCGATTCCAACGCCGCAACTCACGCACCGATCCGATACCCAGACGATGAGATACGGACCCACGTTCAGTTCGAGCAAAAACACCGCGCGTTGCAAATCCCAAGGAATCTCTACAATATGTCCCATCAATCCCATCAATCACCCATCAATCACCTCTCATGTCAAGTACACACACACCCATGCTTCCTTTCTCCACAAGTCAAGCAACCACCCAAGTCAACTAACACATCACCTCACCCATCACTCACCTCACCCATCACTCACCTCACCCATCACTCCATCTCTCATTAATCACACCTCTCTCTCTCATTTCTCAACACTTCAACCCAAGCAAGGGAGAGCCCCAACGTCCAAGCCTCCCCATGGAGAGAAGTGCATATGTGAGGCCCACTTTCCACTCCCAAATCTTCCATCCTAGCCATCTAATTCCCATCTCCACCATCTAAGTAAAGCTCTAGGAGACCGGCTATCCAACGGACCAAGAAGATCTAGAGGTGGGTGCTTCTATAGGGTAGATTTATGTGTTTTTATGGTGGACCAAGTGAGGCCCACCGATCAATGGTGTGGATCTCACTTGGGACCTTTATTTGTGGCCGATGGACCACTTAGATCATCATGATCGTTCCATGATGGGGCCATTCTCCATGGACCCCATCATGATGTTTATTTCATTTCAAAAAGGTCATCTAGACCGTCCATAACGGTGGAGAATGGATCTCCACCGTTGATTTACATTTTTGATGGTCCTTCGTTCAAAGGGGTCCGTTGTTGTATGATTTCATGTAAGGGAGGGCCCATAATGACGGGGACCCTCCATCATAAGCCGTGTCCCACTCTCCATGTCTCTCTCTCTATTTTATTCTTTATTTTTAATTTATTTTATTTTATTTATTACAAAAGAATGGGGTGGCCCACTTGAATAGATCCCATCTGGATGCATTTATTTTATCCAAGTGGGGCCCACCTTTCACACCACTTTCATGCCGCCCATCAGGTGGTGGCCCACTTCAACAGAGCCTGCCATATATAAAAAAAAAAAAATAAAAAAAAAATAAATACATAAATTTATTTAACCGTCCAGCGTCCCAGACGCTGGACGCTGTGAAGGAAAGAAAAAGAGAGAGAAAAAGGGAAGAAGGAAAGAAGAAAAAAAATAAAATGGGGTGGCCTCCTTGCATAGGCCCCACCCTGATGTTTATATCCGATCCGAGCCGCCCATTCCCTTTCCCGACTCATTTTAGGCGTTGAGCCGAAAAATGAGGATGATCAGAGCATCCAGTGGGCCATATCGTCAAAAATAGTACTATTACCATTGAAAGACGCCTTGGTCATTTTATACACCAATAAAAAGGCGGATATGGGTCTCATTCTAACGGTTTCGAGGCATAGAATACGGTGGATGGAGTGGATCTACCAGACATGGGCCCCACACCTGAAAAACCCCAAAAAAATGGGTTTCCATTTTTTTTGAAAAAAAGTCACACAGCAGCAATGCTGCTGTGTCAGGGCGCTGGCCGCACGCCAGCGGGCGGGCGGACGTGGGCAGGGTCCCACGGCCTGGAGTTTGGGCCCCACCATGATGCATATTTGGTATCTGCACCGTCCATAAGGTGGCCCGTCCTCTGATGTGGGCCGTCCCCAAAAATGAGACACATCCAAAGTTCAGGTGGTCCACACCATGAGAAACAGTGTGAAATGAACCCTACCATTGAAATTGTCTTTCAGGCCCACCAGAGTTCTGGATCAAGCTGAAAATTGTTTTTTTACCCTTCATTCGGGTCTGTGTGACCTAATAGATGGATTGGATGGATGATACACATTATAGTGGGCCCCACATGGACCCACAGTGAGGAACGAGCCTAACTCCACCGTCCGCACGGACGGTGGAGTCCATTGAATGTATGTGGAATCCACACCGTCCAGGGGACGGTGTGTGAGCGCGCGCGCGTGTGTGTGTAGGTGTGAGTGCGTGTGTGTGTGCGCGTGCAGGTGTGTGAATGCACGTGTGTGTATGCATGTGGGTGAGTGCACGTGTGTGTCTATGTGTGTGTGTGTATAATATTATATATATATATTTATATATGATATTATATATATATATACTATAGTATATATGTGTGATGGTGGGCCTCCATTGGAACCCACCCCCCACTATGATGCATGCGCTACGTCCATACTGTTCACCTATTTTGAGAGCTCAATTCATGATATATATATATATAAATAAATAAATAAATAAATAAATAAATAAAAAATGAGTTAGACCTATGATTCAAGTAGGGCCCACCTTGGTATGTGCAAAGGGCCCATGTTGGCCTATTTGTAACCATTTGTTAAGGCCCACCTTGGTGCACATCTAAGGCCATGGGGTTAAGCCCATTTGGAACATTAAAGCCCATGGGATTAAGCCCATTTGATGTACATGGGGCGCAAATGGAGTGACCCATTTAGTATGTTTAAAACTCATGAGTGTAGGCCCATCTGATATAGTTAAGGCCCAAGTTGTGAGGCCCACTTTGATGTTTTTCATGGCCCATGGGTCATGGACCATTGCAATGTACTTAAGGTTCATTGGTGAGGCCCATTAATGCAGTCATTTGATGAATGTAAGGCTCATGTGATTCGGCCCGTTTGATGTATCTATGGCCTATGAATCGAGGCCCAACGGGATGACCTTATGGTCCATTGCAATGTGTGATTTCTCATGGGTCATGTAATGACAATTATGGCGGGTCGTGCCTAAGGAACGATGTTGGTTTGACGTCCACATTGTATGTACAATGTTGGTTAAATGTCCGCATTGTAATTCTCTTTAGGGCCCATTGATAGGTCCATACCTATTACTATTCATTGCCTAATAACATGTTTAGAATAATCTCATAACTCATGCCCATACGCATCATATGTATGCTTGATATGAGAATGACTGATCATAGCATACGCCATTGGACAGACCATCTATGGGGCTCGTTAGGTGACTGAGCACCCCACATGATCGCACAGTACGCGCTGGATTGCTGCATGTTTTGACAGCGTGATTCATGCATCTCGCATACGTATGACTTGATCACTGCACGCCCTAGCAACATCAGGGCCGTGGCTCCACAGGTACATCGTGGATGGCCGTATTGGATACCGGAAATACTTATTCTAGCACTGTGGGCACTTAGGATGTCCTTGGGTGAGAGTCCCAGAACCTTGTTGGTACCAGGAGATGCTCCAACGTCTAGACCGAGTGGATACACGAGCGCCCGAGTGCCAAATACCAGTAGGCCGCGTCTCCCACTGTGTCGTGGTCGGTTGGAAAGGGGTGTGGCCTTATCCGCCTGAGTGAGAGGGCTATAAGCTAGGCTGAGTTTGACTAGCTCGCAAATGAGTC
The DNA here is from genome assembly GCA_037074715.1 of Magnolia kwangsiensis. Classification (NCBI taxonomy): domain Eukaryota; kingdom Viridiplantae; phylum Streptophyta; class Magnoliopsida; order Magnoliales; family Magnoliaceae; genus Magnolia; species Magnolia kwangsiensis. Next base: position 14,097,482 of record CM073572.1, on the reverse strand, counting down.
CGCTATCGACGAGCCGGGTAGGTATTGGCATACTACTGGTCAGGCGGATAGTGAGGTCTTATCCGCTTGCTTGACTGTGCAGCTAGGGAGGTGGCAGTCTCTGCATGTGTATTGGACCCCGGTGATATCCAGAGAGGAACTGTACTGGTATACGCATGTGAGGAATACCGACTTGCTTGGATTGCATTTCGCATATGACATTTGGCTATGTAGGCCTTGCATCGCATCGGTGTGGCCGATGACATTCATATCTTGCATCATGCCTTGCATTACACAGCCTTGGTATAATCATGGACTTACCGCATGCTTCCGCATTGTTCTGACATTGTACACTTGGCGTTTGCCTTACGCACACACTTGCACCATCCTCTAAGCTTTTGAAAGCTTATGCACGATAGTTGCGTGCAGGTAGCGTTGGACGACAGCAGCGCTGAGACAGGAGTGCACATCAGGACTTTTTTTGGAGCTTTTGATCACCTTGTATTTCCCTTTCTGCATTGTACTTAAAATTGTTGTTATAGTGGATACGTGGTGATGTTGTTTTGTGACTTGGTTATGTCTGTGGTTATGCTCCTTTACAAAAAAAAATTCATTCTGAAAATCCTCCTTGTAGGATCCCAGGATCGGAATCTGGCATTAGATTATCAGAAGCCGAGAATGGGGCACTACGGAGGCTGTCGACACCGGATTCGGCAATCGGGATTCATGTGAATCCGATTTTCGGGTTTGGGGCGTGACAGAAGTTGGTATCAGAGCCAAGTTGGGAATACCTGAGTAATACATCACATATCTACTATAAATAGGTTCCGAGTCTGAATGATTTAACGATTTTTCGACGCAACGCTTAATGTATGTGCCTTCGAGGATTCTCAAGACTGATAGGCCATTGTTCCTTCCTGTAGGAGACATTATGGCTAGAAGAACGACCCGAGCGAATCCCGCTCCACCACCCGCAGCTCCTGCTTTACCAGCCGCTACTCCTACTCCACCACCAGATAGTCCTGCCTTTGAGCCTGAGGATGCCACTCATTTTCCTGAGACAGGTGCGGATCCTACCGTACCTGTGAGTGCTACTCAGCTGCAGCAGATGTTGCAGGCGATGACCGCCATTCTTCAGGGGCAGAGCAGGCGTCCCACAGTGTCACCGGCCGAGGCTGAGCAGGAGCGTGCGAGCGCTCTTCTCAAGGATTTCCGACGGCACGATCCCCCACGTTTTCGGGGTGAGCCGGACCCTACTGCTGCAGAGTTATGGTGCTCCGAGGTGGAGAAGATATTCGACACCATGAGATGTACTACTCAGCAGCGAGTTCCATTGGCTGTATTCCTTCTGCAGGGCGAGGCTCAGTATTGGTGGGCATCTGTGGCCCGATCAGTAGCCACCGATTTTGAGTGGACTTGGGAGGACTTTATAGACCGGTTTGACCGGAAGTTCTTCCCCGAGCATGTGCGACAGCAGCGCGCACTTGAGTTTGAGACGTTGGTCCAGGGGGACATGTCGGTGTCTCAGTATGAGGCTCGGTTCGTCGCACTATCCAGATTCGCAACGTATCTTGTTGATGATGAGGGGCGGAAAGCCCGCCGTTTTGAGAACGGCTTACGTCCTGCCCTCCGGAGCCGTGTGATCGGACATATGCTTCCGACATTGGAGGAGATAGTAGAGCGAGCCTTGATATATGAGACAGATTGGGCCAGTGTGCAGAGAGCCCGTGATCAGAGGGGAGATCAGAAGAGGAAGGCACCCTCTAGTAGCTCCCATCAGCAGCATCGTTCACAGCAGCGGCGCACGACCCGCCCAGCATTCCGAGCACCAGCAGTACCCCCAGCACCATCTTCGGGATCGTTTTCAGGTACTTGCTTTGGGTGCGGTCGTACAGGGCATCGTAGGCACGAGTGTCCCCATCCGCAGCAGCAGCAGCAGCCGAGGGCACCACATCCACCTCCACGACAGCCGCCACAGCAGCAGCGACCGCAGCACCAGCCTCCTGTACCTCCTCCACAGCAGCTGAGGCAGCAGACTAGGCCCCCACAGCGACCACAGCAGCAGCAGAGACCTCAGAGGGGACCTGCACCTCCTCAGCAGGCTCAGGGCAGATTTTATGCCGCCCAGCAGGACCCTCAGTCATCAGGAGGGGTCGTCGAGGGTACTCTTCCTGTCTCTGCATGCATTGCACGTGTACTATTTGATTCTGGTGCATCGCATTCATTTGTCGCCGATGGTTTCTGCCGATCGACCGGTTTGCCGTTAGAGTCTGCCCGGGAGGATTTGGTAGTATCGACGCCATTAGGGAAGACCGCAGTGTTGGGCCGATTTTGCGCGTCTTGCCCTATTTTGATTGGGGATATCTTCTTGCCTGCCGACCTATTTGTTTTGCCGATGTCCGGTTTTGATGTTATCCTGGGCATGGACTGGCTTGCCGAGTACTACGCCATATTAGACTGCTCTGCGAGGACAGTCACGTTCTGCATACCCGGCGTGCCAGAGTTTCAGTTTGTTGCCGAGCCCAGAGGAGGGCAGCTTTCTTGCCTGTTATCGTGTGCCGTTGAGGAGCCAGCTGCTTTGAGTATCGACCAGCTGCCGGTTGTTTGTGGTTTTCCTGATGTGTTTCAGGAGATTCCGGGATTACCACCTCGTCGGCATACCGAGTTTCAGATTGATCTTGTGCCTGGTACTGCGCCTATTTCGAAGGCCCCGTATCGTATGGCACCACTAGAGTTACGGGAACTGCAGAAGCAGTTGGACGAGTTGCGCGAGCTAGGCTTTATTCGTCCGAGCAGTTCGCCGTGGGGAGCGCCGGTACTCTTCGTAAAGAAGAAGGATGGCTCGTTGAGGCTTTGCGTAGACTACCGCGAGCTCAACAAGGTCACGATCAAGAACAAGTACCCGCTTCCGAGGATCGATGACTTGTTTGATCAGCTGCAGGAGGCGCAGTTCTTTTCAAAGATAGACTTGCGGTCCGGTTATCATCAGGTTCGGGTTCGAGATGAGGATATCCCGAAGACAGCCTTTAGGACGCGATACGGTCATTTTGAGTTCCAGGTCATGTCCTTCGGACTGACCAATGCGCCCGCAGTATTCATGCAGTTGATGAACGAGGTCTTTCGCCCGTATCTTGATCAATTTGTCGTGGTGTTTATTGACGACATCCTGATATATTCGAGGACTCATGAGGAGCATGAGCGACATCTTGAGATTACATTGCAGACCCTCCGTGCACACCAGCTTTACGCGAAGCTGGAAAAGTGTGAGTTCTGGCAGGAGGAGGTGAAGTTCCTCGGCCATGTAGTGACGAGGCAGGGTGTCGCTGTAGACCCCTCGAAGATAGATGCCGTGCGTCAGTGGGATCAGCCCGCGAATGCATCCGAGATCCGCAGTTTTCTTGGTTTGGCGGGCTACTACCGACGTTTTATTGAGGGATTCTCTCGCATTGCAGCCCCGTTGACCAGATTGACCCGGAAGGGTGCCGAGTTCATTTGGGGCGACGCTTGTGAGCAGGCATTTATGGAGTTGAAGGACCGCCTCACGTCCGCTCCTGTCCTCACTCTTCCCTCAGGAAGTGATGGATTTGTTGTATTTACTGATGCCTCACGAGTTGGCTTGGGTGCTGTCCTGATGCAGCACGGGAAGCCGGTAGCTTATGCGTCCCGACAGCTCAAGGTCCATGAGCTGAACTACCCTACGCACGATCTAGAGCTGGCAGCGGTTGTCTTTGCATTGAAAGTGTGGAGACACTATCTTTACGGGGTGAGATTCGAGCTCTTTTCCGATCACAAGAGCTTGAAGTATTTGTTTTCTCAGTCCGAGCTGAACATGAGGCAGAGGCGTTGGATGGAACTCCTGAAGGACTACGATTTTGATCTTCAGTACCACCCGGGCAAGGCGAACGTGGTGGCGGATGCCCTCAGTCGTCAGCCACGAGGCCTGGTGGCGCATATGATGATTCAGGAGTGGAGGATGCTCGAGGATATAGCAGAGTACGACTTTGAGTTTGGTTTGCAGTCATCTATCGTTCAGCTATCGAGCTTGTCGATTCAACCCTCTCTTGTCGCAAGGGTGATCGACGCTCAACAGACAGACGAGTCGTTACAGGATTACCGAGCAGAGGCAGCATCTGAGAGTCAGACAGATTGGCAGATCGGTTCTGACGGTGGACTTCGCTTCAGAGGCCGATTGTGTGTCCCGGATATTCCTGATTTACGCCGAGATCTTATGACCGAGGCACATCGATCGCGCTTCTCTATTCACCCTGGCTCGACGAAGATGTATCGCGATATGAGACGCCAGTATTTTTGGTCAGGGATGAAGCGCCAGATAGCCAGTTTTGTGGCCGAGTGTGACACCTGCCAGCGTGTCAAGGCCGACCACCAGAGACCCCCTGGCCTATTGCAGCCGCTGTGCGTCCCGATGTGGAAGTGGGAGCATATATCTACCGATTTTGTCTTGGGTTTGCCGAGGACTCAGCGCGGTCATGACGCCATCTGGGTTGTTGTGGACCGTCTGACGAAGTCGTCACATTTTCTTGCGATTCGTGAGACTTGGCATACAGATCGGCTCGCCAGGATGTTCATTGATGAGATCGTGAGATTGCATGGTGTTCCTGTCTCGATTGTTTCAGACCGAGATCCGAGGTTCACGTCTCAGTTTTGGAAGAGCTTCCAGAGAGCGATGGGCACTGATTTGCAGCTCAGCACCGCGTATCATCCGCAGACCGATGGACAGACTGAGAGGGTCAACCAGATCCTTGAGGATATGCTTCGGGCCTGCGCGATTGATTTCACGGGTAGTTGGGACGAGCACCTGCGATTGGCCGAGTTCGCATACAACAACAGCTATCAGGCGACCATTGGCATGGCTCCTTTTGAGGCATTATATGGCAGACCGTGCAGATCTCCGAGTTGTTGGACTGAGGTTGGAGAGCGACGTCTCCTAGGTCCCGAGCTTGTGCTGCAGACGTCAGAGGCTATCGACATCATCAGACAAAGGATGCGCACAGCTCAGAGCCGTCAGAAGAGTTTTGCTGATCGTCGGCGTCGTCCCTTGGAGTTTGCCGTTGGGGACTATGTGTATCTCAAAGTCTCACCCATGAAGGGTGTAGTTCGTTTTGGGACGAAGGGCAAGCTTGCCCCGAGATTCATAGGACCTTTTGAGATCACGGGTCGCATTGGCGCTGTGGCTTACCGGCTTGCCTTGCCATCTCAGTTGTCTGGCGTCCACAACGTCTTCCATGTCTCTATGTTGAGGAAGTGTGGGTCAGACATCGTCCCTGTTATCGATTGGCAGCCGTTGGAGGTTCGTGAGGACGCTTCTTATATTGAGCAGCCAGTTCGTATCCTCGATCGAAAGGAGCAGGTCCTCAGAACCAAGGTCATTCCCTTGGTGAAAGTACAGTGGGGCCACCATAGTGTAGATGAGGCATCTTGGGAGCGCGAGGCAGAGATCCGCGAGCGTTATCCCCATCTCTTTGACGATTGATTGTATGATGTATCATGGTGCTTGATTACATATGATGTTATATTCCCTATTTCCTCTTCGAGATATGGTCAGTTGCAATGGTAGTGTAAATTTCGAGGACGAAATTTTTATTAGGTGGGGAGAGCTGTAAGACCCGTATCCTAATCCGCACTGTTCCGTTGATTCCCGCGACCCTTCTCGCCAGATTCCGGCAATCCGCGACTTATGGTTGACGTTGCGCACGACCGTAAGTCGTATCCTATTCATTTGAGCCGGCTTAATCCAAGACTTGTATCGTTGCGACCGCACCGTCGCCGCGATTCCAACGCCGCAACTCACGCACCGATCCGATACCCAGACGATGAGATACGGACCCACGTTCAGTTCGAGCAAAAACACCGCGCGTTGCAAATCCCAAGGAATCTCTACAATATGTCCCATCAATCCCATCAATCACCCATCAATCACCTCTCATGTCAAGTACACACACACCCATGCTTCCTTTCTCCACAAGTCAAGCAACCACCCAAGTCAACTAACACATCACCTCACCCATCACTCACCTCACCCATCACTCACCTCACCCATCACTCCATCTCTCATTAATCACACCTCTCTCTCTCATTTCTCAACACTTCAACCCAAGCAAGGGAGAGCCCCAACGTCCAAGCCTCCCCATGGAGAGAAGTGCATATGTGAGGCCCACTTTCCACTCCCAAATCTTCCATCCTAGCCATCTAATTCCCATCTCCACCATCTAAGTAAAGCTCTAGGAGACCGGCTATCCAACGGACCAAGAAGATCTAGAGGTGGGTGCTTCTATAGGGTAGATTTATGTGTTTTTATGGTGGACCAAGTGAGGCCCACCGATCAATGGTGTGGATCTCACTTGGGACCTTTATTTGTGGCCGATGGACCACTTAGATCATCATGATCGTTCCATGATGGGGCCATTCTCCATGGACCCCATCATGATGTTTATTTCATTTCAAAAAGGTCATCTAGACCGTCCATAACGGTGGAGAATGGATCTCCACCGTTGATTTACATTTTTGATGGTCCTTCGTTCAAAGGGGTCCGTTGTTGTATGATTTCATGTAAGGGAGGGCCCATAATGACGGGGACCCTCCATCATAAGCCGTGTCCCACTCTCCATGTCTCTCTCTCTATTTTATTCTTTATTTTTAATTTATTTTATTTTATTTATTACAAAAGAATGGGGTGGCCCACTTGAATAGATCCCATCTGGATGCATTTATTTTATCCAAGTGGGGCCCACCTTTCACACCACTTTCATGCCGCCCATCAGGTGGTGGCCCACTTCAACAGAGCCTGCCATATATAAAAAATAAAAAATAAAAAAAAATAAATACATAAATTTATTTAACCGTCCAGCGTCCCAGACGCTGGACGCTGTGAAGGAAAGAAAAAGAGAGAGAAAAAGGGAAGAAGGAAAGAAGAAAAAAAATAAAATGGGGTGGCCTCCTTGCATAGGCCCCACCCTGATGTTTATATCCGATCCGAGCCGCCCATTCCCTTTCCCGACTCATTTTAGGCGTTGAGCCGAAAAATGAGGATGATCAGAGCATCCAGTGGGCCATATCGTCAAAAATAGTACTATTACCATTGAAAGACGCCTTGGTCATTTTATACACCAATAAAAAGGCGGATATGGGTCTCATTCTAACGGTTTCGAGGCATAGAATACGGTGGATGGAGTGGATCTACCAGACATGGGCCCCACACCTGAAAAACCCCAAAAAAATGGGTTTCCATTTTTTTTGAAAAAAAGTCACACAGCAGCAATGCTGCTGTGTCAGGGCGCTGGCCGCACGCCAGCGGGCGGGCGGACGTGGGCAGGGTCCCACGGCCTGGAGTTTGGGCCCCACCATGATGCATATTTGGTATCTGCACCGTCCATAAGGTGGCCCGTCCTCTGATGTGGGCCGTCCCCAAAAATGAGACACATCCAAAGTTCAGGTGGTCCACACCATGAGAAACAGTGTGAAATAAACCCTACCATTGAAATTGTCTTTCAGGCCCACCAGAGTTCTGGATCAAGCTGAAAATTGTTTTTTTACCCTTCATTCGGGTCTGTGTGACCTAATAGATGGATTGGATGGATGATACACATTATAGTGGGCCCCACATGGACCCACAGTGAGGAACGAGCCTAACTCCACCGTCCGCACGGACGGTGGAGTCCATTGAATGTATGTGGAATCCACACCGTCCAGGGGACGGTGTGTGAGCGCGCGCGCGTGTGTGTGTAGGTGTGAGTGCGTGTGTGTGTGCGCGTGCAGGTGTGTGAATGCACGTGTGTGTATGCATGTGGGTGAGTGCACGTGTGTGTCTATGTGTGTGTGTGTATAATATTATATATATATATATATATATATATATGATATTATATATATATATATACTATAGTATATATGTGTGATGGTGGGCCTCCATTGGAACCCACCCCCCACTATGATGCATGCGCTACGTCCATACTGTTCACCTATTTTGAGAGCTCAATTCATGATATATATATATATATAAATAAATAAATAAATAAATAAAAAAAAAAAAAAATGAGTTAGACCTATGATTCAAGTAGGGCCCACCTTGGTATGTGCAAAGGGCCCATGTTGGCCTATTTGTAACCATTTGTTAAGGCCCACCTTGGTGCACATCTAAGGCCATGGGGTTAAGCCCATTTGGAACATTAAAGCCCATGGGATTAAGCCCATTTGATGTACATGGGGCGCAAATGGAGTGACCCATTTAGTATGTTTAAAACTCATGAGTGTAGGCCCATCTGATATAGTTAAGGCCCAAGTTGTGAGGCCCACTTTGATGTTTTTCATGGCCCATGGGTCATGGACCATTGCAATGTACTTAAGGTTCATTGGTGAGGCCCATTAATGCAGTCATTTGATGAATGTAAGGCTCATGTGATTCGGCCCGTTTGATGTATCTATGGCCTATGAATCGAGGCCCAACGGGATGACCTTATGGTCCATTGCAATGTGTGATTTCTCATGGGTCATGTAATGACAATTATGGCGGGTCGTGCCTAAGGAACGATGTTGGTTTGACGTCCACATTGTATGTACAATGTTGGTTAAATGTCCGCATTGTAATTCTCTTTAGGGCCCATTGATAGGTCCATACCTATTACTATTCATTGCCTAATAACATGTTTAGAATAATCTCATAACTCATGCCCATACGCATCATATGTATGCTTGATATGAGAATGACTGATCATAGCATACGCCATTGGACAGACCATCTATGGGGCTCGTTAGGTGACTGAGCACCCCACATGATCGCACAGTACGCGCTGGATTGCTGCATGTTTTGACAGCGTGATTCATGCATCTCGCATACGTATGACTTGATCACTGCACGCCCTAGCAACATCAGGGCCGTGGCTCCACAGGTACATCGTGGATGGCCGTATTGGATACCGAAAATACTTATTCTAGCACTGTGGGCACTTAGGATGTCCTTGGGTGAGAGTCCCAGAACCTTGTTGGTACCAGGAGATGCTCCAACGTCTAGACCGAGTGGATACACGAGCGCCCGAGTGCCAAATACCAGTAGGCCGCGTCTCCCATTGTGTCGTGGTCGGTTGGAAAGGGGTGTGGCCTTATCCGCCTGAGTGAGAGGGCTATAAGCTAGGCTGAGTTTGACTAGCTCGCAAATGAGTCCGCTATCGACGAGCCGGGTAGGTATTGGCATACTACTGGTCAGGCGGATAGTGAGGTCTTATCCGCTTGCTTGACTGTGCAGCTAGGGAGGTGGCAGTCTCTGCATGTGTATTGGACCCCGGTGATATCCAGAGAGGAACTGTACTGGTATACGCATGTGAGGAATACCGACTTGCTTGGATTGCATTTCGCATATGACATTTGGCTATGTAGGCCTTGCATCGCATCGGTGTGGCCGATGACATTCATATCTTGCATCATGCCTTGCATTACATAGCCTTGGTATAATCATGGACTTACCGCATGCTTCCGCATTGTTCTGACATTGTACACTTGGCGTTTGCCTTACGCACACACTTGCACCATCCTCTAAGCTTTTGAAAGCTTATGCACGATAGTTGCGTGCAGGTAGCGTTGGACGACAGCAGCGCTGAGACAGGAGTGCACATCAGGACTTTTTTTGGAGCTTTTGATCACCTTGTATTTCCCTTTCTGCATTGTACTTAAAATTGTTGTTATAGTGGATACGTGGTGATGTTGTTTTGTGACTTGGTTATGTCTGTGGTTATGCTCCTTTACAAAAAAAAATTCATTCTGAAAATCCTCCTTGTAGGATCCCAGGATCGGAATCTGGCATTAGATTATCAGAAGCCGAGAATGGGGCACTACGGAGGCTGTCGACACCGGATTCGGCAATCGGGATTCATGTGAATCCGATTTTCGGGTTTGGGGCGTGACATATAACCTAAACCAAAATCGAAACCTATGACCTAAACCCGCACCCATTCTCAAATCCCAAAACCTATGACCTAAACCCGAACCCATTCTCAAATCCCATAGCCTAAACCAAAATCAAAACCAAAACCTATAACCTAAACCCGAACCGATTCTCAAATCCTAAAACTTATAACCTAAACCAAAACCTATGACCTAAACCCGAACCCATTCTCAAATCCAAAAACCTATAACCTAAATCTAATCCTTAACGTAACCCTATAACCTATAACCTAAACCAAAACCTATGACCTAAACCTAAAACAAAACCAAACCAAAACCAAAACCTATGACCTAAACCCGAACCGTAAACTATATTCCAAAACCTGTAACCTAAACCAAAGCCAAAACCAAAACCTATAACCTAAACCCGAACCGATTCTCAAATCCTAAAACCTATAACCTAAACCAAAACCTAAACCTAAACCCGCACCCATTCTCAAATCCCAAAACCTATGACCTAAACCCAAACCCATTCTCAAATCCCATAGCCTAAACCAAAATCAAAACCAAAACCTATAACCTAAACCCGAACCGATTCTCAAATCCTAAAACTTATAACTAAACCAAAACCTATGACCTAAACCCGAACCCATTCTCAAATCCAAAAACCTACAACCTAAACCTAAACCTTATCCTAAACCTAAACCTATAACCTATGACCAAAATCCGAACCCATTCTCAAATCCAAAAACCTATAACCTAAATCTAATCCTTATCCTAACCCTATAACATATAACCTAAACCAAAACCTATTATCTAAACCTGAACCCATTCTCAAATCCAAAAACCTATAACCTAAACCTAAACCTTATCCTAAACCTAAACCTATAACCTATGACCAAAACCCGAACCCATTCTCAAATCCAAAAACCTATAACCTAAATCTAATCCTTATCCTAACCCTATAACCTATAACCAAAACCAAAACCTATGACCTAAACCCGAACCATAAACCCTATCCCAAAACCTATAACCTAAACCAAAGCCAAAACCAAAACCTATAACCTAAACCCGAACCCATTCTCAAATCCTAAAACCTATAACCAAAACCAAAACCTATGACCTAAACCCGAACCCATTCTCAAATCCAAAAACCTATAACCTAAATCTAATCCTTATCCTAACCCTATAACCTATAACCTAAACCAAAACCTATGACCTAAACCTAAAACAAAACCAAACCAAAACCAAAACCTATGACCTAAACCCGAACTGTAAACCATATCCCAAAACCTCTAACCTAAACCAAAGCCAAAACCAAAACCTATAACCTAAACCCGAACCGATTCTCAAATCCTAAAACCTATAACCTAAACCAAAACCTAAACCTAAACCCGCACCCATTCTCAAATCCCAAAACCTATGACCTAAACCCAAACCCATTCTCAAATCCCATAGCCTAAACCAAAATCAAAACCAAAACCTATAACCTAAACCCGAACCGATTCTCAAATCCTAAAACTTATAACTAAACCAAAACCTATGACCTAAACCCGAACCCATTCTCAAATCCAAAAACCTACAACCTAAACCTAAACCTTATCCTAAACCTAAACCTATAACCTATGACCAAAATCCGAACCCATTCTCAAATCCAAAAACCTATAACCTAAATCTAATCCTTATCCTAACCCTATAACATATAACCTAAACCAAAACCTATTATCTAAACCTGAACCCATTCTCAAATCCAAAAACCTATAACCTAAACCTAAACCTTATCCTAAACCTAAACCTATAACCTATGACCAAAACCCGAACCCATTCTCAAATCCAAAAACCTATAACCTAAATCTAATCCTTATCCTAACCCTATAACCTATAACCAAAACCAAAACCTATGACCTAAACCCGAACCGTAAACCCTATCCCAAAACCTATAACTTAAACCAAAGCCAAAACCAAAACCTATAACCTAAACCCGAACCCATTCTCAAATCCTAAAACATATAACCTAAACCAAAACCTATGACCTAAACCCGAACCCATTCTCAAATCCAAAAACCTATAACCTAAACCTGAACCCATTCTCAAATCCTATAGCCTAAACCAAAACCAAAACATATAACCTAAACCCGAACCGATTCTCAAATCTTAAAACTTATAACCTAAACCAAAACCTATGACCTAAACCCGAACCCATTCTCAAATCCAAAAACCTATAACCTAAACCTAAACCTTATCCTAAACCTAAACCTATAACCTATGACCAAAACCCGAACCTATTCTCAAATCCAAAAATCTATAGCCTAAACCTAATCCTTATCCTAACCCTATAACCTATAACCTAAACCAAAACCTATGGCCTAAACCTAAAACAAAACCAAACCAAAACCATAACCTATGACCTAAACCAAAACCTATGACCTAAACCTAAAACAAAACCAAACCAAAACCATAACCTATGACCTAAACCCAAACCCATTCTCAAATCCCAAAACCTATGACCTAAACCTGAACCCATTCTCAAATCCCAAAACCTATAACCTAAACCTAAACCTAAACCTTATCCTAAACCTATAACCTATAACCAAAACCAAAACCTATAACCTAAACTTAAACCCGAACCCATTCTTCAATCCAAAAACCTATAATAACCTATAACCTAAACACGAACCCATTCTTCAATCCAAAAACCAATAACCTAAACCTAAACCTTATCCTAAACCTATAACCTATAACCTGAACCAAAACCTATAACCTAAACCAAAACTAAAACCAAAACCAAAACCAAAACCTAAGACCTAAACCCGAACCCATTCTCCCATCCCAAAACCTCTAAGCTAAACCAAAACCAAAACCTATAACCTAAACCCGAACCCATTTTCAAATCCCATAGCGTAAACCATAACCAAAACCAAAACCTATAACCTAAACCCGAACCGATTCTCAAATCTTAAAACTTATAACCTAAACCAAAACCTATAACCTAAACCCGAACCCATTCTCAAATCCAAAAACCTATAACCTAAACTTAAACCTTATCCTAAACCTATAACCTATAACCTAAACCAAAACCTATAACCTAAACCAAAACCGAAACCTATGACCTAAACCCGAACCCATTCTCAAATCCCAAAACCTATGACCTAAACCCGAACCCATTCTCAAATCCCAAAACCTATGACCTAAACCCGAACTCATTCTCAAATCCCAAAACCTATAACCTAAACCTAAACCTTTAACCTAAACCCGAACCCATTCTCAAATCCTAAAACCTATAACCTAAACCTAAACCTTATCCTAAACTTATGACCTATAACCTAAAGCAAAACCAAAACCTATAACCTAAACCAAATCTCAAAACCTATAACCCAAACTAAAACCAAAACCAAAACCTATAACCTATAACCTAAACCCGAACCCATTCTCAAATCCCAAAACCTATAACCTAAACCTAAACCTATACCTTATCCTAAACATATAACCTATAACCTAAACTAAAATCTATAACCAAAACTAAAACTAAAACTTATAAGCTAAACCCGAACCCATTCTCGAATACCAAAATCTATAACCTATCCCTAAACCTTAACCTATAGCCTAACCTAAACCTATACTTATAACCTAAAACTATTCCCAAATCTCAAAACCTATAACCTAAACCTAACTTTTCCCAAAACCTATAACCTAAACCAAAACCAAAACCTATAATTATATGGTGAGATCATTTCCTTTGTGTCAATTTCATTCTTCTTCGAGTTTTTTTTTTTTAATTCAATAAGTAAAAAAAAAAAGTTGTTATACATGATGCACTTCTTTCACTTTGTCTTTCTTTTTCTCAATGGGTATTTTAATATATGTATGACATGACTGTTTGTAGGATGATGGAATATACGAAGCTGTTGAAATTTTATGGTGGAGTCGAGCACATTTCTCGAATGAAGCCAAAGATTTGTATTTTCAGCATTATTGTAATTGTAATTGTAATTGATTGAATGAATTGGAGTGTAATTGATTGTAATTAATTGAATGAAGTATTGTAATTGAATGAATGAATAAGTGATTGTAATTGAATAAATGAATAAGTGATTGTAATTGAATAGTTGTACAGGTGGTAATTGAATGAACAAATGATTATATATAATTTTGTAAGGTACAAAATAGCTATGGCTATTAACCATAGCCATTAATCTGACAGGTGTAGCCTTTTTCATTTAGGCATATTGCTACGGACTTTCAGTTACAAATAATATCCGTAGCCATTAATTTGACAGGTGTAGCCTTTTCAATTTAGGCATATTGCTACGGACTTTCAGTTACAAATAATATCCGTAGCCATTATTCTGACAGGTGTAGCCTTTTCAATTTAAGCATATTGCTACGGACTTTAACTACGGATAATATCCATAGTCATGAATCTGACAGGTGTAGCCTTTTCAATTTAGGCATATTGCAACAAGCTTTTAGCTACAAACAATATCTATAGTAGTTTGAAGTTTTCGCTACAGATAATATTGCTACGGATTTTAATTGTTGCTATTGTACTCTATAGCTACGGAATAACTCCGTAGCCATAGGTTTTGGACCTATTGTTATGGCACCTACAGCAACGGCCATGCTACGGATAAAAACCGTAGCCATAGGTCTATGGCTACGGGTTTTATCCGTAGCCTTTGCTCAATTTTTTGGTAGTGGTTGCAGTGCCTGAACCACCGCGTATAACTCGATCTCGTATGTAGACTACTTCTTATGTGCATCACTAAGTTTCTCATTGTAGAAGGTTACCGGCCTACCTTCTTGAGACAAAAGTCTCCCAATTCCGACATATGAGGCATCACATTTGACTTCAAACCGTTTGTCGAAGTTGGGAAGTACAAGAACCGGAGTCGTGGATAATTTACGTTTGATTTCAGCAAAGCTCTTGTCGACTTCGTCAGTCCACTGAAACTACCATTTCTTCATGCAATCTGTGATTGGTGACATAATAGTACTGAAATTTCTCACGAACAAACGATAGAATGTCGCCAGTCCATGAAAACTTCGCACTTCGTGAATATTTGTGGGAACCAGCCATTCTCTGATTTTCTTCACCTTTTTCTCATCCACTCGAATGCCCATGGACATTACGAAAAAACCCAAAAATAATAGGCTAGTAGTCATGAAGTTGCACTTCTTTAAATTGAGATACAGTTTATTTTCAATAAGCACCTGAAGGACCTTCTTGAGGTATTCTATATGGGTAGTTTCGTCTTGACTGTATATCAAAATATCATCGAAATAAACCACAACGAATCGCCCAATGAAAGGTTTCAGAACTTGGTTCATCAATCTCATGAACGTGCTAGGCGCATTTGAAAGACCGAAGGATATGACCATCCATTCGTACAATCCTTCCTTGGTTTTAAAGGCTGTTTTTCACTCATCACCCGGCCGTATTCGAATCTGATAGTAGCCGCTCCTTAGATCCAATTTAGAAAATATTTTGGCACCCTCTAGCATGTCTAGCATATCGTCTAACTGTGGTATAGGAAACCTGTATTTTATAATGATTTTATTGTTAGCTCGGTTGTCGACACACATACGCCAACTCCCATCTTTCTTTGAAGTTAATAGAGCTGGTACAGCACATGGACTTATGTTTTATCGAATAAGACCCTTACGGATCAACTCTTCCACTTGCCCTTGAAGAATCTCGCACTTATTCGGACTCATTTGATAATGAGGCCGATTGGGTAGACTAGACCCGGGGATAAAGTCGATATGGTGTTGGATATCCCGCATGGGAGGTAACCCATCGGGAAGGTCATCGGGCTAGATTTCTTTGAATTCATGTAGCAAGGGCTTTAGTCTTTCAGGGATGATGGTAGGCTCGAGTTCTTCCCCTTTTACAATTAATGCATAAGCCTGTCCTATTTCTTTGGAATCTTCCACGAAGTCCCGTATGGTTAAGAGAAAATGGCCCTCTACTTTAGAAGTTTTTGGTAGTCCCTCTGGATCCATAGGGGCCAATATGGTCTTCCAGCCATCCTTGATGAAGATATATATGTTATCTCACCCTTTATGAGTGGTGTCACGGTCAGATTGTCAGGGTCGACCGAGTAGTATGTGACATGCTTATATGTCAACCACATTACATACTACTTCATCCTTATAATGTTTATCAATTGAAAAAGATATGGTGCACATTTTAGTTACCTTTGTTTCACTGACCTTCTTGATCCAACCGATTGTATATGGAGAGGGATGACGCTCCGTTTTTAATTGTAATTTCTCCACCTTGACCTTGGAGACGATATTCTCGCTGCTGCCACTATTAATAATCATGTCACAAACCTTTCGATTCACCATACACCTAGTGCGGAAGATGTTATGCCTCTGTGGATGCACTTCTTTTCTTGACGCATATAATAGCCTCCTCACGACGAGCGACTCACCGTGATCTTATTAAACCTAACCTAAATCATTTGCCTCGTCCTCAGTAGTATGCTCCTGTTCTTCAATATCTGGATCTTCATTAGCGTTATCAGCACTACCATCATTGATGACAAGGTTTGCCACTTTTCGCTGGGGACAAGTATTTGATAGGTGGCCCGGTTAGCCACAACGATAGCAGTTGTCAGGCCTTAGCCGAGCATAGGAGTTCGAGATTCTGCTTGGACCAGCAGTGGTAGATACGCCCCTTTGGGGTCTAGCTTGTCCGCTCCCTTGATCTCTGTTCTCAGACGTAGGAGGTTGAGTGCGTGCTCCTATGGGTTCCTTCCCCTTAGATTGTGGAGGTCCCTGTGGTGGACCCGCCGCAGTGATCCTTGTGGTAGAGTAGGGCCATGTTGTAGGACGTTTAAGTTGTGCTTCTGCCCGAGTAGCCAACTTGATCGCATCATTCATCATCCAGACGGGTTGCATCTGAACCCGATTCTGGATCGCCATACGCAGTCCACCATTGAATCGGGTGACTTGCTGCGATTCAGTCTCGACTAAATTGTTACACGCCATCAGACGGTAAAATTCTTCTGCGTATTCTCTCACCGACCGATTACCCTGTTGATAATTTTGGTATTGTTGGAATAATACCAGATCATAATCGCTAGGGAGGAATCGGGCACGTAGTAGTTGCTTCATCCACTGTCATGTGCGGATTGATGCTTTCATCTGTCTGGTTCATGCGAGTTACAGTTATTCCCACCAAGCTGAAGCTCCTCCTTTCAACTTGTAGGCCACAAGCTTGACCTTCTGTAAGGCCCACCCCCACAGCACATGATATTGTCCGCTTTGCCCGGTGGGCTCACGGCTTTAAAACGCGTCATTTGGGGTAAGGATACTGGTAGCTCGCCCAGACCCGGTGCTCCCGTGGTCCCGCCCACATCAGCACCTATCCGTCCATGATATTGTCCAACCCAACCGTCATCAGAGTGCACAGCGGAGGTTTTGCCTGGCGCACAAGGCCAACGCGTCATGTCTGTTAAGGGAGAAACCCCACATATAACCACCACAACTCTAGACAACTCTTCCGATGTGGGACAAGGTTCTGCCTTCACTGTGCGCACAGTAGCCTGCCAGCCACACAGTAGCCTGCCAGCCTTCCTTGGGGCCCGCCCACATGTGCGCCCGCCCACGTGTGCCCGCCCACATGTGGTCACGGTGACGGGGCGTCACAATATCCCCCACCGAGGGCAGAGCCGTCCTCGGCTCTGATACCATTTGTAAGGCCCACCCCCACAGCACATGATATTGTCCGCTTTGCCCGGTGGGCTCACGGCTTTAA
Source organism: Magnolia kwangsiensis (assembly GCA_037074715.1). Classification (NCBI taxonomy): domain Eukaryota; kingdom Viridiplantae; phylum Streptophyta; class Magnoliopsida; order Magnoliales; family Magnoliaceae; genus Magnolia; species Magnolia kwangsiensis. The sequence goes on along the minus strand of CM073572.1, from coordinate 14,079,847 downwards.
AACGCGTCATTTGGGGTAAGGATACTGGTAGCTCGCCCAGACCCGGTGCTCCCGTGGTCCCGCCCACATCAGCACCTATCCGTCCATGATATTGTCCAACCCAACCGTCATCAGAGTGCACAGCGGAGGTTTTGCCTGGCGCACAAGGCCAACGCGTCATGTCTGTTAAGGGAGAAACCCCACATATAACCACCACAACTCTAGACAACTCTTCCGATGTGGGACAAGGTTCTGCCTTCACTGTGCGCACAGTAGCCTGCCAGCACAGTAGCCTGCCAGCCACACAGTAGCCTGCCAGCCTTCCTTGGGGCCCGCCCACATGTGCGCCCGCCCACGTGTGCCCGCCCACATGTGGTCACGGTGACGGGGCGTCACACCTTCTTTGCTTCAGAGATATCTATATAGTAAAAAAATTGCTCAACTTCAAAAAATCAATCGAGAAAATTCTCAATGTGTAGTTGGCCATTGAAGTTAGAAATATCAACCCGCATCTTAAATTCTCGATCTGTCCGATCTACTCGATCGTCGCCTTGTCTAAGGTGTTGAAAGATTATGTCATCGATTTCCTCCTCACTAGAGCCCCCTTCCTTAGGAATGACCCGTGGATACACTGCTGGTACTATCCTACGATCAGGGTGATTGTAAGTTTCAACAATCGGCGGTGGAGGATTACCACCAGGAACACAGAGTTGCCCTAGGATTTCCGCCAAGAGATTCGCTATGCGGTCCATAGAAGCCTACAACCCTTGCATGACTTGTCGATTCTCTTACATGGTTGTTTCGAAAACTGCCGCTGTTAAAGGTAAATTTTCTGGTGCACCGCCCATGAGATTGTTGTCCGACCTGTCGTTAGAAGTCATCGATCCAAGGAGAAACCTCGCTCTGATACCAAACTGACGCAGGGAAGGACGTGAGGTCGAGCATCGTCTTCCTCAAGAGGATAACTATTCCCAATCCATGGAACTTCTCTGGACTCCTCACAGAGACTTCTCGAATCCACGAGGAAAGAAAGTAGAAAATAAAAATAATTTCTAATAAATTTGAAATTGATTAATGAATGAATAAAATGAGTTCATATCCCTTAAATAAGGGAACCAAGTAATAAGAAAGAAATCAGACTCAAACTACAACTAAAACTCCTAGAATTCGCAACTTACTATAAATAGTAAACTTACTATTTATAGACGGTCGTGATGTCTACTAGTGCGCAAGGTTTTCGGCCAAAAATAGTAAGTGACTTATTTGGCTTCACCAAACCATTTTCCTAATTATCCTAAGCACTTTTCATGTTGGACACAACTCCTAAAGCCCAACAGATGAAGAGTTATACTCAAACTAAAACTTACTATTTATGGTAAAAACAAAAATAAAATGGGGAAATGACCGTCAGTCAGGGGGTTTCTCACAAATCCAGGCTGCGCAATCCGGCATAGCTGGGTTGGTTGACTAAAGTAGCTTGTTCTACCCCGATTTTATATATTTTACGTTAGATAGCTCATTCCGGAATGCAAGATACGCCAGATCTAAGATCTTATGGTCCGGATCACTTCTGTCGTCGACCGTGCCTTTTCTGATCCATCTTGGCCATGAAATTGTCCGCGACCCGCTCTACATCAGATTGATAATCTATAAACCACAACAGTTTTAGATCAAGTTGATATTTGTTTTTTTCTTTCATCCAGCCTTATCAACTGGTTGGATGATGGATCCTTGCTTTTGCTCGGGTGGTAGACTCTCAGGAGTTTCAACACCCGGTCAAGGGTTTGAGTATTCATAGGTGGTGAAAGCCCACCACGGCGTGAGTGTGTTGAGGTGTGTGTGTGCGCGTGTTTAAAAAACAAAAAAAAAAAAATTGGTTGGATGGTAAATAAACATTACCCAAACCTTATGGTGGGTCTTAAGAAGTTTTTTTGTCCTTATAAATTGGTTGGATGGAAAATGAATATTACCAAAATATTATGGTGGGCCTTAGGAAGTTTTTAATGGTAACGCAATTAATCATCATTGTTTTTTATAATATGACCACTTGAGATTTTGGATCTTCATTTTTTAGATCGTGCCCTAAAATGATCCAGCAAAACTGATTGACGACGTGGATGTAGAAAAAATACATCAAGGTGGGTCCCACGGTAAGGACCGCACGGTCTTGGGTGAGACCCGGGACCGCACCTAAGCCGCTCCCTCATTGATCATAGTCAAGGGCACGCATTTTTTCGGATGATGCGGATCATCTAAACATCATCCTTCATTTTCACAACCGTCAACCTTCTAAGGTACGGATCGGATGGTTCTTCTCGTCCGCACACCATCTACGTGGTAAATAGATGGATGAACTGGACGGTTAGACTTCTTTTCTGTTGTGTGATCCAAGCCATCAGTTTTGTAGGCCGCTGATCATGTGGAAAGTGCATACTCCGACCATTGTGACGCTTCTCAGGTAGCCCATGAGAGTGATCTAAAATGATGGACCATAGAGATTAATGATTAAACCAACGTGCGTTTAAAATCACCAAGGTGAACTTGAAGCTAATGTACACCTTGTTGCACTGTAGCATTCATTCAGCGAACAGATCATGATCTTTAAAATAAACAATTAAATAAAGCGAAAAGGAAAAAGTAAAAGTGCTAAATATAAATAAATTTTTTTTTTAAAAAAACAAAATCTTTCGATATTTCTTCTCCCCATGCATGTGATGGGTTTCGTACATGCCATGGCCATGTTTCATTTCATTTGGCGCTGCCTTGCTTATCATTGTGGGTGATTCATAAACCACACACGTGTCGGACGTGGATCGGGTAGCGAGGAGCTCATCTCGCCGTGGTGTGGTGTGGTGTGGTGTGGATGACCTGTGGGGCCATCATGATGTAAGTATTTTATCCACGCCATTCATCCGTTTTTTCACCTAATATAAGATTATAAATCTAAAATTGAAGCACATCCAAGGGTCAAACTGACCACACTACATGAAACGGTATTGAACGGTTACAGTTGAAAACTTCTTTTGGGCACAGCGCATAGAAGTTTTGGATTAAGCTAATATTTGTGTTTTTACTTCATCTTAGTCTTCGTGACCTTATGAATATATTGGATGACGATAAACACCGTATGAGTCTTAGCAAGGTTTCAACGCGGAAATCGTTATCCCGCCGTTTTCTGTGGTGTGGTCCACTTGAGCGCCTTAAATCTGGGCTGATACTTAAAATGAGCTGAAAAAAAATAAAAAAAGAAACAATGAACGGTGTGGATAGAACACTTACATCATGGTGGGCACACGGATTGTCCACACACCACTCTAATGTGAGCTGCTAACTACACAATCCACATCCACACGTGGAATACAAGTATGGAAATCCGGGTGGTCCTAGGTCCTTGGGCCATTATGGGTGAAGCATAAACAAAAGTCACTCTGATTTGGTGATCTTAACCGTCCAATCGGTGGTTATGAGATGGACGGACAAATTATTATAACCAAAGATCCATATTAAGTACGAGTTTACGGCTGCTTTCCATCCAGAATGGCCCACAATTTCGATGGTCTTGATTTTCACGCATATATGCCAGTTGTATATATAGTGGATGAGCCACCACCATCCCTAAAAGACAGCTGCTCACCCTACACGGTACCATAATTTGTGGTACCGTACAATCTTTCCTGCCAACATGCCAGTTGTACAGATAGCAGTACCATGAATTGAAAACAGGAAGTTCCACCGTGTGAAGATCACCTGAAAGAAAAATCAGGTGGTCGATCATCGGGTGGGCGATATATACTAGCTAGTGGAATTAATCAATTGTAAACCGATGGTCTGAGTTAACACACTGGTATAGTCCACGTAGTGAACAATCAGCCAGATTTTTGAAAATGTTGATTATATGCCGGGCCCACCAATTTCATGGTGCTGACGTCATGCATTAGTGGCATGTTGGCTAGAAAGACAGTATCGTGCCAAAGATCGTGGTGCCATTGCTCTCTCTTTTTAATAATTATTTTATACTCAGTACAAAGTTACAAACTGTCCAGATTATGGCGGACACTGTAGACGTAGCCAAACCTGAAAGTAGGTGGCAATCCCTGACCATCCGCCTAGCGATCTCCATGAAAATCTGTTAATGCTTCAAATTCAGCAAGCAAATGTCTATCATTCAAGTGGTTAGAAGTTTCCAGTCAATGCAATTTTTTGGATGGACCCCATTCAAAATGAGTTGATGGTTTGAATTGAGATACATGCCCCGTTGACAAGAATACTTGGATTGCATTATTCTATGGAATTGATGTAGATAAATTTAGTAATGACCAAATGATTATTTCAACCAAGTGCTATCTCCTTGTTTTCTAGTGCTACACCGTGCAAGCTACGGAGGACAGATTGAAATGACAAAAGTGTCCTTTATTGGACAGTTTGATACGTTTCGATTTTGCCTATTCCTGATTAATTATAGGGGTAAAATTCTTATTTGATGGTTGTCTGTCGGTCGGAGTCGATTTTTCTCCCATTTCTTTCTTATTTCCTCTCCTCAGGCGTGTTGAACGTGCCACTATATCGTAAAGAAGAAATAAAGATGAACGTAATTGACTAATCATGACTAGTTTTGCGTACGATGCAATCTATTGTGAATGTCCCAAATGTAATCATGAAGGATTCGCAGTCGTAGCTCACAGGAATGCAAGCATGCAGCCCCAGCTACGGTTAATTCCATGCATTTCCCTTTTCAAAGTGCACATGGAATACAAGTGATGATCCAGACGTTGATCTGGTGGGGTACCGCATTGATGGGCTATAGGTAAATAATCTCAGTGATTGGACTACTGTCAAATTTCTAATGGGGTTTGATGGAGTGATTTTCTTTTTTCTTACCGCAGCCTGTTTCCCAAAGGACAAATGGCCGGATCATTCAAAGCTGCAACCATGGCCCCAAGCAGGAATCAACCCCAGATGATCTTTAGTGGCGATGCATGTGACCAGCTGGCTCGAGTTAGGACCTAAGCCCAAAAAGCATGCGTATGCAAAACTCAAGTGGGCCCACCTGTGTTTTCGATCTACCCGATATTTGGGTTCGTGTTATCAAATAATCTGGGTCAACTGATGAACGGATCATATAGACAACATGGTAAGCCCCATAGAGCTTTTTATTGCATGGATAGCTACTCATTGATTAGTGATAGACTCGTACTATAAGAGTTTTCTAAGGTCATGGGCTCGAGCATTCATGGACGATGTTTGCGTTGGGAGAGAAAAAATCTATTTCTTACATGGAACCATACACCCGTAGATTTATCCTTAATCCATGCTACTGCCCAACAGATGAACGGTCCCTTTCTCATCCGTACGTGCTAAATGCACTTATATTGGGAGGTTGATACGAAAAATATGTGTTAGCCAGTGAAATATATTTTGACCATAAATTACTAAGTCGTCAATGTGTCAAACACCTCTCTCTATAAATACCCTCCACTCCCCAATGCTCTCTACTATTCTACTCCACACAACCTACACTTGCACCACCATCACCATCAAAATCATGCAATATCAAGCCAGGGTTCCCACTCACATCGTCGACGGTGTAGATTGCCAGAGACAAATCTGGTGCTGGCGCCTCCTCCGTTCGCTCATGGAGTTCATCATCCCAAGCTGCAATCACAGCTACCTTCAACAACAACACCAAGAAGAAGAAGAAGAAGAAGAAGAAGAAGAACTGCACTCCTTCAAAAACCACTCCTTCCCTAAAACCATAATCATCCCCACCACAACCACCATCACCGGAACCTTCTTCGGCTATCGCCATGGAAAACTAAGCTTTTGCATTCAAACCAACTCAAAAACCACCGCACCCATCCTCCTCCTCACTCTAGCCGTCCCCACTGCACTCCTCGCCAAGGAAATGCAGAGCGGCCTTCTCCGGATCGCTCTCAAGTGCCACTCTGACCCCACTAAGCATGCCCACCGCTCCTCCTCTCTCTTGTCCATGCCATTCTGGACCATGTACTTCAACGCTAGGAAGGCGGGGTTTGCCATAAAGCGTCGACCTTCACAGGCTGACCTGGATGTTCTTCGACTGATGCGAACTATCCATGCGGGAACTGGCATTATAAACCGGGAGGCAGTAAACTGTAACAATGAGCTCATGTACCTCCGCGCCAATTTCAAGCGGGTATCTGGCTTGTCTGACTCGGAATCATTTCATTTGATCAATCCAGACGGGCGAGCTGGTCAAGAGCTCAGCATCTTCTTCCTTCATTCTCGATAGCATCTTGTTCGTGCATTGTTATCGTTTTCTACTTGTATACTAGCAAGCTCTATATCTTCTTGTTTCTTTTACCTGGTTCTCCACTTGTATTCTACAAGCACCATTTCTTCAAAGAGCTTCTATTTCTTTCTTTCTAGAGGGTTGTTTGGTTGTTTCTTTCATTTTAGTTCCTTCTTTCCACCAAGTGAGAGAGATATTATTGATTGAGAATAAAATGAAAATATTACAAGATCGAGCTCAATATCCAGGCGTTCATTGACATGAATAAAGAGAGCTTCTTAAGTCTGCATTTGGACGCAATGTAGGATTGAATTGCATTCGATAATAAAGTGGAAATAACCCAATCATAATTCTTTTAACATTCATAGCTGCAATTATGCCATTTTCGTCTTGGAACTGAAAGGAACTGGACTGAAATTCAAGGCTACTTCTAGATTTTGAACATCAGCAAACATCATTAGTTTTCACGATTTCATCTGTCAACTAAACTGAAGATTCGCAAATCTAGCCACTCGTGCGCCCAAATGTGGCCAGCTTAGACATTGTGAATACTCAGTTCAATCATAACATTTTCAATGAGGATGTAGCTAGCCCTTGTCTTTTTTGTAATTACAATTTAATCATTTCTACTTTATTAACTTAATATTGCAACCAAACACAGCCTTAAATGACAGTTTTGTATTTTGATATATCAATTATATATTATTTATTCCATGATTTTGAAGACCCAATAAATTTTTATTTTTTTAAAAAAACAGCTTTGGAATTCAAACAGAGGACATGGCTTTTGAATTCTCTATTGAATTTAAGAACTGAGGTGTTTGTATGGGAGAGGGAGAATTATTTTTTTTTTTTCTTTTTTTACCCTGTTGGTGTTGGTAGTGGAGTGATTTGGGAGAGGCAAAACAGTGGAAGAAAATCATGCAAAAAATCATTTAGTTGGGAATATAGTGCAGCTTTTGTTGGGTAGCTGCCATTTTCTATGGGCATGTTTGTTGCTTGAGCTGGTTTTGATTCCTTCTGTTGTCTTTGCCAAAACGGCCACGCCAGTGTGTGGACATGACCCCCTGCACGTGGACCTCGAATGATGCCGTACAATCATTGAGAATGATCTAGCACCTTTAAGCCAACCTGCCTCATAAAGGGTGTGGAATTCCTTCTTGCCGAGCATGTCCATCTATATCCATCTACATGCACACTGCTGCTGTACGCCTTAGATTATCAGCCCCAATGTGGATGGGCCATGTTGGAAAACTGCACTCAACTCCTGATCCTAACTTTCCGATTTGTGACTATCAATCTGGAAGTAACAGATAGTTGAGATTCAATGAATCAAAGGCTGAAGTGGTCTGATTATTCTGATATCAGTACCAGTAGTTCCCACAGTTTTTTATTCAAATATAGCCATGTACATGTCTACGGATTCACCATAGTCTACCAGAGTATCAAATAAATTCTCCTTAAATGATTTATCAAATAAAATACATAATGGGAGAGATCGGCATACAAGCTGACGGAAAAGAGGGATGGGAAGTGGGCCACAATAGCCATTGAATTCTTAGGTGGCCCACTTCTTCCCCTTTACCAATAGATTTAGATCAAAGAAGTAATTCTCATCAACCATGCTTACCAATTAATTTCTCTACTAATCAAAGTTATGTTGAATGAAGTTGCTAATCTTGATAAGCATGCCTTGCTATATATCCCAGTGCATCAAAAGGAAACGTTGCTGTCAATGTACTGTCTACAAGCCATTTGCATCAATATCTCAACATGCAGTCCACTCATCAAAAGATAAAGCCCACTAATTTGATGGGCCCCATGTTGAATCAGGCATGAGCCAAAAGTCACTAAAATCTGACCATCTGATTGTGAGATTTCTCCTCCTTGAGAAAGACCTCAATGTCCTTGTTGCGACAATCCAAACAGTCCTAACTGTCCATAGTGTCCGTTGCTCAGTATCCTGCTGACATATTCTTACTTGAGAAAGACTTCAATGTCCTTGTTGCCACCCATCATCGTGGTACATTTCTTGTTGCATGTTGATGTAGGCCAAGGGGGGGCAAAAGATTTTCGATTGGTCATCGCTGATCGATCAGGGCCCTTGCTTCATGGTGGATTGCATGTGACTTCTAATCTTTTTGTTGTGGACTCATGGGCTATAGACAAAAGACCCAAAGGCATGCCGAGCAGTGGACCAGATCATGTCCCCAACAGGCTACCATCAAGGTGCCAGAGGGTGACCTGTATCCCAGTGATGGATCACTAGAAGATTTGTTAGGTTAGTTGGGGATTCATCGTGATTACAGAAAACTAATCACAGAATTAGTTGAGAGTTAAGACAACCTATTCTCCTTTCTTGTTTAGTTGGGTGTTTGGCTTGCCAATTACAATCCAAATAACTTTGAATCCTCCTTATTCTTCCCTTTCTTGTGTCCAAATGAATTCCTTAGATTTGTGATGAAACTATTATTATAATGCAGGTAAGATTATACTAACCCATGGGACAAAATGGAGACTTGTCGTAAAATTACCACAACAATCATCTTACATAGGGTTACCATTTCCATGCTGTCGAATGGGTGAGCATGACCTTTATCTGTGATATTGCTACCTTTGTTTTCATCAGTTATATTACTATGTCACCAACAAATATTCCGTTCCAATATTTTCCCTTCTACTTGCTTATTAAAGGTCTCCTGCATATCCTCATCATCCATTCGACTGAATAAAAGTACATTCAACCAGGAGGCAGTCGCATGACTTGAAAGTCAACAATGTGAAACAACAATTTTCTCTAAAAGTTTGAGCCGTTTGAGGATTGTGTATCAACGTATATCAAGGAAATGTAACACACCCCTCTCCATGAGAACACACTGGATAAGGGTGGAGGGACACTCACACCATAAACAGGCTAGGCTTGATTTTCCTCCACTTTGATATCATGTCAAATAGCCACTTTTTCTAAAAGCCCGAGCCATTAAAAGATGGTGTATCAATATATATCAAGGGACTTTAAAAGAGGAACCAACCAATGTCCCATTGTTGGACTTTTCGATCACCAATTTTCTTTGGGTAGTTGTCTTAAGCCAGGTTCATATGATCTGTTTTATAAGAGCCTTGCAAAGTCTATAGGCACCTTTACACATAACACACGTGCCATGTTGGCAATTCTGTGAGGCATCTGGGTAGTGCATTAGGTGGCCCAAAAACCAGGTGCATCCACTCACTAGGAGGGCCACCCCATATGAATGAACGGTTTTAAAAACTGCCAATACTCCATATGCAAAAATACAGGTGTAAACCATCTGATGACTGAGGAGTCATCCTCATTTTTGCATTCATCTCATGGAAGGGGCCACCATATGTGTGGTCAATAGACCTCCCAGACACTTGCAGGTATGCAGGTATGCCAAAGATGAAGAGTGTGGAGTAGTGCACAAGGAGCTAGCAAACTCTTACAAGAAATGGGATTTAGGCAACAAACTCATCGGAGAGGAAAAGCCATATTGGAGAGAACTTGCTCTGATCGTTATGTGATGCATTGTACATAATGGAAATGGAGGAACATAGCCTTATTCGTTGTGTAGTATCTTTTACATTTTCTTTGGATACAATGCTCTTTCAGTATTATGGAAAATTGTTGAAATTGATCGCTGCGTGGTGGGGAAAGAGAACTGCAGCAAACCTTTCTTCTGCGGTCCCTTTGGATGCTCCTGTATTATCCATCATACCACTGGTGGAAATAAAAGCACCCGCATGCCAACATGAGCAACAGAACATTGCTTGGGATTTGCTTGTTTGATGAAGCTTCTACATGACATGAAAAATCAGACATGAGCCTGTTGGGCTTGGTTTACACGGTGTGGGAGAGTAAATCAAGCAAAATATTGCACTACAATGCTGCAAAAAACAATGGGGCACGAGACCTCCCGATTTGATACTAATTTGATGTAGGACAATTAACCACTTGATCTAAAAGCTCGAACTGTTAAAGTATGGTGAATTAATCCTTCTATATCATAGCCTAGGCCCCACATCTCATGGGTTAGGACCTAAGCTGAACTCCCTTCATGGGCCCCAATTCACATGGGTACCGCCTCACACGGGCCGCCCACCCCGAGTGTGTCCCCACATCCCACAGGCTACCCCACTCGAGCCCGGTGTGAAATGCACATTAATCACCCCCAGTGAGGAGTCTCGAACACGAGACCTCCCCCGTGGGCCCCGCCCACCCCAAGTGTGCCCCCGCATCCCACAGGCGATCCCACTAGAGCCCGAAGTGAAAATGCTCTTGCATTGGAGTTGGATATAGCCCCAACCTCAACCAAGAAGCAACATCCTTAACCAGTGAGGTGTCTTTGTTGTTGTTGGTTTTAATTACATTCCATATTACTTATGCTATATTTAGCTATTTTAAATATCTATTTACATCCCTAATAATTTTAATGTATAATAATTGAAAATCGAGTCGAGTCAGGTTGAGTCTTCAAGTCAACCCGCCCCAGCTTAACATTGAGTCAAGTTTTCAAGTTTTTGAACTATGCTTAACTTTTTTTTTTTAATCATACAATGATGGTAATGGATATGAAGTCACGGTGAAATGCTCGCCAAGATACTGTCTTAAGTTTAGAGAAATTATATCCTTTACGCCTAGTTATAATAACCAGATATGGATATTGATACAGAGACAGACACAAGAAAAGAGATATAACTCTCCAATTCTGAAAATTCAGAACATGTATAGAAGTATCCCATTTATAGTGGATTCTTCATCAAATGTTTTCATGATCGCTTGTGGACAGAGTGTGGAGGGAGAAGATGGGGAGGATTCCAATGGCTTGGGTTTGGGGTGAAGGCAACTCCCGGAGTTATTGATTTTGGTTGGCTAGTATGCAAGAAAACCGGGTTCTCATGATTGATAAATAGCACAAGAGGAAGAAAATCATCATTAACAGATATTGCATGTGTTTGAAGGACAAGGAGATGGTTGACAATTAATTCATTCACTGCAGTTCTGCAACTGCCACTGGGGATGGTTTCTCCGCTGCTTTGGAGTGCTTTGGGCCATGCCGGCATTGATGGCACTGTTATTGGAGGCATGGCAAGGCTGCTAACTTCAAAGCAAAAGAAGATGTGGAACCATGGTTCTCTTGCATCCTTGTGGTCAATTTGGAAGGGAACAATAGGTCTTTTAATATTACCAGGAAATATCAGCCTTGGTAATTGATATGATCTGAAATCAAGTGGCTTTCTAGAGGAAATAGCTAAGAGAATTTGTGATTGCAGCTCTGGTGATGGATGTTTTTCTTCAGGAAGGACCTAATTGTAATGTTGTTACAGGTGTTTCCCTTTAGGTTGCATTTAAAAAGAAGTGTCCCAGTCATCAAAGCTACTCATTCAATTTTATGGTTTTCACTTGAAACCTTGGACCTGTTTCTACGCATATTTAGTTTTACTAAACAAGACAATGTTTTGTAGTGTTTAATAGCATGCCAATTTTTTTAGCAATGCAAATTATAGGATATGCAACTGATGAATTGAAAATCATGATCTTGGACAAGTGCCAAAAAATAAAAGATGAAGAAGATTCTTTACCTAATAAGAGGAACTTGTTCAAGATGTTCCATTCAAAGTCCCAATGCTTTCTTGCATTCTTGAGTGTCCAATATGACCATCCAAAGGAAGCAGCATTATAAACATCTAGTTGTGCCTTTCCAAAGTCCTGGTACTCTGCCTGGGAACCATTATTCACGTACCACTCGTTCACCCATTCCCCTGAATCCAATCCAGTGCACAAATCATAAGCTCAACCTCAGTTTAAAACCCTTGAGAAAAACCAAATTAAATAATTACAAACTTCGATTAAAGTAAGCATGATTCCCCTTCTAGCAATAGTACTATGAACAGATATGTGCAAAATACATTACTATGTAAGACCAGCAGCTAGTTTTGCATAGAAATCCGATAATTTCTCAGAATTTCATTCAGCAAATTAACATTATAAGTTCACGTGCAAAGTAATTCTACACTTGTCACATGATCATGCAATGGAAGTATAGAAATTTGGCAACTCACAATTAGGGCTGTTAATGGGTATCTGGACCCACAAGTGCCCTTGGACTCAACCTGGATTTAACAGATCTAGGTTCCCCTCTTTGGACCCGTTAAAAAATTGGGTCAGTTTCGGGTCTCACCTTCATGGACCTGATTAAAAATCAGATCTAACGGGATCCCGGTCGGTCCACCAACTTGGACCTAATTAAAATCAGGTCAGCTTGGGTCTGGGTCAGGTCCAGTTAGTGTCCATAATACCATTATACACCTTAAATATGTATTGATTATTATAGCAACAAAGTGAGGTTTTCTAAGCCACACATGTAACTAAGAGAGCCCATTTACAATACACCATGCATGTGTCAAAGTGGCACATGTGTGCGATTTAATCCACCCATTGGGTGAGCCCAACCATGCAAATGCTCTTATTTGTCCTGAACCAACTTGAAGCCCAAATGCAAAGACCCAACAAGTAACTGAATCCAAGTGGACCCAGGTCAGGTTCTTAAAGAAAGAGACCGAGAACTGGTAAGTCCTGAACTTGGGTACAGGTACTGTAGGACCCAACCTGAACCCAACCCATTGACAGCATTATTCACAATACTCAAACAGAATGATTCTTCTTCATTTTGAAGGTCAGAAAAGGTTAGTCTGCTAAAATCTACCAACCAGTGGGTTTCTTCCAGATGGTATTTGTTCTTGTTGATTTCTAGATTCAGGTGTAATTATCACATTTTGGATAATCATGAAAATTTAGCCATCTCAGAAAATTACAGTTTGTTTCTATAAATTTGAAATGTTCTAATTCACGCTGCTGTTCATTATAAATATGATGGCCTAACTTGGGGATCTTACCAATAAAGACAAGGGGGCCATTTGCATTGTTCAGTGATTGCACTTGTGGCTGCCTGCTCTTATATATGAACTGAATATTATCCGGAGCACTTGTGTTATTGAAAAATGAATCAAAGAGGTTATAGTAGTGCAGATCCACTACCGTGTTCAAACTGCCAATGTTTGCCTGATAAAGCTCCATTGGGTCAGCATTGCCTATTCTCTGGCAGAATATCACGTAGGCCGTAGAAGAGTACTTCCGTACTACTTCGTAACCTCTTAAGTAATATGTAACTAAGATGTCTAACGGAACTCCAGCTGCAGAAGGCTCATTCAAAAGCTCAATCCCCAACAGAGCAGGATGGTGAGCATACCTGAAAATGAGTAAACCAATTTCAGTAAGCCTGAATACAGTAACATATAAACACTAGTTTGGTGTTTAAGTTTCTTGTATTCCCTTATAGTACAAGTATGTTAGAATCTAGGACAACATCCCCTTACCATATAAAACACACCTGACCACAGCTACCCAGTTCACCTGCATGCTATTTTCGGTTTGTGGTTTGCTTTTTTGTAAGTAGGCCCAGTTTATTGGAGTTGGCCTAGTTGGGTTTTAGGAGCATTTGGTTCACCCATCTGGTTTCTATGAGGTCCACTTTCTATCTGGATTTTATAAGCAATGTAAGATGGCCCATTATTTAATATGTTGTGTGTGTGTGTGTGGTTTTGCTAGCATCCCCGCATTTGTGGGGATGTTAGAATTCCTCGAAGCTTTACATGGCACATGGGGTAACCCATCATCGATCTGAACTGTTCATTCAATCATACAACTATGAGCAAGCCATGGTGTAAAAATCACGCCAATTAGAATATCCTAAGTGTCCAATCGATATACTACTAGATAGACCCCACCCTGTATAGTTACAATTCCAGAGTAGCACTTTGGTTTGATGATGTTCATGCACGCATGCAGGCACATATGTGTATATATAGATACATACATACATACACGCACATGTATATGTACATACATGCATGCGCACATATATGCATCCTGTTTTGCAGAATGCATATATGATCTATATGTTCTTGACTAAAAATATATTGTGATGTGGCTGATGCATGCATGCATGTTTAAAATACAAGAAACTCAATTTCTACAGGTACAAGCCTAAGAAATTAGAGTCACGATTCACAATCCATATTTGACCTATGATCAATATGGTTAGTCAAAAAGATTGTAGATCCATACCCTATTACAGGGCAAAATAAGCCAGTCTAATCATTCCTTCCATGTGAGATAACCTACTAGCCTTGCCCCATTGATGGCCTCATCACTTTTCTTTTCTTTTTCCATATCATATTTTCTCTCTCTGGGTAGTGAAAGATCAATGTCCATGTGGATGCAATGACCTTTCCGCCTTCTATTTGAAAACAACAATGGCGTACAACAACAATATCCAATCAAGGGAACAGATGCAGAAATGGCCGACATTTTTTTTGCAATCCATGAACTCAGAATAGACAGGGAGATCTCCCAGTACACTAGACAGTTTTGACTATATTGAGTTATTACAGAACTATGCAAAGTTGGAAAAGCCAATGAAACTTATTTTAAATTACAGAAAGTTCAGAACAGAAAATAGAGGAGGGGAGAACAGTGAGAGGAAGCATAGGCCTGAGAGAGAGAGGGAGGGAGGGAGGGAGGAACATGACATGATATACTTCAAAAACCAATTTCACACGAATAGCTTTATTTTTCATCATATAAAAAATGATGTATGTTGTATGGATGGCCAGTGCAGTTCATGTTCATACAATGGCAGGTTAGCCTACAACCCTCTTTTACAAGCATTTAGCCCTTGGAAATACATGGTATTTCATGTGAAAATTGGAAACCAACATTCTGAAGAGTATACACCTGGTTGCAAATATGGGGCTGGCAATGGGTGGGACCCAGGGTGATCAAATAACAATTAATTAACAGAGCTAGCTCAGTAGGCAAGAATTCTCCTCTAAAAAATAGATAATTTTTCAAAATCCAAGAGAAGTACAAGAGTTTCTCCACCTGATAATGGAAAATCTTAAGAAACATCCACATTTTGCGCAGTTGTCGTAGCTATTCACATTCTTAAAATATCAGTTTCTATGAGTAACAATCATTCTAGTGGATAATCAAACTCCAAAGTTCCATTTCTTTGCATCATCTTCTATAAAAGAAAAACAGGTCAGATTAATGAAACTAACTTGATCAACTGAAACAAGACGTGGTGGGCCTGGCCTGTTCACACTTGTTTTAAAAAATGGCCATAGGTTTGGAACTTCACAAGTGGCCAATTTTGACTGAGCTGAACTGAGATTCCATCATTATCATTATCATCTTTAGCACTATCCAGAAATTTGGGGTTGACAACCAAACTGAGAATCCTTTTAGTAAATAGTAACACTGTCATTTGTCTTAGATTACAGAGTTTGTAGTGGTATGACATCAGTTCAATATCTCGTGTTTAGCCTCAATTATGAAACCACATTTGAGTATTTCAAACAACAATGTCAAACCTCTCATTGCTGCATGTGGTTCAAGTGAATCTATACTGAGAAACCATACCTGGAGGCTAAAAAGTCAATAACATCTAAGCTTTGTGAGATGTAGTCTGCAGAATTAGGCCAGTCTATCGAACCATCTCTACTCGCACTATGCTCCACCCCATTTTGAGAGCCTGGAGCGGCATGAAGATCAATTATGCACCTTATATTAAAATCCCTGTGCCCAAAATTTAAAAACTCATGTTAAGCCTGGCTGCTGCAAACAAGAATTACAGAGACACGGAACTTGAACTGCATGCTTCCTTTTCTACTGACTGCAAATCCATGTTGGGAAACAAGACCTACAGTGCCCATGAGAACGCCTTGTCCAGAGCTGCTAAACTTCCTCCAATGAAAGGAAATGGAGGGTTAGGATCATGTGCAATCCACCATCCAACAGGAATTCTCACAGTATTAATCCCATGCTCAAACAGAAAACGGAAATCTTCTCGTGTCACAAAGCTGCTTCTATGTTTCTACATGTGAGAAAAGCAACAGTTCAAGACAATAACTAATGACCATGAAACACAAACAAGATTCAGGTGTGGCATCACAAGAGCAGTAAATAAATGAATGGAATAGCAGCAACTAGTTTGCTGCTGTTACCATTCGACCTGAAGAAACATTAAAAATTAAAAATAAAAATCCACATGAACGTATTTGTGGGTTTGTCAGATAGTATTCCGGTTTACAGCATGTGAAAAGGAAAGCTGCCAGTGAAAGTAGGATTTCAAATCCCACTCTCCATGTGGGTACAAGATCAGGCCTTCAACAGGGGTTACCACAGTATATTTGCTCTGACCCAAAAATCAGGACAGTCCGGTCATCATATTGGCACATGGGTATGACAAATTGACCCATGGTCCACATTGGACATACATGCAGGCCACCTGATGGTTAGACCCCACTAAGTGCTAGGGCTGCAACTTGAGTTCAATCCCAACTGGCCCAGCATGAGTACAGGTCGGATCGGGTTGGGTTGTTAGGGTCTAGGGTTGGGTTCAGGCTGAGCAAATTCATGTCAGGTTAGGTCCGGTTGGGAATAACATTATGCATTTGGGTTGGTTTGAGTCTGGTTGAGTTGGGTAGGGTTTGGGTCAGGCACCTCAGGCAGGAACTTGGATTGGTTGGATAGAGGGTTGGGTCCTCTTGGGGACGGGTCAGGCTCAGGCTGACCCTTAACCCGACCCAACCTGCCCAAGCTGCACCCGTACCAAGCAAGCACACAGTGGCAGCCACAGATGAACAGGTGGACCTGCTACATGCAACAATGCACATGTGGTTGGAGTAGCATTCTAAATCATATCCTGCTCCAGCATTTTTCTTGATTAGAGAGGAGAAGATGCGTAGCATTGAAATTTACCCTTAAGACTTCTTTAGCAATATCATGTCCGTAACCATTAGCAAGCTGGTAATCTCCATGCAAGATATTTGCGACAATTGTCATTTCAAATGTTGCTGCATTATCGTCCCATCCCGGCACCCCAAGATAGTCAGCTGTGAGCTGATTTTCTGATGCAGCCTAGATGGAGTATAAAGCTAGTGTGTTTATACTTCAATATTTCAATAACCTAAAGAGGGAACTTAATATAAGTTTTTAAATCGCTTATGAAATCTTTCTGGAGGGAACAATCATGATTGATATGAAATACCTGCACGTAGGATCCATTTAGAAGTTTAATGTGAACTCTGTTAAAAAATCTTTCAATAAAAAATGTCTCTTTTGTGGAAGGTGATTGTGCTGTGGCAGATACTGAACCCCCTCCACCATCAGATGTTAGAAACTGACCTGCATTGGATCGGAACTGAAATTCTGCAGCAGATACTCTCCACACCTACTACAATAGAAACTAGCCAGGATAAATTGGCTGAATACATCGTGAATATAGATGTCATGCTACCAACAGTGTGTTCAGACACACACATCGACATGGAATACAATGGAAATTATCAGATTCAAACAAAAGATTTATAAATAAACTTTAAGCCTTCTTTAAGACCAGTAAACTTCATTAGCATATGAAAAACTAGTTTGAAGTAAGTGTAGTTGTGGAAAACCATTATGAAGAAGAGGTACCATATGACACCAGATCAAAGGAAACAATGTCGTTATTCGACCCAGGATTGCTACAGGTGGGGTCCACCTTCGGTAACTTAATCTGTTGATCAGGTGGTCCTGATCATGGGCTGCAATGCCATTATCTCTCCCATTTGGTGATCCGAGCCATCCAAGTGATCCTGAAGGATGAAATCTTTGGGGTATCTCCCATCCATAGCAGGCTCATCTAAAGGATCTGGATTAGGAAAAGGTCGGACCGTCCTGTACAGTTATTTATCAAGCAAATATTCAATCACACAATATTTCCTTAGTTACGAGACCGATCAACAGCATGCACTAATAACATGGAACCCACAAACATTATCATGGATTTAGGGGGAAAAAGGGAATAAATGAATAAGCACAAGTGACAAGGTCCATTAACATGAAAAAAGAGGCAGTTTGCAATGTACATAATCAATTCCCGCCCATAGTTGCAAAAAAACCTGAAGTGATGCGGCAACAAATTCGGGCGCAGGAACGGGGAAGTCTTTTTCAAAATGTAAACCAGTATAAATACGAAGGAAGCTGGACGGAGAGTGAGAGTCCGAATCGGGGGATTCGAAGCAGGAGCGATGCCTATTTAGAAGGATCCGCTACTAAGTTCCTTCCAAATGAAAGGCAGCAACACGATAGGGTATCATTCATCAAAGAGGCCTATAGCAATACTATATAATGCTGAGTGATGCATCTAGACCACACCACCTGTGTGTATCAAAGGAGAGCCAATATGGACCGACGTGATCAAACATGTGATATACCCACTGATATATGGAATCTGCTGGGATCATGGAGCCCACAAGTCCAATCGGATTGGATTAAACGTCCATAAAGTTCAGCGGATGTCTAGATTATAGCCTGTATATCAACTGTACAGCATGTACAGCCTTGCATAGGTGGACTAAATGGCTTCTTTCTTTCTTTTTTTCTGGACTGTATGGCTGAAAAATAGAGAGTTATATTTGGATTAGAGGTTCTTTATTTCAGTTTCCTAGTTTGAATACACTCCTTGAAAGCAGTTTGAGTATGATTGGATAAGTACTAAACATCTAGAAACTTCTCTCTGGAGGTTGTAGAGGCCTACATAGAAGAATGCAGCCATACATATAAGCATATACTCTGATTATTGATTAAAGGTTATTTTGAGGTTTTCTTTCATATTATGGGCATGTGTGGTGTTTGAATGCTTCTTCATAGTAGTCGCCTATTGGGAATCAATAAGCAGTCCTTTATTATGCCAATCATGCGAAGTTTTGAGCACAAAACTGGTATGTATTCAACCTATCTTCTTAAAGCTCACAGTCATTCTATTATGCTGCATTAGTAAGATTCGGGAAAGCAGTTCTAACAGTTTTTAAATATGCATGTTTCCCATTTCTGACCGGAAATATTGTTGATAATCGAAAATGCAAGGAAACATGGGAAAAGTAGTGGAAGTTTTTAATGAAACTTCAAGAGATGCTAAAACACACATATTTGCATATTTAGGAATAAAAAATTTGTAAAAAGAATGCATGCATAATAAGTTTCCATTTAATGGGGGCCTAAAAGCATGTATTGTCATAAGAAATCGGTCCAACATCCGATCCAAGATATTCTGTATCAGCCAATGCGGGGGCGTAACGACCATTATGACCTTGTAACGGTTGAAATTTTTTTTCCTGAAAAATTCTTAAAAAAATATTTAGAAAATCTAGAATAATCTAAATATTCCAAATATGTATTTTTATTTTTTTTATTTTTTTGAACATATTTATGGTAGTATAACGGTCCATTCTTTGGTGAGAGTGTTGTATCGGTTTGTCTAGTGAATTCATTAACATAGTTATGTATCTTTAATGTTTACACATCACAATCAAGCATTAGAATTAGAAATCGGGGAAAAAAAAAGAAGAGAGGCATAAATACCACTTTTTTTCAATTTTTTGAAGAAAAAAAAAATAGCCCTCAGAGCTTCTATTCACTCAAATCGCTTCAATCTATGGTTTTAATCCTAAAAATTATAGTAAGAGTGGTTGAAATCTGTTATAGAATGATCTATGAGAGTTTTTGAAATGAGAAAAGTGAAAAAATGAGAAGAAAAATGGATTTAAATAGAAAAAAATGGATATTTTTCAACCGTTATGCCCTGTAACGGCTGATAGGTCCCAAAAAACCATCTCGTTTCACCCCCATATCGCGTAACGGTCACGGCCATTACCTATACATATTGGCTTTTACGACCATATCGTAATGGATAGGGAACACTTTGATCTTATCATCCTCCAACCATCCTATCTATCTATTCAACCATCAATCCAACCCTCCATCCAAATATCCATCAATATTTTTGAATATCGACAACACATGATATTTAATTGAGAAATTGTTAACAATTGACAAGCAAACAAAAGAATGTGGTCTCAATATCATCCATGTTGCAATAGCAAAATATCGCGATATTATTGTCGACAAATTAAACGATGCATACAAGCATGCGCCCATAATAAAAATAAAATTAAAAAAAAAATGAAATAAAAATATTTTAATAAACAAAATTTTGGCGATACCAATACATTAACGATATTATCGAAATATTGCTGATACATCAGCCATACAAGCGCCACCAGGAATTTACACAGTTCAGAATATTGGTGATACATTGGTGACATCGATACATAATCAATATAAGCGATACCTGGAATTTATACAATTGCAAATATTGGCAATACATTTGCGAAACTTAGCGATACATCGTTGATACCTGGAATTTTTTATACTACCATTGTTGTAGGTATTGCTAAGCTAGAGATACGGATAATATCCAGGATATTTCGATAATATTGGCAATACTTCGAACAATAGTCTTATCTAAGCATTTCATTTCCTTATATCACATTTGAAATTAGGTACATCGATCAATTCAAACCTTGATCCTCCCAACCTTATTAGATTTGGTGTTTCAAATCCTGAGGTACACTTAATGTTTTAAATAGTTGTTATCGGCCAATATATCCTACGATATATCTTGTATCTCACCTGTGCGATACAAAATGCACAGGAAGTGCTGACACGTCCCACATGTTCAATCCGGCAACCATTTTCAATTTTCAATACTTTTTTTTTTTGTTGAAATTATGTTAAATCAATGTCAAATGGATATAAATTCATTGTTTCTTCATGTTTTGCATGAAAAATCATGAAGTTAAAGCCTTGATTTCAATATCCACTGGTTCTTCATGTTCTCCATATTTTTTTTTTCAAAAAAATCCTTCAACCAACTGTCAATTGAGACTAATTCCGAAGTATTTAAGAGTGTTTAATGAAATGATTATCATATACACTCTAATTTCGAAATTTAAGTTTAGGTGGTTCGATTTGGAAAAATTTTGAATTTTCTCCAATTTCTCCCAAATTGCTTGCAATGTTGCACTCTAAACATGAAATCAAGCATGTATGAGGTTGATATATTGATTTATTAAGTCCTTGTCAATTTTCAAAAAATAAAAATCAATTTTAATTTAAAACTAATAAAAATTTATTAAAATATTAATTATTTTTTTCGAAATTTTCCTTCAACCAGCTGTCAATTGAGATTAATTTCAAAGTGTTTAGGAGTGTTTGATGAAATGATCGTTACGTATACTCTACTTGTTATGCATTCAATTTGAATATAGTTGCATTAGTTCAGTCAGACAATGCATAGCTTAAGACTTTATGCAAAATAAACTTATTATGTGCACTTCTTTTTTGAGATGTTATAGTTTAAAAGAGTGTATTAAGATCCTTTTTAACAATCCATGAAGTTTCATTGAAAAATTCAACTATTTCCCCAATGTTTCCACATGTTTCCCAAAAAGTGCGAAAAAGTATCCGATACAAATAATATATTGCATGGGATAACCGATACATATATGTATCCCAAGGATGCAATACGTAACACGATGCTGATATTTTGTACACTGGGTACACTAATAGTAGTGATAGTAAAGACATGTTTCATTCACCCTCGAGTCAATCTCAGTATACAATGAAGAAAATTAGAACACTACCCCAAATGATACAAAATCAACACAAGCTACCCAGTCTCTAAATAGAGGGAAAGCCATGCCACAAAATAAATCTGATAATATAATCCCAGACCAAAAAAATAATCTGATAATAAATAATAAAAACACTAGAGAAACAATCATTGGCAAATGAGCAAAATGTGGAGTACATATTAGACATGATGGCAATGACACTGATGGAATCAGTAGCTCATCCTGCATGGTAGCGGTAGTTATATCCCATTCAACAAATAGAATAATGCCTAAATACGGAACCATATTACCAAGTAACCCAACCTCATTGATGCCATCTGAC
Source organism: Magnolia kwangsiensis (assembly GCA_037074715.1). NCBI lineage: Eukaryota > Viridiplantae > Streptophyta > Magnoliopsida > Magnoliales > Magnoliaceae > Magnolia > Magnolia kwangsiensis. The sequence goes on along the minus strand of CM073572.1, from coordinate 14,057,681 downwards.
TAGCCGCTTTAGGCAGTGTTCGGCCCCTGGCCGTTTCAAGAGCAGAGAAATGTTTTCTGATTTTCGAATTCCTAATCTTAGTAGAATTTCCAAAATCGCAAATGGGGCTCTTTTGTGTTGTAACGGAAAGAAAGAGCTCTTTCTAACCTACACTAGCATTCTTTCAGGATTTTTGAAATTCTACCAAGATAAGAAATCCTGAAAATCGCTACTTTTTATCTTTTATTTTTATTTTTTTTTTTGCTGCCTGAACCAAATGCAGCTTTAACCAATCAATTCCACATAAATGTTCGACAGCAGTTCAACATCAACACATGCCAAGTCAGTAGTTTTTCAAAGTAACAATTTCCACGCACTGTAAATTCGTCAAAACATCAAACAGATGAGAAACAAGAGAATTCTGCAAAACACTCTGTCGAGGCAATTGCCTACCCTGAAGGTTTCCCACCAAGAAGGAACGTCTCTATCCACTGTCACTTCCGCTCCTCCCCCATTCACTGCACTTACGTACTTTTGGAACACCACCGATTTGAACTGCAATTGGGTCCCATCCTAAAATCCAAAACCCACAAAAACTCAACCAAACGTTCCATGAAAGAAAAAACAAAATCCCAACTTGCAAAACAACAAAGAGAACTTGCCCAGACAGACAAACTCACAATAATATCTCCATTGGGAATGCCGTCAAACAGCGAAGGTTTAATCCAACCTTCCACCACCAACCATCCACCCAAATTCACACCTCTAACCTTTGGACTCCCATTCAAGCTCTCCACTGCATTCACCACAAAAATGCAGAACTTCCCAAATCATCAAACTCAAAAAACAAGAATTCGAACAAAACCCATTTCAGAAATTACAAAGAAAAAAGAAAAAAGTGGGTGTTAATATTACCTGAGAAAGCAACAGATATGAAAACCCAACAACCGATTAGAAAGGAAAAAACCCATCTGCGGAAAACAACTTCCATGGAAATGCAGGTGAAAGAAAGCAATCTCTGCAGCAATAGGGAGTCAATTCAATCCAAAATCAACAACTGGGGATTGAAAAATCAGCCCCATTTCCTAACAAGGAAAGTCCTTAAAAGTTCATGAAAAATGGTCTGGTTATACCTTTCTTATCACCCAATTCATACCAAACGGGACTCTTAAAACAAAGCATATAAGGTTTAGGATTGTTTCTCTTTGCTCTTATTTAATTGGGTTTGTTTCTTCGGAAATCGAAGCTAGCCAAATGCAGAAACGCAGCAGTTTTTTAACTACTCCGTGAAAGAAAGAATAGAGATTTATGAATGAGATTACGGGGACGGAGAAAAAGATATTCTTTATCAGCAAGAATGGGGTCACCACCTTTTTCAGAGTCTATTTTGTTTCTTTCGGTGTAAGATAGAAATGGCTTCAGTGAGAAACAAGGATTTGAAAGGGCACCAACTCAAGAAAACCGGTGTTGAGATGGCACCTACACCATAATTCGGTGTATGATACTCACAATGAATACTTGCATGCACTGCAGAGGTTTGCCGGAGCATGTCAAGGGATTAAAAGACATCATGCAATTAATGCCTGCTGCAATGGATTTTCTCCCGCTCGAGGACGTTCATCCTATTCCATTTTCTGTGTCATCTAATGTTCATTTAATTTCATACGACTTTACCAAAAATGTAAAACTATAATTTAATGAACCACATTTTACAACCGATGTTGGTCACCTATATGTGTATGTAGCTTGAATATCAAGTGTAGAAGGCACGTATACTACAAGAAATATTCGTATCAGCGGTGGATTCTCACTAGCCCCCCAAACGAAACGCCCGTGTACAATTAAAATGTGCGGCATTTTTACGTGGCCGCCTGTGTACGGATAAGCTACTGCCGCTGGAATTAAAAATAAATAAATAAAGGTCTTTTTCCCTCCCGAATTTCATCCCCAAATCGCGCCCACCTTATTTCTCTCCAAACCCTTTTTTCCCTCCTCTTCCAAATCGTAATCTCCGAATCGTGCGCGCCAATATTTCTCTCCCAAAAACCCTTCTTCCCTCTTCTCTCCCAAATCGCCTCATCCCCAAATCCCGAAAGTCTCTTTCTCTCTAACGTCCCTCCACTCCGGCCTCGATTCTCGTCTCTCTTGCTGCATTCTTTCTGAGATTGTTCTTCCATTGAAGGATCCGATGCTGATATCTATGGCAGTTTTTTCCCTCATCGTTCTTCTATTGAAAGATCGATGCGGATATCTATGGCAGTTACATATATTTACATGTGTTTGTTCTAGATTTTTTACAGCTTGTGTTTGGATTGTATTTCTTTGAGGAGTCGGAGGATTTTTCTGTGATTTTCGTTGCAGATTCTATAGAAGATCCTTCGTTTTCTCTGTAGGAGGGAGATCTGGATTTTAGGGTTTTTCAATAGAGCTGTGAATAGGAATAAGATGCCGTAGATGCTTCTGTTTGCATATATGAGACATTCTAATATTACTATATATGGATTTCTTGTAAAAAAAAAAGTTGTTACAGATGCAGAGAAAGAGGAAGCTGGCAGAGGAAGAAGAGGCAGCTGTGCTGCTGATGGCTCTCTCATGTGATTTTGTATCTGCTGCCTAATCCAAAAGCATACAGCTAATCTCTCACCCTCTCTCTGTTTTATTACTATGTTGGTTTTGTTCGTTTTGGTTTCTTTTAAGAGAGAGAAAGGGGGCAAAGATCAACCGTCTATCTCTCTCTTTACAGATTGGTCAAGTGCAAGGAATGTTCCTGTAATGTATAATGTTACTTTTGAAATATAATGGTTGCATTTGAATTTTTTGGCATTCATATCACCTACCTGAACCAACCATTAGGTCCAGTCCCCTCATTGTGTTACTGGGAAAAAAAATTGACAGCAATCAGATGGCTCTATACATCCGTGACTAGGCCTATCTTCTATGAACAATCTTGTACATCTATTTTGTATGCCACTAACTGGCTGTTTGGATCATCTGACTAGTATGTATTTTTCAAGGTGGCTTATGAAGAGTGCACTAGACCTAATGGATGGTCCAAATAGGTGATATGGATGCCACTGAGTCCAAATGAAACTATGTGCACGGAAATGTGGTGGGAAATTTTTATGGTGCATTTATATATCATGAAATTTAAATAGAATTGAACTAAAAGATTAGGTATTGTGTATTCATGTTGTAATCTGAACAAATCTGACATGTGCTCTTTACTTCTAGAGAATTCATTGTAATAATGGGCAATTTTCCATTCATGTTTCCTTTCTTCTATATCAATCAATGGAATCTATGGACAAGTATGTTGTCCAGCATCCATGTTAGACACATGTCAGACACCCATCAACATTTCTATTTGGAAAAACCTTAGTTTTCCTTTTCTTCTTGTGTTTTAGTGCTATTTGTATAATTGTTTCCCAGGTCCTAGTGTGTTTTTAGTTATGTACATGTGTGTCTTTGTCTTATGCATATACACAGTAATATCTATGTAACAGTCAATATCATTATGTATTCAACCCGGGGCGTTTTCTGAAAGCGGCACACTCAATTGGAACCCGGGTGCAGTGAGAAATGTGCAAGGCCCTTGATAGAGTGGAATGTTGGAACATGATTCATGTAGCCAACCCAGTTGGTTGGGATAAGGCTTAGATGATGATAACGATGATTATGCATTCATACAGATGTCTTGGTTTGTTGGATTTTTCTTGGTCTCCATGTTTGCTACCATGTGTTAATATCCAACACTTGGTTGCACAATCTTTCTAAATAGGTGTCACTCCTGTTCCGAGTCATGCTTTGTATGCACACTCCTGCTCTAATTTCCTAGTAGTTGATACTTGGTAACATTTTGAGGTTTGTGCTTCCACGCTCGCACACCTGAATTTGTTGCCCCTTGGTGTCCTCATGCAACCATAGTCCAACACCTATACGTGTTTGTGACCAGGTTGCACAAACAGGAAATGATGTGAAACATGTTCTTGTCTTTCTGTAAATGACTGTCATTGCCTTGCAGGAAGGAGCAATTTGCATCTTAGTTGGCTGATCTGCTATAATATTTGCTTGGGGACAACAAGAGGTCTGACTTATCTTCACGAGAAGTCAAGACCCCATATCATACACAAGGATGTCAAGGCCAGTAATATTCTGATCGATGCAGATCTCAATCCAAAAATTTCAGATTTTGGTCTGGCCAAGCTGTATGATGAGAATGAGACCCACATTAGGACACACGTCGCAGGGACGACATAAGCATTGGTGGACCCTTTCCTTGATTTGTTCCATTGCAGAAGCAGTGCCATACATGTAATCCAATCCAGACCACCCAAATCACACACCCTAACGTGGTGAAAGCAAAACTTAGTTAAATTGTACCCTACAAATAGACATTTCATTGAAAGTTACAAGATAATTGTCATATTGCTGTTATAAAACACTGTAGAAAGTAGCTCTCCATGTAAAATTATTTCATTGTAACAGTTCTGCGGATGACATGTCTGTCAATTCAAAATCATGTCGTTTGAGACTATGGGTGACCCTTGATTGAGTGGAATGGTGGAACAGGATTCATGTAGCCAACCCTAATTAATTGGGATGAGGCTTCATCATATGAGATTATGGATTATTGTAAATTTAAAATCACGTAATTTCCTTGCTATGTCTCTAAGCATACTTATACATGCATACCAGTGTCTACTAGCATATCTAGCTATCTAAGAATTTGGCTTGAACCAAGCGGCTTAATGGGTAGTTGCCACTTCAGTTTTTGATGGTTTGCTTTTCAATTTTTACAAGGACGTGGAGCTGTTGTCACAGGCCGTGTTGAACAAGGGACTATTAAAGTTGGAGAAGATGTAGAGATTTTAGGTTTAATGCAGGTTTGGGCAAAAATTCCATTTCTCAAATTATTTCACCATTTTGAAGCAGGTCTGCTGATTTTCTTGCACCTCTATTTGGTTGTTTTTAGGTAGGACAAGTACAGGCAACTTGTACTGCAAAGGAACTATGTGAAATTCCTGGTAGTTTTCACTTGTCCTTTTACATTATGACCAAAAAATCAGTTTTTTGACTATCAGGTAGGCCACATGTACAAAAAAAAAAAAAGAAGAAGGATGGTGTAGAGAGAGCTTGCAAGTTTTTTAAGATTGTCCATTTGTTTTCTTACATGTGTCCTATGATTAAACTACCTATTTTTTGGCCAAATTATCTGCTGCCAGGTAGTTCCCACCTGATACATGATTTGGATGTCTAATTAACATGGGAAGGTGGCACTTGTCGATGCACGTGGAGGGGCATGCTTGTGGAGCTATATATCTCTTTGGAGAAATGCAACAATAAAGGGTTAAAGAGGATGAATATAGAAAATAAGACGTGTCAGGTAATCTATTTATGATTCTTGCTGTTTGATTATGGACTGCTATGGTCTATTCTCATGGTGGCCTGTCAGAAGGATGGTGTAGGTCCCTAGTTCAAAAATCTAAAACTTCGTACTTGATGTTCGGCAGGTCATGTTTTATACCCACTTTGCTCATCCATTGCACTAGCTAATGTTAGGACATGAGCCAAAAGTTGTGTGCTAAAAGATACTCCATGAATATTTTTGCAGATTAATTTGAAACTCGTTTGACTGATCCAAGCTTTTGATCTGGTTTGCAACATTATTTTCATGTTTGTTCTAAAAATCAGGCTGTTTCACTCCTCTGGTGGGCCACGGTTAAATTTTATTTTACTTTCTAACCATCCACCTGTTTTGCATGTTATGTCCCACCTGATGTGTAAAATGGTCTGTTTTCTGGGACAAGATCCAAAACAGTGTAGGCAATTTGATGGAAATATCAGATTTTACGTGATGTGTAAAATGGTATGTTTTCTGGGACAAGATCCAAAACAGTGTAGGCAATTTGGTGTATACATATGTTTGTTTTATTGGAATAGAAGGCAATCAATCAATTTTACAATGAATTAATTAATGACTTCAAATAAATTAATTAATATTTTATTGGGATGAATTATTGGCAAATTTTATGATCCATGTGTAAATCTAGTACTTTTTTTAATGTCATTCACTTTACTAACCATATGATATCTGGTGATAGTGGAATAAATGAAAATTTCGTATTCTTCTTTTTTTAAAAAAAAAAATCTTAATAAAAATCTTAGTTAGTAACTTAATAGTCACTTTTAACTAGTAACTTGGGCATTTGAAATATTATAACTTTTTTACTTCTTTTTTTTTTCAATATTTAGGAAAGAATCAAAATAATTAAGACTAGGTCATTTGAATAATTGAAACTTTTTTATTTGATTTTCTTTCAATATTGGAGAAAGAATGAAAATAATTAAAAATTAAAAATCATATTTAAACCCTTTTATATCTTGATTTTTTATCATGGCTATGTTGGAAACAGGGAAGAGTCTGAAGAATAGAATCAATTAACAAGAGTAAAAACTTGTGATTTTTATCATTGAAGATATGTATGGATGAGTCAATAGATGGGGACTTCAATATCAGTCCCATCCAAACTTCAGTAAAAACTTGTGATTGATCTATGTACTTTCATATGTACTTTCCCTATTTCAAATGTTATAGTCAATTAGAATGGAGCAGCATAAATGTTGAGACATGGATTTCTTTATTGCAACCTGTGTTTGCTATCATACAAGGCCTATGCATGGACATTTCTGCATATGGGGAGGGCAAAGAGAGAAGATTAACAAGCCGCCATAAAATCGCCGACATCAACACGTTCTCATGGGTGAGGAAAATAGGTTCTCATGAATTTTCAAACGCACGCACGCACAAAGTAGCTTTCTATTATTCTTCCAAAGATGTCACAATCCATGCATTAAAATCTGTAAATATATATGAATATATTGTCATATCCTATAATTCTTGTATATGGTTTGGTTGATTGTTCATTTCTAGCCACAAGGCCATTTTTGTTGTAGTGAGGTGGATATGAACTTATATCGTTTTACAGGTTGCAATCGACTTTCAATCCCACACACCTACATGAGAAATTTCTAAGCACCATCATCGACAATTTCCTTGAAAATTTTTTCATCCTTTATATAGATGTGAAAAGTCAACATTAGCTCTCAAACAGTTGAGGTTTATACAATACAGCAGTTCTCTTGTATTTGTTTTCTTTTATGATTTCTTTCCTTGAAAGTTTTTGCTTTGTCCAACTTCTTCATACATAGTTTGATCTGCAGACGGTTGGATTTGCTTCTTTCAAAGTAGGGATTATGTTCTTCTAACGAACATGTTTGCAAGTGCTAGCCAATGGAACAAAGTGACAAGAGTGAGAGAGACAATGAGAAACAGTGGAGTTCAGAAACCAGAGCCAGGTAACAGCCTCATCGAGCTACATCCAACAATTTAGCTTGAATCAGAATTTTCAAAGACTGTCGTGGATGCATTTCTTTCTTGTGTAGAAGATTTTCTATGTTGTTAGACTCCCCTCCTTTTTCTGTACTTTTCTCTCCAAACTTTTCTTTTCTTTTTTTTTTTTTCATTTTCCTTCCCCACCTGATTTGAAAATAGAAAGGGAATTCATATTTATTACTCTCCTTACACTGATAGACAATTCACTTTCTAGGATAAAATGGTAAATTTAATAGAGCTATTGCATCTATTTGGTTTTTTTTTTTTTTTTGGCACCATTTAAAAATTGGTAGTGACTCATCCACCTTACATATCAGATTAATTTACAGCTATACACACCATCTAGATTGTGGATCTCATTGTGCACTCGAGGGTCACCATTAACCAGTCGCCAACAAAATTGGGCAGATAGCTTCAACCATGATCTACAAAGTTTTTTAAATTGTATCACCTTGCTCATCCTGCGGACCACCATTTCCATCTTTTGTAGAAGAACTGCAGGCATGACAGCTAAGACCACTTCTCATCACATTGTTGCTGAAGTGTGTAACATTCGCAGGAAGACAAATAAATCTTCTTAAAAAAAGATGAAAGCGCGTGCTTCTTTCTCTTAAAGCAATTTATAACATCTTGACAAGAGTGCAGGATCTCATCCATGCTCCGGTCGAGTCCTTTTAAGTGCATCTTATCAAGGTGAATGTGGCCAACAAGGCCTGTATCCGCTTTTGAACTTTTAGGTATTTGTCGATGCCTTTGGTATTCTATGGAGAAGTCAAAAGCAACATCATTTAAAGGGACTTTTTGCAAATGATTCTAAACTAAATATGTTACATTCTCATTGCAATGCATTTATCCGTAGAAGCACTCATTCAAATATAGAATAACTCTCCGATCAATAATATCATTCTTGAAGTTAACTTTGCACAAAAGTATTTCCTTCATCGATTCCCATGAAGAGTCGTTGTTGCTCTAAGAAGAATCAAGAACTACTTTATATGCAGGATTTGATACTGCAGTAGCAGCTAATACGCCAACCGGTTCACCAACAAGAGAACTTCCAGGACTATTTTCGTTCACCTGTCCATACTCAAATTGAATTATAGAATTGCTGCAGAGGTTTCTCACTGTTCCATCATAACAGATAACGACATCTCTAAGTGTGGCCATTAGATTTTTAAACAAAGTTCCTGGTTCAGTAAGTCCTCTAGAAGAACGGATCAACACTTCTCTGGATGATATGGAATGGACCAACTCTTCATAGGGAGTCGGACCTTGAAAAAAAGAGCTCTTAACTAACCCAAATGCCTCAGAAGGATAGTCAACACCATTAACAGAATACTTATTTTGGAAGTGGAAACTCATATCCTCAACCAAACGCGTTGAATAAAACTTCCCTCGGTCATAAAGTTGAAGCCCCAAAAAGCCAAGTTGTTGAACAACCTTACTGATAGTTGAATCATTTTTAGAATCTATCAAATTACCTAAAGCAGATAACTTTAGAATACAAATCACGATAGGCAGTTTTACAGTTTTCAGGTAGCTTTCCACTTGCAACTCTACAAGTTCATTGTAATTTGATCTTAAGTGTTGAGGGTCAAATACTGTATATTACAGAATCGTAGAATTCTAATGACTGGATTATTTCTCAAAAATCATTCGGCTTTACAGAAATTTTCATATAAGTCTCAACTTATTTTTCGCATATTTTTCTCAGGACTAGCAAAATGCTGGTTGGGGGTTGTGTTGAGGGTCAAATACTGCATATTAGACCCCATTTATTACCTGGATTTACGTACATAATGCCGTTTAATGGCCCGTTTTGCCGTGTTTGTGATACAGGGTGTAGTTGAAAGCGTGAAATGCAAAAAGTTGATAAAAGTATGAATTTAACACTCTGTTGACGCCACAGGCAAGGGACACACTCCAGGGGACCAATACTGACAAATATACACGGTCAGAAATCCGAGAAAAGTAAGAAATTGAAGCTCAAGTAGCCTGAAGGACATCCAGAACGCAAGATCACGGGGTTCCCAATATCGGTTCGACTCGAAACTTCATACGTTGCCTGAGGACCATAAATTAACCGTACACAACAAAAATCATCCATTGGATCGATGTAGAAGTGGCTAAACAGACAAATCAGCCCATGAATCTGCGATCTGCGGCCCACCTGATATCTGGAACTGCCTCAATTTTATTCCCAACAGCTAAAATGATATGTCAAAATGAATGGATGGTTTGGATTTCTGAGAAACATCACAGTGGGCCCTGTATATACACGTGTGCATACATAATGCACACGTAGCCGCCGTGCACGAAAAAACCAAAAACGGGTCAGCATACGCTGACTCGTCTTCCTCTCCCAGCTGCGAAAGAACGGACAACTTTACACTGTCCGTCCATTTTTTTTTTAGTGGGCCCCACTCATGGCCTAGATCAGTGATCCGAACCGTTCAACACATCCATGTGTGGGTCGTAATCATCTTCAAGCTTTCTTTTCGGTCTCATGCAAAAGTAAGCGTCTAAAAGCACCGTCAATCGCAGAATGGACGGCGGAATAGAAAATTCTGTGGGCCACACCGAAAATGCTCCAAAAACACCCCTTCCCAGACGATTTTTCGTCCTGAAGCCAATGGATGATGTGGATTTTCGAAAAGTAAGCTAAGTGGACCCCACCGATCATCACAGCGGAAGAAAATTCCGCTTACGCACCGCGTAACGCACAGCCGCTGGCCGTTTTTGCGATCAGATGTGGGCCCCACACGTGCCCCATAAGCTTAATCCGAATCATCCACCGTGTAGACAGCCGCGAGCACTATAAAACCATGTTGTCACTTTTCACCCATGCGTGCACACGTGTGAGATACAGAGGCCACAAAAGGGCTGCTCGGTAACGTTCAAAACTGATTCTTTTGTGATTTCTTCTCTGGGCCACGTCAATGGACGTTCAAAACTACCCATTCTTGACTGAAATTTCGTTCTGAATCCAATGGACGGGGTGGATTTTTCAGAAAATGCTTCTGTGGGGCCCACCGACCACAACAGCGAAATGGTGCGAAAGGTTTCGCACATCCGCGAAAACTGACTTTTTCGGACAGTTTTGGCCCACCATCTTTGATCATATGGCAGATCTGAACCGTCTATCATGTAGAGGACCCAAGAAAGCACTAAGGGATGGTGTTTCTTTGGAATTTGAGCAAGGAAAGTGGCGTATTTCATGGTACCGAACTTGGCTGCGAAAATTGCACTCCGTGTCCTGCTACAACTCTGTCACTGACTCCAGCCTTCCAGCAGCTATAAAAGGAGGTTTTTGGACGTGGCGAGCATTCATTCAAGGTCTGGGGAGGAAGAACAGAGGGCTCGAGCTTGGGTTTCAATGTGGGCAGAGGAGAGAGAGAGGAGCTTAGTTTTTTTCTTTCCCTTTTCTTTTCCTTTTCTTTTTCTCTTTATTTATTTGGATTGAGCCCATCCATGGCAGGCTAAATCCTCCTAGCTAGGGCTAGGAGGTGAAGCTTGTAGTGAGATGAGAGATTATATGCTTTTAATTTAATTTTAATTTAATTTTAATTTTTGAATTGAAGTTGGTTTTAGTTTAATTTTAATGGAAATATTTTTGGTCTTTAATGGTCTGTTGTGACTGAAATTACAATGGGTCTGCAATGCTTTGAATATTTTCTTATCCCTTTTATGTTTATGACGTTAGGACGTCCCGTTGTTCACCATAGTCTCCTGGGCATGGTTGGATGACGGTACCCTTCTTAACCTTCATACATATGATTGGTTGGTAATTAGTTTAATTCTGTTGTTTGTCATAGTCTTTGGGCATGGTTTGGTGATGGAATCCATTCTAATTCATCTTCCTTTCATCTCTTTGAAAACTAGATCAACGGCAGTTCAGTAATTTCCATAATTTTTGATGCAAGCATAAGTTCTCCCTGATCTCTACAAGTGGATCCTCTGATTCCCTTGAGGCGACCCATATCAATGACATGTTCCCTGATGAACAACTGTTTAGAGTCTCTCATTCACCTTGGTTCGCTGATATTGCTAATTATCTTGCTACAGGTGCCATACCGACACACTGGACGTCACAAGATAAAAAGAAATTCTTTACCAAGGTGCGTAACTTTTTCTGGGACGATCCATATTTGTTTAAATATTGCCCAGACCAACTCTTAAGGAGATGCATACCAGACGATGAGCATCAGAGTGTCATCTCCTTCTGTCATTCACAGGCCTGTGGTGGTCACTTTTCTGCTAAAAAGACCACGGCCAAGATTTTACAGTGTGGCTTCTACTGGCCCACTATGTTCAGGGACACTCATAAGTTTTGCAAGGCTTGTGAGCGTTGTCAGAAATTGGGAGCATTGACCCGTCGAAATATGATGCCCTTGAATCCCATCCTTATTATAGAAGCATTTGATTGTTGGGGCATTGATTTCATGGGACCATTCCCCCAATCATTTAAAAATCTGTATATTTTGCTTGCCGTAGACTATGTCACTAAATGGGTCGAAGCAATTCCGTGCCGCAAAAATGACCATCGCACGGTCATTAAATTTTTGAAAGAAAATATCCTGTCACGGTTCGGAACACCTCGAGCCATCATTAGTGACGAGGGCTCACACTTCTGTAATAGACCATTTGAGAGCTTAATGAAGAAATACGGTATCTCTCATAAGGTGAGCACCCCATACCATCCACAGATAAGTGGACAAGCTGAAATTTCTAATAGGGAGATCAAACATATTCTAGAGAAAACGGTTAACCCTGATCGTAAGGACTGGTCAATCCGATTGACCGATGCCTTATGGGCGTACCGTACTGCTTTCAAAACTCCTATTGGAACATCTCCCTTTAGACTTGTTTATGGAAAAGCCTGTCACTTGCCTGTGGAATTGGAACATAAAGCATACTGGGCGATCAAAAATCTGAATTTCAATCTGGACAACGCTGGCTCGCTACGCAAACTTCAGTTAAACGAACTTGAAGAAATCCGAAATGATGCATACGAAAACTCGAGAATTTACAAGGACAGGATGAAGGCGTTTCATGATCAACATATTCTACGGAAATCATTCATGCCAGGTCAGAAAGTCCTCTTGTATGACTCTCGACTACATCTCTTTCCGGGTAAGCTTCGATCTCGTTGGACCGGCCCTTACATTGTTGTTACTGCTTATCCTCATGGGGCCGTCGAGATAAAAGATCCCGACAATGGCAAGGAGTTTAAAGTAAATGGACATCGATTAAAGCCATTTGTTGAGACATTTGATTCAGAGGACATGTCCATGCCTCTGATTGCTCCTGTTTATCAGGACTGATCTCCTAGTTTGATGGAGGTATAGGTAGGTTTATCGCTTTCATAGGTTTAGGATAGTCGCTTTCATAGGTTAGTTAGTTCAATGTTTGTGGGTGACATTACTGCAAACCCTCACGAGACTACAACTCGTCCGCTAGGGGTAACCTAGGGGTTTAAAGGCTTGTTGCATACGCTAAATGCAATCGAGAGCACCTGCGAAAGTGGTATAGGTAGGATTTTATTTTTGTTATTTTTGTTCTGCTTTCTCTCTCATGCTGACAAGCTTCCATGCCATGATCTATTGGAAACTCTCTTGATTCGTTATTCAGGTACTATCTTCCCATCACTTCTCATTTACTTTCGTTGTTTCATGTGCATTGCATGCTCATATCTTTTACATTGAGAACAATGGAGATTTTAGGTTGGGGGTGGGGGATTAGGTAACCTAATCAGTATTTTCTTGGTCTTGAGCAACAATTGTGAAATTTTTTTGAATTTTTCTGAAAATTTTTATGAATTCGAAGTGATTTTGACGAATATCCTTGATTTAGAATTGTGAGATATATGATGTTGATAATTTATGACTCTTGGATTCCGTATCGGTGGCATTCTGCAGTTAAGATCGAGTTGCTAAGCCATGATTAGAAGTTTTAAACATTGATCGCATCAGGATTTCACATGTCACATCTCGCTTTCACGTTAAGACTTCAGTCTGATATTGAAGGGTTAATTTGGTAATCACTAAGCACGAAAGGAACCAGCCTGAAATATCTTGCCATCATGGTATAAAAATTGGAAAGGTTGGATAATTAATCTTCACCATAGGTTTGCTCCCTATAGGTGTGGAGTTAATTGCCCATGAATGATATCTAAAAAGAGTCAGGTGTACGATCTTCACCATAGGTTTGCTCCCTATAGGTGAGGATTTAATTCCCCTTCCTTGGCATTACTTTGAATAGAAAAATTAAAAGTTAATAGGCTAATCTATGAGACAAGTTTTGGATTAGGTTTTAGTTATCATGAATTTTCTAATCGGTTACCAATGATTTCATGAAATTGACGATTGGATCTCTTAATGATGATAAGCCGAGATTAGACTATACATCTATGGATCTCAATGTTTAAAATTTTTCTAATTGATGGATTGATACTTTACACTTGATTATGAAGTCTACCGTGCGCTTGAGTTCAGGAGAAAATAATGCCCAATATTCATGAATCGTAGAATTCTAATGACTGGATTATTTCTCAAAAATCATTCGGCTTTACAGAAATTTTCATATAAGTCTCAACTTATTTTTCGCATATTTTGCTCGGGACTAGCAAAATGCTGGTTGGGGGTTGTGTTGAGGGTCAAATACTGCATATTAGACCCCATTTATTACCTGGATTTACGTACATAATGCCGTTTAACGGCCCGTTTTGCCGTGTTTGTGATACAGGGTGTAGTTGAAAGCGTGAAATGTAAAAAGTTGATAAAAGTATGAATTTAACACTCTGTTGACGCCACAGGCAAGGGACACACTCCAGGGGACCAATACTGACAAATATACACGGTCAGAAATCCGAGAAAAGTAAGAAATTAAAGCTCAAGTAGCCTGAAGGACATCCAGAACGCAAGATCACGGGGTTCCCAATATCGGTTCGACTCGAAACTTCATACGTTGCCTGAGGACCATAAATTAACCGTACACGACAAAAATCATCCATTAGATCGATGTAGAAGTGGCCAAACAGACAAATTAGCCCATGAATCTGCGATCTGCGGCCCACCTGATATCTGGAACTGCCTCAATTTTATTCCCAACAGCTAAAATGATATGTCAAAATGAATGGATGGTTTGGATTTCTGAGAAACATCACAGTGGGCCCTGTATATACACGTGTGCATACATAATGCACACGTAGCCGCCGTGCACGAAAAAACCAAAAACGGTTCAGCATACGCTGACCCGTCTTCCTCTCCCAACTGCGAAAGAACGGACAGCTTTACACTGTCCGTCCGTTTTTTTTTAGTGGGCCCCACTCATGGCCTAGATCAGTGATCCGAACCGTTCAACACATCCATGTGTGGGTCGTAATCATCTTCAAGCTTTCTTTTCGGTCTCATGCAAAAGTAAGCGTCTAAAAGCACCGTCAATCGCAGAATGGACGGCGGAATAGAAAATTCTGTGGGCCACACCGAAAATGCTCCAAAAACACCCCTTCCCAGACGGTTTTTCGTCCTGAAGCCAATGGATGATGTGGATTTTCGAAAAGTAAGCTAAGTGGACCCCACCGATCATCACAGCGGAAGAAAATTCCGCTTACGCACCGCGTAACGCACGGCCGCTGGCCGTTTTTGCGATCAGATGTGGGCCTGACACGTGCCCCATAAGCTTAATCCGAACCGTCTACCGTGTAGACAGCCGCGAGCACTACAAAACCATGTTGTCACTTTTCACCCATGCGTGCACACGTGTGAGATACAGAGGCCACAAAAGGGCTGCTCGGTAACGTTCAAAACTGATTCTTTTGTGATTTCTTCTCTGGGCCACGTCAATGGACGTTCAAAACCACCCATTCTTGACTGAAATTTCGTTCTAAATCCAATGGACGGGGTGGATTTTTCAGAAAATGCTTATGTGGGACCCACCGACCACAACAGCGAAATGGTGCGAAAGGTTTCGCACATCCGCGAAAACTGACTTTTTCGGACAGTTTTGGCCCACCATCTTTGATCATATGGCAGATCTGAACCGTTTATCATGTAGAAGACCCAAGAAAGCACTAAGGGATGGTGTTTCTTTGAAATTTGAGCAAGGAAAGTGGCGTGTTTCATGGTACCGAACTTGACTGCGAAAATTACACTCCGTGTCCTGCTACAACTCTGTCACTGACTCCAGCCTTCCAGCAGCTATAAAAGGAGGTTTTTGGACGTGGGGAGCATTCATTCAAGGTCTGGGGAGGAAGAACAGAGGGCTCGAGCTTGGGTTTCAACGTGGGCAGAGGAGAGAGAGAGGAGCTTAGTTTTTTTCTTTCCCTTTTCTTTTCCTCTTTATTTATTTGGATTGAGTCCATCCATGGCAGGCTAAATCCTCCTAGCTAGGGCTAGGAGGTGAAGCTTGTAGTGAGATGAGAGATTATATGCTTTTAATTTAATTTTAATTTTTGAATTGAAGTTGGTTTTAATTTGATTTTAATGGAAATATTTTTGGTCTTTAATGGTCTGTTGTGACTGAAATTACAATGGGTCTGCAATGCTTTGAATATTTTCTTATCCCTTTTATGTTTATGACGTTAGGACGTCCCGTTGTTCACCATAGTCTCCTGGGCATGGTTGGATGACGGTACCCTTCTTAACCTTCATACATATGATTGGTTGGTAATTAGTTTAATTCTGTTATTTGTCATAGTCTTTGGGCATGGTTTGGTGATGGAATCCATTCTAATTCATCTTCCTTTCATCTCTTTGAAAACTAGATCAACGGCAGTTCAGTAATTTCCATAATTTTTGATGCAAGCATAAGTTCTCCCTGATCTCTACAAGTGGATCCTCTGAATCCCTAGTTTTCCATCTCTGATTTGTTTCCTAAGTTTTAGATTAATTATTATATAAGTATTCCACCATTGCTAATTGATTTAGAATTCATCTTAGCCTAATTTTAGTTCTAGATAATTTTAGATAACGTACAAGTTTCATTCCCTTGGGATTCGACCTCTGTCTTACCGAGTTATTACTACATCACAACCCTGCACTTGGGGAGTGAACATTAAGTGAAGCAGCAAAGGTGTTATGTTTTGAATCTTCTTCTTATATCTTTAGTAACAGCCTTGGGATTGTCAAAATCATTCAAGCCAACACTATATCCTTCTAAAAAGAGAATCTCCATTAGCAATGGCTGCAACATATTAAAGAACTTAACAGCCTCTTCAAGGTCTTGAATGGAATCTTGCGAATATAAATGAACTGAATCAATCATATTTATCATCTACATTCTGACTGTTGAGTTTTCTTATTTCTTCAGATTTTAGATGCTTCTTGTACGTGCCTGACTAGCAACGAAATCCACTTCAAGAATATCAGGTGATGACTTTTATTTACTTTTTCTTTCCAAACTTTTTCATACTTGGTGTATTTTTCTTACTGGTTTTCTTTTACAAGGCCAATTTTTGTTTCCTTTGTTGCTTATGATTTGCAATACCTGCCAACAAGCAATTGAGTAGGGGTTGTATTGTGGTGCTTGTAAGCCTTGTAGCACCATATAGTTTGTTACAATAACAATTTATTAATGTGATTGAAATTTCAATTGAAGGCAAATCATTAAGAAAAAAGGAAATGAAAAAAGAAAGAAAAGAGAAGAAAAGTTTCAATTGATACAATGGCAATTTTTTTTTTTTCTGTGACACTTTCCCAACTATAGAGGTGACTTGTGAAGCTGATTGTCCTTTTATTTTCTTGTTTATCATGGGCCTTAATTGTTTATAAAGGTTCAAGTCTTCAACAAATAGAGGGCTTGGTTCAAATTCATGTCATTCAATTATAGGTTTTTGATAGTTATGCAGATAGAAATTTGATAGTTAGATTGATGGAGATTTGATTGTAGGACAGCAATTATAGGAAAGGATTAGTTAGAATTAATAGGAATTTGTGTGAAAGGATTAGTAAAGAATCAGAAGGAATTTCTATTATTGGAATTTTTACGGGCGTTTTCCAAAGATTTTCCTGGCGTTTCTCTAATCTATTAGCAGCATTTGTTGCATATTTACTGGCGTTTGTAGTAACTTTTAGCGGCGTTTCTAAGAAAATTTACATGCGTTTACTGTCTGTCCTGGAGTTCGTTGGAGTTTTTGCGGCGTTTGTATAATTTTACGGACGCTTCGTACAATTTTATCGGCACTTCGTGGAGTTTTTAGTAGCGCTTTTATAGTTTCTATCGGCGTTTTAATATTTTTAGCGGCAGTCACAGAAGCGCCACTAAAGTAGAGTAAGCGCCGCTAAATTTTCACTTTGGCGGCGACCGTTAAAAACGCCGCTAAAAGGAATCGACCGCCGGTAAAAGATACAGCGACGCCCGCTTTTAGTGGCACGTGCCCGACCGCTGGTAATTCGTCCACCGACGGATTTTTGGACTTTTAGGGGCGGTTTTGGCCGCCGGTAAAGGTCATTTTTCTTGTAGTGATATGACATATAAATGGATGACATAGATAAAACATGCTCATCAACATGGAGCCCACAGCTATAATAGATTTTGAAATCCAACAAAAATTCTACGGATATAGTGATCACCATTAGTATTAGAATATGTAATGTTAGCATTCACAAAATATAAATAAATAAATAAAAAATGTAACATATACGTTAACACTTCTAATCTCAGTCCTCTACCCATTTATTGTTCTACCTTCATCTTACCTTTGTAATTCTCATCATCTAATCACTTGACCTATCTGTCTCAAAAACTATGTCTATCTAACTTTACCACTAACCTCCTCTCCTACTTCACCATCTTCACAATCCTTTACAGGTACTTCTTATTCTTCATTTAACTTCTTTTTATATAATTATTTTTTACTAATTATGTTGCCTTGCACTTTTATTTCTTTTCATAATAAGACAACATCCCTTTATCAAGCTGTTAAAAGTCCTCATTGGCATGATATAATAGGCATTAAAAAAGAATCGCACATAAACCTTACAACATTTTCCATTAAGAAAAAAAAAAATCATTAGCTGTAAATTGGTGTGCAAAGCTGAACATCGTGGTAATGGTACAATTGAACGATTCAAAGCACGCTTGGTAGCAAATGGGGAATACTCAGATTGAAGGACAAAAACATTATGAGACACATTTGCTCCCATTGCAAAACATGTTATTGTTCATTATCCATTGGTTATGGCTGTTATTAGCAATTGGATAATATAACAACTAGATATTAACAACGCTTTCCTACACAGAGACCTGCATAAAGAAGTTTATATAATCATTCCACCTGATTTTTCCAAATATGAGGAGTAACACGTTTGTCATCTAAATAAATCACTCTATGGTCTCAAGCAGGCATCAAGAAACATATTTGATAAGTTTTTCTCTACTCTTAAAGATACTGGTTATCATCATTCATTGACAGATTATTGTCTTTTCACTAATTCCAATGGCACCGCAGTACTTGTTTTACATGGATGATATAATTATCAATGGCAATAATCAATAGTTATCAATGCCCCAAAGGAATTTCTACATATCAAATTTCACATTAAAAATCTCAGTTCGTTGAAATATTTTTGAGGCATTGAGGTAGCCTATTGTCTAATGAGAATTTTCTAAGTCAATGCAAATACACCCTTAACATTCTCAACGATAGCACTCGATTCTGACCCGCTTATTTTTCAATGGAACAAAATTTGCATTTAACTGACGGCCAATGTGATTTTCTTCAGGACTCCTTTATGTATAGATGGCTTGTCAGGCCTCTCATCTACTTAACAATTACAAGAACATACAACATTTTCAGTCAATTCGTGCATCAGCATCAACAACCTCATTGTGATGCCGCTATTTGTGTATTAAGATATCTCAAGTCTTCTCCTAGCAAAGGCTTTTTTAATCATTCAACATCTCTCTTCAGCTACCTACTTATCATGACTCTGATTGGACCAGTTGCACCAAGACACTGTTTTATCACGGGATACTTCACGATGCTTAGAGAAAAGTCTTATCTCTTACTAACAAAAAACAAAACACTACTTTACGGTCATATCTGCTGAGGCCGAGTACCGCACAATGGCTAATGCTATCCGTGAACTCACTTGGCTTAAAACCCTTCTCCAAGACCTCAGTATTCTACATAACTAATTTTTGCGCCTTTGTTGTTATAATCGAGTAATCCTTCGTATCGTAGATTATTTTATTTTTCATTAAATGACTAATTATATTGAAATTGCTTGTTACCTTGCTCATATAAAAAACATCTTCTAGCATTCTTTGTACTTCATCCGTACTCATTGATCAACGACTTGCAGATATCCTCAAAAATTCTCTTAATTAGGAATGATTTAATTTTTTACTTGGTAAGTTGGGTGTTACAAGCCTTCTTGACCTAACTTGAGGGGGAGTATATAGAAGACTTCATTTCCCATATGTATATTAGGAAAATACTTCATTCCATTGTATATTTTCCTCTTTTGTCATTAATTTATTAGGATATAATAAGATTTTGTGTTATCATATTATTTCATATTGGGGTCATTTCTCATGTGTAAATTTAAGGCTCCATATGTGAAATTGTTGAGGGTTAAATATTGCATATTAGACCCCAGTTATTGCCTGAATTTACAGACTTTGTGCTGTCTAATGGCCTGTTTTTATCGTGATTATGTTGCAAGGCGTTTTTATGAGCATGAATTGAAAAAGGTGTTAAAAGCATAGATTTAACAATCCAAAGTCATCAAAGGAAGGAACGGACTTCGGAGGACCAAAATTGACGATTTATACGGTCAGAAATTTGAGAAAACTAAGAAACTGAAGCTCAGGTGGCCTGAAAGTCAGCCAGAATGCAAGATCATAGAATTTCCACCATCAGATCAGTTCCAAATTTCATACATGGCCTGAGGACCATAAACTAACCGTACACGTCGAATTTCAACTCCCGGATCGCTGTGGAAGTGGGCCAACGGACTGATCAGCTCCTTAATTCATTAAGTGGGGCCCACCTGATATCTGGAACTGCCTCAATTTTAGTACTAACGGTTAAAATGATATTTCAAAATGGATGGATGGAGTGGATTCAGTGAAAGCATCAAGGTGAATCCCACATGGGTTGTGTGTACACAAAGTGCACACACACTCGCGGTGCACTATAAGAAACCAAATCGGTCAGCGTTGCTGACCCGTGCCATCTCCTACAAGGAAATAGCGGACGCGCAGCGTCCGCCGTTTTTGAGTTGTGTGGCCCACCCATCATGTATATCAAAGATCAGGACCGTTCATTCAGTCTATAAGCTGGCCAAGACCCTGGCCAAGATCTCCTTTTGGCTTCATGAATGTGTACGCACGTGGATCATCAAAAAATGTAGGATGGACGGTGAATTCAATTTTTACAGTGGACCGCACCAAAACCCGATAAAAACCATCCAATCCTGACCGGTTTTTCGCCAGGAATTCAATGAACGGAGTGGATTTCACTGAAAACATCTCCATGAGGCCCACCGAACACGTCAGCGCACTTCCTGCGAAAGAGTTACGCACATACAACGTCCGACTGTTTTGGGTCATTATAAGATCATGGATATGATCGGTTGGATGATCTGGACGGCCCAAACTCTTCCCATGGTGCAACTGACCATCACTAAGATGCCCGAACAGATCAGATGGCCGAAACAAATCCGTCATCCGCACAAATACAGGTTGAGTACGATTTCGCTGTGCACATGGCCTTTATTGCGAAAATTCTTCACCACCACAGCCACCGACTGCAATAACTATAAGAAAGAGAGAGAGAACATGGATTGAAAAAAAAAATCATCTGGGACGTGAAGCATCCACGGTGGAAGCTTGGTTAGGAGCTTGGAGACGTGGAGAGAGGGAAACTAGGAGAGTTTGTTATTCTCTTTTCTTTTTCTTTTTTTTTTTACAACATCTAGGCCCATCATGGTGGGTTGAACCTCCTAGCTAGGGCTAGGAGGTGAAGCTTGTAGTGGGATGGGAGATTATATGTTATGCTTTTAAATTAATTTTTAAATTGATGTTGATTTTAGTTTAATTAATGGCATGTTTTTAGTCTTTAATGGTCTGTTGTGGCTGAAATTACAATAGGTCTGCAATGGCTTTAAATATTTCTGTTTCCTTTATGTTTATGACGTCAGGAAGCCCTGTTGTTCACCATAGTCTCCTGGGCATGGTCAGATGTCGGTACCCTTTCTAATCTTCATACATGTGATTGGTTGGTAATTAGTTTAATTCTGTTGTTTGCCATAGTCTCTTGGACATGCTTTAGTGATGGAATCCATTCTAATTCATATACCTTTCATCTCTTGAAAACTAGATCAACGACAGTTCAGTTAATTTTCATAATTCTTAAAGTAGGCATAAGATCTCCCTGGTCTCTACAAGTGGATCCTCTGAATCCCTGGTTTCCTTACCTCTGATTTCTCTTATAAGTTTTAGATTAATAGTTTATAATTATTTCTCAATTTATAATTCAATTCAGATTTCATCTCATTCTAGTTCTATTTCCAGTTAGTTTTAGATAACGTACAGTTATCAGTCCCTTGGGATTCGACCTCGGTCTTACCGAGTTATTACTACATCACAACCCTGCACTTGGGGAGTGAACAGAAATACAAGCAATTTTCCAATATTCCAATTTCAATTTCTTCCTCTTTTTTTTTTCTTTTTTTTTTTTTGGGTTTTTATCAATATCAAAGTTAACGGGAACACATGAAGCTCTGGTATTAAAAAATAGTCCATAATTCTTTATTTCTCTATTACTTGGATGTGTTTAGAATGGTAAAAATTGTCCATATGATAGTGGTGGGCATGGTTTCTCTCTACTGAATTATAGTTATAGTGGCACTTCTAATTAACATATGCATCGAGACTTGTATTGTGGGAAACCAAGACACACTACCAATATGTTTAACTCAGACTAAACATATTAAACTGAATTGTCATTTGTTCATGAGAAGGTTGCTTTAGGGTTGATGTTGTCATTCATTTTGTTTCAGTAATCAAGTTATTGACATTTTTACTAAGCCAATGTCTCATGATATCCTTTGAGACTTGTATTGCAAACTCAAGCTCTAACCATTGCTTATACTTGAGGGAGAGTAATGTTGGGGAATCACAAAAGTACACAAAGATGAATCAAGCAAAACATTACCAATCGCACAACGAAGTCTAAACGCAACAATTCAAATTTTACATAAAAAAACTCTTTTGAAAAAAAAAAAAAAAAAACCCATGGCATATAGCAACAATAATCGACTAAGAAAGTAGAAATTACAAGAGATAGATATTACCGATCTGAACAAGCATCGAATCTACTCCTCAAGCCCAAGCTATACTCTTGAAACACTTAAAAACAAATTTAGAAAACCTACAATACCTCTCTTACTTCCCAAATTCCTATTACACCCGAGATATATATATATATATATATATATATATATATATATATATATATATATATATATATATATATATATATATATATATATATATATATATATAAAAACATCACATGGTATTACAATTGGAATAGAAAATAAATCTTGCACTTATATAATTCTGCGTGCGCACTTGATGGGACTTCAATGGCATCTACGATCTGCATTCGATGTCATCGAGTAAAACACCGAAATGTTCCAGTATAAAACATGAATATTTCGAATTTTTCCGATGGCATCGAATGGTCTGTCGATGCCACCTCGTTGCTTATGGATTTAAGACATCAACAACAAATAATAGAGAAAAGAATTCTCCTCGTTATGATCAATTTCCTCATAATAGGTTTTCCTTTATATATATTTTTTGTACATAATTAATAGTTTTTTGTGTCTTTATAAATACAATTCAATACCCTCTGTGTCATGTGCCGAGGAAAAGCTTATTTTAATAATCAATCTTGAGTTCTTTAGATGCACCTGGTTGTTTTTTTTTTCACAAGGTGAGTTTCAGGATGGGCAATCTATTAGACAGGTTGGATGCCGTGTGCAGGTGAAAGGTTGGAAGTTACTTACAGGGTGAAGAATGACCTATTGTCCAACCGGTTAGACCTGAGACCTCTCCAGAAAGAACTTTAGATTCAGATATTTCAAGAAAGCTTCTTTGATTCTTAATGTTTAAGTAGATCATAAATACTTATAAGAAAGTTAAATAATTGGCAGGCTGTATTATTACCATATAAGAGTTATAATCTCTTGTCTATCCCTGTCCAAGGTAAGGCCCATCCTATGAACTGTTTACATCATCGAAAGATGACATTTGATCTAAAGGCTACAGTCCTTGAGACATCCTATATCAATGCATAAGGACGTATCTTGGCAAAACTTTAAACTTTACAGTTCACCATGGAAGATGCATTGCTATAGAATACATACAGGGACGTTTTTTTAATATGGAATAATAATTCTTTTAAAATAATATTTTATTAAAATATGGAATAATAATATGGACGGTCTACAGAATCTTGGAATAATCAAAAGGTTGAAAGTTTTAAATAATCGGGCCTTTTGGGTGTTCACCGTCACCATCCGCGGTTAAAATGATCACTCATATATAATCGGCTTGTGTCAATTAAAAAGACTGCAGTCCGCCACTGGCTCAAGCACTACTATATCCAATATTGCAACTCTTATGAATTTTGTTTGGCATGCTTTCTACGGCTACATGCATGTAGAGCCCTTCCTGTCCACAAACAAGCACACCTATTAGATCTGAAGCTTCAATCGGGTGGGCCACACTTTCACGACTCAGGTGAGTCAAACTGTCCAAACAAACTGCGGGTGAGAGAATTTCTTTTTGTAAGGATACAATTCGTTTTGTACAGCGTGGCCCACCTGAGTGAAACAACCCATTTTACGCTAGAAGTTCAAAACATTATGTCACACCTTATGAAAAGTTCAGATGTTGCACACGTGTGCCATATTGGCGCGTGTTTGCAATTGGACAGGTACGGTTTGCTTTGTACAAGCAGGGCCCATGGGTTTTTTAATCCAAACCATTTGGCTGTTGGTACGTACCTACGGACCTTTTTAAATTTTTGCCAGAAAGAAGAAGGATGGGAAGAGTAAGTACTGCAGCAACACTTCATTGTTAAGCGATAAAGAACGTGAGTTTGACGGTTGGGATCTTCGTATTTGGAAAATTTTGGAAAATGCCCGTTTGACAAGGGGCCCAGCATGCCAATGACATGGATCGATCAACAAACCAATAGCCTTGCTTGCACACCTGAAAACCTGAGCACAGTCGAGTATAAATATTCTTTTAAGCTTTTAGGAGCAAAGAACGTACTTTAATAATAGTTAAGTAACCACCTTTGTAAAAGTAGCCCGTTAGCTTAACCTTACAATCACTTTTTACTTGTTGTTTTTAACCTTTTCTCCCAGTCTCTCTCCTCTCTCTCTTTCTCTCTCCCATGATGGATGGTCCATATCAAAGGTGTGGCCCCGTACGATGGACGGTCCAAATTCAAGGTGGGCCCCACTCAATCGATGATCCACAGCAAAAGGTAGGCTCCATACGACCGGCTATGGACATTGAAGGTGGCCCCACACGATGGACAATTAACATTATGGTAGCCCCACATATGGATGACTTAAATCAAGGTGTGCCCACAAAATAAACAGTCAACATTAAAGGTCGGCCCCTAATGATGAATGACCCATTTTCACAGTGGGCCCGGCATGATGGAAATCCCACTTCAAAGGTGGGGCCCACATGATGGACAATCCACATCAAAGGTGGGTCCACATAATAGATGATCCACATCAAAGTTCAGCCCATGATAATGAATGACGCAGATACAAGGTGGGTCCTCACATGGTGGACAACCACTTCAAAGGTGCGGCCCACATGATCGATGGATGGTCCACATCGAAGGTGAGCTCCACATGATGGGTGGTGGACATTGAAGGTGGCCCCTACATAATGGATGATCCACATGAAAGTGGGCCCTACATAATGGATGGTCCGCATAAGGTCAGCCTCTTATGATGAATGACCTATGTTCAAGACTGACCTTGCCTGATGGAGGCGTAGTTGGCTCCTATGCGATTGACAGTCCACATTAAAGTTGGGACCCACATTATGGATGGTCCATATCTAATATCCAACAAGATAGACAACCTGCATCCAAGGTTGCTCTGCATGATCGATAGCCCACATTCAAGATGGGTGTTACAAGGTGGATGGTCCTATTGAAGGTAGGCTCCACACCATGGACATTTACCATTGAAGACATGGCCAAGGTGGGCCGAACATAATGAATGGTCCACAAAAAAGGTTGGCCCCACATGATGGGTCATGGATAATAAAGATGGACCCAACATGAATAAGTAAGGATAGAAAGAGATTTTAAAGAAAGTTATTTATAAAAATAATTCCGATGAGAGAGGAGAAAGATTAATAAAAGAGATTTTAAACTGCTTATGTAATATCAAAAACCAAATAATTTTTTTAGCTCATAAGTATCATGTTTATGAAACATATTTATTGATTTATTTTTTTAGTTTTATCTTTTTTACACACGCACACACACCCCACACACTCACAGTAGAGGAATTTTACCACCTATGGGTACTCGAACCCTTGACCGGGAGTTGAAACTCCTGAGAGTCTACCACCCGGGCAAGGGTAAAGACCCAGAAAATATTTATTGATTAAGCAAACATCAAAATAATCTATTTAAGGCATAAGTAGCTTAAGCAAATTCAAACTAGCTCATAGTTATTAATTTGCATTTCGAAAGACATTTGAGAGCTAATAAAAGGGCATTATTTACAAATCTAGCAAAGTTTGAGGATTGATATTCAACCATTTTAAAATTATACACATCTTAAGCGTGCAATAGCTTAACCTAGTCCTTCAAGTTATGAAAATATATTAATTTGTAAGTTGCAAAATGTTATGCTGATTTACTATTTTATATTCTAATTAATAAGTATTCATTTGTTGAATTTAAATGATCAAATGATTTCACATGGCTATTTTTAAATATTCACCGATTAGGCATTTAGAAAATTAATTCAATATAATTTTAAAATTAAAATCCATCTAACTCTAATCTCATCATTTTGATTTTCACAGTTTAATTTCAGTTCATTAACTTTAACTCTAAATATCGTTGTGTTGATTTTTACGGTTTAATTTCAGTTTATTAACTTCGATGTGTATAATTTCTTACTACACAATGTGTTAACCATCTTACCCTACTAAAATATCAAAATTCTTTCCAAAGTAAAAAATAAAAAATAAAGTTTAGTTGACTGACTTTTAGTGCAATTGCAATATTTCAAATTCATGAATAATGTTGACATTATATCAAAACTACCTTATGCATAGGTTATGGAGAGTTTGATTATATCCTAAGATTTTGATATATGATGAACTATGAGAATATTCAATGGAAAAGAGTTAAATGATGAAGTGTGAAATATTAGATCAGTTTTATTGTTTAACATCTCCATTTACAGAGAGGCACTCGTTTAAACGGTTTAGATCACCGAAAATTACCTCAGATCCAATGGTTATGGTCAGCATATGACGTAGGGATGAACGTGATGAGGTCGATCACCGTCTTCCTCAAGGATAACTACTCCGAATCCATGGAACTTCTCTGAACTCCTTATAGAGACTTCTCGAATCCATAAGAAAATAGAAATAAATTCTAATAAATTTGAAATTTGATTAATGAATTGAAATAAACGAGTTCACAACCCTTTAAATAGGGATACCAAGTAATATGAGAGAAATCAGAAGCAAACTATAACTAAAACTCCATAAAATTCGTGACTTACTATAAATGGTAAATTTACTTTTATAGTGTCCTATATGACTTAACCACGTTATTCTCCTAATTATTCTTAGCACTTTTCATGTTGGATACAACTCTTAAAGCCCAACGAATGAAGAGTTATAATCAAACTAAAACTTACTATTTATAGTAAAAACAGAATTAAACATGAAATTCGGCCGTCAATATGATGAAATCTCACAAATTTGGTGTGAGAAACCTGGCGATGTCAGGTTGGTCGGAAAGTAGCTCGTCTTACCCCAAAATCATATGGTACGTTAAGTAACTCATTCGGATTTGTGAGATATGTCTGTTTTAAGGTTCTAATAGTCTTAATGATTTTGGCTCTAATCGAGCCTTCTTTGGTTCATCTTGGACATGAAAGTGTCCGTGAACTGCTCAATATCATTCCCCTCCACTTCAAAAGAACTCATCATTGAGTTTTCGTGCTGCTTCGATTCATAATACTTTGTCTGGTGCGCTATAAAGATACCCGGATTAAAAGTTATGATTAGTTTACGGTCCATATTCTTTTGGTCCAACCATGCTAGAAATGTATCTATGACACGTTGTACATTAGACCCCTCTAGAAAAAAAAACTCGTCCTCTAGTTACTCAATGGACTTGGTTCATGATTTTGGGATAACTTTTGATGTCGATATTTATTAGCCCTTTTATTGTACTTGACATTAAGCTCTTAAGTTGACACAATGCATGTACTCATATTTTCCTTAACTTGGCTAGTATGGATCAATTCTTTAACTTCTTCCTTCAAGATCTCACATTTTTTCTAATAATATGGGCAATTAGACAGACTTTCTCCTAAGGTGGGATCAATGAGGTCTTGTATATCTCATATGGGAGGTAATTTATTAGGAAGTTCATCTAGTACAATCACCTTGAACTCCCACAACAGTGGTTGTAAAGCCTCTGGGATGTTCACAGGTTCCATATATTCTTTCATATCAACTAATGCACATATATATATATATATATATATATATATATATATATATATATATATATATATATATATATATATATATATAGAGAGAGAGAGAGAGAGAGAGAGAGAGAGAGAGAGAGAGAGAGAGAGAGAGAGTCATGCTCCCCTGCGCACCTTCGCACGTGCGCACCTTTGCACACGTGCCATGGGTGTCTAATCTGAACGGTTCATGTGATGCGGAATTCCATGAAACCCCATATGACAAATTTTCACTCTAATCTAAAATTCTGGTGGGCCAGAGCAAAGAGAAACCCAAATCAAGGGAGGAAATTGTTTTCATTTTTCATGGCCCATCAAGTTTTAGATCAAAGTAAAACTTCGGCCTGGGGAGTTTCACGAGGTGCGGTTTCACATGAACGGTTCAGATTTTGGATCTAAATCACATATGATGGGTTTTTAAAAAAGTTCGTACGTAGTACGTACGAACCGGTTCGCAGGTGAGCGTTCCGCTATATATATATATATATATATATATATATATATATATTTATTTATTTTTTTTTTTTTATTTTCTCAGATTATTTAACAAAGGCATGTTTAGTTATGAGAGACTGTTCCTCAACTTTAGAAGTCTTGGTTTGGTTCTCCATTCCCATAGTGAGAAGACCAATCTTTCTACCATCTTTAGTAAATTTAAATATGTTATCCTGACCTTTATGTGTAATAATAACATCAATATTAGTTTGTTATGGTCGACTAAGTAACATATGACAAACTTCTATGTCGACTACATCACAAAGTACTTGATCCTTATAGTTTTTACCAATTGAAAATGAGACAATGCATTGTTCAATCACCTCTATTTTGTTGACCACTTTGATCCATCCAATCATGTATGAAGATTGATGCTTTTCTGTTTTCAATTGTGCCTTTTTCACCATTATTTTTGACACAAGATTCACACTGCTCCTGACATCAATGATCATATTATAGACTTTTTGGTTGACAGTACACTTCGTTCAAAAGATGTTGTCTCGTTGCAATTCTATTTCTACCTTTGGCACGTATAACGGCCTCCTTACGATCAAAGTGGTGGCCTGAATTTACCATCATCTGATGGTACTTTACAGAAATTGAGGTTGTATTGTACAGTGACCACGCGCGGTTGAGTATCACTTCCAGCACGGGGCGAAATTAACACATCCACAATACAGTTAATGGTTGCCTATAGCCCTTGTATGGTCAACTGACTCTCTCGGTGAAAAGCTTCTATTCTTTTTGAAAGATAACAAATCCTTGGATCATCGTCTATAGAATTTTTGTTCATACTTTTATTGTTTACCATCGGCCCGAGAGGAGTCATCGCTCTGATACCAATTGACGCAGGAGATGAATGTGATGAGGTCGATCACCGTCTTCTTTAAGGATAATTACTCCAAATCTATAGAGCTTTTCTGGACTCCTTACAGAGACTTCTCGAATCTATAAGGAAAAAAAACAAAAAAATAGAAATAAATTCTAATAAATTCAAAATTTAATTAATGAATTGAAATAACGAGTTCACAACCCTTTAAATAGAAATACCAAGCAATATGAGAGAAATCAAAAGCAAACTATAACTAAAACTCCCTGAAATTCGTAACGTACCAATAAATTTACTTTTATAGTAAGTGTCCTATGTGACTTAACCACGTTATTCTCCTAATTATCCTAAGAACTTTTCATGTTGGACACAACTCCTAAAGCCTAACGAATGAAGAGTTGTAATCAAATTAAAATTTACTATTTATAATAAAAACAGAATTAAATATGAAATTCAGCCATCAATATGATGGAATCTTGGAAATTCGGTATAGGCAACCTAACTATGTAGGTTGTCTTTCCCTTAAATCATATATGGGACGTCGACTAACTTATTTCAATTTGTGAGAAATGTTTGTTTTAAGATTCTAACGATCTTGATGACTTTTGTCTCTCTTCAAGCCTTCTCATGTCCATCTTTGACATGAAAGTGTCCGCACGGCTATACTTTAGCACGTAATTGGTGTCAATGCATTAATGGAACTCTAATGACAAATGTCTATTTAGAAGGGGAGCAATCAAGTGGTCGGAGTTTTTCTAATCCCAGAACGTGTATAGCCCAACTCTGCTCATATACATGCCCGCAGATGTGCTGATATGGCATGTGTAAGATCTGAGCAGTCCATCAGGTGGCCCAGGATGTGTAGATTTTCTGTCCCAAAAAATCACGCCAATCTCCTCCACAGGTAAACCATACTGTGTGAATCAATTGAGGGATGAACAAGTTTCTTCCTGCGGTTCCTGTGTTTTATACGCTTTGGACCAACTGACAGTAAACATGCCAGATTTTCCAGCCAAGGAATCCAGTCGTGTGACCACCTGATGGACTGCTCTGCTATTGCACACGTGTGACACTTTAGAATCATATAGACTAGAGCACGGAAATGTGGGCCCGACTAGTGTAAATTTAAAACCTGAGTGTATAGTACTTGCAGCTCCTCTGAAAAGGAAACTTGCCGTAGCAGACTGCAGTGGCAAACTTCTATACACAGACACTCGATGTATGCACAGACACTCAGTGTGTACAATGGGGGCGCGCGATTGGGTACGACCTACCCTACCTGGACCTAGAACCTAGCTAGAGACGGACGGTCTTGTCGGGGGCTCTGTAGGCCCACTGTGATGTATATGTTTTATCCACGCCGTCTATCCATTTTGACCGATCATTTCAGGATATAATCCCAAAGAAGAGGTAGGTCAAAGGCTCAAGTGGACCACACTACATGACTCAATGGGGATTAGATGTTTACTGTTGAAAACTTTCCCGGGCATAAAAGTCTTGAATCAATTGATATATATGCTTCACCTTCAAATATGTCTAAGTCACCTTATGAACAGGTTGGATGTAAATAAACGTCAAGGGGCTTAGAAAGTTTCAAGGCAGGAATTTAATCCCTGTTGCTTCACGTGGCGTGCTCCACTTGAGCTACTAATAAGCTTCATTTTTTACCCATGCCATAAAATGATTTTTCAAAATGGATGAACATCATTGATAATACATTTACATCAAAATAGGCCTCACAAAGCCACTAACACGACCTCCTGTTGCTAGAGAGGTACTGGTGGGGTAGTACCCAATCCGAACCCACAACTAAGGACGCGGATTTAGGTGTAACAATGACATGGCCCATTGAACAAACTTCAAAATTTTCAGTATGCCAATTGATGATTTTGCCCTTTTTTTATTGTAGATTTCATGTCTACCAAGCATGCATGATGCTTTTTCATTGTTTTATGTGATGTTGCATGCAATCTTCTTCTTACACTGAAGGGCCCACCGGATAGACACAAAATGGCACATTGTACTTTTTACATGCACGTTCTATAGATATTGTGTAATGGCGCCCCTAATTGTATTATTGCTATTGTAACCTGATTGTCAAGCACTTGAAACGTGGGATTTGAACATTTGAAGATCTTAAAGATGATTAGTAATACACATAACATTATATATGGTGCATGGATCCACTAATTAACATGTGGCCCATAATTAAGTAGTAAAAATTAATATAATTGTACCTTTAAAATATATGACGCATGTGCATAAAACATCATATTATTATGTGTACAATATAAATTAGCTTTTAACATGTATAACCTATCCAATTCTAACTCTGTAATATTGCTTATATGATCAACTGTTAACATTATCTACTTTATAGGTACAAAAGAGTGCATGATAAACTATGTACATGGTCTCAGTGCTGGCAATGATTCAGTGCAAGTACATGGACTTATCTGTATCCAAGCAATCCCTGCGTACATCCAGTCATGTATAATAAAGAGCAGATGGAGGGGAATGAGTGTGTCTGCGACTGGTCCATACCACGTGTAGGCGTAGGTGGGTGTAACAATAGCATTGTCGTCTTTCAATTATGCTGGCAAGATGAATGGCCGTATCCTCGACTATTAATGGCTCTGCAAACCATACTCAAATTCATAGTTCTGACAAGTGGGGCCCACGGTTTAGTGACCCAGGGCACTGGACCAGTTGATCCACCTTAAGTGGACTAAGCAATGAAAATAAACAATGCCCCCAGTATTGGTAGCAAGGTTATGTGGATGGTCCATTCATAGTGGGACCCACCAGGCCAATGGTCTAGATCACTGGATAGTGGGTCCAATCATGCATGCCATCTGGACCAGGATGAGTTACCACCCTTTAGTAAAGGTGGTCACACTGGAGCAAAAGGCAAGAGGGAAAGAAGAATGTAGAAACGAATTTGACCTCAACCGCAACTTGCTATGTCCACCCCAAGTGCAGGTAAAACTTTAATGATGCACATGATTGTTCCGTACGTGTGGGGCCTGATTCATTAATCCAAACCGTTGATGTGATGAATTGAGTAGTTGATTGAAACCGCTCTAAATCTTTCAAGAATGGAAGATCTTGACCCTTCGGTCATTGGCCAACAAAAAGACAGTTAAGGAGATGGCCCACATCAAAAGGGAAACTGTTTCATGATCAATGGCTTTATAAAAGTCTAATCCTGGGAGATTTTTTGCATGGCCCCCATTCACTGTAAGGCCCATCGCATAAGCGGTTTGGATTATTGAAACATCATCGCACATATATGGGTTGATGTGGTATAGTAAAGATTACATTGGCTGAAGAGCAGGGCCCTGTGATTCCTCAAGTCATTATCGAATTGCCACGGGTATTTATTCCATCGATTCTGTTGTTGGGAACGAAATTGCCATCGATAAAGGAATAAGGCTGGAAGCCCGCGGACTGGACATGGGCCCAGTAATTGATTGGGCTGAGCCTAGGCCAATCTTGCCTAAGTCTCCAAAGATGGTCTGACCCGACCCAAATACACGTATTTAAGGACTGGTCTAGCTCGTTAGTCCCGACTGTTCAATCCATCGTCTGGCATGCCTCGGTCTACTTTCGTAGCTAAATCATGTACGTGATTGGGCTGACTCCCAACTCGATTAAAGACCGAACAAGTTGTTCTGAGTTTCTGAGTCTTCAGTCCATGGTGACCATAAAAATCAAACATGACAGCTACAGGTGGGCTGCTTCGAAGCGTGTCTGAGCCCAGATACCCTTAACCCATCCTTCCATGTATCTGGGCTCAATTCGAACCCTATGGGTCTTGAAAGAGAGTGGATACACCCAACCATCATACCAATTGAATTGTAGCTGCTTTATCTTCTATATATTTTCAAAACCTATTCCTTGTTTTCCATCTGAAATTTTTATTTATATAATAGCTAAATATCGAATTGATTAAAGTCGAGTTTTTAAGTTTTTGAACTATGCTCTACACGTGCCAACCTGGCACTCTTATGGAGCATATCAATCAGGTGAGGCATATCTGGCCTGAGTGAGGCCAGTAAACCCCAACAGGTGGGACACAATGAACGAAACAAAATGAAGTTTTATAGCGGTCCATCGTTTGGCATACCATAGCCCACAAGATGGATGGAACAACGTGATGTTGGGGCCTAGAACAACTAAATAAAGATTTTTTTAGCCATCCATAGTTGTTTGGTATAGTACTGTGGTCTATAAGATGGATGGAACAACATCATGTTTGGACGAGGGCATCTACATGTCGTTGACCACCTGATGGGACGGATCACATGTTCCATGCAAATTCCAATTCGGCCCATGTGAAGTCAAGTGCATCGTTGTTCAGGGTTCGATCTCTAATTGTCTTAACTTTGTAAACCTTACCATGCTTAGCTAACCAAAACAAAGATTTTGAGATAAAATGAGACTCTAAAGACCTTAAAATTAATAAAAATAAAAATAGCATATTCATAACTTTCTAAAAAGTAGTAAACTCAGCTCAGAACTAAAATTCAACCTTAAATCAGCCTTATTTTGGCTAGTTAGATGGTAGGTTCATCAACAGCTTTCCAATAATAAAAATAATTCTTAACTTGTCACGGAGTCATGGCCATTAGAATACAGTGTGTTAGGTCTCTCTCTCTCTCTCTCTCTCTCTCTCTCTCTCTCTCTCTCTCTCTCTCTCTCTCTATATATATATATATATATATATAAAGCTGTCACTCTATCTCTCTATGCATATTTTGAGTCAAATGAGAGCTACATGGTGCAGTGTAGAGGAATTGTAGCGTCTTTTTCATCAGCAAACGTACACTTTGCTAATGCCTATGCTTCCTCTTATGGGTGACCGTCCTTCCATGATCAGAACAGTTGATCTGATGGGCACCATGGTGGACGGTGGATCCCCATAATTACTTAGATTAGAAGATCCAAATGCTTTGATTCTTGAGCTGATTCCCGCCAAATGCATGCAGCTGACTTTTTATTTTATTTTTTCAATCCTTCACTGGTCAGGCATTGCTTGGGTCAAGATTTTTCTATCTGGGTGATTCTTGGGTATCCTTGGCTGACGATGTACCCTTAAAATCGATAGCTCTGATAACCCAACCATCTTCTCACATGTACAAGATGGCCACTGTGCGATTGCTCCCTAGTTAATTTCTTCCCATCAAGATCAAACTTTTAAGTACCTCCAACAAGGATGCGCATGGTAGTACTTGTCTTTTCAGTTCGCATAAGCAAGGGTATGGGTATGGTTCACTGATCCTGACCATTGTTCTACTGGGCCCCACTTTGGATGGACCATCGTTCACAAATCTTCTTGATAGGACCTAATAATCCTACAATTGGGGGCATGCAAATGGACGGTCAGTAAAAGAAATACATCATCGGTCCAAAAACAACGGAAAAGGCCCAGATTGGTTGATAGGTCGTCCAATCTGAGTGATTTCTAAGGCATTGTCCATTCATGGACCCCACTTGTAAAAAAAGAGTTGGAAGCTTGTGAGCACTAGCGCCTGGTGAGAATTGGGTTGCCCGTGAATAGGTTGATTCTTAAATAATCTCGTCCGCGAATTGGGATGGTGGGTGTGAGTTGACTGGTCATTTTCATTCCGATTTCTACCCAGTTCCCAAAATAAATGATTAAAGGTTAGACTTGTTTTCATTTCATCCAAGATCGGGCAACTTGTAGAAGTCCAAACACGACAGTGCTGTTGCATCATGATGATGTGGGGCACACTACTCGCCAACCCTACTGTCCTGAAACTTTGGGTTCACTTTTGCCAAAGAGTGGTAGTGGACTTGATTCAGGAAGTCCATCTTTATCACAGAATGCTTGAAATGAATTATAGACCTGGTCGCATACATGGCTCGAGGTCCAACTGCCCTGACTCAGTTAAGGCAGGCCGATACACCCTCAACTCGGGCAAGTTGCAACTTGGCTCAAGACCAAATGAGTGAATCCAAGTCGCTGAGTCTAAATATCATGGTTTGAGCACCTCTGTTTACTTATGGCTGTCAACTGACCAGGGTTCAACCCTCGCCTGGGTTTTTCCTATTACACCGGCCTGCTTATTTGTCAGATGTGAAATTAGTCCTGGACCCACATAATAGACATGGAGTACAGGCTAACACAGGCCCATAAATGGGTCTGTGACTAGGCTTTTGCGGAACCTCAGTAGAAATAGCTTTCAAACGTAATCTTAGTTGGGCCTCACTTGCAATCCATACCCACGATGTCGAAAGCCCAGATCATTATCCTAGTGGGACCCAATCGAGAATGCTGGTGGTTAATCCGGAGATGGGGTTGTTTATTGTGGAGTCTTGGAAAAGAAGACCTTTCAACATGGTCTCCACAGATGGGCCTCATTTTGCTCTTGGCTTGCTGTTTCTAAGCATGATTAATTGCTGGGCTCAGACTGCATATAAGGGCAAGTCATACAGCCCCACCTTGGACCCAATCTAAAGAACTCTGTGGAAAGCAATAATCAGAGCTCACCCAAAGGCCCAAAATCATGAGGATAGAACCACCCGTGAAAGCTATGCCTTTTAACATGTTTTGGAGCTCAAAAGTGGATTTCTTTTGCTTCAAGTGAGAGCATTTGGTCATTTCTCAATTGAAATGAGATGCATGGTATCTGCAAAATTAATTAGAGGGGCATATTTACAATTATGTCAGAAAGCATAGGGGTCATATGAAAAGCACCCAATTTTATTTAGGATTTCTAGGCTTATGGCAACCACGGGTCTGGCCATGGAAAGCCCTTCTTCACCGTACTCGTTCAACAAAAACTACTACCAGTTTCTCTCGGCCTAGAAGCCAAGGTGGCGTGTTGGTTTCGGTTTTTGAATTCAAATAGTATCTACTAGTAGGAGAGAGAAACTTACCAAGTTGGAGATAAGAGAGAGAGATACTCACCAAGTTGGAGATGATTCTTAGGGCCCCTTTGGGTACCACCAAATGAGTTACTTTTTCTACTTACAACAGTAGATAAGTAACTTATTTCAGATGAGTAAGTTTAGTTTATGATTAATTATAATTTTTTTACTTAAAAATACTTAATCACTTCAATTAATTTTTTTATATATAGCTTTTCTACTTTTCATAAGTTGTCAGAGAGAGATATAGGAGAGACAAAAGAAATTGAAACTGATAAGTAGGTTATTTACCAAGCATAGAAGATAGGTAGAAACTAAGATCAGTTACTTGAAGCATACCTCATCTTAACCAACTTAAGATCCAAACGGGCCATTAACAAGGAGAAGGCTTTTAATGCACTTTTTATTGGATCACTCCTCAATCAAAATATTTCGGAAGTCCTGGTTCACAGTTAATGTGCTAGCCAGCTATAAAAGGCATGTTGGATGGATTGGGCTAGCCTGACTATCATACAGAGGGTCTGCCTACAACTAACCAAGCACCACACGGGTAGAATATGCATCAGATCCACCCAGTCCATAAGGCGCGCCATTGTATTTTCACCGTAGATCTTAAAATTCATACCAATCCAAGGGTTTGTGGGGCATGTCCTAGGGAATGGTGCAAAATCATGCCTAAAACTTCAAATTCACAAGTTGTAGCTCAAGTGTAATTTCGTAATTTTTGGGGAATCCATTCATCTTGGTGTGGTGCATTAGATGGGTGGATTGGATGGTATATATAGATCAAGGTGGACCTCGCAACAATTTGAACGGTTTTAATGGTGGGACGTCCCATCTCGCTGACATGGATGGAGGACTGCATGTGCAGTAGATCCACCCTGTCCAAATTGTTGTGGGTCCACACTGTGTTAGTTTCAGGTGGTTATACTCCACATGTAATTGTCCAACGGCATCAGCGTAATCAAGTGTTACGCGCCTTTTTAGGAGCAGTAACTTTGTTCTTTCTTTGCTTAGCTTGGGCCGTATATTGGCTGAGATGATGAAAGCTATTTGAAAGAAAAACAGTAGAAGGAGAATTTGTTTGATTGAGAGAAAAGAAGAAGAGGATTTGAAATGTTTGAGTCGAAGTAAACCAGCCTCCAAAAAAATATCATTAATTTGCTTTAAGATGATTTTAATTACAATCATGTACAACTTAAATAGTAAAACTTTCGGCAACGGTAAAATCCTACTACAAAATAGCAAACACTAGCCTTTTATAGTCTAATGTTAACTAAACTCCCAAAAAATAATAGTAACTATTAGCAACAATTTAGGAAAACTCAAAAACTATTTGGACTTGTTCAATTAGCAACGTAGCTCCTGGACTTATGTGTTGAGTGAATGTTTTTAATCTATGTAAATCAAGGAACATCGATTGATCAACAACTTTACTTGATCGATTGAACATCTCCAGAATTAGATAAATTGTTCGCTGGAAAGTTTTGAACCATACTCGATTAATTGAACCTTCAAGTTGATTGATCAATAAGAATTTTTTTTTTAAAAAAATCCTATTTACCCTCTAGACAATTTTTTTTATATATTAGTTTGATCGATCAAATGGTGCTTGATCAGTGTCGATCGATGCTGAGATCAACAATGTGCGCGAAACTGTATAAGTTCATGATTTATTTCCTATTATATATATATATATATATATATATATATATATATATATATATATAGAGAGAGAGAGAGAGAGAGAGAGAGAGAGAGAGAGAGAGAGAGAGAGAGAGAGTCATGCTCCCCTGCGCACCTACGCACGTGCGCACCTTTGCACACGTGCCATGGGTGTCTGATCTGAACGGTCCATGTGATGCGGAATCCCATGAAACCCCATGACACAAATTTTCACCCCAATCTAAAATTCTGGTGGGCCATAGAAAAGAGAAATGTAAATCAAGGGAGGAAACTGTTTTCATTTTCTATGGCCATCAAAGTTTTAGATCAAAGTAAAACTTGGGCTCGGGGGGTTTCACGAGATGCTGCTTCACATGAACGGTTCAGATTTTGGATCCACATCACGTATGATGGGTTCTCAAAAAAGTTCGTACATAGTACGTATGAACTGGTTCCCAGGTTAGCATTTTCGTGTGTGTGTGTGTGTGTGTGTGTGTGTGTGTGTGTGTGTATCAAGTGTAATTAGGATTAAGATAATTTTAAGATGTTCTTAATGGTTCCAGAGAAGAAAAGTTATGGTTTTAAGAGATTTGAAGGGAGTTCTCATCATTTTACGTGCATTATTTTTTGTAATATTATTTCATAGTGGATTGCTTCTTACTTTGTGTCGTATTTTTTTTTTCTGTGAGGATTTTTTCACGTAAAATTAATATATTCTCTACATATTTGGTTTGTATTTTATTTCATATTGTTTGAATGAATTTAGATTTGCTTCTGCACAATCCCCAACAAGTAATAACAGAGATAACGTTGGGGTTTCGAGTTCTAATTTAAAATATGTTGATGAAAGAGTCTAACATGAAGTACGAAATGGAAAAGTTCACTATTAGAAATAATTTTGAACTATGGAAGGTGAAGATGAAAGGCCTTTTAATTCAACAAGGATTACAATACGCTCTCCTTAATAAGGCGAAGTGTCCTACATCTATGAGTGATGAAGAGTGGAATTAACTTGATGAGAAGGCTACAACCTCAATTCGATTGTGTCTAGTGGAAAGCATTCTCTACAATTTCCTGTATCAAAAGACCGTTGTAGGGGTATAGACAAAACTTAATAGTTTGTACATGAAGAAATTCTTAGGCAATTATTTATATGTTAAGAAATAGTTCTACAATCTTAAGATGATAAAAGGATTTGATATTAATGAACACATGAGCATGTTTAGTAAATTATTTTATAAATTAATAAATGCGGAAGTTAAGATCGAAGTAGAATATTAAGCCTTAATTCTGCTGAATTCGCTTTTGCCGTTTTACGAGAATCTCCTAAATACTCTAATAAATGGTAGGGATACCATCGATGTTAAAACTGTCATCTTAGCCCTTCATGAGAAGTAGTTGAGAAGAAAAGACAGTGGCGAGAGTACATTTACAGATGCATTGGTTATTAAGGAAATGATCCTAAATTGGAGAATAAAATTTTTTATTTAGATTCAAATCAAAAGGGAATGATAAAATGAAGTGCTAAAATTATGTCATGATAGAACACATGAAAAATAATTGTCAGAATCTAAACCTCAAAAGGGAGAAAATTCTGATAATACGTCGAAGGAGGCCAATATAATAAAACCTAGTGAGGAAGTAGATGGTTGTGATGTTCTCACCATGTCCAAAAATGAGTATCTCAGTAGCGAGTGAATTTTAGATATGGGGGCTTCATATCACATAACTTTTCATCAATATTGGTTCACCAGCTACAACGAGTGCAATGGTGGATAGGTGTTTATGTGCAACGACATTTCCTTTAAGGTTATTGGAATCAATTTGGTGCACATTAGGATGATCGATAGGGTAAGACACATTCCTGAGCTTAGGAAAAATCTTATCTCTCTTGAGGCATTAGAGGACCTTGGGTACAAGTTTATTAGTTTTAATCGGATTATTAGAATTTCTAAAGGGACACTCGTAGTGATGAAAGTGCAAGGGAATAACAATCTTTATAAGTTAATCGGGAATACCGTATCGGGTGGAGCTATAACGTCTGTAACAGAATCCACATCAGCATCTTTATGGCATGTGTGCTTGGGCCTCATGAGTGAGCACTATATGAAAGTACTTTTTGATCGTAAATTGATTCTTATTTTTAAAAGCATTATTTTTAACATATGTGAGTATCGTATATGTGGTAAACAATCACTTCTAACTTTTAAGACTAGAATGCATGTATGTAAATGAGTGCTTGAGAATATACTAAGAGTTTAATATAATAACTTGGTGAGAATATATTAAGAGTTTAATAAATAAATAAAAATAATTCGTCTGAATTTTCAATCTAACATAATAGAAGAGTTGTAGAAATAATTATAAAAAAAGACTATGGATTCATAAATCCTCAATTAATAAACTTTGAATTCAATTCATCTTCTAGATTTGATAACTCAACTAGAACGGTATTTTAGTCCGTTCTAATTAGAAGATAACACTAATAACAATTAAAAATATCCAACATAAATTAAAATCATGATAAGCTTGATTTCTCATGAAGATATAGACAATTAATCACAAGGAATCAAAAGCATTCAATGTATTTGGAGGTGACAATAAATCAATCAATTTTATAGATCGAGTCCTTTAATCTACGAATTAAATCACATCAAATCATAATTCAATATAAAAACGTAAAATTTTTTATTAAAAATAAATTAAATATAAAAATCCATCAAAATGTTCACTCATTAGCCTTAGTTAAGAGATTAGCTAAACATAACTAATATCTTAAACAAAAAAAAATGTGAAAAATAAATGTGAACTGAATGATTGAAGAAGAAGAATGACTCCGTGGAAGTTTTGTCGTTACTTGGTCTCTCTCTCTCTCTCTCTCTCTCTCTCTCTCTCTCTCTATCGGCCTAATAGGTGTTTAAAATGCCATAAATCACCCCTTTAAAAAGGAAAATCTTGTACAGACTTCAAAATCACGTATTTTTGTTATGCTTTAGTCGCACTGAATAACACCTTCGGTCGGACCGAATTCGGCTGAAGATTCCTTCAATTGGAATCAAATTTCTCAAAAAACTCTCTGAACTGCTTGTCTCCTTTTCGTCGAGCTGAACTACATTTGATCACACCGAATATTACTCCAATCATACTGAATAGTTCTTCGATCAAACTGAAATCTACTCTAAAAAATCACTGCTTGTTGTTGGACTATTTTTTATACTTTCGGTCGGATCGAATCTGACTTTGGTGAGACCGAATAGTCTCTTATTTCTGTTATTTGACTGCTTACTTTTTTTAACTTTTTTCTATCTTCGGCACTTAGTATTTTCGGATCTTCATATCTTAAAATCTTCATCCTAAAGTCCCCAACCCTTCAATTCTTCACACTTCATGATTTTGTGCTTTAAATCATTACTTTAATCCCGTATTCATCTTAGACTTCTAAATTATCTAGCATGTAAAAAACATATCTAATTATATTAATTAAGCACACATATACATAGGAAAACAAAGTATAATTGAGGATAAATATGTAATATTTGGGTCTCAATAAACTGCATCTTGTGTTAGGAGGAAATCTTCCCTTCGTACAAACAGGTTAGGCCCATAGCTGCGGTAAGAGCATTGGGCTTGACAATTTGCACATTGACCCGTATAATGTCTTTAAGACTGTTGATGAAACACCCCACCTATTGTGCTTGAGATAAACATCCTACTCGAGACAATTTTTTTAAACTGTGTCTGATAATCTCGCACCACACTCACTTGCTTGAGCTTTTTTAGGTCTCCAAAAAATTCC
The DNA here is from genome assembly GCA_037074715.1 of Magnolia kwangsiensis. Taxonomy (NCBI): domain Eukaryota; kingdom Viridiplantae; phylum Streptophyta; class Magnoliopsida; order Magnoliales; family Magnoliaceae; genus Magnolia; species Magnolia kwangsiensis. Next base: position 14,015,847 of record CM073572.1, on the reverse strand, counting down.
TCGAACTGGGTTAGGCCATAACAAGCAAGCAATCCTTCCCTAAAGTCTTTCCATGAGATGTGTAGCTGCTCCTCTTTTAACAATTGGAACCAAAGTTATGCCTTCCCTTCTAAATGAAAGGAAGCCAAGGGAGCTTATTCTTTTTAGGTATCTGGTGGAACTTAAAATACCGATTATCCCTGCATAGACAACTAGTTAGTGCTCACTACCATTAAACTTGGGGAAATCAAGCTTAATGAGTTTTTTTTTTTTTGGAAGGTAGGGTCTTGACAAGTTTTTTTAGAAGGTAGGATCCTTACTCATGCTTCAGTGGTAGACTCACAGGAGTTTTAACATGAGGTCATGGGTTCAAGTACCCATTGTGGTGAAAATCCACTGTGGTGTGAGTGTACGGGTGTGTGTGGGGGTGTAAGTGCATGTGTAACAAAAAAAAAAAAAAAAAGGAGTTTTAGAAGGTAAGACCCGATGGACCTCAACTGACTTGTGACGCAGGGAAGGAGATGAGGTCGAGCACCGTCTTCCTCAAGAGGATAACTATTCCGAATCCACGGAACTTCTCTGGACTCCTCACAGAGACTTCTCGAATCCACGAGGAAAGAAAGCAGAAAATAAAAGTAATTTCTAATAAATTCAAAATTGATTAATGAATGAAATACAACGAGTTCACATCCCTTTAAATAAGGGAACCAAGCAATAAGAAAGAAATCAGACTCAAACTACAACTAAAACTCGTAGAATTCGCAACTTTCTATAAATAGTAAACTTACTATTTTTAGACAGTCGTGATGTCTACTAGTGGGCAAGGTTTTCGGCCAAAAATAGTAAGTGTCCTATTTGACTTCACTAAACCATTCTCCTAATTATCCTAAGCACTTTTCATGTTGGACACAACTCCTAAAGCCCAACGGATGAAGAGTTATACTCAAACTAAAACTTAATATTTATAGTAAAAATAAAAATAAAATGGGAAAACGACCGTCGATCAGGCCGTTTCTCTCAAATCTGGGCTGCGCAACCCATCATAGCTAGGTTGGTTGGCTAAAGTATCTCGTTCTACCCAAAATTCATATATTTTATGTCGGATAACTCATTCCAGATTGTGAGATACGCCCGATCTAAGGTCTTATGGTCCGGATCACTTCTGTCATCGACCGCGCCTTTTTTGATCCATCTTGGCCATGAAATTGTCCGCGACCCGCTCTACATCAGTCCCCTCCACTTAAAAAGAACTCGTCCTCGAGTTCTCCTCCTTCTCTGGTTCATGATACTCAGTCAAGTCCGCGACGTTGAAAGTCCATGAGATCGCCATGTCATCGGGAAGATCAACAATATAAGCGTTGTCATTGATCTTTCGGATGATTGGTACCGGTTCAATCTTTTTATTCTTCAATTTATTGTACATCTCGGTTGAAAATCTTTTTTTTCGCAGATGGACCATTACCTGGTCACCCACCTTGAACACATTTCGTCGTCGATGCTTGTCCGCTTGTTTCTTATACTTTTCATTTGAGGCATGTAGCTTAGTCTGTACCTCCGCATGAATACGCATGATCCTGTCTGCCATATGTTCAGCTGCAATGCTCATGCCCGGAAGCTTGGGCAGAGGGACCAAGTCTAGTGTGTGGCGAGGTACTCGTTCATAAATAACCTGGAACGGAGATTTTCCTATTGAGCGGTTCACCATATTGTTGAATGCAAACTCCGCTTGAGACAAGGCCAAATCCCACTGCTTCAGTTTTTCTCCTGAAATACATCGAAGGAGGTTTCCCAAAGTGCGATTCACAACCTCAGTTTGACCGTCAGTCTGTGGGTGGTAGGCGCTGCTGAACTGGAGTCATGTATTGAATCGAGTCTACAAAGTTCGCCAAAAGTGGCTTATGAACTTTGTATCACGGTCAGAAGTAATAGTCTTGGGAATCCCGTGTAGCTGCACAATTTCTCAGAAGAATAGATTCGCCACGTGTGTTGCATCGAGAGTCTTCTTGCATGGAATAAAGTGTGTCATCTTGGAGAAACGATCTACTACCACGAACACTGAATCCATGCCGCGTTGTGTTCGTGGGAGACCAAGAACGAAGTCCATAGATAAATCCTCCCAAGGGCCATCAGGCATGAGAAACGGGGTATAGTGGCCCGTATTATGTGATTGTCCCTTAGAGGTCTGACAAATATAACAACGTTAGACTGTCCTTCCCACATCACGTACCGATTACGGCCAGTAATATCGTTCTTCCACAAGAGCTCACGTCTAGTCTCATCCAAGGTGTCCACTAAGATCACCTCCATATAGCTCTTGGATTATCTGTTCCCTTAGCGAACTGTTGGGGATGCACAATCAATTTTCCTTGAAAAGGAACCCATCTTGCATATGTAAGTCACCAGAGTGACCTTCTTGGCATCTAACCCATGCGTCCTTGAAGTCGTCGTCGTCGGCATATATGTCTTTAAGGCACTCGAACCCGACAACTTCATTGCTCATAGTTACTAACAAATTTGCATGGTGACTAAGCGCATCGGCTACCTTGTTCTGTTATCCTGACTTATATTTTAGTACGAACGTGAATTCCTGTAAAAATGAGATTCATCTAGCATGCACACAGTTAATGTTAGCTTGATTATTAATGAATTTAAGAGCTTGATGGTCCATGTAAAGTATGAATTCTCTTTGAATCAAATAATGCCGCCAATGTCGCAGTGCCTGGACCAGCGCGTATAACTCGATCTCGTATGTAGACCACTTCTTGCGTGCATCACTAAGTTTCTCACTATAGAAGGCTACTGGCCTACCTTCTTGAGACAAAACTCTCCCAATTTCAACATATGAGGCGTCACAGTCGACTTCAAACAGTTTGTCGAAGTTGGAAAGTATAAGAATCGAAGTCGTATGTAAGACCCGTATCCTAATTCATACTATTCCGTCGCTTCCCGCGATCCTTATCATCAAATTTCGGCAATCCGTGACTTGTAGTCGACGTTACGCACGAGCGTAAGTCCTATCCTATACATTTGAGTCGGCTTAATCCGAGACTTATATCATTGCGACCGCACCATCGTCGCGATTCCAACGCCGCGACTCATGTACCGATCCGATACCCTGACTAAGAGATGTGAGCCAACGTTTATTTCGAGAAAACGCCGCGCCTTTACTTTTCCAAGAGAATCTCTATATAGTGTCAAATCAATCACATCAATCAATCCCATCAATCACCTCTCATGTCAAGTACAAAGCAACCATGCTTTCTTTCTCCACGAGTTAAGCAACCACAAAAGTCAACTAACACATCACCTCACCCATCACTTACATCCATTAACCATCACCCCATCACTCACCTCACATCTCCTTACATCTCATCTCTCTCTCTCTCTCATTTCTCAATAATTTCAAGCAACCAAAAGAGCATCACACGTCCAAGGTTTCCATGAGAGAAGAGGTGATTTTGGTGGCCCACTTTCCATCCCAAAAGCTCTAATCCTAGCTATCCATTTCCCATCTCCACCATCAAAGTGAAGCATAATGAGTGTAGCTTTCCAACGGACCAAGAAGATCAAGTGGTGGGGTGCCTCCATAGCCTAATTTTTCATATTTTTAAGAAGGGCCAAGTGAGGCCAACCGATCAATGGTTTGGATCTCACTTGGGACCCTAAGATGTGGCTGATGGCCCATCTTGATCATCAAAATTATTCCATGATGGGGCCATTCTCCATGGACCCCATCATGATGTTTACTTTTCTTGCATTAAGAGGTCATATAGACCGTTCATTTTGGATGGAAAGGGATTTCCATCGTTGATCTTTTATTTGGATGACCCATATGCAATGGGACCCGTTGATGTATGATTGGATGGTTGAAATGGAGGGTCCATAGTGTCGAGGTCCCTCCATCACGTGTGTCCCACTCTATCTCTCTCTCTCCCTCTCTTTTCATTTATTTTATTATGTGTGATGAAACTACCATATGGCCCACTTGGACGAACCCCACCTTGAAGTAGGAATTTTATCCAAGCCGTCCATGAGTGGGGCCCATCTTAGATATATCATCCATCTTGTGGTGGCCCACCTAAACAAAAAAAGAAAAGAAAAGAAAAGAAAAGAAAAGAAACGTCCAGACGCTAGACGCTGGAAGGAAACACAAATGTAAGCTTAGTTTCAAGCTTCTTGGGGTGGGCCACTTGTATAGGCCCCACCTTGATGTATGTTTCTAATCCATGCCGTCCATCCTCTTTCCCGACTCATTTTAGGCGTTGAGCCAAAAAATGGTGTCGATCCGATATTCAGGCAGGCCATAGCATAGCAAACATCGTCTTTACCATTAAAAATTGGCTAGGGCCCACCTTGAGTCAAAAAAATACCGTATATTAGACTTGTTTGATTTGTATTGAGCCATGGAATCCAATGGCTGGATTGGATTCATCAGCTGCAGGCCCCACACGATAAAAACCCCAGAAAAATGGGTTTCAAATTATTATTTTTTAAAAAATAATTACACAGCAGCAACTGCTGCTGTGTCAGAAGCTGGCCGCGCCAGCGGCTGGCGGGTGGACGCCAGCCAGCCCACGGCCCACATGTGGGCGTTTGTTTGGCAATCCAACCCGTCCATATGGTGAGTCCCTACCTTAAGTAGGCCCCACCCAAAAATCAGAATGATTCAGATTTCAGGTGGCCCACACCATAAGAAACAATGTGAATTGAATTCTACCATTGAAACCTTTTTGGGGCCCACAGAAGTTGTGAATCAAGCTGAAATTTGTACTTTCTCTTCAACCAGGTCTGCGTGACCTTATCAACGGGTTAGATGGCGTGTAAACATTATAGTGGGCCCCCCACGTGGGACCCACAATGATCTATGTGCCTTGGTTCCACCGTCCGCTCGGACGGTGGAGCCCACTGCAATGCATGTGTTTCCCGTACCGTCCAGCCACTTCTTGGCTATTGGACGGTTAGTGGACCCTCACCCTTGATGTTTGTATTATATCCAAACCGTCCATTCAATTGGTGGTCGTATATGTGGACCCCACCATGATGCATATGTTGCATCCAAACCATCCATTCATTTTATAAACTCATATTGTGGCCTGAGTTAAAAATGAGTCAGATCTATAGTGCTAGTAGGGCCCACCTTGGTATGTGTATAGGGCCCATGTTGGCCTGTTTGTAACCATTCGTTAAGGCCCACCTTGGTGCACATATAAGGCCTATGAGATTAAGCCCATTTGGCATATATAAGGCTCATGGGTTTGGGCCCATTTGACATATGCAATGCCCATGGGATCCGGCCCATTTATTCTATATAAGGCCCATGGGATTCAAGCTCATTTGATATATATTAAAGCCCATGGGATTAAGCCCATTTAATGTACATGGGGTGCAAATGGAGTGGCCCATTTAGTATATTTAAAACTCATGTGTGTAGGCCCATCTGACATATTTAAGGCCCAAGTTGTGAGGCCCACTTTAATGCATTTCATGGCCCATGGGTCATGGACCATTGCAATGTACATAAGGCTCATTGGTGAGGCCCATTAATGCAGCCATTTGATGAATGTAAGGCCCATGTGATTCGACCCATTTGATATATCTAAGGCCCATGGATCGAGGCCCAACGAATGTCCTTAGGGTCCATTGCAATGTACGTTTCTCATGGTTTATGTAATGATATTTATGGCGGGTCGTGCCTAAGGAACAATGTTGGTTTGGCGTCCACATTATAAGTACAATGTTGGTTAAATATCCACATTGTAACTCTCCTTAGGGCCCATTAACAGGCCCATACTTGTTGCTATTCATCGCCTTATAACATGCTTAGTATAATCCCATGACTCATGCCCATACGCATCATATATATGTTTGATATGAGTAGTGACTGATCATAGCATACGCCTTTGGGCAGACCATTTATGGGACTCGTTATGAGATAGAGTGCCCTACATGATCGCGCAGTACGCGCTGAATTTCTGCATGATTTGACGTGTGATTCATGCATCTCGCATATGTGTGACTTGATCACTACACGCCCTAGCGACATCAGGGTCGTGGCTCCACGAGTACATCGTGGATGGCCTTATTGGATACCAAAAATACTTATTCTAGCACTGTGGGCACTTAGGATGTCCTTAGGTGAAAGTCCCAAAACCTTTTTGGTACCAGGAGATGCTCCAATGTCTAGACCGAGTGGATACACGAGCGCCCGAGTGCAGAATACCAGTAGGTCGCGTCTCCCACTGTGTCGTGGTCGGTTGGATGGGGGTGTGGCCTTATCCACCTGAGTGAGAGGGCTATAAGCTAGGATGAGTTTGACCAGCTTGTAAATGAGTCCGTTATCGACGAGTCGGGTAGGTATTGGCAGACTACTAGTCAGGCGGATAGTGAGGTCTATTCCCCTTGCTTGACTGTGCAGCTAGGGAGGTAGCAGTCACTGCGAAGTGTATTAGACCCCGGTGATATCCAGAGAGGAACTGTATTGATATATGTACTTGATGAGTACCAACTTGCTTGGATTGCATTTCGCATATGACATTCGGCTATGTAGGCTTCGCATTACATCGGTGTGGCCGATAGCATTCATGTCTTACATTACATAACCTTGGTATGATTGATTGTGTTCATGGACTTATCGCATACTTCCGCACTACTCTGATATTGTACACTTGGCGTTTGCCTTGCACACACACTTACACTACCCTCTAAGCTTTTGTAAGCTTATGCACGATCGTTGCGTGCAGGTAGCGTTGGACAGCAGCAGCGCTGAGGCAGGAGCACGTATTAGAACATTTTGGAGCTTTTTGATCATCTTCTATTTCTCTTTCCGCATTGTACTTAAATTTTTTAATATAATGGATATATGGTGATGTTGTTTTGTGACTTGGTTATGCTTGTGGTTATGCTCCATTACCAAAAAAGAAAATATTCTGAAAATCTTCCTTATAGAATTCCAGGATCAGAATCTGACATTTGATTATCAGGAACCGAGAATGGGGCACTATGGACGCTGTCGGCACCGGATTCGGCAATCGGGATTCATGTGAATCCAATTTTCGGGTTTGGGGTGTGACAGAAGTTGGTATCAGAGCATAACTTGGGAATATCTTAGGATCAAATCACATATCTACTATAAATAGGTTCTAAGTCCGAATAACTTTGCGATTTTTTGACATAAACCGTTAACGTTTATGCCTTCGAGAATTCTCAACGCTAATAGACCATTGTTCCTTCCTGTATGACGTTATGGCTTGAAGAACGACCTGAGCGAATTTCGCTCCACCACCTGCGACTCCCGCACTACCACCCGCAGCTCCTGCTTTACCACCTGCTACTCCTGCTCCACCACCAGATATTCCTGCCTTTGAACTTGAGGATGCCACTCATTTACCTAAGACCGGTGTGGATCCAACCATACCTGTGAGTGCTACTCAGCTGCAGCAGATGTTGCAGGCGATGACCGCCATTCTTCAGGGGCAGAGCAGGCGTCCCACAGTGACACCGGCTGAGGCTGAGCAGGAGCGTGCGAGCACTCTTCTTAAGGATTTTCGACAACACGATCCTCCACGTTTTTAGGGTGAGCCAGACCCTACTGCTGCAGAGATATGGTGCTCCGAGGTGGAGAAGATATTTGACACCATGAGATGTACTACCCAGCAGCTAGTCTCATTAGCTGTATTCCTTCTGCAGGGTGAGGCTCAGTATTGGTGGGCATCAGTGGCCAGATCGGTAGCCGCCGATTTTGAGTGGACATGGGAGGAATTTATAGACCGGTTTGACTGGAAGTTCTTTTCTGAGCATGTGCGTCAGCAGCGCGCATTGGAGTTTGAGATATTGGTCCAGGGGGACATGTCTGTGTCTCAGTATGAGGCTCGGTTCGTCGCACTATCAAAATTTGTGACATATCTTGTTGATGATGAGGGACAGAAGGTCCGCCGTTTTGAGAACGGCTTACGTCCTATCCTCTAGAGTCATGTGATCGGACACATGCTTCAGACGTTTGAGCAGATAGTAGAGAGGGCCTTGATATATGAGATAGATTGGGCCGGTGTACAGAGAGCCCGTGATCAGAGGAGAGATCAGAAGAGGAAGGCACCCTCTAGTAGTTCCCATTAGCAGCATCGTTCATAGCAGTGGCGCACGACCCGCCCAGCATTCCGAGCACCAGCAGTACCCCCAGCACCATCATCGGGATCGTTTACAGGTACTTATTTTGGGTGCGCTCGTACAGGGCATCGTAGGCACGAGTGTCCCCATCCTCAGCAGCAGCAGCCGAGGGCACCACATCCACCTCCGCAACAGCCACCACAGCAGCAACGACCGCAACACTAGCCTCCTGTACCTCCCCCACAGCAACAGAGACAGCAGGTTAGGCCCCCACAGCGGCCACAGCAGCAACAGAGACCTCAGATGGGACCTGCACCTCCCCAGCAGGCTCAGGACAGATTCTATGTTTCCTAGCAGGACCCTCAGTCATCAGGAGAGGTCGTCGAGGGTACTCTTCTTGTTTCTGCATGCATTGCACATGTATTATTTGATTTTGGTGAGTCGTATTCATTTGTCGCCGATGATTTCTACCGATTGACCGGTTTGCCGTTGGAGTCTACCCGTGAGGATTTGGTAGTATCAACGCCATTAGGGAAGACCACAGTGTTGGGCCGATTTTGTGCATCTTGCCCCATTTTGATTGAGGATATCTTCTTGCCTGCCAACCTATTTATATTGCCGATGTCCGATTTTTATGTCATCTTGGGCATGGACTGGCTTGCCGAGTACTACGCCATATTAGACTGCTCTGTGAGGACAGTCACGTTCTACATACCCGGTGTGCCAGAGTTTTAGTTTGTTGCCGAGCCCAAAGGAGGGTAGCTCTCTTTCCTGTTATCGTGTGCCGTTGAGCAGTCATCTGCTTTGAGTATCGACCAGCTGCCTGTTGTTTGTGGTTTTCCTAATGTGTTCCAAGAGATTTTAGGATTACCACCTTGTCGGCATACTGAGTTTCAGATTGATCTTATGCCTGGTACCGCGCCTATTTCGAAGGCCCTGTATCGTATGACACTGTTGGAGTTACGGGAACTACAGAAGTAGTTGGACGAGTTGCGCGAGCTAGGCTTTATTCGTCTGAACAGTTCGCCGTGGGGAGCGCCGGTACTTTTTGTGAAGAAGAAGGATGGCTCGTTGAGGCTTTGCGTAAATTACCGCGAGCTCAATAAGGTCACGATCAAGAATAAGTACCCGCTTCCGAGGATCGATGACTTGTTTGATCAGCTGCAGAAGGCGCAGTTCTTTTCGAAGATAGACTTACGGTCCGATTATCATCAGGTTCGGGTTCGAGATGAGGATATCCCGAAGACAGCCTTCAGGACTCGCTACGGTCATTTTGAGTTCCAAGTCATGTCTTTTGGACTGACCAATGCGCCCGCAGTATTCATGTAGTTGATGAACGAGGTCTTCCATCCGTATCTTGATCAGTTTGTCGTGGTGTTTATTGACGACATTCTGATATACTCGAGGACTCGTGAGGAGCATAAGCGACAGCTTGAGATTACATTGCAGACCCTCCGTGCACACCAGCTTTACGCGAAGTTGGAGAAGTGCAAGTTCTGGTAGGAGGAGGTGAAGTTCCTTGGTCATGTAGTGACGAGGCAGGGTGTCACTGTAGACCCCTCGAAGATTGATGTCGTTCGTCAGTGGGACCAGCCCACGAACGCATCCGAGATCCGCAGTTTTCTTGGTTTGGCGGGCTACTACCGACGTTTTATTAAGGGATTCTCTCGCATTACAGTCCCGTTGACCAGGTTGACTCGGAAGGGTGCCGAGTTCATTTAGAGTGACGCTTGTGAGCAGGCATTTATGGAGCTGAAGGACCGCCTCACGTCCGCTCATGTCCTCACTCTTCCCTCTGGAAGTGATGGATTTGTTGTATTTACTGATGCTCACGAGTTGGCTTAGGTGTTGTCCTAATGCAACACGGGAAGTCGGTCGCTTATGCATCCCGTCAGCTCAAGGTCCATGAGCTGAACTACCCTACGCATGATTTGGAGCTGGCAGCAGTTGTCTTTGCACTGAAAGTGTGGAGACACTATCTTTATGGGGTGAGATTCGAGCTTTTCTCCGACCATAATAGATTGAAGTATTTGTTCTCTCAGTCCGAGCTGAATATGAGGCAGAGGCATTGGATGGAACTCCTGAAGGACTACGATTTTGATCTTCAGTACCACCCGGGTAAGGCGAACATGGTGGCGGATGCCCTCAGTCGTCAGCCACGAGGCCTGGTGGCGCATATGATGATTTAGGAGTGGAGGATGCTCGAGGATATAATAGAGTACTACTTTGACTTTGGTCTACAGTCATCTATTGTTCAGCTATCGAGCTTGTCGATTCAACCCTCTCTTGTCGCAAGGGTGATCGAGGCTCAGCAGACAAACGAGTCGTTATAGGATTATCGAGTAGAGGCAGCATCCGAGAGTCAGATGGATTGACAGATTGGTTCTAACGGTGGACTTCGCTTCAGAGGCCAATTATGTGTCCCGGATATTCCTAAGTTACGCAGAGATCTTATGACCGAGACATATCGATCACGTTTCTCTATCCACCTTGGCTCGACGAAGATGTATCGCGACATGAGACGTCAGTACTTTTGGTCAGGGATGAAGCGTCAGATAGCCAGTTTTATCACCGAGTGTGACACCTGCCTGCGTGTCAAGGTCGATCATTAGAGACCCTCTAGTCTATTGTAGCCGCTGAGCGTCCCGATGTAGAAGTGGGAGCATATATCTACCAAATTTGTCATGGGTTTATCGAGGACTCAGCACGGTCATGACGTCATCTGTATTATTGTGCACCGTCTGACGAAGTCAGCACATTTTCTTGCGATTCGTGTAACTTGGCATACAGATCGGTTCGCCAGGATGTTTATTGATGAGATCGTGAGATTGCATGGTGTTACCATCTCGATTATTTCAAACCGAGATCCGAGGTTCACATCTCAGTTTTGGAGGAGCTTTCAGAGAGCGATGGGCACTGATTTGCAGCTCAACACCGCATATCATCCACAGACTGATGGGCAAACCGAAAGGGTCAACCAGATCCTTGAGAATATGCTTCGGGCCTGCGCGATTGATTTCTCGGGTAGTTGGGACGAGCACCTGCGATTGGCTGAGTTCGCATACAACAACAGCTATCAGGTTACCATTGGCATAGCTCCTTTCAAGGCATTATATAGCAGGCCGTGTAGATCTCCGAGTTGTTGGACCGAGGTTAGAGAGCGGCGTCTCCTAGGTCCCGAGCTTGTGCTGCAGACGTCAGAGGCTATCGACATCATTAGGCAGAGGATGCGCACAGCTCAGAACCGATAGAAGAGTTTTGTTGATCGTCGGCGTTGTCACTTGGAGTTTGTAGTTGGGGACCATGTGTATCTCAAGGTCTCAGCCATGAAGGGTGTGGTTCGTTTTGGGACAAAGGGCAAGCTTGCCCTGAGATTCATAGGACCTTTCGAGATCACTGGGCGCATTAGCACCGTGGCCTATCGGCTTACCTTACCATCACAGTTATTTGGCGTCCACAACGTCTTCCATGTCTCTATGTTGAGGAAGTGTGGGTCAGACATCGTACCTGTTATTGATTGGTAGCCGTTGGAGGTTCATGAGGACGCTTCTTATATTGAGCAACCAGTTCGTATCCTCGATCGAAAGGAGCAGGTCCTCAGAACCAAGGTCATTCCCTTGGTGAAGGTGCAGTGGGGCCATCATAGTGTTGATGAGGCGTCTTGAGAGCCCGAGGCGGAGATCCGTGAGCGTTATCCCCATCTTTTCGATGATTGATTGTATGATGTATTATGTCTTGATTATATATGATGTCATGATTATCAGGAGGCATTTGATTATCAGGATCGGAATCTGGCATTTGACTATCATGATCCGAGAATGGGGTACTACGGAGGCTTTCGGCACCGGATTCGGCAATCGGGATTCATGTGAATCCGATTTTCGGGTTTGAGGCATGACATCGTGGATAATCTGCGCTTGATTTCAGCAAAACTCCTGTTGGCTTTGTCAGTCCACTGAAACTGTTCTTTTTTCATGCAATCTGTGATTGGTGATACAATAGTACTGAAATTTCTCACGAACCGATGATAGAACGTCGCCAATCCATGAAAACTTCTCACCTCATGAATATTTGTGGGAACCGGCCATTCTCTAATTGCCTTCACCTTTTCCTCATCCACCCGAATGCCCGTGGATGTTACGACAAAACTTAAAAATAATAGTCTATTAGTCATGAAGCTGCACTTCTTTAAATTGAGATACAGTTTATTTTCAGAAAGCACCTGAAGGACCTTTTTGAGGTGCTCCATATGGGTAGTTTCGTCTTGACTGTATATTAAAATATCATCAAAATAAACCACAACAAACCGCCCAATGAAAGATTTCAGAACTTGGTCATCAATCTTATAAATGTACTAGGAGCATTCGAAAGACCGAAGGGCATGACCATCCATTCATACAATCCTTCCTTGGTCTTAAAGGCCGTTTTTCACTCATCACCCGGCCGTATTCGAATCTCATGATAGTCACTCCTTAGATCCAATTTAGAGAATATTTTCGTACCCCCTAACATGTCCAACATATTATCCAACCAGGGTATAGGAAACCTGTATTTTATGGTGATTTTGTTGATGGCTCAACTGTTGACACATATGCGTCAACTCCCATCTTTCTTTGGAGTTAACAGAGCTGGTATAGCACATGGACTCATGCTTTCTCGAATAAGACCCTTACAGATCAACTCTTCCACTCGCCCTTGAAGAATCTCATACTCATTCGATAATGAGACCGATTAGGTAGACTAGACCTGGGGATAAAGTCGATATAGTATTGAATATCACACATGGGAAGTAACCCATCGGGAAGGTCATCGGGCCAGATTTCTTTGAATTCATGTAGCAAGGGCTTTAGTCTTTCAGGGATGATGGTAGGCTCGAGTTCTTTCCCTTTTACAATTAATGCATAAGCCTGTCTTATTTCTTTAGATTCTTCCACGAAATCCAGTATGGTTAAGAGAAAATGACCCTCCACTTTAGAAGTTTCAGGTGGTCACTCTGAATCCATAGGGGCCAATATGGTCTTCCGGCCATCCTTAATGAAGATATATATGTTATTTCGCCCTTTATGAATGGCGTCACGGTTAGATTGTCAGGGTCGACCGAGTATTATGTGACATGTTTTTATGTCAACCACATCGCATACTACTTCATCCTTATAATGTTTACCAATTGAAAATGATATGGTGCACCGTTCGGTTACCTTTATTTTACTGACCTTCTTAATACGACCGATTGTATATGGAGAGGGATGACGCTCCATTTTCAATTATAATTTTTTCACCATGACCTTGGAGATGATATTCTCGCTGCTGCCACTATCAATAATCACGTCACAAACCTTTCGATTCACCGTACACGTAATGCAGAAGATGTTATGCCTTTGTGGATGCACTTCTTTTCTTAGCGCATATAATAGCCGCCTCACGACGTGCGACTCACCGTGATCTTGTTGAACCCAACCTGAATCATCTGCCTCGTCCTCGGTAGTATGATCCTGTTCTTCAATATCTGGATCTTCATTAGCGTTATCAGCACTACCATCATTGATAGCAAGATTTGTCACTTTTCACTGGGGACAAGTATTTGATAGGTGGCCCAGTTGGCCACAACGATAATAGTTGTCAGGCCTTGGCTGAGCATAGGGGTTCGGGATTCTACTTGGACCAGTAGCAGTCGATACGCCCCTTTGGGGTCTGGCTTATCCGCTCCCTTGATCTCGGTTCTCAGACGTAGGAGGTTGAGTGCGTGCTCCTAAGGGCTCCTTCCCCTTAAACTATGGAGGTCCCTAGGGTGGACCCGCCGCAGTGATCCTTGCGGTAGAGTACGGCCGTGTGGTAGGACATTCAAGTTGTGCTTCTGCTCGAGTAACCAGCTTGATCGCGTCATTCATCGTCCAGACGGGCTGCATCTGGACCCGATCTTAGATCGTCATACGTAGTCCACCGTTGAATCGGGTGACTTGTTGCGATTCAGTCTCGACTAAATCATTACGCACCGCCAAGCGGTAAAATTCTTCTGCGTATTCTCTCACTAATCAATTACCCTGTCGACAATTTTAGTATTGTTGGAATAATACCTGATCGTAATCGCTAGGGAGAAATCGAGCACGTAGTAGCTGCTTCATCTGCTGCCATATGCAGATTGGTGCTTTCATCTGTCTGGTTCGTGCGAGTTGCAGTTGTTCCCACCAAGATGAAGCCCCTCCTTTCAACTTGTAGGCCATAATCTTAACCTTCTTTGCTTAAGGGATATCCATATAGTCAAAAAATCGCTCAACTTCAGAAAGCCAATCAAAAAAATCCTCAATGTGTAGTGGCCATTGAAGTTAGGAATATTAACCCGCATCTTAACTTCTCGATCTATCCGATCTACTCGATCGCCGCCTTGTCTGGGGTGTTGAAAGATTATGTCATTGATTTTCTCCTCACCGGAGCCTCCTTCCTCAGGAATGACCCATGGATGCACTGCTGGTACTATCCCGCGATCAGGGCGATTGCGAGTTTCAACAATCGGTGGTGGAGGATTACCACTAGGAACACGAAGTTTTCCTTGGGTTTCCTCCAAGAGATTCGCTATGCGGTCTATAGAAGCCTATATCTCTTGCATGGCTTGTCGATTCTCTTACATGGTTGCTTCAAAAACTGCTACCGTTAAAGGTAAATTTTCTGGGGTATCGCCCATGAGATTGTTGTCCGACCTGTCGTTAGAAGTCATCGATCTGAGGAGAAACCTCGCTCTGATACCAAACTGATGCAGGAAAGGACGTGAGGTCAACACCGTCTTCCTCAAGAGGATAACTATTCCGAATCCTCGGAACTTCTCTGGACTCCTCACAGAGAGTTCTCGAATCCATGAGGAAAGAAAGCAGAAAATAAAACTAATTTCTAATAAATTCAAAATTGATTAATGAATGAAATACAACGAGTTCACATCCCTTTAAATAAGGGAACCAAGCAATAAGAAAGAAATCAGACTCAAACTACAACTAAAACTCGTAGAATTCGCAACTTACTATAAATAGTAAACTTACTATTTTTAGACGGTCGTGTTGTCTACTAGTGCGCAAGGTTTTTGGCCAAAAATAGTTAGTGTTCTATTTTGCTTCACCAAACCGTTCTCCTAATTATCCCAAACACTTTTCATGTTGGACACAACTCCTAAAGCCCAACGGATGAAGAGTTATACTCAAACTAAAACTTACTATTTATAGTAAAAACAAAAATAAAATGGAGAAATGACCGTCGATCAGGGGGTTTCTCTCAAATTCGGGCTACGCAACCCAGCATAGCTAGGTTGATTGGCTAAAGTAGCTCGTTCTACCCCAAATTCATATATTTTACGTCAGATAACTCATTTCGGATTGCGAGATACGCCCGATCTAAGGTCTTATAGTCCGGATCACTTCTGTCGTCGACCGTGCCTTTTCTGATCCATCTTGGCCATGAAATTGTCCGCAACCCACTCTACATCAACTTGCCCTATTGTGGCCATTAAAGCCATAGCCTTTGCCTGTTGCAATTCAGATGTGGTTGTGAGAAGTTTTGCCATATTCCACCCGTTGTGTGGATAGTTGGTCGAATCGGCTATTCATGGCTGCAAACAACTCATGAAGCTCCTTGAATAGGTGCTCTTGGACTGTTTGCAAAGAGTCCACCTCTTCATCCAATCGTTCAACGTGGTGATCCTCCATTCCTGTCTTTGATACCAAGCTGTTATGCACCATATTGGAGTAGTAACTTTATTCTTTCTTTACTTAGTTTTGGAGCCTATGTTGGTTGAGATGGCGAAAGCTAATTAAAGGAACAATAGGAGGAGAATTTGTTTGATTGAGTGAAAGGAAAAAGAGGATTTGAAAGGTTTGATCGAGGCAAATCAGTCTCCAAAGAAAATATCATTAATTTGCTTCAAAATGATCTTAATTACAATCAGTTACTACTTAAATAGTAAAACTTTTGACACCGTTAAAATCCTACGAAATAGCAACCATTAGCCACCTCTTCTACTCTTTTTTTTTTTGGACAAAAAGAATTTCATTCACAAACTCCCAAGAATGTACATTAGATCACAAAATTCAGGCCAGACCAACAACAAAAAGGAGAAGACCCGCCTATCATGAAGAAAGAAAACAAGGGACAGAAAACAACAGCTAAGCGAGGCGGCCCTCTCTTAGATAAGGCAAGCCCGCTCTGTCCAGAACAAGAAAACCCCTGATGGTATGTGGGAGGGAGTTAGTTGATCTGAAAATCAGTTCGGCTTGCTCCGCGCTACCCAGCCTGGCTAGCCCATCAGCCACCACATTGGCTTCCCTCAGGGTATGGGTTACCCAGCCTGGCTAGCCCATCAGCCGCCTCTTCTACTCTAACCTTTAATAAACTCACAAAAAAATAGTAACCACACTAGCAACAATTCAGGAAAACTCAAAAGCTACTTGGACTTATTCAATCAGCCACATGGCACCTAGACTTACATGCATGTATCATCATGCCCCAACATGACTAGGCATAGTCATGATTGCATGAAACCACTGCTCAAACTTTCCACACTAATCACAGTGTACAATTTTGTATCCTTAAAGATTGTGGGGATGTTAATTGGAAAAGAAACAACACGGAAACATACTAACAAGGGTGGAGGGACACTCACACCATAAATAGGCCGGACTTGATTTCTCAGCCCCTGGGCCAAATCTAATTTTTCCTAACCCCTCATGGAAAAATTATCAATGTATATCAAGGGACTTTAACACTTCAACATAATGATAGGGTGTTCTTGCCTCTTTTTAAGGCGAGAATAATCCCTATGACTACACATAATCACCCACAAACCATATTGTAACTACATTCATTTACTACCCATATAACTTATGCACAACTACATACGTCTACAATATTAACAAAAACTGCAATAGTAGGTACCCAACCATAGCTTTAGGTCCTGTTTGGTTGCCACTTAAAAATGAGTCGATCATATTTTACTTAATAGTGATTATGCATTAGAGATTTTAATAAGGATTAAAAATAATAGCTTTAGGTCATGTTTGGTTGTCACTTAAAAATGAATCCAATCTTATTTAGTTAATATTAATTATGCATTAGAAATTTTGATAAAGATTAAAAATAATCTTATAGCACAGAATTTATATAAATTATGATTGTTAATACGTAACTAATATTAAGTAAAATGAGAATTACTCATTTTTAAGTGACAACCAAACAGGACCTGAGGGAATATTTTTGCTAGTTAAAAGCTAAGATTTGTTATATTTTTGTAACCTAACAATCATTAATTCCTTTCTAAGGAATTCTTAGATTCTCGTCCGATTAAAGAAAGTAGAGTTTTCTCTTCAAAATTCTCAACCACGTGATTTGTAGATTAAAAAAATGATTTCATGTTTTTTTTATTCTTCACTTTCTTCAATTTGAATTGTATGGAGTTTAAATAGAATACTAATTACCAGATTTTTGAAAATAATTGCCAGTACAATCAGATTCTAAACATTTATTATTTTAATTATTTCTTTATAATTCCTAAACCGAAAACCAATGTGCGGTCGCAATTTCTGGTTTTTCATTACTGCATCTGTTTAGGACTTCGATTCCAGGTTTAACAAGTTGGATTATCAATGTATGAAGACTTATATGCAAATTGTCACATAATCTATGCTTTCGTGGGGTTGAAGCATCAGCTTAATTCGATTAGGCCAAAATGCTTCAGTTTAATAAAATCGTGGTTATGCCAAGTTGGTTCGTCTAAACAATTTTGGAGTATCAGTGAGTTGTGCAAGTGTTATGATACCGACAAAACCTGTTTATTTTAATTATATATAGCCAATCCATTAGTTTATCACAACATGACAAGTTAAAAATAATTTTTCTAATATTATCGACACTAATGATGCTTGATTTGGTGGTGAAGGTTTTCCAAAATCTGATCATCCATCATTATGGTCATAATTATGATGGATAAGCGGGCCCTGAGATTGCTGGCTTACATAATCTAATTCAACGGGGACATGTTTATAAGTCGAATGGGCGTGACTTATTCCGAAAGTCTTCTTTGTTTGGTGCACAGTTCATCGTATTACATAAGGCCTCTACAAGACAAACATAAACAAATTACATGTCGTTATTAAAAGAATGCCATTTAAACTCAATTAAGGAACAATGGCAGGCGTTGATTGCCTGTGGAAGAGCTAGGTGGAACTTGCTGTGATGTTTGTGATAAATCCACTATATCCAACCATTTTTACCATCTCATTATAGGACATGAGATCAAAAGTGAGCCCAATTCAAAACTCAAGTGGGCCACACGACAAGAAATAATGGAGAGGAAATGCGATTGTTAAAAAACTTTCTAAAATCCACCGTGATATTTATATGCCATTTAAACCCTTCGCAAGGTCATTACCACTTTGATAAACAGAAAGCATAAACCTATTAGCTAGATCTAAACATTTGTAGTGTAAACTTTTGTGACACTACAAATGTTTTTTTTTTTTTTTTAATAAAAATAAAAATTATTTATTATTATGTTGATAAGAAATAAAAATTGTCCCTCCAAATGTTTGAACGATGGGCATTCAATCTCCACTATTTTCTGTACGTAGCCTACTTGAGTTTTGAATCCCCTTCTTTTATTTTGATTTATTTATTATTTTACCTCGTGTTCTTAAAATGAAGTGGTAGAATAGATGAAAAGGGTGGATTTCTCACTATCATCACAATGGGGCCACCTATCTTCTCTATGCGGGGTCACAGGCATTCGGCATCTAACAATGACCACCACATTTATGTAACTTAATAAGTTGTGACTGATGGACCATACACATGGCATTCATGTAACTACACCGTCCACGTTGTTGGATCCTTCATGTATGGAGCGTTATTTGAAAATGGCACTCCGCAATCTTCCAGGACCATCCGGTTGGGGCATGTATGAAAATTAACCGTCAGGAGTCCAAATCTAACAGGAAAATTTGGTCGCTAGGATCATTAGTTCCAAGTGATTTTTGGGCAATGCTCGATTGATAATAAGGCCTACTACTTTAACGGTCTGGATCGCGATGTGTGTGTGTGTGTGGCACTTGTAGGGTGGATGGGTCCACCATAAATTGAGAATGGCGATGGACACATGATCGAGGGAAAGTAGACCATGATTCAGATAACACATGATTTGGTTGTGGAATCTATTGAGATTGCTACGGGTGCAGCCATGAGGATAGGGAGCATATTGCAATATTCTTATGATGCATCATTGTCCTTTCCTTTTCAAGTCACCAAGATCCCATGTGAACGCCCGGACAGGTTGCTGGAAAAACCGCAGCTGTGATGGCGGTATTCGAAGCAGCGGTTTCGGGAGGTTGTGAGCCGGGAAGACCGTGGTGGGTCCCTTTTACTTGTGGGTCCCGCATGTTGACACGTGGACGGATGAGGTGACGAAGGATGTGCTCGTCCAAATGAACAGGACAAACACCAACGTCAAATCCTAGGTACACGTCCGGACGCTTGCCATGCAAATTTTAAGCTCCTTTTTCAATGATCACATGCGTACGAATACATGGTAATTACCATTTGCTCGACCTGTGTTGGTTCCATTTCCTATCTTTACGTGGAATCCAAACCGTGAATCTGGTGAGTCTACTGTTTTTTTACCGTACATTCTAAGAATAGTATCGATAAAAATTCTTTGGTGGACCACCACAGCGAGTAATGTACAGTCAAGAATGAAATCTGAACTTTTATGGCCCACCTGAACTCTGTAATGGCATCAGTTTCCGTATGTTCCTTCGTCCGGTGGTCTCACCTGAATAATGGGTTGGATGACATGCAAATAACATGGTGGACTGAAATTCCATCTGCAAGTTTCTGTGGTAGCCGTTCCCCTCACTGATGTCCCACTGTTTCCTTTGGTGTGACCCACCTGACCATGGATCAAGCTAGATTTGGGGATATAGATCTAACATTCATAGGCGCATCTAATGGACTGGATGGATGGCATTCGCACATTACAGTGGGTCCCACACATCTCGAACGTATGGTAATTGTACGTTTGAAGTCATGTGATTATTCATGTTTTGTTTTTTTTTTTTTCGTCTGAGAAGGTCGGCGTTTTGAGGAATGATTAGTCACCTGCCTCCCTTAGATGTACGTAAAGTCTTTGATCTAGACACGTGACAACGTGATGCAAATGTAATTAATCTGGTCCTTTCATCTGTTAGGTATAGATTCGAGAATATCATTGCTGAAAGGTTAGTTTGCTTTCCTCAATTGGTAGGTCGTACGTGTGTGATGGTAACGAACCATTGGTACATTTTTATTTTGTAACCTTTCATTTCGAGCATAAAATAGGGACGACTCGGATTCGGTAGTGACCCCTCCAGTACGGACGTTAGTACTGGAAAGCTCTTTGTGCCTGACCATGATTTATGTGTTTCATGGTCATCATTTATACGTTTTTCCGTATAATTTTTAGGCACGAGCCCAAAACCGAAGTAGATTGTCTTGAATGGGCTGTGCTGAGAAAGTAGCGGTGATTAAATGTCCACCGTTGGAAACTTCTTCATGTCACAGAAGTTTTGAATCAAGCTGTTGTTTATTTTTTCGGTTCATCTAAATTTGTTTCATCTAATCAAAAAGTTAGATAGCAAATAAGCATTATAGTGGGCACAAAAAAGTTTTTAATGGTGAGAATTTAATCATCACTAATTCTTTTTTCCTATTGTGTAATCCACCTAAAATTTGGAATTGTTTCGTACTAATTTGAGCTCGTACTTTAAAATAATATGAAAAATTTGAGCTCGTACTCTAAAATAATATGAAAAATGGATGGATTGCATGAATAAAATAAATACATCATGGTAGGCCAGCAGAACACCAATCAGTACCACATCCATACTAGGGTCCTACCTAATCTGAGGCCGCAGCCGGGCCAATGTATTCACCACCCTGACTTTTTGGGCACGATGGTCTGGTAAGAGTGGCCCCTAAATGGACCATAAGGATGCCACGTGGCATGTCATCCTCAAATTCTCGAACCAATATTCTTTGCATTCTTTGAAAATTATGGAATGAGCACCTAAGGTTGAAGAATGTCAGGTTAAGAACAGTCAAATGTAGTGCTGACTGCAATTATTGGTGCTACAGGATCAGAACTGGGGTGGGTAGCTCAACCCCTCAGTGGTGGTACGACGACGTTGAAAGATATGTAGTGTTGTTAACAGGCCGGGCATGAGGTAAGTATCTACCTGAATTTTGAACCGTTTGTGGCCAGGCCGTTGGGCCCGATTTATTTAAAATCTTAATTTTTAAGCCCGAGCCCGGCCCATTGATACTTGCAAGGAATGATTGATGAGACCTGCACTTTCAGACATTGCACCGCCCTTTTTAAGGTTTTTTTTTTTTTGACCGATTACATACTCGACCCATCCCCAGCTGCATACGCCCACCAATCAAATCTCTCCACGTTACCGCACTGCTACGGAGGGTGATGAGTCCTGGGCCGACAAAGGAATTGGAACCATCTGCTGTATGCAGTTTTGTAGCAAGAGAAATGCTCTACTTGAAAGCACAAATCTATACACGCCACGCGCGTGCTAAGCTGTTATACGTGTATAAAATCTGGTTTGCTTATCAGGAGGTCGCCACTGTGACTGGTCAATTCACTCATAAGTGGTCCACGTGCGTGTGTGGGTTTAACGTGGAACGCAAGTAAACACTTTGCAACCATCCGTTCCATCTATGTATGCGTGTGGTACGTGTGTTGGGGATTTTGACCTGTGAAATCACACAGATCTAGATCTAGGATAGCAATCCAATGACACCAAGCACGCAAGAGAATACAGAGAACATTCATATTTAACGTGGAAAACCCTTTTGGAAAAAAATCACGGCACAAAGCGACAAATCTCCACTATAAAAGCATCAATTACAAAGAGAGAGAACTTATCCGATTCGAACAACCTCGAATCTCACCCTTGCTACACCCTTTAAAAATCGTAGAACCCCTTTAGAAAACTTTCTCATACCTAGAAAAGCCCTAGGAACAGTTATTTATAGTTTAGGCAACTTCCCTTTCGCATCCCAGTTGCGAAAGGACTCAAATCCGCAGTTTCGCGCAAAAACGCGGAACAAACTGCGTAACCTACAACCGGTCCTAGCCCTCCTACGACCGGTCGTAGCCCTCTTACGACCGATCCTAGACCCCTAAGACTGGTCCTGAAAATTTTAGGACTGGTTCTAGACTGGGAAAAAAAACAGCACAACTCGCTAGACTTCGAGTCGTGCCAGGGCTCGAACCTACGACCGGTCGAGCACCTCCCACGACTAGTTAAGCAACATGAAAACTCGAAGATTGAAGGCTTCTCCTCAACAATCTCTACCAAGTTTTCATTCTTCAACCGTGTAGCTTCTTGACCTCTTCTCTTATTTCTGCATCTCATCATAGCTCAAGATCACATTGGCCAATCAGCGCCAATCAAGGATCTAATAGATACCTGCTATACCGTCGGTGCGAATATCTCTGAGAAGTTGATCCCTTCTCTCTAAGCATAACCCTTCGTACCAACCTCGCCCTGTATCTATACTGTATCCTCTTGAAGATTCACCTGCATCCAACCACTCTCCGGTCCATTGGAAGCTCCACCCGCTCTCATATGTCGATCTGGTACAACGAATCCATCACATCGCCCACAATCACCTTTCACTTTTCAGCACCACGCTCACCTAGAGCCATCTAAATAGAAGATGAATTTCCTACGATATTGGAGTCGTCCATGTATGTCATCGATGTCCTGCGATCATGCCGTGTGATTCTTCACACAGGTGGCTGCTCCACCTGCTCCATATCTCTGTCCGCAAGGTTCAGCCTTCCTACCCTGCCCGTTCATGTAGCCATGCCCAACATTCCACACACGTGCAAAGGTGAAACCTGCTACATCCATCGTAGCTCTACCTTTTGAAGTGTTTCCCATCCGTGAGACATAAACGGATCGATGAAAAAGCTTTCTATCAAGAGTATTCCAATCATCATCATTCATAGTAGACTTCCGCTCCTCAAGAGCACCATCTTCGCCTTGTTTGGTTAACAGGCTAATCATCTTAACCTTCCATAACTCAAAATTATTTTTTTCTGAGTACTTCTCAATCTCATACTTAGCGCTCGCCATTATTACTGTAAACCCGTATCTTAGTCCGTACCATTCTATAGACTTCCGCGGTCTTACCGGTCGAATTCCGGCAACCTTCGACCCTTAACCGATTTCGACGAGCGACCCTGATTCATATGCCGTCAACTTGTATCGACTCAACCCAAGACCAATACCCTAGCGACCGCGTCGTCGCTGCAGTTCCGATACCGCGACTCGCGCGCCGAGGCGATACCCTGGTTTCAGAGTTGTAGGCCGACGTTCGGTGCGAGGAAACGCCGCGCGTTGCGAAACCCAAGGGAATCTTTACGATGTGTCACATCAATTCCATCAATCAATCAATCCATCAATCCATCACATGTCAAGTACACATCACTTTTACCTTCTCCCAAGCAAGCCACAAAAGTCTTCCATGCCCATACCTTTCTTACATAAATGCCTCAAAAGGCTTCCAATCTCATACCTCTCTTACACAAAAAGCCACAAAAGTCAAGGTTTTCTTACACAACCATCATTCACCACATCCATCCATCACCCATCTCTCTCTACAACACTCTCTCTCTTTCTCATTTCTCATCTCATTCTCTCCAAGCAAGAAAATCCCATGTATGAGCTCTCCCTCTCTTCCAAAATCTCCAAGGTGGCCCACTTTCCTACCCCATCATCCCTCATCTCAACCCTCCATCCCTCATCTCATCCATTGAAATCCAAGCTAAGGTGCTAAGGAACCCATAGGAGCAAGAAGATCGGACGGTGGGTGCATGATCATAGTAGTTTTTTTTATTTTTGAGATGGGCCAAGTGAGGCCAACCGATCAATGGTTTGGATCTCATTTGGGACCCTAAGATGTGGCCGATGGCCCACTTTGATCATCATGATCATCCATGAAGGGGCCATTCTCCATGGACCCCATCATGAGTTTATTTCATTACATTTGAAGGTCATCTAGACCGTCCAAATTGGTGGAGAAAGGATCTCCACCGTTGGATTTGATTTTGTTAGATACATGTGTAAAGGGACCCGTTTTATTGTCCGATCTCTTCAAGGGAGGGCTCATAGTGGCGTCCCACTTTCCATCTCTCTCTCCCTTCTCATTTCAAATTTTTTTTTTATTTTATGTTATTTTATGTCATTATATATGGTTGTGTGGCCCACTTGGATGGACCTCACTAGGATGCATGTTTTGGATCCAATCCATTTTTAGATGGGGCCCACCTTATATGTGCATGGGGTAGCCATGTGATGGCCCACCTAATCAGGAACCACCACAATTTTTTTTAAAAGGCCAAACCATCCAGCGTCTGGGACGCTGGACGTCCTTATATAAAAAAAAAAGAAAAAGAAAGGAAAGGGAGCTTTTGGGGTGGGCTACTTGCATGGGCCCCACCTTGATGTATATATCCAATCCAAGCCATCCATCCTCTTACCCACATCGTTTTAACCGGTGAGTAAAAGAATGGGGTTGATCTGAGCTTTTGGTGGGCCATAACAATGGGAACATTGGTGGTTACCATTGAGAAATTTTCTGGCATTTCTGTACATCCAAAAATCACAAACTCTGGACTCATTGGGACGGCCTCGAGCCACTGAAGCCAATGGACGGGGTGGATCTGCTGGATGTGGGCCCCAAATGCGAAAAACCCCAAACAATAGGGTTTTCCATTTTTAAAAAAAAATATTTCAAAGAGGCATGGCCTCTGTCTATGACGCCTGCAGCAGCAGGCGGGCGGCGTCCCAGCAGGGGGACCCACGGCTCCAGCCATGGGCCCCACCACAATGTTCATTTGTCATCCGACCGGTCCATGAGGTGGGCCCCCTCCTCAGGTGGGCCCTCTCCAAATTTTGGCCTTAGCCGTGACTCAGGTGGCCCACACCACACGAAACAGTGGGGTTAAACCCTTACCATTGAAATTCATTATTGGGCCATAGAAGTTTCAGATCAATCTGAAATTTGTGTTTTCCCTTCATCCAGGTCTGAGTGACCTTGTGAACGGCTTGGGTGCCACTTAAACATTTAGGTGGGCCCCACATGGGACCCACATTAATGTATGCATTTAATATCCATCGTCCAGGCGGACGGTGGAAGCCCACCATGATTATGTGTTCTCTCACCGTCCAGCGGACGGTGGAGCTGGCTGAGCGTGCGTGTGGGTGTGTGTGCGTGTGTGCATGCAGCGTGAGTGTGTGCAGCGTGTATGTGTATATATATATACATATATATACTATATTGTATTATATATATATATATATATATATATATATATATATATATATATATATATATTATTGTATATATATATATAATATTGTATACATACTATATATGTTGTTTATATATTATACAATATATAACGTTCACGATGGTGGGCCTTCATGTGGGCCCCCACCATTGATGCAGGTGCTGCATCTAATCTGTCCACCTATTTTTAAAGATCATTTTGTGGAATGAGTCTAAGAATGAGCCAGAGCCACAGTCCAAGTGGACCCCATCTTGGTATGATTTGAGGCTCATCTTAATGTATTTGTGACAGTTATTGGGGCCCACTTTGATTTGGATGTAAGGCCCATGGGATTGGACCATTTGATATATCTCAAGGCCTGTGAGACCAGGCTCACTTGAATTATATAAGGCCTATGAATTTATGCCCATTTGATTTATATAAGGCCTAGGGGTTTGGGCCCATTTGATTTATATAAGGCCTACAGAATTAGGCCCATTTGATATGTATATGGCTCATGAGATTAGGCCCATTTGATGCAATCTAAGGCCTACAGGTTATGACCCATTCAATGCACATAAGATCCATTGGTGTGGCCCATTTATATGGCCCATCTGATGAATAAAAGGCCCATAAGATATGTCCCATTTAATATATATGTAAGGCCCAATGGGATGAACCTAAAGTCCATTGCAATGTGTAATCCCAACACAGATTAAGTAGCGATGTTTAAGAAGATCGTGCCTTGGGAGCAATGTTGGTTTGACGTCCACATTGCGAGTGTAATGTTGGTTGGATGTTCACATTATGACTCTCCTTAGGGCCCATTGCTAGGCCGTACTTATTGTGTATAGGCCGTCCAGGTCCATCTGCATTGTAAGAATAGCTCATTTCATTATAACATGTTTAGTATAGTTCCATGACTCATGATCATACGCATCATATTTATGCTTGACATGAGAAGTGACTGATCATAACATATGCCTTCGGGCAGATTGTTTATGGGACCCGATTAGGCGGTGTTGCCCTGCATAAGTGCACGATATGTGTAAAGATTTGTTGCATGATTGGATAGTGTGATTCATGCATCTCGCATTGTGTGATATGGTTACTGTACGCCCTAGCGACATCGGGGTCGTAGCCTCCACAGACAGATTGTGGTTGGCAGGATTGGATACCGAAAATTTCATTCTACATGGGGTGCTATAGATATCCCTGGGTGAAAGTCTCTAAACCCTTATGGTACCAAGAGGTTGCTCCAACGTCTAGACCGAGTAGGTAGATGAGCGTTGAGTGCCGATTACCAAACGGTTGCGCTCTCCACTGTGTCATGGTCGGTTGGAAGGGGGTGCGGCCTTACCCCCCGAGTGTAGGGGACAATGCTAGGCTGAGTTTTACCAGCTCGAGGAATGGGTCCGCTATCGACGAGTCGAGCCCAATATTGGTAGAAGGATAGTGAGGTCTCTTCCACTTACCCTATTGCGCGCGATGAGGCAGCAATCTGGTTTAGAGTGTACTAAACCCAGGTGATATCCCAGATTTGAGCTGTATTGATGTGTGGACATAGATGAGGATTTGTATGCTTAAATTGCAATTCACATCGTATGGCCTTGGGATGGCCGATATTATTCATGTCTTGCATCGCATAGCCTTGGTACGGCTCATGATATTTATGGTTCTATCTGCATATTTCGCTTTACTCTGATACTGCATGATCATATTACTACCTTACGCACACACTTTCACCACCCTCTAAGCTTTCTATAAGCTTATGCACGACCGTTGCGTGCAGGTGACGCTGGGGCGCAGCAGCGCAGAGGCAGGAGCACGTTGCAGATCATTTTGAAATTTTTGTTCTTTACCATTGTATTTCCCTTTATACTCATTGTACTTGTAAAGTTTTTGATCATAGCAAAAATGTAATGGAGTTCTTGGTTGTTGTTTGTGGGTTATGCCTTTGGTTGTGCTCATTACGAATTAAACTGACGTTGAAAAATCCTCCTCGTAACATCCTAGGATCGGAACCTGGCGAATGGGAGCTGGGAGCCGAGAATGGGGTTCTACGGAGGCTGTCGGCGTCGGATTCGGCAATCATAAATTCTGTGAGCACGGTTTTCGAGTTTGGGGCGTGACAATTACTAATCCCTCAGATTTAGATCTGTGCCCCAACAATCGCTCTAATACCAGTTGTTGGGTATTTTGACCTGTGGAATCACACGGATATAGATCTAGGATAACAATCCAATGACACCAAGCACACAAGAGAATACAGAGAACACTCAGATTTAACATGGAAAACCCTTTCGGAAAAAAGTCACGGCACAAGGCGACAGATTTTCACTATGAAAGCATCAATTATAAAGAGAGAGGACTTACCCGATTCGAACAACCTCGAATCTCACCCTTGCTACACCATTTAGAAACCCTAGAACCCCTTTAGAAAACTTTCTCATACCTAGAAAAGCCTTAGGAACACCTATTTATAGTTTAGGCAACTTCCCTTTCGCATCCCGGTTGCGAAAGGACTCAAATCCGCAGTTTGGCATAAAATCGCGGAACAAACGACGTAACCTACAACCGGTCCTAGATATCCTACGACTGGTCCTAGCCCTCCTACGACCGGTCATAGCCCTCCTACGACCGGTCCTAGACCCCTAAGACTGGTCCTGAAAATTCCAAGACTGGTCCTAGACTGGGAAAAAAAACATCATAACTCGCTGGACTTCGAGTCGTGCTAGGGCTCGAACCTACAACCGGTCGAGCACCTCCCACGACCAGTCGAGCAACATAAAAACTTGAAGATTGAAGGCTTCTCCTCAACAACGTGTACCTGAAATTTTGGTTAGAGCGCATTTCCCATGGTGTGCCTAATGAAGGGCCCGGATCATAACTCATGTGACATGTTGCCACGTGCTGCCTGTTTGTGTTTAGCGTTTGCACGTCGGGGCTTGCTAGTAGTAACCATTCA
Source organism: Magnolia kwangsiensis (assembly GCA_037074715.1). Classification (NCBI taxonomy): domain Eukaryota; kingdom Viridiplantae; phylum Streptophyta; class Magnoliopsida; order Magnoliales; family Magnoliaceae; genus Magnolia; species Magnolia kwangsiensis. Next base: position 13,987,438 of record CM073572.1, on the reverse strand, counting down.
ACAAGTTATCGAGAGGAACCATGGACGCAAGTACCCAAAGTATAAGTAATATTCATGCATAACAATTTGAATCGCCTAAATAATATAAGAAACCTGAATTTTATGGTGATTTTGTTGATGGTCCGGTTGTTGATATATATGCGTCAACTCTCATCCTTCTTTTGAGTTAATAGAGCTAGTACCGCACATGAGCTCATGCTTTCTCAAATAAGACCCTTATGGATAAGTTTTCCTGAAGAATCTCGCACTCATTCGGACTCATCCAATAGTTAGGGTGATTGGATAAACTGGACTCAGGGACAAAGTTTATATGGTTTTGGATATCCTGTATGGGAGGTAACCCATCGGGAATATCATCAGGCTAAATTTCTTTGAATTCATATAATAAGGGCCTTAATCTTTCAAGAATGATGGTAGGCTTGAGTTCTTCTCCTTTTACAATTAGTGCGTAAGCCTGTCCTGTTTCTTTGAATTCTTCTACGAAGTCCCTTGTGGTTAAAAGAAAACAGTCTTCCACTTTAAAAGTTTCAGGTGGTCTCTTTGGATCCATATGTGCCAATATTGTCTTCCGTCAGTCCTTGACGAAGATATATATGTTATCTTGCCTTTTATGAGTGACATCATGGTCAAATTTTTAAGGTCGACCGAGTAGTATGTGACATGCTTCCATATCAACCACATCGCATATTACTTCATTCTTATAATGTTTGTCAATTAAAAAGGAGATAGTGCACTGTTCAGTTATCTTTATTTCGCTGACCTTCTTGATCCAGCCGATTGCATATGGGGAGGGATGACACTCTGTTTTCAAATGTAATTTTTTCACCATGACCTTGAAGACGATATTCTCGCTACTCCCACTGTCAATGATCATGTCACAAACCTTTTGATTCACCGTACACCTAATTTGAAAGATGTTATGTTGTTGTGGATGCACTTCTTTTCTTGGCACATATAATAGTCACCTCACGACAAGTAACTTGCCGCAATCTTGCTGAACCCAACTTGACTCATCTGTCTTGTCCTCGATGGTGTGCTCTTGTTCTTCAACATCTGGATCTTGATATGCGTTATCAGTACTACCATCATTGATGACAAGGTTTGCCACTTTTTGTTAGGGACAAGTATTTAATAAGTGGCCTGGTTGGCCACAACGATATTAGTTGTCAGGCCTTAGCCTAGTATAAGGGTTCGGGATTCTACTTGGACTAGCAGTAATCGATACGCCTCTTTGGGGTCTAGCTTGTCCACTTCCCTAATCTCGGCTCTCAGACGTAGAAGGTTGAGTGCGTGCTCCTAAGGACTCCTTCCCCTTGGGCTTTGGAGCTCCCTGGGGCGGACCTGCCGCAGCGACTCTTGCAGTAGGATAGGTTCGTGTGTTGGGACATTCAAGTTGCGCTCCCACCCGAGTAGCCAACTTGATCGCATCATTCATCGTCAAAACGGACTGCACCTGGGCCCGATCCTGAATCGTCATACGCAATCTACCGTTGAATCGACGACTTATCGCGATTCAGTCTCGACCAAATCGTTATGCACCGCCAGGTGGTAAAATTCTTCTGCGTATTCTCTCACCAACCGAATACCTTGTCAATAATTTTGGTATTATTAGAATAATACTTGATCATTATTATTAGGGAGAAATTGGGCACGTAGTAGTTGTTTCATCCCCTGTCATATGCAGATTAATGCTTTCATGTGCCTAGTTCATGCGAGTTATAGTTGTTCCCACCAAGCTGAAGCTCCACCTTTCAACTTGTAGGTCACAAGCTTGACCTTTTTTGTTTTAAGGATGTCCATATAGTCAAAGAATCGCTCAACTTTAGAAAACCAATCGAAGAAATCCTCAAAGTATAGTTGGCTATTGAAGCTAGGAATATTGATACGCATCTTGAATTCTCGATCTGTTCGATCTACTCGATTGCCGCCTTGTCTGAGGTGTTGGAAGATTATGTCGTAGATCTCCTCCTTGTTGGATGCTCCTTTCTCAGGAATGACTCTTGAATACACTACTGGTACTATCCTACGATCAAGATGATTATGAGTTTCAGCAATTGGCGGTGGAGAATTACCACCAGGAACACGGAGTTGCCCTAGGGTTTCTGCTAAGAGGTCGGCTATGCGCTCGATGGAAGCCTTCATCCCTTACATGGCTTACTAATTCTCTCACAGTGCTTCTTCGAAAGTTGCCGCCGTTAAAAGTAAATTTTCTAGAGTACCGCTCATGAGATTGTTAGCCGACCCATTGTTAGAAGTCATCAATCCGAGGAAAAATCTTGTTCTGATACCAAACTGATGCAGGGGACGTGAGATTGAGCACCATCTTCCTCAAGAGGATAACTATTTTGAATCCACGGAACTTCTCTGGACTCCTCACAGAGTCTTTTCAAATCCACATAGAAAGAAAGTAAGAAAATATAAATAAATTCTAATAAATTCAAAATTGATTGATTAATGAATAAAAATGAGTTCACAACCCTTTAAATAGGGGTACCAAGCAATGAGAAAGAAATCAAAATCAAACTACAACTAAAACTCCTAAAATTCATGACTTACTGTAAATAGTAAACTTACTATTTATAAACGGTAGTGATGTCTACTAGTGCGCAAGGTTTTCAGCTAAAAATAGTAACTGTCCTATTTAACTTCACCAAACCATTCTCTTAATTATTCTAAGCTCTTTTAATGTTGGGCACAACTCCTAAAGCCCAACGGATGAAGAGTTATAATCAAACTAAAACTTACTATTTATAGTAAAAACGGAATTAAAATGGGGAAACGATCATCGATTCGAGGGTATTTCACAAATTTGGCTTATGCAACTCAACATAGCAGGGTTGGTTGGCTAAAATTGCTCGTTCTACCCTAAAATCATTTATTTTTCGTCTAATAACTCATTTCGGATTGCGATATACGCCCGATTTAAGGTCTGATGGTATGGATCACTTTTGTCATCGATTGAACCTTTTTTGATCCATCTTGGCCATGTAACTGTCTACAACCCTCTCTACATCAGTACAACTATGGATGGAGCCTAAGACCACAATCAACCATAATGGAATGATCCTAACTATATATTCAATGGCCATCAAATGGATAGTTGCAAAACTCAATGGTTCAAAATCAACTACCAAAGTCCATTACTTGGTGGTTTATCTATGGGAATTTTGGCTGGTATCTAATTGACAGTCATTGCTTTTACTTTTACAAGGTCGATTACTAGGTTGGTGATTTTGACCGTGGGGCCTACCTAGATGTATGCCTTGTATATCCTCAGTGTCTATCCATTTTATCAAATTATTTTAGGGCATGGTCCAAAAATGAAGTAGGTACAAACATCAAGTAGACCATATGGTAAGTGCATGTTAGTGAAGCGTTGGGAAAAGAGATCCCTTCTCAACCACACCCAATAATATCCAAATTAAAAGAAACAAAAAAGATGTAAACAATAATAGAAAACAATATCCAAATTAAAAGAAAACAAAAAAGATGTAAACAATAATAGAAAGATTTACTCAGTTTTCTAGTCTGCTCAAGATACAAAATGAAAAAGTATTCATCAATAAAATCATGGCTCTCCCTCTCACGGTAGAATATGTATTAGACTTAGGGTTTACATGAAACATGAAATTATCAGACTTAAGGTTTACATGAGACATGAAATTATGATATTACTTACCAGGCCATGACAGCACTGGCACGATAAACAGTATATCTCTGCTAATTAGGAGTGACTTAAATTGGGCACTACCCTGCTAGTCCTAGTTGACAGAGGCTTTGAGGGACTACAATGATACATGCTATCTATCCATTTTGTCATATCATTAATGTGAACAAATTCAAAAATGAGGTAGGCTCGAGACAAAACAGAGGTGACAATTACCCCATCATTAAAACCTTCTTAAGGCCTACCTTGATGATTAATTTTCCATCTAAACTGTTCATAATTAGGTCACATAGACCTAGATGGAGGAAAAACACAAATAATAGCTTGATCCAAAACTTGTGTGGCCCAAAAAAGCTTTCAATGGTAAGTGTTTAATACCCATTGCATGCGTGGCCCACTTGAGCCTTGGAACTGCCTACTTTTTGGGTTTGTATCCTAAAATAATATGGCAAATGGATGGAAGGTGTGGATAAAACACATACGTACCACAATGGCCCCAAGTTAGGGAGCGGCCAGAGTAGTACCTAGTCAGCAGTTCGTATCCTGCTTGCCACAGTATGGTACAATCCTGGGCTAATACCGTGCTCTCCAGTTATACAAGTAATAGTTGTACATCCAAACTTCAAAATTCTAAATGAATTGGGATCTTGCTAATCACAGTACGAAATTCTTGTTTATTGCAATTTAATTAGGCCGCATTAACCCACATTGTATTTAATGAAGCAGTGCTGATAATGTCAGTGATAGCATGGACGCATCACAATGCATCAAAATAGTGATGGCCTGGACCAATCACAATGCACCAAAACATGAGTTTTTCAATCGTGGCAAGCAGAGGATCCGGATTTCAAATAATGATACATTATCAACTGCCGTCTAATCATAATCAGTGGTGGTGTGGGGCTCACGTACTTTTGTAAGGAGCGTAAGGGCTTACCCAACTGGTTTGAGATTGAACAAGAGTTGTGGCTACACATGATGGACCAATGTAGCTGGGTAGTCCGATGATTTGGGCACCCATCTGGTGGGATCCATGTCAACGGATCGGAGGGCTATGATTGCCACACGGATTTTATGTTGGACATGTCAATCCATTGTAGGACCCTCGTTATGGACGGTCTGGGTCATCCAGTCGTGCAGCCAAGTGGCCTGCTTCATGTATGGGCAAGTAATATTGTACCTCACACCTTACTTCCCTCAGGTGCTCGGTTAATAACCTTGTTATTTTCTTATGAGAAAAATCTTACTTAGAATGTGGACTCTGGCTAAATGTGATGGATGATATGCAGGACTTGGTGATTATATTTATGTCATGTTCAAGTTATGGGTCTTAATTTAGATATATCATGCACCAAAAATTACACTTATTTAGCCATATAGCTATGAGATTGGAGGACATTTATTGAAGGGTTAAAAAAAAAATTCTAACAACTCCATCTCAACGAAAGAATAGATCAACAATTCATAGGTCAAGTTTTCTCAACTAATCCCATTTTGGGATTGTAACTTTGCAGGGGTGGGTTTTATAATTTCATTTGTTTAATTTGATTTAATGCAAGCCTAATATATACTTTCTTGGTACCGGCTATTAAGAGTCGTACAATACTCAAGTATAACTCCTCTTTATTATCTTTTGGGAATTTTTTAAAAAAACTACGTAACAAATATAAAATTCCAAAGTATCAATGAATTGCATGTTTATATATTCAAATCATAAATTATATGGCAATTATCATACTAGCAATATAACATGGTAATCATATTAATCTAAACAATTACAACCATCAATATATTTATCTTAATCATACAAATATAAGACACATTGAGATTCACTTACCTATTTATGATAGGGTTGAATCCATCGAGTAATTAAATGTTTTGGAATCTACAATTCAATTTTCAATTAAATTATTTAACATACAATAATTTTAATTATATATCGCCAACAAGTGAGGCTCACCTTTGAACAAAGCAAGATGACCCATCACTAATCATTTAAATTAATTTTAGAAATCCACAAAGGTTGTCGATCAATGTAGTCTATCGATCAACTAAAGCTCAAATACTTTCGATCGATTGACAATAGGGTTGATGAATTACAGAATTAATGTCTGAAGTCTTTGAACAATTTTTGTCATCCTCGATCGATCGAATCCTGCTCGTCGATCAATCGAACTTGGTTGGATTAAATCAGTTTGTTTGCTAGACAAATTTGGTCATTCTCAATTAGTACTCCAATTGATCGAGTCCACTCGATTGATCGAACCTGGACATTGATCAATCAATACTCGAGATGATTTTTCAACTTTGGTTGCCGAATAAAAATTAACTCCTTTGATCGAACAAATATCGACTTTGATCGATTGATCGAATTTAGATAGGTTCTATTACACAATTCAATTTTTTTAAAAATTTAAGATTTTTCTTCTTCTTCCTTAGCTTTGATAGAATCCATTGATTACGAATTTTGGTCCAACCTATCCAATGGTTATTCTTATAGTTGAATTTAGAAAAATCAAAGGATCGCTCAAATTTGAATATTTGGCATCAACAACTGATAGTTAAAACTGGTTTTAATAAAAACATTTATTAACTATACAACTTCATAGATTGTTGTGGCAAATTTATTCGTCAATTCAATATATGATTTGACGCTTTAACACAATTTGCCATTTTGATCCGTAGAATCAAAATTCATTAGATTAATATAGCTGGATTTTTCCAGAGTTGATCTCTCATGATATAAATTCTTGCTCTGAAAATTAATTTTCTATATCCAAAACCTCCCACGGATCAAAATGATGAGCATAGTGTTGACCCACCGTGTCCATTAATTAGATCTAGAATTTCTAAACAAGAAAAACAACAAATTAAAAGAGAAATTGATGAAAACTTATTAGAAAAATATTTTCATTCACAGGATTCTTCTCCCTCCTATGGCTACTATTTTAATTCCTACAATGTTGAGAGTTGATTCCTTGACCTATCCTCCTACCAAGATTCTCCTACTAAATAGGCCAAGTACTTGGTTTTATTAATAAAGAAAAAAAAATTATTAACTTTCTTAGTTAGGGTCTCAAGTGGTTTACAAAAATCAAAGTCGTTATAAGTTTAATCCTAAAAATCAAGCTAAGTACTTGATTTTTACAACACTACTGCGATGATTATATAAAATCTACTCTAACCATTAGATGCCACACCAAAATTTAAGCCTAAGGCTTAAAAATACAGCCCACACATAATTGGGGTGGACAACACTGAGAAATAGTTTCGAGGGTGACCCTTTCCTATGCATTGATTTGAATCCTTTGCTCCACCTGAATCATGATGGAGCCAACTTTTAGGATCTAGACCTAACACAAGGTGATGCACCTATGGTTGGGGTAGATTGCATCCTTCCCTGTATGGACAAGCCTAGCTACAGCTAAGAAATGTAAGGATGCAATGTGGTGATAGTTATTTAGATCAATGAGGTAACTTATTAAAAACATTTTTTAAAAGATACCAGAATTGAAATTCTATATTAATTAAGTAGTTTTACCCATAGTCGATGATGAATGATGCAGTCACTTAAAGGTTACATACAAATTGTATCTTTACTCCTGGGCGGGTGGTAGACGCCTAGGAATTTCAACACCCCGTCCACGGTTCGAGTATCCATAGGGGGTGAATTCCTAGGTGTAGGGAGTGAGTGTGTGGGGGTGTATGCGCGTGTGTTATTAAAAAAAAAAAAAAAAACGGGTTGCATGCAAATTGATCATGTTGCATGGAGTAATTTGAGTTAAACTGTCCACCATGCGTATCAAAGTTTATTTTTATTTTAAAAAAAAAAAAAAATTCAAATTGGTAGATGTTTATTTGGACATTTAAAAAAGAAATATCAAATAGTTAAATTTACAGGAATCAGATGCTAGGATTGTTCAACTAATTTGAATTTGGGAACTTGACATAGCGACCCTCAGTTCCACAATTTGGGCGGTTGAATTCAACAAAGTTACGCCGGGTGTACAATTTCCGATTGCCGTCGCATCGAGTGTCACACTCTCGAGTGTATCAAATAATTCCACCTTATTTGAGATATACTCTGAAAGCGTAGGATGGTTGATATGCAGTCGTTCAGGAAATTGCTCGTGTGGCACATATGTATCTTAAATGAAGGGTCTAAATATTGGACCCACACTTTGATATCAATTAAACAGAAAATCTCCTTAATTTGGAAGGTTTGATTTGAATTAATGTACGCCACGTGTGCATTTTCTAATTGCCAGCATATTGATGATCACACTCTGACGGAGTTCCAAATTACTCCACTGTGGCTGGATGCAGCTTGCACTCGCGATTCTATTCTAAATCGGGGTTTGCTCATTACATCCCCAGGTACTATAATACGATACATCTGGACTTTATTCTTTCCATGTGGGTCATCTTCTACGGATCCAAACCGTTTATACTACGAGTCTTATCTTCGAGTGAAAATTCAACCAATAAAAGCTCTCTGTTTGATTTCGTTTGAAAATGAACGGCAACCGTGGTCTTTGTATAATCAAAGGGTTGAAATATTCATGACAAGAGTCTTTTTCGAGAATTTCCATTCAACGTGAACCCTATAGAATAAACGGTCCGAACCATTGAAAAGGAACCGAAATCTAATGGCTAAAGTCCTGTCGTATCGTATTTTAGTACATCGGGATGTACTCGAGCAAACCTTTCATTATCTATTAAAAAGGAGAAATCAATCCTGACTGCGCGAATCTCCTTTACTCGGTGTACTCCACTAAAAATGGACACGTGGCACAAAAACCCAGGATCTGAACTGTTTGTTGTATGAGACCCACTAGAGAGAGTTCAACAGATAGAATTGACTGGATGATCCCAGCCGTCCTGTTATTGGACCATATCACACTAAATGCTGACACTTGTCAAATGTATTTTTTACAATCCATGTGTCGGTCACCGTTCAGATTTCTACTCTGGCCCATCAGCTGCAGGTCCCACAGAATGTGGCCCATCTGGATCACGTAGAGTTATGCCAGTTGTCATGTTTGAGTGAAGCACAAAAGATATGGACAATGGCCTACTGCAACCCATGTTTTCCCATCATCCCTTTTTCTGAGCTGGACTCATGTGATTCATTTCGGAGAAAAGGAAGATTGTGTGACATGGACACAAATCTCCAGCCATCAAATTGGTGGTTGGTAGGAATTGGGTGCACTTTTGAAGAATTAGTTGGTTTCTACTTTGAAAAAAGTTGGTGGGACACCTGCATAGGGACTCCCGCCCACCATCGATGAATGAACGGTGGGAGATTTTTGGTACACATTTCTCGTATACCCTGCAGTATTTTTTTTTCGTTCTTTGCAAAATAGTAGAGACGGAAGACCGTAGGCTTTCGGCAGGGATTCGATGAATATACGGCCAGGATCGTCGCATGGGAATTATCCAGTGTGAAACGTCCTCTGCACGAGCATAATCACGGAGATCCAGCGGTTATGCAACGTCGCACGATTGCTTTTGGGATTTTAGTAGGTGATGGTATCAAATCAATGGGGCCCACTTCCTTTTAGTCTCCACTCTTGCGGGCCCGTATCAAAACCCTGCCATGGGCGTTTCCCGAGAAGACATGATATGGAAAGTTGCTAATAATTCAAGGAGAGATACATCATTGTTCTAAGTTATACTGTTTAGTGCTCCTAATTGAGATGGGTGATTTGGACCGATTGATATGAACCGTCCATTGAGTCTAGAACACATTTCATTGGATACCATGCAAAAGTTACACGGATTGGGTGATCCAATCCATCCTAAATTTGGCCTTATTTTTCATAGCCGTTCTTTTTCTAAGACATGGATTAGATGGCTGGGATATCCTATTAAAAGTGATCCTTAACAATCACATGCAATCCATAAAAGGTCCTAACAACTATATGGACCAAATGGTTATTGGATTATTTTCATGTAAATGATCACGACCCTCAAAATAAATGCTGCTAATCATATGGTTACGGTTTCCAGATTGTGATCTTTTTACTAAATGAGTGTTGAACCTAATGAACAGGGCTGATATATGATGGAATCATCTAAGCGTACCAATGCAACTATCAACGCTATAATTTATGATGCGCATTACCGTGTATGAAATATCGGCATCTTATTACTTATCTCATCTTTCGGATATAGATATGGATGAATTATTGCACGGAATATATAATTTTTATAGGTAATTTATTGTACTTTTTTAAAAAATATATGAAAATATTAAAAAATTAGTTAAATTTTCAATTAAACTTCAGATATTATTAAAAAAAATTTTAATACACACTTTTAAATCGTAATATTTTAAAAAAGATGTATACATAATATATTTCCTTTATATGAGATGTTAAGGTATAAGTTGTCTAATTAAATTAATGTAATTATATTCAAATTGAATGCATAATATCTAGAGTATATATGATGAACATTTCATCAAACACTTCTGAATACTTCGAAATTAATCTCAATTAATAGTTTGCTAAAGGGAAATTTCAACAATCAATATATTAATAAAATTTTATTAATTTTAAATTAAAAATATTTTTTTCAAAAACAATTCTTAAGGACTCAACAAATCAATCGATCAGCACTTATATATGCTTGATTTTATGTTTAAAGTGTAACATTGCAAGTAATTTAAGAGAAATTGATGAAATTTTAAAATTTTCTTAAATGGAACTACCTACACTCAAAATTCAAAATTAGAGTGTATATGATGATCATTTCATCAAATACTTCTAAATTCTTCAAAATTAATCTCAATTACCATTTGGTTGAAAGAAAATTTTAAAAAAATATATATACAAAACGTGAAAAACCAATAAATATTGAAATCGAAACTCTAATTCCATAATTTTTTATGCAAGAAATGAAGAACCGATATATTTATAACCATTTGGCACTAATTTAATATACTTTCAATAAAAAAAGGTGAAAAATTAAAAATGCTCACTGAATCAAACACGTCCAATATATTGGCATTACCTATGCATTTCATATTGCTCATGTGGGATATAAGATATATTGTATAATATATCAGCCCATAGTACCTATATTTAAAATGTTAGCCCAGGGGACTTCTCTTTCATTTAAAAATGCATTACATTTAGGATGTTTGATAAACACCCGCCTGTGTACCCTTTGACCATTCACACGCAAGGGCACCTGCCAACATGGCACACATGTGTGAGATCTGGCTTTTCCATCATATGGGTGAACCATTTGGACACACAAAATATTCATGCTTTTTAATTTTGATGGTTGTCAATAGCGTACCGAGCAAGCAAGCTATCTGCCAAAACAATATTTTCTGGCCATTCATTTGTTTTGCATACAATGGCTCACCTGAGGGGTGTAACATCCCTGCTTTTTAGAGCAGAACAATGTAGTCGAACTGATAGAAGGCTTGGATCTCAAACACGTGTATTACATTGGAAAGTCTAATTGCACAAGGTTCTACACGTGTGTAGGCTTAAAAGCCATCATAAATATAGTTTTCTGGAAAAAAAAAAAAAACATTCTCATTGTTTTTCACACATATACAATTAGGAAATTCTGTTGGAAAAGGACTAAAATGTCTGTATCATTTATCGGCCGTGGAGCCCACTTGGTCACGGTTTTTCCATGCAGGTAGAATAACTAATGTCCCAAAAATAATAATCGTTCGTTTGGGGTGTGGGGACACTTGATTGGAATTCCAGATATTCCCTGCTATTGTTGAATATAAGGAATTCTATCCAACAGGACTGGGAATAATTGGGGGAATCCTCATGCCCTCAAAAGAACTTCTAGCATTTAAAGCATTAGGCCCCAAAAAAATCTATTGAAAATGACTTCTTAGGTTTTTTATTATGACTTTAAGGCCACACATAAAAGAGTTTCTCTTTTATGAAACAAATATAGAGAATTATAATAGAATCATAGGAAAGTATGGTTGAACACAGACATGTACGTTTTACATCAACAGGCATCAATGACATCATAGGTAATGATTTTTTTGTTTATATATATAGTTTGTACTACCGAGACTTGATCTACATGCTGCTTGCATGACAAAAGCCATGCAGGATAATTTTAATTACAAAATATATTTTTAATCTTAAAAAATCACTGCAGAGATATGTGGGAATTTTTTTTTTTGTCTTTTATGAACCATTGATGACTTTCAATGCATTGTGAAGCTCCTACCATGCACTGGTCTGGCTAAATTGCTTAGTGGTAGACAAACTCTATTTTAACATTGAAATCATGGGATGGAGTACCATGTGAGAAGTGTGTGGGTGTTTGTGAAAAAAAGAAAGAAAGAAAGAAAAAAAAACTCCTACCTTGCACTTATAGATAATCAATTCTCACCATCAAATAGTTGTTTAAAAAAGGAAAAAGAAGAAGTAGAAGAAAAAAAGCAAGAAAAAGAAAATAAAGATATGTCATCCATATTCATCACTTTTTTTTTTTTTTTTTTTAATGCCCCATGATTGAAAGATTCCAATTAGTACTTAGCCATATTAATTCCATCCATAGTGCAACTATCATTTAGACATTTTTGGATCTACGTGTAGATGTGTGAGTGTACTAATGACCAGTCTCTACTACATCTTCATATAATTCTTGGTAGGCCTTGAACAATATTGCCAAGATTTTAAAAAAATACTGAGATATTTTCAAGAAATAATCACCAGATGACTACGACAATTTCAAAATCTTAGTTGTTTTGAATATGTTTCTTATCAGAGAAGAAGGTTTTGTGTTTGAATATTGAGAGTAGCAAATATGGCTCCTTAATATATTCTCCCACGATGGGCCGTCTATGTTGTGAGTGTCTGATGTAGAGCGGGTCGCGAAGACTTTCACGACAAAGGACTAGAAGATGCTCAATCTGAAGCAAAAATGATCAGAATTGTCGGAATCTTAAAAAAATCGACTAAGATAATTGCCAATATATTGAAAGACACATTGGCTCTTTTAAAAGGGTGAATTCCTAATACCATTTTGATAGGAAGAGAAATTGATGACTATCCCAAGGAGGTGTACCTCGTAAACATGAATAAGTTTGTTAGCATATTATATTTGATTTTGGGATAGAAGAAGCTACTTTAGCCAACCAACTAGCTACACCAAGTTGCCCACATCAGATTTGCGAGATCTATCAAATCGATTGTCCAAAGTCCATTTTATTTTCATTTTTACTATGAATAGTAAGTTTTACCTGGCATATAACTTTTAAACCTTTGAGTTGTAGGAATCGTGCCCAACATGAAAGGGCCTAGAAAAGCTAGGAGAACAATGTGGTTAGGCTAACTCGGACACTTACTATTTTAAACCAAAAACCATGAAATCTAGTAAGAATGGTGACAATTTATAAATATATAGTAAGTTTACTATTTATATTAAGTCATGTTTTTAGGGAGTTTGAGTCAAAAACTTAGTTCTAAGTTTGAGCTCATTATTCCAAGGATTGTAATTTCATTTGTATTAATTAATTAATTAATTTTGAATTTATTAAAAATTATTTTTATTTCGTATCCCTCATGAATTTGGGGAATCCAAATAGTTCCTTGGATTCGGAATAGTTATTCCTTGAAGAATACGGTGATCAACCTTAACACGTCCCTCCCTGCGTCAGTGTCCCTCCACCCTTGCCCACTATACTCTCATGCGGAGTTTCACCCGACATGTGCAAGTTAGTGTTTAATGCAGGGATGAATGTGATGAGGTCGATCACCGTATTCTTCAAGATAACTACTCCAAATCCACGGAGCTTATCTGGACTCCTCACAGAGACTTCTCGAATCCATGAGGAAAAAAAGTAAGAAAATAGAAATAAATTCTAATAATTTGAAATTAATTGATGAATAATCCTCTAATGTGTTTCTTTACACTATTAATAAAGAAAAAATAAACCAAAATTCGTAATTACCAAAAATAGCAAAATTCTAACTCTTATAAAAATCTTAATTCTAATAAAATTCTTCTAAAGCCTAATTTCTAAAAATAAAAATTCTAAATAAACTTTTTCTAGAAGAATCCTAGTATAATGAAAAGTTATTTTTAAAAAGGAAAAAAAAACTAAAACTCTAAAAATAGAAAAATTGAAAAATATTAAAAAATTCAGAATTACTAAAAATAGTAATTTTTTCCTAAATATCCGTTTTTGAGTTGAAAGCGCACGTTTTTTGACGAAACGGATAGATGCGACCCATGTTGTGGGTCGGTTTACCTCGGGTGGCCCGTTTTAATAAAGATTGATAAGTCGTGCGCCCCATAACAATACCCGGATCAAAAGTTACGGTCAATATACGGTCCACCTTCTTTTGGCCTAACCATGCTAGGAACGTATCTATGACATGTTCTACATCAGACCACTTCGCTTAAAAAAAATTTATCCTCGAATTACTCATGAGACTTGGCACATGAGTCTGAGATAACTTCTGACGCCGATGTTCATTAGCCTTTTTTTTTGTACTTGACATTACACTCTTAAGCTGACACAATACATATACTCATGCTTTTCTTGACTTGACTAATATCGATCAGCTCCTTTGCTTTTGTCTTCGAGATCTCATATTTTTTCTGATAATGTGGGCAAATAAGCTGACTTGCCCCTGAGACGGGAACAATATAATTTTGTATATCTTGTATGGGAGACAATTTATTAGGGAGTTCATCGAGCATAACCACCTTGAACTCCTGCAATACTAGTTTCAAATCCTTTGGGATATTAACAAGCTTCATATATTATTTCTTTTCAACTAATGGATATATATATCCCGTTTCTACATATTGTTTAACAAAAGTCCGTTCAGTTATAAGATATTGTCCCTTCACTTTAGAAGTCTTGAGTTAGTTCTTCGTTCCCATAAAGGTTATATGTTTGTTACTGATGAATCTTGTGGCCTGTTGTTATTCCGTTTCGATGAGGTCGTTTGTAACGTCCCGTGTTTTCGAAACCTGAATATATGACTTGTTTTAACAAAAACATAACATCGAAGATAACTCCTTTATACTTAAAATTTAAATATTTATTAATTTATAGTAAATATTTTTTAATGTTTTATTTTTAGCCGGATCTTCCATGACGATAGTATCATCACAAAAAGCCAAAATCTGAAAATTCTCCCAAGAGATTCCCTTGGATAGAAATAGTTCTCTCATATTGAGATTTATCACTGTGCTTGCAAGTACATTATACTAAAATGATTATAAATAAATATTCCAAAACATATTATAATGTGCTTTGAGAATTGCCAGCGAATAACTGACCATTTAACCTCTCGAGGAATTGCCGTGGACGAGAAATGCTGGTGGTTAAAATGACAAAAATACCCATGACACTTTCTCACTTGCACATATTCTGCTACAGTGTATCTTATAAAATAGTAATTTAAGATACTTACATGGTACTACTTAATTAATATATTTGACGCGTTTTCCTACTTCGAAACATCGAACTCCCAAGAGAAAGAATACCTTTTCTATATCCGGGAAACCCACGTTACGGTAGTGCCGTGATATTGTGATCAGGCATGGAAATGTTTTTTTTTAATATTATATATATACATGTACTCACTCACACCCTCCGCATGAAATGATAACTACACTCTAGCATGCTCACTTCTCAGGAGGGTCCCGCCTTTCGTAGGTGGGCCATGCATATGCATTAATAACTGTGGACCACCGGACAATTTCACGAAATATCCTTTAATACATATGGCCCATCAGATTATTGGATTAATGGCTACATTTGTTTGGAGGCCCTTCCAATGACCTGTGTAGATCTTGCACATGTGTACTACATTTACACTTGTAAGAAGGGAGTGGCAGGAAAAGTGAAAGTAGCTAGCATTATTCATGATTCTCAATGGAGCTGTGAAAGGATTAGTGGGGTTGAATGGCGCTTTGGAGCTAATAATGATTTCTCAATAGTAGCAGCTGAACTTCAAAAGGTTATGTTGCTTTTTGTTGATTGATGAGCTGCTTTAGACGGACTGATGACGGTCCGATTCAATGAAATCAACCCTAACCAAGAAAAGTTGGCTCACCCTCATAGCCGACTCTCTGACTCTCTCTCTCTCAGTAAAAAGATTCTAGTACCATGCTCTGGGTTTTTTTTGCATGGAAATGTAATTTTTTAAGGGTCATGATTCAGCTATGGCTAGGGCACAAACGTGTGTGAGATCCAGGCATACATCATGCATGTCGAAGATCCGTGCCGTTCAGAAAGTGGCATGCACTTTGAGCATGCTATATAGCTAATATTGATATAGTACACTCGTTAAGTAAGTCATACATGTAGATTGAGTTTAGACGGTTGAAAGATCTCATACGAATTTGATCTACCTGATCAATGGACTGAAGGAACTTGTCATCCATGCCATGTTCACAAACCACGCTACCTGATGAATGGACCTGAGTTCTGGCACGTGTGTTTGGTAATTCTGGATAACTGGCACGTGTGTGGCGTCGCACATGATTGGCCCTTCGCGGAATCACGGACCATTTTAATAATGTGTGGCGTTAGCTAAGTGTAGCTCAAGGTTCATGCATCTCTCGGAGCTTCTTAGTGCACATATTCCCAGAAAGATAAAACGTGATAGATGACGTGTTCATAGTAGCACAATTGTCGGAATGTGAGAACGATTGTCGGAATGTGATACTCTTTCACACACACACGTCTACAGTGGAGAGGTTTGCCCATATGCATCCCAATGCACCGTAATTAGATACATCGGAACCATAGCCATTGAAACTTGGTTATTTTCAATGACCAAACAGTTTATGTGATTAGGAATCTCTTGGATTGGAGACGCCCAAAAATAAATTCAGAGCGAATGTTTTAACCTTTCGATTATATAAAGATTATGTTAACTGTCTATTTTCAAAGTAATATAAGGACATTTAAAAAGGTTGAAATAATATAATTTTAGAGATATTATTTGTTCTTGTCCGCCAAAGAAGGTGGGACTAATCTTATAAACGGTTTGGATCATTGGAAAACGACCCATATTGAAAGGTTAAAGTCCCAACGCATCATAGTACAATGCATTATGATGTATTCGAGCAGACCTCTGCCGTGGAATTCAAGTTGAACATGTGTCTTTACACAGTGTAATCGTGTCTTCTGTTCTGAAATATGAGATCAACAGATCCGTAATCCAGACCATTGGTTTGTTGTGTCCCATCTTGAAAGGACTGTGGCACCAAAATCTCTTGGATAGAGCAATAATGACCTTTGGAGTTTTAGGGAGAAAACAAAACAACAACAATTCACATTCGACGAAGACAGGTCCCAAGATCGGTCGCTGAGATTTTTCAATCTGGGATATTTTGAGGGCATCATCCATCTAACTTTAGACATACTAGGACAATGGTCTAGGTTACCGAACAGTGGGTTCTACATGTCTTGAATGGAAAATTCGTGCTTAGTACCTAAACACCCAGGTGGCGTATCATATAACTCTGCACATGAACGTACATGCGTTTGCATAAGATATTGAGAACGAACAGCATGTTTCACTTTCTCCTTCATAGGTGACACATTTCTTAGAGGTGGGAAAGAACGAATGAAATCCTAACCGATCATCGTGTGGGCTACATCCCAAAACTCACCCCGATTGGACAGTTCTAACCCTGAATTTAAGTACCTGGGAAGAAATGGATTGTCAAAAGGGACCTGGTTTACCTTTCTACAACCATCCATTTTCTCTCCGTAATTTCTGCAATGGAGTAGATAGAATTGTTAGATGGGTGTGATCTTTTGCGAGTATGGCCCACTATAGGTATAGCCTGCGCGATGATTGGTTCAAATCTTGTATCTTTGCCACGTATAACGAAAAGCAAATTCCCCGTAAGTTAAAGTGAATAAAGTGATTAACACCAGAGGCTTGCTGATGTAATGTGTGAGCAATGTGTGATGGAACACGACCACATGTGTGGCACTTTTGTGTAATGAAAGTGGTACAAGCTACAGTTACAAGGTTAGTGTGCCATTCATGCGGAGCACATGTGTCAATGTGTCACATGTGTAGGATACTCGAGTCATCTAAAAGGCGGGTACTATTATGATGGGTCAACAGGCTAAATTGGTATTTGATTAGGCCAAAAATTTTAACCGGTCAGGCTGAGTCTGTTGGGTGGCCTACCCTATGAGTAGAAACTGCCTGATTGTTGTGCTAGGTGATCGTCATGGTAGGGTCCACCTTTTGGATGGCTCGGATATTGCACACGCATTATGTGTTGGCACGTACAGCTCAGGTGGACCATAAGCATTAGACTCCATATGGACACTCGTGTATGTAAGCATGCATAGGGTGTAAGTGATTAGAACCATTCCTTTTGTAATTAAGGACACCTGGGATAGGTTGTCCACCAAAAATCAGAATCCTACAACCCAGCCAATGCCCTTTTTTTTTTCCCCAACAGAATTGATCACCTACAAGTTCCTGGCAAAAGCCATACAATGCATTTTCATCCACAAATAATTTTATTATAATTATTTTAAGAAAAACAATAATCCTAAAGAAGTTAATAAATTTTGGAAATTTTCCTACAAAAAATCCCCCGGGCTTTGGACTTTACCAAGCAATGCCCCGAGGAACCGGTATTCCCTATGGTGCTTTTCAAAGGAAAATTTACATTACCGCCCTCTTTTATTTTGTTTCCTTATAACAAAGGGGATAGTCGAGGATTGTGGGAACCACATGATATGTGTCTCACGCTAAGAAGATGCATACCAACATTGTTATTAGATGAACAAAAAATTATGACAGATCTAATCATATGGTGGACCATTCCAAAATAATAACATACACAATTTAAATATATCCAATTCCAAGTGTAGCCATCTGATGATTTGATCAGCCTAATGTTTTGTTCGTATTATAATCGTGGTGGGATACATACGTTGGATTGGTTACATGTTATACACATACTACATGGGCTTTACAAAGTTTGGACCTTTTACTATTTTTAAAGAAAAAAAATAAAATAGATGATAGCATATTGTTATTTCATTCCTAGAAAATCGCATCCCTGTATTTCCAAATCCTTAGGAATTATTTGGTAAACTATAGATTCCTAATCCTCTGGACATTATTTGATAAGACGTATACCGAGGAATTATGCAGTAAAAATCCCTTAATTTTGAAGGATTTTGCTAATGTCCGCACCCCACTTTCATGGTACATTAACAATGTCTCCAAATTGTTCACTTATTCATACAACTAGGGTTAAGCCATCATCAGGAATCACTTTAAAGATGATCCTAACCCTTTGAATGGGGTCAATTTGTTACAACCGTTCTTTATTTACGAGCCATAAATCACATGGTTAGAATACTCAACTAGTAATATTATGATGTAGAGCATGTCCCGGACGATTTTATGGCCAAGATGGATTAGAAAAGGCACGGTCGGCGATAGAAGTGATTCGGACCATTAGACCTTAGATCGGGCATATCTCGCAACCCGGAATGAGTTATCCGACGCAGAATATATGATTTTAGGGTAGAACGAGCTACTTTAGCCAACCAACCCTGCTACGCCGGGTTACGTAGCCCAGATTTGTGAGAAACCCCTGGATCGACGGTCGTTTCCCTGTTTTAATTTCATTTTTACTATTTATAGTAAGTTTTAGTTTACTTATAACTCTTCATCCGTTGGGCTTTAAGACTTGTGTCCAACATGAAAAGTGCTTAGGATAATTAGGAGAACGGTTTGGTGAAGCCAAATAGGACACTTACTATTTTTGGCCGAAAACCTTGCACACTAGTAGACATCACAGTCGCCTATAAATAGTAAGTTTACTATTTATAGTAAGTCGCGGATTCTAGGAGTTTTAGTTGAGTTTGAGTCAGATTTCTTTCCTGTTGCTTGGTTCCCTTATTTAAAGGAGTGTAAACTCGTTTTCATTCATTCATCAATTAATTTTGAATTTATTAGAATTTATTTCTATTTTCCTACTTTCTTTCCTCATGGATTCGAGAAGTCTCTGTGAGGAGTCCAGAGAAGCTCCGTGGATTCGGAGTAGTTATCCTTGAGGAAGAAGGTGATCGACCTCATCACGTTCATCCCTGCGTCAATTTGGCAACAGAGCGAGGTTTTCCCTCAGGACGATGGCAAACAACGAAGGTATGAATCAAAATCCTATGGACGGTGATCTAGAGATTCGTTATCTTTCGAAAAGAATGGAAGCTTTCCATTGGGAGAGTCAGTTGACCATGCAAGGGCTGCAGGTAACCCTCGACCGTCTTCCGGATGCACTACTTCCGTCCCGAGCCCTACGCGGTGCTCCACCACCTATGGTTGCTCCTCCACCCGTGGTTGTTGTACGACGTGACCTCGATTATTGAAGAGTACTACCAGTGGCAAACCGTAGGGCTACACCAGACGATTCTAGTTCTAGTGACGAGGACATTAATGAGGGTTTCGACCGACGACCAATCCATGGAGGCGATCGTATAGATCGTGCTGAAAGAGACTATCGAGGTAAGGCTGAACTTCCTAGTTTTAACGGTTTATTACGTATTGAAGATTTTCTCGATTGGCTAGCCGAAGTAGAGAGATATGTCGATTATATGGATGTGTCAAATCATAAAAAGGTAAAATTGGTAGCGTTTAAATTAAAATCTGGCGCTTCTGCATGGTGGGAATAATTACAACTCACACGAGCCCGCCAGAATAAGGCGCCCATCTTCTTCGATCACATTTTTTTCCAGTGATTATGAGCAGATATTATTCCAGTAATACCAGAACTGCCGACAAGGAAATCGAACTGTTACAGATTACACTGAAGAATTTCAGCAGTTGGCTACACGAAACGATTTGTCAGAATCTGAGTCACAGAAGGTGGCACGATTTATACGTGGATTGCGACCGGCAATTCAGGATCGAGTTCAGATGTATCCAGTAGGGACCGTAGATGAAGCAGTTCAATTGGCATGAAGGGCAGAAACACAACTTACAAGAGCCCCCGCTCGTCCCTATCCTTCAAATCGACTCCCTATAACGGGTCCCACACAGGATCCAGTGCTGGCTCAAGGAAAAGATCCGATAGCAGAACGTCCTCAACCTCCTCCACCCGTGAACCGTGATACGGGGAGCGGACCATCCAGACTTCAACGGGCAGCACCCACAACAGCGGGACCGAGTAGGATTTTGAATCCTTATATTCAGCCAAAGCCGAACAATTGTTACCGTTGTGGCCAACTAGGCCACTTATCAAACACTTGTCCTCAATGTCTGGCAGCACACTTGATTATAAACGAAGGGGGCACTGAAGATGCGACCGTAAAAGATGATCATGGCTTTGATGAATATGAACAAACCACTGAAGAAATAGCAGGTGGCGGTGAAGTGATAGGCGAGGATCGTGATGAATCTCTCGTTGTGAGGCGACTACTATATACTCCGCGAAAGGAATTACATCCACAGCTGTACAATATATTTCGTACTCGGTGCACTGTCAGCGGAAAGGTCTGCGATGTGATCATATACAGTGGTAGCAGCGAGAACATCGTCTCAAGAGTGATGGTGGATAAGTTGCGGTTACCAACGACGAGACATCCTTCCCCGTTCTCAATTGGCTGGATAAAAAAAGGTGAATGAGACCAAGGTAACTGAACAATGCACTATCTCATTTTCAATTGGTAAACATTATAAGGATCAGATACTTTATGATGTGGTTGACATGGAAGCCTGCGCTACTCGGTCGACCCTGGCAGTCGGACCGTGATGCGACCCATCGGGGACGAGACAATGTACACATATTCGTCAAGGATAGTCGAAAAATAATTCTTGCCCCAATGGCACTAGAGAACCACCCTGAAGCCTCTAAAGTAGAGGGGAGTTCTCTCTTGACCATTTAGGATTTTATGGAGGAATCCAAAGAAACCGGCGAGGTATACGCCGTAGTGGTGAAGGAAGAGGAAGAGGAACCCCCAAACATCCCTCCAAGCTTAAGACTGTTGCTAAACGAGTTCAAAGAAGTCTGACCTGAATATTTACCTGATGAATTTTTCCCCATGAGGGACATCCAACATCACATAGACCTCGTCCCTGGGGCTAGCCTACTCAATCGATCTCATTATCGGATGAGTCCGAAAGAGTGTGAGATACTTCAGGGGCAAGTGGAGGAATTGATCCGTAATGGTCTCTTAAGAGAGAGCATGAGCCCATGTGCTGTACCAGCATTATTAACGTCAAAAAAAGATGAAAGCTGGTGCATGTGTGTCGACAGCCGAGCAATCAATAAAATTATCATCAAATATCGGTTCCCAATACCACGGTTGGATGACATGCTCGATATGCTGGGAGGGGCCAAGGTGTTCTCTAAATTAGATCTAAAGAGCGGGTACCATCAGATTCGTATCTGACCCGATGATGAGTGGAAAACAACATTCAAGACAAAAGAAGGGTTGTATGAGTGACTGGTCATGCCCTTCAGCTTATCAAACGCACCAAGTACTTTCATGCGTTTGATGAATCAAGTTTTAAAACCGTTCACTGGCCGATTTGTGGTAGTATATTTTGATGACATATTAATATATAGCCAGGATGAGGTGGAGCACAAGAAACATCTCAAGCAAGTGTTGCAGGTCCTATAAGATAAAAAGTTATACCTCAACTTGAAAAAGTGTAGCTTTTTAACTTATAGCCTGTTGTTTCTAGGATTTATTGTAACTTTCACAGGCATTCGAGTGGATGATGAAAAAGTGCGAGCTATTAGGGAATGACCGATCCCTACAAACATTCATGCGATGAGGAGTTTTCACGGATTGATGACTTTTTATTGTCGATTTGTGCGAGACTTTAGCACTATAGTCGCTCCTATAACAAATTGCATGAAAAAGGGACCATTCTAGTGGACCGATAAAGCTGACAAGAGCTTTCATGAGATCAAGCATTGTTTGTCTACAACACCAGTCTTGGTGCTTCCTAATTTCGATAAATTATTTGAGGTTGAGTGTGACGCTTCATACGTTGGAATTGTGGGAGTATTATCACATGAAGGCAGGATGGTAGCTTTCTACAGCGAGAAGCTCAGCGAAGCTCGAAAGAAGTAGTCAACTTATGAGCTTGAGTTGTACACAGTTGTTTAGGCACTGCGACATTGGCGATATTATCTGATTCAAAGGGATTTTGTTCTGTAAACTGATCATCAAGCATTAAAGTTTATTAATAGTCAGACTAACGTGAATCGTGTGCATGCTATATGGGTTACGTTTTTACATGAATTCATGTTCGTTCTGAAGCACAAGTTAGGACAGCAGAATAAGGTGGCTGATGCACTTATCCGTCGTGCATCACTACTTGTTACGATGAGCAACGAGGTGGTCGGCTTCCACTGTCTCAAGGAGCTGTATGCCGAGGATGAGGATTTCAAGGATTCTTGGATAAAGTGCCAAGAAGGTTACCCCATTGACCTTCATATACAGGACGATTTCTCTTCAAAGGGAATTGATTATGCATCCCCCAAAGTTCTCTAAGGGAGCAGATTATTTAGGAGCTACATGGAGGTGGCCTCGATGGACAACTTGAGCGAGATAAGAGGTGAGCTCTTATGAAAGAACGGTATTACTGGCTGCAATTAGTACGTGATGTGGGAAGAGCCGTACAACGTTGTCGTATTTGTCAAACTTTCAAGGGGTAATCTCAGAATACGGGACTCTACACCCCGTTACTTGTTCCTGACGGTCCTTAGGAGGATTTATCAATGGACTTCGTGCTTGGTCTTCCATGAATACAACGCGATATGGATTCGGTATTCATGGTGGTCGATCGTTTCTCCAAGATGGCGCACTTTATCCCATGTAAGAAAACCTTCGATGCAACACATGAAGCGAATCTATTCTTCAAGGAGATCGTACGACTACACGGGGTCCCTAAGACCATTACTTCTTATCGTGACATAAAGTTCATTAGCTACTTTTGGCAAAATTTATGGACTCGATTCGATACACGACTTCAATTCAGCAGTTCTTACCATCCACAGACTGATGGGTAGACCGTAGTTGTGAATCGCACGTTGGAAAACCTCCTTCGCAGTATTGTAGGAGAAAGGCCAAAGCAGTGGGACTTGGCCTTATCTCAAGCAGAGTTTTCGTTCAACAATATGGTGAACCGCTCGACGGGAAAATCGCCATTGCAGATTATCTACGGACGAGTGCCTCGCCACACACTTGACTTGGTCCCTCTGCCCAAGCACCCAGGCGTGAGCATTGCAGCAGATCATATGACAGATAAGATCATGGGCATCGATGCAAAAATGCAGGCCAAGCTACATGCCTCGATTGAGAAGTATAAGGAACAATCGGACAAGCACCGGCGAGAAAGGAATTACATCAACAGGGGCACAATATATTTCGTACTCGGTGCACTGTCAGCGGAAAGGTCTGTGATGTGATCATAGACAGTGATAGCAGCGAGAACATCGTCTCAAGAGTGATGGTGGACAAGTTGCAGCTACCAACGACGAGATATCCTTTCCCGTACTTAATTGGATGGATAAAAAAAAAGGTGAATGAGACCAAGGTAACTGAACAATGCACTATTTCATTTTCAATTGGTAAACTTAATAAGGATCAGATACTTTGTGACGTGGTTGACATGAAAGCCTACCATATGCTACTCGGTCGACCCTGGCAGTCAGACCGTGATGCGACCCATCGGGGACAAGACAATGTCTACATATTCGTCAAGGATAGTCGAAAAATAATTCTTGTCCCTATGGCACCAGAGAATTACCCTGAAGCCTCTAAAGTGGAGGGGAGTTCTCTCTTGACCATTCAGAATTTTATGAAAGAATCCAAGGAAACAGGCGAAGTATACGCCATAGTAGTGAAGGGCAAGGAAGAGGAACCCTCAAACATCCCTCCAAGCTTAAGACTGTTGCTAAACGCGTTCAAAGAAGTTTGGCCTGAAGATTTACCCGATGGATTGTCCCCCATGAGGGACATCCAACATCACATAGACCTCGTCCCTGGGGCTAGCCCACCCAATCGACCTCATTATCGGATGAGTCCGAAAGAGTGTGAGATATTTAAGGGGCAAGTGGATGAATTGATCCGTAAGGGTCTCTTAAGAGAGAGTATGAGCCCACGTACTGTACCAGCATTATTAATGCAAAAAAAAAAGATGGAAGCTGACGCATGTGTGTCGATAGCCGAGCAATCAACAAAATTACCATCAAATATCGATTCTCAATACCACGGTTGGACGACATGCTCGATATGCTGGGAGGGGCTAAGATTTTCTCTGAATTAGATCTAAAGAGCGGGTACCATCAGATTCATATCCGACCCAGTGATGAGTGGAAAACGGCATTCAAGACAAAGGAAGGATTGTATGAGTGGCTGGTCATGCCCTTCGGCTTATCAAACGCACCAAGTACTTTAATGCGTTTGATGAATCAAGTTTTAAAACCGTTCACTGGCCGATTTGTGGTAGTATATATTGATGACATATTAATATATATCCAGGATGAGGTGGAACATAAGAAACATCTCAGGCAGGTGTTGCAGGTCTACAAGATAACAAGTTGTACCTCAACTTGAAAAAGTGTAACTTTTTAACTGATAGCCTATTGTTTGTAGGATTTATTGTAACGTCTACAGGCATTCGAGTGGACGATGAAAAGGTGCGAGCTATTACGGAATGGCCGATCTTGACAAACATTTATGAGGTGAGGAGTTTTCACGGATTGACAACTTTTTATCGTCGATTTGTGCGAGACTTTAGCACCACAGTCGCTCCTATAACAGATTGCATGAAAAAGGAACCGTTCCAGTGGACCGATAAAGCTAATAAGAGCTTTCACGAGATCAAGCATCGTTTGTCTACAACACCAGTCTTGGTGCTTCCTAATTTTGACAAATTGTTTGAGGTTGAGTGTGTCGCTTCATACGTCGGAATTGGGGGAGTATTATCATAGGAAGGCAGGCCGGTAGCTTTCTACAACGAGAAGCTCAGCGAAGCCCGAAAGAAGTGGTCAACTTATGAGCTTGAGTTGTACGCAGTTGTTCAGGCATTGCGACATTGGCGGCATTATCTGATTCAAAGGGAGTTTGTTCTGTACACTGACCATCAAGCATTAAAGTTTATTAATAGTTAGACTAACGTGAATCGTGTGCATGCTAGATGGGTTGCATTTTTACAGAAATTCATGTTCGTTCTGAAGCACAAGTCAAGACAGCAGAATAAGGTGGCTGACGCACTTAGCCGTCGTGCATCACTACTTGTTACGATGAGCAACGAGGTGGTCGGCTTTCACTGTCTCAAGGAGCTGTATGCCGAGGATGAAGATTTCAAAGATTCTTAGATAAGTGCCAAGAGGGTCACCCCAGTGACTTTCATATACAGGACGGTTTTTTCTTTAAAGGGAATCGATTATGCATCCCCCAAAGTCCTCTAAGGGAGCAGATTATTCAGGAGCTAAATGGAGGTGGCCTCGCTGGACAACTTGGGCGAGATAAGACGCGAGCTCTTGTGGAAGAACGGTATTACTGGCCGCAATTAGTACGTGATGTGGGAAGAGTCGTACAACATTGTCATATTTGTCAAACTTTCACAGGGCAATCTCAGAATACGGGACTCTACACCTCGTTACCTGTGCCTGACGGTCCTTGGAAGGATTTATCAATGGACTTCGTGCTTGGTCTTCGACGAACACAACTCGGCATGGATTCGGTGTTCGTGGTGGTCGATCGTTTCTCTAAGATGACGCACTTTATCCCATACAAGAAGACCCTCGATGCAACACATGTGGCGAATCTATTCTTCAGGGAGATCGTACGGCTACACGGGGTCCCTAAGACCATTACTTCTGATCATGACATAAAGTTCATTAGCCACTTTTGGCAAACTTTATGGACTTTATTCGATACACGACTTCAATTCAGTAGTACTTACCACCCAGAGACTGATGGGCACCACGTTATGGTCCATCTGCGTAAAGAGAGATTTCCAACCGGGACGTATAACAAGTTAAAAAATAAGAAGATTGGGCCGGTACCGATCATCCGAAAGATCAATGACAATGCTTATGTTGTTGATCCTCCAGATGACCTGGCGATATCACGGACTTTCAACGTCGCGGACTAGACCGAGTATCATGTACAAGCGTAGGAGGAGAACTCGAGGACGAGTTCTTTTCAAGTAGAGGGGACTGATGTAGAGCATGTCGCGGACAATTTCATGGTCAAGATGGATCAGAAAAGGCACGGTCGGCGACAGAAGTGATCCGGACCATCAGACCTTAGATTGGGCGTATCTCGCAATCCGGAATGAGTTATCCGATGCAGAATATATGATTTTGGGGTAGAACGAGCTATTTTAGGCAACCAACCATGCTATGCTGGGTTGCGCAGCCCGGATTTGCGAGAAACTCCCTGATCGACGGTCGTTTCCCCGTTTTAATTTCATTTTTACTATTGATAGTACGTTTTAGTTTGCTTATAGCTCTTCATCCGTTGGGCTTTAGGAGTTGTGTCCAACATGAAAAGTGCTTAGGATAATTAGGAGAACGGTTTGGTGAAGCCAAATAAGACACTTACTATTTTTGGCCGAAAACCTTGCGCACTAGTAGACATCACGACCGTCTATAAATAGTAAGTTTACTATTTATAGTAAGTCGCGGATTCTAGGAGTTTTAGTTGTAGTTTGAGTCTGATTTCTTTCCTGTTGCTTGGTTCCCTTATTTAAAGGGGTGTAAACTCGTTTTCATTCATTCATCATTTAATTACGAATTTATTAGAATTTATTTCTATTTTCCTACTTTCTTTCCTCGTGGATTCGAGAAGTCTCTGTGAGGAGTCCAGAGAAGCTCCGTTCATCACGTTCATCCCTGCGTCATTTTACTTCATAATCATAAGAAATACAAAGTGAGATCTATCTGCTGGATGTTACCACATGATTATCGTACCTATTTTCTCTCTCCTCAATCTTAACTGACCATTTTCATGCCATTGATTGGAAGCTTAGTATCACCCGTTTGGCATGATTTTTGTATTATTGGCCTGGTCATAGTTTTATAACAAAAGAAAGATTCGGATTGACAATAGGTCACTCATGATACATTGGGGCTGCGGGCACATTAGTAAAACACAATTTTTTAATCCCCACTGTCAGGTGATTTTTTTGTGACTAAAAATGCATTGTATGACTCTTTCCATGCAAACGCCCTTGGGTGATCAGTTTTCTTTTTCTACTATACTTTTACATGGTTAGTATTATCCTATCATTCAGGGTTTTGGTCTATGATCCAATTAATCCTTATGATGAACGTGCGGTTTAGATCATCATGCACACAAACCACGTTAGGTGTGTAAACCTGGGAGGGCTAAAGGTAGATTGGATCCCTCACAGGTATGCACATATGCATGCTGTGTCTACATGTGCACTTGCATTGTTATGATGCCTTTTCCTTACCCTCTTCCACACATTACCAGCGGTAGGCTTTGGATGGGACGTAGTTTCCTGTGATACTTGATGTAGGAAGTTCCTGTGTCCCACACCTCCGGGTACCACGTGATGTCCATCTAAAATCCACTCTATCCATAGTTTCAACAGCTCATGATAGGATGAGAACCCAAAAATGAGGCAATCCAAACCTAAGTGGGCCACATTCAAAATTAGAGATAAGGCCTATTATTTGCTAGTTGTGACCTGTTTCTTTTCGTGGTGCATGCTTTAATGTGTGTATAGTTTTTTGTCATATCAACAAAGTTATAGGCAAGGGTATACATGAATTGAACTGAGTCAAGCATGGCACAACTCGACTCGGCTCGGCCACTAGCTAAACCCAGCTCGAACTCGGCTCAAGTTGGTCTTCGAGCTTGACTGGCCAGCTTGGCTCAGTTTGGTCAACAGCTTGGGCCAGTTCGAGATGAGATCGAACCTCTACAACATTTTCTCAAACACGTGGAGTGCACTTTCAATTTCTCATGGAATGTAAAGCAACATAATCGGTTTACAGGTATTTCATCAAACACTCACCAGGCAACATAAAAATCAAGATACAAGGGTATTTGTTTTATATCCATACCTTCCTCACCTTCATTGAGTCATTTCATCAAACACTTGCTGAGCAACATCAATATCAAAATAACTGAGTCACCGAACTGGTTCGATTTGTGTTTGATTCGAGTTGGGTTCAATCCAAGTTGAGTCAAGTTTGGGCAAGCTTGAACTCGGTTCAAAATTTTTTTGAGCTCAAAAATCAGTTCGACTTGGCTCGAACTCAATTTCGAACCGAGTCGAATCGAGCTTTTTTGAGTCGGGCAAGCTAACTGAGCTAACTTGGTTCGTGTACACCCCTAATTATATATAGTGTTCTTCGACCTTTCTCAAAAATAGAAAAAGAAAAAAAAAAAAAAAAGATACAAAAGAAAATAAATAAATAAAAAGAAAAAGAAGAGAGCCACACTACATTAAATAGTGAGGATGGAAACAGTCATTATTGAAACCGCCTCTAGGGTCAGTTTTTTGAGAAAAAGAAAAAAGCAAAAAAAAGATACAAAAGAAAATAAATAAATAAAAAGAAAAAGAAGAGAGCCACACTACATTAAATAGTGAGGATGGAAACAGTCATTATTGAAACCGCCTCTAGGGTCAGTTATGTTTCTAACTCATCCAACGTGTTTATAAGGTAATTCCCACCGGGACAAGGGAAAACATGAATAAAAGCTTGATCCAAAACTTCTATATACCCTATGAAGATTTCCATGATCAGTGTTCAATACCAATTTTTTCTTGTGGTGTGGACCACTTGAGTCTTGGATCTGACTCGTTTCTGGCATTCATCCTAACAGGACTGGTGAAACTGATGAATGGAGAGGATATCTCCATGTAACAGGTGTTACAGGAAATTCGCGTCCCTTTGGATGCAGCTACCAGCAAAATAATGTTAGGTAACCTAGATTTGAGGACCGCAGTTCCCGGGTTTTGCTCGAAAAGATTGTCACATATCGGTCCATACGTTGAATTATGATACTGGTACATGTGAATATGTACACTTGCATGAGTTGGGATGTTTTGTACTTGCAGGCCTTGTTGCCACATATACATATTAGATGCACACGAGTGTATTATTAATGTTGTTTCTGTAGTTATAGTTGTGACAGATAAGCTATGAAATAAAGACAAGAGAACTGCCAGTTGGTATGCTATAGACAAAGCTAATTAACGTAGACCACGTTGGTTGCTGTCCCACCTCCATAGGCCAAGGGAGCAAGATCTACGACCCTTGAACCAATCCGGATTTTCTAGACCTGGTTATGACAAAACCGCCGTTGTTTGATGCGTGAATGAAGATAGATTAACTTCACTTGCTGCGTCCTCGCCACTCACATGTGCCAACTTAGCACATGCGCGCGTGAGATCCCAGCAATTCATTAGATGGCCGCATTCTGTCGATACAATGAACACTGGAAACTCATCAGGTGGGCCACACGTATACGAAAATTGGGCAGGTGGAAGAATTTGGCAACGGTCTACATTCTCTGTACATGTGCGATGCAACATATTGAGGACCAACCTGACCTTCGGGCCAGGGCATCTACTGGCGAGGACCATCTGACAAGTGGTTTGGATTACACATGCAAACGTGTGAAAAGTTGGCTCGTGGGAGCAGCGAGTACCTTAGTGCAATTTCCATTAATTTCTTCTCAAACATTATCGAAAAACACTGTAGATATTTTTTCGTCTCTTTTAGAATTTTAGATCAAACTGCGCTTTTTACAAATCTAATAGATTTGGGTTTGGATTCTTATGTTTCCCGTTATAGTCTTAAGCTATAACAACCTTTCATTCATTTTCAAAAAAGAAAAGCAGAATAACAGGAGACAAATGGTAGAATTGACATATATATATATATATATATATATATATATATATATATATATATATATATATATATATATATATAAATGTCAATTGAAAAATGAGAACCATGGCCTCTCTGATAGAGATCGTAAATGGAAGGATTCAGTGAAATCACATACGCCGAAACTTCCAGTACAATAGACCCAGCTCACTTCAGTCCAACAGTCGGCAAGTGTGGCCGCAACCGTCGGATGGTTCCAAATTAGTGTACTGTGATGGTCTTCACACGTGACAACATCCAACTCAGCACACCTTATCATTCCTCAATTGTACAATGTAACCCTAATCTATCATAAAACTATACAATGCCTTATCACCAACTACAGTTTTCTTAAGAACCCTAGATTTAGGATAGCACATCCGAGCAATCTACAAGTGGGACCCACCGACACATTGCTTTAGGATAGCACATCCGAGCAGTCTACAATTGGGACCCACTGACACATCGCTGGCGTAGCATGTCTTTGTATGCAGTAACTTGTTCAGAATCTTGTGGGAAGAGTAATTTAGTATTAATAATATTTATGGTATGCCACAAACCACCTAAAAATTACCCTAATTCCACCACTCTATCCAAGGAAAATTCAAGTACAGGAGAAAATACAAAATATACCCACATGCTCCTCTTTTTTAAGCACTTTTAAATCGTCAGCCTATCTTTTAAACCTTGATATTAGGGTTCTCTCGATGGGTGCCAGTTGGTCCTCTCACTTTTTATAATGCTTGGTACCTTAGGTGGCATTACAGTAATAAACATAGAATCAATTCCTCCCTCCCCACTGTCCATATTTGTTGACCCAACTACACATGGACGGCTCTGATCTAAAATGGGTGAGGTTTTTTGGCACATGACCAATCCAAGAAGGACCACCTACTACATGGAAGCTCTGGGTGATGATCTAGACCGTCTATCTTGCAAGTCCCATGTAGATGGCTCACATGGCCCAAAAAAAATCAAAAAGAAAACCAAACTGTGTTGTCCCTTTTTGTTGACCCACCTACACATGGGCGGCTCTGATCTAAAATGAGTAAACTTTTTTGACATATGACCAATCCAATGTAGGACCAGCATGGAAGCTCTAGGTGATGATGTAGACCGTCTATCTGGCAAGTCCCATGTAGATGGCTCACATTGCAAAAAAAAAAAAAAACAAAAAACCAACTAACTACAGGTCCCCACTATCCAAATTTGTTGACCCACCTTCACATGGACGGCTCTGATCTAAAATGAGCGAACATTTTTACTATACACCAATCCAATCACATGGAAGTTCTGAGTTAGCAGTTGGTGGGACAGGAAGGGCGAGCATCCCTAACATTTCTCATCCGCGAAAATGTGAGGATGATAGGATGTAGGTATGGGAAAAGCTGTAATAAAAAAAAGTTATTTCACGCAAGG